>JASGCC010000001.1:3542814-6135517 GCA_030067915.1 Hydractinia echinata
TTGATGATGAGGTGACAAAGGAGCAAGTTGCAATGATAATACTTGTCTTAAGACAGATGGTTAAAGTTATGAAGAGAGAGTCGAGAAGAGAGGTCGCACTCTCTAAGGATTCTGCATTATTACAGGATCTTCCTTGTTGCAAGAATTTGGAAACACAGTGACCATATAGGTTAACATAAAAGTAAGACATCCACATCTTCAATACGTGAATACATTTTCAACCTGGTAGTAGTTTTTGGTTAGCAAGCTACATATAAGAGGTGTTCACGGTGATAGCGAAGTAATTTTCGCGAGTTTCGCCAATTTTTGTGGAATTCACGAAAATAAATTCTCGCGAAAAAAATCCAACTGAATAAATTTTTGAAGTTCTTTCCAACTGATGACTTCTTTTAAGGTTTTTTTTGTTAAGCGCTCTGCTCTTGTTTTCAATACTGGACCCCCGTGCTCATTATGTTTGGTTTTTTATGACATTGTCACATTGGTCTTTTAAGGTTTATATATATTAGGCCAACCGGATCTTTTCCTGACAGTTAAAGCTGTTCACTTATTTTCTGTATATATTGAAAAAAGAAGATAAAATTAGATTTTTAGAAGGCTCTTACCACGAGGAATATTAACTTTTGCTATTTTCTCATGAAATAATTGGTTTTATGGTGCGCAAGTTTAGTATCTTATGGAAACTCGCAATACGAATAAAACATGGAAAGGAATTTAAAAGTTTCTTTTCAAAAATTTTTATAAAAAAATAAGTCCCTTTTTCTCAAGGTTTTTTACTTTTTGAAATCCTCCTCTTTTTTCCTACAAAGGAAAAATATAGACATTCATTGTTATTTGAAACTGTGAACTTGTGTTATTGGATATTTAGGTGTAATCGCATGGTATAGAGTAAAATTAACGATAAATTGTACGAGTAATAAATTTGACTAAGTACGTCAGGACGAGGACAAAGCTATACTAAAACATAAACTAAAAATTAATCCATTGCCGTTTGCACACGGAGTCATTATTTTATGAGCCTGAGAATAATCTTCATCGCCTAGTAATATTAAAAATCTGACATGGTAAGATATATGGACTTTCCAATACTGTTGGTAATTCACGGAACTCTATAGACCGATTTTCCCCTTATTGTTTGAAATTTGCATCGCTATATTCTAATATGTAATCCAAATCGAATCCCTTTCATTGTGATTTTTTTTTATAGATGACCAACAAATAGGTACTATGTAGTTACACATACAGTGTATGCCAGCAGTTCCGCCAAATTTTGGATCGCCCTGGCTAAGTGAACCAATAACATATTTAATATGATATAATGTAGGCCCCGGATTAATATCTACATTTCCGTAAAGTAACAGTAACTTTGAAACACAGACTAAAAACATTACAGTAACAATCTACCATCAGGATACAAAACAAGGTTGTTTTTAAAAAAACAATATGGTGACAACGAAAAAATAAAAAAAAACTCAAATAAGTTGCTATTGTGGCTGTTATGCTTATCATTGCTTTTGTATTTACAATAAAAAATACGAATACATGATCGATAAGCCATTACAGTTTTTATTTTTAGAAATAAGATACTATATATAACCAATATGTGTACCAAATAAACCAATTATAATAACTAAGAAAATCAAAGTCACAAAGAGGTCGAACAATGGTGGAAGGGCTAGTATATAATGACCCGCTGAAGTATAAATCAGCACAGGCAATTAAATAGCAAGCAATGCTATGAAAACAACTGAATATTAAATCAAAATAAGATCGAAAAGAAAAGAGCTTCCTCTCATTCCATCACTTTTTTATTTTTTGTCTCGCACGTACTGCACTGGTGCCAAACATGTGATGACAAGTTCGGAGGAACTGCATGATGGGACCTCAAACATGGACGGAATGCGCGGTCCGAACACGATTGGATATAATACGCGATTAGCATTTTTTCGCATTACGGCGCCCCTAAAGATTTGATATAAAGTGTGCCGCCTTCAACTTTTCGATGACCAAGAAGAAAATGATCGCATACGGAACCAAACACACATTTTAACGAATGTGTGAATTATACTTTTTCTGATAATTTCAATTAGTAGTTGCTAAGAATTTTCAGATATGCTTGCTTCTTTATCATTCTCTCGATAAATGCAATTTCACGAGAGTGTTTCCTAAAGTCTTCAATATACTTTTCTTCGGTACAACATCACCACAAAATGTCCAGTATATTGTTTGCTGATATGTAACAAACTTCAATCTTGAGTTGAGATACAGTAATCTTTATTTGAGGTAAGTGCGTTAATAAGCGTCGAACGCTAATATACTATGTAACTGTAATTGTTAAATGTCAGTACAAAAATACTAAATCTCCGTCTTTAAATCTGTATTCAATTATTTCATTTTTAGTAGCCAAAAGACATCGAGTTTGATTCTCTGATCACCTCAAATGTTTAAAGGCACTAGCTGGCTAGCTAAATAAACAAATTCAATAATTTTTCTGAAACAACTTTAAATGTCTTTGGTAGAGCAGCTTTTTCACTCTCACTTGTAATATATTTCTTTTCTTTATTTTAGCTTTTTAGTAGGTTTCCATTTGTCTGTCTTTCAACTTCGTGTGTGTGTGCATCTTTCGTCATGTTCCTATCCACCTCGGAATTAAAATCAGTCCTTTTATCAAAGATACGCGTGGATATAAGGTTGAACAAGCGGATTTGCAATATTTTCATGCTGAAGCTGCATAATTGCTAGCTAACCCCTATTTAACTTGGTTCATTACCTTTAAATCGAAAGACATTAATTTCATCATTAATCAGTAACCCAGGCAATATTTTTCTTGCACCGCTAAGACATTACCTCGTTGCTAATTGGTTATTAGGACACGTGTTTACGAAAGTAATTGTCTAGCAATTCCTTATTTTATATACTTTTATCATTTCACACCGCAGTGTATCCACCGATAGCTCAGTTGGTAGAGCGGAGGACTGTAGTAGAAAAAGTAACAGATATCCTTAGGTCGCTGGTTCAAATCCGGCTCGGTGGAGACAAAACTTTTAATCTGTTAACAAAACATTATTTTAAGCCACTTTTTATATCTCTTAAGTCACCGTTTTTAACTCTATCTTTATTTTTTTATTATTATTTTTATTGAAATTGTTTACCCAGGATAGCCTCTGCAGTTCCTATTGGTACTGTTATCAAGGAGGGTCCTGTGAAGGGGTTCCTAGTGCATTGAAAACTCCATTTGAGCTACGAAAGTCGTGCAAGCACAACAATCGCTCGACTAGACAACTACCTAACATATCAATCCTATTCTCATGCTGAACGCTAAGCCGAAAGGCATGTTTATGTTTTATAATAGAATTTAAAGAGAATAACGACTTCAGTTTCTACTCTGCTTCTTTTTAAAGATTGTGATATTTTCCTTTTTTGATTTTATAATTTGATATTATTAAGTTTAAAATGATATATCGTGTTTACCATCAGCTCTAATAAATAAAAATTAAAATACGGATTGGTAAGTATTGGCAGAGCAATTTGATTAAATGTGCAAGTGTAAACAGTGTTCATAATGAGAGATAGTACTTCATTACATGAAGCAGTTATATCTGCATCATTATATCTTTTTGATATGGTTTGAATAATTATTCCACTTCTTGAAAATGGGTGGATGAACACCCGAAACGTTGAAAAAAAATAAAATATCAATGGTCGTTATTATTTCCTCAAACGCAAACTATCTGAAAGAATGGTCTTAATTGGTCATTTATATATGGTGAGATTTGGGGATTGGTAGCTCAGTCAGCAAAGCGTTCAACTCGCACCGCAATAGGTTGTGGGTTAGATCCCAGTATTAGACCAGATTCTAGGTGGGTTAAAATTGAGGTTTCTGTAGCTCAAATGTGAGATTTAAGCACTCAAGAACCGCCTTTGTGTTTCCTTCTTGAAACAACTGACAAGGTATATCTCTCAAAATTAGTAAGGCTAATCACATAAATATAAATTACTCACAAATGTACAGAAATTTTCAAAAAAATATTTTCTTTAGCATGATGATGAGGTGACAAAACAGCTAGCTGTAATGATATCTCTTGTCTAATGACAGCTGGTTCTACTATAGTTAGAGGTTGCAACCCTCTAAAGATTTTTCAAAAAAGCAAAATCCCCCTTTTTGCAAGGATTTCCTAAAAACATTGACCGCAAAGAGGCAGAAAAATACAACAGCGACAGAGCACAACACAAAACAACTATGTATTGACTTTAAAACCTTAAAAAAAATTGATACAGTACACTTTTGGCATAAATTTAAAAAATAATCTGTTGGTTATAATTTGGTTTGCTTATCAAAAAAACTTCTTATTTCTTATATTAAAAACAAATAAAAACACAGAAGTTAAAATTAGCAGAAGCTTTTCGGTTTATATAACCATTCTCAATGCGTAACTATCAACTTGCCAAGTTTTTAGGTGGTTTATTATCTGCTGTGATTCCCAAGGATTACTGTAGATACTTTCACTTTCGTCCAGGAATTAAAAAAGGTGAGTATATCCGACAAATTTATGGTTTCTTTTGATGTTTGTAGTCTTTTCACGAACATACCATTGAATGAAACATTAGATATTGCAGTTCAACTTGTAATTGCCGGAAATCCTAAACTCAAAATCACAAAATCTGAACTAAAACAATTATTCGTTTTTGCAACATCATCCTCGAATTTTTTGTTCAATGATGAAATGTATGAACAGGTTGATGGTGTTGCCATGGGCTCGCCGCTGGCACCTATTTTAGCGAATCTTTTCATGGGCGTTAAAGAAAAGGAATGGATAAAAATTACCCGGGTTGTGGCCCAACATACTACCGTAGATATGTGGATGACATCTTTGCTTTATTCAACGATGAAAGTGAAGCGTTGGCCTTTTTTGAATACTTGAATCAGAGACACCCTAATATAAAATTTACCTTAGAAAAATAAGTTGATGGTAAACTTCCTTTTCTTGACATTTTAATTGAGAGCACCAGTGACAAATTTTATACTTCTGTGTTCCATAAGTCAACCTATACTGGCCTTTTAACTAATTATGTTAGTTTCACTCCCAAAATCTATAAAATAGGTCTCATTAAAACACTAATTGACAGGACTTTCAAAATTAACAACAGTTGGAAACACTTTGACATTAATATTAATATTTCAAATTACCTTGATAAGAATTTTTCTACAGCTGTCAGTACAGAGACAACTAATGTATTAGAAAAGAGGTATTTTAAATTGCCTTTTATTAGCAAGTACTCTAATACTGCCAAAGAAAAAGTCAATTAACTTGTCAATAAGATGTGTAAAGAAATCAATGTGTGCCTCGTTTTTAAGTCGTGTAAAATTAAAGATTATTTTTCTTGCAAGGACAGAGTTCCTGAATCTTTTAAATCTGGACTTGTGTATAAATTTGTTTGTGCTAGTTGTAATGCTAGTAGAGTAAAAGAACATTTGAAATTGTTTTTCTAATTTAGATTATGCAGACACTGATTGGCAGAGAAAACTCAAAGGGGGTATGCATATTTCTTGGTTGAAACCAGACCTCAATAAACAAGTTAAGCATTGCATCATCAATTTATCCGTTTAATTTTATGTTTTGCTTATTCAATATCGTTTTTGTTACTATAATATTGATTTAGCATGTGTAAATTCATTTAATAAAAATTAAAAAATTGTACTTTTGGGAAATATTTAATTATCTTAAAACAAATTGTGTATATAAATTTTATTTAACTAACTTTTGTCAGTTTATCTAATATTATTTTGTCAATATTGATTAACTTGTGTATAATACATAGGTCTTAATAATAAATTTAAAAATTTAATATCATATTTATGAGGTATTTAAACGTTTTTAATGATTTAACAAACAAACAAATAATTTAAAAACAAATAATCCGTATGTTTCTTTTTCTGTTACATACTTCTATAAAAATAGCCGTTTTGTGAAACATGTTCGCCAGAAAAGTATAATTATAAGGATGGAGGGTCACAATCAAAGTACTCTGAGGTGGCAGAACCATAAATATATGTTCTTGCATTACGAAGGATAGGTGATACAATATATTGTTTCGTGACGGCACTTAAACCAATTTTTTGCATTTTTTGGAAAATCAGTGAACTTATGACATCTCCAAACACCAATTCAACTGACGAGTTCATTAAAAGAAAACTTATCAGCAACTGTCGGATTTTTATATTCAGCGTGTAAATGTTCTCGTAAAGGATCAGTAGGATCGCCATACAAACATAAAGGCTCCAGATAATCTCTCAAGAGTGTCTAATAATCCTGATTGTTAACACGTCTCGACGTAATTAAGGAAGAGATCCGCAAAATACACATTTTTTGCGATTTTGAAAAGTGCAACTTTGAAAGTCGCAAAAATACACTTTTAGTGTGTCTTGAGCCTTGAAAGTGATATTATATCTGGTCTGTCATCTTTCGACTTCCAAATTAAGGCCTGATTTTCACTGAAAGCCGTTTGTTGCTTTCAATATAGCTTGTTGAAGAAGGTACAACTTTTACCTGTTTTTGGGAGATCGTACGCTTATATTTAAATGCCATGATGCGATTTTCATGAAATAAGATGTCTTGTATGGCTAGTTAATGGAATCAAACGAGTCTATAGATTTCCAATGTCTATATAATGAGATATCTTACGAAAACATCATATATTTCCTTAACCAGTTGTTCAAAAAGCACTCAAACTTGATAACCATAGCAGTAAAATTCTCAGACTCTTTTGAAATAGACGCAGGGATTATAGCACTTCCCAAAATGTTGATATTTTCACATCTTTATATGCAAATAAGCATGCGAAACGTTAAAAAAGGCCACTGCATGAGCTAGATTTGGCTACGTAGACAAAATCAAAACAAAAATAGGAGAGAAAAGCTCAAAGTGCAAAACACAGACCAGAACAGTCAATCGCTTTAGAAGCAATCAGAAAGTGCCGCGTCATTGGACTCGACGGAAAATGGCGGGATCTTGGTGAATCTCTTTGGTTTGTTGCTTTCGTTTGCAGATTTGGGTTTATTGTATATTTTAAGCTATTATTATACCCCAAACATTGGAATCAGATTGTTAGCTTTTTCCAATTTGCTAATAGGATAACGACTAGAAGGATAACGAAAAGTCTTCGCTTTAAGTTTATAGCTAGCTAGCTATAAAAGCTCTGCAGTCAGGTCACGGAAAAGTGAAATAAACAGAGAGTGGTCTAGGGTTGAAAGATTAAATGCTCAAAAGATTAATTAAAAGTGTTTTCATCCTGAGAAAAAAATATAGCCAGCTATATAGCTAAGACATATTTATATATAAATAATAGAAAATATATTTTTTGTTTGTTTTGAATTTTGCAGATAAATTTTGGCCTGGCGAGTCTGTGTTCAGAGTATTTTTCGAGTTATGATCAATGATGCACCTATTGAAGTTCTCCTGTCGGAGTGTTGCCAAACGTTTTGCCGGAATCTATATAGCTAGCTAGAGTGCGCTCCCGCACACAGACAATATATACATAAAACATTATTATTCACTGCAAGTGTCACTAATTTGCCTGCAACAGTTCTGCGGCTTATCGGCATCCTCATTATGATGCATAAACAAGCTTGGGGTGTGGTGGCCAAACCTGGGAAGAAAATGAGAATATGTTTTTTGTTTTTTTTATAGTTAAATATCTTAACAGTTATGTTGTTGGATCCCTTGACATTTCAAAAGGATATTTTTTTGAAGTTATTTTGAAGGACCAACATAAACTTGGAAAAAACGTCTCGCAGTCTGATACATCAACAGTTTTTCTTGAACACTGGAGTGGTTTCATTGAGAAATTCAAGGATGCTATTGGCTTTGTTGATGTTCAGCAATGAACATTACAAAAAAAATGCTATCAAACTGAAAGAAGCTATTTTTAACATTGGAAAAACATCCATAGAAAACAAACGTTTGTTTTTAAAAACTTTCTCATTTGAAGCATGGTAGAAACTTTGTATCAAAGAAAAGAGAAAACATTCATTTTTAAATTGTAAGGGATGTATTTGTGATGAAAAATACCGCATACCACTCACTTGCCTTATTTCCAATTAAGTCGAGTCCATTGAGAAGAAAAGCGACAGATGCTGGGTTATTCAAACCAAAAAAGAAAGTTTTGTTAGAGTTAACGGATGACACTGTTGCTTCTTTGGATCAGAATTTCAAAAAAGATCACTCCATCACTTTTAAAAAAGCCTTTACACTCTCAAAAAAGGTCAAAGAGAAGACAAGAAAGGCTGAAATTTGCAAAATGTCAAGTTGGATATAGAGAATCAGTGGAAGGAAACTTCTGTTGCAAGATTCAACAGTATATTATATTGAAGATTGAAATGTAATTTTTAGCATTTTTTTTTATTTAATTTGCTCGAGAAAAACTTTTGAAATAGCTCAATATTTTTCAGAAACCATTACTTCCATCGCATCCGCAAAAATGTTTTCTGGAGAATCATTTTCGTTTTTTCAATGAATTTGATAATTGGATTCATTTAGATTATTTGGCACGACAACTTCAAAGAAACAACATGATAAATTAAGAATAGCTAGGTCATTTGAGAGCGATGACAGTGCATTAGAAAGATCAAACAATACTTTGAATGAAATTGCTGCTGGGTTAAAGCGACCACATGACCACTTGGGTAGACGTGTTAACTATAGTTGGGATTTAGCTGGCTGTCTCAAAAACGTTAGCAGTTTACCTGATGGTCATCCAATCAATTATACCCAGCTTGCAAATGAATTCAACTTAATGAATGCACAAGGAGAAAAACCAAAAAATTCTGGACAGGTAGTTAAAACATTGCTGGATGAAAGTAGTTGTGACTTGGATCGCTTCACACCACTTAGTATGAAAACTAGAGTTAGAAAGATCAAGAGGAGGTATAAGTTGTGGTGCAGTGTAGTCTTCATAGTATTGAACCTTATAAGACAGCCTATAGTATCTAGTCTGTAGAATAAGTAAAGAAGTTCTGGTTTTTTCCAACTTTTTGCATTTATATTATGAGATATAATTCATATGAATAAAAACTCAAATTCTGGCTTTCATTCGTTTTAGGCTGATTGGTACAAATATCTCAATATCAACAGAAGAAAGAAGTGCGGAGGTTGAAGCTCATTTGAAAGAGCAGGTTGCTAAGGTAATTCTGTCGATAATAGTTAATAACACGCTTAAACGTACATAAAACATGAGTAATTGTATTCTACTTTTATTTATTTTATTATGGTATAGGATGTATATTCGATTGGCGAGGCATTGGTACCACAAGAATTTGACAGTCTCTCACTTGTTGATAACGAAATTAGAAACGAAAAGATTGTAGTTGAAGGTATTGATTATATAATTTATTTTTTGTATTTACCTTAACTGTATTTTGCAAATAAACAATACACAAAATCCCATTGTTGATTTGGTTCAGATGCAGTTGTAATAGTTGTTGATTGTATTATCAATATTTTACTTGCGAGTAACTTTATCTATGCTTCTATTTTTGTAGGACGAAAGAAAAACATGGATGTCGTACGACAAGCATTGACAAAAAATCATGCGCCATATCTTCGATTACATCCATTACATTCGATTACATTCATTCTATGAAAACATGAACAACAGAACATTGGAATTGGAATATAAGAGATTAGGTCAGTATCGTATTTTCTGTTGCCTGTAGCAAACGCATCCTTCAAACCAAAAGAACAACAGCAAGCCTTGTGTATATATTTTAGGCCAAAGTTGATTTTTTTATTGTAGTGACGTAGGCTAACATTCTATGATAATTTTATTACGTGGGCTAACATTCTATGATTATTGTTAGATATTGTATATGATGAAAACGATTCATCAATGTCCGTAGCAAATCCTAAAATTTTACAACGACAACGACATATCGGTAATTGGCACGATACCTCGTCGAGTTCGAACCATTCCCATCTTCTTGTCATCGTCTTTTGTTTATACGACAAAGCGATATTTTATTCGAACGAAGAATACTTCGATAAAACAGGTAAGATCGAGAATATAATATTAATAATGTACGTTTGTCTTGAAAATAGAATATCGAATTCAAAACGTGACTTCTTCTCGTGCCCACTCCCTTGATATTGCAAAATATTTGGTGCCAAATCAGAGATGATGATCGATTGTATTGTAGTGCGCGAGAGTGAGGATAATATAACAAGAATACCTGCCCAAATCAATCTTGGCCTAGCAAATAGCTCACCAGTTGCTTTTTCTTCTCATGTACAAGCACAATCTTTCGCAGAATAGCGGGTAGGCACTTCAGTAGTTTATATCGCGCACAGAAATGCCGTATGGGATCGCAGATCCTCTTCGGGTAAATAATTTTCAAGAATATGTACAAAAGAACACTTCAAAGAAGAATACCTGCATGAATCAATCTTGGCCTAACAACTTAGCTCACAAGTTCCTATTTCTCACGTGCAAGCAAAATTATCCGCAGAATTGCGAGCAAGCGTTTCAGTTCAGATCGCGCACGGGAATGATCACTGACATTCTGCTGAGAGGCTACCGCGCTGCGCGTTTTAGTATCTTGACGCAGCATACGTGAGAAATGGCTCTGGGGACGAGGTTGCTGCACCTCCGAGTATGGCAAGATTTGCTGAGTTTTAAAGATCTCGGAAATTATAACTCAGAGGAGACAAGAAATATGACCCGCTAACGTTTCAGATTATTGAATTATATCGACATATTATATCTGGGACATAACCTTATTGGCACCATGCCAATAAGGTTATGTCCCAGAGAGGAATTTCCGTATCCGTATCGTTCCCAGCGGTCGAGGTTGTATTTTTGATAATTTCACGGGTTGTTTTTCCCTGATAGTTTCGACAAGTTTGGCGAGCGATAAAATCTAACGTGGATACCTCGCACTGAAAACTCGTGACCTTTCATCATATTTCACAAAGTTAGTTCCCGGGGTTCCTAGTTAATTCACTTAATTGACCCGAAAATTCTTAATGATGTGGGTCGCAATTTAATCAAAAACAGCAATTTGATTGTTTAAGGCATGGTGGAAGATGGAGAACGGCTTTCATCTAGCGCTTTTTGCTGGCAATTATTATACATTATGCGAATATTCAAAGGTGAGGAAAATGATACAAATCTTGTCATATATTCCACTACAGGAAAACACAAGTTCGACTATTATATACAAAATAATATAATTATATATAATCTCTATAATAATACGGAGCTTCTGTCTGTGACTTTTGCAAAGTGGATTAAATTATAAAACATCGCCTATAAATTTGTTCTGTAAATTAGCAAACTTTGACGATAGAACAATATTGACGTCAAAGGAAAGTATATTAAGATTAGTGAAGCCATTGCATTGCACTTTTAAATTTAAGGCTAAATAACTTGGAAACGGGTGGAAATAACTGACGTCATCTCCTGCGTGGGTAACTAGGGACTACCTGGGACCAATTTGGGTAAGTTTTCCAAGCCTGGGTCACCGAATCCGTTTCGGAATGGACGGGTTAATGACGTCATAAAAAAACCTTTAAACCCTAATATCTCTGCATCCGTTTTTCACAACTACACGATCCTATACATTTTCTTGATCAGCGTTTCAAGATCTATACGATGAATGCAACAGGCATACACATTTCTCAAAAAAAAAATTTTGTGTTCTGACAGGTCTCTGCTGACGTCAGCAAAATTTAAATGACTGTTGTTTTTCTCTGTTATCCTGCCTAAGTGGATTTTTCCACGGGCCTTATCGACTAGTAAAATATATAATAATGAACGAATCTTTACCATTATAGGTGATTCTCCTGCATGTCAGTTTGAACTGGTCACAAAAAAGGTGGTCATTATTTTTGTTGGGCTTGTTGAATATTTGCAGAAAGGTCAAAGATCATGTATTTAATCTAAAACACACATCACTTCAAGGAAAAATCGACCACATAATGGCAACAACACATGGCCGAAGAATGATTGGGAACAAAATTCTTCATTACACTGAAAACATGTCGAAAGGAGACATTGTTACTCACTTACAAAAAGAAGATTATATGAAATTGCTTGATCGTACATTGCAGGGTGCACAACGTGCTGCAGCTTTGATGTACCAAACAACAAGTTCTTCTTCGAAAGAGCTGAACTTGGCCAATTATGAAGTTCTTCCATGCGAACCACTGCATGACATTAGTGGACACATTAAAAATCTTTTGCATGAAGTCCCGTATCATCTAAACAAAAGTGAACGGGAGCTGTTAGAGCAAACAATAAAGGCGTCATTTAGTGGAAAAGAAGCCAAACGTGGTGCAGACTACAGATTATGTTTAATTGACTGTACACAATATTTGTATGGAAAGATCGATCAAAAATTTAATCGATCTTTTGTCAACTGCTTGTGAGATACAAGATATTCTGTACAGACCCGATCATTGTCGTGCACCAACATCCATTCTGCGTTTACACAAGGTGACACTTCTCCATGGAATAAAATTATGTAAACTTATTACCTGTCCAAAGTCGTTGACAAAACGAAAGTTATATGGGCAGCATTTCCACTCATTGATAGCTCATGCACCAGAGCAATACCGGCTGTTTTCCGGTCCAACAACAAACACTGAAAATGAAGAAAGAATTTTCAATTTTTTGAAAACAGTATACACATTGACATCGAACCACCACCCAGCTAATGTAATTTTGAATGAGTTTTTGAGAGTACAAGTCAAGGAAAGCACATTAAGTTCCATTATTGAGGCTGGTGTGTCAAAGAAAATTGGAAAGCACAGTAAAAACTTAAAGGCACCAACCAACACTTTAATACCATATCATTTCATTGAAAAAAAAAATGGTTATACCAATCGCACTTAAAAGGAATTGTAGATTATTTGTTGATTCCAGAATTTTGGAAGGAAAGCGACAGTGGTATGGAATTTCTGAACACTTAAAAAAAAAATTTGACACCCTGAAAAGTATTCATCACTTCAGAGAGTATACGATCAAAATCAGAAAAATATTATTTGGCTACCTGTTGTAAATTTTTTTCAGAAAACCCAGGCAGAATACCTGCATTTAAAGTCAAAATCTACGTCAACGATGAAATATTTATTCAACAGCTAGATACTATCAGCTTTGCCCAAACTATGAGGCAGGAAGATGAAATACATACCAATAAAAAAGATTCAAATCAAATTCTCGAGTCAGTGAATTTATAATCTTTTATGAATGTTTCCACAGGTGAGGAAATTGATACCACTGATCTTGAAAAGGATCAGTTTTCCATCTAACAGGATCATCCATTATTGCTCCAAATGAAGACATGCCTGGAATTGCTCCTGTAACCAGCACACCAATTCAAAAATCTGTGACTGATATCAGCACCATTTCAACTCGACTGTCTGAGGAGACTACTCCAAAGGCTTTAACACACGCGGCGAAGAAATGCACGGTTGCTGTAAGTTGTCAGCACAAATAGAAGTGAAACTGTCCATAGAAAAAGAAAACTTGAAACAAAAGCTGCGGGAAACTGAACTACACCTTTTAAATTCGCAGAAAGACCTTAATATTGTGAATGAAAAAAATGAAGAAAAACAAAAATATAATTCAAATTTGAAAAAACTAGCCATCATCAAACAGTGGGAGAACCATTTTTAAACTGATTTTAATGCGAAGAACGAATGACTTCCATTTCTAATTTTATTGATTTGTTTAATTGATGAAAGTTTTTTTAGATTCACTTTTTTAACGGCATAGATCACATATTTTCAAACATAGTGGAGCCTGGTATGAGACATAGAAGCAATAAGATAGACCAGTGGCACAAGTGCTTAAATATTTTCCAATTGTTATTATGAAACAAGGGTGTCGATGAGCCCTAGAAGTTCTTGCATCGGTGGAACACTGCCAGGCAGATTTTAGACTATTTTTTTCGCTGCACTTTATAAGTGCTCTGTTAGTTCTCACATAGCCGGCACTAAGTATGGCAAAATGTCAACTTCATTTTGAAAACGCAGTACCCGTCTGCAACACTCCGGCCAATGCAAACTTCTGTGGCTTACCGCCATCTTACAAAATGTGATGAATGACTGCTCCTGCGAATTTCATAACATCTTCAACTTTGAGAATTATAAATGAAGCTATTTTAATTTGTCGTTTTTTTATTGCAAGTTTATATTATGAATTCATTTTACAGTTGATGTGTTATTTTTGCATTTCTGAAACGGCAATGTTTGATGTTGAATCAAAATGCTATCTATACTTCTCCTGTAGTTTTTTATATAGGTGGTTCTCATATTTTATGTCAGAAAAATATATTTAGCTATATATATACAAGTTTACGAGACTTCTAAGTGATTCCATAAGATGCTACAAAATATTTCCAATGCCACTTGTTAAGCTGGTGTTTTGGTATGCAAATGTTTGTATACAAAACTAGCTAAAATTACCAGCTAATATATAAAAAATGACAATTGTACTGACGGTTAAAAAGGAAGAACACTAAATACGTACCTTTCCAATATGGCGCTGCTATCCTTTCCACACTGGAAGCTCCAACAGATCTTCACACGATAGTCTTTATCTTCAAAATAGCGGACCTCGTTATCGTGGTTTCACGCGCAATAATATAAATATTCTGTATCACGGCAAAATTGGTGTGTATACCACTAGACCACGAATAAGACGATTACGTCATTTGATTGCCTTATTTTTATTTTTATTTTTTTTATTTTATTGTTATTGAAAACCCGGGACAGCGAAAAAACTGAAATTGCTTCCTTATTTGCGTCGAGGTAACTGTCATGACGAGAACTTTCTATGGGTCCAAACAGATTAGCTATCACACTATTTGGAGTACTAACTGACTGCATTTTATATCTATGATATCGTTTATGTCCACTATACATAGTTCTTTGATCAATACTTGGTCTAGCCACCTGTCTTAGCGTGCCATCAATAAAACCCAAGCTGTCATAAATTACATCTAGAATTTTGTTGAAAATTAAACATACATCTGGAACTGATCTTCCAAAACGTGGTACTAAGTCTAAGAATACGTACAAGGAAATGCTAACCTTCATTGGAGCAGACAAAGTGCCTCCAAAGGATCGATGTTTAACCAATTTTCTATGACTGGCTCATCCAACTTCAAAGCATTTTTCAGTCTGATAAGGTCTGCCTTTCTAAATCTGAAGTCAGTCCAAATTTCATCGTCATTTCATCGCCAATTGTCAAGTGAAAACTTAGAATATAACCAGTACGAAAAAGTGGGTTTATCTTTTATGTTTGTTTCTGAAATAAGGAGATATTCTTCATCATCGATTATATCTAACTCCAGCTCATGCAAAAGCAAATTCTCCATCTTGTTTTGATGATATGGCATTTGATTTTGCGAAATTAATTGTTAAAAACAAACCGATGACGGACTGCGACAGCTAGTAACCATAGAAACAAAAAGTCGCAGTCCGTCCTCAGTTCGTTTGCAAAAGTTCCTTCATATCCAACATCCACCATTTTCCATTAAATTTCGACCCCGCTCTAAATTCGTATTTATCAATTCGGGACGTATTAGTTGTAACTATGGCTAGCTTAAATTAATAAAGCCATTACAATGCACTTAAACCTTTAAGGTGAAATAATTTGGAAACTATGGAACGCTAGAGCTGCCATAAGTCAAAAAATATAACATCTTGTTGCGAGTTTACCATTATATTTCTTCATGACACAATCACATGTGTTTATCAAATTATACGCTTCCATTCTTTCGTTTAATAATGCTAACCAACCAAAAAGTTTCACTATACTTTGCGATTGGTTCTTTTCTTTATACGCTGCCAACTTTTTATTATATTTTACGCTTTCCTCATTTACAACGCGAACTTTACATTATACAATGCGAATTTGTTATGCGAACTTTACATTATATGATGCGAACTAGTAATGCGAACTTATTTGGCACTCTATTGAATTTATACTAATTCGCACCCTTACCTGTTTTAAAACAACAGGGCAACGATAGATACTTTGCTTATAGAACTGAGTCTTGAGGAAATGATTTCTGTATTTAAAAGAAGAAATAATTGACGTACTATCTGTACCAAGTATCAATAATAATCACTTAATTAAATTGGGGGTAATTGCATTGGTGACCGATTATGATCGCGTCGACAATGCGACTCTGCATGGTCAACAACAACAAGCATCTCAAATCATGACAAAAGAGCTGGCGATAGTAGTCACACAATTGCAAGAGCAGTTACAAGCTCAGTACTACCATTATCAGTTTTACGAAAAAGAGACCTTCTTACAGAATTGAAAATGGTAGAGGCTACACAAACACACGCAATAAGCAACACTTATGCGGCTGGTCGTGGACTTTTGTTTGTCTGACTAGTCCACACCAGCTACATGTTCCAGCTGTAATATAAAAGGAGAGACAACGGTCATCCAGGACTAGGACATAAAAAAATTAAATTGAATCAAAATGATAACGAAATAACTTTTATGAAAATATAAATTCCGATGAAATCATTGATGAAGAAGTTAAAGGTTTCCCAGGCCTTAAATATAGTGGTGAGTTTGAAATTATGCAGTGTAAGTCAAATTCACAGGAATTGTGTTTGATGAACTGTAAAATGAATGTCAAAGATATAAAAAAAATGCTTGGCTGCATATGAAAGAATTATGAAATCAAGTGATGAATCAGAAATAGATTTGCCTGGTAGTGGTATTGCTACACCTTCAAATTCGGAAAGAACGGGGTATATAAATATATTTTTCAAAATAATAAAATGAAAAAATATACCAATCTAGACCTTACTACGAACATACGCTCACAAACTCAGGTTTAATACTCCCTACAGCTTAAAAGTTAAAACAAGAATCGCAAAGCAATTCTCATCTCTAATCGACAAACATTTTACTCAAAAACACAAGTATCATAAAATACTACAGTTGCGTACCCAACATTAAGCAACACATAGATGCGCATAACAAAAAAATTATTACCGTAAAATTATTAACACCATGCATATACCATGTACCATACCACCATGTATATCAAGCCAATCTGACATCTGAAGAAAACCCTTGGTATGAAGCAAACTTCTTTGGTGTTGGCGAAATTGCATTAAAAAACGTTACCCTAATCATAAGAAGTCATTTAACACGGAACAATAGATGAATGATACTGCTTTGTCAAAAGAAGTCTGGAGAATAAAGAAAAATATAAAAATGTAACCTCTCCATCAACCAAATATACGAAATTTTAATAAAGGGGAAAAACCTTCTAAACCAAAAAAACGAACTAATATCAAAGTGCAGACACCAAACCAAATTCTTGTTTACTAATTTCGACACAAAAGACTGACGTCAAATGAAGTCGTTGAACGTGAGAACATGATATTGCATATTAAAAGTTACTTTTGTAAGGAGAAAAGAATAGGAGTAACTATATCGCAACTCGTCTTTTAAGACGGAAAGTTTAATAAAAAAAGTTGAGGTTTCTTTCTAAGGGTAAGAAGCTTCTTCTGTGTTCTCCTCTTTACAGGGATGATCGGAAAGCTGATGGATTTCGGCTGTATTGAAACAAACACCTATAAAGAGAATAGGAGTAACTACATCGAAATGCAGATAAAACTAGTCTTTTAAGACGGAAAGTTTAATGAAAAAAAAGGAGGTTTCTCTCCAAAGAATAAGAAGCCACTGGAAAACTTCTGCATTCTCCCCTCTACAGGGATAACCGGAAAGAGATCCCAAGCATGAGTGAATTTCACCAATCCTCATGTTTCACATTCATAGGTGTTTGTTTCAGTACAGTCTGTGGAAACATGCAGATTGGTGAAATTTAATCATGCTTGAGATCTGGTGCGGGCCCTAAAGACACCAGCCACATTCATTGACACCATCCGCCAAAACCAATAACTTTTGTTAAACGTTGGAAAAAGAGAGGTGGGCAGCTACAAAACGTATCGTCAGCTACAAATTTTTAATCAGTTGACTGAAAATTGTGTTTATAGAACGCATATAATTTTAAGTTCCAAACGAAGTTTTCTTTTTCTTTTTTTGACACTGTATTGGCTCTATTAACTTATTGAGCACTCTTGAATGAAGAAAAAGACTTTTTATGTATGCCATAAGGCCTGTGGAAAAACTAAATTTCTTTTGGAAAAAATCAACAAAATAAAAATCCTCCCTTAAGGTAAGCCTTTGGAAGAACTAAATTCCTTTTGGCAAAAATCAAAAAAAAATAAAAAACCTCCCTTAAGGTAGCCTGGTCATTGTCGAAACATTATGCTGACTTTTAAACTGTGTTTTATTTTTAATTAGACATTATCCACATAAATACAAACTAATGCCAATTGTATCATTAATTTGATGATATTTGGATTATCATTATCAGCTGCAAGCCAGAACTAATGATATTGGACCTCTTTCTACTAACCAAAATGATTCAAACAATGAAAATTATACTCTTACATATTACTATGTGTGTGTGTGTGTGGGGGGAGACTTCACACGAGCCTGGCAGCCGCATAATTTTGTTCCTCGTCAAGAGGTAAGGTATCGAATGTACTGCTGGTACACGCAGTAAAATTTCCTACCTTTCACAGTCAGACCACTGCTGCCAATGTATTATTTTTTTCAAAACACGCTACGGTAATTTATGCGACATGTTTCGTCATATATCTGCATAATTATGCGAGCAACATGACAACATAATTTATTTATTCCGAAATGTAAACAAATAGGATGGCTAAAGAAACAAAACAAATACATGTGCTTAACGCGTCATTACACGTTTATTTCGATTGTAAAAGATCGATTTTGTATTGGAAACAATTATGGGAACAATGATATTGCTGAAATGCCAAGACTATCAATACCAAAAGTAACACACTGAAGATACCAAAACCAGTGCAGAAACTCTTGAATCTGTACCAGAAAAAGAACCCGCCGGAACCTCCCAAAATGATACCTACCGTTTTATCGGAAAAAACGAAGTAAATCTATTATTAATAGCAAAGTACTCAATACACTGTGAAAAATTCTTGAGCGTTAAATATAAGGGGAAACAAGTGTGGGGGGTTATTACAAAGGGTTTAAACCAAGGTAATAGGATTTCAGCGGCTAACAAAATAAATAACACCTTTATTTTTATACATAGGTTCACACGTTGGCAAACAATGGTAAAACAATACAAAAAAGTGAAGGACCACAATAACAAATTAGAAAATAACAGGAAGATGCTTATCCAAAATGCGATTCCATGATTTGAAATTTTAATTATTATTAGAATTACGTCATTTAAACAAGATGTATTGTTGCGTAATACCGAAATGCATTGGGTACACATTTAGCAGGAGTTCATGGAAAAAGCCTAGAGGAGAGACGCACGTGTTTTTGAGATTTTGTGTACCGTTGAAGTTCTCGACCAGAATAAGACGTTTTGAAACTGTAATCATTGTTTAGTAATGGAAATAAATAAAAGGAATAATGGAAATCTAGATCGTAAGGTTTGAAAAAAGGTTTTTTTTTCATTTTTCTTGGATATTATAAAAACAAAAGAGAAAACCTCGAAATAAATCAAAATCGTAAATATTTTTAAACCGACCACTTTGTAGATTGTAAAGAAAAACAGAAATATATATTCGAATCCATGGAAGATGTCGATAAAGGAGTTATACATCTCGAGATAAAATCATTATCCCCTATTTCTCTGTTTATCAAAAAGATAAATCATTCGGAGTTGGTGGTGAGTTTTCAGTTATAATAGAAGAGAAGAAAAAACAGTATTGTTGCGTCTTCTTTACCAACCTGGCTTCCTAGGTATTATATTTAGTGAACTGTGGAATATAAAACCAACTTTGAGACTTATTTACTTCCAAGTATGTAAATTTTTAATTTTTATTTGGAGATGGGTTACATGTTTTCGAGGAGACGTATTAGAAGTTTCAGTGAATACGAATAGGAATAACGGTGTTGAGAGAAAGAATAGATATTTTAAACACTCCTTCTAACAGCAATTTAAAGATAAAACCTTAAGTGGAATGACTACGGTGTTGTTGGAACAGTTCTTGCCCGATACATATAACAGGTAAATATAAATGAGGACAGGAGTGATGGGTAGGGTTAACTATTAAAATTGTGATCAACATGCTGTTTTTTATATCGAAGGTATGTGGAAGAAAACATAAGACGATCAAGCTCATATTGAAAATACAACACGAACTTGCCCGTATGGCTTCGTAACAAGCCATACAAGTTTACAAAACATTGTATCGATTGGCTTAGTTCAGCCTTTTCAATACAAAAGGATTGGGCAAAAATCGCTGATGACGGGGGAAAAAATATTCAGGGAACGAAGTTCTGTCCCGGCTGATAACTACACCGTTTGTTTGGGTGACGAAAACAACTATCCGTCATGTACTTGCTTGGATTGGCGTAAAACTGTGTTGCTCTGTAAGCACATCCTATCCGTCATTAGTGGCAATGTCGCAGATGTATCCTGGTAATCGTCGCGATACACTTTATCTCCTTTTTTCATTTTGGATCATGAAGTTGTTGTTAGCAAGGAGGTTACATTAGAAGACAACGACATGTAGAACGACTTTACTGAAATTAATGATGTCGAAGCCGAGTCCGTTTTATTGGATTATATTCCTAAAAAATGTTTTCCAAATAGGTCCAAGGCCACGTCTTGGAGAGAGATTTAAAACCAAATCAAGAGCTTGTCATTCACAGTGTATGATAATGATGCACTGGACCATCTTCATGAAACCTTGCCTGATGAGGCTTTAACTGACTTATCATTTCATGCTTCCAAGAAAGACAGTTTGGTTGCGGAAAGGCCAAAAGTTATACGATCAACATATTTAAGTAAAAAATTCCAACCTCTCCCAAAAGTAACACCAAAAAATCAGCGTTTTCGGGAAGGGTCGGTTTGTCTCCCGAAAGAAAAAAGTTTTCATCCATAATCAACACTGTCTCAAAAAAAAAGAAAATCATGCGCCGTCTGTGGTTGAAGAGTTCCTTAAATACGATCCAACTGTCTTTTATGATGTACCAATGGAGCAGGAGCAGGTTAATGACACTGGTGCTCAACTACCACAGGAAGAAGACACTCCTGAAGATGACGAAGTTATAATAACACATGTGTCTGAGTGTGACACTCCCTTGCCGAAAAGAAGGAAGTTATTTCTATAAAGAAGAAAAAAGCGCTATTGTTAACAAGCAAATGTTAACTGACGAATCCATAAACATCGAGGAGAATCTTTTGGTGTCACAATTTCAACCATAGGAGGATTCCAAGAAACGGTTGTTGGCAAGACGCAAAGTTTTGACATCGTGAAATACGAAAAAACAAATACAGTGGAAATATATTGTGATTGCCGTATGCCATACAAAACGGACGATGAAATGGTGGAGTGTTCAAAGAGCATGCAGTGGTTTCACGATAGATGTGCAAACATTGCGAATGTCCAAGCTTTATCACGAAGGAAATGGTTTTGTAAAAAATGTAAATAAATTTCCTACAAAAAAAAACACATCATCATTCAACATTTATTTCCTGTTTTACCCAAATAACTTATAAAACAGGGGATCTGGGTAATAAGTGCGACTAAAGAAGCCATATTTAATGCCCAAGTATTTTAAATAAGAGTTAATTTCAAAACACGGAATCGCATTTTGGAGAAAGCATCTTCCCAATTTTACGACCAGTTAGACGCACTCATGGGCAATAATTCAAACATCACCCCAGTGTACAAACAATTGGGAATTAAGAACTTGAACGTCATGATCAGATTACAGTGCAATTTTAACATTTAGTTTCCTGAAGATCGTAAGAACGTGAAACTGACAGTAGCAAAAATTTGTTGTTGTTTTTTTTATCTCGACAACCCGATTTATATTTAGATTGCGTACAATGAGAGTGAGTGATGTAATCTTTCAATACGTGTGATAAAAAGAATTAAGCGAAACCGTTGTTATTGTTTTTATCCTGTCAAAAATTTAAAGCTATTTTATAAATCTTGATAAAGTTAAAAAATTGTTTTGATTTGAAAAACATTCAACTCTGTAGATTGTTTGTTTTTGTTTGTTTCCCGTTAGTTTTCGAAATTCATTGCATTTTTTGTGCCGATATAATTTGACAGAAGTGGTATTTTTTTTATTAACATGCTTTGTAATTGAAATTACACTGAACTTTCAATATAATGACTTTGAAAATGTGGTCTTATTTTTAATAAAGAGATTGGCGTTTCAAGAGACCGTCTAAAGAATGGGCATTTATTCGAAGCATTACAATATTTGCTATAGATTCAATTTGAAATATAGCTACAAGTATTTTTGTTTCCGATTTCATTCTCTTTTTGTAAGTTTAGTCACCTGCTGAAAGAAAGTAGAATAGTTCACGCAGGCTTTCCTTTGATAAACAATTTTCGTTGCGTGTTTCGTCCACCGGCTTTTTGAACGGCGGTTGCTGCTCAACAGAATAGAAAAAACATTAAAATCGTTTATTATATGTATATTGATCAAAATTTTTTTTAAAAAAACGATGTTTTAATAGTAATAATATCAAAAATAAATATAGTAAATAAATCAAAAACCTTTTTACATTTTTCCTTTTTTTGTTATATTTTTACACTTTATAAATAGATATGTATATATGTAATGTGAATAAAGTTTTCGTTAATCAGTTAATTCTTCTCATTAACTTAACCCGTTCTCTATTAACCAAGAAAATGTCACTCTTTGTAAAAACTTTTGTTTGATTAAGTAAACAACGAGTTTTTTTAAACTTGCAAACCGTGGTTGGTATTCATCTGAAAAGTCTAAACAGTATTTTCCGTCAGCACAGGGGATTTTTTCCACACAAGTATCATTCCCCATGGCATATATCACCGTGCATGTTACTTCACCATTTTCGTCAACTTTTGCGATGATGGACCCAATTAGTAAAGACGTTTCTTCCGTTATATTACACTCACTCTTTCTAAGGAAATTGTATATAATATCAAACTGGCCATGATACCAAACATTTGTACCAAAAGTCGATTCCATTTTGTTTATCATTAAATCATCTTCGTGATTTGTTGTATCCGTTCTTTTCATAAAAGCAACACGTTTGTTTCCGTTTGTTTTTTTATTATCGAAGTAACGACTGAGACTTTTTACATTCTTCATTGTTCGTAAATCCATTTTATTAGCCTTGTTCGTCATAATTTTGTTTGCTGACTCCTTCAGAAAAGTCTTTATATGCTTGCTTTTATGAGCGAAGGTGTGCCGTCTGTTTAATACAGAATTTCCATTATCATCAATCGAATTTGACTGATGTCTTTCATTTAAACTTGAACTCCGCTGCTTATTGTAAGTACATTCCAATGCATGAAACACAGGGCTAAATTTCAGCATCCTGAAAATAGAGAAAAATCTTTCTGAAATTTAAATTTCTTTTGTAACCTTTCTTCTACACAAAGTGTTTAACAATAAAAACGAAGCCTGTCTCGCTTTATATAATTTAATAAGACGTGGTTGCCATGGTTCTAATTGTTTGAATTCCTTGACAACGTATTTCAGCTTGGTTATTTATCTAAGTAAAGCTATGATTGCTATGGATATGATTGCTTGACTTCCTGACAGCGCAATTTATATCCACTACAAAACAATCGTAGTTGTGATGAAAATAATTGTTTCAATTTTTTAACAACGTATTTCCTCATTGCTAATTACCTATTAGGAGAAGTCTTGACGCAAAACATAGTCTTTTATTCTAAACACACCCGGTAGAGTATGTCAAAACTGTTGATGAATCCTCAATCAACCAATGTCATTGAAATTGCAATTACGTATTATTACGTAAAAATTGGACGAGTAGGTTATCCTGAAAAAGACTACTTAAAAATTGACTATTGCAACGCAGCAGACATCGTTTTAGATGACCAAGGCGTTCTGTTATCTTTTCTTGTATATAAATTAAGAAACTTGCGAAGAAACTTCTTCTAGTAAAATCACATCATGTTTTGAGAAACTGTTACTAGTTGGCCAATTACTTGGCTTCTTAGTAAAAAAACGTGCACATATTTTGAACAATCATTGTCTGTGCTTGGTGGGAGAACTAAAGTACGGGATCAATGTGGTTATGGGTTGTTCTAAAAAAAGTAGATTTTAGATTGGAAATTGGCTATCTTAGGCAGATTGTCAGAGACTATTAGAATCTACCATTTAAATTTGGACAATTCCTTGGTTATATCATGTCAAAGAAAATCAAAATAAGACAATGAAATGATATTTTTCTTAACGTTTAACTTTTCATCATTCTTTTAAATAAGGGCAACGGACTTGGAATTGTCATTTTTAATTTTTTCTTTTTAATTTTTAGGAAACATGGGCTAAGCCAGTCTGTGAGGGTCAGAATTAGAAACAGAAAGAGCTACTGTCAAAAGCAAGTTTAGCAATACAATATGTATTTTAAGAGTTAATTTTTTTAATTTTTAGGAAACATGGGCTAAGGCAGTCTGGGAGGGTCAGAATTAGAAACAGAAATAGCTACTGTCAAAAGCAAGTTTAGCAATACAATATGTATTTTATGTATTTTAAGAGTTAATTAAGCATAAAAAAATGAAAGATAAATATTCAGCAATCCAACAAACAAGATGATGTGCCTAATTTTTTTTTAAATGATATTAAATAACCTTGCCTTATTACTTAATTATCTTTTAACTAATCATTTATTTTAGGCTTCAGTTTTAAAGCAAAATTGCGGTTATATCAAATAAAAATAGATTAATCTTAATTAAGTGAAAAGTTTTAGTAGAAAAAAATTGCGTCAGGCACATAAAATTCTTTCTAGTCATTAGTTAAGTAAATTAGTTGACGTCATTTAGGTTAATAACACGTCAACAAAGCGTAACGCCTCACTGCGTTGGAAAAAGCACAATAGTAAAACTTAAAAACCAGAACCATCAAAGCGTTTGGTTTTGAACACGGATCATGTATTCGATTGGATAATTTTAAGCAGAGCCCCTACAGACAATAGAAAACGAAAGATTTTGGAAGCGTTTTTCATTACGTCTTCTAATCCGTCGCTTACCGACCAAAAAGATATTAAAAGTTTGAATTTATTAGGTCTGGCATTCGTTTTTATTTCGATAATAATGGTATTTTAATGATGTATAAAGTAGATAATTTAAGATAAGAAGTAGATAATATAACTGAAGATGTTAATATGTAACGGAAAGCTTCGTGAATGAAAATAAATAAATAAATAAATAAATAAATAAATAAATAAATAAATAAATAAATAAATAAATAAATAAATAAATAAATAAATAAATAAATAAATAAATAAATAAATAAATAAATAAATAAATAAATAAATAAATAAATAAATAAATAAATAAATAAATAAATAAATAAATAAATAAATAAATAAATAAATAAATAAATAAATAAATAAATAAATAAATAAATAAATAAATAAATAAATAAATAAATAAATAAATAAATAAATAAATAAATAAATAAATAAATAAATAAATAAATAAATAAATAAATAAATAAATAAATAAATAAATAAATAAATAAATAAATAAATAAATAAATAAATAAATAAATAAATAAATAAATAAATAAATAAATAAATAAATAAATAAATAAATAAATAAATAAATAAATAAATAAATAAATAAATAAATAAATAAATAAATAAATAAATAAATAAATAAATAAATAAATAAATAAAAAAAAATAAAATAAATAAAATAAAATAAAATAAAATAAAATAAATAATAAATAAATAAATAAATAAATAAATAAATAAATAAATAAATAAATAAATAAATAAATAAATAAATAAATAAATAAATAAATAAATAAATAAATAAATAAATAAATAAATAAAAAAGATATTCATGCTCCCGAAATTGAATCTCAGTGTTCCCGAAAATGCAAAAATGCTCCCAAAATTGAAAAAATATATTTAATTTCGGGAGCATGCTCCCGAAATTGAAAATATTGCTCCCGATGTTAAATTAATGCTCCCGAATTGAAAAAAAGAAGTTTTAATTTCGGGAGCATGCTCCCGAAATTGAAAATATTGCTCCCGATTTGAAAATTAAATTCGTGCTAGTTTCACACGACTCTAAGAAACGCGCGTTTGTTTTGGTGATTTTGGTTGTCCATGTGCAGCAATGGCTGTGTAAACAGATAGATGTAGATAGATTTGGTTTCAAAGAGGTTTATCTCTTACTTGATAAAGTAGGTTAACTAGGTGGACTAGGTCTTTCTGAGTAAGAATTCTTTTACGGTACTGTTGTCGTATTACACACATATGTAGCTAGCCCTCAGCAGGAAAATGTGTTTAAGTGGTGGAAGGGAGGAAGATTACTGGCCCTCTTCTCTGTAATTACCCAATAATTTCTGACAAAGTTAAAGTATGATTAGCTGCTGCATTGATAGCATATCTCACAGATGTTTAGGTGGTTAGTTTAGTTTCTAGTAGATAGGAATAAATTGATAACTATCATGCCTTTTCGGTGTTTAGTAAAGGAATATTTTATGGGGACCTTCACGAGAAAGGAATGTACAGGTTGTTGAAGACTGTGTGTTAAGCTTAGTTAGGGACACAAATGTATGTAGAAATTTTAATACCACAGGCGATTGTTTTGTAAGCCTGTCAAGAAAGGTGTGTTTTACTGTAAATTGTACGAGGGCGCCGTCTTGCCGAAAACGCGGGCGAGCTCATTGTTCTCATTTAAATTTTGTCAAGAAGAAGGAATGTGCAATTTTGTCGTCGTACTTACAGTTTATTATTTGTGGGATTTTATTACTGCTATTTATCGAATAAATTATATAAAAAACAGTCTTTTACTACCACTGCTTGACATTAAAAGAATAAATTATATATACATGGAAATAAATGTTAAAAAAAATGTTGTTTCGGGTTGATCCGGGCGAAATTTTAAGTTTTTTCTAAAACGCCGGAAGTCGTCCGACAGCCCCATGGTTTTTGCGGCGTTTCCGGCGAGTCGGCACCATCGTTAAATTGTTATATTACATTATTATATTTTTCTTTACTTGCATAATTTTTTAATAAGAATGAAATTTAAACAATTCACACTGCAACATTCTTACGTGGCACTTTGTAAATTTGAAATTTTCTTTTATGCTAAAATGATATGTGTAATGGATTTATCTTGTGTGTTTTCTTTAATTTTTTTTCTCTTGGGAAAGTAAACTATTGTTCACAATTTTTCTCTGTTTGCATATTATTCGGCATATATTTTATAAATAATTAAAGAGATGAGTCTTCTGCAGGGGTGTTTTAAAATAAGAGACCAATCTGGTGTCACCTATTTTTTCAAAAACATCTGCAAAGAAAAAAAAGTTGTTTTGATCATAGAAAGAATTTTCACAGTTGAATGTTTTTTAATGCACAAAGAGTGACATTAGTATAAAGAAAAGGTTGCGTTATTTTTTACATATCATCGTTTTACATTGGGACATTGAAGTAATACAACTAAGCAACGCTGATATCCATATATCACTTTTATTTATTATTTATTTTCCCTTTCGAGAATTGTAGCTTGATATATATATATATATATATTAACATTTCCATGTTTCCTGGCTTAAAAAAAAGCAAAGAACCGCTACAAACTTTCGCTTATTGTAATATTTAATTGAGAAATAACATTGCATTAAATTTCTAAGCATTCCTGTAGTAATTTTTTTTGTACATATTGATGTCCCATTTGTTATCATAACCAAGTTGTAGGTCAAGTAAACATGTATATATAATGTGAGTTTTCTCCAGAAAGAAAAATAAACAACTTGTCAAGGCGTTATTATATACATCTAATAAAATAGTCTGGAATTTAGGATTTGTCTGGAAAAGTATGGAAACTCTGGAATTTGTGTGGAACTCCAATTACAAAAATGTTGTAGTTTTCCTAAACATATTTTTTATAGTATATTATAGTTTTATAGTTTTTGTTGGGCTTATTTCTTTGGTTTAGAAAGGTATAGAGAAAGGTTTGACCAGTGTTCATAAAGAAGAAATATTACTAAAGAAGAATCTGATAATCGTTCTTGTCATGAGTAATCCAGTGAGTATACCTAATTCCAAAATGTTTTTCTTTTTTTTTGGAAA
The DNA here is from genome assembly GCA_030067915.1 of Hydractinia echinata. Classification (NCBI taxonomy): domain Eukaryota; kingdom Metazoa; phylum Cnidaria; class Hydrozoa; order Anthoathecata; family Hydractiniidae; genus Hydractinia; species Hydractinia echinata. Next base: position 3,570,977 of record JASGCC010000001.1, read on the forward strand.
ACCTCTGCACCGGTACAAGATTATAGTTTTCAGGTCCTTGTTGCAACAAAATAACCATTAACAAGGGATCAATGGTAAGTGGTCTACAGTGCTCCCAAGCCCCGGAGCAAAGGTGTTTTCTTCTCTGCAGTCAGCACATTTCTGTGAACTGACTTTATATTTTGCATAACCATGACTATAGAATGTTGTCCTCAGTAACTGAATCGTTTAATCGTTTTCTTAAGCTTCAAAAAATGGCAACAATAAATTGTTTCCATAGAAATTGAGTATTGGACTTTCTGCAACAGTAATATGAAAACCATTTTTTTTTGTCCTATAAAATGTTTTCAAAAAAATTTATTTTATTGAAGTATATATATATTTAAATAAGTATTTAGGAAGTACAAGTATTTTAAGGTATCACTGCGATGATTTGTTTTTTTATGTGTGATAATTTTAACTTCTTCATTTGAATACCAATCTTAAATAAGTTGGAATTTGGAACATTGTATGTTGCTATTTCAATCTATTGATATATTATGTCTTGAAGTTGGTTGTGAAAAAATACCTAATACCTAATAACCCGATATTTACCTAACTGTAATTTCATTTTTGTCAATAAGATGCGCAATAAAATACAGAAAACAGATTACACAGTGGTGGCCAGGTCATATTGCCTCAGTAAGACTGACCCTCCTAACTTTCCAAAAATATGGATTGATGATGTAATTGGTAAGTCAATAATAATTATTGAATAACTGTTTAAAAAAATTGTTTGTTTTTTCTTAAACTGCTAATTTTATCCTAGCTTTTTTCAGACCAACACCAACTGTAAATCCTTGCTACAACTGATATGATATATATTTGTGCAGGATAATTAATGTTTTATTTTATTTATCCTTTCGTATCAATTTTTAGAATACGGAATATTTACAAACAAGGAGTTCAAGAAAGGGGAATTCTTATTGCAGTATATGGGAGAAATTCCTTCACGGCAAGAAGGGGAAAGGCGTTTGGAAGAATTGGATTCTTCATTAGGATCCTATCTCTTTTTTTTTAAAGATGTTTGGTAATAATTATATATTATGTTTGAGGTATTATTTTTCACTTGTTGGCTACTGATTTATATTCACTTAAATGCTACATTTAACAGTGTTGATGCAACATATGACAATCATTTTGGAAAATATGTGAATGATTCTCCTAAGCCAAATTGTGTAATGCGATCCTTGTCATATAACAACAGCATCCACCTATGTTTATTTGCTTTGAAAAACATACAGCAAGGAGAGGAACTCCGTTATTCTTATGGTGTGTCTGGATTACCATGGAGAAAGGTGTGTTATAAGCTATTATTTTAATTTTGGCATTTTGTTCATAGTGACAGAAGTTTCTGTTTTCACCAATAAACATCCCCACTTCTCTATCTTAGGATAAATTGCGGAGATTTCCATTAAACTTATTTAACCTTCGCCAAAATGTTGAGAATGTGTGTTAGGTATACTTTTTCACGTACTTAGTGCTTGTTTTCATGTGTGTTTTGTTCCTTTGTTCTTTTTATAACTTACATGCTAATAGAAATTAGAAAGAATGTAGCTATTAATTAAAAATTTCCAATTTTGGTGTGTAGGATAAAAACAGAAAGAGCACTATTACATCTGGTATGTAATTATAGACCTACTGTTTAGTTCATTTTGTGAAAATAAGTTTAAATTTTCATTTTCATTTTATTCTTTATTTTAACAGGCGCTGTAGATTTTACCACTGAATATTCTATTAAATTAGATAGTGTGGTCCAAATTGATCCTCAGTCAGACCACTTGGTAAGCATCCTTATCTATACAGTTACATTGAACTATATTATATCACTATATATCACTTTTATTTAAAAGGTTATTTCGATAATAATGTGGGTAAATCAAAACACTTTTGAGTCATCGGTTTTTGTTAAAGCCAATATTTTTTGTCCCCTCATTCCTGCCTTACAAAACTTTTGGTAACTGATTTTAAAATGTATATGGTCAGTTTTAGTAACAAAATAAAAATGTTCTTCGCTTTATTTTCTCTGGCGTTGGTGGGAACCAGGCTTTGTCTCAATTCTATGCACTTATCTATGAGCATAATCTTTAGTTTAAACTTTTGTAAAAACATATATTTGCCACTTATAGGCAAATTTCATGGTTATTATCTCTGCAACAATTTGTCTGAAAGTGTTCGATTTTAAATTCAGGTCAATTTATCATCTGAAATGTCAGCAACAGTTGTAGAAGAAGATGAAGAAAATGTTAAATGTGACATGTCTAATAACACCATTTGTGTTAAGGTACATACTTTATAAATTGAATTGCAATTCCCCTAATATTCAGTATATTTATATCTATGTCAAATTGTTGTTTTCGTTTTAGCATTACTCTGACATAGAATTAAAGAATTGCCACAAAGAATGGCAGTCATACAAGTACTGTATAAATTCATTCTGTTTGTATATGCCCCTCTTTTTTAACCTTATCTATATGGCGTTATTGTTTTAATTTTTAGAGAAATAAAGGATGTACCAGATGAAATAATATCAAAAATGGTCAGACATGTTGGTGGGGACATATTAAATATTTTTACAGGAAAGGTAATTAATTTTTCTTTTACATGTCATAACAATCAATTTGGGCAAACTTTCCACACTTTTTCAAAAACTGTTATTTTAGACATTTTGTGAGCGCCATGAAACGTTCAAAAAAAGTATTAATGCAAGAGGTACGTATTTACGATTTATACAATTCTATTACGTTTGTTTGTATAGGTTTGTTATTGGATTTATTAAAAGACGTATATGTGACCGAGTTTATTTTAGCTACTCTTGCAATGGAAATTGGATTCAATGTTTTCAGTGAATCTCAGGCACGCGCAATTCTGACCACACTTACAAGTTATTTTTGTCCTGAAGACCTTAAGGTACTTCTTTTTTTTTTATTTCTTGACTTGATGTTTTCAGATGATGTTGTACATAATTTTTTCCTTCTTTAGTTCTTCGATTATATTATGAAAGTCTTGTACCCGGAAACAATGGCCATGGTATTTAGCCTCTTTAGTGGCGTTTCAGTTTTTGAGGTTTGTCTTGTTCTGAATATTATTAACTGACTGATAGAAAAACCAGTTAGTATGGAAAAAAGCAGTTTGGTTTACCGTTCGCTGAAATAGGGTTTTATATGGAGCCGTACTAATTGGTTTGGGAAACCAATTATTAAAATGGTACTAGAATATCTAATGTGCTATATTTTCATAGCACATTACAGAATTTAAAATTTGCTCATATAAAACCACCTTTTCGTTTCAATTAACGTAAAGAATGCTTTGAATATTGTTGGGTTGATTTCATATATAACAGCCGATTGTAATTGATTTTAGTCTAACAAAAAAGTTCTACAAGGTTGTCCAGATAACGAATCTGAGACGGATTCATTGCACAGCAATGATACAACATATGTTGACACTAATGTTCTACCGCTTACAGTAAGTACTCACAGCACAAAGATCAACTTTATGATTACATTGTGTCCATTTGTGTTAGGTAGACGGGGTTGAAATTAATCTAAAATTATGATATTTCGGCTTCTATTTTTTGCATTATTATGACTCAGAACTGACAATAAAGTGTAAACCAAATGATTACCTTGCAATATTGTTACATTTAGTCATGCAAAAATTGTTCCAAAACGTCTAAGGACATGCAATATTGCGAATATCAGTCTTGTGGAGATCACCAGGTACTTTTTTGCTCGACATGCTTCGAAGATCATGTATGCACAAAACTGGAAAACGTGAGTAATCTTTAAAATCGAAATTGTCACATTTGAGATTGCCGAAAAAGTAAAAAAATATTGTTCATTCTAGGTAAATGGATTACTAAATAAGGAAACCGAAATGACATTAATTAGAGAAACTGGCAATATTGCAAACGAAAACAGTTTGACTGTTGACAAAATCGATCTCACGACTGTTGTAAGGGAAAATATATTTAGTAAAGTATTGGTCAAGCTGTAGTAAATACAAACACTAAACTCCTGGCCTTTTTTATCTTTGCTTAACTAGGAAATTAATTTTTTAGACTGACTCTGCTGTAGAAAAGCCTTGGAATAATGTTCAAACACTCAATGAAATTTTCGGAGATAAAAAAAGCGATGATGAGGTAATCAACAATGTGTTGCTTGCGCGTAACTTTCATTGGCCTTCAATCTATTTTAAACTTACTGCAACATTTAATCATGACTAACTTGAAATCAGGCATGTTATGTCACAAAAACATATTTTTACATTCAATTGCATAGAATTAACATTTTTTAGGATCAAGGTGATATCGAAGGGGGTGGTGATGAGATATATCAAGCCGTAAAATATTTGCAGGTGTGTTTTTAAGTTCACCCTTTAAAAATACTTCAATGAGTTATATTATTTAGTTCATTTTTATGTTCTCGAAATTCATTATTATTATTTTATCCCTGTGCTTTATTATTATTAGAACAATCCTTTACCAAACAGTGAGAAATCTGACGATTTTAACCCGAACGTGGTAAGCAGTCTCTATCAAGTAAAAGTTATTACGCTATTGCATACTTTTGAAATAATAATTTAAAACCTTATTCTCTCTGTGAATTACTTTAGCTGTGCCCTACGCCACCGAAGAAGAAGAAATATATATCTATTGCACAAACTTTGGTAAGTTGATCTTTTTACGTAAGTATAAACATGAAATATGGCATTGTGGTTGCTGAAAATTAATGTGGCTGTTGTTAATAACGTGCAACGTATTCCTGACTTGCGACTTATGCATGCTGTGATCAAATTTTGTAACCAAACATTGGATCCTTAATTAAAATGCTATAACTACGTTATCATTATAATAACTTTTTAAAAAATTGACTATCATTATATCTTTTTCTTATTATATTTTTTAGCAAAAGCAGCAAGCTGATGATAATTCTGATGTGGGTAACGCTTGCTGACTTTAATTATGGAGTTGTTGTTTTCATTTCATACACTCAATCATATGACAATTCTCCGTTCCTTTGCTTTTAGATGGAAAATACTTTGTATCAATTAAACAAAGAAATACGCGCTGGAAATCATACTAATGCAAAAATGGTATTGTGGTATTTCTATGATTATTTAAGTAATATAACTTATTTGTCTCGACATAACACACTCTTTTTTTACCGTATGCTTAATTCTAATTGTAGATTTTCAAGAAATGGGAGAAAAGGAAAAAACAAAACAAATCGAAAACAATTAAGTGTCCTTTCTGTGGAATTGAGAAAACGAATCTGAAAACACATTGTATGCGGGTCCATGAAATGTCTGAAGAAAATGCAAAAGCATTGAGAAGCAACATTGGTCTTTCACACGTAGATAGAAAAGTAAAAAACGTAAACGAAAGAAAAAGCAAACGAAGATTTTACGCTAGAAGGTTGTGCTCTGTTACTGGATGTTCCAAGACGCCAGTACGAATGGAAAATTATCTCAAAGATACGCATAAAATAAAAGACATCAAGATCTATCGTCGGTACTTGAAAGAAGCTGAGGTGATACCACAATATAACACTGAATCAGACGCTTCTACCAATGAGAGTGACGACAGTCAGGATGAACGTCAAAAAATTGAAAAGCTTATTAATATTAACAAGAGTGCTAATCCAATTGATAACGATGAAGAAAGCGATCCAGATTGGCTTGAAGAATTTGGCAGAAAGGTTAGAAGAAGAAAAAGAGAGTCAAGAGGTATGAATTTGTTAGAAAACTTTCAGTAACAACTTTCCAAAATGAAAGCTAACGTAGCTAAAGAAATTGTTTTTAAACATGGAAAAAGTGAATGTCAAATAGTGATAGTTTTTTTCGAAAGCCAATTTGGCATAAAGTAAAAAACAGTGTCTTTTAAGACATAAGCGATGTCTGAAGGTATTCTTGTGGTCAGGAATAAACAAGTGGACTTACTTTAATGCTTTTAATTCACGATTGGTACATCAGATAATTGTTTGTTGGTGTTTCTAATACATCATGTAATCTCTTAAATTGATAAAATTCTTTGTGTTTTTATCGCAATGAATGTGAATATTCTGCAATAGCCCATTTAAAAACGCCTGATGTCTGAGATGAAGTAACTGCACGTTTGTACGTAGGCTAGTTAATTCATAGAACAATCCAGATAAATTTCACTCTCGAAGTCATATGTTCATTTCTTAAATATATTTTTTGAATTTAGTTAGAAACGAAGTACCGCACGAACAAGAAAATTGTAAAGAAGGTATGTTCTATTTTTCTTCGAGATCTCACTAGGTGAAAATTTGCCCTATCGACACGCCAGCTCGGCCAACCGAGGCGAATTCTTGTTTTGTTTGCGTATAATTTTGTATAGAATTTAATCTAACTCATCCTGGTCAATGCTGGTTGAATTTCATTCTAATCAAGTGAGTCGGCTAACCGGTTCAGCTTTCCGCGTATAAACAGTTACCTTAGTTACCTTAGCTGTTATTTGTTACGAAAGCTTACGCCAAGGTGTTTTATTTCATAGGTCGCATTAAATTTGTCAGTGGGCAAAACGTGCATGAATTCAATCTTGGACAAAATGAGAAAGTAGTGGAATCCAACATAGAAAGTGATGAGGAATGCACCGAGTTGCAGGCTAACATTACATCTGGTAAAACCATGGAAGTTGTAAATAACGTCACAACAATCGATACTGGTGGTGCAAGAAGTGATGTTCAATGTGAAGAAAAGAATGAAGGTGATGACCCAGATGAAGAAGATTATAGTGTCGAAGAAGCAGAGGATGACGAGTCATTAGCATTGGTCGTAACACCTTGGAAAAGTTCCCCACTTTCTGATCAATTTTTACATTGGTTGACTAGTCCAGATGCGCGGGCAAAACCTCTGCGCCAAGCTCAACAGCATGTACGGCAAGTAATCATCATTCTAAGAGACAGTGGTAACGATACATATGAGTTAGCTTCTCTTTTTGACAGAAAGAAGATTCGTGATTATTGGCTTATTAGTTTTGAAACAAAATGTAAATCGGGTACTGTTAAGAGTTACATCAGCTCTCTGCGAATGTTTTACTACTTCGTAATTGCTGAAGACCCTACTGAATGCGAAAGCTATCGGGATAAATATGAAGCTCTTGTAATTACTACAACTAATTGGATCTCCGTTTATCGCAAAAAAGTAAAAAAATGTCGATGGGAAAGAGACATGGTGCAACTCACGCAATTGTTTACATCATCAGAAATTAAACAATTTGATAATTCGGAGCTGGTATCATACTGCAAATCAACTCTGAGAAGTTTCCGTTGCCAAGAAAATCAGCCAACACTGCGGCAATTTACAAACGCGAGAGATTTTATCCTCATGAGCCTTTGTTTAGACAATGCATCACGGACAGGATCTTTAGCCAATATGACTTTGAAAGAGTTTGAAAGAGGAGTGGATAGTAATGGCTGTTACAGAATCAACGTGTTAGAGCATAAAACAGTTTCGACGTCTGGCCCTGCGTGTATTGTAGCCACTGCTGAGCTTTACAAGCAGATGCTTACGTATGTGAACATGCGTAATAAACTGGAAGGCATGAACAATGAAACTGGTGACGATTATGTTTTTATCAGCTGGAGCGGAAGCAGGATGAGTTCATCCATGGTGACTGCTCAACTAAATTCCTTCTGGGGGAAAGCTGTTGGTCACACTCAGGAAAGGCCACGTCTTAGTGCCGCTCTTGTGAGTAGTGTAAGGACCTAGCAAATTTGATGTGCCACTCTGAAGAGACAGCTAAGAGAGTATATTACTTGCAAGAAAAAAGTAAAAGAGCCGTTGAAACAAGTTCAACTCTGAGAACTGTGTTGCGAGAACCTGACTCACGCGAAAATTTAAGAGACAATATACTAAAGCACTTCGGTGAAGATATTGAAAAAAGAAAGATAACCCTCGCAATTGTCAAAGAGAAGAAAAACGCCTGTTCGGCGTTTAAAGATATATTAGATCTGACGCTGAGAGATAAAATGCGATACATGATTTCACAGAAATCACAATGTGATCAAGGTGCTTACTTCACGTTAGTTCTGCCTGATGTTCTGAAAACCTGTTTAATTTTTTAATATGATCATAAAGATATGATTCAAAATGTTTATTTCAAGTTTTTAAATGGACTTTTTATCCAGTCTTGGTAGTGACCACATGTTTTTATAATTTTCTTTATAGAACACGTACTATATATTTAGATAACACTGACATCGAGTCTGATGACGAAAATGATGAAACTACCAAGCTTGCGAGAGATGGTTACCCTGGCAAACGTAAAGACCGAGTTGTTTTTTCGGAACATGACATTAAAGATATCTACGTGCATTTTGGTGTTTTAATTAAAGCATCAACAGAAGAAAGGGTGAAAGTCAGTCGCTTTAAAAGAATATTAAAACAGGAAGTTCTGAAGCCCCTGTTAAAACGACATGGAGAACAGACACTCTTGTCTAAAGTTCGGACTGAGCGTAAAAAATTCCTATTAAAAAAGTGATTATGAACGCCTTGGTTAGATGATGATGATATTTAAGACGGTGGTCGCTGGATAGTCAATGTTTATTGAGTTTTTTAAAAATTACGCAGGTTATATATTAAAGAGAGATCAGATAAGATAGTGGTGTTAATTAAAGAAAATATGCGAAGGCTATGGGGAAATATGTAATTTAAGTCTTTTCTAAAGACAATGCAATCCAAATTGTGCCCATAACACGTTATGACAAGTTCGCATAATTGTATTTTCAAATTCAGTTTAATATCCTACTTCGGAAAAGCAATGAATGTACTTGTAACCCTTTCGAACATGGTAATTCACTGTTTCTTGAAAGCCAGGAATCAATCTGAAATTTCTAGAATGGGTGAAGGTAAGCAAACCAGATAAGCGTAATTAAGACTAAAGATGATTATGTTTATAAAAAAGGTGTAGTTCATGTTTTGAAGGTGTAGACTTTAGTTTTTGAAACTGTTTTATTGTAAATTTGCGTAGCTTGACAGTTTATAGCTATCAACTTTGTGTTGTTTATTAACAGGAAAAAAAGCGTTTTCCTATACCTCTCCCTAAAATTAAGTTTTCTTCGCCTTTATTCCTGTGGGCTAATGCGCGGTTCAAATATATGAAGGATACGAAGAAGTAAGTGAAGTAAGTTTTAGGTCAGAAATGAAATGTAAAGCAGGTACAAACTACTTTTACGGTTCTAAAGAATAAGAAACTGTTATTCGCATTGGGAAAAATATCAGGCGGACTGTTAACCTTTTTACCAAGGCTTTTTTCAATCTTATTGTATTTTGGTAAAATATGTTTTTTCACGAGAAATACGAAACCACATGGAAATAATTTTAAGATTTTCAAGGGTTAATAACCTAACGTTTTTAAAGTGTACAAATTATAAGTTTGTTTGCGCAAACTTGTTATGGCAACTTCTTAAACATTGAATCACGAGATAAAAAATTGATTTGCTTATAGAAATGTATATTTTATGATATCTACTCAACGTCGCAAAAGACCTACTCTAAGGGAAAAAACTTGCACAGTACCAATTTTGGGAATTATATTTCGCGATAGTTTGAATAAATTTTGGAGAGAAGAAACGTTCTCGGATTCAAAAAACTACACATTTCGCGGAAATAAACTTTCGCGCTTTGCGATGTTTTATGTAAAAACAAAAAGTTATAATACATCACGTCATAATCATGAATAAGTACAGTTTCGTGGATCCCCTTCGTTAATACTTTCCTTTAAAAAACTCCGGTTAACTCGAACCTCGAATGACTCGAACATTCGTTAACTCGACTTTTTTCGTCTGCCATGAGGCTAATTTTTTCGGATAACTCGAACTTTTCAATCGAGAAAATGGAATCAAAGACTAGATAAATGTCAGATTTAAATTTGTTAGTTTTTTATTAACTCCTGATGTTATATAGATAGATCATGTTGTCTGTGAAGGAAAATTCATTTTAAAAGGAACTTGCATGCATCTTTTTATCGCCAAGAATACACCTTTTTCCGGCAACTGCTGCTCCATCTCTTGAAAAAATATAATTTCATCTTAGACTGAAGTCGACTTAACGGGAGCTTGGTTTAACTTAGCATTTGTTAAGTCGAACTGTTTTCATCAGTCCTTTTGGAGGTTTGAGTAAACGGGAGTTAACTGTATATTAATTTGAAAACGATGTAATTGTGGGTTTGATCTTAACTGGTGCGCCTCCAAAGTTAATTACCTTGGACAAACCACCAAAGAAAAAGACGGAAAAGAACACTAGTAGGGACGACTCGTTTTTTTAAAAAAAATCGAAGACGAAAAGACGATCATGGCATTATAGTTATGTGTGGAGAGATGTGTTAAAAACTGGAAAAAAAATGTATATAGCTTTTCTCGCGGAAAATTTTTTCGCATTTTTTAACCTTTTACTAATGTTAAAATGTTGGCCGGAAGATATTTGTGGAAAAGGAGGTTATATTACGGCCAAAGTCTTTTTTTCTGCGAAAGTTTTTTTTTTCCGCAAAAGTTTCTCCACACAAATGTGTCTTCCTAAAAAAATTTTTTCCTTTAAAGTAAAAAAACTCTAACGCGATTTAAATGTCAATTGAGTAAGGCTCCTACTTAATGTATGTGGGACAGCAGCATTTGGACGCACTGGACCAAAGAGAAGTATACAAATTCAAGTTATAATCCCATATTTCTTTCCAAACGTGAAATAAAAACGCATAATTTCTTTTTTTGCATTGTGTATAGTGCGTACTTGCTAAGACAAATCATCGCCACTTTACCGCGTCCGTTCACTGAACTTTAAACACATCTGAGACAAAATGACGGAATTACTTACCAAGGTTTACATGGAATCTAAAAGTACACCCACGGAAAACCGCCTGGATAAAAAAGAAGACGATTTTTAGTTAGTACGATTTTTAATGGGAAAGGATTTGTTAAGATTGCTGAACTTTTTAACGTGAGAGTACTCGCTGCGTTTCCAAATGAGACACCAGCCTAGTTCTCAGAGCCCTTTAAATTTCAAAGGCGTTGCACTTCTTGAGATGCCTTATGACAGGTAAAATGCCCCAGAAGCGATTACGGTGACGAAAATAGGGAAACACCTGATTGGTTATTCGTTATATTTTACTGACGTGCAAAAAGAAAAACGTGATGTTTGCTGCCGTACCTGTAAACAAAGAGAATATCATATTAATGGCATCATATGCACGTAGCACAGGGAAAAATAGTGGAATAAATAGCTCCCGAAAATAAAATCCCCAAAATTTTGTTTCTCTTTAAATTCTTTCTTAATGGCTAAACGCATTCGATTGCGACTTCTGACTGTTAACAAAGACGAGATTGTCAAGGACAATCTAGTGAATTTGTAAAAAATGTCCTAGGGAAGCCGTATTTTTAGTAAGACTACAAATTAGCTCTGCTCCCGAAATTAAAAATCAGAAGTTTTTGTATTTTTTGGTCATTACTCAAGGCCCAAAATATAAAATGAATAATTTTGGCAATAAATTTTGTTTATCTCGATGTTTTCTAACAGCACAACTCAAGTAACTCGGATAAAAGTGCTCTATAGACTCCCATCATCGATAACAAGTGTTGCGACAAAACGCGTTTTGAGGCTCGGTTCGAAAAGTGTACCTGATATGTTAGACTTATGAAAGACTTTCGGGCATCTAAAAAGTTGCGTTTTTCTAGATAGATATCGCAATTTGTAGGTGGAATTGGGTGGGATTAGTGTGTTTTAGACACAACGAAGAGACATTGTTCCTGGCCAAAAGACACATTTCAGGGGGTTCGCAGTAGTGAAATAAATATGCTTGCTCCCGAAATTGAAAGCTTGATGTCTATGAGTTATAATTCCTTGGTTCCCAGTCAATCGTCTAACATTTTGCTAGTAGAAGGAAGTACTTATTGGAGTACCTCTAACTCATAATGAAATTCAAGTCATTTGCCCCAAAATATACCTAAAACTTTAGCAGTTAGTTTGAACAATTTTTTCAATTTCGGGAGCTTATTACCTTAAACATGAATCTATAAACAAATAAATAAATAAACAAATAAACAAATAAACAAATAAATAAATAAATAAATAAATAAATAAATAAATAAATAAATAAATAAATAAATAAATAAATAAATAAATAAATAAATAAATAAATAAATAAATAAATAAATAAATAAATAAATAAATAAATAAATAAATAAATAAATAAATAAATAAATAAATAAATAAATAAATAAATAAACAAATAAACAAATAAATAAATAAAAAACTATAAATATGAGCAGACAGGGCGAGCGCCAGGACTTGTGAACCTGGCAGTAGCTTTCCACATGTGTTACGGGATCCCAACACTCAGCCTTACACAGGTAGTTGTCGCTTTGGACCAGCCATTTGCATCGGACCAGCCGTAGGTCAGGACCAGCCTGAAGACAGTGGAGTCATCTTCGTGGATGTGAAGTCACGGAAACAAGAAAGATAGAAATGAAAACCCCAACTGGGGTTATAAGTGGGGTCGTTACACCCAAAGACAAGGCAATTGCCAAGCCCCCTTGCTACGCTTCTTATAATTGCTTTCTAGGAAAGCGGTGAGTGAGCGAACTCGTGAATAACGGTAAACTGTATCTAAAACAAACAGCAGGGGTAATTTCAAACCGCTAGGAAAAAGAGAACCCTCCCCCTTTTGATATAATGTACTCCCGTTTTAGTGCGAATTCACACTATTTAAATTTTGACAAAAAATAACACATAAACTGTGGAGTTATTTAGATCAGATGGCTTGACACTAATCACTGCCCTATCATCACATTTTAACCATGTATTAACACCTTGATCTCTTATGTAAGCCCAATAGTGACCAGCTGCCAGTGTGCCTGAATGATTAATAGTGGCGGTTAATTTATATTGGTTTGTGAATGATATATCCTCCGCAGGATGGGAATAAACTTTTACGGTGTCGTCACCTTGGGCGAGGCAAGAAACAAATTTATTATTTTTCACAGATCTTCCTTGGAGACAGGTAAACCTTTTCAGTTGGATGATCAGTATATCTCCACACTGGGTGAAGACAGTTTCCCCGGTACTGTCTTAAAGAGATGAGCACTGTGGGCACATCCACCTGTCAATTCCAGACATATATTCTGGTTGCAAAAAAGCTTTAATGGAGCCTGTTATGTTGTTTGAGATAGGGAGTGGCAGAATGGACATACTTTCCTCCCTACTGGAAGACAAGAGGCATGAATTACAAGATATTGTTGTAGTTACTTTGTTGGTAATAATATTGTTAGCGATAACTGATGGCCCTGTCAACTCGTTCAATACATGAGGTAGAATCTCAGGAACATCCTGCTGTGTGTTAATATTGAATGGGTTGTTCTTAGCGTTGGAAATCTTACGTTGTAACGCTCGGAGAAAGGCGGAAGGGTCTACAACTGAGGTGGATTTAGACAACAGAGACATAGTCAGCAAGACGGACTTGGCCAGGGGGGAAACAAAAGAGGACTCCGATGCACTTTGTGACCAAAGTGCAGGAGTTACAGATAATGCTTGCAGGATAGAATTAGCATAGCATGTATTCCCTTTATTAATCAGGCCAGCATGAGTTGGTTTTGCTGGAGTGCTGTTGGTAGGCGGTTCTGGGTCCGGGTGTAAGTGACCTTTATCCACAGTTGGCTTTTGTTGTTGATGCTGTTGTCGTTGTTGCGGGCTTGTAACCTTTGGCAATAGAGGGGTAGGCACAGATATTGAGCCTGACGCAAGATTGCAGCTGCCTTGGTTCCACGTAATTGACTTCCTGGCTAGCCAAATGCAGAAGGATGCTTTCATACAAATGTTGCCTTATTTTCGGACGGCTTGGAAAGCTTCTTTGTTTGGGAAACCCAATCTTTTTAAACAAATTGCAACCGACCGTGAGCAATATCCACATGCACCCACTTCGATTGCGAACAGATTTACTTGCCATCCATTATGCTCGATGATATTTATCAAGGGGATGTATTTAGAGAGCTTTTGGAGTGCCAAGTTTCCATGTTTTCCTCACAAGGGCAAGTAAGTTCAATTAAAATAACACGTTTGCTGTTGTTGGAATACAGGACAAGATCTGGTCTAAGCGATGTTATGGCAATATGACCAGGAAAAATAAGTTCACCATTTAAATCTGAATAAATAACCAGTCAGTGGCAAGATGCAAAAGGCCTACCGGTTTTGATTTCCTTGCTTCCTTCGGAGATAGAACCATCCATAATACGGCCTAGAAATCGCACAGGCATGGAATGGATAGAAGGAATGTAGGAAGAGAAGTCTGTGGGGTCAGCAGGCTTTTGGACAGCAAAAGGAGTTGAATTGAGGGACTTACCTTTTATGATCACGATGCTGCGTGATTTGTTGGCACGAAAATCCATGCCAGCCCATTTTAATGCTGCAGTACACCTGGACAAAAGCGTTTGGGTACCAGACACGGATGAAGACATCAGGTTGATATCGTCCATAAAGGCTCTAATCAAGGGGAGTGACACTTTGCTTGATGTGATAAACCTAGGAGCGGAAGCCAGTAATGTATACTCAAGAATAATATTGATGCCTGCAAGAAAAAGGATAAAGGATAGTGTACAGCCCGCAAAAATTCCCCGCGAATGTTTATGCCAATTACTTGGTGCAAGCGGAGAGAATGATTTGCTGTAGATGCCAATGTAATAATTTCTGATGAAAGAAATCCAATGTGGGGGAACACCATAGCGCTTCAGGGCAAAAAAGATAAGTCGATGAGGAATTGAAGGGTAAGCATTTGCTATATCTAGCCAGATGGTAGCTAGATCCGACTTAGAAGAACGGGCCTCTTTAAGTGCTGAGCAAACCATCGACATGTGTTCCCAGCATCCCTTTTGAACAGATGTATTGATAAATTTGTTATTTGTTATCATATGAGTTTCCGAACGCCTTGATACAAGGCTGAATTTAACAGCAGATGAAAAAAAACTATAATAAAGCTATAAGGCTATAAGGTTCGAGTCACAGTTGAATGGCTATTTGGAGAAATAAAAACGTTTTTTAAATTTGTGGATTTCAAACCTCACATGAAAATATGTTTGAGCTCGATTGGAAAAAGTTATCTTGTATGTGGCCTGATGCAAATTGCTAGAACATGTTTATATGGAAATAAAGTATCTGAATACTTTGATTTAGAACCTATGACTTTACAGGAATATTTTCAATAAACAGTGTTGCAATACTGGAAGAAAGAAACAATATATTGTACATCTGTAAGTGTATGATGTGTAGTGTGTATATTTGTACAAATATTTTCTTTTTTACAGCAAAATATAAATAACTTCAGTTATTTGTTTTAAAAAATGCAGTTATTAACAAAATAAATATTATGCCGGCAAAATGGGCAACAAAATAATTTTTTTTACTAAATTGAAATACTAAAAATCTTATAGTTTTTTCAAGACTAGTTCCATTAGTGCCATGAATTGATGTTGTTGCTGCTGCTGCTATTGTTGTGCAACTTGTTGAAAAGTTTGCATCATTAATTGAGATTGTCTTAGAATTTCTGCACGTTCCTTTCCCTTTATTCACGTTCCTCAGTATCTCGTTGCATTTTTTCCCTAGCTTTTTCTTCATCTGGTTCCATTTTCTCTCTCCAAAAAAACATCATGTCTGTACTTGATCTTCTTGGGTTTTTTTCCTTAGGTTCATCATCAAATCCTTCTTGCTTCCTTCTTTTTCTTGTCTCCCCAAATGTTTCAGTTGCTGTTTTCCTTAAGTCCAAGGCTTTAGCCTTATCTTCATCATTGTTTTTTGCTTTCCTGGCTGATTCCTGCTCCCCTCTTAATTCGCATTCATCTGACATTTCAATAAGGTCCTCCAAAAGGATCTCATATTCGGTGGGCTCGTCACCACCAAGTCCTGCTGCATTAACCTCTTGACGTGTCTTAGATTTGTGTTTCTTCATTATTGTTGTAAAATATCTCTCACAGACCTAAGGTTAACTAAGAACCCAGGATAGTTGTTCATAGGACAAGCAATATCCTACCATGCTTGTCCTCTTTCTCTACTGCCAGACTTATGTTGAAAAATCCCAGAAGCAGCCATTTCTCTCATTAATAGAATATCCCTTTCATCATCCCATTGCATGATTATTCTAGAATATGTAAAAAATATACACTTAAGAAAAATATAACAGCAAAGTTCAGTCTAAGTTAGACCTTAGGCTATGTCTATTTACCCTATCTAACTCTATCTAGAAGGCTTTCAAACTTTGAGCTGACTTTGACACGATAGCTAGCTAATTGAAAAATAATGAGAGTATTTCAATAAACAAACATTTTGTAAAGTTTTACCATGTAATTATCTTACGATGGGTGATAAATAGATGAAAAAGGTTTACAATACAGCAAGCTGCACTGAAGTATCTTGTCTACAGGGACGGTGGTTGTCAAAACTGGGATTATACACTTTCTTGCTTCTTACAAGCATGAGTACTGTCCAACTTGGACCTAAAACTATTCTTTAAGAAAATCGTAAAGAGAAAAAACAATCCTTCTATCACAAACAATACGACACAAGACAGAGCTAACAACATAAACGGACTGGTTACAGATCGAACACAAATAGAAATGTCAAAATATGTCAAAAATATATTAATATAAAAAAAAATCAAATAAGACCCTCCTGTGCGCCAGAACTTGTGACTCTGGCTGTAGCTTTCCACATGTGTTACAGGGCCCCAACACTCAGCCTTACACAGGAGGTTGTCACGACAGGACCAGCCTGCCGATATTTTGACTAAGGACAGCAGGGTTGTCAAGCCTGAAGACCAAGTTAGTAAACTTGGGCACCTTACTGAACTGGGGTAAAAAGTGGGGTCGTTACACCAAAAGACAAGCTAAAAGCAAACCCCCTTGCTAAGCTTCTTATAAGTTACCAGAGAAGAGTGAGCTGAACTCTTTACCCTCTGGGTATTAACGGTAAACTGGCTTGTATGAACCAGCTGGGGTAATACAAAACCGCTCGGATTTACATTTTTCTCCCCCATGACCCTGGTAGTACAGGTTTAAAGCAACAGCGAAGGTATTTTAAAAAGAGGAAAAAAAGAAGAAAAAAAAAACTAGCAGCGGGTATAAAAGAAAACATATGATGTAGTGCTGTTGAGCGTTTTTTGATTAACTTTGCTTATTGCCTTATCATTGTAGAGGTACCAAGAGTTTGTGGTCCGATCTTTGATATGGGCCCAATAGTGGCCTGCATTCAATATTATTATTTAAATTAAACTTTGTACAAAACATTAATGTAATCTTACCGTTTTTGTTTTGTTTCTGTCATTTCCATGAACACGTTCTGTTGACAACGTGAAAAGTGTGCTTTTGACGTTGTGTACGCAACTTCATGATATTTTATTTTTTACCTATACAAGTCCCAGACTCTTTTTAGGGTTTTCCCGGAGATATTTGCCGTCCGCGTCTTGTTGCTAAATCTCCCTATTGACTTTTGAAAGCAATAGTAATATACAAAAAAACCAACAAGGGAGGAGATCATTGTATTTTTGTGTTATGTTTACACGGATTAATCAAAAGAAACAAAAATGACGAATTTCCTATGCGGGAATGTTGTTTTATGAGCTTTGCTGTTTGACAGTTTGATAGTTCGCAAACTTTTGAAAAATTGGCGTACTTTTTGATGTTATTACTAATATAGTAAAGCTACACTCATAATAGTATGTGTATAAGATACCTGTATTATTACTTACTTATTTGCAGTAAAATGTTAAGTTTTCTTTTTCATTGATTCGACTGGAAAAATTTTTAATGGCATCATTGGCTAAAAAGGGTAAACTTTTTTAGTAAAAAGTTACAAAACATTAGCAGCAGAATTGACTTAAGATGTCATTGTTTGCCTAGTGTTGTAGTAAACTACTTGAAAATGCCTTTTTTATACAAAACATTTACCTAGCTGGCTAGATAAATTTTGTACCAAAGAGAGAATGCGTCAGTGAATGTTTTGTATTATGAGTTGAAATAGTTGTGAAACTCACTTTTAAAAATCTTTTCCAATTTAGATGGATAAAATAAATAAAAAGATTACTTTGAAGAACATAATAGATTTTGTTACGAATGGTGACGAATCAGACCTATCAGAGTTATCGGAAGATGAAGACGCCAATAACTATGATGAAATCGATAATCCTCCTGATGTGGAGTCCGAAAATGAAGAATCTGGCTCATCAGACAGCGATGAAGAGGATAACATTCCATTGCTGCGCCTAAAAACATGTTTATAGATGGAGAAAGAGTCATTATTTTCCAGTAGGAAATGTACCTTAAGGGAATTAATTTTCGCGGTTTTCGCGGATTTTGGAGGCCTGATCCTCGAAAATAAGTTCCCGCGAATTACGTAGAAAAATTCCAACCGCGAAAATAAATTCCCGCGAAATTTGCAAAAAAAAATCAAAATCAAAAAATATGAGACAAAATGTGTTTATTATGTTCAAACTATCTTTACGAAAGGGAGATGTATATAAACGAAATGGACGACGAAGATAGCGAGCCGGAATACGAAGATGATGACGGCAATATTTTTAGCATTCTACAAGATGACCTCGACGATGATGAATAATTGTAACTAAGAAATTTATTAAAAACGTTTTTAAACCTTTTTAAATTCATAAATTTTCTTCGATTTCCTTCTTTAGAAATGTATACCTAAACTTCGTAATTCCCAGTGTTCAATTATATAGAAGTTTTAAAGTGAAAAAGACGTATTCCCTGATTTTACATATCCGCGAAATTCTTTTAAAAGCTTCAACCGCGAAAATTAATTCCCGCAAAATTTTTCAAACTCTTTCAACGGCGAAAATTAATTCCCGCGAAATTTCCTTTGCTGAGAGATCCGCGAAATTTAATTCCCTTTTTTTCCGGGAAATTTAAGGAAGGGTCGTGTCCGCGAAAATTAGTTCCCGCGAAAACAAATTCCCTTAAGGTACAATTAGAGAACAGTTTAGTCCACCACCTGATCGTATGACCCCATTTGAATATTTTTCCATGTTTTTTCCTGAAAGCTTGCTCAGCAGCATTGTTAAAAACACGGTGCACAGTGGTAAAAACATCAACACAACTGCTGACGAGATCAAAACATTTGTTGGTATGAGGATGCTCATGGGTATCATAAAGTTATTGGTCAGGCGCTTTTAGATATCCTTTAATTGCAGATGACATGTCAAGAAATAGATTTGATGATGATGATGAGGTGACAAAACAGCTAGCTGTAATGATATTTCTTGTCTAATGACAGCTGGTTCTACTATGGTTAGAGGTTGCAACCCTCTAAAGATTTTTCAAAAAAGCAAAACCCCCCTTTTTGCAAGGATTTCCTAAAAACATTTACCGTAAAGAGGCAGAAAAATACAACAGCGACAGAACACAACACAAAACAATAAATATTAAAGCAATTCAAAATGAATTGAATAGGTACAAATGAGATAAATAAAACTTATCATAACGTGAATATCCTTAAACGGATAAATTTAAAATTATTCTAAACGGAACGTGTTTAAGTTAAAGCAAACAACTATCTGTGCGCCAGGACTTGTGACCCTGGCTGTAGCTTTCCCAATGTGTTAAGGAGCTCCAACACTTACACAGATAATTGTTGCTGTGGACCTGCCTAATGACAGTACCAGGCGTAACACCACGAAGACCAGATAAGAAAATCTAACCCCCTTGCAAAGCTTCTTCTAAAATTACTAAGGGCAGCAGGATTGTCAATCCTGAAAGCAAAGTGAGCAAACTCTGCCTCCCTACTGGACTGGGGTAATAAGTGGGATCGTCAAGCCCAAAGACAAGATATGATGTCAAGCCCCCTTGCTGTGCTTCTTACAGTGTCTCTATACAAAGAGAGGAGTGAGCAAACTCCGGTTTCACGGTGCACTGACCAACATAAATCAGCTGGGGTAAATAAAACCGCTAGGGTCATGGATTCCCTCCCCCATTTGTTGTATGACATACAAATAAGCTAACTTCTGGAAAAGAAAGTATGTATGACGAAGAATTATTCAAGTGGAATGTGTCTACTTGAGAAATACAGCGATCGTTGCATTTGAACCAGGTGTTTTGTTGGTCTTTAATGAAGGCCCAGTAATGACCTGCTTTTAATGTACCTGAGTGGTTAATGGTAGTACTTGTTGTTGAAAGACACATCGTCAGTTGGGTGAGATGGTACCTTTAAGACATGCTGTTTTTTAGGCAAGCAATTGACTAACTTGTTGTCTTTAAAGGAAGACCCATTTACTGATGTGTATCTTAACAATTGTACAACAAGGAAGTCGCCGCAATTAGAAATCTGAGTTTCAAATGTGGCCTCTTGATGCGATGAACACTGGGAGCAGAACCACTTGTTGTCACCTAGAAGTTCCTGAGGTTGTAAAAATTTGTTAAAAGAGTCTGCTATTGACTTACACGTTGGTAAAATTAAAATTGAATCGTTTTGTCCCTGGCAGTGGAGAAACAACAGGAGTTGCATGACGTTGTTGTGGTCACAGTTACAAACAGTAGATTGTTAACCAAAGGGGAAGATCCAATAAGTTCGTCAAAAACAAGTTGAAGGATCTCGGGAACATCTTGTTGGTGATTGTGATAAAACGCGTTATTGTTAAGAGCATGCATTCTGTTTTGCAGTGCTCGTAAGAAATTGGAAGGATCAATTGGTGAACGGGAGCGATTCAGTAGTGACATATTGAGGACTATAGACTTTACTAGAGGAGATGAGAAAGAGGACTCTGATGGTAATTGAGACCAGTCTTGGAAGAACCGTTAATGCTTGCAAAATGGAGTTTGCGTAGCATGTGTTCCCCTTGTTTATCAAACCAGCGTGGACGATGCTCACCTTTTTTTTAAGTTCCTGGCTAAGGTTATGGTGTTCCGTGGGTTTTGGCATGTCAGAGATGGGTAAAGATTGACTTTTAATGGATTCGGTAACAGACGAGGATTTTTCATGAGGTATACTATCCTTTTGTCGTGGCACTGTTGGCGGACTGCAGTGACCACTGTGGTGAGTCTCGTGCAATCCAAATGCAAAAGGATACTTCCATGCTTATATCGCCAAGCTTGCGGGTGGTTAAAAATGATTTGCTAGCGAAACCCCAAGGCTTTTTAGACAGCAGGTTAGAGACCTTGAAGAGTAGCCCCTAGCACCCTCTTCTACTGCAAAAAGATGCGGAAACCACCCGTTGCTACGTATTACCTCGACCAAAGGGAAGTATTTGGAAAGCTTGGTGGAATGCTAGGATCCCAGGTTTTCCTCACAGGGTCAAGTTAGTTCAATAATGATGATGCGCTTAGAACAATGTGAGTATATTACAATGTCTGGCCTGAGGGATGTGATTGCAATATGGCCAGGAAACACAAATCCTTCTTTCAGATCTGCTAAAATCACCCAGTCACTAGTTCTTACAAAGGATTTACATTTTGTTGACAATGATGCTGACCATGATGGCAATGATAAACTGTATAAAATAAGACCTATACTGGTTGCTGTGAGAAATGAATGTGTGAAAATAGAGCCCGAAGATCACCATTCTATTGATGAACAGAGAATAGGAGTAACTACATCGCAATGCAGATAAAACTAGTCTTTAAGACGGAAAGTTTAATGAAAAAAGGAGGTTTCTCTCCAAAGAATAAGAAGCCGCTACAAAACTTCTGTATTCTCCCCTTTACAGGAATAATCGGAAAGCTAATCGATTTTGGCTGTACTGAAACAAACACCTATGAATGTGGAAACACGAGGATTGGTGAAATTCACTCATGCTTGGGATCTGGTGCGGGCCCTTGAGTAAGCATCCCCTGCCTCCTGCAAGACACCAGCCACATTCATTGACACCGTCCGCCAAAACCAATAACTTTTGTTAAGCTTTGGAAAAAGAAAAGTCGACAGCTACAAATCGTATCGTTGTTGCGTTTACCTACTGACACAGAGCCCAGGGCTAAGAGAGGTAGACTTGGAACCCAGCATTAGAGAGGTTGTGACAAAGAATGAAAAGCCTGAAAACAGAAAAGCTTTCTGACCTTAGACATGAACACTGGAGAAATCGTATCATAATGCTTGGGCTGACCAAGAAACCGCCCCTTAGAAAGGTACACTTGGAACCCAGCGGCGGCAACCCAGAAAACCATTACATATCGTCTCGAACTTAAACAAGTAATTCACTTCACCACCCAGTCCACTTTTATGCTTCGAAATCTGCCACACTCCATTCTTTGGATTATATCAAAAACAAACTATACAAAAATATACAATCCAATCCAAAGAAACCTTGCAAATGGGGCTTTAAAAATTTAGTTACAGCTGGAACGAGTTTTTATTTGTACATGCTTTTATTTGTACAGTGGAAAAGATTTGAAGGAGCAAACACCATACAGTAATCTACAAAAGAGTGCCCAGGTTGTAGCTAAATTGTGCCTAGATTTACCAAGGAATGTCAACCACAAAGTATTCTTCGACAACTGGTTTACTACGCTTGATCTTATGAAATACCTCAAAACAAAAGATATTTTAGCTGCTGGCACAATTAGAGGAAATAGGGTGCAGGGATGTCCATTAGTTGGTAACAAGGAGATTCAAAAAGGCAACCGAGGAGATCTGGATTACCGCATTGACAACAATTCAGGTCTTATCATTATCAAATGGTTAGATAACAGTGTTGTCCAACTTTGTTCAAATTTTGTCGGAGTTGAGCCCATGGACGAGAAAGAACAGGCCAGAAAAGACATCCAATGTCCGCAAATTGTGAAGGCTTACAACAAGAGTAAGGGAGGTGTTGATTTGCCTGATATGCTCATTGTCTTGTACCGAATCAAGGTCAAAACTAAGAGGTGGTGCGTAAAGGTTTTCTGGCATCTTGTCGATTTTGCGAAGGTGAATGGTTGGATACTTTACCGACGACATTATCAACAATACGGCCTACCAAGAAAGAAAAACAAGTCTCTCTTGATATTCACGCAAGAAATTGCGACTCGGGCAATTGAATTCCCCACCTCAAGCAATAGAGGAAGGACATCAAAAAGAAATAGTGTGGAGCAACGACTAGGAGGTTAACAGCCAACATTTCCCATACCTTGTAATGACAGCTTAGCACACTGGCCTATTCATATCAGCGACAAAAAAAAGAAAACGAGTGACATTCATTATGACTTTTCCAGTTTATTTTATCAAAGACCTTGTAATTTTCGTTTATTCGGTTAATTATCTCATTTAAAGTATTAAGAACTGCTTTTTGATTTATAGTTCCTTTATTAGACCTTTTTAAGCATATTTTGACAACTCTTAGGCAAAACATACTTCTATGCAAAAAGGCAAACCTCAAAGCATTTTCTATAGTGAAACATGAAAAAAGGGCCAATCTCTTAACTAGGACCCATTCCACCATATCCATCATGAAGAATACAACTAGACAATAGGCAAAAGAAAGTTAAAACTGTCACCCTCATAATTCATTTAAATGGTAACTGGCGCATTTGCGAGACAAAAGAAATAAAAAAAAACGGTTAAAAAAAACTTGTTTTGCTATTTCCCGAAATGCTGATTTTGAGATTGACCCTTTTTTCATATCAACAACGAAATGAGAGCGCGATTTAATGGAAATGCCAGACAACAACAAGGCGGTTCGAGGAAACGAGAAACAAATACACTTGACGATGACGGTTATCCCATGACGTGCAATATTTGTGGCTCGATATTCCATTTTTCTGGTCGTAATGGAGCTGGATGTCCAGAGTCATAGAAGAACCTTCAAAATGCGCTTATAACTGACACCGAAAAACAAGAGATGGAAGCAAACATTTGTGAAATTCCAATACAACATCAAGAGGTATTTCATATGAGAAGTAGTGAGGAAGCGTTACTTGACAGCTGCTGTACGGCAAATGTTATGGGAAAGCAGTGGAAGGACATTTTCATTGACGCTATGTCTGATGAAGACAGAAATGAGATCAAACATATGAAAGGTGGTACAGTATTTTGTTTTGGTGGTGAGCCACCTGTTCGATCAACAGAGAAAATTGAGTTTCCATGTTACGTCCTTGGTAAAAGATCTACTATGACTGCCGATGTAGTAGATAGGGACATACCATTATTAATTTCGAAACCAGAAATGAAAGCGCGAGGTTTCATTCTAGATTTTAACAATGAAACTTTGACTGTAAATGGTTCAAGTCATTTTTTGCAGACAACGTCAACAGGACATTTTAAAATTCCTTTATGGAAAGATGAAGAAGTTAATTTGTGTATCACCGATATGGAAGAAATGGAACAGCGTAAAGTGTTAACTAAATTACACAGGCGGTTTTGTCATCACTCTGCTAAAGCAACAGAAGACCTAATACGTAATGCAGGTCTTCTAAACGGTGTCATTAAGCGTATTAACAATGAAGTAGTTGAAGCATGTTTGATTTGCAAGCAGTACAAGAAGACACCTCCCGACCAGTGGTATCATTGTCGATGGCTAAGAAATTCAATGACGTAGTAGCAATGGATTTGAAAGTTGTTAACAACAATGAACAGTACTTCATTCACTTTATTGATTTGTTTACAAGATTTTCAAAGTCAAAAGTTTTGTCAAGAAAACTTCCAAGTGCTGTAGTAAAAGCTTTCATTTTAACCTGGATCGATTCAGGTTTCGTGCACCCAACAAAGTGATTGTCGACAATGGCGGTGAGTTTGATAATCCAGAATACGTTGATGCAATGGAACAGTTCAATATTGAGGTATGTGCAACAGGTGCTGAATCTCCTTGGAGCAACGGTGTGTGTGAGAGAAATCATGCTGTTGTTGATTTAATGGTTGAAAAGATGATGTTAGAAGATAATTCGTTGAAAGTTCAAGAGGCCTTAGCACATGCAGTGAGTGCTAAGAATGCATTACAAAATCATAACGGTTTTGCTCCAATACAGCTTGTAACAGGTGCTTTGCCCAATTTGCCATCTGTTTTGGTAAGCGGGCTACCGGCACTTGAGGAACCAGACAACGACAACACACGACATCATTTAGAAATAATGTACTCCGCAAGAAGAGCATTTGTCAAGGCTGAATCTTCTGAAAAAATTAAACGAGCGTTGCGACATGCCATCTCCAAAACGGTGAACGAGTTTACTACAAAAGGGCATCCGATAACAAGTGGAGAGGTCCAGCGAAGGTAATCGATCATCTTGCAACAAAAGTTTTCGTAGTACATGGTTCAAGAGTGCTTAGGTGTTCCTCATCAAGAGTCATACCACTTAACAAACCAATAACAAGAACTGATGTTACTGACATTCAAGAAAATAAAATACAAGAAGAAGAAGAAGATGCATCAGACGACGAATTCCTCATCAATGTATGTTTACCTTCAGTCAACAATGTAATGTCTGATGACGAGACAAAGGATAGAGAAGATGCCAGAGATTTAGAAGCAAACAACGAAACAGTACAAAACCAGTCTACGAATTTGAGACGTTCCGAACGAACAAAACGTGCACCAGCAAAGTTTATTCTAGAAGAAGGTGTATGGAATAACGAAGAAGAAGAAGTCAACACGGTTTTTATTCCTGCTCATAGACATGGAGAGCAAGACGTTATAGAAGCGAAGAAAGCTGAACTTGCAAACTGGAAGTCAACGGAGGCTGTCGACGTTGTTGAAGACAAAGGGCAAAAATTGATTTCAACAAGATGGGTGATCACAGAGAAAGAAGTTACACCAGGACAGTTCAAACCAAAAGCTAGACTAGTTGTGCGCGGTTTTGAGGAAAGCAAGGAACTTCAAGTTGACGCACCGACTGCAAGCAAGGCTGCAATGCGCACAGTTATAGCAATAGCATCTAACAAGAATTGGTCGTTAGAGCACGTGGATGTAAAAGCAGCATTCCTTCAAGGGCGAAAGATTGATCGTGATGTATATGTGAAACCTCCTGATGAAGCAGCAACAGGTGACAGAATTTGGCGTTTACGAAAAGCTGCATATGGTCTTATTGATGCAGCAAGAAACTGGTATTTATCGGTTAGGGAGGTATTGTTACAGCTCGGTTGTTTACAATCTAATCTAGATAAAGCTGTTTTTCGATGTTATAAGAACGATCAGTTGCTTGGTGTGATCATTTTACATGTTGATGATTTTTTGTTCACTGGTACTGAATTATTTCATGAAACTCTCACAGAAAAAGTTGTTGCAAAATTCAAAGTCGGCTTGCGAAGAACCGATGCTTTTAAATATGTTGGGTTACATATTCGTAAAGACGACGACAAAATCGTTCTCCATCAAGACGAATACGTGAATGAGTTAAAAGAGCCTGATATTGTCGTACGAAAAGAGGATACAGTCTTATCTCCTACAGAAATGAGATTGCTTCGAGAAACAAGCGGACAGTTACTATGGATAAGTTCGCAAACACGTCCAGATTTAAGCTTTGATACGCTAGAATTGAGCGTATCTCGTAATCAAGCTTCAACGAAAACCTTGAAAAGATGTTTGAAGGTCATCAGAAAGGCGAAGGAACGATCTTCATTTTTGTTATTTCGACCAATTGGTGAAAGTATTACATTGCATGTTTATGCAGACGCCGGTTTTGCAATCTTCCAGATGGGATGTCTAGTACAGCTGGTTTTGTAATTTTGATGGTCGGTGAAAACGGAAGTTGCCTTCTCGATTGGGGTTCCTCCAAAATCAAACGAAAAGTGTCGAGTACACTTGAAGCAGATACTCGCATTGAAGGAGTCGTTGAATAATGCGATTTATCTTGGATCCTTGTTGACAGAATTTGTGTTTAATGATTTTGTTCGAAATCGATTTCCGATAATAGCTTTTACAGATAACAAACCTACAGAACAAAATATCAGATCAACAAAACAAGTCAAAGAAAAGGAGAAGAAAATAATTTACAAAGAGGTGGCTAGCCACCGCAATGATGAACTCAACCTGTTAGGTCTTTGGAAATATGCTAGAGGTTGTACTACTCTAGAGAAAATGCCTCTAAAAGCACAATTCTCCCTTTTTTCAAGGAATTAATTAAAAAAAAATAAAAAGGACACAACACATTTGAAAAGATGAACAGAACTTTAACCAAGGGCAGGTAGGTTTCGACCCATATTTCTGAACCTGAGTACCCTGGATGTCTAGCTGGGTCACCTCGAAGAGGTCCGCGGACGGTCATCAGCAGAAACTAGACATCCCTATTTTCCTTAAGTAAACTTTAAACGCTTTCTGTTCAACAGTGCTATTCTTTGTTTTTAACTCAGGTAATAAGTGGAGTCGTTACTTTCCAAAGACAAGATCATGTGTGATCAAACCCCTCTGCTAATATTTTTTTTTTTTTTTGACTGGGTTAATAAGTGGAGTCGTCACTCTCCAAAGACAAGACCTAGTATGATCAAACCCCCTTGCTAACTTAATTTTTATTTGATTTTGGTTTTATTTTTGACTGGGGTAATAAGTGGAGTCGTCACTCTCCAAAGACAAGACTGAGTGTAGTCAAGCCCCCTTGCTGACTCATTCTGGTTAAAATATTCTTACCTCAACTCTTCTAAAAAGAAAACATATGACTCGTGACTGTTAAGAAGGCGTTCATCACAGAAAATTACTGCTCTATCGTTGCAATGTATCCACCTGTGAACCTTTTGGTCGAAGGCTATGGTTGTGTAGTGACCATTATTTAAGTTGCCGCAATGGTTGATAATAGCCCTTAATTGAAAATGTTTACGAAATTTCACTTCTCCATCTACGGTAAAAGGTATGGAAATGGTACCAGGGTAAGCAGTAATACGAGAGGCAATTTTTGACACAAGGCCGTTGGCACTGGCAAAACGTTTTAGCTGTAAAATGAGATGGGAACCGCACGACACTACCTCTTTTTCAACTAGAGCAGTTTGATGAGCGTTGCAAACATGGCAGAAGTAGGCATTAGTGTCTGACAACTCCTCGCTTTCAAAGAAATTATCTAAGGAAGATTGTAACGTAGGGTGCAGAGATGTGAAATGGGTTCCTACAAATGAACAAATTGCTGACGGTTTAAC
The DNA here is from genome assembly GCA_030067915.1 of Hydractinia echinata. Classification (NCBI taxonomy): domain Eukaryota; kingdom Metazoa; phylum Cnidaria; class Hydrozoa; order Anthoathecata; family Hydractiniidae; genus Hydractinia; species Hydractinia echinata. The sequence goes on from JASGCC010000001.1 coordinate 3,599,027, forward strand.
GAAACGCGATGTACTCAAGATGAAACTACTCGATTGGTAACTAAACGTTGTTTTGATTCATGAACTGTTATTAAACGTTAGTTGAATTATGGACCGGTTAAGGAACTTCATAGACTGTTGATGAACCATTCTGATTAATGGACTTTTGATTTTCTTTTGTACAGACTTGGATGTGTCGTTTGCGTTACAGTTTTTGGACTTGTCATTTTCTTCTTGCTTCGACAGGCTGGTCTGTCAATCCTCGCTTTTCTATCATTTTTGTTTTTGTGTTGTTTTTGTGTTGTTTTTTTTTTCATATATCTTCAGTTTTTATTCTTCCTTATCAGAAACTTATAGGGATTTGTTAACCTTCGTATTTGTTTATATTTTATAGTGAGAGCCACTGGAGGCTAAAATATATATATATATCGATAATCAAGAGAATACTGGGTTTTTCATCGTGTACTTCTCCACTTTTGATACAATTTCGTACAAGAAAAGGTACTCGATATCTTTTCGGGCAGACCAATTCTGGGAGATCAATTTTGGCACAAGTTTTTCGGCGACGACAAAATCCCATTCTTCGAAATAAACTCTGCGCTCAATACGAAGATTCAAGATTGATGTAATATCCTATAATGTTAGGGTATTTTCTGATCAAGGCTTTAGCGGCGGCATTAGCGATAGACCAGGTGATAACAGCACCCCGATTGCTCATTCCTTCGATGTACGTTTGGACCATATGATCAAATTTTCCTAAGAGCAAAGGTCGTCCAGTCTTTGAACTGTACTTTTCGATCATTTTAGGTGGTTTGACATTTCTTTTTTTTTGCTTCTTGAATAAGCCTTTCATACTTTTTTTTGAAATCTCTTACAGTACTTTCTTTTATGTTTGGGTATTGCTTCCGAAAACGCCGGACAGCTGAGGTGTTTCCATGTTCGGAGGCATACTTCCCAATCGTATAACGGTTCTCGTCGGTCCATTTGATGCAAGTTGCAGACTTTGCAGCTTTTCCATCCTGCATTGTTTCAAAATCGATATCGCCAAGTGTAGTGTTGTTCGAAGCATTTCCTAAAATTAGAGTAGTATTTACTTAAGATTTGAGTAGTACTGTACTGTTAGGTACTTTTTAAGCGATAATAATCTCAAACCTCTAAATGAAGCAAAATAAATTTTCATTATGATTCATACCTTTCTCATTTCCTTCTTGTGAGTTTTGCTTTTCATTTTCTTCTTGAGAGTTTTGCTTTTCATTTTCTTCTTGAGAGTTTTGTTTTTCATTACTTTTTTCTGCAGTGATCGCTGTTTGTTTCTTGTTCACTCTGATATGAAATTACGAGAGTAGAGAGTTTTTTACGGAAATAAACAAACGTATCAATTTTTGGACACCCTCCACCAAAGGTAATAATGCTGCAAAATAAAGCTAACTACAGAAATAAGTCCCACGAAGGAGAGTCTCTTTCTATTGTTTAATCTCATCCTCTATTGTTTCAAAAATAACATTCGAAAATATCATCCTCTTTCTATTGTTTTAACAATAACATTCGAAAATTTGTTATCATTGATGATTGAAGAGGCCAGTAAGAATGTTGTCAAGAACATTTGATGTGGCTGTTCGTGGATTCCATTATTTCAGAAAATATTGGTCTCCTGAAAAGGAAGAAAAGCTTTTTTGCCTCCACGAAGAAAACAATGCCTTCGACTATTTTGCCATCAAAACGTGTCAAGAAGATGGTACAATTGTTGGTCATTTGCCACGTGAGCTTTCAAGAACTCTAAAGTTTATTTTGGACAGAGGGGCAAGAATTCTGGCAGTTTTGACATCGACACACTACAGAAAATCACCATTGGTTCAAGGCGGCATGGAAATTCCCTGCAAAGTGACGGTGGAAATGTCTCCAACATTGAAAAATGGACAACTTCTTGACGGCCTAATGGAACTAGTAGAAGCAGTGTACAGTGAACCAACAGCACCCATCATCCGTGGTTCTATCTTTGCGGACGAATTGGAGGTCGAATGTGTATCGGATGAGATTTACAAGAAGAATTTACCAAATGGTGAGAAAAGAAAAAAGGTGAAAGAGACAAAACCACATGACAGAAGAGACATGTTTTATAAAAACAAAGAATCGAAAAGGTCAAAGTGAAGACGCAAATAACGAAAACACGAAAAGACGAGACGAAAACACAGAGACTATCGTCATAGATTATTTTGTTTGTATCTTTGTATCAACACAAATATTAGTATTGAATACTGGATTCGATTGTAAATGTTATAAATTTTCTTTCTCGAAATAAGATTTCTAAGTATTTTGTGCGTTTTTGGTGAAAAATGAAAAAATAGCTTACTGGATAAACTTTCACGATTGAAGAAATTCGGAAAATTTCGCGAGATAAAGTTTCGCGAATTAAGAAACTCGCAAATTTTCGCGAGATAAACTTTGGCGAAAATGGCGAAAAATCGCGAATTCGCGAAAGTTTCTCTCGCGAAAGTTTCTCCAATTAAAGTATACACCGGGAGAAGAAATTAACAAAATAGTAAAACCAGATCACGCCAGCACTACCTGTTTTAGTTATTACGAGCCCTATATTATAGAAAAATTCGTGTAGCAAAACAAGAGTGCCTAACATTAATAGGCACCCTACGATTTGTGTGTATTTTTTTTTTTTAGTAGGAGGCCTATACAAAGCATTATTATAATAAAATATCAAAACGTGATTGGACAAAAGTAGATAGATAGATAGATAGATAGATAGATAGATGTGCATATTTTACATGGCTAGCCTCACAAATATCGAGGGATATACCCTGTCTATTATTTCCAGGAGGGGCCATGGCTTAGATGGAGAGTCCTAGAGTATTTAATGCTCATTTTGAGCAACGCAGACCCAATTAGTAGGGCCCACGCTCTACTAGACAACTCCCGACAACTCCCGACAACATCCAACGGCCCACACAGTGTGCCATCTCCCCAATTTCCCTCACATGGCTTGGGTTAACCCGGGGCTATGGTAACATTCACTCGCCCATGTTGAATCGCCGTCAAGAGGAATCGAACCCCGGTCTCCCGCACAGAGTACGAAAGCTATAACCACTAATCTAAGTTAACTTTTCTTGTAATTTTTAGAATGATTGGATCTAAAAGATATAAAGGAAAAACCTATAAACTATCAATAAAACATAAACAATGATGCCATGAGACATGGCAATAGGTGGACATCTGTCCAACTCAGTTCATATTTCTGTAACTTACGGTACAGTTTATAACGTACACAGTTCATTCTTCTCCATCTCCCTCCAGTTCGACAAGGGCGAATTAAACCCATTTACCAGATTCTGGTTCAAAATGTTTAGGTGATCGTCTGGCACGAGTAGGGCGAGAAGGTTGTTCAACAGTTTGGGGGGATGGCACATCATTTGACTGGTTCAGTCCCGTTTGGCTGGGGGACGTAGTTGGGTCAGGGGTTGATGGCACAAGAGGTACAAGCGCAGTTGGGTCGTTGACAACGATGTCTTCTTGAGGGTCACCATTGCCAGAAGGGATCTGTAGTGCGGGAGAAGCAGCTGGTTGCAACGGCAATGGTGTCGTTACCGGTGGGAATGCCGCACGGTTTGATGGTTTGGGAGCTGGCAACGATGGTGGAGCTGTTTCGTAATTCGAAGCTGGATCCGCTGGTGAGAAGCGACGAAGGTGTTTCCGGTTGCGTCTTGTGAGTCTGCCAGAGCCATTGACTTTCAGGGTGTAGCTTTCAAAACCATGGATTTCAACCACTGTGCCGGAGCGGTCCCAACGTTTGGGGTAGTGGCCTGCCTGATTATGGATGAAACAACGATCACCAAGTTGAAGGGATGGAAAGCTGTGGATTTTGGTATCAAGCTTCTCGATTGAGTGAAAGAATCGTTTTCTCATTGCTGACTCTTTCTGTGCCCAAGCATCACGCCATAGTGGACGAATGTAATGGTTATCGTACTTGACCAGACGGTTCGCGAATGCAAAGGCATCTCTGATGGGTCTGCCGAAAACGATCTGGGCTGGAGAGATGTTGCAATCAGGGTCAGGTGTGTTTCTCATTTGCATCATTGCACGTAGGTATTTGTCAGTATCCAGCGATCCAGAGGGACCTGTGTTGGCACGAAGGAGGCGCTTGGTAGATTTAACTGCTACTTCAGCACGTCCATTCGATTGCGGTAATAGGCAGATGACAATCTGTGAGATACGCCCCAACATTTGAGGAACTCGTCAGTAGCGGACGCAATGAACTAAGGCCCGTCGTCACTGGTTATCTCATCGGGAACACCAAAACGAGCAAAGTAATTTCGAAGACACGATATCAAACCGGCAGCACCTGATTGCGGTGAGCCGTGAGGAGCGGTGAAGACATCACACCATGCAGAGAGACGATCGCCAACCACGAGGTAATGTTGACCGGCAGAATCGAAGAAATCAGCAAACACTTTCTCGAATGGTGTTGATGGTGGTGGGGAGGGTAGTACGGTAGCAGTTGGTTGTGAGGGGGCATTGACGATACACTCTCGGCAGTTCTGTCTCGTCTTTTCAATGTCAGCCGTCATACCGGGCCAGAATACGATGGCTCGCGCACGGGATCCCATCATCGACACACCTTGGTGGGCTGCATGTATGATCGCTTCTTTCGAAGATTCGAAGGCTGCGTCAAGCTCGTCGTTCCACTCAAATGGTGTACGTTGCGAGAGGAACTTGCGGAAGAGTTCCATGTGGTCTCGGAGCTGGGCATAGTTTGACACCTGGTTCACCAAGCCAAACCAACTTCAAATGTCGGTTGTTGTTGATGGTGTCGGAAAATTACGAATTGCATTGAAATATTTCGGGAGAGGATCAATTCTGTCTGGCGTGATACGAAAGCCAGCAAAATCAACCTCCTTCTGCGCAAATTGGAATTTCTCAGGGTTAACGACAATACTCGAGTTTCCAATGAGAGTCAATAAGTCAATAGTTCTCCACCAATGCTCTGTCAAATCTTCATCATAGTGAAGGGTGTCATCAACAATGCGTTCCTTGCGGTTAAAATCTGATAGGATGGTGTCAAAACGTCGGTTGTAGTCGTCACCTGAAGACAAGAAGCCTTGGGGTGCACGTTTGTAACGAAATCTCCCGATAGGTGTTATAAAAGTTGTAAGATGGCGATCGGATTCGCCCAAAGGAAGGCTGTGATAGCCATTCCAAGCGTCTACTACAGTCTTCCAGGTATTACGAGGGATACGACGTACAATATTGAACGGCTGTTCAGGATTATGGGTCTCCCTTTTGCAAAATTTGTTCAGTGGAGACAGGTCGACAGTTCTACGAGGGGATCCATCATGTTTCCTAGCAACGACCATGTGGTGACACCAGTCAGACGGTTCACCAAGGGTACCGGTTCGATTACGCCGAGGGCAACATCACGTGCAAGATCAGTGTACACCTTATCTCTCCAGTTGATGGGCACAGGTATCGCTTTGTGGTGTGCGACAGGGGCAGCATCTTCTTTGATGTGGATCTCGACTGGTGGACCATCCATGCGAGGAAGTTGTTAGTGAGGGCATGTATTGAATGTAGAGCCCCCGTATCGATCAAGGAGCCAGTCGCGCATACGAGTACTGTTCTCAGAAGTGCATGGAAACGGTAGTTCTTTCAGGCGGGCTGGTGGTGCAGTTCTTATCAGACAGTCGCAAATGCTTCCATCATCTTTGCTGGCACCACAAATGGATCCCACAGGCAGGTTTTTATTTGCCTGAGGGTGCGAGAATGTTTCTTGGCTTGTCAGATTGTTCGAGAATTTTCCGATATTTGGAAAGTCTCACTATACCAAGTTGGAGCATTGAGTCATATGATAGGTACAAATAATTAATGTGACGATTAACGTATATCATTGACCGGCAAATTATCTTGTTCCCGTTACCCATGGTACCAGTCATTCTACCACGAAAGATTCCATCGATTTTAATGGCCGATTTGTTGGCTGCATCAAGTGAGAGAACTGCGGGTGATAAATCTGACATCCTAAATCCGGCTTTCAGGAAATGTGCTAGGGACCAGATGTCAGACTAGGCTCCGGAGTCAGTTACAGCTTTAGGTGTAACGACCCCACTTTTTACCCCAGTTCAGTAAGGTGCCCAAGTTTACTAACTTGGTCTTCAGGCTTGACAACCCTGCTGTCCTTAGTCAAAATATGTACAGGCTGGTCCTGTCATGACAACCTCCTGTGTAAGGCTGAGTGTTGGGGCCCTGTAACACATGTGGAAAGCTACAGCCAGAGTCACAAGTTCTGGCGCACAGGAGGGTTTTATATAATTCTTTTTTATATTATATATTTTTGACATATACATTTTTTCCATTTGTGTTTGTTCTGTAACCAGTCCGTTTATGTTGTTAGCTCTGTCTTGTGTCGTATTGTTTGTGATTGAAGGATTGTTTTTTCTCTTTAAGATTTTCTCAGTGATTAGTTATAGGTCCAAGTTGGACAGTACTCATGCTTGTAATAAGCAAGAAAGTGTATTCAGCACCTTCTTCTGGGAGCCTAATCCCAATTTTACTTACATCCACCGTCCCTGTAGACAAGATACTTCAGTGCAGCTTGCTGTATTGTAAACCTTTTTCAATCAACAGATCTGGAATTATGATTGTCAAGGGAGACGCATAGGTTGACAGTGGGGTGGGATCTCACACGGGCTCGTCGCCACGCACCTTTTGTAAAGATTTGATGCTCAAGTGGTTTCTGTGAATTAGAGATGGCAACAACCTTGGTAGATGGTGAGGGTGCACTAGCGATGGAGGAGATTTGGCCAAGGGAGTCGAATGTGCTGCTGATGGCGTTGGACTGACTGGTCTGGTGTCGGTGGTCATCCCTGTTCTTCTTCCAACATGATTCGCATTGAACGTGGGGTTTGCGGTTCCACCCTCTCGGTTTCTTTTTGAAGACGTTGAATACTTTATTGCAGTCAAGACAGTTAGCGGTTTTCGCTTTGTCAGCCTCACTTGGGGAGTGCATACGATTACGACGCCGTTGGTCGGTTTGTTACTTGTGATCATCAGGAAGATTACTTCGGCGGTAAGCTGATAACGCTGTAACCGAAGATATTGGGTTGGCATTACGTGCGGTCTCTTTATTCTCAACAAAAGCAATAACGTCATTTACCGGTTTCATCTGGATATCATCGGTACTAAGAGCATCACGTCGAATTTCAATGTCAGCTATACCATTGAGAAGAACGTCTCTGATGACTTCATCAGTATAGTATACTTCACCACGATAAGCAGTAGCACAGTTACCACAAGAGCCATCAAACACTGTTTTAAATTCACATGTCTCTGCTTTGCCCTGAACCTTAGCCGCAAATGTACGGAAGTGTTCATCAGGGTGCTGACGCATAGCTAGAAGTTCAGATCGTACGACACCTAGTGCAATAGGAATCACAGCTAACTTCTTCAATGTTGCAAGGGCTTCATCAAGTGCGAAAGTTAGGTTTAGCTCTGAGCACAATATATTACCAAGCTGTTCATCTGTGCACTCAAGGAGCTGGCCTGAAGCAGCTGCGGCAGGTATGGAAGAACCGGTACGATAGGTCTCCCAGCGCCTGGAGAATGCATTCCAATCTGCTGAGGTAGCGTTCATGTGAAGTTTTGGACGTTCAAGTTTTGGTGCACGTACTGCCGATGCAGCACGGCCTTGTACAGGGTTTGCAACATGCATGTGGGAATGTATGTTCAATATGGCAGCAGCACCGATAACGTCCACGTCGTCTGTCGTGAAGCCACAGTCCGGGATTGGGCAGGATAGCACAGTCATGGTGTTCAATGATACAAAACACTCACATCCAATCACGTGAAGTTGAAGATCCAATCATGGACAAAAGTCGTTCTGTTATTACGAAAGACTAGTGACTGTGGGAAAGACCACTAACGGTGGGAAAGACCATAGATCGTGAAGGCTTTTTGTTTTTGGCGACTGAAGAGTGTGTGTTCTTCATTGGTTTAGATGGTTCTTCAATTGCAATCTCGAGACGATTGATAACTCCTTTCAAAGAATGGAGCGTGGCAGATTTCGAAGCATAAAAGTTGACTGGGTGGTGAAGTGAATTACTTGTTTAAGTTCGAGACGATATGTAATGGTTTTCTGAGTTGCCGCAGCTGGGTTCCAAGTGTACTTTTCTAAGGGGCGGTTTCTTGGTCAGCCCAAGCATTACGATACGATTTCTCAAGTGTTCATGTCTAAGGTCAGGAAGCTTTTCTGTTTCCACGTTTGCTGCTTTTCATTCTTTGTCACAACCTTTCTAAGGGCTGGGTTCCAAGTCTACCTTTCTTAGCCCTGGGCTCTGTGTCAGTAGGTAAAAGCAACAACGATACGATTTGTAGTTGTCGACTCTTCTTTTTCCAACGTTTAACAAAAGTTATTGGTTTTGGCGGATGGTGTCAATGAATGCGGCTGGTGTCTTGCAGGAGGCAGGGGATGCTTACTCAAGGGCCCGCACCAGATCCCAAGCATGAGTGAATTTCACCAATCCTCATGTTTCCACATTCATAGGTGTTTGTTTCAGTACAGCCAAATTCGATTAGCTTTTCGATCATCCCTGTAAAGGGGAGAATACAGAAGTTCTCCAGTGGCTTCTTATTCTTTGGAGAGAAACCTCCTTTTTTTCATTAACATCTCTGTCTTAAAGGCTAGTTATATCTGCATTGCAATGCAGTTACTCCTATTCTCTCTTTTAGTTAACTTTTCTTGTAATTTTTAGAATGATTGGATCTAAAAGATATAAAGGAAAAAGCTATAAACTATCAATAAAACATAATCAAACAATGATGCCATGAGACATGGCAATAGGTGGACATCTGTCCAACTCAGTTCATATTTCTGTAACTTATGGTACAGTTTATAACGTACACAGTTCATTCTTCTCCAGTGATACAATAACATGACATGACACAACAGTTCACATAACAAAAACTAACATATTCAATATCGAATTAAACGTTAGATAAGGCATCTAGAGCAATGTTGTGGCAGTCAACTTGTTCAAAATGTTGCGACGTTTTTCGCTCTCCTCTAAGTGCACTCACTGCAGCACGAATGAGTGAAAATTGAATTTTTTTTCTAATCCATGCTACTGTTTCGGATGTTCTTGTTTTTGTTTTTAGTGCGATCTTTTCTGCCAGTTTGCTAACGAATATCGAAGCCTCTCGAGCCATTCCACCAGAAACGCCGGTGTGAAAGTACCGTGATCAATCATCAGAATTCTCTCATTATATTTCCTCTTCTTCTCCTTTTCCAGAGTACAAAACGTCGACGAAACGGACTTGGTTTGATATGTTTCATTTGAAAGAACATTGAGAGCTGAATTCACTAACATCATTTTGCATCTGGTTTGCTAGAGATTCTCTGCAATGGTCCCAAGAATGCAGTCCAACAACATCCACAACCTCAAACGATCGTATGTTCCAAGTGTCATCTTTGGCATCAAACTCTTTTGTCGATAACGGTCCGTATCCAGCCACATCATTGCCAAAACCCGCAGTTGACCTAAAGACCAAATCCAAGCAGAAAGCTAACAACGCCCACGCCGGTTTGATAAACAAAGGTAACACATGCTATGCAAACTCCATCCTTTAAGTGTCCTTCCAAGACTTTGGTCTCAACTGCCATCAGAGTCCTCTTTGTTATCGCCACTAGTGAAGTCAATAGTCCTAAATATGTCCCTTTTACATCGCTCCCGTTCACCTATCGATCCTTCCAATTTCCTGCGGGCTTTGCAAAACAGAATGCATACTCTAAACAAAAAAGAATTTCATTACAACAATCAGCAAGACCTCCCTGAGACGCTCCACGTAGTCATTGACGAACTAATTGGATCTTCTTCCTTGGTTAGCAATCTTCTCTCTGTTAGTCTAACAACAACAACATCTTGTAACACTTGTTTGTGTTCCTCTTCTAAAGAACAAAAGGAGACAATTCTGACCTTACCAACATGCAAGTCAATAGGGGACTCTTTCAGGGCAATTTCGCAGTCGCAACAGCTTGTAGGCGACTACAGGTGGTTTTGCCCCCAGTGTTTATCACACCAGGAGAGCACAACTGAAACACAAATTTCCAGTTGTGGCGATATCCTTGTTGTTCAGTTACTTAGGTATGCCTCACTTAATGGTTCCTCTTTCAAAGATACAAGATCGGTGAACTGTCTGCCTACGAAACACCACGAGCTAATCGTGCTTTCTCACCCTACTGATGAAATTTCCTTTAGCAACAAGTACAGATTAGTCGCCACCATTAACCATTCAGGTACCTTAAAAGCAGGACATTACTGGGCGTTTATTAAAGATCAACGAAACACTTGGCTTAAGTGCAACGACCGCTGCGTTTCAGAAGTCAATTCATCTCACTTGAACAATTCATCCTGTTACATACTTTTTTTTACCAGGACTTAACTTTTTCCATGCCATAAAAACAAATTGGGGCAGGGAATAAATTTCCCTAGCGGTTCTAATTTACCCCAGCTAATCCTTGGCCGGTTAGTTTACCTTGATACAGGAGTTTGCTCACTCCCTTCTCTCTCTTGAGATCCTGTAAGAAGCATAGCAAGGGGGCTAGACTTTTTATCTTGTCTTTGGGTTTGACGGTCCCACTTGTTACCCCAGTCCAGTAGGGAGGCAGAGTTTGCTCACATTGCCTTCAGGATTGACGATCCTGCTGCCCTGAGTCATTTAGAAGCTTTGCAAGGGGGTTTGATATTCTTATCTTGCCTTCGTGGTTTGACGCCCACGCACATCACCCCAGTCATGACAGGCTGGTACTGTCATTAGGTTGACTCACCGCAGCAATGATCTGTGTAAGGCTAAGGAGTGTTGGGCGCCCTTAACACGTGTAAAGCTACAGCCAGGTTCACAAGTCCTGGCGCACAGATCGTTGCCTGCTTTAGTTTACATTTGTTCCATTAGGAATTATTTTAAGATTTATCCGTTTAAGGATAGTTTCGTCATAATAAGTTTTATTTTGTTTTTTGTGTGCCTATTAATTCAGTTTGAATTGCCTAATTGTTTTGTTTGTTGTCTTTTTATGTTTTTTTATTAGTGTTTTGTTCTTTACCACTGTTTTACGCGTCCTGTTTAATGGTCAATGTATTTTTTCTGAGAGAATCCTTGTTAAAAGGAAGGGTTTTGATATTATGCAGAATCTTTGGAGGGTCACAACCTCTATAATAATTAACCAGCCGTCATTAGACAAGCTATATCACAACAGCCAGCTGTTTTGTCACTTCATCATCACATTAATAATAATAATAATAAAAATAATAATAATAATAATAAATATTTAAAGTGGCTAGGCCAGAAAATCATAAAAACCTATAGTAAGTGGATTGTTTCCACTGGGGGCCACTAGAACAAAAAATATACAAAAAATGATAAACCTTAGACTGCCTCAGCTCAATCAAACATAGTAACATTTATAATCTGTGAAAATTGAAAAGAAAAAGAATAAAAAACAAAAATTAAAAAGTTAAAAAGTGATCTCCATTAGAATTTGCCAAATACATTAGAGATGGAAGTCTTAAACGAAAGCAGACTTCCATCACAGGTCACTTGGTCTGGAAGATTATTCCACACTTTTGCAGCTCTAAATGGGAAGGCTTTTTTGCCAAATTCCGTGTTGACCAAGGGAAGTGTGAACCTGTTTTTTGAAGCTCCTCTTGTTTGATGATTATGACAGTTTTTTGTCAAAAGGAATTTTGAGCGCATGTAATCGGGAGCAATGTGATTCATGGCTTTGAAAACTAATATGGCATCGTTTTTGATGAGTAAATTATTCATTGAATATTCCCTCTCTTTCCCAAGAAAGGTACGGACACATTTTAATCGTTTTTCTAGTTTTCCCAATCTACCTTGGGGTGGCACAAGCCCATGCCGAGGAGCAGTAGTTGAAATATGGCATGACCAGTGCATAAAAGGTTTTTTGTGTGAGGTGTTAAACAGGATGCAATGGTTCTAATTTTAGAATATTTAATTAGTATTTTTCTATTTATGTCATTAATATGCTCGCTCTCCCCATTGCATTTTTTGATCAAATGTTACCCCAAGATATTTAACTTTTACGCTCCTCTTCAAAGGAATACCCATATAGTTGATAGTTTTGTTCTCAACTTTTTTTAACTGGCTGTGGTTGCGGAAAAAGATTGTTTCAGTTTTGTCCGTATTAATAGTCATTTTGTTATTATTCAGCCAGAGGTCGACTTGCGAAAGTTCTAACTCGACCTGGGAGACAAGGGTATCCAAGTTTTTATGGGACGAAATAATTATTGTATCATCTGCCTATAGATGGTAGTAGGTTGAATTGATGACAGATTTTAAGTCATCAATATACAAAAGAAAGAGCAGGGGTCCCAACACAGATCCCTGCGGCACCCCAAAAGCGTCTTCATGAAGGAGATCTGATCCTGTGTCGTTTACAAGAGTTAGGTGCATTCGGCCCGTTAGGTAGGACTCGAACCAGTCAAAGACAGCACCTCTGATGCCAAAACACCATAGTTTTTTTAACAAAATTTTATGATCAACAGTGTCAAAAGCTTTTTTAAGGTCAATGAGCACAGCACAAACAAAGTTATGTTGGTCGAGCTCAGTAAGAATAAAATCAGAGACATCGACTACTGCAGTTTCTGTGGAAAAGAGTTTTCGAAATCCGGACTGTCTGTCATTCAGGAAGTTGTGCTCAGAAATAAAATGAGACATTTGCTCATGCACCAACCTTTCAAAAATTTTCATAGAAATTGGCAAAATGGAGATAGGCCGATAATTAGTAGGATCTGTAGATAGGCCGATAATTAGTAGGATCTGTTTTATTGCCACTTTTAAAAAATAGGCGAGACCCTTTTAGTCTTCCAACATTTAGGTACATAACCAGTAAATAAAGATTTGTTGAAAAGACTTGATAAATAAATACTTAAAACTGACGAACCTGCTTTTAGCAGTCGTGAACCAATTCCGTCCAAGCCTGTAGCTTTATTAAGTTTTAGTGAACTTGATTATTTTTTCGACACTTTTGGTCTCAATACGAGCCCACCGAAAATCGTGTCCGCTAACAGGTGGATTAACATTAGTAGTGTCAGCAGAAAATTTAGAGGCTAGTTTGGCACCAACAATGAATTGAATGTGTTGGAAATTTCTTTTCGGTGAGAAGTTTCTGTACCATCGTTTTGGACTACTCATTTTATCGAGGTAGTATTGCCTGACTTATCAGGAACCAGTTTTTTTAGGGTTTTCCGAAGTTGTTTTGGCCGTTTTTGAAAGTCCTGCAAAACGTCATTATAGTACTCGTTTTTGAGTCGATTTTTGAGGACTATTACCTGGTTCCTTTTTTGTTTGAAAGCTTCCCAGTCTATGATGGATTTTGTTTTTGATGCTTTCCGTTTTAAGAAGTCTCTTTCTTTGATGGCTATTATTAATTCATCAGTGACCCATGCCTCAACACGGCCAGATAATCTATGTGTTTTGAAAGGGGCATGTTTGTCAGCCACTGTTTTAACATTTTTATTCAGTTTCTCACATGCTTCATCAAGGTCATCATAATTGTTAAAATATGACCAGTCTAAATTCCTGAGGTCCTTCAGAAAAGCCTCTTCACTGAAGTTCTTGTAGCTACGAACCTTGATAGTTTTAGGTTCAAATTTTGGCCTTTTGGATTTTCACATAAACTAAATTGTAATCACTGATGCCTAAATCCATGACACCAGTTTTAGAAATACAAGAACTGTTAGAAAGTATCAAGTCTATAAGAGGGCTACTATTTTCAGTAACACGAGTTGGCTCCGTGATATGTTGTTTTAGGAAAAGAGTGGAGCATAATTCCTTTATTTTGGAGGAAAGAGCATAGTTTGAAAGCATGTTACAGTTGAAATCTCCCAAGATAAAAACTTCTTTTTCTTTTGGGAGTTTATTAAAACACTGTTTAAAATGAGTACACAGGTTTTCGGTACTCTGCAAATCACTACCTCCAGGTGGCCTGTAAACCCCACACATAAATAGTGTTACAAGGTAACGCCCAAACTGAATTGATACACCTCGTACCCATACCTCCTAATCCATACAAATATGTCCAGATCCCTAGATATTTCACCAATGGCGTCAGCTCCCCAAACCTAAATAAAGCATGGCCCCCTAACACCCAAACCCCCATTTAAACCCGCTTAACGATATCCTAAACGCAGCACCAAACAAAAACATTTTGTTTGAAATTACACGCGCCAGTGCACAACGTTTGCACAAGTTTGATCAGTATACTACACAAAACAGGAGATGTTTGTACAACACCACGAAGACAGGACGTAAGGATCACCCGAAGCATCTCGGGCGGTAGGGTCGGTGATCGTAGTTATATTTTTATATTTAACATTAGGACATTTGTATTCATATATTTACTATCAAGAACGTGTATTTAACCTTTAATTCGAGTGTTTTGTGAATGCTTTTATGCCCCACTGCTTGAAGTGTTTAGCACTTCTAGGCCTTTCGATATACCGGAGTAAGGTCGTACCATTAGAAATTGAGCTGACATTTAAGTAGTGGACCTGGGCGGTGAAGGGAGTTTGCGCAGTTTGTTGTCATGGTATCGGCTGACAATAAACACAACTCCCGCCGGAGCATTCTGGGGGCTCAACCGGGATCCTTAGGTCTTTCGATTCCTGGATTCATCAAAATAACAATTCTTAGGATTTCACGAAGTACATTCTTTTTTAGGAAACATAATAAATACATTATTGCTGGTAATTTGTGGTGTAGTGTTGTTGTTGGTCCAGAAAAGTCAGGGAGGCAAAAACAAAAACCACCAGGTGAGTGGGTTTGTTGTTTGTTGTTCTTCAAGTTACTGTGGCTGTCCCTAAACGAAGAGAAAAACAAAGGTTTAACCATAATATTACAGCTGGATATATTTATTAGGAAAAACAAAAAAAGGACATACGATAAGAGAAATTATAGGTCTGTTTGTAAGAAATTGTTTACGCTTGGGCAGAGAACGTTGCTTGCGCGAAAAAGTATATTGTTTAGAGATTTTGTTTTGCTTGAGCAGAGAACGCTGCTTGCGCGAAAAAGTATATTGTTTAGAGTTTTTGTTTTGCTTGAGCAGAGCACGCTGCTTACGCGAGGAAGTATATTGTTTAGAGTTTTTGTTTTGCTTGAGCAGAGAACGTTGTTTGCGCGAAGGATTAGTCCTGTTTAAGTTTAGTTTATGAATTTGTTTATGCTTGGGCAGAGAAAGCTGCTTGCGCGAGAAAGTACATTGTTAAGAAATTTGTTTAGATTTAAGCAGAGAACGCTGCTCGAAATTAGGTATATAAAAAAAAGATAAATATACAGGAATATTAAACGAAATTTAGGACGAATTTGCTGCAGAATTGGGCAGCCGAGATTTTAGTAAAAGTATACATACTTCAGGTTCGTTTGGATCACGTGGAGTATCTAAAAGATAAAAAGAAAATAGGATTGTCATTAAGAACGTGGGGTTTTATCATTGGGAATATTTTTGGGGGGAATTTAGGAATTTTTATAGGGCTAGGGAAATTAGTTTTTGAATTTTTATAAGAAATGTATGCATTGAGACCGCATGTTTGACGACGAGAGAGAGGCGAGCGAGTATGGCGCGGAACATTCTCGCACGCGGTCGCCCGATTTTAGTGTCACTGATAAAAGAGTGCCCTCCTCGACTCATTCTTCGTCAGAACAACGAGAGGCCGAGGGCGAAATTTATAATGTCCATATAAGAGAGGATGGTCCCCCACCCTCAACGTATTTAAACAAACATTTCGACATAAAAGGAAATAGCCCCTTCGTGGAAAAAGGCGACCGATTTCGCGATTTGGTGACTGCCCTGGTACAAAAACCAGTTGCAGAAATGACACCAAATTCATTTTCAGGGAGTGATAGTGATAGTAGACTATCTGTAAAATTTTGAGATGGTGGCTCAGTATAATGGGTGGGATCCCGAAAAGAGAGTGCAAGCGTTGTCCCTCTTTTTAAGAAGCTCCGCACGGATATTCTATAACGGATTGCCCGCGCGTACCAAGGCAGATTGGGAGGAGCTAGTTGTAGCACTTAAAAAGCAATACAACTCAAAGGACAAACAATGGACCACCGGGTCCAGACTATATAGCTTACGTCAGGAAGGACCCCTGGCGGACTACATTGATGAGTTGGAGAGACTATGTCATCAAATGGGAGTCTCGTAGGACACAAAACTCCATCTTTTTATAAACGCTCTAAAACCGAGACTCCGAAATAGCCTTAGGCTTAAGCAACCGCGACAGTACGATGCGGCGGTCAGTTTCGCCAAATTAAAGGAGGCCACGTCCGAGGATACATTCCACTTGGAAGGAAATCTACAACGGTTGGAAGAAAGGCTAGGCTGTTAGCGCATTTAGACCCGCTCCTCAAAGCTGCGAGACCAGCGCCCCAACAAACCGTAAATGCGGTTGATGCTATCGACCCGGTAGGCACCTCCCGAGAAATAGCGCGTAGGCTAAAGAAAGTTAGGATGGAACCCCCCTTCCCAACTCGTCACACCAACACCCGGACTACGAATGGACAACCGGTTTGCTACCAATGTGGACGAGTAGGTCACATGCAGCGGGTTTGTCCCGACAGGCGAGGATATCCTCCAAGAGGGAACCAACCACAAGATTACGCACCTTACCCTCCACCACCACAAGATAGATCGAGTGAGAGAGAACCTAGGGAAGACAGAAGGCTTCATCCACCTGCTAACTCACATGAACAGCATAGCTCGCACTACTATGCTAGGAGGTCCAACATTCCACAGAACCGTCGAACTAGACCTGTGAATCCTGATCCATTCTCCGAGGATCCTTTTATTCAGGGTAAAGTAAACGACATGGAGTCGCCTATGCTGATAGATTCGGGAGCATCTGTCACATTAATGGACTTGGATTTTTATCGAAACAATGGCTTTCCACAATGAAAGGTCACTTGTTACGTGGGATCCGCGTTGATAAGTGCTAACGGATCTCCATTATTGGTTCACGGCGACGTACTTGTCGACTTTAACCTGGGGGGATTATCCTTTACCCACAGTGTGACCTTGGTGGAAGACCTTAGCACTAAGGTCATTCTAGGCACGGATATTCTCAGGAAAATGGAGGCAAGGATTGACCTGGGAAGATGGGAGGTAGCAATAGCAAAGGAGGAAATAGAAGTGTTTATTCCCCTTTTGGGAAAGAAGCCTTTAAAAGAGACATCAGGCCGAGGCGGTAAAGCGCCCCCTTTACAGACTAAGTCATCAGCTAGTCCACAAAAAGCTCCCATGCTGACCAACGCGCACCGGTTAAGCGAAGAAAATATACCGGAGTATAGCGACGTGCTGTTGCCCGTCTCTATAGTTTGTACCCAGGACATCATTTTAGAACCATTGTCAGAGTTAGTACAGAAGATTTCCTGCGAGGTACCATTCTCGGAGGTAATCTTTACCCATCGGAGACAATAGAAGACAATCAGCTCTTGACAACACCTATATTGTTACAACAAGGTCAGAAAGGAGTCTATCTACACGTGGTAAACCCCACGGAAGACAGAGTGATTATACCAGCTCGAGCAGTAATAGGTCAAGCGGAGTCTCTTCCCAGGGTGTGCAGCCCTAACCTTCCTAGCACAGAAAACTACATGCAATTTGATGAACATGTCATAGGCGACAAGTGGTCTCCGCATCAGCTTCTCCAGTTAAAGCGGCTCTTAGAGGCGAATAGGGATCTGTTCGGACAGACCACGGCAGATTTGAGTACCACAACAAGCGTTCAGCATTATATTGACGTTGGAGACTCGACTCCTTATAGGCAACGGCCTTATAGGTTGACTATGTCACAGAAGGAGACTCTTGACCACGAGTTAGATGACATGTTGGACAATGGGATTATCGAGGAGAGTGTGTCCCCATGGAGTAGCCCGTGTATTATGGTACCAAAGTAGGACGGCTCTGTAAGGCTATGTTTTGACTTCCGAAAGTGGAATGAAAAGACGGTAAAAGATAGTTACCCCCTGCCAAGGATCGATGAAGTTATTGGTTCTCTACACGGTGCAAAAGTATGTTAAGTTTTGGGAGTTAAATGTATCTCTTCTTCAGCTAGTATAATAATATAAAACTACGGTACTACGGTTACCATTATGGAAAAACTAGAACACGCGATATAAGATCTACGTAACCGAAACAATGTAAACAAAAGAGCGAACGCCATAATGGCGTATCACATAAACAAATATAACGCGTCATAAATATCAACACCCCAACTTTACGAGTATTGTTTTGTTTTAAAAATAAATGTCAAAGGGATAATACCCCAACTATCAACGACCGAAAATATAAAGGTTAAATTTCTCTAGAAGAAATTTCTTCGGTGGTTTCGTAAAAATGTCCGCAAAGTTCTCGTTCGAAGGTACATAGCTTACATCAACCATAAAATTGACAAAACACTCTCGCACAAAATGATAACGGATATCAATGTGTTTAGCTTTGGAATGTTTAGTAGGATTCCGTGATAGAGCAATAGCTCCTTGTTTGTCGCAAAGAATAAATGCTGCTAAATCAGATTTCAACATTTCATTCAACAAGTGTTTCTTTAAGAAAATCACTTCTTGACATACAATGGACATAGCCACATATTCAGCCTCGCATGTAGAGAGATCAACAGATTTTTGACGCTGAGACTTCCAGCATATTGGTGGCCCTGACGCGTTCAGGCTCACACAATAACCAGAAATACTCCTCCTGTCACTTGATGCTGCCCAATCAGAGTCACAGTACGCAGTGATTTGTAGAGGATCAGGTGATTTCTTGAAGGTCATACTATATGCAGCAGTTTTCTTCAGATAACGAAACACATGTTTCAACATAATGGCATCTGCTTGTGTTGTACAGGAAAGATGCTGTGATAACTTCGTAACAACATAACTTAAATCTGGCTGGGTGCAGATCATAGCGTAGATCAGTACCCACCATTTGACGATACTCGTGGATGTCGACTGGATCAGTGCAGTCAGTGTCGTAAGCACTCGGATTTTGTTCAGATGGCGTAGAACGGGGTTTACAGTCCACCATTCCGAATCTCTTCAGGACTTTTCGTATGTAATCTTCTTGGGTCATCGATATGGTACCACTGCTTCGTCTGAACTTGATTCCAAGGAAATTGTCAAGCTCCTGGAGATCCTTCATCTTGAATTTCGAACTCAAGCTCGTCTTGATATCTGTCAAGATGACTGAAGTGCTGGCAGCAATTATGATATCATCCACCCATACCAGGAGTTAGGCAATTTCATCTCCGGATATTTTGAAGAAAAGACATGGGTTTGATTTGGATTGAGTAAAACCAATGTCCTCAAAGTATTTATGTAAGGTAACGTTCCAGTTCCGTCCACTTTGTTTCAACCCATATAAAGATTTCTTCAGCTTCCACACCTTTGATTTGTCGGTGGAGTATCCTTCAGGTTGGTTGACATAGATCTCTTCATCAATTGGTGCGTGAAGAAATGCGCTTTTCACATCCATTTGATGTATCATCATATCGTTTTGACATGCAACTTGGATAACTGTGCGGAGTGTCTCCATCCTTGCGGTTGGCGAAAAAGTTTCAGTGTAATCGATACCCTCAACTTGCGAATAACCCTTAGCTACATATCTCGCTTTATGCTCAGGGTCTTCTGAATCTCCTTTAAGTGCAAACACCCATCTACCCCCAACTACTGACTTGCCTTCTGGGAGTTCGGTGACGACAAATGTTTCATTATCTTTCAGGGACTGAATTTCAGAGTTCATTGCTCGTTTCCATTTGTCAGCATGTTCACTGTTGATAGGTTCCCGGTAATTTCTCGGGGTACTTACATGGTAGCAATAGTCAACTTGATTCACAAAGTATTCATATTCGTTCAGGTAAGATGGTGGTTGGCGCGTTCTGGACGGATTTCGACGAATTTCAGGCTCAGGTTCATCGATGGTCGCAGGAATGGGTTCTTCTGATTTGGTTTCTGGCTCTTCAGGAATATGTAGTGTCTGATCAGAGTCGTCATTTGTCGGTGCTTTCATCGTGTTGAAAAACTTTACCAATCAATGTTTTGACATGGACTTTGAATGGGGATCATAAACGGGGTATGCTGGGCTCTCTAGATCGTAGCCCACGAACATAGCACGCCTGCTTCTGGGGTCCAGCCTCTTGGGATTCTGGATTAACGGGTAGCATACAGAGCCGAATATATGCATCTTGGCTATGTTAGGCTTCATACCGGTGATCAATCCGTAAGGCGTACGCTTGATACGTTGACTGTAGCACCTGTTGCGGATGTGGGTCGCTGTCATTACTGCATACGTCCAGAGAAATTTTGGCAATCCTGATTCCAAGAGTAGTGAGCGGGCCATTTCGAACAACGTCCGCCAACTGCGCTCTGCCGTTCCATTCTGGTGTGGTGAGTGTGGAGCAGACTTCTCATGATTGATGCTATGTCGCAGCAACAAGTTTTTAAACTCTCCAGAAATAAACTCTCCACCATTGTCGGAGCGTACACGTTTAACATCTCCTGACGGATAAATATCTTCGTCGAAACTGAGTGTTTTCACCTTTCCATAAGGAGCAATATCGTCCAAGAATTTTTCAGTTGCCTTTCTGCTTCAGAAAATATGTAAACATACAACCAGAAAAGTCATCAGTAAATACAATTGTGTATCGAAAACCATCTTTCGCAACCGGTTCAATTGGACCTGACAGATCCGTATGAACAAGTTCAAACGGTTGAGTGGCTCTAGCATCAGGTTCACGATTCCTGGTGTTCGATTGTTTGGCAAGTGTACACACTTCGCAGTCGAATTTCTCAGTGTCGGTTATCTTCATGTCTTACACATGTTTTTCCATTTTGGAAATGTCGTTAGGATTACAGTGTCCTAGAATCTGGTGCCATGTTTTAAGTGATTCAGCTCTCTTACCTCTTATGGCAGTTTTATAGAGGTAGTACAGGCGATCCTGTTGATAGATTGGAAATACTGTTCCATCTTGAGTGACAAGTTCAGCACTATCATCTTGGAAGTTGAGTTTGCATCCATTCTTACTGGCAGCTTGAACGGAAAAGATGGACTGTGGAAAACTGGGTATATAGAGAACGTTTGTCAGTTTAATCTCTACTTCACGACCATTTGTTGTGTGGAATTTAGTCAAAAATGTTCCTTTGGCTTTTGCCATGTCGTTCGAACGCGTACCATCTGCAAGTTCAACGTAATGCTCTTTCGGATCAAAAGATTTATCAATGTTTATAAAACCAGCATCATTGTTGACAATATGGGCAGTGGCCCCACAATCAACAAGAAAAGTGTCAATTGAAGATTTCAGTGTATTCCCCATATCGACTTTGAATGTAAACGTGTGTTTCTCCTCATCTGCCGCAGCTGCTTTGGTAGCATTGTTGTGTTTATTCTTGCGACAGGAACGTGTTGTGTAACTGTTTGATTTACAATAACTGCACCATTTCGTACTCTTTTCCTTTTTCTGGCACCCATTTGACTTGTGGCCAGGTGTACCGCAGTTGTAACAGGTAATAGGTTTCTTACGATTTGAGTCATAGGTTTTAAGTACGTTATCCTTTTCATTTTTGTTCCGTCTTGTACTTTCAGTCTCCTCAAAGTTCCTGAGAGATGTCTTGAATTTTTGAAAAGTTTGTACATTTTCTGATTGGGTTGTCACTGCTACAAAAGCTTTATATTCGTCAGAAAGCCCCTTAAAAACCATTGCAATCAGTAGAGCATCACTAACTTGCTCTCCTACAGATCTCAACGACATCGTAGTCTTCTCTGCTCGAATCATGTAGTCAGTCACAGTTTCTGAGCGTGATTTCTGCAAGGTTGTCAACTGGTTGTACAATGTTATTATTCTGGATTTACTGTTGCTGACGTAAAAATCCCTTAAAATCTTCCAAGCTTTTCTACCTTCATCTCTAGCTTCACGTATCACCAGAGATAGGGAACGTTCGTCGAGGAATTGGATTACCTCAGCAAATGCAGTTTCGTTCTGTTCCTCTGTAATGTCTTCTTCTGTTACAAAAACCATTTTTAGTTTCTTCAGTTTCATGTATCCGAGTATCTTGGTTTCCCAAAGATCATACTTTCTTTCGTTGCCATCAAACGTTAGGTTTTGCCATAAGTTACTGGGCCCATAACCTGTTAAGTTTTGGGAAGCCATAAACATGGAAGAAAGTGAAACGCTGGTAAAATATCGAGAGTTAAATGTATCTCTTCTTCAGCTAGTATAATAATATAAAACTACGGTACTACGGTTACCATTATGGAAAAACTAGAACACGCGATATAAGATCTACGTGACCGAAACAATGTAAACAAAAGAGCGAACGCCATAATGGCGTATCACATAAACAAATATAACGCGTCATAAATATCAACAAAGTATTCTCGACTTTAGATTTATTAAAAGGCTATTGGCAAATTGAACTAGAAGAAGACTCAAAGGAAAAAATGGCTTTTGCTACTCACCGCGGCTTATACCAGTTTCGCATGCTACCATTTGGTCTTACGAACGCGCCGGGTTCTTTTCAACGTTTAGTTCAACACGTATTACGCGACCTTATCGGGAAGATTTGTTTTGTTTATATCGAAGACAATTTTCTCGCGGAATTTTGATGAGCATCTACGTCATTTACAGATGGTGTTTGATGCATAACGACGAGCGAAATTGCGGTTGAAATTAAAAAAGTGCAAGTTTGCCTCTACACACGTCGAATATCTAGGATATAATCTTTCTGCCAAAGGCGTTGGCCCGGATCCAAGTAACATCGAAGCAGTTGCCATATATCCTGTACCTAAGAGAACGAAGGACGTTCGCGCGTTTTTGGGCTTAGGCCTATACTATAGGAAGTTTGTCGACAATTTTTCAAAGCTGGCAAAACCACTACATTATTTGCTAAAACAGGATATTAATTTCATGTGGGGTGAACAACAACAAAAATGCTTCGATGAACTGAAGACAAAATTGACCAATGCACCTATTTTGGCATTCCCCGATTTCACAAAATCTTTTTTCTTATATACTGATGCCAGTAACGAAGGATGCTGTTTTACGTTGTCACAAGAACAAGAAGGTTCGGAACGCGTCATTCTATATGGTGGACGGGATTTTTCAGACACCGAACGTAGGTATAGTACCACCGAAAGGGAAGCATTAGCATTCGTGGTAGCAATTACTAAGTGCCGACCGTACCTGTTGGGAACAAAATTCCGAATTGTGACAGATCACCAATCCTTGCGATGGCTGATGGAAATTAAAGAGCCTACAGGCAGGCTAGCACGATGGGCATTGCTTTTGCAGTCGTACGACTTTTCCATTGACTATAGACCGGGTAAGAATCATGGTAATGCAGATGCACTGCCCCGCAGGGTCTATGGCACAGTGGCCGCAGTAAAACCTGAACTTTCTTTACCGAACGTCAAGGAAGCACAGAAAAAAGAAACGGACTTAATTGATCTCATTACCTATCTGGACACAGGAGAACTACCGGCTGATGCAGAACGCGAGTGGTGTAAGAAAGAATCCCAATATTATCTGGATTCAGAAGGCATCTTATACCATATTGGTTTACGTCGAGGTGAAGAGGTTGGCCAGCTCGTAGTGCCTACTTCATTTCGTCATGACTTGCTTGCATCGTGTCACGATCATCCAAGTTCGGGTCATTTGGGCACACAGAAAACGTATGAACGGTTACGTGGTTTTTACTACTGGCGTGGTATGTTCGCGGACACTGAGCGATGGGTCAAGTCTTGCGTAGCTTGTGCGCAACAAAAGAATCCTACTTATCGCACGCACGCACGCACCGCTTTTACCTATACCAGTTTCTGGACCGTGGGAAGTTGTGGCAGCGGATTGCCTAGGACTTTTCCCACCTTCTCTTCTTGGAAATAGGTACATTATCGTGATGGGTGATTTGTTCACAAAATATGTTGAGGCTGTAGCAGTAGCAACGATCGACACGGCAGTTATAGCGCAAGTGTTTATCGATAACGTGATTTTCAGGCACGGACCACTGCGAAGATTCTTGTCTGACCGAGGCACAAATTTTACATCCAAACTGATGCAAGAAGTCTGCCCACTCATTAATGTAACGAAGGTCTGCACGTCGAGCTATCATCCTCAATGTAATGGGTTTGTCGAGCGCGTGAACGGCAAGGGATTCTAAAGATCCATTGGTTTCGGCAGCTGTACCAACATTAAAGGCCGGTAGATGGAGCGTGTCCAATTCAGTCAGAATTGCTGAAGCAGAATTAAAGATTAAAGAAATTATGGGTTCACCCCATTTCGGTAAGGGCGGTTTAGGCCTCTGTCCTAAACCTAAGGGAACTTCTCTTAGACAGTCTCATTCTTACAGGAAATTAGTATCGGTGACTGCAAAAGAAATTGATGGTGAAAAAGATATGAGCAGAGCTTTGCAACTACAGGTGCAAGGAAGTTGGACCAGATGTGACAACTACATTAAGAACGATCTCTCCTGGAAGTCTTTGCTTGCCATGCCACCGAACCTGTTGTCGTTCTGTTTAAGCTCCACCTACGATGTTCTTCCTTCTCCGAGTAATTTAAGGCGTTGGCGTATATGTACCGAATCCTTCTGTTTCTTGTGTGGAAAACAAGTCTGCACTACAGCTCACATTTTAGGGGCCTGCAAAACGGCTTTAACACAGGGTAGATTTACGTTTCGTCACGACTCTGTCTTGCGCGAACTTTCACAGTTGATCACCACGTTTTCCAAATCTATTTCCTCTCCTGTAAAGCACCTAAATAATATAAAATTTGTTAAAGCAGGTAGTCACTCATCTAGCAAAAAATCAAAACCGGTAGGCCTTTTGCATCTTGCCACTGACTGGTTATTTCTTTCAGATTTAAATGGCGAACTTATTTTTCCTGGTCATATTGCCATAACATCGCTTAGACCAGATCTTGTCCTGTATTCCAACAACAGCAAACGTGTTATTTTAATTGAACTTACTTGCCCTTGTGAGGAAAACATGGAAACCTGGCACTCCAAAAAGCTCTCTAAATACATCCCTTTGATAAATATCATCGAGCATAATGGATGGCAAGTAAATCTGTTCGCGATCGAAGTGGGTGCACGTGGATATTGCTCTCGGTCAGTTGCAATTTGTTTAAAAAGATTGGGTTTCCCAAACAAAGAAGCTTTCCAAGCCGTCCGGAAATTAGGCGACATTTGTATGAAAGCATCCTTCTGCATTTGGCTAGCCAGGAACTCAATTACGTGGAACCAAGGCAGCTGCAATCTTGTGCCAGGCTCAACATCTATGCCTACCCCTCTATTGCCAAAGGTTACAAGTCCGCAGCAACAACAACAGCATCAACAACGAAGGCCAACTGTGGATAAAAGTCACTCACACCCGGACCCAGAACCGCCTACCAACAGCACTCCAGCAAAACCAACTCATGCTGGTCTGATTAATAAAGGGAATACATGCTATGCTAATTCTATCCTGCAAGCATTATCTGTAACTCCTGCACTTTGGTCACAAAGTGCATCGGAGTCCTCTTTTGTTTCCCCCCTCGCCAAGTCCGTCTTGCTGACTATGTCTCTGTTGTCTAAATCCACCTCAGTTGTAGACCCTTCCGCCTTCCTCCGAGCGTTACAACGTAAGATGTCCAATGCTAGGAACAACCCATTCAATATTAACACACAGCAGGATGTTCCTGAGATTCTACCTCATGTATTAAACGAGTTGACAGGGCCATCGGTTATCGCTAACAATATTATTACCAACAAAGTAACTACAACAATATCTTGTAATTCATGCCTCTTGTCTTCCAGTAGGGAGGAAAGTATGTCCATTCTGCCACTCCCTGTTTCAAACAACATAACAGGCTCCATTAAAGCTTTTTTGCAACCAGATTATATGTCTGGAAATGACAGATGGATGTGCCCACAGTGCTCTTCCCTTCAAGACAGTACCCGGGAAACTGTCTTCACCCAGTGTGGAGATATACTGATCATCCAACTGAAAAGGTTTAACTGTATCCAAGGAAGATCTGTTAAAAATAATAAATTTGTTTCTTGCCTCGCCCAAGGTGACGACACCGTAAAAGTTTATTCCCATCCTGCGGAGGATATATCATTCACAAACCAATATAAATTAACCGCCACTATTAATCATTCAGGCACACTGGCGGCTGGTCACTATTGGGCTTTCATAAGAGATCAGGGTGTTAATACATGGTTAAAATGTGATGATAGGGCAGTGATTAGTGTCAAGCCATCTGATCTAGATAACTCCACAGTGTATGTGTTATTTTTTGTCAAAATTTAAATAGTGTGAATTCGCACTAAAACGGGAGTACATTATATCAAAAGGGGGAGGGATCTATTTTTCCTAGCGGTTTGAAATTACCCCTGCTGTGTGTTTTACATACAGTTTACCGTTATTCACGAGTTCGCTCACTCGCCGCTTTCCTAGAAAGCAATTATAAGAAGCTTAGCAAGGGGGCTTGGCAATTGCCTTGTCTTTGGGTGTAACGACCCCACTTATAACCCCAGTTCTGTAGGGAGGCTAAGTTGGCTCACTTAGTCTACAGGGTTAACGATCCTGCTATACCTGATGTTAGGAAGAAGCTATATAAGGGGTTTTCATTTCTATCTTTCTTGTTTCCGTGACTTTACATCCACGTTGATTACTCCACTGTCTTCAGGCTGGTCCTGACCTACGGCTGGTCCTGACCTACGGCTGGTCCGAAGCAAATGGCTGGTCCAAAGCGACAACTACCCGTGTAAGGCTGAGTGTTGGGATCCCGTAACACATGTGGAAAGCTACTGCCAGGTTCACAAGTCCTGGCGCTCGGGTGGTTGTCTACTCATATTTATAGTTTTATATTTATTTATTTATTTTTATAGTAAATTCTTTGTTGTATTGTTGTCATTATGTCTGTCTTCTGTTTTCATGTTGTCAGTTTTTGTGTACCGACCGTTAGTTGTACGTATTGTATTGTGTAGAGAGGGTTGTTTGGTTCAATTACCTTGAATCTACAGATTATCCTTGCAAAAAGGGAGATCTTGCACTGCGTTTTGATCTTTAGAGGGTGTAACCTCTACAATTTTAACTTCAAGGGTCGTTAGACCAGTTCCATCATCACAGCTTGCTGTCTTGTTATGTCAAAATCATTAGCCAAACACTGTCTATGTACGTTAGCTCAATGCAAAAAGATTGGGATGTACATCTCCTTGCGGCTATCTATGCTTATAATAGCAGTGTGTCCGAAATGACTGGTGAAAGCCCCTTTTTTCTCACATATGATCGTGAGCCACAATTAATTCCAAACGTGGCATTATTGCCACAGAAAGATTTGTCAATTTCGGTTGATGTTCATCGCCAGAGGTTTATTTCGCTACTCCGCACGGCTCGCGATTTATCAAAACAACACATACAAGGAGCACAGGTAAAAATGAAATTAAAGTATGACACAACAGCTAATGATCATTCTTTTACGGTGGGACAAAAGGTTTGGATCTACAACCCTGCTGTTAAAACGGGCTTGGTGAGGAAGCTTAGTTGTTTATGGCACGTTCCGTTTCGACTTATAGAACGTGTAACCCCTGTTTCTTTCCGAGTCAACAACGCAGCTGGGAAAACGTTAAAAGGGACAGTCCATGTCTCTCGCATGAAGAAGTATTATACTCCTGACATGCGACCCACTGCAACCCTTGACTTTGAGATTGATCCGATTGACACTACGGAAGTACCCCTGGAAACTAAGGAAGCCACGGAAGAACAGTTCTTACCGGATAGTGAGGATGAGGCTAATGTCGAAATAGAACTGCGTGAATTGGTGGACCAGGATGTGATGCCAGCCGACCAAACTGACGTTCCTGCAAGGGACCCAGATAGTATGCTGGATAACGGCGAAATTCGAAAGAACAGTGAGTTGGATGACAACGCCGCAGCCAACTTCACTACTTTCGGGACTGAATGAGGATTAGGGCCAGATATGTATCAAGTGGAGTACATACGACAGATGAAAACCAAGCACAAGAAACGGTTCTTTTTGATCAAATGGAAGGATTTCAACGAAGACGAGAACACGTGGGAGCCGGAAAAGAACGTAGACCCCCTACTGGTCGAACATTTTCTTGTCCAAGGAATCTCTACCAACTCTGTCTTCCGTGCCAATGTTAAAGCACCTCTGTGGATGTGGTCGGTCTTCCAAATGCCTTCTTTTCTAATGTGGTTACTGGTAATCCTACTTGTAGGCATTAGCCAGGTCATAAGTAATCAAATAGGACCGGATTTAGGAACCTTATATGACTGCGCCAAAACTACGCCGCTAGGAATTTTCCAATTTCCAGCACTTAGGGATTGCGGACACAATATGCACAAAATCCCGGATCCCGTCACCACGTACTCCACGAAGGTTTTCAGATACGCGCCTAACGTAACGTCCTTCTTTATATATCATTGCTCTGGGGAAACAGTTACACTAGATTGTAACTATAAAAAATTCCTGTCTTCTCCAAAGAAGAGTCGATCCGTACGAAAAGATGTGGTTAGCCCGAAGAAGTGTATTTCTTTCGTGATTAATGGAACAAAAACGGATGACTTCGAAGAACCTCAGGAAGGTTATTGGAAAACAAAAGCTTCTTCGTTTCGTTGTCATTTCGGTGACCGGACTAAAGTTACCTATACCCCTACAGAAGTACGACGTTATCTGGCGCAAATTATCGGACGTGCAAAGTATATTGAGCAGCATTTCACTACCACAAAATGTTCCTCGGAAATAGACCCTGAATTAGACATCGGCGTATGTATCCCAACGTCTCAGCCAAAACAGGTTATAGTGTGGCCCAACCCTTATCATGACACCACGGAAATGCGCTCTCTCGGAATCCACGAGGTTGAACGACAGGGAGAATTTGTTTTAATTCCCTCACTCCATGCTGGTGGCGCGGTTCAACAAGAATTTAAACAGCAAGGCGCTATACAATTAGACAATGGCCTGGTTTTACATGACACTCGGGTTAAGACACATTTTTACTCACATTGCAAAAGCTATAATGATCCAGAAAAACACAATGGCGCGCGAATGGGAACGCTTGTGCTTTACGCAACGGGAAATCACCCAAATACAACGGTGGATGTTATCGAACTTCCCATCTACGGGAGCTCGATGGGTTCATCAAGAATCAGAGGTTGTAGTTAAGCCTGTTGGAGATGCCCTAGCAATTTCTAAATGTTGGCATGTCTCTCGTTATCAAATTATTCTAAGCCGTCAGATAGGAAAAACATGCTACCGTAATTTTCCAGTAAGATTCCCTTACAGTAATGCCACATTTTTTCTTTGACTTACTGATAGGCAACTAGTTTTGCATAGTCCTACTTTAAAATGTAAGCAGCGACCGGCTATGACATATCTTCGAGATAAAGGCGGCCAATATTATTTGGTTAAGGGGTCAGGTGAGTTTCAGAAAATAAAGTTGCAGACGGATACGGTGGACGAGCCAAGTGAGTTAAACCTTCCCGAACTTATCGATTGACCTAGCCACGAACAAGATTTTTCTTGGCCGCGAAGCGATCACACGCACTGACCAACGTCAAAATGAGGTAGAATACGAGCAAGCATATCACTTCGTCGTACGTTGGTGGGGTATCCTATTGACAAGAAAAACCCTCATCGCCGCATTCGTAGCACTTGTTTTGATCGCTATCATTTCCGCATTGGGTGCGCATACCCATTGCCATTTGGCTCCGTTTTTACCCGCGGCCGACACTGAAAACGACAGGTTTGTGCAAGAAGCATCAAATTGGACCTGGGACTGGAATACCACTTCTTCATTTACCACGAAGGTCAAGACTGGGCTTCGCACCGCATTGCATAAAACGTATCTGAATCATCAGTTCTTAGTTTTAACCTTCTCGCTGCCGGGTTCGTTGGCTCAACACCTCGATATCGATGGTCCGGTGGTCTTTGGTTTCCTTCATAAAGCCACAGTTACTTCAGCCACGTCCATAAAACATGCAAAACTGACGCGTTGTCGCGTGATGCTACGCCCTAACCGAACGCTGCGGCACTAGAGAACGCTGGATATTACGGATAGCGAATGAGTGGTCTTACGGGCTCACTTAGATAGGAAGAGTAAGGCACTTCCTTTCCGTCGCTGCCTTCGGAGGTTTCATTTGGAACGAGTGAATAGTACCTCCATGATTCGTTCCACAAGCATATCAACCCCTCCTGCCAGTTCCTTTACCACCCGCCCCTTTTCTTATAAAACAAAAGGCAATCTTACCATTTCTGGCCGATTGGAACATCCGTCCCATTTCCTGTTTGAGCACGTCTGTCGACTCTTCAAACGCCTCCAGGAAAATGCTTTTTAAATCCCCTGTCAGGGTTAAGGAGTCCGTGAACCCCTTCATGTGGACGGTGCAGGTTTCCCCCTGCACCTCCACCTTCTTCACGGATATCGCCAGGAAGTTACTCGGTACGTATTCTACAAACGAAACACCCAGTTATATACTACATATCGGGTATATCCTAAGAGAAAAGAAAAGACACAAAAAAATATAAAAAAAAAAAAAGAAAGAAAGAAAGAATTTATATTTTATACGAAGAATATTTATAGTTATACAAAGACATTGTGAAGAACATATTTAACGTTAGGGCAATTTTTATTTATCTTGAAGTTGATTATATATTTTAATTTTTACGGAGCCTGTTATAGGTATTTTAGGGATATTATAGAACATATTTTACGTTACGGAATTTTTAGTTTATTACAGTTGGATATTTATGTTAAAGGTTACCATAAATATCCAACTGTAATAAACTAAAAATTATGGGGCCTGTTTTAGATTTTAGGAAATTCATATTTTTATTGATCCGACCCATACAAAGCCGACGAAACCTACGAACGATTACGACACACCTTAGAAACAATATTGCAGTTAACATAAACATTTCTAGGATATTTAAGCAAACTTACCATAAGAAGCCTCCATCCTTTCCTGATGCTTGGCGCGTCTTTAATCAAAACAAAGGCTTACGCAACATTGAACAACATACCTGTTAAGCACCAACATCAGGCCATTTTATGCAGAATGCAGCAACATCCTATTCGTGCTATTTTATGCAGAATGCAGCAAAATCCTATTCGAGCTACTTTATGCAGAATGCAGCCACACCCTTTTCGTGCTACCAGTTATGCAACAACGTCGTATTCACGCTACTTTATGCCGAACGTGCTACCAGTTATGCAACAACGTCGTATTCACGCTACTTTATGCCGAAACGATGCATGAGAAAATTCCTTCGACCTGGTTACAATGAACATCACGTATTATTCCTTCCACTACATAAGCTGACTTCCGCCCATTACGCCCACACTCCTTTGTATCTTAGACCGCGGGGACGCAGTCTCAAAACGGGGAGGGTAATGTTACAAGGTAACGCCCAAACTGAATTGATACACCTCGTACCTATACCTCCTAATCCATACAAATATGTCCAGATCCCTAGATATTTCACCAATGGCGTTAGCTCCCCAAACCTAAATAAAGCATGGGCCCCTAACACCCAAACCCCCATTCAAACCCGCTCAACGATATCCTAAACGCAGCACCAAACGAAAACATGTATGGTAGAAATGGCATCCCTTTTGTTTGAAATTACACGCGCCAGTGCACAACGTTTGCACAAGTTTGATCAGTATACTACACGAAACAGGAGATGTTTGTACAACACCACGAAGACAGGAGACGAACCGGTCTTGGCATTTGTAAAGTGGAAGTAATACCACCAAAAACCACTCACAAGTACAGAAAGTTAATCGCAAAAACATCGGCTGAGATTGACGAGGAAAGCTATCTATCTAAGGCACTGCAACTTCAGGTGCAGGGCCAATGGACAAGATGGGAGAACTACGTAAAGTTTGATCTTTCATGGAAGAACATCCTAGCAACTCCTCCTAATCTCTTATCTTTCTGCCTGCAATCCACTTATGATGTTCTGCCATCACCAAGTAACCTAAGGAGGTGGAAAATAAATACAGAACCATCATGTTTCCTATGTCACAAAGAAATTTGCACTTCTGCTCACATTCTTGGTGCTTGTAAAACTGCTCTTTCCCAGGGAAGATATACCTTTAGACACGATTCTGTACTTACCCATTTGGTAGAAACTTTGAAAAAGTTCATTTTTGAGCTTCCTTCTGAACCTCCTAAAAATTGTCAAAAAATAACCTTTCTGAGAGCCGGGTCAAAGGCACATACAAAATCTAAAGTGTCAGGTATACTGCACCTGACCAAAGATTGGAAGATTGTTGCTGACACACACTCGAACTATGTGTTTCCTAGCCATATTGCCATTTCTGAGCTTAAACCGGACCTTGTGTTATATTCAAATGACCTTAAGCGCGTTATTAATGTAGAACTCACTTGCCCATGTGAGGAAAACATGAATGCTTGGCACTCCACCAAAGTTGCCAAATATTCCTGTTTAATGAATGTGATTATGGTTAATGGCTGGCAAGTTGATTTCTTCGCAGTGGAAGTAGGAGCAAGAGGATATTGTGCAAGAACCACCACTGCCTGTTTAAAAAGAATGGGTTTCACCAACAAACTTGCTTATTCCACTGCAAATGATCTCGGTAAAATCAGTATGAGGTCTTCTTTTTGTATCTGGCTGGCACGTGAATCCAATGTTTGGTCAACTGACTCCTTAATGCAATTACCCAAATCCAAGCAGGCTTTGCCCATTGTGGAGACCAAGGGTGTTTCATCTCGCCGAAAGGGGCCATCTAAAAAGGTTAGCCAAAATAAAAATGACACTCAACCAATTAGTGTCTATAAAAACATCGGTTTTTTAAACAAAGGCAACACTTGTTACGCCAACGCCATTTTGCAAGTATTAAGTACCATTCCAACACTCTGGTGCCAGAGTGGGTCAGAATCGTTTCATTTATCACCTATTGCGAGGTCTATTTCGCTTAACATGGCGAAGCTGAAGCAATCATTGCCACCTGTTGACCCTTCGAATTTTCTCTGGGCCCTTGAACGTCAAATGCACTCTGATGGGAAAGTGGACTTCCAATTTAATACTCAGCAAGATGTAGCAGAGATTTTGTTTGTGGTTTTGGACGCCCTTAAGGGATTTTCCCTGATTGCTGCAGATAAAATCTCAACTGAAATCTCAATGTCCGTAAGCTGTAACACCTGCCTGTGCACCTCGGTAAATGTCGAAATGCAGGACATTTTAACACTGCCAATGACATCTAAAATCCAATATGGTAGAAATGGCATCCCTTTTGTTTGAAATTACACGCGCCAGTGCACAACGTTTGCACAAGTTTGATCAGTATACTACACGAAACAGGAGATGTTTGTACAACACCACGAAGACAGGAGACGAACCGGTCTTGGCATTTGTAAAGTGGAAGTAATACCACCAAAAACCACTCACAAGTACAGAAAGTTAATCGCAAAAACATCGGCTGAGATTGACGAGGAAAGCTATCTATCTAAGGCACTGCAACTTCAGGTGCAGGGCCAATGGACAAGATGGGAGAACTACGTAAAGTTTGATCTTTCATGGAAGAACATCCTAGCAACTCCTCCTAATCTCTTATCTTTCTGCCTGCAATCCACTTATGATGTTCTGCCATCACCAAGTAACCTAAGGAGGTGGAAAATAAATACAGAACCATCATGTTTCCTATGTCACAAAGAAATTTGCACTTCTGCTCACATTCTTGGTGCTTGTAAAACTGCTCTTTCCCAGGGAAGATATACCTTTAGACACGATTCTGTACTTACCCATTTGGTAGAAACTTTGAAAAAGTTCATTTTTGAGCTTCCTTCTGAACCTCCTAAAAATTGTCAAAAAATAACCTTTCTGAGAGCCGGGTCAAAGGCACATACAAAATCTAAAGTGTCAGGTATACTGCACCTGACCAAAGATTGGAAGATTGTTGCTGACACACACTCGAACTATGTGTTTCCTAGCCATATTGCCATTTCTGAGCTTAAACCGGACCTTGTGTTATATTCAAATGACCTTAAGCGCGTTATTAATGTAGAACTCACTTGCCCATGTGAGGAAAACATGAATGCTTGGCACTCCACCAAAGTTGCCAAATATTCCTGTTTAATGAATGTGATTATGGTTAATGGCTGGCAAGTTGATTTCTTCGCAGTGGAAGTAGGAGCAAGAGGATATTGTGCAAGAACCACCACTGCCTGTTTAAAAAGAATGGGTTTCACCAACAAACTTGCTTATTCCACTGCAAATGATCTCGGTAAAATCAGTATGAGGTCTTCTTTTTGTATCTGGCTGGCACGTGAATCCAATGTTTGGTCAACTGACTCCTTAATGCAATTACCCAAATCCAAGCAGGCTTTGCCCATTGTGGAGACCAAGGGTGTTTCATCTCGCCGAAAGGGGCCATCTAAAAAGGTTAGCCAAAATAAAAATGACACTCAACCAATTAGTGTCTATAAAAACATCGGTTTTTTAAACAAAGGCAACACTTGTTACGCCAACGCCATTTTGCAAGTATTAAGTACCATTCCAACACTCTGGTGCCAGAGTGGGTCAGAATCGTTTCATTTATCACCTATTGCGAGGTCTATTTCGCTTAACATGGCGAAGCTGAAGCAATCATTGCCACCTGTTGACCCTTCGAATTTTCTCTGGGCCCTTGAACGTCAAATGCACTCTGATGGGAAAGTGGACTTCCAATTTAATACTCAGCAAGATGTAGCAGAGATTTTGTTTGTGGTTTTGGACGCCCTTAAGGGATTTTCCCTGATTGCTGCAGATAAAATCTCAACTGAAATCTCAATGTCCGTAAGCTGTAACACCTGCCTGTGCACCTCGGTAAATGTCGAAATGCAGGACATTTTAACACTGCCAATGACATCTAAAATCCAATCTTGTGTCAGCAAATTTTTAGAACCGGAAATTCTAACTGATGGAAACAAGTGGTTTTGTCCGCAATGCTTTGCACATAGAGAGAGTACTAGAGAAACGCAAATCAGCAGGAGTAGTGAAATCTTATTCCTGCATCTTAAAAGGTTTTTAAAACATGGTGAACATCTGGTAAAAGACAACAGAGTTGTTGAATGTGTTTCTTTACGTGACTCTCTCCTACAACTACCTCTCGTCAGTGATACGGATACAATGTTTAATCAGAACTACTCATTGTTAGCAACAATTAATCACTCCGGTACGTTAACCGCAGGTCATTATTGGGCTTATGTTAAGGATCCTGCCATAAATTCTTGGTACCACTGCAACGATAGAGCGGTTTGCAAATGCTCTCCACCTATTCTCAACAACAATTCATGTTATATTCTTTGTTACGTTCGCTGTTGATCCGCTTTTTCTTTCTTTCTTATACATTTATCATTACGTTTATAAAACCTGTACTTCCAGGGTCATGGGGGAGGAAAATGTAAATCCGAGCGGTTTTATATTACCCCAGCTAGTTCATTCGAACCAGTTTGCCGTCAATACCCAGAGGGTAAAGAGTTCAGCTCACTCTTCTCTGGTAACTTAAATGAAGCTTAGCAAGGGGGGTTTGCTTTCAGCTTGTCTTTGGGTGTAACGACCCCACTTTTTACCCCAGTTCAGTAAGGTGCCCAAGTTTACTAACTTGGTCTTCAGGCTTGACAACCCTGCTGTCCTTAGTCAAAATATGTACAGGCTGGTCCTGTCATGACAACCTCCTGTGTAAGGCTGAGTGTTGGGGCCCTGTAACACATGTGGAAAGCTACAGCCAGAGTCACAAGTTCTGGCGCACAGGAGGGTTTTATATAATTCTTTTTTATATTATATATTTTTGACATATACATTTTTTCCATTTGTGTTTGTTCTGTAACCAGTCCGTTTATGTTGTTAGCTCTGTCTTGTGTCGTATTGTTTGTGATTGAAGGATTGTTTTTTCTCTTTAAGATTTTCTCAGTGATTAGTTATAGGTCCAAGTTGGACAGTACTCATGCTTGTAACAAGCAAGAAAGTGTATTCAGCACCTTCTTCTGGGAGCCTAATCCCAATTTTATTTACATCCACCGTCCCTGTAGACAAGATACTTCAGTGCAGCTTGCTGTATTGTAAACCTTTTTCAATAAGGATCACCCGAAGCATCTCGGTCGGTAGGGTCGGTGATCGTAGTTATATTTTTATATTTAACATTAGGACATTTGTATTCATATATTTACTATCAAGAACGTGTATTTAACCTTTTCGAGTGTTTTGGGAATGCTTTTATGCCCCCACTGCTTGAAGTGTTTAGCACTTCTAGGCCTTTCGATATACCGGAGTAAGGTCGTACCATTAGAAATTGAGCTGACATTTAAGTAGTTGACCTGGGCGGTGCAGGGAGTTTGCGCAGTTTGTTGTCGTATCGGCTGACATTAAACGCAACTCCCGCCGGAGCAATAGGTTTAGTTTTTTTCAGGCACACTTTCACCCATAGTGATTCTTTCACCCATAGTGATTCAACATTTTCGAAGTATAGGTGTTTCAAAAGGTGGCTATCCAAGTTTTCATTAACAAAAATCAGGACACCCCCACCTCATCTATTCCGATCATTCCTATAACAAACATAGCCATCAATTTTAACGTCATTGTCAGTGATGGTGTCATCAATTTTGGTTTGATGTAGCAGAAGTTTAACATAGTCTAGATTGGATGACAGACCATTAATGTTGAGATGGGCCATTTTTAAGCATTTTCAAAAGAAACAGTGGCAGGAAATAAGTAGTTGCCATCGAAAAGAAATTAAAAACTAGCTTACACATACACACAATCACACAAATAAATCAATATATCCAAAAACTAAAAATTCGGCAAGTGTAACTCAGAACAAGTCGCCATGAACAATCTAAAAGGTGTATTACGAGAAAAATTAAAGTATAAAAAATACTCAAAGAATTTTTCTAAACTCAAAATTTAGTAACTTGTTACTAAACTCATGTATTGTGTAACCCAAATACTCTATTTATTGAAACACCTCTGGTCTACGTAGTGAGAAATGTCGGTTTCGTTGCAAAAATCCTTTGACGAAATCTCGACCCACCATTTTGCTCTCCTTGTTGAAAGGATGTGCGATTCCATTCTTCTCGGCAAATTCAAAGACAACCCTACGCACATCTTGAATTGAAAGACCATCATAGAAAGCCTCATCCATTTTCGAAATATAATTTGCTAAATTTTTCTCCTGTTTTGGTGATAAAACAATGCGATAACGACCTAATGCGTTATGTTCTTTCTTTCCATCCGGTGATTTTTTAATGCCCCTTTTAATCGATGGTGGAGTGTGCCCTTTGGAATACTATAAACAATATCGGTTTTACGAATTAATAGTTCCTTATTTTCCACAGCTTCTATAGCCATTTTCATACTGTTTTCAGACCAATTTCCATTGCTAGTCTTTCTAATGTATTGCCTGACCATCCTAAAGAAAACCAAATATTCAGTGAAAAAAACATTACCAACAAATCATACTGTGCTTCTGAGATTGTCATAAAGCTGTAAACTCGGATCCAAGAAGCTAAATATATTCAAGTTGGGTATTATTATGTTACAGGTATACATATACAGGCCCCCAAATCTGAAAATAAAAGATTTTATGTACACTAAAACAGCTTCTTGACTCTGATTTCATAGCTTTGACGACATACACAATATCTTAGTATGATAGAATTTAGCTAGGAATACGGTAAGAAAAGGTCTTGGGGAGCCTTAGTGATAACTGATAAAGAAAAAAGTATAAAAAAACAAAGTAAAAACTCACAAGGTGTATTTTACAACACGTTTACTTCTTCTAATCAATATATTTTTCCCACTAAGGCCTTAAAAGAGGAAAAGCTCATTTTCCCCACCTTGATATGTGTAATCTGACCCCCGCAAAAACAAAAAAGTTGAAAGGGAGCAATCAAAAAGCTTTATTTGGTCATAAAAATAAGTCTTATATTTCCCTTTCAAAGTAAAACAACTGTCAGAGTAAAAGGATACGCAGTAAACGGATATCTTCTGAAATTTTAAAATAATAACAAACCTTAAAATTCACCAACAAAATCTGTACTTGTTGTTATACTTTTCCTTTTTCTCACTTGATAACCTTTCTTGGCAAATGTAAACATTGAAAAAGCTTGAAAAAACGATGTAATTTAACAGTTAACAATTTTAATTGCCGTAGAAATCCCAGAATGGCCATAAACAAAGAAGATATTTTTCCGTCTCGTTTTACCCCGCCGTCTCATTTTGTATTCACGAATGTGCTACAATACGGAAATGATTACATGCTTGTTGCTATGTTGTACATCCCGATTTCGTTTGAAATAATGTTTCCTTGATTCTTAGCAAAAGCTATGTGAACCATCACCTCACTCTCCTTCAGGCCGTTTGTACAGAATTTATACAGATGAGGATATGTTTTTAAAAATGTCCAGTTCCTGCCCAACTGTTGATAGCATATTCTACGTAGGAGTAAAACCTCTCGATTTTAAATCTAAGACTAACTGGCTGAGTTTACATTTCTGCACTTCTTAGTGCTGTTCCCGTTCTATATACATTTTTAAAACTTGCACTTTGTCAGCCAAAACCTTTTAGACATCTTGTGCAGCCATTCTACAGCCGATGTCTATCTTTTACAGGAAAGTGTGTGAAATTAAATGTGCAGTTTGAAATGTGGGCACCAGCGAACATTGAGTGGAATTGATCAACCGAAAACGATAGGGATTTTTATGTTTCCGATTGTGTAACTGATGAATTTGAGGATGAGAATTAGAGGGGTTCATTTCAACCTTGTTTTTACCACTATGAGCCACGCTAAGAACATCTGACATCATTTGTCGGTGCTTGTTTGACGCATAAATCTTCTGTATTATGATACGAATAATACGAATGAATAATACGAATAATCTACTTCCTTGAAAATCTGACGCGTCAGCTTTTCAAGGAAGTAGATCGAAAATAGCAATTCATTCAGCTAGGAAGACTTCGATTTCTTCCCTCCTTGATAATGACGTGCATACAACCCATGTATCTTAATTAAGTGGACATAAGAACTTGGAAAGTCTGAAATAAAATTCTGAGAGCATTGGACGCTTCTGTCATAAATTTATCCAAAAGCTTTTTCATACTGGGCGATTGAAATTGTTGGAATTACGGCTAGAAAGAAAGGTGAGTTTTCGTTTGTACTTTCAATGGGTCAATGAGAGTTGTTGATATATGCAAACAGGGCATCTATATCCTCCTGTTTCATAAGCTCTGTGATTAAAGGCTCTTTGGTGGAAATAGCTGTTCTCCCCGGTTTAAGTTTTTGTGCCTCTCTCCATCTCTCAGTCAAGAAAAGGGCGCCTGTTTGCGCCTTTTTTTAAATTCAAATCGCCCACTCGTCCCGTGCCCTGAATCCGCAGTGCTTTGTATTTTCCCACCACATTGTTCTTTGTAAAGATTCCCTGGCTTTTTAGCTGGATCAAGGATGCCAGTCTTGATCCATAGAATATTAATTTATTTACTTATGGAACCATTTGATTTTCCTTAGCTGGAAATGAATACATTATCAACTTTAGCATTAAATTGGCCTTGTCATTTGTTCCAAACATGTTAAGATATGTATGCTGCTCCCCATCTAAAGATATAATAATAGTAGCACCAGAAAATGTAATTGTTTTGTGCTTGCGAACTTTAATGGGGTATAATGAAACAACTCACACAGCTCGTCCTTTGTTAAAATGAATGAGAGCAAGTAAATAGTCACGAATTACATAACAGGTACTTAAAAGCAACTTATTTTCCGGTCCAGTGAGAAAGCCAAGAGTTACAACAGGCCTTAACTGTCTCTAAAAATATTATGAAAATTTGGATTTAATGTAGAAATATATTGTTCACGATCCAAATTTAAAAATGCCTAAAACTCAAAATCACGAAATTATACAAAGACTTAACATAAATTATACTAAATATTCAATATTCCCTCCCTCCCTTGGGTTTTCCTTTGCAGTAAAAGAATACGTTATCAACCTTAAATTGCCTTTCCGAGGGTAACAAAGTCGCTAGAAATACAAATATCTCTTCCCTTGCTGCTGATAACTATTTAAATAAAGATAGTTTTACAGATTGTTTCTGTTTGTTTAATGATGTTTTATCGTCTCTAATGTACATTGCGTCACCGATTTTTCGACGTCTATATCCTCAACAATTTTCATTTAAATTAGTAAAGTTACCTATTGAAGAACGTTCATGACCAGTTCTCTCCTCATTTTGATAAACATGGGAGTTCTTCTTACGTCTCTGATGGCCGATCATGATCATAAATCGTCGTGCATTTGAATAAGCTTACTCGTCAGATAAATTCAAAATTCTAACTACTGATCCAATTGCTAAACGTGGTTTGAGAAAAATCAAGACGCATTTAAGCCAAAAAAATACTGAGATTTGTATCCTCATGGATCATAACCAGCAAATTTTATTGTACTGCTAAATTTCATAAGGTACCATCACTATCAAAAAATGTTAATGTGTTACCTTTTACAAAATCACAGTTCAACATACGCATTTCCCGAGATCGATGATGTAATACAATCCTCGTTTTGAAACTGAGGCCCGTACTGACAAGATGTAAACAAACATGACTGTGGGTGTGGAGGAAGAGCTGGTGCTTATTGAAAAGAAGGATGTAAACCTGGAAAATTATATGGAAGATGAAACTTTTGATGCAAAAATACAAAGTGTACTTACAAAGGACATAAACACTAGTTTTACTGTGCGAGTCAGCACGAAAAAAAGCACTGCAATGGATGATTTGGAGTGGGGGAAATCCTTTTTTTTTTCCTGTTTTTACCAGAAGGGAAATAAACAATCATGTTAAAAGATAGTAGAGACCTTACAGGCAAAAAATTCAAAGATGAACGTTATATATCATTCGATAGTATTTATACCGCAAGAACTCTGACACACTTAGTGGCCAAATGTAGTTGCAGAGCTAGTGTGATAAAAATTAAACGCAGTGTTGTTGTATACATAAATAGAAGAAGCAGTGCAGTCGATAAGGCCACATGTAATTGTCCTGCTGGTCTTAGTGGTTATTGTAACCATGTGATGGCCTTACTGTTTGAACTGGCAGAGTATTCCTTAAACTCTATTGTCCCATTGGGCACAGCATGCACCAGCCAGCTAAGAAAATCGGGATTTCCAGACAACAGGAAAGCTGTCAAATCACCAGTAATAAAATGCTCAATATACAGCAAATTTGATAAAAAGGGCATAACCCCAACTTTGCATGACCCTAGACTAAATTTTAACCTTATTTAAAATAGTGGAAAGATATTAACAATAAAGGAGAAGCTAAAAGCCATAGACAAGAATTTTGGGTATGCTCATGCAATTCCAACAAGTTTTTCTATTTACTCAGAAATAACTAAATTTGGTGTTCAGTATACAGGATCACCACTATCATACCAGTTATTAACAATTGAAAGTGATTTTATTGTCTTGTTAAATCTAACCAAAATTGATTCAGGGCTTATGGCCACTACAGATTTTGGTCAACTGCCACAATCATTTCTGGACTATCAGTGTGATTGGGAACTTTATGAAACAGAAATAGACTTGATTGAAAAATTAAAAATATGGATTGACGAAAGTGTGGAATTAGAGGTAGAGAGCAGATAACAACGTGATTGTCAGCTTTGGTTTGAAGCACGGCAGAACAGAATAACATTGTCGAATGCACACAAAATATTTATTCGTAAAATAAATTTGATACATTAGTACCACCAATTATAACCAAAAAAAAAGCTACTACAGCTTATGTAAAAGAAATGCTTGATCACGGTATATTTAACGAAAGCCTTGCAAAAGATAAGTACGTGTGTGTCATTAATTTTTGACTGTACATAAATATCAAAGTACAAGAAGCTGGTATTTTAATGCAATCAAATATTTCATGGCTTGGAGCTAGCCCTGGTGGAGTAGTAATCGATAACGCTTGTAATCCTGAGGTTGGTCTAATCGAAATAAAATGACCCTGTACAAGGAGAAACTCGAATCCTTATGATATGATTAAAGATCCTACATTTTTTGTTGGGATTCAAAGGAACAGGTAATTTTTAGGAAAGAACATCATTCGGGTTATTACACGCGAATTCAATTAGCAATGGGTTTAAGTGGCTTAAGAGGGTGTCATGTTTATTGTGTATGTTTGCAAAGGTATAATAATTGTACATGTGGAATTTGGTCAGTCATATTTTGTTGATGTTGTTAAATCCTTAGATGCTTTTTATAAAAATTATTTTTTGAATGACCTTGTTGCAAATAGCAATTGATATGAAGATTATACCCACCTTAAGAGGAGAAGTTTTCGCATGGATTTAATTTCACAAATAGTCACATAATTAAAATTTGGCATGGTTATATTTCAGCGTATTTTTCTCCACGCCAAAATTTTTCCTGTTAAGGAAAATAGTATATATTAGCACTATACATATTAACATTACACGCTGTACAAAAATCAGATGAAAGCTATTGCCATACAGCACACACTTAACAAACTCATGTTCGGAATTAATCTTGTTTTATAAGTGGATTTATACAATTATACAGTAAGCAACTAACTGTCCAAATTTGATTGACAGAACCATGTAACACAAGTGGAATTTCATTCCTAATAAGTCGCAACTTTTTTATACGTTGGATATCTCTTTATACATGTATACGCACAGCTGCAATCGTTTGACTTTCAGAAATATCCTCACGACTTAATTGGTCTTTTTCTTTTAAAAATGCTGGAATGTTTAAAGCTACACCTAATGGTTCAAGCATAGTCACAAGAAAAAGAATAGTCTGGGTAATCGGCCATTCCGGGCCGTATCGTGAAGAGACTTCAAAAAACTGGGGTGGCCGGAATATAAGGGCACCAAAGTTTA
Source organism: Hydractinia echinata (assembly GCA_030067915.1). Classification (NCBI taxonomy): domain Eukaryota; kingdom Metazoa; phylum Cnidaria; class Hydrozoa; order Anthoathecata; family Hydractiniidae; genus Hydractinia; species Hydractinia echinata. Next base: position 3,641,958 of record JASGCC010000001.1, read on the forward strand.
AAAAATGGCTGCGGCTGCAGAGGATTTCCTTTATGGTGAAGATCTTGATGCTATTTTGGCAATAGATGAAGATATGTTACAAAATAATACTGAGTTTTAAGTGGAACTAACGTCAGTAATTGACGAAATATCCAAAGAAAAGGCCAAGGTTACATTTACCTGTAGTTTGTGCTCTAACGTTTGTGTATCACAAAGGGGGTTATCTCGCCACAACAACACTAAGCACAGTAAGGAAAAGGAAAGGATGCAAGTTTGGAAGCTGAACAGGTTCTGCATCCGCTGTATTTTATGCGATATATCGAGGATTCCATAATAAAATTGACAGGTGATGAATGTTATCCCTCTGAAATCACAAAAGAATTCAAGTTTTTTAAAATTGGTAGCCTTGACAATGTTTTGCCATCATACAGTCTGAGTCTTTTGATGGAGATGCTGAAAAGTTTTATCCATTATTTTATAAAAATATTTTGGACATGGAACACCCCTTTGGAGCAAGTCTAAGCCACAACTGTACTGTTCTTTTAGGATTTGAGTTAGCAAATCAAGTATTGTGTCACTTGTCTAAGTCTGATTTCAAGGATGATGTTTTGCAAGTTCCAAATAAACCACACACCATTTCAGATAAGGAAACGTCCATCATATCCTATCTTAGTGGATACATCTTTAGTACTATGTATCGGCGAATACGTTTCTCATCAAAAAACACATACCAACAAATATATCATCAACCAGTATTTGGCGGTTCTTCTTGCTGGAAAATCTGATGACACAGAAGATATACCAGAGTACAAATTGGTTAATGCTAGGGATCGTGGCGGTCTATGGAAAGTCAGAAAAGAGGCAATTTTAATTTTTACAGCTGCCGAGGAATATTTTCGTTCATATACCAATAAAGGGTGCAGTAAAATTGATAGCAAGGAAATGGTTTCCTTTTTTATGAAAAATTTTAATGTGAAGTCAAATTTCACGAAAATAGTTAACCTCTGCAATGTATCACTGAAAAAAGAAGTTGCTTTAAATCTTCTAGAAGACCTACTCATGCTATATGTCAGAGTGAGAACATTTTCTTTTGTCAAAGACAAAATGCAGCGTCACAAAATATCGGCCGATACAAAGAGATCAAAATCTCTACGCACAGAATTAAAGAATAAATCATCCACCCTGGATCAAGGTCATTGATAGTACTGCAACCACTAATAAAACAGCTATTTTTATAGCTACACACCTATAAAAATCATTACCTATGGCAATATACTATTACTATTAGTAAGTATATGGTATTATAAACTGCTTTTGTGAATTTTTAGTCTCAGTTCTAATAGAGAATACCAAATTTGGTAGACTAGATGCAATTCCTAGCTGAGATATGTTTTATTACTCACTGTATATATACTTAACATGGAGGCCACTACTTCTTGGAACAAAATGAACCCTTTGGTAACCCCCAATGTGCATCTCTGAATCAGTTATACAAAAAACTTGTAGCTAGCTAAAATAACCTTTTTACAGATTTTACAGATTTTTAGCAGCACTGTCACATTGCATGCAAATTTTTTCATCGTTAAATTGTAACAGTGAACAATGCATAGATCGATGATATTCTAACTGTTGTAAGGGTATTTCATCAGAATGAAGACTAAATTTTTCCGAGATGTTATGTTTCTTTAAGTGTTGCGAATGTACAAGTGACAAATCAATAACTCCAGGACCGAATTTGTAGGTGGGTACAACTTTTATTAAATTGTGTTGACAGTGACAGTGTAATATTTCGGACTGATCGTTTATATATACTGTATATTTCGTGATCATCAGGAAGACTCCATGTATAACCTCGAATAGTAAATGACAAACTATCGTCAACATATGTTTCAAACTGTGCACTGGAATGAATTTCATCGCACATCCAAACCTTTACTGAGTCTGGAGATATCCAACTCTCTGGAAGCTTTAATGATTTTATTCGGCCGATGAAGTTGTCAAAGGATTGATAAAATATGTGTTGGTTTTGATCAACAGTTATTGTACTGTTTTTTTTTCACAGCAATCTTTCAGCAGAAAGTCTTGGCTTGATTGATGTGCTAAATAAAAATATAATTTAATGTAAATATATATTTTTCCTGTGGTCATATTTTCTGTATACGCATAAATGTTTATAAATAGCTAGCTATATACGTTTCTGTACAAACAAATATATGGTCTCATACCTGGAAGAGGGAACAATTTTTTTTGGTAAATTTAGTGTTGGAATAGATCCTGGAATTAGTGTTCTTCTTTTTTCGTCTAAATAAACAACAGGTATAAGAGAGAGCTTTATTAATAGTGTTTCCAATGTTTACATAGCTAAAAATACATGAAATAGCACCTACGTTGTATAAGCTGACTCTGTTGAAAGTGTTTTTCGCATACATGAAAATTACGTTTTTCAATCTGTATCCTCAACTTATTATCAACAACACGATCCTTCGTAATCACAGCAATAAGCTTCTGTCTCCAAGATGTGTTGTACTCATCATTTCCTTGTGGAATACAAAATATTGAGATGCCAGTAGTTCTTCTCGAGGTAGATAACCAAATATCGAACAATTAGCACCAGGCATAGCAAATTACAGCATAAATAAAAAATTACTTTAAAAAAATATAAGCTTCGCTAAGGTTTCTCGCTTGTTTTTTAAATTTTGGTGCCCCTAAAAGTAGTCTGAGTACTAGAAAATGTAGGAACCCGAGTTATTTGCCGGGAGCACAGCGCGTTGTCCCGAGTCTCCAGACTATTCTTTTTCTTGTGACTATGGTTCAAGCAATTCTTTATAGTAAAGCCACGATCGGCCAGGACAGAATCTCCATCTTCCTAAAGTTCTTTTTACAAAATCTCAATAATAATACAAAACTTCAGGATTGACGATCCTGCTGCCCTGAGTCATTTTAGAAGCTTTGCAAGGGGGTTTGATATTCTTATCTTGTCTTCGTGGTTTGACGCCCACGCACATCACCCCAGTCATGACAGGCTGGCACTGTCATTAGGTTGACCCACCGCAGCAATGATCTGTGTAAGGCTGAGTGTTGGGCGCCCTTAACACGTGTAAAGCTACAGCCAGGTTCACAAGTCCTGGCGCACAGATCGTTGCCTGCTTTAGTTTACATTTGTTCCGTTAGGAATTATTCTAAGATTTATCCGTTTAAGGATAGTTTCGTCATAATAAGTTTTATTTATTTTACGTGTGCCTATTAATTCAGTTTGAATTGCCTAATTGTTTTGTTTGTTGTCTTCTTATGTTTTTTTATTAGTGTTTTGTGCTTTACCACTGTTTTACGCGTCCTGTTTAATGGTCAATGTATTTTTCTGAAAGAATCCTTGTTAAAAGGGAGGGTTTTGCTATTATGCAGAATCTTCAGAGGGTTACAACCTCTATAATAATTAACCAGCCGTCATTAGACAAGCTATATCACAACAGCCAGCTGTTTTGTCACTTCATCATCATAATACAAATAATAGAATCTCGACATCAGATATCGAACCATCAAATAATTCACCTATAAATGTTATTCCTCCGCACATGATGTTTACATGATGTTTGTAATGGAAAAAAAAGACTACTTTGGATTGTCAAACTAGCTGGTCTCAACAAAAAAGTTCAGTATCAATAATAACTTTTGTGGCGGGATAAGTGTTCTTAAAACATTTTGTAGATTTTGTGTTGATGGCCAAATTGGCACACATCCCAATTTAAAATATATATAATTTGACCATGTGATAATATATCTAGATACAGTTGGTTTCGGAGTGTCAAATAACCAGGCTGTTTTATGTTGTAGTGTAAATAATATATAGTGGTGGGAGAAAATTGATCAAATAACAACATATTACCCACACTTTATTCAAATCCGGTGCCATTGATAGAGGAAAAATTGTTTGTAAAAAACGAAAATTTTTTACTCGGTTGATTGCTCTTTCCAGATGGACTCTAATTGAAGCAATTCTTCTCGTTTCGAGTTCTTCTTCTAAATCTAGTTGTGGTTTTCCATTCAAAAATGCTGGAATGTTTAGTTTCACATTATCTGGTAAATCATCCTCGATTTCGAAACCTCTGTCGTCCATTATGGAATCGCCAGATTCAAGCAATTTCAGAATTCCACAGTGTCGGGTAATTGTTTGATCATTACTTCTCCCAGCATATAGATCGGAGACAAATCTCACTGCACCACTAGGTGCAACTACTCCTACTAGGCCTTTTGCGGTGTTGTGGTGTTTGTAGCTAGAAAAAGTTGCTGACTGACTTCTGTATGAAGAGGGCATCCCTGTAAAAATTTCAGTTCAATCAATTATAACACGAGTTGTCGGGTATAATTCCTGAAATGATTTTGGCATCGTTTCCATCACAGTTTTCTTCGAAGCCCATATCGGTAGTCCTCTAAGTTGTATGTAAAAAGACTATTCAGGTTATAAGTATGCGGCTTATTTTACTAGAAGACATTTTAAATCGAATAGCCATGTCCTCTATAGGAAAGCCACATCTGGTCGAATAAGTATCATGTATCATTGGAGATGAATTTTGAACCATTACCTTATCACAGATCTCACAACAAAAATTATCCCAGTCTACTGCAGTCGCACTTAAAATTCTGATTTGTTTCACAATTTCGTTTTGTGAAATACCTTAAGATAATATAAAACTAGTTGCATTAAATTTAAAAACTAAAACATGCTCTTATACATTTTCAATATTTTTTGTTTTGTAGGATCGTTTAATATTTATTACATAGCCTTGTATAAAACCTTGAAGGAAGATAAAACACAGGAACAATAGGTTTAATTGAAAACATTAAACAAAAACAGAAAATAGGTGAAGAAAACTATAAAAATAGAAATTAACATGTGCTTCACCAATACGTAAGCTCTACAATTTCTTCTAATGTTAAGTTGGAACCTTCAAACCATGATCCTTTTCGAATGTGATGTGTCTTTAGTGTGTTTGTCCCTTTGACATCTCCATTTATACTGGTCGGACGAATAAGTTGGAGAATGTTTAAAAACCATGAAGTTGTTGCATATGCTACATCGCATTTGTCTTTTCAAAATGCTATTATTTATGCACCATTGCACAACGGTTTCTTTATCACATATAATTTCCTTTAACAAAATCCGGAAATTTATTGTTTTGCTTTGTGAAAATCTGCCATAACTCGATAGTGATGTACCAATTTGTGTGGATGCGTCTCGCGTTAACTTATGTGACGGAGTTTGTCTTTCCCTAAATATCTTCATGGTTGAACAAAAATGTACAATGATAATGTGTTACAATAGATTTAGCATAAGTATGTAGAAACTGTGCAGAAATGTTATTTGTTTTTTCCAAAAATGCAGTTTAACATATAGAAAAATAGCAGAAGTATAGCATTGCAAAGTTTAAAAGTTTTAACATAATAATTTCAAAGCATAAATATTTTCAACATTGAATGTGTGGAACTATTTACTTGTTTGCCACCTATTGAATTATAAAGTACTAGCCGAATTCCCGTGGAAGAATCCACTGTATTCTCATTTAATTTATAGAACAGATATACCATCAAAAAGAAAACAATACAGCAGTGCGAATTTTACAATCTGCATTATTATATAAATGACCAAAAAATTGAAGGTGTCCAACAACTGCAGTATATATGTGACATTTCAAATCTAAATCTATTAAAATTACTTGCTCTTACCATCTGACAAATGCGAAAATTATTCGGAAAGAAGTTTACAAAAGCATTTCAAAATACATCTCACCCATAAAATTTAAATCACTCTAAACGTCACATACAAAAAAAGCTGATCAATGTCAAACACAAATCTCTCTCATTGTATATGTTACAATCAGTTAGTTTATTGCAAACCCTGCCAAAGGTTGACACAAAATGTGAAAAATAAACAATAAGTTGTGCCTATAGTAGAAATTTTTATCTAAGGTGTAAAAAAGGGATTGCAAGGATAAATTATAATGCAACAAAACGTTTTTTGATATATTGCATACGGTCCTTCCTCACTAAACTTTAGACAAAATGTCAACAACAAAAAACGGTGTTTACACCCGAAATTAATAAAAATCAGTCCTTTTAGCAACTTACATGCTGTCTTACCATCAATAAAGTAAACAAAATTTCAAATCTCACATAGTATTCTGTCACAAATGTTTTCGTAAAATATATATAAAAGTCATAACGAGTCATGTTAAACAACAGCAATCAATCTACAAGTTCATTTTATGTCAATTTTTGCACTAAATTTGCAACACAAAATACAAATTCTAAATAATACTAAAATCTCTTATTTTGGACCTTCGCATACCGACGGTCTCCCACAAAAGTTTAATCAAAATGTAAAAGATGAGAGGTAACGACAACATCAAAGTTTGCAAAATTTAATTATTTTGGTACATATATATCTTCTGCATATATGCCCTCTAAAACAATATTTTAATCCAAAATGCCAAAGAAAAACAGTTTGCAACAAAAATCAGTTATTTCGATGATACTGCATACACTCTTTCCCCACAAAAGCTTCACAAACTGTAAAAAAAAAGAATGGTTATAGGGAGTGTTTCTGATTCAACAGTTTTTTTGACTTTTTGCATGTTTTAAATCTTACACAAAATTTCAAAAAACTACGATTTGGAACACATCAAATTTAAATCGAGAAGGATCAGTCATTTCGGTATATTGCACAGAGTCCTCTCCGGTAAGAATTTATACAAAATATAGAAAAACACAGCTTGCAAGGTGTAAAATCGAATTCTTCTTCTGTGTATATATCCTTCTCCTTCCTCGTAAAATTAACATAAAATGTCAAAAAGGTTCAGATATAACATCTATTAACACAACAAAAATCAGTTCTATCAGTATATGTCATGCCATTGTCTTCCACAAAATGTTCCCCTTAAAGTTTCACAGACACAGCCTGTAAATTAAAAACAACTAACAGGTATTTTGGTCTATTTCATACCATTCTGTCCCAAATAATTTATAAAATGTAAAAATTGAGTGGTAAAAAAGAAATTTGCAAAATTCCATTTTTTTATATGCATATATTGTATATTATATGCCTTCTCAACAATAAGTTAATTCAAAATGTCAAAAAGAAGGAAAAAATAGCTTACAAAGAGTATAAAATTGAAATCAACAAAGTAGCTCTTTTGGTGTATTAAATATGGCCATACGCACAAAAGTTTACACTAAATGTAAAAAAATGGTTGTGTTTAGTAATTCTAAATTAAGAAAAGTCAGTTCTTTTAGCATGCTGATTATGTCTTTCTTTGCCCACAAACTCTTACATGAAAATGTCAAAACCACAATTTGAAACAAATTAAATTTACATTTTAAAAATAAGTAATTTCTGAACTTTATTTTCAGAATATTTCAAGAAAAGGACTTCGCACACCAAAAAAAGAACCAGGAAAATGTTTAAAATTTTCAGGGTTAATAACGTTTGATGGGTTTTGTGGGAATTTATATATATAATGTGGGAATATATATATATAATGTCAGAGTTGAATTTCTTATTTTAATATAAAAACATGAAAGGCTTGCAAGGTGTAAATTCTACAAAAATTAGTTCTTTCGGTATATTGCATTATCCTTGTGCCACAAAAGTTAACACAAAATTTCAAAAGAAAAGCAAAACAGTTTGTATATGTTATATATACCATGTATATAAATGGAAAGTCACCCTAGCCTTCCCTGTACATTTTTTACCCTAAATGTAAAAAAACATGTAAATCCTTCCCCCGCCTCCCCCCAAAAAATAAATAAATAATGAAAAACCCATGTAAATACTGCAACAAAATCAAAAAATGTGAAAAAGCTACGTAAATTTTCCCCATAATGTCAAAAACCTCTATCAAATAAGAATTTAAAAAACACAGGTTTTTTCGGTGTTAGCATGTAGTAACTCTCTCGAAAAGGTTTAAAGTTTTCCTAAATAACACGAAATGTCATAAACAAAAACATTTGAGTAAGAACATCTAGAAAATCAGAATTACTACATGTTAAATAAAAATCCTTTTGTCATATTGCATGCAACCGATGTAAGTTTAGTTACACAAAATGTGAAAAACACATTATATATTTGCATAAAAAGAGTCCTTAAACTATCCTTAAATATTAGAAATACTTTCTTAAAAGGTGACCCTCTGACAAATGCGAAAATTATTCGGAAAAAAGTTTACCAAAGCATTTCAAAGAACATCTCACTAAATGTCTTCATGAAATGCGTGTAAGGGATACCAAACAAAAAAATAGAGCATGGTAATTTGAATTTTTAAAACTCACAACCCAACCTCGGCCCTTTGTCTCTTTTTTATAACGGGACGGAAAAAAGAGAGAAAAAAACCTGGGATCGAGGTTGCTCACAGTCTGCATTACTTTATATTTAATAACCGCTGAAACAAAACGTTGAAAATATAAGCACGTGCAACAAAAAAAATTAATAAATAAAAATACAAAATGCAAAATGTCCAACAAAATCACGCATAAAATCAAAGAAGATAACAATGCAGCGTTTTCGAATTTAAGAATCGAATATAATTCAAACGATCGTAACGTAACAGATGTAAACATTGATTTAGCTTTGTTTAAATTAAGGCTTATTATAACGACATCTCCCACTTCGTAGCGTTAGAAACAATAACAACGGAATTACTTTTTACATTTTATATAAATTCTTCTCTAAGGATATACACGCTGTATTTTATAAGAATAGTGTTATTTTCGTTTCAGCCTTCATGTTCTTAACTTTCTTGATAAATCCTATCCTCATTATTCTTAATATTTTCTTAGCCTCAAAATAAAAATAAATAAAAATAAAGCCTGCTATAAAGTTACTATTGCTAATGCCAATTTCTACTACATGTAACAGCCCATTGCGTTGAACAGAGAAAGTTGAGTTTGTGAGATACGCAATAAAAAAGTAAACTTCTAATTAAATTTGTGCATCATACAAATTTTTATATTAGAACAAACAATCAAGCTTAGACATATTTTTAGGATATTCTGACCCATTGTTTTGAGTATATTCTTACAAAAAAAGTTCTTAACTTTCTTGACAAATACTATCCTCGTTATTCTTAATTATATTGTTAGCATGTCTATGTCCTGAAAATATATAATGCCTTAATAAAATAAAGCTTGCTATAAGTTGCTATAGCTATTGGCAAATTCTTTTTATATTTAGAACAAACAATCGAGGTTGGACATATTCTTAAGATATTCCTAACTGACCCTGAGTATATTCTTACAAAAAAGAATATGTTCAGGATCAAGACAAAACATATTTAACTTCATATTTAAGGCAAAGTTTAGCTCTGATTGTGTAAACCGCTTAAAAATCGTTATTCACCTAAATTCATTTCTCTAACAGATAATCTAAACAACACACCTGCTTCTCTTTCGCTTTCTCAGTAGGTCGCTAGCTAGCGTTCTCTGGATAAAAGTCCAATCAGTATTTTACTTCGATTACTAAACTTCACTTCATCCCAAAGAAAACAAATTGAAAATGTATAGCTAGCTACAATTGTCTGATACATTTTCAATCAGTTCTCTTTTTGACGTTATATCATCGTACGTTTTTCTTCTTTATAACAAATATTTCTAACAACAACATAAACTTTTTATACTCGCTCGACAACAAAAGCCGCTCTACAACAACAGTTTTGTTTTTTACGCTTTAGATTCGAATTATCATTCGAATTCGATATTTTTTTTAAAAAAAAAGCAACCTCTGTCCCAGAACACAAAAATGATAAAAGAAACAAATAAGCTTTAATCTTACCTCATGATGAGTAAACATTGTTTGAAATAACTTTTTTCAGGATTACTTTGAAAAAGAGACAACCTTCTTCGCTTCGGTTTTCTTTTTTCAGTTGAAAAACTTTGTTTCCGTGAGATACGGCGCGCACATGGTAAACCGGGGGTAAAATTAAATTACTCTTTCTATAACGACCAACGGGGCTTTTAAACCAAAAAACAAATAAAAACATTTAAAAATAAAATAAAAATTAGCTTTAATAAAATAAAGAAAAAGTTTTATTATTTTTTAAGGTAATAAGAAAAGAGAATTAAACATTTAAATAGTAACCCCCTGATTCGCGTTTTTTTTAACTTGGTAAATTTCAGCGTAACGCCATGTAATAGAAAAGTGACCCGTACTTTGCGTGTCGTGGACTCACATGGTCACTCACACAAGCGTATTATTATATAGACTAGCCGAATTCCCGTGGAAGAATCCACTGAATCTCTCATTGAATGCATGTAAGGGATACCAAACAAAAACATACAGCATGGTAATTTGAATTTTTAAAACTTACAACCCAACCTCGGCTCTTTGTCTCTTTTTATAACGGGACGGAAAAAAGAGAGAAAAAGCCCTGGGATCGAGGTTGCTGAAGTAAACCAGGGAAAAAAGTATATCAGACATTTAAAAAATCCAACATATTTTGCCAAGTTCTACAAAAAAAGTTATTACAAAATTTCCACACTGTACAGTTTGTAACACGTCATACCAAAATCAGATATTCAGTCTATTGCATACAGCAACCCTTTCAAAGTTTTACACAAAATATAAGAAATTAACAGTTATCTGAATTCCCGTGGAAGAATCCATTGAATCTCTCATTAAACCGATGTAAGGGATACCAAACAAAAACATACAACACAGTTATTTGAATTTTAAAAACTCACATTTCAACCTCGACCCCGGGCTCTTTGTCTCTTTTATAACGGGATGGCAAAAAGAGAAAAAAGCCCTGGGATCGAGGTTGCTCACAATCTGCATTATTCTATGTGTATAACCGCTGAAACAAAACGTCTAAATATATAAGCATGGGCAACAAAAAATAGAAATGGAAAAAATTATAAAATAGAAATGGAAAATGTCCAAAAAAAATCAAAGGTGTCTAACAACCGTTCATAAAAAGCGAAATACGCTAAAACTATATACTTGCTTTGCCATTCCAGAACTCAAAATATAAGAAATTAATAGTTAATCACATAAAGAGAAATATAAAAACTTGAATCATTTGGTATATTGCATATCTACCGAAATATTTCAATCCAAAATATTAAAAGAACAGACCCAAACTTATAAATCAAGAACATCACGCATAAAATCAAAGAAGATAACAATGCAGCGTTTTCGAATTTAAGAATCGAATATATTTCAAACGATCGTAACGTAACAGATGTAAACATTGATTTAGGTTTAGGTTTTAGGTTTAGAATTATTATAACGACATCAACACTGAATCACACAGTCTGCAGTGTTAAAAACAGTAACAACGGAAAAATTACTTTTTACAGTTTATGTCAATTCTTCTCTAGGATATACACGCCGTTTTTATAAGAATAGTGTGTTTTAGTTTCAACCTCCGTGTTCTTAACTTTTTGATAAATGCTATCCTCATTACTACATGGAACGGCCCATTGGTTGGACACAAAAAGTGCAGTTCGTTATCAAGCTTAGACATATTCTTACAAAAAGTTCTTAACTTTCGTGACAAATACTATCCTCGTGGCCTAAATATGTATAATGCCTCAATAAAATAAAGCTTGCTATATGTTGCTATAGCTATTGGCAATTTTTTTTTATATTTAGAACAAACAATCAAGGTTTGACATTTTCTTAGAATATTCTGAACTTCTGACCCATTGTTTAAAGTACATATATTCTTACAAAAAAAGTTCTTAACTTTTGACAAATACTACCCTCATTATTCGTAATATATTCTTAGCATGTCAATGTCCTGCAAATATATAATGCAAGGGCCAAAAAAGCTCAGGTATAATAGGGTTAATAAAATAAAGCTTGATATAAGTTGCTATAGCTATCGGCAAATTCTTTTTATATTTAGAACAAACAATCGAGGTTGGACATATTCTTAAGATATTCTTAACTGACCCTGAGTATATTCTTACAAAACAGAATATGTTAAGGCTCAAGACAAAACATATTTAACTTCATATTTAAGAGAAAGTTTAGCTCTGAAAGTGTAAACGGCTTAAAAATCTTTATTCACCTAAATTAATTTCTAAACCAGATAATCTAAACAACACACCAATTGTCTGATACATTTCCAATCAGTTCTCTTTGTGACGTTATATCATCGTACGTTTTTCTTCTTTATATAACAAATATTTCTGACAACAACCATGCAACAACATAAACTTTTTATACTCGTTCGACAACAAAAGCCGCTCTACAACAACAGAAGTCCCGTGGAAGAATCCACTGAATCTCTCATCGATTCCATACGATGGGTGCCAAATAAAAACATAGAACACAGTAATTTGAATTTTTCAAAGTCACAATAACCGCTGAAACAAAACGTCCAAAAAAATAAGCATGTGCAGCAGTAAAATAAAAAAATAATAAAAGAGAAAAAAAGCCCTGGGATTGAGGTTGCTCACAATCTGCATTATATTTATACCCGCTGAAACAAAAAGTTTAAAAATATAAGCAGGTCATGCAACAAAATAAAAATAAAATTAAATAAAAATTCAAAAGGTCTAACACAATCAAAGGTGGCTAACAACGGTTATGTAAAAATCTATATCTGCTAAAACTATATACTTGCTTTGCCATGCCAGAAGTACACCAGGGAAAATGGTATACCAGACATTAGAAAAAATCGTTAAGTTTCCACAACATACAGTTTCTAATGCATCATACCAAATTAGCTATTTAGTCTATTGCATACCGCAACCCTCCCAATGCGCAAACGTGCCGTGCATGATAACAATGCAGTGTTTTCGAATTTAAGAATCGAATAAAACGGCAACGTAACAGATGTAAACATTGATTTAACTTTGTTTACATTAAGGTTTATTATAACCACATAACCCACGTCTTAGCGTTAAAACCAGTAACAACGAAAAAATTACTTTTTATAGTTTATAAAATTCTTATCTAGGATATACACCGTGTATTTTATTATAAGAATTGTGTTATTCCGTTTCAGCCTTAATGTTCTTAACTTTCTTGACAAATACTATTCTTATTGTTCCTAATATATTTTTAGCAGGGCTATATTAATAAAATATTATTATATAAGATAAAGCTTGCCATAAGTTGTTATAGCTAATGGCAAATTCTGCTACATGTAACGGCCCATTGCTTTGGACAGAAAAAGGTTCAGTTTGTGAGATATAAACGCAATAAAAAAAGTAAATTTCTAATTAAATTTGTGCATCATACAAATTTTTATATTAAAACAAACAATCAAGCTTAGACATATTCTTAGGATATTCTGACATATTGTTTAGAGTATATTCTTACAAAAAAAGTTCTTAACTTTCTTGACAAATACTATCCTTGTGGCCTAAAAATATATAATGCCTCAATAAAATAAAGCTTGCTATATGTTGCTATAGCTATTGGCAAATTCTTTTTATATTTAGAACAAACAATCGAGGTTGGACATATTCTTAAAATATTCTTAACTGACCCTGAGTATAATCTTACTAAAAAGAATATGTTCAGGCGCAAGACAAAACATATTTCACTTCATATTTAAGGAAAAATTTAGCTCTGAAAAAAACGGCTTAAAAAACGTTATTCACCTAAATTCATTTCCCTACCAGATAATCTAAACAACACACCTGCTTTTCTTTCGCTTTCTCAGTAGGTCGCTAGCTAGGGTTCTCTGGATAAAAGTCCAATCAGTTTTTTACTTCGATTACTAAACTTCGCTTCATCACAAAGAAAACAAATTGATAATGTATACCTAGCTACAATTGCCTGATACATTTCCAATCAGTTCTCTTTTTGACGTTATATCATTGTACGTTTTTCTTCTTTATAACAAATATTTCTGACAACAACATAAACTTTTTTTATTCTCGCTCGACAACAACAGTCGCTCTACAACAACAGTTTTGTTTGTTGCATTTTAGATTCGAATTACATTCATATTCGAATGCGATACAACCTCGGTCCCAGAACACGAAAATGGAAAATATAGAAGAAACAAATAAGCTTTAAGCTAACCTCATGATGAGTAAACATTGTTTGAAATAACTTTTTTCAGGATTATTTTGAAAAAGAGACAACCTTCTTCGCTTCGGTTTTCTTTTTTCAGTTGATAAGCAAATTGTTTCCGTTAGATACGCGCGCACATGGTAAACCGGGGATAAAATTAAATTATTCTATGTATAACCACCAACGGGGCTGTTAAAACAAAAGAAACATATAAAAACGTTTAAGAATAAAATAAAATGTAGTTTTAATAAATTAAATAAAAAGAGTTTTATTTTTTAAAGTAATAAGAAAAGAGAATTGAATGTTTAAATAGTAACCCCCTGATTTGCGTTTTTTTTAACTTGGTAAATTTTTGCGTAACGCCACGTCGTAAGAAAGTGACCCGTACTTTGCGTGTCGTGGTCTCACATGGTTACTCACACAAGCGTATTATTATATAGACTAGCCGAAGTCCCGTGGAAGAATCCACTGAATCTCTCATCGAGTCCATATGATGGGTGCCAAATAAAAACATAGAACACAGTAATTTGAATTTTTAAAAGTCACAATTTGCATTATTCTATATCTATAACCGCTGAAACAAAACGTCCGAAAAATAAGCATGTGCAGCAATAAAAAAAAAAAATAAAAAGAGAAAAAAGCCTTGGGATTGAGGTTGCTCACAATCTGCATTATATTTATACCCGCTGAAACAAAACGTTAAAAAATATAAGCAGGTTATGCAACAAAATAAAAATAAAATGAAATAAAAATTCAAAAGTTCTAACACAATCGAAGGTGTCTAACAACGGTTACGTAAAAGGCTAAATCTGCTAAAACTATATACTTGCTTTGCTATGCCAGGAGTACACCAGGAAAAATAGTATACCAGACTTAAGGAAAAATCGTTAAGTCACACAAAAAAGGTTATTGCAAAATTTCCACAATGTACAGTTTGTAATGCATCATATCAAATCAGCTATTTAACCTATTGCATACAGCAACCCTTCCAATGCGCAAACGTGCCGTGCATGATAACAATGCAGCGTTTTCGAATTTAAGAATCGAATAATATTTCAAACGATCGTAACGTAACAGATGTAAACATTGATTTAACTTTGTTTACATTAAGGTTTATTATAACGACATCGCCCACTTCGTAGCGTTAAAAACAGTAACAACGGAAAATTACTTTTTACATTTTATATAAATTCTTCTCTATACACACTGTATTTTATAAGAATAGTGTTTTTTTCGTTTCAGCCTTCATATTCTTAACTTTCTTGACAAATCCTATCCTCATTATTCTTAATATTTTCTTAGCATGACTATGGCCTCAAAATACATAATGCCTTGAAAAAATAAAGCCTGCTATAAGTTACTATTGCTAATGGCAATTTCTACTGCATTTGTAACAGCCCATTGCGTCGAACAGAAAAAGTTGAGTTTGTGAGATACTCAATAAAAAAGTAAACTTCTAATTAAATTTGTGCATCATACAAATTTTTATATTAGAACAAACAATCCAGCTTAGACATATTCTTAGGATATTCTGACCCATTGTTTAGAGTATATTCTTACAAAAAAAAGGTTCTTAACTTTCTTGACAAATACTATCCTCGTGGCCTAAAAATATATAATGCCTCAAAAAATAAAGCTTGCTATATATTGCTATAGCTATTGGCAAATTCTTTTTATGTTTATTTAGAACAAACAATCGAGGTTGGACATATTCTTAAGATATTCCTAACTGATCCTGAGTATATTCTTACAAAAAAAATATGTTCAGGCTGATGACAAAGCATATTTAACTTCATATTTAGGGGAAAGTATAGCTGGAAGCGTGTAAATGGCTTAAAAACGTTATTCACCTAAATTCATTTCTCTACCAGATAATCTAACCAACACACCTGCTTTTCTTTCGCTTTCTCAGTAGGCCGCTAGCTAGCGTTCTCTGGATAAAAGTCCAATCAGTTTTTTACTTCGATTACTAAACTTCGCTTCATCTCAAAGAAAACACATTGAAAATGTATAGCTAGCTACAATTGTCTGATACATTTCCAATCAGTTCTCTTTTTGACGTTGTATCATCGTACGTTTTTCTTCTTTATAACAAATATTTCTGACAACAACATAAACTTTTTTTATACACGCTCGACAACAACAGTCGCTCTACAACAACAGTTTTGTTTTTTACATTTTAGATTCGAATTACATTCATATTCGAACGCGAGACAACCTCGGTCCCAGAACACAAAAATGATAAAAGAAACAAATAAGCTTTAATCTAACCTCATGATGAGTAAACATTGTTTGAAATAACTTTTTTCAGGATTACTTTGAAAAAGAGACAACCTTCCTCGCTTCGGTTTTCTTTTTTCAGTTGATAAACTTTGTTTCCGTGAGATACGGCGCGCACGTAGTAAACCGGGGGTAAAATTTAATTATTTTATCTTTAACCAACCCGTGAGGCTTTTAAAACAAAAAACACAAAACAAATCAAAACGTTTTAAAATAAAAGAATAGTATTAATAAAATAAAGAAAAAGAGTTTTATTTTTTAAAGTAATGAAAAAAAAGAATTAAATGTTTAAATAGTAACCCCCTGATTTGCGTTTTTTTTAACTTGGTAAATTTTAGCGTAACGCCATGTAATAGAAAAGTGACCCGTACTTTGCGTGTCGTGGACTCACATGGTTACTCACACAAGCGTATTATTATATAGATTACAGAATAAATAAAGACATATACGGGTATTACGGCATTAATTCTATGTGAAAGAGTTTTCACAAATTTTGAAACGGACTAACATATTTACAATTAAAATTTTTATTAAAATTCTTTTCTATAATAATTATCAAGATTTGATATCTTAAAATATTGTAAATTTATTAAGAATTACGAGACTCAAATAAAAATGACGATTTTTATAAAAAGAGTGTGTTACCTCAGTTATTCCTTTAATTTTAGAGAACGTCATTTCCCATAAAGGTTAAAGAAATCTATGAATTATTAGCTGCTACATCGAGCATAGTCTGTGTGATACTTTTGGGAGAAGTCATTGCTCGTTTAGCTTCATATTGATTGCTGTTGACAATCTTAACGATGCCCGGTATTTTCACAAATTCTGCTTTAATGAACATTATCGTACTGTTTGCCGTAAATTTCAACATTTTCCCAAAACCAGCAGATGAAATTCTTCAATAAATTTCAGGTATTCCTGTATCATGATTACCCTGTATCTCCTCGATGTTGATTGCTTGAAACTTCTGAATGTGACAATTTGACCAGGTGTATACAAAATAGCCTGTTTAAATTCAGTTTCGGTTGGAGGTGTTTTGCTGCTCATTTTTTTTGTATCTACCAAATCACTGATAAACTGTAACAAGCAAAGATTTATACTAGTAAAATGTTATAATAAAACACTTAAACAAATATCAATGTTTGATGAGAAAGGGAACAATACACGCAAATAAGTTATACGAATTAGTTGTTTGTGTATTATGGCTTATTAGTTCATAATGCTTATGATGCATCACTCTGTTTGGAACTCACGAAAATTGCAGTTATAGCTACATGAAGAATGAGACATTAATCGTTTTGAACTTACATTATAAAACAATGCTTTTTGATCTTCTAATGATTCAGCATCCACAATTGCTCTTTTTATAGTGGTTTCTGACATTTCTTCGTTCAGAAGCAATGTGTAACGCTGTTGCAATTTCTGGAACTAAATCTGGCTTCTTAGATTTAGATGTCGGTCGACCATTCTCTAAATCCTCATTCAATTCTTCCAAAAAATTTGTTTCCATTTGCTGCTATATTCTATGATTTTAAATACAAATCGATTAACATTTTTGATGAAATTGTGCAAAGTTTGTTTTGTATGAAGTTTATTCATTTATTATTATAGTGTAATTAGATATCTAATATGCCGCATATAAATATCAAGAACATATAAAAAATCTTGAGAACGGTAATTGTAAATAAACAAACTCATATTGATTTTGGAATTTTATATCGATTGGATGCAAACTTTATTTAATTTTCATAATTAATTTCATGTTACAATATATGTCCAAATGTTTAATTTCGAATGAAACATCCGTTCACTAAAAGACATGAATATTCATGAACACGCATCGTTATAAATGTGATAATAAACTTACTTCATTGCTTCATCAGAAAAATAAAAAAAATTGCAGGTCTTCTAAGTTAAATGAGTAAATCTCATCATTTAATTTTCTTGGGCACTAAGTTAATCTTCAGGAAGTGGGCGAAAAGATTTTAGGACACAAACCAAAAATCTGTCTAATAAACCATTGCCTTGATCCATCTGAGAGATTAAATATGCCATATTTTTAACTTGAGTTGAACCTGTAATTAAAAATAATCATAGTTTATAAAAGTGTATTGTACAAATCGATCGTGTATTCATAGTGTATAAAAACTTTTTCTTAAATTTTTCTATCCGTAAGATATAATTGAGAAATTTGAAATGGTGCAACCTTCGTTACGAAAGTTAAGATATCACGTGACAGTGTTAGATAAATGTTATAAAATATTATAAACGGGTTAAAACGGCTTATAACTTCTTTTTATATACGTGGTAAAAGTATTTGATGTGATAAATTGGGGAATTTGCATAATTTGCAATACTCTTCATAAATCAAGTTAAAGTGGCTACCGGCTACCGCCACTACGAGCTCAAAAATCGAAAGCTGAACTTTTTTCTGGCTACCAGCCCTAACCCTAACCCGTTTTTTCTGGCTACCGTTCACCACGGCTAACAGCCCTAATCCTAACCCGGAGCAACTTTAGAACGCCCCATTCAAATAAAAGGTACCAAATTAAAGTGGCTACCGGCTACCGCGGCTACCAGCTCAAAAATAAATGTTGGATGGGGTAGCCAGTAGCCAGTGGCTACATCATATATAAGAATTTAGAAGGAGTATTATAAAGTTTGGCCTAATATTTTGACATTTACTTGCCACACTTACCGTATCTGGGTTGCAGTTTTCTAGATTAAATTATAACATTTTCTATTTGATATGTTATCTAAAATATAGCCCTCGTATCGTTTAAAATGTTTAAAAGGATGGCAACACACATAGTTCTTTTTAAATTAGGAGAAGAAAGATAAAATGATTGAATAACAAGTTTACCTAATATACACACTGTACATTCTTCAGATATTTCTCGCCCGTTTTCTGTACTAAATTGGAGGGAGCAAGCTTCGCCGCTGTAAATTTTACAAAGCAATTCCACGTCGCCAGAACAATTTTCATTATTATATTTTAAAACTTTCATCAAATAATCTTGAATTTACGGGTTAACAATGAATGCATTCTTCTCTTTGGATAGAAGCTTGGACAAACCTGAGCTTGTAGAATTGGAAATGATGTTATTATGAAGGTTCATCTGAGATAATGGTGCCGTAACAGATGATTTAATGGCCAGGCCTTTTCCCGTCGATTGTTGACCAACAAATATAAAAGTATTAAGGTTCATACTATAATTTCGTCTAATTTCTATTTTACAACATTTTGTTGAGGCGAGGTAGTTTGTTGTTGCCCACCTTAGTTCCAATTGCAGTTACTTTGTTTTGTAGATAATGAAATAAGGATTCGGAAAGAACACTTCTGTAATCCATACCATGAGAGAGAAATCTTTTATTGAGTTGTGACCAGGTTTCCTCTGTTTGATTGTTTAGTAATCTTTTAATAGACATGGTGCGTAAAATGAAAAAAACGCTACACGTCCTTCCGATTTGATAACCGCGTAACTGTCAATTGAGACGCCGTTACATTGACGTCACACTTATATATGTAGCAAGGAGGACATTACATTGCGTCATTAAACTCAAAATGGCGTAATGCGATAGATGTAGTAAAGATGATATTGCATTGCTTGTATAACATTAACGCGTATTCATATGTTTTCTTACAGCGTAGGCTGGGTAGGCCGAGGAGTTATGTATTTCAATAATGGACAGGTGGTATTTTCAACTTCGAACGAAATATTTTGTGCACAATGTGTTTTTTTTTGAAGAAGGAAGGACTTGGTAAGATAAGTCACAAAGTGCCAATATCACCAGAAGACATAAAAAGATTGTTTGGAAGTAACGTGTTTAATCTGGACCAGCCAAAATCTTTGCAGAGAAAAGTTTTTTTTGACGTGATGCTGTACCTTTGCCAAAGGGGAAAAGAAAACTTAAGGCAGCTTAAAAAGACAGACTTTGATTTAAAAGTAAACAAAGATGGGGAGTATGTTGAAAAAGTAGTAGACGAACTAACGAAAAACAGACGAGAAAATCATGAAGAAGAAGAAGGAGGATTTATTTTGGCCACTGGAACAGATCATTGCCCAGTAAAATCGTTTAAATTGTATGTGTCATCCTTAAATCCAGCATGCGACAGTTTCTTTTAGCGCCCTAATCTGTTAGTGATGACCATTCCAGTCCATGGTATGATGCACAGATTTTTGTAGTCAACACCCTTGGAAGTATGATGAAAAATATCAGCCTCGACGCTGAATTAAGTCATGTTTACACCAATCATTGTATTCGAGCAACATCAGTCACCATATTGGATCAATCAGGTTTTGAGGCTCGCCATATAATGTCTATAAGTGGCCATAGATCCGAATCCAGTATACGATCCTATTCTCGCACATGTCGAACGAGCTCTCGAAAGCGTAACATTTGACTTTGACATCGAAATTCCCACCAATCAAACACCACAGGACCAGTTAGTGCCATCTCCAAATTCATCGATCCAGGCAATACAGTCAAATTCAACTGCCACGCTCTCCTCCTTTTTAAAACATTCTGCTCACCACATTGAATTTAACAACTGCAATTTTTATTTTAATCAGAATTAACGTCACGTCTTTTTAAAATCGTAATTGTCAAATGGCACATATTAAATTTGTTAAAATGTCTATTTATTAATTTCATTAGTTTTATAACCAAAATTGTTTTTTGTTAAAATGTCATTTTAACAAAAAACAATTTTGTAATTTTTGGTTACCAACTTTGTAACATTGTTTTGTTAAATTTTCTAACTTGATAAAATATCGAAAAATACAGTCATAATAAAATTTTACTTTCTCAAAATGCCTGGCCCGTTTCTTCGAATCGATTTTTACTTTTTGAGATGATTTTCGACAGTGACACAACACAAAAATGAAATCGAGATATCGTTACTCCCTTTCATGGGCCTTCTATTTGGCAAAAATGCAATAGAAAAATAAAAAATGTTAGGTATATAATAAAGCATATATTGCATGCCCGTTCGTCGAATATCAGATTTATCCACTCTTGGTGAGGCAATATTGCTCACCTCGAGTTGATAAATCTTGATATTCAAGGAATGGTCCTGCAATATCTGCTTTTGATCTACCTCATAATCCGTTTCCTACTGTCCTTTTTCAGTAACTAAAAGATATACATAAGAGATATGTCATTGAAGAACAAAAACAAAAATAGGAAAGATAGGAGGAGAAAAAGTATTGAGAACATCAGCCAATGCACAGAAACTTAAAAAGAGTATAACTTCTTTCTCGCCATATTGAAATGTTGAATTGAGTTGAATAATAATAATAATAATAATAAGATATATGTTTTAAATATATATTTGATAAAATACAAAAGTTTTTGATAAGTAAAACTTACATCATCAATATATATTTTAAAATATGTCTTTATTATAAACTACAAAAGAAATTTTTGAAACAAACCTTTTTTGGGGTATTTCCCCGATATTCATCACATGAGAAGGAACAATAGCGAATAACCAATCAATGATAGCGGCAAATATTATTTCTGGATAAGAATATTTGTTTCTTACCATCTTTAGTTGTATATTCCACTTTTTTCTTTTTGTATTTACGAAGATAAACACGTTCTCCAAAGATATCATTATGTCATACGATTTCTGTTGTGTGCTTGGAGTAGGACATACACCACATACACTCAACCACACTACCCAGGATATTAAAAATATAGCTAACTAGCTATAGCACACACTAGAGTGCAAAAGAGAAGTACGAATCAAAGGGGAAAAGGGGAAAAGAGGGCAAGAAAAGGGGTGGAAGCAAAAAGGGAGAAAAGGTACTATAGGTAATGTGATGATAGGGCAGTGATTAGTGTCAAGCCATCTGATCTAGATAACTCCACAGTGTATGTGTTATTTTTTGTCAAAATTTAAATAGTGTGAATTCGCACTAAAACGGGAGTACATTATATCAAAAGGGGGAGGGATCTATTTTTCCTAGCGGTTTGAAATTACCCCTGCTGTGTGTTTTACATACAGTTTACCGTTAATCACGAGTTCGCTCACTCGCCGCTTTCCTAGAAAGCAATTATAAGAAGCTTAGCAAGGGGGCTTGGCAATTGCCTTGTCTTTGGGTGTAACGACCCCACTTATAACCCCAGTTCTGTAGGGAGGCTAAGTTGGCTCACTTAGTCTACAGGGTTAACGATCCTGCTATACCTGATGTTAGGAAGAAGCTATATAAGGGGTTTTCATTTCTATCTTTCTTGTTTCCGTGACTTTACATCCACGTTGATTACTCCACTGTCTTCAGGCTGGTCCTGACCTATGGCTGGTCCGAAGCAAATGGCTGGTCCAAAGCGACAACTACCCGTGTAAGGCTGAGTGTTGGGATCCCGTAACACATGTGGAAAGCTACTGCCAGGTTCATAAGTCCTGGCGCTCGGGTGGTTGTCTACTCATATTTATAGTTTTATATTTATTTATTTATTTTTATAGTAAATTCTTTGTTGTATTGTTGTCGTTATGTCTGTCTTCTGTTTTCATGTTGTCAGTTTTTGTGTACCGACCGTTAGTTGTACGTATTGTATTGTGTAGAGAGGGTTGTTTGGTTCAATTACCTTGAATCTACAGATTACCCTTGCAAAAAGGGAGATCTTGCACTGCGTTTTGATCTTTAGAGGGTGTAACCTCTACAATTTTAACTTCAAGGGTCGTTAGACCAGTTCCATCATCACAGCTTGCTGTCTTGTTATGTCAAAATCATTACCTGTTCACTGTAACGGTTTCATGACTGCTAGGAAAGACTAGTTGACTCTAGGAAAGACTAGTGACACTGGGAAAGACTAGTGACACTGGGAAAGACTAGTTCTGTACGACTTGGTATCTACCCTGACCGTTTTTGACAACTCTTTTTTAATACGATTTTGTTTTTACTACTCCGGACCCTAATCTACGGTACGTGCCAATAGATGAATGGCTAATGGGTTAATTAGTCACTAGCGAATCCTCACAGTCGTGGCGAAGCTGTGAAAATTATAGCCTTGCCCTGTGCACCAGGCAACGCAGGGTGGTCTTTTGTCCTGTGCATATTCATTCACTGTAGTACTGAATTCCAATAACCCAAACCCCCAAAACTACTACAGTGACAAAGATGTTGATTTTGAGGTAAGCGAGACAGCTTATCCTTATCACTCAGATCAGTTTCCTCCCCTAAAAAAGTGCAGTGTCGTTCTCAATGATATTTTCTCTGAACGTGGTGCTGAAAAGTTTCAGACAGCGAGTGTATTTCTGGACAAGAACCACACGAATTACTCCTGTCACATTGATGAGAAATATCTGAAAGACCTGCATATTAAGACACCAATAAAATGGGGCAAGATGAACGATCCTCTTTGGTCGACCCTGGACAAGGCTGTTGCTACCAAGTTATCCAACAGTCTAAGTCTATGTGACTCTCTTTCAACTAAAGTCAAACTGATGGAAGACACTGTTTATGAGGAAGCTGCACAAATCTTTGGTCATCCAGCAGCAAAGAAGGTTAAAAATCTTTCTGGGAAAAATAGGAGAACCTTACACTCTATTAATTTAATAAATTTAAAAAACTCTCTTGTGACTCAAGTTTTATTTGCCGTAGAGGTTGCTCAAAAGTTAGCTCTGCAGCAGCTGCTTGCCGAAACAAGGGAAAAAATCAAGGTAATACGTCGGGCAGAGAGACGTCTAAGGAAGAAGGTTAGGTTCAAGAAGGCACAGTCTGCTTTCAGGACAAACCCGTTTGCAGCTGGTAAAGCCTTGCTTGATCCTAAGTGTGCAGCCACACTGCGTGTCGATCAACAGACCTTAGACAATTATAAATCTTTGGTTGTCAAGGATGAATTGTATGACGTTCCCTTGTGTAATCTAGAAGGTCTTCCTGCTGCCCCTTCTATTACGAAAATTTTTCCCTCACATTCTCTTAAATACAAAGACTTTTTAACTCTTTTAGCAACCAGAAGGAATGCGTCATCTCCTGGTTTAAACGCTATTCCCTATAAAGTTTATAAAAAGTGTCCCAAAATAAATACCCTCTTGTTCAATGCTTTTAAATCGTGTATAAAAAATTGTGTCGTCCCTGTTCAATGGCGTAATGCTCGTGAAATTTATATTCCAAAAACCAAAACTCCTATGGAGTCAAACATAAAAGACTTTCGACCAATTGCACTTCTAAATGTCGAAGGTAAGCTTCTTTTCAGCCTTGTATCAAGGCGTTTGGAAACTCATATGATAACAAATAACAAATTTATCAATACATCTGTTCAGAAGGGATGTATGGAAAAGGTTCCAGGCTGCTGGGAACACATGTCGATGGTTTGGTCAGCACTTAAAGATGCCCGCTCTTCTAAGTCGGATCTAGCTACCATCTGGCTAGATATAGCAAGTGCTTACCCTTCAATTCCTCATCGACTTATCTTTTTTGCCCTTAAACGCTATGGTGTTCCTCCACAGTGGATTTCTTTTATTAGAAATTATTACATTGGCATCTACAGCAAATCATTCTCTCCCCTTGCACCAAGTAATTGGCATAAACATTCGCGGGGAATTTTTGCAGGCTGTACACTATCCATTATCTTTTTCTTGCAGGCATCAATATTATTCTTGAGTATACATTACTGGCTTCCGCTCCCAGGTTTATCACATCAAGCAAAGTGTCACTCCCCTTGATTAGAGCCTTTATGGACGATATCAACCTGATGTCTTCATCAGTGTCTGGTACCCAAACGCTTTTGTCCAAGTGTACTGCAGCACTAAAATGGGCTGGCATGGATTTTCGTGCCAACAAATCACGCAGCATCGTGATCATAAAAGGTAAGTCCCTCAATTCAACTCCTTTTGCTCTCCAAAAGCCTGCTGACCCCACAGACTTCTCTTCCTACATTCCTTCTATCCATTCCATGCCTGTGCGATTTCTAGGCCGTATTATGGATGGTTCTATCTCCGATAGGAAGGCTATTGACGAACTTGATGAGAAGTTATCTGCAGGGGTCTCTATTATTGACAAGTCGTTTTATAAAGGCCCTCAGAAGCTGTGGATTTTACAACATCTATTAATCCCGCGCATTCAGTGGTCACTGCTGATATACGAAGTCTCAATGTCTTGTGTCAGCACCCTTGAACGGAAGGTGTCAGTATTTATAAGGAAATGGCTCAATCTTCACCATTCTACCACTAATTTATGTCTTTATGCTTCCAGCTCACCTTGCTCTCTACCGATAAAAAGCCTAACTTCCATACTCAAGTCCGCTAAGATCAGTGGACACTTGCTGCTAAGGGATTCTAAAGATCCATTGGTTTCAGCAGCTGTACCAACATTAAAGGCCGGTAGATGGAGCGTGTCCAATTCAGTCAGAATTGCTGAAGCAGAATTAAAGATTAAAGAAATTATGGGTTCACCCCATTTCGGTAAGGGCGGTTTAGGCCTCTGTCCTAAACCTAAGGGAACTTCTCTTAGACAGTCTCATTCTTACAGGAAATTAGTATCGGTGACTGCAAAAGAAATTGATGGTGAAAAGGATATGAGCAGAGCTTTGCAACTACAGGTGCAAGGAAGTTGGACCAGATGGGACAACTACATTAAGAACGATCTCTCCTGGAAGTCTTTGCTTGCCATGCCACCAAACCTGTTGTCGTTCTGTTTAAGCTCCACCTACGATGTTCTTCCTTCTCCGAGTAATTTAAGGCGTTGGCGTATATGTACCGAATCCTTCTGTTTCTTGTGTGGAAAACAAGTCTGCACTACAGCTCACATTTTAGGGGCCTGCAAAACGGCTTTAACACAGGGTAGATTTACGTTTCGTCACGACTCTGTCTTGCGCGAACTTTCACAGTTGATCACCACGTTTTCCAAATCTATTTCCTCTCCTGTAAAGCACCTAAATAATATAAAATTTGTTAAAGCAGGTAGTCACTCATCTAGCAAAAAATCAAAACCGGTAGGCCTTTTGCATCTTGCCACTGACTGGTTATTTCTTTCAGATTTAAATGGCGAACTTATTTTTCCTGGTCATATTGCCATAACATCGCTTAGACCAGATCTTGTCCTGTATTCCAACAACAGCAAACGTGTTATTTTAATTGAACTTACTTGCCCTTGTGAGGAAAACATGGAAACCTGGCACTCCAAAAAGCTCTCTAAATACATCCCTTTGATAAATATCATCGAGCATAATGGATGGCAAGTAAATCTGTTCGCGATCGAAGTGGGTGCACGTGGATATTGCTCTCGGTCAGTTGCAATTTGTTTAAAAAGATTGGGTTTCCCAAACAAAGAAGCTTTCCAAGCCGTCCGGAAATTAGGCGACATTTGTATGAAAGCATCCTTCTGCATTTGGCTAGCCAGGAACTCAATTACGTGGAACCAAGGCAGCTGCAATCTTGTGCCAGGCTCAACATCTGTGCCTACCCCTCTATTGCCAAAGGTTACAAGCCCGCAGCAACAACAACAGCATCAACAACGAAGGCCAACTGTGGATAAAAGTCACTCACACCCGGACCCAGAACCGCCTACCAACAGCACTCCAGCAAAACCAACTCATGCTGGTCTGATTAATAAAGGGAATACATGCTATGCTAATTCTATCCTGCAAGCATTATCTGTAACTCCTGCACTTTGGTCACAAAGTGCATCGGAGTCCTCTTTTGTTTCCCCCCTCGCCAAGTCCGTCTTGCTGACTATGTCTCTGTTGTCTAAATCCACCTCAGTTGTAGACCCTTCCGCCTTCCTCCGAGCGTTACAACGTAAGATGTCCAATGCTAGGAACAACCCATTCAATATTAACACACAGCAGGATGTTCCTGAGATTCTACCTCATGTATTAAACGAGTTGACAGGGCCATCAGTTATCGCTAACAATATTATTACCAACAAAGTAACTACAACAATATCTTGTAATTCATGCCTCTTGCCTTCCAGTAGGGAGGAAAGTATGTCAATTCTGCCACTCCCTGTTTCAAACAACATAACAGGCTCCATTAAAGCTTTTTTGCAGCCAGATTATATGTCTGGAAATGACAGATGGATGTGCCCACAGTGCTCTTCCCTTCAAGACAGTACCCGGGAAACTGTCTTCACCCAGTGTGGAGATATACTGATCATCCAACTGAAAAGGTTTAACTGTATCCAAGGAAGATCTGTGAAAAATAATAAATTTGTTTCTTGCCTCGCCCAAGGTCACGACACCCTAAAAGTTTATTCCCATCCTGCGGAGGATATATCATTCACAAACCAATATAAATTAACCGCCACTATTAATCATTCAGGCACACTGGCGGCTGGTCACTATTGGGCTTTCATAAGAGATCAGGGTGTTAATACATGGTTAAAATGTGATGATAGGGCAGTGATTAGTGTCAAGCCATCTGATCTAGATAACTCCACAGTGTATGTGTTATTTTTTGTCAAAATTTAAATAGTGTGAATTCGCACTAAAACGGGAGTACATTATATCAAAAGGGGGAGGGATCTATTTTTCCTAGCGGTTTGAAATTACCCCTGCTGTGTGTTTTACATACAGTTTACCGTTAATCACGAGTTCGCTCACTCGCCGCTTTCCTAGAAAGCAATTATAAGAAGCTTAGCAAGGGGGCTTGGCAATTGCCTTGTCTTTGGGTGTAACGACCCCACTTATAACCCCAGTTCTGTAGGGAGGCTAAGTTGGCTCACTTAGTCTACAGGGTTAACGATCCTGCTATACCTGATGTTAGGAAGAAGCTATATAAGGGGTTTTCATTTCTATCTTTCTTGTTTCCGTGACTTTACATCCACGTTGATTACTCCACTGTCTTCAGGCTGGTCCTGACCTATGGCTGGTCCGAAGCAAATGGCTGGTCCAAAGCGACAACTACCCGTGTAAGGCTGAGTGTTGGGATCCCGTAACACATGTGGAAAGCTACTGCCAAGTTCACAAGTCCTGGCGCTCGGGTGGTTGTCTACTCATATTTATAGTTTTATATTTATTTATTTATTTTTATAGTAAATTCTTTGTTGTATTGTTGTCGTTATGTCTGTCTTCTGTTTTCATGTTGTCAGTTTTTGTGTACCGACCGTTAGTTGTACGTATTGTATTGTGTAGAGAGGGTTGTTTGGTTCAATTACCTTGAATCTACAGATTACCCTTGCAAAAAGGGAGATCTTGCACTGCGTTTTGATCTTTAGAGGGTGTAACCTCTACAATTTTAACTTCAAGGGTCGTTAGACCAGTTCCATCATCACAGCTTGCTGTCTTGTTATGTCAAAATCACCCTTACGTGGTAGTGACACTCAACAGAAGAGGGAGATAGCACGGAAGAAAGCAAAATAAGGTCAACCATCAGCTATTCATTTGTATTTGGCTTACCTATTCCACCAGGTTTGTTATTATTTACTCTTTTGTGCATAATTGTAGGGGGGGGGGGGGTCAAATTGCACTTTTTCGAATTTTCACCCCCAAAATAATTTTATAATACCCCCATATTACAAAGCAGCATCTTTTCTTATAATCAAAACACAACTCTCTTTTGGAACAAATCTTAAGAACAAATACTATTTCAAGGTTAAAAACAACAAATATCAACAAAATCTCAGCACAGTTTATTACTTAAACATGTCAAAAACATTGTTATCGTTATCATCAGTTGTTTCACTAGTGTTAGTAGTTGCTTTATTTCTGAATTTTGCTCGGGCTCTACGGCGCTGTCGTTCTCCAGCAACCATATTTTCCATTCCCACCAAGAATGGAAGAATATTTGTCGAGTTACTTTTTTTCTCGGTGGTGATAAGTGACTCGATTTGGCTCAAGCATTCCAGATCCGCCTTCAATTCGGGATCAACTGACGACTCGTTCTCTGGCGTCTGAACCTCGGATGTGGCGTTACTAGTATCGACATTCTCCGAATTCTTCTCTTTCGTTTTCGCTTTCCGAATCGTTTTGCGCCTTATCCAACACCTCCTCATCGACCATTCCATCTAGCAATTCCTTTCCTTCATCCAGTGGAACACCTTCAACAACTACTTCAAGCTTTCTCTTCACGCCGTCTGGTGGAATCATCACTTCTTCTAATCTAGATTAGGTGGATGTAGTTTTGTTAACAATTCTGAACGAAATTGTTTCATTTCCTCCCCAAACCAATGCTTTGAGTTTGGGGGATATGAGATGGTCTTCGGAGCCATCTAGTTTAATTGTTAAACCATTTCGCTTAAAGGCACCACTGATGTCGGTATTGTTGAGGGCTTCTATAAAAGCTGTTGTACACAATTTCATGACTTCATCTCTGTTCGGTGATGGAATTTTGGCAGGATTTTCGGTCAACTTTTCGATCAATAACATGGCTTCCTTCTCACGGTATGCTGTTTTCAAAGGGTGGTGGAGGTCGGTATCATTTACCTGTAAGTCACCAGTTATCCCTCCAGGCAAAATGACCAAAAAGTAGCCTCGCTTTTTCAATGATTCTTTGACTGCTGGGTCTAAATGCGGCGAGTTGTCATCAAGTGTATAGATCTTTCTTTTTTGAGGGAATAACGCACATGGCTGGGCAGGGACCTGGTCACAAAAATGATCAAGTCTGTAAGACCCTTTAGGTGCCAGGAGGGGGGTTTAACTTTACTCGCTTCCCGGTTCCTTTAAAAACAATATCTAGCTTTGCGGCTGAAGAATGTTGTTCAGAAGATAAGGATGTCATTGCCGTTATGCGTACCCTTGAAAGAGAATGATTTTCCTTGACATAAGTTGTTTGAGATGAACCTTTGAAGTTAAGTGTTTTTTTGTTAGAAGATTCATTTCTATGAAGTGGCATTTGTTCGGACATAACGATTTCAGGATCAGTTCCATAAAGTTTACTAAAAGTGTATCTGCCAGTCCAAATGTTCTTTAAAAAATCTGTAATTCTTTTCTTCCTTGCACTTGCACTAATGGAGAATCTCTTGTTGGGTTTCTTTATTGAAATTTGATATTCTATGCACCAATCCTTCAGCCATCGATTACTAAAGCTCAGCTTTTCAAGTTCGACACCTTCACGTTTCCACTCACAATGATCATGGTATAAAGATGCAGATTTTGCCAGGAAAATCTTTTTTGACAACCTGATGTCAATGAAAAACTCAAAGAATTCCTTCCTAACGATAGGGCATTTTTTTATCGGGCTCCAGCAACACGAAATTTGTTAGCAACGTCGTTTTCTTCGATGTCAAACTTTCCCTGAACCAACAGTTCCTCACATCTACCAACAAATTTTACACAGCTTTTATAATCTGCTGTGTCCGACTTCTCATCCTTCATGTCAGGAAACATTTCCCTTACGGGTTTAGCTTTGTATCCAATTTGGGAACTTGGTTTAGTCCATTTACGTTTCTTTTCATTATAAACGTCCTTCGGTTTTACTTGTTCGAGTTTTCTTTTGTTTGCAACAGCTGCTTCTCTAACCTCTCTCTTGAACGCCAAAGGAAACTTTGTTATTCTTCTTGTACTCCAGCTTTATTTATTTAGCTCACTATGGAATAAAAATGTTAGAAAGAATAAGTAAGTTGAACTATAAATATAGCAAGTTAAATTTCAAACACACCAGCAAACACAGACTGGCTGACCAAAACTCGTTTAAAACAAAACTTATCAACATTCTCAAACTGCGTTTTTTTAATAGAGGTGAAGTGATTCGAATGTTTTGGATCGAATTTATTATTACGAATCTATATATATTCTGAAAGCCAAATAAATCATCTCTAAAGTGATGATAAAGTATTTCTATAAAAAAAATCCAAAAAGGAGAAAAAAAAATTTATACAAAAATTCACCCTTCCAGTTCATTTTGTCGAACACTCCCCTCAGTAAAATTTTTGTTCGTTGAAAAAAATATGATTGCGAAGCTCTTATTCAGCTCTAAAAAACTTTGCTTTTTTTACTCAAAACAACACGTGGTTCCAAAAATATCGCATATTCTGTGTTACAATAGCTGTTTTATGACTGATTTATCTATTTTTAAGCATGATAGATCAATAACTCGATATTTCCTCACTTTCTGCGTTAGAAAAAGCAAAGTTTTGTAGCCAAAGATAAAATTGTCGCAACAAACTTGTTTTCGTACAATTTTGACAAGATGGAGGGGAGTGTTCGACAAAAATATATACCGTTACGACTAAAAATTTTATTTCGAGAAAAAGCAAATCTGCAAGAATCATGGTTACACCCACTTAAACTTTATGAATAATTAATAACTCATGAATATTTTATTTAAAATTAAAGGTAAAGTGTTTTCGTAGAACTATGGGTCTAGTTATTGTTAAACAGACAACAGGATAACATAACATACCAGGATAAAAACGAAAAAAAATAAGGAAATAAATTATAAAGGTATAGATGATAAATAATAATATATTTGTATAGATTATTAAAGTGTGAATGTTTCCTATGTTATATGTAGAGATGCAATTTTTTATTCGTTCTGCAAAACTCTCTTTAATTATTATACAGATTAAATATATTTGAGGAATTTTAAACTTTGAGCACACTATTGAAAACACTAAAAGATAAAAAATATTTTTTCTCATTTTATCCCTCTTAACAATAAATATTTTTGATTCTTTTTAAAAAAATATCAGGAAAATATGCCAAAGAATCAAAATTTAAAAAAATGACTCTGAAGGGGGTTACCGTATCCTTAAAACCGCAAAGCTTTCCTTTTTTTATACGTAAAGTTTTCTGCTTAGAGAGCAAAAGTTTAATTATTAATGAGAAACGGGGGTAAAAGCATTATAATTTCTAAAGTTAAAGTATAATAAATAATTAATCCTTCTATTTTCTATGCAATTAACAGATAAGAAACTGAATTCCATGGAATGCAGCACGTCGCTGCAAACACAAAACAAAAACACACTTAACTAATCTTTATATTACCCCCTGATAGCATGAATCAAACGACTGTAATTTCTCAATGGAAATAACCGTTATACATCCAATGTGTTTTTTTAAACAAGAGAAGTTTAGAAGTATATATATCTATAAACAAACGAAAAGACTCTAAAGTTTGTACACTTAGACGATCTCTCTACTAAGGTAAAATGGTTAATTTTAAATTACATGCACCTAGTAAAATTACGTTTATATTATCCTTTAATTTTTTTTTGTATCGATTTCTCAAAGTTATGTATCCGAAGTTTTGTACGAAATTTAATAAGAGCTTTTTTTGTTTATCTGCATGTGCAAAATGTAAGGATTGTTTTGGAAACAGAGAAATACTATGAGTCGTTTTGTTAGCTAAACAGTTTTGTAGAAATGTACCTTAAATATAAGGACTATTTTATTTAAACTTTGTAACTATACCTTTCACTACGTCGATTTCTTAAAAAAAACATTATTTTCTCTCTGGTTTGTTGTTTCAAAAAACTTAAAACTCGTGGCATAAAAATTGCCATTTTGTATGCGTTTAAAATTTTGCTTATGCAGCACACGTAAAATAGTTGTTTGTTGAATGCTCCGTGAAGGAGAGCAGACTCCTGCGGGTTTAGAAAACTGTTTTCACATCACTTTCTATACGTGTTAAAGCTGGATTTACACCAGTGCGAATTATCGCTCTGGCTTTTTTGACCCATTGATCTTTTTTCGCACTGATGGAAATTTCAGAGCGACACTTTTTTGGTCTTATCGCCTAATTTCAGTGCAATAGTCAGAGCGACAATTATCAAAAAGTTTTGATATTTATCGCTCTGAATTTTCGCCTAAAAGCAACTTCAAAGAAATACCGAATGTCCTTTTAAAAAAATTTGAATAGATTCTATCATAGAGATAATAATATTTTAATAAGATCTCTATGATTCTATCAAAATGTTATTGTTGTAACACAAGCAGTTTTGTAAAGGGTTTAGTGAAAACATGGAGTATTATTTGGGATAGTGGTTGGGGTAGCTAATATATATGTATATATATGTATATTTTGTAAATATACATTATACATTCAATTTTACTCAAATACGACGGCTCTTAACATACTAAATTTAGCGCGAATTGGTTAAAAAGAAGTTTCACTTTTGACTTCAGTTTACAACGCGTAGCTCCGCCATATTTATTTTTTACAAATAAACTGCGTAAAGATACTCGCTCCAGCCCCCAGACTTTTTTTAGTAAGTTTGTCCATGATTGTTGTTTATTATTTATCCTTCGGAATTTTTTTCTTGGTAAAAACGGAAGAATTATCGGAAAGCCAGCTAACAGTAGCATTTTATTCTGCTTACGAAAAGCTATTTTTTTTGTTACAAGAAACTTGTTTAAAGTATTCCATCGTGCACCGCTGTTTTAGTTCAAAAGCGTCTTATTGCATTTCCTGCAAATTATTTTTTTGTCAGAAAAAAATTTTCTGTCAAAATACACTTTTTTTAGAAATATGGACAAAAATTTGTGGAATTCTTTTTACTTTATTCTGATATGTGTTTTATAGAAAACTAAGAAAACTATAGAATTGCCAATCAGCAAAGACTGTTCTTATTTCCACTCAACAACGACACGGGTCAAACAACAAGAAAGCTGGGTAGCTTTACAACTTGGGTAGCTACTACTGATCAGCATTAAAAAAATTAACTTTCGTCGAATTTTCCGTATAAAATCTCACAAATCTTAATTCTGCGGAGCATGCGCATTAGCAAGCCTTCGTTAGAATTACTCTGTTTGTTGCCGTTACCAGTGCCCTGTATCAAACTCGGTCCGTACTACGCTTTTGTGCAAAAGTTGATAGACAATGAGAACACACAGAAATGTTCATGACTAGAAAAACTATAACACTTTGATTTGATTGGTTGTTCTACATAACACTTTGATTTGATTGGTCGTTCTACTAATTTTTTTTTTTGTTCCCTTCTGCAAGAAACGTCGATACGAATTCTTTCTATCAAAACAATTGCCGATTTGTTTCGTTCTTGATTGGAAATAAAAACCCAGTAAGTAATAAGTACACATTTAATTTATATTTGTATAAAACCTTGATTATAAGAACTTTGAGGCTTTGCTAAATATTTAAGAACATAAGAACCTACTCTGTCCGTTATAAATTAGAATAGCTAAAGGCCGTTTTACCCTACACGAATATAATGCTATAATGTGCTGAAAATGTGTGATTTGAAACAAAAGAAATATCCCTGCAATATTTTTAACTAAAAGCAGGTGGGGGCAGGTTGGGGATTTATAAGTAAAGAAAAAATAACCCAAAACTCTATCCAGTTGCTGCCAATAATATAATATTTATTTTTACTATTATTTTAATACTACTACTATTATTATTATTATTATTTTTACTAATGATTGCACTTCGAATTCTTTGGAATTTCTTTTAGATTTATAACAAAAAACGCTTCCTAATTTTTACATTATATGTAGTATTATTACTATGACAATTATTTACCCAGGATTGCCTCTTAAATTGCAATGGTACTGCTATCAACGAGGGTCCTGCGAAGTTGGTCCTAGTGCAGTTAAGCTCCCACTAGACAACTGCCTATGATATAAATCCTATTCTCATGCTGAGCGCTAAGCAGAGAGGATAGATTCACACTTTTATAGTCTTTGGCATGACTCGGCCGGGGTTTGAACCCATGACCTCCCGCACTGAAAGCGAACGCTCTATGCGAACGCTTCTTTGCTGAAGTACATAAGACCATCACATTACTCTATTTTTGGTACATTTATCCGATAGGGATTAAATACTTAACACGGCTACAATTAGGTCTGAGTCACTTACGGGAACATAAATTTAAACACAATTTTCAGGATTCTATTAAACCACTTTGTTCTTGTGGTACTGAACCAGAATCAACAGAACACTTTTTACTGCGCTGCCAAATATTTGCAACATCACGAAAAAGGCTCTTTGAATCACTTTCTAATATTGACCCTTCTATCACTGGTCTGTCTAAAACTCGTTTATCTCGTATTTTGTTATACGGCGATAGTTCTCTTTTTAATTTCGTTCAGAACAGTCAAATTATCAATTCCTCTATTACTTTCCTAATTGACTCTGAACTTTTTGACGGCGATCTTTTTTGATTGTAATACCCTTATAGTCACATCTACAAACAAACGTTGGACCCATCTTAAATTTTTATTTTTATTTTTTAATATATTATTTTTATTTAATTCTGTAGCCGACCCATTTTTTTGTATCTTTTAAAAGTGGGTTGGTGTATCCGTCTGTTTTCGTGTGTACTACTTTATTTCATTTTTTATTTGTAGTGTGTGTAAAATTGTATTCATCCTTGCATAGAAAAAAAACGCTCTATCATAAGGCTACCAGTCGATAAATTTTCAGTTTTTAATAACAGATCTAAAGTTTAAAGAAGGTAGTCGATTTTTTCTTTCTGCATGCCATGCATCAGAAGACGACTGGCTGAACGTCACATTTTCTGTGCTAACAATTTTCCGCATTATCGACAGAAATACTACTGTTTGCGAACAATTTCTGATATTCCGTTAATTTTGATACTTTTGTTCAAAATGAAGTCGCTGTAATGACATAAATGATTGTCTGCTCTTAACTAAATTCCTCTATTGACGTATTGTAAGAAAAAGGGTTTGTTTAAGTGAGGCGAATTTGATTGGTCAGTTGGTACTTTAGCTCCGGTTGTTCTTCATTCGGTGAAATCTCGTTGGTACGTGTTTGTAAAGAGCTCGCAAGGAGGACATACGCCTCGCCCTTTGTCGCAAGGAGGTAGTATCCTCGCCTCGTCTACTGCATTTGCTAGAGAGATCACATCAGATAGATAGCGCTGACGGTAAAGCAATCGCCCGGCAAGCTAAGGATCGTGAGTGCAAGTCCCACTCGATTCATAATATCTGCAGCATTTGAAAACTAATGTACAGGTTTATACTAATATATCTCACATAAAATATTTGATGAGCAAAAATTAGGTATTTTTATCCAGAGTCTGTGCAGAATATGTTTGATTTTTCTTTTTCAATATGACCTCCTGCCGAAAATCATAACCATATATATTAATATTTGAACATATCGCTTTATTCAGCTTTTGTATAAAGTTCTAAGAACAGTGCTATGCAAATTCCTATGACTCATGGAACCTCCAGTCCCTCTGACCAACGGAATATAAAAAACGAAACGTTAAAGATAAATAAAAAAACCATAACAGGTAAAAGACGTTTACAAATTTAATGAAACGGAGCATTGAATTGGTATGTTTTTATCTTTCCTATTTTTGTTATTTTTAGTAGTTGTTCGACGTTCCATTTTATAAAAAGCAAACGGTACTTGTATTGTAAATAATAATTAGAACAACAAATTTTGGGGTTTATAAATGATTGTTCTTTATTGCTTAAGGAAGCTAAAGCAATTAGCTATATAAAATATACGCTTTATACGACTGCGGGTTAGAATCGCCAAAACATAATAATATTTAACAAGCTTAAATTTTAACACGAAGCAGAACAGCTTAAGCATTAGTTAGATTGCAGCGATTCGGCAAAACTTGTATTTTATGTTAAATTTGTAATGTACTGTCAAATTAATAAATTATAAAACGAAAATAAGGACAGTTTGAAAAACATTTGATAAAATAGGAACAACAGACGCTCAAAACAAATCTCCTGATTTTTTATATAAATAACGCAAAATAATAAATTGAAAATAATTCAGTTTCCACGTCGCTTTACGCAAGTAGCTATTTAAATTTTTAATTAGCTCATTCACGCCGTCAAACTTAATAGAAATACTATTATGGCTGACGTGAAAAAGGAGAAAGACGCAGAATATAAGATTCGACAAAGACGAAATAATTAAATTTAAGTTGAATTTTCCGACACCATGCATTTAAGGCGCTTTATCAATTACTTACTCTCTTGATTCTAACGCTGGAATAAGTTTTTATTTAGACCATATCGGGCTTATTTTAATCATAAAGATTTAAGAATTTATTATTAACTATTATTTGTGCATGTATTTTTGTCAAAATTATTATGTCAAAAAAGATTCATCAGCATCTCCAAAAACGGCTAAATTTCATCAATCCAGTCTATAAACATACTATATACCTATAAACATATTATATTTCAAGTCGGTATTTTATTCTTTACAAGACTTTTAATTTAAACAACAAGTTGAAGTTTATAGTTAAAAGTTTAGGAATTTCTGACCACTGAAATAGTTGGTTGTGCTAGCATCTCAATTCATGCTTCAAAAACAAAATGGTAGGTTTTTTAATGGAATTAAAGTAATCCCTATGATTAAAAGCAGTCAGAAAAGGTTCAAATATGTGTGCCAAATTCTTTAACCAATCCAAAGAAAATTTGGTTCAAAATCGCAGTGCAGAAACATTTCTTTTAATTTGTCACCCTAAAAAGAAAAAATCCTATTTCAAATCCTAATACAACTAAAACAAATCAACTGGGCCACTATTTTGAATTTAGAAAATATATTAAGGGACTAGGCGACCTGGAACAATTTAAAATCTAATTCTATACATATATGGCTAGCTAAAATCGCAAAACTAATGGTATACATATATATAGCTAGCTAAATATAAAAAAGGTACATTGCACTGTTACCTTTACAATTTCCACTTTCAATAACTAGGTCGACATGGTATTGAAACAATTTTAATAGAAATGTTTTATGACCTAAGTGCTGAGAATAAAATTACCTGGTACAACATGACCTCGCGAAAATCTTTCAATAAAACGATCAAGCTGAATTTGGATCTTATTCAAACGTTTCTTCTGCTTTACCTAACTCAAGTTTTTCAACGTCCAACTGAACATAACTCAAAACAATCTCAATCCTCCACGATATGGCTAACAGAAGAGAAAAAGCTCTTGTATCAAGTTTAAAACTAAGAAAGCAAAGCAAATTTCAGTATCATAATACATTTGGATTCTCCCTCTTATTATTAAAACAAAACTCTCTTTTTATCGAAAAATATAATAAAATTTGTAAAAACTGCATGTATCGTGTGATCAAACTTTATGAGGTAAAGATCATGTGCATATTTTTATGTTATCAGAATTTATCTTTATTTCTATTTTACAAGGTGTGACTTCTGTTTTGTGTGTTGTTTACTTCTGGAAAAACTGAGGTCTAAAATTTGGATTCGAAGAGGTCCATTATGCATAGAAATTTAAATATAATACTCGTATATAAGCAACTGAAATGGACTTGAAACGATAACTTCTTTGTTGTTGCACACTTCATTTTTTTTCAAAACTCTCTTTTTACCATGTTTCTGACTTCTTTTCCCGTCTTGCATAAATTAAGAAAATTAGTTTAATAAAATCAAGCAACTATTAGACAACTTTAGATCTGTATATTGACTAAAAAAGAAGCAATTTGAAATCTTAAAAAAATTCAAAGTTGCTTCTAAGAAAAAGTATAGTGCTAATTAGATTAATAAATTAATTAGTTTCTTCATCTTATATATAAACAATTTATATTTTGGTTAATTTTAGATCTGTCGAAGGCACAAATGCGATCTAATATTGAATTCAAGAAAAATGAATTTCCCAATAAAAACGAAACAAGCTAACTAAATATGGAAATTCACAATCACGGGTTATTATTAGCAGCTGGGTTTGTTGGCATAGGTATCGCCATTGGTTTTACCCCATTCCTGATGCCTTATATGCCCACTAATATCCTGTCCGTCATAGTTACAATGTTTGGAATAGTAGGGTTTTTATACCAACACATAAAAAAAATGGAAAAACAGCAGAAAGAAAGAGAAAGGATTATGCAGGAAAAGTTGCAGCAGGAAAAGGAAGATAGAGATTTAAAGGAAAGAGAAAGAATAGAAAAAGAAGAAAAAGCCACAATAGACAGAAAACAAAAACTTGAAAAGGATTTGGAAAATTGTTTTTACCAAGTTCATGATGACCTATCGCTATGTTGTAGAGATATTGACAGAGCAAAATTAAATTCCTCCGATTTCTTAGATGTTAGTGAAATGCATTCAAAGTTGGAATTAGTCAAGAAAGAGGTAGATATTGCATTATCACGATTTTCTGATATGTACAAAGAAAACAAAAAAGTTCTATTGGAATCTGAAGACGCACTTAAGCAGTTAAACGTCATAACTAGCTTTAATAAAGAAGCTGAATTAAAGAAAGAGGAGTTGAAGGTACTTAAGGAAAAATTGGAAGAGATAAAGACAGTTTATGGCGCAACACCATTTGGTCGACTTGCAAGGTCAATAAAGAAAGATGCTGTTCTACTTGAAGAAAAGAATAATCTCCAAATATATAAATTACCAGTGAAATTGATTGAAAAGGTAAATAATTTTATTAGATCTTCTTTATAAATCGTGCGTCAAGTTTTTTTAAATTTCAAAGTAGTGTTGATTGTCTTACATTGTTATTCTTTTTAGGATCCGAAAAACAAGCTGAGACTTTTTGAGCTAGGTCTTGAGAGTCCATTGAAACCAAACAAATATGTAATGATGGCGGGTATGACAGGTGCTGGGAAAAGTTTACTAATCAACAATATAATCAATTATGTGTATGGGGTGACATACAGAGATAACTTTCGCTTCCAGTTGATAGTTGAAGAAGAAGAATTACAGGAACGTGGACCGAATGCCTCAAGGAGCAAAGCAGAAAGCATGACAAGTTGGGTTAGCAGTTTTGTTCTACATTATCAAGAGGGGTTTCGAATTAATCATAGCTTGACAATAATTGACACACCTGGCTTTGGTGACACACGTGGCATAAACTACGATGAAATGATAATCGACCAACTGCGTCAATTTTTTGATAGTGAAAAGGTATGTCCAGTAAAAGAACTTTCTTGCATTGGGCTTGTCATACAAGCCAGTCAAGCAAGGATCACAGAAGAGCAAAAATATATATTTGATCAAGTTTTAAACATCTTTGGGAAAGATATGACAGAAAATATATTTTTGTTGTTTACATTTGCTGATGCTGAAGCACCTCCTGCACTGGAAGTTGTAAAGAACAACAAAATTCCATTCAACAAAGATGCGACTTTCAAATTCAATAATTCGGCGTTGTATGCTTTCAATAATGATGTAGCTAGCAACCACTCTTGGGTTTTTGGTTATGACAGTTTGAAGACGTTTTTTAACTACCTTAATATTGTCACTTCGACAAGCTTAAATCTTACAAAGGAAGTTCTTAAAAAAAGAGATGGTTTGAAATCGTTGTTGGAATCCTTACAAAACCAAATCGACAGAGGAATGGACATGCTTCAGAGTATTGAGAATATGACTAATGATATTCTTACACTAAAAGGAACCATGAGAGCAAACAAGGATTACAAAATTAAATCAAAACGATACCCTCAAACAACAAAAGTGGTAGGCTACAATATTACAAATTGTAAAGCCTGCATGTTTACCTGTCACGATCCATGTTACATTGCTGGGGATGATAAGGAGGGCTGCGCATCAATGACAAATGGAAAGTGTGTTACTTGTCCTGGAAAATGTCCATGGGATTCCCACTCCAATGGAGACAGGTGATTTATTGTGTTCATCAATTTGACAACTAACTTCTCTCTCCTTTACTTAATCGAGCAAAGAAAAGCGTTGTTAATTATTTCAAAACTTAACTCCAGAAAGAATCTTCTAGGAATTTAAGTAATGCCACAGTTGTGGGATTTACATTTGTGAATTTGAATATTATCGCCCTAATTAGTTTTCTTCGGATTATTTTTGTCCTAGATGAAAAATTGCATGAAAATTTAATGGCTTTGTTGAAAGCACCATATATCTGTCCTCAAAAATATTATTTTTGGAGGAAAAATCTCTGAATATATATGTATAAAAATCCCTGCATTTACACTCTCTCAGCAACTCTTGCACAAAGAAAGCAATGACTATCATGTGAAAAATATGCTGAGCCATATCTCCGCTTCCTTGAATCATAAATTATTATAAAGGGACCAAATTATAAAAAATTGTTTGTATTTTTTTCGACAAAAGAGGCAGTTTAAATTAAAAATACAATTTCTTTTAGAATTTATCTTTATAAAGAGATCGAAATCGAATACACTGTTGAGGAAATGATGAACAGATATGAAATTGCAGTGATGGATAAAGATGGCAGGAGAAAGCTTTTGATGGGAATGCTGAGTGAATATTATGCGTATAGACAGAACGTTTTCAGCGACATTCACTCTGCTTCGCGTGCGGCTAAATCTCTCGAAGAAATAGCGCTTCGTCAGAGTTTTTTGACGAATGTGACATACATTGAAAGGTTAATCAAATCAGAAGAAGCAAGCAGTCGACCATACAAGAAAATACGACTTGAGCAGTTATTTCACTTTAGAAAAATGTCTGTAACCTTACAACACGCACGAACAGATCCCGACACTCTAACAGCGATTGTAAGTAATTACGAAACCACTGTTTACAACGCTATCAAGGACATCGATGATGAAATAAAGGCCGGTGGTTCTTACTTACGGTCCAATCACGCTTCGTCAACTCAAAATGACAGGAATGGGAAATCAGAAAACTTTGATAAAAGATCAACTTCGAATAGTAAGAAAGGATTTTTAAGCTACTTCATACAATGACTAATGAAACTCTTACATCGTATGCTTCTCATTTTTTCTTTTTGTTTTATTAATTAATACACCATCATACATTGTTCAACGGCAAAAGTTTATTTGTATGAAATCTAAATGCCTGGAATCAGACTGTGTAAACCTATGGACATTAGGATTTTTATTTGACGTCATAGTCACAAAGCTATTTTAGTAAACGAGTTACGCTCTTTGGCAAAATAAATATTTGAAAACTACAAGTCCCATGCTTTTAAGTTGTGAAAACCACATTTTAAAAATCGTTCGGGAAATGGTTTTTTCCCCGGGTACTTTCTTCGTCCACATTTGACTATACCGGCCGGGCCCGGAATTTACGGGAAACCGCGCATTTTCGGCTTCTGGCGATTAAACTGCTTTCATTCGACGTCTGATCAAAAATGATATAAACATTCATTACAATGTGCAGTGAGACGCAAAACAAACTTTTTTATGTTAAGTTTTAACAACTCGTTGATTGCTTTTGAATAAATCCTAAAATCATAAATGGAGTCATTTCGAACGTTTTCTTTTATAAACAACTTGTTTTACGTGAGAAGGAGTCTTTAAAAGATATCCTTATTTTTATAATCTATCTGAGCAAACTTCTGAAAATCATTTAGTTGATACAGCGTATCCTTCTCGGCAGCTAAACCTTTCGATCTCGCGTAATATATTTATTAAAGAAGTTGCTGAAGTTTTTTTTAAAAAAATTATCATGCCACATATAGTGGAGTGGGATTGTCTCTGGCTCCCAGGTCTGGAGTCCACAAATCAAATCCCTCTCGTTGCAATGCATTATGTTAGCAATACACAAAGTAGCTTTATTTCTGTGTAAGTTATTTTAATATATAAGTCCAACATTTTATATAGAAACCGCAAAAAATCGTAAAATAAAAGCGATCTCAAGTTCGAATTTAACATCACGAATTGCAAAATAATGAAATTGAATTTTTGCGTAAATTTTAGTAGTAGTTGTATTTATATGCACACAGTCATTAGCCAACCGTGTACAATTTATTTAATTTTTATCTGTACGATATAAGCATGAATAAATTTTGCGTATGTAGATTTTTATACGTTTTGAAACAATACTTTTTATAGTAAAGGGAGTCCTCCAACTGTTCATCAGAAAAATATTTACTGTTATGTATTTTAGATGCAAAATAATTTCTTTTTATCAAAATGCGAAACTCAAATGCTAAATGTAAACACAGCGGTAGTTTAAGGTTAGCAAAACTGCATCAACTGGTCATTACGCGCTTCTTTTGCAAATGTGTGAGTTAAACATGGCTTAACCCTAATCGGTCCGGGGTTTATCAAACATATTATGACCGGGGAAGGGGCGGATTCCGCCCCCCTCCCCCGTCAATAACTTTTTATAGGGTTGTTCAAATTGAATCAAACTTGGCACCCTTATAGTACGTCACAAAAAGAACAAAATGGAAGCAATAAATTTTTGCTTGTGTCAGCACATTTTCTGTGACGTCATCAGAAGCCTGAAATTTGTTAAAAATGCCACTTTCTGCTTAAAATTAAATTACTTTAGTTCTAGAGCGAATTTTTACATTCTGTCTTTGGGGATGAACTCTAATATTTGGCACCTTGTATATACATCTTTGTGAGATATTGCAGTATCTATTTAGCTAACTATTTACCTGGTAAAAACAGTTTGCTGAAACTCCTTTATTTCTGACTTGTTTCAAGTTTATGTAAACGATAGTATGTGATACTGGCTACTGTTTTTCATTGTAATTTTTATGATTGATATGCTTAGTTTGTACACTTATTTAACTTTTGCGCAGAAACAAAAGGCACAAGTCGAAAAATATAATACCTTGTGTATCCTCTATCGTTTTACGTTTACCCCTATTGCTAAGTATTAACAAATCCCAAATTTTATTCTATCGACAGGTCGAGTTTATCGTTATTCAACACTCTGTAACTTTTAATATTGTTCCATTCTTCACAATAAAAACAGCTTTACAAGACTGGTCATATTTAGCAATATCAACAAGAAGGCTTTAGGAAGATGCCCACCTTGTCTATAGAAAATTTCCTTAGCTCAAAATATTAAAGTCGTGACCAAGGCTAAAGTTATGTTCTTGAACGCGCTGCAGTGAGAAACGTAGATGTGAAGAAAAACGGAATTTCGGACCACAGCTACAGCAGAATTCATCAGTTGAACTGGGATGAGAAAAAAATTGTCGACAGAGAATAATGGAACAACGGTTAGGAAGATAGAAGAAATCATGAATAGTGTAGAACTTGAGAGAAACATTAATAGTATCTCGTTTCAACTTCCCAAGATTTGGTTGCCAGCCCTACAAAATAAGTAGTTGTTTCCATCTAGGTCTAGTAGTTACTAGCTTGTTCCTGATTGGTTAATTCATATGAATTTAGATTCTCTGAAATTATATTAATAGATGCTCAACATCAATTTACTTTGTCCGATGATGGGAGAAGGATCTCCTGAAAGCTCGCCTACTAAACTGTTCAAGAAATGATAAACTTTCAACAATAATAAGCATGTGGTATTTTTTCCACAGGAACAGCAACACCAATGTGTCTAGGATGCAAATATTTTCATTTTTAGGTTTCTCACACCGATAAGAAAATGCTGTCTTTAGCTTGTCAAAAATTGTTTTATCTGCACTTCCTGTTAGGAAGATGTGTGTCCATTTATAGTGCGCGTTACATGACAAACTTTTTAAGTAATTCTTGCTTATCCATTTACAAAAATCAAGAATGGTATTTTTATATTTTTTGCTTTTTATGTTTTCTCCTTTTCAGCAGGAAAAAAATTGACAAACGGTAA
The DNA here is from genome assembly GCA_030067915.1 of Hydractinia echinata. Lineage (NCBI taxonomy): Eukaryota > Metazoa > Cnidaria > Hydrozoa > Anthoathecata > Hydractiniidae > Hydractinia > Hydractinia echinata. The sequence continues at coordinate 3,686,562 of JASGCC010000001.1, forward strand.
AACAGTGTACTAAAAATTATAATTACAAATGAAAGAATTTGCGAACCATTCGGTAACCTTGTTGAAGAAGCAATGATAAAAAACCTTGATTCCTAACGATGTTCCAGAAGAGATAAATAATATAAAAGCCACGGCAAAGTTTTAATCGACACCTAAAACGTCTAAATTTCAGAAACTAATTAATGTATGCCCTGGCGCGTAACTAATGTATTTGTCCTAAAATTCAAAATGCTACATAAAGCTGTTAGCTGGACTAACAAACGGAAAACTTTGGTTTTTGGAACTCACTGTAATGTTATTATTTTTACATTTACTATTGTTTTACTATTGTTTCTCTTTATATGTGTTTTACTGAGCATAAATAGCTAGCTTTAGTTTTAGCTAAATGTTCCCAGTTTAAGTATATTTAACTGGGTGTACAGTAGCTGTTAGCTAGCTAATTTAGCCTCTCCAAGTCCTGCTCCCATCTCATGGCTAGCTCTAACCTATGAATTATGTTGTTATTCCTCTTTTAATAATCTATAGCTAGCTAGCTACCTTAGTTTCCAAACTTCTCTTCTTTTATAAGCACGAATTATGATGTAACAAGCTAGCTAGCTACCTACAAAATCTTTCAAATACTTATGTATTTTTTTAAGAGTATAATTATTTTCACATTTCCTGTAAACTTTACAGGGGGACCCAAGCAATATGACAAGTGGAATAATTTTTTTCAGAATTTAAAGCGTGTGTGTTAAGTTATTTTTTATTGTTTTGTTTCTGACATCCTGTTAAACTTTTGTCAGCCTACATGTAAAATGCCAGGTTATTTTTTCCGGGGGGTTTGTAGACATTTGATTGGCACTTTACGTGGGTTTATGACTTTATTTTAATTTATGAGAGGATAGTATGGTTGTTCGTGTTTTTGTTTATGTTGCAAACGGCTGTTTTTTAAAATTTTGTGTGAACTTTTGTGGGAAAAAGACCACATGCAATATACTGAGAGAACAAATTCACGTTTTTGTTAAGAATTTTAAAATTGTAGTAATAACTGTGTTTGGTGATAATGAAAAAATTACTAATTGTTCTGACTAAAACTTTTTTGTTTTTTATATTGTATGAAATGCCTGATTTTTCTATAATTTGATGTGTTCCATAACCTTTTTGTGGAAGATTTATGGGCAATGGCAATATAGGACATGCTAAAAATGAACTGATTTTTGTTGATTTGGATGTGCTCCTCAAAAACCAATCTGTTTTACATTTTGTGTAAACTTTTGTGAGGACGGACCGTATATATTCCAAAATATCTTTGTTCATTCAAAATTTACTCCTTATTCTTTTTTGACATTTACGTTTAAAATGGTTGGTAAAGGTCACTACAGATCATCATACTAAGAAAAAATTTTATGTTCTTATTAACCGGTTATATAATTTTTACATTTTGTGTATATTTTTGGGGAACAGCATAGTATGTAACCGAATAAATGATTTTCCAGATATAAATTTGATGTTTTTTGACACTTTTAATTAAAATATTAAAGGTTTTCAACGTAATCAAACGTAATCACCATATAAGATGTAAATATTTGAGATGTGTCATTTCTGACTTTATTATTATTGTTGGTGTTGTACATGATTCTATACATTACTTTGATCAGCGTTTCAAGCTCTACACATTGGAAGCAACGTGTAAACAAATTTGAGGAAAAAAATATTGTGTATTGACGGGTCCTGGCAGACGTCATCAAAATACAAGTTACGATTCTCTTTAATGTACTCCTGCCTAAGTGGATTTTACAGTGCAAATTTCTAAAGAAATTTTTTTTTTGTACTTTAGAGGACTTTACTGACGTCAGCAAAATTTTAAAATTTTAAAACACATATCTCCTTATGCGTTTGCGAACACTTATTTTTATCAGCGTTTCAATCTGTACGCATTACAGGCAACAGATAAACTACATTTCGCCAATTTTTTTTGTATATGCACTGCCGACGTTAGCAAAATCTGCAAAACAACCTAATCTTCTGCCTGAGTGGATTCTTCCACGGGCCTTATCGACTAGTCTCTTTAATAATAGCCGTATTCTGTCTGTGTGTCCGCGAAAGCCGGGTCCCGTAACGGAAACACGAAATTTTTGAAATGCGCACCAATACCAAATGCGATGTATTTTTGCCGACTTTGTTTTCACCGCTCGCGCGTAGTATACTAATCACGCCGCCTGATTCTTTAAAAAAACAATCCACGATTTTCGCGACCAGAAAGAATCCCAGATTTTCGCTTTCGCGGCTGAATGAACGAAGGCCATTTTGATTCTTTTAAAAAAACAATCCAAGATTTTCGCGGCTGAATGAACGAAGGCCATTTTGATTTTGAAAATGGTCATGTGCAATGTGTGGTCAGTTGTTAGTGTGTGGAAGGTTTGTAGGCCTGTTTGACTTTTTTATCTTCTAAAGCTTTATATTTTTTTAATATTTGTTTTATGTTTGTTTTCAATGTTAAGATAAATATATTGTCACGTTTTTTAGCTACATTCAAATCTTAAACGCACCAGTTTTAGGATTTTTGGCTAGGAACGAAAATTTTGAAGGCTAGCTAGAGCCTTACTTTTTACTATTCAGTTTTGTATAACAGCTATTTATCCTAGCCAATATTATTTATTTTTATGTTGAAGTTGGGCCTACCTAGCTAGCTCCTTTTAGCTACCTCTGGCTAAAAAGTGAAAGTAGCCAAATGCAGTTTGGCTGCAAGTGAATGGTAGCCAAATGCAGTTTGGCTGCAACACAATTATTATGCTAAATGTAGTTGGCAGCGACCCTTTTTATTACTGTTTTAAAAATTTAATCTGCAAAATAAAATTGCTGAGTAATTTTTTAAACTGAACTGGGTTGTTAATGCCAGGCTGTTCACTGATTTCTTTTAACACCGAAGCGATAAGGATTTTTGGAAAATGGTATTACCCCTATGCTCATGTATGACACGATTCACATGTTGGGCGCCCAGTGTTAAGGACGGGCTGTTTCCTGTGTTGTTATTTAATCCGTTGTGATAAAGTTTTTTACCTGCAATAAACGTTCAACCCGGTGTTAACAACAGGGTGTTTTGTGTTTTTTTATTTAAATTGAAGTTGCGATAAGTTTTTTTGGAAAAAGCTATTATGGCTTTAACGCATGTGTGACACCGATTACCTGTACTAAGTGCTCAGTCCGGTGTCATGATTAATTTGTTAAGGTTTACTGAAACTTATTTCGCAAAATAAAATAATATTGACTAATCTTTTTTGTTATGACTGGGTAACAACAGGTTGTAAACTATGTTTTTATTTCGGCTAAAGTTGCAGTAAAGTTATATATATTTAAAAAAAATACGTTACAACCGAAACACTATAATGTTGTGTGAGCTTTACTCGATTCACGACATATATATACTGCATTTACGCCTAATGAAAATGCAGTTTCGTAGCTGCACCTTTTTATTGTCATAAATGCGTATTCTCAAAAATAAAATTGCTGAAGGATTTTTTAGCTGAATGGGGTAACAACGGGCTTCCTGTGTTGTTATTTAAACCGAAGTTGCAACAAAGTTTTTTTGGAAAAGGATATTACGCCTATACGCCTATATATATAAATTGAAGTTGCGATAAGTTTTTTTTTGGAAAAAGCTATTACGCCTATAACGCATGTGCGACACAGTTTACCTGTACTAAGCGCTCAGTCCAGTGTCACGATTAATTTTTTAACGTTTACTGAAACTTATTTCGCCAAATAAAATAATATTGACCAAATGTTTTTACTATGACAGAGTAACAACGGTTTGTAAACTCTGTTTTTATTTCAGCTTTTGTTGCGGGAAAGTTATTTTTTGAAAAATATGTTAGTCGCAACACTACAATGGTGTATGCGCTTTACTTCAGTAACAACATACTGCATACAATGTACTAAAGCGCTCCACCTGAGCAGCTTGCAGTTCTTATTAAGCGCTCCAAGGGCGTTCAACAACAGTTACTTGTGGCTTAACCCAGCGTTTTGACGCCGGGTCTCCCGGCTAGTCTCTATAATAATACCCGTACTTTGTATTTCTCTGCGCGGACCCCCCGCTGAGTTAGAAAATCGTGCTACGGAGACACGAATATCAAATGCGATATATTTTTATCCACTTTGTTGCGACGGGTAAATTTAAAGGACGGGCGAACCCGTGGATTTTTCCACGGGCTACCGACTAGTCTATATTATAATACCCGTATACGTCTGTCTGTTACGCAAAACAGTAACCGCAGTAGCGAGACACACGAAATGCGGTAAGTAGAGAACGGGAGAACCCGTGAATTTATCTACGGGCCATCGACTAGTCAATTAATATTGATGCATTGTGTCAAACGGTGCCTTGGATATATGTTGCAAATCTTTTTTCGCCCACTTGTCTGGATTCTAAGGATTTGATAACTTTTCACACAAATAACTAAAATTTTGACAACAATGAACTTTTCCATGCTCAAACACATGTAGGCTCTTGATGTAATTTTCCTTGGTTGAATATTCCTAAGAATTTTCCAAAGTGTCAAACAGTTCCGAAAATACCCACGCTGATTAAAGGGCGTGTGCAAACCCTTGGAGCTCTGTTTAAATGACAGTTTTGCACGCCAAAATTCATAAGGTAGTAAACGAAGGAATAAGGGAAATTATAAGTCTGTAAAATATATGTGTCTAATATGCAGTCTCACCGTTTTTTGTTTACAGCATATTTCTATCTATATGTTCAAGCTCGGTAAACGTTCAATCCGAAAAAAGAGACAGGGGTCAGGCAAAATTCGGGGGGTGGGTAGGTACGAGCCGTGCTTAATGACTTTTTTACTAGACTTGTACTTTACCCTAGCTTTTGATACAACAATATTTCCTTACGCTGATTTTATATAATTTTTCTTCTATCAAAATTTTGAGAATCTTAATAATTATCTTGGTATAATTCGCGTAGGAAACGTGCTCCACAATTTCGCAAATATTTGAGAAAAATATATTTTGAAAAACAATAACACGCCAGGGGGTTATAATATTCCTAATGACTATTGAACAGTGAATATTTGTGTCTGTTTCATAAAAATTATTCTTCAATTCGAGAAGAAATTTTTAGAATAAACGTCCCGACAAGTTCTCGTTTTTTAAGGAAAAAATAATTTATATATACAGTTGAACTCATGTAATTCGACTCTTCAGGGGGTCTCACGATTTGGTCGAATTACATGAGTTGTCGAATTAAAGGAGTTTTGTTGTAAGGGTTTCATTCTGAAGGGACCGAAGAATTTGGTCGATTTACATGATTTGTCGATTTATGGGAGGTCGATTTACATGAGTTCAACTGTACTATTTTTGCCAATCACAGAAAAAATATAAGTTTTTTGTACTGTGGATTTGATAAGTAAGTAAACAATTTTTTTCGGTGGAAAAGAAAAATAGCATATATCTCGTGTAGATTAGCCAGTCCGAGAAAAAATCAAGCATATATGATAATAATTATATAGATTATTCACGAATTTGAAATAGTAAAGGGCATTACGAATAACTTCTGGATTTGATGATAATAGATAAACATTTAATTTAAGTTTCTTCAATATCACGAAAGAAATGCGATTAACGTTGCTCTCCAACGTAACCCACCTGTTGCGCCGAAATCGTTTAAAAGATATGTCGACGACAGCCATGTCAGGTTTGGAAAACTTGAAGAGGCCAAATCGTTCCAAAACATTTTGAACGAACAAGATGAGAACATTAAATACACGATGGAAGTTGAAGACCCAACAAAATCACTACAGTTCTTAGACCTGAACATCCAAAATTGTGATGGATGCTACAAATTCACAGAAAAAACGCTATTACCAATGTACAGGTGAAACCGCACTCTGGGCACGACCCTAAAATCTTGAAGGGTATCTTTATAGGTTTCCTCAACAGGGCCTATACCATCTGCGAGGGAGAACATCTGGAAGAGGAAATTCAATTCCTAATTAAGTGTTTCACGGAAAATGGGTATAAGGAACTGGAACTAAAACAAATCGAAAGCTCCTATCGACGAAAACGAAACGAAAAGCAAGACAACAGAGACGGACAACAGCAACAAGATTTAAAGATAGTTTCATTGCCCTGGGTACCAGGACTGAGTCCGAAATTACGTAAGTCATTCCGCGAAGCCGGCTATAAAACTGTCTGTAAAAACTCTGCTAATCTAAAGACAATATTAACATCAAAAAACAAATGCCAACTACCACCACTAAGTCAATCCGGCGTATACATTATCCCATGCAAATGCGGTAAAAAATATGTCGGGGAGAAAAAGTTGAAAATCGCCACCCGCTTCGAACAACACAAGGACACCATCAATAAAGAAAAGTGGAACGCATCAGGAGTTTCATTTCACTCCAGTTCTTGTAATGCTGGTTATGATTGGGACACTGCGAAAGTGCTAAAACAAGAGTGTAATAAATTTGACTGTAAGGTACGCGAAGCACTGGAAATCCAGTTGCAGGATACGTCGCCGCGTAGTGAACATGGTCTTAATCTAGACGATGGTCAGTATGTGACGACGAAATTCTGGAGACCAGTGTTCGCGTACCTTAGACGGAAGTCGTTGTAGTGACGTGCTATACAATAATGTTTTTCCTTTTCTTGCCTAGATGAAAACAAGTAGATCTATAACGTCACCGTGCCAATAGAACCAATGAATTGCCATAGCAAGCTGCAGTAAGAAGTAGGGCAGAAATATTTCGTGATCAAATTAGGTCTTATTGGTTTTTTAATTTAGTCAGGATTGCCAATTTGAAATGCTACACAATAATGTTTTTCCATTTCTTGGCTAAATGTTACTAATTTCGTCGGCTTGCATTAAAAAGTTACAGGTGGGCCCTTTATTTTTTCAGGAGGACTGGATTCGTTCAACGTCAACAATGTCTCACTTTACAACCGATATCGTTTTTCCACATCTATTTTAATGATTTTTTATAAAATATAAGCTTCGAAGTATTTAATATAGTGCATTTTGACATGTAATATTTACCCCGAAATAACACAATATAATAACAAACAACTAACGATTTCGATCCAGTATCATTCTTATTAAAGTTCCTTAAATTCGATAGTTCTACACTTTTTTTAACTAATTTTAGAAATTGATACATTTGTTTTTGGGCTGACGGGTTGTCTTGCAGGAACCAGCGGATTCTGACTCAAGGGCTTGCACCAGATACCAGTCATAAGTTAAAAAACATTATTCCTTTTATTATTATTACTAGTCGATAAGGCCCGTGGAAGAATCCACTCAGGCAGAAGATTATAGGTTGTTTTGCAGGTTTTGCTAACGTCAGCAGTGCATATACAAAAAAAATTTGGCAAAATGTAGTTTATCTGCTGCCTGTTATGCGTACAGATTGAAATGCTGATAAAAAAAATATATAGGATCATATGTGTTCACAAAAGCATAAGAGATATATATAAGTGTTTTAATATTTTAAAATTTTGTTGACGTCAGTAAAGTCCTCTAAAGTACAAAAAAAAAATTTTGTTAAAAAAATTTGTAATGTAAAATCCACTTGGGGAGGAGTACATTGGAAAAGAGAATCGTAACTTGTATTTTGTTGACGTGTGCCAGGACCCGTCAATACACAATACTTTTTTCCTAAAATTTGTTGACACATTGCTTCCAATATGTAGAGCTTAAAAACGCTGATCAAAATAATGTATAGAATCGTGTACAACACCAACAGTAATAATAAAGTCACATAAAAAAAACATCTCAAATATTTACATTGTATAAAGTGATTACGTTTAATTACGTTGAAAACCTTTAATATTTCAATCAGAAGTGTCAAAACCATCAAATTTATATCTGGAAAATCATTTATTCGGTTGCATACTATCCTGTTCCCCAAAAATATACAAAAATTGTAAAAAATTAACCGGTTAAGAACACAAATTTTTTTTCTTAGTATGATGATCTGCAGTGACCTTTACCAACCATTTTAAACGAAATGTCAAAAAGAATAAGGAGTAAATTTTGAATCAACAAAGATATATATTATTTTTGGAAAACATAGTGTTATGGTCTGTCCTCACAAAAGTTTACACAAAATGTAAAACAGATCGGTTTTTGAGGAGCACATCCAAATCAACAAAAATCAGTTCATTTAGCATGTTCTATATTGCCATTGCCCATAAATCTTCCACAAAAAGGTTATGAAACACACCAAATTATAGAAAAATCAGGCATTTCATAAAATATAAAAAACAAAAAAGTTTTTGTCAGAACAATTAGTAATTTTTTTATCATCACCAAACACAAAATTCTTAACAAAAACGTGAAACCATGGAACTTTCTTCCAGCAAAAATGAAATCACATACAGTTTAGTTCTCCCTAACAAAAGTTTAATACGAAATATTAAAAAGCCATTAGCTTACACAACAGCCTTTAGTGGAGTCCAATTCCACAAAAATTTGTTCTTTCAGTATATTGCATGTGGTCTTTTTCCCACAAAAGTTTACACAAAATTTTAAAAAACAGCAGTTTGCAACATAAACAAAAACACGAACAACCTCTCATCCTCTCATAAATTACAATAAAGTCATAAACCTACGTAAATTGCCAATCAAATGTCTACAACTCCCTGTAAAAATAACCTGGCATTTTACATGTAGGTTGACGAAAGTTAAACAGGATGTCAGAAACAAAACAATAAAAAATAACTTAACACACAAGCTTTAAATTCTGAAAAAAAATTATTCCGCTTGTCATATTGCTCGTGGTCCCTTTGTAAAGTTTACAGGAAATGCGAAAAGAAATATAAAATACATCTGCAAAAGTTCATGTCTTTAAAGATTTTGTAGGTAGCTAGCTAGCTTGTTACATCATAATTCGTGCTCATAAAAGAAAAGAAGTTTGGAAACTAAGGTAGCTAGCTATAGATAATTAAAAAAGAGGAATAACAGAGCTAGCCATGATGGCATGAGGAGAGCAGGCATTGGAGGTCAACATTAGCTAGCTAACAGTAGCTAAGACCCCCAGTTATTATTATTATTATTATTATTATTTTTTATTTATTTACTGGTGTCCTAATCAGGGTTCATAAAAACAATCCTGGTATCAATAAGGTTCCTGTATATACAAGTATATAATAAATAATGTTGAAAATTTTAAAAATGATAAAAAAATTTATTATCTATAGACAAAAATGAAATATACAAAATAGTAGAATAGGCGAAGGTGCTGGGATAGATAGTTAAATATACTTAAACTGGGAACACTTAGCTAAAACTAAAGCTAGCTATTTATGCTTAGTAAAACACATATAAAGAGAAACAATAGTAATGTAAAAATAATAACATTACAGTGAGCAGTAAGTTCAACAAACCAAAGTTTTCCGTTTGTTAGTCAGCTAACAGCTTTATGTAGCATTTTGAATTTTAGGACAAACACATTAGTTACGCGCCAGGGGATACATTAATTATGCAACAAAAACATAAACAATATGGTGGCTAGGTTTTTTTTAAAAAAAGCGGTAAAATATAAAACGTCAAGAATTTGAGGCTTTTCTTGGAAAATGCGAGTCTGCTTGCTCCAGTGACATAAAAACTAAACGTCTGAAAACATCAAAGTTCTTACTATTATTGATTTTAAATCCACTTCAAACTCTAGCCTTTATTTTCTACTTCTAACTTTACTACTTTACTTCTAGCTCTAGCTACCACTTCTTACTTCACTTCTTGGACTTTTCTTTCTGTGAATTACCTTTTTGCACTTTTTTCAAGACCAAGGGACCGTTCTTTTGTTGTTGTTTTTTTCGGTGTCGAGGGACACCATTTTTGTAAAGAAAGCCGTTAAATTTATTTCAGCAAATCAAGTTGCTCCATTTTGATCACGTGATGTAAACAAAGTAAACCCGCTAGCAAAAATGGATATAACTTGTTAGAAGACTTCAAAGGAAATGTCGGCTACATCAAAGGAAAATGAACACATCCACTTTGCATTTCACAGACAAACGGACACACTTAGCGTATTATTATATAGATAACGAATATTTATACGGGATAATCAATAAAAAATATATACAGTAAAATATATAAAAACAAATTTGTTCTCCCATTGAGTCCTGTTAAAAAAAATCTAAAAGTTTTGATAAGGAAAATGTGTAGGAAAAAAAAAATTGATAACAATTAAAAGCATCATTAATAAGTTCCTTCTTTTTTCATCCATGCCAGTAAAGGTGGAGTTGGGAAGAAAAATGAAGGAACCATGGAAGAAGAAACTTTTCTTGGAAATTTCCAATTTCACTTTAGGTAGACGTATGAGTGTGTTTTTATTTCTGGTGTTGTTTGACATATTATCAAAATACACACGTCTCCAGTAATACATTTGAACACTTTTTAAACAAATACGTTTTCGCATCAAATGAGCAATCGTTGGAATGGTTTTCGTAGCAGGTTTCCCACAGAAGAAATAATGGCACGGGCTCTGTTATCGAGCGATTGGATCTTTTCCTTGTTTGTTCTGTTACTTTCACATGTTAAAATCGAACAATAAGTGAACAGTGGCAGAACCAAAGATTGGAATATGGTTTTTACAGTGAGCTGCGGTCGTAACCTTCGAAGAAGGTTCAGTCGACTAACTGCTTTTCTGTAGGTGGCATCACTGTGGTCAGCCAAGTGAAGACATTTGTCCAGCTTGATACCAAGGTATTTGAAAGAGCTCGTTTCTGAGATAGTATGATGTCGATAACCAATGTTCAAGTTAACGTTTTTGGATTTTTGGGCAGTCCCAAAGATCATACATTCAGTTTTTCCTGGATTTTTGAGCAAATCGGAAGCACGGTTATAGGTCGATAGTTGTTCATCACATGCTTTGAACCACTTTTATAAACTGGTGTTACTTTGCCGATTTTAAAATCCTCTGTCACAGTCCCTGTTTCTTAATATAAATTAATGATATAGCTTAGTGGTTCCGCTATATATATTGCAACATCTTTTAAAAACCCTGGTGATAAATCATCTACTCCGCTTCCTTTCTTCCGTTTCAGACCCTTCAGATGCTTGAAGAATTCATTCACAGTAACAGGTTCAAAAGAAAAAGTATCTCTAGTTCCATTGCGATTTTTGTATGGTTGCGACCAAACAAAATCTTTAAAATAGATACAACCGGTTTTTAGTTTGGTAGCTACATTGGAAAAGAATTTACAAAATTGCGATGAAATAGTTGTTGGGTCACAGGTGATCGAACCGTTTATTACAAAAGATTTAGGGCATGAAATTTTGTCTTTTGTTGGAAAGATGCTTTTTATGGCATTCCAAAATTTTCGTGGGTTGTTAACCGATTCTTTCAGAATGGTTTTTTATTGTTTTTTTTCGCTCTATTCACAAGAATATTGGTTTTGTTCCGTTGAAGTTGGTATTTGGTATAGTCTTCATTTGATTTTGTTCGCTTAAATTTACGGTGAAGAGAGTCTCGAAAGTTCATTTCTTGTTTTAATTCCCAGGTGATCCACGGTTAGTGCTTCCCTTTCACTTGTTTCTCTATCACGGGGGCATGTCTATTGACAATGTCTACTAAAGAGCTTTTCATTTTATTCCATGCAGTGTTAGCATTTTTTGTTTCGTAAATAGCATCCCAGTTCGCCGACGGGAGCTCAGCATCGACATTAGGCTGACAATAATCGGAATAGTCACGGTACTTGATCGTTGTTCCCTGGATCTTAATGTTGTTTATTTTTCGTATGCAACCAATAACATTATTGTCACTTAGGGATGGTGAAATAACGGCAGCGTGACAAAGATTATCGGGAGCATTAGTTAAAATGACATCGATCAGTGTTTGCGATTGAGTATTTACTGTGGTGGCTTCCTTAATTATCTGTTGAAGTACATGGAGCTATATTAGATCTTTTAACAATCTATGGGACTTTTCGTCAAGATAATTGCAATTTATATCGCCAATGACAATACCAACCTCGAACCCAGGGCCTGTAGCGTTTTTTGATATGAGGATGAAACGTGTACGAGGCCCTGGTACAACAGACTGAAATTCGCCCAAAATTAAGCATGCAGAGAAAAGTAATGTATGCGTGACGTTTCGATCAAAGATGGTGTTTTCGTGGCGTGAATTTGTAAGGAGTTTTGCTTGGTTTTTGTAGCTAGAGGTACCTAGCTATACACCGTACAATTCCAGAATAGATACAACCCTTAGTGACTTTCTAGTCATTTTGTGGTGTATCATACATGTAGTAAAAACTACAGCACTTATAAATATTATAGAATAATTTACACCAGCTGCAAAAATAACAGATGAAAGGATGGACCACTACTTAGCACTTACCAATATTGGAGAAAATTCAGAGATCTTTAGAGGGCCGAAATTTTCCTGACCATAACAAGTCAAATGTTTAGAGTCAATAGTTTGAGGACAAGGACGTCATTGGAGTTTTATCAAAAGCATATGGAAAATCTTTAATTTTTTCCAACTATTAGCTAGCTAGCTACTAGCTAGCTATACCAAATGCAATTATTAAAGATCAAGTGAATTTTCTTGAAGATGTAAGAATGACTTGATACATTTTACGTGGTTTAATCTTTGAGAAGAATGCTGTACAGATGTTGTTTGAGGATCTCTGTCTTAACAATAAAATAGAAGATGTGTTGTCATCATTAGAAATTTATCAAAAAATGTCAAAGCTTGTGTTATTGACGAGGCTTACTGCTTCAACACCTGTTTTGTACTTTATATATATATATAGCTATATGACCAATACTTATACTTACTTATACTTAAGAATATCTATAACAACCGGATAACAGGAAAAACAGTGACTAGAATGAAACATATTATATTTGGAATAAGAACCTTAGCAATAATCTGTCAATCCAAACAGAAAAAATGTATATATACCGCAGAAAAAAGAGAAAAGTTGGCAAGGAATAAATATTGCAAATTAAGGTTATAAAAAATAACATATTAAACAAACAAGTACATTAAAAACATAACAACATCTAGCAATTGTTTAATTGTGCAATTTCACACACCACAAACAAAGACCATGTAAAACCAAATTCTTCGTTTACGTTATTATAGCAACCTCTGCTTTTGGTATGGGAGTTTATGCAATATGTTATATAGTTGTGATTTCTTGTATACACGCTTTTTTTTTATAAGAATAGTGTTTTTTCGTTGAGGGTGAAGTATTCTTATGATTTGGCAAAATATGAGGGTGAAGTATCCTTAATGTATTCTTATTTTTCAGAGTAAAGTTTCTGTCACATGTATGCACAAGAACAACTATTTCGCGACAGCTGAATTTTCCATTTGCTAGTTTAAGAGTTGTTATTATATTACTGTACATACTTAGCCGAAACATGGTTTTTGTTAAAGAATTGTCTCATTTTGATTTCCCTAATTTTTTTGTTAACTAACAATTTTATTCTAAGCAAACTCACCCTGGAAATATTCTTAAGATATTCTTACAATTTAGGCAATTTTCACCCTGATATTCTTATAGAAGTTATTCTTATAAAAAAAAAAGCGTGTATATTTATTTTATTTTATACAGCTAGCTATACTTTATTTCCTAATTTATTTCCATTTATTTTTCAATACTTTAGCTAGTATTTTGTCCTAAAAGTTTGTTAAAAGATATCTCTTGACACGTGTGGCATTTTAAGAAAAATTGTTGTGTTTGTGCATCTTTAAGCCAACAGCATCTGGCTAGTCAGCATACACACTACAGAGTTTCATCTGTAAGAAGTTTTTCTTTACTTTTTAGCATATGAAAACAAAAAATAAATTTTCAGTTTCTTTAAAATTAAGTATTGTGTCCCAACAAAAGGTGAGATTACCTGTTACTTTCGTTCGCAGGACAGGATGTTCGTCGCACTATTCCATTTGATTTGTCAGCTGCCTTTTTCACCATCATCAGTGAGGAAACAAAAGTAATGTTTATAATTTTGAACAGCTTTGATAAATTTGTAAACGATGCAAGGAAGTCAAAAATAACGTGAATATAAATATTTTCTTCATAAACAAGTAACCAAATCTTCGTAATGCTCATCGCCATATTTGTTGTTGATAAAAAATTGCAGTGCTTGCAAAAAAACTTCTGCATTAATTATCTTTTTAACATAATTTAAAAAAGCCGTACGCGCAATCTCATTGGTTGATTAAGTCTGTTGTACCAGGGCCTCGTACGCGTTTCATCCTCATATCAAAAAAACGCTACAGGCCCTGGGATCGAGGTTGTGACAATACAATTCTTTATTTTCTGAGTTAACATATTTTAATGATTTGAGGAAATCTTCTGTAAATGTTTTACTGAGATGTTTCGGTGAATCCGGGGTCGATATAATACACCAATAATAAAGGTTTTCGAGTTTTTCATTTTTACTTCAATCCATATACATTCTACGTTTTCCGTTTCAAGGTCGTATCTTCACTATGTAAAATCACTATTTTTCCAGGTGTTTGTTAATGGTACCGGACACGTTTCAACATCACCGGCAAGTAACAAAATCAATAAGACATACATAAGTTTGTTGACGTTTGGAAAATTTCTCTTACCAACGATCAAACTTGATAGAATATGACAATCCCTATTGGTAGATGCTTGCCTCTGTTGATTCACCAGAGTATTGTGGTACTTTCTATAGAAAAATCTATATTTACTTGTAGCATAAATCAGAAAAAGAATTAAAGTCAACGGAGCAGTGGAATCACGTCCTGCCGCCATGTTAATTCGAAGTATCGAAGTACTGATTGCGTCTCCCCCTCCATCGTTTAGCGAATGCCCATAATGCTTTTAAAGTATCAAAAAGCCCAAAATTTTGTTCCATCGAAACACTTCTGATTATTGATGTGCCTTAAATCAACTCTGTAGAGGAGCCAAACCTTTAGTTAATAACAATTCACAGCTGACATGTCGAGTATATCATTGTAAAACCTTTGTTAATCACATCCCGTTTTTGGTGCTTCAACAAAGTGCTTATAAAAAATTATGCACTGTCTCCGTAATCATTATATCGTTAAATTTTCACACGATGGGTAATGGATTTTTGGGGATGTTATGCTTATATGGGTGTGCTTGGCAGCGCTTGAGGTGTATTAATAGATGTGTTATGCCTGAAGATGTACTGCGGCTACTTAATCTTTGTGTTACATGGTTGCTGCACGCGATGTTGGTGAATTAAATTGTATATCATCTTCAAAGATTTAAAAACAAACAATATGAAACCTTTATCTCCTACACGTTAGAATGTTTAGCGTGTGTGCTGCATTTTATTGTGCTAATGTCTGTGTTTTTATCTGTTATAGGTGGGATATAAATCCCATGGCTTATCTTGTCGCTCAAAAAATCTATGTTAGATTCTGTAGAAGCTTACAAATCGAAATCATGTTATGTAACCCACGCTACCTATTTTGGTAAAACGTAAACGTTGATAACGTTAAAAACTAAAAGTTAAATATCTCCTCAACCGTTTTTTAAAAGTATATGAACCTTTACCTTTACTGTCACAATGTCTTCACAAATTTCTGGAAAAAAACTTGTATATGCACGGAATGTTTCATCTAACAAATCAATATTTACTTGTAAACGTACACAAGTTTTAATGTTTACACTAGAACCATTTTTGCTTATTTTTTGCCACCGTTCACGGACTTTTTTCTGCAAAGGCAAAGGGGAGGGGGTCTTCAAAAAAGTTTAACGAAAGATTTTGTTTCCCGGACACATCTCGTTAAACTACTATTACTCGGTAAGTCCTTTTTTTCCTTAGCACGCAAAGTGTTGAAGTTATTTTTTTTACTAGAGATGGAACACACTTGCGAACGAAAAAACATTATAGAATGTTGTCGATTTTGTTGGTAAATATTAAAGATCTGGATTACTAATTTTATACGGTTTAATTAGTTAATTAAGTATGGACATTATACCCTGTAATTTGTCTGTATCATTTAATTAATGAATTACCTATTGAATATATGCAAATACAGATCTTTTTATTTATTTATTTATTTTATTTATCATTTCTTCGGCTTCCATTAGATACAAATGGTTCTTCTGCCTAAACTAAAAATGTATATAAAAATATAATAAGCAATCCGTAAAATTTATTTAATGAGTAAGTTAAAATAAAAAATACACACAAGTAAAACCGCTGCAGACACAAGTAAGTAAGGAATAGAAGGAATTTTGACAATGCAACGGCATCACAGGGGTCTTGGGGAAACGAATATGAGAGATTAAGGTAAAAAAGTACTATGATCTTGCATCGATGCAAAATTTAATAGAATCTTCTTTCTTTCGATTCGTTATAGGTGTTGCCTGCCAAAAACTGAAACGGGTCCTTCTCCGCTGTGGCTAGGTCATGATGCTTTTGTTCAGTTGTTCTCGTTTGTCTTCTTAACTGGTGTCGAGCGAGTTTAAGGTAACCAGGAACTCTTGTCCCTTTATTAAGTTTATAAACGAGTTTGGAAGTTTGGCAATAGTTCAAAAAGTTCTTTAATTGGTATTCATCTCAGTCTCGTTACCACCTCTTCTCGACAGTAGCGACCAATAACTAAAAAAGCAGCAGAATTTTGGAGCTTCTGTAATCGTGCTATTAAATATTGTGGAGCGTTTTAAAAAACAATAGAACCGTAATTAATTTTTGACATGATCATACATTCTGCTAAGCTTTTTCTTACACGAAAAGAAGCAAATCTTTTCAGTTTTCTTAAAACAAATAACGTAGCGAAACCAGAGTGGTAACGTGGCATAATTATCTTTATTCTTGGAACTATGGCACATTGTCGCAATTGGAGGACGAAATATAATCTTGCCGAAGCAGTCGAAACATCATAAAATACATAGCTAGCTATATTTATAAACGCTTTTTCAAATCAGTAACTAGCTTTTCTCGCTTTTTACCAGCTGAAACTTTCAGGTTGCCTGAAAAAAGTATGCAGCTGTAAGGGGTTAACAATCCGAAGTATTTTAAGGGAAGAAAGTGTTTGCGGAAGAAACGTTTTGATGGTATAAAATTTTACAACAAATTTATATTCAAAAAGTAAGGTCACTTAAAAACTGCAGAGGATTTTTCTCGCAAAATTTTTGACAAGAAATGGTCTTAGAGGAATTTTACTAGAGGAAAAATTTTGCAGAATCCTAAAATATTTTCCCTTTGCAGATAACAAAAATAATAAACTTTCAATATCTGCCAAAATTTAACAACAACATCAGCTTGCAATCCAACTTCCACAGGTTTTTGTACCTTCTGAACTTATTGCAGGAATCTTTGTGAGAACATTTGTTCCGATATGTTCTTATCTTTCGTGGTAAATTTCGGCTTCTAACATTTCGCAATGGCCTTCTTAGCAAAAAAAAAAAAAAAATTGATGGGTAAGGTTTCTAATATTCTGTTACTGAGTCCAGGGATCAGGGCCCTAAAAAAGCTTTTTATTCAGAAGTATTCCTAGCTTAGGAGATTCAGTGCCTTCGTGTTATTTTTAGAAGTTCAAGATAAACCTATCATCTATTTGTGAATTATCCTCAAACTAACAGATGCAAAAAATAATACTAGTACTATAAAAGGCATTGTTGTCTGCGAAGCCTCTTGCTAAAAAATTAGAATGCTTAACCTTATTTGATCCGGAGGCAGGGGGCACCCCCCTTCCCCTGTTGGTATTTTTAAATATTCTTTTTTGCTATGCTGCATTGTTTTTATAATTACTGAGTTTTTATATTTATCGATTAGACACCTGCATGCAAAATGTCTATTACAGGAAACTACATTTATAAAAATTCTTATAATCAGGAAAACATGATATCTTTTGTTAGGATTATCCTTAGAACTTTAAACTTACAACACCATTTTTTTTTTCAAGAGAAATCATCCTGTAAATGTTGGACACGTCATTAAGCCGATTTATCGGTTTGATTTAACCCAAAAATTGGGGGAAACTGACTGAAAACTTTGTTGCGAACTATGTAATAACCGGTGAATGTGTTAAATAACTTTTATTTTTATGTCAGAACCTTTAACCAGATTGTGAAAATTTACTTTTAAACTAAAGTAATTGAATTTTAACCCTGCTGGTGCGGGTCCCGTATATATGCGGAATAGCCACGGGCCTTTTACAGGCTCGCCCAGCTCCGGCACAAGCAATTTCAACA
Source organism: Hydractinia echinata (assembly GCA_030067915.1). Lineage (NCBI taxonomy): Eukaryota > Metazoa > Cnidaria > Hydrozoa > Anthoathecata > Hydractiniidae > Hydractinia > Hydractinia echinata. The sequence goes on from JASGCC010000001.1 coordinate 3,704,709, forward strand.
AACTGGCTTTGCTCAGATCTAGTAGTAAGACCAAAACATTGCCTTTTAAAAAGAAAACCGGCGTCTGAAAGCGCTTTTTGGTGACATGTCCAAAAAATCTCTCCGCAAATTCTCCCAAGTCCGAGATCGATGGTCAAGTTACAGACCACCAATGCAGCGCAAAATCATCCAAACACAGTTTTGTGTCATCGCACACCTACTTAGCATTCGCCCAATGCATTTGCGACACATCTAATGCTCGCAATCCTTTCTTTTGCTAAACTAAAGTTAACAGCCGAGTGGGTTGCCCGGGGGGTCCAGGGGTGCAGCGACTGAGCATCTAGTTCGTTTGTGTTCTTGAGTTATGGTCAACTGAATATTAATTGTGTTAAAATTGGGCTTTTTGACAAATGAACCGAATAGGGTTTGGGGAAATGGCTACAATAGTTTTGTTTATATATACTATCGCCAAAAATATGGCCCGACAATATTTATTTTCGGTGAAAAATTTCTGTGGTGACAGCCTTAACCTGTGCATAAGCTTATATGGAGAGGAACTGTTATTTTAAAAGACATATGGCAATCTAAAAGACATATGGCAATCTTATGAGTGTATCCACTGACTTTTTAAATTACTCTCTTTAATTTTAGACCTGACAACAAGTTCAAGAAAAAAGAGACGCTTCGCGATTTCACTACGCCTAATACCATAGTCAGAAATCACGTAATGTTTTTTGAGTAAGAACAATCAAGTTGTGGGAATATTTAAGTTGAAAGCCTAGTTATGCATACTTACAAATCCGTTTATCTACAATAACATCGTAACAAAAAATAATATGGTGTTATAGAGAAAGGCTCCGATCACCCATTACTATTTGTAAAAGACTTCTTTTTCGACCTCGACCGACCGACCTTATTCGATCTGCGAGAAAATTATTTTAGTACCTTGCACTTGCTGAAGACGTCTTATAATGGCGTCTGCTATGAGAAGAATTCTTATTGTGCGCTTTCCGTGTACGGAAGTCCTCATAGCGTTCTCTTCTTGTATAAGATTTGATATATTGCTTTTTAGTTGCCTTTTTACTTGCATGGAAATGCTCATAGCGCCTTATTGTTGCTGAAGACTTTTTATAGCGCCCTTTACTTGCACGGAACTCTTGATAGCGCCCTCTTCTTGTGGAAGGTTTCTTATAGTGCTCTTCAATTACACGAAACTTTTCATAGCGCCCTCTAGATTTCTTATCAATCTTTCTATTTCTCAAATTCTTCTTGTCTTGTCTGCTGTCTTTATCAAGCAGCTTTCCTTTTCGCACTGAAGGTTTTAATTTGATGTTCTTCAGTTTTATCAGAAAAATGTCTTTGATGTATTTCCAAGGATAAATTCCTAATCCTGGTTGTTGAGACAGTCTAATTTCGCTTTTTGTTGAAATCTGAAATACAAAAGAAGAAATATTGCTTACTGGATGTGAACAGGACTCATGTTCCTTTTAAATGGAAGAATTTTTTTATTTTTCTCGCATTAGCAACTTCGATATTATTTACATTGACGTAAAAAATGTTAAAACATTATGGTTATTCAAGCTCTGCAAACTCTACATCCCCGAACATAATATAGTGGAAGGAGAGGGGAATTTCAAAGTTTATAGCCACAAGTAATTGAGAACGCCGTTTCTATGTAAGTAACATGCATTCCAAACTTGTCAATGTTCACAATGTTCACAGCAGACTTAGGATGTTACATTATTTGGTGAAATCCATAAAGTTAACAGTACTAATTCTGCTGACGTCAGTACGCCCAATTCCTCAATATTTCGGCCCCTCCTGGTCTCCGAGAGGATCGTTACATATAATGTGGAAATTGTAGAAATCGCAGCTGGCGCATTTTTGACATTAATTACTCATTTTTTACCGAATTTTTTAACCGAAAACTTCGGAACACACCGGAGTGTGTTGCGAAAGTTTATTCCCGCAAAATATTTAAAGTTAAGAAAAAAAACGCAAAATAATTTAGTATCAGTAGTTTAATTTAGTATTTTGTTAAAATCGCGAAATCGAAAAATTTATTCCAGTAAGAATTTCTTAAAAACAAGTCGCTAAAGTCAATTTTAGCGGTGATTTTGGTACTGCGAAAATTTTTTCCCGCCAAAAGCTTCTTCCCCTGAAGTATAAAGATGTAGCTATGGCTGATAGAAACAGAAGCGTATTTGCTTGGCGTTCAAAATCAAGCCTACTTTTAGGTATTGTTGTCTTAACCAATCAGGTGTTGTAAATAAACCGCCTGCACGGATTACACGGGTTTTTTTATAAGTCAACCAGTTGTTAAGGGTCTAAGCCTAAAATGGGGCCAAAAGTTAATTAGTATTTTTTTACCCATGCCATATAAACAGAAAGTAAAAGTGATATCATGCTGAAAAATTTTCCCGAAGAAATATTTTCTATCTGAACAATCCTTAATCTCCAACAAGTCGCAGTTTCACGTTGAGAAATATTTTGTGAGTCATCGCCAATCAAAATGGCTGCCGATGTAACAACGTTAAATGTTGCAATTCTTATTGTAATGTGAATTTGCTTCATAGTAAAGTGTCATTTTAATAATAAAAAAAAATCAGAGTTTGAACGTATCTGTTTGACCCAGTGCAGTAATATATTTATAATTTAAAAAGAGTGTGTTGAATGTTGCAAGCTGCTCTTTTGTTGCTAAAGATTGATGTAAAATTTACACGCATTTTTAGAAACACCTGTCTACTTTTTAATTTTTTAAAAATAGAATCAACAATTTCTTCTCGTGATGTTTTATTATGGAAATCTAAGGTGGAGCAGGCAACATGGGGTACCATTATGAATCGAGCATGTGTCGTTGTATTGTTCTTTTTCCGAACGGTTGTAAGAAGTAATTTTTGATATATTGTTGAAACAAAGGACAGGCGTGAGATAAAGTTTAGAAGGTGTAATTATTCGCACTTAAATTTGAAATTATTAGAGAATGAAACATGTGAAAATAAAATCAGTGTAATGAGATAATTCAAAAAAGATAAAAAAAAAGCTAAACTATTTTGGCCCCTTTAATAATTAAGGTACCCCATATCTTATAAACTTTAGCACATATCTGCAAATGTCTCAATACAACAAAAATTGTGTCGGAAAATTTTTGCTGTTGTTATAAAAAAAATCAGGTCTTGATTTTGTTACATAATGATACATGTTCTTTGAGATCTAGGAGCTATTTGATGAGAAGAAGATATATATAAAAAGTACAGGAAATTGTGGACAGAATTAGTTGATCCCCTCCCCCCAAAAGCAAAATCTATTTCTCCCTGGAAAGCAAAAAAACATTTAATAATAGGTTTTTCGCGTTTTTAAAGCTCAATTACAGCATCCAGCAATAAAAGAAAGCTACTTTTGTCTCCTCTTTCTCACCTGGGGTTACCCCGTTCCAAGCAAAACAACAGAGAAAAACAAACTCTATTTTAGCATTTTTTAGATAAAACTATTTTCAAGACTCCCTACATATATAATAACAAACAAAACTAATTTCCCGCAAGTAAAATAACGAAGAGTCATATCCTACCGCTTTTTTTCCGCCATGAGGGATTCCACCAAAATATATACTAGATACGTGAGAAACTAACCAACATAATATCGTTAGTTGTGAGATATCCATTCTATAGGGCTAAAAAAATAAACAGAATTTTAAGATATTTAAACTGTTTGAAAAGTATGATTTATTTATTTAAATATGTATAACGTACGATTAGGAATGAGTCTAAATTTCTTTTGTAACTTGCGTAGTAAATTCCTCTCTTCTCACAGGCTGTAGCTTTTTTGGTCTTCTACGTACTCACATTAAGCATGTGTTCTATCTCCCAGGATAAGCCGGCTGTAACTATTAATCGTAATCTCAGCGTCGTTTCTACCTATTTGATTTAGTTATTAAAAGCAAATTCATTACTTTTTAAACAGGTGCAGAGATGTGGATATGATTAAAAAATCATGATTCCTCTGGTGTTATTTATTTCAAACAACGGATCTATTTGAACGAAAATGAAAACAAAAAAAGCACGTGGTAAAAAACGTAAATCCGTTTCGTGGCTATCGTTTTTGATTTTGAGTATTGGCCATTTTAAAAATATTGTGATAAATGATGAAAACAAATACTATCTTAGTTTTCTTTGAAGTTTCCGTCACTTTGTTAATAACACTAACGACTAAACAGAAATGTTGCATAATCTATCCTTTCAGTGGAGTATTTAAGAAGTCAGTTACATGTACCCGAAGTGAAACTCGCGCCGGTGTGAGATTTCTAGCCAAAGTGAAAAGTTTTCGCGATATAAGTATAAAAAATACGCCAAAAGAATGATTAGTTGAAGCGAATTTCACTTTGCGTAGAAGGAGTCGGTTACACGTAAGTAAAGTAAAATTCACGTCGGCGTAAATTTGTCTTTGCCGAAGTAGACTTACTTCGGTCTCCTATGAAATCTTTATAGATGAATACATGTTCAGAAACGAGCAAAGTGTAATCTCACGCCCGTGTAAGAATAGCAGAATTTTTTATGTAACCACAATTATTTTTCATTTTGGGTAAAACATATCGTAGGATTAAAATACACTACTTCTACATAGGCAAAGTGAAACTCACTTCGGCTAATAATTTTCTTTGTAATACAGTATTTTGTTCAAACCATACGACTACAAATTTTTTATCAGAAGATTGTTTTTTCGTTTCAACATAAGTATTCTTAACTACTAGCCATAGTTACCACTAATGCGCCCCGAATTGCTAATAACGACTTAAAAATACGAATTTAGAACGGGATCGAAATTCAAAATGGAAAATAGTGGATGTTTCATGTAACTGCGTGATAACGGGTATGATAACAGAAATGCAGAACGGAATCGAATAGAGACTTGTGGATAAGCTTATTGCCCAGGGGAAATATTATAAATAAGAAGCCCTGCATTAGCCTGGAAGATTCTGAAATTTGAAGTGTAGACTTTGAAAACGGAGAACAATGGGTAAACAAATCATAAGTATCCTAATTCTCAATTATTATTGTCACTAACCTAAAATACAACGTAATAAATAAAAATTAAGAAATATTTTTTTTACATATATATATACAGTAGAGTCTCCATAACTCGAACGGCAAGGGGTAAAAGGAAACCGTTCGAGTTAAGGAGACGTTCGAGTAGTAGAGGTTTTCAAGTTTTTTCAAAATTTTTCCCTTATTTGCCTACCAGATGAACAAAAACAGTATATTAAGTACGTAGTCTTACTTATTGGGGGTTCTGGGTTGGTGAAATACAAAAACAGAGCGTTTTAGTTGCTTTTTGCTCCAATTGTTTGAAAAAAATCAGTTATAATTGATTGTTTACAAGTATCATCATAATTTTCTTTTTGACCCTGCCACAGACGCCATTGTCAGATTGCTATGAAATTCTGTTTTTGAAAATTGGTTAAAACACAAACAAAACATTCGAATCATGCATTCGAACAATATAAGGCCCACAACACACGTAAACATTAAAATATGAAAATGATAAAGAGTTAAATGATCAGGAAAACTTATCAATTTTTTTCAAAATGCCACAAAATTCGAGTTATGGAGTCAAAAACCTTCAAGGGACAAAATAATCTGTTCGACTTAAGGGAACATTCGAGTTATGGAGGTTCGAGTAGTAGAGGTTTTTTTATAAGAGTTTATTAGGAAATTTTCACGGTGCCAACGAATTCGTTCGAGTTAAGGAGACGTTCGAGTAATAGAGGTTCGAGTTATGGAGACTCTACTGTATATATTCTAAAAACTTTAACTGGATATTTTTTATAACTGATCTGAAAAATTCTTGAAATTCTAGGATACAGATTGTTATGTATGAACTTGACCATTCGAATATAACAACTTCTGAACAAGTTCAATTTCAATGAATTATTACTCAATAATTTACCAATAAAATCCTTTAAAATTTACTCTGAAGATTTTTTGAAAATGCTGATGGTGCATGGTTTGATAACAGTCGATCTGAAAAAGAAAGTACATTTAAAAATAAGAAACAAGAATACAATTTTACCAGGAACTGAATTAATACCAGGTTGTGTAATTATTGTCTCCTTTTTTTATTTGAAGTGAGAATTTATTAAAAAGATACAAATCAATGTCATGTGATGCACAAGGTATATTATATCAATATATGTATATAAATTTAGTCAAGCTGGCTTTCGATATCATTGTTAAACAAGTAAAATTTAAGCAGGCGATACATGATTTTCAAACCTGTGGACAATACAGGATTTATTTTGCCGAAATCGATTTATTGAATTGAACAAATTTGATCGTTTATTATCCTTTTTTGATTTTGAGGAAATTTATTGGTCATTGTTTTGTTTGACAAATTCAAAAAGTTGAACATATCTAACTTTTGAAATTTCGAATTGAATTCAACAAGTTGAAACAAAAAAGGGTAAACGCACAATTAATAAATTTGTCAAATTTAATAAATTGATGGTCTTTTCATGAGATTTTTAAAATCAAGTCTTTTCTAAGAAATCTTAGAAAAATATATTGTGATACTTTAGGTAAGGTCATGAAAGTTTTTCAAGCAAATTAGGGTCCATTTTTTTCAACAAAATATCTGGCTATTAGGCACTCAAGGAGAACTGATAATTAGCCAGTAACAGAATGGTTAGCCGATGCAGAATAATTATATATAGGGTGCGTACAGTATAATTAGCCGCTCATACAGCTAATTATACGATATAAATTTTTTTGACTTAAATTTCCACACATTTCTTCGTTATCGATCTCCCCATAGCCATCTATATTTATATAGATCCACATAAAGTTGTACTTCAATTAAAACCAAAAATAGGAACAAGAAACGCTTGTCCCAAGAAGATAATAGTGTTACTGTAGCAGTATGTCATGTTATTTAACAAGACACTATTCTGATTTCAGGAAAAAACATGAAAAGTGAAGAACACAAAGAAGCCTGTAACAACAATTATACTGTGGGTAGCGTATAGTTATACTGCAACGGCTACTATCATGTTATTGGTTAATTATTAGTTCACCTCGACTGTTCAGTGCAAGCAACAATAAATTTTTGTCAGGCTTCGACAACTTTCCTGCAGAAGATATAAAAAATCCTGTGACGAATATCTTTTTACCTGATAGCAATAGCCTCACAAAGGTTCCTTCGGAAGTTATTTTAGCCCCATTTTTCTCAAAAGAACAGGAGTCGGGTATCCAGCTCCTCATGATAAAAAGAGGGTGCCGATAAGCTGCAAACGCCCGCATATAAAAGGGTGAGTTTGACGGCCTTTTGAATGAAATTATTGGTTGTCCTCTGAAACTGCATGCACTTTCCCGAACTCTCCCTAACTCACCCCCGGAGCATTCATGATGCAATTCCTTGTAACATACAATGCGGACGACAGTTGGAAGAAGGCGCTTTTTTCGGGCATCTTTTGCGTTATGCGAGTTTTTCGAGTCAATACTTGAATTTTTTCGAAACGCCGGACTCGCCCTAACTTTTTTTACGGCGTATGCGGCTTATCAGCACCCTTGTTGATAAAATTATGCAAAGCAGGACAAAGGTTTTTTAAAGGTAATTAAAGCACTATTTTGTGTAGCTAGCTAGCTGGCTAGCTTGATATATAGCTAGTAAAAGTAATTTTAGAGGAATTTAAAAATAGTATTTAGCTCCCTAGCTACATCAGTAAAGCTACTACGACAAGCCAGATCAGGAAGGCAAGACCAACACAATGTAAGCAGTTTTAGTCATGGCCGTATATACACGAAATCTTTAGAGATAATTGACATCATAATGTACCTTAACATCAGATAACAACCTTAACATGTAACATCCTTCTTCACAAGAAGGCAAGTATTGACGTACACAGCATTAATAAAGAGTTCAAAAAATGTATCAACGGCACAAGAAAACTTCCCAGTTATAAATTTTGATGCATCCCTAAATTGCGGCCTTTGGATCAACGCCAGGAACCGTCCTAAGTTTAATTTCATATAAGACGTAAGTAATCCTTCCACTTACTTACCGTTAACAGGTTTAGCAACAACGTGGTTCAGACAAAAACAAATCTATTCTTGAAGATAAATTCACGTGGGCTGCAGCGACATTTAAGCACATTAAACGAGGCAAACGAAGCCTCATATTACAAAGCTCCATATTAGCATAACAAAAGAATCTCGATTAACATTTTTTATCGCATTCAAATCTTTAGAGACAACAAGGACACCGAGACAAAAAAAAGATTTGCTCGATGAGTGTTTTTTTTTTTTCTTGGTGGTACCAAACACATAGGTTGTGTTATATCAGAGCCGGGTTGGAAGATCGAGCAGAAATCCCCCGCGAAGTAGAGAGTGGAAAAAATTTTTCTGCCATACACCAACACAGACACTATATACCCGCGGTCCACTAAATGTGCGCCCCTTCGACGGGGCGCAAAAATCGACGGAAATTTGCACGTCGCAGCAAAGGTCGACAAAAATGTATCGTTTATGTTATTTTTAGCTTGATTAGCACGACCCGCTTTTGGCCGACAGACAAAATACGGCTATTATTATAGAGACTTTTGGGCAAAAATTATCCCGATATATTCTTAGCATATTCTTAGCATAGTTAAAATTGAAAGATCTGAAAATGCAAACTGGAATGAAAATCAACCCTAAGATACTTTGTTTAAGCAGCCTCATTCAACTGTCAACCAGTCAACTAGATTTTGTGGGGAGGGGGGGGGTAGCTACTTCAAATGAAACCTGAGAAAAGACATTTCACATCTATGATAGGATACAAGTTTATATGAATTAACAAAGAATGAAAAACCAAACGTTAACAATCATGTAAGCTAAATTTAATGATGAGAATATTTTTTGGATATTCCTAACTTTTTTTGTAGTATATTCTTATTCTTGGAAAAATCATTGTAAGGATTCAGGACATGGCATATAAATTCATGATAGTAAAACTTTTTCTGATCATGCTTTTATAGTTTTATCGTTGGTATCGTATTTAGGGATATCTTAAGGGACTTTATTTGCACGCATGTCGCGAATTTTTCTTAATTTCGTGCGAATTAGTTTTCACGAAAATAATTTTCTCTAAGTTTGTTGTTGTTCACTTCACTGCCTTTGTAACGCGTTCTTGGATTGTAAAATCTGATAAAATCTTTTAAATTAGATATTTACCCGATTCACCTGAGATGAATAACCGAAAACTACGGAAACACAGAATAAAAAAAGGTGATAAACGTCACGTGCGTTTATCGTTTATGAGTGAAACCTTTATTTAAGCAAAAACCTTTCGATAAACTGATACGGAGGTGTATAACTGGATACACATATTTTATAAGTTAATTTCATTATTTAGACCATCTTGAAAACAGTGATGGAAACATGCAGAAAAATATTTTCTGATTTAAAGGGTTTTTCTTGTCTGATGAGAATGGGGTATAAATAATCGCTTCATCAAATTAATTCTAGAAAATGTGACATGGGACCTAGTACTGAATTTTCTTCACTCAGTTCTCATGGTTTAACTGACATTTTGGCTCAAAGAGATGCAGGTGTGAAGTTCTGAAATGCTCTTGTTTTACGAACAGCACTTCTGCTAAACCTTCTTTGCCTAAGTAACAACCTTAACAGAAAAGAAAATTGGCGCTGGTTTCATTTTATGTTCATCTGAAATGAAGGAATTGATAAATTTTGTTTTCAATTTGGTGTAGTTTATTGTAAATTTTATTTGACATTATCAGTTTCTTATTTCTTTGATTAACTTTTTTTAGATCCAAAAACATTTCAAAGCTAGAATTTTTTAAACTTGTGCAAAATTTTTGGTTCAATTAATGTTGTTATGTGGTTTGTTTCTATAAATACAAAGATATAATTAATATTTTGAACAGTTTTCGAGTTAAGTAGTCGGGCTGCTTGCATGATTGCTGTAGCTCAAATTATAGCTTTTAATGCATCCAATTCCTTCGTTACGGATTTCCACTTCATTCTTTCGGTCGCGCGACTAAGCGAATTGTTCAAGCGAACGGCGCGAATGTTGTTTCCACTTTTTTCAAACTAGTGGCGCGACTGGTAGCTCTTAAAAACAAAGCATGCAAATAACATGGTGTTTCATATACTGATGAGCTATCTTGGAAGTAATGATCTTGACAAATTGACAATGACAAATTCTTGTTTTACTAATGCTAAGAAGACAATTGACGAGGGAAGTTAAAGGGTTCATCACTTGTTAGTAAATGAAATGCGATCTGCTTACGCGCTTTGTCTAGCATTTTAAAACAAAAGAAGGATTGGCTGAACTTATTTTCATTTACATGCTGGTAAATAACATTAAATTGATAGTTCAAAAGTAGAACTACTGTGACCGGTCGCACCAATCAAGCGTAGGCTACGTAAGGTTCTAAAAAATAGACTTTGTGCCTACGCAACTCAACGAATACCTTGCGAGTATTATTTTCGCGAATTTTTGTCAATTTAGGGAAATTGGTTTCCCCCGAAAATTATTGAATAAGGAGCTATTTGCAAAATTCCGAAAATTTAATTCCAGCCAAATTTGGATTATTTTTTTTTTTTTTGAAAATCGAAATACAGGATTTTTAATTTTTTGTCTTCTGACTTACCTAGAGCTACATATCATATATATGTGACCTTCAACTTCTGCAGTCTTTATACACAAAAAAAACCCTTGGAATCAGATAGATATTAATAAAGGTTCGTCAAATTCTTTTTTCACGAAATTTGTGAACTTTATTCTCGTATAATATTAGGACTTGTCATCTTCGCGAAATGCAGACCTCGCAAAAAATTCCCTTAAGGTATTCGTTTAGTCGAGCAACTGGTAAATGGACTTGAAACGCGCATTCACCGAACTCCAAAAGCGTTTAATATGTACTCGATTGATAAAGAATAGTTAATAAAGGGAACAAGAAATTAGTAAAAAAAATTTTAACTATTACACTTATATAGTCTCGTATTCATAAACCCTTGCGCTATCAGACTACGTTGTTGACAGGAAAATTTATTAATCACTGTTTTATTAAGTTAACAAAACCGATTCCATGTGTTTCTTGCCAGCTGATTATACGCAGATTGTTGAAGCCAAAACTTCAAAAACGTATAAAATTTCGTTACAAACTCAAACAAAAGGTGTGGAGTTTTTTTTGATTTACATCATAAGCTGGTTAAACATGTATCTAATTTTGTTATGAACATACTTGACTGACTTTTCTCTATTCTATAATGCTATCTTTATAAGGCTATAGGTAGAATAACTAGGTTGAGCTACAAAGAATCAATAACCATGGCTCACGTGGTTGTGTTCATCATCCTCGTCCTGTCTAGTGTTGTGAAGTCAAGTTGGATAAAGCAGATGGAAGGTAGGCGTATCCATTCAAGTAATATGAAGAACAAGAACGTGCTTTTCTTAGATAGCTTTTATGGACATATTCAACTGATTGTATTCTCTTTGTTAATTGATTTCCCAACATCTGAGGAATAGATAAAATACTTTTGTAGTCTAATTCCAGCAGTGTGAACAAAAAGCTTTAAGACAATAACTTTATTTATTTATGTCACTTCGCACCAAACATCCAAATTAGCCATTTGAATGTGCTAAATCGTCACTGCGATAAAGCGCTTGAAAAGACATTTCTTAATGAGTAGTTAAGTTCTGATAAAGACGTTGTTATAAGTAGGAATAAGATGGGATGGAAAGCACAAATAGAGAACACTGTTGTAGGAAACTACAAAATAGCTTGACTAATGTTAATTTCTTTACATTGTAGATCCAGTTCTATTTGAAGGGGATATGGTTTTAACTCCATCACAGCTGCAACAAGTAAAAGAAGGCACTTTCACATTTTCTTCAGTTACTTCAAAAAACAGATTGTGGCCGAATGGTATCATCCCGTACACCATTTCATCTGAGCTGAGTATGTGTTTATACATTCTTGATTGATGTAACAATGTAAACGGACCTACTTACTTGACTGACTTTATCTGCAACTGAATTGAGGTTTTCCAATGCTTCCGCTTGTAAGATAATGTAGTCTAAAATAAAAAGTAAAACATTAACATAATCTTACGTCAATAAAAATTAATGTTGCCAGAAAACTCAGAGACCACATTTATTCCTAAAACAATACACTTTATGCTCATCCATATCCTATACTACGGTGAATACCATGAACTAAATATATTTTTTGCTAGAGAGAGAACGAAAAGCAATGAAAGAACTTGACGAAGCTATCAAGCAGTATCATACTTACACCTGTTTGAGATTTAAAAGAAGAACAACTGAGAAAGGATATATCGAGTTTTATAAAGGAGGAGGGTAGGAAATATTTTTTTTAGTTTGATTTATTTTCGTTATTAATTTTTTGCGGGAAAGTTAATACCCGAGAGACTAAACAGATTTGCGTAAGCAAAAAATGAATGAGAAAATTTTTTATTACCGTACATAATAACTAACAGAATTGATATACGAAAAAACTTCAGGAAGTGATATTAAGTTTATTGGGAATTTTGGAAGAAAACTGAACAGATTTGATCCTTGTGATAGAAAAAAGAAACAGTAAGGTGAAGTGTTTTTTACTTAGTTAGTATGGAGACTACATGGCAACCTTAACTAGTGTTGCAAAAGTGGCTCGTTCTGAATTATTGGTGATAGCTTACATTTTTTTTATTGATATCCAAAAAATAAGTTGATAATGGTGGTCCTCGTACTGTTTTATTGACTATCATGAAATTTTTAATTCGTTTTCTGAAAACAAATTGATAAAAAGGTCTATTTCTTTTCTAGCTGTTCCTCTCCCGTTGGTTATGGTGGTGGAAGAAATTGGGTGTCTTTAGGACAATGGTGTTGGTGGAGAGCTACAATCATGCATGAAATAGGACATAGTATAGGTACGGATTAAGTTTGCAAGCAACTGTTTAAGTTTCCTGTGTTAACGTATTAAAAAATAACTTGATATAACAGCTTACTATTTTGTCAAGGATTTTTTTTGGCCTCAACCATGTCAGCCAAATTTTTCAACAAAAAAATTTGGATTGACGAATAATAAGCATTTTTAAATTTTTGTTATTCAGTGATTAACAACATTGCAAGGAACAACGCACAAAATTTGCGAAAGTTAAGTTTGGAAAGGCTTATTCCGTTAAGGAGTAGGTTAATTTTTGTTGTGTGACAACATGATAATATTGACATTTATCTAAATTGGCCTAAATTATTTTGTCACCCCAAAATTTCGTCGCCAAGGGCTTTTTTTTTTTTACAAAAACGCTTGACCAAGTAAGGCAACTAATTGCATCTTTTCGTGTGAGATAGTTTTTTAAAACATTAGCAATGAACCTTGTTTAGGATTTGTCCATGAACAAACTCGACCGGACAGGAACAAATACGTAAAAATACTCTTCGAAAATATCATTAAAGGTAGGTTTATGTTAAATCATATTCGTTGCAACTTCAGATAAAATTGTGTTGGAAAGGTTGAGCGTGGAAATGCGATGTATTTTCTAGAAGACAAGGTAATATTAACATTTCATTATGTGTAAACAGTCGAGTCTCTAATTAGCAGACACCTTTGGTGCAATTACTTTTTGTCCGCTAATTAGAGGTCATTTCCTACTTCAATTCAACAGGAAACGGGTTTGTAGAAGACTTGGCTTAAGAACTAGATAATTCATCAGGAAATTAGCTTAACTTAGGGGCAGAGAAAATCTTCAAATCAACATTACTACTTCATTTGTTGCAAAAATCGGATAGTAAAAGCATTTAAGTGCGATGCTAATGCAACAAGTGACATAAAATATAATTTTTAAGTAAAATATTTCCTCTTCTTCATTGTCCGCTAATAAGAGAGATTCGTGCAACGAAAAATTTCCGCTAATTGCTTTCTGTTATTAAAAGGTCTTTTAACGGTTTCAATGGTGTAATCACTTTATGTCTGTTAATTAGAGGTTTCCGCTTTTTGTAGTGTCTGCTAAATAGAGAGTTCACTGTATCTAGTTTCAAGAAGTTGCCCTGAAAACGACATGCGAAATCTATCTGCTTATACTTTCCGAACAAAGTGGAGTTTTGTTTGTTTTGGCCCAACCTGTTATATTTCTAGGTTTTGAGCACAACTTTAGAACGCGCAGCTCGACTGAAATAAGTTCTAAAGGCATGCCCTATGATTACCGTTCAATGATGCATTACTCTTGGAACGCATTTGGTAAAGAACAAAACATGACCATTCAAACACAGGATCCGTCGAAACAACACGAGATTGGCCAAGATGAAGGGTTTTCTCATATTGATATTCAAAAAATTAACAATCTTTATGGATGCAGTAAGTGAATATCGTCAACCGTAGAAGTAAAACTGTAACATTGGCTTTCTAGTCAACTTTCTATGAGTCAAAAATATTGCGTAGTCAATCAGAATCCTTTTTAATTTCACAATCAAGTTTTGGATAAAAAAAATAAAGTCATGTTCCCATTGCCAATTTAAAAAAAGCCAATTTGGAATTTCATAAAGCATAATTTCTAAATCAATATATTTATTGGTTTTAGCCGGTGTATATCCTACTTTACCACCCTATGTACCGCCACCAAAAGGTATGTGCACACTGAGTTCTTTTTCTTTTCTTTCAAATGACCAACATTTATGTTTTGGATATTTCTTTTTAAGGGTGCTTCAATAGCGGTGCCTCTTGTACCGGGGATGCAAATAGTGGTCATTGCACGAATCGAGTGTACAGAAATTACATGAGAAAAAGTTGCAGAAAAGCTTGTGGTTTGTGTGGCCATGGTAAGTAATTATTTCTCTACACAGCGAGTTACAATTTCACACATTATTTTCGGATACAGCATAAAGCTTATTTAGTCTGCTGAATGAAATTCAACTTCTTTGCGAAGGTTCAGTGAAAACATCGCTTTTTAAGCACTAACAGGGTGTATTTATCTAGGTATAACAGCCCCTCCACCAGGTTGTGAAGACATTCTTGGAAACTGTGAACAACTGGGTCAGGCAAAATGCAAAGACAAAAATCCACTGTGGGCTAACTTAATGAAAGAGAAATGCAAATTGTTTTGTAACCTCTGTTAGAAATAATTCATTTGTTGCAAAGAACTTTATCGTATTTTCTCCCCTGTCCATATTCCGGTCTTCAGATTTTAGCCCGTCTTACATATACCGAGTACTGCTATTTCGTTCATTCTTGGTACAAATCAACGATTCAGCTACCGTTTTAAATAAAATACATCCGTATAAATATATCCACTTAAAAAGACATTTAAAAATTATTTTATGTTTTTTAAGAAACGGTTTGTTGTTAATAATTTCATTACAAAGACTGCAAATAAAACGCTTTAAATGAAACGTACATACTAAAAACGGTAACACTCTAGAACAAGCTAGAACAACCTGGTACGATCTAGAACAAGCTAGAACAACCTGAGAACAAGCTAGAACAAGCTAGAACAACCTAAGAACAACCTAGAACAATCTAAGAAATATAACAACCAAAAATATAAGACTATCTCTGTATCGATTCTGTAAAAAAATCTGGGTTTCTAACAAGAATATTTCCGCCATGTTTCCCGCTCGCCAAGTTATGGGGGATTCCCTTAGTTTAGTACAACAACAGCATTAACCGTCCCGGTATTTTTACCCCTAAAATCCAATATCAGCATTTAGCTAGAACAATAGCTAGTTATTGCATTTCTTTATTATATTGAATTTTACCATTTTATGTGAACCCCCGGTCTTATGACGATACAGTTCGTTGCATTAAGGAAATCGACTTCTTTTTTCTGTCTCGCCACATTCGAAATGTTTGAAATGAATGGAAAGAAGGAAAAATATTATATTTTTTCTTCATTCAAATCAGTTTTCAGAACACAGAGCGTTTACGCTATTCCGCACAGAATTCTCATTTCATTCGCTGCCTGTTCTCCGGTTGTTCTCTTCGTTTACTGTCAGCTCTCTGATTGTTCTGTGAAACTGGTGGTTATACCTGGTTTTGTCTTTGGGTAAAAAAACCTTCAAAAACGCCTGTCGTTTAAAAACAACAACAATGGATGGAAACCAGGTCACCCATTTTGTAGCGAGATGTCGGAAACACACATTCGATACCCATTTCATTACTAAGCATCCAAGAAGGTTTTTTAAAACAGTTTTAGTTAAATGGCGTCTTCTGATGATGAAAATTTGAAGCACGTATCATCAACCAAAAGCAAATCTCTGGCCACGTTGCTATTACGACTATTCCTCGTCATTAGTGACCCTGTCATTCCAGGCTATTAATCGCTGCCTTCTGGCTCCTCGAAACGTAGGAGATTGTTTAAATTTTTTGTCGAAGAGCTATGTACAGGAGCCAAACTTTAAAGGTAGATAATTAACTTTGTTGTCTACCTCGACGGTCCAACTGGCGTATCTTTTCGTTATTCATTCAGCAGATGTTACACGACGCTTCTTAGGCTTGAATTTTTTTTGTACACGCTTATAACTAGCCAGGAGACCCAGCGTAATTTTTTTTACCACCGGGAAATCGGAGTAGTTAAGGTGGGAAAAATTACGCTGGGTCTCAAACGATTTTTCTGCGGCCAAAATCTGGCCGCGCTTTTTGATTGGCTAATTCTATTGTTCTTTGCTCACGTGGTCCATGTCGGGGAAAGCCCTTTTCATCCGAATATTCCAGCGAGTGGTTTCACTCACCCTAACAATCATTATCATAAATAAAGTTTATACCAGAGTAAGATGTGGCCAAGCTTGGTAAACAACTCGCAGATAAATTAAAATGGCCTCCGAAGCGATTAGTCACATTGTCCAATTTAAACTCGGGGTTTCCGCTGAGTCATTCGTTTGCGTCTAAGCTTTAGTTTGAGAGATCATTTTATCAACTCGAAGAAAAAGGTTAGTTAACTAGGCTAGCTTATAACCTCAAACGCTCACAAAACACGCAAAGGGGATTACCCGAATTTAACTCTATCAGCATGATCTTTTAGCATGTTTTCAGATAGGTCTCGCTTGTCCTTAGTTTATTCCAGTTTGTTCCAGGTTGTTCTTAGGTTGTTCTAGCTTGTTCCAGGTTGTTCTTAGGTTGTTCTAGCTTGTTCTAGGTTGTTCTTAGGTTGTTCCAGATTGTTCCAGGTTGTTCTAGCTTGTTCTAGCTTGTTCTAGGGTGTTACCCTTTTTAGTATGTACGTTAAATGAAATAGACAACCATAACAATGTTTAATACCCGTGACTTTGCTTGTACATCAATTTATGACGAATCGATTACATTCCCTTTGGTTTTAAAATTCGTCATGATAAGTTTAAATTAGCATACAATAAATTGCCTTCATTTATCAGATCATTTGTTGAAGCCAATTACGAATGTAAATAATCAAGAACATAGTTTTTAGGGGTTGTTTTAAAAACGCTGTTGTAGAAAATTATAGAAAATATAATCGGCTTTGCATGTCACAGACACACAAACACACACACACACACAGTTAGCGCATTAGTATATAAGGCTAGTTGTATAGTCCATTGAATATTTCACTTGTAGACATTGAAGTATTAAAAAACTACACATTTCTCTTTATTAAAACGCATTTTATAACAGAATTTAAGCTGACAGGCCGAAATTTCACCGAAACTGGGTTAAGAAAGAGAGGATGTGAATAGCTTTTAACGATACTGTGATGGTTAAGATACATATTAGGAATGTTCATTATTTTTCAAAAATTCTCTTTTTTTGAAAAATTGTTTGTTGGATATAAAAGAAAATTGAATTGTCTATATAAATCTGCGTTTCTCTTTTTCACTAAAACGTCCCAAACTTGCCTCTGATTATTTTCTTAAATTTTAATCACTTTAGTGACGATGCATTTGTGCTATGGTAATGACCATAGCACAAATGCATCGTCACATTTTTTCTAAAAATTTAAAATTTCGTGAAAAAAATATATTTGCTTGCTCTTTTGTGCATTAACACTTTTCTCTTCAGGGGCGGATCTAGGGTTTAGGCAGCCTAACTTTGCCAAAAAGTCTATCAAATTTTCGTAACCAGAAAAAATCCTAGATCCGCCCCTGCTTTTATTAAATAATCAAAATCTACATAAAATGTGGCAAAGTAATTTGCAGCAGGTATTGATGGCCACGTGTGCAAAATTTTGTCGCTATTCTCCGTCGTCTGAACCATTACAGTATCCTAAAAGAGTTTAAAAGATTTTAGCCTTATCATTCTTATTTTAATGCTTGAGTGTGTGTGTATGTTACGGGGATTGTGAAAAGAAATTATGCATATTAACCGGTTATTATGCATAATAACAATAACCCTAACCCTACCCATGGAATATGCATGCAACCTCGGCCCCAGGGTCTTGTGGCCCCTGAGCCGTCATTACGGAGTGGTCAACAATGAACCTGGAACAGGCTGGTCACGTGATACAAAAATGCCCAGATATACTGGGAATTGTTGGAATTCCAAAGATAATGAGATGCAAATTTGGCGCCCGCCTTAATAGCAAGTTAAGAAATGGCGGGCGAAAAAAGACACAACATCAAAGAAACTTTTTTGTCAATGAAAGCAAAATTGTCAGAATATTACTGACTTTACTCTATTGATCTGGCTTAGCTTGATTTTCTAATGTTGGCAAAAGGCCTTTAATTTAGAAAATATTTAGAAGTTTGTTGCCATTAACATTCATGAGCTGTAGCTAGCAACTAGCTACGCTGTGTACTATATAGGTATCTAGCTAACGTGACATCCTGGGACAGTTTACTTAACCACATATTTATAAACGACATATTCAATGGCTATTATTATCCATTTTGTTGAGAATACGTTAGAAATTGTATGAGAAGAGCTGGGTACTTTAGTTGCACACAAATTTTTCATATGCACAATTTTTTCTATTTTTAAAATCAAAACTAAGAAGGATAGGTTGTAGTGCTAAGTTTATGGATTATTCTCGGATCCAGGTTAACATGCTTGACATTTTCAACAAAAATGGCCAACATATATGAATTCAGTATTAAAATTTATAGAATCATGCATTTTTCAAGTTTATACACTAAGTAAACTGCCGCTATTAGTAGCAAAACATTTAATGTTTTATGATGAAATGACTACGCAAATCAACTTCAGTGAAAATGGTTCACTACAGTGGAATATTACAGTCAAACTCTTATAAAATTTAAAACATTATAAAGCCTGTTCTAATGATCATATATTATTCAAAATTTTCTATCTTATATAATTTATGCTGTAAATCCAAATGTGCAACTCATTTTCTCCAAAGGTTTTTTGTTTTCTCTTTTAAAATGATCATAACCAAGACCCGAGAATTAAAACTCTATTCCTACCAGTTTTAAAATGTAAACTTTTGCCATGTTGTTCTTAATTATATATATAAACTGTCACCAAGACAAGAAACTCTTTTTTTTGCAGATTAATATTTACGGATTTTGCAAGATCTTGCTGCGTAAAAGGGACAACATTTGATATCATTTAACGGTATATATAAATAATGGGTTAAGGTAAAGCTGATTTATTATATACGTGCAGGGTATTAATTCTTAAAATGCTATTTGTACTTGGCCACAATGTGAAATTGTGCTGGTGGAGCATAATCAATCGCTGGCCTAAAATATAATAATAGGATATTTTGGTGTTAAATTTTCTCAGTATGGTACATTGGCCTTAGAAGAAATAATTTGTTAAAAAACCTTACTTGTTTGTTCTTGTTTGGTCCAGATTTAGAAGTTTTGTTACAAAACCTTTATCGGCCTCATTTAAATTGCTCAAATTCTGAAACGTCGAAAGTATAGCTAATTCAAAATATTTCTTTATGTCTATCCTTAAGTATATAGGTAAACTAGTCTATAAAGCCCGTGGAGAAATCCACTTAGGCAAAAGGTCAATAAAAAGAAAGTTGTTTTAGATGTTTTGCTGACGTAAGCAGTGCAGTGCAGATAAAAAAATTCGCGAAATTTGTTTATTCTTTGTCTGTAATGTGTAGAGGTTGCAATGCTGGTTAAAATAATGTACAGGATCCATATGTTCTCGGCGAACGCCTAAGGAGATATCAGGGATTAAAAATTTATACCTGTTGCCTTCATCGTATAGATCTTGAAACGCTGATCAAGAAAATGTATAGGATTATGTACTTTTTACAAACGGTTGCGGAGATATTAAGGTTTGAAGGTTTTTTGATGACGTCATCAACCCGTCCATTCCGAAACGGATTTGGTGACCCAGGTTTGGGAAACTTACCCAAATTGGTCCTAGGTGGTCCCTAGTTACCCACGCGGTGAAAAATCATTGACGTCACCACCTCGTTTCCAAGTTATTTAAGCCTCAAAGTTTTAGGTGCACTGTAATGGCTTCATTAATTTAATATAGGATATTGACGTTAAAGTAGTGTTATTGACGTCGCGCCGTAACGTCAGAAAACTTAACATATTAGACATGCATTTTTCGGCAATATCAAAGGAAAATGAACACATCCACTTCTACAGTCTCCGTATTATTATAAGAGATAGGAATAAAATTTGTGAGAGCTTTCTTCATTTAAAAGGCAATGCTAAAAAAGCGCAAAACAGTTTACATTTTAGTGCTTCACTTAAAGGGGCTACGGAACGGCTGTTGGTTTTGGAGTTTAGTGTCTTACACGAAAGTCGAGCTGATGGCGGCGAAAAACAAACTGGCTATTTTTCCGGCATGTATGTAATTTACAGACTCGAACATATAGATATATCTAGAATTTTTATCTTCTCCAGCCTTGGTCATGTTTTCATCCAGAATGAGTCTCGCTGAAATATTTCTTTGTAATATACTTTTCGAAAAAAAATATTGAACCAGCGAACAAAGTGCGCTGGTCTGTTCATTGCGCAAAACGCGTTTGCCGGATTTTTAATATGTGCGCGGGATATACGGAATATGAGCATTTTAACCGGTTCGTAGCCCTTTTAATGTACATTTCATGAGTCAAATAAGCTCATCATATTTACCTACTTACATACACAAGTTCCAACGTTTATGTTTTACGAGATTCTTGCGCATGCCTGGAAAAAATCAGAAAAATCGACAGGCAAAAAAATGCAGACCTTAGGTGAAGAAAGTCAAATTATGGTTAAAAACTTTCGAACTGTGGCTACTAGCATCTTTTTACTGATATGTGTTCAAATCTAAACTACATGCAAGTTATATATATATTTTGTTTTCAAGTTTAAGTACCTCTACCTAAAATTAAAGTTTGGAATGGACTGGACTGGACTGTTACACGGCTTACCGCCTGCATTATTTTGCCTGTCGATTTGCGTAAGAGGTCTGGGGATTATATTTTGCCTGTCGATTTGCGTAAGAGGTCCGGGGATTATAAACAACAAAAATCACGATGAAAGTCAGCTGCATGGTTTTTAGCCAACAAAATGTTTCTTAGAAATGTGACAGATAATTTAGCTAATTTGCCCACATAAGATTTAAAGAGAACACAGCCAGCTTGTCACCAAAATATTTATTAAAATAGACCCAAACATTGACTAACAACATTGAGTCTTGTACCCAAGTAGGGTAATGAATTTAACAACATCGATATATATGGCTACTAGCTATTAATTAAGATGTTCATGTAATTTGGACGGTATACGCTAGCTAGTTAACTTCCAGTTCTGCAGGGAAAGACAAACACCTCACATATATCAATTTAATTATTGAGATAAAGTTGCTTTATATCATGTAGAAATAAAAATGGTATCTTTTTCTAACATATTTTTCGAACGCGTGTCCCTAAAGTTGATGCAATACTTTATCCGGTCTTTTTATCTACGCTAGGGCTGTTTTCGCCGCTATCAACTTCATCAACAAGGCAAATGCCCTGGGAACGTGGTTGATATGCATGTAATGTCTTTGAATATCTTTGTCCTAAGGGTCTGTTGGCCCCTGGGTCGTTATTACAAAATGGCTATGATATTAATCAAAAATATTAAATGTCCTGGGAACGACTAAAATAAAAGGACGTGAAAAGTGCGCAAATTAAAAAGAATGATATATCATAATCATTTAGTAGAGAATAACCACGAATTGTGTCCATTTGTAATCAAGAAATAAAAAGCCCTTTAAGGCTAAAAGATTTTGAATTTTCAGCTTCCTGTGCATGGTCCAATATGCATTTTGATGTTTGTAGAAACGCTATAGTAGGAAACAGCATTCATCACTTAAATTCCTGCTAAATTATGCAGAAATTGACTAGGAGAGAAAATGTGACAATTTTTATGTAAAATAGGTTCTTGTCTATCATATAAATTATACGTTATTTAATGTATATTCTATTATATCAACATATCCTAAAATAAGTATAATTATAATCATCCATTAGTCTTTAAGGCAATCAAAAAGACATATTGTTGGTTGGATTTCCGGCCAGCAAACTCTTCTTGCCCATTGTGACTTTATTGTTTAGCTATCATTCTTATCAGCTTCTAACCACGCTAAGCCAGAGTCAATAAACCATCAAAGGGCTAGTCAGCTGTAAATTTAGTGAAACAATATAATGAGAACGCTAAAAAATCCTCAGGTTGACGTTGCCTAAACCTCTATCAACGAATCGTCCCTGGGGGTTAATTTTCGTATATAGAGAAAATGCAATATATGACGAGGGGGCAGGGATAGCTAATTTTTGCCTGAAGATGAAGAAATGCCGTGAGTGTTGAGTTTGAATCAGATGTCGAATATGATCCGAAATCTTAATAATTTATAGATTTTTTACTTCTGTCGCCTTACGATAAAGGGTGTAATCGACCACCTGTTGGCGGTGAAATTTTAATTTTCTATTTTCCTTAGTCGACGCCATATAGATGACTTAACATGAGGCAATCGGAAGTTACAGACCGACACCCAGGGGTACCGCATTTTCCTGCTGGGGAGAAGGCTCAGTCTCAATTGGCTTATTCCAATATAAATTTGCCGAAATTTGTTTTCAAGGGTAAACTAGAGAAAATTGCAAAACTTCTGCACATTTATTAATCTTGGCAAACGCTTGGTTACACGATTTTAAATTATAAGCAACACCAGTTAAAATAATTGATAT
The DNA here is from genome assembly GCA_030067915.1 of Hydractinia echinata. Taxonomy (NCBI): domain Eukaryota; kingdom Metazoa; phylum Cnidaria; class Hydrozoa; order Anthoathecata; family Hydractiniidae; genus Hydractinia; species Hydractinia echinata. The sequence goes on from JASGCC010000001.1 coordinate 3,727,775, forward strand.
TTTTCAATAACCATTTGCTTCAAGCATAGCAATTTTTAACTCGAAACATCGCATCAAGAAAGGGTTTTGTTGTTACATACACGACATTCACAGAGTAAGAAAATCTCTCTCGAAAACGACATCAATATCCATCTTGAACCTTCAACCCAGTCATTCTGTTTTAACATTCACAGAGATTCTCATATTCTACTATAAAGTACTGTTTACACCTGTTCATTATGTAAACAAAAGCAAAACTATAACCTGAAATCAGTGAAATGTTAATCAACACAAACGTTGACTTGAACGTGTTTATGTTTGTTAAGCATGCGCAATGTCTACCTTGTTAAGCATCTACACTCACATAAACTGCAGAATTGATAAGTTACTGACCATCTGTCTAAACAACTATCTTCATAAAACTTGAGCAAAGTTAAAGTTGTTTTATTTAGTCTAGCCTGTGTAAATTTTTAAACAAATTATAATGCAATTTCATCACACGCGTGTTTAACATTTGCATTTTTTGATACCCGCGTTTCAGCACAGGCCGTTTCAATACTCCAGCGCGTTTCTTATATGCATTTTATGTTTGGCTCGTTGCATGGCGCGTGCTATATTCAAACTGTCGTGATGAGGTTATTAATTGCTACTCTGATGGTATGTGCGATTCATGGAAACTGGGTTGATGAAATGTGGAGTATGTTTTGTCTTACTTATTTTATTTTGTGTTCGAATTCTTTTCTTGGATTTTATTGAATCAGTAAGACGAAGTAAAGAAGATAAAATAAATAAAAGTGAAGACAAACATTTAATGGTAAACTATATTACCGATTGATAGCTTAGAGAGCGTTCACCTCCAGTTCTTGGGCTCAAACACTGACGGGGTAATGCCAGAGACTCTAAAAATGTGAATAGATATTTCCTTATCGTTCAGCATGAGAATAGGATTGATATCTTAGGTGGTTGCCTAGTTGAGCGGCTGTTGTGCTTGCACGCCTTCTGTAGCTCAAATGGAAGCTTCAACTGCACCAGGATCCACTTCGCAGATCCGTCATTGATAACAGTACCATTAGGAAATGAAGAGACCATCCTGGCTAAATAATAGTAATAATAATGGTTTGACATTGAAATTTAAAATTAACGTGGAAATAATAATTTGTTATTCGTGTTGATTTTTTAATATTGCATATCTAACTTCTCCATCAGTTTTTGCATGAATTTAGTGGACGATAAAGCACCAAAATTCTCCCAATCAAGTTGAAGTAGCAAAGTGAATAATTTTAATTTAACTGCGACATTCTCGTTTAGATCCTGGCCTGTTTGAAGGTGACATTCTGTTGAATCCGCAACAAAGAAGAGAAATTGAAACAGGCAGATTCGAATTTGCTTCTGTGAAACACAAATTATGGCCAAATGCTGTTATACCTTATGAAATTTCTGGAGAGTTAAGTATGGCTACAACATTTGCACGTTTTTTCATCTTATTTATCAAACATATAACGTAATCATTTTTAATTAAACAGCTTGGGAAAGAAAAGCGATGAAAGAACTTGACGAAGCTATCAAGCAGTATCATACTTACACCTGTTTGAGATTCAAAAGAAGAACAACTGAGAAAGGATATATTGAGTTCTATAAAGGAGGAGGGTAGGAGATTTTGTTCTTCTAATCTGTGATTTAAAATGTGTATATTGTCCTTAACCCTTTACTGGCTCCCACGTGGAAGAAATGCATCGAAGGTGGAGGAGTGACTCTTAAACGGCGAGGCATTTTTGTGTGTAAATGTCCTGATGAAAGGAAATGAAATCAAAGTTGTTAAAAATGGCGACAAATAAAATAAATTTCGCCTAATTTTTATTTCCTTTCCTTCTCATTTGACTTGACGTTTGTCTTCAGAAGTCAATAGCTTAGAGTAATTATTAACAGACAATATAATCAAAACATTAGAATAATCATAAACAGATCAAATTCTAGCAAGTTCTAACACGTTGTTTTATAGATGTTCATCACCAGTCGGTTACAGTGGAAGGAGAAATGGAGTTTCTTTATCCAGTGGTTGTTGGTGGCGGGCAACTATCATGCACGAGATAGGTCACAGTTTAGGCAAGTATGCTTCTCTATGAGGAAGAGATTAAGAGAGAGTTCATTTTCAAAATATTTACTTTGATAATTTTTTATATCGTCTATAACACCGCTTGAGTTACCTTAAGGGAAGAAGTTATGACGAAAAGAAAAACTGGTAAAAAGAAAATTTGGCGAAACTAGTGGAAACTAAAAATAAATATTTTGGCATAACTTAACTTTTTGGAAAAAGTAGTTAATTCTTTTCTTTTTGCATTGGGCAACAGGATTAATTAGTTTTTTTCACACTAACAACCAAACACTTGGATAAAAAGAAAGTTAATTGTTGTCAAATACTAAAAAAAAAACTTTCCTATAAGAATTCTGATAAACCAAAAGACAAATTTCTTGTTTGTATAACATATTTATTTAACTCTGTTTCCTAAACAATCATTTTTTTTAAATGACGGAGGTCGAAAAATAAATTTTGACGTAAATTTAATTTTGCGGATGTTAAAAATACTTGACTTTGGTAATTTTTGTCAAAACCGCCCTAATTTCTGCCCTTAGGGTAGCAATAAGTATAGCCATCAATCCTTGCGTATTTAAAGTTTCTAATTGAGCTGGGGATAGCCTAATTGTAAAGTTGCTTGTCCACAACAATTGTCAGCAGAGTGTCGTTAAAAAAAACCATGCATAAGCTAACAAGACTAGCAACAACAACAACAACAACAACAACAACAACAACAACAACAACCACAATAACAACAACAACAACAGCAACAATAACAACAACAACAACAACAAGACTTGCTTTGAATGTTTGCTCAATTGTAATATTTAACTTTTTAGGTTTCTTTCACGAGCAAAGTCGTCCTGACCGAGATAACTACGTGAAGATTTTGTTCCACAACATCGCTAGCAGTAAGTCCCTAGTTTTACAATATAGCTAGCCGTAAGTATAGTTTAACAATATTACTAGCAGTAAGTCCCTAGTTTTACAACATAGCTAGCCGTAAGTAATTGTTTCACAACATCGCTAGCCGTAAGTCCCTAATTGCATTTCAAAATCTTATAGACGCCGAAGTTCTCATTGGAAAATCACAAAATATCCATGCTTTTTCGTTGGCAATTTTTCGTGTCATTGTACCCGATTTTTGCCCACCAGCAAAATTTACAAACTTAAATTATTTGCTAAATTTTTGTTGACAAGAGTTACCTATTGCAAGTATTCAACAACTGTACTACTCTTTTCTTCGTAGGGTTTGCATACAATTTCAAAAAACAAAATTATTCAGACATCGACTCAAAAGGAACACCTTACGACTACCGCTCAATGATGCACTATAGATACAACGCTTTTGGGAAAGACTTGAAGATGACCATTAAAACATTGGATCCATCGAAGCAATACGAAATTGGACAAGATGGCGGATTTTCTCACATTGATATCAAACAAATAAACCAATTGTACAACTGTAGTAAGTTTATGCGTGATTGGACTACGCACAACATTCTCGTCCCCAGAGCTCTTTGAGATTAAAACCTAGGTTTAACTCAAAAAGCTCTGGGGTCGAGAATGTACGCACAGCTCAAATAATTTTTACCTAGAGATCCTACCTTTCTGTTTAGGAACTTTAAACTACAATTTTAGGTTCCCATTTTTATTTTTAACAAAATTGCCTCACCGCTCGTCACCTTTCAACAGACGCATCCACATTTTAACGTATCTGTCGAACTCTTGACATACTCGTCCAACTCTTAACACACCCGCCTAGCCTTCCACATTTGCGCATCCATCTTTTAACCTATTTTACCAAACTTTATCACACTGACCCAACTCTGGATACACTCGTCTAACTCTTAAAATGCATGCACATAGAAGGCAGAAGTGAGTCAATATTCTTTATATATTTAGAAGGTACATATCCAACGCTTCCGCCCTACATTTCACCGCCTCCAGGTAAGATGTCGGATTTACTTCGAATGTTATGCAGCTTTAATGGTAAACAAATATTCTAAGCAGTTATTTAAAAATGTATTAAAAGTTATTTAAAAATCCCTTATCAAACGTTATGGCTTAATCTGTTTTTCCAGTTTAACTTAGTACAGTAAGTTCAACACTTTATAGGTTGCGTTGAAACTGGGCCATCCTGTCATCAAGATAAACACGAAGGACTGTGTACAAAAAAATATTTTATCAGCTACATGCGCAAGAAATGTCCAAGAGTATGTGGGTATTGTGACGTAACAAAAACAACAACGACTACAGCTGTCAAGACTTCAACCACTTCCACCACCCCCACAGCACCCACAGCACACACAGCATCCACAGCATCCACCGCCATTACAACATCAACTGTAACTACCAGAAGAGGTATCTGTCCGTAGCCTAAACTGTTCGTGTAAAAAAATACACGAAATGTACTTTACAAATTGTGATATAAGACAGATTAGTTTTAACTTGTTCATACTATTTTTCATTTTGAGCAAAAATTTATTTAATGTCAACACCTTCAGGTTATTATTCAGCAACGAAACTAGATCCTTCTGTTGTGAAAATATTTTTAGGGAGCACAGGAGGAGCGTCATGTGCCGATGTCATTGTCAACTGTAAACAATTGGGTCTCCATCATTGTGCTGAAGCACATTGGATGGAGTTTATGAAAAAGAGGTGCAAGAAGTCATGTAATTTTTGTTAAATTATTAACGAAAGAATATGTAGAGATAAAAAAATGTGAGATCATTCCTTATACCGCGTCGTTTTGTGAAGACATTCGCTGTGACGTCATCGTCAAGTTTAAGAAGAATTTTTCTAAAATACCACTTAATTGAGTTTTTACATAATAAGATGACAAAAATTACCCCCAAAATCCGCTCCTATATATATATATACATATTAGTCACCCTCGTCCCCAGGTTTTTTTGCCTTCTTGATATGAGAGATGACGGCGAAATGACATATTAGTCCTCTTTAATTGTGTTTGAGTTTTCTCTTTCGGAAAAGGTATGCTGGTCTCACAAGCTGCGGTTAGTATATGGCTTCCATGGAGTGTGAGAACTCGAATATTTTTTTGAAGCAGAGTCAATTTGTGCACTCCAACTACACTGCTGGACGCTTTGGGGTGGGAGTACTTTTTCTTTTGTTGGTTTGCTTATTATTGCCATCTTCGTTTTTACTTTGAAAAACGTTTTAAATTTTGTTGTCCTTTAAATTCAAATCGAAATGTATTGTAAAATACAGTTGAATTATTAAAATATTTTTTACACATCTGGAAATAAATTTGCTTTCTCATTTCATCTTTAAAATGACTCTTTTTACAAGTTTTGAGTTTCATTACATATTTATTTAATAGAATTCAATAAATTATTGGTGACTAAATTTTGTCGTGAATTGGGGATAAATCAAGAAAGGTAAATCTCCTGCTGTGGGCGTCTATTTAAAAAATAATTTTTTTTGCATCAATTTGAGAGGGGCGTTAAACTAAAGTCTTCAAGATATTTTAGAAAGTAGAGAATATGGCATTAGGAATCTTGTGTCAGCATATTTTATAAGTGAACCCACTAAAATTGTGTTAGTTTTTTCTTCTCTATTTTGCAGATGTTAAAAGAGTCTAATTTCCATTCGTCAAATTTCCAACGGCGATTGATTTTTCGCGTTGGATTTTTTTTTTTTTTGGACTGGAATGCGAAAAATCAGAAAACTCTTGACCTGATTAGACTAGCGCTTTTGAAACAGTTCCTACTTTTTTTTTGCGATATGCTTACAATCGAAACATTTGCTATTCGCATGCTCAAACAACAAAACTCAATCTCAAAAATCTCAATCTTGCAGCTATTAAATAAATGTGAAAAATGTTATTCACTAATTTATTCAATGTAACGCATCTGGTCAGAATATGCACTTGGAAACCATCACTTCTTGAGCTCAGACAAATACAGTGTGTCTAAAACTTAAAGTCTGGGCTCGAGACAGAAGGTTTAAGAACTAAGAGCTAAAAAAATCATAAACTAGAGCAACCTTGTTCCCAGGGATGTTTAGGCTTGTACAAGATTTTAAAGAGTGGAAACAGGTGGGAACAAGGCTGGAGAGGAAAGTCTTAATGTTAAATGATGCAACATACTTTAAGAAATTTCGTGAAATTTTCACATGACTCATTAAATTTATTTATCATCTCAGGAAGAGGTCGTCGTTGTTTTTTTTCTTCACAAAATGCATGAAATAGAAAAGTGAACTAATTTTCGACTGATCAAAGCGTACACATTAATTTTTAATTTCGTCATGTACACAAAACAAAATCAACAATTTCTAGCTGCCCTAATTTAATAAACTGTGAAGGTCGTTAATACACACTACTCGTGAGTATAAAAATGTATCGTCGCTTATTCCACTGTTGCGTGATCATAACTGCATTGCGGTTCTCCATCGCAGATGTAAAGACATTCTATGGTGAAAAGAAGCAATCCTACGCGAAGTATAAACCATGGAACGCCACGTACATGGGTACACTGAAACTGAAATTCAAAACACAGCACTCTGATGGTCTCTTATTTTACACAGATGATCATCAACTGAAGAAGGGACGAGGTAACTACATCAAACTTAAACTTCACAACAAAAGATTGGAGCTTCATCTGCAGTTAAGTTACTACCTCGATGTCAATAATTTCGAAGCACGAACACTAAGCAACAAGAGGGTACTTGGATACCATCTAAACGATAACAAGTACCATTTTGTGGAAGTTGTAAGAATATTCAGACAGACTTTGTTTACATTGGATGGGAGAACGGTTGAGATGACGTTTGGGAAAAATGCGTTGCATTTGAACTCCTCCGTATATGCTGGAGGTGTTCCGAAAAAACAACGTACGTTTGTTGATGCAGACGCCATCTATGAGAAGAGGTAAGTTCTACGCAGTCAAAAGCATATTTCTAAAATCTAACGTTTTACGAACTTGGAACATTACTAAAACAAATTTTGGAACATCAGTGTCAGGTGGTTGTCTATATAGTAAAAATTACTCTCCGAAATGATAATGAGATTGTGACACGAGAAAAGTTAATGTGAGCATATTGTCCCATCATATTTTTATATTGAATGTAAAAATTTCAAAATGCTACCAGGCCGGTCTGGAAGTACAAGTTCACCTTTTTTAGTCTGCATTTCAACAGATTCTTGCATTAACCTATTTGTTAGGGACTACGTACGACTTTCTAATTTCACACCATATCGTTCCCAGGCTTCTTTTTCGTGTTCTGATAAGTAGCACGGGCGAGTAATACTTCTCCCGCGCTAGCACGCATATCAAAAATCGAAAAGAAACTTTGGGGACAAGACTAAAATTCACACTTTCATTATAAAATAAAATTATTAACGTTTGATGAAACAAAAGCAGTTTTTTTGGCCAACTCGTATCACACTGATTTGTTTTCCATTCACATAGGTTGGTTGGTTGTATTAGTAAGCTTCGTTATGACAATGGAGTAGGAACGCATAAGGAGCCATCCTTGGCAGTTGTGGAAGAAGAACAAGGAACACAAACAGGTAGGTGATTTTTTACGTGCCCTTCTTTTTTATTGAAAACAATAAGTAGTATACGAGTATTACAAATCAACTGCACGCTCCAGTTAAAATTCGCGCAAAAAACATTATTTTGAGACTTTGTTTTGAGAAGTATTAGGAGATAGGCGTTTATTAGGCAAGGGCATTTATTAGCAGAAGGCGTTAATTTAAATGGGGCGTAAATTACATGATTTACCGTTTTTTTTATTTATTTTTGATCTTAATTTATACTTTTCTGTTTATACTGTTCTGTTTAGGCTGTCGTGACGCATGCGCAATACAGGAAACGCAGACTTGTCACCATGGTGGCCGTTGTTTAAACAAATATGTAGAGACAGGTTGTGATTGCGTAGGTACAGGTTACACGGGAGACTCTTGTTTACAAGGTACGTTTTTTATTACAAGTGTTTATCAAGATATCCTTTTTAGTCCTATCACTGTTATTAATAAGGGTCGCACGAATTAGGTGACCATTTGAGCTACAAAATCCGTGCAAGGATAGAAACCCCTAGACAAGCGCTTAAGATATCAGTTCTATTCTTATGTAGAACTCCTAGCAGTATAGTTCTGACGAACGGCTGCGTCCCGTCAGAATATCAAGGGCGTAGAAGAGCCCCGGGTACGAAGTTGGGTTCGATTCAAACTTTATATTTTTTGGCATGGCTTAGCGGGGAATTGAACTCTCGATCTTCCGCACTGGAAGCGAACTACCACCGGGCTACTCAACTTTAATTGGCCATTTCTTTCCGACATAAACAGTGGCAACCATCTTAATGTAAACAAAGAAGATGGTAGTATGTCAAGAAATTCGTGCGCCGAGCAAACGCTTGCCTACAGTTTTCTTCTAATTATTATTTTGTATTTTATTCTATTCTGTATTTTTCTCCTTGATTTTATTTAGCAACGGAATCTCTCCAATTTTTTGGTTCCGATTATCTGATATGGAGACCAAGGATACTATTGAACAGCTTTGCTACTGAAATTTCACTACGGTTTAGACCAGCTCAGCATTCTGGTATTCTGTATTTTGCTTCCAGTGATAATTTACAGAATGGTTATATGTTCATCGAGCTGTACAAGATGGCTTTGATACTGGTGTTTAAAACAAAAGGTAAGCTATACCTTGACTCTCTTTTATTTCTCTCTGTTTACGTTTTGTGGAAGAAAAATGGTAGCTGAATATTACAATTTTTAACAACTTGTAAGGAGAATGGAGACAAGGTGGCAAAACCTTAACATGATAAAACGTTCAGCAATAATTTTAAAGAATTATATTGGTACACGGAAATTCGTCTTCAGTTTCATTAAAATCAACTTTTTTTATTTAATCTTTCTTTTTTTGACTTAATTGTCAATTTTTTTCCCGCAATTACAATAATTGGCGGGAAAATGAATGAACTTTGTTTTCCCTTACTTGTTCAAATCCAGTGATCACGTGGTAAAACTTGATAGCTGGTCGGGATAATTATTTTTGTGTATGTGTCTATATACTTTTTCACGCCGCCATCTGTTTTCGTGTAAGTCATTAAAATTAGAAATTAAACATCTGTTTTATAGCGCCTTTAAATTTACAGGAAAACAAAATAAAAATCCAAGAATTTATTATTATAGATACAAAAGAAGAAGTGGTCACACTAGGAGACAATAAAATTAATCAAACATCTTGGAGATTTCTACGGATAGTGAGAACTGGCAAAAGCATGTCTATGCATCTAGATGATGGGTATGTTTTTGAAATTATTTTATTTTTGGGGTTAGGGGTTTTCCTACCTAACGTAGTCTTTTACTAAGTGATAGCCCAGACCTTCTAACTACAAACTGAGATTGGGTTAATCCTTCTCCAAACTGATTGGCTGGTCCTTTTACAAAGCTACGTACGTGCAACATCGCAACATTGAAAATAAACTTCTTTTTTTTTAGTACATCGGTGAGAAAATATGTCAAACAAAGTAATGTTAACGATTATTCCCTGCCGCCTGGGTCTCTAAACATAACATACGTGTACGTGGGAGGTCTGGAAGATCCAAATGCACTGTCTATGTCGCGAAGCCAAAAACACTTCACTGGATGCTTGCAAGATATCATAATTAGCGGGGTGAGTGTTTAGTATTTTGAATTATGGTATAAGTAGCTAGAAACAGTAGCTAGTGTAAATGTATGATTGGAATAACGTCTCATTAAACAGTAGCTAGTGTAAATGTACGATTGGAACAACGCCTAATGAAACAGTAGCTGGTGTAAATGTATGATCGGAACAATGTCTCATGAAACAGTAGCTAGTGTAAATGTACGATTGGAACAACGTCTCATGAAACAGTAGCTAGTGTAAATGTACGATTGGAACAACGTCTCATTAAACAATAGCTAGTGTAAATGTACGATTGGAACAACGTCTCATGAAACAGTAGCTAGTGTAAATGTACGATTGGAACAACGTCTCATGAAACAGTAGCTAGTGTAAATGTACGATTGGAACAACGTCTCATGAAACAGTAGCTAGTGTAAATGTACGATCGGAACAACGTCTTATGAAACAGTAGCTAGTGTAAATGTACAATTGGAACAACGTCTCATGAAACAGTAGCTAGTGTAAATGTATGATTGGAACAACGTCTTATTAAACAGTAGCTAGTGTAAATGTACGATTGGAACAACGTCTCATGAAACAGTAGCTAGTGTAAATGTACGATCGGAACAACGTCTTATGAAACAGTAGCTAGTGTAAATGTACGATTGGAACAACGTCTCATGAAACAGTAGCTAGTGTAAATGTATGATTGGAACAACGTCTCACGAAACAGTAGCTAGTGTAAATGTATGATTGAAACATCGTCTTATGAAACAGTAGCTAGTGTAAATGTACGATTGGAACAACGTCTCATGAAACAGTAGTTAGTGTAAATGTATGATTGGAACAATGTCTCATGAAACAATAGCTAGTGTAAATGTACGATTGGAACAACGTCTCATGAAACAGTAGCTAGTGTAAATGTACGATCGGAACAACGTCTTATGAAACAGTAGCTAGTGTAAATGTACGATTGGAACAACGTCTCATGAAACAGTAGCTAGTGTAAATGTATGATTGGAACAACGTCTCACGAAACAGTAGCTAGTGTAAATGTATGATTGAAACATCGTCTTATGAAACAGTAGCTAGTGTAAATGTACGATTGGAACAACGTCTCATTAAACAGTAGCTAGTGTAAATGTATGATTGAAACATCGTCTTATGAAACAGTAGCTAGTGTAAATGTACGATTGGAACAACGTCTCATGAAACAGTAGCTAGTGTAAATGTACGATTGGAACAACGTCTAATGAAACAGTAGTTAGTGTAAATGTACGATTGGAACAATGTCTCATGAAACAATAGCTAGTGTAAATGTACGATTGGAACAACGTCTCATTAAACAGTAGCTAGTGTAAATGTATGATTGAAACAACGTCTCATGAAACAGTAGCTAGTGTAAATGTACGATTGGAACAACGTCTCCTTAAACAGTAGCTAGTGTAAATGTACGATTGGAACAACGTCTCCTTAAACAGTAGCTAGTGTAAATGTACGATTGGAACAACGTCTCATAAAACAGTAGCTAGTGTAAATGTACGATTGGAACAACGGCTCATGAAACAGTAGCTAGTGTAAATGTACGATCGGAACAACGTCTTATGAAACAGTAGCTAGTGTAAATGTATGATTAGAACAACGTCTCATGAAACAGTAGCTAGTGTAAATGTACGATTGGAACAAAGTCTAATGAAACAGTAGCTAGTGTAAATGTATGATTGAAACAACGTCTCATGAAACAGTAGCTAGTGTAAATGTACGATTGGAACATCGTCTTATGAAACAGTAGCTAGTGTAAATGTACGATTGGAACAACGTCTTATGAAACAGTAGTTAGTGTAAATGTATGATTGGAACATCGTCTTATGAAACAGTAGCTAGTGTAAATGTACGATCGGAACAACGTCTCATTAAACAGTAGCTAGTGTAAATGTACGATCGGAACAATGTCTCATGAAACAGTAGCTAGTGTAAATGTACAATTGGAACAACGTCTCATTAAACAGTAGCTAGTGTAAATGTACGATCGGAACAATGTCTCATGAAACAGTAGCTAGTGTAAATGTACGATTGGAACAACGTCTTATGAAACAGTAGCTAGTGTAAATGTACGATTGGAACAACGTCTCATTAAACAGTAGCTAGTGTAAATGTACGATCGGAACAACGTCTTATGAAACAGTAGCTAGTGTAAATGTATGATTAGAACAACGTCTCATGAAACAGTAGCTAGTGTAAATGTACGATTGGAACAAAGTCTAATGAAACAGTAGCTAGTGTAAATGTATGATTGAAACAACGTCTCATGAAACAGTAGCTAGTGTAAATGTACGATTGGAACATCGTCTTATGAAACAGTAGCTAGTGTAAATGTACGATTGGAACAACGTCTTATGAAACAGTAGCTAGTGTAAATGTACGATTGGAACAACGTCTTATGAAACAGTAGTTAGTGTAAATGTATGATTGGAACAACGTCTAATGAAACAATAGCTAGTGTAAATGTATGATTGGAACAACGTCTTATGAAACAGTAGTTAGTGTAAATGTATGATTGGAACAACGTCTAATGAAACAATAGCTAGTGTAAATGTACGATAATTTTTTTCTCTGTTTAGTTCGATTTGCTTCGCATTACACGGGACTGGGCTGACTACAGTGTCGCACGTGTTGGGAACATTAAAAGTGGCTGTCGCGCTGACATGTTTCTCGACGCAGGTTTGTGCTTTAAAAAGCAGTCGCGTGTGAATTGTATCCTCGCACTTCAACACATGTCGTGATGATAAAAATCCCAAAATTCTTTTGTAAAACTAATATTTTATATTTCCATGTTGGTTTGTTGATATATTGATGTGCAAGGATTAATTTTGTGCCGTTCTAGATTTCGATAATGTGTCACTGGGCTTACCGTCACTGACAACAAAAAATTCCAATGATACTGGTAAGGTTGTGTCGTGTCAGCATTTTTAGTCAACCTCGATCCAAGGACCCCTTTTCCTCGTCCGAGAGTTGCAGACAAAAAAGAAAGAAAAATCTTTTTTGTTATGTTTTTATCAACCTTGTCCTCAGTGCATCTTGTACCTCTTCTGACATCAGGATGTATCGCTGTTCCAATGCCAGAAAACATACAAGATACTCTGGGGACGAGGTTGTGTTTTTATACTAATGACCAGCAACTCGTAACAAGTACGTCTAACTCGAATGACAGATAATTTTCACTCGGACGACGAGTAATTTTTTTCTCAGACAGCGAGTAACTCTCATTGAAATGACGAGTAAGTTTTTAATATTTAATGTCTAATTTTTTAAGGTTGGGAAACAAACAAAAAAGAAAGAAAAGGAACATCAGAAATAATAACTCCCAAGGTAAGCTATTTGCTAAATTGAGGACTGGACACTAGCATAGCAAGTCATCTTTGTTGCTTACATCTCACATAGAACGTTTGTTTGAATATGGCGTGTTAGTATTTTGTTTACAAACAAAATAATTTACGAGGGAAGTATAAAAGCGATAACCACGTTCAACGCGTGCATCGTACATCGATGAAAATAATGTCGTCAGTGAAACGCCTGTTGTTTTAAATTTTCGATTAAAAAATTATAAGTGTATTGAAAGCCAGGCATTCTAGTTAGCTACTGTTAGTATGACTTCACTGCCATCAATTTTTGCATTTTTTATCGACTAGAAGCAGAAGACAAAAGATGACATAAGTGATCTTACATGGATGATCATCGGTAGCTCATGCATCATCGTCTTCATTCTAATAACCGCCGCTGCGTTATCGTATCGCTGCATTCATAAGCAACGTAAGGTTCGCAGAAGAAGTTTACGCGAGCATTATCTACAGCAAGTACAACGTGGCGATGAAGAAGAGCTTCCTCTAAACCAACGCTGCATACGAACCGAGATTAACAGGTGTGATTTGAAAACATTCAGTCCAGTACGACGTGCATTTTATATGTCGCCAAATGAGTCTGAAACACTTCAACGGACTGACGAAACAGTCCATCGCAGTTACGAAGCAATGGTTCGTAACCGGGATGAAATTCACGGTAACCACGAGGAAATGTTGTTACGACACAAAACGTTGCAGCATAGTCATACCAAGAAAAGTTTCGACGCCGATCAACAAACGCACTACTCTGTTGAGATCGTGCATAGCAATGGCAAACCACAAGCACTGGTGCAACAACATTCAATAGATGAAAGCTTGAAGAGTGAAAATGCTACTTTGAGGAGGTGTCGTCGGTTGTGAATAAGTTGACCACTTTTCTGGTAACATTTAAATTAACAGAGATGATAGGGTGTGGCAGAAGAAACCAAATTGTCAGCAAATTGGACATTATATTTAATTTTACTAGAGTCCGTGTTTGATCAAGACACCTGTTTCTCCAGTTTGGTATACCATCTTTAATCACAATATTATAATATGCAGCATTTTCTCATTTTTTTGGCTGGGAAACATGTTTTATTTTTCGCTAACAGCTTAATAAGTACCACGATAAGTCACAAAATTGGATTCAATCCTTTAATTTTTCTAGTGTAATGATTATTTCAGATAACATATTTATTTGAGGTTGTGCAACCAGGTCAGTTTATTAATAAAATTTTTTGATTTCATACAAGGCCATTGATATCATCGATCTAGCTGTTATGTTATAGAATTGATGCATTCTGTTGTTCGAAGAAGATCCTATTACACTATTTGAATAAGAAAATTTTCCATCTCCTCCGCCCCTTCTCCCCTCCGCCCCTTAGCAATTGATGGTAGAATTGGTAAGAACATGTTGCAAAACCTGTTTGTTCGTTCTGCGACGTGTGGCTCGAATGGATTTAAAGTGTATCAGTCTGTATTACGGTATAAATCCCCTTACTCTAAGTAGAAGCCTCATATATATATATATATTCCTGATCGTCGAATGTTGGCTATGTACAAGAACATTTTTACTTCACCAACGTGTCGATAATCAAGCTTTAAGTAAAAAACATATGAACATATCTCAAAATGGCTTTAGATCACTTGTTCGGAATCCTCACAATGAATAGAATTTTTATAAGCCTTAAAATCTTTAAGGCTTATAAAAGAGTTTAAGCATGAAAGTATAGCTACTACTCACTACTCTTGGTAACATTAACCTTGGTAGAAGAAAATCTTCCTTCGTGTCTTTTCTGACTGGTGGTCTTTGGTAAAGCGTTCGTTTCCAGTGTGAATAATACTTATCACTTTCTTTAGCCTTTCTATTTTACTGAAAATTAATTTCAATCTGGAAAAATAAAAGGGATAGTGGTGGTGGTGGTGGGGGATGATAAAAGGAGTGGAGTGGATATTCCAATTTTTTGATAGGCGGGAAAACACATATACAAAAATTAGGAGATTTTAGGTAAGTTTGACAAGGAAGACAAATTGTACTGATCAGATTTCATTTCCGCATTAGATGGTGCAGAATGTAAATATTTTTGACCATTACAAAAAATAGAGTTTACTAAATGGATGTTCCCTAAAAATTCAGATGATTTTTACAAAAATTCACAAAATATTAGGAAATTTTAGGATGATTTAGGGGAATTCTATTTTTTAAGAATTTTCAGGAGGCGTGGGAACCTTGGTCCCTTAAAATAATAATAAAAAACCAATGAGCCAGAATAATCTTATTTTTTAAAAAATATACGATTTATCATATAGATTACAATTTGGGTTAATTTTAAAAAATTATAACATATCGAGATAACAGTGCTGTAGAAATATAGCTACTTTGTCAACATTTAAACAATACTGCCATGACAACGGTTGCATAACAACAGCTTACATCAAAATGGTCATAAAACAATTAGGTTGGATAAAATCCTGACCTGGTAAGTACTCAATTGATATATAGCTTAAATAGATTTTCCTTAAAATTCATTGGTTCATAAATTTACGATAAAATTTTTGATTGGTAATTCTGCTTTACATAACTGTCACCACGGAAACCGATTTTAAGCTGTGTTTAAACGACGAAATAGGAACCATTTTAAACTTCTTAACAACAACGTATGTCGTTACAACGTTTTGTTTCTTACAACGCCAAACCTTTAGTAGGAAAGCGATTTTTAGCATGACATTTTAATTTAGAATAAGAATTGATTATTTCGAGATGTACACAATTTGTCATAAGCACTAGTATCACCGCATCAGGCAAGCTTTTTTATTGGCTAGTGAAATATATTAATCTGCATGACATTTTTAAAAATCCTTCTGAGAAGTCTTCTCTAAACGTATAAATGCAACTAACCAGCGAAAAATGTTGATATCAGAATTTTTGAATACGCATTCAAAGAAACAAACCGAAAGATAACATGCTAACTACATCAACAATTAAAATATTCACAACATATAAATTAACTTTGAAAAAATATAATAAAAAAATAAATTTATTCATTTAACTTTATACCTAAACCTGTCCAATGCGTCAACGAAGATGTATTCTAGTGAACGTAAATTTTTTTTAAAACACGCATTTCATTGGTGAGAAACAAATAAATATTGCATAAATTAACATAAAAAACGTAAAACAACTTTATTATTGCATAAATTAACATTTCTAAGATAGCACATGCATCTATCAAATTTCGGATAACGACTTCGAGATCTTCGTTTTTAAGTTCAAAAATGGATTCCTATTTGTACCCTAAAAATACAATTCGCATATTACGGAACATCTTAGCGAACGAACGAACGAACGAACGAACGAACGAACGAACGAACGAACGAACGAACGAACGAACGAACGAACGAACGAACGAACGAACGAACGAACGAACGAACGAACGAACGAAACGAACGAACGAACGAACGAACGAACGAACGAACGAACGAACGAACGAACGAACGAACGAACGAACGAACGAACGAACGAACGAACGAACGAACGAACGAACGAACGAACGAACGAACGAACGAACGAACGAACGAACGAAACGAACGAACGAACGAACGAACGAACGAACGAACGAACGAACGAACGAACGAACGAACGAACGAACGAACGAACGAACGAACGAACGAACGAACGAACGAACGAACGAACGAACGAACGAACGAACGAACGAACGAACGAACGAACGAACGAACGAACGAACGAACGAACGAACGCATCGACAAGGAAAACGAGAAAAGGCTTTACATTATACTTACAGGTGACTTAGCCGGTGGGCTTGTAGGAGAATCTTTAGTTCCGAGCATATGTAGTGACGAGTCTCCATGTGACACCGAACGTTGCCGCGCTAATTTCCTCTCCTTTTCTATTTCGTCGACCGTAATTGTGTTACTGTCTATCATGGCTTTCGTAAACGAATATTTTCGGATAGGTAGTGTCATCGCTTCTTTGTTCGAATTACTGTTCGAACTTTTCCCTTTTAAAGAGCTAGTGTAACATAAGTCATTAGAAACCCTAATATTTGTATCCGTCAACGACCTTCGCAACGGCCGTTGCAGTAGTCTTTGTTCAGTACGATAATCTATTTTAGAGTCTGTTGCGGATTTTGTTATGGTAATGTTTTCACTGTCAAAATGTCTTCTATTTCCGTCTAAAATATCCTCTTCGGAAACTTCACGTATACACTGCGCAGGAGATGTTGGCCGATCAGAAACTTTCTTGAACTTATGAGTTCTCGGTAAAGAGTTCGTTCCCATCGGAATTCCCTCGGTGAACGATAAACTACTCGGCAGTATAATCGGTTGCGTAGCGAATCGACCTCCTGACCCGGAATCTCTTCTCACTTTTTTATGAGATGTGCGTTTTGTTGATTCAGCTTGTAGTGTTTTTCGATATACGTTGTTTCTTATAAAACTCGAATCGTGCGTAACCGATTGATCGCGACGTAACTGAACCATGCTAATCGTATCAAACGTTTCGCCACGAGTAAAACTCGCGTGGTGCGTCAACTTTTTTCGTGGTAAAGACGAATATTTTACATCAGGCTCTCCTCCTCGCTTGAAAAATCTCGCTTCGTCTCGCGGTGATAATGGGTGTTGGCTGTCTTCGGGTAAGCTACCAAGATCAAACACGCCGGAGCTTCCTGAACTTTCACCTGCACTTAACCAAGACAACCGCTTCGCGTTCGCTGGGAAATCTCCTCTGGGGGATAGGTCCATCGTTCGTGATCGTGTAAATGAGCTGGAAGAAGGATTAAAGCTGTTATCTAAAAATATCGTAGAAGGAGTGCTCTCTACACTTATACCCGTGGTTGCTTCAGTTAAACCGTATTCTTTATTGCGAGATGCTTGTCGCCACAGAATACGAGTGATGTCTGTAGTCCATGATATTTTTACATGGTTGGAGACAGCCTACAATATATTTAAAATGTTACTTATAACTTTCCCGTTAGTGCTCTTTCAGTACCTAAAACAAAAGCACAACAGACGGAGAGCGTGTAGATCAGTGCTCAAATTATTTATACCTGAAGTACGAACGTTTCTCCAGCTCTTCCCTTTTTCCACCTTCGATACCAGACTTCAAACCTTAAACCACTGTCACCGATATTCTCTGTAAGTCCTATATCCACCATCTATAGAAATTAAGAAATGAAAAAGAAGTTAGTAGTGATGGAAAGTGATAGCTAAAATGGTAGCTCACATGGTTCAGAGAGTGATAGCTCAAACAACATTGTAACAGAGATACATGCATATAAAATACACAAATAAAAACGTAACACATGTGGTTTCCACATGATACAAACCTTAATAGAGTGTTTGTAGGTGAACACATCTCCTTTCGCTTTTTGTTTCTTTGGTTTCGTGAAAACCAGCAGATGTTCAAATAAGAACACACGCCTTGAGCGTTTTCTTTTTCCATACGATACAATAAAATCTCCCTAAAGATATGGAAACGATACAATAAAATCTCCCTAAAGATATGGAAACGATACAATAAAATCTCCCTAAAGATATAGAAACGATGCAAATAAAATCTCCCTAAAGATATGGAAACGATGCAAATAAAATCTCCCTAAATGTAGGTCAAAAAATGAATATTTAAATTTAATTTTTTTAAGAAACGTTCGTCTCCAATGCACGCCCCTAAAAATCTCAAAAATGAAATAAACGCCTGGGACATTTATTAGAGCATCACGCTATGGGAAGTAAGAAATTCCTGTAACTCACTTGTCGTAGCAAACAACCTTGCTCTTTTAAATTCACCTGCAACAAAAATAAAACACACCTCAAAGACTTCATATATAAAATATTATTCACACAAGTTATTTCGTGCATCACTTACATCACTGTGTTGGATTGCATCCATGGCTAGCAAGTCGTTACCATGCCTCAATTGAAACTTCATCAAGTCGTGCGCAGTCTGTAAACAAATGATGGAATATTGACAACAAGTATAAGACATACCACAACAGGTGACTTTTACTATATACATGGTGGCCACAGCTTTAACGTGTTACAATTTTAGGAGATTTTAGAATTTAGGAGTTTTGGGGGTTAAAACTCAGGCAAAAAAACAATTTTGTTAATTTTGTCAAGTAATATTTTAGGGCGAAATAAAGAGTTACAAATAATCAAGCCTTTTCTTTGTTGAATATCAGCCTTGTTTCAAAGTTGTATGTTCCAGTTGTTGTCATGCCGATACGTTTTCTCCAAAAATGGCTGACAATAAGAATTACTAACATAAACACTGGCTCTATTTTTATGTTTTGTTTAAAATTTAAAAGAATAAAAAATTGGAGTGCAACAGTTTTAGATTTTAGGAAGGGGTTTTTAGGATTTGGGAGATTTTAGTACACTGGTATATGACGGGTGAATCACACGGTTGACGAAAACGACATACATATATCTACTAAATCTAACAGAGCAAACACAGTAGTAAAAGAGCAAAAAATCTCACCTCCATCTCGATTACTCTTGGGTCCTGCGCATCGCAACAACTGATCATGTCTCTCAACAGGAGCGAATATTTACCCAAACGTTGGACTGGCTTGATCAAGTAACTAGCCAAGTCTAATTTATCTTTTAACTCCAGCATTTTTTTCTAAAAACAAAAAATCGATTGGTCAGCCTTTAAATATTGTGACAATCCTCTGACCTGAGTTTAAATAACTGGCTTACACGAAAATAATTGTTCGCAAAATCATTCCATAGCTGGTCACTTCTTGGTTTGTTTTTGTTGTATAAAGCATATAGATAAAATTGTCGTTCCTGAAAGCAAAATTATTGTACGAAACGTTAAGTAAATGTCACCTAGGAAATACAAAATAAAGTAGTAATCGAGGCAAATCAAGATATAATAGTAATCGAGGCAAAACAAATAATGTAGTAATCGAGGCAAAAAAGTGAGGCAAAGCAAGATGAACCGATAGGCGACAATGAACAAGATAAATTAGATAGCAAGACAAAAGCAAGATCAAGTGTACACGAATAAAACCACTAGTCACCAAGCTTTAATATGAAAATAAGCTGACCTACCCATTTTAAAAAACATTTTCCTATCTGTAAAGGAGCATGTCGAAATGCTTC
The DNA here is from genome assembly GCA_030067915.1 of Hydractinia echinata. Lineage (NCBI taxonomy): Eukaryota > Metazoa > Cnidaria > Hydrozoa > Anthoathecata > Hydractiniidae > Hydractinia > Hydractinia echinata. The sequence goes on from JASGCC010000001.1 coordinate 3,747,952, forward strand.
TACTTCCTGTGAGAAAAATCTATAAATATAAAATACAGACTAAATGCGCATGCGTCAAAATGTAGTCAACAAACAGGCGTCTCAATTTGTTTTGGTAGTAGAAATGGTAGGATCTGCATTGTATGTTAAACACAGCAAATACACGCATGCGCACACATAAGATCTATAAGAAACATAACTGAATCGAACCTCTTGTGAAAGTCACATATTCTTTCGATGTTACCAAATATCACATTTTTCTGTCCGATCAAGGTAGGAGGTAGTTGGGTACTCTCCATCAACGGTAGGTAGTGTTCTAATATATACTCCAATGACTTCACATACTCATGTTCGGTATTTATCATTTCATCTATAATATGACGCAGTCTCTCTTTCATTTTAGTTGGCATAGCAACATCAAACACGGCTAGCTTGGCGTCATTCTCGTCGTACAACTTATGGCCGTCTTTCCAACTAAAAATAGGGCCGACTGCATTTTCGATAGGACTCGTCAAAGACTCGGCATACTCGACATCTGTCTGTTCGCGATATTCATCTTCGTCAGGTTCGGTCGACAAATCGTCGTCTTTGAAGCCGCTCGAGTCGCCATCGCCGTCGCCGTCGCTCATGACAGAATCAAGTTGAACCTGAGTTATCAAAACAAGAACTCTATCACGTGCAAGAGAAATTTCGACTACGGGTAATAAATACAAAACAAAAACAAACCCCGTATCAAATGCCAGACCAATTTTGCTTAGTAACCAACAAAAATAAAAAAACACTAAATATGAAGTTTTGCGGAAACAACGCCACATACCTGTCTAAATCTTCCTTCCGCGCCCAAAATTTGATTCATTTTCACTTGCAACATTTCTTGAACCTCCAGCGTGCGACTGCTTACTTGCTCCGCTTGTTCAACTTGCTTACTACTGAGATGATGAGCCAGGTCTGTTATTTTCGCGATCTGACTTTCACTGATAGGCGGATTGTTTTGCTTAAAGTTTGTTATAGAAGCATGCAACCTATGTATTCCATCGAGTGTCTGTATTTCTTCCATACTCATATGAGCGATATATTGCAGACCAGACATCCACCATTGCGTGGCCTCCTGAACTAACGTGTGAAAATCAACACATTTCTTCAACTTCTTCTTACGCTCGTTGTACTTAGCAGTGAAATCGTTCAATTCGTTTTGAAGCTCGTGCAACTTTCCTATCAATACGTCACGATCAATTTGAAGTTCATCTAACTCAATGAGGTATTTTCCTGCTAACATACATTCTTCGCCGTTCGATAGTTGCTCCTGGTGAAAAAGAAAGAAATGCAATTTAAGTACAACCCTGGTTAAATACGAACAAGTTAAACAGAACATGTGTAGATACCGAGAGCAAATTCGCTGATTCAGCAAAATTATCGATAGTAGGAACAATATTTAATTCGAAGCAAGTATTGTCGTTTTCAACTCAGCACGTCTATTTGGCCTAAGGAACAGCTTCTTAGGCCAAATACACGTGATAAAGAGTTGAAAACAATGAGAAGGATAACACATTTGAAACTAACCACAGTTGAAACTAACCTCAGCTGTAATGGCAAATTTAGCAAATTCTTCCATCATAGATTGCGCATGACCCAGCGAATCACCAATTTCTTTGTGTTTTTCAAAATACGAATACCCGTCGTTGTGCATCCATTGTATTAACTAAAGTAATAAATATTATTTATTATGTGAAATTTTTATCACGTGTATTTTCAACTGTACGTAGAGTACTGTTAGTCTTTTTCTTAACAATAGCTTTGTAAAAACCTGAACTGTAGCACTAATTGACTGGATGAAAACATTACAAACAAAAAAAATATTTTTATTAGAAAAAAATAAAATAATTTGCAAGTAAAAATTTTTTTTCCCGACAAGAAAATTTCTCTCATGGTTGTTTCCCCAATACTCTATCGAGGGAAACAACCATGAGAGAATTCTAATAAAAAAAATTGAACAGAAGATAGGGAATGGAGGAAGCGTATCTTAGTCGGTTTATTAGTTTCGCTTTCACTGAGCTCATTTTATTAGGTTCACAAAAATAAAGAACAAAAACAACTCTTAAACGAAAACTTCAGTATATATATATATATAGCAAGATCAAAATAACAAGAAGGTAATTACCCCAACACAGTTTTCTTCAAATGTGCGTACATTCAAACATAACTGTAAGTTTTTCGTTCTTTTATCGGAAATAATTCGTAGCTTATCGAATACTCGAGTCATCTGCGTGTATAAACGATTCAAACACTCGATCGTATCTTTATAATCTTCGCTACGACATAGCTCCCTGTCTTCTTCAACTAAACGTTCGATTATTTGTTTCCCTTCCGTTCGAAGTCCTAACAAACGCGAATCTTCCAACACTTCTCTCGATTTTTCTCGATGTGCATCGAGAAGATGTTGACATTCGCTTGAAGTGCTACCTAAATCCGTTCTGCTCAAGTCTTGCATGTAATTCATGGCGTGTTTAGCTGCGCTTCGACATCCAGTCATAAATGGTTCCACTTTCTACAATAAACACACACACAATATCTTTAAAAAACATAGCAGCAGTACAAATATTATATCTCCATTTAGTCATGTGCTTAGCATGGCATAACTTAACCTTTCAAAAAGAAGTCAGGGGCTATCACGTTGAGGGTCGTGATTTGTACCGTAATAGATAGTTACAACAACAAACATCAATGAGAGATTCGTAATAAAGAGATGCACCACGAGGATGTCAAATATACTTAAAAGCGCAAAAATTAGTTTGAGTACAATATCCGTATATTTTAACCTCGAAGGAGGAGAGAGGGAGGAGAAAGCGGAGAAACAGAGCGTTTCCAGGTATATCTTTTGCAAATAATAACAAGCATAAAATGTTTATCTGAGGTTGCTGAAAAAATATTATTGTATACCTACCGTTCTAAATTTGATCCAGCTGTCATGGTTATATCTCATTTGACCACCGAAACATTCAGGTAATTGCTCGACGTCCACTTCACGGGATAGCTTCTCCAATGATGATAAAAATTGGAACTAATAAGGAATATATAAAATATTATTCAGAAATGTGCTTTTTTTGGTTTCATTTTAAAATCAGATAAAGTGTGTATGATCAAACCTGAAAGTTTAGATTTTGTTTCACTTTCGACGCAGCAAATAACAGCATCAGTGAGTCCTTTCTTGTCAGAACAAAAGCCATGTGCACGGAGCCGGGAATTTGGGTCTATAACAGAAAACCAATTACATAATGCTTGACGCATATTTTTGTTTTTTTGTCGACTGTTTCGTGGAATTTTGATATCAATGACGATAAACTTTTGACGATAATCATTTTTTTGTTATGAAATGAATTTTATCAACTTGGCAATAATTAACGTAATTGCAAAAAAAAATGTCTCAAAAGTTTGCACCTACTAGCTCATATTTTGTCATTTGGCAATATGGAAAATCGTTACTATTAAGGACGAAAAACTGCTTTGTTTACATACTAGACTATATGCTGGCAGAGCGGATACACGAAATTTAATACATCAAAAAACAAACGAAATCGTCAAAAAAAACGTAACAAGAAACTTTGACGTCTAATTTTACGATTCGACGTTGACGTCAAATTCCGAGATTCGACGTTGACGTCAAATTTTACGATTCGAAGTTGACGTCTAACTTTACGATTCGACGTTGACGTCTAACTCCACAACTTGACGTTGACACCATAATTTAAAAATTTCACATCAACGTCTAACTTTACAAATTCAATGTTGACGACGTTTTGACGTTGTTTCTGTCACATCTGTCTAGTTGTCAGTTCACTTACCTGTAGAACGGTGACAGCTTCACCAATACATTCTAAGATGTCTCTCGTCTGTTTCCCTTCTCTTGCATCGATGACTAACGAACAACCTTTTCGCTGGACACCATCTCTGCAACAAAAACAAAAACAATTGTATACAATTAGTAGAAAATAACATATAAGCAATCTTCTTTGCAATAACAGACTTTATACTACACACCAACAAATACAATCATTGGATAAATTTCTACCAGCGTAAAGTTCAATTTTACTTCTTTTAAAACAAGAAGGGAATTGACAAAAGTAAGATTAATGAAACCTGGATACAAAACATACTTCGGTATTTTGTAGTAATATATTAGCAGCTTGGCTAGTTCTTCACTGTTTAAATCTGCATTCTCCCATGAACGTTTATTAGTATCAAAAAAGATAACCGAGCCTCCCCTTTTGTCTCTGCTACCCGGCGTGTATACGACTTGACTGTGTAGCAATTCAAAGTTCAGATCTAATATCAACATAGGCTTGATGGAGAGATCGTCCATGTTCAACGTGTCTTTGCTGAGGACATTGTCTTTCTCCGAAGGAATGCACGTAGAGGCTACAAAGCAATTAAAAAATGCAGAAATTAATTTTGTTTAATAAGTTGTACAGAACTAATCAACGTTCGCTCTCGCAACGTATCCTACTTATGTATCTTTATGAAATAAATCTTCAATTCTCTAAGGACAGCCAGCTTAACTATCAAATAGAGTAGGGACTACACATGGTGAACTTCCTCACAAACGCAAGCAACACGTGTTACATACGATAGAGCTGCAATACTGGCCCGTAAATTTAAAATTGACTTAACAAATAAAAAAAAAAGTTTTGATCACAATATTTCAACGAGCAATTATACACTACAGCTGAACTATTTTACTCGTGTAACGGAAACACCAAGATTCGAGACCTGTGTATAGCGATGAAACCATGAGGAGGAAAGTTTATCACACTTTTCATACAAACACACAACACCAAACTTCACAGCAGATACTTAAGCCGGAAAAACTTGACATTATAAGTTAATTTAAAAATGCCATTTGAACAACAATAAAAAGAAAGAGTGATTTCAATCAATTCAAAGAGTAGCATTTCCGTCCATTTAAAAGAAGTACAATTAAAAAGAAAATTGTTTGTAATTATTACGCATAATGCGAGTTAATTACATGGTTTGCATAACTGTGTGAAAAAAACCCAATATCACTGTTGTCATCAATATTACTGCACAGAAAATGTTCATGTGGCACTACTGCAAGAGAGAGTAGTATACAGACTATGAAAGAAACCATTCAAATGATACATTGCTCTTTCTGTCCAAATACAAGGCACTAAGTGGGGATTAATACCAAGTTCTTGTTTACACCGTGCCGATGCTCAAACAGAGTTAACGAATGCAAAATGTACACAGCAAAACAGCACATTACATGGACATGTTATTAAAGAGTGTGTTAATTAATTTTGTGTGATGTGGTGTGCGCAGGCGTGTAGAAAAATAACAAAACATCTGTCTCAACTAATACTCGTGCAAGACTATACTCAGTCATCCATTTATCTTACAGTAAAATTATTTTTAGAGAAGTGCGAATCATTCGCCTTGTGTATACGCTCTTTTCATACATACACTGTGCTGAAAAATAATAAAGCACAGCCTAAATCGAAGTCATTGAAACAAAATATCATAGGCCAACTTTGTAGCCTCGTTACCATGTGACATTCTCTGTCCTTCAACAAACATCTAATTAAAAAACCATACGAAACAAACAAACAAACACATACTTGCAAATGGAACTAGACACATCTTCCTTTATTTCACAAAAGTAGCAATAAAGTACGAAAAAAAATAAAGCTATGATAAGCTCAGTACTATTATTAGCAAATCATCTTTCACCATGAAGAAAGTCTGATAAGATGGAACCCGAAATGTTTTTATAGTTCTCCACTGAAACCACTAGTCACAACACACCATTCTATTGTCAGCAACACGCGTCATCAACAAAACAATGTTATTCTCTGTGTGAAGTCTCATTCATTAAACGGAACAACACACTGCGCTTAGCGTAAATTGTACCGTTTTCAGTTGAGAGCAAACTTTTTAGCCACGTGATACATCAGTTACTTTCACTAATATCACGTGATATTTCTCAGATATATAACGCCTTAAACGGAACAACACACTGCGCTTAGATCCTCTTCGGCCTGAGGTGAAATAATGTGTCGTTAACAGAATTTCATCTGCACACAAGGAGGAGAAATTTAATTAAATTGGTGCTCCATTATGTTTTCTTTGTCCGCAGTATTGACTAAGTAAACAAGTCATGTACACAATGTCAACGCATAACTAACAACAACAACATGATAATGACTTTGTTTGGATTATATGTTTAAAAATGGAAGGAATAACTTGTAGTGTTTATAACAATAGAATTGTTGTGTTTTTTAATGAGAAAGTAAACTTAGAAAGAGCAGGTCAAAGACGATGGACAACTTTGCAGGTCAAAGACATCATAACCATCGTCCCTCCTAACAACTTGTGAACTTGAACTGTACAAGAGCTCCTTGAAAATTTACTCTACTAAATTATGGCCAGCCAGTCTATGAAACAGACTACTAATTTGACTTGCTATATTTCTATCTCAATCAAAAGCTTCTTGTCATAATCTTTTGCATTCAATTGCATGCCCACAGCAAGATTTATTTAAAAAAGCTGATTTTAATTCTTGCATAGCATTGAGGTGATTCCCCTCGTCACGGTAGATATCACCATTAATAATAAAATAGCAATTACTGCAGTCACAATACTTATGAAGGTACAAAGATCATTACAAGAGCATGTGACAGCAAAAGGAAAATGGGAAGATTCGATCTCTTTTACCTTTATATACAACCAATTAAAGGTTATAACACAGACTTTAGTGTCGAAGAAAAAAAATGAATAATCAAGTCACAAGTTTATCGTTTCATTGACTTTGTACGTCTAAAAGTAGTGAAGCGAGTTCTTTACAACAGTTTTCTGGCATGTGCTAAACAAACTGTACAAGCCAACATGATAAAACTTACCAAACCACTTGAATTAAACTAATTTGGATGAAAATACAGTTATATAAAATTTCAATTTTAGTTTTATGACAATGTCACTATTTAATCTAGGCTGCAAAAACAACAAAAGAGGATTGATAACCCTTTTTACTGAAACAACAATAATGTGTGAGAGGGGAAGTCAACTTAACACATTCTACTGTCTGTTAAAAATATGTGACTCTACTCCTCCTCTGTCTTTAAAAAAACAACTCCAACAAAATAGATAGTGACTTACAATCATTCATGTTACCAATAAATTGTGCTTTCAACAAGTTAACCCACAGAACTCTCTCGAATCCTTTCGTTGACCAAATAACACAGCTCGTATATATAAATCTGTCTCGTGCTTCAGATCGCAATAATTCAGTCCAATTCTCTGAGCACATTAATATACAGTCTGTCATTGACAACGTCCTCGTACTCACTTCACCAACATGGTAATATTTCAATTCTAATGTCCTTGGTATTGTTGATGAAATATGAATATAAAAATCACCCTTGTGGAGTGTGGTAGAAATCACTTTTGGATGGATGGCGAATTTAACTATGTGTTCAAACTTTTCCCACCATACTGGACCAGGTTCTTTCTTCGTTTTAAGCTGATAGTAATCCTGAAATAAAAAAAAACAGTTGTAGTGGCACAAAGTACAGGTGGCTAAAACAAGCAAGTAACATCAATAACAACAAAAATAAAAACTTTTGCAGTTGCTTGAACTTTCATGAACTTCACGTTATTAAAAAAATAGATTGTCAACATTCCCTTGACAAAAACCTGATACTCAAACCAGTAACTAAAATAAGAAAATAACAACAATAACAACAAATATAAAAAATTTCTACACTTGTTTGAAAAGAAAAAGGAATCCTATGTTATCAGAAAATAAGATTGTCGTAACAATCCATCAACAAACTTGATGAAACTCACACAAACCACAATCAACACTACATGATCCACTATATTTTCAACAAAAACGCTCATGATGGCAGTTTCAAATGTCCCTATCTTCTTTAATCAGAAATGTATTGATACAAACACAAAGACATAATAAACTAATAGTTCTGAAAGTTAATAAATCTAATACTGTTAGTAGGTTTTTTCCAGACGACTGAATTAAATACCCACAAAACTAGCAGCTACACACTCCTTTATTAAAATCTAATAACATGCTTTAAACTATATGTTCACAGTGTTGATTGTCGATTGATTGGTAAAGGTAGTAGATTTGACATCTGTAACAATATAAAGTACAATCCAATCTATTCTACCACGTCGATGGAAAAATAAAGATGCATATACACTGGGAAAATCCAAACCTCATATTAACATAGATAAACTCTAAAGGGAATGCTCAAAATCAGATGTAATCGTAGTAAAATTATTCAAGCCAACTTATCATTCATTCAAATTAAAGCTTCTTAAAGAGTTTATACAAGTGAATAAAACATACAATAGTACCCCACTGGGCTTCTTAATCATACATATTGTTATCTGATACCATTGCCATGAAAACAACATGACATATATGGTGACATAAAGAAATAATAGTGAAAAAAATAAGAACAATTAAGCTTCGTGATGAAATCAATATCACTCAGGACTTTAAGCAAGATTTTAGCACAAAAAATATTCTGAAAACAACAAGTTACAAATGAAAATTGAATGAGTCACAACGTTTTATGAAAAGGACATTTTAGCTTAGTTCAATCGAACAGATGAGATAAAAGTTTACATATTGATTGACTTTAGTAACATTTTTCATTCAAACATTAATCCTAACTAAAACACAAAATAAATTTTGGCTGAAAAAAGATTTTCCTGATTTCCCCCGAAAAATTTACCAATAAAGTTCAGTGATGAGCCTGATCTGTTGACAACCTTGCATACAAGCATAATAAAACATACAGTCATAAGACTATCTTAGGGAGGAATATTGACCATCAATTTACAAAAAAAAATCTTTTCTTCCATCCTTTTAACTGTTTTGTTCTTATTTTCGAAATAAAAACAAAAACACGCAATTCACAAAATCAAACATACATTCCAGTCTTTAATTTTTTAGCACTCGTATGTCCTTTAACAGAAAAAAAATTAGCAAATGCACTAATAAGTTTTAACTATATTTTGCATCTCCCTTTAGCAGACAAATAATAAAAAAATCTGTAAACGTTGAAACTTCAGATTTTTATATTACTATCTGCCTTCTTCTGATTCAAAGCCTCACTAAAACATGCATTACAAACATTTAAAGGGAGGCTGTAGATATGTAAAATAAACAAAGATACTAGAGTGTAATGGTAAGAAAGTAATCTGCAATTTTTCTTCTGCTTCCCAACTGCCATGTATATAATATAATTTCGGAAGAATTTGTCAATATGTAACCCAAAAGTTATACACTGATCTTTAAATTCCCCAAAAATAAATCTACACAGATGACCAAAATATGCCCTGAAACATCAACTCATGCAGAAACTTGAATATAAATGAATAAAGAACAGGTAAAAATTAATAACATTCAGATTTGTCACTAACAAGAAAAAAATTTAAATCGCAAACAAAACAAGTTTGTTTCATCATTATGATGGAAGGTTAGGTGGGGAAGGTTAGGTGGGGAAGGTAAGGTAGGCGCAAGAAAGTTTCCTGTAATGCTTAAAAAAATTTACAGCATTGTAATCTCTGTAGTGCTTTTTTTTTCTCTTCTAATTACATATACAGAAGCAGGTGGAGATAAGACACAATAACTGTACTCAAAGGGAGGTTCTGGTGCTAACCGCAACAGTAATTATTACTTTAAATGAGAGTACAATTTTTATGTAATTCTTTTATTTAATATAATTTGCAATTAGAAAAGCCATGTCAACAAGATTGACATTGGAAACAAAGTAAGTGTAACAAAATGATGTTGAAAATGATGTCTGATGACAAAAGGATGTCTTTGAAACTATCAAGACTATTTTATGCACATATAAATTTACCGTGAAAGAGGAGTATTAATATTTTTATACTGTAAATGATGTAATATATCGTTAGAATAGCTTATAATGAAATTTTGGCAACAAAATTTTTACGAAACCTTTTTGTGGATCTTTTTTGCAGATTTGATTATGCAGAATTAAGTTCCAAAAAAATTGATTATGCACAATAGTTTCTTTCCTAACATTCTCTATTCTTGCATATATTTCTATTACTGAATTTTCAACAACTACAAAAATTACTTTAACAATTTTTAGGAAAATCTAGCTTTTTGCAAAAATTTATTCACGGAAAGTATTTTAAGACCATGCATCAGCAAAAATAAGTTCTGTAAAAAAATTCTACACAAATAAATGGTTCCCTTAAGTTATTCATTAAAAAACACTTAACTATCTCATTTTGAAGGATAAAATTTTTTCAAGAAAATGAAAGTGTAAATTTTATTTACTAAATATACCTAATCACAATGTTAATCACACCTTAAAAGAAACTAATGTAACTGCCAAAGACAATGCTGAACATCTATACGTCTCCCACATTTCAAATAAAAACTTGACTGATGCATAATTATAGTAAGGCTGTATTTCACACATAAAACCCCATTGAATGGAAGACTGATTTCGGCAACCAAACTGGTTGATATGTTTTTTTTTTCTCTTAGTGAAGGTTCCAAAGCACTTCAACTTCTTTTTGTACAAGGCCAAATAATTTTACAATAGAGAATAATAACTAGTTAACTAATCAAACTTCAGTATTACTTCCATTTTATTCCCTTTTATAGGTGGTTATTGGTCTTTGTAGCTTGCAAAATCATGCAGAAATTGAAGTCATCAAATAATGTCACTCGCTTAACTGAACGCATAACAACTAACAGGCTAAATAAACATCAGAATGAGATGATTGATTGACTTATTTATAACATGCAACTTATTATTAAGCAGATTAAAAAAGGAAAACAACAAATAAATAGCCTACTGTTCAGATTATATTCTGCGATAGTTGATAAGTAACAAGAAAAAAAACTTCAAGTGCATTAATTAAGAAGAGATTTTCATAGTGGCGTCACCATTTGTCAAACAATTAAACAACTGTCAATTATCGTTAAAAATTTCATTCTTTCATCAACTATAAAAGACCTTCTTATCTTAAAACTATGTTGTTGCCAATCAAAGTATACATAATGTAACTTTGAATGGGGTGGGTGTTGGGACATTACCATAATACACTGAAAACTTTAAAGAAAAATCCTTATGCGTTATCTTCCTTACTTTGGTTGGTTCGTTTTGACTTGTTCAAACACGCCTATTTCATTATGAAAGTATCAAAAACGAAATTTTGAAAAGCCTAATGCAGTAATGTTGCATTAAAAAACCTCTGAACACCTGTCCTGCAAGAACCTCCGATTGGATTATTAAATAAACTAGTCGATAAAGCCTGTGGAAAAATCCACTGAGGCAGGATAAAAATGAAAAAGAAGCGTCATTTGAATTTTGATGACGTCAGCAATCCATCCACAAAAAAAAATTAGAACCTTGTTTTCACGTTGCCTCTATTGTGTAGAGAGCTTAAACTGTTGATCAAGAAAATGTATATGATCGCGTGCTTTTGATGAGCGATTATTGAGATGTAAGGGTTTAAAAATTTTGCTGACGTCAACAATGGCCTGTCAAAACCCCAAAATTTTTTTTTAGACATTTGTATACCTGTTGCCTTTATGGTATAGATCTTGAAACGCTGATCAAGAAAATGTATAGGATCATGTACTTTTGACAAACGGTTGCAGAGATATTAGGGTCCATTCCGAAACGGATTTGGGGACCCGGGTTTGGAAAAATTGCCCAAGTTGGTCCTAGGTGGTCCCTAGTTACCCACGCGGTGAAAAATCATTGACGTCACCACCTCGTTTCCAAGTCATTTTTGGCCTCAAAGTTTTAGGTGCACTGTAATGGCTTCATTAATTTAACATAGGATATTGATGTTAAAGTAGTGTTATTGACGTCGCGCCGTAACATCAGAAAATTTAACATTTGAGACAGAAGTTTTTCGGCTACATCAAAGGAAAATGAACACATCCACTTTGCCTGTTACAGACAGACACACAGACACACTTAGCGTATTATTATATAGATTAATTACAGAATCATTATCATGCAGGGTATAGGCTATTTAAGTGAATAAAATTGAAATGAGAGCAGCTATGGCAGCATTTATGGCAAAGTTGGATAATATTTTTAGAAATTTTTGCAGAAAATAAAAGTTTTTATGTGAAAATTTGTAAAATCAGGGAAATCACCATTGAAATTGCACTTGAGAAAGTTCTGTTCAATATTTTGCCTTTTTGATTTGATTTTCTGCTAGAAGTGCTTGGAAAATCCTGAAAAAATTGATAAGTTTCATATAATCAGATTAACAGTAGAATACAAACAACATGTAATTAGAATACAGCAGAATACAAACAACATGTAATATTATGTAATGTTGTTAAGGCCCTGGGAAGGATCCACTCAAAACAATAGAAAATATAGGATATTTTTTTAGAAATTTCTTAACCTGTCATGTTTACTGTGAAGAGATTGAAACACTGGTCAAAATAATGTATAGCATTGTGTGCTTTTGACAAACAGTTAAGGAGATATAAGGGTTTAAAAATTTTGCTGATGTCAGCAAAGACACCACAATGTACAAAATTAATGTATGTACTAGCCGAAGTCCCATGGAAGAATCCACTGAATCTCTCATCAAGTCCATATGATGGGTGCCAAATAAAATCATAGAACACAGTAATTTTTAAAAGTCACAATTTGCATTATTCTATATCTATAACCGCTGAAACAAAACGTCCAAAAAAATAAAGACGTCAAAAAAAATAAAAGAGAAAAGAGAAAAAAAGCCCTGGGATTGAGGTTGCTCACAATCTGCATTATACAGAACGTTTAAAAATATAAGCAGGTCCAACAACAAAATAAAAATAAAATAAAATAAAAATGCAAAAGGTCTAACACAATCGAAGGTGTCTAACAACGGTTATGTAAAAAGCTAAATCTGCTAAAACTATATACTTGCTTTGCCATGCCAGAAGTACACCAGGGGAAATGATATACCAGACATTAGAAAAATTCGTTAAGTCACACAAAAAAGGTTATTGCAAAATTTCCACAACGTACAGTTTCTAATGCATCATACCAAATTAGCTATTTAGTCTATTGCATACAGCAACCCTCCCAATGCGCAAACATAACATAACAATGCAGTGTTTTCGAATTTAAGAATCGAATATATTTCAAACGGTAACGTAACAGATGTAAACATTGATTTAACTTTGTTTACATTAAGGTTTATTGTAACAACATCAACCACTTCGTAGCGTTAAAAACAGTAACAACGGAAAAATTACATTTTATATAAATTCTTCTCTACTATATACAAGCTGTATTTTATAAGAATAGTGTTTTTTTTTCGTTTCAACCTTCATGTTCTTAACTTTCCCTGGTGTATTTGCCCATTGCTTTGGAGAGAAAAGGGTTCAGTTTGTGAGATATATACGCAATAAAAAAGTAAACTTCTAATTAAATTTGTGCATCATACAAATTTTTATATTAGAACAAACAATCAAGCTTAGACATATTCTTAGGATATTCTGACCCATTGTTTAGAGTATATTCTTACAAAAAAAAGTTCTTAACTTTCTTGACAAATACTATCCTCATGGCCTAAAAATATATAATGCCTCAATAAAATAAAGCTTGCTATATATTGCTATAGCTATTGGCAATTTTTTTATATTTAGAACTAACAATCAAGGTTAGACATATTCTTAGAATATTCTGAACTTCTGACCCATTGTTTAAAGTATATATATTCTTACAAAAAATGTTCTTAACTTTCTTGACAAATACTATCCTCGTTATTCTTAATTATATTCTTAGCATGTCTATGTCCTGAAAATATATAATGCCTTAATAAAATAAAGCTTGCTATAAGTTGCTATAGCTATTGGCCAATTCTTTTTATATTTATTTAGAACAAACAATCGAGGTTGCACATATTCTTAAGATATCTTTAACTGACCCTGAGTATATTCTTACAAAAAAAATGTTAAATATGTTCAGGCTGAAGACAAAACATATTTAACTTCATATTTAAGGAAAGTTTAGCTGGAAGCGTGTAAACGGCTTAAAAACGTTATTCACCTAAATTCATTTCTCTACCAGATAATCTAAACAACACACCTGTTTTTCTTTCGCTTTCTCAGTAGTAGCTAGCGTTCTCTGGATAAAAGTCCAATCAGTTTTTTACTTCGATTTAAACTTCGCTTCATCCCAAAGAAAACAAATTGAAAATGTATAGCTAGCTACAATTGTCTGATACATTTCCAATCAGTTCTCTTTTTGGCGTTATATCATCGTACGTTTTTCTTCTTTATAACAAATAGTTCTGACAACAACATAAACTTTTTTTATTCTTGCTCGACAACAACAGTCGCTCTACAACAACAGTTTTGTTTTTTACATTTTAGATTCGAATTATCATTCGAATTCGATAGTTTTTTTTTAAAAGAAAGCAACCTCGGTCCAAGAACACAAAAATGATCGAAGAAACAAATAAGATTTAATCTAACCCCGTGATGAGTAAACATTGTTTGAAATAACTTTTTTCAGGATTACTTTGAAAAAGAGACAACTTTCTTCGCTGTGGTTTTCATTTTTCAGTTGATAAACTTTGTTTCCGTGAGATACGACGCGCACATGGTAAACCGGGGGTAAAATTAAATTATTCTATCTATAACGACCAACGGGGCATTTAAAACAAAAAAACAAATAAATATAAAAATAAAATAAAAATTAGCTTTAATAAAATAAAGAAAAAGAGTTTTATTTTTTAAAGTAATAAGAAAAGAGAATTAAATGTTTAAATAGTAACCCCCTGATTTGCGTTTTTTTTAACTTGGTGAATTTTAGCGTAATGCCACGTCGTAAGAAAGTGACCTGTGATTTGTGTGACATGGCCTCACCGTGCGCACACACAGACAAGGCGTATTAATATATAGATAATAGGATTAAAACATTTTGGTAAACAGAGAAATTGATATTTAAAGCTGTAAAGGTTCTTTGATGACGTCATCAGCCAGTCTATTCAGGAAATAGGACTTGAAACCATGACCTGTTGCTAGATACAGTGGATGTAGAACATGATAATCATGTTTTAATAAAATAAATTAAAACTGCATAATAAGAATAACAATACTTTGGTAAGCTCACCTCGCATTTTGACCGGATTGTATCTAATAACTCGACAACAGGTCGTAAATAATGATCGATAAAATCTGTAGCAACACCATTATATTGTGAATGGCATATCTCTTCAAGCTGGTGTAATCGATTTGCAAATAGAGAATGTTCACAGATAACCTGCCAGTCTTCTTCCTAAAAGTAAAATTACAAAACATTGCAACAATTTTTCATACACCAAGGAAAGTTTTTAAAAATGCTAGGTTTGATGGATGGAGAGATTAAAAGAGAGAGATGCTTATTTATATATAAATTTTAGTATCAGGAAAATCTGTCATGGAAACAAAATAAAAAACAAACATTCCTAAAAAAAATGAAACAGCAGATTTTAGTTGAAAAATTATCACATTAACATCGACATCTACATCCTTCTTCAACGTCATTCGAATTGATGTTATTGGTGATTATGTGAGGTAAAAAACTGCTCACAAAAAACATGAAAAGAAAAGCAGCTTTGTGCATTTCAAGTTATGATTACATTTATAAGTATTCTAACCCTCTGGACGTTAGGGAAAAATAAGAAAAAAATAAGAAAAAAAAAGCTTCAATGGTTAGGATTCAAAAAATACATATTTAAAGTCTGTATCTGGTTGCATATTATGCCACTTTTTTATTCAAACAGAAAGCAATGCAACTTCACCAAAAAGCTTGATAAACGTGGTATAACTTGAAGTCACAGTTTTTATTGACGCTAAAAGTTATGCAATAAGGTATTTTCTTTACAGGGTGTAATCCAGTGTTTTTAGTTGCCAGTGAAGGCTATTTCTATTTCCCAAATGAAATTTATCCCAAATTTCCCAATTTATTAGAGAAGCTAATTATAATCACTACAAGTTGTTGTGAAGATATAAGATTTCAATAATACCTAAGACCACCTTGATGAAATTCCCATTTGGGATTACACTTTATTAAATTTGAAGTAAGAGTTTTAGTAAAATAGAAAAATAGTAAAAGTAAATAGTAAAATTAAGGCAGTCATTTGAGACAAAGATGTCAGAAGTCATGCTTTACAGTGAGATATTTATATTTGTGTAAAAAATTATATTGTTGGCTGTGTGCAACGAACCAAATGAAACTCATTATTAAACAGCTAGTCAATAATAGCATTGAATTTAACAGAAACAATAAATCCTTTAAAATTCAAAATACTAAAAAAGTCCTTTTTAAAAAATATAAAAGCCACAGTTACATACAAATACATACAAATGTTTTCCAAATACAAATATACACATTAGTTTTCTCTTTTAACAGACCTGATTAAATTTGAAAAAACTCATTAATGACATTTTAATTACATTAATGTTATTAGCATTATTTCAAAGTTTTATTCCCACATTCTCCGAATTTTTGGTTTCTATGTGAACAAAAACAAATGTGTAAACACAAAAATTCTTTAAGCTCTAAAAGTAAAAAAATAAAGGTTGAAATTATGCAGAAATAATGCAGAAATTGGGTTCTAAACCAAATTTACATACCAAATTTTGGTGCTTTATAATATGCGCACTATTCATGTTTGAGTTTTCAAACTTATTTACAACTTTTATATATATAAATCATCCTAACTCTTTGTAACATTAAAACTTCTGACACTCCGAAGGTTCTATATATAGAAATAGCTTTAAAATGTTTTAAAAGAGACAATTAAATGTGGAGTGAGTTAGTTTCAAGAAAATTAAAATTAAATACTTGCCCCTTGGAGTAAAGTACACAGGGAAATAAATAAATTGTTCCTAACTACATAATACAATAGTTTCTGCATCAAAGATAATTTATTGACTTTTCAACTGCTGTGACATGATTATATTATCAAAAGAAATATTTACAGGTAAGCCATAAAAACAAACGCAAGACACAAGTGTATCCTTGGTGCAATAGTGCCATAAATAAATACTACTTGAATATCATACTGAATTCTACAACCTTTTCTACTAATGTTCACAGGTAGCAAATAACTTGTTTGTGTTTTAAAAAATTAAGTCTCACCCTGACAGCCATATTTTATGATGAATAGTTCATCTTTCTTATAACTTTCTTATTAAAATTTTAATGTTTAATTACAACGATATAATAAAAGCAATGGTTAATTAATAGAGCTGGTATGGCAACCCAGCTTAAATCAAAATTTCAAATGGATTAGCAATCTTAAATACACATTGAGACACTCTAAACATTGAAACATTCCAAACAAATCTTTTATTAAATCATAATCATGAATTGAAAAGGACATAATGGGAAATGTCTGGAATAAGAACAACACATACAAACAAGGCTTTATTAAAATAGGTTAGGAAATTTTATAAACACTAAAGCCTTCCATACATTAGATTTCAAACTTTAAAACATTACAAACCGATTCTTTATTAAACTATAAATCGCAAATGACATAAGATACAAAATAAGCACAACATTCATAGCAAGACGTACAAGTTTAAAAATTTCACAAAAAAAATATGCATGTTTCTTCTTTTTTATTTCAGAACGGATAGGTTTCAATAATTAACAGAAATATTATTGGTTCTTTAAAACTATCTACAGAAAGATTCTGTATTTTCATGGGAGTTATCTTGTGCTTCTTAAGGAATTGTAGGAAAGCCGGTATTCTTAACAGATTACGGTTAAAACTAAATATAAATAAAAAATGTAAAAAATTACACAAACTGCTGACCAAACTGAAAACAGATGTGATATAGAAGTGGTTGCATTGAGTTAAATGAGTTAATTAAAAACTCAAACTATTATAAACAAAACTGGGAATTGTGTTTTCTCTAAAAGGTTTAAACCTGTACGGAACAGGAAGGAGCACTACTACGAAATTTTAAATCCACTGTATTTCTCATGTAATTCATAGAACAAATATACCATCAAAAAGCAAACAATACAGCAGTGCGAATCTTACAATCTGCATTATTAAATAATTAGGAACATTTTATTAGACCTTTTGCATTTTTATTTGTTGTTGGACCTGCTTATGCTTATATTTTTAAGCGTTCTGTTTCAGCGGGTATAAATATAACGCAGATTGTGAGCAACCTCAATCCCAGGGCTTTTTTTTCTCTTTTATTATTATTTTTTTATTGCTGCACATGTTTATTTTTTTGGACGTTTTGTTTCAACGGTTATAAACATAGAATAATGCAAATTGTGACTTTTAAAAATTCAAATTCCTATGTTCTATGTTTTTATTTGGCACCCCTCAAAAGGACTCGGTGAGAGATTTAATAATAGTGAATAGATTTTAAATGTCACATATATACAGCAGTTGTTGAACACCTTCAATTTTTTGGTCATTTATATAATTATCCACTATTATAGAATCCACTGAAATTCAAATTTTATACACATGCACATACTAAAACGTTTGAGCAAGACTGTTTTATGGTGGTTATGAAGAGTTTCTAAAAAAACCCTTTATAACCACCGTTATAACTTTAGGCAAGTTTTTTATATTTTGTGTACATGTTTAAAAGATGGTCCAAAAATTATATAAGTTGGTGGCAAGGGAATCATTTAATTCAGATGCTTTGAAATAGATTTGATAATTTCTAGATAAAGTCTAGATAAAAATTTATACTGCTAGCTTATTCTAGAAAAGAGCTTACGATTTATACAGAATATTTTCTAGGCACATACGTCCAAATTAGCTCTATAGTGTGTCTACATTCACTTTGAAACCCCATGTAATGTCTTTAGAAAATAATGCAGAGTTACAACAGTATACTGTTAAGTTTTTTTTGTTTACTTTAACTCCAAGCACAAGCAAAATGATTTATTATATTTATACAATGGTGGATGATGACTTATCTTTTATTAATATTTTTCAAGAAAACTCACCTCATTTGACTTCATCTCGTAACTCAAGAAATATGTAAAACAAACATTTTGAAAATCCATTTTAGCCAAAAACGCATTTTTCTCCTGGGTAACTTTTGATTAATTGTTATAACTTAAAATTATCATATATATAATAGGACCAACCAACTACTTTTCAAGACTCAGTACTAATACTAATAGCCATCTTCACCATTAATTCTCTCTCTAGTGTTTATATTAAATTTATATTATGTTCTCATTATTGTTAATCAAGACTTCATACTCTATTATGTATATAAATATTATTTTATAACTACATTTAATTCTGATCAGCTTTTAAAAAAAATATTGACCTTAATTAGTTAAAAAACACATAATGATTTCATGCAGTATAACTCACAGGGATAGTTGTTTATTGTATTGTTGATAAACATGTTTTATAATAACAGAAAATAACAATACTATTATTACAAGAAGATTTCTAAAGAGATTAACCCAAACGGAAGATTGTAAAAAAACAAGGGATTACGTTTATAATATATATCTAATAATTAATAACAATATATAATTTATAATATTTATCATGTATTTTAATTATGATTTATCCCATATTTTAAAGTATATTTTTAAGTATATATATATTTACATATTATTATAAAAAACCTTTTTGTACTACAAATTAAAAAAATGGTGGTCTTCACTGATTTTGTCACTTGGGTACACATCAGTGTCACCAAAACAAAGTTAAATAACATATGACATATCTTTTTCATAAGCTTTTAATTTTTACTCAAAACATCAAATTTACCAGTATTTTCTTGATTTGTGTATAGGGTTGGTGAATCCCTAATTAATAATTGAAAGTTATTTATAAAATTTGAAAATTTACATACTAATCAAAATTTTTAATTTTTAAAATAGAAATTTAGGATAAGTTTGTAAAATAAAATCTTTAATTTAGTCTCTACAACATAATTGGTGGACTCTGACTCTGACAACTGTGAAATTATCCAAGCTAGCCTAGTGCGACGTCAATGATTTTTAACCGCTGAGGGTTGGTGATGAAATGTTCTTTTGCCTATAAGATGGGAAATTCCAAGGTGCTCATAAGTCATTAGACGAATCGCCACCATTTTTGTCCCATTTTATTGGCCATTGATTGGTACAGTAACGAACAATATTGAAGAGTTCTTAGTTAAAAGGTTAAAGACATTGCAACCAATCATTTTACAATAGAAGACTTCTTTTACTTTTCAAGGAGTATGCTTACTTTATGCGTATATATTGGGAAAACAAATTAAAAACTTATACATTGCCTTATGGCCTATATGGGTAGGATGCTCCTCTTTGTAGCTTTAAAAAACAACCACAAAGAAAAGGTATAATTACACAAGACCGAGTTTAGATGTAGTGGTGTCAATTTAGCTTTAAAAAGACCGTGTCAAATTAAAATACCTATGATATAAGAAAAAACAAACATCAGAAGAATTCACCAAGGGGGGGGGGGGGGCAATATGCTTAGTGTATGCTTAAAACTTCTCTACCTGAGCCCTAATTATGCTTATAAGCGTTATGAATGTCTTTTTCACAAAAACATTGACATTTGCATTTCTCGAAAATACATTAATAGTTATATTGCTAAACGGTATTCATAAAAATGACTTTTGCACATTATTAATATTGGGCACAAGAAATCCTTTTTTATGTTTAACAAAAACATTACCAACAGATAGAGTTGTTGGTAATGGGATCAGCTTTAGGTCCCACCATGACAAATGTCTTCTTTTAAGTGGATTGAAGGTTGTCCAAATGAATTTAAACCTGTATAAATTAATGATATTTTTTGCCTTTTTAAACTGTTATTGTTTTGTTTGCATTTTCGCCCTATTGTTTTGGTGAGTCTCTGAGTCTTCACACTGTGGCTTTTCCCTTGTCCTAGTATGCATGTGATTGGCTGTTTTTTTTCATGTGCACATGCATGCTGATCTAAGAGAAAAGACTACAGTACTGGAAAAAGGTTGTTTAACATCGCGCTTCGCGTATCGTGACGGTATTCTCGATCCGCGATAGACGTTTTTTTACTTTCAAATTGTATCGAGAGGGCTTCGCGATGCATCCGTCTCGATATCATTCTCGAAGCTATCGAGGCCATTAACACTTTTTCATAATAGAACTATTTTAAAAATAAGAGTGTATTCAACAATGATCGCGGATGTTTAAATATAATTATACTTCCTTTGTGTTATATTTTTTTAACTTATCCATAACAATCTAGGGTATACAGCTAGCGTTAATCTTTCTTTTTTAGATCACATTTTAAAAATTTAAGAACTAAGAACGCCGATAGAAAAGCTTCGTTAGATCGCATTTTAAAAATTTAAGAATGAAGAACGGCGATAGAAAAGTTTTTTTAGATCGCATTTTAAAAGCTTATGAACGAAATGCGGCGATAGAAATGTTTTTTTAGATCGAATTTTAAAAGTTTTTATAAACGAAAAGCGACGATAGAAATGTTTTTTTAGATCGAATTTTAAAATGTAGTTGAATGTCAAATATAAAAAAGAAGTTGCTTGCACCTATAATTACAGTAATGAATCCCATCTCACTTTTTGAAAATCCTAGGAAAACATCCAATATGCCATTCTATGCTTTTGTATTATTTCAATTCAGAGAAATGCTAATGAATTCTCGAAGAATTTTCCTGGAATTATTATATCGAATCCATCGCTAAATCTGCTACTATTAAGACCTACCATACCTCTTTATCGAGCTTGTCACTTCCTTTTGCATGAAAGTATTATTTACATCTATAAAGGCTACCAATCAGCCGTCTCTTGAGTACTGCTGCCACCTCTTGGCTGGAGCATCTGCTGATTGTCTCCACTTGACCAAATTTAGAAACATTTAGTCAACTTAGGTGGTCCTGATCTCGGTACTAGTCTTCATCCTCTCTCCCATTGCATAAATGTTGCTTCATCATCACTCTTCTATAATTACTTCCCTTGATACTGCCCTGATGACTTGCAACAACTGACACCTTCACTTAAGTCTTTATCTTGACACACTCTGCTCTTGTTCAATTCTTATCCTTTGACAGTTCAGGTTCCTAATTGTCATAAAAAAATTTACATGTCATGATTTTCATGATTTTCCATCACACTGCTCATCTGTGGAACTCTCTACCATGTTTGTTTTCCCTCAGAATTCTCTGTCTCTGTAACTCTGCTTTTTTCCATATATAGCTTCTCGGCTAGCAGTGGTTTTGGCCTTGCAGGAAGCAATAATTAAAAAAAATGCAGGGTTTATAATCGCTTTCATATTCTGAATTAGAATCAATATCAGTTTCTTCCTTTTATTGTTATATCTGATTGATAAAAGATTGCATGGAAGATCTCATCTATGTCATAATAAACTTTTTTCACCCCAGATATTTTCATAACATAAATGACGACAAGATTTTGTCCCCAAGATTGTTTTATTTTCGATAAGAATTGAAATAATTTTCAGTTTATGGAAATCGTTTCATTATCACTTTGTAATCGCATCATGAAAAGATTTAAAATTAACACCCTATCTATATTTCTTAAAAATTGTAAGAATTCTATTTCAACTCCACTCTTATGTTTTGGTCAAAATGTCTAAATACAGGTGTAAGACCTCTGCTTTTGAGGACTGGAAATATTACATCATCTGAATCTATAAAGGAGGCAACAAAGTCAACATGAGCAACTATCAAACAGTTGTCCTGACTTCGCATATTATTAAGATATTTCAAAAATTCATAATCGATCATCTAGTACAGAACAATCTTAACCCAGGGCATGGATTTAGAGAAAGTTGTTCCTGTTTATCTCAGCTACGGACCCACTATGATACAATCCTATCCTTTGTTAAAAATGGTTCAAATGTAGATACAATAAACTTAGATTTTAGCAAGGTATTTGACAAGGTAGACCACTCCATTTTAGTTGCTAAACTGAAGCAAACAACAAACTGATGAAGTGGGATTAAATAATTCCGAAAAGACAGAATACAATATGTTTACTTCAATAATGTAAAATCTAAACCAGCTAACATTGGATCAACGGTTCAACAGGGGTCTGTTCTTGGCCCACTGCTTTTTCTAAACATGGTGGGTGATATTAATTAGAACAAAATGTTCATTGTTGTTCAGATGACTCACAAATACAGAAAGAGATTAATGACCTCATGGACACCTTTCCACTTCAAAGTGATTTAAATATTATTTATAAGTAACCAGATGATAACAACATGAAACTAAATGGATGAAGTTTAAGCACTTAATTTATAGGAAGACAGAGTATTTGAAACCAATCTCTCTATATTTAAGCAACAAGTCAGAAAAGAGGACACAAAAAACAATGTGAAGGTCTTGAGTGTTATAATGTAGAATGACTGCAAATTTAACCTTCACATCTCCAACCTTTTATCAAATAGTATAACTGTAAACTTGAGGGATTACATGGTACACTAATGATCGTGAAGAGAGGGTTATTTTATAAGATTTGTTGTGCAAGCTTGGCTGTTCCGGGAGTACGATTGTTTCTCCAGTCAAAGGCAATATGCAACCTGCCTGATGGCAGCATAGACTGTTTCAAATCGAGTTGGATTGCTTTCTTTCTTCTTCTCCTGATGAGTCATTGATCCCAAACTATATGTTCAGTTTCGAAAGGCCAACACAAACAACATCATTGACATGATTAGCATTGGACACACCGTGTTGGATGCGTGAAGATCTCACAGAATCTACTTCAAAGTATACAAATGAAATTATTTTATATAGTCTGGGAAAAAGGAAATAATCTCGAAATTATTCAGAAACGATTTGATACCATTGTCAAAATGCAACTGAAAATATCTTTCTGCAGCTTATCCTTGCATTTCCATCATAAAATCAAGCTTAAAAATCACCATATTTTTAGTGGTAAAATAGTTTTGAAAGCTGTTGTTGTGAAATATATTATTTTCATAAGTATGTTCTTCTACCATTGATAATAATATTTTTATTCTTTATTAGCACCGATTTGAAACGATTTTGAAACAAACTAGAATAAATATGCTGAAACGATTTATGCTTCTAGTTAAACAATCAGAAATAGACAAATCAGAAAATTTCCATACGACAAAACGAATTCAGTATAAGAAATGTTATCTCAAAAATCATTTCAAATTTGTAAATATGAAACAATTTTTTTTTTTTGAAACAGACTTGGATATGATCACTAACTTGATTTGTAACTAGGCTATTTACAAGTGGCTTGAAGTTTGTAATAGAAAACATAGAGATGTTATAAACCAAAACAACTTTTACTCTTTGCAGGCATTTTACAAATGTAAGAAACGTAGTTTAATAGTACAAACTTTTTCTCCTCCTCTGTGCTAGCCAAGACACCTCCATTGTTACGTATACATTTCTCACCTACAACATTACCCGTCCGAAAAAACGATATCTGATTGCATAAATAAAATATCATCAGACGAGAGAGTGCACTGTATTATAACGACGCACTATCAGAAAGCGGTTACAAAGAGAAGATTACACTCACAAGAGAAAGCAATAGCGATAGTCGATCTAGATCACAGAAAATTTTTTGGTTCAACCCATCATTCAGCCAGACTGTTAAACGAATGTTGCTAGAGTCTTAATCTTGTGAGTACAAAAAAAAAGTGTTATTTATATGTGCAATATGTCAAAACTTCTGTGAAAGACAAAGGAACTAATCATATTAAATTAACAGAGAACAAGGCTTTTTCAACCGAGCTCTCCAAATTTGTTTGGAGTTTAATGTAGCTATGGATGCTATTTTTGAAAGGAATGGAGTATAACCAATCGCGTTTCCTTCCTACAGAAATGGACGCAAAAACAGTAATCTCTGTTTAATGGAAAAGTTCCATTAGAACTTGCTTCTGATGTAAATAAGTATATTATCAAAAACTATAAAGCAGTCATGCCAGATCACTCATGAAATTAATTACTTTATTTTGTTGATGTATATATATATGTTTTGTAAATATTTTATCCACGTATATATAAAGTAAGTAATTAAATAATTTAAAATATATCTATTTGTTACAATAAATGTTGACAACAATTACATGTTTTAGATCTACTCAATGGTGTCATAATTTTGCATAACAGTCAACTGCAAATTGACTATCATGCCAAATTAGGATAGTGGTTTAGTTAGTCAAGGCTATATAGTCAAATCTCAACAACCATATCTACTTTCATAATCTTTTATGCAATGGATGAGTGACCAACATATCATATGGTCTAATTTGCAGTTGTCTCAGAAAGCATAATTTAGCAAACTTTTCAGTCCTCTAAAAATAAGAAGTTTTGTTAATAGATTTGATTTAGCTTCCCAACTGCTGCTTGAAACTGTCGCTTTGAGGAGGAAGATGCCCAACCCAACTCTACCAAATTACTCTCCTTGGTTTACTTAATTTTACTGAAGGTTGTGGGTTCAATCCTTGGCTGAGTCATGCCAGAAAGCTTGAATCGGCCCTTTCTGCCTGGCGTTTAGCATGAGAATAGGATAATAGGCAATTGTCTAGTTGAGTGACTGTTGTGCTTGCATTCCTGCTGTAGCTCAAATGGGATCTTTAATGCACTAGGACTTAATTTGCAGGACCCTTATTGATAGTACCAATAGGAACTGAAGAGACTATCCTGGGTAAATAATAGTAATAGTATTAATAATACAGTATACAGTCAATGTCGGGAGACACGTGCGATCGCACGTGCACGTGCAGGCACACATGCAAAATTGTTCAGACGAGCGATATATCGCACATGCAAATCGCTACTTAGTATGATTTTTCACCTTGTATTGAGGCTAGACCTGTCATAAATTGATCTCCTACGACGATGACAAATGGAAATGGAGTACAAGTCCCATTGACCTACCTTTCCGATGGTGTACTTCGTTAAGTTAATAGTTCACTGCTAACTGGCTTTCTATGTTTCGAGATGAACTCATTAGGAAGTACGTTGTGCATGTCCTATTTACGAACTGAAGGTCAAGGCATCATTAAGTTGTATATCGCAGAAGTCGCCGGTGACATGCTTCGAAAATGCTTGCCACAGGCACATAACTGTACAGGAGACTCAATTGATAGTCTTCGCAGAACATCTCTCCTCACTAAACCGAGGGCAGGGCTGACTTATTGCCTGCTGTGTCTTGTGGGAGAGAGAACTTCCGGACTTCTTTTTAATACGATATACAATTATTATTAACACCTTCCATCTATATTTAAATCATGTATTTCTTCGCACATACAGATTGACGTCATAACCCTATTGTTAATCATTTCTTATTTTGTTGTTTCTGTTGCACTCACTAAGTTCAACTGAAAAGTTATACACAGAAGTTACTTTGGTCATGTTAGGCCACTATCACTAATCTAGATAGATAGATAGATGTGCATATTTAAAACGGGGGTATATATTTCTTTGAAAATAAATGGTTTATTGCGCTACTTTTGTATATCGTATAGGTCGCACGTGCAAAACAATTAGCATGTGCGATGAATCGCTCATCATAGCACGTCTATATTCAACTACACGTGCGACAATGGAAGCACATGCACTAAAATATTCCTGATATAGACTGAGTATACTCTCGTTAAGTGGGGCCCATTAAGGGACCGTGAAAAAGTGTCCTATGATTTTCATAAAATGGTTCAATTTGTCCCAGTTATAAAGATATTTTCAACTTTTTTGTAAAACTTAGCCTAGAGGACTCATTAAACCCAGTTTATAAACAAGAGACAATGATATCAAGGTCTACTTTTTATATTGCATTCAAGACAAGACAGATTTTACAAAGTCAATGTCAGTTTCCTTTTTTGGCCTGGTTGAGAAAAAAAACACTGAATGTTTACAGAAGTTTAAAGTTTGTCTTACAATCAATGCAATGTCTTCTTCTTTGAGAAAAATGATAAAGTCACTGCATTGGATGTACTACTTAGCGGGCGTCCTACTTATCTGGGGTCCGACTTAAGGCAAGTGTAAAGGAAAGTGCGCATGATTTTTATAATCCAAATATCATCTCTAAATAACATATTTATAACCTGATATGTAGATATTTTGGAAGCTCTTATTTTTCTCAATTGAGTGATATAATTTTTTTGGAAAAATATTAAGGTCGTTTGAGGTTTAGGTGTATACAAAAGTTACCCCAGTCTTTCCTAACCAATGCTTCTCTTACAAAACGGCTGAATTTTTTTTCAATTTTTTTTTACCATTCTTCCCACCTGGGCTGTATCTAAAAAGGGTTTTTACTATTTTGTTCAAAATTTTATAGTTTTCTTACTATTTCATATTTTTCCAAATGCTACTTTTTCAACTTGTTTTCTTTTACATAAACGGCTGTAAAAAAATTTAAACTAGTTTTTACAAAAAAATTAAAAAACCATTTTTAGATATATTATTTAACTTTATTTCAAAACAGCTCTCCTACACAGACGTTATTTAGTTTTGTAAGAGAAAGTTCAAATGTAGATACCATTTCATCAAAAAATAAACACTGAGAAAAAGAGTTTTGCAGTTTTGAAGTTTTTACTCACATGCAGCTACTTGCGGCATTGAAATTACACTTGACAGGTTTTCCATTTTTAAAAGTGTGATATTTTTCTCTTTGGAAGGTGAGTCTATTTTTCGAATTCAAATAAGGATTGTGACAATAGTTTGACATTTTGTAAATGAGATGAATTTCCATGGTTATAAAGATGTTTTATTGTGACAATTCTCAGAGGGAAATAAAATAAAGACAAAGATAGTTGTTACTTCATTGCACAATGTATTTTTTTGGAAAGTTACATTCATTTGCGAGATAACACCTTTTCAGTATGATACAGAAAGAGTGTTACAAAGATCATCACAGCGTTATTAGTGGGTAAACATAAACAAACAAAATAAACAGAGATCCAGATGGAATTTTTGAAAAAAAGATTCATAATTAAAAAGTTTAGTATATTTTGCCCTAATTTCACGAAGAAAAAAAATAAACGAATAATAAACGAATAAAAATTCATTTTTTTCCTTTACACTCGCCTTAACATGAGTATACTGTAATAAAATTTCACAAAGGAGATAGCAGCTATGCTAACACTATGCTGTGCTATCACCTCACATCCACCTAAATACACACATGATAATGCGTATATATAATTTCTATAATAGGTTGGCCAGGAAATTGGAAAATTTCCAAAGTTAAACTTTTAACAATCAGTGTAATATCTCATGTGTTTTTACCATAAGAATAAACTAAAGTTATGTTCCAGAAAGTTATTACCTCCATTATAGTGCCTCTTTACGCAGCAAAATGCAAACAATTCAACGTTAAAACTCCATAATATGCTGACATAAAACTGTGACCACCTTGAGATTCACAGCCATTTTGTCTCTGATTTGTTTTGAATGCGGCAAGATAAAAGAACTGCTGCATAGAGTTCCAGCGCGAAAGTCAGCAGGGGCGGGCATGCATTTACGGGCCAAAACACGGTGCGCGCGCGGTGAAGAACGTTGAAAAGCACTTCGCCGCTCTCCCATGCCTTGTCCCCTGTATTTTGCTGTACAAAAGTTTCATAGCAACGAGTAAAAGATACCTAGTAAAAGTTGGTTTAAGATTGTTACTTTAATTTTAAGTCGGCTCCCTGGGTGCAAAAGAAATAAACGTAATGAATATGATATCTTTTCTGAACCGCAAAAAGTTTGAATAATACATGTATCACATTCAAAACTCTTTTTGAAAAAGACTTTGTTCTTCTTTAAATTAAAACAGAGTAATCGAACACATCGTTTGGTTGTTTGTTTGTTTTTAGTTTGCCGGAAGAAAGCGACTGAAGCGTGATAGGAATTACGTTTCCACTTTATTACCAAAAACATTAAATTTAGTATTGTCACACCTCACAATATACTTGACACTCCATCACTGAGATTAAAACGCATCTAAATCTAACTTACGTCGCTCCTTCTCTTTCGCTTTGTTGGTTTTCTTTGATTCCAATGATTTTGATTCCTGCTATAATTTAAAATCTTGCCTTTATCTTCTTCTAAGTCCTCGTCTTTTACAGCTTCACTGTAAAAAATATGAACATCTCTCAAAACATCGCCAAATTCTCTTGAAATTCTTCTTGACGATCGACGGATACTGTTTCTCTTCATGGCCAATTTACTAGATCAACCTTTCTGGATGAACTTTTGAACATCAAATTAATTAAATAGAACAGGACATATCACTAATGATAATAAAATCACACGCGTGCTGTTGAATGTAAACTATTTAAGAAATATTAAAAACTATAGGAAGTATTAACAAAAATTTGAATGAAAGTATTTAATAGTTGTATAATGCGAAATATAAAAGACAAGATTTATTTTACATGCTTCGAATTTTAAGATATACTTTATCAGAAAAGAGACATTCGTGACACTATGATTTTTATGTGTGAAATATTTCGTTCAATACCCTTCATTAGTATTTTATTTTAAGAATGTGCCCGTTTTTAAACCAATTGGTTTCTGTTTTTAAACTTTAGTGCAATGAATATATGAAATTAGAGCAAATATTAATATAGCTAACTATTTCAATAAATATTATCCCAGGTAAGTGCATTCTGCTTTTTTTTGTCATCATTAATTTCTGTTTTCAAATCTTTCGCAAAATAAAATTCTCATTGTTCGATTTCAGTAAACGTCAGTTGTTCGGGCCTCAGTTTATTCAAATATCGTTTTGTGGACTGTAGTAAACCGATCTACAACCACAATGTTTTATAAAGAACAGAAAGTTGTTTATATGTCCTTGCTCTGACGATAGAATGAGAAACAAGAAGGGGGACTATAAAGTAGTTGTATTCATGGTAACGAAATGAATTGATCTCGACAAAAATTTTACGTGCAAACCGTGAAATGCAATCACATATGCCCTCTGTCCTTTTCTTCTGCAAAAATATTTATTGTCAGAAAATATTTTTTAAAACTGCGAAATGAGGACAAAAACAGATCGGACATACTTAACCTCTCCAACCTGGAGGTTTTGCAAAATTTGATCTTCCTTCATCAGGCTCTGATAACTAAAACCTTAGGGAGCGATAAAGGTTAGGCAGAATTTATGTTAAAATTTTTGTCTGATTTATTATTATTGTGATTTTTTAATTTAGTCACATAGTTGACACACAACGCCCTAAAAGGAAGGCGGCTTTTTAAAATGATCAGATGTTCCAAAACTAATATTATTCTAGGCAGAAAGGAGGTGTAATTTCTAATTCTATATTGGTAACACTAAAGATATCATTCTAAAGTCGTTGGCGTTTGTGGAGGGTGTAAGTACAACATAGCGGCAAACGAGAGATATTCATATGGCTTTTTACCGCGGTGAAACTTTTGAACTATAAAAGTTGGATCATCAGTGTTCCATCGTTAAATATTTAAAAATAAGAAACTTAATGCATAGAAGAGAAAGTAATTAACTAACAGAAAGTTAATAGAATATCGCTAAAATAAGCGACAGTCTTAAATTTACTTTTATGGAGGCTGTGTCGATAGAGGCTCTAATTAGAGGGTCGCCCATAAAAAAATTCGTTTTTCGCATTCTCGTCCGCAGGACTCTTTTTTCTCTTTCTGACAATCTCGGGCGAGGTTGTCCGAAAGAGAAAAAGACCGCTGGGGACGAGGTTGCATTTTTTGCTTTATTTTAAAGGGTATCACAAGATATACTCAAGTTTTACAATCTAATTTAAAACCTTCTATCTTCTTTTTTGAGTGTTTACTGCTGGTGCACAACCTCGTTCCCAGGGGCTTTTTTCTTTTTGACATCGAGGCCGGCGGCGAAAAAACTCGTTTAGCCGTCAAGTAAGCACTAGGGGACGAGGATGGCTGGTGCATGGAGAAGAATGAAATAAGGAACCTGGCAACCATGCATAAGCATAGACAATGTCGGTTAAATATTATACCATCGAACTAGAGCTATACAAAATGACGGCCACCTTCATCGTTCATACCAGTGAAGTGACTGTAAAAAAAGTACATATAAGAACATATAACGAGAAAAACTTGTAAAATAATGAAAAGGCTATCAAATTACGGAGTTTAAAGCGAAAAACCTTTAGCATACCATGTAAAAATAAAATTAAGTTCTCCGCTAGATTTAATTAACTTTTATCCTAGGTAGGGGCTCAGAAAGCGAAAAGACCCCATGTTTTACTGGATACAAAAAATAAAACTTGTAAATAAGTAACATATCAATGTTTGATATACCAATGACCAACAATCTGTAATACCCATTCTTATCTGCTGTTCTTTATTTTATATTCTGTTTTCTTTTCACAATTTGCAAGGTCTTCGTCGCAGAGTTTTCGTGAAAAAAATTGTTTTTTGTTTATATAAAATGTTAGTGAGAAAATGAAAGCTATTTACTCTTTACCCGAACGATCCGATTAAGTGGCAGATGGCTATAATTTCGTTTTCTCACTTAAAACTGTTAGCCCACTTGATTAGTGCAAGTTGTGCAAAAAATTTTAAACAAGGCATATACAAGTATATTTTTTAAGTATGCGATCTTAATTAAAAGCAACAAAGTTCTGGCTTTTTTCCAGTTTGCATTCTTTTTTAGAAGCATTGTCTTGCTTGTATTCTGGTGAAAAACGTGTATTTCTGCATCCGCCTGGCAGGTAAAAAAAGAAGCCTGGTGCATCATCGAATGTCCGAATAACCTTTTTGCTCGAATAGGATAGTGCGAGGTAGTGAGTGTGAACAATATAAAGCATATACAATTACAGTCTTCTATTAACATTAATAAATATTACAATAGATTACTTACAAGATAAAAACTCAGTAACACTGAGTGGATTAATAAAAACAGTTAAAATTAATTTAAAAAAAAAAATGATATAAAAACCGTTATTTTGACTGTTCTTCTTTTAAAATTTTCGACAACTCGTTAATGACGTTATTTATGTCGTAATTTTTCGACAGTTTCACGTAAGGGCATTTACGAACCGTTGCGATTGTTAACCACTGAGGTACTAATTCGTTTAACAACTTCACGTGTTCTTCGATAAGATCTAAACAAAAACAAACAACTGTTAACTATCTGTAAACACACATGTATAGCTTATAAACAGTAAAATCGGAACTGATGCTGAGTGTTCTTATTTTTTCGAACGTTTTTCAGCTTAATTTGTCCAGTACACATTGCAGCCTCATTTTGTTCCTATTTTATGGGACTGTCAACAATTTTATTCGTGAACAATGTCGTAATGCCAATATATTAAGTTATTGTAGGTGAGAAAATGAATGATCGCAGGCGAAAACAATTATTGGTTATTAACAGATGTGTATGAGAATTCTCATCTTGGATTGTTTTTAATTTTATTACAGATCCGTTTTGGGTTTTAAAAAAATGATTCAAGCCAGAGGCTGTTTTTATTTTTCGGGAAATAGTGTTCTTACAAAATTGATCTTATATAAAAAGCAGTGAATATAACTTGGATGGTGGTGCTATTTCGAAAGGAAGATGTAAGTCACAAAAAGGAAGAGAGTTTAGTCGCCAAACTTACTTCCATGCAACGAGGTTCCATAGCTCTCCAGCAACTTCTGCGTGCAATCTTCCAGCGTGATTGCAGCCTTTTTCTCAGCTGTGAAGTAAGACTTGAGAATACGACACATCTCTGGTAATCTTTCCATTTTAGACAACTTGTCATCTTGTTTTGGATCGCGAGTCATTGCAAGTTTCATTTTCTTTCTTTCTTTGTCCCGAATACGTTGAAGAAGAGAATTAGACACACCCTTTAGTTTGGTATTTGAAGTTACTTTCTCCGCTTTGTTGGTATCCATAGTTACAACGGCTTTATTGTTATCTTTGTTTGTTTTGTCGGACGTTGATGCAGCATTATGCAGAGCTTTCTCAACCTAATGGTCAGAAAAAACAATTAGTAATTTAATTATTGAAAACGATGTCAGACCCTTACAAATTTAAATATCAGATACGTGTCGCAAGCAGTAAAAGATTTTTAAGTTAGTACAATTATTTTTCCTGGTTCTAATATTCCCGACATTAAGGGCTAAAAATCGCAGACATGCCTAATTACTGAAATTTCTAGCTTTGAGGTAGATCAGTAGATCAGTACCTTTGGAGCTAGATCGCCTCTTGCTTTTATCAACAGATCAGCAGCTGATGTAATGCTCTTAATTATCGGTGCACGAGGTAATGCAGACACTTCAATGTCAGGAACTTCGTCCAGTTTAAAATTTGGATGCCATCGATGAATTTCAGAATCTTCAATTTTCAAGTTTAGCTTGCGCAAAAATTTCTGATGGTGTGTTCTAGTCAAAGCTAAAAGGTTGTTTTCGAATTTCAATTTTCTTGTTATCAGAACTGATGAAGAAATCTTGGAGGAATTGCCACAGACTTCTTTGAAGTTTGCTTCGATAGTTAACTGATATTCTGAAGTTTTACTTCCAGCAGTGTGTAAATTTTTCTCCTGTCGGAAAGTAAACGCAGTGGGGTAAATACCTTTCATTGAAGC
Organism: Hydractinia echinata; assembly: GCA_030067915.1. Classification (NCBI taxonomy): domain Eukaryota; kingdom Metazoa; phylum Cnidaria; class Hydrozoa; order Anthoathecata; family Hydractiniidae; genus Hydractinia; species Hydractinia echinata. The sequence continues at coordinate 3,781,485 of JASGCC010000001.1, forward strand.
CAAGTGCTGATGATTGAATTCTCTAAAAAAAAAGCAACATTGCATTGGTGAACACAAATTTAATCTTCTCAATGTTTTCATAGCAGCAGACCTAGAACTTACTCCAGGTTTTTAATTGCGTACAGAATTAAAGGGTGCTAATTGCAACACAACAGTCTCTAAACTTTCAAGGCCTTCATAGGTCTGTTGATCTGCATGCGTACATATAAGAATATGGACTTGGTCATTTTTAAATGATCCAATTACCTATACAAATTTTGCAGCCTAACAGTGACAGAGTAAAAAACTTTGCAAGAATTTATTTTCACAGATTAATACATTTTCAACAAAAAAATCATGCCTGAGTTTCCATTTTCCAAGTTACGTTTCGTTATAATTTACAATATTTTTTGTAAAAACAATAGATATTTTATACTTCTGCCCAACATTTATCAATGACTACTAATAGAAAAAGTGTCTCCTAAAATTGTTTAGTCATTGTTTCCCTAGATAAGTTCTTATAGGCAAATTGGTTTTTCCATCAATACTATTATTGGCTATTATATATCTACCAGTCAAATTGTTGACAATGAATTACCAGTCAAATTGTTGACAATGAATTTGGGGTTGCTTTATAAAAGAAAAATGTAGTCACGAAAGTTCTTACTCAAAATAAAAAATAAAATAGCCAGACACACTTTAGCAACACTTACCTTCCACACATAGCTTGAACAGACTTCTTTAGTCTGTCATATGTACAGGTTTCAGACCTCTGATTTAGTAAAAACAGTACTGAGTCTGTACATCTGAACATCTCCAAAATATTTTTATACTTCAATGGCAATGCAAATGTCACAGGAGTTGCCTTTTGTGTAAGATGGCGGAATTTATCTGATGATCTTTGGGAACTAGATCTAAAAAAAATAAAGTGTGCTATGTTAGCTATATAATGGAAGTTTATGAGTTTTTTTCTCCCAATCCAGCAAAATATTTTTGGGTAGAATAATAGTGGCAACGTCTTAGTTTGATCTTGGATAAATTAATTAGTATATACCATAAAAAAAATAATTTAATTTAGAATTAGCAAAAAATAGTCACCAGCGTGGTCACATGGAATATATTCCAATGACTCGAATTTCCAATATTTTTTTGATTTAGCGAATGCCGAAGTTCTGTTGGAATTTGGCATGTTTATTCAACAATAAACCTATTGTTTTTAAACTGAAATTCCAGCCTGATATTCTTATAAAGCATATTTTTGATGTAACCATGATCCTTCTCATGCTCACTTAAACGTCCACAGCTATGCCCTGTTTTACCACCACACAGGAGAAGAAACTTGAAGCGCTAGAGTATAAGGTGTCGCGTATTGCTGCAAAACCAGTTCCAAGAACTGTGGATGTAATTCGACATAGATCTTGTATGTTTGTTAAGAAAATATCAATGAGGAATGTTGTTCAAACTATAATGGGTACTTCCAGCTATTTCAACATGGTATGTCGACTAGGAACAACAGTTACTTAATCAAATTACCAAAAATAAGACTCAAATTCAGGAGAAAATCCTTCAAATTTGTTGCAGTGAAATCCTACAATAATCTTCCTTTGGAACTGAGAAAGGAACAAAATATTAAGATTTTTAAAACCAGCTTAAAATTATTTCTTAATTTATGAGGTGATTTTATGAGATGATTTTAATGTTTGCGTACTTTCCGAATCTTTGTCTCTTTACTCACCCGATCGTTTTGGTGTGTTTGCATTTTTTGTGCATGTGGTTGTTGTAGCCTATTCTTTGCAGCTATTTACATATTCTGTGTGGTTTTTGCATACCCTGTGCGGTTTTTGCATTTTATATTATTATTTGTTTTATTATTTATTCACTTATTATTATTATTATTTTTTATAGATTTCTAATAGGTTTTATAAACTTTACTAATATTGGTATTACAATTTTTATTTTTAGTATATATTTTAAAACAGCTATTTCATTGATAACAGTTACTTTAACTGACGGAAGATACTGTATAAATATTTAATAAATAAATAAAACATATATATACTGTACTTTCAAAATTTGCTAAAAACCAGTTTTGAAAACTTGAATTTCCGCAAGAATTTAATTTTGCGAAATTTGCATATTATTTTTGTTACCTTAATAAAAAATAAATTTTAACTCTTTGATTTTCTATATCTTGAGTAAAAAGTTCAGGATCAGCAAAATTTTTAGGAGGTGTGGGTCGAGCAAACTACAGTAGTGTCATTTTGGCAAAAAAATTTAAGCTTATCAATTCACCTTTATAATATCTATGTATCGAATAAAATTTGAATGCACATCCCTTAACAGGTCTAAAATTACTGATAACAGAAAATGCCAAAATTGCTATTGTTTAAATATGACATCATAATTGATGCAGCATAATTAAATCTGAAATTCTTTAAATGTGAATATCTTGAGAACGAAAAGAGCTTTTTAAAAAATTTAAAAAGACTTAACCAACTGTTAACCAACTTCTTAAGCTCTATAATATAAGTCCAACATCATTTTATACCTTGGGTTCCCTGTAAGACTATCAATTTCTGATATCAGGAAGAAATATGTTCAGGAAAGTATTACTTTCAGGGTAAATGATTAAAAAACAATTGAAATAAATCTTTTGATGGCAGACGTATTGCTAACATGAAGGATAGAACTAACAGTTTATATCACTATAACAAATGTAAAATCTCTGTGACATAATAAACAAACTATTTCAGTGTACCTGAAAAAAATAGAGATTTTCACATTTTCAACTTTTTAGATGACAATAGAGGACTTTAAAGGGATGTTTTTCAAAAAAGAGGACTTTAGAGGAGGCGTGGCCACCTGTCAATGGTATATATTCAAATTTCCCTATCTTATCATTTTTACTGGTAAATCCAAATACTGTATGCCACTCATTTTCCCAAAAAGTTTTCTGTTTTCTCTTTTAAAACTTGATGATGATAACATGGATCTAAGAATTAAGGAAAGTTCAAGGGACCCAAGAAAATTTGAGTTATGCAGTGTGTTCGAGTTGCTGGTGTTTAGCTAACTGTATATAATAAGGTGTTTAGCTAACTGTATAAAATAAACTTACTCTGATACGTTCTTTTGAAGAGGAGTGGCAGATTTAACATTATTGGTTGGTGCATTATCATCTTTCAGCAAATTAGCATATTTGTTTCTTAGCCGACCCCTTCTTTCCGAAATAGGTGTTTTATACTCCCTTGAAGATTTTTTCTGCAGTTCTGAATTCTTTAAAGCATTTGTGTCAACTGCATTTTTACAATTTCTTAGACTTGCTTTTACCAAGGCAGCTCCTCTGCTATGTAAAATATTTTTTGCTTGTTCATTAATATCATTGTTTATCTGGATCATACTTTTCTTGCTTGATGGTGTTGCTTCATTGCATGCCTGTAAGTTTGACATGCTTGATAGGACATCTTGACTTTTTCCAGAACCATTATTGGTCTGCTTTGTTAATTTTCTTTTTGGAGAAGCAGACACGTGGTCATCATTGACTTTTGTTACTTCATTTCTAATAATCAACGGGGATGCTGTTAATAAATCGTTAACACTCATAGCAGTTTGTTTCTCTTTTGTCACTTGTTTTCGTAGATTGGTAGATGTTTTTCGTTGCGACAATTTTGCTTTGCTAGATCTCTTGTGTTTACAATCAATACTAATGCTGTCCGTTGCCACATCCAACTTTCTTCTTTTAGAAGGATGTAAGGAAGTGCTATTTTTGCGAGCTGTGAAATACTGACTTACAGTTGTTTGTTCCATTTTATTTTGCTTGTACGTATAGCTAGTGGTCTTGCAGGATTCAATTCAACGATCCAATACAATATGTGCAATGTTTTGGAAGGTCTAAGCTAAAAAGCAAATCTACTGAAAGGTTATTTTCGCGGGTAAAGCTAATGTATAGCGCACTGCGATTGGTCAAAATAATCACGTGGGTTTCACCTGATTGGTGAATTTTTATATACAGTGATATCATATTTATTTCGTGCATAATAAACATAGCGACATATTAAGATGGTGTATCTGTTCTGTTTTGTTGTGTGGTTGCTTTTTTTTTCTTAATTTTTCGTGATGATGTTGATAGGATCAACATTTACAAATAAAATTTTTTAGCTAAATATTAAAAAATATTTTTTTATTTAGTAATTTAATTAGTAATTTATTACCATGATATTTAACTGCTTTGAGATATAGCTAGCTACAGAGCCCACCTTTCCCCTTTGGCGGCGATTCAATATGGGCAATTGAATATTACCGTAGCCCCGGGTTAACCCAAGCCATGTGAGGGAAATTGGGTAGATGGCACACTGTGTGGGCCGTTGGATGTGGCAGGGAGTTGTCTGGCAGAGCGCTGACCCTAATTGAGTTTGCGTAGCTCAAAGAGAGCATTAAATACTCCAGGACTCCCCATCAAAGCCATGACCCCTCCTGGAAATAATAGACAGGGTATATACCTCGATATTTGTGAGGCTAGCCATGTAAAATATGCACATCTATCTATCTCTCACTCTAGCTATTGGGCTTTAAAAGTCAAAAACAACATAATTAAATCTGAAATTCTTTAAATGTGAATATCTTGAGAACGAAAAATGCTTTTAAAAAAGTTTAAAAAGACTTGTTAACCAGCTTTTTAAGCTCTATAATATAAGTCCAACATCATTTTATACCTCAGATTCCCTTTAAGGGACATTCTGGCTGAATCCAAAAAGTATTATAGCATTGAAAAAAAAGTGAATAAACAGTATTCCTTAAATTTATTCAATGTATGTGTTCTGCTGAAGTGATCTTCATCAGACAATAGCAAAAATTCAGAATGGAGATGAGATTTGCAGCTGCTGTAAAAGCAGAAAACATTTGAATATAGTTTTTTTTGTTTTATTCATTCTTTCTCCCCTTCACGACCGAAGTCTATGAGAAAATGAAAATAGATTGTTGATGGTCATTAAGCCTTAAAAAAGGCCTTCGTAATAGATGACTTTCAGTGCAATATCTTTTGCAATGGGATCAAAGGACATGCGTGTACATGTAGAAAATATAAACAAGGTATCACAATAAGGAAATTCATTCAAAAAAAGAAATATATATTTGCATTTCTAAAAAAAAATGATAGTTTTTTATAGAATATAGTTTTTTGTGATTTGGATTTTGTGTGTTTTAGCTATTTTTAGCCATTTTATTGTGCATGATTCTGCTTTTTCACTGACTAGAATGCCTGCACATTTCCAAAAAGTTGTAAAAGTTTTGTAAATATTGGCAACAGTTCTGAGTTCAAGCGACTTTTGAAAAAAAACAAAGGTTTATTTCGAAACCTCTTGCACAATCCCAAACTTGTTGAAATTATTCCTGTAAGGTAAAACAGCTTTCAATCCCAACGACCTGGCAACAATATTAATCATCAATTTATTGTCTGCTTAGCTCTAACAGTAAAATGGGGTTGAAATTCCAGAAAATCACACCCCATATAAAGCCAGGCCAGCATTCATGATTATCACACAAATTTAAATTCTCAATAATTAATTGGTCTTTTATTAATTGAATAGTAATTGACACTTAACTGGTGCAACGAATACAAGACTTATAACACAACACTGCTTTATATTAATATATTTCGTTTTCATTGTATATGTAGAAGAACTAAAATAATATTAAAAATGTCTTATATGTTATCACATTTGCATAATGGCTACCAAGTTGACCAAGCAATCATATCAGAAGAAGACAGGGTTGTGGTTATCAGATTTGGACATGATTGGGATCCAACTTGCATGAAAATGGATGAAATAATGTATAGCATTGCTGACAAGGTGAAAAATTTTGCGGTGATATATTTGGTCGATGTAACAGAAGTTCCAGATTTTAATAAAATGTACGAGTTATACGATCCATGCACTGTCATGTTTTTTTACAGAAATAAACATATCATGATTGATTTGGGGACTGGTAACAACAACAAGATTAATTGGTCGTTAGAAGATAAACAAGAGATGATCGATATTGTAGAAACAATTTATCGAGGGGCGCGGAAAGGCCGTGGTTTGGTTATTTCACCTAAAGATTATTCTACGAAATATAGATATTAATGCACTGTTTTTTATTAACTTTATTTATCAACATGTTTATCATGTTATATGGCATTGCCTGGTTAGATGAATGGTATTATTGTATTGGAAGCATGTATTTTTATTGTTTTTGAGAAGAAAATAAAAAGTTTTAAAATATTTTGCAGCATAAAATTGTTAAATTGGCAAGAATGCAGTATAGGTTTTAAAGAAGGTTTCCAACTTTTAGAAAACAAGAAATTTATTTCTTGTGACAGAGTAATCAAAAGGCTTTATAAGCAAACAAAATTTGCTGTTCAATAATTTTTACACTAAATTTACTTATTGATTTCAAATTATGAAGAGTTTTCCTATTTATTGTTGCACATAAACTTGCTTTACACTAATTTGCAGATATGTGCTGGTTATATATAAGTATATTCTGGTTGTTTGTGTATTTTGTTTTTTGCATTTTTTTAAAATTTAGTGTGTATCATAATGTGTATACTAAGGTCAGCATGGTGAATAACAAAAAACTATTTTTAAACACAAAGTTTTTATTGTTAGTGTAAGTGGGATAAAATTCAGGCAACCTTTGAAAGGATTACATTGATAATCTGCTATTCTGTTTGTAAACAAAAACTTAATCTCTGCTGATTCCACTCTTTTAACTTTGGCTTATGTAAATTTCAATGAAAACTACATAAAAGGATTTTGTTGTCTCAATGAAAGTCTTGAAGAGTAATAAGCAAATTCATTAATTATTAATGCACTAAACGTTAAATTAGTTTGAGTAAATATTTAGAGAAAACATACAAAATGGGGCAGATTGAATGGGCTATGTGGGCAAATGAACAAGCAGTTATCTCATCTGGATGTATGTATATTTTTTAATTTTTTTTATGTAACATGAGCCACTTTTTACATCACCATGGTATACAAGTAGTAACCAGCATACTCGAAACTGTTTATATTTTTGTTGACTTTAAGATACTTAATTTAACAAAAGCAAATACAGTGAAGTAGCCTCATAGTGGTCATCTTTTATAGCAGATACCTCTACAGTCAAACTTTTTCAGGAACAGATGGAATGGTGGTGAAACTCTTATAACACAACTGTAGCAGACACTCTATAGCTAATTTTTGTGTAGGCACTGTTTTACATTTTCATTTTTAAAGTTTCAAGAGTTGCTTCAACCTTATATTTTATTTTTGGCTAGTTCACAATTTTTTCAGGGCTATAAGAATCAAAACATGCTGCATTTCCTTGGGTCTGTTTTAATTTTTGAAATGAAAGGTAGCACATTTACAATATATTGTCTTGAGGCTCTTTATTTCACATGGGTAAAAATTTCTGACGCTAAATGCCATTTGCCGGCTTTACTTTGGCAAACTTGTGTTTCACGTTGGCATTTTATATTTTGTGTTGCAATTGCATGCCCCCATACACAAACAACAGTTAAATTAAGAGAAAAAATAAAAGCAAAGCTTTTGTAAATCTGAGTTACATGCAACTTAAAAAAACAAGAATTTTTGTTGATGTGAATTAGAAAGGCTCTAAATGTATCTTTTTGACACACTGTGCTGTTGATTTCGCTAAATCCCAACACACCCACCAATTTGAAATTACCTTTGTTTAGCAGACACCTCTCTGAAGCAGAACTTTTTTGAGGTCCCAATGGTGTCTACTATAAATAAGTTTCACTGTACTAAGTTGTCAAAAAGTATAGAAATGTAAAAAATGAATAATATTTTCGCCAGAATCACACCTCACCCTAACTGACTAACTCCAATGCAGGTTTTGTATTAACAAGCAAGTATGTTAAGAGCCTTTATATTTTAGTTTATGAGTTTTTAATCTTTTTTCATTATAAAACGTGATTTTAGTTTTTAAATCGTTTTTTCCAAAGCACTTTGGTTATAATTCTCTTGTCAGTATTTGTTGATTTCAACATTAATTGACAGAGCCGAAAGTCATACTTTAAAATACTTAAATTCTCTTTTTTAATACTGCTCGCTGTTACCTAGATAAGGATTTAGAAATCCTAGATTTAAATTATTGTTAATATAATATATAATATAATATAATATAATATAATGCCTTTTTAAATTGTATTTGTATTAACAAGTAACATTTATTGAAAATAGTCTACGCAGTGATAATAAGAGTTACGTCAATAAAAAGACGTAATAAATATTCTATATATATATTATTGTATTCACTTTTTTAGTGTTATTCTTGGGTGGTTGTTTAGCAGTATCTAGCAATGGATTTAATGAGACTTACAAACATAAAAGATGGGAGATTGGTGCATATGCAGTGTATCTTTTACCTTTCCTTAATGATGAGAAGATTAATCGTAGACATTAGTCTTAGTCAGACACGTTTCTACTTAAGAGAAAATGGTCAAATCGATCAATTTATTTTGTATTGATTTCCAAAAAAATAAGAAGCAATCGATTCGAGCAATTTAATTTAAATCCAAACCCGTCGAGAAAGTCAGTTTTACTTGAAGTTGTAAGGCCTAGTTACAAATACTTTTATCTAAGCTCTGTGAAATGTTTTTGTTAACAGTTCAATCTTTTCGAAGTAATGGAATTACACTAAAAACATAATTTATCAAGGTTGCTAGAAAATCAGGCATAGCTTGAAAAGTTTTTGATGAAGTGTTGGAAAACGCTACATATTTTTTTGTTTATCGTGGATACTAAAAAGGTATTGTGCAGCTACTTTACCTCAGAATGCGTGATTTACCATTTGCCTTGTATTCCTGATTACAAAAAGGAAAAAAACTTAAGGTATTGGTGGCCGATTTTTAGGTCTTGAATCTTCAGGAGTATGGGGTATAGGGTCTCAGGTATCACCTAGAGTATTGCGTCTCACTTTTCTCATATGCCATTCAAAAAGTGAGGAATTCTGGAAAGTGACAACTTTTGTGTGTGTGATGATGTGTTTCTGCAGTATGCAAAAAAATAGTTAATAGGGGTTTTAATAGTTAATAAATCTTCTACAAATTAAATTTATTATTAAAATTAAACCAGGATTTGCTGATTTTTTTACCATAAAGAAGGTCAAAAAACTAGTCACCACCTGATTTTATATAGTTGAAATTCAAAAATATATTTTGTGCATATCGTCACAGCTTCCAAAACGTGATGTGATAGACCAGATAATGCCCAAGTGGTTTTTTACACAGCCTTAACATTCTTGCTATCAGAGTGTTGTCGATTCTTTTGCTGCTTTTGGAATATCCACGAAGCAAGAGAAGAAAAGGAAATACCTTGCAAAGAAGGTGCAGATTTTTTCAATGAAATACTGTACTTGCTCTTTGTATATTTTGTTCTTTTATATACAACTTTTTTCCTGTTTTAGTGGACAATTTGTATTAACAAACTTCGTTTCATTCTTGAAGATTTTTGGAAGAAATTATTTCGTCAGATTTGTTTTGTATCTGTTGTAAGTTACAATTAGTTTTTTTTATGTATAGTCCTAAACACGGGCGGAGGGGCCAGCTTGAAAGGGTGGGGGTTCCTATACATTTGGATTTTATGATTTAAGATGGTTTTCAGCCTGATTTGAACGTCCATATTTGGACGTGGTATTTCGAGAATGTATGAAAACTAACAAAATTTCAAATTCTATTAAAAACTACTATACTCTGCATAGAGCTCAATGAGAGGATAAATATGTCCAAACTTTTAGCATTTTTGTGCTGATGTCAGCATTTCTATGTTAAATTTATAGAAGGTCGATGTAACCATTTAAGAGAGGATGAAAAATTGTTTTGCAAAATGGTATGCTTTTTAATTGCATAAGTACAATCGTCTTAAATGTCTGGATGCATAGGAAACCAAAAATACTGAAAAAAACTTCCGCCTTTCAAGGTGGTATCCCGGTCCCAACAATGCAACAGAAAAGTTTTCCCTTTCAAGGTGCATCGCCCTGAACTCTTAGAAAGAAGTTGAAGTATAAGAATCCTTGTTCTGTCGTGGTACACAGTCATTTGTGGTTGCTTTTGCAAGAATGCAAAAGTTATGTGGGTCACAAGTTTTATTTGAGAGTGTGAGACACCCTCAAATTTTTAATTTTTCGAAATAGTGTTTCTTGAAGGAACATCTTTCTGTGCTCTGGCGATATTAATAGTGCAATTTCAACGCAGACTATTTTATGGGTATAAACTTGTAACGTGTTAAGATGACCGTAAAAACGTTTATAATAAAACTGTGCAATGAATTCCCATTCTATCTCCTTCTAGAGCATGCGTCCCGTGTCTTCTAAACCTTGGATGCGTAATGGGCGCTACATCGCTTCTCGTCGCTGCGTTGATTTACCTACGTGCTGCGATTGCTGGCGAGGAGTGGACACCATGTGAACGCATCATAAACAGTAAAAAATCATTAACTAGAGCCAGACCTCCATCTATGGCGCCTCCCCGATTGAATCCACCAAGCGATAACTACGTTGTGGACGCAGATGGGGATGATTACGAAAACGTGCCAAAAGCTAAACCTGCTGTCTCACCGTAAATAATTATTTGTTAATTTTTGTAGAATTGTTAAATTGATCAAGTTTTTTTTTCTATTAATTTTTGGACGTAATATATTTTTGTACATTATTTGATATTTTTCTACACTATTTATATTTTTTGATATTTTAGTACACCCAAAGATATTTTGATTCCGATTTTTTCTCAACATGTGTTCATTCCATTTCATTCTACTATTTAAAGAGACACACAGCGTTTCATTTTCATAGGTTGCGTGCCAACCTATTCTTTCGTAACTTGTGCTTTATCCCAGAACGTTTTTGTATCTAGTTTATTCCGATATAACATGGAACGCTATTGTACCACCCGCACGTGTACAGCACGCGTATAGCACGTATGACATTACAACGGTATTAAAGTATGATTTCACTGCGTATTAATTTTGGGCACATCAAGAATGAAGTATAATTTCGACGTTTTATTTTTTCTATACTCAAAAAATAATTCTTACCAAATTTTGCGTATTAATTTTAACGCAGTCTTCTTTTGCACTCAAAAACTATAATTTTCGGAGTTTCTTTCAAATATTCGCGCGAGTGCGCAAAAAAACTGAAACAAAAAAAGAATGTTTAAACTTTACTATTTTATCTTTGCATGTGTTTCTCATAGATTACTACCTGTCAAAAATCGCTTTTAATTTTTCTTGCCTTAAATTTAAGTTTATATTCGTTTTCGTCACCGTCATAGTGTTAAAAAGATATTCGTGCGACGACTATTTGACATCAATAAAAAGTTAAATTGTATTCGTTTTAATATAGAATTTGTGTAATAAAAAAACATGGCGGTTCTCCTAGTGGTAACGAATTGGGATCATATTGGTGATACAGGTATAAAAACTGGATGGTACTTACCAGAAGTGGCACATCCGTATTATGTGTTGAAAGAACATGGTGTGCCGATGACAATATGCAGTCCAAAGGGCGGATTTGCGCCTATGGTTTGCTTGTTTGTTTTTGTTTGTTTGTTTGTTTGTTTATGTTTGTTTGTTTGTATGTTTATGGAGAGACTCGAAGTACTTACGGATAAATAACCATCACGCAACAGACTTATTAAACTCACTAAACGTGTCCTAGCCTAAAAATATTTTCGAAAAAAAAAACCCAGAAAAGTAATTGGTTTACTTTTTATTTATTTTTACTTTTAGGATCCCAGCAGTGGCGAAGCGTTTAAAGATGATCCAGAATGTAAACGTCTTCTCGCCGACGACGACGTTCAAAAGCAGCTTAAAAACACAGTCGCTGCAAAAGATGTGGATCCTTCAAAGTTTAAAGCAATTGTTTTCACTGGTGGACATGGACCGATGTTTGATTTCCCGGATAGCGTGGAGTTAAACAAAGCAGCAGCTGACATTTATGAAGCAGGAGGTATTGCTGCTGCTGTGTGTCATGGGACTGCTGGTATGTCACTGTTTGTTTATTATTAGGTCCTGCAATATAAGGATGAACTGCAGCTGTCAATAAAACCATATTATGGTCATTTTCGCGAAAGTTTATTCCTTTTGAAATTATAAATCAGCAAAACGCCAAATTTGTTTTTTTTACGCGAAGTGATGGATATTTTGAGGACGAAAACGTTTTTACACAACAAAAATAGTAAAAAACGGCGAAATCTTAAAGTTATTGATTTATTTCTTCTTTAATCATCAACTGCATTAACATTTAGTGTTTCCATTTTTCTTTGGCGCTAAACATTTCTCGAATATCCCGATTCCTTGAAACAGTAAACTTTTGACTACTAAATAATAACACAAAAAAGAAGAAAAAAAGAAAGAAAAATTTTCCCTTGCAAATGAAGTGATTTTTGATTTACGCAAACGTTTTTTACGCGAAATTCGTCCTCAAATTATAATTCGCGATAATTTTTAACCTCGCGAAATATATCGTAGTTCTAACTTTGGCGCAACCAAAAAAATAAAGTGAAACATCCTTGAAATAGTTGCTTTTATTCAAGGTTTCAGACTGATTAATTTAGAATTTGCTTCCCGCAATAATTTGTCCCACTCCGACATTTTCCTCCCTGTTGTCAGAATCAACATTTGAATTTGAAAACACGTGTTAAATATGGAGGTGTTACAGGTTTCTTCGCCCGTTGCTTTCTCTAATTATTTCCTAAATTCATATTTTTTAGGGTTGGTTAACACAAAACTTAAAGATGGTTCCTATTTAGTCAAGGGCCATAAAGTAACTAGCTTCACGAATTCCGAAGAAGTCTCTATCAAATTGATGGATCCAATGCCGTTTGCGTTGGAAACGAGGCTAAAGGAACATGGTGCTGACTTTGTGGACGGAGGTGATTGGCAGAAGAATGTTCAAGTTTCTGGACGTGTCATTACTGGTCAGAATCCTGCTTCTGCTACAGGATTGGGTGAAGCAATTGCAAAGAAACTAAAAGAACTCTGACTGAACGACCAATCAGCTACTTTAAAAAACACTAATTGACCAATCAAAACACGCACTGATGGATTACACTTGACATACTGACAGTTAATTTTGTTTTTGCGTCAACCCTTTCACATTGTGAATAAAACGGGCGAAATGTTTATTATTCAGATGTCTTATACACGAAGAATGTTTTTCACAATTTCATACTCTTATTCACAGACTTGCCTTTAGCCTGTAAGAATTCAGGGGAGTTCGCCCGTCACAGTCGTCCTATTTTTAGCTTTAACATATCGTGCGTGGTTAACACGACACAATTTTGTCTAACAGTGCTCGGAAACTAAAAGTTTTCCTTTGTTTCAAATGCCTGTTTAATAAAAATAACCCCTTCTTGAAAAAATTAATATCTACACCGTGATATTGTTCGACCAATGTCCTTAGTGTAAATCGCAGCTACATGTGCATCCCCGTGCAGAAGGTTGTGGGTTTAATCCCCGGCCGCGTCATGTCAGAGACTATAAAAAGTGTTTAGTAACCCTTCCTGCTTAGTTCAGCACGAGAACATGATTTATATCTTAGGCGGTTGTCTTGTTAAGGGATTGTGCTTACGCTGTTTTCGTATAGCTCAAATGCACTAGGACTCCCTTCTCATAACCCCTCGTTGGTAGCAGTGTCAATAAAAACTGAAGAGGCTATCCTTGGTAAACAACGTTAATAATAATAATAATTGCTGCTAACTTGGTCTGGATTTGAACCACAATGTTAAATGTAAGCGTCTTTGAACGAGGCTTTCTCTTGAATTCTTTTGCTTTTGATGATTTTCAGCTTTATGTTGCTTTACATAATTATGATGGCATTATTTTCAACACAGGCATTGACCGAGGTTAATTTAGATCGGTGTACCAATCATGGTGTACCGGACATAAAACAAACGTTTGGCGGGGAAAAAAGTTTCTTTTTTCGCGCGGATATTTGATAAAAAAAACATAATGGCGGATATAAAGGTGAACTGGGAAAAAAAGTTGTAATGCAGCCAAAATTGCTACAATATTTTTTTGAATCTTCAGAAGCAGCAAACACAACCACTTTACATGTAAGTGGTGTAGTAAAAAGGTTTCAAGAAGTTTTGGCAACAAATTTATTTAATCTTTGTGATAGCGTTGAGTACATTTTTAAAAATGAAAACAGTATTATTTTGCATTAGCAATTCATGATGTAAATGTTTCTTCATTCTATATAGATGCTTTTATAAACCAAAATAAAAGCAAATTGTCTTGCTTTCGATTTAAATTTTCCTGCGCTGGCTAATAAAAACTTTTATAATATTCCGCCCGCCCAATTTAAAATTACTCGAATGGAAAACGGCCTTAGGACGGCTCATTACCATTTTAAAGGGGCTTACGATGCCTAGAATAATTTCCTTGGTTAGGCCCTGCTGCATATCACATCTTTACGATTTTTGTGACCACCGAAAACCTCACTTTTTAAGAAAATGTTTGTTTTTTCATCTTTGCTAACGAATCATTATAAAGTCAAAAGATGACGTAATAGTTTTTGCCGATCAACCCACTACATAACTTCCCGTCCTGTCCGCACACCACAGAAAAGACCTGGGATCGAGTTCGGCAGAGCAAGAAAGAATTAGTCTGTCTCTCTATACTGCACATTGTATTTTATTTGAAAAAAAGTTAAGGCTGCAAAAGTCGACAAATAGTAAACATGTTATTTAGGACAGTAATTGTTGTCGTTGGTTCAGCTAACAGTTGTGTCATTAAAAATCACAAAAAATGTTTTTCACATTTACGAAATTATTAATTCTTTTCTTTTGTTTGCCTCCCTCTACATACTGTCGTCGTGTTCGTAGAATGCTTAAACATTCATGTCAGGTGCCTTTTAAAGTCCGACTCTTCTTAGAGGGTAAAATTCTCATTTACAGAGGGTTTTTGTGCTTTATAATATTTTGCTGGCGCTTTTACGGCTTTCGAAATCTAAAATTCAAAATTTTGAATTTTAGATTTCAAAAGCCACACCTGAAATCTTCTAAATAACCTAAAAAAAGTAACCTAAAATCTCCAAAAATTGTTTATTCTGTCGGGCATTTAACTTTATTTTTTTTAGTATTTTTATCTTGCTTTGAAAGAAAATCACCGAGTATGTTTAGAGAAATATTGATCATTAGTAAATAGTTGTTACCTCCTAGAATTTTGTTAATCTCTTAAAATATTGAATGGTTTTACCACGTTTTGAGTGTTTTTCTCCTGAATTGTGACCCTGAAACCTCCCATTTTCTCCTAAAATCTCCTGTGTCACCTTACAAAAAGCGTAGTATTCTGACCGTGTAATTTGCTGGACGTCACGAAATGCGACACGCCTTTTCTTTCTTTTCTTAAGAATATGCTTTATAAATATATCGGGCTGGGATTGTAGGTTAAAAGCAATGCGGTCTATTGTTTAGAACAATAGAGAAATAAGAATATTGGCCAGCCTGGTTAGCTGTCCTTACCAACACAAAAACTCTCCCTATTTCGCCGGTTTTCTAGCTCAGGTCAAATTCAATAAAAACTTTACAAACTCATTGATTAAGCACCTATACAAACGAACTTGAGGAAGAAAAAAAACGGAAGAAAAGAAAAAGGATGTTTTCTCTCAAACAAACAAACAAACAAAAAATTTGTAGTTACAGATGAAACAATATTAACATTCTGAATTGGTAAGAAGTTATACTATAAATTCATTAGATGATGTTTCCTCCCTACATTAACTGAAGACTAACGAGAAGGTAAGGCAAACCAGTCTACCTTCATATTAACTTATACTTCTCACACAATACTTATTTTTGTGCTTCTTTATGTTCTTTCTTTAGATGTATTCTCTTTTGTTTTTGTGTGCCGCGCTCACTCGCGTTTGGGGTGGAGACCCAATTCTAGGACAAGGTAAGTATTGTTTCGTTTTAACTTACATGATCTCTGCCTTTAGTTTATTGAATCAAATGTTCTTCTTACTTAGATCCACTTCAGAGTCCACAACAGTCTATTGATCTCACCTTTGGTGATATGATGTTGACTGATAAACAAAAGGAAGCTTTAAAGACTGGTAAAGACATGGGTGGAAGTTCAAATGCTTTTGCTGCAGTGACGGGAAATAATCTTCGATGGACTAATGCTGTCATTCCCTATGAGATTGATTGCTCTATCGGTAATGCGTTGTTGTGGTTGTCGTTATCGTCGTTGTCGTCGTTGTTGTTTGTTCTTGTTCTTGTTATTGTCGTTGTGGTCGTCGTTGTTGTTGTTGTTGCTATTGTTGTTGCCGTTGTTTTTGTCGTCGTCATCGTCGTTGTTGTTTGTTGTTGTTGTTGTCGTTGTTGTTGTTGTCGTCGTCCTTGTTGTTGTAGTCGCTGTCGTTGTTTTCGTCGTTGTTTGTTTGTTGTCGTTGTTGTTGTTGATGATGCTGTCGTCCTCGTCGCTGTCTTTATCGTGGCTGTTGTTGTTGTTTATTTTTTACGCCAAATATTCTGTGATTTAGAGAATCTTGCGGACGCCGTAGATTCAGTCAACAAAGCAATGGCAGAATGGGAAGCGAAAACATGTATACGATTTGTGAAAAGAACGAACGAAAAATATTTTCTAAAATTTTTTAGAGATACCCAGTAAGCAATAACTTTCTTTATCTGTAAAGCTGCGGTAATTTGCAATGTTTCTAACTTTTATATATTTACAACTTGGTCGTTGTAATGATTTCGAAAAAACAAGGGACTAATTTTGGCTAAAATTTGGGTATCGATCCACTTTGGAAATTGTCACCATGCCTAGCTTGCTGTTTTTGTTCCTCGCAGTGCAAATGTTTATCAATAAAATGAGCAGCTTTCATTGTCTGTCGAGTCGTTGACTTTAGAGATATACCGATTTCTAAAAGTTATAATTACATTATAGTTGCTGGGGAAATGTTGGTATGACGTCATATACAAAAATATCTGTCGGTGACGGTTGTGAGTATCAACATGTCATGACTCACGAGATCGGTCACGTGGTAAGAATTTACGCACTTTTTATTTTTTTTGACTTCTTTAAGTGCAGAAACTTGTTTGGGCAGAAATTTTGGTCAAATTTGCTAGAAGTTTGATCGTTAAATTTAACAAGAGCGAAAGTTTATGGACGCGAAATAACAATTTTCCTTTAATTTGCAAAAATTAGTGTTCGCGAAAAGGATATATTCCAATCAAGAATGGGCTAGTTCATATTTAGATTTATGCTGTGATAATAAAAAAATATGTTTTGAGGTTCAATCTTGAAATTTTTAGGGTTAACTTTTGGTCATTCGGAAAAGTGCAAAAATTTCATTCATTGAAAATCAAATTATAACATCCTTTGAGCAATCTTGTTCCTAGAACTTTTTTTCTCTTTCTGATGTGCGTGCTTGCGCTATCCACATATCAGAGAGCAAAAAAGAAGTCGAAATTGTTTTTTAAGTATTCTCTTTCTTTAGCGCACTCTCTTTTTTCAGGTTGGTTTTTATCATGAACAAAACAGAAATGACAGAGACCAGTTTATTAAAGTTCACTGGGAAAACATTGTAAGCTTCTATATCTCTTTCATGGTTTAAGAAGCTTTGATGAATGTACTGGAGGTATATGAGCTACTGCTTTTTCAGGGTCGTTTCAAAGATGCATTCGATATTGTGAAGAACACAGACTCGCTCGGAGTCCCGTATGATTACGAATCCATCATGCACTATCCCTGGAATGCTTTCTCATCGAATGGTAAAGACACTATCAGTCCGCTTAAACCTTTGAACGGAAAGACTCCGTACATTGCTCTCAGCAAGGCGGATGCTCAGCAAACATCTCTGATGTACAACTGTCCAGGTAAAAATATGGTGGAATTTATAAAGAGAGAGTCATCACAATAATATAAACTTTCACTTCTCTGTCCAGGACAACAAAATAAAAGTAATATGATGTATTTCCTAACCAATAAAAATTCCTATTGAAGCCGCCATGTTTGTTTTTAGCTGTCGAACGAAAACGCAAACAATCAAGAACGAGGCGCCATATTGGTGATCTTAAAAACAAACGAGATATTAACGGTAAGATGAATAAATAAAAATCTTGTTTGTGCTCGCATTGGAAAAGAAATTGGCTTTTATATTTTGGAATACTTTTTTATTTTTAGATTGTGTTGACAAAAACAAATACTGCGCAGATTGGGCTAAGCACGGACAATGCTCAACAAGTACATATGTTCAAGAGAACTGCAAACTAAGTTGTGCATCTCCATCATGCAAAGGTGAAATTTAAAAAAAACTAGTCAATTTGAATAACAAAAAATAAGCAAAAAAATGGAACAATAGTGATTTATAACTATACCCTGGATATTCATTGGTAATTTTTTTTACTTCTCAGGAAGCAATTGTATTGACAGGGAGAAGTCCTGTCCAGACTGGAAGAGAATCGGTCACTGTAGCACCAATCCGACTGTTGCCAGGTTGTGTCAAAAGAGCTGCAACCCAACTTGTGCAGGTAAAACATTTTTTAGTTTTTATCCCAGGTCTCATGACTAGAATGAAAAATAAACTCAATCTTTATACATAGGAACTACACCAACCCAACCTCCCACCCAAGCTCCACCAACACAAGGACCTGTACCAACAAGCAGACCGAATGGAAAATTCTTAGGAACAGGTAATTTGGTAAAGGTTGGATGCACTTTAAACCTCTTTTTTACTATTCAATGTTTGAACTTATTAACACGGCTAGACTGGATATCATCGTTCTTAGGCTGGACATACCACCTTGAAGGGTTCTTCTTGGTTTAATTTTATTTTGACACATCTCTTTGCAGGAAAGTTGTGTGTTGACATTAATGCACAATGTCCAACTTGGGCTAAACAAGGCGAGTGTCAATCTAATCCTGGTTGGATGAACAAAAATTGTATGAAATCCTGCAAGGTGCAAGACTGTGACAATGGAATTCAACGACCACCAGGCCGATGTACAAATCCTCTTGGTTTGGCATGGGATGGAACCAATAATTTTAAAATTCCTGACTCAGCATTTTACTCACCATCGCACCTTATTCCAGGTTTGCTCATTTTGAAACATTAGCAACTATGTGACGTCAAAACTAAAGACACAAAACGCTTGTTTCTGCGCAAAACGTTTATTTGTGCAGAAATTAGAAAGTAAACTTGTGGGGAAGTTAATATGCGCTAAATACGTTCATATTGTTTTTGCGCAAAAATTAATACGCGTGAAAGTTTATTTTTCGCGGGACAAAAATTGATGCTCGCAAAAATTAGTACGAATAGGGTAGTACGTACACAAGCCGGTTGTTAAAATGACTGACTAAAAGCAAACTATTTGTTTTATTTTTCTACCAGGTACATGGCAAGCACATGCGAAAAACGCCCGTCTATATTACAAAGACGATCACACAAACAAAAGAATCGGGGCCTGGTGTGCAGAGTCTCATGATTCCGCTAGATCAGCGAATGGCTATGTGCAGGTTGATTTGGGTCAAAGGAAAACTATAACATATATAGCAACCCAGGGTAGGCTTTTGTGCAACTTAGTTCCCATTGTTCCATGTTCTTCTATTATTTCACCTCCTAGATTTCACACAGTACCAGAGGGAATTTAGTGTGATTTTTAAACATTTTTAGGACGAGACAAGTATTTTGAGAGAGTTTCAAAGTTTAAAATTCAATACAGCGACAATGGATCAAACTTCCGAACATACCAGCATAACGGCGCAGATAAGGTAATCAAATAGTCACTAAAAAATCTCCTGCCCTGTTCCTTAAACGTTTTGGAAAGCCCTTTTTTGTCATTTCCCGTTGCTAGAGATCTTTCACACAAACCTTGGTTTTTCTTAAAGAGCTATGGGGACAAGAATGAGCACCTCTACCTCGTGGAAATAACAGATGTTGACTAATTAAAAGAATGCGTTCAAAACCTTTATGTGCCTCGGTTATCTGTATAAACCTGATATATGTTTTATTTTGAAGGTATTCGATGGTAATTGCGATCACGTGACCCCAGTTCTAAACAAGTTCACCAATCCCATACAAGCAAGATATGTTCGTTATATCCCAATCGAATGGAACTTCCCGTGCGTGAGAATGGAATTGTACGGTTGTTAATGTAACGAATAAATAAACTATAATGAATAAAAATTTGTCATTGTTGCAAAGTTGTGTATAAAAACATAGTTGAAAAAATACGTATGAATTTTAGTTTATGTTAGAAGTACTTATTCCTGCTAATAAAGGGTGCGAGTATTGATCGTTAGTCTCTGCAGCAATTAACTAAGCTCTGAGAACATCCCTTCAAAGCACGAAAAATAGTGTCAATTGTGCCACTGATTCTAATTCATTGATATACAGCCAAGTGGTCATTTTTTTCGTTTTGACAAAGAAAGCTTGGTAGCCTTCAGCAAGTGTCGTTAGTTCCCACAGCTACGATCAAGCCATGCCGTGTGAGGAAAGTAGGGCAGGTCATGATGGTGTATATTTATTGTATACACTTACAACACAACACCAATGATTAAAACTGTGAAGAAAATTTTAGGGAGAGAAAAAAAACATCTGGTGACCAAAAAATATTTGTCAAGGTAGGATTAACATAAGAGTATTTAAGAGACAATCTGCTGTATTTTCTTTAAACATTTTAGTATTTTCTACAGGGCGTTTATATTTGTGTAGCGCGTATCAAAATATTGTGGATGGTCAAATATTTCCAAGAAATTGGATTTGTATAACATTTATAACCTGGAATTGATCAGCACACCATTTTGAGAGTTTGAGTCGGTTAGTTATTGTGGCGTATTGAGACAAATTTTTCGAAACCAAATTTTATTTCCTTAAACACATATGGCGTAACACCAAAAATAGTACCTGCATTGAGCATCCCATGGTCCCCAAACTTTAATCTTATATTCATCAAATTCCAAAGCACTTTGATGCGTTGAATTCAATGAAGGAAAATTGCGCCATATAAAAGTTATTTTCACACGAGTGCAGCAATGATGTGCGATATATGCAACTTTTCGTGATGTAATGAATGAATTATATAGAGTAGGCTTAAATCCGACGGAAGTTCAAGATTGATTCCGATTTTAGGTAAAATACGCCTATTTCACAAAAAGACGTGAATAAGGAAGACAAAGCGTTTAAAACAAACGTGAGTAAGAATCCCTTGCAAATAGTAACAGCGTTTACATAAGATCGAGATGGGATTCCACACTGAAGAACTATTTATTATGATATTTTATTTCAGTTGAAATTAATTTCGGTATTGCCTGTGAAAGAGAAAATATTTAGTGTTAGTGACTTCCAAGCATGCCAGGTAAATTTTATTTTGGTCAATTTTACCGAAGTGAAATTCCACTGGAAGTAAGAAGTAAGAGGTTTTACTTTTTTCGCGTGGTTTTGAACAGCGGTTAAGGCGATATAAGAGTTTAAAAATTTTGCTGACGTCAGCACCAATTTTTTCCGCGTGCCTTTTCGACATTTAATTTTTCTACTATCAGAATTTTTAAGAATAATTAAAGGGCTGAGGGTCGAATCACTGAGGTTAATTATTTGTGTAAAGAAAGACAACGAAAGACAACCCGTCCGCAGGACGAGGTTGTGATAAAGAACAAGGACGATAAAAATTACTTCGAATAGAAAAATTACTTCAAATAGAGTCTACTAGCTACATATCCAAGTTTTGCTTGTTATACCCATCGCCTGTAGCATTTTCGGCTTCGACAAAAAACGACGTCTGGAATGTCGCAATTTTCGGCTTAACGACAAAAAATGACGTCTGAAATGTCGCAAATTTTAATTGCAACTAGGATGAATCAAAGAGTCGTAGGTGATGCATTTCACAAACTCGTCTCCAGGAATTCTATTTATCATGAGGTTAATAGGCGATGTAATTTGATGACATGGGCCCTGGGAATTATGCTGTAAATTTTGTTGTCATGGTTACATTATTCAGCTAAGTGGTCTATTAACTAAAATCACATTTCTAAATGGCAAATAAACAGCTTAAACAAGATGGGTCGTCATAGGTTAAGTCCGGGGGTCCAGGCCGCAAAATAAAACAACGTAAATACATATATATTTTTTTATTATTCTGTCTCACCTTATAACAGATCATTACAAATGAAAATATAAGAACACAATATGAAATTATACAACCATTTCGTCCGACATATTTTACTAATCGAGTTTCGCAACAATGCTCGCTGATCAATCAAATGATGAAGTGATATAGCTACAAAGCAATGTTATCTTTTTATGCGAATTAAAAAACCACAAAAACGCACGTTGTCACAGCCCGCTTTCTTTCGTATCACGAATCAACACACAGAAACAAAAATTATGCTCTTTCAACAGCTACTGCATCGATCATGAAATCGTAAAAGTATCGCCACACACGGGATAGTCTTCAAGCAAATTTGACAGAAAATGGAGTAGGGTAGTTGGAGGAGAATGTTTTTGATGTTCAAATAAATAAATATCTTTCTTGTACTATTTCGCAAAAATATGTCATAGACAAACTGGTTGTATAAAATCTGTACATTTTTACAAACTATAAATTTTCCTCGCGTATAAAATACATTCAAATACTGTGTTTTTATCAAGTTACTAATAGCAACCATAAACGTACGTTGTTTTAAGAATAATAAAAATCCAGTGAACTGAATTACAAATTTTCATGCAACAACAGACAAAATCAACCGACCCATGTTTAGGAAAGTTGTTTATGTTTTAAGACCGCTATTGAGTTAAGAAATAACTTTAAAACGGATCTATATTTAATAACTGTCTTTCTGAGCTGTGCAGCTCTTTTCGTAGTAATGTCTCTTTTTTGTACTCGATTTCGAGTCCACTTTATACATTTTTGACTTTATTCGTAGGTTGTGAATTGCAATGTTTTTTCGTTCTTTAGTTGTCACGTGACTGTTTCTTCAGCTTGTCTTTCGATCACCCAAGAATCAAAGACCTCCCTAAAAAAATAAACATAAACACATTAATATATCTAGTAAAAACAACAAAGCAAGTAACACATAAAAGACGCTGTTGTTTAGCATACACTTTATAAGAAACAGAAAATTTGGCTTTAGCCTCAGGTGTTCTTATTTTTTTAATTGTTCTTATTTTGTTCTTAAATTTTTAACAAAATTTTTTTCCCTTTTCGAAAAACGATTTACACTATGTTATTTCTTCTAATTTACCAAGAACTACATGAAACATATATGTCAATCTCCTTTTTATTTTACGTCACCTACATAAACCACCTTACAACATAAAAACCCTTACTACATAAAAACCCTTAAAAAACGGTATAAATCGAGAAACAAAATGTCATTAAATTCTTTTTCGCGAAATTTATTTTTGGCTATGTAATTTTAAAAACAAGACAGAAACATTTAGTCTAAATCCCGTGTGGGATTCAGTTTTCATGACGCCTGTTTCAAAATCATCAAACATTTTAATGACAATACCTTCGTCATAGATGGTACAAAAAATGAAGTAAAAATAGTTTGACCAAATTTTTTTTTTAATGACATTTTTTTTCTCATTCCTTTACTATTACATTGAGAAACAAAATACCCTCCAAATAATAAACAATTTTAGTTGGAATATAGAAGTTGTAATAAAAAGTATTCAGTAATTTATTTAGCATATATTTGTTATTAATCCAACAACAATTAGTGGCAAAAAATTGTTGACAAAATTTAGTAAAAAAATCCAATTTTGTGCAAGTGTCAAAGACACATTAACATTGTCGATAAAGGATAATGTATATTCAACGTCTTCGTTAAGAGAGAGAAAACACAAAAGTTACATACCTGCAATACAACACCAAACACTCGTTACTGCAATATTGTCCTCCTCTTTCGCGAGTTATTTTAGCTGGCTTGTTACATGAAGTACGAGCACACAAACGTGGACCACTCGGCTAAATGAAAAGAAATATAAAGTTGAGTAATCTTACTTGCATTCGCGCATCTAAAATTCGCGCGCGCTGAGGTTAGGTGCGCGAATTCAAAACTGAACGAAATACGCGCAGATGGCTTTATTAAAAGCTTTTAGAAGCACGCCAACTATAACAATAGCGTAAATAAATATCTGGGCGGCCAGCAAACTATTTTTTGTGTTTACGAAGACAATCTTTAACGCCCGCTGTTTGTCTGTGAGTCAAAGATAACAACTACGATCAGCGACGCGAGAATTCACCCTTGATTTTTCACGGGCTTCCACGAATAGAATTAAAAAAATGTTTTAGACAGCTATTAACTGGAAGATTAAATCGAAGGCAAAACAATACAAAAGATTCATGTGCTCTTTACAGCGCCAACGAAAGGAGATGGAGGTATGGCCGCCTCATTTTCTTCAAAGATAGCTTCGAAAGGTGCGATAGTACTATTTTTTGAAGGATAGCTTCGAAAACTTCGAAAGCTTCGAAAGCTCCGAAAGCTTCGAAAGCACACTTTATTTATGTTAGCACAGTAACATTTGAGAACTTGAACAAATTGCTAACCATTCTGGAGTTCTTATATTCTAAAAATTTCTTAGGGAAGTCCAAACCTTCTTAATCACTAATATTGCCACCTCCACGTTTACAATCAATTTCTCGGCTTTGCTTTTAAAAAATTTTTTGGGGGAATTTATGACTGAACATGACACGCTTAAAGTCTCTTGAAACGAACAAACCGAAAAATTATTTTGATTTTACTTCTCCAAGTTATTTTTTCATCCCACTTAGCCTGGCTATTCACAGCTTCTGGGTATGTTCTTAAGTCATTCCTAATGTTTTGAATGATTCGGCGCCCCAATGTTCTTTTAAATCGTGTTCTTAAAAGTTCCATATCATTTCGTTACACTCAATATTTTGGAGTAAACTCAACTTTTTTATTAAAAATATGAAAGACTACAATATTTTCAAAAAATAAATAAATCAATAACTCGAGCAAGTACTGAATGAAACATTGCGCGCAAACTAACCTGTCCATTTTCTGTTGTTGACTTTTTGGGAATTTTAAAAGAACTTTTACTGACGGTTGGAGGTGGCGACGCAACAGGTTCCGGAACAACTTTTTTTGGTACGGGCTTCTTCACTTCTTTCACTGGTTCAATTTCTTCAATCATAGAGATCGTCGTAACCTCCATTTTAGTTTGTCGTCCTCGTTTCGTATTTTCTTTCGTTTTATTCTTCTGCGCAGCTTTCTTCTCTTCGGATATCTTCTTTTTCAATTCCGCTGCTCTTTGGCGCATGCGTATTATCGCACTTTCGCTATCGTCCTCCGACGAACTGTCTGACGAAGGAAGAGAAGGAGACTTTGAATAATCTTCCGTCGCGAAACTTTTCGGCTTTCCGCTTCTCGGTTCTCGGCTTACCGGACTGTCGAGTATAGTTTCAATTGGAATCTCATCACTCGCCATCACTTCAGCAATCATATCACGATCGATTGTTGTTTCAATAGTTTCCATGGTAACAGGTGGTTTCTTGCGCACAGGCGATTTCTTCTTCTTCTTTGTGTTCGTCTTCTTCGTCTTTTTGGGAGATGCGGCTTCCTGAGTATGCTCATCATTGAAAGCTGGGGAATGCATGGACGTATTCTCTGCAACTTCCTATAAAGAAAACACGAACAATGCTGAATTGGAAAGGTTGATCAAACACTTCCAGAGGCTGCTTCATATTTCGAAAGTTACCTTAGCAAGTAAATCTTTGTAATTTTTCATCTTAACATCATATTCAGCTTTTGCAGTGCTGTATGTATCTTGGTACACCTACAAGAACACAACACTTAAACTCAGTTAACCTGGTAACACACTTTCTAAGGATTAAAAAATGTGTCACATGCGGCACATCTCGGGCAATAAATGTCTATGCTAAAATAAACCCCTTAAACCCCTTAAAGCTGTTCTGACCTTAGTTATCAACAAATGTTGGTTTTATAATTTCCAACTGCCATATTGAAAGGATCGTAGTGGATACAAGTATATTGAGGGCATTAGTAGTGGTAGTGTGACCAAAATTATGAATATTTATTGATATTAAGTGTGTATTTATGGCAACTTTAATGTTGGCTAGCTAGCTATACCTAGCTAGCCAACAAACGTCTTGTTTCTTACTCTTACAAAACGCTTATATTCCATAATGTAAGTTATAAAATGTTTACCTAGTTTACTGAAACTTCATATAACTTATACAATTATAATTTATAATTTATATATATTATAATTATATAGGTTATATATAATTATTTTCCTAAAAAAGTTACCCAGCTTTTCATAGCCAGATATTATAGGTTGGATGTTATAGCTAGCCTGTACTCAGGGATGATGTGTTGCCCAGCTATGTATCGTTGTTATTGTCACACTCCCCTGCTAATCCTTTCCATTTAGTATACATTTATAATAAACATATTTTGGCTCAACCCAGTGTACTCAGTAATCACAAATTGTTTATTGTTTTGGTTTGTCTGTTCAGATTCATATTAGTATTGTAGGTTTATCGTTTCTTGAACATGTTCAAGAAATGATAAACCTACAATACTAATCACAAATTGTTTATTTTTTCGGTTCCGGCATAAACCAATTTTTTCAGAAGGTGAAGAAACAACTGAAAATGCTGCTGTTCTTACGAAAATGTTTTTATCACAGGTCACACATTTACATAAATAAAAATATTTAGTAGGTGTAGTGTTGCTCTATTCTCTAAGAAAATAGATTCAAGGTTCTTAAAATTGTTCTTATTCTCTTTGGAATTAACTTGACAGCAAGATTAGGCCTCTATCAACTATTTTGAAAATGACAGTGTTAAACTTGAAGGTTATGTTTTTTGGGTTATCCTCAAAAAAATAAAACAAAGCCATTTATTAGTTGTAAGGCCGTCTGTATATATTTAAAACTTTCTTAACTTTCTTAGGCCATCTGTTATAAGTTATTGTGGTAAATCGATCAAGTATTAAACATATCTAAGGGAGTGCTGCCCAGCTTAACTGGCTAAACGTTATTGCATTGAAACAACATGTGACTTGAAACAAATCGTGACCGGTTTGTTCATCTACAATTCTCTTAGCTTTTAAGGGAATCACCCCTCCCCCCCCCCCTCCCCAAAAAATGTCTATTGATTATTATTACATTAAAATACATGATTTTCTGTAAGTTGTTAATCTTTACTTTTACGTTCAAATAAATTACAATATCCATAGTTCTACCTGAAGTGGAATAACAATCCCACAATACTTATAAATATAATATTACTGGAAATACTTATAGAAAATAATATTACTGGAAATACTTATAGAAATACTATTTATTGACAGAACATTTTGTGAATTTAAAAAACAACAACAATTATCTGTAGCTGCAACTGTAAGATTCTTACAGGCCATAATTTTTAAATAATCAAGGCTCAAGGATACTTATGAGTATACATGCTTTTACCTTGGGTGATTGCATTGCTCTTACTAAATTTTGTTGAATATATAACATGAACCACCAACCCAAAATGCTTAGGATAGCCAAGGCATAATGTTATTTACAGATGTTAAAAAAAAAGGATATCCAATAACAAAGAATAAAGTGTATATATATGTCAATAACATTGGTTAAAGCTCCAACTAGCTAGCTAGTAGTAACCAATGCTAGTGCTAGTGTAGCTAAACATAAAATCCAAACCAATCAACCTTAGCTAGCTAGCTAAACACTAGAAAAAAATATAAACCAGCAATTTTAATAGCCCAATGGGTATAAAATAAGTGCCATGTTCTATTTTTTTTACCAAAAGTTCATAATTTGCCCATTTGACAAGTTAATTTGAGACATAATAAAGGTAAACAAACTATATGTGCATCACTTCACTGACAAATTAAAATTGTCTCTAAACTAACCTCGTTCTCATGTTAGTATGTCTGACATTCTGGCTGTGTATTTTGCGGAATGGAAATGGAAATGGATATTGAAATAGGTCTATTAGACATTGTTAATTTCCATATCAAGTTAAGAAAAACCAACTCAAGGGTTTTTAGAAAGCTTTGAATCATAGCAGACTTCACCTAAAAGATCCTACCTTTTTCTCATTTTCATCCAGCACTTCCCACATATGTGCCACAATCTTCGACAGTTCACCAAAAGTTAGCTGGAGAAAAAAAAAATTGGAAATTTTTATTCTGAATTAGAAGCAACTGGTCCATCAAGTGGTTTTATTAAAAGTCACACACGATAAAAACAAATGGTTATTCAAAGTGGTTCAAGTAAAAATACACAAACGATAACATAAAGGTACCTGTGGCTGCTTCACTCTCACTTCACCTTGCCTGTCTCGGAAAAATACTTGATACGCTAACAGTGGTCTAAAAACAGAGATTTAATTCTTAAAAGGTTCAGCACAAAGATGTAAACCCTGGCAAGTTGGTGTGAAAAATCGAAAGAACATTTAAGACTTTTCTTAAATATTTTATAAGAAGTATCTTTTATAGAATTTTGCAAGAAGCTAATGAAATTTCATAAAAAATTTTTTTTTTTGCAAAAATGCATCTTAAATTCCATTTTATTAAGACATGAGCAACGGAAACGGAGCTTGAAAGAATTACTGATTTTTAGTGAAATCTTTAAATATATATTTGAATGCACCACACTGGATAAATACTTTTACAAGGTAAAATCTTAAATTTTTTGCAAATTAAAGGGATTTTCACAATATTATTTTTATCTTTATTTACCCAGGATAGCCTCTTCAGTTCCTGTCAGTACTAATCAACAAGGAACATGTGAAGAGGGTTCTATAGTGCATTTAAAGGACCCATTTGAACTAGGAAAGCCATATACTATGTAGACTACAAAATTTTCTGTGGTCTTGAGATTTAAAGGGGAAGTTTGGTCAAAAATTATATTTTCATAATCAATAGTCATAAAAGAAAAAAAACGGATACCATAATTCTTTTCAAGTCAAACCCTCTTTTTTCTGAAATAATCTGTGTTAAACACGCGTAAAAACACCTCCGTATATTGACCCCTTTACATTTTTATGAAGGCTGGGTCGAGTTTGAACTATGACGTTTTATAGTTCAAAAAGCGAAGTTCGGTGTTGGGGATTAGGTGTAATCACATGAAGAAGTATTTTGTCTATATATTTTTATTATTTTAATATGCCAAACTGTGCTGCCATCGACTGTACAAATCGAAGTAGCGATAATAAAAAGACAGAAAAAGATAAGAGGAGCGAGAAAAATAAGGAGGTAGGGAGTGAAAAGCTGACGACAAAAGACGAAGATAATAATGAAAGAAAAAATTGGGTAGTCTCTTATCAGATTCCCAGTGCGAAAAAAAATAAAGAGCTTCGAATGGCTATATAATATAAAAAAAAGTGGTACCTTGCCGAAAGACTCTGAATTTTATATTTGTTCTCAACATTTTGAACCAGAATGCTTTGAAAGTTTTGTTAGCTATGTTTGTTAGTAGTTATGTTTGTTAGCTATGTTTCACCAAACAGCCAAACATTTGTCTTTCTCGTACTTAGAAAAATTCAACACAATTTCATTTACTATATCCATTTCCAAAATAAAACCATGTCAAAAAAATTATTATATTTCCTTCCCATGTTCACATTTTCTTTCCCCAGCGTTGAATGTTTTTTTTTCACATCCAAAATTCTTCAAGAACATGTGCTTTCGTAAGACGGGGGTAATAAAAATATTGGTCTTATTTTCTACCGAGGGCATTGCATCGCCCCTTAAATTATTTAGGGCAGACAGTGCAGTGGTTAGTACTGGTTTACAAAGACAAACCATCCCAAAAGTTTCGGCTTCAGTTATACATTGTTTTTCTAAAAAGAAAAACCTATAAATTCACCCCCGTCTCAAGTTTTGATTTTGAGCACACTTTCTCATTTGATTTGTAAAGCTGAATAGAATAAAACAACCAACCGTTGTGTTTTTTTGTGATGTTGTTTTGGCAGTAGCAAATAATACCGAATAAAATATGTGCGAAGGAGAGTTGAATGATTTGGAGATAAAACTCATGTTAGGCAAAATATTTTGAGAGAATTTTTGAGTCAGTTGTCGTGCTGCTCGTTGGCATATTTTTTATCAACGCGAAGACTAATATTTAAAGGGAATATGTAGAGTTTTGTTATGGTTTTAAACACGAAAAAGAAAATTATGCTTGGCTAATGTTTTGTTTATTTAACCTTCAAAATGATGGTCAGAAATTTCATTTGTATCCCTGCAACACAAGCCTTTCACTGTACGACTCCATCGCTCTACAGTACCAACGCATTGGCAACAGGTATTGTTGCCGATCCTAGAAACTTCTTCTTCTTCCTCATCACTCTCGGAACCACACCTTCGTAATTTATTCAGTTCTTCAAAAGAAAGTTCTGGTTCGAAATTTAAGGGACTAAGAGTAAATAAATCAGGTATGTCATCATTTTAGAGCTTGAATCACTGCGAATTGAATCGATTGCTTACAAATTGACACTGTATTTTCAAAGAAGTAATTTGTTACAGATTTGAAAAGAAATACAGCTAGAAAAAGTACATTCTTTTAGCAAACTGTGTAGCCTGTGTTGTGACTCTTTCACGCGATGCAATGTTTTGAACTATGAAATGTCATACTTGAGTTAGAACCCAGCTTTTTTTTTTCTGACGCTTTTTTAAAAACGGAGCATTTTAAGAAGTTTCCAAAACTCTGAGTTTAATGAAGTAAAGTTTTTCTGTTTTTATAAGTATAAATATACGTGGAATTATAAAATAAAAAAATTTTAGACCAAACTTCCCCTTTAAAATTTGCAAATGTTGTTTTCGTCAGTTTTATAGAACATTGTAAACTCTATGACAAGGATTAACTTAATGATTTATGATTCCTATTAACAAGAGATAAACTTACTTTACAGGTTCTCGTTCGTCTTTCTTCTTCTTTTTAGATTTACTTTTCTTTTTCCCTTTTGTTTCAGCTTTATTTGAAGAAGCCTTTCCAGTACTTGATTTCCCCTTCTTTGAAGTTTTCGAAACAATCTCAGGTTCAATACTCAGTCCTGGCACTGCATTTTCTGACTCATGCTTTAATTGCGATAAGGGCAAAGAATCTTCATCGTCATCAGTACTAATAGTTCTTCTCCTTGGGATGAAGTTAGTAATATCCTCGTCATTATTTTGCAACATATTTTCATCAACTGGACTTTTTAAAGAATCATTGGAGTTCTCGTTAAATTCTCCTGTCAAATCATTTTCACTAAATTCGATTTCTTGGCCCTCTTCATCGTCATTTTGTTCAACGTCCATTTCTTGTTCATCTTTCATAATCGCATCAAAATCGTTGATAACACTACTTACTGACGTGTTAACAATTTGTGATACAGGGTGAACTTGAATTTTCTTTTCACTATCGAAAACACCAGTGTTAATAATTTTTTCTCCTAATGTTTTATTTAACGAAGGCAAAAACTTAAAATTTTGGGTTTTGGTTGGATTTCGTAAATTTTGGAGTTTTTCTTTCAAGGTTTTTGTATATTCTTTTTTTGTTACAACTGGATTAATAATATTTACAGCATCTGGTGAAGATAATCCATTGTTACTTACATTTTGTTGATGCAGGTTTGTATCAAGCGAAAGTGTTTCAGATTTTGTTGGGAGCATAGCAGATTGAAAGACGTTATTTGAAATAACTGTTGATTGCGATATATTAATCTTTTCAACAGATGGTTGTGCAGTTTGTTGAGTGGCGTTAGGTGGTTTTGCTTGCTGAATTATATAACCCACACGTTTACCATTCACTTCTGTCACAAACATCAAACGTTGATCAGCAGTTTTAACTATTTGTCCTTTAAGTTGTGAGTTTTGTGGCATTTTTAACATGACAGACTGTTTTGAATTGCCATCCATGTTACTACTAACAGCTTGTTGCTTAACTGATTGAAGTTCAGGATTTATTTGCTTAGCAGACATGTTTGTGTTTGTGGAGTTAACCACATTAAGATTTGGGATATTTTCGTTTTGACTTTGTTGCGGAGGAATTTGAATTCGTTGTCCACCAACAACTAAACATTGCGTATTGGGTGCGCTTGAAATATGATTTGATGTATTTAACAAGTTACTGTTATTATTTAACAAAGTATTTTGTATATTGTTTCCCAAAAATTGGTTTTGCGAAGAATTATTCCGTAAGTGACTAAAATTTAATTGATCATTAGCGTTACTGTTTAAAGGTTGGTCAAGTGTAGCTGCCAGCTGTTCTGTTTGCTTCATAAGTTGACTGATGGGAGTATAAGGTGTGCGATCTTCACTTGGAGATATAATAGGTGGTACCAATTGAGGAATATTTAAAAGTTCAGACTGTGGAAAAGCTGGATTAATATCAGTCGACAAAACATCGTCATTGAGATCACCCACCAAAGGGAAAGGATCATTGGGTGGAAAAATCAAATCATCGGCCATCTAAAATATTTAATTCAAACATTAGAATCCAATTACAAAATATTTGATTGAAACATTTTATGTAAAAAGCCTTTTTTCAAGAAGCTTACTAGACTGACCAAAATTTAAGAAACTTTTGAAATCAGAAAATAATTGTTAATTTTTTATAAGAAACTGTACAGGAGAGTTCATAATTAATGGCTGTTAATTCTTTAGTTTTCCGTTAAATATATTTAGGAAAACAACAGCAACCGACCCTTTTTTAACACATTGTATTGACAAAAATGCAAAGTGTATAACAGATTTATGTAAAACCTTAATCAATCATTTTCATGCAAAAAAGAAAAATAATATCCCTCTACATTAAATAAAAATAGAAATGGTTGCTGAACCATTTTCATTGTCAAAGCAACACAACAGATATTTGTTGCATGTTTAGTTAGCGTCATTAGTTTGGAAAGGTTTGATACCTGTAAAAAACACAACAAAATATTTTAACACTCACCTGGCTTTGCTATTCTTTCCAAGTAGATGCCACATTTATAATTTCATGTTCTAATGATATATATTTATGTTCTTAAACAAAATAGAAAAAAGCATTTACAAAACAAATTTTAATAATGATTTGAAAAATATTTTTACTTAAATGTCATTTGCATTTGCATTCATGCTATCTATTTTCACTTCTAACAAATAGAGTGGGTGATTTATGCTAACTCATTATCATATCAAGGCTGTCCTTAAAATAATTGTTTGTCGTAACCTGACCTACCCTAACATAATATTGCTGAAAATTATACTTAAGTAATATGGGAAATAGGGAAAAATATATGTCCAATTTTAGTGTTTAATGCCAACCATATCAATATGAAACAAACTGATTACTGTACAACCACTCTTGCACAGGGGAAGGAGCCGCAGTACCAGGGGAAGGATCGGCAGTATTATCAGTCTAGCTTTTTTAAACATGTCCAGTATGGCGAGTTGATGGCAACATGTGTTTCTTTCGTTGTTGGCATAGTATACTTCTGCTGATTTTTTAGTGCTAACAAACAACTTTTTATAACTCAAGGTAGTGTTTGGTACTGCAAAGAGTTTACATCTGTTGACATGATTTTCTTTTTTGTTTGTTTTTAAGATAAACTAAAACTATTTTGTCAATCAACTGGCCTGAGTTCTTTTCCGTAACCCAGGGTTATGTCAAACAAATGGTTACTTAAGTAGAGCCTAATGTTAAAGTATTGTTGCGATATATATTTGTGTAATAAGGCATAGATAGATGTGCATATTTTACATGGCTAGCCTCACAAATATCAAGGGATATACCCTGTCTATTATTTCCAGGAGGGGTCATGGCTTAGATGGGGAGTCCTAAGAGTATTTAATGCTCATTTTAAGCTACGCAGACCCAATTAGGGTCAGAGCTCTACCAGAACTCCCTGCAACATCCAACGACCCGCAGTGTGCCATCTCCCCAATTTCCCTCACATGGCTTAGGTTAAACCGGGGTTATGGTAACATTCACTCGCCCATATTGATGTATTTTGTTTAGTCGTGTTTATGTTTTTCATTGACTTGTTGTTCTAGGTGTATATAGTAATTTTTTTTATTGCAACTTTCCCTTCCCTTTTTAGGATTTTTCCATGCATTTGGACAATAGAAGGTGAATGCAGCAAATAAACTAAATACACCAATTCACAGTTGCAGCAAACCATTGTTTAAATAAATCTTTCTTTTGTAACAACGCTCTTATTAAGAATTAAAAAAGGAAGTAAACTGTTATGAATTAACCATGAAAAAAAGTGAAATATTTTTTTTGTGAAATTTTAAGTTGGGTTACTGCCATTAACATACTAAATTTTCGAGCTGTGAGACTAATTATTTTTTCAGAAAATGAGAAATATTCATAATGCCCATGGTCATGGTTAAATTCACTGTATTTGCTTCCTTTTTTCAATACAGAAAATGAGCGAACAACTTAAACTGTGAAGAGGTGTATTACTGTTTCGTCATGTCACAAGCAAAAGTCATTTCTCATTTCCTAACTCTGTGAAACGAAAAAGCTCTAAGAATGAAAGATTCACAAAGATCATTACTTTGAAGAGGGGGAGTATTTATTCCCTACCCTTACATTAATGGAAATTGGTATTTACTATTACACAATTATGTAAAGTCACTTTTAAGGGGCATGCTTAAGGTTTTGGGGTAAATCTAGACCACACGTAGACAGGATACCTGTCTCTCTTTTCTGCTCTCACAGAAATATTCTATCAAGATTTTGAGATGTGGATGCTTCTTCCATGCTCAACACAAATAAGATACCATTCTTTCTTGTTCAGAAAAGACAACCAGGCAACTGTAAACAACGTTCTATCTAAATGTCATCGCTTAAAAGGTGTTTTAAATAGCAATATTTTTGATTTTGAAATCAGTTGTCAATTTAAATATTAACTGTCAAGGTAGGTTATTCTAAACTCTCATTTTTCCCTTCTCTCATCAAAAATATCAAAAAGGGAAAAATGATGAGTTTAGTTTAATAGACTTGGCCACACGTTGATACTTATTGTAAAAAATACATAAAATTTAATGTCTGGTGCCATTATGTTTTATGTCAAAGTTATGCATAGGATTTTGGGATGCAGGCATGAAATCTATTGACCTTATGTTTGTCAAGATTATTGCTTTGGTTCATTACTATTTGTCAACTAAAGTGGATGCTAGTTCTGGCCCGTCTGACTGTGTAAAACATCCAATTTTTAAGTCAACAAAGACACTTTAGCTCTGATTAGGAAGTGCATGTTTCGATAAGAATGAAAACCTTAATATCCTTGGTGTTTGGTGTGTCCGATGCCTGGATCACTGGTTTCTAGGTTGAGCTATGCCACTTAAGAAAGGGATACTTGGCCCATACAGTTCTTGTTGAACTACAAGGTAATATTGACAATAATTTTTTGTCTTTTAAACTTAGTAAGTCCCCATAAATAATGTTCCAATAAGCTACAACACTGTGTTAATGTACTATAACCAAAAGTATGCTTTTTAATTTTTAACTTAGGACATGGTCTTTCAGGGGTATACACTTGAATTTTTTAAAAAAGCTGATCTTGAACAAAAACAGCCACATTTTTTATGGAGTATATAGCTAGCTAGCTAGCTATAGCTAATAGCTAGCTATGCTTATTAGCACTCTCGAGCTTCTTCAGTTTTTTGGGATCAAGTCAGCAAAACGGAGCTCAGAAGTGTGTTTGCTTGACATTAAGAAAGTTAGTTTGATCCTTAGTTACCAACAGTTTGTTGTAGCTATAAAGTTCGGCAGAAACTTCTCAAGAGGTTTCTGTGGCTCAAACAAGAGGTTGGGCAGCAGAAAACTGGCACTGCGCTAAAAAGAATTCTGTGAAAAAATAACAGTATTATAATAGAAGTGTGTTAGAAAATTGTATCCACTGCATTGTACATGTAAAATTATTATTATTTTTTTAATTTTCCAAATCCTCCGCACCGAATGAACAACCACGAAGTCCGCCATATTTCTTCGAAAATTAGAGGCATGGAAAAGCACTCGACTGGTAAACCCCAAAAGGAAAAACGGACGACGAAAACGGAAAATCGGAACCGGTAATTTTTCCTTGCAACACGAAGTCGTTTGCCGCGGCAGACGTTTTTCCGGTGATTTTTAAAATCCCGTTACCAGGGATTTTGCCTGTAATTATTTTCGTCAAAATAAAATAAATATAAAAGAAAAGAAAAATATTTAAAATTCCTATTCCATATAATTTTTACTAAGAATAAAAATTACATAAAAATCAGCACAATGTTTTGGATAATCAAGATCTTAATTAACAAGAATTTTTTAGTGCTATATTTTAAATTACGTCAAGAGAAAATAGATTTTTCGATATCATCTAAAATTGTGTTTTATAGCAATGACCCACAGTGTAAGATAGTGGATAATATCTTGTAGTTCTGGATAAGGTTTTTGAAAGGTTAAAATAATTTAAAATTAT
This sequence comes from Hydractinia echinata, assembly GCA_030067915.1. NCBI lineage: Eukaryota > Metazoa > Cnidaria > Hydrozoa > Anthoathecata > Hydractiniidae > Hydractinia > Hydractinia echinata. The sequence continues at coordinate 3,817,885 of JASGCC010000001.1, forward strand.
GAAATTATTTTTAAAATTATTAAAATGAAATAAATTTATGATAAACTTGGTGGTGGAGACCACTCGTGAGAACGGTTCTCGACAAGGCACCCTGAAGAAGAGACCCGAGGGACCAAATGTTTTTTAGACCAGTAAGGTAGCAACTTGGTGTCGGAATACGCAATTCTGTGCGGGTGAAAAATCCAAAGTTCGCATTCCGAAAACTACTTATACCATGCTGGATGAACGCAAAGCATGATGGTACCATACAACAGGGCGGATGTGATTCGTTTAAATTTATTATTATTTATTTAAATTCGAATAATATTTATATAGGTACCTTATTTCGTCCAAGTCCTTCAGAAATTAGTAAAATCGAAAAATCAATGAAAATTATATACACTAATAAATTAATTACAATGTAAAAAATAGATTTGTATATATGTTACAAAATTTCTTTAAAACATCTTTAGATCAACCACAGTTACTTTCCTCTTGCTTTCCCCGTTCCATCTATGAAACGTGGAACATGCGTCCATAACTTTAAGATTCCGGCGGGTCGTGTGTGATACACTGAAAATAGTTCGTAGAGTGAGGTGGTTTTTCTACACATAACTTTGTGATTGATAGTACAACACGTCGATTCTACAGCGAGACTAGTCTCGTTCTTCTTGATGGTTAATGTTGGAGGTTCTTTAATGGGATGTTACTAAGAGTGCGATTAGAGCTTGATAAATACGGAGGAGAGCAAGAATTCTACTAAAAACTCCTGCGGAATCTTCTTTGCAATTAGCGCCAAACAACTTAACCATGTTGAGCGTTGAAGTCGTTTCACACCGAAAAATTTGTAATATCTAACGACGCTGATTGGCGTGATTTTGAGGTATAAAATTAAGTCGTTTTAATAGTTTGTTGAAGCCATAAGGAGTTTTTCAATCTCATAAAAGACTTGGTGGTGAGAACAGAAAACTGTATCGTCTGCATATATCACGATTTTCCATCGTTTTTAGCAAAGAAAAAGTCTCAAAATGCAAAAGAGACATTGTTCAATTAGACCACACTTTTATACGACTTTAAAGGTAAGCAGTCGACCACGGTTTCAACATATGGACATCAATCAACAAGAAAAGGAGTTTATTTTATTTTTGAAAAAAAAAACATAGACGCGACGACATCACAAAATGCCACATTTTGACTGTTTCTTGGTATTTCGCGGATTATTACTTCGTAGAGCAAATTCGACTTTAAAATGTGTTAAAAACTAAAGCTACAGACATTAACCTTAATTCGTTAGCCTGATTGTTTGAAGAAAGTTTATACGGAAGAAATATTTGCGGTCCAACTTTACCGCAAAATTTTGCAGTTTGCTGGAAAAAACCTTTGGGATGCTATAAAATTATTTTTTTTGTTTTGCGACTGACTTTAATATTTGCGGAAATAAACCTTTGAAAACTTTCCAAAAACCGCAAAAGCCACAAAAATTATTTCCCTTAAAGGGGGATTTTCACGAAGCGAATTGAACGGCGAATTCGACGGCGAATTGTATCTGAGCATGCGCAGTTTTGTTTGTCTTGATTTTGCATCGAAATATTCGCTTCGCTGAAAAGTAGAAACAGTTCCTACTTTTTCGCGGCTAAAGGTTTCACTGCTAGTTTTTGACCAATCAGAACGCGGTTAACTAATGTAAACAATGAATTTGGCGCCTAATTTATTTTGTCGTGAAAATTAAAAAGCGAATTCGCCGTCCAATTCGCCGTTCAATTCGCTTCGTGAAAATCCCCCTTTACGTCTGCGGCGGTTTAGCTTTCATTGGAGTTGATGTATATTTCGTTAGCTTCGAATAAGAAAAATTTGAGCTGACAAACATTAAGACTGCTGAAACTACAAGGCTGGAAATTTCAAAAAATTTATTTTATTAAGACGCTACTTAACATTTTGCAATTACCGTATAGTTTTTTAATCTTTTTTGATCAAAAGGCCAAATGATGTCACGTGATTTTTATTGATTAAACTTTTATTTTATAACTTTTCAACTTAATTTTAGTTTTCAGAAAAAAACCACATGTCAAAATAATCGTCGTCAGATTTTTGTTATCTATACCAAATTTTGGCACGGCCGACGACAACGAAAAACTAGGTCGACAAATAATTTAAGGTAACTTTAACTTAATGCAGGGACATTACAAGATTTCTTGGAACCTAATCCTGACCAAAACCAAAAAACTGAAGTGCAACGTCGTAATTTTCCCTACAACACGAAAAATTAAAAAGAGAGAAGTACATTAAATGTTCAAACTTTCCCTTTTCTAATTTTAGTTTTTAACGCTTAAGTTTTTAAAATTTGCCAATATCGATCAGTAGTGATTTGAAAAATTCCAAATTTAAAATTTGTAACGGGTTGCATTTTTAACGGCCTTAAAAGTATATTTTAAAGCTTGAACGAAAAAAAGTTCAAATCCGATAATCCAATCCAGCAATCCGGTAAACAAAATTGATTAATTTTCTGACCGACAAGGAAGCAAGAGAAACAATACAATTAAAGATGGTAGTATATAATAAGTAAACAAATATAAACAATTAACAATAGCAAACAAACAAAGAACAAATGAAAAAATAAACAGCTAAATGAAGTAGAAATAAACATATTTTCCTCGAACGACTACTAATCTCTTCCTACCTTTCATCACGGATGACAATTTTGTTCTTTTTTTGCAAGTTCACCACGTTGTCGAAGTACAATAACATTCAAATATTTTTGATAATAATTTCCAATATAACTTTCCAAGATTGTGTGTACTCTGTTTTGCATCACGTTTTAACTTAAAAGTATCACAGTGGAATCTCTAATAACGGTCAACTCTGGGCAACAGCCACGTCCTCGTCAGGAGAAAATTCTTGTCACATTTATGGCCAAATTCCTAAAACCTTTCTGTGAACAGTCTCCTGAAATCAACTGCCAAGCAGCACGCCTGCAGACAAAAACCTTACACCTGCGGTCATCTTTAAGACAACGTCGACTTCGAACTGAATTATCAACAAAACTTCCAAACCGAAAGTTCAATTGACCGAATCTGACGAAAACGTTTTCAATGTCTTTCTATCCACATACAAGTACTCATTCTTCCAACATGCTAATAAGCACAACCTTAATTTATTCCGCTCGCATAATGTTCATTAGACAAGTGCCTTTGAAATACGATAAGCCCGGTACTCATACAAAGAGGTGTACGGTATATGAAATGGAATTCATCTTCTGTCAAAAAAACACTTCCAAGGGTGTAATCCTTAGGAAACACGTTTTTTCAGTCTAGTTCACAAGAAAAATAGAAGTACGCCACATTAAGTGCTTTTTTGCTGCCAGGTCTAAGTAAAAAAAGAGAAGCCTCAAAATGACAGCTTCCTTACGTTTCGAAGTATTGGTTAGAAAAACTTTGGGTCAAAATTTGGATGCTGTAAAAACAATGTTTGTGGTACGAATCGTGTTTTAATATGTAAATCCAAGCTTATGCATTGCTAAAACTCAACAGAAGAGGTATCTTCGCAAAATATATTTATCCGCTGGTTATTTTTTACTTGGATTTTAAAGAGAAAAAAAATAATAAAGAAAATTAGCTTCTGTGAAAAAAAACTCGCAAAAATTACGGATTAAGGGTAGTTCTTTTATTCCCGAATCGATTTTTTTCTTTCTTTAACATATCGTTCTTTAGAATGACCTAGAAAAGCACTGTTAAAAAATATCACTCGATACGTTTTTGTTGCAGCTCTGCCTTAAAATCAAGAATTTTTACGGCCAAAACGTCTTTTCGCTAATATTTTATGATTTATGTAACTTAGGTGCAAACGATACCACCGAGAAATACTATTTGATCATTTTTAGTTGCAAAAGACGATCAGAAAATTTACATGCTGGAGATAAGAAAGACATTTCCCTATCATGTTTTTTCATGACGTTTAGAACCATCATAAAGACTGAAAATGGAAAAAAAATTAACATGGTTAAGACTTTTTATCAGAACTATCCGTTCTTCTTATCGTATCATCAGTGCCAACCCTGGGGAAATACGGCCTATTAAAAGTTTAGGATGATATCACAATCATCCCGGTGATGACAAACTACACCCCGCTGGACGTCAACCCAGTATTTCATGGTTTCGGGGCTGTGTTACACATTTTAAAATAACGCTTTGTAGAGCAGTTTTCACAATAACACTTTGTCGAGGTTTTCCTTATACGTGAATACGAGAAAACACATCTTGTGAAAGCAAACTGCATCGAGATACACAGTGCTGTGATGTTTACATTTTAAGTAATATGTGGTATGATGCACAAGTATATTATGTTCCTTTGTATTCTGCAAATTATATACAACAATGTGACGTAAGCATGTATAAAGGCATTTCCGTTTGTATCGACACGTCGATAGTAAATTTTCCATTGTCAAAAAAAGATGCACAATATTTATATTTTATTTAAAAAATTTATCGGAAAAGTTTTCAAAGGAGAAGTTTTTATTGATTTGTAGCAGAGGTGTAATGTATGAACTACACTTTCTAGAAAAAACAAAAGAATAAAAGGTATTTTCGTAAATGATAAGTAGAAAAGAGTGTTTCGTAGGATGTGTGACCACTTTTACTCTCCTTTTTGTTTACTCTTATGCGTAGATAGATATGTATCACGCTGAAGATTCTCTTCAAAACTGAAGCGTTTTGAAGAGAATCTTGCTGTATGAATTAAAATAGAAATTAAAAAGATTTATTGGTCGTGTAAATACTATTATTGTAAAAATCAGACAATTGAATTCTTTTTTTATTTCTATGCTATATAATTCATGTGTTTTTTTAATTTTTGTGTCAATAATATATAGATCAATAGAATCCTTTGGTAATTAAAAAACAAAACAAAACTGGATCTCATCTCATCTCATTGCAGTGTGGCTATGTTATATTTTCACTTTGTATAAAAGAGGCTAGGAGTGAACAACAGAACAGTAAAGAAAAAAAGTTGTTTTCATGAAAGATTTATTCTGAAAAAATATAGACTTAATATAAAAATTTAATAATTATTTTAACATAGTTACAGGTTTTATTTCTTCTATCAATCTATTTTTCATTTTTCATTTTTCAAACACAAATTTTAACCAACAAAAGACATTAACACAAAACAGGATTAGAGAAAAGGGGTGCGGTTATGTTGAATAATTTCCCTTTTTCTCACTTCAATAATTTTAACACGTGGATTTTCTAAGAAGATAACGTAAACACATTTAATTATCTGAGTTAAAAGATAAACAGACAGAAACATTGTGTACGGTTACGTCTTGTTTGGAAGTAAAGAAACATTTTAAAGTTGTTACTTAACCCCTCCCTTATGATATTGGATAGTTAACTATAAGATGAACATATAATTTAATAAATAGTTTTTAACTTATATCATTAACCAAATTAAAACTATAAAAATAAGAGAATAAATGCGATATTGTGATTGCATCAACTACCAAGCCCTATTTTTGACGAACGTACTTAAAAAAGCATGTTTAAGAAAATGTCAACCTAATGTTTCTGTGAGGGCGTTACTACCTGGAAGAATATAAAAAGGGCGTTATGGCGTGGCGTACGTAAATGACGTCATCATATCAGGATGTTTTCAAACGTTTATATTTCGTCCATTTAATTAAAGTTTCTGGTGAACGGTATAAAAATAGAAGTTTTGCGAACAAATCTTCTTCTAGCTTGAGCTCCTTGCTTTCACGCACCATGTAAATCTCCAGACATAACTTTAAGACTCTGTTTACATTGGGTAACTCATCAAACATGATACGATACGATATAGAGGTGAAGAATAAACGAACAAATTTACCAACCAACCACACAAAACCAACATACAAACCAATTATCCTAAAAACAGAAAATACACAGTATAAAAAAATCAACTTTATGTCGAAAAGCAGATCAAAAATCTAGTTTTAGGAAGTTTAACGGTACAGGGTCCAAATTAAGGCAGGGGCAAACGGGTCCAACATTTCATTCAGAACTATTTAAAAATGTTAAATGAAATGTTGCATGTGTGTGCCTGCCTTTAAAGTCGCAAAATAAAGAACACCTTTAGACCTGGTATAGTTTTATTTGAAAATTTTCTGATCCTCATGAGAGTTTGATCTACCGACAGTTGTCAGTACACATGTTAAATCAGAGGAAATTCATGATTCACATACCCTTTATTAGCGAAAAATGACAGATGCAGTGGTGGAACCAAATCATTCAAAGCGATAATCTCTAAGTAACCAGATTTCTTTGAAAACAGTGGCTTCGGGTCTTCTTGTACAATATCCCACCATTCCACCTGTGTGGTGTTCAAGTGCGGGGCAATTCCACGACGCAATATTAATTTTGAATTCACATAACAACCACGACCGATCCATGAGACCGGTTTGACCGGACCCGACGCTGGAACTTGCATAAAGGTCGGAAATAAATCCGGAATAGAACTAAACAAGAAAAAAAAGATTACTGCTGACGACTAAGAAAAGTTTGAAGCTAAAGATTCTAAAAAGAAAACAAACAAACAAACAAACAAACAAACAAACAAACAAACAAACAAACAGAAAAACAACTATTCATAAACCCCAAACTTACATTTCTCCATCACCGGAAGGACTTCGTAACACTTTAGCGAGTTTTTGTCTCATAGGATCGCCCGGAGGCATCGGTCTCACCGTGACACCGGACACTGATTCTTGTACAATGGTGGTTTGCGTAGTATTCGGTTCTCTAAGAAAAACATAATGCACAGAATTTCAGGATTGCGTTGAACAAAACTCACAACACAGTAGCCTTTTTTATATCTCGAACATTTTCCCCAACTAGAACAAATACTTTGGTCCCTGACGGCTTTTCTCTTCCTATATCCCTTCTCTATCTCGAACAAATTGTAAGTTCGAGATCGAGTCCACTGTATATAGATAATCATAAACATGTATGACAATTTTTTAAATCACTCTGCGGTGGTGCGAGACTGACAACGTTTAGTTGGATAAGATGACGGACAAATTTTGATCTGTGACAAAGTTACCTGTTAAATACATATTTAAAGCGCAGTGAAATGCTTGCGTTCGATTCCAAATCTTTGATCAGGAAGTCCCGCGACGGAGGGCTGATGGTCCATATCGCGCTTGAGTTGCTAATCACTTGTATACGAACAATATTACCAGTTTTTTTGTAGTCCTGTATACCCTGCTCGATCTAAAACATAGGATAATACTTTCACACTGCGACTAAAACATAAGATGATACTTCCAAACTACGACATAGGACTATCAGTGAAACTTAAAACTGAAAATTAAGTAAAATATCTATAGAAGGTACAGTGGAATCTCTCTATCTCGACTACTCTCTATCTGGAACTAAGGTCTCGGTCCCTTTGTGGTCCGCCTAAGGTATTTTTCTTTCTTTATCTCGAACTTTCTCTATCTCAAACAAATTTTTTGGTCCCTTGCGAGTTCGAGATAGAGAGATTCCACTGTAGTTATGTTTGTAAGTTTTAAATTGTCAATCTTAAAATAAATTGAGCTATCCTTTTTTGCAGAACTTTAATAAAAACAGAGCGAGTTCAGGCGCATCCAGTGGTCACACTTACTTTATTAAAATCCCAATTTGTGTCTTTTTCTTTCACATTCCAATCTTTAATTCTTGCGATCAAGCTGTTAATTTCTCGCGATTTCAACTCTTTTAAATATTGTTGTTGAGTCGAAACTTTGAACAACGGCTAGAAAAGTAAAGTTTAAAATGTAAGCTGACTTCTCGCTCTTTTAACCTTTTAGAAGTATGTAAAGAAATTCTTTATTGAACCAATTGAGCGTAACAACACTCGTGCGTTTACGGGGTAGTGTATTGGTTTTTGCTTATTCTTTTGCGAAGAAAAAAACAATTCGAATTTCTCGTCTACCGTCAATTTTATGTCACGTCTATAGTAAAAACATTGCTTAACCATGTCGAACAGCAGGAACGAGAATTAAAACCACAAGGGTTTTCTTGTTTAGGAATTTCAATAGTACGTATTTTAGGTAGAAAAAGACAAAATGAAGAATTGATAATAATGAATCGAGTAGGCTTTTGTAGTTCGTAGAAGAGTTAAGAAAGCGCGAGCACTTCTCATTATAACTCACAATTTAATCTCTCTATTCCTACTAGTTGCGAGACGCACTAGCAAAATGAAAGGAGATCTTAAACAACATACACAACCACTCCACATACCTGGTATCCACCTACAGTGAGTGTAAACGTCACTTCAACAGGACGATTCGAGATGTAAGCTGAGTTGATGAAAGACATCAATAACAACGGAAACCAAATGACGACTATCAGTAAAGTGACCAAAATTCCACCAATCAGCCATTTGCTTGATGACCAGTATGGCATGCCACGAGGGTGAGGCCACGTCTACATATACATACGTGACAATAAAAAACAAACAAACAGCGCAAAAACCCTTTTCTAATTAAGACAACTCTCAGACTAAACGTCACATCAAAACTACAACAAAGGAGGTACATACTTGGCGAAATTCGCGAAACTGAAGGCTAAAAAATGTTTTTATTTTAATTCGCTAAAGTTAATGTTTGCGAAAAAAATAATTCCGGTTAAGAATCTCTTTCAGTTTTAACTTGATTCTTTAATAATACAAGAATACAATCAATCAGCAAAATTTTTAAGTTATCTTTTGGTTATTCGCGAAAGTTTACGATCGCAAAATTTTCTATGCGTCATTCGCGAAATCCAATGTTTGCAATTTTGCACTTGAAGCAACCAAAACACTTTCACAACAAAACTAACCTTTTCTGAGTCTCTCCAACACTTCAGGATAAACACATTCGCGTAAATATCTTCCATTTTCAACCAATGACTTAAAGTTAACGTGGTTTTCGTACATACCCAATCCAGTACGCTTCTCAATTCCAACAAGAAGGGGATAGCTTGAATACTAAAAGACAATAACAAAATTTAGTACAGCCTAACAATGTGAGAACGAAAAATGATCTGTGTCACAACATGTTACCAGAAACGTTTTGACAAATGAATATATAATATCAAATATATAACATCAAATATATAACATACAGAGCGAATGAAAAATTATATACTTGATACGTTTTTACCCATGAACAACGAAGTTTCAACAAGCTTATCAAAGGTTAATACGTTTAAAGTTGATATATCTATGTACTATCTTCGATAAACTTAAGATTCTACAAAATGATGAAAGTTCGTTCTTCTTAAGAAGTGTTAAGTTTATGTAAAACAAATGTGTGGAAACACATAAAAACAGTGTCAATCGTAGATAAAATAAAAACAAACGAAATTTCAATAGACCTACCTGGATTTAAAAGATCATAAAAAACTAATAATTCAATCCCCCAAAAAGTTCGAAAATCCGTATTTTTGAAACGTTTTGACTCATTTTGCGCACAAATCTGCCATTATTGGTCCGGAAAAAAATTTTCTCAAAACACTGCATTCGTCACATTTGAGGGTCAATTGTTCTCTATCTTTGTGCAAAATATCAGAATAAACTAATGATCCAATCCCGATAAATGTCCTAAAAACATATTTTAGGACCATTTTTGCTCATTTTGCACATAAATCCGCCATTTTCGAGCCAATAAAACTTTTCTCAGAAAACTGACTTCTTCTCAATCGTGTGTCTATTGTTGTCTATATTTGTGCAAAAAATCAGAAAAATTTAAAAGATCCAATTCTGAAAAAAGCTGGTAGGGGAAGGGCGCCACACGGACACACTTCATTTTATAAGACCTCATCTGTACCAGGTAGGTCCAAAAACGGGGTGACTCATACACATCATAAAAGGGTGTGTCCAGTCATATAAGAATAGTTTACCCATGTACAAACTCACCCTTGAAACAAGATACCGCTTGTCACAGTGTAATTCTTCGTCAAGAAATTTCCCAAAATACGTGTAGGATAGCCACATCTCACTTGATAAGCTGATAATCCGAAGTAGATACATTGAAACAAGTACATAAAGATAGCTGGCACGTTTTGTGTGAAGGTCCTGCGATGAAAAATGTACATACATGCAGGACTGATGGAAAAAATAGAGAAAGTATAAACGACATTACAAAGCATAATATATGTGGATATTATAACGATTGGAAAGCTATCGCCATCACGTTATTTCCTTTCGTCTCTTCCCATAACTGCTGATTTTCTGAATTTTCAAACGTGCACCACCTTCATGCATTTGACCAATAAACAAACGTAAGTCGACACAGAAACCAGTACTTCTGGCGTCACCTACTATGAAAATATATAACTAACCTTTGTGTTATTTGAGGTACCACAACAAACAAGAAGATATGGAACAAAAACACAAGTATGACCAGATAAATGAGCTTAGCAAGTACTTGTTTCTTCATGTACAAGAATCTAAATAAAAATGAACAGTGAGCAAGAAATATAACTTCACATTTTCCTTCAAAGTTTCGTTGAGTTCTGTCACAGAAAGTATACCCCAACACAGATATTATATTCAAGAGTCGTAAAAGTACACCAACACAAAATAATCATATAAAACTTTAATCAAAATGTTGTGCGGCCGTAAAAGTTTAACTGTTTATCTGTAGGTACCACTATTTCAAACGAGGCGCTAAAAAGTTTAAAAATAAAAGGCTTGTGCTGAGGCCAACAACAATTGGTTGTGTTTCGTCCAATCAAATAACCTGTGCTGCCGAACATTGCTAAGTCGAATTTGACAAGTTAAACGCGCTGCATAGCTGCATATTTTGTTCCAATTGTACACGCTATGCTAATCAAGTGACTCTTATTGACAAAAGATAAGCAAGTTTAAACACACTACTTAGTATAATTTGTCTACGCAAGTCAATGCAAATGAGTCTTGAACAACTGGTTTGTCTCGAAATCAGTAAAGCCCAAACACGTCAGATGTGACAGGAAAACAATTTACTTTCTAGACATTTTGAAGTCACACCAACACTGAGTGAAAAAAACTCTCCTCTTACCTGTCGAGAACAATGAGCAAGAATTGCGATAATAACATGTACAGAAATGTTTTTGGAACCTAAAAAAAAAGAGATAATTAATGGATGTATCAAAGCTGGTTTTATTGCAGAACACAATTATGCTGACGCAGCACTTTTATGTGGAATATTTCCTTACGTTATTTTCTTCTATAATCTTTGCAAAGTTTGATTTTGACTCCTAAAGAAAACAGAATGACCTGTTAAAATGAAGATACATATTTCAAAAACTGCATATTTGAACATGTGTAGAAAATAAGGACCTGATTTGAAGAAAACGCAGACCAGCCGGACAAGATGATCACAAAGACAATGAACTGTGCGCTAAACATCCATGCGTAGACATCCACAGCACCGGTACCGACACCAGGATCCAACATTCTTTGTATGAAACGTTTGATATTGCTGAGAACACTATGGGGAAATGTTTTTTACATTTTATTTTTTGTTTAGACTGCATAGACTACATGAAAGTCTCGACTTTTTAGGTCGCGCAGGGGAACACGACTTTCGAAAAAAAAACTGGATAGGTCAAAGGGCTTTTTAGTTTCTTAGATAACCATTTCTGCACGACGTTTCAATTAAATGTGCCGCTTAAGAAACTAATAACGGCCGCAAATCGAGACAACATGTTGGCCAACGTTTTCGCCAACATAATGGTAAATTTTGCTATACCTTATAAAAACATTGACAACATGTTGGCCAGCATTTTCGCCAACATAATGGTAAATTTTGCTATACCTTATAAAAACATTGACAACATGTTGGCCAGCATTTTCGCCAACACAATGGTAAATTTTGCTATACCTTATAAAAACATTGACAACATGTTGGCCAACATACCAACATGTTCATTTATTTTGTCCCATATACATCATGTACATTCGAACAGGAACATTCGAAAGTAAAAGGATTCAAAACGTCGTTCGAAATTCGTTCAGTGGGTATAGCAAATCGTAGTAACATACAGAATATACCAAAAATGTTGGTCAACATTTATTAAAAAATACTAAGTATTGGCCAACATTTTTAGCGTGTTTTTTTTCTTCGCCCACATGTTGCCAACTACCGCAAATCGAAACAGCATGTTAACCAACAAATGTTGGCGACCTATATTGGCCTAAATGATGTCCCGATTTGCTGTAAACTCTTCCTTTACTGACAGGTAGAAATTGCATCATGCTGGAACGATGGTTCTTTTTCGGAGTAATATGTATTTTTGTTCTTATGAGAGATCGGGGCAAAATAAAAAAAACATACCTTTGTTTCGGTTGTATTGATGCTCTGCTCATATTAGAATTAAAACGGGAATCTCTCGTAGAAACTTGTGACGTATCACTGAGTAAATGAACTTCGGAAGGATGAATAACATTCTCTTCTAAAACAAAATTTGTAGCAGACCAAACTTATCATACAGAAGTGAGTTGATATACAACCGCAATCGGTGATAAAATATTTGCCACAATGGCAGTTTTTAGGAATTTTTTAAAATTTGCAAAAACCATCAACTCACCAATACTCCGCATTGTATAAATCTATTATAGAAATAGCCGAAAATAAGACTTGCGGGAACAAAGCAAAATTCTTGTCACTGATTGTACTCACAGTAAGAACAATTGTGCTAAAGTGATTCCACTCCCCCCTGGAATTAATACCTTGATTACATTAAAAATGTTAAGCGTCTAAGTGTTGTGCAGGGTTTCTCTTAATGCATCTAGTCGGAGGGGAGGAAGCGCCAGCCGTTAGGATGGAATCCCAAAGGACGTTAAAACTTCCCGGTACTTACTCACACCTCTGCACAGGCTAGCCACACGACTAACGTCGATAACCATCAACTAACACAAAAAGTTTTACACAAAGAGATGACTTACTGTTTGGTATTACACGTGGACTTGTGTCCTCCTCGTCACTCCACGCTTTTTCTCGCCACAAACCGTGTGCCTAAACGCGTTGATAGTGAATTATATTTATTTAGTTAGTAGATACAATCATAACAGAAACAATATGCATGCGAAGGGACTGAAAATATTGAAAGATAATATTGAATTTCAACAGAGCCAATCCTTGGAAATCCACGCAATTGCTATTGTTGTGGGCAACGCGTATTGTCTTGATGAGCGGTTTATATTAGACACCAAGCCGGATACTTCGCGGACATGGGTACATATCAAATATAACTGGTTTTACCTTTAAAGCAAATCGATGGAAAAACAAGCCAAGCAAAAGCAACAGGTCACACACCGATGAGTACTGGTTTCTCTCAATACCAAATATTCTGGGTGGACACAATGGACTCTTTGCTTCCTTTACATCATAATATTCACATTCATTAAAGTTATTGTCTTCTGGGAACTGGAACTGAAAGACGTACTTGATTACGATGACTAACTCCACATAAGTGATGACAGTGATCCAGAAACGTTTAGTTGGCCGTGGGATAGAGAGCATACCCCAAAAGAAAACAAAGAAGGGTAAGGGCATGGACAGTACGCATGCGTAGTACATATGATTGATGATCATGAGTGAGTAACAAAGTAAGTCTGTATTTGCAAGCAGGGCGTAATAAAACGCTACAGCCAGACGAACGCCATACGAGTCTGTTTTCTTCCAAGAAACTTTCTCATCTTCCGATGGAACGACGGACCACGTGTCGCTTTCATCATCATCGTCCTTGTTGTTAGAGGTTGACAAATGCTGAAATGCAAGAGGAATCAGGAATATAAATTACGCTGTATGATGCATACTTTAAAGGAGCTTATTGAAACGATTATGTAATAAAAGGACCACTCAAAAAGTCAAGGTGCAAGAAATTATACACACTTTAGAACCACATAGACGTTTACACTGATATTGGTGGCAAAATAAGCTACGGTCTGTAAAATATATTAAATATCAGTAAATCGAAAGTTTGTTTCGACAAGAGAACAGGGACAATACGAGGAGCTGTATTTGTTAAAAAATATATGTTATTAGCTTTAAAAAGGTAAATGATACCTCTAAAAAGATTTTAAAATCATTGTTGTTGCGTCGACGGGCTTTATGTTAAATAAACTTATATGTTTCTATGCAAAAATTTCGAAGGATATAGCTTGCTAGCTAGTTCAAAAAGTTTGAAGTTTATTTTATTAGAAAATTTGAGTTAAAAGCAAGATAAGTACTTATGTCAAATAAATTAGTCTAAAACAAATGTGGAAATGTAGATTTCAAATCCTCTATTGTAGACTTAATGTTTTCAAATATGTGGATATTAATATGCTTAGAACTTACATGATCAGAATCTGCATTTTTTACATCAGTTTTACCATTTCTTGATGCAACGATTTCAGTTTGCAGTTGAGTTCGTGCTCTCTCTTTTCTCTCTTCTTTCAGCTGTGAAGTGATGTAGCGATAATCCTTTGAAGTTTCATTTAAAAAGTTGGTCGCATTATTTGCAAGATCTTTAAAAAACGAGGAACTTGTGTGTAGATACTCCTTGAGCTTCTCCTTGCAAGATGTTTGGACATCCTCGGTTTGATCGATGGTATTCTCGGGTGTGATGAGAGAGATTTCAGAACTTTGCTCACTACGTTTACGATGTTTCGGTCGACGTAAACGTAAACCATCGGTTTGCTCAGCACGTGTTACATCTTCTACAAGAAGTACATTACACATTCCTTTCAGTTTAAAGCCCATTTTACATTACACATCCTTTTAGTTTAAAGCCCACTTTACATTCACATTCCTTTTCAGTTTAAAGCCCACTTTACATTACACATTCCTTTCAGTTTAAAGGCCACCTTACATTACACATTCCTTTTCAGTTTAAAGCCCACTTTACATTACACATTCCTTTTCAGTTTAAAGCCCACTTTACATTACACATTCCTTTCAGTTTAAAGGCCACTTTACATTACACATTCCTTTTCAGTTTAAAGGCCACTTTACATTACACATTCCTTTCAGTTTAAAGCCCACTTTACAATCACATTCCTTTCAGTTAAAGCCCACTTTACATTACACATTCTTTTTAGTTTAAAGCGCACTTTACATTACACATTCCTTTCAGTTTAAAGCCCACTTAAAATACTAGCAAACCTAAATTCATGCCCCATCTTATGCAATGTATTATTCAATGTTGGCTTAATTTGCAACTATGTTATCGTACTATGCTATGCAGGTGAAATTCCTTTACAAAAGGGGTCCATTTTCTTTTGAAGTACAGGAATTTAATACCGTCTAGAAATAAGTGGAAAACATGGGGCAGTGTAAGTCACTCTTCTTAGCAGATCAATGTAAAAACGTTTATCATAATTCACCATAAAATTATTATCACCTTGACCCGTAGCAAGAGTAGAGTCTTCCATCGTGTCTTTTTCAACACGAACGTCTTGTTGTTCTGATGTTTCTTGTGGCACACTTGTGGTTGTCAAATCGCCTTCCGTACTTCTCTCCTCTTCTTCTTCTTCGTCATCTTTTATATCACTATCAGAATCTGTTTCTGAATCTTCGAATAGGTAGTAATCGCCAGCATATATCGCTAACAATATAAAAAGTAGAAATGTCAAACCCTCAGCAAAGTTGGTGACTGATGTCCAAATATCTTTTCTATATCTACCTTCGTAATGAGACAGGGGTTCTTGTGCTTTTGGATTCAATTCGGCTAAACGTTGTTTTAGTTTGGCTACCCTAGAAAGAGTAATAAAAGTTTATATTCATTCACATTCACTCTTGCTTGCTTATCATCAGCAATATTGACTCACTTTGTCCTGATCAATTGCATCTTTTTCTTATCCCTCTGAATTGACTCATTGAGACGGATAAGTAATCGCTCTTCGACCAATTGAGCACCTCTAAAAGAGAACCATCATTTAGCCAATCAAAATTACATTTCGACACTGCTAACATTAACAGTTGAATAAAAAGACAAGTATATGTACGTAGAGGAATCAGGGCTCCCATAAAAAAAAATCTTGAATATAATTAGGAAATTAGGTAAGAGTTCCTCAAAAAAATATGAAAAATTAGGAAAGATTTCACTGAGATGTAGGAAACTAAGGAATAATTTCTAATATTTTACCAATGTGTCTAGCAATTTCAAGTTCATTCATCGATACACTACTGAACATTATGAAAATACGGTGGACATAATGCTCTATCTCGTTATATCATACATTAGTGAATCAATGAAGGCCAAAGAGAACTAAGTATATACACAACATTCAAACAAAACACTACTAAAAATATTAGTACACAAAATATTAACTCATAAAAAGTTTCAAAATAGTGGCATAAAAAACAGTGAAAATTTAGGAAATTTAGGATAATTTGAAATATTTTAGGAAAAATTAGGACCAATGGGAGCCCTGAGGAATATTAAATCACTCCACACACAAATACAAAGAAAGTACTATCACATCCAACGTACCTGTACGCTATCTCTGATTGCTTTCTATGTTCTCGTATCACATATTTAAAATATGTTGAATTAAATATACGGTATTGGATAAGGGCGACAATAAAACACACTGAGTCCATCAATAAACCAGTGTCTGTATTGCTATCCATACAGTCGATCGTCGGATGAATGTTGTAAGTGTCACTTCGCAGACAATAGAGGTTGAGCAGTTGAATGAGATAACAATCGGTCTCTTCGTAAATGTCTGAGACGAAAACGCAGGATACGAGCTGTGGAGTAAATAATTATGGGATAAATTATTACAGAGATAAATTCAAGACAATAAGCATTTGTGTAGGGACAAAAAACAGCAAGGCATGCAGATTTAGGCGACGTATAATGACATTTGTACTTCGCCCCAAGTGAAGTGGAATTTTAAGCTTTACTGCCATAGTGTTTACATCAAGGTTCAGTACACTCAGAAAATGAAGCAACATTACGGACTGTAATTTCACACGCGCGGAAGCGTCCACTCCACCTAATTTTCACTTCAGTGCATTTTCAGAGTTATTTACACATGTAGTGAAATTTCACTTCCGTCTGTCAAAAGTGAAATTCAGACAGTAGTAAGTTTCACTTTGGGGGGTATCATGTAAACAGCAGAAAGCTGGCAACAGGGGCGGGAGTGAAACTCACATGTAAATGCTGTCTAACTCTATAGTGCTAAAGATTGCAATAAACACGTTATTCAGAATTGACTAATCATATTGTATATTCCAGACTACAACCTAAAGGTCAAAACCAGGAGAATGATTCAATAAGAACAGTAATCAACATTATACCTGCAGCCAAACTTTGACAACTATTACAAAAAAATTGTACGCTATGAATGTTTTCCACCATCTTTTGATAGTCTGTCTTGGTCGCAAGTATAAGCCTTGACCATGCCATAGGAAGAAGAAACAGCCGACAATGAAACCAGAGTTGAAGATACTGATTGTACTCTGTGCAGTGATATACACGATACTCAATGATAACCACAAGAATTGATCAAGAACTAAAATCTGTTTAAAAGAGATTGATAATAAACATATAAATTCCAATTTGTTTTTAACTAATAGATGAAATATAATTTCAAGTGGTCAAGTGTGTTCTTGTACGTTCGGGAAAAACCATATAAATGTGGACTTTGAACTTGAAAACTTTGTTCTAAAATTTCTAAAGTTTTCGTCTAAGACAGGGATAAGATAAATTCAATGTCTTCACCTTTATAAAGTCCAGCCATGTTTTGTTTCCCGTAAAATCCTGTGGTACATAAACTTCCTGTTTGGCTTCATAAGTTGTATTAGATGCTGTGTTGCTGTGTGATGGCTTTTTTTCATTTGCTTCTTCTTTAAAAACATTCGCTTGACAACATGCAGCAAGAAATTGAAAGTAATCCGCTGGAATGTGAGATAAATAAATAAATACTATAGAAAAAATGAAAAGAGTTATTTTGTGTTGATTACATTTTAGGAGTAAATTCTAGGAACTATACGAAAAATTTTGGCAGGTTATGACAGGTTGTTTATGTCTTTTCACATACCAGAATATCTATGAAAATGCACTGAAAATAAGACACTCAGAAAATTATCGCCCTTAGGTAATGTCTATATGGAGAATGTCAGTTATAAAGGATGACAGAGTTAAAAGCAAGCATATTACAAAAGGATCCAATCTTGCTAAAATAAAGAACACTTTTTTATTCTTGTTTTCAGTTAGACCAGATTCAATCAGGTCTAAAATCTGGGGTTTTTATCACTAAATACGTTACTTTTGCAACAATATTCCATCTTAAAGTAACACAATATACACGAATGGGTGTGTTACCATAGAAAGTGTGATTTACGTTGTAACAGTGCAGCCTTAGCATGAAGAGTGCCAGGCTACAATCTGACGTCTAGAAAAGGTACGATGACCATACTGCAGATTTTTTCATGGTTTAGCAGCTAGTTATATTTACTAATAATAAAATTTAGAATGAAATTATACCTATTAGCACATACTGATTTTGAGGTTTCTGAATATCTGTTAAATAGAGCCATTGCACTAATGTTGAAGGATTAAGGTTGTCCCATGGGTAACCTGAAGTAAATTAAAACAGTCATATTATTATAAAGAGCAATAAAACAGTGTTATAACAAACAATTTTGAAAATGGTGTGGTGATTTGGCATAGAAATAAGAAATGCTAGTACTGGGTTTTGTTAAGAAAAGGGAACATTCACTTTTGAGATGGCAAGAAAAATTTTTAAAATGCTGGCAAAAATACGACCCTTTAATGCTCCTTATGAAATGTGTAGTAAAAAATGAGAGCTTCTTTACATAACACCCTCAAAGAAACTCAAACCGGTTTGAGTCACTTCAGTACACTGTGTTTCTTTGGACAGATTTCATCGCTTCGGCCAAAGTAGAACTCACATCCAGTGGCATGTTACTTCAGTCAAATTGATCAAAGTGAATTTTTAAACTGGTGTGAGAATTCTATGCACAATTTAACCTGGAGTGGAATGTGGTTTTCGATTGTGCGCATGCCTTTGAGGCATGCTTGAGAGTTGCAAACACAAATGTTTTTGCACCTTACAGGCCACCCCCGACATTAAATGTAACCAGAAGTAAAATATCATACAGTCACACTTTTCACTGCAGTGTAAAAATTCACTTGGATATTGCTTCGGTCGTCTGTCTGATATTTTACAAACCAAAAATGAAAAGATTTACAATGTAAACAATGTGGCCTAACACTTCATAAAGGTGCACATAGTCACACATACACATACCATTGCACCAGCCAGGAGGCCATCCTAGTATCAAGAGGTATTGTAGGGGTAACATCACAGCCATGTATGGCACGTAGAATCTCCATAACTTGATAGCAGTTTTACGTTGTACAAACAAGAATGCAGCGACCCATAAAGAGTGAAGCACTGCAACACCATCACCACGGAAACTCATGCAAACTACCATTACCATCAAATTGATCTTAAAAAAAAATAAGAACTTGTTAGAAATCTATATTTATGGTGAAATTTAAAGTGATTTAGGAAATTTAGGTGTGGCTACCAACTTATTCCTCACAAGTTTAAAAATCCTAATACATTGTTACAAAACGCCATTTTAAAGTCCGTATGTCTGAGCACCTAGGTATTTCTGCACTTACAGGTAAACGCGTTAACCTTGGCCATCAGGCCTTCTCGAACATTTGATGTTTTGTAATCACTCCCCATCATTGTTTTACAACTTCTCAGTACTTGCGAAAGAGTCTAATGATTTCAAAATTACTCTGATGGAGAGTTTATTAATTGAGCATGACCGTCCCATTTTGAATAACACGGTAAAGTCTTTGACCGTAGAATTATTTTGATATTTCTATTGTTACAATTTTATTCCTATTATATTTAGTATTTTATCTTGAACGTTTAAAAGCTTAGAATTAGTGTTGGCGAAGTCTTACTGAGAAAAGAATATATTTTGGATATGTCATAGATTTTGTCGTTTTTTATTTCTTAACATTGTTACTTGTAAGAATGAATGCAAATGATTTTTCTGTATTGACATTTGGTCTACTTTGTGTCTCGGTTGTTTTACAGAGTGTTTTAATTATTTTTGGAAATATTACCTCCATCCCAAACAGTCTGAAAAAATGATTACAAAGATATTTCAGACAGGTGACGACGTTGTCATCAGCCATTTTGCGAGTGACGTCATCAAAAAGTATTCCTGCCACAGGCACACTTTTAACATTCTTGCGATAGCGATACAATTCCTAAAAAAAGAACACATCGTTTGCTTGAGGGTTAAACGATAATGAGTGTTAAGTAAAGTTGATAGCTGCTTCATGTTGATGATAAAGGGTTTTTTGCCAGAATGAAAATGAATTACAATAAAATGAAATGAAAAAAATGTTTTAAAAAATAAGAAACTTTTTGTGATGCGATTGTGACCTTGCACAAGTTTTTTTGCATTTCTTATCAAACATTTTCTGAGAATAAAGTATAGGACCCATCGTGAGAACAACTCATTTCATAAACATATAGGAAAAATATGATTTGAAATAACTGATGATATACTAAACTTAAATACTTTATGGATTCAATAACAACATCAGAAACATTTTGATGCAAGTCACCTTGGTCAATTAAATTAACACACATTTCACAATACATTTGGACTCTTCATTCAGAGAGAAACAATTGCATTTGGTGTTAAGTTTAGCATGGGCATCATTCATTCACATACACATAATAGCAAGGCCAATAAATTACATTTGGTCTTGAGTTCCTTTTACTAAAGCAAAGTTTTTAGAGTCACTAACAACTTACCTGATGATGTTTTATAACTTTCTCAAACACGATGAACAGCACAATAAACAGATAGCCCTATGCAAAGCAAAAATAAGAAAACAATGTAAACAAAGGACTAAAATTTAGTAGTGGTGTGATCAAAATCTAAATTATAAGTAAATGACAGTAACAACTCACCCGCACATCTCTGGAGACTGCACCTGATTTGTGAAATCCTAACCACCATGCATTGCTTACAAAGTGACTACCATTGGCAGGCTTTGGATAGGACTATGAAAAAATAAACACAGCTTCATAAAAAAGAATGGTTGTTCATAACTTAGCTTTCAAAACCACTGTTCAAACAACCCCATTAGTGAAAACCTATTATCTATATTCCTTAAAAAACTAAAAAATTGATTAAAAGGACCCCTAAAACATCACAAAATCACAAAATTGGGAAACGTAATAGGATGGAGTCTCATAATGCACAAGTCATTACTCAATGTTTAAATTTTTACATTGAAAATTTTAAAATACTTTTTTTTCATGGTAAGATACTCACCATGTTTCCACTTTTTGTGCAGTTTGTGTCTAACATATTTTCTTTTACAAACTCCAGTTGATAGAACATAAATACCAAAACAACAACAGATGACCATGCAATCATAACATAGTTTAAAAATCGATGCAGATATTCACTAGGCATTGCCATTGCAAGCAGTATTACAAATATTGCATTTATTGCAGACACCTAATAGAAAAAAACGTTAATTACTGTTTGGTTGTTTGGTTGACTGGGATTAAAAAAGCTAAATATTAAAAACAGCACAAATACAGAGGGTGCTATTCTCATGCTGATTGTGCAACTAAAACGATAAATTCATCCTTTTATATTCTCCAGCATGGGTGAACCTGCAAACCACTGCACTGAATGCGAGCACTGCACTACATGTGCTCAGTTACATTAAAAAACAACTACAGCAACGACAACGACAATAACAGCAACAACTACAACATCAAAATCAACAACAAAATCCAAACAATAAAGTGGCATTATAAGGATTGTTAGTTCCTAACCTGCTGTACTACCACCAACATGACAACAAAACCAACAATATGAGGTGAATGTATCTCAACTATACGCCATAAGATAACAGTGGTTTCATGGTGCATCTTCCGAATTCTCTTTAACAACGAATCATCCAACTCGTCCTCACTTTCATCTGACATGCTCTCACCCATGCCGGTAACAGTTGACAATGAAGAAATTGTTGATTGCTGACCTAATGTCTGATCAGTACAGGATCCAGTAAAATTGTTTGCAGACTGACTTTCATTCCTTTGTCTGCATTTCCTGTATCTTAGTAATCTGTTAATTTTCATCATTAATGGTTTGTGAAAGAAATGCAATTGAATGACAATAACAATAGAGAATATTGTTGGTATGAGTAACTCTAGAAGTAATCCTGACTTGCTTTGTTGTCTAAGACCAATATCAAACAACCTATAAGTTAAAAATAGACAGTAAAAACGAGGCAAGTAATTAAATATTATAAAAGAAGTAGACTGATAACATACTACATAAAGGTGTCACAAACAGTGCTAACATAAAGAATGCTAACAACCAAATTAGAAATTTGAAACACTTGAATAACTCAAAACCATACATTGCTTACAAAATGACTACCATTGGCAGGCTTGGGACATGACTAGGAAGTCAGAACTTATGTGAAAGGAAAAATAAGGACAGCAATTTCACTAATAATTTTACATAGTTACAGTCTAAATTCCTGAAGTACAAAATAACAAAAACTAATACAAAAACCCTAGATGCAGTTTAAACACACAATAACTCCTTACAAATCGCAACTTAAGTGAAAAACAAACAAACAACCACACTCACCATTGGTCACTAAGATGTGTTCCATTTGACCAATATTGATGCATATTATCAAACTGGTAGGTATAGATAGTTAACAGTATAACAATGGAATATACAACCATGAACCACCACAATGAGCGTAATATCGTTTTCCAACTACGCAGTGAAAACTGAAACCGGTAATACGTAACTCAGATCAACAAATAAGTGTGACATTTTTATATTACAATTAGACACTAGAATTTTTTAACTCTGGCAAATATATACTTGCAACATGGTAGTTTTAATTTCTTTAACAAATGTTGTAATAAACTTTAAGTAACACTTAATTAAAAAAAGGTCAAGTTTTAGGTAACTTTATTTATTTACTTATTCAATACATCGATCAAGTGTTAAAATTACCAATTAAACTCATTTTACCTGGTAGACCACAAATCCCATTAAAAATATGACCATGTAAAATATTTGATATAAGGAGACGCTATTTTGTAACGCAACCAACAAGAATGCAAAACAACACACAACAATCCAATATTTTGCTAACGTGCTTTTAATCCATGCCATCATCTCTTTTGCATCGTCTGATGGTGTACCATGTTCCAAGTCGTCAGGGTTTTGAGCTAAAAGTAGGAAGTTGTATATATTTATCCATTGATTCTCATAGAAGTAATGACAAGAACTACCTGAGAAAAATTTTTTGGTAGCATCTTAATTATTCAGGTCTTCTTTTATTCTTTAAAAAGCATGTTTCACTGACAGTCACCATCAATAAGGTGCAAAAGTCTACATAGTCCACATATATTTTTATCAATTATAATGTTGTTTAGTGTTAGCATGCTACTACTATCAACATCAAGTTTAAATTTAGTCATCATCTTTGGAAAGTCCTCTGGATCAAGCTTCAATAAATTTTTCTCTTCTCTTACTAAATGTGACTGTCCAGGGGAATTTGATAACAAACATTTCGCGTTAATTAGCATTTAAAGCGCTAACATTAACGCTTTAGCGCTAACATTTAAAGATATACGTTAATAACGCTAATATAATTTTTGTTGTAAGGATAATAACGCTATGACAATAATAAAAATGAGCGTTAAAATAATGCTATTAACATGATTACGCCATTTTAATATTTTGTGTGCCGGCAAAACTTGTCTTTCAGCGCATGTACAATAATGCAAACAAAGCCGAGACCCTTACTGCACGATTTAGAGAACGCATGGTTGGTTTTTACTTCCAGAGTTACTTCCAGCTTATCTCTTTTAATCTATGGAATAGAAATGGTAGGGACTAATATTTATTTAAATTTTTGTAACCTTTATACTAAGTCACGACGTAGCCGTTTCAGAATATATAGGCAGAATATAATTAGACAAAAAGGGAATCGTAAATTTAGTTTTACAACCATTTTTCCTAAATATTTGGCTACATCACAACATGGTCAAACATAATTTACTAAGTTCAGTTGGTGCTCCAAAATTTATTTCACTTCAGAAATAAAGCTCCATTTATCCAAATTTTAAGAAACTCCATTCTGTACAATATGCTTGGGTTTCTTATAAAAAAATATGTATATGCTGTTTAGCAGAGACAAGACAAAACAAAACAAAAACAAGAAGCCCTGCGGCTTAAAGATTTCCGCCATTAGCAATAATCTGAAAAAGTACTGAAGAGGACTGAGTAATATGGGGGAACAAAATCATTGAATATTCTAAAATTTTAAAATTCAATTTTTGATTATTATTGTCACTGTAAATCATAGCTAACTTAACTTACATAAACTTCATTTCTCTATAAGAACAATTTTAAAAGAAAAATAATAAACCTGAAAATTGATGAACAATAAAAACAAAATAAGAACAACGGCAAGGCTGAAAATTTATCTATTTTTCTCTTTTTCTCTGAAAAACAGCTTGGAAAATATCTTTAAAGGTGGCAGCAAATTTTTTTACATAATCAGTTACGAAAGGTTATTTTCAGACTACATATTCTTATTTTTTGTTTTATAACACACTTCTCACGATTTTATAGCTATAATACATTATCTTTCACCAAAAATATTCAGCCTCAACAATTCCTCTTTAAATTAAAATTCATCAATAATTAATTAGTTCTGCTGAATATAGCTTTAGTCCACGTGCTTGCAAAATTGTACAGAAGGAAATGACGTAATTATTAACGTCAATAACATCAAAGATGGCGCATTATAAGACGATCTTCATTATGCTAAACTGCACGAGCTTTAACTTTCGATAGAATATAAGTATTGTTCATTGGATAATAAAACAATTTGTTGCACTGTTAGGATTCTTATTGGCTTAAAACTCATTTTAGCCTCGTTCTCAGAAAAAAATCTGTCAAAACGAGGATTTAGGCTTTAGCCTGGATAAGTTTCGGGCGTCCAGCCTAGCTGCGCTGTCTCTATCTATCTATCTCTCTATCTCTCTATCTATATACATATCTATCTCCTCAGGCAATTTTAAAGATTCCGCCTTTGCTGGCGGAAATCAACTAAATGTATCACATGGTCTTGTTTTGCTAATTTGCAGAACAGACTTAAATATTCAGAAAACGTTGAGCAAATTCGTATCCAGCGTTGTTCTGGCTGATTTTTTGGTACGAATGATTTGTGTTGGTTAAATGTTTAAAAAATAAATCAAGAGCATGACATTTATTACACGTTTATTATATTACTTCGCAAACAAAATGCATCAAAAAGTTGAACAACTTAGTTTCTAGTGTCCCCGTCCTATTTTATGACTTAAGGCCGTAAGGCTCAAATGAAGAATGATATTTCGTGCCGCTGGACGAGCCATCGGCATGTTAAATATATTAACGCTTTTAATTCAGCGATGATTTAAAAATAACAGTTCCATGTTTTCATCTTGGGTCATAACTATTGGGCAGCAATGTTTATGTAAAATAAATTATTTCAATAGTAATTATATCATACAGCTACGCTATGTCAAACATAGTTATAATAAGCTACAGAATTAAGTTCTCAGTCAAACTTAAAGTAAAACACGATTCATATTACAACAAAATAAACTAATTGGTTATCGGCCCTTTGCTTCTTTTATTATGCAAAAATGTTAACAAAACTAGTTGTAAACCTGAAGTGAGGTTCATACTAGGTGTCCATCCATTTTACATCACAAAATTGAACACCCTGTATAAGATAGCTAGATACAACGATATAAAAATCATTGGTAAAATTAACACAAACCTCTAAAATCTCCTTTTCCACTGTTTACTAAAAAAGTAAAAAATAAAATGTTAACGGATAATAATTTACCTACAGATTGTGAAACTGATTTTGACCTACAGATTGTGAAACTGATTTTTACCAGACAACGTACATTATTTATTTGTACGAAGACAACTCACACAGGCTGAATATACACACCTCTGCGCTTTATAGCTTCAAAAATTGGTCTTGTTAGAGTTGTTAGAACCATTTCACTAGCTACTGAATTTCTTTGTTTCATTCTCTTTTCACGGTAGTGTTGTCGAAGAGTAACAAGAAATACCCATGTGAACAAAGTCTAAAAAATTTAGTTAAAAAAAATGAATTTATGGTAGGTATTCTTCCTGAGTTTCAGGATGAAAGTATTTCCAAGGAGAATGGAGAGTGATTTTAAAGAAATGCAAGGGCCATGTACATGCATGAAATTTCAGACAAAATGAACCTGTCATCAATCTTTTTCAACTCAGACATTAATTAACTCAATCTAGCTTTTTCTACGTTTCTTAACCTGGTATGAATTATGGTTAACATGGAAGGGTTAAATAGTACATGTTATGGCATGTCAAAAACAATGAATGACATAATGTAATACTGCTAACACCTTTGCAAAAAAATATATGCCAAACTGATTAATTGTGTATATTACTTCGATAAAAGAATATGGGTATTATGTAAAAGACAAAAACTTTAAGATTGAGTGCATACAATTTTATCAAAAGAAACTTATTATTATTATTATTCTGAATATTTATACAGGATATAGCCACTTCAGTGTTAAACACTGTGATCAATGTCGGTTTTGTGTTCTGAATGTATACATTTAGTATACACCAGCATTGCCTACCCAATTCCCCTCACATGGCATGGGTTGACCCGTAGCTGTGGCAAATACACTTGCTAAACATGCCTGCGCTGTGGAGTAAACCACGGACCTTGTGATTACGAAGCAAACTCCATAACCACAAGGCCACTCACCTAGAAGTATCTTGAAATATGTCTACATTAAGTTAATTTACTACCACTTTTAAAACCAAAACCAAAACTACATGTATAATAAAAATAGCAAGGTTCCAAACCAAAAAAAAATTTACCTGTACAGCAAGATGTAAAACTGGGTAGGGAGTTTCCACCAAACCAAGTTCAGAAAAATTAAACTTTCCTTCCTTAACTGGAAGTTCGCTGTCCTTAAGATTCATTCCGTAAACATACTGAAGTAGTAGCAGTAGAGTGGAATATACCACCAAATATGGCGACGACACCATGCAAAACCATCGTGCAAACGGTGTAATCCATGTTAAACATGCCCAAAGCAACAAAACAAATGTAAGCCAGGAATGATAAATGATGCTCCAAGTCTATGTGTGGAACAGTAAACAAAACAATATAATAACTATTTATATAATTTTTATTTTTTATTTTAGGGGCATTTTTATATATGCACCATTTATGTCTCCCATATGAAGTAAATGTAGTGTTGTTTGTTAAACTGTTAAAGCTATCCTGTTGTATTTATGTTCTACACCATGTATATATTTTCCTAGAGGCACTTGGAAAGAATGGAGGGGGATAATTGGGTAAGAAAGTGTAGAGACTTGATAGTTCCTGGGGCAAAGCCCAGAGGCAGACCGAGAAAGACTTGGCAGGAGGTTATAAGGACAGACTTGATACAGAGGAAGTTGAGTTTAGATCTAACACAGTCTAAATCAGATTGGAAGAGGGTCATTAATATACTCCGTCCAACCCATGCTAGCATTTTAAAATTCATAAGGAAGTTTTTAAATTGTGTTAACACACAGCAATGTTGTAACTATGTAAAATACATTCTGGAGGTTTTATAATAAAGTCCATCGACTTTTAAAATTCATAAAAAATTTTAATTTGTTTCTTAACAAAAGAGCAACGTCAAAAAGCATTTTTGAAGGTTTAATAATGTTTTATTACAACGTGTAGCTACTCTAAAGGTCAATAATATTCCACATGTAGCATATTTAAAAATTATAAAATTCACTACAAATAATGTTAGACAAAAACGTTAATGAATTTAAGCACAGAAATATATTGACATGCACCATGATCATTGCATAATTTTTGTAACGTTTCTTGAAATAACTGAAAATATTTTGATTTATAATTTTTGTTAAAAACACCGCATTCTACTGTGACTTTATTCCATGTTAAAAAATCAAAATTGTTTGTGAAGCTTTTTTCTGGTCACTGCACCAATTTTATTTGGTCACTTGGCACTTACCTATAACTTTGGATGGGTTTTTATAAAAATTTTAGTTAAAAAGTAGTCGTCCAGAGACACCTGCGATTGTTCATGCATGTTCAGGAAAAATTGTTTAGACAAGCGATAAATCGCATATGAAAATTACTGTTAAGCATGATTTTAATTTCTATGCATTGCATGTGAAAAACCATTTATAAAAAATCATCTTCAAAACGTTCTGTATAAATTTCGTTGCATCAATAGAACAATGTTGATCCCTTAAAAATCTTACTGTTATTAACCTTTACATACGCATGATATTATAACACTTGTATTTATTTATTTCAAGATAATAAAAATTCAATTATTTAAGACTGGTTACTAACTCTCACAATGGTGAAGGGGGTTATGACAAACAATTTAAAAAAAAACACAACCTTTTTATGCGCTAATATACATATAAAATCCTTAAATGTACAACGAATAAAACATGCACGTTTAAAACTGAACAGAGAATTATTTTATTTAATAAAAAAAATGTTTAAAAATCGCATGTGGAAAGAAATTACATTTGCGATAAATCGCATGTCATAGCAAGTCCAAGTTAAATTTACTGAATTATTCCAGACATAGACTGAAAAAGGCATTATGTGTCAGAAAAATTAAGGGATTTATTTGGCCACAACATGGTTTGGTATTTTCTGCGTTAAAGCAATTTTTTAACATATGGAAGCATAAAATTGCATCATGCAACAAAAAAATAAAATTCTAATGTCATCATCTTGCCAATATGTTTTTTTTCCATTCACTTTTGTCTAAAATGTATTATCCAAACTTATTCATTGATAAAATTTGAGTTTCATTCACAATAATAAACATTTTAAAAACAAAAAAACATAGGTGCAAAATAACTTTTCTACACATACCATCATAATAATCAGAGCAGCAATGTAACTTTGTCTCATTAAAAACATCATGATACTGCTGAAAGTTCCTTGCGTGACGACAGGTTCTTCATTATCTTCTGACTTAATTGTTGGTTCGTCTGCTTGTACACTTCCATACTGTGGAACTTCATTGTTTTGAAGGAGAGGCTTAAAAGAAAAATTACTCATTTAGAATTTATTAACTGCTTGAAATTCAATTACTTCAGAACTGTTTTGACTCGTTCATATTTTATTATCTGCAATCAATCACCATAAAAACATTTGTATACATATATTACTGACAACATTAAGTCATTTTGATGAGAGTAAACAGTATTCCAGAATTTTCTGTTATATTCATAGCTTGTAGCACTACTGAACGGAACACATAGTCACTCACTTTTTAGTCCCTACCTTTTACAAGAATAAAATGTTTTTTCCCAAACTCCAAAAAAACATTTTTATCAATTGAATCCATTAATATGAAAGTATTTATGCTGCAATGTCATTGCCTGCAGCGTTATTCCCAAGAAGTAAAACTAAATGTCTGGAATTACCAGGAATAAAAATGTCTTAACAAAAACCATTCCCCTGAAACATTATTCTCAAAAATCCTTAACATGGAGGTTAACTAATCTAATTTTCGTATGATAAGCCTTAATAATAAATAATATTAATATTTTTTATTAAAGGGCACTTGTATAATACAATATTTTGTGTGACAGCTTCAATTATGTATTTTGGATGGATGTGTAAAAGAACTTGTACAAGATGCCATGTTTTTAAAATGATTTTAGAAAAATGACATTTGCTATAAAAAATACACAATAAAAATAGTTACAGGTATGAAACTTAACAAATCAATGATTACAAGCTGTTTTTTCTGAAAGTAAATAAATCTTAAAGAAAAACATTTATCAATTTGAGCTTTTTTTAATAAAAGTTAATAAAAAAATTAATACAGAATATAAAAGAGCAAGCCAATTATAAAACTTCGATTCAACAGATATATTACGGCGCAGGATTTTTTAAAATGGGTGTGCGCTCTTGCGCAGGTACTTCCATGCTATTTGCTATTGCAAATTGCAATTTTTCTAGTAGAAACTTTATAGATAAAATAAGGGTGGCAGATCAGCTTTGTTCTAGAGCTAATTACAGTTTGTATTTAATTATGTCAACGTTATTTTTAGAAAAGAAATATTGTTACTGATGTTTCTTTAAATGTTTTTGACCATGATCTTGGATGCCACCAAGCTGCAGCAACCCGTCCTGTAATGACATCATTGTATTGCTAAACAATATAAAATATAAATAAAATCAATATTTAAAATTTAGAATAAACCCAAAGCAACAAGTTTGTATGCATTGATTTAATCAACATTGGTTTTTGTATAAATTTGGTACATTTGTAAAGGCTTTCCTCCTTTTTTCAGTTTGTTTGTAAATATTCACAAAAGCAATAAATCAATACTTTGTATACCTTTCTACATTTCATTCTATTTTCGACTGCAAGAACCCAATACAACAAAAATATCAAGAAAGGATAAACATAAAATGGCCAAGTCATTGAATTGATTTTAATATTTCGACTTTTGCTGCAATCCTGAGCATTGATGATTGCAGGAATACCAAGCAATCTAAACAGATAGAAGTAACTAAAAGCTGAAACATACTACTTCTGTGTTTTGTCAACAGAAATGACAAACAAGGCTTTTATATTAAACTAAAATCTAACATAGACATCAACTATGAATAAAGACAGTTGAACATGTGGCAGCACTCAATACATACCTTGCAAGAAAGGTTGTTGGATCAAGCACTTTTTGAAAGAATGGAAACTGGAACATGTACAAAACAAGAACATGAAGTCCGGTGTAAACAGTCAATAAAATTTTCAAGAAGAAAAACGATGAATGTCTTTTTATGTGATCTAAGAGATGAAATGCCCAGCATATTCCAAATACAAGAAAGAAAATAAAATATATTGAAGATAACAAATTTGGTTGTATGATGCCAGCCAGTAGCAACAACAATGCACCAAAAATAGGAAGAATGTATTCAAATCGTGATGTTGATGTTGTAATCGGTTCACTAGTTGCTTGCATTAAATCTGAAGAATACGGCTCCATTGGGACTGTCAAATGACGCGCAGACAGGACTGCAATTAATGAACATATAAACACAATCACGTCAGGAGCTAATAAGCGAATGATGTCTTTAACTGCACAGTTGTCAAACCTAAAAGAATTTAAGTAGTGCATTAGCAATATCAGGTATAAATTTACAAATACAGGGATTCCTTTTTTTCTTTATCAGAGCAATTTGTCAAAGGCTTACGCATGCACATTTGCTTAGACATGCAATTCATTGTGCATGTAAATGAATGTTTTCTTGTGTCTTGAGAAGGCTTTGCAGGCCTTACCCCTGCCAGGATTTCCACTCCTTTTGCAAATATTTTTTAGGATGTTTTTTTTAAATTAAAACACAGATAAAAATTTAGGAGATTTTTAGAATATTTGAATTAGTAAAAGTGTAACTTAGAAGCATAAAGAATCAAAGATGTTGAAGGACTTAAGTATGGAACACAAAATGGATTAATCAGATTCCATTTCTTTATTAGCTGATGAAGAATATAAATATTTCGGACTTTATTCCACAATCCATTATAAAAAATGAATTTGACAAATGGATATTTCCTAAAATTTTAGATGTTTAGTTTCCAAAAAAAAATCAGAAGAATTTGTGTATGTGTATGTATATACGTGTGTGATACTATTGCATGCCTCTTCTGGAAAGCCTATAAAACACTCATTCGGTCTTATATATTACCTATAAAGGCCCACTTGTTCAGTAATATCTGCATTTAATGAACCTAAAAAACAAATAGGAGGTTATTATGTCTTAGAACCATGTTTAAACGATCTTAAACATAACTCAATTGACACAAAAAAAATTAAAAATATTGAAAATATTGAAACTATGAAAAAATTTACATATAATTACAAATATTAAAAATGTTGAAGATGTTGAAAATATTGAAAATTTTACAATTCAGACAACTTACATGTTTTAAGAAAATGTCCATATGGTTGATAAGAAAGAAGAACTATTTGAAAGATGATATGACTGAAAATGAATACAAGTGAAAACGCAAGGATTGTTGAC
This sequence comes from Hydractinia echinata, assembly GCA_030067915.1. Taxonomy (NCBI): domain Eukaryota; kingdom Metazoa; phylum Cnidaria; class Hydrozoa; order Anthoathecata; family Hydractiniidae; genus Hydractinia; species Hydractinia echinata. The sequence goes on from JASGCC010000001.1 coordinate 3,850,041, forward strand.
TGTAATTTTAATGCCAATTCTAAAATAAATGAAATCATAAATTATCTTCTTTTGGCATGTTCTTGTACCCTACATTTTTACCCAACATTCACATAAACCAATAAAGCATTGTCTTTCATTGCGGTAATAAATGAATGCATGCAGATGTTATTTAAACACCATAAAATTATATTTGTAGAAAGATAACAAGAATTATAAGATCCTTAGTATAAAGTCTTTGTATGTATGAAACTTAACTTCCGCAGCTTTGCACTGTAAAGGCTGAAATACACGATCATTTAAAACAATCATTTTTTAAATGACCGTTATTTCGAACTCTTCATCTTCATCACCTGTGTACACGATTACTTTAAAAATGACCATATTTTAAATGATTAGTTGAAATTATTGCATATTTAATTATTGAACCCTTTACATATATTTCCATTCCATTGTGTGTATAACAATAGAATTCAAAAGAAAAAAATGATCATTTGAAAATGAAACATGTTTGAAACTTTATTTTCAAATGATGACATGTACTTCTTCATTTTATGTATGTTTACATGATTAAAATCATGTATGTATGTGACGTGTATCTCAGCTGTTACGCCACAGTGATTCTACTTTTAACATTGATGCAATAGTTGGATTGACTTTATTCCCACAACATTCAATTTTAAATTTTTATGAAAGTAGGAGTTTGAGAGATTTTTTTTCTGAATGCAGTTGTAAGTTTATCATTTTTGGAAATTTTTTCTTGCAATTTTTTTCTTCTTAGAAGAAACGACTCAATAATTAACTCTCTATGTGCAAATTATCGCACATTAACAACAAATTGCAGCTTTGACACTTAAGGACTTCCCAACATTCAGTTTCGCAAAACGCCTGTAATTATTATTCTAGATTTATGGTACACGAAAAATGTAACACAGCTATACAATTTTAAAGAACAAATGCTTACTTAAACAGGCCTATAAATAAGAAAAAGCACCCACGCAATAAATTATGCGCCCCAAGCTTTAATATTTTTGTTTGCGCGAGCGATCCCGAAATGTAACAATTACAAAAAAAGTTTAAATTGTAAAGTAACAGGTAAAACAAAACTCTTGCTCAATACTATATTTTTATAATATCAGCCCTTAAAATTAGCGTCGTTGCCGACGTAAAATACGAAGATACCGTAGTTGCGTCGGCAAAAAAAATGCGACGTAATTTTGTTGTGAATTTTTAAATAACAATAATTTTGGCTTTGTTTGAGCTACTCCCATCATCATCATCATCATTCTCGGCTTAACGTCCGTTTTCCATGCTAGCATGGGTTGGACGGGGTATATTAATGACCCTCTTCCAATCTGATCTAGACTGTGTTAGATCTAAACTCAACTCCCACTACAGAAATACTGTGGTGCCATTCAATTTGTAATAATAATCGAAAAAATTGTATATCGTATTAAAAAGAAGTCCAGAAGTTCTTTCTCCCACACGACACAGCAGGCAATAAGTCAGCCCTGCCCTCGGTTTTGTGAGGAGAGATGTTCTGCGAAGACTCTAACAATTAGGTCTCCTGTACAGTTTTGCTTCATGTTAATCTATTCCGGTGACAAGCATTTTTAAAGCATGTCACCAGTGACTTCTGCGCAATTCAACCTAATGATGCCCTAACCTAATGAGTTCATCTCGAAACATAAAAAGCCAGTTGGCAGTGAACTATTAACCTAACGAAGTTCACCATCCAGAAGGTATGTCAATAAGACTTGTACTCCATTCCCATTTGTCATCGTCTTAGGAGATCAATGCATCGAATTTATGAGTGGTCTAGCCCTAATAAAAGGTGAATGATGAAAGTTATTGCCAGCTGAAAAATTTTACTACAAAAAAATATTGCCAACGCAATGCCGACGCAAATCAGTTGAAATGTATCTCACGTCAGCAGTTTTATTGCCGACGTAAAAAAAATTCTAATTTTAAGGGCCGTAATATTAAGTTTTGATTTAAAAAACAAAACAAAAGAATACATAACTTAGGTGAATACATAACTTAGGTTACATTGGAAATATTAAATGAAGATCACGAATGGTTTCTACAAAGAAAAAACATTACCACGAAAGTATACCACGATATTAGAACTATTATTTATTGTGTGATTTATTGCATACAGGGAATAAACAATATTTACCAGAACCAATGATAATCCTTCTCGCATAAAAAAAAATTGTGATGGCAAAATTAATTTAGAACACAACGACTCGTCAACGGCAAAAGCTGTATGTCGTGGTTAGTTCAGAGGGCTGAATTGTAATTTAAACGAACATACAATAATTAGGCAAAAAAAAGAAAACAAAAAAGAAAACAAAACAAAAGGAAAAAATGGATGCAATGACAATAAAAAAGTGAAATAATCAACCGCCAAAGTGAAAGGTCTGAATTGTTTTCAATTTTTTACAGGGAAATACTCAGAGGGGAAAAGCTAAAAAACCTTGAATTCACAAAGCAACAAAAATTATTCTTTATTTTGAAAGTCATGTCATAAGTTTTTTTTTATGTCCTAACAAAAACAGTGAGAATATAAAATATTGTATAAAACATCGAAATTTTCAAAATACAATTTTCTTAAAGGGATCCCGAGGTACTATTACAAGTTGGACTTGCTGGAGAAATTCCCAATGACATATCCACTTTTTGTTAAAATTTCATTAAGTCCAGATACTGCTTTTTTTATTTATTGTTCTTGTTGCTTCACCGCCGCTTTGACCTTCTTAGTTAAAAAAATTCAAACTAGCTCCGGTCTTTTTTTGTGGCATGTGACCCTGTTACCTTTTATGTCAGGCTGGCTTTAATTATTACTAACTGTTATAGCCAAAACAGATGCCTTTATAGACAGTTTCTCTCTATAACGGCCACCTGTCCTAAATGGGCAGTATTTTTGGTTCCTATAAGTGTCCGGTATAGACAGGTTTGATTGTACATAAATGTCAAGAATTACATGGGCTTGGATTTTAGACTGAAGTAACATGACTTCTATGATTCTTACGGCTGTGTATTTTTACGTTTATTTTTTAAATTTATAAGGAAATACAGCCATTTCTAGGCTTTATAAGACCGCGTATTTCTTATTTCAAAACGAAATATGGTTATTTTCAAGCTTCATATGGCCATGTATTATGATTTTGAACAAAGTAGGGCAATTTCTAAACTTCATACAACCTAGAACAAAATACAATGACTTTATACAGCCGTGTATTGGTTTTACCAAATTTAGCAACAAAATTTGATGATATTTTAGATTCGTACAGTCTTATTTCCTTTATTTCAGAACAGCAGTATATTTTTGGGAAGGCTGATTAAAATGATAAATTTGTTTGTTATTTATAAACTGTTTTATTGTGTTGACTGACCTTTATTGCTGTTTGGAACAATGTTTATTTTACATCTTGTTAACCTGGTTTCTGTAAGGCCTGATAAATTCTTGTGATATAATTCCTTGTTATTTTCTAAACACTTGACATTTATTAGGTAAGTAACTTTCAAATTCTTTTCAAATATCATCAAAAAAGAATATGAAGAATCAATGTAGCTATCTTGATTTGTGATAATGATAATTTCAGACTTACTTAAATTCTCTCTGCATGGACTGGGTAGCAGTGGAATGATTAGCAAGAATAACATATAACATGCTGAAAAGCCATTGTAACGAGTGATACATCCTAAGAATAACAAAAGAAATGCTAATTAGGACTACTATTGAAGCTGACTTTTTTTTAAGTAAACGGACTTCTATAAAACAAGCAAGTAAAAAAACTGCAAAAGAAAGTAACCAAGCTGACTGAAATACCCTCGCAGGCCACAAAATTTCGTCATTTGAGGGGAAAGGAGTTTCGTTCAATTCCACTTAAGGGTAACTGTGAACCATTTTATTGAAATACTTAAAAAAAAGAAAAACTTATTTTACTCTTTGTGACTGTAAATAAATGCATATTCTAACAACTTCCTGACTTTAATGATGCAAATGTTGCATCATCACTGCCTGACCACAAAGTTCCCCTTGACTTTCTTTCTACTGTTAATATACATCAGTATGCAAGCTTGTTACAGTTTGACAAACTTGTGTCTATCATGTGCTATTTGTTTTCCATTGATAGAAGATTAACTGTGAATGACATATATCGCATTTTCGTTTCGTTTTTTGGTAAGGTATCACCAATCCATTTTTTTCACAAGCAGTACATATCAAGGATGATTCCCTTTCCATTTTTTCGTCAATAAAATCAGTAACCGGTCCATCTGTGGTTTTTTGTTCAGCTACAACCGATTTGATATTTTTGTTGATTATATGGTATAAGCTGTTGTAGTGCTCTTTGTCTAATTCTAAAAATACTGGATCTTCTGCGTCACGGATCTTTCTAACCAAAGATTTATCTTCATACCATTGAACTGGTTTAAGATACTTGTTTTCTTGCAGGTGACCTGATTTATCAAGAGATATCCATATGTGAGTTGTTATCACCGACGATTTTACTTTGTTTTTAACAGCAACATGCCAGGTCTTTACAACTTTTTGATTATTATCAAAGGCATGACCTACATCACTGTCAGGTGGAATAACTGGTAAGCTTGCTAAATCTGTCAACCAATTGCTAATTGTGTCATACTGCCCACCACCCGTAGCAGCTCCATTCAGATCAACCACTTGTCTTGATCCTGTTTCAACGTAAGTTTGAAGATTATTTAAAAAAGCTAACGCGTAAACAATATTCCCATAATTGAGCTCGTAAATCCCCTCGATTACTCTTGAAAGAAGATAAACCTGTCTCTTGTTGGGATTAGTAACTATTCCGCATACTGTTTTTAAATAGGTTACCAAATTTCGGTTACTTTCAACAATTGATTGGTACGTGTCATAACTGCTGAGATAGTTTATCTGTTTGTATTTACTCTTCAATTCTGATGCATTCTTTTTTACTGCATGGTGTATTTTTTTTCCAACCAAAGAGGATATCGATGTGAGTCGTTCTTCAGTAAATATTGTTTCAAAGAATTTGTCCATTTCACTATCAGTTTTAAGTTTCCGAAACGCATCAATCGCATTTAAAAGAGGTTCGTTGTTATCATCTTCATCGTCGCATTTGGCGGCTTCTTCTTGAGTGATAGTAAGTCTACCTCGACCAGGACCAGCCCTAGACACGCGTTTTCTCTTTCTTCCGGGCGTTTTAGGTGCTGCATTGCATACTTCACAGTTTTCACAATGTTTTTTGAAGTCTTGAATTGTGGTGTTTGGAAGGAACTCACACCGTTCTTTTGCTGCATTTCTTACTCTTATAAGGACCGTCTTTCGGTACTGGATAGTCTGTGTCCTTTAAGATATAATTTCCATATCGACAACGATTTTGTAAGTTTTTTTCATGATTTTCACTCATTTTATACCAAAACCATGTATGTCGTTAAAAAAACGCGTATGTAAATCAATTTACATTCATTGGAGTGATTAGTGTAAGCCTGTTACAATGAAATTGATTTCAGTTCTAATAAATTTATTTGTTTTGCTTGGTTCGTTATTAAATGTTTGTGATTCTTTAAGAATGGATGAAACAAATGGTTATTCTATATGAAAGATTTGCTTATAAATGTTTGTAATGTAGTACAAACATTGCTGTTTTTGGCAATATATACAATCCAGTTGCGCTCTTTCACGTGGTGTGTTTTTCATTCCATTTTATTGCTGATTTCGGCAAGTACTCTGGTTTTAAACACGAAATTAGGGGGGAGTTTTTGTGAAATTGTAAACATTGCCTTTTTGAGCAATTTTAGCGCGCTGAAAATTGCCGAAAACGGCATTCCATTAAAAAATTGCCGTTTTCGGCAACTTTTCCTGCATTGTCATTTTCCGCAATCGACTGGACTGGTAATCCCATTCCCAGTTCTATTTTCCTTAATCCTGTCTCTCCACAAGAAGTTGCTGATTGTATTAAAACTATTCACTCAAAAAAAGAACTGGTCCATATAGCATTCCCCCCAAAAAAAATTTCTTCCAACAAGGATGTTATATCTGCCCCACTATCCGAGGTTATCAATTTATCTTTCTCAACTGGCAAATACCCTCTTAACCTCAAATATGCTAAGGTTCCTCTTGGCAGCGATTCAATATGGGTGAGTGAATGTTACCATAGCTCCGGCTAGCCATGTAGAATATGCACATCTCTCTCTCTTATTCCTGTATTTAAAAAAGGCTCTAAAATGGATTGCACCAACTACTGTCATACAGTCTTCTGTCTAATATTGACAAAATTTTTGAGAAACTTCTGTATAAACGTGTATATATATATAGTTTTCTTAAAAAGTTTAAGGTTTTGTATAGTCATCAATTTGGTTTTCAAAAACATCACTCTACTCCTCACACCCCTCGTGAACATTTCCCAAATAATTCTTGATGTGCTTGATAAGGGTGTCATTATGCTTGTGGTATTTTTATTGACATGCAAAAAGGCCTTTGATACCATTGACCACAATATTACTCAAAAAGCTATCTCATTATAGTATACCTGTTAAAGCTTTTTCTCCATTTAAGTCTTATCTTTCTGGGCGACAACAATTCGTTTTTATTAATAACACTACATCAGAAAAGCTACCTAGGTCCCCTTCTCTTTCTGATATTATTATTGACCTTCATTCAGCAATAAAATTCTCAGAGGTGCATTTGCAGATGATACCAATCTTCTTCACATCAATAGTTCTCTAAGAAGTCTCACAAAAAGGTAAATCTTGACCTGAAGTTCCTTTGGCAATGGCTTAACGCCAATATGATACCTCCTAATGCTAGTAAGACTGAATACATCATTTTTAGACACGCCAACAAGCCTTTGAATCATCCTGTGAGACTTAAGATTGGCAGGAAAAGAATTTTTCAGTGAATATATCAATTACCTTGGTGTACTGTTAGACTCTAACCTTAGCTGGAACTCACAAATTAATAAAATTGCTGTTAAGCTCAAATGTACTAATGGAACATTAGCCAAGATTAGACATTTTGTACCGATGTGATGTCTTCATCCTAGTTTATCATGCTATTTTTCATTCTTTTTTTTATATATTTTGGTTATTTTTCACTGCAAATAATAAGAACAGCCTAATTAGGTTACAAATTGCCTAATGCCATAATAGGCCACTAATTAGGTGTTTACCCTAACTGACTCAGGACTATCAATAAAGCCTATCATAATTCGACATATGGTATAACATCTATTGTAAATCAATCAATAATTCATTGGAACAGCTTTCAGAAACATTACCCTGACACACGTCTAAACACCTTTTCTATTAATAAATTGTATATATATGGAAAATAAGTACTACTACTACTACTTCTTATTGATGGGCTTGCTGACTGTATGAGTGTCTGCTGACAATGACAAAAGGCTAAGGGACAAGTAACTATTGTAACTATTGTCATGCTTCACTAACCTTTTTGTAGCAATCATAGCAAATGCTATATGTTGAATTTGCTTTTTTACAGGTGGTATAGTAGAATTGCTTCCCAATTAAAGCAGAAATATTATTGCATACTGTGTTTCCTAGGTTTTACCAGTGAAATGGAATCATGTCCAAATTATATTTACTTGTGCAGTCAGATTACCAATTATACCTTTGCAATTATTAATAATATGAACCTTGCACAAAGTGCTGTTTACAAGCTTAGTGATATCTTTTATGGAAGGCGGCACCCATTCTACCAGTTGATAGAATTTCACTTCCTCGCGCAAATGTTTACAATTCAAGAAGACGTTAAACCAGTTTACGAAAAGTATTTCTCCATAAGCCTGTCAGGAGATGCATCAAAGGGTGAAAGCTGGGACTTTGTTTTGGAGAACATCAATAAGCATACTCAAGGTCTGTAACAAAATTATATTTTATGCCTTTTCTTTCAAAAAGCTCCCATGAAACCTTGAATACAAAATAAAATAAAATTTATTTTAGGATGGATTCCGAAGTCTGGTGTTCCAACGGAAAATATGTGGAAAAATGTATGCCGAAATTACGACCAACTTCAAGAGCTTAAATCAAAGCATTTCGAAATGGCTGATTTTAAGAATTCTTTCTTTTCGGGGTACAGGCATCACGAGCTTACGAACGAAATAAACGAATGGAGATAATGTATTCGAAAATCCGAGTTTCTCCTTAAAGAAGATTTTATTTCAATTGATGGAAAGCAACTTGACGAAGAGTTGATTAATTTTACTAAACTGGCTAAAATAAAACGATTTTACACGGTTACGAAAAATTTTTTGAAGGAAGAGATTCTTAATAACGAACAGTTGATGCACCCAGTTTATATTACACCATAGGAAAGAAGCAAACTCAACGACGTGAGAAGGAAGACAAAGGAAACAATAAAAGTGCACATAAACAATTATATTTCGCGAATTTTATGCAAACACACACAGGAGAATTTTCAAAGTCTGCTAAATGATTTGAAGGACAGTCACGCTTCACTTGTCGATTTTTTTCTGGAACTTAAAGAGTTTGTTGATGAGCAAAATGATTAACACTACGTCTTTTTAATTGTTAAAACACAAAAAATATTGGAAACTGTATTGTAAATCTAAGCCTGCGGCAAACTTTTTAAAGAATATCGAAAACAAATTACTAGCATATATATCTATTGTAGGGCATATGACTCAACATTTTATTACTTATGTATACTTTCTAACTCTTATCCACAACATTTGCCGCACTTTTAGACCCACTACCCACAAAAAAATAATATTATATCACTTTTTAACGTAGCTATAACAATAGCTACGTTAAAAAGTGATACAATATTATTTTTTTCTGCAAATTTCACCATAAATTTTCAGTTTTTCAATGTTCTCTTTGCTCATTTTTTTTATCTTTGCGCAACCATCGCACGTCTATTTGCTACAAATGCAACACTCTAACCAGCGTTCGTCGTGTGTACGTTCCGACCATTTTTTTCACACGATGTGAAGCAGCAATCATTTTTGGTAATTTTCTTTTTTGGTAGAAATGGCATGGAGGGTGGCCTCTTTTCGTCAACTTTTTTGGCTTTTCGCACATATGCTCTTTTTGTTTTGGTTGACGATGAACAATCCAATGCTACCTTCTTTTTAGTTCTTTTCGCAGGCTGTGGTAGCGTTTCCTTCACTGGCGAGAGTGTTCTCACGTTACTTGACCCTTGTTCCACTACAAAATCGGCAATTAAATTTTTCACAGCTTGTGCAGCACCAGGAATACTATCTTAGTTTTTCCGGAAGTTTTTCTACAATAGGCGATGACACCGATTTTACTTCTGGCAGCTCGGTAATGATAGATTTTCATCCACCCACTTGTCCACTGATTGCTGGCCTACTTCAACGAGTGGGTTTCCGTCCAACAACAGCTTTTCGAAGTCTGGTAATCCCGTCATTATAATTTTGCCAAGCTTATCCCGGACAATTGTAACCACTGCAAGACCGGTATAGGCATAAAGTTCCATTGTCTTTTTCATTAAGGTGTTGGTTCGCTTATAACTTTTTTCTGTAAGCCTTTTGCGTTTCCGCTTTTCTGTGTCAACTTCAACCGACGCTGCCGGGGTTTGTGTAACGCGGTCATTTATAATCTGCTCCACCATTTCATTGACACTTTTGCTGGTGATATCTTCATCAGGATCCAAAATCGGCGAATAAGGAACTTCGGCGTCGTTTAATTGAAATGACATATTTAATTTTTGAAGCCCCTTGTCCGCCTCATTCAACGACACCATGCTTTTCATTAGAGCAGAACCGATATTAACACTCATTTTTATCTGAAGACTGTGCGTACTGTATGAGTAATAAAACTGTACTGGTTAAATTTAATTTTTTGCCGAAATCTATAGAAAAAAATTGGAACGTCAATGAAATGTCTTCATTCGAATTTATTTTCCATGCTACAACCTCGACTCCAGGGCTTTTTTTTCTCTTTTTAATATTAGGATGGCGAGAAAGTATTACGTATCTCCGTCGTGTCCCGTCATAAAAAAGGGGCAAAGAACCCAGGGGTCGAGGTTGCCCATGCCATAATCTTTTAAGGTTTTAGCGCCCTTATCAAAATTGACGCTCATGAAAGTCACGCATGCCCAGTGAATAGTTCAAAGATGGCAGACTTTTCGTACGAGTGGGATTTCATGAAAATAAATTTAAAAGACAAGAATTTTTTTTATTTGGTTTATTGCCGTTTTCGGCAACTTCTTTGTATTGCCAAAAATGACAATCTAGTAAAAATTGCCGAAAACAACAAGTTTTTGATAATTGCTAAAAATGACAATCTAGTAAAAATTGCCGAAAACGGCAATTTTTTGATAATTGCCGAAAATGACTATCTAGTAAAAATTGCCGTTTTCCGCAATTTTTACTAGATTGTCATTTTAGGCAATCGACTGGACTGCTTACCGAGTAAACTAGACAAATGTTTGCTGGCAAAGGGAAAAAAATTATTGAAGTCGTTTGAAATTTGACCAGGAATCCATAATGAAATTATAATGAAGTATCCCTCATTTTTTATATCAATGAGTTGCGAATGTTTACAAAGTTCCTTGCTTGCCATCCTGACAGGCAAGAAAAGAAGGACCTCATAGCCAAATTGAATCGTTATGCTAATTTATAAATTTTTAGGACTATAATAAGGTTGAAAACGAATTGAAATTGTTTTTCTCAACTATTATCTTCTCTGTTTAAGAGCAGACATTACCAATTTTAGTGTCAGTTTTTTTTTACACTTAATATTTTCGATCGTCACAGTATGTTGTTTATATTTTTTGCCTATGCATGTCCATTGTTCTCGATGTAAAATCAAAACATCACGTCACGGCGCAACTTATTGAAAATGCATAAACTAGAAATTCCTTTTTTCAACTATAATATCTTCTCTGTTTACCAATTTTAGCATCAGTGTTTTATTTTCAATTAAAATATTTAATCATCATTGTAGTCTGTTGTTTTTTACCTGTAGCTAGCTGGATGAGTTAGCTAGCCATAGCTTTTTTACGTCATGTGCCGTCACACTTATCTATATTTTTCATGGTGGTGTATTAATATTAGTTTTAGAACACAAAACATCATGGTGACTTTTTGTCAGAGTTTCCAAAATATTTTGAATATAGCTAGAGTGGGTTCGCCCATATACGGCCAGTGTTTACATCTACCTTCGAAACTTGTTAACGGCTATGATAAACAACTATCGTCTGGTCCTGATAAGTCAGGTATGTTCGTGCACCATTATGGCCATTTGTCACGTGTACGGCACAAACAGACCCTGGGTAAACAGAGAAAACAACAACTTAGCCAAAATCGCCCATTCGCGGCCACTTCGCCCTAAACCGGCCACCAATTAATTTTCTTAATAGACACTCAAATCTGGTCATCTCTATAATAATACAGAGACTGTGTCTGTCTGTTTGTAACAGGCAAAGTGGATATGCTTATTTTCCTTTGATGTAGCCGAAAAAGTTATGTCTCAAATGTTAAAATTTCTGATGTTACGGCGCGACGTCAATAACACTACTGTAACGTCAATATCTTATATTAAATGAATGAAGCCATTACAGTGCACTTAAAACTTTGAGGCCAAATAACTTGGAAACGAGGTAGTGACGTCAATGATTTTTCACCGCGTGGGTAACTAGGGACCACCTGGGACCAATTTGGGTAAGTTTCCCAAACCTGGGTCCCCGAATCCGTTTCGGAATGGATGGGTTGATGACGTCATCAAAAAACCTTCAAACCCTGATCCTACATCTACAAGTACATGATCCTATACATTTTCTTGATCAGCGTTTCAAGATCTATACGATAAACGGGTTTATTAATTTCAAAAAATTTTTCCTGGGTTTATTATTTCCAATCCTCTAGTCTGGATAAGGAACTGTTAACGAAGTGGTTAAAGGACAGCACCAAGTATGTAATTTAGACAGAGTTGATTGAATTTTACCTATTTACAACGTTTTATGAGAGTTCCAAGAATTTAAAAAAAAATATTTTGTCAGCCATTTTTAATGTGTGCAGTCAGCGACAAGCTTCGAACCAACATTTCTTGACAAATTAAGTGATCGAATTGATGAGCTTTGGTTTTTTTCGAAGCTAAAAGGTTAAGTGTTTCAAACAAGGAATTAACATAACATTGTAATAAATAAATGAAGTTATACATAATTTATATCTCTGGCCGTAATTCGGCGATTCGGTTCAGCTTTGTTGCCGTAGTGATGATTGACATTTTGATTAATCGACGAATCACATTTGTGCTACATCCGCCATTTTTAAAATTTTGCAGGGTGAAAACAAACCTAGTTCGTAGGGGGAAGAATGCTAAAAAATGTGGAAATGGAAGAATAATTAGCTAACGAAAGGTAACCACAATAAAAATCTGTGATGCTTAGCCATCTAGAATTTGCTCCAACAAATTATCTTTGCTCAAACTTCTTAACATTGTTCTTAAAACTCCAAAATGTGTCTAGCTAGCTCTGCACTCTCTTCACCTAAAATACGGAAACTTTTCACCTCCAAAAAAATTGTTATGACGTCAAACCGAATCGCGGAATTGGGCGATGGCCGTATATGGGCGAACCCACTCTAGCTAGCTAGCTACACATTTCAAAATCTGTTTTTTAAAGAATTTTTAAAATAAGCATAAAGTGTAAAGGATATGACAAATTAAAAATAAACGTATGCTGCTCCTTTAGCTACAAATATATAAAATTAACTTACCTGAAAGTAGAGCGAGTGGTAACACAAATCGAAACAATACTTTTGAAAAAAATTCTGACGCCATATTGTTGGTTGGCCCAGCCAGTTAGCTAGCTCTCGAGCTAGCTTAGCTATAGCTTATTATGTAAAGAGCTAAGGTTCCAGATAAAGATCTTTCAATCGATAAGCTAAAAATTAGGTGTTCCATATGGAATGATATAGTAGATAATTTGAATTGATGCCACAGTTTTGGCAAATTAATAAGTCTTCGTTCTAAGAAAATTTTGCTTTTTGAGTGCAGAAAAAGTGCGATCTTTTCACTTCTTTCACCGCCATGTTGAACAAGATATCAAGTGCCCGCGACACTTGTCAGCGGATTTGTTTACATTTTCGTTCGGCTGCACAAACACAACAAAACACAACTTCGTTCTTAGTTTTTTTTTAAACAGTTTTCAAAAATTGACTATTTCCAAAACGTTACACTTTTTTGGGAGCCGAAGTCTTTGTGTTCTTTACAGCCTTAACATGAAATGTTATTTCTATAGGGAAAATTATAAGAACCAAGAATAGCACCAGGACGACACCAGAGCTTTATAAATAATAACAAACTTAATTTCTATCGTTTAGTTTTAAAGATTGCGATAAAAATTGTGCTATTCCCATTTTCTGACCATAATTGGAAAATAAACAAATGTTGCATTACCTAAATTGTAAGAGAAAGCTTAAATTGCTTTCCATCTCTCTGCAGTGCCGCTTACGAGGAAAATCGCAAAAATCAAAAATCGCCGGACGTGAATAATTTAATAGGGATTTGAAACAGTGTCTATTTGGCAAACTGCTGCGGCAAAGTGTGTTGATCCATCTCGCCTATAAAGCGACTCATTATTAATTCACCTTGACTCATCTTTTTAGAGAATTCATGCGCGTTTTAGATCCAAAATAAAATCTGCTGCAACTCAGACCCTCTACTACTACGATTTGGTTTTATCTTACCTATAACAAGCCAAAGCTATAAAAAGCACCCGTGAACGAGGCTGGGACGAAAATTCAAAATTATTCTTGAAAGAGAACGCTGCGTAAATTTAGTACTTAAAGTCTTTTTTTACAACTTGGTGGCTTAAATAGGAACTTATTTTGTGTTCTGCAACACAAGAGAGGAACAACAAAGTGTCGAAATTATAAGCTACCATGTAAAACAGCATATAAATATTCTATTTATGCACAGAATGGAAAAAAATACATCATATCCTAACTATAATAAAATATATAATATGATATCTTGTGAACTTTCAACCAAACTATATAAGGACACTCCTTAGTTGGGCGTTGCCTTCAACTACAAACTAGTTAGCAACAAAAAGAATAGTCTGGTATTCCTTTAATTAGCGATGACGTCACAAAGGGTAAAGATCACAAAATTATGTACGTAATATTTTGAAGAAAACGATTTGTAACCACTGTTTTTATAATGACAAAGTCACAAACAGAAAATTTAAGCTTTTAACTATGTTTTTTTCAGATTTGATCAGTTTGCATAAGTACATTATACATGATAAAATATAGTCTTCAGAAGTTCATATAGTGTTGAAGCACATGCTAACGATTGAGAAACTTCCAAGTAATTGTGGATTGGCGTCCAAGAAAATGTCCTTCTTTATCATGAAACTTTAAAAGATATTTTGTGTGCTGAAATCGAAAGTACATTTAGCTAAAACATTCATCATACTTGCTCGATAAGAAAAAAACATAAATATAACTTCATTTTTGTCTTGTTAACTCGTTTGCCAGTTGTCGAATATTTGGGAATTTGTTAGTATTACTGACGAGGAATCTAATTTTTCTAAAATTACAACTATAGTCACCTAAAATTTATAGCCTGTTGTCACAACCACCACGCGAAAGGTCTTTTCCAATAAAAAAAATAACTCAAATGAAGAGTGGCGCCCAGTAAAAAAAAAAAAAGAAAAAAGATTACTTTAATGGGAGAAATTTTCGCGAGACAAATTTTCGCGAAATTTTTTGGTTTTATTTTCGCGAATGCAGCATTTCGCAAAATTTCGCGGAATTAATTTTCGCGAATTAGAAATTTCGGTATTTTTTGTGGGATAAATTTTCGCGAACGTGAGATTTTTCGTAAATATTAACTCTTTTTTGAAGAAAGGATTTTCTTTGAAAATAAAAATCTAAAATATTATACAAGAGTATACAAGATTAACTAGCTTTACTCGTTATCAACAAAGTTTTGAAAAACACGTCCCTTTAAACTTTAGACTTAATCCATTCGATATCTTTTAGAGCATATATCCCCGTAAGCCTACGCTATATGAAACGTGAATTTTCTTAAATCTGAAAAATTTTGAATTATGTTTCATTTTTCAACATTTTATTGAAAAAAAATTACGAGATTTATTTTCGCGAATGGCCAAAATGATAAAGATTTACGGGATTTATTTTCGCGAATGCCAAAAATTGGTCGTTTTTTGGGATTTACTTTCGCGAAAATTTGTCTCGCGAAAATTTCTCCCATTAAAGTAAGCGCTTACATTGCTTTGGTATCCTAACTGGCTCATCGTCTTGAAAAACAGCTTCGTGTACTGCATCACGAAATTCGTATATAATTTTTAAATGCTTTTCTTCGTCAATGCAGGGATCGTAAAAGCCATGCAATTGCGACTGAAAAAGAAATAAGACATAAACATAAACACATATTTTTTTAAGCATTACGTATAGCTTCAGCCTCAATTATGCCTACAACTCTCTCTCAGAATTTGAGTCTCAACATATGCTTATGAGTCATCCTTAAAAGTACAATTATCAAAATTAACCATTTTAGGACCGCAAAAGTTCCTTCCAGGAATAATTTATTTGTACTATTTTATCTTTAAGTTTAACTTAAAACACAGTTAAGTGCAAACAAAACGTGCACGCATTTCTACGAATTTTATATAGTGCACTATTGAACGTGTTGTTCGGCTTCTTAAAACTCAATTTTTTCCCTATATCTTGATGGACGTCAGCGCCTGAGGGATATACTTATGTACTAGTTTAGTCTTAGAAAATCAGCATAGCATAATGGCTAATTTTTGTAGCAATTTAAGCCTTGATATATTAATAGCCTTCATGTTTATAAAAAACATATACAGCTCAAATAAAAGCTCGTACTAGATTAAACACCCTGGTAGAAGCCTGGAAAATTAAACTGCGCCTTAAGTAACTGCCCCTTTTAAATCAACGCCAACCCCGCCCTTTTGTATAAACAACAACTTCGCCCTATTGGATAAACGCCATCCCATCAAATCACTCTTTTATGTTTCTGTGAAGGTTTATAGCGTACGTACTGGTAGAAACTATATGTAGAAACTATATGTTGCACGGAAAAGTCTTTTTATAAGGAACGGGTCCTTAAATAAACGCGAAGATAAACGTTTCAACATTTTAGCAGATTAATTGAAGCTTCTATGGTATGTGTGGCCAATGAAAACGCTAAATAAATCTAACACGTGTGGCTTCCTAAATTACAGTTAGGGGACTTCAAAGTAGAAAGTAAAGTTGAAGATTTTTTGGAGGAAAAAAATATCATCAGCAATTAATGACACAAACGAGTCCAGTTTTTTGACTTTCTCCACGTCGCTTGTTTATCATGATAAAAATATATCAAACAAATAAATCAAAGTATACAAACCTTGGTCGCATTTGTTAAAATTAATTTTGATTCTTTAACTAAACATTGTACAGGGATAGTAACATTGACCAGATAGGGCGCATCTGGCGCGTGTCTATAAAAAAACCATATACATGTTTCATTGTAAATAATTTTTAAAAAAATTCGTCGTTTATACGGTGTTTGTACATATATCTTACTTTTCGCCGCTAGAGAGACAACGTCCATACCAGGCTTCTCTTATGACCAAACCTGCAAAAAAGAAGTAAGCTTCAGTAGAATAGTGGAAAGACAAATCTCGACAACGGAAACATTTAGTTCCAGCAAACAATACCCTTCTCGCTTGTTCAAAATAAATCTGATCATGTTACGCTTCTTCAAAATAATCCTTACCATGTCTCGCTTGTTCAACTTCTACAGCTCGTTCATAAGAGTGAGCCAACAAAAGAACCTAAAGATTTATAAAATGGCGTTGTGAGGCGTGTTTTTTCATACTTAAGACCATACAACAAGATAACAAACATAAATCATGTTAGGGCATGTGATATACATGATATACATACCTCCGCTTCGGCTTGTTTTTTTCTTTCAGCTATCAATTGAGCATGTTTTGAACGTGCAGCTTCTCGATCTCTGAAAGAAGAAAGCACAACAAATCATAAACAAAGTAAAGACCTGTCTCATAATTAGATATATTGACAGTCAGGAGGATTTCTTTTCTAACCCCGGCGCGCTTATTCTACCGGGGCGCTTATTGGGCATGGGGCGCTTAACCCGTCATTTACGGTACTATCATACCGGCCCCTTGCAAGACTACATACATACTACATATCTAGTTTCTACTCACTTTTTTCTTTGTTCTCGGATCATAGGTAGAAGAATTAAGGCTTTTATCGTAACATATGTAACTACAGGAGCTACTGTTCCATAGAAAATAGCTGATGGCGAAACCACTTCAGATAGCAGGATAGGGAAATTAAACGACTGGGTGTGACGATGGATTCTAAAGGGAAAAAAAGGAAAATGTTAATGAATTTACATGGAGGTTTCAGTGCTTGAATCATTCAACACACCTCATATTCCCGCAATTACAAAACACATTTAAAAACACAAAAATTTAAAAACAGCATTTTGAAATCAGGAATTTAAACATATCCACTCAAATCAAACCTCCCAATTTTAGGTAACTTTATCATTTATCAAATATTATTTACTTCCCAGTTACATCGGGGATAAATATTCCTCCAAACACACATTCTTATATGAAACTTACTTGATTTTGAGAGTAACACCACTAGCTTGTCCAATGCTCATAGACGCACCGAGCCTGCTTAGTGAAGTTACTTTGTGTTCGCAACCATATTCGAATAGAAAACCAAATATGCCGTATCTAAAAAAAACACGGAAAGTCTTTACACTGGTTTTAATCCTCTTAATCCTCTTCTGTTTCAGTCGACACAGAAGAGGATTTTTACAGATTTATCAAACAACATTTTACGGCTATATACAATCTCTTCGCCATAATGTTGATAGTGATCAAAATATTTTCTTCTAGTGTTAATGTTTACAAAGATATTTTATTAAGAACAATCATTACAAATTCACGAATTATTTCCAGGTGACCTCCACACAACAATTATAAACAAGAAACTTGACAGCAAGATATTCGATAAGCAAACAAACAAACCTGCATGAAACTTTCACTTTTGCATCTGTTCCAAATTTATGAGTATAAGACACAAGAGCTAACGAATGTGGTATCCCAATCTAAAAAAAATTAAGATCCTCAAGGTAAAATATCGTTATAAAATCATTCTTGTAACTGTTTTGAAATAACCATTTTGATAAATCTCCCACTTTAATAATATATTTTTAAATAAACGTGCCCCTGGCAAAAAGTTGGAAGATTTGATACCTTTTACGGTAACGGTAAGGGAAGAAACTGATTGCAAAAGAAAGAAGGATTGAGGAATTGAAGTTTGAGAATAGGACCTTGAGAAAAAATTACGAATGACCACATATCATCCCTGAAGGGAATCAAAAGGATATGAATCACCAAAGGTAACTCACTCAACATGTGCAAAACTTACTTGCAGTTGAGCCATGAAGTGATAATGTTCTGTATTTCTAATGAACGTGGAAGTCATAGCAGACATACGTCCTCCTGACCAAGATAGATATCCCATCGAATGTTTCGATAATTGTCTAGCCACCACTACAAAATAAAGTAATTTATAGGGTAAGACTTGTAGGGTCAGACTTTCCGTCAGTTAACATGACACTAAAAATATTAAAAGAATCAGTCTAAATTTTTTCTACATATTTATGCTACGCACAAAGAATAATATATACAAACACACAAGGTTAAAAAAGAGCGTACTAGCTTGTAATCAGTCTAATTTTTTTCTACATATTTATGCTACGCACAAAGAATAATTAATACAAACACACAAGATTAAAAAAGAGCGTACTAGCTTGTAACCCTGCATTTAACTTCGATTGCTGTAAAGCAGAATTTATTGTCGCACTTGCAAACATTTTCTTTCCAAGATTATGAAAACCTTTTAATTTAAGGGTAGGTCCATTCCCAGCACCAACTTCCACCTAAAAACGGTCACGTTATATCAAATAAAAGAATACACATGTTTCATCATGAATACGTATCTTAAACTGGATACTTTGGAATTACTATAGGATGTTACAAATTTATCATGAGGTTTTAAGGGTGAACATTGAAAACGTATTTAGACAAAAAACAAACAGAAAAGCGTTTTATTCAATCTAAAGAACTATTAAAAAATGCATTATGTGACATTATGTGATCCTTTAATCTTGGTATAGATTTCACACACAGCTCAAAAATATTTAATAAATACCACATCATGAAATTCTATATTAATATTTTATATTAATACTGTTAGTAATAATAAAGTTCAATCTTAATTCAAATTTTATTGAAGCGACACAAGTTGAGCAAACACAGAAACTGCTCAGCAACAAGAAATCCACTCTAATCCATTGAGCTCTCTTCCATTAAATAAAGAAGTATACTGCTTTTTTATAATCATAGGGGTAATTTTGCCTTAGCCTCGATACGCTCAAGAATAATGCAAGTTGAGCTTGAAATTATGCTTATATGGTGAAGCTTGTCGGCGATTTCTCTACCGACTGTGCTATCGATCTGATGCTATGGACAAGTGAGGTGGTGGTGGTGGGTTCAAGTCTCACTAGATCCATCATCTTTGCAGCACTTGGGATGATAATGTGCAGGGTTACTTCTACCAATATTTCACATATGCATCGTTGTTCCTATTCTTATATGCTTTATTTGTTTTGTTTTTCGAAGAAAGTTTAAGAATTTGTCTTTTTTATCAAGGATTTCGTTACTTTTATTAAGTCTTTACCTTAGTAACACATTTAGGACCATTGATAAGGTTTGCAATCTAATGTGAAATCTAATTTACAATCAATGTGCAAACATCTCAAAAATCTCTTTCTATAATGTGTTTCTCAATAGTAAAGTTGATTTTTATTTTTTTGTTTATAAACAATGACACTGTTCTACTATCTGAAATTCCGATCTGATCTTATGTTGTTTCCTTCTGCAAAAATCACTTCTGATATAAACACTAAGTAAGCAGTTAAATTTCTGAGCTTCAAGGTATGCTTAGCATTATGTTTACTTTTTGAGACATTTGAGCTTGCATATGCTTGTAAACGTTATGTTTTTGCTTCCATGTTTTTTTCATGAAATAAATAATTCACATGGTTTTTGTATTATTATGATACCACAAAACAATAAAACAAAACAATTCCAGTTTGCTCACCTCTCCCCAAGATTTGTTGGTGAAGACTCTTTTTAACGATACATCAATGCTTCCACTACCATTACCATTTTGATTTTGAAGGGAACCAGATAAAACTGCTGTGTTGTCTTTTGTAATAGGTGCCTATATAGAAAGCACAAAAATATAATTTCGTGGATAGACATCAGACCAACAAACACATTTGTAAGCAACAGCAATGGGTAATAGGACCCTGCAAAAAATACATGAGTCTCGTGTAAAAGTGCATAACCTTATGGAGATAAAAGGGTGCATGACCTTTTTACAGGTTTTACAGGGTACAAAGAATAATACATTTTCTTCACAACAGAGAGAATTTTCTAAAGCGGTTGAAATCAAAGGGTTACAGTGAACAGTTTTTTGCTTAATCCTAAAAGATGGACATTAAACAAAATATATTGTAAAATCAATCTGCATTCTTGGTTGTTTGATTACAATAACAAGTGTGTGAATTGGTCTCCTCTTGTTAAAAATGAGTCCAAAAAATGATTTTTCATTTTCAAAATTGCACAAACTTTATAGACAAGAAAAAAAAAGTGTATCCCACCTCAATAGATTGATTTATTGTCATACCACGAATTTCAATGCTGGGGAGGAAACTAAAATATACATATTGTTACAGTTGAAAAATATTGTGTCAAACATTGTAACTACAAAATAAAATTATTATTAATGATGTTATTGAATCACCACCTCCGCTCATCTTCATAAAATGGGTCATCAATTTCATTGCTGTTAAAGATATTTGTGGCATCGATTTGGACTGTTATTGATCCCTACATAAAAAGGTAACAATGAAAAATCAGTTGTTTATTTGTTTCTATGTTTAAAGCAGTACTTTAAAATCAACAGATCACAGGCAGCTTTCAATGCTGAAAAATTAAATTAGTAGAACATTATGTACAAAATCTTTCTTATTGTGTTAAAAATATTAGTTCAGTTTGTCCATTTAGTGTTTATTTTATTATTCAAAGTTTATTTTTTTTTAAACATTATATTTTGGTTCTGGGTAACCCTTTCCTTATCACCAAAGACTTTCCTAAAATTTATAGTGTTGCTAATAATCATAATCCACAAAAAGGTAAGCATAGAACAACAGATTGAACAATAAAGCCTAAGTTTAACGACAAACAGGGTGTACATAAGTTTGGGTGAAAGCTTGTTTGCTTGCTTCTGTCCACATCAAAAGGAGATGAAATTTTTAATCGTCCTCCTAATTTATTTGACAAGAATGGCTGAAATAACCACTCTAATTGATTGATAAATATAATCCCTATGGCATATACCCGTCTTATCCCTGGTTCATGCTTTTTTAATTTATTATTATTTCATAAATTCCCAAAACTAGAACTTTGAGAGTTTAGTTATATTTGTGCATTGGGACTTATTCTGTTTCCTCTTATCTTTAAAGATAACTGTTTTAAAGATTCATTTTGTTAAAATCCCCCTAAATTGCCATTATTTATCTTTAAAGCAGGGTCTCGAGAGCTGTCTGCCTAATTAATAAACTTGAATTTCTGTAACACTGGCTAAAACGAAAAACAAAACGAAAAACAATAAAATATCTTAAAAATAATAGTACCGTAGGATTTGTTCTTTGTTCAATACGTCTTTGTTCAGCTTCTCGCTGAAGTCTTTCATATTCCTCACGAATCTAAAAAGTTAATGGTCACAAAATGCAAAAATGACCATACATAATATTTGTACTTGAGTAACCTGAAAGTACTTGCATGTTGATAATGACCATAGAAAATAAGAGGTATGTAAAAATTTCTGCATAAAAACATGTGTAAACGAATGTAAAGTAATAATTGTATGTGTGTACCTCTTGTGGCGTTCTTTTTCGTTCAATCAACTAAAATTATAAAAGTAACAACTATCACCAAGACACTGCGTATGGGTTAAAATGGTTATATTTAAAATATTGTTTAATTTCCTGAATTGTATTTTTAGATTTTTTTTTTCAATATAGTTCAACATACATAAACATATCAGGAAGAAACAAAATTTCTCTTGTTATTTTGAACCATTAAAATGTACAGTTAAAGTCAAGTTTTTGCATCCTTGGCATTTCTTTGAAATACACAGGCAGCTAAAAAAATTGCATGTTGATCATTCAGGTGGTCTGTTTATTACGCGTCATTTCTTAGAATATGCGAGGATTGAGGGTATTATCAATAATAGGGTAGTTTCCTTTAACTTCCAAACCTTTCTTCCCAGTTGGGTCCCTTTTATAACATCTTCAAAGGTAGACTACTAGCCAACACTATGTTTACCATGGTTTATCTAGCCATGCCTTTTGGGAACCTATGAAATGCTTTCTCCAATTCCTTTGTCTTCTTTCTTCACAGACACTTTTGTTCGAATTGTTGTGAAAAAATTGCTAAAAAATCTCTGTCAGGCATTAACCTAGGCTGTATTGCATTGAAGTCTGTTATTATTCCTGATTTTTCATTTAATTATTCTTTTAAAAATAAAGAATAAAAAAATTAACATTTATATTGTTGTACACTTGACAATAAAACAACCATCCGTTTCCAACAGGAAGTTCAGTGGAATATCTAGAAACTGAAACATGTTCTGTATTTTAATAACTAATAATGTACTAACATATTCGAAAACATAGACTGATAATAATATTATGTTCAACTTACATCCCAACCAGCATCCAGTCCCTTCTGTCCATATGTATCATATATTATTTTGGTTTGAGGCTCTGACAGCACTATAAAATCATATCAATTATGTTGAATTAAAAGAGCAGTTGAAGTTCTGATCAAGACTTGTGTAAAATCAGTAAAATTGTAATACACCTGTCACAAATTTTATTGTTTTCTGTCACAACCTTATTTTGCCTAGCTTTAAAAGAAAACTATTTAAATGGGACAGGCAAAGAGGCATCTAGAGTTAGTCAAAAAAAAAACTTTGCAAGTTTTTTGTTATCTTCTAAACACTAACCTTCATATGCTTTATGAATTCTTGCAAAAATATTTTCTGCTACCTAAAACAAAATTAAAAAATCAGTCAGAGTATACTATTCAACCAAAGTTTACTGCTGATGTTTTTTAGGGAGGAAGCCGTTACATTTTAAATCTATGAAGAAATCTCCAATGCTAGAATTAATGAACCGCGATTTGCAAAACATATCTTCCTGTATCAAATTTACCTACTAATCATAAAATTTGCAGATCGAACCTTAATATCTAAAAAATATATCACATGACACATATCCATTAAAAAAATAATAGCAACAAAGTTCGTTTCGCTACATCAAAATGCGATTGTATGGAGCTTAAACAACGCCAAATTTTGTTCTAAAATCATTTAAACTAGATCATATGGAGCTAAAACAACGCAGAATTTTGTACTAAAATTATCAAAACATATGGAGCTTAACAATGTCGTATTTTGCTCAACGTAAACTTTATGGGTAAATTTTTTTTCGCAGATCTGTTTTAATATTTGATTCGAACCCTGATCTCCTTTTTATTATTAAAGCCTTAAGAAAAAAAAATCAAAAAGTGTGCATTTCACAAGTGAACTTGATCTCTACACATTTACAAGGATTGTTAGGAAAAGTATAATCATCTTTTGTACGAATGAAATATACATATTTATTATCAACAGAAGAAAGATGTAAAGTAATAATTGAAAAAACTAAGAAATTAAAAAAAGGAATCTATTGTGCATGTTTTGCTTATTATCTTAATTATCTGCATATACAATGCAAATATTTACAAGTATGATAACAACTTTCAAATTTCCATGTCCACTTTGTAATGTGAGGGGAAAGGATATTTTTAAAGAGAAGAGGGAGTAAGGAGTGTAGTTCACATTGAGAACTGCATATAGATTCTTCTGAAAATTATTTTTGAGATAGTGCTTTAGGAATTGAAATTTCTTAATCCTTGATAACAAATATGGAACATTCACTTGGTAAGGTTCATCATATTTTCTGTTCTTGTTGAAACATATAGTTGTATTAAGGGCTTTTAGTACAATTGGTAAAAAAGGTATATACTTTAACCATATTTTAGACTCTAATAGCCACCCTGGGAACTTATAAAAGGGTGGGCAAATATTAAAGTGAATGCTTAGTAAAATATTAATGAGATGGTGGTTAAGAGGGAAAATATGGTATACAGTAAAATCGACTATCTTGGTTGCCTCCATAAGACAGTCACTTCTTTAGTGTTGCCACAATTGATCCCCCATGCATCTTTTGTACAAAATCAACTGTGACATTGACCACATCCTTAACTATTGAACAACTAAATGTGCTATTGATTTTGGAGACATCTAATTTGGGGACCTCAAATAGAGAGATGCAGGTTTATACAGTTTGAACTTTTCCTTAGGATCTTTTCAGGGTTTTAAATATATATAAAAAACATAAATTTTGTGAAGAATTACTTGTATATACATATTTGAGGATGAACAAACATCTCTTAAACACACCTGTTTATTTTTCAAATCCAAATGTTTGTCTGGATGGTATGTGACACACATGCGTCGGTATGCAGACCTGATCTCTTCATCTGTGGCCTAGAAATAAAATTTCTAGACATTTACATATAATCTATGTTATATAAAAGCTATACACTTCTAACAAGCAGACATGAAAATTCACACAAATGAAGGACTGCTATAAAATTGCAGGCATCTTTACTTTTACTTTACAAGGGGAACTTTCCAGGGATTTTTGGGAGAGTTCAAAGTTTTAAAAAACTCAAGATTTTGTCTGAAAAAGCCTGCATCTTTTTAAAAATTAAAAACAACAACTTTTTGTTTTAGTAAAGCACCAATATTTTATCTTTGGAAATACTGTTTTGATAATTTTCAAGCAACCTGCAGCAACTTTTTACCATTTACAAATTTCTATTGCGCAGTAGTCACATATCTACTGCGCAATAGAATTCGGTACACTGCACAATAGGACAATGACTACTGAGCAGTATAATATTGGGCTTTGACTTATGTTTTTACACAATTTTTCCGGCATTCCATAATGTTTGACAAGGTTTCTGAAACGCGAGTGTACATCAAGAATAATATAAGAATATTTGAAATCGAAAGATTGGTATGTGCTTCCGTTTATAATATATCATATTTTAATTTGATTGCCCCTTCGCTACTTTTAGTTTGACTTTTGTTGTGTTCTTTCATTTCAGAGATGGATATTAAAAAAGACATTTCCTGTTATTTTTGTCATGGCTTGCCTAATGACGATATCTTAAAATTGATTTTTTAACGTTATAAAAAGGAAATGAGCATGAGAACACTACATCGGATTTCAAACTTTTGATATCAAATATTTCTAAATTCTTCTTGATGTACACTTGTGTTTCAAAAATCTTGTCAACCATTCTGGAATACTGAAAAAATTGTCTAAAAACATAACTCAAAGCCCATATTATACTGTGCAATAGTTAAAGTTCTACTGCGCAGTAGTCATAGTTCTACTGCGCAGTAGTCGTAAATCTATTGCGCAGTAGTCACAGATCTACTGCGCAATAGAATTCGGTACACTGCGCAGTAGAACTATGACTACTGCGCAGTGGAAATTTGTCTACTGCGCAATAGAATTGTTTTTACTCCGCAGTAGTGATCTATCACGGCTGTTTCGCTACGGTAAAACCGCGGACAAAATTAAAACGGCTTCCACAATTTTTTTTGAAATTTTGTATTTTTATCATTTTTTAAGTTATTGAAACTTTTTTTGTATTGTTTTAATTTTACTGAAATAAAAAGTATTAAAATGATCTACTTTTCTCCTTTTTAAATATATAAATATGTTATACATGTGTGTTATGGATTTCGAGTTATTTCGTCGAACAAAACACACAAAATTAAAAAAACATTATTTTTGCCGAAAGTATACTATCTTTCCAACCTTGTGGCAACGCTGCGCTACTAGCTACAGACTTGACAATTGGTATGGGGGGCCTGGAAACAAGGTTCCATCTGCCAGTTACGTGCACCGTTCGTCTCACAAACTATAAACTACTTAAATTTTAAGTTAAAGTCTTCTTCAGGCGCTAAAAACGAGGAGAAAAAGTTGCCAAAGTGGTGCACGGCAATTTGATGTAGTGTGATCCCTTTTCTGTCTAATTAAATAAGTATCTAAACTTCTAAGAGAGTCATAGCGATGCCATTTAATGTTTTGTTAGGTATGGTTTTTCCCAAAAAAATTACGACGGCGTGGTGTTTACCTTGGACTTCATTGCTCGACCCGGAAATCCTAGTTCGAAACCGGAATTTTTTGAAAATGTTGGAATAAGCGAGACAACGTTGTCTTAGCAATTTTTTAGCTAGCTAAAGGTTGGCAGAGCACGAGGCAAGGGACAAAACAGTAAACTACTTTATTTTGCAGGGATTTTATTATTATTTTTGTGCTATTAGAGCACCCTTAAAGGGATCCCGAGGTACTTTTACAAGTTGGACCGGAAAGATTTTCATAAGTTATTCCCAATGACATATTCACTTTTTGTTAAAAGTTCATGTAACCCCAGATATCGTTTTTTAAATATTTGTTTTTCTTGCCGCCTTGATGGCCGCTTCGATCTTCTTGTTCGTTAAAAATTTCAGACTAGCTCCAGTCTTTTTTAGTGGCACGTGACCCTATTACGTAGTATTTCAGTAGCGCTCACAAATTAATGACTTTCACTCGCTATTATTAATGACTTTCATAGCCAAAAACAATTAATATACTGTGGCAACAAAGTTAAAAAAATCCAATGTACTTTCCACATCGATCTCTGTACGAATGATTTGTTTTTGTTTAAAAAAAATAATTCAACATGATATTCTAGCTGTCTAAGCAATAAAACAAAAAAATAAGATATTGGCAGCAGGTGTGTGCATGATTTCTTTTATTTCAAATTTAAAAGAATTTACTTCAACAAACAGGTTGTAAAAATTACTGATCTATAACCTGTCGACCTAGGCAGGGTATGATGCTCAAGTGAGTATTGCCAACCTTGTTCTCAACAATCCTTGGGGACGAGGTTGCCTAAGTTACTAAGTAGATGGATAAATGTTTTATTAAAAAATATTAAAAAATCAATAGAAAAGAATACTACTTTAATTTATCCCACGATACAGAAAGAGACAGAATTTACTGTCTAATTAAAGTTTGTTTTTATGTTATTCTTCCAATATGTAGCGCAAACATCAACGTAGTCTAGTAAATTAAACTCATCATTTTTCCCTTTTGCGATAGCGCGCTAAAATAAGCAGGGTTACAAAAGCAGGACAGACATCGAAGCGCGAAAGCAGAAAAGAGAGACATGTATCCTGTCTAACATTAACGCTGCTCTGTACCTCCATAATTAGGGATCGTCTCCAAGATCGTTTCAGTTTTGATACGAATTGAAACGATTTTCATCGTATGGAAATCGTTTCAATAATTTTTTTACATCGTTTCATAATCGCATCATGAAACGAATTAAATGTTTCATATTTTATTTGTGAAACGATTTTGTATAAACTACGTAAAAATGAAACAATTGTGAAACGATTTTGAAACTATTTTGAAACGATTAGAAAAAATTCTGAAACGATTTGATACGATTGTCAAAATATTATTTGTGATACGATGTAAAAGTCTTTGAAGTTATTGAAACGAATTTTGAAACGATGTTGAACTAATTAAAAACCAATTAAACTTATATATAAATGTAAAATTATTGTTTCTCTTTCTTTTATTCAACACAACATCGACATCATCAACAACATCTTTTATCGTAAATATCGTAAAACAGTTTTTCAAAACTAAAAAAAAAAAGTTTTTCTTAAAACTAACAATTTCCTTTAAAATGAAAAATATTGCGATGAAAAAAAATTTAAGAACGAAGAACAGCGATAGAAAAGCTTTGTTAGATCGCATTTTAAAAATTTAAGAACGAAACGCGGTGATAGAAATGCTTTTTTAGATCGCATTTTAAAAATTTAAGAACGAAGAACGGCGATAGAAAAGCTTTTTGAGATCGCATTTTAAGAGTTTAAGAACGAAAAGCGGCGATAGAAATGCTTTTTTAGATCGCATTTTAAAAATTTAAGAACGAAATGCGGCGATAGAAATGCTTTTTTAGATCGCTTTTTAAAAATTTAAGAACGAAGAACGGCGATAGAAAAGCCTTTTGAGATCGCATTTTAAAAATTTAAGAACGAAATGCGGCGATAGAATTGCTTTTTTAGATCGCATTTTAAAAGTTTAAGAACGAAGAACGGTGATAGAAAAGCTTTTTGAGATTGCATTTTAAAAATTTAAGAACGAAAAGCGACGATAAAAATGCTTTTTTAGATTGCATTTTAAAATTTAAGAACGAAGAACGGCGATAGAAAAGCTTCGTTAGATCGCGTTTTAAAAAGTTAAGAACGAAATGAGGCGATAGAAATGCTTTTTTAGATCGCATTTTAAAAATTTAAGAACAAAGAACGGTGATAGAAAAGCTTCGTTAGTTCGCATTTTAAAAATTTAAGAACGAAATGCGGCGATAGAAATGCTTTTTTAGATCGCATTTTAAAAATTTAAGAACGAAGAACGGCGATAGAAAAGCTTTTTGAGATCGCATTTTAAAAATTTAAGAACGAAGAACGGCGATAGAAATGTTTTCTTAGATCGCATTTTAAAAATTTAAGAACGAAGAACGGCGATAGAAAAGCTTTTTGAGATCGCATTTTAAAAGTTTAAGAACGAAAAACGGCGATATATTTTAGATCGCATTTTAAAAATTTAAGAACGAAAGGTGGCGATAGAAATGCTTTTTTAGGGGCTGTTCACATGGAGGCGGGCTGGCTCGGCTAGCCGGGGTGATTTTCATCTTGTGTTCATATGAAGTTTTTTACATCTCGGCCAGCCGGGATGGAAAAGTTGTTTACATTTCACAAAAGATTCATAAACAATGAAGACAAAAGAATATATTTTGAACTTTCAATAATTGATGAGAATTTTTATATTCTATTGTTAATTTCATCTCGCCTAGGCGGGCTGGCTCGCCTGTCATATGAACACATTTTTATTTTTCTATGTGTTTCTTAAGATAAAAATTTAAGATTGAAGAACGGCGATAGAAAAGCTTTTTGAGATCGCATTTTAAAAATTTAAGAACAAAATGCGGCGATAGAAATGCTTTTTGAGATCGCATTTTAAAAGTTTAAGAACGAAGAACGGCGATAGAAATGCTTTTTTAGATCGCATTTTAAAATTTAAGAACGAAGAACGGCGATAGAAAAGCTTCGTTAGAGATCGCATTTTAAAGGTTTAAGAACGAAAAGCAGCGATAGAAAAAAATACGTTGAGAAAGAAATGCCCTAGAATTACTTTAATAAATACGAAAGTTAAAAATTTTCTTATAATATACACTTATTTAAAAAAAAAAAGAAGATAAAGCAGAGATGTGTTTGAAATAAAAAAAACATTTCTCTTTATTCTCATTATCACCTACCATCGCGACACATCGAGACGGATTTTGTCACGATAATAGAATCTTTTTATAAATAATGTTTTTTATATACGCGATTTTTTACGATGTAGAAATTTACCTATGTGACAGCGCGTAGGTTTTATTGAGAGACCTTTATTAGATTAATAATTTCTTTTATTCTTTTATGTTAAAAGAATGTAAAAGAAACACCTTGAAAGGATTTTAAAACAATCTAAAATAAATATACTGAAACGATCATAATGATACGATTTTGAAACGAATTATGGTATGTGAAATGATTTCAAGTAAATATAATAAAACAATCTTGAAACGATTATGAAAGGATTATGAAACGATTTTATTTTTTAATGAAACGATTTACAAAATAGTGAAACGATTTCCATACGATCTGAAACGATTTCAAAAAATTAAACATTACTTTAAAATCGTTTCAAATTCGTATCACATGCTATGCTAATTAAAAAATGAAACGATTTGAAACGATTTTTTTTGAAACGATCTCGGAGACGATCCCTTAGACCTTTTAAAAGCATACATCATACATTAATGTCCAACGAAACCCTCATAATTCGCCATTTTTAGCTTCCAAATTTTTAAACTTAACAAAACACAAAAAATGTTTTAGCTACCTCCTAAATAAAAAATATTATTTTTACCGGAGAGAAGCAAAGAAAAATTAGAAATAAAATAATAATAGTTAATTGCGGAAGAAAGGACTAGAAGACTAGAAGGACTAGAAGAGAAAGGGCTAAGGGTGAACACAGCAAAGTCTAAAGTTATGATTAGTAGCATTGCAGCCAAGTGTGACCTTGTAGTTGGAAAGTGGCCTTGTGGAGTTTGCAGGAAAGGGGTTGGTAGTAACTCAATTTTTTGTCAGACTTGCAAGCATTGGGTACATAAGAAGTGCAGTAGTATTGGTGGAAGGTTAAGAGCTGACATTCAGTTTGTATGCAAGCGTTGCAAAGGTGAGATTATAGAGAATGAAGTATTTCCAGCTTTAATGATGTACAACAGTGGCTCGTTAGAGATAGTTGAGAACTTCTGTTACTTAGGTGATATGTTGGGCAGTGAAGGGGGTGTTGGAAGAAGTGTTACTTGCAGGATAGGTTCTGCTTGGAAAAGGTTCAGAGAGTTACTGCCTTTGTTGACTAGCAGAGTCTTGTCAATTGAGGTAAAAGGTAGGTTGTATGAGGCCTGTGTAAGAAGTGTTATGTTGTACGGTAGTGAGACATGGGCAGTGAAGCAGGAAGATCTTGACCGTTTAGAAAGGAATGATATGAGAATGGTTAGGTGGATGTGTAACGCCAGTCTGAGAGACAGAAGGAGTTCAGATGAGCTAAGAAGCAGGCTAAGTATCCGTAGAATTAAAGATGTTATCCAGATAAGAAGATTGAATTGGCTGGGGCACTTGGAAAGAATGGAGGAGGATAATTGGGTAAGAAAGTGTAGAGACTTGATAGTTCCTGGGGCAAAGCCCAGAGGCAGACCGAGAAAGACTTGGCAGGAGGTTATAAGGACAGACTTGATACAGAGGAAGTTGAGTTTAGATCTAACACAGTCTAGATCAGATTGGAAGAGGGTCATTAATATACCCCGTCCAACCCATGCTAGCATGGAAAACGGACTTTAAGCCGAGAATGATGATGATGAATTGCGTAAATATTAAAGTTCAACGCAGAAAAAACGGCATTTTATTAAATATATTTTAGCGTTTTCTGCAATGATTTAATCAAACTACATTGGTGACAAACTGTTTTTAATGATGCAGTTGAAGCACAAAACTAACTGTTTTTTTTGCTAAGAGTTTGTTGTTCGTGCATTGCCGTAGGAGGCAACTGAACTATGCTGTGGAAAAACAAATACTTTTTTCTGTTGTTATATCTTTGGCTATTTTTTACACGTCTGATTGCACAAGGCCTAGGGACTTTTTATGTGCGATTTTACCACGTCAAATAATTGCCGACGCAAAGGTACATGTTTTGAAAATATGTCGGTAATTGCCTCGGCAAATGCGAGTGCCGTTTCAAATTACAAAGGTTGAAACCGCCCTTATTCCTACTCGTGCTGGAGAGCACCCTCTCCCTTCCCCCTTCAACCTTTTATGGACTTATAGTCACACCTTGATATTTTGTTACTTATATTTGCCTTCCAAAATATATCCTTTTGAAATAAAAACCATACCCAAATGTGTGACATGTTGAATGATCAGTAACTTTCACAACCTGCGTCTCAAATAAAAGTCCTTTGAAATAAAAATCATGCACAACTTGCGTCTCAAATAAAAAGTCCTTTGAAATAAAAATCATGCACATTTTATTTTTCGTTTGATTGCTCAGCTATGTGAGAACATATGCAGAATTATTTCTATTTTTTTTTAAAAAAAATAATCGTTCGTAAAGAACTTTATGCAGGATTATTTTAATTTTTTTTAAAAAAAATAATTGTTCGTAGAGAGCTTTCGTTTCACTTTGCCGCGCGAAGGTATATGTTCTGGCTATGCAGTCAGTAATAATTAAAGCGCTACTGAAATAATACGTAACTGGGTCATGTGCCACTAAAAAAGACTGGAGCTAGAATGAAAATTTTTAACGAAGAAGAAGGTCGAAGATAACCAAGATGGCGGTCGAGCGACAAGAAAAATAAATATTTAAAAAGCTATATCTGGAGTTACATGAAGTTTTAACAAAAATTAAATATATCATTTAGCATTTCTCATGCAAATCTTTCAGATAAGTCCAACTTGTAAAAGTACCTCGGGATCCCTTTAAGTTTAAGAAATTGTTTTATAGCTTGTAAAACTTTAAGCGTGGCTAATTGTTATCTTTTTTAATCTTGCTTCTCCTGTTTTATATTTTTCTGTAAAGAGTAGCTATTTTTTGGTCCTACAGTTTTGCATTTTGCATCGTGTTCTGTAGCTAAGTAACTTAATACTTCTTTTTTATATTTAGTTAAGACTTTGGTGGGCTTTCTCAAGATGAAATTGTTGAAATCAAAGATGTTTCTAGCTAGCTAGCTAGCTAATCTTGGCTTTATCACAAGATTGGGTGCTATTTTATACAATTTATAAAGAAACACAAAATGATTGCTTTGTATAAATTTAATGTATATAATAAATAAAATATTTATGCACAACTTGAAGTATTTTCTTCTAGCATGATAAACTAAAATGTTGAAACCGTCGACTCTGAATGACGTTTTAATTAATATAGATGTAACTAGGACCAAAAGTGACCCTTTGGACAATTTCGGACAGTTTAATATTTCATCTACATCATCTTTAATGGCCTCAGAATCCAAAGTAACGTTTTTTATTCAGTTAATAAACAAATTTTAAGCATACATTCAGGCTCTATAGGCCGTTTTTCACATATTTCTCACATTTGGGCCAAAAATAACCCTTTGGACAATTTCGGACAGACTAATATTTCATCTACATCATCTTTATTGGCCTTAAAATCCAAAGTAATGTTTTTTATTCAGTTAATAAACGAACTTTAAGCATACATTAAGGCTCTTAAGGCTGTTTTTCACATAGTTCTCACATTTGGCCCAAAAATAACCCTTTGGACAATTTCGGACAGTAATAAAATTAAGTAATTTTCATTCCAGATATTTAACCTAACCTGTGGACCATAGAAAACATGTTTTCTTAACTTTATTCCAGAGATATTGTGGAAGACATTCATCTAAATGATAATTTTTAAGTCTTTTTTAGACATTTTGGCCTAAATTTACCAATTTCGGACAGGTGTCCAAAATTTTTTCTTTTAATAATATGGAAAATTTATCTAAGATTATTATTCTTTTTACAGAATATAAAAATCTTATTTTGTTCTTGAGATATCCTGTTTTAACTGAGAGGGTAAATCGAATTATTTTTTCGTAGCATTTTTGTCTGCTACGAAACAGCCGTGCTATCTCTGCTGGCTCGACAGTAGTGGCAGATATGGGCCACCGTAATCTTGCAAATAAATCAAAACAAATATAAAATAATATTAATTTGTAATTAGTTTCGATTTTTAACCTTCCTCAGATAAAAGAACATATCTAGCTAGCTGCTATCATTATTATTTAAAAAGCCCTCCTAGCTGTGTGGAAATTTAACTATATGGGATTGGTTTAATCATCATTCACTGGAGATAATTATGGGCATTGTTTTATTCGATTTATAAACAAAATAATGTATGATATACCTCTTTTCTGATATTAAGAATGGAATAATAATCTGGACTTTCTTCATACTCATCTTCACCGTCCGCATCTGGGTCTGCCATCTTGAAATGTGCTTTGAGTGGGGGTGGGAGCAAAACAAAAGGGCGCTCTAGGGATGGCGTGTATGAGATTTTATTTAGCGAGAAAAGTGAAAAGAAATTCATCAACGTTGACGTTGAAAAACTTGATAAAAAACGTGCTCGAGAAAAAAAATCTATGCACTTAAGAGTGTCTTGGAAAACTTCGCAACTTAATCAAACATTTATGGATACAAGTTCGTGGAAGAAGTAATTGTAACCCCTTTTTACATGCGCTTACAATGATTTTCATCTTTAAGCTTTTTGTGTTCAATTTTAAGGTTTTATTCTTTGTTTTTGTATAATTATAACCTAGATCCCAGTGCTCTTTGTCTCCTTTTGGCACTGTGCTTAAAGGCGAATTTGATCAGGCTCCTCCCAGGTAACTTTTTTCAACCTCGTCACCAGGACTTGTTAGGCGTCACCACCTACATGAGTGCAAAATCATTTTTCTTCTTTAGGCTTTTTCTTGCTTTCTGATTTGATATGACACGATGTGTTAGTTCTGACCATGAGAAGATTATTTGACCGGGGATTGATAGCGCAGTCCAGGGATCAGTATCTCAGTTGATAAAGCGCTCGACTCATATCCAAAAGGGCATGGTTTCGATTTCCAAAACGGTAGGTAGTTGAGTAGAAATTTTAAGAGATTCCTGAAGCTTATAATGGGGTTCTAGAACCGGGAACAATGTATTGAGGCTAACC
Source organism: Hydractinia echinata (assembly GCA_030067915.1). Lineage (NCBI taxonomy): Eukaryota > Metazoa > Cnidaria > Hydrozoa > Anthoathecata > Hydractiniidae > Hydractinia > Hydractinia echinata. The sequence continues at coordinate 3,884,682 of JASGCC010000001.1, forward strand.
AGGTTTATAACTTGAGGGTGGCACTTAATAAAAGCAAGGGCATCTACAATCCCTCACAAATATTCTGAAACTGACTTCCCTTTCAATGTTGATGTGACTGATGTACACAAGTTGACAAGCATAAACAACATTGTAGTATGGGAAGGAAGTCGTCACGCAAACTGAAAAAGAGCTTTTGAAGCAGTCTCAATAATATTTTCAGGGATTGTAGGCATAAGTAATTTTAGTTACATGTTCTTATCATAGCCATAAGAAAAATTGATTGCTCTTACGAAGAAGTCACAGGTCATGCCGGATCAAAACAATATGCTTCTAAAAAACTTCTACTAAATGTTCCGAACGTCCTTATTACATTTGGGCGTTTTATATTTATAATATAAACATTACGGAAAAAATATTCATAATAAACGTTTTGTTTTGATTTCTTCGCCGCAACGGTGTTTTATATGTTTTGATCACAATGTCATTGTTTAAAACGAAATTGATTGGTTGAAATTGAATCGATCGATGAAATAGAAGAAATCAATCCTGCTTTCAGAATCGATCGACGTCGACCACTCGATCGCTACTGATCGCACAAGAGAAGGTAAATATTCATTACATGTGTGCGGATTCGATCGACGTCGATTGATTGACTACAGTCGTTGGGTGAAAACCCGCCCTGTCTTTAAGCCGGCGCAAATGATCAAACATTATATTTTTTTAAATATGTTTTCCAGCGATAACTGCTTGTTTGCGCAAAAGAAAAATATATGATGTCTGATGAAAATATCGTGATGAAATTTTAAAAGAGTTTTAGACCTTCATCAAACACGAATGCAAAAATGCATTGTTTATGACGTGTGTTTGGACAGGAAAATATCAAAGTATCAGAGCTCTATCCTCGTCCCCATGGTCTCTAAGCCATTATCACGGAGCGCCAAATTGAGTTTTCAAATTAATCAAGAAAGGGAAATGCTCTGGGAACGAGATTGTCGGCTGTTATATTAGATGAATATGTTTGGTCATTTTTGGTTGCCCTTTTAATGTGGATTTCGAGAAGAACCACGAAAAAACAAAACATGTGGGAGAATTAAAATATTCTTTCCACTCCTTGGAGATTAATATTTTTTTAACCTCGTCCCCAGGACTTGTTGTTAGTCCTACTAGGGACGAGCTTGAGTCATTTTGAATTCTTTCCAGCAATAAGTTTTTTGAAAATAAATATAACTGTGTCACGATTGGTAAGATTACTTCTTCTTTTCGGCAAGCGAATATTTCAAACTTATATCTAAAGGAACGAAAGGACGCCGACAAATTCACCGTTTAATTTGCTTTGTGTGAAACCTGCCGTTTTAATGGCTTTTTGCCTTCTTGATGATAGAGGTCGTTCGGTAAGGCTAAAGAGAATACGGACACAAAACTTTCGTCCGTCTGTTTGTGTGGCGTGTTTTTCTAGACGGGGGACGTCATACAGAAATTACCCACCGTGCATTGTATTTCCCGCCAAAACAATGACTTTCGCGGGTCAAAACAAACTTTTGCAAACTGGTTGAAAAAAATTCTGGAAACTGGAAACTTTTAGTGTCTTTCTGCTTTATATGATTATTTTTATTCGTTTAAAGGTTTATCGTAGTTATCGTAACAAGGATATGTTCCGAGGCAAAGATGTTTTGTGTCTACTGCAGTTTAGGCTAGTCTCAGGCTAGTTTTAGCTATTCTCGGATCCGGGTTAACATTTTCATATGTTGAAAAAGAAATCAAGGAACTTTTGAGAAAAATGAGTGGCATATTTGGATTTATCAGCAAAAATTATATAACATAGGAAATTTAGAATACCAAAAGATTATTAGAACAGGATTTATTGTAATTTAAAGTTTTTAAATTTTATAAGAGTTTGACCATAATATCTAACTGCAGTGAAAAATTTTCACTGCAGTTAATTTGTGTGGTCATTTCTTCATAAAACATCAAAAGTTTGGCTACTAATAGAGGCAGTTGTACTTAGTGTATAAACTTGAAAATTTGCATGTTTCCATAAATTTTGGTGCTGAATTTAAATATGTTGGTGATTTTTGTTGAAAATGATCAGAAAATTTCAAGCATGTTAACCCGGATCCAAGAATATAGCTATATGGGAGTCTGCCGCAAAATATGCGAGACTTTACATACAGGTCTAAAGAAGACTTCTCTTCAGCTAGCTCTTTTTGCCTTCAAGTAAAGCTTAGCTAACCTGCTGAGAAAGCGTTTAAACAAAAAATGACTATATATGTGTGATAGACCAGCAAAAAACTAGAGACATATAGCTAGTATAGTTAGCTAGCTAGGTATTCTTAACAATTCAGACTATGTTCACACATTGCGGATAGACGTCGTTCCGAAATGATTTTTGTTGCGGATAGGCCTCGCGTTCACACGGTTTCGAAGCTATCCGATATGCGAAACGGAATAATTTCGTTCCGCTATAAATAGTGAAATGATTCCGTTTCTCTGTTTTTTGAAAAACATGTTCACACGTCAATCCAGAACAATACGATTCCGAATTGAAACCTATCCGCAATATGTGAACATAGTCTCAGCCAAGAGACATATATTCTCGATCCGGAAAAACGTCATCTCCCTTAGCATGTAATATATTGGGCAAATCTCCTGCTAGCTACCATTTTCCAAATGTCACTCTGTTTATTTAAAAAAAAACGAAGTCAAAATGTTTAGCTAAGGGATTATCTCCCAAAAACAACAAATATAATCCTGCTTAGTTTTTCTGATCTTTTTCATGTATTGATTATTTTATTCCAAAAACCGAAATGCTAAAACCAAACTTTTCTTTAAAGCTCGACAATGGTGTGCAGCATTGTTAGGAATCTCTCCCATTAAATTCTACGGTCTTGGTCCTATCCAGCAGATTTCTTCTTAGTGAAGCATTGTTGAGATTGATACCTTTGATTCATAAAGCTGTGTTCATTTTAAAATCCCCACAATACATTTTGTGCCATCCTCCTTTCTTTTCACCTTCGTTTGTATCTTTTTTGCCTGCCAAGTAATGTTAGAGATTGCTGAAAACAAAGAAATATGTCAATTAAAAAGATATGATGGCTAGCCTAAGTTGGTGTTAGAATCACTTAAAGCCATTCTACCCAGAATCACCCAAAGTATATATAGATTAAAAACATACACTACACAAACAAACATAAAAACTAGGACTCTGTTTACCAGAAGATGGTCTAAGGATTCACATAAATAATAATAATAATAATAATAATAAATATTTAAAGTGGCTAGCCCAGAAAATCACAAAAACCTATAGTTAGTGGATTGTTTCCACTGGGGGCCACTAGAACAAAAAAGAAACAAAAAATGATAAACCTTAGACTGCCTCAGCTCAATCAAACATAGTAACATTTATAATCTGTGAAAATTGAAAAGAAAAAGAATAAAAAACAAAAATTAAAAAGTTAAAAAGTGATCTCCATTAGAATTTGCCAAATACATTAGAGATGGAAGTCTTAAACGAAAGCAGACTTCCATCACAGGTCACTTGGTCTGGAAGATTATTCCACACTTTTGCAGCTCTAAATGGGAAGGCTTTTTTGCCAAATTCCGTGTTGACCAAGGGAAGTGTGAACCTGTTTTTTGAAGCTCCTCTTGTTTGATGATTATGACAGTTTTTTGTCAAAAGTAATTTTGAGCGCATGTAATCAGGAGCAATGTGATTCATGGCTTTGAAAACTAATATGGCATCGTTTTGATGAGTAAATTATTCATTGAATATTCCCCTCTCTTTCCCAAGAAAGGTACGGACACATTTTAATCGTTTTTTCTAGTTTTCCCCAATCTACCTTGGGTGGCACAAGCCCATGCCGAGGAGCAGTAGTTGAAATATGGCATGACAAGTGCATTAATTAAAAGGTTTTTTGTGTGAGGTGTTAAACAGGATGCAATGGTTCTAATTTTAGAATATTTAATTAGTATTTTTCTATTTATGTCATTAATGTGCTTTTCCCATTGCATTTTTTGATCAAATGTTACCCCAAGATATTTAACTTTTTCGCTCCTCTTCAAAGGAATACCCATATAGTTGATAGTTTTGTTCTCAACTTTTTTTAACTGGCTGTGGTTGCCGAAAAAGATTGTTTCAGTTTTGTCCGTATTAATAGTCATTTTGTTATTATTCAGCCAGAGGTCGACTTGCGAAAGTTCTAACTCGACCTGGGAGACAAGGGTATCCAAGTTTTTATGAGACGAAATAATTATTGTATCATCTGCATATAGATGGTGGTAGTTTGAATTGATGACAGATTTTAAGTCATCAATATACAAAAGAAAGAGCAGGGGCCCCAACACAGATCCCTGCGGCACCCCAAAAGCGTCTTCATGAAGCAGATCTGATCCTGTGTCGTTTACAAGAGTCAGCTGCATTCGGCCCGTTAAGTAGGACTCGAACCAGTCAAAGGCAGCATCTCTGATGCCAAAACACCATAGTTTTTTTAACAAAATTTTATGATCAACAGTGTCAAAGCTTTTTCTTCCAACATTTAGGTACATAACCAGTAAATAAAGATTTGTTGAAAAGACTTGATAAATAAATACTTAAAACTGACGAACCTGCTTTTAGCAGTCGTGAACCAATTCCGTCCAAGCCTGTAGCTTTATTAAGTTTTAGTGAACTAATTATTTTCTCGACACTTTTGGTCTCAATACGAGCCCACCGAAAATCGTGTCTGCTAACAGGTGGATTAACATTAGTAGTGTCAGAAGAAAATTTAGAGGCTAGTTTGGCACCAACACTGACAAAAATGAATTGAATGTGTTGGAAATTTCTTTTGGGTGAGAAGTTTCTGTACCATCGTTTTGGACTACTCGTTTTATCGAGGTAGTATTGCCTGACTTATCAGGAACCAGTTTTTTTAGGGTTTTCCAAAGTTGTTTTGGCCGTTTTTGAAAGTCCTGCAAAACGTCATTATAGTACTCGTTTTTGAGTCGATTTTTGAGACCTATTACCTGGTTCCTTTTTTGTTTGAAAGCTTCCCAGTCTATGATGGATTTTGTTTTTGATGCTTTTTGTTTCAAGAAGTCTCTTTCTTTGATGGCTATTATTAATTCATCAGTGACCCATGCCTCAACACGGCCAGAAAATCTATGTGTTTTGAAAGGGGCATGTTTGTCAGCCACTGTTTTAACATTTTTATTCAGTTTCTCACATGCTTCATCAAGGTCATCATAATTATTAAAATATGACCAGTCTAAATTCCTGAGGTCCTTCAGAAAAGCCTCTTCACTGAAGTTCTTGTAGCTACGAACCTTGCATGTTTTAGGTTCAAATTTTGGCCTTTTGAATTTTCTGATCACATAAACTAAATTGTGATCACTGATGCCTAAATCCATGACACCAGTTTTAGAAATACAAGAACTGTTAGAAAGTATCAAGTCTATAAGAGTGCTACTATTTTCAGTAACACGAGTTGGCTCCGTAATATGTTGTTTTAGGAAAAGAGTGGAGCATAATTCCTTTATTTTGGAGGAAAGAGCATATTTTGAAAGCATGTTACAGTTAAAATCTCCCAAGATAAAAACTTCTTTTTCTTTTAGGAGCTTGTTAAAACACTGTTTAAAATGAGTACACAGGTTTTCAGTACTCTGCAAATCACTACCTCCAGGTGGCCTGTAAACCCCACACACGTAAATAGGTTTAGTTTTTTTCAGGCACACTTTCACCCATAGTGATTCAACATTTTCGAAGTAAAGGTGTTTCAAAAGGTGGCTATCCAAGTTTTCATTAACAAAAATCAGAACACCCCCACCTCGTCTATTCCGATCATTCCGATCATATAGACATAGTCTATAAAATGATTTAAAAGTTAGTTTACAGAAAGGAATTAGCCTCATTTATATTGTCTTCATACCTTCCACCCCCAATGTTGTATAAAGGGAAACTTAAGTTTTGAGCTTCTAGATCTTCAGAGGAGAAAATGCCAAAACGTTTCCAATAAAAATGTTGCAATGTGGCTGGTTTTCAGGTTAAAAAGTATATTATTGCATTTGCAAATTTTAGCCTATGGCTTGTAACCATTTATAGATGTTGTGCAAGACCAAATCTTTAGAGTGATTATTTCACAAGTTATCAACAAACTTGATTGTTTTCTTCCCTATTACGCATTTCTATTAAGTGTAGATTAAGCATAACCTATTCAACTGATAGGCATTCAACTGATAAGTATGTTTCTTCCCATTTAACAATTGCACAATAATTGTAGTCTTAAGTTTAAAAAATAAGAATAATGTAAACGTAATAAAGGAGGTTTTTATGACAGGTAAAAGGGACGTTTCTGTGGTAAAATTTTATTAGAATAGCTAAGTTCATTCTGGAAAGATTTGTTTGATTTTCATAAGTTATTCCCAATGACATATTCACTTTTTGTTAAAAGTTCATGTAACCCCAGATATCATTTTTTAAATATTTGTTTTTCTTGCCGCCTTGATGGCCGCTTCGATCTTCTTGTTCGTTTGAAATTTCAGACTAGCTCCAAGCCTTTTTAGTGGAACGTGACCCTATTACGTAGTATTTCAGTAGCACTCACAAATTAATGACTTTCACTCGCTATTATTAATGACTTTCATAGCCAAAAACAATTAATATACTGTGGCAACAAAGTTAAAAAAATCCAATGTACTTTCCACATCGATCTCTGTACGAATGATTTGTTTTTGTTTAAAAAAAATAATTCAACATGATATTCTAGCCGTCTAAGCAACAAAACAAAAAAATAAGATATTAGCAGCAGGTGTGTGCATGATTTCTTTTATTTCAAATTTAAAAGAATTTATTTCAACAAACAGGTTGTAAAAATTACTGATCTATAACCTGTCGACCTAGGTGGGGTATGATGCTCAAGTGAGTATTGCCAACCTTATTCTCAACAATCCTTGGGGACGAGGTTGCCTAAGTTACTCAGTAGATGGATATATTTTTTATTAAAAAATATTAAAAAATCAATAGAAAAGAATACTACTTTAATTTATCCCACGATACAGAAAGAGACAGAATTTACTGTCTAATTAAAGTTTGTTTTTCTGATATTCTTCCAATATGTAGCTCAAACATCAACGTAGTCTAGTAAATTAAACTCATCATTTTTCCCTTTTGCGATAGCGCGCTAAAATAAGCAGGGTTACAAAAGCAGGACAGACATCGAAGCGCGAAAGCAGAAAAGAGAGACAGGTATCCTGTCTAACATCAACGCTGCTCTGTACCTCCATGATTATACCTTTTAAAAGCATACATCATACATTAATGTCCAACGAAACCCTCATAATTCGCCATTTTTAGCGTCGACTTATAACTGCTGTGGCTATATTCGCACTTATTAGAATACTGTGGCAGCTTCTAAATTTTTAAACTTAACAAAACACAAAAAATGTTTTAGCTACCTCCTAAATAAAAAATATTATTTTTACCAGAGAAAAACAAAGAAAATAAGAAATAAAATAATAATAGTTAATTGCGTAAATATTAAAGTTCAACGCAGAAAAAACGGCACTTTATTAAATATATTTTAGCGTTTTCTGCAATGATTTAATCAAACTACATTGGTGACAAACTGTTTTTAATGATGCAGTTGAAGCGCAAAACTAACTGTTTTTTTTCTAAGAGTTTGTTGTTCGTGCATTGCCGTAGGAGGCAACTGAACTATGCTGTGGAAAAACAAATACTTTTTTGCGTTGTTATATCTTCGGCTATTTTTTACACGTCTGATCGCACAAGGCCTAGGGACTTTTTATGTGCGATTTTACCACGTCAAATAATTGCTGACGCGAAGGTACATGTTTTGAAAATATATTGGTAATTACCTCGGCAAATGCGAGTGCCGTCTCAAATTACAAAGGTTGCAACCGCCCTTAATCATACTCGTGCTGGAGGGGGAGGGGTGATGCAGCCCCCTCTCCCTTCCCCCTTTAACTTTTTCTATAACTTTTTATGGGCTTATAGTCACACCTTGATATTTTGTTACTTATATTTGCCTTCCAAAATATATCCTTTTGATATAAAAACGTTAAAAATGTTGAATGATCAGTAACTTTCACAACCTGCGTCTCAAATAAAAGTCCTTTGAAATAAAAATCATGCACAACTTGCGTCTCAAATAAAAAGTCCTTTGAAATAAAAATCATGCACATTTTTTTTTTCGTTTGATTGCTCAGCTATGTGAGAACATATGCAGAATTATTTCTATTTTTTTTTTAAAAAAAATAATCGTTCGTAAAGAACTTTATGCAGAATTATTTTAATTTTTTTAAAAAAAATAATTGTTCATAGAGAGCTTTCGTTTCACTTTGCCGCGCGAAGGTATATGTTCTGGCTATGCAGTCAGTAATAATTAAAGCGCTACTGAAATAATACGTAACAGGGTCACGTGCCACTAAAAAAGACTGGAGCTAGAATGAAAATTTTTAACGAAGAAGAAGGTCGAAGATAACCAAGATTGCGGTCGAGCGACAAGAAAAATAAATATTTAAAAAGCTATATCTGGAGTTACATGAAGTTTTAACAATTAAAGTAAATATATCATTTAGCATTTCTCATGCAAATCTTTCAGATGAGTCCAACTTGTAAAAGTACCTCGGGATCCCTTTAAGGTTGCCATTTTAAATTTCCGCACATGCCAGTAGACCAAAAAGTTTTTTTGTACCGAAAACGACTAATCCAAAACATTCACCATTTTTTTCATTCTTAATGCAGAGAGCCTTGCATTTTGTGAATATTTGTGTGATTTCAGGAGAAAACTGCAATAATTTATGTTGCAATCCAATTATTTGGCCAAAATTAATCATTCTTTTTTTATTTTAATCACAATGATGTTATAACACATTTTTCACCACAGTCTAGACAATGTCTGATTAGAATGTTCCATACAAACAAAACTTTGTAAAGGTTAACGATAGTCACAACATTTTTAATTTAGTGTTTAACGTTTTTTGTTTTTTTTAATGTAATGTATCTTACATTTTTCTGGCTTGAGAGTCATTGTCAAGATGACAATAAATAAATAATTATTTAGATGTGTTGCTGTGCACTTGTTTGCTTTTATGGATAATTGCTTTCAGTGGTGTAGAATCCTCGTAAATTATCCTTATTGCTTACAAATTAGTAAGTATTTAATAATGTCAAAAATAATTAGTTTGTATCACCGATACTTGTTACTTTGTCTTTATTGAGTTTGCTAAAATTATAAAATGGCAAGCATTACGGCTACTAAACTTTCTCTTCGTTATATTTTTTGCTGCTTTTCTACACTAAAAAAACAACATTTTTTCGCAGAATTCTTGCAAAACTACCAGTGCTTCACTTTTTTATGTCATCAAATTATTGCAGTCTGATTGTTCTTGCTAATAACTGCTGCTGTTAGTAATTTTATGCTGACATGTTTTTTAGTTAATTTTGAGGGCCCAAAGGTATTCCTGATTGTTTCTTTTTTAGGGAGAAAAAATAAATAAAAAATATGGCAAACAATATTATTGATACTTCTGATCAAAAAAGCAAAGAAGGGGATGCTAAAACACAGTTTGATGTCATTTGTAATGACTTGGACCTGAATGAAAGCATCAAAACAAAAGCATGGGATGAATTTGAACAAATCAATCGCAATGTGACACTTGAGGTATTAATTTCATTTTCTCTGTTTGAAGCCATTTTTTTAACTAAGTTACCAACCTTTGTTCAGGGCTGGTTGTGAGTAAAATGACTGGCGTGCGGTAGGTCACACTCTTAAAGTCGCACGCCTGAGTTCTTTTTAGGGGTGCGATGAAGGGTAGTAGGCCTGCATTTCTTCTCTCTGCTCCTGTGGAAAACGAACGACACACCTCTTTTCTAAAGATTTCACAAAAACCTGCAAAGATTTCCATTCGATGAAAACTTTGTGTATATCAAACCCAGCAGCTGTTAATGGAATTTGAAAATGCCGACATAACTTTGTTATAGCATATTTGCCGTTTTCTGGATCATTCTCCCAATATTGAGGTTCAAGCCATGTCAACAGGCTGTACACATCATCATTTTCATTGAAATAAATGGAAAACCTCTCCTTGATGAGTCGAACAAAAATTTCGACAGGGGTAGTTCGTAAATTCAGAGCAGATTCAGCAGAGTGGAGTTGGTGTAAATCATGTCTTCTAGTACAACGTCGATGTAATCGTGTTTTTTTGTGGCCAGTCTTGGGATAATTACTTATAAGCACGACTTGGTCAACTCCATCGTCATCATGTTGTAGTTGAATCGAGAACCTCTTCAGGTAACTGCTGATGGCGTCATCCAATGTTTCTCGTTGTAGATCTTCTAAATACGAGAGCAACAATGTAACGGCAGGCTTCACGTCAAACGCCATTAACAACTCTTTCTCAAAAATTAGCGACAAAGGGCTGATACTGTTGAGCACATCAAGATAGACAGCGACATCACACATAAACCTGTATGATTTTAATTTTAGGCGAATTCCAATAGCTTTGGCACGTGTTTCACCTCGACATGTTATTAACGCAGGCCAATTATGGAGGAGTTTTTTTAATCCTTTGTGGCGATGATTCACAAAACGGGTCCCATGTATTTTTGACATTGGCTAGTGCGTGATACCCAATGCTATTGCGGCATTTTTTACTTCTGATTTTAGTTTGCCAGAGTTCCTTAATAAAAAGAACATGGTTACATAAAACTGATCACACTCTTCGAGTCTGGGTATATCAGAAACGGCTTTCTTAATGGCTAACTCGATGGTTAATGCAGTGTATCGTTACCAACCATGGTCGTTCCTCCTTCATTCGCGTGAGAGCTCCACTGTACTGCCCCATATTCACAGCAGCTCCATCAGCAGTGGCAGTAACTAACTCTGTGTCGTAGTCAGGCAGGGGTACATTACCAGCTTGAATATTTCGTGCAGGGTTTTCTACTGCAAAAACTGAATATAACGCCATCTTCAACGATTCAGCATCTCCACCACCGAATTCATTCATTTCCTGAAGCGCACCCACAAAGTAAGCAGGCTTTCCACCCCTTTTCGAACGAGTAAAAACAAGTTCTTTCTCGTTGCCTGTTTTTCTGGCTAGGCTTCCACAGATAGCAAAGCAGAGAAATTTTTGCTAGCAATGATTTCGGCAATCTTCTCACGAGTTGCATTTGCTAGATAATGTATGAATTCCCATGCTGAAACATTACCAGCTTTGTTGTTGTGCCGTCCCTTGATCAGTTTAATACCATTCTCCCTTTGGCAGCGCACCAAAAGTTCAAAATGCTTGTGTTGCATCGACGGCGTCAAAACCATCTGATATGCTGTCAGAAATAATTATAAATACGCATTGAACGCTGAGTCTTCCAATGATGTTCTTATATCGGGTTGGTGGCATCGTTTTTGATTGGCGAGAACAACTTTTCCACCTTCTGGTTGGTTGTTGTCGATAGCAGTAGACTGCCTGTGCATTTCTCCGGGAAGGTGGTGATCAACCTGAATAATATGAACTCAACATTATATCTCTTTCTGACAAAAAATAAATAAATAGATGAACAGGATTGTCACATTTCTGTCAGTTTATGCTCCACAGTGTGGACTCAGTGAGGAAGATAAAGATAAGTTTTATGATGAGTTAATAGCAGTCACATCAAAGTTTGGAGACACTGAACTTGTCATGGTGGGCGGCGACTTTAATGGTCATGTTGGAAAGTCATCTGAAGGTTATAGAGGTGTGCATGGAGGCTATGGATTTGGGAGCAGAAATAAGGAAGGGGAGAGATTGCTTGAGTTTGGAATGGCAACGGACATGGTGGTTTGCAACACATCATTCAGTAAGAGACCGAGTAGGCTGATAACATATGAGTCAGGTGGTTGTAAGACACAGATAGATTACTTCCTGGTTAGAAAGTCAGACAAGAAAGTGGTGAAGGACGTGAAAGTTATATCAGGGGAAGAGTGTGTTTCCCAGCATAGGTTGCTGGTTTGTGATATTATCTTGAAGAGTGTTAAAGAAGCCAAGGGAAAGTACAGGCCCCGTCGAAAAGTCTGGAAGCTGAAGGAAGAGATTGTAGCAAGACAATTTAGTGCAAAAGTTCAGCAGTTAGCCCACAATGGTCAATGTGATAGTGACAATGTTGAAAGTACTTGGACTACTTTGAAGAATTGTCTTCTAGAAGCTTCTGATGATACCTGTGGGTGGACGAAAGGACCAGCTAGACATAGACAGACCTGGTGGTGGAATAATGAGGTTGACCAGTGTATAAAGGAAAAGAGGAAACTTTGGAAAGAGTGGAAGTCAGGTGGTAGTAAAAATATTTACTTAGAAGCTAAGCGTCGTGCTCGTACAGCAGTGTATAAGGCAAAATCAGAAGCAGAGAGAAACAGATTTGCAGATGTGTTAAGAAGGGAAGACCAGCGCAATGAGGTATTCAAGATAGCAAAGCAAATGAAGAAGACTAATCAAGATGTTGTAGGTGAGAAGTGTATACGTAATGACGAAGGTGTTTTGGCTAGCACAGAGGAGGAGAAAAGGGTAGCTTGGAAGAATTATTATCAGAGGTTGCTTAACACTGACTTTGATTGGGATGAGGATAATTTGTCTGATGATGATGTTGTAGAAGGGCCAGCTATGCAGATCAAGACAGAATGGGTAGTGGAGGCTATTAGGAAATTGAAGATTGGCAAGGCTGCAGGAGTATCAGGTATTGTTGCAGAGATGGTAAAAGCATCTGGATATATTGGAGTTGAGCTTATTACAAGTCTTGCTAACCAGATTATAAAGGATGGTGCTATTCCGAGTGAGTGGCAGTTGAGTGTAATAGTGAATTGTTTCAAGGGCAAGGGTGATGCATTAGAAAGGGGTAACTATAGAGGTTTGAAGTTGGTTGATCAAGTAATGAAAGTTATTGAAAGAGTGATTGTTAAGTTACTTAGAGAAAGGATTGATATAGATAAGATGCAATTTGGTTTTGTTCCAGGGCGTGGCACTACAGATGCAATATTTTTACTCAGACAGCTTCAGGAAAAGTATTTAGGAAAGAGAAAGAATCTCTATTTTGCCTTTGTAGATTTAGAGAAAGCTTTTGATAGAGTGCCACGTAAAGTTATTTGGTGGGCTATGAGAAAATTAGGTGTGGATGAGTGGCTAGTTACGATGGTACAGTCTATGTACAGCAATGCTAGAAGTCGTGTCAGGATTAACGATTCACTTAGTGATGAATTTAGTGTAAATGTTGGTGTACATCAGGGTTCTGTACTTAGTCCTTTGTTGTTTGTTCTAGTCTTAGAAGCGCTGTCGATGGAGTTCAGAACAGGTTGCCCATGGGAGTTATTGTATGCAGATGATTTGGTTCTCATAGCAGAGTCGATGGAAGAATTAGTTAAAAAGTTTGAGAAGTGGAAGAAAGGACTAGAAGAGAAAGGGCTAAAGGTAAACACAGCAAAGTCTAAAGTCATGATTAGTAGCATTGCAGCCAAGTGTGACCTTGTAGTTGGAAAGTGGCCTTGTGGAGTTTGCAGGAAAGGGGTTGGTAGTAACTCAATTTTTTGTCAGACTTGCAAGCATTGGGTACATAAGAAGTGCAGTAGTATTAGTGGAAGGTTAAGAGCTGACATTCAGTTTGTATGCAAGCGTTGCAAAGGTGAGATTATAGAGAATGAAGTATTTCCAGCTTTAATGATGTACAACAGTGGCTCGTTAGAGATAGTTGAGAACTTCTGTTACTTAGGTGATATGTTGGGCAGTGAAGGGGGTGTTGGAAGAAGTGTTACTTGCAGGATAGGTTCTGCTTGGAAAAAGTTCAGAGAGTTACTTCCTTTGTTGACTAGCAGAGTCCTGTCAATTGAGGTAAAAGGTAGGTTGTATGAGGCCTGTGTAAGAAGTGTTATGTTGTACGGTAGTGAGACATGGGCAGTGAAGCAGGAAGATCTTGACCGTTTAGAAAGGAATGATATGAGAATGGTTAGGTGGATGTGTAACGCCAGTCTGAGAGACAGAAAGAGTTCAGATGAGCTAAGAAGCAGGCTAAGTCTCCGTAGAATTAAAGATGTTATCCAGATAAGAAGATTGAATTGGCTGGGGCACTTGGAAAGAATGGAGGAGGATAATTGGGTAAGAAAGTGTAGAGACTTGATAGTTCCTGGGGCAAAGCCCAGAGGCAGACCGAGAAAGACTTGGCAGGAGGTTATAAGGACAGACTTGATACAGAGGAAGTTGAGTTTAGATCTAACACAGTCTAGATCAGATTGGAAGAGGGTCATTAATTATCCCGTCCAACCCATGCTAGCATGGAAAACGGACGTTAAGCCGAGAATGATGATGATGATGAACAGCATGCGTAAAATAAACGACTCCAACCTGATGTTTCGTTACAACCTTAGTTCCTTCTGTAAAGGCCTTTATAGATGCAACAGCAACACCTTTCAGAGTTAGAATTTTTTTTTTGAGTTCTTCTTTATATTTGGCACAGACTTTGCACCATATCTCAGCCACATAGGTTTTTCCGTTTATATTTTCAACCTTTTGAACCAATCACCTCTCCTTTTCCCCAGGACTCAAAAGTTGCCATTTCCTTAGTAACACCTTTCGATTTCTTTTCGTTGGAAGCCATGTTTTAAAACAAGCAACACATTCGCGAAGTTTTGGAATATTTTTACGTTTTCGAATAAATAAGTTGCTTCACGTTACTACAAAATAGAACGTCTTCACTGAATGAAAATTATTCGATTTCTAAAACCCAAGTTGCTACAAAATAGAACGTCTTCACTGAATAAAAATATTAAAAGTCGCACCAGTTCATTGTAAACAAAGATTTTTGTGCTAAGAAGATTTACTGCAGATTAAGTTCACCATAATTCAAGTCCAAAATAATTTTATTTAATATTATTATTTAATTAATCTGTCTTTGAAGGATTATCTTAACATTTTAGTTCGAAAATAAAAGTTACTGGCGTTTTCTCAAATCTCAAATCTAGACATCAAAATTCAATGTTTAAAATATATTATTTAATGTTATAATTAAAACGTACTAAATGATCTGTATTTTTTCTAGGGTGACAGTCTTCATTGGTTGGTTTGTGCACTATATGTTTCGTGTCGCAAAGCATTTTTAGTAAAAGATCCATCCACAGATGCACCTTCCATTCCTTTAGCCAAACTTTTAAATTTGTCGAAACTAAGGTAAATTTGTATGCTTAAAGTTTGAATAGCAAAATACTGTTATATTGTTCTTAAATTGCAGACTTTTCCTAAAAAGAAAAATAGTACAACTTAGTAGTACAGTCACACCTGTGTTAATTGCCACCTCTCTATAACAACCACCTGCTTACAATGACCACTTTAAAATACGTCCCTCTGATTTTAGTAGTAGTTAAAGCGGCCTATAGTGGCCACTTCCCTGAAGTAATAAACAGCCACAAAATGAGGCACCCTGGATACCAACCTGTATGTATAGCAGCAAAAAATATGCCTCACTGCTGAAGCTTTTTGTTTTTGTGGCGAAGCAAAGCCACTTACATGCTGCGTAATAACAATTCTTGACAGGGCGTTTTCCTCACATGAAAGTATTATTAAAGATTATCATGTGCAGTATACTTTATTTAATAGTACAAATATATATTTACAAGTTTGACTGTATGTAGAATTATTTATTTTATGTCAGTATATCCTCTCTTTTTTTAGTATGCTTCATTTCTTTCAAAAAGTTCACAAGTGGCTTGACATGGGCAAGCATGGGACTGCACTGAGTGCAAAAGTTGAACAACTAGAAAGAAATTTCTCTGTATCTTCAATTGTATTTGAGAAGTATTTGTCAATATTTGATGATATCTACATAAAAAATTGGACAGAAAGTACAAAGAGAGGAAGAAGGTATTATGATTTTAATCTATTTTTGTCATTTTTACTGTTTATTTTGGTTTAATGTCAGGGGACATACCTTGACGGCTTAGAATAATAAAACACTAATCAGCTAAAACTAAGATGGTCCTTAAGAATTTTTAGGTATTACAGTTTTACCTATTTTTGATATTTTCACCATTTATTTAGAAGGTCCTTATTACACAATTTGGTAGTCTTGTACAATATTTATCAGAGGTCATAGCTTTACAGGGTTTGGCATACAACATTAATCTGCTGTGACTGACAAGGAATTCTGATGTTAAAGGGACACACTTCTTTGCTGTACAGTAAAACTTCAAATAAAATGAAACCATTTTAACTGATCAAAGTAAAGCTTTCACAAAAGAAAGGAGTATTGCTTTCGACTTTTTAATGATGACAAAAACAAAAACATTTTTTGCTGCAGGAAAAATAAACTATACCATATTTTGTGAATTTTTTTACTCAAAATAGAGTTAAAATTTGATAGACTTGCAAGACTTTTAATGCGAGTGTGTTTGGAGCAAAAACCTTTCTGTTAATACAAGTAATTCAAGTAAATTGTTTAAATATTTGTTTTAGTCAAAAAGGCCTGACAGCACTAACAACAAGAGACATATTCAATTTTTGCTGGACGTTATATGTCCGTACTAAAGGTTTGCCACTCTATTCGTTTTTATCGCTATTTTATTTCTTGTCAATAACGCAATAAGGCAGCATTATTTTTAAATTAATTTGTAGTTTGATGTAAACATAAAAATGTATTTTTTACTTTTTTGCAGCTAATTATCCAGAAATTAGTGATGACCTTGTTAATTCTTATCATCTGCTTATTTGTTGTGTGGATATCATTTTTGCCAATATTCTTTCATCAAAGCAGTTCAAGTCTTCGTTAAATCCTAATTTTAAAGGTATGTGCATTTTGCTGTAAAAGTGAGTAAACTCTGTTATTGTGTTGTTTGTTTAAATGTAGTACCTTGTTTTAGGCGTGCCAAAAGATTTTATGCATTTTGAATACAATGATGTACCGTCTATTATTGATGATCTTTGTCAACTCTATGAAGGTGGTGTTATATTCATTGATTGATTAAGTTTTATTGAGTGACTACATTTTATTTGGTAAACTAACAATTGTATTGAAAGCAGCCTCTATATCTGTATATTAATACCTATTTTTAATCTCTAAGATTTTTCCCTTGCATGTTTGCTTGTTTTAGTCTATCATACTTTATTAACTTATATAACGAGAATGTCATTTTGTCAATGTAACTGTTTTCTGTCTTTCCCTATGCAATTTATAGTTGTGCTTTCACATGAAATAGCAAATGCAATATGCTATCCACTGCAATTGGCTAAAGGCAAATTTCAGTGGATTTTTCCCCAGGCTAACAGCTTTTGTTTTTACTTATCCAATATACAGAAATGTCAAATTATAATTGTTTATAATTTTATTTGTTAGGTTTGGCAATTGAGACAAAAATCATTTGCAAGCAATTTCTTGGTGCATTTTTAGACAACTTAATAAAAAATCATGTGAGTAATGTAAATAATGTTTGTAAGTGTACCAATTTATCCTAACTGGTGAAAATGTTATAATAGCATTATCACTTCTGCTAGTGCCTCTGCAAACCCTTGAATTCTTTCTTCTAATCAAAAGGTTAGCCTCATGGGTCTTATAAACAAGGTTTTTATATATATAAATCTTTCAAATTTAATTTGCCATAAATAGATTAATGGAACCTGAGGTATAAAATGATGTTGGACTTATATTATAGAGCTTAAAGGTTAACAAGTCTTTTCAAATTTTTTAAAAAGCTCTTTTGGTTCTCAAGATATTCACATTTTAAGAATTTCAGATTTTATTATGCTGCATAACTTATGATGTCGTATTTAAGTAATAGTCATCGGTAATTTTAGATCTGTTAAGGGATGTGCATTCAAACTTTATCAATGCATAGATATTATAAAGGTGAATTGTTTAATGCCAAAATGACACTAGTTTGCTTGCCCAAGGCCTCTTAAATTTTTCCCAATGACCTAATAACTTGGGATCTGCAACTTAGTTTGCAATAAATTTTCTGGGTAAGCTTGTATAGGCCCTATATGTTTACTCACAATATTTGTAAGTCCAACATCGTTTTATACAGGCAGTTTCCTGTAAGGATAATTATACACCAAAATTATACAATTATCATAATGCGGAAGAGTTTGTGTTTGCTAATAATTATAAATTGAATTGAAATGCGAAGTAACAAACTTTGTATAGTTGTGCCAGTTTGTAGTTTGTTGATATTTTTTTTCATATCGTATTTCTTCTGAAAGTTAATTTTATTTCCATTGTTTCGTAGCACATGAGGGGACAGGGGACAAACAAAAAAACTAATCTGATGAGTCAGCAGAATTTGAAATTTAATTTGTAAGTAAAATACTTTACTCTCTTTTTTACACAGAAAACTATGACTATTTCAGTTTACATTTACAAAATCCTACCAAATAGCTTTTTATGGTACAGTTGATGAAAATCTTTATTGAGCATTGTTTTAGTGCATCGTCTTTTTAGTAGAACAGAAAAATCTAATAAATTTCCACAACAATAATTATTGTGTCTTTCGCATGGTAAATATTGTTAATAACAATTCTCAATGTTATTATTTACTGTAAGCATCAAATTCAGAGTTTGCTAAAAACCATCATTTTTTAGAAAGTATCTAAACGATAGTTATGAAAAACTTATCTTACAAAATGGTGATATCGATGAAAGAATATTTATCAAAGAGGATGCGCCGATTAGAATTGGAACCCCTGTGAAACGAGTTACTGCTTTTACCGATGTTGATGAAAGAGAAAGGTCAGTAACAACATTCTTATCCTCTCTCGCTGAGGTCAACTAGCTAACTGAGTTACTGTTTTTAGTATATTCCTTTAGCTATACTTGCACTGTCCTCAGATTAGAAAGTGCAGTTTTCTTCCGGAGAATGTTTAGTATAGTAAAGTTTATGATCTACAATAGGTCTCAAGTAAAAAGAAATCTACAGGAGTATTTCAACAAGGTAATTTTTTGTGTTTTCTAATTAATTCTGGTTTGTTTTTTTGCCCAGTGTTTTATGTTCTGAAAGAGCCTGAAAACACTTGAAAAAGAATAAATCTTCATTTTGAATCAAGGAACATGAAAAATTCACACACAAAAAGGCACCTGTGTGAAACACAAAACTATGTTCCTGGTTGGTGTGGCCAGACTGATTATTTCTGCTGTTATGAAACATTCAGAATAGCTTTTTAGAATTTTTATCTTAGATAAATAAACAAAGATTACTTAGCCAAGTCAAGGCCATGGTTTAAATTATTTTTTAAACATGAGTGAAACATGCATTGATGTGTACCATAAATTTTAAATATATTTTTGGAAAACTATAATGGTCATAAAATATAAAAACAAGATATATATGTTAACAGATATAAATAAGCGTGAATGTTAGCATAAAGACAAGTGTTCTAATATTGAACTGCTTAAACAAAAAAAATATATAAACATTTTGACATGAAATTTCATGCCGTAGATGATTTTAAGAAAGCTGTTTTTGAGCAGGTCTTTTTTTTCTAATTTCCTAAATATTCGAGTTAGCACCCCCTTTGGCTCTAGTAATATATTCAAATAATGGCCCGTGCTTAATCAAGAGGGACACTTATAAAAAACTATAATGGTCATAAAAAAGATGGCCTTAACATAACACAAAAATAAATTTTTCAATAAGAGCCCTTAATAAGTTAATAAGTGCCCACCCTGAAAGTCAAAATTTTAAGTAAGCAGTTATGGTACTAGTCTACAAAGCCCGTGGAAAAATCCAATTAAGCAGGATAACAATGGAAAAGAAGCGTCATTTGAATTTTGATGACGTCAGCCACCCATTCACAAAAAAAGATTTAGAAACTTGTTTTTACGTTGCCTCCATTGTGTAGAACTTAAAGCACTGATCAAGAAAATGTATATGATAATGTGCTTTTGATGAACGGTTAATAAGATAAAAAGGGTTTGAAAATTTTGCTGACGTCAGCAATTTCTCCACAAAGTACAAAATTTGTTTTAGCAATTTGTTTACCTGTTACCTCCATTGTGTAGAGCCTGGAATACTAATCAAGAAAATGTATAGGATCATGTACTTTTGGCAAACGGTTACGGAAATATTGTGGGTTAGAGGTTTTTTGATGACGTCATCAACCCGTTCATTCCAAATCGGATTCGGGGTCCCAGGTTTGGGAAACTCACCCAAATTGGTCCCAGGTGGTCCCTAGTTACCCACGCGGTGAAAAAAGTTATTTGGCCTCAAAGTTTTAAGTGCACTGTAATGGCTTCATTAATTTAATATAAGATATTGACGTTAAAATAGTGTTATTAACGTCGCGGCGTTAAATTTTTTGATTAACATTTGAGACATAACTTTTTCGTCTACATCAAAGGAAAATCAGGATATCCACTTTGCCTGTTACAGACAGACACACAGACGCAGCCTATAAAAAAAATACAAAAAAGGGTGGGTGAGGGGTGCTTAATTGAGCATTACGGTATGTTGATGTATATGTTACAAAAAACTTTGCATTCTATCATGATTTACTATATTCACTGAATGATAGGTAAAGGGCTTTGTTCCACAAACACCACTCACTGGCCGACGTTGGTTAGATGAAAAAAATTTACGGTATGTGCACTTTGTTTTAGATTGCATTACATGTATTAAAAAACTGTATTTGGTTTAAAATGTTTTATTTATGATTATGAAACTTTTCAGCTTTTTGTGATTTGGTTATAATCTCTTTCTGGAATAATAACTTTTGAATTACAAAATGTTTTGTAAAATTGATTTCGTAGCTATTTAGAATAGGAACTAGTATCAACAGAATGAGGGTGAGAAAGTTTAGTTATATCTCCGGAAGAAGAGAAACATTTGTTATCTGTTAAGTTATATTTAGACATTTCTTATAAGCCAGATATTAAAAATCAACAAGGCGTAGATAATTTACTTGGTTGGGTATTCAACAGTATTTGTATGGACATAGTTATGTATGTAACATTGTGTGCACAAGCTTAGTGTTAGTTTTGTTTTTAACAGTAATACACTACTATGTATCCACATAGTAGTGTATCCTATACTGTGTAATTGTGTATGTGCACATAATTGTGCCTCATACAAAATCATACAATCTCATACAAAATGACAAATCTCCTATAATCTCCTACAATCACATACAAAACTACCTGAAAATATAATTTCTCATACAAACTCCTACTTTTTTAGATTTTCATTCAACCAAAATTTTGTTTTTAACATTTCTTCGGACCATCAAATGAACATATTGTTACCTTATTGCTTTTTGTAATTTTTGGGACATAATTGGTTTTCCTCCTGAGTTTTAATAATCCTATTTTGTCTTTTTTACATGAATTATGTATATTATACAAAATTAGCAACTTTTAAAGTGAAAGTTTGAAAAGAGTTTCCTCCAATCTCCTACTTTTTTGTTACTTTTTTATCAATTTGACCGCGTAATCTCATACAAATGAATGGAAAATTTACCTACAATCTCCTACAATCCCCTACAAATGAGAGATAAAATTATGGTGGGCACCCTGTCATAGTTCAGTATTTAATAGTGGGTGTACAAGCTTAGTTTTGTATTCAATATCGTGTGCATCCATGACTTTGTTTTCTGTCTTAATTCACTTTATGTTAAAATTTAAAATTTTTCTAGATCTACTGAGTCCTTTATCACCCAACCTGCAATTCGACTGCAGGAATTGGTAAAAGGTTTAAAACCAGCGCCCAGTGATGAACTAAACGAAATTTTTAAGTATGATATTTTTTATTTTTCATTATTTTTTTTCTCTCAGTTACACAACCAATTCGAATTGGCTAACTTTATCACAGAGCATTCTCACAAGCATCTAAATTTTACTATCGGAAACGATCAAAACGTTTTTTCGTTTCCGCGAAGTAGACTTTGAGGAAATGATACGGTAACGACGGCAACGATTAGATTGGATGGATATATAAACCATATTTGTGGTCATGGGAAATATCTCAAGTCATAACACTGAAACGAAGCCCCGGGAACAACGTTGACGAGAATTAAAAAAAGAAGAACAAATTTTCTTCATTAGAAACAATTGTGTATTTGAACACTCTGAGCTAGAAGCTCCAATTCTAATTCTAGCGATGGCTATATCGTTAATAATAAAACACCATATCACAAACGGCAACAGCACATTGAGCATAGATCAATGAATAATGAGCCACGGTAGTTGTATTCTCTAAATAAAAATACTCAAAAGCAACAAAAGAGCTTCATAGTGAAAGTTTGGAAATATACTTCATGTTCAAAATATTCTGGCCTTTTTCTGACACAACTACCCAGGGCACTTTTTTCATGCACTCACGGTGTTTTGTACCGCTGTCATTTTCGTGTATACAAATTTATAATGGCAGACCCGTCAACACTATACAGAAACGCGAAACTTTTGAATCGTTGAAAATTCTTGCTCCTTGAGAAATAGGGCGAGAGTAGGAATAAGATTGTGAGTAAAATTATTATAATTTGAAATATTGTCTAAGGGAAACGATTTATCGTTACCGTCTTCATTGATTCGCGGAAACGTTTCGGAAACGAAACGATCGTTTCCGCCAAATTTCCAGGCCTGTATTGTTTTCATTTAATGTTGAATTTCATACTATTTTTATGTTTAGAACATTTAAAGAGAATCCAGAAGAAAATTTAAAAACAATACTTAATAATTTTTCATCAATTTTTCTTGAGGAATACTCAAAGGTTTGACATTACATTGTCATTTTTATTTAATTATATTTATATTGTCATTTTTATTTAATTATATTTATATTGTCATTTTTATTTAATTATATTTATATTGTCATTTTCATTTATGTATTTGTTATGGTAATGTTGAAATCATTGCAGATTATGCACTGGTGTGATTTTAGAACTTTTAAAATTTATGTTTTAAATGACTTAATTGGTTTTTCATGAAAATGTAAAATGAACCTGTCAAGTACATTAAATAATAAACAGACATATTTTTCAGGTACTTGAGTACCTAATTTCTATTATCTATCCTTTAGAAAAATGATGATTCTAGCAATATTTCAAATAATACAGATTTTGCAAAAGCAAGATTGCATCTATCACTTGTCTTGTTTTATAAGGTGAAGTAAAATAAATCTCTCCTATGGAACAAGATAACAGAGTTTAAATTTGACCTATGTAACGTTGTTTTTTTAGACTTTAGAAATTTTTTTAAAAGCCGAGAAGAAAAAATCTTCAGCTGATCTCTCAGTAAGTTTTTTGTATCATGTGTTGTTGAAGAAGGACATAAAATAATAGTTAGGGCCTACTAAATTTTAATGTCGGTAAAAATTGTATTTCACAAGTACTTATATGTTCTTGTGTGTATTTTTCCAGACAATGAAATTTTTGGGTAGCTATTTATTAATATTATCAAGAAAATTATTTATGAATTGAGCAAGATTGGCCACAATTTGAACAAATTAGAACACAAAAATTTAGGGCTGCCTAACATAATCTTTGTTGTAAAAATTTATTTTGCTATCTGACGTGCAAAGGTTCTGATACTGTCCAACATTGCAAATCTTCTGAGCAAATTTTTGTTGTTTGTACCTGAAAAGCTTTTGCATGTAGAAATAGCCAACAATTTAGTTCTTATTAGGGAATTTCTTGAATTGTTCTGAAACAATTTTTGGCTACTGTTAATTTACTTGGCAGAAGTCACTTTTTAAGCCTTGTGTTTGCTGGTCTTCCTGCTACCTTGTTTCACGTTCTTGAAAAATGTGAAAATGTGAAAATGTTATTGAATTGTGGATTTTTTTAAAAAAATTGTTAGCTAAGCATCGTAGTGACAACGCTTTCACATTGTGTTCTAATTTTTTCTATTTTAGGTTCTTTTGCAGCAAGAAATTTTCATCAAATGTTTGTTTACTTGCTGTCTTGAAATTGTCATTTACTCCTACAACTCTTCCAAGTAAGGAAATTGTCATTTACTCCTACAAATCTTCCAAGTAAGGAAACTGTTATTTACTCCTACAACTCTTCCAAGTAAGGAACTTAGTAAATTATCTTCAATTTTATCCAATCTTGATAAAATCAACAATACTTCTGCCTTGTTGTTCACTACATTACCATCGGCATGAGAAATTTTGTTGT
This sequence comes from Hydractinia echinata, assembly GCA_030067915.1. NCBI lineage: Eukaryota > Metazoa > Cnidaria > Hydrozoa > Anthoathecata > Hydractiniidae > Hydractinia > Hydractinia echinata. The sequence continues at coordinate 3,908,760 of JASGCC010000001.1, forward strand.
AGTACTCCTGTACATTTATTATTAAATTATTATTAAGTATCCTCACATTCCAAACTAAATTTATAAGTCAAATCCAGAGAAATAGGTTAAAGGTTTGTTTTTTCACATAAAATTTTGTGAAAAAAGAAAGGTCCAAAATACCGTTGCAAAATTGTAAAGTATATTTCTTTAAAGTGAACCTTAAGTTTTAAAAACATTTTCTTAATGTGAACTTCAAGAGAAAAATATTTCTATAAAATGGACCTAAAGAGTCCTGAAATTTAATAGTGAAATGGCTGAAACATGTTAGATAAAAACATTGAAACCGAAGTATTGATTTTGTTTCATCTTTTTTATCATAGAGTATTTCCATGGATTTTAAAGGTTTTTGATTTAAAGCCATATCATTTCTTCAAGGTAACCTCCTCCAAAGTTGTATGTTGTAATCTGAAGTGTGAACTAGTTTTCATCTATTGTGTTGTCAGTTCAGTCCATGTGACATTGGTGATGTGCATGAATGTTAATGGTTATGACAGATTATAAACTTTTTTGTGTTTTGTTGTATAGGTTATCGAGTTGGTGATAAGAGGAGAAGACTTATCTAGAGATGTCATCAAACATCTAAGTCGGGTACGACCTTAATTTTTTCATAGAAAAACGAGCATTATAAAGGGAAATCCTTTCACGTTTTCCTTTGTTTTATATGGACTATTAAGCTCGTGAAGAAACTCACAGTAATTCACCCATCAGAAAAATCTATAAGAATTTGCCATTCGCTCCTCACATCTACTATCTTTGACTCTCTGCCAGACAGACAGAAAGACAATTGTAATATAGACTAGTCGTTTGGTTGCCTTCTGGCCCTTTGATTATCATCCGTTGTATATATCTGGGCCATTGCCATTTCGTGCATCCTTAGCACGAAGCAGCGATTCAGCTACTTTTTTAAACACACATTATTAATATAGAGGTTACAAGCATGATACTAGGAAGAGAAAACAGACTCTTTTATGTTGATATGTACATGTTATAGATTGAAGAGCAAATATTGGAAACTCTCAGTTGGCAGACCGGTTCACCAATATACTCTGCTTTGAAGACTTACGGTATTCCGAAATGTCAAGAAGTTGCAACAGATACAGGCGTGATGACACCATTCTTTTTTATGTCTCCAACTACAGTGCGTATGAACAAAGATAGTGAGTAAATCTTCACAGTGAAGCGATAACTTCTCATTCAGAGTGCCTCCCATACTATAAAATCTTGAAATCAGACTAGCTGAACCTTGAAAACCTTAATATCCATCTTTTTTATGAGAAAACATTGAAAGCCTTGAAATTGAATGTTTCCAAAGACATTTCTGTCTGGTTATGATACATTGTCTCGTAATAACTCGTGTTTGCATCTTTTCCTCTTGAAATGTTGGTAACGCAGTTTTGGGGGATATTTCATCTGGAACTTAATTGCACTTCCTTCTGTCTGTGTAGTTAAGAATCTTCACATATGGTATAAAAAGTGTGTTGAAAAAAAATGTTTGATAATAATCAGTATTAACAGATGTCAATATTTTTAAGATTAAAATATATAGGTTTAAATTAAGTTGTTGCTCATTGTTGGTTTAAACTTCTGCTGATATGGTATTAAAAATGATACCAAAAACCTTGAAAATTGCCAAAAAATGGGGAAAACCTCGAAAACTTAATCATTGTTGAAATAAATTTGATTAACACCCTACTCCAGCACTATTCTTCAAACTTTTAGGTGTGCAACAATCGCCAATCATCTCACTTCGTGATCGGTTTGGTCCAGTAGCACCTCCAGGTCCAGCAAAAAGAAATTTATTTGGTTCACCTGTCAAAACTGAACCCCCTAAACCAGGTGATAAACAAGCAACCGCTGTTGTGCTGCCACCAAATACAGCTGGTATTCCATTCATTTACATTGTTATACTATTTTTGTGAAACAACTTGTGAAACACATGCACTGTTATAAAATGTCTCCTTGTTTTTTTAGCTGCTCAACTTTCTTCCGTACGTTTTCCAATCATGTTAGCATCTCCTGGATCCAGTCCTGTTAGATTGTTTACAGTGGCTACTCAACGCGGTACTCCACCACGAACTGGTGTTATTCGAATTCCAGCTAGTCCGAGTAAAACAAACACGAAAAAATACGGCTCCCTGGGCATCTTCTTTCGCAAACTGTATCACATGTCGAGCTTACGATTGAAAGATCTATGTGATAATTTGAGTATTGGAAGCGAACTTCATAAAAAGTACGTTGATCTGAATTGTTTATCGCCTCTGTTGTACCTGCTTGTTAAATGTTAAGATTTCTAAAACATCTACCTGTCCTTGTATTTCTTCGACCATATAAAGTGGTTAAATTGGAAAATAGGAAATTTATTATGCTTTTGAATATGTACAGTGAACGCTATCTACCTCAAACCGGCAAGGAACTGGGAGATTCTTTTGAGATAAAGAGAGAATATTAGCTTAAGAGTCACAAAAGTGGGTGGAGGTGTTTGTTCGATATAAATAAAAGTTCGAGATTACGATTTTCGAAATAATGAGAGTTCATATTTTTCTTTGGTGTTATTTGGCATTACAAACAAACTATTTTTGGGAATATCTTAGTTTTAAAGTTTTATCTGCGTTGAAAAAACAAGTGACAAAATGTTTTTCATTGCAATGAAAATATTTTTTTGTAGGATATGGACTTGCTTCGAGCATAGCCTTGTGGAGAACATTGATATTCTTCGTGATCGTCACATTGATCAGTTACTGATGTGTGCTGTTTATGTGATGGCGAAAGTTACCAAAGAAGATAAATCGTTTCATGAAATTATGAAATGGTATCGCACTCAACCTCAGGCGACGAGTGATGTGAGTGTTTTGATAGCGCCTAGCTACACATAAGAGTGTAAATGATTGAAGTAATCGAATTGCTAATCTCCCATTTTGGGGTCTTTTTTTGTAGCCACGGTATATATATAATATCTGTTATTGCCACTCAGTTTTGCGTAAACAAGGCTGGAATATAGATGTTAAGGGATTTTTATAAATTCTGGAATTATGCGTATTAACCTTATCATGCATAATAACAATAACCCATACCCTAACCCCTATGCATAATTCCCCTGGGGAATATGCATAATTTCCAATTGGTCATATTTCCCGTAACAATGTATTAATAGTTGGAATGAACGTCCTAACAAAATGTTTCTAAATTGTTATCTTCTTCTTTCAGCGAGTCCAACGTTTTAGTCATGTCATGTCAATATATAAAAAAATATATGTAAGAATTAGTTTTATTTTTTTCAGGTATACCGTCATGTACTTATAGAAAGGGCGAGCGATCGAGTCTCTTCAGAAACTAATACTGAAGCTTCTTCTGCAGCTAATAGTGCTGAAGATAAGGTTGAAGAAAATATTAAAAAAGAAGAAAACGATAATAATAAAGAAGAAAGTATTAAAACTGACCAAGATAATGAAAATGACGATCAAATGGATAAAAATGTATATAATGACTTGATACAGTTCTATAATATTGTGAGTATTTATCAAATTTCAATTACAAAAACATGCTTTAAAGGCAAGATGTATTAACATCAATTCATAATTTGTTTTAGGTTTATATAAAAAAAATAAAAGATTTTGCTCTTAAATTTGCATCTAATAAAGTCACGGTAAGCGCAATCTTTTTTTTTTTTTTTCAACAGGATCGCCAATTTCAAGGTCTTTACGTTTCGGAACCTATTAGTTCAATGAATTGTTGAGAATGATTATGAAGCCTGTATATTTCATGAGTTCTGGAAAATGGTATGGAACGTAACAGTTTCGTATATTTCTTGAATTTACGGGCGGATAGAGGGTAAATAGCCTGTGTATTTTGTAGCATTCGATAGTCTAAACCTGGACACAGTGGGGTGTGGTTGTGTAAGTTGTGGCAACTTATAGCATCCAAAGTGTGAAGGATTTATTTCGTATGTTAATCTTTAGCTCGACGCTCCTCCGCTGTCTCCGTTACCTGTGTCAAGAAAACAAGTGCACTCTCCACGGCAGGTGTCAAAACAACATCAAATCTACTTATCGCCCATCAAATCAGGTAGAATTATACACTCTCTTTTAACCTCAGCTTAGACTATATTTTATGGTACAACAAGTATTTACTGAAGTGTGAGAATCGATACTAAAAAAATAAAGGGGGTCATCCCCATTTTTAAATTCTTAGACCGCTAAAAACCTATATATTAAATTTTGAACAAATAAATATGAAAGTGCTCAAAACTGAGTGACTCGGAAATAAGGTGAAACCATGAAATCAAGCATGTCTGCTTTTGTATGTCGTTCCACCTTTTACCACCCGGTGCTTAAACACCAATGACATTCGAACGAAGCATTGTTATTGTATTTTTATTATTGTATGAAACATGTAATGAAGCAGTGAACACCAGGTTTTAATTTTTTTTATTGTTTCAGCTGTTCAAATGACACCACGAAGTAAAATGCTATACTGTTTTGACTCCGACTCGCCCAATGTAAGTGTTATGATTTTGAACCGTCAATATATGTTTCGTTGATGTTTTGTTTCTCAACCTGTGTTTTGTGTGGACGACTTTTCGTGCGATGTCATGTTTTGATTTAGCGTTGAGATCAATGCTCGTCCACACTCATTCTTGTAGGTAGATTCAAACAAGAGCAGATGATATCTGTCTGATGCTATGTTTTCTCCAATTTTTTTGTCAATTACAATGAGAATTGAAGTAGCTAAATGTAAACTCGTTTATCTCGTCTTTATGTCCAAAATAGCCTTTTGTATCTCAAGTAATAAACTTTAGAATGTATGTATCAAGTTAGACAAATTTTGGAAAATCAGAAGTTAATTAGTTAGTTTTATTTTATACAGAAGCTTGGTGAAATAAATGCAATGATAAAGGGTGGGACGCGAAGGAGAGTTTTACTCGATGCTGACGAAGAAACCGGTCCAACCGCACCAAAACGTCCATTAAATGGCTTGGCTAAGCGAGCTCAAGAGTTAAGACAGGAGCAAATGAACCATAGACCATTGAACAATCATAAATAAATTGAAATATATGTATATGAATATTTTAGTTATGTCATTTCTTTTATCTCGTGTGTGTATGTGAAGTGTGTCTTTCAGAAAACGTTTGTGTAAACTTTACAAGATTTTCAGCTAGGAGACAACGAGGAAACTTTAAAAATTTCCGCAGTCCAGTTTTGTATGTTGATTAAAATTAATATTTTTGTGGAGAACAAATAAATGGTTGCGTTTTTAATCATTTTTTTGTCAGGAATTATTTTTTTTATTTTTACTTATTTTGTAAACAATTTTATGTGATTTTAACATTTCTCAAACATTTTTTTTTTCTCTTTAATTTTAATTTGTATTTACAATTTATTTTATTTGAAGATAAATTTTTTGTTTCATAGTGTATTCCAGCTCTGCTAGAACTGAATAGAAAGAAATAACAAAATGTAAATTGCGTTTGTTTTCTGAGCAGAATTTTACCCCTGTCTGACACCAATAAGATCTTCGTCCAACGATGTGTCTGCAAGATCAGGGAGAATTTGTGGAACTCGTATTTCTCAAAATAATCAATAAAAAGTCGTAGGAATTTGCTAAAAATTTCTTGGTAAAAAAAGTTTGTACATAACCAAAACAACGAAAAATATATAAATAAGTACGCGAATCCGATTGGCTTCTTTTCTAGGTTCAGGGTTCCCACACATAACTCCTCAAATCTCCTCAAATTTAAAAGGTCTCCCCAATTCCAGTCTGTGTGTTCCTTTATTTTTACAAGTGCAAGTTTTTCTCCTAAATCTCAATTTTGTTAACAAAAGCTCCTCAAAAATCTCCTCAAATCTTCTCAAATTTTGTTTTCAACGGGAAAGAACTTTAGGGATTAAAGTGTATTAAATCAGGGAAATTCAACCTTAGATTCTGACAGACATCCTGGCCTAAATTTTTCATTGAACATACATAATTCACCTAACACATGTTACAAACAAGGCAATGGATTGGGCTCTTAATACGCCCCAAGTCAAATTAAGTTAGGCTAAAAAGTGACTTATCGAAAATCAGAGGGGTGGTGGGGTTTAGGAAACGACTTTTTCATTCATTTCCAATGTTCGAAGCAACCTCGTCCCCCTGAGCCGTTATTACGGAGTGGCCAACAATGCAGCCGTAAGTGACGAACATATTCGGATGGGACGAAAATTTAGCCAGTCGAAAATATAGAGCGATATTATTTGGGCCGATAAGGTATACAGAAGTTGCACTACCTCGTCCCCGGGTCTCTTGTATTTGTATATTTATAGCGCCTAATATTTGGCTTGCAAGAAAAGCGGTTATTCAAGGTGGGCGTTTTTTTTATACGCAAAGCAGAAACAAAAATATTTAATGAGACGAGCTTGAGAAAGTGAAGACGATATTCTTAAAATAACCAGGGAACATGAAATATATATGAACTCAACCTCGTCCCGAGGGCATCTTGTATCTTTTCTGACTTCAGGACATATATTTTGTCCAATCAGCTGTTCTAAACCGTTCTCGGGTGTCGTAGATGTTGAGACTTAGATGTTGTTGAAGTTCTGATTATTTTTCTTGATCTATTTCTTAGGTAATTAAAGTTTCTTGTCTATGTTTTTATTAAAACCGAAGTTACGAACAACTTATTTATTAAAAGAATATTAAAACTAAGCTTACGATTATTTTTTAATCATTCACGGAGACGTATTTCGCTAAAGTATAAAGGTACCTCATTTTGCTGGCAGGGAGTAACCATGGTTTAGCCCGTGTTTTTATTTCAGCCAAAGTTTCGTGACAGTTCTTTTTTAAATATCTTGCATCCAAAATACTCTGTCGTTGCAAGCGCTACACTGACTTTGCGACACACTGCCTTCCTATACCTAAGGCCTCATCCCGCACCTTGCCTGCAATTAACGGCTCAACCTGGCGTCAATATCGAGTCACTTCACCCTCCTCCCTAGGGTTTTTTGTCTTTTTGATATGAAAGAATTAAAAAAACCCTGGGGACGAGGGTGGGGTCACTGAGCTACTCTTCTATACTAATACCCGTATTCTGTTTCCCTGCGATCTTATAGCCGTGCTACATACACACGAAATCTGATATATAAAGGACAGGCGGACCCGTGGGTTGATACTCGGACTACAGACTAGTATATATTATAATGCATGTCTGTCTTTTTGTCAGCCAGAATCGTAGCCTTGAGTAGCGACAGCCGAATTGAAAGACAAGATGCATAAGTATGATTTATCTTGTGTTGTTAAGACTAAATAGCGCTTTCAAATCAGAGCTGCTACAGACATGTGTTAACAACGATTTCAAACCAACAATCAGGATACTTCTAACCCATCCCACTTTCAGGGTTGTATGATGATGATGCGGGGAATACTTCGTTGTATTGATCACATATAACGAAGAGTCCTGGAGACAAGGTAGATGATTAAAGTAAGCGTGACGTAACTACATTTTTTAATTTATTTAGAAAAGAATGTTGTGCGAAAATGCAGTGTATTGCAAAATATCCACATAATATGTTTACAAGTTTGCAAAGATGCTGAAGTAGCGAAGTTTAAAAACAATAATAAATCAATTAATTAAACTAAAGTTAATTGCTCATAATGTCTACGCCCAAAGATCTAAGTTTAAGCCTGGAATTGAACTACATTCACGGCGCTTGGTACCAGGTGTAAAGGCTTGAAACGCTTTCGATTGCATGGAAACCACCCCTTTCAGATTATCACACAGGACTTTAGCCAAACTCATTTTTCGGATTTCGCTCCTTTGGGCCTTGGTAAAAACCCTATTTCTTTCATAATACAATCGGTCCCCATTTCTTAATCTTTCAAATTGAGTCTTCAAGATACACTGAAAAGTTGCACCTAATACCTTTCCACCAACGTGTTTCTCAGCAATGCCTGCAGCGAACAAGTCGATGTCATTTGGATGTTTGTATATCTTCTTAAGACCTTTTATCACCGAAGCAGGCATCACACCTATCAAATCCTTCCACGAGATCAATGTCTTTAATTTACATTCTTTTCGCCATGCTCCGTATGTTGGTAATCCGTGGTCACGTCCTCTTTGGATATTTAGCGCCGTTAAATCTTCGTGCGTGATTTCACCTACTGGAACAAATAATCTGCGAGCTATGCCGAACGCGAACCGAGTGTCCACGAGTTGTGATTGATTCTGAAGTAGACCAAACATAACTGGTTCTATACCATGTTGACGCACTGGTGCCGTGTTAAAAAAAGATGCTTGAAGAGAAACAGGTTCAAAAGCTTTATTGAAGTTTTTATCGAGCATAGCCCAAGCGTTTGGTATAAGACTATGACCAAAACGAAACACCGCGGTGGAGAACACATTAAGAACACCTGCATCTGTTTTTCTGTCGTAGGTTGAATAACGTTTTAAGGTAGTTAGTTCTGGAACAAACTCTGAGTAAATGATATGCTGTATAATGGCGATATTTATTTTTCTTGCTGTTTCGAATATTGTATTTCCACTCCACCTACGATTACGTTGTTGCAGTCCTTTAGCCAGAAGGTTATGGTTTCTCACGAAGAGTGTGTGCACAGAGTGTAGCACGATGTTTTCGTCGCCTCTTTCGTCACCAACTAATGAGCAGCCAGCAGGATTGTTGCATGAAGGGCTCGAACCAGGGACAGAAATTGGAAGAAGTTGATCCGTGGTAACTTTCATTTGTCCTGTCCCTATATTATACAAAAACAATAAAAGCATACAAAATTTTTTGTACATCTGCACCGTTTCCTCACTCGCTGTTGACACCTTCGAGCTAAATCCATTTTAAAAATGAGTGAAAAGCCCACTGATCTAATTGGCTTGAATCATGCCAAATTGAGTGGAATAAATAGGACTAGGTTCCTTGCTAAACATGTCAAAACAAAATAAGCGAGAGAGTTTTGAAAATGGAGATTTCACCCGCAGAGCTGGACCAAAACGGATTTTGTGATTTTGAAACATCACGAAATGCCATTACTGGCATAAAATTACAAATAATAAATAACTTACCATCCAATGTTCTTAAAGATTTAAAAATTGTTTTGTCGTTGCTGTAAACCTGTGAAGCATCAAGATATGATGACAAAATGTTGATTTGTTCTCGAACTGTTCTTTGTTTTGTTGTTTGACAAACGGGAATAGAACGAGCGAAAGCTGTGCAGGATGAACCACTGTTTGTGAATTTAATCGGAAAGCACGGATACTTAAATGCCGACGATGATCCACATCTAAATAAATATCTCGCCATGCTTTTAAAATCGAACGAACGAACGAACGAACGAACGAACGAACGAACGAACGAACGAACGAACGAACGAACGAACGAACGAACGAACGAACGAACGAACGAACGAACGAACGAACGAACGAACGAACGAACGAACGAACGAACGAACGAACGAACGAACGAACGAACGAACGAACGAACGAACGAACGAACGAACGAACGAACGAACGAACGAACGAACGAACGAACGAACGAACGAACGAACGAACGAACGAACGAACGAACGAACGAACGAACGAACGAACGAACGAACGAACGAACGAACGAACGAACGAACGACGAACGAACGAACGAACGAACGAACGAACGAACGAACGAACGAACGAACGAACGAACGAACGAACGAACGAACGAACGAACGAACGAACGAACGAACGAAACGAACGAACGAACGAACGAACGAACGAACGAACGAACGAACGAACGAAACGAACGAACGAAGCGAACGAACGAAACGAACGAACGTAAAATTTGACTTAACCCGGCAGAAACGTCACAGCTAGGGTGCAATGTCATCCCACGTCATGGTCAACAAAACTGTCCAAATGCCATAAACATGGATGATAATCCTCTTGCTCTTTGAACGTTTTCTTATGTGGGCCGGAAAACACTGCGCCTGCAACTTCATGGGGAGTGGACACAAACTGGGTTTGGTTCCAGGGAAACCGCGTGGAGTGTCAAGATTTAATAAGTCAACATAATCTGCACCTGAAAAAAAATATATGATACTAGACGTTTTCTTATGTAATATGGTTAATCCTATGTTCGCATCTAGAATTTACCAAACTAAATGCAGTTGTGTTATAGAACTGGAAGCTAAACGTGTGATGAACGATTACCTCGATTTGTGCGTTACCCTGAATTAGAAAACACGCTTAAACAACTATCTTTTTCTAACTAAGTTGCCCCAAAATTAACTTAAATTATTTCCAACTACTTCCCTCAATTTCTCCAACCATCTTTAGCAGTTCCTTTTAAAAGTCCCTCATCAACTCAAATAACAGATAGCTCTGTCCTTCGTTATCAAGAGCACATAATTAGTAGAATCGAATAAAGAGGAATTGTTTCACCTCGCTTAGTTTTTATTTCAACAAGTTCTTGAACAATACTAGTACAATTAGTGAAAAAATGAAATAGTAGAGAAGAGAACATTCTAGAGTGACTAGAAGTCAGTGTTTCAACGCAACAAAAATATGGAGTTTAAAGTGCGTTTTCACTCAAAGACATGCATGTGTTTGATATTTTAATTTATTGCATTTAGATTATCGGATATGAAAATCGAGATGAATCCTCATATTCGAAATGTAGTTGACTGAAACTCATTGTTTAATAGTTAATTCACTATACTTTAATTCTAAAGCGATTAAAAAACTGCTAGAATTAATGAGATAAACACTTTGATAGGTTTTTTTTGCAAATCTCGGCAAAACGTTAATCAATGTTGACTTATCGTTTGTGACAAACAGTTTGTTCCCTCGCATCTTTTTTATTTACGTAGGCAAGAAAACTTATATATAATTGAAACAACCCCCGACATGGTGCGATTGAGTTTCTTGAAAAAAAAATAGTGACATTTCAGTTGGGACAGTTGTTTTGGGATCCAACAGGAATCTTCGCATAAAAAGCCTAAAATTTGGCCTAAGTAAAAAACTCTATTAGAGTTACAAAAGATTATCACCTCTAGAGTTCTTTTTTGCCTGATCTTGGTAAAAAAGCGTGGAAACGAGATTGGTTAAGTATCTATGAAGGTGCAACGAAGAGTAAACGAAAGAAAGTTAAGACTTGTTTCTAAAATTAGAGATTTTGTCCAAGTGAGCACGTACTAACAAAAAAGTTTTTGTTGTTATAGCGGAAAATGCAGGAGCTTTTACCAACACGTTTTGCTTGAAGATTAAACACTAACGCCATTCTCGTCCCCAGACCTCTTTAAGATAAACACGAGGACTTTCTCAAAGAGTTTTAAGGAGGAGAACAATTAAGCCATCACAATAACGTAATGAGTAAGAATTTTTATGAAAAGCCCTTGAGCAGTAATTACAATGTTGTGTGTACACATCAATTAAATATTAACACGTCTGTTCTATTTACCTATTTACCTCAGTGGTCTCCAAAGTTGGATTTCCGCTCAAGAACAAAACGAAACGAAACAGAACAAAAATCACACTTTGATTTGATTGGTTAATCTGCTAATTATTTTTTTTTTTGTTCCACAGTCGGCCAAAATCAATTTTTTTTTAAATTTTCTGCTCCGTTCCGAACCGTTTTGTTCTTAAGTGAAAAACCAAGCTAAAAGGCGGTGAAGTCTTCCTATACGAGCAAAGTGGACAAATGTTCATAGTGGATTATTTTGATCTTTCGCAAAACGTTTATCGCGACCACACTTACCCAGAAGCCGTTTCAAAGGCGTGTTCGCTGCTCCTTGTGTTGGCTGTTTAAGGTTATTGCAACTTCCGTCGACGGTTCGAAATGACTGCCGGGAATTAAAACCAGTACACTTTGTACGTTTCAGAACTGGTCGACAGTTGCTCAGGGTGTCTACAATAAACAAAAAGACAAATAAATAATAATACAGTCTGAGTATTTTGAGGAATTGGAAAAACGCCACGAATTGGCCGAAAAGTTGAAACATCATATAGCCGTGCCAACAGGAGCATCAACTTTTAAGAAAAATAGCGCGTAGCTACATACATTTGCAAAATCAGGACCGTAGAGACCCAGTTTAATTCTTGGAAGAGAGAAAGTTAATTTATCATTGAAGTGTCACTACGGTTAAGGCTGCCCCTCCACAGAGAATTTTGAGCTTTTAACCCCCCTAGATTATGTAAAAACGCATTCCCTGCCTAAGCCTCAAATTATAATAAACAAAACGTTACGGTCCCCAGACGCTTACGGCCCTAAGTATATAGATAACAAACGCAGAAAAGATTTATCCTACATCCTAAATTAAACTTACCATGTATCTGAGCCAGTGATGACGTCACAACGGTTAAAAGAAAACAAATAACTAACTGCTTCATGCTTGTATCAATCATCCAGACTTAAAGTAGCTGCATGCGTTCGATAAAAAATTATTTTAAACATTGAATTTTTGGTTCCATACACTCCCTTTATATGCAGTATGATTTTAATTGCTGTCAATTTTCTATTCACTGGTAACGCACCCAGCCTCGTTTTGCAAAGAGGAAGATATTTTCCTGATTAATGAGGTTTGCAAAAATAGTAATTACTTTCGAATGCAAAATAAGTTCGTGACGATTTTACACGATACCGAAACTTGAAAGTAAAAGTCTTTTTTTCCGTTTGTTTCTGAGTAAGAGTCCACTGGCTAGTATGGTGAAGTTTTCAAGAATAAAAGAAAAAACAACAAAATGCATATACATGGCACACAAACGTTTTATCATCGTTTTGTGGAGCTGTAACAAAACAGGTTGACATTTTTGACTTCATATCGTTGGAGATGAGATATCAAGCTTTTTTTTTATTCCCACTCCTTGCCCTTTCCTGACGTCGTTATGATCCAGAAGAAGAAAAAAGTTTACGGAAGAAACTTTTGCTAAGCTTATTTTTGCGAAGAAGAGCCCTAAAATCTTTTTTTTGCCGAACAAATTTTTCCATTAAAAAAAATTAGCCCCCTCTTTTTTCTTCTTTAAATATTCTTCAAGGAAAATGATAACAGAAAAAGCGTTTTTTCAAGAACGTAAAATATACCACAAAACATGAAATCAAACATCAAATGAAATGTATTATAGTATATAGATCGTCCTTTAGAATTTTATTTCCCGCCTATTTTTGCCGATTGAGTAATACAGATATTATCATGTCATGAACAAGCGAGTTATGAAATGATAATATCTATATTATTCAATGACAATGACTGAACAGATAAGTGGTAATATTTTTAAAGTTATCGAGTTTATCTTGTTTATTTACCCTGAAAACTACTGTAATCCAAAAAATGTAATTTTGTGGAATGTGCAGATTCTTCCCTTAAGATAATAATGGCGAACAACCGCAGTAATATTTTCCTCTTTTTGGCACAAACATGTAATTAAGATAACTTAGCAATAAGTTATTGACGTTAATAAATACGTATCAAAACTGACGGCGCAACTTTTTAAGAATTGTCACAGACAGTAAAATAATTTGTTTGAAAAATGCTGAGTATTTAGTTTTCTACTTCCAAGATAAGAGTGTAAAATATGCCACGACTATTTGCCAAATCTGCTAATATCTTTAACTCAGAGATTAGAAATACTTGTAATTCTCTGGCGCTTAGTGGACTTAAGAGCAATTAGGATCTCTTCTGTCAATTATAATACCTTATCTCGTTAAAGGAAAGATCTTAGTATTATAGTGTTCATTAGTAATCATAATTTTTTTATTTTGGAACTAGAAGTGTGTTAAAGGTTTATAAATTTATAAAAGCAATCAACATTTCTGAAAAAATGTTGAACGTAAACATTTCTTTTTGCAACCTAGAGTTTTTTCTGCCACAATTTGGTTCCTGTTAAGATTGGAACCGTTTTGTATCAATTTTAAATTCACCTAATTTTAATTTTAAATCCACTTTGTCTTCTACTCTTTATTTTTAAGATTTCGGATTACATCCGAGATCTTATTAGAACGGACGGTCTTTTTCTTTTTCTTTTTCTTCTTCTTCTTCTTCTTCTTCTTCTTCTTCTTCTTCTTCTTCTTCTTCTTCTTCTTCTTCTTCTTCTTCTTCTTCTTCTTCTTCTTCTTCTTCTTCTTCGACCGATTTTTTAACCCATTGCCGTAACGTCACGACTTTTGAAGTTCGACTTGACCCCGCGACCCAGCGCTACTCCAGCTGTGTGCGTATCTTGATATTCGTGAAATTGTGAAAAGAATGAAAACTGCGTTACGAATTTGATCGCAAATATTGTTATAGACTGTTATTTTAATATTATAATGAGCTATGCTAGATACTCCTTCAAATTTTCGTTTCCAGTTATGTTTTTAACCAGGCTGATTTTGTTCAACTAAACCGAGCTCTAGGGGTTAAGGTACGAGTCGTTTCTTTCGAGATACGGGGTTCAGGGACGCTATATTTGTTATACTCTAAGGTCTCCACCAAGCTGCAAATCAAAATTTTTTTGAAGAGAGAGGAATATTTGGTTAGGTTAGTATAATTATTTAACTGCCTAAATTCCAGTTCTATCAGCGTTTAAGATATTCTCTTCATTGTGTCTATGTTTTCACATATTAAGATGAAAATATCATCACGTTTTCTAGCCATGTGTAAATCTAAAACAAACCAATTTCAAGATTTTAGCTAGCTAACGTAGATTTCAATGCAGCATCCTGCTGATCCAGCTAGCTGTAGCTAGCCTTATTTATTCTTATTATTTTAAAGTTTGGTATATTTATTATTATTTATTGTCATGTTGGGGTTGTGGCTCTCTTCTAGCTAGCTCTTTAGCTACTTCTAGCAGAAGAGTAAAAGTAGCCAAATGCAGTTTGGCTAGATAGATAGATAGATAGATAGATAGATGTGCATATTTTACATGGCTAGCCTCACAAATATCGAGGGATATACCCTGTCTATTATTTCCAGGAGGGGCCATGGCTTAGATGGAGAGTCCTAGAGTATTTAATGCTCATTTTGAGCTACACAGACCCAATTAGGGCCCGCGCTCTACTAGACAACTCCCGGCAACATCCAACGGCCCACACAGTGTGCCATCTTCCCAATTTCCCTCACATGGCTTGGGTTAACCCGGGGCTATGGTAACATTCACTCGCCCATGTTGAATCGCCGTCAAGAGGAATCGAACCCCGGTCTCCCGCACAGAGTACGAGAGCTATAACCACTAATCTACAGCGCCACTAGCTACAACAATAGCTACAACAAAATTCTTAATCAATATTTCTTATGTTAAGTGCAGTTAGTAGGTAGCGACACCTTTTATTACTGTCATGAAAACTTACTCTGCAAAATAGAATTGCTGAGTGATTTTTTTAGCTGGACAGGGTAACGACAGGCTGTTTTTCCCGTGTTCTTATTTAAACCGAAGTTACAATAAAGTTTTTTTGAAAAGGGTATTATGCCTAAACGCATTGACGGCTCAGTTTACCTGTACTAAGCGCTCAGTCCAATGTTAATGATGACTGTTTCCTGAGTTTGTGTTTATCCGAAGTTACGATAAAGTTTTTTTTCAAAAAAGGGTATTAAGCCTATATGGATATGTGTCATTGTTTGCCTGTACTAATCCCTCAGCCCGGAGTAATATTTATTTTTGAACTTTTAGCGGGAACATTCTCTGAAAATAAAAAATGATGGCCAACTGTTTTTGCTATAACAGGGTAGCAACGAGTTGTAAACTGTTTTTTTATTTTAGCTAAAGTTGTGAAAAGTTATTTTTTGAAAAATATATTACACCGGAAAGACCATAATGTTGTGCGCCTATTTTTTCAAAATATATTACACCGGAAACACCATAATGTTCTGCGCCTCACTCAATTTATGACATACTATACTAAAGCGCTTCATCTGAATGTGTGGCACAGTTTACATTTCTTATTAATCGCTTTTTCAGGCATTCAACACCGGGTAACACAGTTACTTGTGGCTTAACCCGGTGTTTCCACCCCGGGTTTCCCGGCTAGTCTAAATGTTAATACCACGGAATCCCATTTTGGATTTAGTCTCTATTGTTAATTTAACCTTTTTGTTTCTTTTGCCTACTTCTATTTCTTTTTTTGTTTTTAAACCTGAAGGATCCAAATTTATGGTCAAATCTTAGATATCTTAAACTTGATAAAGATTTTATCATGTCACAGGTATAATAAAACATTTCCAAAATATCGCTACACCACAAACAATAATATTTAATAAATTGATATGCTCTTCGTTCCTTTCTTATGAATGTTAAGTGTAGTGCAGTATTGTTAAAGTATTATTTTTTACAAATCACTTTTTGTATATTTGTACTACATGAAACATTTTGCAAGTTGAAGATAATACCACAAGATATTACCTATTTCAAATATATTTGATAAAGCAAATCCAAGGAGCCGAGAAAATTTGTTCCGTTTAGTGAAAGTTCCACTTATGCGGGGTTCCACTTATCAAACGCAGACTGTACGTTTCTTTTAACAAACATAACAAACGCAACAATATTTGTCTAAACTCTTAATTTTTGCCGTTTTGTCCTCATTATTTTAACTTCCGCGAGAAAACACAATACGCGTAGAAATTATTATAAAATTAGCACGTATTTGAGATGACTTGGAAATAAGTTATTGACGTTAATAGATACGCATCTAAACTGACAGAGCAACTTTTTAATAACTATCATAGATGATGAAACAATTTGAAATAATTTGTGCTGACCATTTGTTTTATTTCGATAACACGAAGGTGTGTAAAGGGTGCCGTGACTTTTGCCATATGTTCTAATATCTCTAAAGTAGCTGAGAGAAATAAAATTTTATGGCATTTAGTGCCTTTAGTGGCAATTTAAACTCTTCTGTCAATTTCAATTTCATCATACATTACAACTCTGTAATTATCTCTGTTAACATCACTTTTTGTACTCTTTCATTAATTGCGGATGTCTTTGTAAAGAGCAATGAAAAGCAATCAACATTTCTGAAAACATGTTGAACATAAACATTGCGTTTTGTAACTTACAACTTTTACTGCGACAATTTTGCTCCTGTTAAGATCAGAACCGTTTTGTATCAATTTTAAATCCAATTACTTCATTATAATTTCTAATTCAAGAAATTAAAAATCAGTCAACAATATAATATAATCAGCCGATATCAACCCCACGGCTTCTTTTTCTCATAGCCACATACGAGAAAGCGAAAAGGAACAAGAATGAAAGTTGATAATATGTCTTTTCTTCGCGTTAACGAACAACACGGATAAGCTAAAACCCAACAGAGGCGATACGCATAAGGAAGGAAGGTATTATAATTACTTTGTTGCAGATAAATAAACACAAAAAACTGTAAATAGCGGATGATATAGAGGATTAAAAATAGAGCAGCAGAGAAATTTTTCCTGTTTCGAAAGGCAAGGAAATGTGATCGTATTTTTGTCAACCTTATTTGTGAATGGAATTTCATGTTGTTTGTACCTTATTCGTACCAATTATTTATGCGAAATTTAGCACAAAAATTATGTTAAAACTTTTTACTCGAAAATTAATATTCGCGAAAATATTAAAACGCATCAATATTTGTCTAAACCGAAACCCTTATATTTTGCCCTTATATTATTTAACCCTATTCGGTCCAGGGGGGGGGGGGCGGATTCCGCCCCCCCTGACGGTTTTTTTTTAATAACTCTTTAATGCTATGTTGCATAGCTACAATACTTACTGAGTTTCAATATTTGACAATTTTTCATACGATCTATGTAAAAACCGGAAAATATGTTAAATAACTTTTATTTAGCTTTCAGAAACTTCAAACAGAACGTAAAAATTCGCTCTAGAACTAAAGTAATTTTAAGCAGATAGTAGCATTTTGAAGAAATTTCAAGCTTTTGGTGACGTCACAGAAAATGTGCTGACGCAAGCAAAAATTTATTGCTGCCATTTTGTTCCTTTTGTGACGTACTATAAGTATGCCAAGTTTGATTCAATTTGGACAAGCCTATGAAAAGTTATTGAGGGGGGGGGGTGGGATGAATGATGATCATAATGATTCAGGAGACTAAACGGTTAATGCATGGAATGAGTATCTATCCAGTATACATCAAAGACCTATTGAACTAATGTTTTATTTCAAGCAGCGCTGGATCGTCGCGGGAAAGATTATAGTCAGTACAAGTTCGACAATTTTGATTGTCTATTGGGTACAGTTACGTCCGCAAATAACTTTTATAGGTAAAATGGGGGCAAATTCCAATAATATAATTAATTTTAAACCACTATTATTAAAAACATAAATAACTCTTTAATGCTATGTTGCATAGCTACAATACTTACTGAGTTTCAATATTTATCTATTAGACACCTGCAAGCAAAATATTTAGGTCTCACACCTTTCAGAGGCTTTGATATTGGCTATTACTCAAAACTACCCCTAAAAATCTCTATGAAACCCTTATAATAGGGAAAATATAATAACTTTCGTTAGGATTATGTTTAGAAATTGAAACTTACAACAAAACTTTGTTTCATCAAGAAGAATCATTTTGCATGTTTTTGGCACGTGGTTAATCCGATTTCCCGATTTTTTCGGATTTTACCCGAAAATCGGAATCTATTTCTTACTCAGTACTCTTATTAATTTATATAATATTGTTATCGTTCACGGCAAAAGAAAGAGGGGACGGTTGTTATGTTTCCTCATCAATTAAACTCTAAAGAGGGTATAGTCCTTCTACTCGTTTTTATTGCTGCAAAAATTAATAAATATTTTGAACAGGGCCAACCATTTTTTCCTTTTTGGGTAATACAATTATAAAAATTAATTTGTCATAATGATTCAGGAGACTAAACGGTTAATGCATGGAATGAGTATCTATCCAGTATACATCAAAGACCTATTGAACTAATGTTTTAGTTCAAGCAGCGCTGGATCGTCGCGGGAAAGATTATAGTCAGTACAAGTTCGACAATTTTGATTGTCTATTGGGTACAGTTACGTCCGCAAATAATTTTTATAGGTAAAATGGGGGCAAATTCCAATAATATAATTAATTTTAAACCACTATTATTAAAAACATAAAAAAACTCCCCCCCCCAACTATTCCGCTCCTTTTCCTGTGCCATAAATTTTCGCGACTGTTCCTCATATCTCTGACAAAAAATGCTAAAAATACTTTTTTGTGGCATTTAGTGCTCTTAGCGGTAATTAGGAACTCTTCTGTCAATTGCAATGCTGTATCTCATCATAAAATAAGACACTATTATATAGTGTTAGATTAGAACTATTTTACATCATTTTTAATTTCACTTTATTTTTATTCTATATTTACTTAATTTTAATTTCTAATCGAGGCAATTTAAATCAGGTAGTAACATAACAAAATTGACCAATTTCATCGCAAGGAATTATTTTTCTGCTAGCCACCATATTAAAAAGCGAAAAGGAAGCCTGAGAGCAAAGTTCTTCGTGCTATACAGTGAAGTTTACATCCAGTAGAGACGGTGAGTATAAGGAAGTGGGTTTTAATTACTTGTATTATAAAACTTTATCGGGGAGATTTCTTCCTCGTCCCAGCAAGATGCGTATTCCGCTCAAGTGAACAGGATCTCCTATTCTCGCTCTGTATAATTTTAGTTTAGGCACGTTGTGTTCCTTAATGTTGGAGAAATCATCCTGTTCTGGTGTGCGTAAATCATCCTGTTCTGGTGTGTGTAAAGCCACTGAAAATTGTCCTTGTTTTTCATCCTGTTTTTTGTTTGTGCCGTCATCGCGCCCTGCCTTCATACATAAATTAAAAACTATTATTTTAGACATAAGCATTATAATATTATATTAATGCTTTTGTAACAGCTTGTACCATAACACTTGGTTTACTCTAATAACTCCTCGCGATTGGACTCATTAAACGTAAACAAACGTATTACTGCACTAATTAGAATTTTCATTAATTAGTCTGTTTCTTCTAAACTGTTTTAAATGCAGATAAAACTTTATCATTAATCTTTTTATATGCAGCTTTAGATACGAAATGCAGATACAGCGTTGTTCCCAGGTATTCTTTTTTCTTATGTTGATGTCGCACGGCAAGATAAAAAAAAAGAGATAAATCTTGGCAACGAGTTTGATGCTGATATGTAGTTTTCTTAGCGGAACATTTTAAACAGATACTAGATTAGCTTCTTTCCCAATGACGTCAAGCAGTTGAGGTTTAAGAGAAAAATGTTATTTGCATCCACCACATTTAAAATGAAAACACTAAACGAGGAGGAGTATTACATTATTATGATCCGGAAAACAAAAGTTTGACAGAAAAAATATTTTGCTACGCTTATTTGTGCGAATATGAGCCCTAAAATATATTTCAATATTTACAAACTTGAAATGAAATATACTATAGTGTATTAATCGTCTTTTAGAATTTCATTTATTTTTTGCGATTTTATAGTTTCCCGCCTATTATTACCGGATTTATTCTACTTGTTTATGTACTCTGAAAACTATACAGTACTCTGAAAACTGTATTTTGTGGAACTTAATTTGGTGAATATGGTTTAAAATCGCAAAAAAAATTAACCACAAATTTATTTTATTTTATTACGGTAATACTGGTAAACTAGCAAACGAGACATTTTAAATTTGTGGAAAAAAACAATCTACTTTGCCTAGACAGACAGACATTTACTATATAAGACAAGCCCAGTAATTTGTCACAAACATGAATACGTATCAAAACTGACAGAGCAACTTTGATAACTATCACAGGCGGTAAAATAATTTGTTCGAAACGTGCCGAAGATTTATTTCGATAACATAGGAGTGTGCAAAATGTGCCACGGTTTCTAATACCTCTAACTAAAGGCTAAAAATACTTAGTGTTTTTTGTGTTTTTTTTTTCCACTTTATTTTAATTTTAAGTCTAATTAGTTTTAGAATTTCATCTCATAATCGAGGCGATTAAAATTCAAGTTTGTAACAAAGTCGATCAATCTCAACACAAGCTTTTTTTTCTGCTAGCCACATATCAGAGAGCGAAAATAAAGCTTTTAGAGCGAGATTGATTGTTTTTCGCGCTATATGGAGAATTTGAAACCCAATAGGGATGGTGCATATAAGGAAGTACATTATAATTACTTTGTTGTAGATAAATAAACACAAAAAAACTGTAACTGTTTCGAAACGCCAGGGAATTCAATTCTGTTTTTTTCTACTTTGTTTGTGAATGGGATCACACATGCTGGCTAACGGCTAAAAGCTTCATGTATAGAAAATATGATATCCTACTAAAGGTTGAACTATTTTGATTTTCGATCAAGCAGTGCTGGGTCGTCTGCGAAAGATCACGGCTAGTACACTTCCCAATCTTAATTTGTTATTGTGTACATTCACGTCCACAATAAATTCAAATAGATGGGCAAATTTCTCGAAATAAATTTAATTTTCCAACCCGAAAGTTTAATGTAGGGATGTGTGACCAAATTCAGCGAGGAAATCAAGAAACAAGTTAATGTTTAGTCACGTGATGCATATGTAAACTCCTTCTGATTGTTTATACTAGAAAGTGTGCTAATAAAAAAGTACTGCATCCGATACGAACAACTAACTGACACTAAAAGGGTTAATTGGTATAGTTGAAGGTATCATATTAATTTTATCAGTATTTTCTCAATTCACTGAATTGGAACCAGCGAAGAAACAATAATTAGTACGTTTAAAATGGAGCTGTTTGTATGACAGGCGAGAATGACAATAGCAAGACGAGAGACAGGTTTTGACTTGTTTATTATGAAGCTTCATCAGGGCGATTTTCTTCCTCTCTGCATAATTTTATATTTAGGCACGATTTTTTATTAATTTTTTTTTTCTCGTCCCCAGAGCTTTTTAAGATAAAACTTGAGGTTTATTTCAAAGAGCTCTGGGGACGAGAATGGCGTAATGTAGGAGAAATAACCCTGTCTTGGTGTGCGAAAGCCATTATTTTGTGCAAATAAATTGGACTTGTCGAAAACACCTTGTTTTTTTCCTGTTTCCTGTTTTTTGCTTGTTCTAGCCGCCATTGCGCCCTGCTTTCATACAAACCACCTCTTAGGCGGAAGTTTAAATGTGCACCCCCACAGAGTTTAAATAATAATTTGAGACCTACACATTATAATACCACATTAATTAGATTTGCGTTAATTAGTCTGCTGATGAAACTGCTTATCATTGGTCATCTCTTATGTTTAACTTTTGATGAGGAATGCAGATACAGCCTCGTTTTCAGGACTTTTGTTCTATTTTTAATGTCCGACTTTAAGAAATTAAATAAAAAGATGAATCTTGGAAATGAGATTGATGCTGATATGCAGTTTCCTTAGCGGAACTTTATAAGCCGAAACTAGATCAACCCCGTTCCCAATGACGTCAGGGCTGGTGTGGGGAAGAGAATAAGCTGTTTTACCCACATAATTTGAAATGAACAAAAATGACAACACTAAATGAAAGATGAAAGAGAATCTGTGTCAGCGGTTTCATTATGCTGAGTGGCTATACAATCTTCATTTTCGTGGGCTGCAAATAACCTATTGATTTTCGACTCTGAATTACAAGAAAGTCAAGTTAATGGCGGTAAAAATTTAGGACCACTTATTTAAAGTCAATTTTACAGTAGTTAAAAAAAAAAAAAAAACTAATTTAAATCGACTAAAACAACAAAACAAAAAAAGAAAAAAAAGAAAAAAAAAATCGCATAATAATGCTCAACAAAATCTTAGCACTGGGTTACATATTTTGCATGAGCAATCAGTACCCTTCCAGGACCGTATGGAACGACGAAAACTGCAAAGCGAAGGAGAGTTTTTGACGGAAGATGGGACAGATAACCATAAAATTCCTGTCCGATTAGCAAGACTATTTAAACCATACGATAGTGTGTGGTATGTCGAGCGCTTTACCAGATTATAATTATTTTCTCTAATGCAAAAAATTTCAGACATATAACTAGACGACATTCCGTTTAAAAATTTATATAATTCTTTCATAATACTTCTTAAGTTAATAACGTGGATGGAACTACTATTTGATAAACTAAGAAGACCCTCAAAACTAGATATGCTATCATTATTAATTATGCGTAGACAACGTTCATGTATACGATTGATACGATTATTAGCTACGCATCCACAAAACATCCATACCAAAGGACAATAGGAGAACTGAGAAAGAATAAAGGTATTAAAAAGAAGTTTCCTCTTTTTTGGAGAAATATACGAAGAAATTCTCTGAAGAACGTTAAGCTTCCTACTGGCTTTAGAACAAATGTTTCTAATGTGTGCGACAAATTTTGGTTTTGTATCAATCGTAATACCGAGCAATTCAACTGTCGAGCTCCACTTAATAGTCTGACCTTCAAAAGAAATAAAATTGTCGATACTTCCCATCGTAATATATTGATATTTATTTAAATTTACGACAAGAAAGTTCTCATTAAACCAATTATGTAGTATAGATAATCTGTGAGTAAAATTGATTAACTTTATCTAGGGTATTGCCGCAAGCATATAAAGTATTATCGTCAGCAAAATTACAAATTTGTGAAAGTGAGACGAACCAAAATAATTCATTGATAGAGATATTAAAAAATGGAGGACCTAGAATAGATCCTTGAGGAACTCCAACAAGAAGAGGACTAACAACAGAGTTTATCCTGGTTCGTTGAAAACGGTTGCTAAGATAAGAATAAATGAAATTCAAAGCACTTTTAGCAAAACCATAGGCATGAAGCTTTGCAATAAGTAGGCTATGATTAATCGTATCAAAGGCCTTTGAAAGGTCCATTAGAACTGCCCCAACAACACCCTTATTGTCTAGTGTACACTTCTATTTCTCAATCATTCTTACAAGTGCATACTGGGTGTTGTAACCTTTTCTGAATCCTGATAGACATGGACTCAGTTTATTAGCCATAAAGTTATTTACCTGTTTGAGAACAAGCCTTTCAAAAACCTTTGATAGATTATAGAGAAGCTTACAGGTCGATAATTTTGCTTGTCATTGCGATCCCCTTTTTTGTAAATAGGTATAACCTCAGCTAGTTTCCGCTCATCAGGAAAAATACAATTTTCAAAACAAAAATTTATAATAAAAGTGAGATAGGGCGTTATTATATCAATGTATTATTTAAGTAAATAAAGAGGAAAATCATTAACAGGAGAAGACTTTTTCGAGTCCATATTACGTATTATTGATTTCCGTCGCCGCAATGCGGGGCGAAATCTTTAAAATCGCCTGACGGAAGATAGATAGATAGATAGAGAGAGACAGCACAGAGCCCGGACGCTGCTAAGTTTTTGTCCAGGCTAAACGCTCGGAAAATTCCATTTTTTCGAAAGCCAATGAAGATGCTTTATTTTAATCTCTGTCAATTAAATGACCAATCTGAACAGAGAGTGTACTCTTCGTGTGGCCATTATTATAATTATATTCACTCACCAATATTGAATTGCCGCCAAGGGGAATCGAACCCCGTTCTCCGCACAAAGTGCCAGGGTTATAACCACCAAGCTATGGCGCCATTGAAAACGGCTAACTATTCTGTTACTGGCTAATTATCAGTTCTCCTTGTGCCTAATTTGCTTGAAAATCTTTCTTGAACTCACCCAAAGTATCACAAAATATTTTTTTAAGATTTCTTAGAAATGACTTGATTTTTAAAAGGACCATCAATTTTTCAAATCCGCAAATTTATTGTGTGTGTACCCTTTTATGTTTCAACTTGTTGAATTCAATTTGTCAATTTGTCAAACAAAATAATGACCAATCAGTTTCCTCAAAATGAAAAATTGCAACTAATCCGACTCCTTCGAATCAAAAAAGAATAATAAACAATCAGTTGAATTCAATAAATCGATTTCAACAAAATAAATTCTGTATTGTCCACAGGTTTCAAAATCATGCATCGCCTGCTTAATATGTTACTTGTTTAACAAAGATATCAAAAGCCAGCCTGATTAAATTTATATACATATTTATATATATAATAAACCTGTGCATCACATCGCATGGATTTGTATCTTTGTATTAAATTCCCTTTTTAAATCAAAGAGGCAAAGAGAGGTTAAAGAGACAGTTAAACAACCTGGTTTTAATGCAGTTAATGGTAAAATTGTATTCTTGTTTCTTATTTTTAAAAACGTACTTTCTTTTTCAGATCAGCTGTTATCAAACCATGCACCATAAGCATTTTCAAAAAATTTTCAACAAGAGAGTAAATTTTAACTGCCTAAATACTGAAATATTTAAATGCTAATATGTATTTATTGCTGAATTAATAAACAATGAACTACTTCATCATTCAAATTGAGCTCGTTCAGAAGTTATTATATTCGAATCGTCAAGTTTCTACATAGCAAGATTTGTATTCTGGAATTTCCAGAATTTTCCTGATCACTTTTAAAAATATCCAGTCAAAGTTTTAACTGTTATTTTAGAATACTTCATATAGCTATGTAAAATTTTTATTTTTTATTTATTGAGTTGTATTTTAACATTGCAGGTTAGTTACAAAAATAGTTGAGAATTGTGATACTCGTGATTTGTTTACCCCATAATTCTCCGTTTTCAAGGTCTACTTTAAATTTCAAAATCTTTCAGGCTAATGACGGAAATCTTAAAGCCGCAGGGCCTCTTGTTTCATTTACATCATTTTGAGAAACAGGCTTGAATTGAAACATTTCTGTGACTTCTACACGTTTCCAAATTTCGATTACGCTCAGGTGATTTTCGTGTGCTTTTATTGCATCTTCTACAGAGTTGATATTCGCTTCGTTTGCATTTGCTTTAGTGGGTAGTGAGGATGTAATATCTGCAAAATAGTGATTGAATACTTCATAGACATCTTTATTCTTTTTGACGATTTCTTCATTTTCAATCAGAGTTATCTTATTCGAGTGATGAGATACATTTGAAAATAAGGGTTAAGTTGACTTCCAGAATTTTTTGCTATCAGCTATGTTAGACGTATCTAAATTTTCATAATATTTGCGTTTTATAGAACGTAGTAGATTTAAAGAGTAGTTCCTTTGTCTTGTGAATTTTAGCCAACTGTCAGGAGATGGGTTTTTATTGTATTTGTGACGTAATTTTGATCTTTGCATGATCGCCTTTCTTAATTCCTTGGTTATAAACGGTGCATGGTTAAATCGCAAATACTTTTTCTTTAGTGGGGCAAAGGAGTCTAATGTGTTTATTAGGCATAGATGTAATGAATTGTAATCATGATTTTCTGAACAATGAATACGCAAGTTAGATTCCAAAGTCTTTTTAAACTCCATTAGATTAATTTTCTTTAAATTACGGTAATATTTAACATGAGCATCACATTTGACAACAGATAATTTCATCACAGTACACACAAATACATGCCAGTCAGATATCCCTGTCTCGATGGTCGAGCTATTTTTAAAACACATTTGTTGATTTGTTAGAATTAAGTCGATACAGGTAGGTAAAGTCGCAGATTTGAAACAAGTTGGCGATTTTATTAAACTTTTCAAGTCGTATAAAGTCATAAATTCATCAAGCGTCGTATTAGTAACTTCCATGTTAAAATCACCCATAACAATAAAATGATTGTAAGCACTAAGATACACATTAAGAGCATTTCCGATTTGAGTGAGGAAATAGCGATCATCTAGATTAGGTGGTTTGTAGCATCCGATGAGAAGTATTTTTCTTTTCCTCAAGTTAATTTCGAGACACATGACTTCAATATCACTTGGAAATATATAACTATTAAGTAGTTTAAAAGGTAATTCTTGATTCACATGAAATAAAATACCGCCGCCGTGAGCATTTCTGTCTTTTCTTAATATAACATAGTCCTTCATATAAAATTGGGCATCGGTAAAAGAAACATCGATTTTTGTTTCAGTTAGCAGTAAGACATCTATATTTTCTTCAAACATATGGACAATGGCTTCAAATTTATTTCGTAGCGAATTAATATTCAAATGACCAATTATTATGTTATTCAAATTTTTTTGTCGTAAAATTTTAACGTAATTAGATAAGTTACACGAATCCGAGCCATCACTTATTGAAAGATTTTTTATGTCGTAATGAAGTCAATCTTCTATAACTTGTTGAAAATTTTGAGACAGTAATAACGTTCCTTTTATGTTAAGTGCAGTCGACTGCGGTTCAAATGTCCTTTAGGGTTAATATTGCTATTGTCAATGAAACCGATATTTCTTTCATTACATAAGTTTTGCAAGCGGTTGTTTACAATTAACACTTTCTCATTTGAGCTACTACTGTCACTGCGTTGTACCAAACCTGATATAATCACATTGTTCTTATCTGTATTTAGATCAAGAGCTAAGTTTAAAATGTTGTTTGCGATCTCATGTGGCTCTGATTTATGTACGTCATTTGTACCACAGTGTAGAATTATATTGTCAGGGGACATGTCCGCAGTAGGAATCATATAACTTTTCATACATTTTGTCGTCGCTCCAGAAAACGACTTGACAACAACTTTATGTTCAGCTGATGTAAGTTTCCAACCCTTTACTTCCTTTATCAAAGAGTCCCCAATAACTTGCGTTACTTTCTTTCGTTGTTTGTTGCGTTGTGTTTTCCGCTGAGTAATGTTGAGACTTTGTTGAACTTCCCTTGGATCGCTAATAGATTCATCAATAAGTGAATGAGCAATTTGATTTTCTTGAGTAAATGATGTTGATTCTTTATTACTGCGACTCGTTTTCACAGGGTCCATAGTGAAATTGAAATTTTCATCAAGTCTGTCATTATCTTGTGAAATTTTGGTAGCCGTCACGGGTAGTGATTTCGTCGTTGCGTTTACTAAAATATTTATTAGATTGTTTTTATTTCTGATTTCCTCTTCCAGAAACGAAATGCGGTCTTCTAGAACATTTATCAGTTTAATATTGACCCTGTCTGGAGAGTCTAATACTCGAGGCGAAGATTCAAGTGCTTCCGCTACCACACTATGCACATACAACTTTAATTCGTCTAAGATCTCAACTTTAGAATACATTCTATCGATAAACGATTCATCACTTTCTTTATTCTTCCCATTGGTTATTGTTCAGGTATCTGTTTGTAAACATAGATGATTATTTAGAAATCCTTCATGACTTTGTTCAGATTCCATAATTTATTGGATATAAAAATATTGGAGGATAATTGGGATAACAAAATTTTATGCCTAAAAAACGGTTATAAAGAAGGGTGAAACATAAACTTTAGAATAAGAAAAATGGTTGAAGACGTTTTGGATGTGTGAAATTACTTGACAGAAGCATGGAAAAAATAGCTAAAATATGACTTAAAAGAGAGAAAGTTTTTTATCTGATTTTTTTCGATGAGTCACCATGACAACAGGCGTGACGTCATACCAAAGACTTTGTGACTATCCTGAAGATAGCTAAAAATAATAAAGACCACCCAAATTTAACTCCTAAAATGTAGCACGTGTCAACCTCTTACTTAGCTTTGTAAGATTTTAGCAGCCTCGTTTTCATGATGTGAAGGATTAAAATATTATTTTAATTAAAAGGAGTACTGGGTAAGAAATAAATGTTGTAAAAACATGGCTGCCAATTATTTAAAAGAAACAAAAAAGGTCAAAACAGCAAAAATTTGGGGTTTACGCAAATATTGACGCGTTTGTTATGTTTCTGGAAAAAAGTATTTTCTCGCGAATAAAGTTTTTTGATTGGGTGTCCCTTACTCTCCAGTGGAGGATTCGAAGTATCGTATGTAGAGAAATGATGTTGTGTGGGTAAAGGGATGACCTAAGAAACAAGGGCTTCATCAGACGCACAGGTCTTGTTTCTTATACCGCTTTCTGCTCAGGTAGTTAAATTGATCCATGATAGAATCAAAACAACCCGACCTCACAAATAAAGTAGACAAAAACACCATCAAATTTCCTTCTAAACCCCTGGCGTTTCGAAACAGGAAGAATTTCTCGGCTGCTCTATTTTTTAATTCTCTGTATTATCCCCTATTTACAAGTTTTTGTGTTTATTTATCTGCAACAAAGTACTTATAATGCACTTCTTATGCGTATCGTCTTTATTGAGTTTAAGCTTATCCGTGTTGCTCGTTAACAGATAGCTCGAAGAGAAGATATATTGTCAAATTCTTATTCACAGGGTTTTCCTTTCGCTTTCTGATATATCTATATCTGACATATCTAAATCATGTTAAAATTTTTTTTCTTGAAGCTTTTTAAGTACGTGTTAGATGTTATTATTTCGGTTTCTGACAACACTTCCACACTTGCAGTTGTTTCTACCAATCAACTCTTGTCTTGACTCTATTTAGGCCGGATGAGGGTTGATGGCCCACCCCCTCACTTCCCAATGTTTTGGTAACTACTTCTGAAGCATATCGTTTTAAGGGTAAAATTTGATGAGTTTTCATAATTTTTAGTTAGATACAGGATAATCAAAAAAATGTTGGTACGAGGTCCCGTCTGTTGTCATGGTGACTCATTGTCAAAAAAAATTAGACAAAAATCTTCGACTTTTCAGAGGCTTAAAATAAACGTATAAGAGACGCGAATGCTGGCAAATGCTACACATTTCAAATTGTTAGATACATTTTATGTTTTTTTATTCTGTATTATATGTTATATGAAGAGCTTGTGATTCTTTGTAAAAAAGCTGTAAGAGAGCCCAGTACTAAAATCATAACAATGCACGCTATCAATAATACGTAAGCCCAGTGCTAAAACCCTAACAATCCACGTCGTCAAAAAGTAAGCCCAGTACTAAAACCCTAACAATCCACGTCGTCAATAAGTGATCCCAGTACTAAAACCCTAACAATCCACATCGTCAATAAGTAAACCCAGTACTAAAACCCTAACAATCTACGTCGTCAATAAGTAAGCCCAGTACTAAAACCCCAACAATTCACATCGTCAATAGGTGATCCCAGTACTGAAACCCTAACAATCCACGTCGTTAGTAAGTAAGCCCAGTACTAAAAACCTAACAATCCACGTCGTCAATAAGTAAGCCCAGTACTAAAACCCTAACAATCCACGTCCTTAATAAGTGAGCCCAGTACTAAGATCATAACAATCCACATCGTCAATAAGTAAACCCAGTATTAAAACCGTAACAACCTACGTCGTCAATAAGTAAGCCCAGTACTAAAACCCTAACAATCCACATCGTCATTATGTGATCCCAGTACTAAAACCCTAACAATCTACGTCGTCAATAAGTAAGCCCAGTACTAAAACCCCAACAATTCACATCGTCAATAGGTGATCTCAGTACTGAAACCCTAACAATCCACGTCGTTAGTAAGTAAGCCCAGTACTAAAAACCTAACAATCCACGTCGTCAATAAGTAAGCCCAGTACTAAAACCCTAACAATCCACGTCCTTAATAAGTGAGCCCAGTACTAAAATCATAACAATTCACGTCGTCAATAAGTAAGCCCAGTGCTAAAACCCTAACAATCCACGTCATCAATAAGTGATCCCAGTGCTAAAACCCTAACAATCCACGTCGTCAATAAGTAAACCCAGTACTAAAACCCTAACAATGCACGTCGTCAATAGATAAACCCAGTAGTACAACCCTAACAATCCACGTCGTCAATAGATAAACCCAGTACTAAAACCCTAACAATCCACGTCGTCAATAAGTAAACCCAGTACTAAAACCCTAACAATCCACGTCGTCAATAGATAAACCCAGTAGTACAGCCCTAACAATCCACGTCGTCAATAGATAAACCCAGTACTAAAACCCTAACAGTCCACGTCGTCAATAAGTAAACCCAGTACTAGAATCCCAACAATCCACGTCGTCAATAGATAAACCCAGTAGTACAACCTTAACAATCCACGTCGTCAATAAATAAACCCAGTACTAAAACCCTAACAATCCACCTCGTCAATAAGTAAGCCCAGTACTAAACCCCTAACAATCCACGTCGTTAATAAGTGATCCCAGTACTAAAACCTTAACAATCCACATCGTCAATAAGTGATCCCAGTACTAAAAACCTAACAATTCACGTCGTTAGTAAGTAAGCCCAGTACTAAAAACCTAACAATCCACGTCGTCAATAAGTAAGCCCAGTACTAAAACCCTAACAATCCACGTCCTTAATAAGTGAGCCCAGTACTAAAATCATAACAATTCACGTCGTCAATAAGTAAGCCCAGTGCTAAAACCCTAACAATCCACGTCATCAATAAGTGATCCCAGTACTAAAACCCTAACAATCCACGTCGTCAATAAGTAAACCCAGTACTAAAACCCTAACAATCCACGTCGTCAATAGATAAACCCAGTAGTACAACCCTAGCAATCCACGTCGTCAATAGATAAACCCAGTACTAAAACCCTAACAATCCACGTCGTCAATAAGTAAACCCAGTACTAAAACCCTAACAATCCACGTCGTCAATAGATAAACCCAGTAGTACAACCCTAACAATCCACGTCGTCAATAGATAAACCCAGTACTAAAACCCTAACAATCCACGTCGTCAATAAGTAAACCCAGTACTAGAATCCCAACAATCCACGTCGTCAATAGATAAACCCAGTACTAAAACCCTAACAATCCACCTCGTCAATAAGTAAGCCCAGTACTAAACCCCTAACAATCCACGTCGTTAATAAGTGATCCCAGTACTAAAACCCTAACAATCCACGTCGTCAATAAGTAAGCCCATTACTAAAACCCTAACAAACCACGTCGTCAATAATTGACCCCAGTACTAAAACCCTAACAATCCACGTCGTCAATAAGTGATCCCGGTACTAAAACACTAACAATCCACGTCGTCAATAAGTAAACGCAGTACTAAAACCCTAACAATCCACGTCGTCAATAAGTGATCCCAGTACTAAAAACCTAACAATTCACGTCGTTAGTAAGTAAGCCCAGTACTAAAAACCTAACAATTCACGTCGTCAGTAAGTAAGCCCAGTACTAAAAACCTAACAATCCACGTCGTTAGTAAGTAAGCCCAGTATTTAGACCCTAACAATCCACGTTGTCAATGAGTGGACAGGAATACGAAGAACGTAATAAAAAATAGGTTTACGGACGTTGCTGGTTTGAAAACTTTCTCTCACCTGATAACCTGTTTTTTTTGTGTGCGGAAATTAAAAAAAAAAAACTTCATATGTTGGTATGGCGGAGCAGTTAATGACTTTAACTTCTTTAGTGAAACCAACCAGAGATCAAATAAAAACGTCTGTGATTCTTTTCTTTTAAACACAATTTGACTTGAGAGACCAAATAAAGACGTCTTTAAGAGGTTTCTTTTAAGCGAGATTTGACTGGTCTTACAGAGAGCCAATAAAATGTCTTTGAGACTTTTCTTTCGAACAAAATTTGACTGGTCTAACAAAAACCAAATAAAGACGTCTTTGAGACGGTTTTTTTGAACGAAATTTGACTGGTCTTACGTATATAAGATAAAGATTTTTTAATGTCCTGAAGATGTTTCAACTTGTCAGACAAGAAAAGCCTTCCTTAAAACGTCTATGTATTTTACGTAGTATGATATTTAATTAGATGGTGTATTGTTAGTGTAAGACAATAAGCTCTTTTAAAAACCATGTTTCGTTCCTTAAAATACACAACGGAATAACAGAATAAAGGGATTAGTTGCATTTTATTAAACATTTATTTTTAATAAAGTCAGTTGTAAACAAAATATTGCGAACGAACATAGCAATGTGATCATTTGTGAGAACGAATTAGAACAGTAAAAGCATTATGAAAATTTTGAGATTTTAAGATATTCCATTAAGTTTAATAACTCGGCACAATTAATGACTAGTTTTATACAAAATTGTTAAAAAACACACAAAACTGTCAAATTACGTTCACATTAAATGAATTGTGAAGATGCTACTGCAGATTTACATAGTTATCAATAAAAGCAATGACATGTGGGTTATTCTATTTGTCTAAGCATCGTGTTTGTACAAGTTTTTAAGGAAGTCTTTTTTATGGTGGGCTTGCTCCAACATAGGTGGGCTTATACATGGGTGATTGGATTAAGTTTTAACTGTTTATTATATTAAATCGCTTTTCCCTAACAATAACAGCCTAAACGGAAACGTGTACAACTTAGTTCCTAGTCTCTCCGTTTTGAATCCAGGTTGCTATGGTATATACAGTGGACTCTCTATAACTCGAACCCCTATAACTCGAATCTCTCCTTAACTCGAACGATTTCGCTGGCACGGTGGGAATTTCCTAATAAACTCTCATAAAAAACTCTCTATTACTCGAACCCCTATAACTCGAATCTTTCTTTAACTCGAACGTTTTTTTTTGGTCTCTTCGGGTATTTCCTCTCTATAACTCGTACGTCGCAACATGTATCTAGAACTTTATATGACACAAGCAGTTTTTTTGCATTGTTTTGGCTCTGTAAACGTAAATAGAGTCTTAACTGATTCGAATGTTTCATATCTACATGTGTGAGGGGTCTTAAATGATTCGAATGTCATTCCAACAAAACGTAAACACGATTCTTTGGTATTGAAATTTTACAATCATGGCGTCTGTTGCTGGGACAGAACGTAAAGCAGAAAAATCACGCTTAATTGGCCATTTATACAAAATTTATACAAAAACTTGGAAAAAACCCAACTCTCTATTACCCGAACCTCTCTATAACTCGAACGGTTTCAGATTCCCCATGGCTGTTCGAGTTATAGAGAGTCCACTGCATATATAATAGTAGCATTCTGGCGTCTCCAACGTCGTTTTAAAGTCTTATTTTCATGCAGATATTCTTGTTTAGGCGTAAAATAATAATAAATATTAAAAGTATGGAATATCTTCTCATCATATTCATCCTGGGTTCCATCTTACCAGCTCATGCATCGTTGAAGTAAGTATACTGTTTAATATCTTTAAATCCATCGACTTTTACAATTCTATAAATTGTTATCCATAAGTTCTACTATTTTGTCCCTATTCTTAGGTGAAAATTGTTTAATTTCGGATCTTTTAGGTAGAATACCAATCAGAATATTCGAGATTAAAAAATTTCCAAAAAAATTCAAGCACGTCGAGGGTTAGCTGACATTTTGACGTTTTTACAAAAGACGTGAAAAATCTGTAAAAATTCGATCCCGTAATCTGTGTGTCTACCCGATTAGAACAATCAAGAAATGTGAAAAAAAAGTTAAAAAAAAATGAGAAAAAGGTTTAAAATTGATCTGTCGAAAAACTGACCTAGGTTGTTGAACTGTTAATAGGCTCAGGTGCTAAAAGGCCCTGGGGAGGATGAGAGTATTGAGACAATTGATCAGAAACAGTATGCGCCCTCTTTTATGTAGGGTGATATTTTATTACCTTGAAGCAATTTTTACTTTTATAAGCAAATAAAATAGCTTATCATGATTTTTCAACCATCAGTTAAAACAGACACCCGAATAAAACAACAGTTTAACTTCACATATCCACCTTTCTTTCAGTGATACGTGTCCTACAAAACCAAATACAGACTGTCAATTATTTCCTACAACTCGCACGTATGCCTGCTCGATATATATTGGCAACCAGTTGTCATATAACAAAGAAAAATTCGATCAGTATATTGGTGATATAGAATCAGTATATAGCTTAATGCGAGTTGTTCTTGACAACAGCACATGCATTGACTTGCTATCCTCACTAATGTGTTCACATTTGTATCCAAGATGTCTAAACATACCACTACTATATGGGCGGATGTTAACAAGACAAAACCACGACCTCAAAAGATATGCGCTGAAACGTGCATGCATTTGCACCATGGTGTATGCAAGAACCAGTTCGGTGAAATGATTAGGCGACTTGCAAGTATCACTATAACTAACGAGGTGAAGCCGCGTTTGATGGACTTGTTGTTTACAAATGTAACAACACGAATGTTGTTCCAGAGATAGAGTGATGTATGTTCTGGCGCAACGCACATCCCGCACACGCGCACGCACATCATCACAAGTTCTTATTCGCACACGCGCACACCCACGGTCAAACACAATAAAATATCTGACGCACAGTCAAACCCAACAAATCCCTGCCCATCCAATACCTAGAGGGGTAAGTCCCTAATAGGCTATTCTTAGTCATGCATATCAAGGTAAATTCCCTAATAGGCTATGCTTATTCATGCATATCAAATCATACTAAAATGAGTAAAAAAAGTTCTAGCGCAAGTCCCTATGATGCTATGCACATCAAAGAATGCGGCAAATGAGTAAAAGGTAAATTCCCCCTACACACTGCTGACGTCATTAAAAATCCAACGCATGCGCAGTAAAGATGTGAACAACTGCGTTAGTTTTGAACAAACATAAAATTCACGGACAATCGAAAATTTACATAATAAATGAACACGCACACAGTGAAACAATTACGAGATATTGCAAAAGGTCGCGGACTTTCTGGTTATTACAGGCTACGCAAGGCCGAATTGGTTTCTTTACTGGAGGATGTACCACAGAGACCCCTCAGAAGGGCTGGACAACGAAAACCGGTCAGGCCCGTGGCTATACTACCAACGCCGGAGGCTATGGATATATTTGAAAAACAGGAGATGTCGAAAAATCGTGAAAACCAAGATGCGAGGATGGTACAACTGGTTAGTGGATGCAGTTCCCAAGCCTATAAAAGAGGGAGTCAGGAGAACCTATGCGGTCTTCAAACGTAAGGTGATGAATCTCTATGATAGTGCGACTAACATCATCGCGGGACCTACACTTCATAATGAAGTGGAAAAAGAGGCTGAAGAAGACTATCTTCTAGATATTCAAAATCTATATGATCAGCAGCCGGGGCAAGATTTTACGCCTCAGGAACATAAGCACGCACTGCACAAAACATTTAAAAGTTTTCGCATTCCTGGTATAGGAGGAGCCGACGTCGACGGGTATATAGGGATGGTGCGACCCAACGTGAAAACCTTGATTGGGGACCAGGTGGGGGAAATGGGATCAGCAAAGGTACAGATGACCCTATGGATCATGTGGAAGAAGAAAATAGTACTAAACTCGGAGGAGGCTAACGACGAGTACATTGAGGTGAAGAAGCCTTTAACAGCAAGATGATAGAAATCTTCCAAGGTAGCGACGTTGACGACGTGCTTGATAGGATATTTGCCGATATCAAGACACACGTGGAACATCCGGCATTACCCCAGAGTGGTTTCACAATTAGTCGAATCCTACACCTTGATGTAGACTTTCATAAGCTGAGGCTAACAAGGGGTTCATCATACATAGAACTACCTAAATGGATAGCTTCAAAGAAGGCCATTATCAACCCAAAAAATGAGGATGAAGCATGTTTTAAGTGGAGCATCATAGCATCCCTACACCATGTTGAAAAAGACATGCAAAGGATATCTAAGCTGAGGCCCTACGTAGATCTCTACAATTGGCAGGATATAGACTTCCCGACAACCATCAAGGATATATCCAAGTTTGAAAAGAATAACACGGACATTGCGGTGAACGTCCTGTACATACAAGACAAGAAGATAAACATCCTGCGGAGATCTGAGCACAATATTAAGCGTAGAAAGCAGGTGAACTTGTTGCCTATCACAGATGGTAAAAAGACCCACTACACAGCTGTCAAAAGCCTATCGCGACTATTAGGGAAAGAGACCTCAAAGAACACAAAATCAATGTATTTCTGCCTAAACTGCCTACAGGCCTTCAATACAGTTGAATCGAGGGACAAGCATTATGGCTACTGCAGGGACTACGAGGCTGTTAAAATCACAATGCCAAAAGAAGGTGAAAAATGGTTACAATATAGGGATGGTCATCAACAATTTAAGGTACCTTTTGCAATATACGCAGACT
The DNA here is from genome assembly GCA_030067915.1 of Hydractinia echinata. Lineage (NCBI taxonomy): Eukaryota > Metazoa > Cnidaria > Hydrozoa > Anthoathecata > Hydractiniidae > Hydractinia > Hydractinia echinata. The sequence continues at coordinate 3,945,587 of JASGCC010000001.1, forward strand.
TTGAAAGTTTACTCATCCCAGTAGAAGATGTCAGGGGTGTGAAGACGAAAAAGCTGAATAAACATGTACCATCAGGTTGGTGTACATATAGCACATTTGCATATGGAGATGTACTAGACCCACTAACAGTGTATCGTGGCAAGGATTTTGTCATGCGGTTCGTGAACCACCTGGAAGATGAGGTGAGGCGACTATATGGGACATTCCCGCAACAACCAATGTTAGAACTGACAGAGATATTAAAAAGGGAACATAACGAGGCCACGGAATGTCATATATGTTTGAAGTCCTTTAACGACGCGAGTACCTAGCCATATACCTGTTATATTTCACAACCTAAGCGGCTACGACGCGCACCTGTTTATCCGGGAATTAGGGGAAAAGTATAACACGCAGGACATTGGTTGCATCGCCGAGAATTCGGAAAAGTACATCAGCTTCAATGTTCGCATCAAGGTACCGCTTGCAGGTATGGGATACGGCGATGGTGAGATGAGGGGATAGAGATCGATAGTTGTCGATTCATGCCATCTTCATTAGATAAGTTGGCGAGCAACTTAATCGGGACAAACGCCGCCGGTATGAAATGTCAACATTGTGCAGATAACTGTCTGGAATTTCAGAGTATAGACGCTGGATATATGGCAAAATTTCTATGTTCAAACTGCCATTGGAATACCACGAAGCAACATGATCAAGAAAAACTAAAGGCGAATGTACAAGCAATGGCAAAATTCATCAACAAGGACGATGTATTCCGCCTGATGCTTCGAAAGGGGGTCTATCCCTACGAATGGATGAATGATTGGCAACGATTTGAAGAGTCGGAACTACCACCCAAGGAGGTATTTTACAGTAAGTTGAATATGAAGGGGATTAGTGATGAGGATTATGTCTATGCAAAAAAGGTATGGAATTGTATCACCCCAGAGGGTGATGTAGTCATCCTCGGTGACTACCATGATGTGTACCTGACCACGGACGTCCTGCTATTGGCCGACGTTTTTGAAACGTTTCGAGACGTATGCTTGACAAACTACAAACTTGATCCCGCGCACTTTTATTCTGCACCCGGCCTGGCATGGAGAGCAGCACTCAAGTATACCGGAATTAAGCTAGAGCTCCTCACAGACCCTGATATGCTTCTCATGTTCGAAAAAGGTATCCGGGGAGGTATAACCCAGGCGGTACACCGGTATGCGAGAGCTAACAACAAGTATATGGGAGAACAGTATAACTCGGGCGAGGAATCCTCATACATCCAATATTTGGATGCGAACAACCTCTATGGCTGGGCAATGTGTCAAGATCTCCCAACAGATGGCTTCAGGTGGATATCTAATATCGAGGAATTTATCGAAAAGCGAATTGCGAAGCTTGTCGAAAAAAACAAGTATGGATACTTGCTCGAGGTTGATATAGACTACCCTGAGAGGCTACACGATATACATAACGAATTACCGTTTCTACCAGAACGCATGGTGATTAAAAAAGTCGAAAAACTGGAACCAAATTTAAAAAACAAGCGTGGGTATGTGGTGCATATCAGAGCCCTTCATGAAGCTATAAAGCACGGGCTTGAACTGAAGAAGGTGTATAGGGTCATTCAATTTAACCAAAAGCCATGGCTTAAAGGGTATATAGATCACAACACGAGGTTGAGAACTGCTGCTAAAAATGACTTCGAAAAAGACTTCTACAAATTGATGAACCTCTCGGTGTTCGGCAAGACTATGGAAAATATCCGGAACCATCGGAATTTTAAACTTGTCACCAACGAGGACAAGTATATGAAGCTCGTGATGAAGCCCAACTTTAAGGGTGGCCTCAGGTTCAGTAAGAACCTCCTAATTGTAGAGATGGGTAAAACAGAGGTCAAAATGAACAAGCCTGTATACATAGGCCAGGCCATACTAGATATGTCAAAGTTAATCATGTATGAGTTCCACTATGACTATATGCAGCCAAAATATCGCGGCAAGCTGCAGCTCTGTTACATGAACACGGACAGCTTTGTATACCACATTCGAACGGAAGATTTTTATCGCGATATCACGCAGGATGTCGAGAAACGTTTTGATACGAGCGCGTATAGCAAGGAAGATAACAGGCCCCTTCCTATGGGGAAGAATAAGAAGGTCGTCGGTCTAATGAAGGATGAACTAAGTGGGAAAATCATGACGGAGTTCATAACACCGAGAGCAAAACTATATGCCTACGAGAGCCTTACAAAAGAGGGTGGTGATAGGAAAGCAAAGGGCGTAAAGAGATGTGTGACCAAGAAATCCATCACCTTTGACGATTATAGACGATGCCTGGAGGAAGGCGTTAACATCTACAAAAGCCAGGTGTTAATTCAACACAGGAACCATCAAATATACACCCAAAAGGTGAACAAATTAGCACTTAACAGGGCAGATGATAAAAAGGCTCGTGCAGCAGGACCAGGTTACCACGCTAGCCCGTGGTCACTACCGCCGTGTAGGCAACCGGGAATAAATAAAAGTGTTTCTAGCCATCGCTGTAATTCTACCCTATGCCTTGATTGCGTTTTGCTTTTTTTGTTACAAAAGACTATTAATAAATATGACAGGGCTTGCACAAGTATTCGACTCCGCAGAATCTTTTGAACATGTCGAAAAACCCACCGATAAACGCCAAGCTTTGAGGGAAGCCCTGCGCAAGGGCAAGGGACATCTGTTACTGAAAAAATGTACAGAAGGCTTTGTCGACAAGGCTCCTGATGAGGCCATCGAAAAAGTACATGCCGAGTTCGTTCAACGAGAGCTCCAGGAGAAGGGAGAAAAGACGGCCAAGGCGTTAACTACTCACGTAGTTAACCTGTATGCAAACATGATTGGAAATTTCGTGGACATTGATAGCGTTGAAGATCTGCAAAAAGATATCGAGGATCCTATTATACGAGACGCCATGGCAGACCTCGGGGTTCTCGTGTACTGTACAATCGGGAGGTGTTTAACGCATATCTTGGTGATGGGTCATACAGCTAGACATATGTCCAAAAAGGATGAGGGGGCGGAAGGTACCAACGAATGAGGCAGCATCCAGAAGAATCTTCATTCATTTTAAATAAATGACTGAAGAACAGAAACAAGAAGAGAGGGTCCTCACAAAGCCAGTAAAGCATCCGGGAAGGGTTGCGCAGGGTCACAAGTTGCCGGCACTGATGAAGAACAGGAAGGAACAACTTAGGCAACAAGAGGGTACTGTAGAACCTGCAGTCAAAACCTCTTCTGGGGCCAGTTCCATAGAGTCAGTCTACATGTACGGGGTAGGGACGCTTGCCGTGCTCGCGATAGGGGTCGGGGTATGGTACAGATTTGCCCCCAAATCTCAAACCCCGCCCCTGAGCCCCAACATGACAAGCCTAAAATTGGCATTTTCAGGATGCATTAATTTTTTCAAGAAAAAATTTACACTAAATAAATTAGTACAAAGGCAACACCAAGCAACGTAACCCCGTTCACCTTCGCCTATGCCCTTGGTGGTAAGAAATTCCTCGGAATCACGAGGCCCTCTGCCAAGATGGATATGAATGATGTCCTCAAGATGACGGCGTCCATAGTCCCGAAGCCTCCCAAATAAATGGATGTTGTAGATCCCATCAAAATTGATAAAGAGATTAAACAGGTCCAACAGGACGAGAATTACCTACGCTTATACACCCTGTTGTCCCACGACATTATACCTCGGTATATTGAACTGTTGAAAACACCCATCAAGATACCCTTCTTTTACCCCGGACCCTGCCCTGTCTCGCAAGAAAAGGTGCGGCTTGCTGAGAGATATATCAAAGTATTACGTTTCCTAGGGGGTAAGATAGTGTTTGATCCTCTACCCCTCGTCTACAAGACCACGCACTGCCCCGTCTGTAAGGGGCATCTTGAGAACAACCATGGCGGCGCGTGGGTGTGTATCGAATGCCTCTCCACCATTCCAAAAATATCTAGAAAAAAGGGTTTTAATAAAAATGTTAGATGTGGTCCTTGAACCTCATACGGCAATCTTCACGGGGCCTACAAGCTGCGGAAAAACACAACGTGCTTTGGACCTACTTGAAAACGAATATAAAAAACATTTCTACAATATCGTGGTACTGTGCCCTACCATACGATGGAATACCACCTACTTTGATAGAGCCTCATTATGGAGGGACGAATATGTCTTTTTGATAGATCCTAAGGATCAACTCTTTGATTGGATACAAAAATTGTCCTCGTTGCTGGCGGGCGAAGAGACGTTATTCGTGGTGGATGACATGATATCTGACGAAAGCCTTGATAAAAAACGTCAACCCCTGCTTGAATTGGCTATTTCAGGTAGGCATCGAAAGCATAGTTTGTGGCTCTTAACGCAATCGTATACTGCTTTACCAAAATATTTGAGAAGGCAGTAGAAACAGCTCTTTCTCTGGTATCCAAACGAAAGATCGGACATGAAAATGATAGACGAGGAAACCAACCTTATTTCCGATTGGGGCGAGATTAGGGCTGGGTTGAAAAAATCCAAGCACGCATGCCTGTATGTGAGAATGGAGCACCCTAGGGCTTGGAAAATTCTCGAGTAAAATTACCACTTAGCGGTGAAAACCTCTGGCTGAACATGGGTATATTAAAATGTCGTCGCAAATTTCGCTTTTCAACGCAATACCAGCCGGAGTCATCGAGACTCTGTTTGATGAACAAAATCAATCTCATTTTAAACGTGCTGACCTGGGGAGGTTTCTAGGAATTGCTGATATAGTGCGCAATTTTCAATATTTGGCCGAGGTAGCTACAACAAGAGAAAATATGCAGGTAGGGGGTGGGGGTGGCACCCCCACCCTAAATGAAGACCAAAATTGGCAAGACGTCTTCGTCACATTAGATGGCGCCCTGGAGATTGTTGTCAGATCAAAAAAACTTGACAAAATGGCTAACTCAAAAAGGTGTCGAAAAATTGCAGGATGAACTGAAGGATCAGCGTCAGACTATTAAGGAAAGGAATATGGCCATTGCCATCCTCGGGGATGATATAGACGATAGAGACAAACAACTCGTGGTGTTGGGGGGCGAGCTTGAGGACAGGGATCAAGAAATGTTAGAACTCCAACAAAGACATGTACCGCATCGGCCTCCTATCGATACCGTCTTGTGTGTCTTGAGCAAAAATGACCCGCAGGAGCGTGGAAGACCTGGAAGGCACCCACACTACATGATCCGATGCCAGAGGAAGCAGCTCACCGTGAGAATCCACACCCTGAGAGTGAGGTATCTGGACATGACGCTAAGAGAGCCCGAGTGCGATGAACCTAACGCTGTGCATGCTTGGTGTAGGTTCAAAGATGATGTCCTTACCAAGGACAATTTCTACAAGAACCATTTCACATTACCTGACGATGATACGCGGGAGCTATTCGAAGAGATGTTTGATATTGATATGTTATGAGATAGGGGGATTGGTTTCAAACCAACCCCTAAAGGGAGACCGAAATGGGTATGATGCCTTCGTTACGTTGGATGGTACCCTTAATTGGATACCAGAAAGGGCCTCAATAGGGGAGAGACTCTAAACCCCTCCTCTATTGAATGTCAAAATTAGCATGATATCAGGGTAGGTAGACATTTTAGACCGTTCTATACCCTATGGAAGAATACATACAACAACAACAAAATATGGAAGCCTATGTAAAACAAAGAAAACCGAAAAATATGTAAAATATACAGGTACCTGTGCTGCGATGTTGTATCAAGGCAGCGTCTGTGGCCGGGTATTGCCCGCAATGCCTGGAAAACTTTAGGTTTCGAGTTGGATTTTATTACGAAGGGTTTGAATACCCCGACGACGAAGAGCTTTTAGAAAGGGTAGCTTCAGGAAACAAAGCTTGCGCAACATTTGTAAGACGCGAGACCGATGCGGATTTAGAGGCTGATATTCAACGCCTAGGGCTGCATATCATAAAAAAAGCTAGGAACAAGTATGGCCCGCTCTGTTACGAGGTTATCAAAGATAGCGAGCTGAAGCTGTCGGATTTGGCTGATATAGCTAGAATAGGCGATATCCTCAACTTTTCGATAGAAGATCGACGATTGGTTGACATTGACCTTCAAAGTGAACTTGATGTTATAAAAGGTATCGTTTATGGGTACCCGTTCTACACCATGCATCCTTTGCTTTATGTAAGGAATGTAGATGACGGGTATGAAGATCTAGATTTGGCTACACTTATGAATATATATTACTAATCTTTGACATTCTCCGGGGGTACCTGAACGTCCTCCAGAACCACCATCAACTCTTCTGACACGAAGCTACGATCGGGCCCGTCTTTCAAATAGTACAACACACGACTACCTGCTACAATACGATCCAACCTATACATTTTCCTACTCCAAACGGCGTCGGTTGCGCGTCTTTTCGCGTCACCATGCTCCTTTCCCGGCTGTAACAGATAGAGGTACAAACCATCCTCGGGTAAGGGCCTCTCTTCGGGGTATTGTTGACTTTTCGCGAGCGGGACATCTTCGAGTTTAATCGCCCTGCTAGGTTTTATATTAATCATGGCAGTCTTGGTATTGTTGAGATTTTTTACGATGGTATACAAGTGTTTCACCCAAATGGTACTAGGCTCCTCAGAGACCAACTCTTGTGCATCCTGGGGTTTGAAGAGCCTTTCCGCGAGTACCTTATTATAAGACTCGACAAACGCCGTGAAAGTATGGTGGTACTTGGTGGTGGCCCGTTTAATCTCCACCCCCTTATCCTCTAACAATTTTGTCACATTTGACTTGAATTCAGAACCATTGCCACGTTGAAAAATTTGGGGGCACCGTAAAGGTCCTGCTTTATAAATGTCTTTGATCATGTCCGCGACCTCGCTGGCTTTTTTGGTACGCAGAGGTCTCGCTACCTTGTACCTCGAAGCCACGTCAATACCCGTGAGAATGTACTTGTAGGTACTTCCATATACCCTATCGTGGGGCATGTACAGTAGATCAAACTGGTGCACCTCGTTCGGTCTTGTAATGGTGAAATGGGGATAATCGATACGTTTTGGACCCTTGATGTGTCGTAGCCAGAGCAGCTGACGAGACAACCAGTGAGTGACTAGCTTTTTTGATAGGCCAGCTTCCGAGGCGAGTAATTTGATGGCTTTTCGTCCAGTCCAGAGATGTTCTGGGGTATAGTAAATTTTACTTAATTTTTCCGCCTCCTTCTCGGTAACGATATGTGGTTTTGACATGTCTTTATTACATGTCAAAAACGTTCTTACAAATACTTGTATGCTACAAAACCCAGAAGTGTCAATGATCCAATAATGAAGGTCAATTCTCCATCTTGTTGTTTCTTGGAGGGTGTGTAATAATCGGACAGTTTGGGTACCTTATCGTTCGAGGCTATATAATACTTGTACATATCATCTTCAAGCTCTCGCAGGCTCTTCCCAGCCTGTATTTGTAATTGCCGTTGTTTGTTGAACCATCTTAGCCTGGCGGTCCCGGACCCATTGGGCTTGAGCATTTTGTAGTTTTTCCATCGCTTCGTCATGTCTTTTACGTTCCGCCTAGCCATGCCCTGAAAGCTTATTGAAGAGGAAGTTTGTACCGCTGAATGCCAGCGCGTTGATTAATGCACCTCCGGCCATGATTGCCAAGGTTGCCATTTATTAGTACTCCACAGAATGAAACCTACCATCTAAGATGTTTAGCTGAGCATCTTGAAGCAGGTACACATAGCAACGGATGTCCCCGGTTGCATCAGCTTTCTTGGTCATATGGAGGGTAATGCCATCACTCAGACGTTGTAGGGGTCTTCCAGACCCATGTAGGTTATGATCAGGAGAGGTTCTAAAGTCTATGAATAGGGCGTAGCGTTCATTGAAAAATTGGCCAATGGTCACATTCGAGTCGTGACTACCAAAGAGGTTCACGACCTGCTCGAGGTGTTCCTTAGGAAGCATCGCGTGAGAGTATAACTCATTAGACTCCCCCTCAACGGTGACGCTAATCTTCTCAATTTTTGGGTTGTAGAATACCTCATTCTTTCCAGCATAGGGTTTCACTGTTGCAGGGTCCACGAAGAGTAGCAAGACGCCCTTAAGACTCTTGGCCGGTGTATCGATTTGAAGGTTGTAGCTGGTATCCAATTTTTTAAGGGTCACTACCTTGCTCCGGAGTATCCTTTCGTAGGGTAACGCGAGACGACTATACCGCGACATCATAGCGCTCGCGAGACCCTTATGGTTGACCTTGTCATACTCCAGGGCAATATTGGTGATTTTATATGCGGCGTCGGCTGCCTTGGCTGCGGTAGACCCTGAGGCTGCCGTACCTCCATCTTTGATAACGTCGCTATGTGGGGCAAAATGTAGGACAAACTGCAATCTGTCGTATAATCCCGCTTGATAGTACGGTAAGTCCCTCGTTAGTTCGAACATTTTACCGAGGGGGACGGAAAAGGTGTTCCCATACGCGGCAGCAATGGCTTTCTCCTCGTCGGTACCTACATGGTCAGTGGCCTTTACCTGCAGGGCCCTGATGGTACCATCATTAGGGTTAATACCCTCTAGAATTAAGTTGTTTTCCCGATCGAATTTGGGCAGCCACAAGTCTCTGTAGACCGCGAGGGGTCCATAGTCGCTTATATTTTGAATTTCATTGCCGTTTAGGGTGATACGTAGATTTTGCACTAGACTCTTCCCTATGTTGCTGACTAGGGTACGCTTCGTGTTGGTCCCCGTAAGTTCAAGACTAAACAGTAGCCTGATGCTACCTGGAAATATGACATCATTCTGCCCCAGGTTGGGCACATCAACATAAAGGTCCTCATTCTGATTAATCGTGGAGGGTGCGTGGCTTACCTTGACGCGCTGCCTTCTTCCTTTAATACCAAAAAACTGTTTCATTTCTGCGTAGGGGTCCAATGTAGTTCCAAATGCACTCATTTATTTAGGAGGATTTTTTTAAATAAATGCCAACTAACCCAGTATATGAACACGATATTTTTGATGATGGTGGGAAAGATGATAAGCCTGATGATACTATACCATCAACGCCAAAACCTCCATCAACGCCAGGGCCTTCAACCCAGGGAGAACAACAGGGTGCTCCAGGGGCTAGACTTTCGGAACAGAGGCAAAAATTACTAAAATCAAAGGTCGACGACCTCTACGAAGCTCTTAGTAAGGATCCGAGGTTGGGGAAGCCCTTGATGATACCTTACGATGAGTTTAGGATGGAAGGGGAACGTCTTTTTTTTAATAATATAGACCTTACAGTATTAATTACAAAAGATAGGGGTGGGTTGCGAGCTGTCGGGGAGATGATCAAGAACTTGAAGGTAGAGCTCGTGCGGGGTATGGGTTTCCCAGACTATGTCACTACACCCAACAAAGGTAGGGCAGCGGCCTAGGCACTTGGGCAAAAGGTTGATGACATCGTGAGGAAGGACAGGGCTGATGATATCATTTCGATGGAATCGATAGAGGAATTTGTGGATGCCACGGAAAGCCTTATACAAGATACTTCATTTGGTGGCGCCGACGAAGTATTCACCGGGCGCAAGAGGAGGGGATTAAATCTTGAGGTAACTTGAATTTGAAAAACAAGATGATCTTATACGATAGCGAGATTGACAAGGCGGAGGGTAAGGTGAAAGAACTCGAGAAGCAGAAAGCCGGGGCAGCCGAAGGACAAAAGGCTAACATCGATTTGGAAATCAAGGAGCTTGGGGAAAAAATTGAACGATAAAAAAGAGGCTGCGCAAAATACCCATAGTTTACTTTCCTCTGATATCTACAGTCAGTTGAAGGTCATCAAGGAGACCCTGATGAAGATCGCTGGAGATGATACGTCTTTGCTTGAGAAGCTTAAAATCTTGTTCAAAGAGCAGGGTCTGACCCTAGCGAGTATCGTGTCGGCTGTTGGTCTACTGATTTCCACCATTGTACTCGCAGTTACAGGAGGGGGTGCCGCGACAGGTGCGGGAGGAAGTGCAGCAGCAGGTGCGGGAAAAGGCTTTGTAGAGAAGCAGCTGGAAAGGCTTGGAAAATTCCTAAAATACTTGGCAGGTAAAGCAGGTGCTGCATTACCCGGGATTATTGGTACGGTTGTCTCGTTCTTTTTGAGGGTAGCGGCAACCATTGTCGAATATGTAGCCAAGCACTTGTACATGGCAATCGCGGCCGCCGTTGGGTTTGTTGTGGTCTACGTTGGAAAAAGAAAAAAAGCCTAATATGACCTATTTTTTAAGCCATATGTAGGCAATGATGAGGCCTACCCCTGTCGTGATCAATGCGGCCTTAGTATCCTCATGTTGTTGTCAGGTTTCCCTGTGTTCAGGTGTAGTATGTATAGGAGGTGTAGTATGCTTAGGAGGTGTAGTATGCTTAGGAGGTGTAGTATGTATAGGAGGTGTAGTATGTTTAGGGGGGTGTATCATGCCTAGGAGGTGTAGTATGTTTAGGGGGTGTAGCATGCCTAGGAGGTGTAGTATGTCTAGGATGTGGTTTGATAGTATTCTTAGGTGGTGGTTTGATAATATGCCTAGGGGATGGTTTGATAGTATGCTTGATGCCCCGCTCTGTAGGCTTGTTATTAACATCAACTTGGACCCCAACGCTGACATTGGCAGGTGCAATTAAGATGTTGTTGTTATACCCCTAAATTTTTCCAATCCGCAGGTTCATATCTGAGGGTAACATGTACACGCTGGGCATGACGGCAAAATTAACCGGTGTTCGGGCATATTGGAGTACTTTTTGGAATTGACTTATATTCTGCCCTACATTCTCCTGACGTTGTACCATACTTTCAAATTTTTGCAGCAAAATCTGCCTGGCTGTATAGTTGTCCGCACCAGAACCGAGGAGGGATGCCTTGGCCCCCGCCTGCGAGCCAAGCAACAAGACCACGTAGACTCGAATACTTTCACTTAGCTTGGTAAGACCTTCCGACGTTAGACCTTGACTAGTTGGCATTATAAATTTTGCAAAGTCGCCATCAACTTGTGCCCACCATCTTCCGTTAATTTTTGAGGCACTTACTGATCCAAATTTATAGAGATCATTGGGGTTGGCACCATACTCACGACACACCTGCGCGTATCCGGAGGTTGAATAGGGATTTTTGTACTGTGAAAACCCATCGTTATAAGGCATGGGTACTTTCATCCTTGCTAGAATGCGACGCATGTGATAGTATATATGAAATTTGAAGATTGAGTTGACAAGTGGCACGGAGCCTGTTAGGTGCTAGGCGGAGATGCCTAATGCAGTGGTTGCGCAATGGGTTGCGAATGGGTCACGACTATCGTGAATAGTCAGGCGGGGGACAGGATAAAACTGTTTGTCCTGAAAAATGGACTCTGCAGGCTCCGTGTCAGTGACGGGTACACAGTGGTTATTCATCGGCAGCTCCAAGAGCTCTTAGGTCTACCCTACGATCCCAGTAAAAAGTACTATCTGAAGGGTGACTATGATGCATAATACAATACCGACGTCTATAATAGGCTACGCTTTATTTGCCCCCAGCTGGATGAATGTGATGCCCTGCTGAACGGTAAAAGGTCTAAAATTCTCGCCTTGCTTCCCACCAAGGAGCTAAGTGCTTGGGGGGATATGCTGACTTGGAGTTTTGACACTCCAATTTACATGCCTTTGAAGGGTTCTACGGATCGCCTCGAGTTTATGTTGACGGATGAATTTCACCACGACAAAAATGTTTCGTTCACTGGAATTACAATGCATCTACTAATAGAATAAATGGCAACTATAACCGAGCTGTATCCAAAATTACCAAGTGCGCCCGTGGAGGATCCTATACAGGAGAAAAGTCAAAAATTAAGACTTGACAAGATTGACGACGTTGAAAAGTATCTACGAGGTGAGATTAAAGAGCGTGACAGGCTCTCAAAGAAAGTCAAGATGCACGGGACCTGGGTGAGGTATTCTGACCACGGGCTGCTGAGCATTAGTATTATCGCCTCGGGCGTAGGGATTAGGGCGCTAGCCTCGGGTCTCGGCGTACCCTTGCGTGTGGCTATGGGCGGGATCGCGATTGCCGTAGGGATCGGGCAAGCCGGCTTGAGGAACGCCGGAAAGAGGCTTGGTATCAAATCTAAAAAGCACGAGAATATAAGACTACTCGCGGAATCAAAACTGAATTCCATCATTGACCTGATTTCAAAAGCGGTAGAAAACGGGGTTAACAGCGACTACGAATTTAGTCTCATTATGCAAGAAAAGCAAAAATATATGCTGTTAAAGGAACAGATGAGGCAGCGGTTCAACCGTATTGTCGACTCCATCAACGAACGAGAGCGTGCTCAGCTAGTTGCGAAAGGTCGGGAGGAAGGTAGAAATGACGTTTTAAAAAAACTTCAGTCTGTACAGTATGCCAGCGGTATCTAGAGCCTCCACCTGTTTACAAGCCTTAGTTTTGTATATTTTATAAGTCTTGCATAGCCTACAAAATATATGGGTTTCTAATCATCACTTAGCAGCCATTCGACTTTAAAGTCCTTGTACCTACATTCCACAACTTGCACCTGTGGGTAGTAGTTTTTTCCCTGCATATACACGGATGATAGTGCTAGACACTATTTTTACTCATTTGCAGCATTGATTTTGATATGCATCAATAAACATAGCATTATAAGGACTTTACCCCGATATGCATGGATAAGCATAGTATCATAAGGACTTTACCTTGATATGCATGACTAAGCATAGCCTATTAGGGACTTACCCCTCTAGGTATTGGATGGGCAGGGATTTGTTGGGTTTGACGGTGGGTATGCGACTGTGTGCGCATAAGAACTTGTGATGATGTGCGTGCGAGTGTGCGGGATGTGCGTTGCGCCAGAACATACAGTACTCTATCTCTTTTCCAACAAAGTTATCCAATCCTGCTCCTGAATGTCTTCTCATCACAGGTGAATTAAAATTGCTTTTATTTTTGTTTAGTGAAAGGTAATGTCAAAAGCAAAGCCTTGAAATGTGAGTCAAATGAAATGAAATACTGGTCGTTAGCCCATTTGCATATTTCCTACATCGGTATTCCGTACATTTTTGTCCGTCTGTTAGCATGGAGTACTTGAATTACTTTGGGAAAGGGGGTGGGACAGAATAAATGTGAGGCGCAACCAATCTCAACGAAATTCTGCTGTTTTTTGGACACTAGTTGGATGAAACGCCTTTAAACACCTACGTGCAGGTAGATCGTCCCTAACATGGGTGGTGGGTTCTTTAGATATTAAACTTTTAAGACCCCTCCACTTTTAGAATTACTCCGCCGGGTGTATTTTCTATAGAGCAGCATTTTGCGCCGCTGCGATTAGATCACCTGGGCGATTTGCTTGTGCATGCGCAATACAGAAAACGCCGCCTGTTCAGAAATTTTTGTGATTCAGTGATAATAAAAAACTTTTGAGATATAAACAATCAGGTCACTTGCCACTAGCTGGAAAATAAAATGTGTGCATCACACTTTACACTGCTTGCAACATTTAAAAACTAAAAACTAAAACGGAATATGGAAATCACTCAAGCGATCAAAACGCCGTCCCGAAAATATTGGTCATATTTTGCGCTCAGGCACGCCTGCTCTGGTGGAAATCCACCTTTATGACTGTCTTGTCAGATTGAATAATGTTAAAGACTAAATGACGGAAATTCAAGGTGGTAAATCTAGTTAGGTCTAACGAAATAAAAAAAGTTTCGGTAAAAGAAATATGCTCACATGGTTTGCTATGTTATGGCATTTCTTTTTCACTTTAAAGCTCAGTCCCCACTAGGGCGATGATCTCTCATCGCTTTCATTTTTTAAGGCAATGAACTTTTAGCGTGTCAGTGGTGATTAAAAGCGATGACATTTTTACGCTCATCGCGTTTTAAAATAAGCGCTGAATAAAGCGCTGAATATCAAAACGTTTTGATATTTATTTAAGCGATGAACCATGATCTTTCGTGATCTTGCTTGGAAAAGGTTAACTTCAACAACATGCCGCCATGATAACAATAGATTTAAATCTTATAACTTTAAAATTTAAATAGAACGGTTGTTTTTGAAACGCAAGGGATTTTCGCTATTTTCGATATCGACTTGCAATTATAAGAAAATCGAATCTATCAAAGTTCAGAAATTTATGCCAAATCAAATCCTGGTAAACGCGCGAAATGTTGTGTCTTTAGCAATTAATGTTGACACTAAAGAGAACAGATTATCAAATCTTTCAGGGGACTTTCTGAAGAATCTGAAATGCAAACGTCCACAAATTGATATTTTCGATTTTTATTGAAAAAATGTAATTTGAAAACCGAAGTGATTCTCGCCCAAACGCAGTCCTTGTACAATTTAGTTATCCTCTCTTTGGCAATAAGTCTCTCTCACTCAAATCTTCGTTCATAGAAAAAGTTCACAGGGTTGGTTGGTTTTGAATTTTCAGTGTTTTAAAGGAGAGGCGAACTGCGCTGCGGCACGGCTGCTGAATAAAAGTTCATGATAAGTGTTGATTTTAAAGACCAGACTGACTGGCTTGGTCGTCTGCTCCATAAAAAAAGTCCCACTATAAATCAAATTTGTTTACGTCTTTGTGAGAGTGCTGAATTATTTATAATTGAGTATTTTTACACATTTGCTAAACGGGTGGCTAAATTAAAAAACAATGGGATATATTTCTCTTTATTGTGATGGTCACGGGTCAATGTACACAAAGTGATTAGAAGAAGTTGAAGATCAAAATAACAAGTGAAGAACATTATTTTTATTATTTTTTACTACTGAACTTGCTAAAAAAATTTGTGAGTAAAGATAAAGAAAGTAAAAATTCAAGGAATAAAGATGAAGCCGCCATATTCGTTCGATTTGTTATTCAATGTTTCCGGTCTGTATATTTATTCAAATTTGGCGCCATCTCATCATAACAAACTTTATCGTTCGAAGTTGATAGAATGGTGTAGAAAAGGGACTCAAAACATGAAAAAAATGTTGTTGTTGGTCATGACAGATATTTCTTTAGTTCAAAGAAGTTTAAACGAAGGTTATAAAATGCTGTTAGTACTATAGTACGTAAAATATTCTTGGTTATCTCAAGTCAAAGACCTTATTTTTGATTTTTACTGGTAAGTACATCCAAAACATACTTATTTTCATTCCATACATCCATGAAAATTCTGTAAAAACGTTGCCAGGAAGATATATGGATACTTAGTTGTGAAATATAGTTATTTATTTGTTATTATAGTAGCTATCTTAGTAGATTTTAGGATTTAGAAATCAATAAATATTTTTCTCTCGCTTAAAATTTATTTTCTGGCTGCCACAAAATAGTTTTTTGTTCGCCTCTCCTTTAAATGCACTAGGGAAAGTCCAAAGGACCTTCATTTACAATGGTACAAAAATGAGATGATGAGGTCATCCTAGAAAGTTATCAGAATAGAGTAAAGTAACTTGCATTGATTGTAACGATAAAATCTTCCTCTTTTCTTTAGATCGCAATGAATTTCAAAAGAATGGTAAGACTTTGAATTATTTTATCAATAGTAACCCGCGAAAAGTATTTCATCAATATTAACCCACGAAAACTCAAAAAAGCTGTTATTTTCAGTGCGAGAAATTTATAATGTAGGCACTGACATTCATGTTTTAAAATTTATAATTTCAATGTTGCTTTTTGTTTATTAAATTTTGAAAAATGTTTGCTTACATATTATATTTGTAAAATCCAGACCAGATATATTTGGAATATGTGAAGGACCATGCTGTAATGCTCAAGTCTTTTCATGCACAGCCACATAACTCAGGCCCATTTTATAAGTAGTGACATTCCAAGCCAAATCTTACAAATCTTACAAAATTTACAAAAGTTGGCTTTTGAAATCAATATCTAGCCGTGACGCACGGCTTGGCTCGACCGTATGAAACTAAATGCGGACCGGGTGCGACGTCAATAACACTACGTTGTAAATAACTGATTACACACACGTATTTTCTTAACAAGCTTCCTTTATGATGAATTTGTTAACGGCGCAGGGGTCAAGACACCCTGGGGTATTCTGTATTTCATCAATATGATAGCGCGTTCGTCATTTGTTGGGAAACTACGCTTATTTTTTCAAAACAACGCCTATTTAAAAAAACAAAACAAGGCCAGCCATCTTTACCTTCTTCCAATCTGTAAATGTAATTAGTGAATTGTTTTCACATTGCATTCAGTTTCTGCAGCGTCGTCACAGGATCGGAAATCGACACCGACACATTCTTCCGACTTTCCGTCTCGATGAAACATCTCACTAGGTCCAGTCCAACATTCACCATAAAATTGAAGACCAAAATATTTGTATCCTTTAGCCCGAGTTAAATTTCCACATTTACAAGCCAGTCTACAAAACACGTAAGTCCTTTTTCATAGCTTCACCTGTAGATAATTTGCATTGATTATATTTAAAATGCATGTTTTTACGGGCAGCGAGAATTTTGAAAAAAGAATTTCAACAGATATAATGCAGGAAAATAAAAATATGTTAAAAACCATAAAAAATTTGTGTACTGAAGATTGCATAGGTCGAAAATATTTTACTTTAAATATGTCTTTTCATTTCCCTGCATTTTATAAGTTATGGCAAATAAATAAAAGCAGTTGAACTATTTTTTCTACAACGTTGCGACTCAAGTTAGTTGTATGTGACGATGGCCTAATGTTTTTGTTTTTGTTTGTTTGTTTGTTTGTTTATTGTCGCAAAATTCTCATGAATAAACATTTTTGACAAAGCTCTTAAAAAAAAGAAAATAAAAAATTAAAGGCGAAAAAATAGTACATTTTGCCAATCAGTACGCAGAAAAAAAAACACCCAAAAACCTTGCACACATACGTTACGCCGTTATTAAAAAATGCATCTGAGCGTAAAAACAAAACAATCTACAACCACAAACCACAACAACCACTAACAGGAAAAACATCGACCTTTCCGTAGTGAAGAAATAAATGATACTTACTCTAGCCACTTTGAAATTTATCTTGTAGTAATTTCACTTATTTGTTATGAAAAATAAATTTTCTTGCGGATGCGAATTTATTTGGTATTGCCCGTACATGCAGCTGCTTCTACGTTCTATCAAAACCAGTTACACATTTATTGCATCGTTTCCACGGTTTGTATAAATTATACCAGAGCTCCGCATTCATAGCAGTATACAATACAATTGATATATTATATTAGATACTGTCCACAAATAAATATTAGATTATGTTTAAGATTTTATTATTTTCCTGGTAATTTTTATGTTTCCTGTACTAAGTAAAACCAATATTATATCTATATTATTTAATTCAAATTTTTATTTTTAATTTCCAGGAGTTTTGGGTAGAAAAATAAAATGCTTGTCTCTATATAATAATACAAGACTGTGTGTGTCTGTCTGTAATTATTAAAAAAAAATTTGTGTTTTGTCCTTGTGCCTAAGTGGATTTCTCCACGGGCCTTATCGACTATTCTCTATAATAATACGGAAACTGTGTCTGTGTGTCTGTCTGTAACAGGCAAAGTGGATGTGTTCATTTTCATTTGATGTAGCCGAAAATGTTTGTCTCAAATTTAAATTGACAAATTTAACGTCGCGACTAATTTAACGTCAATATCTTATCTTATATTAAAGAATGCACTTAAAACTTTGAGGCCAAATAACTTGGAAACGAGGTGGTGACGTCAGGTAACTAGGGACACCCTAGGAGCAAATTGGGTAAGTTTTCTAAACCTGGATCCCCGTATATATTTCGGATTGGACGGATTGATGATGTCATCAAAAAAATGTTTAAACTTGAATATCTCTGCAACGGTTTGTCAAAGATACATGATCCTATACATTTTCTTGATCAGCGTTTCAAGATCTATGCGATTAAGGCAACGGGTATACAAATTTCTAAAAAAAAATATTAGGTTTTCGCGGGTCTTGGCTGACGCCAACAAAATTTTTAAATCTTTATATCTTCTTAGGCGTTCGTCGAAAACATATGATGCTATACATTATTTTAATCAGCTTTTCAAGATCTACACGTTACAGACAACGGATAAACTAAATTTCGCCCAATTTTTTTTGGATATGCATTGGTGACGTCAGAAAAACATCTAAAACAACTAATTTTTCCATTATCCTTCTGCCTAATTGTATTTTTCCACGGGCATTATCGACTAGTTATTTTATATTTTGCAGATACATGTGACGGGAATGGTTTTGATTATGCAGGTAAAATAAATAAAACAAAATTTAATCAAACCTGTATGCCGTGGTCTTCCGCATGTCTCAAACAATACAGTTTGCTAGATTTCTCTGGTTTAAACGTAAACCAGAATTTTTGTCGAAATCCATCTGGTTACAAGGAAAGGCCATGGTGTTACATTCGACCTAATGGAACGGAATGGCAGTATTGTGACGTACCAAAATGCCCAGGTAGTTAAATTCTCTTTTTCAGCATGTTCTCTTTTACTACTTCTGTAAGACAGATTTAATGAAATGCTTAAACTAATTGACAAAATAGGCGGCTTTAACCCATGAACAGGGAGAGATTATTCAGCAGGGTTATTAGCCATTAGAACCAAACAATCAGGGGTTGGAAATAAATGTGAGTAAGGCCTGGAACAAGTGATGGAGCAGTGCTTTTCGGAAGAATGCGCTGAATCATTCATGATAATTAACTAAAACTGTTAACTCGTATATAAATATATTTAGTGATTAATGGAAATTATTCGGAATGGTCGGATTTTGGTACCTGTATTGGCAAATGCGGAATTGAACGTTACAAATCCCGCTTTCGCACATGTTCATCACCTGAACCAAAGTATGGGGGGAACAACTGTTCCTCATTGGGACCAAGTAACGAAAGGCTTCCATGTGCAATTTTGGAATGTAAAGTAAATTCAGGTATAAGATCTCGGGAATCGTTTCAATATATTTGAAGAGAATAATTTTTATGTTATTCCATGCTGTTATTAGTACTTTATACATTAATCAGCACAATCAATAATGGTGCGTAGTGGATCATCATACAAACCAGTATTAACTACAATACATCAATACAGCGTATTATACAAATGAAGTCTGCCTACCACATATTTCTTTGAGTTGACTATCTACCACATACTTGTTCAAGTTGTCTTTCTACCACATATTTGTTCAAGTTGTCTTTCTACCACATATTTGTTCAAGTTGACTTTCTACCACATATTTGTTCAAGTTGTCTTTCTACCACATATTTGTTCAAGTTGACTTTCTAACACATATTTGTTCAAGTTGTCTTTCTACCACATAATTGTTCAAGTTGACTTTCTACCACATATTTGTTCAAGTTGACTTTCTTCCACATATTTGTTCAAGTTGTCTTCCTACCACATATTTGTTCAAGTTGTCTTTCTACCACATATTTGTTCAAGTTGTCTCTCTACCACATCTTTGTTCAAGTTGTCTTTTTACCACATATTTGCTCAAGTTGACTTTCTACCACATATTTGTTCAAGTTGTCTTTCTACCACATATTTGTTCAAGTTGTCTTTCTACCACATATTTGTTCAAGTTGACTTTCTACCACATAATTGTTTAAGTTGTCTTTCTACCACATATTTGTTCAAGTTGACTTTCTACCACATATTTGTTCAAGTTGTCTTTCTACCACATATTTGTTCAAGTTGTCTTTCTACCACATATTTGTTCAAGTTGACTTTCTAACACATATTTGTTCAAGTTGTCTTTCTACCACATATTTGTTCAAGTTGACTTTCTACCACATATTTGTTCAAGTTGTCTTTCTACCACATATTTGTTCAAGTTGTCTTTCTACCACATATTTGTTCAAGTTGACTTTCTACCACATAATTGTTTAAGTTGTCTTTCTACCACATATTTGTTCAAGTTGACTTTCTACCACATATTTGTTCAAGTTGTCTTTCTACCACATATTTGTTCAAGTTGTCTTTCTACCACATATTTGTTCAAGTTGACTTTCTTCCACATATTTGTTCAAGTTGTCTTCCTACCACATATTTGTTCAAGTTGTCTTTTTACCACATATTTGTTCAAGTTGACTTTCTACCACATATTTGTTCAAGTTGTCTTTCTACCACATAATTGTTCAAGTTGTCTTTCTACCACATATTTGTTTAAGTTGTCTTTCTACCACATATTTGTTCAAGTTGTCTTTCTACCACATATTTGTTCAAGTTGACTTTCTAACACATATTTGTTCAAGTTGACTTTCTACCACATCTTTGTTCAAGATGTCTTTCTACCACATATTTGTTCAAGTTGACTTTCTACCACATAAGTGTTTAAGTTGTCTTTTTAACACATATTTGTTCAAGTTGTCTTTCTAACACATATTTGTTCAAGTTCACTTCCTACCACATATTTGTTCAAGTTGACTTTCTACCACATCTTTGTTCAAGATGTCTTTCTACCACATATTTGTTCAAGTTGACTTTCTACCACATATTTGTTCAAGTTGTCTTTCTAACACATATTTGTTCAAGTTGTGTTTCTAACACATATTTGTTCAAGTTGTCTTTCTACCACATATTTGTTCAAGTTGTCTTTCTACCACATATTTGTTCAAGTTGACTATCTACCACATCTTTGTTCAAGTTGTCTTTCTACCACATACTTGTTCAAGTTGTCTTTCTACCGCATAATTGTTCAAGTTGAATTTCTAACACATACTTGTTCAAGTTGCCTTTCTACCACATATTTGTTCAAGTTGACTTTCTACCACATACTTGTTCAAGTTGTCTTTCTACCACATATTTGTTCAAGTTGTCTTTCTACCACATATTTGTTCAAGTTGACTATCTAACACATATTTGTTCAAGTTGTCTTTCTACCACATATTTGTTCAAGTTGTCTTTCTACCACATATTTGTTCAAGTTGACTTTCTACCACATATTTGTTCAAGTTGTCTTTCTACCACATATTTGTTCAAGTTGACTTTCTACCACATCTTTGTTCAAGATATCTTTCTACCAGATATTTGTTCAAGTTGACTTTCTACCACATATTTGTTCAAGTTGTCTTTCTACCACATATTTGTTCAAGTTGTCTATCTACCACATATTTGTTCAAGTTGTCTTTCTACCACATACTTGTTCAAGTTGTCTTTCTACCACATATTTGTTCAAGTTGTCTTTCTACCACATATTTGTTTAAGTTGTCTTTCTACCACATATTTGTTCAAGTTGACTTTCTACCACATACTTGTTCAAGTTGCCTTTCTACCACATATTTGTTCAAGTTGACTTTCTACCACATATTTGTTCAAGTTGACTTTCTACCACATATTTGTTCAAGTTGTCTTTCTACCACATATTTGTTCAAGTTGTCTTTCTACCACATACTTGTTCAAGTTGTCTTTCTACCACATATTTGTTCAAGTTGTCTTTCTACGACATATTTGTTCAAGTTGCCGTTCTACCACATATTTGTTCAAGTTGACTTTCTACCACATACTTGTTCAAGTTGCCTTTCTACCACATATTTGTTCAAGTTGACTTTCTACCACATATTTGTTCAAGTTGTCTTTCTACCACATATTTGTTCAAGTTGTCTTTCTACCACATACTTGTTCAAGTTGTCTTTCTACCACATATTTGTTCAAGTTGTCTTTCTACCACATATTTGTTCAAGTTGCCTTTCTACCACATATTTGTTCAAGTTGATTTCTACCACATACTTGTTCAAGTTGCCTTTCTACCACATATTTGTTCAAGTTGACTTTCTACCACATATTTGTTCAAGTTGTCTTTCTACCACATACTTGTTCAAGTTGTCTTTCTACCACATAATTGTTCAAGTTGTCTTTCTACCACATATTTGTTCAAGTTGACTTTCTACCACATATTTGTTCAAGTTGACTTTCTAACACATATTTGTTCAAGTTGTCTTTCTACCACATATTTGTTCAAGTTGGTTATTTGTATCAAGAAAGATAGTAAAACATAATGTAATTATTAGTGGAAGTTAAAATTATGCGAAGACAGATACGCCTATTTTCACTTGAAAGTTAACTTTTCTTAAAAAAAATAGAATTTCTTAAAACTAAAACCTGCGCTAAGTTTCTTCTCAAAAGAAAAATGGTAAAAACTTGTTCTAAGAGAGTAACCGTTATCTTTTGTGTGTTGCCATGTACTTTTGTGTATCAGTTTGTTATATTTTGTGTCCATTCGTGTCCATTCGTGTCCATTTGTGTCCATGCGTGTCCATTCGTGTCCATTCGTGTCCATTCGTGTCCATTCGTGTCCATTCGTGTACATTCGTGTACATTCGTGTACATTCGTGTATTTTTTGTGCGTCTTTTGTGTATTATGTTTTTTTGTTTATTTATTTTTTTCGTATTTTTTCGTATTTTTTTTTTTATGTCTACCGTGTAGCACCGTGCCACCTTATGTAACTATATTTTTCCTGTGTCTCTCTTGTGTCACCGTATAGTTGTCCTCTCTCGGACAAATTATGACATTTATTTCCCGCACTTATTTTAAGTCAAAATAAAGCACGATTTTTTTACAAAGAACGAAAGTTTTCCCCAAAATTGAAATAACCACGATTTAGGATGCCAAGACAACAAGAATAAGGTATGTCAAAAAATAGAAAACCAAAGAAGACCATAGAAGTAGGAACGAATAACAACGAACGTGCGACCTGTTCATTTTACCTGTTGTTAAATTTTTGAAGAACTACACAACATAAACTTCAAGGTTTTGATGCTTAAACAACAATTTTAAAGTGGCGTTTAAGCACTAAAGGAACCAACATGAACCAAATAAAGGAGCTGAAAATTTCTTGTATTTTAGCGAAACAGACTATTTTAAGGGAGCTATCAACAAAAAAAAGCAATAACAAACACTTGTTGTTGGTTAAAAGCGAAAAAGACAAAACTGATACCAAGTGATATCGTCACAAGGGGATACATGAAAATCCAGGCACCAATCTATCTCTTGTAATCTCGTATTCCAAACTTCCCTTGGAATTTTGGCTTCGCTATTTTCGCTTTTTTCGCCTTTTGCACTCTACTGTTTATGGAGGAGTACATTGGTTTTGAGGAGTGCATTGGTCGTGTTTCGTGAAACAAGAAAGTTCAATCTTTGTCCGCCATCGTATATGAAATATTGATTTTTAAGCCATAAGAAATTGTGAAAGTTTTAAAGTATTTTTTTTATAAAGAAATATTATGGAGATTTTCGACCAACTTAGAGAATTTAACGAAATCTAAGAATCAACGAATTATTTTTATGGTTTTCTTGGATATTATATTATTAGAAAGGAAAAATTAATCCAGGACACTACAAATTGAGTTTGATTTTAAGCATTTCCAAGTCTGCAGTAAAAATACGTATTCCCTTATATAATTATAGCGCCTGTGAACCATGCTGTAAAGTTCTGATAACCTGGACTTTTCCTGCAGATTCTAGAGTGATAAACCTCCAAATGATTGGGTAAATTGGCTTTTCCATTATTTGTGCACGCCAAAGTCATATGAGAGAACAGGTGTAAGCAACTTGTTTGTTAACATTCAGTTTGAATGCTGTAATGTTAGTTTATCTGTGACCTAACGCTGTTCATGGAAAGCCCTCAAGCTTCATCATAATCTGTGTTTAGCGCCTTCCTAATGTAACACTTTCGCTCATCTTGCGATAGTATATTACCAGTTCTGAATAATTGTATACAGTACGGCTTGTGTTCTGACCAGATTTAGGCTTACCACGTCAAGAACCAGAATATTGGGAAAATTTCATGGAAGTTAAATTTGCGATTTTGACAACACTCTTACCTTTTTAAGATTCCCAGACATACGAAATTAAAAACGTCAAAAATACCTTCGTACACTTTAAGCCCATCACTACAAGTAACTGGGGATGGGCCTAATAAACATAAACACTTCATTTGATTATCAAGGGGTCGTTTGTTACTATCCGTGACTAAAAGTCATACCTCTAAATCTCTTGTTTGTATTTTCTAACCATTGCTAAAACAAGCTATTGCTTTTTTCAAAAAAAACAACAACAAAAGATTTTAAATTTCGTATGTAGTTTTGAAATAGTCCTATGAATGTTTATGAATTCGGCCACGCTTCGATGAAATGGCCACTGGAATATTCAACACGGACAGTAAAATAGTTCTTGAGTTGCTGTTATTTAGCCCCGTAGAAAGCAAAATTTTTCGAGCAAATCTTAGTGACTTTCCTCGTGGTCAAATAATTAGGCCCGAGGGAGGAAAATGCGGCCAAATGATTCAGGTATAAGTAGCGTGTGTTATCTGTATTTTCAGATAAACAACGTATACCGTATGAAGACACCGAATTGATACGAGAGACTATCAATGGCTTGTCAAAGCGAACAGAAGACGACAGTATGTTAGTTCAACAAATTTTCGAACATTTGAAACTTTTTCGTCATTGTCTTTGTTCAAATTGCATCAAAGATTCGTTGATTAGTTTGCTGTATGATTCAATGGCAAGTTCCCCTGTTGACATTCCATCAAATATCAGTGCAATGATGCAACGTTTGGAAGAATATCAGTCTAAATATGATAACTTGCCTGATGTGATCAATAATTGCCAAAATGAGAAAAGTCACAACTACAGAGATGATCACGAAAATTGCTTCTATGAGAATGATGTGAAAAAATGGGTAGCAAAATGTGTACAGTATTCGAAATTGAGACCTATGCAAGATGGTGAAAGCGATGATAACTCTCATAGAGCATTGGCTGGAGCATTTATGTTGAAAGGAGATAAAATTGTCCCGGTGAGTTCTTAGAAATATTCTCTGTTGGTCAAAATGCCCTTGCCAAGTAATTGCTAGCAACTTTTCGCCTACCCTTACTTTGCGTCACAAAATTGATAGTATAGTGTAATACATTTCCCTACATAAATGTTACAACTAGCGATTGTTACATTACTATACATATCTATCCCTCTAAATGAAATATCTATCTAATTTAAATACAGGTTATTTTTTTTATCCAGGTCTAAGATACACTTCTGAGCTCACGAAAAAATGTGGAAGGTGAAAGTGTATGAGAAGTACAGATAGCTGTTTCAATGATTAAACATTTTCTTTCACATCCATTTGCATATATTGTTCGGAACAGGAATACTGTAATTATCATTCGAAGTCCAGAGGAGCTGTATTTCGAAGACGTGGAAAAACAATTTTATTGTTTATTGTTGACGAGGCAAACATTCAAGCAGATTGCATATTTTTATACATATGGACATTTTTATACACATTTAACTGCAAGACAGCAATGAATCACAAATATGTAAACATACCGCAACGAAAGTATTAAAGTATTTATGCATGTCCAAGTGAGAAATCATCAAAAAGAAAAATCATTGCATATAACGACAACCATAGGAACCCTGCAACTGCTAGGTTCTTATGATTTGAACTGAGTTAGAACGAATAGTAAAGTAGAATGCTCTGAAGAATGGGAAAAGCGCTAGGGTAAACAAAGAGAAAGGTTTGAAATTTCATAACGCTTGTGGAAAGTTGAAGACATAAAAATTTAACGATCTCACAAAAGATTCTCACTTTAAGCGTTGTCATATAGTAGACCAATGTTATGAAAATATGTAACCTTTCTTTTTCAGTGGTCCTTGTCCTACCCAAAAACATGTGTACACCACATCTGGCACGTTTCTCTGTTTGAAGTATATTGGCAATGACTTTGCCATGGATGACTTTCTCTCATTCGAATCTTCTTAATTCGAACATCTTGTCCATTCAAACAAATTTTTAAACACCCCGAAATTTTCTAAGGCAATTCTTTCCGTATTGGTATTCGAATCTCTATACTTCCATAATTCAAGCAAAATTCCAATTCCGTTCAGAAATATTCTTTCTGTATTTCGAAATCTTATGTAGTTGCACCGTTATATATGCAAACTGGTCATTATGTCACCATTGAATTTTGACTAATTTAATAAGTAAGTCTTTTTATCAAGGAAAAGTGCGCAAGACGAAAGCACAGAAAAGTCCTCTTAACTAGTATGGCTGAGCGTAATGTGAATAAAGAACTTGTCTTTTGTTTCTTTCTGTTTTGCAGTTTGACTAAAATGTTTTATTAACTTTCTACTACGCAAATATCACTCTAATTTGATTTTTCATGAGATTCGAATTAGAGAGAACTGTGATAAAGCTAAATTTTTATCAGCACAATCGTATGGTACAATAAGGACACGCAATCTGCAATTAACCTAATATGATTGTTCTTAGCAACACAGCACATTCTGACTCGTTGTTCTCAGTATTGCCCATGTACAATCATCTATAATGTAAATTGTTAACTTCCCCTCTTTTGTTACCAGCTAAATAACAAGAAAGCCGAGTAGAACTGTGGAACTGTTCTATCCATGTTGAAACGCTTCGCCGTTAAGTAAACCGGTTTGTAAGCCGTACGTCCTATTTTTAAACGCGAGACAACTACGCCATTCCAATGCAAAATTCTTTAGGTCTATTTTTAAGATGTACGTCTCAATTGTAAAAAGAGCACACACTTCACGTTTTGTAAGGAAAATTAACAATAATTTGAGCCTGAAAGTCTGACAAGTTTTCTAAAATAAATATTTATTTATCTACGTTTTTTTTAGCAAATTCTCAACTATATCGCTTCTATCCATTCAAGAAGAGACAAAATAATGAATTACGCCTTTAAAAAGAAAATCATTGTTTTTCTCATAAAATCATTGTTTTCTAACTTCAAACTTGACATGATGTGTAGTTTTAGGTGAGTTTTTGCTAATTTAGTTTTACTTTTTAATCCAGATACTTATAGTTCTTGTTTAATCAAAGCTTCTCCTGTGAGAATTTGACCGTGAAAAGTCCGTGTTTTCCCTCAACCGACAGTGGTATCACGTGACAATCCGACCGGGAGAATAAAACGTGTTTAAAAAAATATATATATAAACATTTTCTGGATGTCTAATTTTTTGCAAAAACTGCAGAAGATAATTCACAGGTCTTTATTAAAAGGATAATAAAAAAATTATTATTCGGAAAAAATTGAGGCAAAGTAACAACGTCCAGACAAATGTAAAAAGAAAAAAAAAATTAGAATATCATGCAGCCATTCATTTCATGTCTGAAAAGCATGGCGCCTGACCTTTAAACCCGACCAACTGCGCATGCATAAACAAAAGGAAATTGGAAATGGTTTAGAAAAAAGTCCCAGCCAGGACGACATGCCGGCAAATTTAGAAACTGTGTTCCACAGTTAATAAGTTCTGAAATTGTAACCACAACTCAACACCTTAAAAATACCATGATCCTCCACAATTCTTGCTTGTTAAGAATTCATAATTTCAAAAAGGTTTTATTGCCATCTTTCAAGATGTCTAAATCTTAAAACTTTGTATACCTCGGAGGAAGAAAGTAGAGCTAAAGGCGGTTGTTTCCACTTAAACGGAATTGGTCGAATTGGGCGACCCTGGTCAATGCGAAGGTATAATTGCTTTTTATCTTGCGTTTATTGATGTCAACATATTCACTCATTTAGCTAGTATAGGGAGTCAGTATAATCACACTTTACCAAAAACCACGGTCAAACTCTCACAAAAAATATCATACACAAAAACGCTTGTGACGTCACAGCTGTTCATCACAAAAATCATGCTGTGTTTATTGATGCATATCAAATAATGCTGCAAATGAGTAAAAGGTAAATCCCCCCCCGCACACACTGCAGCACGCATTGCCACTTTTGTGGCAATGCGTGCTGCTTGGCTTACGTGGAGGAGCGAAAGGTGTATGATAGTGCGTACTAAATGTCGATATGGGTGTTGAAAAGGCGCTACAAGGGAAGGCCTGCCCCGGACTGGAGACTCCTCGGAAGATTTGGGGGTGACTTGACGCCAAAAGAATTCCTGGCATTGGTTTGAACCAAGGTTATCTTACAGCCCTGTTGTAAGATAACAAAAAAAATAAAAAAATAGTATAATAAATGTGCAGCACTCAAGCAAAATTTGAAGTATTTGGAAATGTAGTAGTCATGATATTTATAACTGGTATTGGCCTGTCTCTCCCACTAATGGCGTTGGCCTTGGTACAAGAATCGTCAAAGGAAAGGGAGAATGAGCTATTAAGGATTTGAAGGAGCGTGTGTGTGATTTAGAATAGATATCATAATAGGTTATCTTATAGCCCGTCACAGGCTATAAGATAAATGGATGAACAATGCAAAGACTGTGAACGTGTGCTTGACGAATATGACAGGTGTAGCTGTGGACGAAGGCTTATGATAAGGGTTAGGATGCTGTGCTGGTACTGCTACCAGGAATATATAACATATAAAGGGTGTAGTTGTGCATGTGCGAGGAGAAGCAATCCTCGGACCTTGGCTTAAAATTCAATAAAGATGCTAAAATTTGAGAACGAAATTGTCAACCCAAGAAATTTCTATAGTTTTGCGACTACTTTTACCGACATTAATGATATCAATGTGGACCACCTGACAGTGTCAGACCCCATTCTTTCCAACAAAGGCAATGATCAACGGTATATTGTGGGGTATCATACACAGGACCTCATAGTTGCCCTGAGGGTAAAGACACCTAAAATCTGGTCCCCGAATGGAGTCACCCGGTACAATGCCAGTGCTGTGCCAAGGATGAGTCTTGATTTTGAAGAGTACCCCGACTGGGTCGAAAAATTTGGAACAAGTTTGGAACAAGATCGAAGAGTTGATATCTCAAAAATTGACGACAGAGCCCGTGAAAAAAGACCGTTACATCAACACCAAGCTCAAATACTACAAGGACGCAATCACAACCAAATTTCATGGTATGCGAGTACCCTATGATGACCCCTGCCAAGTCAGTGCCATCCTAGCACTATCATCCGTGTATATGCAGGGTAAAAACTACTACCCACAGGTGCAAGTTGTGGAATGTCGGTATAAGGACTTTAAAGTCGAATGGCTGCTAAGTGATGACTAAAAAACCATATATTTTATGGGCCTTGTAGGGCCTATAAAATATATAAAACTAAGGCTTGTAAACAGGTGGAGGCTCTAGATACCGCTGCCATACTCTACAGACTGAAGTTTTTTTAAAACATCGTTTCTGCCTTCCTCCCGACCTTTCGCAACTAGCTTCGCACGCTCCCGTTCATTGATGGCGTCGACGATACGGTTAAAACGCTGTCGCATCTGTTCTTTTAATAGCATATATTTCTTCTTCTCTTGTATGATCATACTAAACTCGTAGTCGCTGATAACCCCATCTTCAACCGCTTTTGATATGAGATCAACAATGGAGTTCAGCTTTGATTCCGCTAGTAGTCTTATATTCTCGTGCTTCTTCGATTTGACACCCAGCCTCTTTCCAGCGTTCCTCAAACCTGCCTGTCCAACTCCTACGACAATCGTAATGCCTCCCATAGCGATGCATAGTGGTACACCAAGGCCCGAGGCTAACGCCCCAGTTCCGACACCTGAGGTAATAATACTAATGCTCAGCAGTCCGTGGTCACAATACCTCACCCAGGTCCCGTGCATCTTGAACTTCCCGTAGATACTTTTCAATCTCACCAATCTTCTCAAGTCTATAATTTCATGGATAGTATCATCCTCCACAGGCGCACTTGGTAAGTTTGGGTACAGCTTGTTTATATCAGCCATTTATTCTATGAGCAAATGCATCGTAATTCCAGTGAACGAAACGTTTTTCTCGTGGTGAAATTCGTCCGTCAGCATAAACTCGAGGCGATCCGTCGAACCTTTCAAGGGAAGGTATATTGGGGTATCAAAACTCCAGGTCAGCATATCCCTCCAAGCGTTTAGCTCCTTGGTGGGGAGCAAAGCGAGAATTTTAGACTTTTTACCGTTCAGTAGGGCATCACATTCATCCAACTGGGGGCAAACAAAGCGTAACCGAATATAGACGTCAGTCTTGTAGAAGGAATCATAATCGCCCTTCATATAGTATTTTTTAATAGGATCGTAGCGTAGGCCCAAGAGCTCCTGCAGTTGTCGGTGAATCACCACTTTGTACCCATCACTGACACGGAGCCTGCAGAGTCCATTTTTCAAGACAAACAACTTAATCTTGTCCTCTGCCTGACTGTTCACAATAGCCGCCAAATCCTCGATCCTGTACAGGCCGTTCATGATCTCAATTCGGATAATCCCCTGATCAGACACTGTCCTATGGATGATGAATTCATTGTCGCTGTAAATGTTAAGCCACACGGGCCGGATACTTATCGATTTCAGGGCCCTAGATAATCCTCAAACATCGTAGGCTTTGCAATGTTGGTAATGTAGAGTTGCTTCATTCCTTTCTTCTAACAACAAAGGAATGAACATGTATTCATACAACCCCAACACAAGGTACAAGTCCAACAGGGGAGAATGGCCACTTGGTGTAACAAACTTGGAGCATCAGGACCTGTACGTGTCTACAGAATCCCACATTTCTGTGGTATTCCCCGAGTTTAGCAAATACCCCATCAAAATCCCAACAATTTTATTGAATAAACCTATCAAGTTGGGATGGACGGGACAAGCCCTGGACTACTGGAATATTCAGGTCAATTTCGCAACCCATTGCGCAACCGCTACCCTCAAAAAGAACGACACAACCGTGCCAATAATACCAGGTAAGGCAGCACCTGCCTTACCTGCCAAGTATTTTAGGAATTTTCCAAGCCTTTCCAGCTGCTTTTCTACAAACCCCTTTCCTGCGGCACTTCCTCCTGCGCCTGTTGCGGCACTTCCTCCTGTAACGGCGAGTACAATGGTGGAAATCAGTAGGCCAACAGCCAACAGCCGACACGATACTCGCTATGGTCAGACCCTGCTCCTTGAAGAGGATTTTAAGCTTCTCAAGCAGGGACGTGTCATCTCCAGCGATCTTCATCAGGGTCTCCTTGATGACCTTCAGCTGACTGTAGATATCAGAGGAAAGTAAACTATGGGCATTTTGCGCAGCCTCTTTTTTGTCGTTTATTTTTCAATCTTATCATCAAGATTTTCTATTTCCTTGTCCAAGATGTTCTTTTGTCCTTCGTCTGCCCCGACTTTCTGCTTCTCGAGTTCTTCCACCTTGCCCTCCGCCTTGTCAATCTCGCTATCATATAAGATCATCTTACTTTTCAAGTTTTTCAAGTTACTCCTTAGGGTTTGAATCTCAAGATTTAAGCTTCTCCTCTCGCGCTCGGTGAATACTTCGTCGACGCCACCAAATGAAGTTTCTTGGATTAGGCTCTCCGTGGCATCCACAAATTCCTCTATCGATTCCATCGAAATGATATCATCAGCCCTGGCCTTCCTCACGATGTTATCAACCTCTTGCCCAAGTGCCTGGGCCGCTGCCCTACCTTTGTTGGGTGTAGTGACATAGTTTGTGAAACCCATACCCCGCACGAGCTTTACCTTCAATTTCTTGATCATCTCCCCGACAGCTCGCGACCCACCCCTATCTTTTGTAATTAATCCTGTAATGTCTATATTATTGAAAAAAAGACATTTCCCTTCCATCCTAAACTCATCGTAATGTTTCGCATCAGGCGGCCCAAGCCTCTCGCTAAGACGTTCGTAGAGCTCGTCGACCTTTGATTTTAGCAGATCTGCCCTCTGCTCCGAAAGCCTAGCCCCTGGAGCACCCTGTTGTTCTCCTGACGTTGAAGGCCCTGGCGTTGATGGAGGTTTTGCGTAGTATCATCAGGTTTATCATCTTTCCCACCATCATAAAAAATATCGTGCTCATATACTGGGTTCGTTGGCATTTTATTTAAAAAAATCCTCCTATAAATAAATGAGTGCATTCGGAACTACATTGGACCCCTACACAGAAACAAAACAGCTTTTTGGTATTAAGGGTAGGCGGCAGCGTGTCCAGATCAGTAACACACCCTCTACGATTAACCAGAACGAAGACCTGTACGTGGATATCCCCAACATGCGACAGGACGAGGTTATTTTTCCGGGGTCTACCAAACTTTTGTTTGACCTGGAAGTGACGGCTACCAATACAAAACGCACCATCGTCTCGAATATCGGCAAAAGCCTGTTGCGAGACCTACGTATTACTTTGAATGGCAACGAGGTGCAAAATATCAATGACTATTCCACGCTCGCAGTCTACCGGGATCTCTGGTTACCAAAATTCGATCGTGGCAATAACCTAATTTTAGAGGGGATCAACCCCAACGACGGTACCATCAGGGCTCTGCAGGTGAAAGCTACCAATCACGCGGGTACCGACGAAGAAAAGGCCATTGTTGCCGCATATAATAACACCTTTTGTATATCCCTGGGCAAGATGTTTGAGTTAACTAAGGATCTTCCTTTTTATCCGCACGGCCTGTATGACAGGCTACAGTTTGTGATTCATTTTGCCTCACATGGCAACGTGATCAAAGACGGAGGTACGGCCGCCTCCGGGTCTACCGCAGCCAAGGCGGCTGATGCTGCCTACAAGATCACCAAAATCAAGCTAGAGTTTGACAAGATCACTCACGAGAGCCTCGCGAGCGCCATGATGTCACGGTATAGTCGTCTCGCTTTACCCTATGAACGGATACTCCGTAGCAAGGTGGTTACCATGAAAAAAGCCGATACCAGTTATAATTTACAAATTGACACTCCGTTAACAAGAAAAGAGAACTCTTCCCAGGGCTCCTGCCGACGTCTCCGAGTTCAGTTGCGTTACCGCACGCCCACCCCCGAAGGAATGGAATATCCACGTCCTGGTTCGGGAATATTAACCCGATTCCCTTTCGATAAACGGTCCGAGATCGGACACTTTGAAACGGAGATTCCCTATCTGTTAGGATCGACTAACCCATGTCCAACTGCTGTTCACATGGAACCTTTCTCCACTTCGGCCTTCAAAGTTCTCATTTGAATACTTGCTACTACCACCAAGATCTTCACTAGAGGCCGTTTCACCCAGGCTCACGCCAAAGGCTGCGTCACGACCCCCACGCCCTCCTACTCGTCAAAGCTTAGCTACTTACTTTGACGGCTGAGTATAGGCACGACGCTTAAGCGCCATCCATTTTCAGGGCTAGTTGATTCGGCAGGTGTGTTGTTACACACTCCTTAGCGGATTCCGACTTCCATGGCCACCGTCCTGTTGTCTAGATCAACCAACACCTTTTGTGGGGTCTGATGAGCGTCGATTTAGGCGCCTTAACTCAGCGTTCGGTTCATCCCGCATCGCCAGTTCTGCTTACCAAAAATGGCCCACTAAGAACTCTCATTCTGTGCCCTACTTCAATTAAGCAAGTTGGGCTTCTTACCAATTTAAAGTTTGAGAATAGGTTAAGGTTGTTTCAACCCTAAGACCTCTAATCATTCGCTTTACCTGATAAAACTGTTCCGAGTTCCAGCTATCCTAAGGGAAACTTCGGAGGGAACCAGCTACTAGATGGTTCGATTAGTCTTTCGCCCCTATACTCAAGTTTGACGATCGACTTGCACGTCAGAATCGCTACGAGCCTCCACCAGAGTTTCCTCTGGCTTCGCCTTACTCAAGCATAGTTCACCATCTTTCGGGTCCCAACAGATGTGCTCTTACTCAAACCTTTCTAGGAGTAGAATAGGTCGGTCAATGATGCGCTCCTCGCCGAAACGAAGAGATCTCACCTCAGCTGCAAGCAGCCTTTACTTTCATTGTGCCTGCGGGTTTCAATCACCCAAAGACTCGCACACATGTTAGACTCCTTGGTCCGTGTTTCAAGACGGGTCGCATGAAACCATATGACCGCCAACAACCTTGGCACAATGTGTGCATTCATCCTCCCGACAGCCAGCCGCAGTTCAATCGCACTGCACGCAGTCCGCTATGTTTGACAACTAACTGGGAAGAGAGAAGCCGGCCCAAAAGAGCATGTGCCGCGACGCCTCTGTCGGACCCGAACTCGCACACCACAAGCTATAATACTAACCGAAGCTAGCTACCTTCTTGCGGGGCTCTTCGCTCGGTTCCAACAGCTGTTGACGCACGCTGCCGGGAAATGCGACAAACAACGACAAGTAACGAACACCAACGGTCCATTCGGATTCGTAAAACGCCCGTACCTGCTGCCGATCATCTGAATCTCGACAGCGCATTGTTAATTCCATGCGCTTCCCTCCTAACGGTTTCACGTACTATTAACTTTCTTTTCAAAGTGCTTTTCACCTTTCCCTCACGGTACTTGTTCGCTATCGGTCTCGTGCCAATATTTAGCTTTAGAAGGAGTTTACCTCCCATTTTGGGCTGCATTCCCAAGCAACCCGACTCATAGAAAGCGCATCGTGAACAGTACACTGTGCCACGTACGGGATTGTCACCCTCTACGATGTGCCGTTCCAAGCAACTTGAGCACTGTGTATCCGCCTTGAAAACGCTTCTGGAGACTACTATTCGCCGTCGCAAGCAACGGAGATTAAGCTGTTCCCACTTCACTCGCCGTTACTGAGGGAATCCTTGTTAGTTTCTTTTCCTCCGCTTATTAATATGCTTAAATTCAGCGGGTAGTCTTGTCTGATCTGAGGTCAAATGTTGGATTGCGCATAGCGCATTGCGAAGCCGAGCCAATGTTGCGTTGAGTTCTGAGACAGAAGGACAGAAGCAAGTTGAGCCTTCCGACAGAGTGAAACGAACGCGGTCGGTTTCAAGTACATGAAGAGGCAGTCGACTCAAAAGGTCGGCTGGACTCTCTATTCACACCGAAGTGTGTGGATTTTAACACGACACTCAGACAGGCATGCTCCCTGGGTATCCAGAGAGCGCAATTTGCGTTCAAAGAATCGATGATTCACTGAATTCTGCAATTCACACTACTTATCGCAACTGGCTACGTTCTTCATCGATGCACGAGCCAAGAGATCCACCGTTAGAAGTTGTCACGTTTCGTTTTTTCTCTCCTGCAAACGAGGAGTAGAAGTACTGGAAATACAAGTGTGTTAAAACAAATTCGGGTGTGTCGCATGCGAGGCCGATTAAAGCATCGTTTAAAACCTGAGTTACCTCGCACGCTTAAGTACAGTTCACAGTGGTTTTGTCTAATGACAAACGGTAATGATCCTTCCGCAGGTTCACCTACGGAAACCTTGTTACGACTTTTACTTCCTCTAAATGATCAACTTTTCAAAGAGTCTAAAGGGTGTCCTGCTGCTTTTTCTAGACCCTTCAAAAGTGAATGGTTACGCCGGTGTCAACGAGGTGTTTTACAACCCAAAGATTGAGAAGATCTCGATCACTGTCGAGGGTGAGCCCAACGATTTGTACTCACATGCCATGCTTCCAAAAGACCACCTCGAACAGATCGTGAGCCTCTTTGGTAGTCACGATTTTAATGTCACGATTGGGCAATTCTTCAATGAGCGCTACGCCCTGTTTATCGACTTTCGATCAAGCCCTGACCACAGCCTGCATGGTTCCGGAAGACCCCTACAGCGCCTTTGTGACCACATCACGTTGCACATGACAAAGAAAGCCGACGGAACTGGGGACATCCGCTGTTACGTGTACCTCCTTCAAGATGCTCAGCTAAACATCTTAGATGGTAGGTTTCACAGCGTTGAGTATTAGTGACTACAATTTGTATTTGCCCCAGAGGCAAATACAAATCAATATGGAAGGAACCAAGAGCTGCTCAAATTGTAAAAAAGTGTTAACCCTAAATGAATTTAGGGTGCTGGGAAATGGAAAGACGACAAAAAGTTGTATCAAATGCCTGGATAAAAAGAAACAGCAGCGTGTCGAAAACAAGTGCCCCCCTGGTAAGCGGAGGGAGCAGTGTAAAGAATGCAAGGGTAGTCAGATTTGTCACCATGAAAAGGTGAGGGCCTACTGTAAGGAATGCAAGGGAAGTCAGATTTGCGAGCATGAGAGACAGAGGGCTTGCTGTATAGACTGTAAGGGCAGTCAGTTTTGCAAACATCTAAGGATAAGATCCCAGTGTAAAGAATGTAAGGGTAGTCAAATCTGCCAGCATGAAAAAAGGAGATCCCAGTGCAAGGAGTGTAAAGGAAGTCAGATTTGCCCTCATGAGAAATTAAAGTATCGCTGTAAAGACTGTAAGGGCAGTCAGATTTGCAAGCATAAAAAAAGGAGATCCCAGTGTAAAGAATGTAAGAAGAGCAAGCACTCGGAATAAATACGGTTTCACAGCGTTGAGTATTAGTGACCACAATTTGCCCCAGAGGAAAATACAAATCAATATGGAAGGAACCAAGAGCTGCTCAAATTGTAAAAAAGGGTTAACCCTAGACAAATTTAGGATCAAGGGGGATGGTCAAACAAAAAGTTGTATAGTTTGCCTGGATAAAAAGAAACAGTGGCTTGACAAAAACAAATGCCCCCATCAAAGGTTGAAGTCGCAATGCAAAGACTGTAGAGGAAGTCGGATTTGCCGTCATGAAAGGCGGAGGGATCAATGCAAAGAGTGTAAGGGCAGTCAGGTTTGCCCCCATGAAAAGCGGAGGGCCTATTGTAAAGAGTGTAAGGGTAGTCAGATTTGCCCCCATGAAAAACAGAGGGCCTATTGTAAAGAGTGTAAAGGAAGTCAGATTTTACCCCATGAAAAACAGAGGCCTCACTGTAAAGAGTGTAAGGGCAGTCAGGTTTGCTTCCATGAAAAAAGAAGATCCCAGTGCAAAGAGTGTAAGAAGGGCAAACAGTCAGAATAAATGGCAACCTTGGCAATCATGGCCGGAGGTGCATTAATCAACGCGCTGGCTTTCAGTGGTACGAACTTCCTCTTCAATAAGCTTTCAGGGCATGCCGAAGCGGAACGTAAAAGACATGACGAAGCAATGGAAAAACTACAATCAGCCCAGGCACAGTGGGTACAAGACCGCCAGGCTAAGATCGACTGGTTCAACAAACAACAGCAATTACAAATACAGGCTGGGAAGAGCCTGAGGGAGCTGGACGATGATATGTACAAGTACTACATTGCATCGAATGATAAAGTACCTAAACTGTCTGATTTCTACACACCCTCCGAGAAACAACAAGATGGCGAATTGACTTTTATCATTGGCTCATTGAGCATTCAAGGATTTGTAGCATACAAGTA
Source organism: Hydractinia echinata (assembly GCA_030067915.1). Classification (NCBI taxonomy): domain Eukaryota; kingdom Metazoa; phylum Cnidaria; class Hydrozoa; order Anthoathecata; family Hydractiniidae; genus Hydractinia; species Hydractinia echinata. The sequence goes on from JASGCC010000001.1 coordinate 3,982,639, forward strand.
TTTTTAAGAACGTTTTTGACATGTATAATAAAGACATGTCAAAAGCAGCATCACATATCGTTACTGAGGAAGAGGCGGAAAAATTAGGTCAAATTTACTATACCCCAGAACATCTCTGGGCTGGACGAAAAGCTATCCGATTACTCGCGAAGGAGAGCGGTCTATCCAAAAAGCTAGTCACCCACTGGCTGTCTCGTCAGCTGCTCTGGCTCCGACATATTAGGGGGCCGAAACGCATCGATTATCCCCACTTCACCATTACAAGACCGAACGAGATGCACCAGTTTGATATCTTGTATATGCCTCATGACAAGCTGTATGGAAATACGTAAAAGTACATTCTCACGGGCATCGACGTGGCTTCGAGGTACAAGGTAGCGAGACCTCTGCGTACCAAAAAAGCCAGTGAGGTCGCGGATATGATCAAAGACATTTACAAGGCGGGACCTCTTCGATACCCCAAGATTTTTCAATGTGACAATGGTAGTGAATTCAAATCAGTGGTAACAAAATTGTTAGAGGACAAGGGGGGTGGAGATTAAACGGGCCACCACCAAGTACCACCATACTTTCACGGCCTTTGTCGAGTTTTATAACAAGGTACTCGCGGAAAGGCTCTTCAAACCCCAAGATGCGCAAGAGTTGGCCTCTGGGGAAACTATTACCATTTGGGTGAAACACTTGTATGCTATCGTCAAAAGTCTCAACAATACCAAGACTGCCATGATTAATATGAAACCTAACAGGGCGATCAAGCTTGGGGAAGTACCACTTGCGAAAAGTCAAGAATACCCCGAGGAAAAACCCTTACCCGAGGATGGTCTCTATCTCTATCTGCTACAGCCAGGGGAGGAGCATGGTGATTCGAAAAGGCGCGCAACCGACGCCGTTTGGAACAAGCATACTTACAGGTTGGATAGGGTAGTGGCGGGTAGTCGTGTTTTGTACTACTTGAAAGACGGATTGAAGAATTGATGCTGGTTCCAGAGGACGTTCAGGTACCCCCAGAGGATGTTAAGGCTTGGTAGTAGTTCTTCAGGCGTTCATCTAGATTCTCGACCCAATTTTCATCATTCGGATCTCGCAGATAATCCAAGGGATGTAGTGTATAGAACGGGTAACCATAGACGATACCTTTGATAACATTGGGTTCATTTTCCAGATCAATATCTATAGCAAACTTGAGTATGTCGCCTATTGTTGATATATTAGCTAAATCCGATAGCTTCAATTCCTTATCTTTGATAGCCTGGTAACAGATTGCACCATAGTTGTTCTCTTTAACATCAACAATATGGAGCTCCAGACGTTGACTATCAGCCTCTAGATCCTCGTCGATATCGCTTCATGCAAATTTCCCCCATGCTTTTTTGCCTGACGCTAACCTGTTTAAAAGATCTTCGTCATTGGGGTGCTCAAACCCTTTGCAGTAGAGTCCATTTCGAAACCTAAAATTTTCCATGCAGGTAGGGCAATAACCGGTCACTGACGCTGCCCTGATACAACAGCGTAGTACGGGTACATGGATATTGTAATCCCTTGTAAATTGTTGTGTTTTTAAGTATTCCTCCATCTTTTGATACTTCACTGGCTTTTAGTATACAACCAAACGGGTCAATATGCTTATTTTTCCAAAGTGGCAGTTTTAATACTCACAAGAGTAGTAAAATTAGCGCCTCTCTAGTCTTCTAGTGCCGGAACACCCAAGTCATACAAGTCGTCCCGGGTAAGATCGATAAGCCTAAAGTGACACCCGCAACGCTCCACATGTCCATCCTCTTCAAACCTATTAAAGGCGTGCATGCCATTGGGATTATCGATGACGACAATCTCCTCCGCGCTTGGGTAGTTACCCTTGAAATACAACCTCTTCTTGTTAATGTTGCGCCTCTGAACACGCGTGTAGTAATAGGGAAGATGATGATACCCGTCGTCGTCCCGTGCGGTATGCTTGCGATGAATTAGTATGACGTTGTCTTTCTTTGGATCTTGGGCACGTGGTACATACCGTTCCTGAAGCACTGCAAGTTGTCGATCTTTGTCCTCAATTTCATCCTCCAGGAAGACAATTTGATCCTCATTGGTCTCCAAATCACCCGCCATTACAGCCATAGCCGTATCCCTGCCCTCGAGGGCTTGACGATGCTCCTTAAGTACATCTTGTAGTTTCTGGACACCTGCCCGGGCAGGCCATTTGATGACCCCTACAGCCTTAGGTTTTCTGGAACGACGCACAATCTCCAGGGCACCATCCAATGTGACGAATACATCAGGGCTATTTTGGTCCACTTCTGGGCGTTGGTTTCTAACCAACCCCATCTCATGGCGCGCAAGGGTAGGAATATCCCGATATGACTCCGTAATGCCCAAAAACCTGCCAATATCTGAACATTTAAACATAGGTTGATTCTGGTTGTTAGACAGGGTCTCGATGGCTCCTGGGTTAAACGTAAGTTGCGACGAAATTTGTAATGACATCTTTTCTCTTATAGGATAGAATGAGCTTTTTTGTATGGTCATTCGAGAATTTTCCAAGTCTTAGGGTGTTCCAACCTCACGTATAGGCATGCATGTTTGGATTTTTTCAACTCACCCTTTATATCATCCCAATCGGAGATCATGTTCGTTTCTTCGTCTATCATCTTCATGTCCGATCTTTCATGAGGATACCACAAAAACAGGGCTTTTTTCTGTCTCCTCAAATTTTTAGGTAGAGCTGTATACGATTGGGTTAGTAACCACAAACTATGCCTGCGATGCCTACCTGAAATAGCTATTTCAAGTAGGGATTGTCTCCGCTTATCGAGGCTCTCGTCAGCTATACAATCGTCAACGACAAACAAACTCTCCTCACCCGCCAGCAACGAGGACAATTTTTGTATCCATTCAAATAGTTGATCTTTGGGGTCTATCAAGAACACATATTCGTCCCGCCAGAGCGAGGTCCTCTCAAGGTAGGTTGTATTCCACCGTATAGTAGGGCACAGTATCACGATATTGTAGTAGTGTTTTTTATATTAATTTTCAAGCAGGTCCAAAGCACGTTGTGTTTTCCCGCAGCTTGTTGGGCCTGTAAAGATTGCTGTGTGGGGTTCAAGGACCACATCTAACATTTTATATTAAAGCCCTTTTTTCCTATATATTATTGGGATAGTGGAGAGGCATTCAACAGACACCCACGCGCCGCTGTGGTTATTGACTAAAGACCCCGTACAGACGGGGCAGTACGTGGTCTTGTATACGAGGGGTAGATGATCAAACACTATCTTGCCCTCTAGGAAACGTAATACTTTGCGGTGCCTCTTAACAAGCCGCGCTTTTTCCTGAGAGACAGGGCAGGGTCCGGGGTAAAAGAAGGGTATCTTGATGGGTGTTTTTAAAAGTCCAATGTATCTCGGTACAATGTCGTGGGACAACAGGGTGTATAAGCGTAGGTAATTCTCGTCCTGTTGGACATTTTTAATCTCTTTATCAATTTGATGGGATCTACCTCCATTTATTTGGGAGGCTTCGGGACAATGGACGCGGGAATCCACCCCTTGCTTACAGCCATCTCGCCACTCGCCCTACCTGCTGCGAAATAGGCCGTCATCTTGAGGACGTCATTCATATCCATTTTGGCAGAGGGTCTCGTTATCCCTAAAAATTTCTTACCTCCAAGGGCATAGGCGCAACCCTTCCTGGATGCTTTACTGGCTTTGTTATGACTCTCTCTTCTTGTCCCGGTTCTTCACTCATTTGTTATAAGTCTTATGGCTTATAAGAAATTCCAATGTAGGCCCTGATCCTTAAGGATCTTTCTCCTTAGTCTCCACCTCATCCTCTTTTTTGCTCATATGTCTAGCTGTATGCCCCGCCACCAAGATAGGCGCCCAAAACCTGCCAATTGTACAGTACACAAGAATCCCGAGATCTGTCATGGCGTCTCGTATAATAGGGTCATCTTCAATGTCCTTGCGTAAATCATCGACGCTGTCGATGTTGACGAAATTTCCAATCATGTTTGCATACAGATTGACTACGTGAGTAGTCGACGCTTTTGCGGTCCTTTCCCCCTTCTCCTGTAATTCTCGTTGTACGTACTCGGCATGTACCTTTTCGAGGGCCTCATCGGGAGCCTTGCCAATAAAGCTTTCGGTACATTTCTTCGGCAGGAGATGCCCCTTGCCCTTGCGCAGGGCCTCTTTTAGGGCTTGGTGTTGATCCGTGGGCTTTTCGACATGTTCAAAAGATTCTGCGGAGTCGAATACTTGTGCAAGATCTGACATCTTTATTAGTAACTTTTTGTAGCGAAAAAAACAAAACACGATCAGGGTATAGGGTAGAATTACAGCGATTAGTAGACACATTTCCATTTATAGCAAGTGTGTTTGATCAACCGCGCTAGACTACATTCTACTCGGAGATATATCGATGACCTTTCGTTTGATTATCTGCAACCCTCAGGGGTTGTATGTTGGTGTAGTGTAGTCTTGCAATTTGCACCTCTTCGCTAGGGTATACCCCGTTCTCCCTATACTTTAGTGGCACCTTGTGATCAAGCTCCCACTGCCTTCGGTTTCCCCAGTTTATACCGTCTTTAAATTGGGCCTGGATGTGCTTCATGAATGTTACAATATCACATCCCAGATATTCTGTGGAGGCAATCTCTCTATCATAATTTAGGGCATGATTTATTCTCGTTAGAATTAGATTATGTAGATAACCAGGGCGATCGCATATGGGGCATTTGGTTCTTTGTTTTTATGGGGGCACTTTGTACGTTCTATTGAAGCCCTCTTTATATCAAGGCATTTGATGCACATTTTTGTCCGTTGTTTATTACGTTGCCTCACCCTGAAATTGTCTAATGGTAAATAATGATTACATTGCGTGCATTTCTTACTCTCTTCCATTTTAAGTACTACCTTTACAAAACTTTGGACAGATTTTGGAAAACCTCGTTATTCAAAAATGCTTAAAAAACAAGCGGGGAGGTATGTACCCCGTCATCGTGCACGACTCTTTTGTTATAAAACGCCGAGAGACCGAGTTTGTTCTGTTCGTACGTTATCATACCCTGCTGATGTACCCTAAAGCCTACGTTTTTAGCCCTGTCCATACCACCCCCCAGCGCACTCAGGTATCTACCCCAGGTCAGAGCATTTTGTTTCTTCGACATGCCCTTACATGAAAATTTCGTACCTTCTTTACCTTCAATGAAATAGCACTCGGCCGTTAGGGCAATCATCCGAAACCCAATGAATTCCGCTTTGAATAACCCTCCCGTTCGACTTGAGTACTTATCAGTGACGAGCCAGTTTTTCACATCTTTGTTGTGAGTGTCAAGCAGTTCGGGGCGAACGACATCCCTCAACTCTTCCCCAGATATGGCAAAATACGCACTGTCAGTGTCCATGTAAATATACTCAAAGTCTCGACGATCCACGTACTTGTCCAGAAAATCATAGTAAAATTCGAGCATGCGCAACTTCGCGAGTTGATATACCGCGATACCACACTGGTAGGCTCTATCGATACTACACTTGTGTTTGCCTTTTCTGAGCTCGTACGCATCTCCGATCTCTTCAAGGTCCTCGAGGTATGGACTTCGCAGGGCTGCATCAACCTCCTTTTCATCCCTCGTAAAGGTAGTATTTGCGTGTCTCGCCAGGTCTTCAATCATCTTGCCGTAGAAGCTGTTCCCCTTCAACTTGGCTGTATCTCCCGCAATACGCTTGTCGGGGTCCTTATCGGCTTGTCGTCGTGCATTGGCAATCTCTTCCGGAAACCATTCAAAGGGCTTACCTTGAGTGTACTTGAGAAATTGGTAAAAAACAGTCACTTTCAGCCCATCGTCAAGGTACCATTTTAGCACAGGGGTATACAGTAGGATTTTTTCGGCTGTCATCAACCCCAAAAGCTTACGTGTACCCGGAACACGCTTGCGGCCCGTAGTTTTTAAGTACTCATGCATGTGCTCGGGGATTTGATTGTCGGGTATTTCTTTCACCACAAACAGCGGGGCCATTTCGCTGAATTTTTCACGTAGATCTTCAGGTACCTCGATATCAACCTGCGCAAATCCAAAGAGCGATCCATCTCACACACCCCGCGTCAGTATCTCGATATTGTGTTCCGATGTTGGTGTAGCCACTTTGATCAGCTGTTCCTTCCCACAGGGAAAGTCTTGCATCAAGGTACTCGGGTAGAGCATGTTTGCGTCGTACCCTAGAATGGTCCTACACTTGTGGGGTTCACTGTACACGTGAGATCTGATACCCGTCACGTCCCTCTCGTGGTACCTACAAAATACGATCGCGGGGCCACCAACCATCCCCGTCCGCAAGAGTTTGTAGGCCTCATTCCTCGTACATTTTCACATGCTTCCCGTACCTCCTTACAACTCTTGGTGTAGCAAGAGTCCTCGCACCTGTGCCTGCATGGGTCCCCCGGGGCGTATAGCTCTAGCTTGGGGTTCAGTCGTAGAGATTTGTTCAGAACGTAGCGCATCGACACGCCCGGAATACTTACCGCATACTTAAAATATCAATCTCATCGGTGTAATACTGCAGCCTCGTCTTGTCCACGGCTTCAATGAACGGTTCCACATCGGCTAGGTTGTACTCGCGCAACCAGTCCATCATGGTGATGCAGCCTCGTTTGTAAAACTCCGCGCAGAATGTCCCGTACCCCTCGGGGGATAGCGGGTTTTTCCCACTTAGCCGGCTATAGAAGTTCTCGTGCGCGACAGGCCCAACATGGTTCAGCTTGTCGTGGCTCGTTAGCCACTCATATGGAAACATGAGCTTCTCGAGCTTACATTCCAACGATTTGCACCAACCGGCATGCTCAGCCCGGGAGCAAGGAAATTCTTAATATCGATAAATTTAAACCTCGAGGTGGTGAGGAACATATAGTCGTTGTCTTTCTTAGCCAACCTGATTTTAGCGCCTTGCGCGATCTCTTCGACAAAATACCGCTAGATCAAGTTTATATCGTATTTGCCACTGTTAAACCCAATTACAGCTACTTGATTTACCCACTCATTCCACAACTCCCGGCCTTTTTTGGATAGCATGTCGAAATCGTCAGGCTTGGGGTACATTCTCTCGACCTCTTCCACAATGAGGGCATGCCTCTTTTCCAGCTGCTCCACAAACTGTTTAACCAAGACCTTGGGATCCTCGTGCTCAGTGAACGTCGGGTGGCTATTCAAACTATCGGCAATACCAACACTTACAGGAACATGTCTCGAGAGGTATGTTAAATCAGATGTTTGCTGGTAGTTTAAAGGTGCTAGGAGGGCCTCGAAATCAAATACCAGGTAGTGAGGATATGGTCTGAACTCCTTCTGAAAGTACCTCTTAATTTTGGGTGGTTTCTCACATTCCCAAGCTGTGACGAGGTTGTAACCCTTTTCCCGTATCATCCTTTCCTTAGACAGGGTTGCACCGTACCGAGTCTTGTCCGCGTCGGTTCTCTCAGGCTGACAGGGACACCCGTGCCATATGCAACCGTTGTATTCATAGACAGTCCTTGTGATAGGCTCATAGCCATTAACTTTCCACTCCCTTTTACCCTCACATATAACCCGTTCTCCTCCATGACCACATAGCGCGTGATGGACATGCCTTCCGGTTTGTTTTGCCATGTATTCCACCCATTTTGATGCATCGTAGCTAAAACCCTCATCGTAAAAGACCTTCTCCGCTTTGCTAGGAATATGTTTGACCTTCCCACCCTTGCAAATGATTGTCGTCTTGACGCCCTCGCATTCATTCCCTTTATGCCGCGATAGGTTGCAAACCTTGTTAAACACGTAGCCGCATACCTCACATTCCCAGTGTTTGGTCAGCCTGTCTAAATCTATGATATAGAAACAGTGCCCGTCCAGCATACCAATATTGGTAATGTCTAAACCCTCTTTGTACTGCTTTTGCCCATAGACGAGTCGCCATGGTCCTTTCTCAGAGTTTGTCTTGGGCTCAAAGACTCTAATGTTGACGTTGAATTGTTTGGCAACTCCCTCAAGATACACCAGCCTTGTGGGGGGACGTCCTTACTCTTAAGCTTAGGGTCCTCGTAGTACTTTCGAGCTAATGTGAGAGCCGGTCTTGTTAGACGTTCTGTTCCTCGTATTACGTTAGCCCTATCTCTTATCGCGAGACACCTCCAAAAGCATAAGTTGTCCGTTCTAGTATCTTTGCTATCCATGGCGTAGATGCACCACTTATTTCGCAACCAATCCGAGAGAGGGCCGCATCCCAGAAGAGGCTCACGCGTGCTTATCACCTTGATCTGTACATGACCAAAGACGATTTTCCCTTCATATGCCCCTGGAGTCTCGGTGGTCCTAACGGGTGGTAAATAAGCCTTGGTCCAAAACTCGCCATCCTCCAGATCAAGACGCTTCATCTCGCATTCTTCAATGAACGCTTTGATTTCCGCTATACTTGACAGCGACCTGGAGCTCTTAGTTTTGTGGTAATCAGACACACCACCTCGCCCTTGCAAATATCACAGCTGAAACTATACACGATCTTAACACGCATGTCCACGTAATTTTTTGCATAATGGCGTCCTTTAGAGGTTGGTTCAAATGCTTGTTGAACCGCCATGTTTTGATCCTATTTCCAGCCTCCAACATCTGGATATCGTCCTCAGGGCCCTGAATATCCTCCGTGTAGTCTTCCCTTGCCTCCTGTTCGATCTCGTCGTGAAGCGTTGTCCCTCCCGAAATTTGTTCCCTTGCCTTGTTGTAGTAGAAAGCAACGGTATCCCGCACACTCTGTAATCGATCGGCAAGAGCGTCGCGAGTTGCTGCCACTGGTGCAGACACGGTGCTATATAGTTTGCTGATTACATTCTTAAACCAACTCATCTCCTTTCTTATATACACATTTGCCCGAAGATTGCTTCGCAGTTGTTCACATTACTGCGCATGCGTTGATTTTTTATGATTATTAGCAGTGTGTGCGGGGGGGGATTTACCTTTTACTAATTTGCAGCATTCTTTGATATGCATCAATAAACACAGCATGATTTTTGTGATGAACAGCTGTGACGTCACAAGCGTTTTTGTGTAGGATATTTTTTGTGAGAGTTTGACCGTGGTGTTTGGTAAAGTGTGATTATACTGACTCCCTATACTAGCTCATTTTCGTTGTGGAAATCTGTCTTAAAGTTCCATCAGGCCAGTAGCTATTGCACCTTTGATTTTTACAAAATGGACCTGAGAAAGGGCAACCATGACTAAATGTCTATTACAATTAAGTGAATTGTTTTCTTTCTCTAAATATTAACAACAAAGGAAGCACGATCCATTTTGTTGAATTTGATTTATCGATTTCTAGATTACAAAAGTTGGACATGTTTAAATGTTTTGATTTACCAATTACACATAAAATGAAATTCAAATTCGAGGAATTAAAAAATATAGCGTTACGTGATCAAATTTGTCGAATGCAATAAATCGAATTTGACAATAATTGAAAAATATAATAATCAAATAGCAACCTCCCAACTCTATGTTGGCCTGGATGAGCATGTGGGCATTTGCACTGGGGCAGAATAAGATCCCTAGCCAGCCGAACAGACACAACAATACTTCTCTCACAAAAGTTTTCACTTTTGAGAATACTAGCTAATGTAAAATCTGATTTTCAAGGTTATTGGAAATTCTGTCGTGCTAACTAGCGGGAATCTTCAAGCTGCAGGGCTTCTTGTTAAATTAATTGTTTAATCCACATTCCACATCGTGGTGCAACCATCCAAAATCTATATTGTTCCTCCATATAAAGCTGCTTACTATATATTTATAAATATTTGGACCCACATGTAGATGTCAACGTAAAATGAGCTAATTTGAAGAGAGATTTGTAACCCCCCAAAAATCACCGATTTGTCGTTTTTTTTTGTTTTTTATGGTATGGAAAGCGTTGTCACCACTTTCCTATTGATGCTAAGTATAAAAATAACCTAGTTTTGCATAGAAATTTCAAAAAAGCGTTACTTCAAATTCTTGTCATTCAATTGACCGTCAGATAGACTTTCATAAACTTAAAACAGTTCTTCGGTAGAAAAATAGCTAGCTAGTCAAGTAAAACTTCTAGCTAAACGATAGATCTAGTTGCTGCTAAGAAAGTGACCAACACTCCTTAAGAAGTAAACAAAGATGGTTTAGCTGTAGCCTATTTCGGAGATCCTGTAGCCATTATGATTCCGTTTGTTGAAAACTTGTTCCAATAAAGCGCAAATGGGGCAAGTTGAACTAGACAGAAAGAACCATCGTTTTAAAAAAATCAGCCGTTAAAAACTTGCTGGTCGTATAGTATATGAAAGCGGTCTTCGAGATTAGCTTAGAACGCGAGAGTTAATAATTACTCCGCGACAAGTCACAAAATAGTCGGTAAAAATATATTGCAGTTGTCATTTCTAGCTTAAAGATTCAGTGATCTAGCTTAAAGATTCAGTGATCTAGCTTAAAGATTCAGTGATCTAGCTTAAAGATTCAGTGATCTAGCTTAAAGATTCAGTGATCTAGCTTAAAAAAAAAAAGTCTGTTTGCTGTAACATAACATATCCGAGCAAAGTATCACAAATAAATCATGAGAGTAACAAAATATACATAACCTCGATAAATTTTCCCATTCGCTTTTTTTCACCTGGAGCACATTACCAAATTCGAACAAATTTTCATCTAAAAAGACTCGAAATACTTTTTTCAATAATATATCATACGTCCAGGGCTCTAATTCGCAGACCAGAGCACTGCGCCCTTGGCCACATGCCGCTCTTCATTCTCACCACTCTTATACTTGAACTCTGTATCATTTATTGATGTTATTTTATCAGGATATGGCAATACAATGCATTGAAAATGAAAACATTCGGCACTTCTTCCAACATGTATAATGGATGCACCTCTTCCAACATGTATGATGGATGCGCCTGTTAACTGTCCAAGCTTGTAATATATTTTTAATACACCATCTGGCATTAATTTGAAACAGATTCCTTTGTCTCCGAAATAACCCAAGGGATAGTGGTAAACCGTCTCATTGACAATGTGTAAAATTCGCGCAGCGGTCTACCTGCAGCAGCACTGTGTTCGTCTGCAAATCTGATAGCTAGTTTTTCGGACGAAAGATCAAAATTTTGACGTATGATATACGCCAAAGACGCTGTGAATCTCGTTGTATGATGATATGCTATGCTATTTTTGGTAAATTGGTAAAGTAGCCTTTTCAGGTTTTGCATAAATGCGACGGAATCGGTTTCTGTTTCTTCAAACTTTGGAGTACCATTATCAAAATTATCTGTCTCATAATTTTCCATAAAACGATTCACCTTATCATCACCAAATGCTGAACTGTCTTCTGTTGATTCTTGTTGAATAGACAATGAGGGTGAGCCAATTGAGTGTCTATATCTCACTGGTTTTTGTGCGTTTCTTAAAAAATGTCCCAATCTCAAATCACGAAGAGTAGAATTTTCTATGTTTACATCTACGTCAGTTTCTGCAGTATTGGTCACAGCATTTTAATCAGGTGATGCTAAAAAGGTATCCTCTGTAATAACGTTATCTGTTTGATCTGCCAGCAAAGTTGCTGTATGACTTTTATTTTGCTCACAGCGTAGACAGCTACCAATATACATACAAAAACAAACACCGCATATACTTCTGTCAGCCAAAATTGATCCTGGTAAGCTAGGTGGCACAGTAATGTCGAGGCACCTTCTGGCCATGCAGATGATATTTCTGTTTCTCTGCCCCAAGCATCTCTATTTGATTTAAATATGCTTGAATATGACTTATTGGACAACCTAGAAAACACGAACTTTGCGAATCATTTAGGACTAGTCGGTAGCCCGTGGATACATCCACGGGTTCGCCGTTGTTTATTTACCGCATTTTGTGTTTCTCGCTACTTGCGGTACCATTTTGCGTGACAGACAGACGCATACGGGTATTATAATATAGATAGCTGTTTGCTACAGCGTTGAAAGCTAGTTTGAGGGCTTAAGGTGAGGGAAAACAGTGCGACGAATCCAGGTGGAGCGTTTAGCACGGGTATGCTTTATGTTGCACATTTGTTAACTTGTTATTTAAAAAATAACTTTCCTTTAACAGTGGCTTAAATAAAGAAACAAATTGCAACCTACCCTTATCCGATTTTATTTCGCGGAATAAGTTTTCATGAAAGATCCAAAATTAATCGTCAGTTTACAACTTGTATTTAAAAACTTAATTAAAAGCAAAAAGTAGTAAAAGTATCACTGATTGAGCAAGATTTTTGTCGAATTGTGCACTTTTTCTCATTGAATCAATAAATTTTAGACTTAAGCGCAGTTTTATCTTAAGACTATCTTGGAATCTTTTGTCCTGCCAAATTTGGCTACTTTCAGTTTTTAACTGGAGGTAGCTAGAGTTAGCCACAATCCAAGTTACAGCTTAGATAACATTAAAAGAAACAATAATGTTGGCTAGGATAAAAGCGTTTCTATCAAACTAAATAAAAACATTTACAGAATAGCTTAAATTCAGCTAGCTGGCTGCTGGTTGGGCTGTGGTGCCCTTGTGATCAGAAAACCTAAAAAAAATAACTTTAAAACAAAAGGAATTGAAAAGTCAGGAGCACTCCACTTCTTTGAAACGGTCTCGCCGTCGCTATCAATCAAAAGTGCATGCGACCTCATGCCGTTCGGGAAATAACAACAACGCCAGAGCACGTTTTTGGGGCCGTCGATTAAAAAATATATACATTGCAGCTCCCCAATTGGCTTATTAACTCATTCAACCATTTTGAACACACAGATAGATGACGGGTATTATTATAGAGACTAGCCGGGAAATTCAGCGTCTAAACTGTGTGACCTGACGTGGAACGCCAGGTTGAGCACTTAGTAAGAGCCGTAAACTATGCCTCACATCCAGGTGGAACGCTTTAGTAGAGGTATACATTATGGCGTAAATCAAGTGAAGCGCGCACAACAATATAATGTTTCGGGTATAATAACTTCTTTCAAAAAAATTATTTTTCGCAAATTTAGCTGAAATAAAAACACTTTACAACCTGTTGTTATCCTGTCATAGCCAAAAACAGTCGGTCAACAATTTTTGTTTTGTTTTCCGAAATAAGTTCCCGTTAAAGTTTAAAAATTAATCGTGACACCGGGCTGAGCGGTTAGTACAGGTACACCGTGCCGTTCATCCATATAGGCGTAATACTCTTTTTATAAACGAACTTTATCGCAACTTTGTTTTAAATATAAACACAGGAAACAGGCTGTCGGTACCTCGTCGAAGTTGTGGGTAACTAAGTATCACAGGTCAATTGCAAGTGTGTCTCCGTAATTTAATAAACTTTGTTAAATAAAGTTAAATGAAAAGGAGTACCTCCTTTTGAAGAGTTTATTAGGATGCAATTTTTGGATACATTTTGAAGAAACAGATTGTCGACGAAAAAACAAGTTCTTTATTCACGTTACCGTCAGCCATCATTGTTAAGAGAACCTTGCCATGCTTTCCTTTTTGCGTACTTTTCCTTATTTAATTAATACGTCTTATTAATACATACAATTAATACATAATTATACGTCTGTCCGTCACGCAAAATGGTAGCTTAGCTGCGCAAGTAGCGAGACGCACGTAATGCGGTATAAAAAGGACGGGCGAACCCGTGGATTTTTCCACGGGCTAACGACTAGTAGACATATAATTGGCAATTAACATGGATAACGATTAAGGTAAATCACTTTTTCATTCTTCTTCAACTTTTTCTTATTCTATAATTTTTAGTGTTTCTTAGCATTCATTCAAGTTGTAATTTCTCCAAATGTGGGCGTTTTTGGTGCGTATAAATCTCTAACCATACATTTTTTGTTATGTTTTACAAATGTTAGGGCCATCTTAGCGCCTCAATAAAACAATAGGTAGAGCTGTAATGAAAACAAAAGACTTTTTTAGAGCATATTTGCATATTATATACTCAAAAGAATTAAAAAACAGCATTTTTAAAAATTTTGCTGACGTCAGCAATTTATAATGTGACCAAAACTAAATTTTTTTTCGCCACTTTAATTATTTTATGACAGTTAACATTTGTGCCAAATATTTTTCAAAATAAGCAAGTAGATCAGAAAATATAGAGGTAGGGCATTCCCCCCCCCCCAACCTTTGACCGGGTCACTCAAACCCCAACCTGAATAGCGTTAAAAACCAAAATATTTCATAAACGCCCCTCTAATCAACGCCCCTTATAAACGCCCCCTTAGACGTTTTTTAGAATTAGGCTGGGTCAGCATTTAAAAATGATATAATAAACTTGATAACTCCAATTGGACTTATCGAACTAAATCAGTTTCCTCATTTTCTTTTTCCTTCTAAACTGAAAAACTTGTATAAATACAAAGCTGAAATTTTTAGATAAGCGCCTCCCTCTTTTAAACGCCTCCGTCCGAAAGACGCCTCAAAAGCTGAAAAATTAAATAAATGATCCAGGCGTTTATTAGAGGATTTACGGTGGCTTGGAACAGAAAAACGTGCGAGATGTGATTTATAACATGTCTTTCGCGTAGAACGAGAACTAGCAAAAAGAAAGGTTTTATGTTTCCTTAACATTGGACTACTCTACGACAACATTTAAAATTAGAAGCTTTCGTGAGATCGTTAAATTTTTCGGCTTTATTAAACTTTTATGTGTTTAAGTTTTAACAATTGTTATGAAATTTTGAACCTTTTTCTTTACCCTATCGGTTTTCCCGTTCTTCTCAGAGCGTTCTGCATCGCTATTCGTGCTTACTCGGTTCAAATCATGAAAACTTTAGCAGTGCCAGGATTCCTATTGTTCGTTATATGGAATGGTATTTATTTTTGATGATGTCTCACTGGGATATTTTAACCCTTGTGTTCTAAAATAATTACATATATGTGAGTCATTGCTGTCTTGCAGTCAATGTTTAATGTCCATATGTATAAAAATATGCAATCTGCTTGAATGTTTGCCTCGTCATAAACAATAAACAATAAAATTGTTTTTCCACGTCTTCGAAATACAGCTCCTCTGGACTTCGAATGATAATTACAGTATTCCTGTTCCGAACAGTAAAATCTAATGGATGTGAAAAAGAATGTTCGATCATTGAAACAGGCATCTCCATTTCTCATACATTTTCACCTTCCACATTTTTTCGTGAACTGAGAAGTTTATCATAGACCTGGATAAAAAGAAATATATTCATAACCTGTATTTAAACTAGATAGATATTTCATTTAGAGGGATAGATATGTACAGTAATGTAACAATCGCTAGTTGTAACATTTATGTAGGGAAATGTATTACACTATACTATCAATTTTGTGACGCAAAGTAAGGGTGGCGAAAAGTTGCTACCAATTGATCGGAAAGAGCATTTGGACCAACAGAGAACTCACCGGAACAATTTTACCTCCTTTCAACATAAATGCTCCGGCCAATGCTCTATGGGAGTTATCATCGCTTTCACCATCTTGCATAGGTCCCAATTTCGAATACTGTACACATTCTGCTACCCATTTTTTCACATCATTCTCATAGAAGCAATTTTCGTGATCATCTCTGTAGTTGTGACTTTTCTCATTTTGGCAATTATTGAGCACATCAGGCAAGTTATCATATTTAGACTGATATTCATCTAAGCGTTGCATCATTGTACTGATATTTGATGGAATGTCAACAGGGGAACTTGCCATTGAATCGTGCAGCAAACTAATCAACCAGTCTTTGATGCAATTTGAACAAAGACAATGACGAAACAGTTTCAAATGTTCGTAAATTTGTTGAACTAGCATACTGTCTTCTTCAGTTCGTTTTATCAAGTTACCCATAGTCTCTCGGGTCAAGTCTGTCTGGTCATACGGTTTAATTGCTATAGCTAAAAACACAGATAATAGGTTTAACAAACGTTACTTTTACCTTAATCATTTGGCCGCAGTTGCACGAGTTTTGAATTAATAACCTTTTCGCCTAAAAAACGAACAATCCTTGTCCGGGAGAAATCAAGCCTTTTCGCGATCTCGGAATTAGGATAGGAAAGTGTAGTTGATTTAGAAATTAAATGTCTACCTTTTAGCACCTTTTTGCAGGTATTGCTGCCGAGGATGAGGCCGAAGATCAACTCGCCTCACCGTGATAAAACATTAAAGATGGTATCCTAATTCTGAAATTCTTTATAGTTATTTAGGAAGCGTTGTGCTTTGAAGTGGTCGTTTTCTCGCAAAGTTATGAAGAGAAGATGCCCCCTCCCCCCAACACTACCCTGTAGCAACCATTCAGATTTGTTTGCTACATACGCAATTGCAATAGCTAAAGTGCAACTACAGCCTAATTCACATGACTTCTGTCTGCTGAAAACTCTTCTTAATATTCAGAACTGTAACATACTATCACGAGATAAGCGGAAGTGTCATGTTACTTTAGCAAGGCGCTAGACACAGGCTTCCCATGGACGGCGAAAGCGGTTGCTATGGGCAATGCCATTCAACTAATATGCAGTTAGGTCGCGAATAGAGCAGCATTTTCAGCATTCAAACTGAATTTTAACAAGCAAATTACTAACCCCTGTTTTCTCATATGAATTTGGCGTTACCAAATAGTGGAAAAGCGAAATTTATTTAATTATTATTTGGTTGCTTACCACTTTAAGATATTCAGGTATTTTTTTGTTTAGCAGAACTACAGACGCAATAATTATATAAGAGATTACGTGGTTTTTTCGGATGACTTGGAAACGTTTAAAATCGAAGTAAATTTGAAGTGTCTTGGATTTATTTTACCTTATTAACACGTTATCATCAGAGATAAGCATGTAAAGTTTTGAAAGCAAACCCAGATTTCGTTGAATTCTCCAAGTAGGTCAAAAAACTCCATTTCTTATGAAAAACAATACTTTAACTTTCACAATTTTCGATGGTTTTGAATTCGCCAATTTGTATTTTAAAAAACAGCGGTAAACAAAAGTTTAAATTTTTTGTTCCACGGAACACGATCAATTCATTCCTTCAAAACCCTCCAGCGTAAACAGTCGGGTAAAAAAAGCAAAAAAAAACGATTTCATATTTCCAAAGAAGGTTTGGAATACGAGATTATGGGAGAAAGACTGGCGCGTGGTTTTCCATGTACCGCGTTTCGTGACTCTTATCGCATACGACATAATTTCCCATGAGTTTTTTTTCGCTTTTAACCAACGTCAAGTCTTTTTTTTTGCTCCCTTTTGTGTTAATAACTCTCTTAAAACAGTCTGTTTCGCAAAAATACGAAAAGGTTTTAACCCCTTTATTCGGTTCAGGTCGGCTCCTTTTCGGTTCCGCCAATTTTAAATTGTCGTTTAAACAGCAAAACCTAGAAGTTCATGTTGTGTCGTTCTTCGAAAATTTATCATTAGGTAAAAAGAACAGGTCGCACGTTCGTTGTTATTTTCTCTCTTCCTATTGTTATGTTTTTCTATTTTTTTGACAAACCTTATTGTTGTTGTCTTGGCATCCTAAATGGTGGTTATTTTGATTTTGGTGAAAACCAGTAAAAAATCCGTGTTTTGCTTGTGGTAATGCGATTGAAAGAATAACCATAGCGTGACACAAGAGAGACGCAGAAAAAATATATAAAAGGTTGCACAGGGGTTATGGCAGGTACAACAGAAAACCACAAAAAACAAACACGCAAAAGATGCACGAATGTACACGAAAGTACACGTAAGTACACGAAAGATAACAAACTGATACATAAAAGTACACGACAACACACAGAAGATAGGTTACTCTCGTAGAACCATTGTTTACCGTCTTTTGATAGAAAACTTAGCGCAGGTTTTAGATTTAGGAAATTCGATTTGGTATTTTAGTTAATTTTAAAGTTAATTTTTGGGTGAAAATAGGTGTAACTGTTTTGGTATCATTTCAACACAAATAACCAGTACTGGCCTGCTAAATTTGGACATTGTGAAACTTCTTTTTGTTATCCATAAGATAAAGTTTATGCTAATTTATGAAACAACCATCTTTACCTGGTGTTAGAGTCATCACCTATTTAGTCTATGCATTTGGGTAAAACTATTCCAATAATTTTTGGTCGGGTTTTTGACAATTTTGGGAATTTTTAACTTTCGGATAGCAACTTTTAAACAGCCATTCTATCAAGATTAAGGGGTTGCTCATGAAAAATATACCTAATTGAGAATATTTTTATCTACCTACGTTTTCTCCGGTTTTTGAAAATTGCCAAGATGATACCAGCAATCACGACAATACCAGCTCCTATGCCATACGCCACATACATCAGAGGGCTGTCTATAGTTTAAAAATGATAAAAAATGTTACTTTGATAACACTTTTTTTAACACATATTTATCGCGTGCTACAACAGGATCCTGGACACGATAATGAAAGTGGAGGGGTAGATTTTAGTACTGAGCCAGGGAGTATTTTCTATAATTCACCTTCTATAACGCTTTATGCGAACCAATATTGCTCATTTTTAGGAATTAATTCTTTTTGTTAGTTGTACTCTTTAGAAAAATATTAAGAAGACACTTAAAATAAGGTAGAAGAAAAACAAGTCTTTTTTCCCGACACTTCTGTAACAATATTGATGATAATATTGTCGATATATACAACACAAATTGTATAGTATATACATAACACCAAGAACATAAATTTAAATCAATGTTTTTTTATCATTCTTTATAGCTGACTTAGCAAATACATGGTAGAAAGACAACTTGAACAAATATATGGTAGAAAGACAACTTAAACAAATATGTGGTAGAAAGACAACTTGAACAATTATGTGGTAGAAAGTCAACTTGAACAAATATGTGGTAGAAAGTCAACTTGAACAAATATGTGGTAGAAAGACAACTTGAACAAATATGTGGTAGAAAGACAACTTGAACAAATATGTGGTAGAAAGTCAACTTGAACAAATATGTGGTAGAAAGTCAACTTGAACAAATATGTGGTAGAAAGACAACTTGAACAAATATGTGGAAGAAAGTCAACTTGAACAAATATGTGCTAGAAAGTCAACTTGAACAAATATGTGGTAGAAAGACAACTTGAACAAATATGTGGAAGAAAGTCAACTTGAACAAATATGTGCTAGAAAGTCAACTTGAACAAATATGTGGTAGAAAGACAACTTGAACAAATATGTGGTAGAAAGACAACTTGAACAAATATGTGGTAGAAAGACAACTTGAACAAATATGTGGTAGAAAGACAACTTGAACAAATATTTGGTAGAAAGTCAATTGAACAAATATGTGGTAGAAAGTCAACATGAACAAATATGTGGTAGAAAGACAACTTGAACAAATATGTGGTAGAAAGTCAACTTGAACAAATATGTGGTAGAAAGTCAACTTGAACAAATATGTGGTAGAAAGACAACTTGAACAAATATGTGGTAGAAAGTCAACTTGAAGAAATATGTGGTAGAAAGTCAACTTGAAGAAATATGTGGTAGAAAGTCAACTTGAACAAATATGTGGTAGAAGGACAACTTGAACAAATATGTGGTAGAAAGACAACTTGAACAAATATGTGGTAGAAAGACAACTTGAACAAATATGTGGTAGAAAGTCAACTTGAACAAATATGTGGTGGAAAGACAACTTGAACAAATATGTGGTAGAAAATCAACTTGAACAAATATGTGGTAGAAAGTCAACTTGAACAAATATGTGGTAGAAAGTCAACTTGAACAAATATGTGGTAGAAAGTCAACTTAAACAATGATATGGTAGAAAGACAACTTAAACAAATATGTGGTAGAAAGACAACTTGAACAAGTATGTGGTAGAAAGTCAACTTGAACAAATATGTGGTAGAAAGACAACTTGAACAAATATGTGGTAGAAAGACAACTTGAACAAATATGTGGTAGAAAGACAACTTGAACAAATATGTGGTAGAAAGACAACTTGAACAAATATGTGGTAGAAAGTCAACTTGAACAAATATGTGGTAGAAAGTCAACTTGAACAAATATGTGGTAGAAAGTCAACTTGAACAAATATATGGTAGAAAGTCAACTTGAACAAATATGTGGTAGAAAGACAACTTGAACAAATATGTGGTAGAAAGACAACTTGAACAAATATGTGGTAGAAAGACAACTTGAACAAATATGTGGTAGAAAGACAACTTGAACAAATATTTGGTAGAAAGTCAATTGAACAAATATGTGGTAGAAAGTCAACATGAACAAATATGTGGTAGAAAGACAACTTGAACAAATATGTGGTAGAAAGTCAACTTGAACAAATATGTGGTAGAAAGTCAACTTGAACAAATATGTGGTAGAAAGACAACTTGAACAAATATGTGGTAGAAAGTCAACTTGAAGAAATATGTGGTAGAAAGTCAACTTGAAGAAATATGTGGTAGAAAGTCAACTTGAACAAATATGTGGTAGAAAGACAACTTGAACAAATATGTGGTAGAAAGACAACTTGAACAAATATGTGGTAGAAAGACAACTTGAACAAATATGTGGTAGAAAGTCAACTTGAAACAAATATGTGGTGGAAAGACAACTTGAACAAATATGTGGTAGAAAATCAACTTGAACAAATATGTGGTAGAAAGTCAACTTGAACAAATATGTGGTAGAAAGTCAACTTGAACAAATATGTGGTAGAAAGACAACTTGAACAAATATGTGGTAGAAAGACAACTTAAACAAAATATGGTAGAAAGTCAACTTGAACAAATATGTGGTAGAAAGACAACTTGAACAAATATGTGGTAGAAAGACAACTTGAACAAGTATGTGGTAGAAAGTCAACTTGAACAAATATGTGGTAGAAAGACAACTTGAACAAATATGTGGTAGAAAGTCAACTTGAACAAATATGTGGTAGAAAGTCAACTTGAACAAATATGTGGTAGAAAGTCAACTTGAACAAATATATGGTAGAGAGTCAACTTGAACAAATATGTGGTAGAAAGACAACTTGAACAAATATGTGGTAGAAAGTCAACTTGAACAAATATGTGGTAGAAAGTCAACTTGAACAAATATGTGGTAGAAAGACAACTTGAACAAATATGTGGTAGAAAGTCAACTTGAACAAATATGTGGTAGAAAGTCAACTTGAACAAATATATGGTAGAAAGTCAACTTGAACAAATATGTGGTAGAAAGACAACTTGAACAAATATGTGGTAGAAAGACAACTTGAACAAATATGTGGTAGAAAGACAACTTGAACAAATATGTGGTAGAAAGACAACTTGAACAAATATTTGGTAGAAAGTCAATTGAACAAATATGTGGTAGAAAGTCAACATGAACAAATATGTGGTAGAAAGACAACTTGAACAAATATGTGGTAGAAAGTCAACTTGAACAAATATGTGGTAGAAAGTCAACTTGAACAAATATGTGGTAGAAAGACAACTTGAACAAATATGTGGTAGAAAGTCAACTTGAAGAAATATGTGGTAGAAAGTCAACTTGAAGAAATATGTGGTAGAAAGTCAACTTGAACAAATATGTGGTAGAAAGACAACTTGAACAAATATGTGGTAGAAAGACAACTTGAACAAATATGTGGTAGAAAGACAACTTGAACAAATATGTGGTAGAAAGTCAACTTGAACAAATATGTGGTGGAAAGACAACTTGAACAAATATGTGGTAGAAAATCAACTTGAACAAATATGTGGTAGAAAGTCAACTTGAACAAATATGTGGTAGAAAGTCAACTTGAACAAATATGTGGTAGAAAGACAACTTGAACAAATATGTGGTAGAAAGACAACTTAAACAAATATATGGTAGAAAGTCAACTTGAACAAATATGTGGTAGAAAGACAACTTGAACAAATATGTGGTAGAAAGACAACTTGAACAAGTATGTGGTAGAAAGTCAACTTGAACAAATATGTGGTAGAAAGACAACTTGAACAAATATGTGGTAGAAAGTCAACTTGAACAAATATGTGGTAGAAAGTCAACTTGAACAAATATGTGGTAGAAAGTCAACTTGAACAAATATATGGTAGAGAGTCAACTTGAACAAATATGTGGTAGAAAGACAACTTGAACAAATATGTGGTAGAAAGTCAACTTGAACAAATATGTGGTAGAAAGTCAACTTGAACAAATATGTGGTAGAAAGACAACTTGAACAAATATGTGGTAGAAAGACAACTTGAACAAATATGTGGTAGGAAGTCAACTTGAACAAATATGTGGTAGAAAGTCAACTTGAACAAATATGTGGTAGAAAGACAACTTGAACAAATATGTGGAAGAAAGTCAACTTGAACAAATATGTGCTAGAAAGTCAACTTGAACAAATATGTGGTAGAAAGACAACTTGAACAAATATGTGGAAGAAAGTCAACTTGAACAAATATGTGCTAGAAAGTCAACTTGAACAAATATGTGGTAGAAAGACAACTTGAACAAATATGTGGTAGAAAGACAAATTGAACAAATATGTGGTAGAAAGACAACTTGAACAAATATGTGGTAGAAAGACAACTTGAACAAATATTTGGTAGAAAGTCAATTGAACAAATATGTGGTAGAAAGTCAACTTGAACAAATATGTGGTAGAAAGACAACTTGAACAAATATGTGGTAGAAAGTCAACTTGAACAAATATGTGGTAGAAAGTCAACTTGAACAAATATGTGGTAGAAAGACAACTTGAACAAATATGTGGTAGAAAGTCAACTTGAAGAAATATGTGGTAGAAAGTCAACTTGAAGAAATATGTGGTAGAAAGTCAACTTGAACAAATATGTGGTAGAAAGACAACTTGAACAAATATGTGGTAGAAAGACAACTGGAACAAATATATGGTAGAAAGTCAACTTGAACAAATATGTGTTAGAAAGTCAACTTGAACAAATATGTGGTAGAAAGTGAACTTGAACAATTATGTGGTAGAAACACAACTTGAACAAATATGTGGTAGAAAGACAACTTGAACAAATATGTGGTAGAAAGACAACTTGAACAAATATGTGGTAGAAAGACAACTTAAACAAATATGTGGTGGAAAGTCAACTTGAACAAATATGTGGTAGAAAGACAACTTGAACAAATATGTGGTAGAAAGTCAACTTGAACAAATATGTGGTAGAAAGACAACTTGAACAAATATGTGTTAGAAAGACAACTTGAACAAATATGTGGTAGAAAGACAACTTGAACAGATATGTGTTAGAAAGTCAATTTAATTTGTGTAATAGAATGTTGATGTATTATATGTTAGACAGTTTTGTACCATGGTTTGCTTGTTTTGTTTTTATTGTGTCAAATAATAATACTACAGTAACGGAAAAATATAATAAAACATGACAGCATGTTTCAAATTTCGAGGCCATAAATGAATAAATTGATTGCTTTCGTATTAGAGATAGCAATGTCTAAATCTTTAAACATGCTATTTGTTGACGACGTCATAACGACTATGTTACGCGAATTTCGCGACCTTTGACGGCACCAATGTAGATTTTTGAATTGTGCTAGAAAGTTCCACTAGCAAACTGTAAATGCTCTCTAACTCGTCTACCTGTGTGCAAAAGTGGCAACTTAGAGGTCTACCCTTTTTTGATCCGTTTTGCCATGTATTGAAAAATGACCATAAAACTGCCTTTGTTTCATTAATTTTATGCATAATTGTAGTAACAACGTAAAGTGGTCATTAAAGCAATTTTATATGAAAGTAATTCTCTTTTTGAAAACATTGAAAGGATATGCAAAATCGTATACCTGAATTTACTTTGCATTCCAAAATTCCACATGAAAGCCTTTCGTCGCTTGGTCCCAATAAGGAACAGTTGTTCCCCCCATACTTTGGTTCAGGTGATGAACATGTGCGAAAGCGGGATTTGTAACGTTCAGTTCCGCATTTGCCAATACAGGCACCAAAATCCGACCATTCTGAATAATTTCCATTTATCACTAAAAATATTATTATAAGAATAAACAGTTTTTTATTACCGTGAATTACGAAGCGCATTGTGCAAAAAAGGCGCCACCCCACATATGCCCCCTCCCTCTAGCTAGTTTATTGTTAGGTGTTCCACAATACATTGCTGAATGCCAAATATGCGACACTGCTGAGTAGGTTCTTGCTGGTACCAAATTCTAGCCGGTTATTCAGTCATTTACAACATGTTGAGTTTGTTTGTGAATTTTGTTACAAAGCTGTCTCACAGAACACGTTAGAAGGAAGCTTTTATAGCAAGTAAACAAACAAATGAGTGAAAATCTTCATCACATATCAAGCTTGAGAAAATAACATGCTGAAAAAGTGAATTTAACTACCTGGGCATTTTGGTACGTCACAATACTGCCATCCCGTTCCATTAGGTCGAATGTAACACCATGGCCTTTCCTTGTAACCAGATGGATTCCGACAAAAATTTTCGTTTTCGTTAAAACCAGAGATATCTAGCAGACTGTATCGCTTGAGACATGCGGAAGACCACGGCATACAGGTTTGATTAAAGTTTGTTTTATTTATATTACCTGCATAATCGAAACCATTCCCGTCACATGTATCTGCAAAATAAAAAATAATATAATACTTACCTTATTGTGACTTGTAGCTCATGAGTTCTAAAATACGCAGGAGCACGGTTTCTTGTAGTCACAAAAAGTATCCGTAGTCATATATACTAACATCTACTACTTTAGCCTGATATATAAGTTGTGCGTGCCGAACTTTTCCGTATTTTGATCACGCTTCGCTTCGACTTGGCGTGACACAACATTAACAACTTTATGCGCATGCTTTAGCCCGGATTGGCATTTGGTTTCATACGGTCGAGCCATACCGTGCGTCACGGCTAAATATTGGTTTTAGAAGCAAAATTATTTAAGTTTTGTAAGTTTGGCTCGGCATGTCACAACTTATAAAATAGCCCTAATGAAACGAAATCAAGCCAACTTATATCTCTTTCAGAACAAACAGGCGTGTCGTGAGAATCTTTTGCAAACAACAGAGATGCAAGTTACGTGGTCATGCATGAAAAACTTGCTCAAAATTTTTTAAATATATCTGGTTTGGATTTTACAAATGTAATACAAATATGTAAGCAGACGTTTGTCATAATTTAATGAACAAAAAGCAACATCGAAATTATAAATTTCTAAACCATGAAAGCGAGTGCCTGCATTATAAATGTCTTGCACCGAAATAACATCTTTTTGGCATAGCTACTTAGAATTTTCGCAGGTTAATTTTGCTAAAATAGTACTATTCTTACCATTCTTTTGAAATTCATTGCGATCTAAAGAAAAGAGGAAGATTTTATCGTTACAGTCAAAGCAAGTTACTTTACTTTATTCTGATAATTTTTCAGGATGACCTCACCATCTTTTTACTGTAACATTGTAAATGAAGGTCCTTCGTTATTGTCCTAGTGCATTTAAAGCCCTGGAATTTCAAAACTAACCTTATGGCCTTAAAACAAGGTCTCATGGATGGCATCTTTATCAAGTATTACAAAAGTAAGTCCAGGTAATTGAAGATGAAGTAATATCCAAACATTAGAGAATAACAAAATCACTTAAAATTTAAGTATAATTTGAACTGAGCTGAAGTGGAAAAGAGATAAAAAATTGCCACTAAACTATGAGAGCACATTTCATTGTCCGAAACTTTATTTATTTCGTTAGACCTAGTTTTTGTTACCCTGAATTTCCGTCATTTAGGTTTTTTCACCCGGTTAAGAACATTTAACACCACCAGGTATTATCTCTATATTAATAATATCCGTATTCATATTTTAGCTACAAACGTAGCTGCAGTATGATTAGGAGCCTACCGCAGTCAGCTGGCTGTATTAATGTTGTTCTGTTAAGGTTTTTCGTTTAGTAGAAAATCTTTTTATCCTAGCCAACATTACTGTTTTGTTCTGAGTTATCTTCACTGATCTCATTTTTTGTTTGTTGGTTGTGGTTATCTGTAGCTACATCTAGTAGCTAAAAAGCGAAAACCTGTGTATGTTAAATGCAGTGTATTATATAAACTTTAGTGAAAGTCTAAAGTTTCTTGATTCGATGAGAGTTCTACTGCACACAAACCAACAACACCATTTAACAACAGTCTTGATTAATCTGTAATACTTATAAACACCTAATTTCGTATCTGACAAAGTAACCTCACTGGGTGAGTTTTAGCTAGACGGAATAACGACAGGCTGTTGTCTGTCTTTGTATTTAAGCCGAAATTGCGAGAAATTTATTTTTTTAAAAAGAAATTACGCTTGAAATGATGTAGCGTGGTAAGGGCGGCACTGGATTTGTGGAAAACCCTCTTGTTATTTAAGAGCTGGTTCGATTTTCCAGCTTTTACAGAAACTTATTATTTCCTAGAAGAAAAGTAATAGGCTGTATCCTTTGTTTTTATTTGAACTGGTTGGTGTAGTAAAGTCATTTTTGAATAATAATTTAATAGATACGCAGCGCAAAGTATATGTTCTATTAAGCCCTCCACTTAGATTTCCAGCACGATTAACGTGCACTTAGGCGATTAATCTAGCGATCAGCGTGGATCGCCCAGCTAGTTTTTATAATAATAGCCACTGTTTGTCCTTCGGTCAAAACCGGCTCATGCTAAAACACGCGCCAAATCTTCAAGCTACATAGTTTTATCGACTTTGCTGTGACGAGGGAATAACAACTAGCCTCTACAATAAAAGCGGTATTTTGTCAGTACGAAATGGTTGCGTCACAGCTATATCTTGGACTTCCTCACACAGTATTGAAATTACTTTGTGCTAACAAAAATGCACGAAATACCGATTGGAAAATATTTGAGGCGCGAAAATCTAGAGACCAGTAAAAGAGTAGATACTTCCATGGGCTAACGAATAGTTTTCCATTTAATTTACTTTACTTTATCACATTTCAAGGCTGCACTTTGACACGACCTGCGAAAACAAAAATAAAGGCAATTTAAATTCACCTGTGATGAGAAGACATTCAGGAGCAGGATTGGATAATGTTGTTGGAAAAACGTTCGTGTCGTTACATCTGTAAACTAGCAAGTCTGTCAAAAGCAACTTCACCTCTGCACTTATAGTGATACTTGCAAATTGCGTAACCATTTCACCAAATTGATAGAGATCATTCTTACATACACCATGGTGCAAATGCATGCACGTTTCAGCGCATATCTTTTGAGGTTGTAGTTTTCTCTTGTTAACATCCGCCCATAGTAGTGGTATGTTTAGACATTTTGGATGCAAATGTGAACACATTAGGGAGAACAGCAAGTCTGCGCATGTGCTGTTGCCAAGGACAACTCGTATCAGGTTAATTGCAGATTGCATGTCTTTATTGTATGGATCGATTTTTTCTTTGTTATATGACAACTGATTGCCAATATATCTCGAGCATGCATACGTGCGAGTTGTAGGAAATAATTGGCAGTCTGTATTTGGTTTTGTAGGACACGTATCACTGAAAGAAAGGTTGATAAGTGAAGTTAAACTGTTTGTCTATTTGGGTGTCTGCTTTAACTAATGGTTGAAAAATCATGATAAGCTAAATTTTTTTGTTGATGAAAATACAAATTATTTTAGGGTAAAGAATTTGTTTGGAAATTATGATTTTTATTTTAAATTAAATTAAAAATCAATGGCCTTAAGGGTACATGCAATAATTCACAAGCATCTGTTAAAATGTCTTAATTCTTTTAGGCAGGTCATTTTTCTAACTCTGTCCTCTTTTTTTTATCAAGTTTTGACATTTCTACATTGTTCTAACCTTGTAGATAAATAATCATGTTTCTTAACGAACGAATTTTTAGAAACGTGTAAATTTTTACATGTGTAATTTTCACAAAAACATACATGTAAAAATATGAGTAAAAAATGTAAAAACAACTCTAAGTATTTGTTGCTAATTCTACATTATTTGTTCTTAATTTTTAAAGGAATTTAGGCTGAGAATTTATTAATACGTTCTTAATTTCTGGCAAACTCTTTGCCTTTGAGTGTTTTAAAATTTTAAAATTAACAAAATCAAGTGATTAAAACTACAAAAGTATCGTGTTTTGATTTTCTTATTAAAAACAGTATACTTACTTCGATGATGCATAAGCTGGTAAGATGGAACCCAAAATGAATACGATGAGAAGATATTCCATACTTTTAATATTTATTATTATTTTACGCCTAAACCAGAATAACTGCATGAAAAAAAGATTTCATGACGACGTTACAGACGCCAGAATAAAACTAATATAGTTATATGACATAAAAAGCATTCAAAAGAGGAGGAGGCTAAGAACTAAATTGTATACGTTTTTTATAATAACGTCTATTTTAATTAAGGCTGGAATTTATAATATTTTTTTGAAAGATTTAAAACTAAGGTTGTTCTTATTAATTTTAATGTTATGAAAAGAATAGTATATAATAATAAGTAAGTAACGGGAAGTTTTAAAGTCTTTGGGGATTCAATCCTAAAGGCTGGCTCTTCCTCCTATCCAACTTTAACTATGTTACATTACAGCTAGAGATACGTATAGCAATGCTCTGACTTGCTTGTCTGCAACACAAGCCGGTTAGCGGTCAGTAGTTGGCATCAAATAGGCTGACAACACTACATTTGAAGTGCGCCGGAGTGGGGACTCGAACCTAAAACCTTATGATTACAAGCCGAATACGTTACCACTAGACCATCTCCGATGCTAACTAAAAACATTTATTCGGTTCGATGTTTACCATTAATAAAAATTAAAAAAATTGAGATGAACTTTCATACGTGACGGCAAAGAATGTTAAAAGTTTGAAAGAACTGCCCGATGAAAGAATAATTTTTGGTCTTCTTCATTTCTCTGTCTCTTCATCCAAAACAGAGTACATATATTATATATTGCTATGCATAAAAAATAACATAGTTTGAATTTTGAAACAAAAGCAATAATGCATACAAAAAGAAGGACTGACAGTGCAGTAGAAACCGGGAGAAGTCAAAGAGAACTAAGACGCATTCAGAGCCATGCTAATGAAAAAGAAAATTAAAATGTACCACTCAAAAGATACTCTAATATAATATATATACTAAATATACTCTTTATATTTAGTCGATTTTATTAATTTTCTGCGCCATCAAGGTAGTAGACGTAGTGTCAGTCACAAATGCAATGAGCGAAAGATCATTTTCGGCTTTGAAGCGTCTAAAAACATAAAGACAAACCATGAGACAACAACTAAATTATCTGATCATTTTATATGGTTATAATCATTGAACACATTATTTGGATACGTTTGGATTGCTAAAATCTTTGTGCGAAATTGTAATGAAACAAAAGAGAAATTCAGAATGTTTGGAGCAACTGACGTGCAGAAAAACAGCAATCCACGAGATGAGAGTACTTAAACAAATTTCTAGCCGTTTTTTTTACTCGGCATACTGTAATAATAATGGCATAAGAAATTAAAAAGAAGAATTTTGTTGGTTTCCAATGCTTTTTCCGTCGATCTAGTGCAAATTTTTAAAATCTTTCCCTCTAGAAAAACAATGATTTGCCCTTACGGAGATTTAAATTTAATGCGCCCCAAAACAAAATTGTTTCTTCCGTATGGCTAACAAAAACCCCAAGTCACGCGTTATATACATAGTCGTTCAAAACGCGCGAAAAATTCGAAATTTCTAGATACGCTAGGGATACAGAATGTGGAGGTTCACGCGGTTCACGGAATATTTTTAGCTCAAAAACTTGGTAGCGTGTTAGCAATATGTTATTACTTTTTGAGTCTAAAATCCTTACAAACTACTAAGCAAACAAACAACAAAAAACAACAAAAAACAACAAAAAACAACAAAAAACAACAAAAAACAAAACAAACCTTACATTAAAATTGGTTAAAAAACTTGTTTCCAATTCCTTCTTACAAATGATCATATTACTGCTTGTATTCTTTTGACAACAACAACAACGACTTATAACTTAAACTAATCCCTTTATTTTGTCATTCCGTTGTGTATTTTATGGAACGAAACTAGATTTTAAAAAAGCTCATTGTTACGCCAATAATACACAGACTAGACCAATTAAAAACGTACCATAGTAAGTAATATGTACCATATTAAGTGCCATACCAATTAATCAGTACCATACCGATTATTTAGTACCGTATCGATTAAACAAAACCATACCAAGTGCACAGTATAATACCAAGTAGCATACCAAGTATCATACCATTTAAGCAGTATTATACCAATTAAACAGTACCATACCAAGTACCATACCAAATAAACAGTACCATACCAAGTACCAAAGCAAGTAAACAGTACCGTACCGAGTATCATACCAAGTAAACACGACTTTACCAAGTACTATACCAAGTAAACAGTACCATACCAAGTGCCAAGCTACGGAATAAGTAACATACCAAGTATCATACCAATCAAACAGTCCCATACCAGGTACCATACCAAGTAAAACACAAAGACGGCTTTTCTTGTCTCTAACACGTACGTCTTTATGACAGAAAAGAAGTCATAAATGAGTCGTTATTTGATCTCTGTAAGACCTGTCAATACTGGATCTTACTTTTATTTTAAGGTTCTGAGAAATCATCAAGGGAGACAAGGGGGAGGAGAGTGGCAGTGGAGGTGGGGTTAGTCTACAAAAGCCCCCACCCTGTTCAAATATAACAAACGAGAGATCACATTGCAACAAGGCTTATCACAAATGTTTCTTAGCACATTAAAGAACAATTGGGATAAAAATGTTAAATGACGTCATCCAGTCTAGGTTGACGTCATCGTATATTTCCAAACTTGAAGAAGAAGAGAGAAAGCGGTGAAACATTTTTGGAGTTACCATGCAACAGAATGACGACAATTTCAATCCTTAAAAACTATATGCTTCCAAAAACATTACAAAAAAAATTAAAAGATAACTATTTTAGCACCCCCTCACCCAAATATGGTCGACCGCAACAGTCCAAGACAAGTGTTGCGTGGTAGAAACAACTGCAAGTGTGAAAGTGTTGATAAAAACCGAAATAATAACATCTAACACAAACTTTATAAACATTGAGGTTCAAAAAGATATAAAAGAAATTTCTCACATAATGTAGAAGTATTTTGGCTTTCTTTCCTTGCTGTTCCAGTTCCGTTGTTTCCATAAATGTATTTTCATCAACGTACGCTTTTACCATCTGCGAACTTATAATTAAACAAAAATTAAAAACATCATAACGAAGTTAGATCAGATCTTAACGCCACAGTTCTTTCTCCTTCATCTTTCTTCGACATATAGATTAAAAAACAGATATCTCTTTAGACAGTAATTAGGTATCTTACTTTCGTATTCAAGTCTAACGACATAAAATTATATGAACTAATCCCATATAAAGGTTTTGAACGGAAAAATATTATCGTTTATAAAACACAAATGGTATACAAACGTTTTAATATCTTAGCGACCATAATAATAACATATTATGTCAAGTCGTTTTAATAACTTTCTAAGATAAACTTTAAGGATCATATTACTTTCGTGGAAATGGCTGATTTTAAAATATTTGAATATTAAAGTTAAGCTAGTTCCTAGGACTTTTTATTTATTTTTTAGAACGTACAATGCGAACGAAAATGCAAGAGTTTAAGAAAACTGGTAACGAAAAGAAATTGTTGACAAAATGAAAAAAAATGTATATACTGAGTTTAGGCACTGCAGATGGAAATATGTTTTGTGAGTGTTGCCGTACATACCAACTTCATTGCAAAGCTATTTGTAATTTTTTTATGTTAGGATAAAGTGGTAACACCATTGAAATAGACCTGGAAACAGGGCTTGTGTTTTTGACACATTAAGGGTTCCCTACTTACCTGTCAGGTATTAAATTTCTAGCTTCTAAAATAGTGCTGGGATGGAATCCTCCCTAGCTCTCAACGTCCCTAAAAAGTCCAGTAGGAATATACGGGACAGCGGTCAAAAAGAAATATCACCATGACGACCTAGTTTTTGTCAAACACGACTTTTCCTCATAAGTTGACAAAAACTGGCAAGAGGTTCTGTGAACGAGGTTGGTTATACATTAAAAAAACAGGAAGTACAAAATAAACTAATTAGTTAATTAAAATGCGTGATTTCACTTCTAGAATTGCTGTCATAGACAATAACGTTCAAATACCTTTAATAAATACCTGTTGTAATTGCAAGCTAATATATATTACCTAGAAGGATAGAAAGAGAGAAGGAAACGAAACTCGAATTTAAAGCGCCACGAATCTATTAAATTCTCTATTGTTTTTAAAACAATGAAAACATGATCGCGAGGTGCTCGACCCAGTTTTTTTCGCGCAAAATTGATGGTATTTAACTTTTTTTTTCACAACACAATATTCAGCGTCTGTGGTTGACAACACACTGAATGTGGGTATGTAAA
Organism: Hydractinia echinata; assembly: GCA_030067915.1. NCBI lineage: Eukaryota > Metazoa > Cnidaria > Hydrozoa > Anthoathecata > Hydractiniidae > Hydractinia > Hydractinia echinata. The sequence goes on from JASGCC010000001.1 coordinate 4,015,043, forward strand.
CAAAACTTAAGGATTAATCGAATACTTACGTATGATGATTGAACCAGATTTTATTTTCCAAATGAGGGTGAGAGCGAAGCTCGATAACCTAAATCCTACTTTGAAGACAGAACGTGACTCGCTGGATGAGTGTATCTACTAAGCGCAAAAGCATAGAGAAGGGTAGGGTGGGCAGGGCACCCGCGTGCTTTAACTATATATTTTCCAATCTTCTGCGCAAGCAGAGTATGAGACTTCAAGGTATAAACGCTGCAAGCGAGTGTAGTGTAAGACGGTGAGAAGGATAAGATAATTTAAATAAACTGAGCAAACTTCTTTTAACAATACAATGTTACAATAAGTAGGTAAATGTTAAAAAACGCAAAATAAAATTCATGACTTGTTGCTTTCATAACTGAGTCGAAGAGCGAGGCACCAAGATCATGAAGACTTGTTACACTGCTAATAACATTTCTAAAGTAAGAACGGTAAAAGGTAGAATCTCTACCAGGGGAGAAAGCACTGGTATCAATACTAGCTGAGGTCAAAACTGTTTCTTATCCATCTTGATAGTGTATCCTTAGAGGCAGTATTATGAGGCTTCCTAAAAGTTACACCAAGCGGAGCAATTTCCTTCAATTTATTAACTTATTTCCTTCAATTTATTAAATTCTTTCTTTCAATAAACCCATTCCTCCTTAAGTGAAATGAAATAATTGAATATAACAAGAATTTCCTGTTGTCAATCATTTACGGTATTTTTTTCAGTTTTAGAAGAAACATGGTACACGGTACACTTGTAAAAAACTTATAAAGAAATAAAACCAGGCAACATGGGTCGTTATAAGGTTCAGCAACGTTTGGGTAATGTTTAAAAAAATTGTTATACGTTCAAAATATTCATCCTTTCACAAAAAACTGTACCTTTTTCATTTACAGCCGTCTTCAATGTGTCATCGTCTTCACTAATTGTGCCATCAATATGTTCATCATCATACTCGTATTCATCAGAACTCGAATCAATAATCCGTTTCAAACGCTTTAAAGCTCTTTTTGGACCTGAAAAAGACCAGATGATGTTGCCTTTTTATCCCTAGTAGAAACAACAATCTATACAAAGGTGGAAATAAAACAGGTGTCCTGTATAACATATTAATTGCTTGAGGAAACCAAGGCTGCGATGACCAGAAAGGTACTACAAGAATGCCTGTGGCTTGAACCATATTAATATTTGCAAGAACTTTTCCGATCATATTAAATGGTGGGAAGGCATAAAAGTTTAAATAATTCGACCAGATCTGGGCAAAGGCATTTACAACTTTAGCACACTGATCAGGTCTTAATCTGGATGCTAAAAAATCATAATCAAATTTCCAAAAAAATGTTAAAAATTACGTTAAATTGTTCCACATGAAAGGACCATTCAATATCTTAAAATTGTCTTGATATAAAATCAACTGCAGAATTTAATACGTCGGGTATATGACAAGCTGATAACCAAACATCACAAGTTCTAGCGAATTCCCACATTTCAACAACTAATTTATTACAAGCAATCGAGTGAAAGCCCCCTGTATTGTGTTATCCATTCTCAAATGAACATGTTTATATTGTCTTATTTTCATTGCAGCCAATTGACAGACCAACGTCCGGCTATTTGAGAGTTTCCATCGGTGCCACCTCAGCCCTGAAGACTAGCATCAGAGGATAAAATTAAAATTACATCAATTTTAGGCAATTGTATAGGTCTGCTAAACTGAGCCACTGTGAGCCACCCTGTTAATTCTTAATAGAAAATTCTGACAGAAAAACCTTTGAACCAAAATTCCCATGGCCTAGCTTAAGTCCTAGGTTCGTATTTGTTTCCAAAGGTCTATAATGTAACATGTCATGCTTCACTGTATCAAAGGAAAAAAATAAAGTTCCCATAACACTTGAGATTAAGGCTTGGTTAAGGCCATTGTCATCTGAGCAGAGTTTAACACAAACCTTAAAAACACTATACATTGGGTAGACACTGGAACTGACTTGTTTGGAAGTACAGTAAATCCTAAGCTGCTCAGAAGTGAGACAGTGCTTCCTTGGCATGATTCATAAGTATCACCTTGCAAATAAGAAACGTCTATGTAAACAACAGATACATGATCCGCCCCTCTTAGAGCTTTGAAGAGCACTTTAATAATTTTGGTAAAGATCCTAACAGCTGAATCAAACTCTAAGGGTAAAGCGAGAAATTGTTAAAACTTCCAATACCAAGAAAGAACTAAAAGGGATGCTGTGGTATGCATCCTTTAAGTCAATACTTCCCATCCAAACACCTGGTTTGGTAAGACATGGAACACCTTGTAGTGTATCCATTTTAAAATGGCGGTATCTGACATATCTATTTAGCTGTTCAAGGTTTATAATTATTTTTGAGCTACCACTTTTTTTTGGGGGGGACAGTAGATATGTCTAATGCAGTTATTTGTTGCTTGTAACTGCTTGATTACCTTCTTTTGTAAAAGTTGTTGAATTTCCTTACTTATAGTTATACAGTCTTCTTTTCAAAACTTTACAGGGTGGAAAGATGAGACTGGATCACTAATAAATTCAATTTTAACCTCATGTTCAGTTATGCCTAGGATACACTGTTTTGAAGTGATGATCCTCCAAATTTATGAATAGCTTGATAATGCTTACCTGCTAACTCAAGGTCAGCAAAAACAAAGTCTTTACCTACCATTGTTTTCTCCCTTTGTACCCTTTGTACTTCACGGTTTGAGTGGACCTTCTCAGGGAGTGGTTTCGATCTTTTGAGAAGGTCTTCTCGTTTTTTGACTGGTTATAGTTTGTAGAGGAGGAATAGCTGAAGGATGGCTGTTTGTACTTTTTGAACTTATCTTTCGATATGATGTAGACGATGGTCGGAAGAGCACTTTACTAGTTTTCACATCCTTCGGCTATCCTTTTAGGTGAGGCATTGCACCGACTAAACCTGCTCTTTATTTACTGATTTAGCTGCTGCTTTGCGTTACCAATCAGACATCTCTGCCAAATTTAGAAAAAAATGGATGGCTCTATAACAACTAAGTTTCCTTGTTTGGGTGTCTTAATAATCTGGTCTACAAATTGTAAGATATGTACTTGGCCTTTTATAATGTTGGTTTGCAGTTTCTGCAATACCAAATCATTTTGATCTTCTGCTGTATGCCTTGGAACATATAGGTTTATTGCTTATCTGTTCACATAAAAAACGACAATTGGTGGGAAATTGGACCTTTTCTAGTCTACCTTTTAATTTCTCATTGGTAAGCTTTATAAACCACATGAGTTTAGCCATAGAGGCTAGAGGTCAAAGGAATCTTTATCGTTGTATTACTTGATGAGGTCATACCAGACTAGTCTGGGTACTTTACCTAGTTTTCCTCTTGCCCCAGCATTTCATTCACTAAGCCATCATACAATTGGTTGGATCCTGATGCACGTACGGTATAATCATCTTTTATATTAGGCCTCTTAGTAAAAGAGCTAGATTCTACCTGGCTGCAATTAAAATTGTCTGCTGATGCATACCTGGATTCTTTTCTTCCCCTTGACTTGGGTGATCTACATATATGGAAGTATTTGCTTAATTTTGCTTATCTGCGCCATGACTTGGTCCAGAATTAGCTTCGTTTTAGTTACATTACTTACTCCCCTGGATACTACTTTCATGCAAATCTCTTTCACACTAAGTTACAAATAGAATTTGTTTACTCTTCACCTCTTCCAATTAACTCTGTTCATACCAGGTCAACCCTATTCATACCGGGTCAACTCTATTTATACCGTGTTAACACACATTTTTCACATCTGTTAAAACATAATGTTTTTTATCATCTGTTTCGTTTGCTTTTAAATGGTTGCAACACAAGCAGATGATGTAAGTGAGCATTTCATTAAACGTTAAAAACATTCAAACGCACTCGCTTGTAAAAGTGGAAGCATCGCGTGGGAGATAGTGTAGTGGTAGCGCTTTCGGCTTGTAATTATAAGGTTTCAGGTTCGAGTCCTCACTCGTCGCACTTTAAATGTAGTGTTGTGAGCCCATTTGGTGCTATCTACTGACCGCTAATCAGCTTGTGTGGCAGGCAAGAAAGTTAGAGCAATGCTATACGCATCTCTAGCGGTAATGTAACATAGTTACAGTCGGAGGGGAGAAAGAACTAGCCGTTCGGATGGAATCTCAAGGACGTTAAAACTTCCCGTTACTTACTTACTAAGAGATAGTTTTATTCTAGCCACCAAAGAATCTCGAATTACTGTGTCTTTTATTGTTATCAAATGCTCCATGAAGCACAGTAGTTCATCAAACATATTGGGCTCAAATCTTAAAAACTATTCGTACTCAAAGCGACCTTTTTGTCTCAACTCGCATAAGAACGTGTGATAAGCAACGTCGTAACCACCCAGATTGTTTGGTTGTATTCTTTCTTTTTCTCTTTCATTTTCTCTGTTGTTGATATAAAAGCCATAGCCGCAGTAATAGCTGCTCTTGAACTGCGCTGTTTATGTTAAAAAAGAAAACACGAAACAAAACAGAAGTTATGTCATTTTAAAAGAGATCATCAAACAGATGCGTTTCATCCGTTTAAAAGGATGATAAATCATGTCCGATTAAACTGATCGTGTCTTTCCGCTTTATAGAGTATTGAACTATTTGGTTTATTGAGCTTGTTTAGAAGTTTTTCACTAAATTGTGCAGCCACGGAAGTTTCAGAACATTCTAGATTGATTTTAAAGACATCAAGTTTTTTTGGAAAATATGATTTTAAAACACAATTTAGTTAACTACATAATAATCGAGATCTGGAGTTTAATGTTTCAGGATACTGGACGATTCTCCCCATATTTCTTGGTTAAGGTCTTACCCACCTACTTGAAATGTTAGGATTTTGTTTGACACCTTGGGGTGTATATGCATATTGCTAAGGGCGGAAATCGTTAAGACTGTAGGCTTCTTGTATTTATACCAATATGACTGCCAATTTGCCAAAAGCAAAACAATTTTTAATTTTAGGAACAAATGTGACTTCTTGACTTGTATTTTTGACTTGTAAAATAGCGTTTTACTTGAACTGCCTTTTTTTTTACTTGTACTTAAAAGATCTTTGTACCGCATTTCCAGACAATCGTGTATCTTTCCTGACTTCGGGACAGGGGAGGTTGCAATTTATCCAATTTAGAGTATTAAGATTTCCAAAATCTTTGGTTTAGTACGCTTTAACCATATTTTAGAGTCTTGTTAGTCATCTAATACGAAGAAGGTCCATAAATTTTCAATCCCACCACTCTAACCTGTTGCTTCGTCTCTAAAGTCATTCTTAAAAATAATTTTTCTGCTTTGATTGAAAATAAACAAGCCATCGAGCCGAGAATATTTAGCACACAACTTTCCCAATACAAGTTACAAGTAGCTAAACACGATAAATGGAGCTTGCGAGTGGCCTTGTGGTTATGGAGTTCACTTTGCAATCACCAGATTCGTGGTTCGGTCCACAGCGCAGGCATGTTTAGCAAGTGCCTTTACTACAGCTACGGGTCATCCCATACCATGTGAGGGAAATTAGGAATGCCGGTGCATACCTAATGCATACATTGAGAACACAAGATAATAACAGTGTTCCCAGTATTGAAGTGTATAAATATTCGGAATAATAATAATAAGAGGAAGGAAAAACAGCAAAGATCTTGATGATATTTTGGAGGCAATTTTGAAGTATAACCAGCAACAGTCGATGAAATTCTTTTTAAAGAAAAGGAAGAAGTCCTGCGGATTAAAGATTTCCTCCTTTAGACTTTGTGATCTATAGTTGTAATTCTATATCAGGGGGAGTTTAAGCCTGATTGCGTCATAGTCACTGAAATAGACATTTTTAACGAAGGTCTCCCCATCAAAGGTGTTGAGTACATTCTCATGGATATAGATGTGGTCAATAAGTGAGCCTGATATATGAGTCAGAGAGGTTCCAGCATGTTCATATTCAGTGAGAGAGTCAAGGATGTTATTCTCATTACTAAATGCATTTGCATTGAAATCTCCGAGTATAACATAACCAGTTTCGTTTCCCGAAAAGTGTTGAATAAGGTATAATGTCTGCTCTCGATTAAGGGAATTTTTACGATAAAGAAAGCTGATAGAGTTTTCATTAAATGTTCTTTTCGTCACTTTAAAAAATATTCCACCTGAAATTTGTACAGTATCAAACAATTCTATACCGTCCAACTAAAAGACTAGAAAATTAAAGGATAAAACATAAAGGACAAATGATGTGAATACCGTTCTGGATCTTAAGAACACATTTTCCTTTTCGCAAGGATAACATTTCCTTTGAGGACATCAGAGACAGAGTTAGGAGATTCTATTCGACTCTCAGCTATTATTTCTTCAAGCACTTCTGGTTGGCTGTCATTTTTATCTTCTGATTTCGGTTTTATTTTCATATAGTAGCTTGACAAGAAGTCAGCATAACACATTTGTTCCAACATAGGGTATCTCCTTTTTTTAAATTCTGGATTTGGTCTATTCATGTATCTATCCAACATGTTTCGTTTAAAAATATCCGTACTGTCTGCTGGTAAACTTAAAATTTCTTCTTCGCTGCGACATACCCTATATCTCTTCCCAGGAATGTTTGCAAAAACTACAGCTGGAAATGTCTTTCGTAATCATATTTCTGGCATTATAATAGTAACTGCTTCTTGAACTGACATTTCGCGATGATTTCGATACGCATTTGCAATTGATTTCATTTGTACAAAAATAACGAATCGCCAGTTTCTAGTGCTTGCAAAGCGGCTTTCTTTATCGCTTCTGAAAATTCGTTTTAAACTTTCGACAGATAAGCACACATGTAAGACATTTCCATATAATAATCGAGAGCAGACTGAATGTCTATGTTGGCTTTCTATGCCATCAAGCCTTCAGTAAAATAATTATTAATAAAACAAGAGTCTGGAAGTGAACATGAAATCCCATATTAGGTGAAATACTTCATACTCTTCTTTATCAATGTCTAAATTTTGAAGTATTCCTTGAATTGTTTTTGGTGGATTGTAATTCGGTTCGTCTGGACAAAGAAAATTATTAAATCTTTGCTTTAAATTTGAATCCATGTAAGTTTTTAACTTGTCTAATATAGCCTTCCTTTCCTTTAACATCAAATTTCCCGAAAGAGTATCGACAATTTGTTTTTATATTTACGACAAGATTTGGAATGAGAAAATGTGTTTGATATGTCGAAACTAGTTTGTGAAGACCTGGGTTGCTTTCTTTACCATTATACTAGTCCTTCCCACAAAGTCAATATATTCTGCTCTATTATTGTTCTACGGCTTTAGCCGGTAGAACTTTAAAATGGGCTCCTTTTTTGTCGCCGTTTTTACTACCGAGACTAGTGCAGCACGACAGGATACCAGTCTAGTGTAGCGGTACGGGAATTATTAGTTTTTGAGTATTATAATAGACTACTCTGTAGCACAAGGCACAAAAACCTATATTTTTTACAAATTAATCATTTTGCATTATTATTTTATGTTCAGTTGGTTTCGCTAGAACCAAACTGCAACGGTTGTTTGTTATCTTTTAAGTGATCTGGAATTTACCGAAGCTAGATTTGTATTTCGTACAACGAGTTTTAACAGGCTAAAATTCGTTTTAAAAAACAAAATAAATCAAAAATAGTTGTTTTTATTGCTTTTTACGTTTCATTTAGGTTTCATAAAAGCAGTGTTTACAAACTTGAACTCATTTTTCTACTAATTTCATATTTTTCATCCTCTTTTGCTGTGCCAGTTGAAATAATTAATTATTAACAACGTGAGCATTTTTCTGTATAATTAACTAAAGCAAATACTCCCCCGTAGAGGACTACAATACACCGTAGAACTTCCTGCCGAAACGGCTGGTTTATTGCTCATAAAATTGGCGCATTAGCAACCCAAAATAATGGGTGGATGTGTTGGCTACTCCTCACCTAAAATTCCACTCTAATGGAGTGGTAGTTTACTTTACCTAACGGTCCGTTGACAATTATTGTTTTAAAGAATGTTTCGACTATTAAAATGTCTTGCTAAAAGAACTGGATTGATTAACTACTATTTATACAGGATAACCACTTTAATGTTGGAAACACTGTCATCAATGTGAATCCTGTGTTCTGAATGTATACATTAGGTATACACCGGCATTACCTACCCAATTTCCCTGACATGGCATGGGTTGACATTTGTTAAACTTGCCCGCGCTGTGGACGCTGTGATTAGGAAGCGAATTCCATAACCACAATGCCACTCGCCACTATTAAGAATCAACTTAAATCTGCGCAAAACAGAGTTTTACCATGGCCAAAACTTCGAAAAGAAATCGTTTCCAATACGCAGGAGTTCCTTCCAATGTGTTCATAATGTCAATGTTCACTTCATTATCTTCAGATTCATGTTCAGATGTCAAATTTATTCTATTTGAGAGATTAATTTCAATACTTGCATAAAGCGGGTTAACCAGTTTCAGGTAAAAAAGGACTTCTCAAATAACGTCAAATGGCCTCACAAATTCTAAGTAAAGGTTAGATTTGAAATTGATTTTTCTTCTGGTAAGACATTTTATTGAAACGTTACAGATCGCCCTTGATATTTTAGGACATTGAACCTTTATCGCAATTCGTTTAAATAAAATTATTTTGGATATAATAATCTTTTTCTAATCGTCGTAAAGTACACATCAATTCTGGGATGATTATTAGATACGGCTTGGGACGGAATTTTACCTTCTGTAAGTTTTGAACGACACGCTGTACATACCTATTCTTCTCCGTTAAAACTTTGTATTTTAAAGCGGAAATGCTCCTCTAAAATTGCCGTATAATTCTCTTGACGAAATAGCTTAATTTACCGTTTACACAATGAAGGGTTACATATAGCACAAATATAAAATAAACCGTTCTCAATGCATTTTTAATTTCGCTTATTTCTCATTTGAAGTCAGGCGAAACTGTATCGCTCTTACATTGTGTTACATTTTGTTGCTTTTTTTATCTTGCTCCGTTTAACGATATTTAGTTATTGACTCCCTTTGTATCTCTTGATGTTGTTTCGCTTTATTATATTTGTCTATAGTCTCTTTCAGCTTAGCTTGTTCTTTCTCTGTTTTTTGATATTTTCTTATTGACTCCTTTACCTTTGCTTGACCCCGTTATGTTGTTTGATATTCGGCTGTTCACTTACCTTTAGATTTAGATCAGGTTGAGACGAGAATGAATTCCAACAAGAAGCGCATTGGTAATAAGAAGACGTGGCTTGACAGGAACACCGAGCACACGCTTCATACCTTTAAAAACTATTGACAGATTAGCATACCCCCATCTCAAGATGTAAAAGGCTAACAAAATTTTGATACGTACAAAGTGATTGTGGTGGTTAAGACTTAGTAAAATGAGCAATATACAGGCATTAAAAATGTGTGAAGCAGGCACAAGTGGTGAAGACACTAACTACAAAAATACTCGTAGGCCTTGCGATGTGTGCGACAGACATACCATGCAGGTCTAATGCTGATGCATCTACAGCGGTCCTTGTACAACACATTCTTCAAAGGTTTGTCTATATCTGTGACGAACATCTGTTTCTTGTTTCTTTGTGAGAAAAAGAATGTAAATTTGCTCATAGTGTAAAGTACAAGTACAACCTTGAGCTCTGCAGAAAACGCATTTTCCTAGTATTTCCAGAGTTTACCAAATATCCGGTTAAGTCTTCAACGCCAAACTTCACGATCCTGTGCAAGTTGCGTAGTAGAAAGGACAGGCTCTAGAATTCCGCCTGACGCAGGTCAACTTTACGGTGAATTGTGCTACCAGAACCACGTTGCGGATGTCTATCATACATACGACGAGTTCTTTGCCAACCGTCAACAAAATATGTCCATATATCCAAGTTCCATATATACTATCATATGTGAAGCGTACTTTGGCGAATAAAAGTCACCAAGCCCAACCGATAGAATAGCCTTTACACTACGCTAGGTTTGTAGTAAGTATGGGGGCGACCCTAAAGGACTGTACAAGTCATATTACAAGAGATATTAATGCCTCATTCAACGACGAATAGTGGCTGAAAGTTAATGGTTATTATTAAAAAACTATTATAAGCCAAGAACTTACGGAAATTAAAAGTTTGTACGCTGTGCTTATCCTAGCAAGCAAAGCGCAATCAAAAACCTCTTTCAACCATTCGCAGATAACTACACAGCAAGAAATATCCTTAGCAATACGTCAAAACGATGCTTTTACAGGGCTACAACATCGGGGAGAAAATAACCACATTTACAAATGTGTTAGCGTATACAGGAAGTCCATTGAATTTTGTTATCACGCCTTGTGAGTATATGTTACCATCCTACATAAATGTTGGAAAGGTTTAACGGTACAACAATAACATCTTAATTGTGTCTTCTTCAGTAGAATCAAGCACACAGGTAGATGCCAGTGCAGTATTTGGTGTGGCAAGTTCTAAGAAGAATACAACTTCCACCTCGCCATGCGTCAGCAAATTGATCACCATTGAGGTTGATAAAGATACTTGGATATCTCAAGGTTAGTTGAGGTGTGCAAGTTTTGCTTGTGAAAAGGATCAAACAAAAAGGCAAAGCTCCCACATAAGCTTCACGGTCTTTTTGTCTTTCACACATACTCAGCAACAAGGACCACTACGGCAACAAATGCGATAAGCAGATGTTGAAGAAGAAACTCACAATCATTCCAAGAATATCAGACATTGTTGCTGCTCCACAAGCTATGTTAACATGTTTGCAACTCTGTCCAGTTGTTTCTACGCAAAGCTCTTACCACTGCTACTATCAACCACACCATTGTTAGCTTATTCTGCAACAGCGAGGACAACGGTGGAAACCAGCATTCCAATGGCTATAACGATGGATTCAAATGGTGATAACTTGTTCCTGGAACAGTATTCTCACTGCTCAGTAAGAGCAGTGAGAATACGTCAGCAGTGAGAATACGATCTTTTCGTGTTAATTTGCATCCAGGTTGTTTTTTCTTCAAAGTTGGCCATTTTAATTGTGCCACCACCTTGTCACTAATTGTGACTCCATATTTAACCCTTCAATCCTCCATTCTGTAAAGACTCCGTTGATTTGTGTTTCTAATAGAAGTTATTCAATACATTTCCGAGCAATGGCAACATCTATATTTCATTACAGTTTTTCGCCAACCCTTTGATATCATTAAGAAGTTTTCGCGCCCTGGCTTTGATTTCCTTATTTGATGTAATATACTCTGTAAATGCAATGGGTTGTGGACGTTTTGTTTCTAGTTTCCATTTCACCGCACAATGACTGCAATTTTCTGGGGTTTTCTGGTCTATGGCATAATATCGAGTATTTGGAAGCACTAATCCCTCCTTAAGGTAACTGTATATATCGCCAAATTTAGACACTATTGTCATGATCACTTTGTCACTCTTTCTCAGTTAGATGGGAATGGTGCTAGGTGCTTCTGCTGTAGTCGGGTTATCCTCCCTAAAGGATTCTTCTTGATGTTTAACATTCTCAGGTATGTCCTCCTCTAGAATTTTGGATTTTGACTGGATCTTCTTGAATTTTATTTTACTTCACTTCACATAAATAAACAGGAATAATATATTTGGAAAAAGACAGGACCCGTATGTAAAAATTAAGACTATGCTCGGGATGGAAGGAAAGCGGAATAGTGTGAAGATCTCTCATATGCCGCATATTATTAAACAAAACAAAGATCTTTATGCGGATGTGCCCAACATTGGAAAAACGATTTCGATTTCCCAGGGCATCTCCGACTCCGTTTTAATCTACAATCAGTGAGAAAAAATGTTGGCACATGACTACAAAACTTAAATTAGTAGTAATTTGGGTTTGTCTGGTCAATGTTTGTGGTGCTTTTTGTTGCTGACGCAAGCATGACTTCTTTTAACGGCGATTTAACGGCGTAGGACCTAAAGGGGATTATTCTGTAATTCCAGTATGTTAGGAAGTGCGACTAACGCATTCTAAACACTACTTAGCATGCAGGAGAGTTGACGCTACTTATTAAATTATCGACAAACCCGTGAAAATAATTCACTTAGGCAGAAGAACAATGGAAAAGATTCTTCATTAAAATTTTGATGACGTCAGCATGCACCCGGTAATACACCAAAATAATGCTTTTTTACAAATTTGTTTAGCCGTTTCCTTTATTGAGTAGACCTCAAAAAGTTGAACGAAATAATTTATAGAAACATGGCTTTCGGCGAACGGTTAAGGAGATAAAACGTTTTATGCCCAAAAATTGTTGTTGTTCCAAATTGTCCCTGATTGTAGAACTGATCGAGACAAATATAAAGAGAAAGATCATAAGCAACATTTGACAGACTATTGTTGAGAACATGTGTATCACTTTAATACTTTAAACGAAATGAAATCCAAATCACGAACGGTTAAAGTATCCTGGCTGTATACGAGGAAATTCCGCTACAAAACTTCGAGTGCAAGATATCCCGGAGGGAATGAACCAAACGACGGAACGATCAGAGCTCTACAATTGGAGTTGACTGGTTGACCGGTTGACCGGTTGACTGATTGACTGGTTGACTGGTTGACTGGTTGACTGGTTGACTGGTTGACTGGTTGACTGGTTGACTGGCTACATATAAAAAATAGACAACTGTCACGACTTAAGGGAGCACCTTCTCTATTCCACTTGAAAAAAAAATTCGAACTTACTGGAGACTCACTCTTCTATGAACTGATCTCCAATTTGCTCGATCGCTTACAATCGTTTTGTACCGTATGATAACGCGATCAAATATGGTAGCATAGCTACATTAAGTTCCATATCTGCGATGCTCAGTACAAGGTTAACAACATTATCCTCGAATTTGAAGAAGTTACTTTCGAAGCTGTAACAAATGAGTTGGTTCTGCGGTAGTGTCGTATGATGTTGCATTTTAAGAAAGAGTTGAAAAGTAAAGTTGTCACTATGAAGAATGATGCTAGCTATAACCTATAGATAACAGGAAGGAGTAAACGAAGTATTTAACAATACAGGCATAGAAAACTTGCGTAACAGTAAAGGGTGGAGCCCAACGAGCTATACTCCCACGCCAAACTACCCAAGGATTACTTAGAGTAAAACAGTAGCCTTTTTGGTCCATACTTACCGTCGCATACTACAGAAAAAGACCGACGGTGGGAGAAATATCCTATGTTAAGTCTATCTTCTATCGGATGGCCAGCTAAACCTCCTGAGCGGTAGATTTTCCTTTACAAGATAGTACAGGAAAATGTATAGAGTAGTTTTGTGATCCAAAGAGACCAACGAAACAAGAAAATAGACACTAGACTATACACACGCTGTAAACACTCTATATTTAACATTAGAATCAAAGTAATGGAAAATCAACGAAATGATGCACCGGGAGCTTGTGTGTGGAAAAATCATCAAATAAACGGAGCAAGTACCTACATATTACAAGGAAAACAAAATAACAAGAATGCGGAGGTAATTACACCAAAGACTTTAGCATAGAGGATAAAAATCTGTGTGTAAACATTGTGCTTGAAATTAAGCTTGCGAACATGGTAGTCAAATCTGCGAGCATTAAGCAGTAAGCGATGAAAACTATCTTTCAAGGTGTATACCTTAGGTGTGATATTGCAACGCTATGACGCGTATCACAGAACAGACATGCCGCGGGACAATTATGATTAAACCTATAGACGACAAAGTAACCATTACGAGAAAGGACCAACCTTGATCACCTAAGGAGGTAGCTGCGAGACTACATTATACTAATACCCGGTCTATGCAGGCAAGAGGGAATATGTGTAACGGTGGAGCAAAATAACCTCACAAAGCCACCTTCAAAGGACGACTGGCACAAAAAAGACGGAAGTAGTTAGAGACAGAATGCAGGCTGGTTCCACAAAATATCGGTGCGCCTTATCCTACCATGCGATAAAGTAGGACCTATCTTGAGGGAAATTCTGAGTTGTGAAAGATGACTTTTTGATTAACTCAAAAGTTAGTTTTAAATAATATATGAAATAGGTAAACCTTTATCATTTTCACAAGCAGGAAAGAAGACATCGTTGATGAATTCATTGCGGACGAGAGTCTTAATAAACGCAGATAACCCGCGCTTGAACTGGAAATTTCAGGAAAGCACCGGGTACACAGCTTATGGCTTTTAAAACAGTAAAAGCTCTTTGTGTGGTGACCACACGAATAAGTTAACTGATGATGAAAATCTGTTGCCAAGTAAAAAGACCAGCTCCGGTAATCTAATTAACGATAAGGTAATTTATTCAGGAAAGAAATTAGATAAACCTTTTTGCCTAAAAAACGTCTTGTGCTTTTTTATTTCTCTTTAAAACTTCCTCTTTGCTTATTTGGCAGGGGCGGTTTTTCAGAAAAGTAAATTTTTTAAACTCTATTCTCATAATTTTTATGAATAAAAAATAGAAATAGAAATACACTCCGGGGCGCTTATTCGACAGGGGCGCTTATTCGACAGGGGCGCTTATTCGACAGGGGCGCTTATTGGCCACGGGGAGCTTAATCCGTTATTTACTGTAATTGAATATAAATCTCTAAAATATTCCTTATATTAGGAACTTGAAAATGAATAAGCGTTGACCGCCTTAACACGTAACTCTTCAAAAGAATGAGGAGTAAACTGTTTTTCCTTTTATTAAATAGGTAACGCTATTCAGTTTTAATTTGAAAAAAAACTTTGATTGAACTAAGTGTCCAATTTAGAACTCAAACATTACTCTTCAAAGCCTTGCAAATGACTTTAATTAATTTGGTTTAGTTGATTACAAATGTAAGACAGGATTGATTGATTGACTGATTGGTGACAGTGCTTTGTTGTTTCAATAATATAAATAAAGGTTGGTGAGACCAAATAAGAGTTTTAGTCTATTTTTCGGTAAATTTAGGCCACTTTTTAGTCCGAGTAAACATCTCAACCCTTAAAAATCTTAAACAGAGGAGGAGGGTGTGGGATAAAAAAAGTGAAGTGATGAAGGGTTGGATATAGTTTCCTATAATATTTTCCGATGGAGAGTAGTGAAGGAAGGTAAGAAAGGAGGAGCGCTTGAGTCTGGAGAGCACACATTGCAACTATAAATAGAAAGACACTGAAGAATGCAAAAAGAAGCGTAAATTAATCGCAGTTCAGTTTCCTTTAATTTGTCACTGCAAAGTTACCCAGAATGCCACACAAGTGCATCCAATCACACTTCACTGTGACTCTCTACATAACGAATGCAAACATTTAAAGCGTAGCGATGGCAACCTCGTTCCCAGGGTAATTTGCCTTGTTGATGAAGTTGATAGTGGCGCCACTCCGTAATAACGGCTCAGGGGCCACAAGACCCTGGGGACGAGATTGAGCGATGGCAACTCTATCATTCAAAAATCAATTACTCTCTCACTCTCTTAAAATAAAAAAAAAATTGGCTGCAGTTTCGCTTGAAAACTCCCAGCAACATTTTTAAAACAACTATTATTTTGAGTTCCACTCGACAAAGTTATTCTTATTTCACTGTGCATGTGAGTTACAAATGTTTTTGTTACCGAAGCGACGCATACGTGGCAATCAATCATACTCATTATAATAGATTAATGAAATTGTTTATTACAATACGCAATTTCTTGATCTCTTCATATATTACTACATTCCAATGGTTTAATGAAAAATGGTAAAAATTGCTTTTGTTTTCCTTCATTACTTTTTCTTGTGCACACACGATCAGTTTATGTATTGTTCCGACCAAAGTCACATATGACGAAATACGCATCTGATCGCGCTGATTTCACCGACCTTGTCTGTTTACACCTTTCAACGGACGGTTTACACATTTAATAGATTATCATTAAAGTATTGTAGTGAAGTGTTCTAACTGCTTTTTTATATCGAAACCTATTCGAAACCGACACATAGCGACAGCGAAAAACACTCCCACGTCTGTGTTTAGTTTACTATTCTTTTTTATGTGAAATGTATTCACTAGTTATTTTACAAGCAAAACCTTTTGATAGTTCTAGCCTCGTTTTCATAATCTTTGAAAACGTGACGAAAGAGCAAAATGACGGCCCCTGAATAGCAACTGCGACTCGCTTTGAAATATTTTTACAAAAGGTTGGTCAAGAAAATTCGATAACTTGCTATTTAAATCATATTAGAGTCTGTGGCGAGACCATTAACGCAATGAAATTTTTATTTTTATTTTTTTATTTTTTTATTCTGTCTAATTAAGGTCCAATGTTGTTGAACCGTATGAATTAAAAGAAAAACATCTAAAAGATTTTATGGTAATGCCATGTCATCAAAAGAATTCGAACGAATCCTTGGTCACACGAGAGCTTTTAAATTTCCCACTGTCTTTGCTTGAAATCGTGAATTAACAATGTGTAATGCTAAAAGAGTGAGGCCACTGCAATGAAGACCTTGTAATTGCTAATGCTAGTATCATTACTCAATTAGGACGTAAGGATTAAATTATAATTAGATTGTCCTAAATCGAGACAGAAGTTTGGTGTGCCAAGAGGTAACTTTTTGTTGGGCATTATTTCTGTGTGAGGGACGTACAGTTGATAAAGCATTCTTGCTTAAATAATAATTGATTACAGTTTTCTGAAAAGAAAGTTTATGTTTCGTTTTGACGACATATCTTCGATATCCGTTTAGTTCTGGCATTCGGTTTATAAGCAACCGAATTGGAATTGAAAATTTTTAGTTTCGCACAAGCACAAACAATACAAAAAAATATTTGTTGCGAAAATAGAAAGAGAAACGCTTTCAAAACAAAAGAAAGAAAACTCTAAGAAAAGAAAACTACAATAACTTTTTTTGTTGCACAGTTTAGATTTTTTTTTGAAAACTTTGTTTTACAAATTATTTTCTTCTTTTTCTTTCGTTTACGAAAATTAGTTAAATAAAATTAAGAAATCATTAAGCAAGTACAACTTCATATGTAAATATTGACTGAAAAAAAATTAACTTGAGATCTGAACAAATCCTAAATTTCTTGCTCTAGCAGGATGGCTCAAATAAACATTCTTTTTTTAGCTTAAATTTTTGTCGAAGAACAATTTAAAAAACGAACCAGTTAGCAAAAGCATTATAGCAACTTGATAGAAAAACATCATTGAGCTCTTTCGAAACATAATGATATGCTTTTAAATCAACTAATGTCTTATTACTACACAGTAGTGAGCATGTTTGTGTAAATAGACGCCCACAGGATATTATTCTCGATAAAGCATACCTTTAATGGACTTGAAAGCATTATCCTTTTTTTTTTTTATAGCTTACTCGAAACTTTTTTCTAAACGTGTGCAAGCTTCCTGAGGGTGAAAAGATTGGGTGGGACGTTAGCCCATGTTTTGTTTGTCGAGCGATTTTTCTACCTACTATGCTATAGATCCATAATCTTACCAAAACTTGGGAAGCTTTTGCAGTTTTAATATAGTCTAATATCTCACATATTCAACGTTGTCCGTAGAATAGTTTTTGTTTTGTTTTTTTTCTTTGTTTCCCTTTGTTCGGATGAGTCTAAAAATTCTAAAAAAAGCAACAAAAACAACAGTAATGCATTTCGTGAGAAACGTAGACGTAATGGTTGCCATGGCACCAGGAGAATTGTGTTGACAACAATCTGGATAAACAACATTCTTATATTCTGAAGCAATGAATGCATATCAGCCATTTTTCATTTACAGAAATTGTCCAACATTATAACGAATTTTTTTTGCATTTACAAGCCTGTTCATTCAAATTAGTTATAAATAAAGTAACAAAAAATTCCACGTCAGGTCATTAAAGGTCATGTCTCGATCCAACCACAATATTGAATTAACTTTTTTTATATGATTTTCTATTTTGGTATACCGACATTACACACAATAACGTTTTCATAAATTTTCTGACGTGGATTTACAATAAGTGACTAGGTCACATAATTAAAGATACGGATATTGCTATGGTGTTTAATTATATGTAAAGCCTGCTTTACACTATGTATTTTTGAGCTCGATATTGTGCGATGATGCAAAAACAATACAGAAATTTCCAACATATCTATAACTTATGGAAACCGTGAAAAATTGTTTGTTTGTTTGTTTGTTTGTTTTATTTTCAGTTCCACTAAATTTTCTCCCTCTAAAATCCTGTATGGTTATTCAAGTCGCCGTCTAGCTAGTGTCCAAATAATCCCCGTGTCACTTATAATGGAAAAAAAATCTCAAAAAAAATTGATGCCTTTTTAGTTGCTGAGGTCAACAAAAGTGAGAAAACAACGAGTTTTTTTAAATTGCAAAGAATTTCATTTTGCAGGAACCCTCCAAAGGCCTAATTTAACTCAAGAGTGATTATTCACAAATGTTTTACTTGTTTCCAGGCTTCCTATAGCTCCAAATAGGGCGTAAATTAAACGTAAAATTCATAATTTTAATGTTGTTCTTAAACATAAAAGTGTAACTTTTATTCTAAAATTTGTACATTTGAATTTAGATCTTGATTACTGTCAAAACAGGAAATGACGAACAAATATAATACTGCTTACCTGGATGTCTTTAATTTAGAAATTTAAATGAGATACGATCATGTTTTATAAGAGCAAGTGTTGAGTTTTGGTTAAAAGCGTACATAAGCAAGACGTAAATAATGGGATATGTAGCAGCGCTATTCTATTAACTTTGTGTATAACTTCTTCGCCTCAAAACATTTGCTTCAGTGAATTAAACATGACACAGAGACAGAAGCTTCGTTCTTATTTTTATAAAGGCTTTGTAGAGATTTCACAGACGTTTCATTATTTTTAGCCTATCCTTTTAGTATATGTAACGTTTTCCTTTCAAAGTGTGAGTCTTTATAAAAAATTAAGGTTAAGGAAGACGAAAAGCTAGTTTGTTTTTGTTTATCGACGTGTCGGATGAGTAAGAAGTTTTATACTTATGAGAAAGTGACGACAATGTTCGAGAATCAGTGTTTTGATTTCGACAAATAATTTTACTTTTAACGATAGTACACTTGACGTCGTTTATGGAGTTGTCTGGTTTTGTTTTGTGTACATCCACTTGTTTATAGATCTTCACCGCAGCCTATAGATAAAAGAAAATAGCCAAATTTTATTAAAAGAAAAAATTACAATATCTACAAAAATTGTTTGCATTTGTTTGTTCCTCACAAATTCAGCAAATTACATGTATGAACTAATTTCTGCCATTTTAGACCATCAACAATTTGTGAAATGCCAAACTTTTTTATTCATACATTTCAACTGGTAAAAATACATAAAAAGTCATAGTTCGTTGTACTTTTTTCTACACTTCAAACTTAAACTTTATTACCTTAAGTTTTTATTGTGTAGTATTAATTCATTGTTAAGAATTTTATTTCAAAATATGTATTCTTTAAGAAAATCAGCATTGAGAATTCAACAAATTCATAGACTAGCTTAGAAATTTTCTTCAATCGTTCAATTTGTTATAAGTACAACAGAACTTAAATGTAAGGTATGCTAGCTGATATGACAAAATATATATCATCTTAAAAAAATTCTTTTGATTATTATAAAAATTTAAACGGTATACACCTTCCCACCTTGCATTAAACTACATAACTTGTAACTTTTAAACTAAAAAAAAAACATTCTCCAAAAAGAACTTAACACAGCAATCACATATAGACCAAAAGTTCTACGTTGTTGATGCCGCCTGACCACTTTCTTCGAATTTTTTTTTCACACAAAAGAATAATTTTTTAATCCATCTCAATTTGCAACCATATTTCCATAAACTATGATAAGCAGAAGCCATTTGTTAGCAAAAGAGGAACACAGCGAAGTTATGTTCTATCTGTGATTTTTAATAAAACAAAGGGATATTTTATTCTGACCTGAAAATTTGCGAACAAGGGGTCAAGGCTTTATTTTAAGTCCTTCTGATATAAAGAGAGTTTATAACACGAAATCTTAATGTTTAAAATCTTTGTTGCACGTATCTTACAAAATTCTCCCATTGTGTTTTTTTTTAATTTTGACTGTCTTAACTAAATATACATTCTTCTTTGATGGAGGGTGTCGAATTATAAGGTTGAAAGTCATTTGCCATATAAACTTAGTCAAAAACGTAAGTAATTCAAATGGGAATAGAAGATTTCCGTTGTTGGGGCCATTACTACAGCTAAATAGAATCTTCTAGAAGAGCTTAAAAGAGCTCGTATTTTTGTTACCTTTTTAGATGTTTAAGTCTTCATTTTCTTTCTTTCCTTCTTTCAAATCTCCTGGCCACAATTCACTGAATTGTCTCAGATTACCATATTTACAATTTTATACAACTCATACATACAATTCAACATCTCTTTCTTGCCACTGTCAACTGCAAAATATAAAAAAAAAACAGTCATGGTATTGTCAAAGATATTATTTAGTTATTGGTAATAACGGGTCATAATAATTGTAAAATATACGTAGATAAGCTAAAAGAAAGAACTTCTTTTAAAATACAAAGGCAAATGATCAAAAAAAAGAAAAAATTGAAACTTTCACTACAGAAAATTAGTTGTGACTGAAAATCAAAACCAAGTAAGAAATCACCCTACCATGTTGTTCACGCATATAAAGAATCTCGACGGATTCAATGTTGTTCGTTTTTTATCTTCTGACCAATATATATATAATATATATTGTGTAATCGTGATGAAAACTGGCAGGTATAAACTTAGTAACATTTTCAAAATGTCATGCTTAAGCATATTTTCGCAAAGGAGATTGTTAACAGTGATGATGCAGTCTATTCTACGGACCATTATTGGCCGAGAGCTTTGTTGACAAAAATCGCGCATGCGCGTACTTAGAAAACTTATTAGGAGAGAATTGAGCAAGGAAGGCAGAACATAGTCGAAACGCAGGGAAGCTGGTTAAGGGTAGGGGTACGTATTTTACAGTAGAAATGTTTTTTTTTCCCATGCAGTTTCGTGGGGCTAGAAATTTCTAATTAAAAAAAAGAAGAACTTGAATAATTTGAGTCTAGGTATATTTAGAACATTATTTTCAAATTTTAAGTCGATTTTTTTTATGTCTCCATCAATGTAGATCTCTCATAAATAGTTGATGAAATAGAAGTTGGAAACTGAGAGAGCCAAGATATATTAAAATGAGATTGAGTGATGCATTTATTCACAGAATTAATTGTATCAACACTACATATGTATCATAAATTAAGTGTCTCAATTGTGTTGAAGATTTTGTCCTGTTGGAAATTATTTTCTTTAAAGTTCATCATAATTGATATAAGGAAAGATCATCGATGTATTTATAAATTTGATAATTATTAATCTATTTTTTCCTCCTTTCTAAGAAAATTAATATATGACAGTTAAATATTTAGGGTCTCAATAAACATGTTATCATAAATTTATGGAGATAATAATTATAATTCCCCTGTATTTAAGAATTGGTCATTATCGCCGTAATACAACGCTTTCATTCTATTGCCAACAAACTTTGGCTTTAGGCTACTTGCAGGTTGCAAGATTTGTTAGAGAATAGAGCGTATTTATATTTAATCATAGAAAATTGTTGAGGTCATAGCGTCAATCACAGTATAGTATACCTCCCACGACACTACTGCTGCTATGTCAACTTTTTATAAAGTATTTTGCAAAACAGAATGATCTTGTAAAACTGTGTAGTGGTAGCACTGACGCAAACATACAAAGTGACTCTTTAGTTGTTGTTATTAGGGAAGCTGCAGTGACGAAAAAAGGTAAACTTTGTATAAAAAGGGGAAAGTTGATCCCAGACAGTGACACATTTTCTCAGCACTGCTATATTTCTCTATGTGAAGTATTAAGTTTTGTAAAATTCTATTCATTTTAAAATACCTGCACGATTTTTTTAAAAGAATAACAAAATTCTGACCATTATTTTTGTTTCTCTATTGTATCAATCAATAGACCTATTCTTTTTAACCTGAAATCCTGGCCTGGTATCCGTATAAAGCATATTCTTATATGCTTAGCTGGTTAGCTTTTGTTTCAAGAAAATACATACGTGTTTGTTTGTATCAAAGAGAAAAAAAAGTTGGTTTATCAAAATTGCTGCTAGTTTTGCACCATTCTCTAGAAAATACACTTTGTGTGTTAAATAAAAAAACGAACTAGTATTTATACAAGTAACTACATTTAGATTTAGACATATCACTGCTTCCTTCACACTAGAATGTTTCTTTCTAGCCACATATACATAATATGATAAGACATTAGGCATAGTTTGAACATAAATTTTTTTCCAAACACAATACATAAAATGGCCCAATACTATATATATTTTACCAAAATCTCTCATTCTTGTTTCCATGCTTTTCAGATACATGTCATTGTATGATTCGTTTATTTTTTCATTTATTTTCCTAAAACAAGAGAATATATATTTTCTCCTCAAATCTCATCTAGTAAATATGCATACTTTTACTTAAAAACAAAAAATAACATTTAAAACAAAAAAAACAAGTAAAACCAGTTATAATTATGTCTTTAAACTTTTTTATAAAAATTAGGAAGGGGGAGTGGTTTGTTTGTTGAGGAAAGGTTGTAGGAAAGGGGGTAGGTTCATTTTTGGCTTCATGCTCTAAATTATGCAACTTTATCAATAATTATAGTATATTATTGCCTATCTGCAATATTCTCATTGTTTTCCACATTATGATTGTCATAATCTTATGTTTTGTTTTTTTATTGCTAAGTAATTTTTAATTATTTATTTTTTGTTTTTTGCTTTTTTCTGTGAGTCTAAAATTTGTTTGTGTATGTATTTGGTTTTGGCTAAAAAAAAATTTATTTCATTTATTCTCCTGTTTGAATGAATATCAAAAAACTTGTTGGATTTCTAGTAAAACAGAATGTATTTTCTCACCCACTCCTAGCTCGCAACAAAAAAAACCAAAAACTTTGAGAATCTAAAACAATCATATTACTAATATCACGAATATGGAAGGATTTATTCTCACAGCCATAAGAATAAATGGAATAGGACAATACTATATGTCTTACATGTTTTTCTTTATAAGCATAACATTTATAAGCATCCGTAGGCTTAAATTTGCTTATTTTTTAAGCATATGTTTAGCATTATGTAAAGCCTAAAAAAATCTTGTAAAGTTTTTGTTTTTTGTTTTATGAGCAGTTTTTCTTTTTATTCTTTATGTCTAAATAAACCAGTATGTAGTTAGATTTGAGAGTTGTAATTACTGATGTTTAAAAATTCAAATACAATTTTTTTTTTCAAATAAGCATATTTTGATCATGTGTTTTTCATAAGTTTATTCCAATAAATCTTTTTGCCATTAAGCATAGTTTGAGCCTGAAAAAGTACTTTTCATAAGCATCCTAAAGCCTCATTTTGAAATTTCAATTGATTATAAAAAAAACATGTAATGCAATCCCTCATTCTTTCTTTTATCCTTATTTATTAGTAATTCAGTTTCATGCTTCATGGTGTGGCTATACAGTTTTTTTTTTAATAAATATTATGTATGCATCCCTTCATGCTTATTCCATAATGTTTATTTTATTTTATTTTATGATATTTTTATTTTTGTTGTTTTTATCTCTTCAGTTTATTTTATTTTTTTATTTATTTATTTCTTGTTTTGTTGTTGTTGTTTTTTTCTTGTAATTTTAAAACCACTTCTGTATGCAATATTTTTTTACATTTTATTTTTTTGTTCTTTTTGGCTGGAGAAGATCCTATATAATAATATTCTTATTGCATCCAGTCTTAAAATAAGTTTATCCCATCTTCATGGTGATAAAAAGGTGTAAAATTCAATTTTTAAAATTTTAGAGAATGTTCTAGATATGTATATTTAGCTACCTATTTCGCTATCTAGCTAGCTACAGCCCTGAAAAAAAATGTTGAAAATGGAATGTATAGCAATATTTGAGTGAAAAGAGGGAGCAACAAGAATAGATATCTACATCAAGAATAATGAAAAAATTTATTCTTCTTAGCTGCCACATTTTCTCAAATATTTTTTCCAGGGTTGTAGCAGCAACAACAACAACAAAAATAAATAAATAAATAAATAGAAAAATAAATAAATAAATAGAAAAATAAATAAATAAATAGAAAAATAAATAAATAAATAGAAAAATAAATAAATAAATAGAAAAATAAATAAATAAATAGAAAAATAAATAAATAAATAAATAAATAAATAAATAAATAAATAAATAAATAAATAAATAAATAAATAAATAAATAAATAAATAAATAAATAAATAAATAAATAAATAAATAAATAAATAAATAGAAAAATAAATAAATAAATAAATAAATAAATAAATGGAGACAGGAAAGTAACCCCTTGTATGCTCATAAACTTCATGGATATAAAAATAACTGTTTAAAATCAATATTCGAAATTTTAGAATTCTTGTAAAATTTGATATGTGTATTAAACTAGCTATTTAGCAACAAAAAAGAGCAGAAACTTTGAGACTGGGACGTCGTAACAATACTGATAAATCTTCGTAGAAAAATACAGAACATTACACTCCATATGCAATTCTAAAAACAAAACTTGAAATTAAAAAACTTTATTGCTCTGTACGCTGGTTTATTTACAAAATTCTTATCACTTGCCTCGTTTCCAAATGTGACCTCGTTTTAAATCACGGAAAACAGGAGAGGTATTTATGTCCGTTAATATAATTAGCTCAAAAACAATTTTTGCTCTATGTTTTAGGATTAAAGGTAGAAACGGTTATAAATATGGAGACAAAACTAAAATATCAATGTTCCGGACATACTGAGCTCTCAAACGGCGTTTCTTTTTTCTTAAAAATGAATTGTTAAGATTTTATCATAGTAAAACTAAAAAAGCACGAAAAGCTATAAACTCGAAACTAGGTCTTGTAAATCAAAACCGAGACAATATTTTAGTAAACAAGTATAATCGATTTGAATGGTGTGATTTTTACGTGATAAACTTTAAAAGGTTGTCCATTTTATGCTCGAGAATCAGCAACTCGAAAAAGTTTTTCGATAATTTTTTTACGTCTTTCCAGTTTCTTATTTTATCACATAATAACTTTATTTAATAGGAAATTTATCTGGTTCCGGAAAATATATACTTTTATATAATTTTATTTCGCAGTTTAGGAAATACAGTATATACAGTATTCTTAACATATAGCAATTTCATGTATCCTTGAACAGCTGGAAGATTATTTATTTTTTTATTTATTTGTTTTTTAATTTTTTTGTTGTTTTAAGATCAAACGTTTTTTCACAACATACATTCATCTTTCCAGAATATTACTGTGAGCAGAAAAAGTAGTTAATTAGAACGGTCCATCCACACCATGACAACTCGTCACTCGACAATTAAAATTAAACTTAATACGCAACGCAACAATAGTTCAACTAATGTGTTGCATTATTCGAAACACATTACAGCGGCGAAAAAGTTGTGCAGTGACGTGTCCGAAAAAGGCTGTTATTAAAATTATTGTATGTGTTTTTATTTATTTTTGTTGTTAGATGATACTTGGTGTTGATGTCGATTCTTATTTTATTTATGTTTATCACTCTTCTATAACTTGCATTGCTTTTTTGAAATAGATATAAAATGTGTAGCCTATAAATATAAGAATCGTGCACTCATAGTAATTTCTTATAGCAACATGGTTTTGTGAGAAAAATGGGATGGTAGCACAAACAACGAACACCTAAGAACTTCCAATACAAAGAAAAAGATTGACTGGACCTACACAGAGATCGTCCAGCATCTTTTCTTTCATTGCAGTATATAATTAAGGGATTGTTTACAAATAAAATCAAGCCCCCCCTCCCCCCTCATCGTCCCTCCGTCAACCTGTGTCGACTTTACTTTACCCTCTTCATTGAGTTGACGTCATTTTTTAGAAAGAGATCCCCCAGGTCGAGATTGAGCATAAAATACTTTGGAACGAGAAACCAAAGATAACAACACAGAAGGATTTTCACAAGCTACTGATCACATTCAATGTAAATATTCTCTTAAGAATCTTTTTCTTAATAAGGAAGATCAAGGGTTTGAGAATTGCAAAGGTTGACAGTACTGTCACCTCCCCCCAACACCCCTTCGCGTCAACTTGAGCATAACTCCCGTCCCCCTCTAATGATTATTATCATTTGTGGACAGTCCCTAACCAAGGTAACACAAAACAGTAGTCAGCTTTGGTTGCCTCGCATTTAATAACTGAGAGCTTGAAAATTTGTAACTTCTCCTACAAGCTGTCAACATATCCTGTTTAAAAGTTTCCCTACATCGAAACTGATCGCTATTTTTTTAAATTTTTGCTCATAATAAACCCAAATATAGTAACTTATTAAAATGATGATCTTTCCTTGATTGACTTTTGTCAACAATTGTGCAGTTAATGTACGCCTTTTTTGTTATAAAAAACTAGACGCTTTACAAAAGCGTAAGAAAGTTTTACCACTTGTGCAAATATAAAAAAATTAATTAACCCTATTCGTGCTGGGGGGGGGGGGGGAGCTAACCCCCCCCCCCTTTTAAACTTTTTTTAATAACTTTTTATGTGTTTATAGTTACACCTTCAAACTTTGTGACTGTTCCTAAGTTTAAATTGTTATATTATTTTGTGTTTCTATTATTATTGTTACTAAATTTATCGCACTCAAAATCGTTAACGAGATTCGAAGTTAGTGCTTTTTCTTCTATATGTCACCGAATTTGATAACGTCATCACCCAAAATGCTGACGTCACCAATGTTTTTTTTCAACAAATTGTTTATTAATACCTGGACCACACTTGTGGTAGGCTTCAAGTCCAACGGACAACAATTGTAGAAATTACACAGGGGGGGTCGAATCAGCCCCCCCCCCCCCCCGGCATTAAGGAGCCCCTAAAAGGCCCAGCAGGAATAGGGTTAAGATTCACATATGACTCCCATCAATTGGACGAATGTCGAGTAGTCCTGTCCTGACAAATTGGAATACTGGTTAAAAATGACTATTTTAATTATTCCATCTTCTCTTGTATATATGATGATGAAAGTCTCTTTGTTGTGTCTTCTAGTAAAATTCAGAATTTAAGAAACTTTTACTAGTTGGCCGTTTGCTTGGTTTCTTATAAAAAAAGCATGTGTGACAAAGAAATTGACATATCTGGTTTTGAATCCGAAGAAATCAGAGCATAAAATTGTTCTTTTCTTCTCCCTGCAATTTTTTATTCTAGGACGTTGCGATTGTTTTTTTTGTTTTTTTTTGAAAGATTTTAATCTTTTTAAACTATAAATCAGTTAGATCTTTCTGTCTGATACAAAAATTAATAAAAAACAGACCTGAAACGTAGATAGAATTAACGAGCTAACATAAACTACCTTCACATTATTTTGCATGTAACTTTTATTACAGTATTTTTATTTCTGTCACCAAAAGTTTTGATCGGAAGTCGTAAAAGAAATTGTTTGGAATTTTTTTTGTAAGCAACATGAAAGCCTCACAAACCTCGATGTTTTGTTGAAAGGGATTAAAAAAGGTTTTGTAGAGGCAATAGAAATTACTATGATGCTAATTTAAGCTATTGTTTATGTCGGAAGCTTGTACGTTTTTAACTCGCTATCTTAGGATTGGTAGCTTAGTCAGTACAGCGTTTGACTCAAGTCCAAGGGGTGTGGGTTCGTTCCTCACATGAGGACGTTGTCTAGTTGGGCAGAAGTTTCAAAGATTTCTGTAAGTAAAATGGAGTTTTAAACAATTTTAGAACTGCCTTTGTGGTATCTTCAAGAAATTACTTACAAGTAAACAAGCAAACAAGCAAACAAGCAAACAAGCAAACAAGCAAACAAGCAAACAAGCAAACAAGCAAACAAGCAAACAAGCAAACAAGCAAACAAGCAAACAAGCAAACAAGCAAACAAGCAAACAAGCAAACAAGCAAACAAGCAAACAAGCAAACAAGCAAACAAGCAAACAAGCAAACAAGCAACAAGCAAACAAGCAAACAAGCAAACAAGCAAACAAGCAACAAGCAAACAAGCAAACAAGCAAACAAGCAAACAAGCAAAACAAGCAAACAAGCAAACAAGCAAACAAGCAAACAAGCAAACAAGCAAACAAGCAAACAAGCAAACAAGCAACAAGCAAACAAGCAAACAAGCAAACAAGCAAACAAGCAAACAAGCAAACAAGCAAACAAGCAAACAAGCAAACAAGCAAACAAGCAAACAAGCAAACAAGCAAACAAGCAAACAAGCAAACAAGCAAACAAGCAAACAAGCAAACAAGCAAACAAGCAAACAAGCAAACAAGCAAACAAGCAAACAAGCAAACAAGCAAACAAGCAAACAAGCAAACAAGCAAACAAGCAAACAAGCAAACAAGCAAACAAGCAAACAAGCAAACAAGCAAACAAGCAAACAAGCAAACAAGCAAACAAGCAAACAAGCAAACAAGCAAACAAGCAAACAAGCAAACAAGCAAACAAGCCAACAAGCCAACAAGCCAACAAGCCAACAAGCCAACAAGCCAACAAGCCAACAAGCCAACAAGCCAACAAGCCAACAAGCCAACAAGCCAACAAGTCAACAAGCCAACAAGTCAACAAGTCAACAAGTCAACAAGTAAACAAGTAAACAAGTCAACAAGTCAACAAGTCAACAAGTCAACAGGTCAACAAGTCAACAGGTAAGCAAGTAAGCAAGTAAACAAGTAAACAAGTAAAACAAGTAAAACAAGTAAAACAAGTAAACAAGTCAACAAGCAAACAAGTCAACAAGTAAACAAGTAAACAAGTAAACAAGTAAACAAGTAAACAAGTAAACAAGTAAACAAGTAAACAAGTAAACAAGTAAACAAGTCAACAAGTCAACAAGTCAACAAGTCAACAAGTAAACAAGTAAGCAAACAAACAAACAAGTCAACAAGTCAACAAGTCAACAAGTCAACAAGTAAACAAGTAAACAAGTCAACAAGTCAACAAGTCAACAAGTCAACAGGTCAACAAGTCAACAGGTAAGCAAGTAAGCAAGTAAACAAGTAAACAAGTAAAACAAGTAAAACAAGTAAAACAAGTAAACAAGTCAACAAGCAAACAAGTCAACAAGTAAACAAGTAAACAAGTAAACAAGTAAACAAGTAAACAAGTAAACAAGTAAACAAGTAAACAAGTAAACAAGTAAACAAGTCAACAAGTCAACAAGTCAACAAGTCAACAAGTAAACAAGTAAGCAAACAAACAAACAAGTCAACAAGTCAACAAGTCAACAAGTCAACAAGTAAACAAGTAAACAAGTAAACAAGCAAACAAGCAAACAAGCAAACAAGCAAACAAGTCAACAAGTCCACAAGTCAACAAGTCAACAAGTAAACAAGTAAACAAGCAAACAAGCAAACAAGTAAACAAGTAAACAAGCAAACAAGCAAACAAGCAAACAAGTCAACAAGTCAACAAGTCAACAAGCAAACAAGCAAACAAGTCAACAAGTCAACAAGTCAACAAGTCAACAAGTCAACAAGTCAACAAGTCAACAAGTCAACAAGTCAACAAGTCAACAAGTCAACAAGTCAACAAGTCAACAAGTCAACAAGTCAACAAGTCAACAAGTCAACAAGTCAACAAGTCAACAAGTAAACAAGTAAACAAGTAAACAAGTCAACAAGTAAACAAGTAAACAGGTAAACAAGTCAACAAGTCAACAAGTAAGCAAGTAAACAAGTAAACAAGTCAACAAGTCAACAAGTAAAACAAGTAAACAAGTCAACAAGCAAACAAGTAAACAAGTCAACAAGCAAACAAGCAAACAAGTAAACAAGCAAACAAGTCAACAAGTCAACAAGTCAACAAGTAAACAAGTAAACAAGTAACCAAGTAAACAAGTAAACAATAAATGCATTTTAATTACATAGCATTTCTCATGTCATTAAATTATTAGCAGCATTAATTGAATCGATGTCTCTTTGTAAAACCAAGCAACATTAAAAAACATGGCCATTGCAATAATAATTTAAGATGTGGATGTTAATAAAAACAAAACATAAAAGACCAAGTCAAATATTATCTACGTTTCTTTTAAGTGCAAAATCTATGTCCTTTTCTAACTGTAAAATTAATGTTTTTGAAAGAAATGCATCGTACGACTTATAATAAAGATATACCTTAAATATATGTAATATGTATGGTTTAGCAGATGTTATTGCTTGAATAAAATAAGGAAAAGATTTATCCTATTTGCTACACCCAGTAAGAAGCAGGAGCAGATTTCGTGGTTAAGATAGAAGTTACTATTTACCTTAACCAAGACCAGACATCTGTAGAAGATTATAATACTTCATAAAAGTAGGCTATTTACTAGTTGAGTAAAAAGCAGGACCAGACGTGGTTAAGACAGACGATACTACCTAACTTAACCAGGACCAGATGCTTATTTGTATTTTAAAGAAAATTATAGAACTTGAATGAAACCAGGCACAAATACTTATGTGTTGTTGTAGGAAGATATTATTGTTTGAATAGTGAATAAGACTGGTTTTCCATATGTGAATTAAGATAGATGTTTTTACTTCAATAAAGACGCTGAATATAGATACCTGAAATGCAGCTAATCTTTTTGTTACTGTGTTCAAATTATTTAGATTTGTTGAGAAGGTATGGGTATAAGCACTATATATCTATATATTTAAGTGTGTTTGTCCCTGCAATGTTTGTCCCTGCGTCTGCCCATCAGCAATGTCATAAACTGTGCTAAGCTACTATAAGACTAAAATAAAAACACCTGCTTTCTTTTCTATGCTTGTTATTAAAAACATATACTAATATCTTAGATCTGCGCCCAAAAGTCAACTTTTCTCGCACTGTTGATCAGATCGCACCAAAGATGAAAGAAGTCAATTCTGACAAGCATCCAGACAAGCAGCAAAGAAATAAGCTGAAACCTCACAAATGTACAGTTTGCCACAAAGCTTTTGTGCATGCGTATACACTGAAAGAACATCTGAAGCTGCATACTGGTGAAAATGTTTACCAGTGTGATGTTTGTCTCAAAGAATTTTGTCAGCTGGCTAACTTGAGACGTCATCGAAGGATACACACCGGGGAGAAACCTTTTAATTGCAAAGTATGCGAGAAACAATTTACAGACCGGTCGTCCCTGACCTGGCATGTTATGACCCATTCGAAAACAAAACCGTTTCAATGTAAGCACTGTTTAAAATCATTTTATCTACAAAGCCATCTCGACCGCCATTCGTCTATACACGAATCGGAGAAGAAATTCAAATGTAAGATATGCGGGAAGAAGCTGCGACGAGTGGATAGTTTAAGATGCCATATGGAGACACACAGCGTAGTAAAACCTTTTAAGTGCACAAAATGCAATCGAAGTTACAGCACGAAAGCAGCTTTAAATAAACATCTAAAAAATCATGAAAAACAAAATCAGGAACCAGTTCCACAAATAACCGAACAACAAAAAGGGAATTTAGATGGTGATTCCAACACGATCATAAAAGAAACACCAAGAAGAAATGAAATCATAGAAAAAACAAAACCCTCACATTTGTATCAGGAGATTAAAATCGTATCAGGACATAAAATTGAAACAAAAGTACATATTGATAAATCGGAAAAACATCATGTGGAGCCAGCTCCAAGGAAAACTGCTTTGCGCACAAATAGCGCACCTGAAATACGTTCAGTAGAAAAAACACTGGACAGAAGTATGTCTATGGACTTCAGTTCACGCAAAACGCAAATACATATACCAGTGAAACTACGACCTATGCCCATTCGCCAAGAGGAGGAGGAGGTACATTTTACAATTGACAAATATTTTTCTTTTGCAACTGGCGCTAAACAAATGTGCAACATTTGCAAACGAATTGCAACGAATGAAGATGATCGCGTTTATCACACTTGTATATAACATCATTTGTATGTAAACTCTATCTTTACGAGGACGTTTTCATATACGCCATTTATCTGACTTGTGTTTGTTTATGGTAAATCAACAACTGTAGTTTATGAGTTGAATATATCATTTGGATGCCAATGTCTTCTTTTCGCTTTTACCATAAGTTTCGAATTTTTCTTTTATGTATCTACAATCTTGGTCAAAATATGTTGAGACAAGACAGCTAATTGTTCAGGCCGTCTAACTATAAAAAGCCTAACAAGTCCTGGGGATGAGGTTGAGCTAATTTCGAAGTTCACCACAAGTAATTGCGTAGGCTATTTCTATATTACATTCACGCATTTTGAACTTGTCAAAGTTCACTTGTTAATGTTCAGAGGATCTTAGGCTATTTGGTCCAAACTCTGAAAATGTGCTTATTGCTGATGACGTCAGCAGGACCGTTTTCACGAAGTTCGGGGCCTTCGTGGGCTTAGACATATTTTGGTTTGCGGGCGTGCTAAAGAATGTGACTAGAAACTGTTCAACTCTGTCTGCCTGGTCTACGTGTGTGCAAAAGTACAGATTTTGCAGCCCTCCGGCTGCAGCGCATTGACTGTTCAACATCTTTTTCCATTTTTTAAAAATTAGGAAAAACTGCCTTCGGCTCTAGAGATATTCTACTTAAAATGGCCATAGTCGTATAAGAACTCAGTCAGAGGCAACAAAAAGGCTATCGGTTCTCGAAATTAGTGACTTCACAAAAATCAAGCTAGTAGCAGTAAAAGGATTATGACCTCTAAGGGCAGCATCTTAATAAATAAAATATTGCACATCTAAAAATAGCTGAAATAACAGAAACGTTCCCTACACATTTCATAATTGCAATTAGGAAAGTTCTGAAATTCTTGCATGTCAACAAAAGTAATTATGCCAGTGATAACTAGGTTAATATTTGAAATACTAGTTTCCACGCGGATTACAAAAGTAATGATTAGATTAGAAATAACTGTAAAATTAAATATTCAAAAATTCTTTTAACCTTGTTTTTATATATATATATTTTTTAATTAAAAATTTTAACAACCTTGTACCCAACGCTTAATAAAATTTTAGTACTTAAATCCCATTAATCTTACTTTTACCAACATAATTTGAAATATGGATTCTGCACTTGTATCATTGTTGAGACTGATATGCTGTTAAAATTAACTTATCGTCTTCCATAAAATGCCTAAATTCAAAAACTCAGGAACTATGACGATAATTCAAAATTTTTTAGCTCCATTTCATCACACCAATCAAAAACTATACCATCCGAGTTTAAAGTCATTATTTTAATTTTTAAAGAAATGATAGAAAGAAATTTAACTTTTTGTACCGCTGATATAAAAATTGCCACTGGGACTAATCGGTTTGGAATTATTTTGTACAATTTTGATAGGTTTACCATCTTGTATTAACATTAAAAGTCCTAAGATGACATATCATAGCGATAAGCTATTTAATATCTGCGAAAACTTAATTTTATTGGGCGCTTCAACAACTCCTTGCCGGTAAAATTAAAATAACACAATCACAGTTAAAGTTACTACAACATAGAAATGGGCTGAGATTTTAAAGTCGGGCACGTCTTTTATTGTAATGATCTTTCACTTGTAAAGCGATTGATAAGAAGGATTGGGATGGACAGATGCGTACTCTGAAGAGTATATTATTTAAAAAAAAGGTAAGTTAAAGATGTCAACACAAACATCGATGTATAAGAACAAAAGGAGGTGTATCTTCATTCAGTAATAACTACGCCCTCGCACAGCAGGGTTTATTTTCGCGATTATTTTTTTGGTTACTGAAGAACTTACATTTTGCAATGTACACAAAGGCTATCTAGAAAAAAGGTAACAAAATACCTATTTTATAGTGTTAATTGTTAAAACCAGTACATCCGGCATATAACTGGATTCGTACAACGGATATGCTCTCCGGAGTTTGTATCTGTCTATCCCAATCCTTTTTAATTAATCGCATTACAAGTTAAAAATCATTACGATTAAAGACAATTGCTACCTAAAATCTCAGCACATTTCTATGTTGTAGAAACTTTCACTGTGCTACCCTATTTTTACCAGGCCCTTTTTATTTTTTATTTTCTTGTGCATGTACATATTTAAGGGACATCATTCAGTCCTCCACTGATTTCAGTATTTACGGACAGGAAATAACAAGTATTTTCTGTCTGTTTTGGAAACTTATCCGTTTGATTTCTGCTGCGGTGGTCTGCATATTCCGAATATGAACCAGAGAAGACTTGGTGCACGTTTATTACCTACGCATCTACGTAATAGCTGGTCTAATTAAGAATTGGTGCATATTTTTTTATATATATGCAAATTAGGATTAGATTTAGCAATTATGTTAATTGAATTATGGTAAAAGAGGCCACAAACCGTGGCAAAATACTGGCCAGCATTTCGATCGACATGTTGGTGCTTATTAAACCACGCTGTGAAACATATCCTTGTTCACACGCAAGTCTGCCAATATTATTTAACGCGCTCGTTTTGAAAATAAAAAACAATCGAACTGTTCCCTTATCAGCAGTAGGAGTCCCTTAATACATAAGACACGTTTCCGTTTAACTGTAAAATTAGAGATTTTGCGCGGAAACAACTCGTGAGCTTTTTGTGTTATAACAGAAAATGCAGTCAAATGGAAACAATTACTTAAGAGTGTTGTCCACGATATAAGTTTGAAAAGGACATTTGGTTTCTGCGACGAAAAAAAATGCACAAGAGAAACATATAATTTATTCAGCTTCGTCTATTGTGTTTTAACAAAAGAAGAAATTAAAAATTAAGAATAAATTAATTAAATTACGTCTGCCATCCAAGTATGCCATCGAAGTTAATCGACCTTAATCAGTTATTTATAAAATGCGCTGAAACTTATCATTGCAAGTTTTTCCCGTTTTACATGCATTTTAGTTCCTGTTTCAAAAATGCGTAAATCATTACTTAGCTACTTAAAAGTATTTTCGATAGATAAAAAATGTCACAACTTCCCTGTATCCGCTATTAAAAAGATTATAAATTTGTCAACAATTAAAAACGCGCCATCTTCCTCGTGCAATTAAAATGGTTTCGTGTTATTTATATTGGACTTTGTACTCTTTACATTAAAAATCCAGTTACATGAAAAAGAACAATTTAGTTGCAATTTAGTGGTGATAGAAAAACATTAAAGCTTCCCTTTCCGCAGTTCACCAAAAACGTAGGCGTGTGAGAACGCTTTCAGGCCCAGTCCCCTCCGCGATTGTTTTTCTTTAAATCCTTAACATTTAAGATAATGGGTACAAAAAATGGTAGAGTTTCCATAATAAATTTCACCAAGAGAATATCGCATTTGGTGATTGCGTGTTCCTTTCGATGTTAGAACCTTCGCTTAGCGAATATTCGAGTTTTCCGGAGTAGATTTACGTGGATGGGAACAAAAGAAAACGAACAAGGTAAAAGGATTTGTTACGCTCGAAATAAGCTTCTGGATACTTAAAAGTACAGGTCAAGGTTACATGTGCAACTGTGAAATATTGAAGGTTGTTGTTGTTGTTGTTGTTGTTTTTGTTGTTTTTGTGGTTGTTGTCGTTGTTGTTGTTGTTGTTGTTGTTGTTGTTGTTGTTGTTGTTGTTGTTGTCGTCTGCAGTTGTTGTTGTTGTTGTTGTTGTTGTTGTTGCTGTTGTTGTTACGTCTGCACTTGGCTAACATGTTGTTTTTCTTTTGTGCTTTATATTGACAATTGTTTCCTTTTGCTAGGAGCGATCAAATAATTAAATAATTTTGTATATATCAGTTTGGTAAAAATAATGAGGGACATTTAGCCTTCATATACCCTGCGCAGAAAATGCCATATTGATCTGTTTCTTTTTAACAACTTTCTCATAAATTAATACCCACTTAAAATAGTTTAAGCATCAGCTTTTAAGATAGAATAATAAACCAGCTTTAAAAGGCTGGAAGTCAAATGATAGCGTAGAAATTTTTATCATTTTTAAGACATAAAAAAAGGACGATGTAAAGAAAGAACAAGAAGCCCTGCGGCTTAAAGATTTCCGCCATTAGCAATAATCTGAAAAAGTACTGAAATTTGAAGAGGACTGAGTAATATGGGGGAACAAAATCATTGAATATTCTAAAATTTTAAAATTCATTTTTTGATTATTATTGTAACTGTAAATCATAGCTAACTTAACTTACATAAA
Source organism: Hydractinia echinata (assembly GCA_030067915.1). Taxonomy (NCBI): domain Eukaryota; kingdom Metazoa; phylum Cnidaria; class Hydrozoa; order Anthoathecata; family Hydractiniidae; genus Hydractinia; species Hydractinia echinata. The sequence goes on from JASGCC010000001.1 coordinate 4,051,243, forward strand.
CTTCATTTCTCTATAAGAACAATTTTAAAAGAAAAATAATAAACCTGAAAACAAAATAAGAACAACGGCAAGGCTGAAAATTTATCTATTTTCTCTTTTTCTCTGAAAAACAACTTGGAAAATATCTTTAATGGTGGCAGCAATTTTTTTATTTTATAGCTATAATACATTATCTTTCACCAAAAATATTCAGCCTCAACAATTCCTCTTTAAATTAAAATTCATGAATAATTAATTAGTTCTGCTGAATTTAGCTTTAAGGCTGCTTTCCACTTAGTTGGATCGGACCGGATTGGATTGGACTGGATTGCGGTCCGTTTCGTTTTTGAATTTCCACTCACGAAACAGGATCTTGGCGCGCATACTTTTTGTTATCCAATGTAAACAAATATGGCTGCCGTGAATATCCGTACATTGTTTCTTACTTTACTGATTAGAAAATACATATAGAGAAGACGAAGAAAACTACTATTTTTTGAGATCTTTAAAAGGCCTCAGGCTTGTGTTCCATAAGACTGGATATGGCTGAATAATGTCAACAAGTTGTTCTTAAACTTCTGCATCATTTAAAGCTGCTTCCTCTTGTTGCTGCTCTTGAATAGCAGTTTGTGCAGGCTGTTCAAATTGGGGAGCTGAATATTCGATGAACTGTTGTTACGTCCATTTAAAATTCTGTTAAAAATTTCTTCGTGGTTATCCATTACTTAACAAATAAATTTCCTTCTCTCAATATAGACGTTTTTTCGAATAGGCGCTATAGTGGCTGCCCTTATTAATTCAAAGTCACATGACCAGAAAAATACTCGTTCATCATTGGCTTAGACATCGATCCAGCCGGATCGATCCAGACCGATCCGGGAAAAGTTGAATGTTTTTCAACTTTTTTCAGATCCATTTTGGATCGTTCTGGACCCAAAATGTGCGCAATTTGCGCATGCGTGGACTAAAATTCCGGTCCGATCCAGTCCAATCCGGTCCGATCCAACTAAGTGGAAAGCAGCCTTTAGTTAGTCTACGTGCTTGCAAAATTGTACAGAAGGAAATGACGTAATTATTAAAGGGAAACGTTAATAACATCAAAGATGGCGCATTATAAGACGATCTTCATTATGCTACACTGCACGAGCTTTAACTTTTCGATAGCATATAAACTTTAAAATAAAGTATTGTTCATTGGATAATAAAACAATTTGTTGCACTGTTGGGATTCTTATTGGCTTAAAACTCATTTTAGCCTCGTTCTCAGAATAAAATCTGTCAAAACGAGGATTTAGGCTTTAGCCTGGATAAGTTTCGGGCGCCCAGCCTAGCTGCTTTCTCTCTATCTCTCTATCTATCTCTCTATCTCTCTATCTCCTCAGGCGATTTTAAAGATTCCGCCTTCGCTGGCGGAAATTAATTATGTATTTAAGAGCCTGATTATATGAGGCGAGTTGGCTCAGTGTTGGCCCGGTTGGCGGGTCAACCTGTTTGAAAAAATTAAGTCAAGTCAACCCGGGTCAAGACCTACACTGCTGCCGGGTTGAAAAAAAATGCGCGTATTTTTTAAAAAATGGCGGATACGAGATGTAAAAAAACAAGCGAAATTAAATCAAAATTATCATTAAGTATTTTGGTCGCCAATAGTTTGTTATTTCAAATCTGCTCTGTATTTGTCATTGTTTCGAAGAAATCGCCTAATACAGAACATATTGACATACTTTTTAACAAAACGAAGAAAATTCTTAAAACGTTTGAAACACCAACAGGGAAATCCACGTAATCTGCTTCACAAGTTCTAAGTACATTTAAACTTCTTGTCTGCTGCTTCGCTCGCTATTATTGTTTTTCTTCTGTTTTGGATCGCAATGCGCATGCTCTTCTTTTTCAACCCGGCCCTGGCTCGGCAAAGTGATATTATATGAACCGAGTCAACCCACCTAACCAACTCGTCCCGGGTTGAAAAAACGAGCCAGCTCGCCTAGGCGGGTTGACTCACCTCAAATAATGTCAAATATTTTTTTGTAGTGATCTGCCCCAGGGGCGGATTCACACATTGGCGAACTCGGCACTCGCCTAAGGAGAAATTTAGCCTCCCTGCGCTTTCTAGAATCGTTACAATTAGGTTCCGTTTTCACTTCGCTTTTTTATATTATGTAGTAGCAGTATCTCCTTCACGGTGCTTTGCCGAGTCTGTAAGATTTTTCCTAGTGCTACGGTACCGATTTAATATTTTGTCCTATTTCATACTTCAGGCCTATCCAAGTGACTCCATAGGCTACCGTAAAATTTGGTACAGTCGGCGAGAAGCACATCTCGCCGACTGTGAAGTGCTTTTCGCCGACTTTAGGTAAATTTACGGCAGTTTTCTATAGGCCGACAGAAAGTCCACCTTACAAGGACAATTGTTTATTTTAACCGTTGACCGTAGCATATGACAATCTCGGCAAGATAGGCTGAGATTTTTTGCTTATTTTTCTTTCAGGCCTCCTTTTTCATGTTATTAAATGTTTTAAATAGATTAAATATGAAAATTTTTTATTAGTAATATATACTGTTTTGCATTACCGAATTACAAGAATTATATATGTCTTTTTTACTGAATCTAGTTTCCAAAAATTTATAGCCTCAAAAGCTATTATATTCACCCATAACTTGCAAAAAAAATTTCCGGATGTGGAAGAAAGAAGAAGTTTTGCTGGCTAATTTTGGCCTTAATTCTTCTGAAATTATTATTTGGCTTTCATTTAAGAATTTTATGATTGTTTTTTTCAAATGACATGTAAGAAATGGACTTGTAAAGGTCCTGTCTGCTGCATTTTGGAGTGCTGAAATAGGTAAGTAAGCTAAAGCTTCTGGGACTTCGCCCCAGACCCCACTTGGGGGGCTTACAGCGCCCCCCAAGACCCCCATCTGATTTAACACGCGGAATTTTTGCTATGCAAAAATTGCGCGTTGGCTTCGCTTCGCAAATCCGCCTAAGGAGAAAAAAATCCTGTATCCGCCCCTGCGCCCTTATGCCGAGCTGTTTAATTTTATCATGCTGAGCATGTGGCGAGCCAACACCGAGCCAGCTCGCCTCATATAATCAGGCTCTAAGGTTACAAAAGTCTAATATATATTTAGAGCCTTTTTTATACGAAAAACGAATCGACTAAATTAAAGAAAAATTTAAACAGTTGTGAAGAAAACAATAAAACAGTCCAGCTACTTCTAACCGCAGAACAAAAAAGAACAAAAATTGGGGTTTTATTTTACAAATGGGACGTTTTATTTTGGAAATCATAAACTGTGATAATGCAGGATTAAGATACCTCGTTTAAAATTTCTTGAGCAGGTAAAAAAGGTTTCGGGGAAAATGTACCTTCGCGCAACTAAACAACTATTTTTTTTGAAAAGCATCTGCTTTGATATAATAGTAAAACATGAAGCTTGGCACGCATGATCAACATATTAAAGTAAAACTTTCAAATTATTATGGAAAAGGTTTGAAAAAGAAATATGTGAGTATCCAGGAGCTCTAAGGAGGATTTTTTTAATATAAAATGTTACACTTCTATAAAAACTACAGAATTCTCTTTTTTGCTACCCTACTAACTTAAATTATAGTCCAGAGAGTTTCAACCAATGATATAATACGTAGTGTGAATCGCCTTCCTTTTGCATTTCGTTCATGATAATCCCCGTTGTATTGGCTCATTCCATCTGGATGTTGCACACGCCTTTAGAGGTCTTGATCTTCAGCAATTTCTCCAAATTTTGTGTGATAGGCAAATGATATATCGTCTGCTTTTATTTCGGTCGATCGAGGTTCGATCAAATGTCAACAAATATTCGACGCTGTTATCATCAATATACAACAGTGTCTCTAAATAGCGGACACCATTGCTGCAAAAAAATCTGTCCGCTAATTAGAGGTGTCCGCTTTCTGGAAAGTTAACTATATTTGAGCTAATTTTCGTTGTTGAGTCGAAAAATTGATGTATTTTGAGGTTTTGCGGTAAAATTGGATTATTTCAGACTTGAAGAATAGAAAAATTAAATTTTAAGATATACAAAGATTTTATGTCAACACAAGAAAAAATATTAAAAACCTAGAAAAAATATGAAAGTACGTTTTTGTTTCAACATACAAACAAACTCAACACATGCCGATAAAAAATATACCTATAGTATACACCATGTTTAACAAAAATCAGTTATATTCGCTTGTCTCTTGTTGTTTGTTATCATTTTTTCTAGTTTAGTTTTCATTGAATTCAATGTTTTTCTTTCCCTCTCATCGATTAGGCTAAAATTTATCAGTTTATTCATCATCGCCAATGCTTCGACATACTTCTTTGATTTCTATCTCTTCAGCATCATCTTCTTCGCTGCTTGTCAAAACAATGCTGGTTTCCTCCTCGCCTTCGTTTGCAGTTTTAATGTAATTGTCGACATATTCTTGGACAGATCTTATTTTCCAGTGAACCAAGTCGGAATTGATTGCTGGTGATGCGCTGCATGTCGATACGTCAAAAGCAATGTATTCTTCTGAATCCTTTGTAAGCTCCTCGAAAAGGTCGGTGAATTCTTCGTCGATTTTTCCCTCTTCACTTTCAATGGTTTTCTCTGACATACAACATTTTCCAAAACAGTTCTGGATTCCTCGACCGTAACTTCTTCCCAAGAATCTGCTACCCATTGGATAGCTTGAAGGATATAAACTTCTTTTACGATTTTGGATGCGAATAAACTTCCAGCATCCAAGGGCTACAATCTTGATGTGGTATTTTTGTGAGAAATAACTTTTATGTTACTGTATGTTACTGTATTTACCGATCAGTGAAGTTGGGTGAACTGTCTCGTTATCAAATAGAAAATGACTTTTTTATCTTTACGAACCATCTGGCGGTTTAGGTTTTCAAGAATCTTCTCCATTATTCCAACCTGCATCCATGATTTGGGATAATCGGCAAAATAATTGACTCCTTTTAGGATATCAGCTGCCCTAGCAAGAAAATGGTCGTGGTTTCTTGCTTCGCCATATTGCTATCGGCTTTCCCACTTTTACTCCATCCGCACTAACAAAAAATGCAACAGCGATTCTTTGTTTAGATTTCTTTCCACCTTTAGCTTTCTCTCCTTTTAAGGCCAACCCTTTGGTTGGTAAAGTTTTATAAAGCATCCACTTTTATCCATGTTCCAGATGTCTTTTAGTTCTTAACCTTTACTCCTTTAATCTTTCCATCCAAGATTCAACAGTTGTTTTCGATGCATCAAGAGGTTCTCCATCTGTTTTTCCCTGATCTCGTGACTCAGCTTCCATTTATCAAACCATTCTTCTGGTACCTTAAAGGACTCCAATTCAGGCAGGTTAAGGGCTTCCTTGATGTTATATGCCTCCTTTTTAAGTAAACCTCCGCTCACATAAAGACTTTGAAAAATTTCTCGAAATGTCCGCTAATTAGAAAGGAAAAATCGCCAAAAAGGCCATTTTGGTGAAAAAAAATGTGCCCGTTTATTGGAGTGTCCGCTATTTAGAAAGTTTTCTATGAGACTTTGACTAGGATTCGTTCTATAAGACTGGGATTCGTCCAGCGAATGAAATTTGTCCGTTAATTGGAGGAGTCCGCTTTTTAGAGTGTCCGTTAAGGTGGTACCCCTAGAAAAAAACTATATCGCAGAGGATTGTCTTTTCTGAAGATACTTGATGAGGATATCATCATTCTCGTCCCCAGAGCTCTTTGAGATTCGAGTTTATCTCAAAGAGCTCTGGGGTCGAGAATGGGATATCATAGTATGTGACAGTACGACAAAATTAAGTCAAAAATTTTATTGGTTGGTTGCCATGGTTACCCGTTGCTAGGAAAAGTATAGGCAAAATATGACATTTTGCTGCTCGACGCCTAACCAAATAACTGAATAACATGCGTTATTTCAAGCGCCTTTTTGGCCGCTTTTGTTCCTCACGGGTCACGTGTATGGATTGAGCGAAGCGCATTTTCGCAATGCTGACTCGTCTTCCAGAGAACTGATGCGGTATTTTTTGGACGCAGAAAAGCTAAAACAGGGCGAAACAGGCAATATCTCGACAAAATAACTGAAAGACAAAACTTCGATTTGAAAATCGGTTTCGTTTAAACACTAGGTGGTACTAATGCCTGGATCCACAGAAGAAATTGTAAAGCGTGGGTGCTTCGATCTTGAGAATTCTTGTTTCGCGTGGATTCCGAACTTAAACGGCAAAAAACTTGTTTAAAGATTATTTTATGGACATTCTTGACCTGTGGATCGACAAAAGGTGTACGCCAGAACTATTTCGACCTGAAAAGCACCAAATACCAAGTCTCAAGTCTAATTGATGACGAGTAAACTCTGACGAGTTCACTTCGGAGGGTGCGTCGTTAAGACAGCTTTCTGAATGCGTGTGGAACACCACATTTAATATTCAGAACTGTCATATATTGTCTTAGGAGGCCCTAAAGTATCATCTAGCTATTGCAAGGAATTAAACATCGACGGAGGGGCAAGAAAGCTGCCTAAAAATGCGAAAATGGTTGCTATGGACGTTGCTATGCACTTATATTTGCGGTTGGTTGGAAAAAGTGCCAGATTGCGCAATAAAAACCTAAATTTGTCATAAGCACTACTTGCCACGGTATTCTAAGATGAATTTGCTGTCAGAAAACAGGTAAAAGATAATTCTTGAAATTTAGACATTTTTTCTAGGGGAACCACCTTAATTAGATAGACTCCTGTATTACCCATGTTAAACTTTTTCTATTGTTATGTTACCTTTTGTATGCTATTGTATCTTTCCACGTTCAGCCTCTCCGTTGTTGTTGGGGTTATATAAATATAAAAAGATTAAGAATCAACCCTAATGATCAACGTGGAAGCTAAGTTCAGTTATTTTATTAACCCCTTCCTTCATCGAGCCGTTTTGTAATCATCATCAAATTTGGGACATATCAGAAATTTACGTATAATTTGAGTTCCGCTTTAGCAAATCTCAGTGCTGTTAAAGCTTTGCCTCCTGCAAAAAAACATAATGAAAGAACTTGCAAAGTTGTTTAAGGATTTATATATTTTTTTAAAAATGTTAATTGATTCTTATTATTTTGGACTTAGAAGTTCCACTAATTATGCATGACATCATGAATCAGCTCTGAGTGGGTGTTGTTAACAGTTTTACTAAGAAATAATAGATTTTTTTTTTTTTTGCTATTCAGTTTGGATTTTTGAAGATCTTACATAAATTTCAATATTACGAGCCATTATCGTATACTCGAGCCCGTGAATGTTTTAAAGACGCAATAAAGGCTTGCAATGTAGATCACCAAAAATTTAGCCTACATAGTTAAGATCGGGTGGCGCAACTGCAGCAGCAAATAGAGGAGTACCAGACAGATTATTCAAAAGGCATGGACGGTGGAGATCCGAAAAGGCAAAAGATGGATATGTGCAAGACGACATTAGTATTTTATTGTCTGTTTCTGAAAGTTTAGGTCTCTGAAACATCATTCGCCCCTACTTTTAGGAACATAACTACTACACTACTAATACCGCGTTATTCTTGTCCCACATGGAGTTTAGAAAATAAATAAGGTTATTTTCGGTTGAGCAAAGCGAATTAGAAAATAATCGTATTTTTTTTCGGTTCGAAATATTCGTGTGCCGTTACACGGCACACTAGTTCCAGTCTTAACGTTATAACACGTGCAACAACTCCCACCCTTCTCACAAGTCGATTAACCATCAGAGCTGTAACAAGTTAAGGAGAAAGCCCACCCACCCACCCCCTAAAAAGTTGTAAAAAATGATAAGGTAATTGCCTCACTTTAAGCTTAGAAATATGCCGCTTCTATATGGTTTCTTTTCGGAAAATAGGTAAATGAAACCAACCTCATTTGGCTGCGAGGTACCGGAGAGTTTTTATCCTGGAAAAGGCAAATCTCTAAGTAAAGCTTGCACTTAAATCAGTAGAAAAAAGGCGAATACCTTCTGATTGCTTGTTGTTTATTTTATATTATGTACATATATTTTTTGATGACGTAAAAAATTGTAACGATTCTGAAAAAGTCTAGTAAAGACCGATATTACTGTGTAATAAAGATTGATATTATGATGAAAATAATGCTGACTGTTAGCTGAGTCAAAGTTGTAGCTTAGTAGAGAAGCCACGGAGGCATATTGCTAAGCAGGAGGATGAGGACCTTAGTAGAGAAGCTATCGGGCATATTGCTAATGACAATTAGGCCAGATATGCTTTACATTTGTATTTTTACACTTATGTATTTACGAACTTGTACAACTCTGATAACTAAGACGACTCAACTCATAAACTACTACACTACTAATACCGCGTTATTCTTGTCCCACATGGAGTTTAGAAAATAAATAAGGTTATTTTCGGTTGAGCAAAGCGAATTAGAAAATAAAATAAATTATGTCACGATTGCAGGAATAGATATTGCGGCGTACTTACATTACTTTTAAGTCACAGTCAAATGGAGATAAAGGTCTTTCCCCAGGTAAACGTCGCAACTTCAGGCGAAAACCTCCATATCGGATGAGATTATTTGATCGTATATAATCAACAGACGTATTAGGTATTCATTGGATCTTTTGAGTTGAGAGAGTTGACTCGGTAGCTTGAACAACGAATAACTTGAAATTTCACGATTTCAAACTAAACTTTAAAACGCTTTAGAAAACGTCCGACTTGAGTAAACTCCGGCCAACCTTTTTTTAACTTTCGTACCGTATTACTTATATTCATATTTTAATGTCTGCCTCATATTTTAATGTCTGCCTCATGGAGCAATCTGCTCCAGGACCTGGAAAGATAAAAAATATAGGGGAATTGAGGCGTGCTGGCATCAGAAAAAAAAAAACCGTTTAAGATTTTGGATCTAGCCTAAATCTACAGCGAACTTTGACAAGTTCGGAGTGCGTGTTACTTACATAGACTTTTGCTTGTGGATACGAAATTTGAGATTCTGCTCTCCTTTGCACTAATTACGTCCTGGGTAGTAGACCTCTACAGCCAAGATCTGTTTTACGTCAAGAAATCGAACAAGAAAGGCGAAATGAAAACAACTTTCGTCCATTTATCAAGCCTTTTGATCCCTATGTAAAATATACGAGGTAGGGGTCAGTATAACAAATGTTCTAGATAACGTAGCTAAGTGTACATTAACAAGTCATTTTAAGGCGCTAAACGTCTTTTGGTGCAGTATGGTGTATTCAATCTGTATGTTTGTCAACATGCTAATCTATGGTAAAGTTGGTACAGTTGGTACAGTTTAAAAATCGTTTTATAAATCACGAAACAAAAAATATGGACATTAATATATTATTCAATTTAAATATTTACACGTATATAAAAATATTTATTGTCAACTTTTATAAATATATAATAATGTATTTACAAGAAAAGAGGAAAAACACTGCATGAATATTTTTCTGTTTCAGGATCCCACTTATTTTTGTAACTAATTTTTTAGGATATCATTTAGCAGAATTTCAAAAGATTTGAGCTTTTTTTCCAGGAGATTTTTTCGATTAGCGCTAAAAACACACACAAAAATTTAAGCCAAATTGGATTGATTAGATTTCATTTCAGCATTAGCTGGTGCAGAATATAAGTTTGACAAATGGATGTTCCCTAAAATTTAGCAGATTTTACGAAGTTTTTACAAAAATTTTAGGATTTTTTAGGATTATTCGAGGGATTTTTTTTAGGACTTTTTAGAATTTTTTAGGAGGCCTGTAGTGTCTATTTTCTCAAATGGATTCATAATGTGAGAAGTTCCAACACAGCATTAAGTGAGATCATTTTGGATATCAGAAAATGCTTTTGATAACTGTTTTACACGTTGTTCTAAATTCTTCTTCTGGATGGCGGTATCGTTCAAAATAATTCTCATTTCTTCTTCCACATGTGTTACCTAAAGATTTGTAAAATAAAATAGAAGTTAATTTTATAAGAAGAGTAGTTTAAAGATTTTTAAAAAAATTCGGAATGATATATGTTTTCGATTCTAAATATGCTGAATAACACAACGCCAAAAAGAAAAAGAAAAAAGGTAAAGGAAAAAGAAAAAGAAAAAAGAAAAAGAAACCAACAAAGAAACAGAACAGGTGCTGCGTTTTTACCCTGTGGGACACAGACATTCAAGTCAAAATTAGTAGGTTCTTTCTTTCTTTTTTAGAGGGGTGGGAGTTGGGAGTTGAGAGGGGATTGGAAAATAATACATTGATTCTTCCGAATGAAGAAAAATCACAAAGATCTATTCCAAAAACGAATTCTTTCCACATTACTAAAGTTATTAAGATTGTCTTGTGGGTATATTTTCATAGATCAGATTTTTAGGCAGAGGTGTTGCTTCCTTTTAAAAAAAAGCGTAAAGGTTGAAAAATAAGACGCATGCATATTATTATTATTATTACTATTTTTTACCCAGGATAGCCTCTTCAGTTTCCATAGGAACTGTTATAAATGAGGGTACTGCGAAGAGGGTCCTAGTGCAATTAAAGCTCCCGTTTGAGCAATCGCTCAACTGCACAACCGCCTTAGATATCAATCCTATTCTAATGCTAAGCTTTAAGCAGAAAGGATCGATTCACACTTTTATAGTCTCTGGCATGACTCGGTCGGGGTTTGAACCCAAGACCTTCCGCACTGAAGGCGAACGCTTTACCACAAGGCCGCCAGTCGGTATAAATTATCAAATGTCCCGGGAACTCGAAAATTCGATAACTCGAACTAATTTCTTGGAGGTTCATTAAGAGTAAACAGTAATTCTTTGTTCTATTCCTATGACAGTGCTTTAATATAACTTTATTAAAATCAACAAAGAATTAAAGTCATTGCTTCATAACTCCTGCCCATATTACCTCTTCCTTTGTTTTCTGTATTTCATCGTTCTTTCCAGCAATGACTTTTCTTAACTTCAAACCAAAATCATGTTGTGTAGTTTCCAACTCCAGCTGATGTTTCTCTTCAAGTGTTCTTAACTTTTCCTTTAGATCGCTAAAATAGAAAAAACAAAAATAACTTCAGCTGCAGGACCTAACATGAATTTTTTTAAGCACACATGGTCTTTGAAAATCTTTATGTTTTCATTGGAAGAAATTAGAAAAAACGATATTGTGAAGAAGAAGAGTAACTTTCTTTTTTCGCTATCTTACACCAGCGAAACAAATTGAAATTAGTAAATATAAGAAACAAGTAACCATCAAAACTGATCCCTCTCTAACCTCGCAAGTTTCACAGATTCGTCTCTTTGTTCAATCCAACTTTTTTCTTTTTCTTCAAAGCTCTTTTTCATGTGAATAACTTTGATTTCAAACTGGTCGATAATTTTACTTCTTTCGTCCCACTGATGTCGTAATTTTCTGAAATCGAAATAAAAGAAAAAAATTTATATCAACAAATTGCTAGATTTCAGCCTAACAAATTGCATTGCTGCTAAATCGAAAAAGAAAATTACGGAGCAATTCTAAAAAATTAAAGCGACTTTCTACGCAAACGTAAATTATTGGCCAATCAAAGTTTAAACTTGGACATAATATTTAGAATTTTTCCTCCTTTAGCTCTTTCACGAAATGGACAAACAGCATCACTTGCCCACGACCCGGAAAGGTCCGAAATATCGTGAAATCCAGGCGTGCTGATTTTGAAACCAACCCAATAACCTGACTCTTAAATCCGCTCAAAACATTGACAAGATCCGAGTGTGTTACTTAGATAGAGTCGGCGTTGTTATCTATTCGGAGTTGCGATCTTTGAAACCCCGCCCTCTTTCTCAATGTACTATGTCCGGGGCTGTGCATAAGAACAGAAGAACAGAATAAAAAGTAAAAGAATTTAATAAAATAAACAATCAAATTGCACAATTTTATGTTTTCGTTTTGTTTTGATCATGATCGGAAATCTGGTGAAGACTTATTCTATGAAAAGAACTTCTAAGAGGCTAAATCGAGGAAAGGGAGGGTGGGATTATTATAATAACATTGAGTAAAATACGAACTCACTTCAAGTCTAATTTACAAGATTTAAGTTCGTCTTCTGTTTCAGCAAGGTTCGACTTCAATTCTTCTTTTCGATCAGTCAATGCATCTACACTGTCCTATGAAAATCAAGGTTGAAGTGACCTTCTGAAAACTTCGATTAAACGGTAACCACGACAACAACAACAACGACAACGACAATGAAAGAAACAAAAACAACGCAGAGGACGACAACAGCGACTACGATGAGCAGAACAATGAAGACAACAACATCAACAAAAATCAACGACAACAACAACAACAACAACAACAACGGCAGTAATATTTATCCATCATTACACACATACCTGCAGCTTAACATTCCGCTCTTTCAATTCATGCAGTTCATCTTCTAAATAACCTCTCTCTTTCTTTTCTTCATCCGTCAATCTTTTATTCTCATTTGTCAGTTTTGTAAATTCCTATAAAAAAAATCCGTTTAAATAAATGCAGGTCAATGTTTAAAAACATTCCATAACTTCAATAGAAAAACTTGTTCGCACGTTATAGCATGGTATAGCTAGACACGCAACTTTACAATAACAACACTTCCATAGCATGACTATAAGAAATCGGATTGCGTAAAACATCAAACTAAACGTTTATTTAGACCTGCTTCATTTTCCGGATCGTTTCTGTTTGATCTTCGATCAGCTTGCATTTAATTTTCAAAGAATCGTTTCCATCCTAAAGAAGTTTACATTTTAATGTTCACACGCGAATATCAAACATGAGCATAAACATGAAACAATAAAATATGTAGACAAACGTGAAAACCTTATTTACGGTTCATTTGAGGTACTTAAGACCAGTTGCCGCCATTATGATTTTTTGGAAAATCCAAAATCGTCACAAGCATTTATAGTGCAAAAAGTCAAAAAAAATCTGATGGACGGATCCAGAGATAAGCTGTGACGAACGTAGATAAAGATACGAAAAGATTTTTAGGTTCGTTGCCTATCAACTAGAATTTTCCCGCATACGGGCCAAATGAAATTTGTAGACAATGATACTAACAGTTTTGATGATTTGATAATTTTTTGAGAAAACTCAGACAACCCTATTTTAAGGCCAAAAATGAGACCACTATGATTTTTTTTCAAAAATGCAAAAATGTCACTTTCTAGCATTTATTAATAAGTAACTGTGAAAAAAATAGAAGGAATTAATGAAGCGGATGCAGAGAAAAACTAATGAGCACATCCAGGGAGAAGCTGTGATGTACGGACATACAGACAGATCCTAATTCATAGGTCACTTCGCTATACAGACACTTATTGGTGATATCCATAAAAGTCTGATTTATACGTAGAATACTTCAAAGAAAAGCCTCCAACACGCATCGGCAAAAGTACTACCGTCAAAACTCAGCCACGTTGTAAATTAAGTTGTGATAGATGTTTGGTAATTAAGCTATACCTTTAATTGATTTTGAAGCAGGGAAATCTCTTTTGATTGCGATTCTAATTGGGCATCCAGTCGGCCTCTTTCTTGAGCCAACGAAGCACCTAGATTTAATTTACTTTAATTACTTGCAGACTAACATGCAGTGTATTATGCAAAACATTGACGCTACCATACATCCTCAAAAGAAATAAAATGGACGCAAAGACATCTACTCAGTGACCAGACGAAAAGTCGCAACTTTACTAAGCAAACAGTAAACAAAATAACACATATAACATAAAACGTTTGATCTGAAATCCTGAACAAGTTAAACAATACACAAAAGGAAAGGCAAACTCTTAAAATTTGCTTTCACTAGGGTAAAAATTTGACAAATATTTTGAGAGAGTAAACAGCTCCTACAAATTCTGTATTCTGAATTGACGTAGTATTCAACTAGCACGATCACAATTCTGTGCATTTCAAAGATAATTAAACATTACAGTGGCAAAACACTGCTAATAATGGAAACAGTTTGACATGACACCAACCTTGTTGAGCTAACTCCTGTCCCCAAAGTTTTCGTTCTGATCGCAAGCCATGAATAACAGACTCCTGTCCTCGAATATGTGCTGCCATCCTCTCTTTATCCTATTAAGAAAGCATAAGAATATTGTTGCAACTTCTGTTTGTATTATTTGTATTATAGACTTTTTCTTTCTTTTTTACCAAATGAAACTTTAATCTTGTTAGCCACAACCAAGCAGTATTAAGAATCAGACAGTTTAGGTGAAAGGCAGATACACAGAAAATATGATTTCCCTGATTTTTCCTACAATTGCGACATGATGTCTACAACTTCCTGATTTTTCTCAATGTACTACCTGTTGAAGACTTTCCACTTTTGAAGCGATATGCCGAATGGAAGATAACTCCTTCTCAACTTGAGATAATCTCTCCTAATATAAAATATAATAAAAACGACGGTTGATGTTTATTGCTAAAAAGTTTTAATAACAGATAATGCTCCAAAATATTTTTTATCCATTTCGAAGCAGTAAAAAGTATCTATGATCATGGAGGTATACATTCACGTTATGTTAACGCTTTATTAATTATTTTTCACTTTAACTATCAATTTTTTAAGGCGTTTTTTTACCCAAGACAGACAGACAGACAGACATGCAAATAAAAAAGTCTACCTTGTATTGTAACTGCATATCTTGCTTGCTTTTCGAAATTTCTGTTATACGAGCTTTCTGCTCTTTCACCAACTAATGTAGCAAAAAATATTAATACAAATAATTCTCCTCGCATCATCTTGCTATAGTCAATATCTAGAGTAAAATAACTACCAAAATGAAACTAAATATGAATTTTGCGACAGCATTTTCTGCTACTTCGGAACACATGTAAATAGACCTTTCCTAAATTCGCTTTATTTTACATCTTTTGTATCAACCTTATTTAAAAAATTGAGATAAAACTCGTTACATTCTTTAAAGTTGACAAATTTCAAAGTTTTGAACAAACTGATAAAACTTTAGAATCAATCTCGTTTTGATAAGGAAGCATGATATGGGGACTGTGTACCAAATAATGATTTGACATTGGATAAAATTGGTTTATTGACGTCATCGGTAATAAAAATGACGTCATATCTGCAAAAAATTTGCTATTTTAACGATGCATATAAAAATACATTTATGTGATTTAACTTCGTATATATGTAGAATATTGCATTTGGAGTTATTCGAGTCGAAGAAAATAACATAATGACGTCATTGGGATCAGAAATGACGTCATTCCGCTGGATTGATATTTTCTTCAAATCTGATCTGTCTGTATTTTATCCCAATATACATGTAATAAATAACAGACCCGCGGGCACTTTGTGGTCCCCGTGTATATAACGGTTAACAGCTTTAATCGTAAAAACAGCGTCACATGAAAACATTTTCTGACAATGAATCGGGTTAAAAAATTACGAACACATCTAAAAACGCCGAAAGAATTTAAAATCGCGAAACGTTACTACGAGCGCAAATGAGTACGTTAAACAATACGTCCGCTATCGTTTGATGTGTTGCTTGGCTTTCAAATTTATAAAATGATGAAAAAACTCACCGAACTTAACTCAGTTACCAAGTTCTTAGCTTTCGCTTCTTTTAAAGAGACTTGTTCGAAAGTCGATTGCAGTACCGTTAGTTCGTTTGAAGATTGCTCAAAAGCTTCGTGTAGCTAGAGAGAAAAATGATTTTTTGGGGGGATGATTTCAATCATAAACGCTAGGGGTTAGTAACTTATTTGGTCAAGGATATATAACTTGGTACAAAAAAAATAAAAAAAATTGTAATTGGTAGGTTTTTGGTATTGGACATTAACTGCAGGCTATATATTCCATTCTCTTAATTCTCGGTTTCTTATAAAAAACGTGTATGTTCGATAGGGAAAAAGACTATTTTTCAGACTCTTTACCCTATCTATCAACTTGAATACAACATGGTCAACTACAAAATAATATTTAAAAAGCAGTAAAGGTTTCATGTACATTGATTGACAAAAAAATTGGACGGGATAAGCGGAAACATATTAAAGAGATTCAAGCAGCCAAGAAGCTCTAATCAAAAGTTACATCACCTCATTGTATCTATTTGCTTCGATCTGCAATGCCATTCGAAACTCATCTTCTAATGCCTTATATTCATTATTTCTTTCGTTTAATCTGAAGCAAACAAAAAACAGACACTAGGTTTTAACCGGTTAGCGAAAAAAGTAGGACAGACAGAAAAACATCTTGGGGTCAAATATAAAATAGGCAGACAGAGACGGACAACGGACAGAGACAGAGAGACAGAGACAAAGGCAGAGAGACAGGCAGACAGACAAAAAAGAATTACCTCTGTACATGCTGATTAATAACTTCAGCAGTTCTTCTCTCACATTTTGTTACTTCTTTGTCAATTATATCTTTCACTTCCTTGCTCTCTATTTTCACCATCCCTTCCTGTTTCTCTCTGAAAAATGCAACCAAAAATAACTAATGTTTTTTCTAATAAGACACTTCATTCAGTTCCTCCTTGAACAATGCTGTCTTACTTCAAACAAATGAAAAGAAATAAGAACTACATTCACAACAGCAACAGTATTGTGAACAGTTATTTCTATATTCCGTACTTGTGTTCTTGTTCTCGTCCTACCAATAGTTCTTGCAGTTGTTGAAGTTGGCCTTTTTGTTTATCCACCGTATTTCGCAGAAGTTCAAGCTCTCGTTTTGATGCACCACTATCCATCTGAAGTTCTTTGAAACGTTTTTTCTAAATGAGTGAAACATCCAGAAAAAATAAGGGACAAACAAAATTTTAACAGCAACAAATGAATGGTATTTCTTGATGGAGGTGAAGCATGGATACACACTACCACGAGAGAAAGGTTGGTGTATTTTAATTTTGCTGATAGAAAAATGAGGATATATTTTAGACATTAAATTTCATAAATAGAAAATTTTTGCTCTTGTAAAATAATTTTTCCTTTAATGTGAATGTGAACTGAAACTATGCTGCATCAAATGTCATTTTTAGATAAACTGCTTAAAATAAATAAATAAATAAACAGAAAAAAACCTGCAACGGATAGAAATTTTCAACAAATTTAGGCCCATTTTAATTTTGTAAATCGCCTTGTAGAAATTGTTACTTTACCTCTAACTTTACCTCGGAGTGGGCGCTATACCCTACTGAATGACTTCATATTCTCTTATGTTTTTTTTCAGTGTTATTAACTCTCTTTTCCTCAACTCGTGTGCACTCAACATCAATTTTTATATATACCTACATTTTTTTTTGTTTATTCACAGGACACATAATGATAACAGAATTGTTTATTTTCTGAAATGTATATCCTGTACATAAATATTCGTCAAATAAATAAATAAATAAATAAGTAAATAAAATATTAATTAAACTCTTGATTAAATTCCTGTTTTAAACCCAACTCCAAAATGTAAAAACTAAAGAAGTACTAAGAGCACGTGTCTTTTAAACTTTATAATTATTTTTAATTATATATATCTATAATATGCATAATTTTTTAATTATAATTATTATTGCGTACAGCATCGTTTAGACATTAGTTTTCAGTGAGAAGAACATCAAAAATTGCTGCAACACACAACTATTAAGAAAACTTAAACCTACATGATGGATTTCATCTTCGCCTTTCTCTTTTTCTAATTTCATTGATAAAATCTGAAGTTCTTTCAAGTCTTTTTCAAGGGACTTGTTTGACTGAAGAGTTTCATCTAACTCATTTCTCAGTGTACAGTTTTCGGTCTAGTGTAACAAAAGAAAGGGTATAAAACCGACAATGCAAAGACAATATGAATATTAGCATTTGAGTTGTCCTCTAAGACTATAAAAGAAAAAAAAAACACAATTCGATACCTTTAACTGTGTTGCTTCTTGTTCATACTTTTTTCTGTCTGTTTTCTCAGCGTCTAAAGCTTGCTTGAGTTTTGTACTTGTAGTAATAGCAGCTTCTTGGATTTTTCTCTCCTCGACCACTAAGAGTACAATACTTTGTTACAACATAAAATATATACACAATAATTTATTGTCATCGCAAAAAGCAGATTCTGTTGTTTTTCAAATGCTTAAAATATACTTTAAGGGAAAAATATACTTTAAGGGAAAAAAAATTCGTAGGAATTTAATTTCGCGAATTAAACAAATAGATTCCTTGCGAGAATTTATTTTTGCGAATTTAGAAAATTCAATTTAATTACTGAAAATCAATTTTCTTCTCGTGAAAATTTGTTCCCTTAAAGTAGGCTGTATTTTTGCCAGGCTTTTATTTCACTGATCCATAATTTATTTAAAATTATTGTTGCTACGTTTTGGGAGATATTGTGAGTATGAAGCGAAATTTGTATTGTAAGGTCAAAACCCCTCCATCATTAGTCTACAAGATTATCTGATGTCACGAAAAGAATTACAAAAAAATGCCTGTGAACACTTTCGTTCATAAAGTCAAACTTTACACTGACTTTGATAAGCCTGGAGCTTTTAAGCTTTACCGAGGTTAAAATGATCACAGAGAAGAACTAAGTATATGCTAAGCATTTCCAACCTCTTAATAATTCGCATAAAATTGGAAATTTTTTTAATTGTGAACATTAAGGTTTTTTAAACATACAATTTACTTCATTCAAAATCCTAAAATAACGTTTATACAGCTCTCCAGGAATTTTTGCTGTTCAATAACTATCTTCCAAAAACCAATAGAAACACTATAACCATAAAAATAAGCATTTAATAAAATTAC
This sequence comes from Hydractinia echinata, assembly GCA_030067915.1. Classification (NCBI taxonomy): domain Eukaryota; kingdom Metazoa; phylum Cnidaria; class Hydrozoa; order Anthoathecata; family Hydractiniidae; genus Hydractinia; species Hydractinia echinata. The sequence continues at coordinate 4,069,969 of JASGCC010000001.1, forward strand.
ATCTCTCTTGCATAATTTTTATGTTGTCCAATAACTTTCTTGATGCTTGTTCTGCTTTCCATCTTCTTTCTCGTTCAGAATCAACTTCATGCATGAGAGACTACAAAAAAGTACAACAAATGAATCGTTGGTACAAAATGGAAGAAAAGAGGGATTCTGGAAAATTATTTTTAACAAACTTTTTCATAAAGAAACTTACTAAATAAGTTTCATCTTCTTGAACGCTGCTTATAGCCCGGGTATTCTTTCTTGGTTGTTGTGCAGTCATAACCTTCTTTGTACCATGAACTATAAGTACACCATAAATAATCCACACATTTTACCCAAAGATTTGAATTACAACATTTGCACAGGATTCTTGAGAAAAACGTTTCGTGTGACATAATTTTGTGATTACTGACAACAATGAAAATTCTTCAACTCGCATCAACAGTTTTAACAGTGGCCCCACAAAGGGATCCTAATGCATTTAAAGGTCAACTAAAACGTCAGTAAGAGAATATTTTTTGCTAATGTTGAGGTACTAGGCAGAAAGAATTATTTTACAATATCATAGGCACTCTAATGGTCAAGATTTGCACCTATAAACCTCAGCATTAGAAGGAAACGCTTTATAACCAGATCACAACCAGTCAGTACCAAAATTTTTCAACTCAATAAAGTCATTAAGTTTGTTTAATAACCAAACATGCAGAACAAAGCACAATGACAGGATAACAATAGTAAAAAAAAGAGAAAAAAATTTATATGCGGAATATTATATTTAGTTTTGCAGATTATTATAAACACTACAGATAACCAACAAAATAAACTGATATTATTAAATTATTTTTCTTACCATATTTCCCTGGGTAAGATTTTTTCTCTGCATAATTTTTATTCCTTATTTTTACTGGTACTTTGTTTAGTTGAGAACGTATGGGTTCTACACGTTCTGACTTTTTCTCAATAACTTCACTAAGATCATTAGATGTTGTAGAAGCAGTGTCTTCAGTTGAAGATTCATTCTGAATATTTACCAGCACGTTGCCTCTTGTACTAGCACTTTCTTTCTAAAGTCAATCATAGCGACATTCAACTTTTAAACCAATGCACATGCATGCATGCATGTTAGAATTAGAAAAAAAAAGAGGAAGAGCTTTTACACCAGTTAGGACAGATTTTTTTTCCATCTTTATCCATTAATCTTTTCATGTTTAATGTATAAAAAGGATTAAAATTTTTTTTAAAAATGTGTTACATAAGGACAGCAATGAAGCAGCAACTACTATAGTGATGTTGCTAACAAAATTTTACCTGTTGATCAGTGCAAAAATTAACCAAGGTAGTCAGTTTTTCTTCCAGCAAATCCAGTCTTTCGGTAACAGCATCATCTTCCTCTTTCTGCAATAGCTACAACATCATAACACATTACAAGACAATGCAGAAAATACTATTTATTATTGTTACAGAAATATAGAATAAAAAAGATCAAACAAGCATTTTAGCCTTGTTTTGTTGTAGCGTTTTAGTTAGTGCATAATTTCTAACTAAGCAGGCTTTAAATGTGTGTTATGAGAGTAAACGGTGGGTTTTGAGTTCATACCAGAGTAAGCAACCAAAGTTTTATACCTTCTCAAATGTTTGTTTCTGTTCATGGGAATAGGTAGAATCGTTTTCTTTGTTTTCGTCGTTGTAGACTTCTCCTTCTTCTTCTTTTCTCTTTTTAAATTTAAGTAAAACAGAATCTATTTTTGGTGTAATGATGTTTTCTTCACTTTGAATAGTCTAAAGGAAATATATGACGTTATAACGCATCACCAGAAAGTCTTTTTGGGGTGTTAGATTTCTTAACGGGCAATAAATAACATAATTAAGAATTGACTAATAGTAAACATACACAAGACTAATAATTATATACAAAAATACAACTCATCAGGGTCCTATGAGAAGTTTGAAGGGATGTTTTGCCTCATCAGCTTTTAAATTCCAAAAATCAGCATACAATATATAAAATAAGTTTATGTCATTTCAGGTTAATTAGTTACAACATTTAGTTTTGTATCATAACATAAATAAATTTCGTGCTGAGAAAAATAAACTGCTAGAACAAAGAAATACAAATCTGTCTGTAGAAAATAAAGACTACAAAATTCCTACTACTGCAATTTTATAATTCATTAAGGCAGGCCATTTTAGAAGCTTTTTGTTACACAACAACAACTTGTTGTTTTGTCTGCAAATAATGGTAAAAATGGGGGTGAGATTTGTAGAGGTGGGGATAATTTTTTCATGGATACGCTGCACATTATAATTAGAAATTGCTTTTCTCTTTTCCCAAGTTTCCATAAAGATATCTTTTCGAAAAAAACATTTTAACAGACAAAATTATTTATTTCTAAAAAATCTAAATTTCGAAATTTTTGTTTAGAAGGTTAATAAAAAAGACATTTTGTTCTTTACTAAGGCTTTTAAGAAATTCCAACTTGATAAATGATTTTGATAAACGTTTTTTCAAAACACTTCTTTGTAAATTCTCGTCTTTTTGTTAAAAGCCTCGTAAATCCTCGGCAAACCAAATATTGGTGCGATATTGTTGTATATTGTCTGAATTTTTTTGATTAATTTTGCGCGCCAAGTACAAAAATACCTAGACTTTGCCCACTTCCAAATAACTGAGCCATTATTTCTTTCATCGCTAGATCTCTCCTCTCGTGCCCCATTGGTTCGTTGCGACAAAGACCAAGTGCTCTCAACCGTCTTTTAACCGTCGATAAATTAATAACAATAGAATGCCTTAGTTAAGACATATTTGTACATTCTTTATTGAAATACTTTAAAATCAATGCAAATATGCTCGTATTTAGCTGCGACAGACATGTTAAATGATGTGATTTGAATAACTACAATTTACTGACCTGTAAAAAAACAACTTCGAACTCTTTCCTTTTTTATTGTTTTGCGAAGAAAGGCATGTGGCCAACATTGGGTGTATTATATAGAATGTTCGCAAAACGTCAATTTTCGAACCGAGCATTTCTTTTTTTATGAGAAGTACAGTGTTTGACAAGAAGTATGCAGTGTGGTACAAGAGGTGCGCAATAGTGTATAAGAAGTGCACTATGTTGGACAAGAAGTGTTTCATAAGAAATGCGTAGTGAAGGACAAGTGCACTGTGCACTTGTCCTTCACTACGCATTTTTGTATAAGAATTGCGAAGTATCATAAAAAAGGAAGCAGTGTTGTATAAAAAGTGCACAGTGCTAAATATATTGACTATCTGGGCCATCGTAGCTTGGAACGTGCCTATACTTTTTTTTATTTAAGCGCGACTTATTTTTGCGCGTTAAATTTTCCAAAATTGATTTTTCACAACATTCTCTGCTGGTATGAGGGATGGGAAAAGCACAGCAATTCACAGTTTGAATAGCATGATATCAGTGAGCAGATATCAAGACTGGTTAAGACTTTTTATCTATAAGACTAAACACAGCAGTTACAATAAGCAAGGAGTGCCACGCTGTGTAGTAAAATAATAAAACAAAAGATAAAAGGCGTTTAGTTTTAACCTCAGAAGAAGATTGCACATTGTGTGTTTCTGATTTAGCTGTTGATGATGCTTCCAACAACTCCAGGTACTCATCTAAGCCTGCAACAAAAAAACAAATGAAAATGAGAGATATCAATTTGATAGCTTTTCATTTTCCCTGGCTAATATAAAAATTTCTGTCTGTCGGATTAAAAATTGCATAACACAAAATGTTATACAACTGAATTCCCTAACTTTTCCCTACTATTAGAAGAATTAATAACTTCCCCTGACATTTCATTGACTCAATTTTGAAGTTTCCTAACAATTACCAACTTTCCAGACTTTATCCTGAATTTTTCACTAACTTTAGAAATTCCCTGACTTTTCCAGGTTGCTTGCCAACCTGTTAACATAATGTCACAGAAATCAACACACAAAGAAAAAAGAGCAAAAGTAGTGACAGTTCTTGCAAATGATTTTGCAATGAAATTGTCAGTATTTACCAGGAATGTCGCTACTATTGAAATCATCTTGAACAACATTTCCATGCTTATCATAACCATCCAAATTTGCAAGCCATGGCATCTGTGCCAAAACATTTGGTCTGTACGCCGGCAGTGCGCACACCGGATTTTCATCCTCTTCTTTCTTGAAGTAGATAGTTTTCAAGGTTGTACATTGCGACAAACATTGCACTACATGATTCACTGAACGAACTTTGTTTCCAAATATGTCTAATCTTTGCAACTGATGTGAATGGTTGTGGAACGCTTTCAAACCAGACAGATCAGTTATGCGATTGAATGATAAATTCAAGTTCTTTAAACATCTAAAGATAATTTCCAATAAAAATTGTTTTGGTAGAATGAGCTTCATATTAATTATGTGCTGATTTTAAAATTCTTACATATCGTGCTTGAAAATAGATCAAAGAGCACTGCATTTGTGAAAAAACTGATATTGCTTTATCAATACTATAATGTTTAGCTATTAATTGTTGTTTAAGGTGGCAGTAACCCTTTTAAAATCCGAAATTTCTTTTTTTACATATTCAGTTACCAAACGTTATTTCTAGACTATATATCCGTATATTTCCTATTATAACACTCTTGTCAAGTTTTTATAGCTATAATACTATTATCTTTCACCAAAAATATTCAGCTACAAAAATTCCTCTTTAAACTCAAAACGTCATGAATAATTAATGAAGTCTGCGAATATAGTTCCAGTGCTACCTGCTTGTAAATTTATACAGAATGAATGACGTAATTATTAAAGAGAAACGTTAATAACATCAAAGATGGCGCGTAACATAGAAATTTACGACGATATTCATAGTACTGAACTGCGCGAGCTCCAACTTCCTACAACATTTTAGTTTTTCTTTAAAATTTTCAGACATGTTTGGTAAATCATACAGCTATAATAAGGTGTGCGGAAATATTTTTAGTCTGGATATTTTTCTTTCAACAGCGTTTGATGCAGCAGAGGATGCTACCCAATAATCTTTCAAAAAAAACAAAAGCCTATTGTCAGAAATATATGAATGAACAAAAAAATTCCGCACACCTTTTTAACATGGTTAACCCAAAGTTCATTTAAAAACAGAAGCTGATGAAAAATCATGAGGTTGTAAAAAGTTGGAGCTCGTAAAAGTCGATTTTTTTCTTGTTTATTATATATTTTTAACTGGAAATTTCTGCTGATTCAGCAATTTAGATAATAAGTCAAAATCATTTTCATACGTCTTAAGGACCATATTTTCAAGAAATAGTAAAGAAAATTTGTATACATAACATTGAGTAAATAATGCAGCTGTTCGGACTGCTAAAAAAGGGTTACTGCCACCTTAAGCAGCTTTTTATCATTGTATTATCTTAGGAGCTATCAGCATAAGATTAAAATTATTCACTGCCTTTCAAGTAACCATGCTTTAAAAATATCTAAACCGTTTTTTGATCTCGCTTTACCAAAACTTCTGTCCGTGGGCAAATTTATTATTCAACACACAAACAACTAGTAGCAATAAGGAGTGTTACGTTTAATACTGCCTTGCAGAGAAATATCTGATTTATACTGTTACAGGATAGGAGAAGCTAATGATTCCCTTAAATTGATTGCCTTCATTTTCTGTATGACAATTAAATAAGCACTCCAGCGCTAACTCGAAGAAATAAATTACATTATTGCTGCAGAATGAAAATGATTAGAAAAAAAGGACATACCTTAACTGCTGCAGTCCCTCTACTTTTGTGATCTGATTGCAAGCTAGATTCAAACTTTGTAAACAACTGCTACTGTTTAAACCAGAAATTCGAGTGATTTGATTGGATGACAAGTCAAGATGTTTCAGATAATTTAGATGGGTCAAACCTTCTATTTGTTTTATCTTATTGCAATGAGCATTTAAGTGTATAATCCTTGCAGGTAAATTTAACTTTGTCAAGCTCACTATTCCAGCATCAATCAGACAGACTTCTAAAGGATTTTCTTCCATTATTTTTGTATTTTACCTAAATATAATAAAATAATGGCTATGGGGTTTCTTAAAAAAACCCAAATGGGACCAGATATAAGAACGATAATCCAGCGTGCCTTGTGAAAGGAGGAAAAAATAAATACATGATATTCATGATTAATGGACAAGGGCACAACACTGCTCAAAGCTCTAAACCACAAAGAACAAATTTAATACAAGTACAATGTGTTCTTTAAGGATATATTCATCAGGGATCAAAATTAAAAATTTGAGCTGTTGTCAGGGAGCACTGTACGCCACTTGTCATTGATCCCTTGTTAATTGTTATTTTGCTGCTAAAACCATTATAAAAATAGGTGATACAATTGATTGATAAAAAAATGGTACTTGTAGAATGATTTCCTAATTTAAAATCCCGTATGTAAGTATATTTCCACTATAGACACATCTAACACTAATCTAGACAGGTGAATCATGCGACTCTCAATGATGAAATGATAAAGCAGCAGGTTGTTATTATTAAAATGTTTGATAACAGATAGTATGCACGAGGTTGAGCAAAAAATCCCTTTTTCACAATGATTTTCTTAAAAGATACAACTGCCATTAGATATGAGTCGTTAACCCGTGGAAAAATCCACGGGGTTGCCCGTCCTTTATATATCGCATTTCGTGTTTCCGTAACAGGACGCGCCTTTCGCAGACACACAGACAGACGGAATACGGCTAGTGGAAAAATCCACGGGTTCGCCCGTCCTTTTTATACCGCATTGCGTGCGTCTCGCTACTTGCGCAGCTAAGCTACCATTTTGCATGACAGACAGACGGACAGACGTATACAAGTATTATAATATAGATGATAATAAAGAAGACATAAAGACAAAATCAAAACAATTACGCAAACATAAAGGAACACAATTTGAATCTAAGTAAAATATGCAAGTTTAGCACCTTAAACAATAGGCCAAAACTTTATTATGTGAATAATGTGAATCTTGCAAAGAAGTTAATGATATCAGGTCATTGTGGATAGTAAGTTGGGATTTTGTGTTTTCAAAACTTGAAACAATAATTGTAATAAAAATAAATAAATAAAGTGTCATTAACAAGTTGTTAATTTCAATTGAATGGTGAAAATGTAGTGTAAATATTCAAGAAGAGTAGACAAGTTAGCCAATAAAATAAATACTATCACAGGTACAAAAAAGTTTTAAATTTCAGTAAGAGCATTAATATAAAAAAAGTTATGATGTAGTAAATTTATCAATGCAGTGGCGTCAAATTACACCATAATGCCAAAATTCTCTTTCGAATCAGGTTACATCATTAGGCTTTGATTGCTTTTCACATCTTAACCATATCGGTATTAAAACAGCATCAAATAAAATCATTGTCAGATGGCATAAAACCATTGCAATAGCCATCAAGCCTTGGTCACCTAAATAAATAAAAAGATATGTAAAACAAACGTATTCGAGTAGGACTGCTACAGAGTAATAAAAATGGTGCAGAAATTTCTATATTCAACTACATTCTTCAAGAAAAACACTGCAATATACATCATTAACATAAAAAATATTCAATTTACATTTAATAAAAATATGAATGCGGAATATCTCCCAAACGTTATTGTTCACTTTTTACTCACCAAGGCTTGCCGGTAGAAACGTAATTGTTGGTATGGCAACAGCTAAAGTTTTCTGACTTGCTAGGATAATAATGCATTTCCTTTCGTCGGTCGTTAGCTTCAGCATATAACTAGCCACGGTATTTAAAATTAAAAATAAAGTATGCATAGTTAATGCCCAAGCAATGATAAAGAATGCACTGGTAATTGTTAACTGATCAAGCTTCCCATCTTGGCTGGACTTGCTCACCTTTAACCAGGTGATGACAGCTAACAAGGTAACGCTAATTAATTTTAAAACCAGTTTATGTCTTGGAACAACAACAAAATCTTTTATTCTTTTAATAAAACGTAAACATTTTCCAATCTAAATTAAAATAGATTTGTATTGCAATACATTACAGCTAAAAGTAAAATATTTTAACAGCTTAATATTATATTGAAGTCTTGTGATGACATCACATTCGTGATAAGTGAGAATAATAACAGCAGCACTAATTACATATCCTAATCATAACGCTTTTGTTAGTCATGTGTTTAAGTGAACTTATCCATTTTGCATAACCTGATACAACAAAACCCTATAGGCGAAAAACTAATAGTGTTTAATAACCTTAAGTTATTCGCTGTAACGTCACAACATCCATAAATCAGATTGACGTCAATGTTTTTAATTAAAATAATGAAGCCATTGCATTGTACTTATAACTTTCAGGCCAAATAACTTGGAAACGAGATGGTGACGTGAGTTACTTTTTATCATATTGGTTACTAAGTTTTATATTAAGACAAAAGCATGCGAGTAAGGATTAAATCTAACTTACTATTAGTGGCAACAACAAAGTAAGACATAGCTGTAAAAGTAATGGAAGTACATCAAGGTTAACATCAGTAACTGTTGTTAAAAACCATTTAAAGAACAATGGTATAGTAAACACACCAGCAATGTTTGCTACCACAGTCAATATCAACGCCAACACAAAGTTCCCACCTAGTTGTGTCACCTAGGAGAAGAAAACATTTTTTTTAATTTTTATAAACAGGTCAGTTGCATGTCCATCCAGCTGAATTTATACATAATAAGAAACTAAAATTTATCTGGAAATGTCATAAATTTCAGGAATAAAAAACTAACCGTAATAAATTTCCAATTCCAACACAAGAAAGAATTTAATCATTTGTTTTTTAAGTATTGTGCCCTCAGTTTTGTAAAAAGATTTTACTTAATTTGCAAAAATTTAACTTTCGGGATTACTTTACAGGATAATTTTAGAATATCTTCAAATCTTTGACAAAATTTGAGGAAATTCAAATATTTTTTAGGACAAATTCCTTTATCCAGGATTCAACAAGTTACTATGTAGCAATGCAAAAATTTACAAATAAGTGTTTAATAACATAAAGAAACAGATCCTGTTACAAAAAAATTAAGTATGAAGCCCATGAATTAAAAAATACTGGACCATTCAGTGAAGAACTCAATTTAAAAAAAAAAGATTAAAACTTACCATAACGACACCACTAGAGATTGTGCAGGGCATACAGAAGAAAACAAGCAAACCAACTTTAAATTCTGCAGGACCTAAACCATGTTTGTATTTTGTGCCAGTAAAATTCTGATTTAAGCTGATTCTTGATGACAAATTATTTTGTAAGCTTGAGTTGGATGATGAGTTTTTCATAGACTGATTGAATTTACTAACATATTCTTCATTAAAGTCTAGCAACATTGTTAACTTGCCACCAATAATAGATGTAAAAGCCAAAATACTTAGAATACCCCATAAAGCAGCCTTGTAAGATTTAACAACTTCTTTTAGTGCGTCTGTACGTAGATATAAACCACTATATAAGAAAATGCCAACAACACATACATACAGAGTAGCTTTATGATTTAACGCTACACCAGGTTGTGGAACTAGCACACCAAAAACTACTGCCACAATTAAAGATATTGGCAAAAAGTTCTTAATTATGAAATTTTTAATCAGTTCCAAATACTTTCGAAAGCATGATTTTTCCTTCTTATTTTCATCTTCCGCAACTAACGCTGATATTTCCATGGTATTTCTGAACAAAGAAAAAGTAACAGGAAAATATAAAATATAAAACTCCTAAATAAATATGAAGGTAATGACACTCACATCCTAACATTATTAATGCACTAAAGAAAATATGAGGTACTTTAACGTAGTCCCTGGAGCATAATTATCTTAATAGGTTTCTCTTCATCCCCTCTGACTGTCACTTATGTTCTAGATTGAAATGCCTACAGGGTCACTAAAAAACTTGCTTGTTATTCGTTACAAAAGCAGGTTCAAAATCCTTTAATTTGTTTTCTAATTAGTTGAAAACATGGCATTAAGGTGTGTGTTGGTGTGGAGTTTAAAACACCCACCACGCTACCTCTGCATCGTTACCATGTCTACTACGCTTTTGTGTAAATCTTAGTTTTCATAATATGAATGTGCACTAAGTATAACTGTGTATGTCAAAGAAAAACAAGGATATCATGAAACATAACACAACATATAGCATATTTAAGAAGGTAAATTTTATCTATACTATTTTAACCAACTTTACACTTTTGAATTATACAAAAAAAGTAAGAAAACATGACACTATACTAGTTAAAATCATTATGTGAATTTGTTTTTTCTAAAATTTGCAGAATTTTCAATTGACTGACTGAAGTTTCAAGGTAAGAAACACAAATTTTATCTCCATATCAATTTCAATTTAATAAATAATACATATTATATTTTGTGGGAACTTTTTCCATATATTTCTAACCTTGACAAGGTTAAACCTTTCCAGGAGAGATAGTTGATAATACATCATTAAATACCAATATATACATGTCAAGGACTGTTACAAATTTATTATTAAATAATTTATTATTTATTCTGTTACACTTTACACTTACCGTTGCATTTTATAACCACCAATGAGAGAACTAGTGAAGTTAATCAATATAAGACTGTCAATAAAAAGAAATGTCTTCATTTTATTCTATTTTATTCAAAGTGCTCAAAAACACTGTTCACTTTTTACAAAAAAGAAATAAAATATTACATGTATATGTTACGGAATTGTGATAAATTCAGGAATTATGCAAATTAACGGGTTATTATGCATAATAACAATATTCCTTACCCAACCCTTATACATAATACCTAGGGAATATGCATAATTTCCAATTGATCATATTACCTGTAACATATATAATGTCTGATAATATTTTCAGTATAATATTTATATGTTGTAAATTAATACAGTGTTCAGTGTTTTCACGGTGCTGATGAAAATGGTACAGCTGGACATTAAAAATTGTTATAGGATATTAGAAAAATTGTACGTTGTGTTTCGCACCACCATACAAAAATTAAGACAAATAACAATAAGGAAAAAAATACAATTACATGCAGGATAGTAGCCGACACTCCAATCTTTTTGGGGGAACAGGCGGTATTTTTCACCTCATGTCAATATAGATTGTCATATCAACAATGCAAAAAAAACAGAACCGAAAACATTTTCTAAAAAACTAGTGAATAAAGAATGTACAAAAATAGAGCTTCGAAAATGAAATAATGTATGATTGTGGAAATTAATCCTGAAATGCCAGAAAATTTCACGAAAACAAATCTTTTTGTTTCCTAGCAAAAATGAAACTCAATTTAAGGAAAAAGAAAAACTAGATCATCAAATCCACTTTTTTTGTTTATGAGAAATGTTGATAAACATTTAAGATCATAAAAAAAAAAATAATTCTTGCAAAAATTAAACAACTTTTCATCACCTGCGAAAAATGCAAAAAACTTAAGTTTGCTTAACTGCAAAAAAAGATTTCTGACAATAAAGTATAAATGCTGTATGATACACTAATCAGCAGCATCAAAAAATTCACCATCATCATCATCCTCGCTACCTCGAGATGGCTTACGTTCAATGTCAGTTTCTCCCATCTCATTTTTATCATTAGTCTGACTAGTAGAATGTTCATCGACTTGATTATTGACAGCTTCACCAGATTTTGTATTGCTTTTGCTTTTAACTTCACTAGAAATCGCCTCATCGGTTGAACTTGATTTGTCTGTTTCTGTGCTTTCAGCATCAATAGCTTCTTGTTGATCCTCTGTTAAGGTTGGAGCTGTTATGACAGAATTTTCGATGTTGTTAGATGATGTACTATTTTTTATGGCTTTATTTTGGGAAGCTTGTGCTTGAAGTACAGAGTTGAGTTCCTAAAATACACAAGTACATAAAAAAAATCGAATGACAATTGAGTGACCAGCAAAATTGACTTAGCTGGTCACTAAACACTTGAGAAACCGTCAAAACATAAAAATACAGTTTTCACTTTTACCAATACTTATTGTGAATGATTTATAGACAGAAAGTTATTTATAAAACAGGACTTCGTCATGACAACAATATAAGATGCATTGCAGCCACTAAACGAAAATTTATCGAAATAATAAGGAAAAGACTAATCCATATTTGTAACACTTTGGAATAAAGCTAGTAAAATTCATGTAAACACTGGTGACAAACTTATTATTTTCTCAACCAATTTTTACATCTAAAAAAGAAAAAGAGTTATCTTTTTCTTTTTCAAAAGTAAAATTAATATTAGGATGCTTCGTATTCAGATAATCTTTAAAAGATACAAGATGGTTTACAGATGAAAAAAGCAAAAAAATATCATCAACGTAGCGTTGATACCATAGAGGTTTAAATGCATTTGGACAATCTTCAATCCACTTACGTTCATGAAAACAAAGGAAGACATTTACCAAGGTGGGACCTAAAGGTGATCCCATTGCAACTCCGTCAATCTGTTAGTAATAATCCTCGTTGAACATAAGAAGGATTCCTTTGTTGCCGATATTAATAATGTGCGAAAGTCATTTTTATGAATGCCATTAACAATATCACTATTGATTTATCGAGTTATCTTTTGATTTTAGATTTTGATCACGACCGCGTACATCTTCTGCAAAGGAGAATGAGTCTTTCACCGTAAAAGAATTGGTTGTCAACAGCTTCAACATTTCAACTAAGAACTTTGCAGTACCAATGGCCGATAGAATCGGACGAAAAGGTGGCAAACCGTCTAATGACTTTTTATGGACTTTTGGCAGACCATACATTATTCCGTGTTTTGATCAAGTAGGTGCTAGTTTACTGTAGGTAGATACTGAAATGCATTTCTTGTCTAATAGTGTTTTGAATGTGTCCCTGATCTTTCTTGATTCAGGATTTTATTTATAACTTTACCAGGTGGTATTTCCTGCTTAGTAAATTTTTCAGAATTAAGGATACGGTAACCCCCTTTAGGGTCATTTTTTTAAAAAAAATTATTTTTTTTAATTTTGATTCTTTGGCATATTTTCCTGTTATTTTTAAAAAAAGAATCAAAAATATTTGTTGTTAAGAGGGATAAAATGAGGAAAAATCTTTATCTTTATCTCTTAGTGTTTTCAATAATGTGCTCAAAGTTTAAAATTCCTCAAATATATTTAATCTGCATGATAATTAAAGAGAGTTGTGCAGAACGAATAAAAAATTGCATCTCTACATATAACATAGGAAACATTCACACTTTAATAATCTATACAAATTTATTATTATTTATTATCTATCTATATAATAATACGCCAGTTCTGTGTGTCTGTAACAGGCAAAGTGGATGTGTTGTTTTTTCTAAAGAAACAGCCGCGATAACATGTCACTTTTGCTAAACTTTTATTTTTATTCTGTCTTTTGTGTGCAAAATTTTTGTTTTAAAAAAGTCACGGTTAATTTATTTTATTGTTCTCATAAAAACCTTTGTTGTAATTATGTAAACTTTATTACACAAAAGTCACGGGTAATTAATTATTATTATTCCCTTAAGCACGTGTCTATTGTCTACTGTTATATGAAAAACATATTGCTTTGATTTATTCCCGCTTGAATGGAATTAACAACAAAACGTTTTGACGAAAAGAACAATGAATTTTATGGTTAATTTCGCTCACTATTTCGCTGTTTTTTATTCGGTATCTATAGTGGATTTTTCCATGGGACTAAATACTAGTACCTTTATAATTTATTTATTTTCTGTTTTATCCTGTTATGTTATGTTATCCTGTTGTCTGTTTAACTAGACCCCAAGTTCTGCGAAAACACTTTACCTTTAATTTTTAATAAAATATTCACAAGTTATTAATTATTCATAACGTTTAAGTGGGTGTAACATTCCTTCATCATGATTTTTGCAGGTAAAAGCAAAGATTTTTGATTTGCTTTTTGTCGAAATAAAATTTTCAGTCATATCGGTATATATTTTTGTTGAACACTCCCCTCCATCTTGTCGAAATTGTACAAAAACAAGTTTGTTGCGACAATTATATCTTTGGCTACAGAACTTTGCTTTTTCTCACGCAGAAGTGAGGAAATATTGAGTTATTGATCTATCATGCTTAAAAAATAGATAAATCAGTCATAAAACAGCTATTGTAACACAAAATATGATATATTTTCGGAACCACATGTTGTTTTGAGTAAAAAAAGCAAAGTTTTTTAGAGCTGAATAAGAGCTTCGCAACCATATGTTTTTCAACGAACAAAAATTTTACTTAGAGGAGTGTTCGACAAAATAAACTGGAAGGGTCAATTTTTGTATATAATCTTTTTTCTCCTTTTTGGATTTTTTTTATTGAATTTATTTATTTCAATGTTTCTCTAGTTTCATTAGCCATATCAAGGTTTTTCACGTCCCTATACAGAAGCTCGAAAGGTGCAAGTGTATCGGCATAATGAAGCTTTATTGGCGGGATAGCATAGTTAAGACCTTTACTAAGTAAAGATTTTTGATAAAGATAAAGTTTGTGAGGTATAGTTAGAAATCACCTTATCAGGAACATGCTTTCCATCAGCTTCTTGAAAGACAAAATTAAGGACAAGAGCGTACAAAAAGGAGGCTAAAACGCCGTAGTTATAACGTAAAAGGACTAAGTGAGATGGTATTTTATCATACTTGGTGCCATGGTTTTAGTAGATCACCTGTCTCACTTGAATGTATTACAAATAACAAGGCAGAGACAATATTGAATTGCTTTTTGAAAGGTGTTAAATGTTATGGTATCCCAAGTAGAGTCAGGTCTGAGGAAGGAATGGAAAATGATTTTATGATTGAAAAAGGGGAAGTGCTTGTAAAAGTATGATAACAGGAAAGTCTAACCACAATCAATGCATTGAGTAGTTATGGAGAGATGTGCTTACTGGTGTTACAACGGATATTTTATGAATTATTTTAGGAGAAAGGAGGTATGTTAGACCCTTTGAGCAAATTTCATCTGGCGGCATTGCATTTCGTATTTTTACCACTTATCAATGAACGATTGGACACATGGTGTCATGCTTGGTCAGAACACTGCTTGAAAACTATAAAATCC
Source organism: Hydractinia echinata (assembly GCA_030067915.1). Taxonomy (NCBI): domain Eukaryota; kingdom Metazoa; phylum Cnidaria; class Hydrozoa; order Anthoathecata; family Hydractiniidae; genus Hydractinia; species Hydractinia echinata. The sequence goes on from JASGCC010000001.1 coordinate 4,085,031, forward strand.
TCTCCTATTTGATTGTGGATTTCTGGTCAGTGAAACTTATCGGTTAAACAGTACTTGCCTACTATCGAATAATTGTGCTATGGTATTGAGGGGAACATAGATATTAACAAAGATTATCACGATTCCTGTCCAATATTTCTTGACCCTACAGATGAAGTACTCTTCAGTGATCTTACAGCTAATTTGAGACAATAGATTTAATACACATCCGATCGAGAAAACTATGGAATAGACAATTTTGAACGTTTTAAAAGCAACAATCCCAATTATCTTAAGAAACAGACAATGTTTAAGAGTTATATATCACGTTTTTAAATCAAGATTATTTTACAGAATAAATGTTAATAAAATGTTTTAAAGAATATTATAGTATTTGTTTGTTTTCCTTTTTCATAAGAACAAACTTTGTAAGGACACAGCTAGAGGCTAGCTAAAGAAAGAAGCAAAAGGCACAAATAAAACAAAACTGTAAAAAATACTAATACTATAAGGTCTGGTCTGAACTTTAGTATATTTATATCAACTTATTCACCTATAAATTTAGGCAACAGTGATCTCAAGCCAATATCAATTAGCATTTTTTCTAAATCAGTCGTATTTATATATAATGAATGGAACAGTAAACAATTTGATGGTAACTGAAAAGAAGACGAGGGGATAGGGTGGGCGAGGGACGTGCAAAAGTATCTGGATTAAATAAAATTACGGAAAGAATATGGAACTTATGGAAAGAATAGGGGCACCATCCAAAAATTGAAAGACCACTAAACAGACCGGTTACAGACCGAATGAAATTAAAAGATCACCGAATAAATTTAAAACAGCGGTGAATGAAATTTAATAAACGCTGAACGAAATTAAAATTAAAAGAGTACCAAATGAAATTAAAAGAGCACTGAATGGAATTAAATGTCTTTACATAAGGCTGTATTGGCATTCCATAGTATGTTCCCCACGCCAAAACAGTATCCACTGTGCAGTGTACTAGGGTAATGGAATTTTGTTCTTACTCAGGCAACTTAAGATCGCACACGCAAAATAAGGCATGCGATTCATCGCAAGCATACCTAAAATCTCAAGTCTAATATTTTAATTTATATTTTTTCGTATCTGTAAATCATTCCTGACACAGCCTCTATTTCAATGTATAATATATTAAATAAAATAAAAACCTAAGACAGAGTTTATTATGCCAAGTTTATGCGTTGTATATAGGATGAAGTTAATAAGGAGAAAGAATAGCATTACCTCAGGTCCTAAAAATTCTTTCAGGGTGGACAAATCAGAGTCATCGATAGTTATATCTTCTATTTGACTTACGTTGTCTATTTCACCAACTGAACCTGCTATTGGCTCTATAAACATAATTTCAGTCAATGATAATATATAAGGTAAAAAAAACTGCTCCAAACCTTTCTTTTTTCGATTCTCAATAGTTAAATATTATGCTAGTTAAATATTTTTTTTTCCAAATTAAAAACACAAGTTTAAACTTACTTTCTAGTTCTCCATATTTGATGTATTGGTTCATCTGATCAAGAAAAGCATCTTCGTATGCTTGTTGTTTATCCACAGATTTTTCTCGTTCAACTTCACGATGTATTTTAGGTGTTGCCACGCTACTTAATTTTGCAGTTGACTCTTCCTCAACAACTGTCCTTTCGCACTGCTTGTCCTTACCAGCAATCATGGCTCTTTTAAGAGTGTATTCAGCACTAGGGAGGAGCACAACAATAATTCATCACAGCGTCTTTCATAACATCTCTAAAAAAATCAATATTGTGCAAAAGAGATCGACCTACTGTTTTGTTTCAACCAATTGACTCAATTTTACTTTCAATTCCATTTTTTGTTTCTCAAATTCGAAACGCTCACATGCATCTTCATATTGCAGTAAAAGCTCTTCAATTTTCTGAGTCTGTTTGCCAATGGCTTCTAAACAACGAATTTATTTCTAATAATAAATCTTTCTTTTTATAACATATATTACTCTAATACACATTAGCCAAGAAAATGGCTTGTACCACCCATCCACCCTCTTGTTATGTATTTCGAATCTGAAAACCTCATCTATTTATTCCCTATAGTACCAAAAACCTTCATGTAACAGATAATCAGGCAAACTAGTGCTCTAAAATGAGAAAAAAGATATAACAGGGCCATTTATTGAGCACGCAAGATTTTTGGTATTTTTGCATAAGTACAGAGGCAAGAAACAAATTCAAGATGTAGATCATACACTAAAATAACTAAAAATATTCGTAATACATAAAAATTCTCTGTTACATAACAAAATAGTTCTGCCCCCACCCCTAAATTTCCATTACAATTCGTAACAAAAATGATCATACTCCCCACCCCTTAGGCGTTATGTAATTTTTGAATGACAGGATATTTTATGTTATTAATATACATCTTTGGAAATCAGTTATTCTAAACAAACTTAATGGGAGAACTAACCTATTCGGTTTTGAATAATTTCAACTTTGGCAACAACTTCTGGTAAAACCACCAAGTTGCCATGGAATTCCTCCAAATACCCATTCCATTTCACCCACTCTTTAGAAAAATTTGTAATGTTGCGATCAACTTCCTAAATGCAAAATAATTTTTTTGACACAAAAATAAAGTGGTAACAATTAATTATATAATTATTAAGTTCAATACATGTCCTATATGCCTGTTTTTAACCCACTCAACTAATAAAAATAACCCCCTTGAACTGGGTGATTTTGTGAATAGGCTGTGGTAATACAAGTACAGCACTATATTACATTAATACTGCCCATCTTCATAACGTAAATTTCTCTTTGATAAAGGACAAAATAGATAACATTAATATCTTGTAGCATAAAAAAGTATGGCTTCGAAGTTAAGTATTTTTTAATGAAAAGAACAAATGGAAAACAAAGAATCTTAATTTATATCAAAACTTAGAACAATGAACAAATCTTACCTCCGCTTTTTTAACATTAGTAACTGATTCCTTATGCATGGATGCCCAGGTCTCCTCAAACCTTAGGTTAATATCGAAATAGTTATCACAAGTTATATATGTAAGTATCATTCGAATTTCTGTTATGCATGGATGCCCAGGTCTCCTCAAACCTTAGGTTAATATCGAAATAGTTATCACAAGTTATATGTGTAAGTATCATTCGAATTTCTGTTCGAAATAGTTATCACAAGTTGTATGTGTAAGTATCATTCGAATTTCTGTTCGAAATAGTTATCACAAGTTATATGTGTAAGTATCATTCGAATTTCTGTTCGAAATAGTTATCACAAGTTATATGTGTAAGTATCATTCGAATTTCTGTTCGAAATAGTTATCACAAGTTATATGTGTAAGTATCATTCGAATTTCTGTTCGAAATAGTTATCACAAGTTATATGTGTAAGTATCATTCGAATTTCTGTTCGAAATAGTTATCACAAGTTATATGTGTAAGTATCATTCGAATTTCTGTTCGAAATAGTTATCACAAGTTATATGTGTAAGTATCATTCGAATTTCTGTTCGAAATAGTTATCACAAGTTATATGTGTAAGTATCATTCGAATTTCTGTTATTTTTGCATTTTTTTCTTCATTTCGTACACTGCCAAACCTTTTGAACATTATATTTTAGCCCTTGCTCTCTGTATCAGCCATTATGAATATCAGCCATTATGAATATCAGCCATTGTGAATGCTGACATATTGCTTGTTTTTTAGCTCACATTAATAACTCACTTTCAATCTGCCGTTTTGAGAGATCAAAAAAATTTTGACGAAATTTATTTATAAATAAAGCATTGGCATTCAAAAAATTCAAACCACACTGAAATAAAACCAATAATATAAACATACGTTTTAAACAATGTATGGCCAGCATCAAGGTTTACAGTCAGTATATAATTTTCCCTATAAAAAATAAGAGTCATTGATCAAAACCAAAAAAGTGAAATTTTTCAAAATTTAGGAGTGGTCATTTTTTTTACATTTTGGTTTTTCTTCTTTAAATACGTGCAGCAATTGGTAATGTTTACTACTCGCTGTCTAACTTTCATACTCCAGTCATTGTGTTTTAAATTCCTGTCAAGTAGTTTCAGCTATTATTATATTAGAACAAAATAATTTCGACAAATTATTTTATCGCATAATTCTTTGTAACAGTCCCATGTAAAAAACAATAATCAAACATTCAATATAGTCGAGAAAGTAGGATTTACTATATTTGTATATTGACAAAACAGCCAATAAATTCCTGCTTACAAATTGTTGATAAATCTAAGAATTTTGTCAGAGAGTCAAGCTGTGTTTTTAAGCCGCAGGGGTCGTACTCTACATCACAATAATTAATTTTTTGTCAAAATTATTTTAAGCATTAATACAGAAGGTGAGAAAAAGTATCTAAACCTATTAATTGCAAAAAGTAAAGCACATAAACCTTTAATGCCATCAAAGTCTTAATTCACGGATATAGAAGTGCAGCATATTATACGTACAGCTAAGCTACACACATGTATGTCAACTCTTGCCTGGATTACCGCGAAAGCACAATCCTACACGCTACTGTATTTCATGCAAAACAAATCCGAAATAAATGATGACATTGACTTCTCAGGTGAGTCTAATCAAACGCACACAAACATTGTAACGCCTATACACAGTTTTTATTCAAAATATTGATGCTTTAAAAACAAACCTTAACTTGCCACCATCTTCTGTTGCCAGTGCTTTTCTAAAAAAAAGAAGAGTCACGAAGTTGTGCTCTGTTTATCTAAGGTAACAAAATTCTGTGGCTTGGGAGTTTAAAAACAAAGTTTTTTTGGCAAACAATGTACCTATCAGTATCTAACACCTTAGAATAGCAATGTTTTTTTTGGTAAATTCTCCATTTTAACCTTATTACTGTGTAACTGTTTCAACAGTACGACTTAAAAAAACTTTTTGCAAGTAAATACAGATTATTCGGTAGAGTTTTCACCATAGTACCTATCTCAAAATGGATCAATAGTTACAATCAGAAAAAATAGGAAAAAGTACCTGGCTTTCTTGTTAACAATTTTGGCTTCTTTTTTGGCTTTGTCTGCAATTGTCTTCCAGCTACAAATTTAAAGAAACAGGACAACTAAAACAATTAATAACCTCCTAAAATTTATACATTTTTTTGGCAGATAAACAAAAATCAATTTTTGCTGCCAGTTCGTTGTGAACATGTTTACTGGTTTAGTTGTTAAAAAAGCTTTCATAGAGAAACATAAATTTAAACCGGTATTGTCATTGATATTACCCTCAATCCCCATATATTCTGAAGAATGGTGTGTAATAAATAATAAACAGAAAAGGTCAAAGTGCAGGAGACTATACACACTTTACAACCACATAGACATTCAGACAACTTGTCTATTTATGATGGATTTGCTATCCTTAAATTGATGTTTTCTAAAAATGAAACACTTCAATTTATAAGCAGCAAAGCTAACTAATATTCCCCAAAATATAAAGTTTGTTCTGACAAGGAAGGAAAGTCAACACTACAGACTGCATTTCTTTATGACTCTGTGTAATTAAGCTAAATATTAAACATTTTAAAACCAATGTTGTGTGGGCTGGCTATATGTGCCATATTCTCGCACACTTCAAAAATATTTTGAAGAATATAGCTAGCTGTCTGGGTTAAACAAGTCTAGAATTCTTTTGTGCAGACAGATTAAACAAGCCAAGTGCATCTATTGATTACGCATACCAAATGCAAAGGCGATTTTTGTTGTTGTCATTTTCAGCTTTTTCGGATGCACGACATGCTTTTTAAGTTGATGTAAAGCATTGTTTTTGTCCTTAGTATAATTTTGGTGTAAGTAATCAAAGTTGATAATTAACAGCTCTTTTGTACACCCTTTAAATTGCTGCAGAATTCCAGATGATATTTAGGGAATAGCATAATAAATATTACACAAAAAAATCAAAGTATTAAAGTAAAGGTATTAAAATGTACCTTGCACTGAACTCTTGCTGAGCACTTTGCACTCGTTCTTTTAAATTACCAAAAGAAATGTTTTTACCACCAAACATGTTCGCCATTTTTTTTTATTTCTGCAAAAAAATTTCACTAATTTATTCAGCACTACATTAGTGTTGCAATAATATCAAACAAAATAACACTAGTTTCGTGGGAATAGCATTAAGAGCTCACCTAACAAAACAGTATTGAATTAAATCCTTGGCTTACTTGTATAACACATTAAAAATACTTTTGCAAGGGAAATTTAGTTAAATTATGGCACGTCAAATAAAGTTTTTAACCTTTAATGCTATATCATATCTTAAAAATGTCTTAATACAGACATCAAACAATTATGCAAATAAACAAAGTTAATTAAGACTTTTTGCTAATAATATTATTCGAAGCCACACAAATGTCCTTTTCTCCGCTTTCTATGGTTGAAAAATATTTGTACGCATTAATATCTCACTACAAGAAATACGTCACAAGTTCTAGGAAAAAGGCGTTAGCAGTTGAAGATATTAATTTTTGTGTATTTGTAATGTTTTCAGATTGTTTTAGGATAAGCCATTTTCTAATTTGTTTTTGTTCTCCAATATGCACATATAAAGCACATATAAAAAGAAACTGAAGAACTTGAAAACGAGATTAGTTGCACACAAATTTTAAATTTCGCAGTAAAGTAATGCACAAATTAAATTAAAAATTCACAAGTTTCCATGAAGATGGTTAATTATTTTTGGTGTTAAACTAGCTAGTTAGTCCAGCTGATATTTCTTTAAATTTGACTTGATTACCAAGCTTGCTAGCTGACTTTAAATCAACAAAATGTGATATTTCAAGGGGTTCATTAAATTTAGCATAAAATCCTTTCTCTCCAGTATTTAAATGTAGCTTTATTTTGTAAACAACATATAAAAAAAGTTTAAATATGGTGTTTTATTGGTTGACCTAATTTTAAGGTATGTATTTTTACAACGAGTAGTGTTAGAGTATTTAAAGTTATTTTGAGGTATGTATTCTCCTGTCTAATTTTATAACAAAGTGTATATTTTTATTGTGTAAGGGTTTAGTTTACCTACGAAAATGAAGAGCAAATTTGGAATACATAATTAATATGCTACAAAATTCTGAAATTCTAGGTGAGGAGATTTTTTGTAAATCAAAAATCACAAAATTTTGTGGCATTTAACAAAAAATGTGAAACTAGTAAAATTTCTTTTGCATTGTTTTACCTCATGAAGTATTCAATTCAAAATCTGGAAGAAAATTCTCTTTTCCAACATTGATAAATGTCTCGCAACATTGAATTTAAAAATATCATTACAAGTTCAAAATGTTAGAAAAATGTGCCTTGTTTTTTTGCCAATGCAGCTATAGCTAGCTACTGTAATTTCTGTTTTTTTCCTATAACTAGACAGCTTCCTTCTCACGCTCTCTTTTTTGAGAGTATTATAAATTTTCCCTGTGCATCAGTAAACGGTGCATTAATTTTTACTTTAATGTCTACTAACAAACAATAAAATAATAATGTATTTACATCACTTCCACAGTGAGATATTAATGCCTATCTATGACTTTTCAAGCGTAAAATGCACAGGACAAGCACATTTTTGCTATTACGCATAATTTGTACCTTTTGGAAATTATATTTCTCTGTGTCTTACAGCAAAAAAAATTTTAAGCCCTGTTTAAGTCTTTCTGAAGATATATGATAAGGTCAAAAACATGGTTTGGTGAGCCAAACTCACTTGAGATTAAAAACAATACTAAACAAAGCATCAAAGCAGTAATACATGATTCAAAAAGAAAACAAAAAGTTCTAAGAAATTAACAAAATAAAATAGATTTTTAGTTTTATTTTATCGAATAAGTCATGGATACACTATGTGTACATTACTATCCATGTTGTCATTCAATTGGACTCATTCAAAATACTCAATATTTTTTCGATAAAAGAATACTATATACAATTATCCACTGTAGAAGGATTTTTTTGTACCATAAACAATCGTTACGTAGTTCCACCACAACTGCTGTTTCTACTACTTGATACTTCTTGTGTTGCTCTGTCAGAAATTTGTGGTGCTTTTTCCACAATATCTATTACTGTAAACCACTTTTTTTTGCTTAATTTACGACCTTCTTTAATGAGTACGTAGTCGCCTTCTCTGCAGTCATTGTTTTCATCATGTGCAAAATAGACCTTCTTGTGATTCCAATACTAAAGAAGATGAAAATTACATGAAATACGATTTGCTGCGAACGATTCATGTGTATTAGATCTAATGTGATGGTAAATTATGTGCAGTACAGCTTTCTGATGATTTGAATTTTCCTTGAGATTAAAATTAAAAAAAAATAAATCCAAAGGGATACCAAACATTAAATATCAATTTACACATAAAATCAAAAACATGCTCTTTTCAACTCAAATAAAAGATTACTTCTTGATCATGCTAAATCAAAAAGATTTAAAACAACACTTACCTTCAATATCTCTGGATGAAGCCTTAAGCTGGTGACACAAACTTTCACTGTTTTATTCATTTTTGTACCAATGACCTGACCAAGAAATTGTGCCATGTTGTTTATACTTTTAGTTAAAGTTTCTGAAATATAATTAAATGTACAATGCATTAAATAATGGATAATCACAAATTAATAACAGACAGAATGAGATAATCAACTAACCAATTTCAAAATAAGGACCAAAATAATATTCACATATAAGAATACCAAAACACTGTTTTGTTTTTAAGAAATTTAAAAAATGAATTGAGAAACATTATTTCCAAATTTTCGTTATAAACAATAATTCCCATTTTTTCAAGTTCAAGAATACAGTATATATGTGACCAATTTAATGTCCACATCCAAATAAATATCCCTACATTAATAAATAGCCAAAGTAAAACCTACGCAATGCCAATAAAATAATCTCCCATACTGAATAAATGCCTGAAGAAAAGCTGTTAACAGATGTCAAAACTTATGGTTTTAAAAGTCTCCGAAGTCTTTTCAAGGAAGGGGAGGATACATTATTACTCTTTAGGGCCTTATCATGGTTGAGGCTAACACGCCAAGAAAAACGATAAGATTTTAACCCTTTAGATTTGCTAAAACACAACATCCACTGTACAATTCTCTTCTATATTAACCACGATCAACACAAGTCTGCTACGTCCGTGAAAGTGTCAAATATAGTAAGTTTAAACTGATACTATATTGGGAGAAAACATGCAAATAATAATGTTACAATACAAAAAGAAGTGATAAACAAGCAATTCCTTAACATAAAGGACAAAAACATGGTAATTTAGCAAATACGAGACAAATGAGTGGCCTGTTATATGGTGCTACACTTCTTCAGAAGGATTTTGGTTTCGTGCATAGCAAAAAGCATAATTTATGTCCCAATTGTGCTACGTTATTGGCTTCGGAGCAACTATTCCTACTGTGCTCAAGATTTTCTTCAAAAAAATAATCTACATATATAAAAAAATAAAAAGCATACCGCAAGACATCAACTTTTATTTTTATATTTTTCAGGAACTTTAAAATTATTTAAATTTATTTGGTTTGTCTCTTTTAAGGGTACGTTATCATGCAACTTTGTTTCTTCTGTTATTTTAACTTTGTAAACATTTGAACTTTCTTGTCTAACACCTTGCAGTACACCCTGTCTTAAAAATTCATCAGTCTCCTTGGCTATTTTTATCTGTTCTAAAATTTCCGCCTGCTCGGTTAACATACGCTGGGCCAAAAAAGCCTCCTTGACTTTTCCCTTTGATTTTTCAAGTGCAATAACATCACCAGAGAATAGTTTGGATGTTGTTCGCATTAACTGTCTGTAGCATTGCAGTACCTAAAAAATATTGATAAAAATGTTGATACAGAAAAATAAAAAATGTGAATTTTTTTATATTGAAAAAATGTCTAAAAATAAGACAAAGTAGCATCTAATTATATCTAATGTTATCATGTGTTTGAGTTTTTCTTACATTTTGATTGGTTAATTTTACAAAATATATACTATGCTATATTCTTTTTCTGCCAAAAAAAGAGTGCAATTCTTACTTTTCAATTTTCCAGTGCACTGAGTACAACAATGTTTAACCCTAAAAGATGTAAGTTCTTTTAATTAAACTTTTTTGGTATGCTGCATGGCTATGGCAGTTTTTATATTGCTTTATTAGACACCTGCATGCCAAATTTTTGGGTTGCGTACCTCTCAGAATTTTAGAAGCTAAACCTTAAATTTCTGTGAAATCCTTATAATCAGGAAAATTAAATAACTTTCGCTAGGATTATTCTTAGAACTTGAAAATCACAACACAACTTTTTTTATCTGCTAAGTTTGAACACATAATTAAGTTGATTTCCCGATTTTTTTTAATATTATCCAAAAATCGAAGAAGAAAAAAAATCTCTGGTCTTTTTTTATGCGAATTATGTAAAAACTGGAAAGTATGGTAATAAACAACTTTCGGCTACTAAAAACTTTAAACAAATGATGGACTTGGGTCCAGAACTAAAGTAATTGATTTTTAAAGATTGCGGGCAAATTTCAAGCTTCTGATGGCCTCATAGGAAAAGTGTTGTCATTTCTGCTATTTTGTGTTTTTTGACATACTTTTTAAGTGTGTCTAATAGGTCTAAAAAAGACAATACATAAGTATATCAAAATTAACCTTTATCAGTCGTTAAAAATCTTCATTCATACCTTTACCGCGTCTGGAAACATCTTTAATTCGAATAATTTTCAAGGTCGCGTAAAGCCGAGAGGACTAGGTCCCAATAAATAAACATACGTCACATCATGCAGAAATTAATTATTTACGAAAGGTTATTTTTAGACTATATATCCATATTTTCTCTGTTATAACACACTTGTCACGATTTTATAGCTAAAATGCTAATATCTTTAAAAAGGCTTTTTTTAAAAAAATATGAATGAACAAAAAAACTCTGCACACTGTTTTAACAGGGTTAACCCAAGGTTCATTTAAAAACAGAAGCTGATGAAAAATTATGAGATTGTAAAAAGTTGGAGCTCGTAGAAGCCGATTTTTTTCTTGTTTATGATACATTTTTAAATAAAAATTTCTGCTGGCTCAGCAATTTTGGTGTTAAGTTAAAATCATTTTATTTAATAATAATTATGTATTAAGGCCTATATTTTTAGGAAATAGTAAAAAAAATGGTATAAATAAAACACTGAGTAAATAATTCAGCTATTTGGACAGCTAAAAAAGGGTTACTGCCACCTTAATCGCTTTTTTTTACATTCTTTTCGTCAAAAAACTTTGTCATTTGCTTCAGTAAAAAATCTTTCTTACTTTACAAGCAAATTTATTTTTATTTCACGGTTCAGCAATATCTTTCCTCTGTGCGTGCTTTTTTTCACACAAATGCAAACAAATTTTAAGTAATGTTGAAATATTCTCCATGATGGAGAACCATTGAAATACGTGATCGAAAGATTGAATAATGTTCTTGTTATGTAAGTTAGTAAAATGGGGGTATTAATATTGTATAAATAAAAATCACTCTTATATCATTATCATAAGTCATGCGTTACAGAAGCTATTGATTTTCAAGTGGTTGTTTTAAGAAAGCTGGTTTAGAAACTGCGTTATCTGCAGCCTAAACAGTAAAAAAGATTGAAAGTAGCGCTGATGTAATGATGTTAAGAAAATGGGCACATTTATCCCCTGAAAAAATCCGGCAGGTCCTTTCATCAAAAAAGCTTCTTTTTTGAAAAACAAAGAATAGAAACTGACAAGCACTACGAAAAAAACGTGTCTAACTAGATAATTTTTTTATGTGTGTTTGTATTGGAAATTGGTATAATGTTCTGCTATTTAATATAAAAATGTACAAAATATTATTTGGTTGTGTTGTGTGGGTGCAAACTATAATCGGGTACAAATAATGAAATAAGAAGAAATGAGAATCTTTGACCATGTTGACTAGCTAACAAGGCATTTTACGAACTGGGAATATTTTTTGGAACCTTATTTCCTGGAGTTCTCTTTTAACTATCTGTGAAGTGCGACGAACAAATATGAAAACTTTGATCGCTTGGTAGATCAGCACGACGTATTCTTTTGCGCCGTTTTTGTTTGAGTTCTTTCTTTTTCAAAGACAGGATTCTGTGAAAAGTAGCTTCTTTACACTTCTCTGATCGATTGGTACATCCAAACGCAGAATAACTAACCACTTTTAAAGATTTAAAGGTAAAGTACATGCGATTTAAATGTAAACTATAAGTTTAACATGAATGTTCTCTGCGCTTGCTCAAACTTTCTGCACGATGTGACATCATTATTTATAATCGGGTCCAGTCCTAAATGAAATCGCGCCTGTCTGTTTTTTTATGAGAAAAAAATTGAATATGCGAAGGGTAGTACAACAATTTTAAATAAGGAAACCAAGTAAGTTTTTTTTTATTTCTTATGCTAAAAACAAAAAAGAAAAAAGTGATTTTTACTGGAGTTCCCCTTTAATACAGCAGTGTTATGTCAGAACAAATTGCGGTGATGTTTTAACTTTGTATGGCCATGCTTTGGTGATTTCAGAAAAAATTCTTAAGATTTATATGAACTTTATAAAATACAGCAATTTTTAATCTTTGAATAATTTAATTTTATTCACAAATGAAACGAATCTGAAATAAATTAATTTTCTCCAGATGATTTCCCTCATGAACAAGATTTTCCTTCTAAAACTGTTTTAGCAAATAGAATATTGTCAAAAGAATTGTTTTCAAACTAAAGCCATTGAGTTCATTTTAAATGAATCTAAAACAATTCAAGACAAATTTAGGCCGCTTTGAGATGAATCCAAGATGAATTAAGATGATTTCTAGTGGAATTATACCTCAATGAATTCACCTTATTATGAATTTTGCAGATTCGAATAAAGCACAAGATGGTTTTTGAGGGCCGAATGGGAATGGAATTGTAGATAATCCTTAAAACAACTAACCTTTTGACATAAATACTACTTTTCTAATTAATAAATATCGCAATAGAATAGCCTCATCAAATATAACTTTGGTGAATCAAATATCCACTACTTGTTTCTTAATATTAAATATTTTTCTTGTCGGTTGTTTTTTGCCTCTTTAATTTTACATAAGAATTACTGCACCAGGAGGCATACATAGAGAGCACTAATTCAGGATAAATTATGTGCACAGATAACACCTTCAATCAATATTCCACGTATATAAATGGTTTTTCCAGACATGTAAATTCACTATATTGAAATAAAATCCAACAGACACATTAGTCTCGATGATTTGCCACAACATTATATTACTGATTGTATGTTGGTGAAAATTAATAGAGGAGTGGTAAATTAGAGATCGACATGAAGTGCAAACTTACGCATTCTTGGCACACTCCCATCCAAGAAAAAATTAGGTAAGCTAGAGTGGACTTAAAGAAACGTTAATAAAATTTGGCTAAAAGTGTTTGTCAATATACAAAACATTCTCATTTCTGGCCCAATTTCACCACTTTCCTAAAGTATAATTTATAGAGCCAACAATATTGTATTACCGTCAGTCAGGTTACAGCAATCGGAAAACCATTAAAGGAGAACCTCAGAGCTTTGTTTAAACAAGACGCAATAGTTTTTTCAAAAATAAAAGTACTCTTTCCAACTTACTAATCTTGCTAGCTACTTATTTATTTCGTCAAACAGGTCTTTGTTAGATCATACCACGCATCAGTCTTTTTCAGGAATATTTGAATCAAGTAACGCGTGCGATGTAAAACGCACGTGCAAAGGATGTTACGCGTGCGATGTTGCGCATTCATTTTGCGGCAGAAAAGTGGGGGACGTTTTGAATCGTGAACCCCAAACACGATGATCGAGCGTCTACGTATAGCGACTCTCTCAATCTCAACTTCCTTTTCTACATGTACGAAATAGTATGCATGACTATACTGTCATTTTCATAAATTTATTGGTTATTTTTCACAAGCAAATAGGCAAAAATATGCTTCGTTTTCAAATTAAAAAAAATCTTTATCCACGTGGCTTAAATAAGACTTCAAAATTCATTCAGAAAGTTCAGCTACATTGTAACAAAGAAAAAAAAATTATACCGCACGTGGGTTTCGTTTTTCAAATTGTTTGAATAACACTTGTGACATAAAGAAAAAAATCCATTAAATTCGGACCTGCTATGGTTTCCAATTGTTTTGTCAAATGAAGAAATTATCTACAATTAAATCCATGATAAAATGTCTGTTCCGCCTGTAAGTGCAGTTTTGCGGACTTGCTTCATCCGTGCTCCTTCGGCGTTCACATCTGCATTAGTTAAGAACCGCATGGCTGGATTTCTTGTGTAAGACCTGGTTACCAACGACGAAGGGGCCCGGCAAAAGAGATTCATGTCTACGTAGTTCTTTTAACTAAGTCAGGAGTCGGTGAATTAGCTAGGATGATCAGGTTGGCTATGAATAGGCTTGCTCGTGGATTAAAAGAACCAGGACTATTCAATAATTCTGAGATCTGAAAGTGGGGGAGTGTCCGACCAAGACGGAAATCTATCGGACGTTTTGTCCGACAAAAGTTTGAAACAAGCTACAGACATGTCCAGTCTCACCAATAAATTTAATTAGTTAGTTTTGCTGTCGTTAAAATCTTTCACTATGGCAAAATTTTGCCGTCGTGATTTTTGTTTTGCTGTCGAAGCTGACTTAACGGCGGAAAATTTTTGGCGTCGAACATTTTCGCTAATTCAGAGGGCTGCTTATATACTTCATCTTTAGAAATACTTGAATCTGGCCTACATACTTAGCGCAATTCTAATTCTAATTTCTCTTTTCTTTAAATCTGATAAGTCATGCAAGTTTAGCAAATTATATTCAATATTGTGTTAATCCATTTAAGTGAAGAAAAAAACTTGCAATAGTTTTTTTGAATTACAATAAAACGTTTTAATCTTGTTACGAAAAGTTTAGGATCAAAATGCTATCTTTTTACATTTGCAAAAATGTTTTTCCACCATGGCGAAAATGCTTTTCCTACAATAGTTTAAAAAAATACATAACAAATCAAAAATATCTTTTATCACAACTTTGTAAAATATCCTCAAATAATTTTTAAAAATTATTTGACTTCACACTTTGATTTGTTATCATTTAGGCTCTGCTAATTTAACCAAATTTTATACAAGTGGAGATAGAAAGAAAAAATTAGGCAGCGTTAATGTAATACACACCGACATTTTCCGTAATATATATATGCACATGCATATGCAGTTGATCCAATCAAGGATGGCCGGATTGCAAGTAAAATTAACATTATTAAAAACAAGGTTTTACAAAAAAAGACAGACAAACAAGTTTATAATACCTGTAATCTCAGTGACATTACATGAAGATGTTTCAAATAATCCAACCTATGAGAAAAAAACAGAATGTCTTAAAAAAAGTGAAAATTTGGACCAAGTGGGATTAAAAGGAACAAAAGTTGGGGTTTAACCAGCAACCATTAGGATTTAGTCAATCACTCCAACTGAGCTATCAGTTAAAAAGTGATGCAAATTTAGCTATCAGTTAAAAAGTGATGCAAATTTACAATTGAATTTTCCCTTAGTTGCCTAAAGTTGAGTTTCATTGGAAGTTTCAAAACAACAATATACTATAAATAAGTAAAACTTGTTACTCATATTATAACCAGCTATCGGTAGACAAGTAATATCATTGCAGCCAGCTGTTTTGTGAGCTTATCATCAATATACTCAGAAACAGCATTTTTTAACATTGCATACCTAAAATCTCACGAAATTGGCCTGCAACAATCGTATTTTCACATAAAAAAGTTGTGCTGTCATCAATTTAAAATATGACGGAAAAAGCTGAATGTCTTCATTAATTCAGAGGACTGCCACTCCCAGTCTCTCAGTTGCTTGCTTCATGTTTTTACTTTGAATTTACTTCTTTTGTATCAGTGCCAAAATAATCTCATGTCCTTGGTCACATAGTGTACACAAATTTAGAGCATGCTTTTTTAAATCTTTTTAGTGATTACTCAGATTGCTCATTTTGACACCATAATATGCTGCTGGTTTGCTTCTGGTTCTCTGCTTATTCTGAAGACACGTGCTAACTGTTTTATTAATTACAAGAAGACATTCCTGTAATTGTTGATTTTGGGACATTGTTTTACAACAGTACTGTACTGGAAGCAGGACAATTAACATTGTGAGGCATACCATACGCAACACGCACAATCCATGATGCTATCATGATCTTTGTAATTGCTATCATAATCCTTCTGATAGAAAAAAATTTGCAATAACATCAGGATCATTATTAAAATCAGGATGCTTTGTTCATGTTGGATAACAAACATTCCAACTAGATAAATCCATATCCGGAGTCAGAGTCTGTCCGAGGGCCACTATAATTTTAGGATTAGGATCTTGTGGAACGCCAGAAAAGCCATCTTGGGACTTATTCCAGATGATTCAGCTACAAAAGACTTGTGTAGCCGTAGCACAAGTTTTACAAGTTTGAAAAGGATTGGTTAGCTATTTAAAGGCTCTGGAAATGAGCTTATAAATATTGCCAGGTGTTAAATTTAGTATTAAAACTATAACATACAGTAATGTACAAATATGTTCACTCTTATTTATTACTACTGTTCTTCGATTGTTCTTGATTGCATACTCTACAAGCCGGGAAAAAAGATTTAAAAATAGTTTCGAATTCATAGCTAGCTATATAGAGAAAAAAACATTGATAAAAATATTTTGACAATTTCTTAGATATCGAAGAGGGTGCCGATAAGCCGCAAACGCCCGCATATATAAGGGCGAGTTCGGGCGACTTTTTGAATTAAATTGGCGGTTGTCGTCAGAAACCGCCCGCACTTTCCCAAACTCGCCCGGAACATTCCCGAAATGCAATTCCTTGTAACATACCATGCGGACGATAGTAGGAAGAAGGCGCTTGAAGATAAAGGAGTTAATAAAGTTTATATATAAGTTATTTATCAAGTAAATCTTATTATAAACTATCAAAAACAGTTCTTTTAAGAACTTCGCTACCAGATAGTAAGTTTACTTTAATTTTTATAGTTTTTTGAATCATTAGTGTCTGTTTTTCTTTTCTTTTTCGGGCATTGTTCGGGTCTATACGGGGTTTTTCAGGCAAATATTTGATTTTTTTTCAAAACGCCGAATTTGCCCGAAAATGCCCGCACTTTTTACGGCGTATGCGGCTTATCGGCACCCTCGTAGATATCGCTGCACAAGACATTTTTGCGAAGCGAAATTGTAGAGCACGTTTACTACGCGAAGTACACCAAGAGAATTATTGAGATTCTCAAAATTTCGATAGAAAAAAAATCATATAAAATCAGCGTAAGGAAATATGACTGATATTTTTTCACGAAAAGGTAGGTTATTTTTTTGTCTACTAGAACAAATAAGTTTGGACCGAGCAGCTGTAATAAAAGTTAGCTAAAAATGCCAATAAATAGGCTTTGTACCTACCCCCCGTCTTTCGTACCCCCCGTTATTTCCCGATTTTCCGTTTGCCGGAAGCGAAAGACTGGGAAGTACACTCAAGCAATCAGAAAACGGCTATCGGCTAATTTGAATTATCGTGTATTTTACAGACCTAACACAAATACATAGTTTATACCAAGTCCTGATAATAATTGGCTTAGCTGGCATGCTATTTCTCTTAATATTTCGAGTTGGAAAGATTGTACCTTTTCTTTGAAGGCACACTATATTAATTTGAACGTTTATAATGCGCAAAAACGTGTTATATTTATGGCGTCATTAAAAAGAAGATTTTAAAGTACCAAATTATCAGCTTGAATTGGCATGTTTATGGTATCCTTTTCATACAGCAGAAGAAAAGTGAGTTGCGAAGGTATGGATGATTTGAAAGTTATTTTTACGTTTTTTCCTTGGTTTGATGTAGCTAGCTAACTAAATTACTTTGTGGTGCCTGTGGCCGCCATGAAAATATTTTTTGCTGTCATCCTTCAATGGAATCATTAGCTAGCTAGCTACCTCTAACTTACAGTCAGAAGAAGAAAATTCAATCCATAAAGTATTAACAAAACTCTTTCTTTTTAAATTTTATTATATATACAATTTTTAAATATTTCCTAAAACTCAAGTTGCTTCTTTTTTTTGTTGTATCGTGGAAATAAATTTAAGTCACCAATCCAAAACTAACAGGGGAAAATATACACGAGGGTGCCGATAAGCCACCAATGGTTCAAAAAACTATAAAAATTAAAATAAACTTACTATGTGGTAGCGAAGTTCTTAAAAGAACTGTTTTTGATGGTTTTTGATAAGATTTACTTTATAAATAACTTATATATGAACTTTATTAACTCATTTCTCTTCAAGCGCCTTCTTCCAACTATCGTCCGCATGATGGTATGTTACAAGAAATTGCATTTCTGGAATGCTCCGGGCGAGTTCGGGCGATTTCGGAGGACAACCGCCAATTTTATTCACAAAGTCGCCCAAACTCGCCCTTGTATATGCGTGCGTTTGCGGCTTATCAGCACCCTCTTAAATATACCTCTTCATTCTTTAAGGTATTTGCTCATTTGTGGTTAAAAACTTTTGTACTGTTGCTACTAGCGTCTTTTTACTGATATATGTTCTAAATATGAACTATTTTATCAAACGGTGCCTTTACCTGGAAATTCTACTTTGTTTACCTACTTTCGCATGTTGTTAAATTCTTCAACACTCGAACCTCGCAATAATTTTTTCAAGAAGTGAGCTATGTGCGACGTGTGAAGTCACGAATGACCAAGTGGACTTTTGTTAGATAATGGTGGCAACCGTTAATGTAATTATTGTTTTTGGGAGATTAAGTTTGGACATATATAGTCAAGTCTGGTAATAAATACGCATTTACGGAAATTTAAAGCATAAATGTGTTTAAAATCGCTAACCAAAAATAAATAATATTTTAAAACGCAAGCAGTTTAGTTACTTTAAGATTCCAATTATTAGAATTTGCCCCCGTCTTGTATTACTCCTTTAAGTTGAGAAAAACATTGCGTATCTTTCAACTTCCCTCGCCATTAGAAAATACGCCGGTTGCCGTTAAAAAAATTCGCATGCGTACTTTATTCCGGTTGAGCGGATATTTAACTGGTCAAATAATTAAACAAATACGCGCTTCCAATTGAAAACTACGCACGGTCGATATTCTAGTTTTTCTTGATTAAATCACTTGTTTTGTGTTTGAAATTGTTTTTTTCTTGTTATAGGTAAAAAAATAAACAGTTATGATAATAAAAATCTCAGTTTTGGGAAACAAAGAAGTTAAAAATGCAGTCATTTGACGAGGAGATAGTGTTTTAACTTGGACACGCATATTACACCTCGATCATAATCAATTGTTTTCTGTCTATATTTTTCACTCTATTAAAAAACATTTCGACGTTTGGATAACCAGGAACACTCCATTTGTTTCCTCGCTCTGGATACACCTCCAAAGGACCAGCTATTACATCGTGGACCTTAAAAAGTGAAATATCCCGCATGGTTCCTGTATACGACTCTAATATTGTACCGCTCCCAACATGTGGCTTCAGACAGTCGAATTCAATACCACATGCTGGACCATCTGCGTCTAAAAGGAATCGAGTGGTGGCTTTTCCAATGTAAAGAGAAGCGGCTGGCGTTCTTTTCTTTACATTTGCTGACTCGGGTTTAAAGACGAGAGCAAACCATTTCCCAACAATCTCTTCCTCCTGAGTTGGTGGTGATAACCACTTCCATAATTTAACAAGTCTTGCTTCGTCTTCTTCCTCGTCAGCATAATCTTCTTCCTTATCTGTATCTTCATCCTCGTCCTCAACTATCTCCTCATCTGTTACAGATTCTATGTCACTATCCTCTTTATCCTTTTCCTCGATCTTTCGACGCTTCGGGGTTGGTTTTTTAGTTTCTTTTTTCTCTACCAACTTTTGCAAATAATCATTGGTGGACATCACTTTTGTTTTCCAATCAACTTTTCGGCGAACTGGCTGTGTCTTCTCAACTGGACCCTTAATTGAAGATAGCAGCTTTTCTTCAAATGTTGACGGAGGATCATCCAGTACCCATTTGGGCACCCAAACCTTTCCAGGGTAGGGCAAAGGCTTAGGCCCAATTAACTTCGATACTTCGCAACAGTGATTATCAAATGCAGGAAGTATTGGCGTCGATTGATTGGTGCTTGCAGTTGAAGGAGCGTCAGTAAAGGATGCTGAAGGAGCGTCAGTAAAGGATGCTGAAGAAGCGTTAGCAAGAAATGGCGATTGTGTGGTGTCGATTGATTGCGTTGGCGTTATCACGGCATTTACATTCGTTGGCTCTTTTATTTTTTTTGGCGTATTTGGAGCGCGAGCAAGTTCTTCCATAACGTCCTCTGGTTTTCCCATTTCACACCATCTTCTATATCTTTTAAGTAACCGTGGGTCAAATCTTTTCTCCGGGTACTTCGTTCTGTCGATCGGAAATATACCTAGATTAAAAACAAGTTGAATGTACTTTTCCACATTTCACAAGAGGAGAAGTAGTTTCGATTTTTTAGCCTAATGAATGTAAAAGAAAATTCAGAAACGGGACTCGTAAGTTAGTTTTAAAGTGTTCAACAATTTTAAATTTTAATCACGGTGGTTGCTTCTATATAAGGCAAACATGTTTTCGAATTACTTACTGTTTTTGACATTTTGATCTTATTTCGTTCGCGTTTAAAAGAAAAAGAAAATGTTTTTTGAATGCATGTGAGCAAATCTATGGTAAATTTAGATCCCAGGCTCTAAAACAAAAGAATCAGTGTTGTCCTATTGATTAAATGAAGAAAAGACTAATAAAATATTCATGGCGCATATTGCGCTTCAGGGTGCGTATTTTTAAAAAAAAATCACCCATTTAAAAATACGCATCTATTTTTCAAAAAGCCAATGCGGGGGAGTGTTTATTTTCTTAAAATAGTCAAATATGAAGTCTCTGCGGGTAAGAAAAAAATTTAGTTTTTAAAATGGTACCGCTTAGCTGTGCTTACACGCTACTTGTATTTAGCCATGCTGTGCGTATTTCTTTGTGGCGGAATCAGATAACGTTTTTACATATTGAATTACAAAAAGGTTAGTGGTAAATGATTCAAGAATAAGTAATTAATAAACTGTCACTTGCATGTATTATTATCAAAAGTGATAAAAAATAACAAAACACAGTGTTTTTATGTTCTTTTCTACTTTTTCTTGAGTGAGTATTTTTTCATGGTTTACATTGATGCGTATATTTTCGGAGACTTGACTATATATATAAAAATATTTAAAAAAGATAAAAATATTTAGGGCTTCATCATTTTCTTTACAACCCTATGTTTTTGCATTGTGTTTCATGAGCTTACAATAATGTGGTATAGCTAAGTTATGATACGTAAAAACTACTCTTGAATGACCCTTTAAGAATGTGAAACCACATAATAGACCTTAATCAAATTTCGTGTTTTTCGTAACTTTTGTGTTCAGTATGGTAGATTAGTGTGCGTGTCAACTGGCCAAAAAAGCCATAAGTATGAGGGCAAGCTTGGGCAAATTTTTAAATACAATTTGTACTTTCCAAATGAATAACAGTGCTTTCAATTCTGTTGTCTTGGCCACAAAAAGTAGTGATCTATATTTTATGTGGTTAGCCTCATTAATTCCAATAAATTTACCCTGTCAATTTTTTTCCAGACGGTTCTAGAGCGTTAAAAAGCTTCCATTTGAGCTACAGAAATCTTTTAAATTTCTGTTCAATAAGCAACAACTGTTACGTGGGATTGAACCCATATGAATATGAAGTGAACGCTCTACCGACTGAACTACCAATCCCCAAAAGAAGACAACCCTCAAAATGACTTTATTAATTATATCAAGAATATTGTATCTAGTAAACACTTTTTGATCACTCTGTCCCAAAAAATGATATATATTTGTAGTTTAGAAATTTAGCTCTACATATCGTCCCTCAAAGACACTGGATTTTAATGTATTTAGAGACTTTGCTATATACAGTACAGTCCAGATGTAAGCGTACGCGTATGCTCAACTTGCAAAAATAATTGCTTTCATTCAAAAAAATGGATAGCGAGTTCCTTTCAAGTTGCGCGAAAATAATTGCTTCGTGTTAAAAACAAAAGCATAGCAAGAAACATTGTTTAAAAACAATACTCTGCGCGAGAAAAAATTAAACACAAAGGCCATTGAATTTTTATTTTTTTAACAACGAAACTAATTATAGTAAACGCGATTTTAATCTCGATACATTTAAAAAACACAAGCTCCTTTAAAAACAACAAATCCAATGAACTAAATATTTAAAACAAACTAATGCTACTTTTAAAACTTTTAGTGATATTTCTTTATCGTCGAAACATATTTTTTAACATGCAAAACTTTTAAAAGTTCTTTTTATAAAAAGCAACGTTTAACAACGCAAACGGAAAAACCCTACATTCGGGATAAGATTTCGAAAACAAATTAAATTTTAATACTGAAGAAAGAAAAAATATAAAAATATAACTTTTGACGTTCTGAAAAGATCAAAACACTTATTGTGACACATTTTTATAGAAAGTTTATAGAAGTTATTTATTTTCTTTAAAAAAAGAAATTTTTAGAAAACTCTTGACGTTGTATGAATTTTTTTTCTTTGAAAAAACCGAGACTGAACAATCTCGCAAGATATATAAAATATATAATATAAAAAAAACTTTTTTAAAAGAAAATAAGACCTGTTTTTACAAGAAAATATTTAATATTTACAACATTTAAAATCAATGTTTTAAGATTATTTGAATTTTATAACATAATTATTTCTATCTCTTAAAAGATTTAAACAATGCTTCCAACAAACAATGCTTCTCGCTGTCTATTTAGTTTTCGCGCAAATCCTTTATTTAATAAAACTATCAAACAATGGCTCGCCGTATCACATTTCTATTGCCGCTTTTCATTCTTAAATTTTTAAAATGCGATCTAAAAAAACATTTCTATCGCCGTTTTTCGTTCTTAAACTTTTAAAATGCGATCTAAAAGAACATTTCTATCGCCGCTTTTCGTTCTTAAATTTTTAAAATGCGATCTAAAAAAACATTTCTATCGCCGTTTTTCGTTCTTAAATTTTTAAAACGCGATCTAAAAAAGCTTTTCTATCAAAATTAAAGTTTAACTTTGTTAAAATATAATTATTTCTATCCTTAAAAGCTTTATTTAACCCGCGCAACCAACAAGGCCTTCTCGCTAGTTTATTTAGTTTCCACGCAAAACTTTTATTTAATAATGGCTCTTCGTGTCACATTGATAGAGTTGGTAACATTTGCAAATATGCTATTGGGAATAATTATGTTCACACTATATAACAATAGTTACGCGCAGTTATAATAAGTTATTTTTCCTTCAAGAATCTTTTGTTTATTACGCGCATGACTTACAAGACTCGCAAGATAATTAATAAGAACAAAAGACAAACAACTACCGCCTCCGAGAAAAAGGTGTGAAACTTGAGCGTACGTGTACGCTTACATCTGGACTGTACTGTATATAATATAATATACTATATAAAAATGTTTTCTGTTTCTTTTTAGATTGCGTACAATTAGAGCAAGGAGAGATGTTATCTTTCAATATTTGAGATAAAAAGAAGAAAGCGAAACCTCACACCGCGTTGTTATTGTTTTTCTGTCAAAAATTTGAAGCTGTTGTATAAATCTTGATAAAGTTAATAAATTGTTTTCGTTTCTGTAGATTGTTTGTTTTTGTTTATTGTTTCCCGTGAGTTTTCGAAACTCATTGCAGCAGATTCCGTGGCTTCAAGAAATCGGTTTTCATAACTAGTGCCGTTATTTTTATGTGAAAAAAAAACAACCCACAAGCTGCTTCGTTCGCCTTCTCACCCCCGAAATCGTTAACGCGAAAGTCTCTATTATTATCTGCATTCCGAGTATTATTTTCTGGTTGAAAGAGTGTACCTTACGACGCGCATCCCCTTAATTCGTGACATTTCGGCACACTACAGATTGCACAACTCGATGTATTGCATTTCTTTCAGAATAAGGGTTTTAACTTTATAAAAGTATAACTTTGCATGGATTTTTGGCGCTAAAAGCTTCGTCAATGTTGGATTTACGTCGGCCAACACTGATAATATTGTGATTATTATCAATATTCAATTTTATAATTCTGTGAAAAGAGGTTTTACGAAATTTCTCAGTAATCGTTTTTGTTTAGTTTCGCGCAATCTGTGAAGGGTCTCTGTGAAGGGTCTCTGTGAAGGGTCTCTTTAAGAGACAAGAGAGGAGTTGAACGTCCTCCACCATACCTTAGTTTAAAGGGGCGATTGTGGAAGTCCCATGAAATGCCACATAGTGATGGTGTCACTTTAAAAAACACCAAGTCCGGTCTGTGAACGGTTGGCGCTAGGAAGGGCATCCAGCTGTAAAACAATGCCAAAACTCTTTATTAATGGCCGTAAGAATAGTTGATCAGACAAACTGCGTAAACGGGGCTGGAACTCTAAGGAGTGAAGGTGTCGCGCACGGTAGGACAGATGTCAGGTGTGAGCATCGTCAGACCGTTACCCAGCTATCACATCACAAGGTAGATAACACTAGGTTGAGGATGGCTAGTGTAAATGTTGGTACTCTGAGAGGTAGAGCAGGTGAAGTAGTTGAAATGTTAGAACGTAGATCTGTTGATATGTGTTGTGTTCAGGAAGTCAGGTGGAGAGGAGCTTCAGTGAGATTTGTGGAAGGTAGGAGGGCAAGGTATAAGCTTTTTTGGATTGGTAATAGTGATGGATATGGAGGAGTTGGCATATTCGTTGCAGAGAAGTGGGTAGAAAAAGTAATAGATGTTATGCGTGTTAATAGTCGTATTATAGTGATAAAGTTTTTGATAGGTAATAGGATTGTCACTTTTCTGTCAGTTTATGCTCCACAGTGTGGACTCAGTGAGGAAGATAAAGATAAGTTTTATGATGAGTTAATAGCAGTCACATCAAAGTTTGGAGACACTGAACTTGTCATGGTGGGTGGCGACTTTAATGGTCATGTTGGGAAGTCATCTGAAGGTTATAGAGGTGTGCATGGAGGCTATGGATTTGGGAGCAGAAATAAGGAAGGGGAGAGATTGCTTGAGTTTGGAATGGCAACGGACATGGTGGTTTGCAACACATCATTCAGTAAGAGACAGAGTAGGCTGATAACATATGAGTCAGGTGGTTGTAAGACACAGATAGATTACTTCCTGGTTAGAAAGTCAGACAAGAAAGTGGTGAAGGACGTGAAAGTTATATCGGGGGAAGAGTGTGTTTCCCAGCATAGGTTGCTGGTTTGTGATATTATCTTGAAGAGTGTTAAAGAAGCCAAGGGAAAGTACAGGCCCCGTCGAAAAGTCTGGAAGCTGAAGGAAGAGATTGTAGCAAGACAATTTAGTGCAAAAGTTCAGCAGTTAGCCAACAATGGTCAATGTGATAGTGACAATGTTGAAAGTACTTGGACTACTTTGAAGAATTGTCTTCTAGAAGCTTCTGATGATACCTGTGGGTGGACGAAAGGACCAGCTAGACATAGACAGACCTGGTGGTGGAATAATGAGGTTGACCAGTGTATAAAGGAAAAGAGGAAACTTTGGAAAGAGTGGAAGTCAGGTGGTAGTAAAAATATTTACTTAGAAGCTAAGCGTCGTGCTCGTACAGCAGTGTATAAGGCAAAATCAGAAGCAGAGAGAAACAGATTTGCAGATGTGTTAAGAAGGGAAGACCAGCGCAATGAGGTATTCAAGATAGCAAAGCAAATGAAGAAGACTAATCAAGATGTTGTAGGTGAGAAGTGTATACGTAATGATGAAGGTGTTTTGGCTAGCACAGAGGAGGAGAAAAGGGTAGCTTGGAAGAATTATTATCAGAGGTTGCTTAACACTGAGTTTGATTGGGATGAGGATAATTTGTCTGAAGATGATGTTGTAGAAGGGCCAGCTATGCAGATCAAGACAGAATGGGTAGTGGAGGCTATTAGGAAATTGAAGATTGGCAAGGCTGCAGGAGTATCAGGTATTGTTGCAGAGATGGTAAAAGCATCTGGATATATTGCAGTTGAGCTTATTACAAGTCTTGCTAACCAGATTATAAAGGATGGTGCTATTCCGAGTGAGTGGCAGTCGAGTGTAATAGTGAATTGTTTCAAGGGCAAGGGTGATGCATTAGAAAGGGGTAACTATAGAGGTTTGAAGTTGGTTGATCAAGTAATGAAAGTTATTGAAAGAGTGATTGATAAGTTACTTAGAGAAAGGATTGATATTGATAAGATGCAATTTGGTTTTGTTCCAGGGCGTGGCACTACAGATGCAATATTTTTACTCAGACAGCTTC
Organism: Hydractinia echinata; assembly: GCA_030067915.1. Lineage (NCBI taxonomy): Eukaryota > Metazoa > Cnidaria > Hydrozoa > Anthoathecata > Hydractiniidae > Hydractinia > Hydractinia echinata. The sequence goes on from JASGCC010000001.1 coordinate 4,111,445, forward strand.
AGGAAAAGTATTTAGGAAAGAGAAAGAATCTCTATTTTGCCTTTGTAGATTTAGAGAAAGCTTTTGATAGAGTGCCACGTAAAGTTATTTGGTGGGCTATGAGAAAATTAGGTGTGGATGAGTGGCTAGTTACGATGGTACAGTCTATGTACAGCAATGCTAGAAGTCGTGTCAGGATTAACGATTCACTTAGTGATGAATTTAGTGTAAATGTTGGTGTACATCAGGGTTCTGTACTTAGTCCTTTGTTGTTTGTTCTAGTCTTAGAAGCGCTGTCGATGGAGTTCAGAACAGGTTGTCCATGGGAGTTATTGTATGCAGATGATTTGGTTATCATAGCAGAGTCGATGGAAGAATTAGTTGAAAAGTTTGAGAAGTGGAAGAAAGGACTAGAAGAGAAAGGGCTAAAGGTAAACACAGCAAAGTCTAAAGTCATGATTAGTAGCATTGCAGCCAAGTGTGACCTTGTAGTTGGAAAGTGGCCTTGTGGAGTTTGCAGGAAAGGGGTTGGTAGTAACTCAATTTTTTGTCAGACTTGCAAGCATTGGGTACATAAGAGGTGCAGTAGTATTAGTGGAAGGTTAAGAGCTGACATTCAGTTTGTATGCAAGCGTTGCAAAGGTGAGATTATAGAGAATGAATTATTTCCAGCTTTAATGATGTACAACAGTGGCTCGTTAGAGATAGTTGAGAACTTCTGTTACTTAGGTGATATGTTGGGCAGTGAAGGGGGTGTTGGAAGAAGTGTTACTTGCAGGATAGGTTCTGCTTGGAAAAAGTTCAGAGAGTTACTTACTTTGTTGACTAGCAGAGTCCTGTCAATTGAGGTAAAAGGTAGGTTGTATGAGGCCTGTGTAAGAAGTGTTATGTTGTACGGTAGTGAGACATGGGCAGTGAAGCAGGAAGATCTTGACCGTTTAGAAAGGAATGATATGAGAATGGTTAGGTGGATGTGTAACGCCAGTCTGAGAGACAGAAAGAGTTCAGATGAGCTAAGAAGCAGGCTAAGTCTCCGTAGAATTAAAGATGTTATCCAGATAAGAAGATTGAATTGGCTGGGGCACTTGGAAAGAATGGAGGAGGATAATTGGGTAAGAAAGTGTAGAGACTTGATAGTTCCTGGGGCAAAGCCCAGAGGCAGACCGAGAAAGACTTGGCAGGAGGTTATAAGGACAGACTTGATACAGAGGAAGTTGAGTTTAGATCTAACACAGTCTAGATCAGATTGGAAGAGGGTCATTAATATACCCCGTCCAACCCATGCTAGCATGGAAAACGGACGTTAAGCCGAGAATGATGAATGATGATGAATCTAAATTTCTCGTACCTTCTGAAAAGAAATATTCCGCATATGTATATTGTATTTTTGCCAAAAAATCACTACTTTTGCGCAACGAGTTGTTGTTGATCCGCGGTGAGTTTATTTTACAACCTCGTCCCCAGGGTTTTCTACGTCTATGATATTCAGTTTTGGTGTATTCCCAGATATCAGCCGCAGTAAGATGTTAGCACCTGGCCGTGTTATATCAAAGAGAAAAAAAAACACTAGGGACAACTATTGGCTAGTTTCAATTTTTTCTTGCAACTTGCGTAATGCTTCGCAACCTTTTTTTTAATTTCTAGTGTAAATTTACTGGCATTTTAAGCAACTTTGAGGTTAAAAGTGTGAGTACACCCCAGTAGTGCACACGTCTACAAAAAAAATTTAAAAAATGCAAACACAAAAATAGCTATGTATATGGGCCTTGAACATACCTAGCTGGCTAGCTAGATAATTATCAATCTCATTGACATTGCTAATAATGGCTAGCCTAACAACATTAACTTCTCAGGGGTCTTTCCTGATTGGCTGAAGTGCTAGCTAGCTTAGCTAGCCCAGCTATTTTTAAAATTGTCAGAAAAAAGAAACATAAGTATGGAATCAACGAAAAGCATACTTGGTTAATATGCGATATTTCTTTGAGATACAAAACAAAGACAACGCAATGTTATAAAATTAAAACAAAAACTTACTTTGGTCGCTTTCCTTCGGCCGTCAAGGGTTTAGCCTTATACTGTTTAGACAATCGCTAGTTTTTGAGTCAAGCTAGATATGCGTAAAAAATTAAATGTTATCTAATATCTATTTTGTTTTATGTGCAAAAAATCTGGCAGATATGTCACGGACTTAAACCTCAGTTTCAAATCAACTGGGGACTGGCTGACATTAACATTGCGCAATTATTTAAACACCCTCAAGGCCACCATCCAAATTATGTTATGTTCGCGTCCTGAAGACCCTGCAAAAATGAGTCGGTCGGTCGGTCGGGCTTATTTTTCCCCGGGATTTTCAGATCGAAACAAGTAAATTTGTTCCCATTTCCTCTCGCTGCCCTATGAACTGTCAGTATAGCTCTCGTACTCTGTGCGGGAGACCGGGGTTCGATTCCTCTTGACGGCGATTCAACATGGGCGAGTGAATGTTACCATAGCCCGGGTTAACCCAAGCCATGTGAGGGAAATTGGGTAGATGGCCCACTGTGTGGGCCGTTGGATGTTGCCGGGAGTTGTCTAGTAGAGCGCGGGTCCTTATTGGGTTTGCGTAGCTCAAAATGAGCATTAAATACTCTGGGACTCTCCATCTAAGCCATGGCCCCTCCTGGAAATAATAGACAGGGTATATCCCTCGATATTTGTGAGGCTAGCCATGTAAAATATGCATATCTATCTATCTAGCCACAGGAGTACCCTAAAGGAATTAATTTTTACGGGAATTTATTTTCGTGAGTTTTTGTCAATTTTGTGAAAATTAGTTCTTGCGAAAAAATTTTTTTTTTTTTTAAAAGTATCTACCGAAAATATTTTTCCGTTTTTTTTCTGACTTACCAACTCGGGTTTTTATTACCAAAAGTGAGTCGGTCGGGGGACGCAAACATAACATATTCTTTATGGCGGCCCAAAGGCTCCCCATTGATAGTTATTAGTGATAGGATAACTACTGATGTATATAGCTACATATAGCTAGCTAGGAAGAAAATCCATCTGTCACATGCTCAATGTGCAGTCTTGGTCATGAATATTTGCACCCACGTGCGGTGGTACGTACGCCTACACTAATACAGGCGTGCGATCAGTATCGCACGCCTAGCTTATGATTTTGGCGTGCAATTATTACATTCAGGAGATCGGCAGCGCAGAGTTTTTGAAGCATTGTTTTTTACTTTTTATTTGCTTATTTTTCGTTTGTTGACTTATTTATTTCAGCAACAAGATGTTTACAAGCCCAGTCCTCAGCCCTTAAAATTAGCGTCGGCATTCAGTACTGCCGACGTAAATTGCCGACGTAAAATACAAAGATACCGTAGTTGCGTCGGCAAAAAATTGCAGACATAATTTTGTTGTGAAATTTAAATGAATGGTGTTATTATGAAGAACGTAAGGTATAGAGAACATTAAAGTCGGCCCCTTTCCTTCATGCTGACACTCTTATGCTCGACTGGTGCATTACACTGAGACTCGAACGAAAGACGGAAGACCATTTGGAACCATGTCACAAGTCAGTCCGACCTTCATCGTCACAGAGAATACTGCGAGAAGAGTGCGCACCCATGCAAGTTAAATACAACCAGAACATGGGAGAGGTTAGGTGTCCTGTACCTTAATACAGCTTTCGGACGAATGTTCTCGTGATGTAATACCAAAGAAAAAACATGTTCAATAAAGTTTAAAAAATCTTTTTAAAAGGGGAAAGAGAAGTCAAATATGTTTAGTAATAATAATCGAAGAAATTGTATATCGTATTAAAAAGAAGTCCATAAGTTCTGTCTCCCACACGACACAGCAGGCAATAAGTCAGCCCTGCCCTCGGTTTTGTGAGAAGAGATGTTCTGCAAAGACTCTAACAATTGAGTCTCCTGTACAGTTTTGCTTTGCATTGAACTGTGCCTGTGACAAGCATTTTCGAAGCATGTCACCGGCGACTTCTGCGATATTCAACTTAATGATGCCCTGACCTTCGGTTCGTAAATAGCACGTGTACAACTTACTTCCTAATCAGTTTATCTTAAAACACAGAGAGCTACAGTACAGTCTGAATGTAATCTACCGCGGACGCGGAACTCGCATGAATAGTTACACAGAACAATAACATTGCGATAGCTTTTGTTTTTTTAAGAAAATAATTGCCTCGCTGATAAATAATGACCCCACGCGATCGATTGTTTAATCACAATAGGTTGCAAGATCAATTTTAGCAATCTATTTTGCGCTAACTCTTTTGAAATTTTTAATTGCAGTAATTAAATATAAAAGTTATCTCCACGAAAGATCGTGTGTCCCACGATTATTTTCGCGAGCTCCACGATTTTTATAGCCGGTATAATTTTTTTTTTTTTCTTTTCAAAAAAGTCTTTCATTAAAGTTAATTTGTTTGTTTCAGGTTTTATCAAGTTAAAAAAGCATATTCGTAGTTTTTGCTTGGTGTATACTTTTTCGTCATGGACGCGATTGTATTTTTCCGAAATGTCATTTGTCTAGAAAAGTTAAATTTGTCTGCGGCGATAGAAATGCTTTTTTAGATTGCATTTTAAAAGTTTAAAAACGAAAAGCGACGATAGAAATGTTTTTTTAGATCGCATTTTAAAAGTTTATAAATGAAAAGCGGCGATAGAAATGTTTTTTTAGATGGCATTTTAAAAGTTTAAATACGAAAAGCGGCGATAGAAATGTTTTTTTAGATCGCATTTTAAAAGTTTATAAACGAAAAGCGGCGATAGAAATGTTTTTTTAGATCGCATTTTAAAAGTTTATAAACGAAAAGCGGCGATAGAAATGTTTTTTTAGATCGCATTTTAAAAGTTTATAAACGAAAAGCGGCGATAGATGTTTTTTTAAATCGCATTTTAAAAGTTTAAGAACGAAAAACGGCGATAGAAATGTTTTTTAAGATCACATTTTAAAAGTTTATAAACGAAAAGCGGCATTTAATAGTTGTGAACAATGCTTCTCGTATGTTTCTTAAATTAAACTCGCTGGAATCTTTTTAAGTAATTAAATCAACAATACATTCTCGCGCAATGTATTATAAAACTTAGCGAAATATTTTTATTATTTAATTACTTCACGCTAATACTTAAGGGAATAGCTTATCAATACATTTACACAATGCATCTCGCTATTACAAGAAATATAATTGCTCCGATATTTCTTCGTGAGCGCATTGTTTTTTAACACGCAAATATAAACTCGCAAAACCCTTAAGGGATTTAATTATAACAAAAGACAAACGACTGCCGTCCTCCATGCAAAGGTGTGATATTAGCGTGTACGCGGTAGATTACATTCAGACTGTACTGTATAAACTTATAAAATGCGATCTAAGAAAACATTTCTATCGCCGCTTTTCATTTATAAACTTTTAAAATGCGATCTAAAAAAACGCTTAATTACTGCAATTAAAAATTTCAAAAGAGTTCGCGCAAAATAGATTGCTAAAATTGATCTTGCAACCTATTGTGATTAAACAATCGATCGCGTGGGGTCATTGTTTATCAGCGAGGCAATTATTTTCTTAAAAAAACAAAAGCTATCGCAATGTTATTGTTCTGTGTAACTATTCATGTGAGTTTCGCGTCCGCGGTAGATTACATTCAGACTGTACTGTAACTTTATGGTTTTGACGTGATGTGTTTTATGATAAAAATAGTTGCATTTACTTGTTGACTTGTCTCAGATGCAGTTATTGGTTGCTTTCCGTAATATATAATCCTTTAACCCTATTCAGTCTGGGGTATTTTTAACATATGACGAAGGAGCTGCCCCCCTCTGTAAATATTATACATATGCTATTCCAAATGGTTGCCAAATAAGAGTTATATACAGGGGCAGATTTAGGATTTTTTTTGACTGGTGTAAAATAGTCTCAGGGGGGCTTAATTGCTTGTCAGCGAGATCAAAAACAACTGGGGGTTTGGAGGGCGTTTTGAGCCCCACTCCCGTCGTTACTAAAACACGGAACAAGCGGAACAACCCAAGAACAAGCGGAACAACCCCGGAACAACCCAAGAACAAACGGAACAATGCGAGAGCAAGCCGGGACAGACAGAACAACCTAATAACGGCTAGGAAGTGAAGTGGCTTTCGCAAAATGGTGTTTTTTGAACACAGTAGAATTTTTTTCGCCACTTGATACAAGGTTATTGAACATGACGTCTAGTATAAATTTACGGAGCTTTATCCTTCCTACTCTTTTAAAGTGTACTTATTTTCGCACATGTTGCTTCGGGAGTATTGTTTGGTTTATAGTCTTCTTTAAAAAAACGCTGAGTATGCAAGTGCGTAGAACGTGAGAATTAAAAAAAAGGAGAAGATAAGAGAACAACTAGAGAAATATATATCTGCAAAAAAACTATGTACATTTTTGAGTAGTATGGAAACATCTACGTAAAAACTATTCCTAGAGGAAACATGTAAGAACTCGAACTGTTTTTTACTGTTATTGTCTTTAGATACTGCAGTCACATTGAGACAGAAAAACAATGCAAGAGGTATAAAAGTAAAGAACAGGCCTTCAAAATATCATAGAATCATGAAATGAATCATTAGTACGAACAAACCAAAAAGCATGCGATAAAAAAACGCATATCACAACATGAAAAATAATACGAACAATATGAAAAGTAACTAATATAATACGAACAATATCAAAAGAAACTGAAAAAAGGAACAAAAGAATGTGTTACAAAAATTTACTCCAATAAACAGCCAGTGTCAATGAACTTTTTCTCTGACCCTGATGGTAAATGCTGCAATGTTACACGCAACACAGTTATCATACTGAACTTGAAGTTTTGCTTGAATTCCAGAAGACATGAGCGAAGATAATGAATGTATGCATTTCCATGATAACTCACTTGTTTGCCTTGTTTATTGGTATAGTCCCTATCACCTTCTGTTTTAACAAGAACACAATCCAACTTAGTGAACAATCTTTGACAACTGTGACATCGCTTAACAGATAAAGGACAGTTTTTCTTATCATCCCTATGTACAAGTTGAAACACTTTATCAACAAAACGGTCTGGATTTAATGGATCAAATTCGACATTTGATGACTTTGATGACGAAGGCAAGACTGTCCGGGTTGTAGATTTTGGATCCTTTTGTCTGGCTAATTTCAATGGTGACACTTGTTCACAGACAGCAAAAATTCTATTCATGAACAATGCAGGTTCAGGATTTTCAACTCTTCGAGATTCTCTTGGGGCTTTCTTCAGGCCAGCTACAGATGGCTTTTTATAAAGTTGAGCTGATTTTGGAATAAACTTCATAAAGACATCCACATGCTGTTGTCTTCTAACCGGACTCCATTGATTCCATTTAACATGTTCGACAAAGAATTGCTCATAGCCAACAGCAAGACGGTATCTACCAACTCCTCTCAGTGCCCTGACTGCTTCTGTGTAGAACTCGGCTACCCATTCTGACAAAGCTTCATTTACTGATGTTATATTCGATGATGTTAATTCATCTACTAGAAACTTTTTCTGTAGGCGGTGAGCACTCTCCAGACCATTCGAATAAAATCTACCAGAAATATTCAGACATGACCTTGCATCAAGTACCAGATTTTGTTTGAATTTCAGCGATCGATGTTTCAAAAACCAAGAATGAAAACCAGGAACCAGATTTTCCCAAACAGATTCAATACTGATTACTTTTGCATCAAAATCGTCCGTATCTTCGGCATCTGCTAAGCCCAACTGCTCCACTAATCCAACGTTTGTACCATAAATATCTGCCATAATTCTGTCCACACTCCGTTTATTCGCACCAACGTTTTGTAACTGTCGGATATCAGCTTTTTGCAAATGTTCTGTACAATACAATCTCTTTGCATTGACAAATACATCGGCCAATCCAGAACCCACAGCCTCATCTAAATCATGGCCAACCTTTTTTATTTGAATTGCTAATGGACATTTGTTGACAATTTCCAATGCTAAGCGTCTAAAAATGTACGAAATTCAATTTTTTATCTCTCGAAAAAAAACCGATTGAAATGAAGGCTCTGCTAATACTACCCTTTTTCGAGATCACTTCAAGACTGTTACACTCCATATACTTTTAAAATACTTACCTATAAACCTCCCTTGTTTTCTTAAAATGCCACATATATGGACCAGGAAATACGGGGTGCTCTCCTTTGTCATTCACAAGAGCTTCATTTTGGAAAGAACTGTCAGTCAACCACAACCCATCACATAATTCGAATGTTGTATCCACAACTAAAATACTGTTTCCATTGACACAAAATCTGATTAAATCTTGTAACATTTGCTCGGTTGAATTGAAGGATATGTAATGATCTGGTAACATTATCAGGTTTCGCATGTTTGTTGTTTTCTCTTTCATTTGTTTGATTAACATTTCACATTCGGATTTAATAACAGGTGGATCAACTTTATTTTGTTGACTAAATTGAGCTTTGATATTATGAATATATTTCGGATCTCGTGGTTCTTCGCTAGGTACCTAAAAAGTAAATGCATAAGAAAACTGTATTTTTGTTAGAAATAGTACTGACTGTATTGAATATAATGTAAAAAAAATCACTTTCTTTAACTGAAAATATGCAGAAAGAAAAAAAAAATAATACATACTTTTGCTTCAATAACCAAGTCGCGATAAACTTTAGCACTACTGTCACCATTCTCAATTTTACTAAGAGCTTTTTTCTTTAATTCAGGGTTCTGTTTATAGTAAACACCAGCGTGAGGTTTTGTTGAATTACCATGACGAGGTAAAATGAAATCATTTTTGTCATGTTCTTCATTGTCCATCCAACGATATGTCAACAAATAATATTACAAGGGTTTGTTTGAATCAGCTTTTCTCAGTGACGCAATAGTTTGCATGAACTTTGGATTGTTTTTACTTTGCCTGTACATACGGGTTAGTTCATAGACATCACATGATTGAACAGTACGTTTCATATATTTTGCGCCACACCTATCATTAACATAATAAACACCATTTTCTGAACGAGCTGTTGCACATGACTTGATAGTACCATTTTCATATTCCACGTAATACATCGGCCCTGGCATTTTCAATAGAAACTAACTCTGAGTTCAATGTGCACACAAAGTTTTTTCTTATTCCTGAAGGTTTATGTTTCAGTTCAAAGTCTGACGGATTGTTCAATAAAATATTTATAACAACTTCAGCTTTATTCATCTGCTCAACATGCCTATCATCATTTTTCACAGTCTCGTCTGACAGCTGCTCAATATTCCTATCATCTTTTTCAACAGCCTCATCTGGCAGCTGCAGTTTATTCCAGTCATCGCTTTTACCAGTCTCATCCGACAATTCTTTTGTTGGTGCATATGTTTGATAAGCAGTGGAAGAATCGTCATCAACATACTGGAAAAAATAAAATTCATTCCGTATAAAAATCTAAATCCTTGAAGAAGAATATGACAGAAACGTTCATACGAAAACAACGAAAAATATTTAAATATCACCCAGAAAACCACATTCATTTTTTATAGCATCAATTCAATGAAATGCATGGAGAACTTACATCTAAAAATACATTTGCCACTATGTCAGGACATTCGTCAAGGTCCATAAAATTCTCTGTTTCCTTGTATCTTTGAACATTGAAATTGTAAATTATGAGTTGAGGCAAAGAATCACTGATGTTGATTTCCTCGGCATGTCTTTTGATAACATGCATGTCTTCAAAATTATTGATTATATAGGTGTCAGCCAAATGACTAACATTCAGCCACATATAAGGTGACATGTATTCTGAAAGTGGTCCATATGGCGTTTTGGAGAGCTATAAAAAAATAGATGGAAACTAGCTTGCTTCATGGTTTAGCTACTGTCAGAGACAGAGGTGAAAAAAATCACACACTTGCACATTTTTTAAGGTAAAAAATGGGGGGACGCCATCTATTCTAGCTAAACGTACAATCTGAAATTATCATCAAAACTTACCTCGAGAGTTTTGATCCAAGAGAAATCCATGTGCGCTTTACTTTACTGCCCTCTCTTTAGTTTCAAAGTTCCATGCTTTCAATACGGTTATTTCCTGGAACACAGCCTCGCTCAATTAAAACGCTGTGGTGAAATTTTCTCGGAGGAGTGTTGAGTAAGCGAGGTTGTGATCTTCTTCGTCATGTGCGGACTCGAACCAAGTTCGATGTCGATTCTTGGGTTATTCCAGCATATATGTCAGGTTGTTCCGGGGTTGTTCCGTTTGTTCTTGGATTGTTCCGCTTGTTCCGGGGTTTTAGTAACGACGGCCCCACTCCCCCCGCTTAAAGGGACCACCCAGTTTAACGTCCTCTGATGGTCAAAACAACTTAAAAATCAAACCCTGAACGAGTCGTTAAACCGCCCAACTTCTCATTTTTACTTCATGTCACGTAAATTTAACTTTTTTTGTTCAACTTTGAACAAGAATTACAAACATCATTTTTTCTCGTTTCTTTTATTCAAAATTAAGTATTACAGTTTCGTCTTAAATATTACATAAAATCTTAGATGGAATTGAGTTTCGTCAGCGTCGGGTTATATCAGATGCATATTTGATACGACTGTACTTTGATACGACTGTACTGTAAGTTTTGTCGTTGCAGCTAAAAATTAAAAAACATTTCTGAATGTAACCTGGAAGCGTTTGCGGCATTTTCTGTACAAAAATGCGAAATCGAAGATCGAAAAAAAGATGGCATTGTTTATCAAATTAGTCACAGTTAATTCGATACTACATTTTTTTTAATCCAATCAGCTTGATTTCATGAGAATTTAAACCAATCAGAATATTTTAAAATCATAACAAACTTTTTAATCAACATGTGAGGTGAAGTAAAACTTTATTTGAAAACTAAAGTCAATTTTAATTGAAAACTAAAACCACTGAAAACCTATAAAGCTAACAAAAACAAATAATTTGCTTAACCCGTTCTTTATGGAAGATGTAAAAAAAAATTTAATGCATTTTTTTATGTCAAAATTTTACATTTTTTTGCTAACGAAATGTAAAAAAATTTGTGGACAGTATATAGTTCTAAAGATAAACCCTGGAAATTAGAAAAACAAAAAATCTAGCAACTTGAAATAACATATAGCTAAATTTGCCACCAAAATTAACTGAATATTAGTCTACTCGTTCCAATGTTTATAATTATTTCATTGTCTCTCACTTCACTATTAGCTCTACCAACAGCTAGCTAGATGCGCTTTGGAATATCCAACAACAAAATCCGACTTACGATGTAAAAATACTATATAAATAATAAATATATTGCAAAATAAAGTAAACAAACATATACCAATCAAGTTTAAAAGTTTACTACAACGATTATCAAGCTTTACGAAGATTACGCTCCTCCTTAATGGAGGCAACAAAATTTGCTTTTTTAGAAGCCTTTGATGTTGTTGGACATTTTGCATTTTTATAGAGTCGTCAGCAAAAATTAAGAGGCCTGGGTGGAGCAAACTGGTGTCATGTTGGCAAAAAAATTTATGATAATCAATTCACCTTTATAATATCTATATGCATTAATAAAGATTGAATGCACATCCATCAACAGGTCTAAAATTACTGATGACAGAAAATGTCAAAATTACTTATTATACCTATTACTTAAATATTACATCATAATTTATGCAGCATAATGTGAGATGTCACGATGTCAGTACTAAATGATTGTGTGTCATTGCCTAACATAATTTGCTGCTTATAAATGTAACATATATATATACAACAACCCCAATAACAGGATACCATAATTACAGGAAATTTGGATCTGATTTCACTCCCAACACAAACCTCTCTCAGTTTGGCATGCCTAGTCCATTAAAAGATTCAAATACCTTTTCTTTTGTTCAGCGTCTTATTATATACTTTCTGCCATGTTAAATTTTAAATTTCAGCAGCCTAGGTCAACACTACTATCCTGATAAGCCTTTTCGGTCCGGAGGGGGAGGGGGATAACGCTCCAAATTATTAGGTGTTAAACCTCAGCATTAGTCATTGACCATTACTCGAAATCTCTTAAATTTCTATAAAATCCTTATAATCCAAAAAATTTGATTACTATCGTTAGGTTAACTTGAAACTTAAAACACGTTATTTTATCAAGGGGAATCATTCTGCTAAGTTTGGACACATTAGATCTCTTTTTTGCTATGTTGCATGATTATGATACTTTTGAGTTTTAATAATTATCAGAGCCTCGGATATTGGCTATTACTCCAAACTACCCCTAAAAATTTCTATAAAATCCTCATAATCAGGAGAATATAATATACATGTTTGTTAGGGTTATCGTCAAGACTTAACATTTACAACACAACTTCATTTCATCAAGGGGAATCATTCTATTAGAAATTTTGGACATGTGATTAATACGATTTTCTTATTTTTTTGGCTTTTAATTGAAAATTTTTTGGCGTTTCTTCATATGAACTATGTAAAAACTGGGAAAATTGTAAAACAACTTTTATTTGACTGTAACAAACCCGAAATAAAACTTGAAAACTCGCTCTAGAGCTAAAGTAATCGAATTTTAAGCAGATATATAGTGGTATTTGGACAAATTTAAGATTTAGATGACATCACAGAAAAAGTGCCGACATATTGTTTCTTTTATGACGTACTAAAGTGTGCTAAGCTTAATTAAATTTGGACAAGGCTATCAAAAAATATTCATTTGAATTTATACACTTCCACATTGTTAAAGTTTTATATTAAATTTAAAGTAATTTGCAATTTTATATTTAAATCTCAGTCTTTCAAAAAACTTAAATGCTTTATTTTATTTTTAATATTTCTTTGCACATGATAAGTATAATTTAAACAGTTCTATTTTTTGGCAGAGCGTAATCATCAATAACCAATGCGTAATAATTCACTTATAGTCAATATTAAAATAAAAAACATACCACAATCAGATTCAAAAAATTGGCAATTGATAAAAATATAGATGATAAGAATTTAGGCAAAATACCAAAAATCATACAAAATTAAATCTTAAATTTTTAATGTTTGGTTATGACCAGTCATGTTTTTCAACAAATGTGGTGATTGATGTTATAAATATATTGGTGTATATTGCAATTAAAAGGTTCAATGTATTATATTTAATAAAAAGTCTATGGCAATTTACACATCAGAAAAATCCATGGGAATTCGCCTACTGCTACATGTTGCTACCATATATGGCCCATAGACAGGAGGTTGGGTGTTATTATATATTGAAGTATTTAAATTTTTAATATTTAGAGGTTATGCAATGTCAACAAATGACAAAGAAAACAACGTACCTAAATTATCGAAGAATGAAAGAAAGATAGCAAAGAAACATCATAAGAAATCTTTGAATCTTTTAAAGGAGTACGGTTCTGGAATTCAACTCTCTGACGATTCAACTCCTGATTTGTTTATTGGAAATGGTGGTTTATTATGCGGAATGAGTCGAAAAGATATTTTATCATTATTTAGTAAATTTGGGCCAATATCAAAGCTTATAATGTTACCTAAAAAATCATTTTGTTTTTTATCCTTCAAGACAGTTCAGTCAAGTAGAGAAGCCTTTACTGCTCTAGACGGCCATGTCATGTATTCTACTACTGGCATATCTTCTCCATTATATTTGAAATTTTTGAAGAATTCTGTAGATCATATTGCGTTTGATGGAGATGTACAATATCCTGTTGTGGGAAATCCGAAAGCTATTAAAGATCTTATTCTAAAAGAAGAATTTATTACTGAAGAATATGAAAAAGAACTCATAAATTATTTTGAAATGAAACAAGTTCATAGTAGGTGGCATATAATTTATCTGCTAGTTTGAAGCTTCGTACACTGATTATTTTTACCATTTGTGAAAAAATATAAAGAAAACATTGGGAAATATTCATAAGTTTATTTATTTTACTACTTTTTTAAGGAAATTTGCCTTATTTTCATTTCCATAGATATTTTCAAGAAATTGATTATGAAATGCATTTATATATCAGGGTGACCACTCCTCCTTAAATTCCTTAAATAACCTTAGAAAAAAAATCTCCTTAAAAGTACTTAAATATACTTAAAAAAATTGAAATTTTAGCTATTCTTAATTTCTCCTTATTTCTTAATTTTTCTGATCGTAACTTTTTTGGAAATGTGTTTATGGATTGGTCATCAAGTGAAATAAGACATATTTCTCTGTTACCTGAAATCCTATATTTTCTATCTTTCAGGGCATAATTTATATGTATATGTATAATATGTATAATTTTCTTCTCATAGAACATAGTATGTAACATTAAAGATAGAGAACTAAAATTGGTTTTCTCCTTAATTATCCTTATTTTTTTATTTTTTTATTCTCGTTCGCAGCAAAATATCCTTAAAAATGTCAATTTGTCTCCTTAATTCTCCTTAATATCCTTACTTTTGCTCTCATTTTATTAGTACTTCTCTTTAAAATCTCCATTTACTTCCCCTTATTTATTTTTCACTCTTATGTTTAAAGAAACCAATGTGATTTATATATCAGTACTTCAATGTTTTAGATGGAGATGAAAACTTGCTAAAACATCGCAAGGTAAAGCATTTTGGGTATGAATTCTTGTACGGGAGCAACAATATTGATCGATCTAAACCATTAGCTGAGAAGATACCCGATAAATGCAAAGCGCTGATTGACAAAATGCTGGAAAGCAAATTGATTGAATTTATCCCTGATCAGCTAACAGTCAACCAATATGAACCAGGACAAGGTTTGTTTCAAAGTATATATTCACTGTACAAATTAACCTATCTTACTGCCTTAATTTTGTGTTTGCATTCTCTTTTGGTGAATGTTGTGCTAAGGTACCTACACATAGTTATTGCGTATTATTTCAAGGTATACCAGCACATGTTGACACACACTCAGCTTTTGAAGATGGCATAATTTCGCTTAGCTTGAATTCACAAGTAAGTTGTGTTATGTTTTTAAAAAAAATTTCACAGTTATAATTATATAAGACATTTCAAAGCCTCAAAGCGCTTTTTAAATGGTCGGTATTATATAAAAGTTAATATTTGCAGAAGATAAAACAAGAAACTTTTATTTTTTCTATTTTGAATTTAAAGATGTTTACCATGTTTGCTAACACACTGAAACTTCATTTCATCAAATTGTGTGTTTTTTAGTCACTGTTTAATTTAATTTATAAAATTTTACTTCTACAGGTAACAATGGAATTTGTACACCCTAATGGACATATTACTCCTGTACTTCTACCCAGAAGAAGTTTGCTTGTAATGAAAGGTGAATCACGATATCTGCTATCGCACAGGTAATAATATCATCAAGAAATTCACTAAACGTAGAGAATAAAAACATTTATGATACGCCAGTAAAAATCCTGTGAAGCTCTTTCTGAAAAAAATTAGGCTAAAATTGGTAAAATTTGGAATATTCTCAACTTTTGTATTGTGTACTTTCATATTCATGCAATCAATCTGAATAATTTAAATTACAGCTTCAATATTATATTTATATGGATAAAGGGGAAGTTATAACTCAAAAAAAAATATAACTTATTTCCTAAACTGTTGTGTTTTCATCATAACATCTGTTTTGCATCAAATAATTGGCCTTTTTTTACTGAACGTGTTTTGTACCAATGGCCAAACAACAGTAATGATGTAAAAAAGTTCAAGAATAAAAATTTAAAGATCGCGTATAGGCAAAAGGCACAGATAGGCGTAAGCCTTAGCTTTCATGTTTATTATTTCTTCAAAGTATCATGGCCAGATGTAAATGCTAAAACGTACGTGGCATAAATTTATTATGAGTGCCAGCAACGACAAGATAAGGTTATGCAACCAACTAAATAACACTGGAGCTATTCCAAGAAGATTAGGCTATGTCAATTAAGCAAAACATAGTATCTTTTTGAAATGTATTTTCTTGTATGCATACGAATAACTGTGCTTTCCTTCTCTCTAAACTTGTTTACTGCTAGAAACTTTTCAAAACAAGCTTGCGGTATTGCCACAACAAGACAAACCTATTTGTGTGATGTGTTTCACATTCAGAATACACTCCTGGTGTGCGAACAAAGAAATATTTTTAAAAATAGGCCGTTCGATACTATTTCGATTTAGCACTATATTGTGACATAACAGGAGATTCTAATATTTTCAGCATTTCTAGAGTTGACAACAACCAAATACCTCACATGGCTAAGATTGTTGTAAGAAATACAACATCGCAACTGTCGTACTGCCAAATAAATGTTGTTTGTATAATTTGCTTAAAAACTACTAGTATATACCAATTGACAACATAGCTGCGTGTAAGGCTGGTGTGCTGGTACTGACAGGTTGTCAAGTTAAAAAAATTTCGTTTTTTATCTTAAAAAAATTTATTCCCTTGTTTACATGTAAAAAATATAATGCAGGATGTTTACACCTTCTAAAATCTCATAAATAATCCATCATGTGAAATTAGGTGAAAGCCAGTTCTGCAAAAACAGGAATTCAATGAAAAAACCTGTAAAGTTGTAACAATGTTGCGAAATATTAAACGTAACGTCCGTTCACAAAAAAAATGGTGTTCAAAATTTAAACTTACTCTCCAAAACCTCACTATTATTTAATATGACCTCAATACCTCCTACGGTTTTTAAATTGTGGCCATTTTGTATTGATATGAAATTTACCAATCATTTGCAACGTCAAGCTACATGGAAATATGATTTTATTCCAGGATGCCTTCCTGTATATACATAACTGTTTAAGATATATTATTATTACTATTATTTACCCAGGATAGCCTCTTCAGTTCCTAATAGAACGAGGGTCCTGTGAAGGGTGTCCTAGTGCATTTAAAGCTCTCAATTGAGCTACGAGAGTCGTGCAAGCGCAACAACCGCTCAACTAGACAACCGCCTAAGATATCAATCCTATTCGCATGCTGAACGTTGAGCAGAAAGGATCGATTCACACTTTTATAGTCTCTGGCATGACTCGGTCGGGGTTTGAACCCAAGACCTTCCGCACTGGAGGCGAACGCTCTACCGCAAGGCCACCAGTCGACACCAATAAACATGTAATTTACTGCTATTTTTTTGTCCCTGGAAATTAAAATTTTTTGGACAAACATCTCTGTAAAGTCTAACAAACAGTGGAGTTCATAAAGGTCATGTACAAACTGAAAAAAACAAGTTAAATTTGTTTTTTCTTTCACGTTTTGTAAGTACTACTGGCAATCGGAAAAAATTGCTCCTTAAAGAGTGATTAACATCACCATGTCTTACAAACATTTAGATTAGTTATTGATAAATATCAGACTAGATAAATATATAATTATCTTTGTAATGAAACAATTCTGAACATAATGAATGTTCCTCACGTTGCCCATGGTATAAGAGACTTCACTTCGTACTTTTTACATTTCCTCTATTTATTTATTTTTTCAGGATAACTCCTCGAAAATTTGATGTTGTTTACCAACAAGATGAGGGGGCAGAAAGTTCCGACGCACTCCATTTGACTGTCAAAGAACGAAACAGACGGATTTCGTTAACATTTCGCAAAATTTTACATAAGCCATGCAACTGTAAGTACGTCACGAAATGCGATTCTCAATTAGCCGAACAAAAAATAACACAGACTGAGTTAAAACTACCTCACTCATCGAGTGAAGCATCCTGTTTGGAAGGCGAGCATGTGTATAAAGTATATGAGGAAATAGCGGATCATTTTAGTGGTACCAGACATTCGCCATGGCCGAAAGTGAAAGAATTCCTGTGTAATCTACCTGCAGGTTCTCTAGTTGCTGATGTGGGTTGTGGCAACGGTAAATATTTGGGCGTTAACCCAAAACTGATCACGTTAGGTTCTGATCGTAGTTTGAATTTGGCGAAAATATGCGTTGAACGGAACTTTGAAGTGACGGTAGCCGATTGTTTACACACGCCATACAGGTACACGGTTGTATTGTTTTTTTTCATCAGATCAGCGAATGTGGGCGTTTTCGGGCGTACTTTTTTTGTGGGTACATTTTATTGGTTTTTAATCGAGGTGTGTGAGAAGGGGTGTGGAATTAATGCCATTTCTATGCGAAACCTTTCTTGTAAAAGTGCTAGTTTTTACTCTAAAAGAATCATATAAGCTACTAATTTTATAATGTGAAAAGATTTAATAATGTTTAATACTGTTTACAAGGAATGGTTGGATATCAATTAAAATTAATATGTCAGTGAAAGCTGAGCTAGTTTGCGTTACCAACTTATTTTTTCTTTTTTCTTTAGGACGAGCAGTTTTGATGCTTGTATATGTATAGCGGTTATTCATCATCTTTCAACTCTACGAAGGAGACTACAAGCTCTCGAGGAACTTGTTAGAATAACTCGTGTAGATGGATCCATTTTAGTATATGTTTGGGCATTAGAACAAAATTTGGACGAATCTGTTGGAACAATATGTGAATTGGACGAAGCTAGTAAAAATAGTGCGAACGATAACGAACGTTGCTCGAATTTAAACGATTCAAATCGTGTGTGTAACGAGGAGTGTGTCTCGTCGTGCAAGCCTAGAGAATGCCTGGATAATAGGAATGATTGTCATATAGAAGTGAGCGAAGGACGAAACGTGTTTCAACAACAAGATCTGTTAGTTCCATGGCATCTGAAAGAAAAACAAAAGACAGAAAATAAAGACACTGTGGGTGAGAAAAAGGAGAGCAAAGTATTTCATCGTTTTTATCACGTGTTTAAACAAGGTGAAATCGAAGATTTATGTTCTCGAGTAAATAACGTTTCTATCGAGCGAGTGTACTACGATCGTGGAAACTGGTGTGTTATATTGAAGAAATTGTCTCTTTGACGTTTTGTAATTTTTATAGAAAAAAGAATATTTACCTATCCCTCAAAACTAGTATCTCTTTTGTTTGCAAAATAGGGCTTAAAGTTTACCACCCGGTTAGTTTCATTGATTTTTTGAGATATTGGGCTTAAAGGTTTCGCTAATTATGCGAAATTACAACATTATCAAGCTAGAAAACATGTATTGACAGTATTTACTAAAATTCATGTGAAATCACGCCTTTCTAAATGGCTCTGTTATACACCTCACCCTGAGCTAATTTTAATTGTCGTGCAAAATTAGTGGAACTGTCAAATACGTATTCCTAGACAACCTTTCAAGCTGCGTTTGCTCCAGGCCAGTTACCTTGTTCGTAATGATTTCTGCGCATATGGGGAAATTTAGCACAGTTTTTGCAACTTTGAATTTGTTTTTGCGATTCAAATGGCCCAAATAGAAAATCACAACAAAAATGGTATCATTATTTAAACAGTATCATCTGCAAGAATTTCAAATATTTTACCGATGCGCTATTCTTTTTTAAAAAATACGAAATATATTTTTGCGATTTTTCAGAAGTAAATTTTACGAATAGGGTCCAAAATCGCAAAAATAAGTTTCCTCAAAAACAAGTTCCGCAACTATTACTTCGCCGAAAGCTAAATTTCCACATCCCGGTATGTACGGACGAAAAACAGTAAATGCATGCGCAGTAAATATTTTAACCATTCAAGATGGTATAAACTTTCCGTTTTTTTTTTAAAGTTAAACTGACGTTTTTCCGCGTACTGTTTCTATTAACCAATCAAATCACACGATTATTATTTTTTTGTTCTGTTTTGATTTTGGGGCTGCAGCATTTTCAAAATGGCAGATGACATGGCTGTTGAGTGTGACATTGACCGGTATTGTTTTGGATTTCATTATCATAGGACTCCAAATTTTGTGACAACTCCTCATATTTTGTTGCCTTCAAACTTATAATACTTGAAAAATATAATACTTGAAAACTTTTCTCAGTCAAATTGAAAACAATTTCGAGTCAAACAATCTTAAATGATGAAACTCTCCATTTTGTTTTCGTTCGACAAAAATCATCCTCACCCACATGCGATGCTTACAGTTACATCCATTGCTTTTGTTTTGTTGTCTTCTTCGAAGGAGAAGAAGTTGCATCAGAGCCCGTTTTTTAAATCTTATTTTACTCAGAGCAGCCATCTTTCTTTTTCTCGCGCCAAAATACTGTTTCCGAGCTTCCTGAAGTGGAGATTGAAGTTTCGTTCACATTTTGCTTTCCGTTTTCTGTCTATACTGTGGGGTGTAAATTCAGGTTAAGGAGTTGCGAATTGGATATTTTGGAGCGAAACTTAAGTAGCGACAAACCATAACGACGCGTCATTTTATTGGCACACTGACAGAGGAAAACAATCATGTTTTGAAAGTACTATTATCAAAAGGTGTAATGTAAATTATTCTTTTCTTCAGTTTTAAAAAATCAACTATCATAATTTTTGTCAGAATAACGCAGATTTGATATGACAATCTCTCTCCTTCGTTGTTGTCATAATCTGGATTATTGTCATCCGCACCTGGTGTTGCTCAGTATAGAAATTGCTGCTTCGAGAATACGTTGATCTTTTTTCGGCCTGAAAGACACGAAAAAAGAAGAAATATAACAGGTACAACAGACCATCAAAGCAGAGTGTGATGGAGAGCATCTGAGTGGAGTGTACAAGTTATGATTAACATCTCAATCGGAGTATTTAAAACAACATTAATGAATTACAAAAAGATAATATGATATAGTAAATGGGGATTAGTTTTAAAATATTTGTAAACATATAATGTAATGTAAATAAGATGTGTGGTTTCAGAATGGTTCTTAACAACGAAAAATGGAATAGCTATTTGCAGGTAACAAGATGGCAATTTCTCATTTAATTTTATCCAGTTTTCTTTTCTTCAGTGTGAACGTGGAAACAGGAGAGAGATTTGTAAAAGTGTTGAGAATTAGGAGGTTGCTAGTGGTTTGCATTATTTGATGGGCAACTGTTCTCTTTCACGATGCTTCTTCAATTTTGCATGGCATTGTCCTCGCACATAAACCTTTAATTTCTTTGTAAATACCTCATGAATTTTTTATCGGAAATAAAATTGACTCCAGGCTCTGCACCACTCATTTATTTACACGTGTCGTGTAAATTTATTTACACGTGTCGTAATTTGTGGTGTTAGTTTGTTTACAGGCTATGTTTTCTTTTGCAATGTGAATATCCTTAATAACTGATAACGCCTAAAAAGTACTAAATTAAACGCCCGTCCAAATAAGCGTTCTATACTCAAATAAGCGCCCAAACCAATGAAGAAATGGGTAGCGAACTTAGATAAACGATACACGCAATATACATAATCATTCAAAATATGATTTCAGGTGAATATGAATTTGTAATAAACGCCCGTCCGCCATTAAAAAGTTAAAAAGATTGCTACGGGCGTTTAATCGGTTTATAACTATGATTATTCGTTCACGGTAAATAAATCAAATCAAAATACTGTCTACTTCTACTTCTAAGTATTAGTGTGCGCAAAAGAAGACAATTGCGAAGTTACTTCCATATCCGCTGGGGCAAGCTCGACCCCGGCACCTTGGTAGAAATTAAAAGTACAGCGCTTCTGGAAAACGAATAAGCCTAGGGACGAGATTGCCGTTAGGCAGAAATAGTTCTCTGGGCTGGAAGAAGCTGTATATGTGAAGGTCCAATTTCGACCTTTTCAAAACTTCCTTCACTTGCTTTTGCAGCGAACGGCAGTTCACATTTTCGTGTTTATTTTAAACTTTCATAGCTGTTAAAACTTTACTAATTTCAGATTATTTCAACATGGATCAAAGAGTTATCTAAATAAAATAAGTTTTGATAAGTTGTTGTTTTTAAGGTTTGGACATAGGATTGAAGCTATGGAGGACGCTGGAAAACATGAAATGAAATTCAGTCACACGCAAAGTTAGATGCAAAAAACTGTAACATATAGATCTGTAAGTCATGTTTCACGATAGTTTTACGTAATTTATTTAAACTGTTGATATGTCGATATATTTTTTTTAAAGTTGTCATCTTTGTGATGTCACGAAACTTCTGTTCTAGTGCATATATCTGACGAAAAAGAACAGCAGATTAATTAATGGGTAAAGTAAAAGGAAATGTCTACAGAGCATAAAAAAGTCTCGCAAGTGAGAATCACTGAAGATTTGCGGGATGGTCGAATATTACCAGTGTATGAAGCAGTATTTATTGGCAACAAAATAAAACCGAGAAAGTTTTCAGTTGTGGTGAATACGTACCTTCCACTGAAAGTGCTAGCAAGCTGCTTGGACTGTGGAAACAAAATAGTTCAGTTTAAGAGTATATCCCGCGAGAGTGCGGTAAAAGCAAGTGTCGAAGAAGATCTTTTGAGACTGACTCACAAAATTGCTGTCGTTGCATCGAACAACCAGGCAGATAGAAAAGAATTTTTGATCCCGCAGAATAACTCAACAACGTTCACTCAAATATCTTTTAAGTATATTAAAATCGAAGAGAAATTGTTTTACAAATGCGTCACAGATGACAATGGCATGGCCTTACTTAAGTTTAAGTACAGTATTAATGGAAGAAATAACATAGTAAGTTTAACCACGTATTATGTCGATTCATACACATTGCAGTTGTCGAAACATTCTGAATACATCACATTAAACGCAGATCAAAATTTCAAATTTGATATTCTTTTAAAAAGCGGAATCCTATGTATTATATGGCCGTACGAAAACAACTACACAATCTTAAACTTGACTGACCCGAATGCAAACTTTACGTATTTCAATATTGAAGAAGAGTTGCCAGCGAATTACACCGCTAAATTGTACGGGTGCTATTTGCAGATAACGATAAACGATAACGATTTTGAAGACTCAGTTTTTTCCGTCAAAGACGTCTCCAAACGTCTCACGTTGTATTATTCCATCTACACTGGTAATAAGTTCGACAGCAAACGCGTTTTAGCAGACGTTTCCGAACTGGTTTACCTCGATCACCCAAGTGATGTTATTTTTGTGGATTTACCTGGCTCACCAATGTGGTTTATTTTGGAATGGCTATTGCCTGAAACAACCTTAGGAAAGTTAATATTTTGTGGCGTTTCAGATGGGTACGTTTCTTCTATCTTAAAAGAAACAAATTTATCTGTTTTGTTTTCCGAATATAAGACGTTCTTCAAAAAAACAAACGAAAGTCAAAGCAGTATCGAAATATGCCCTTCAACGCTTCAAATGTTTATCTGGATTTCCGCGCGACATATAGCTGTAATAAGTTTAACTAATTTGCAAATTGTAAGCATACTTGAGTTAAGTACTACAAAATACAGTGACTTTAAAGGCGATCACCATAGATTTGCTTTAAAAACATCTCGAGATGGTAGAGCTGTTACAGCTTTCATCAAGAAAGGGAGAGACGTTTTACACTATGAACTGTTTGTGCTGCCTGAGCTGCAATCTTTAACGACTTTATCAATACGCGCTGTTTTGAAAGCGTATCCAAAGTATTTATTGGAGAAGCAGGAATTGCCACCATTATTAAAGTCTCGCTTACTTCAAGCGTATTAAGCTTTAACTTGTCTTTATACCCATTATGAAAATATATAATACCCAAACATATCCGACATGTTGCGTTTGTTGTTTTTCTATTCCAAATAATTAAGTGGCCATCTTTGTTGATATTATAAAACTTACTACTCAGTGGATCCAATTTAATCCACCGACTTGCTTACTTTCACTCGCCCCAAAGTGTTTGAAAATGATGACCACTGTACATTACGTGTGTACCTTCATCGCTCAACTTCAAATACCAAATACGGTGTTACTAATTTTATTCCCGTTGTCATTACAACGACGTGGAGTCGTCAATGTTATAGCTTTTTTTTAAATGTTCCCACGTTTTCGCAATTCAGGCATGGGCTCTTGTTGATGTTGTCGTCGACATGAATTGTGTAAAAGTTTAGGAGAGCATTGAATGCCTCGCAAAAAAGAGGTTGCTTTGAAAGTTAACGCAAAGGTGTTAAGTGAGAGGTAGAGTGGTGACGTCAACAACGTTTAAATACAGCTTTTCAAAAACCCAGTTTATAAAAACGTTGAGTTTGAGAATTAAGTAAAAATTAAGGGGTGTGTGGCAAGTGCGAGTCTTAAAATTTACGTATAGGACAAATTTTTATTTAAGCAAGTGTTACGATAAGAACTAATCAAAATTTTAGGCGCTTTCATTAGAAATATGTAGTTGATGTCGGTAAAAGCAGAAACTCTTTAAGTATACAAAAACGTTGGTTTTCTTTTATTTTACGGGAAAAAGTAAGAAGACAATACAATGCGGCAAACATTGAGACGTCGCTACATTGAGATGTCGTTACATTGCACTATTCGATTTACATTTCGTTGCTTTTAACGACTTTCATTCTTTATCTGGTGTGGAAGAAGGAGGTGGTAGGAATGGAATCGATAACTCTAGAAATTAAATGTAACGAAATAAAAGTGTAATAAAACCTAGCAACAGGAATATTGTTAATAGCGATTGGACTATAAAAGTAGGAGAGTGTACAGATATATTTCTACTCTGTACCTCTGCTACTTTTGAAGTTTTCTCGTTGCTGATGAAACTAAACCCAGGCTAGTATGTTTTTAGAACTGAAGTGTAGGTTAAACATATCAACCCGATGTTAGAGAAGGCGTGGTTAAATTCTTTTGACGTTCAAATTCTTCAAGTCGTGAAGCATTGATTTTTTGAATTTACACGTATTTTTCTATGAAATATCTTTTTATTAATTTGTATTTAAATTAATTTATATTAATTTGTTAGTTTATTTTTTTTTATTATTGCGTTGCTGCGTTGCAGAGTTTTATAGTCTTAATTTTTTTACGGGGGGTATTCTATAGTTTAGCCCAACTAAAATATAGATTTAACAGTTCATTTTGTCGGTGTTGTTAATGTTGTTGTTTGTTGTTCTTGTTTTCCTTGTGCTTAATCAGAACTATCGAGTAACTTTGCTTCGGCGGTCAATAGATTTAAATCAAACATCACCAAAGCTTCTTTCTACCACGGTGATCTAGATCTTCTTAGACACAAAAGATACGATCTAATTAGATGAAAATTTAAGTTTTTATGTTCAGGTTGTATCCGGTTGATACATCTCGTACGAACGAGTTCGGCATGACATTTGATGATGACAGCAATACAAAAACTGCGACGGAGACGAAAAAAGAGAAATAACTTTTACTAGAATTGTTTTTAAAAATTAAAAATATTTATTTTGCGCATTTTAGTACTAGTTTTAAAGAATCAAATAATATTACCGAGGCGTGGTTGCAAACGTGTAGAACTTAGATTGCTTTATATATCACAAAGGATAGGAATAACAACGTACGTATGGAAAATTGATAAAGGCTGGAGCAAACCAACTGATCATGCTACATTTTTTTGCATTTTTTGATGAAATGTTACCTGTCTCATTACGAATTTTCTGGTTTACGCAAGAAATAATCAGAGAGCGGGAATATCAACCTCGTTCCCAGGACATTTTGCCTTATGATGAACACTCCGCAATAACGGCTCAGGGGCCACAAGACCCTGGGGACGAGGTTGCGGGAATATAAATGAAAGGCCGTTGATTGTTTTACGGATTAACAACTATAAAATTGAGAAGTTAGCTTAAAAGAAGAAAGTTTCAGACGTAATACTACTTGGAACTTCATACACTTTGGTACAGCTTATAATACTATTTTTTTTCGTGATTTGGTTTGCTATTTCACAGCATCTTCGAACGATGAGGTTTGTTGTGATGACATGGCGCTAAATTTGATAAATATGCAGACCGGAAACATTTAACAACATATTGAGTGTGTAATAGTGGCAATTTTATTTTTGGTTACGAACCCTTTTTTCAGCGGCAGACTCTTCTTAAATCTCCAATCCGCAGACTACGGTTGTTACCCCTTCCTTTAATAATAGAATCCTGCAATTAAGTACTGTGTACAACGTTTACCATGTCATTTCTACTGTCCCTGAGAAAATGAGTTTACCCGAAATATCGGAAAGGCAGACATTGCTTCAATTTTTAGATAATCTCTTTTACATCTTTATTAAATCTCTTGCACAAAATTTTGTCACTTTTTATCGGCTAAATTTAAACTATAGTCACTTGAAAGGAATTTAAAAAAATCATAATTTCAAAAAAATGTAAACAAACATATTCAAACTTTTGTATACTATATACAGTTGAACTCATGTAATTCGACTCTTCAGGGGTCTCACGATTTGGTCGAATTACATGAGTTGTCGAATTATAGGATTTCAACCTTTTTTTTGTTTGTTTTTCTTCCAGGTAGAAATGGTATTGCCGGGAACATTAAAATGTTCAGCCACATATTTACGCGGCCTACCCTTTTTTAGCTCTTTTAACGCATCATATTTAACTTTTAAAGTAACTTCATTGTGCTTTCTTTTAGTTGTCATTTTGTCTTGTTTGTATCATCAGCTGCGCCAGTACTCGAAACAAAAATTTGAAACGTAAACAAACATTCGAATTTCATGATTCAATTTTAGAAAATTTCCAAAGTCGAATTACATGATGAAAAACACGACCAGGGGAATGTCGAATTATGGGAGGTAGAATTAAAGGAGTTTTGTTGTAAGGGTTTCATAGTAAATTCTGAAGGGACCGAAGAATTTGGTCGATTTACATGATTTGTCGATTTATGGGAGGTAGATTTACATGAGTTCAACTGTATAAAGAAAAAATCGAAAAAAAAACGGTAAAAAGTTTTGGTGCTAAGTAATAGATAAAACATACCATAAAGTCACCAGTTTCAAAATACATATTGACAGGTGTTACATTTGAAAACAATCAATATTGTAACCTGTATAGAGAATTAATCCTGTTCATAGAAATTCAAAATAGACAAGTTATGTGTCACACGCTGGACAGTTCGAGGTACCGTAATGCATCGATTAAACGCCGGGGGCGTTTATTAAATATTTTGATATTTAGGGGGGGCGTTTAATCGAGGGGGGCGTTTAATCGAGGGGGGCGTTTATTAAAAAATGTTAAAATTGCAAATTGTTATTATATTTGTAGTTAGTCAAATAAACGAAATACAAACAAAAAATATGATACAACAATAAATATTCAACAGTTAAGTATGTCGATTTCTTCATCTATATATCATCTTCATCAATTATGTTTAGTGTTGGTGCAGCGTCAGCGATATCATTTTTGGAAATTTCGAACGGGTTCAAGTCAAGTTCCTTATTTTGGAGCAGCAGCGTCTGGTTTTTTAAAAGATTCGATCCTGCTTCAGTTTTCTTCCCTTCCTTGAAACATGAAATCAGATGATCTTGAGAGCCATCTACTGACAAGCCTAACGCACAGCACCTTATAGATGATGATATCATACTGCTCGAAAACTCATCCCAAGCTTTAACTATCCATTCAACAAGCAATCTACGCGGAACAGGTCTCATGTTGCCTCCAGCAGTATACTCATGTTTTGCGTTTGCTAACCAGTCGTCATAGAATTCTGAAATTTTAGCCTTAAAAGGCTTATTCCAGACTACGTCAGGAGCCTGTATGTACTTAGTACATCCTCCTGGAATAATCACTGAATCGATCTTGGAATTTGCCAATTTCTTTTTAACATCATTCGTCATGTGGGCTTCAAACGAGTCCCAAGCCAGTAAACGTCTGCGAAATGAAAATTGTCCAAGTACGTCTTCACACCAACGGAGCGTGAGCTGTTCATTCATCCAGCCGTTTGGGGTACTAGCTACAGAACACTTCCGTTTAAACTCGTCA
This sequence comes from Hydractinia echinata, assembly GCA_030067915.1. Taxonomy (NCBI): domain Eukaryota; kingdom Metazoa; phylum Cnidaria; class Hydrozoa; order Anthoathecata; family Hydractiniidae; genus Hydractinia; species Hydractinia echinata. The sequence goes on from JASGCC010000001.1 coordinate 4,139,166, forward strand.
TGAAGAGATTTTGCCTCTCTTTTAGCCCCTGCAAATACTATGAATGGTTTACATTTCGTCCCGTCTAATTTAGCGGTAAGACAAACAGATACGTGTGGTAGTGACAGGGAAAAGGCAAAGAGAGGTTGGTTTGGTTGTTCCTGCAAAGTTTAGTTTTGAGACAAGTCGCAAAAAAGATGCAGAGACGCTCGAAAGGGAACTGTTGAAGAGGAAGGAACTGTTTCCAACAATAAAACTTATTTTAAGACGAAAAGGAGTGTACAGAAAATTTCCTGTTTATAAGAAATAATAAAATTTTGAAACAATTAAACTTTGTTTTTATTCGTAGTACACTGCCATGCCATACATAGGCCAGGGAGAGGACTATAACATGAGCATTGCTGCTGTTTCGATTAAACGCCCCTTTTGATAGGGGGCGTTTATTCGAGATGGGGCGTTTATAAGAGGGGGCGTTTATAAGAGGGGGGCGTTTATTAAATATTTTGATATTTAGGGGGGGGCGTTTAATCGAGGGGGGCGTTTATAAGAAGGGGGGCGTTTAATCGATACATTACGGTATGTGTTTCGAAAAGATCATTTTGAATTAAGTCTTAATGAAACTTTGGGAGGCTTGTCTTTCAGAATCACTTGCTACAGAAGTCGAAGCACGTATCATTGCTGCCAGAAACAAATGACGACCTTTTCATTTTTCTTTGGGTTGTGTCTTGAAAAGAGGTTATTCATGATTGCAGATAACCTATTCGCAACATTACAGAACAAAGATATGCCAACAGTCAGTAGTAAAAGGTGTGCTGAGTTGATAGTTAAAACAATGCCAGACATGAGAAGTGTAGTTTCAGCATTTTACCAGGAGTATGGTGGCCGAGAGCTGCCACGTAAAAAACACGGATAATATGACATAGTTTAAAATTAAATTGATTTCCATTTGATTTCAAAACGAATTCAGTTAAACTTTGTTTAAATTTCATTTCAATTTTATTTTAAATTCATTTTGATTTTTTTTTCGATTTTGATTTGATTTGATTTTCATCTTAAAGTAATATGCCGAAACCACATTTTACATTGCTCAAAACCACATGCGCGATTATAATGATAAATTTGCGCTAGTTCGCGCGGGAAAATTGCCAACAAACTCAACAAATATGGCGGAAGCAACTGACACCTGGCAAGAAGATATTGCTTTAAGAAATCTTCTCAGTGAATACGTGAGCCAGAGATTACAAAGATCAGAGATACTTGATTATATGAAAAGAGATTTCCCAATGTATATGTGGAGCTTGAGAACTTTAGACAGACGTCTAAGACATTTTAACATTTATTACATTGACAATGATATTCCCTTAGCAGATGTAAAGGAGGCAGTACAACAAGAACTAGACGGACCTGGTAGACTGATAGGATACCGGGCAATGCAGCAAAAACTCAGACAAATACACGCTATTAAAGTACCACGTGACAAAATATATGATGTAATGACTAACTTGGACCCCGATGGCTTAACTGAACGTCAACCCAACTTTAAAAAGAAGAAGCCTAAAGTACCATTTATTACCAAGGGACCTAATTGGGTGTTTTCTGTTGATGGACATGACAAGCTAATGGGCTTTCAAAACTCAACTTTCCCATTAGCAGTTTATGGTTGCATTGACACAGCCAGTCGTAAGATCATGTGGCTTCGAGTATGGACTACCAACTCAAAACCCAACATTATTGGCCTGTATTATTTGGAATACTTATATGAAACACGGAAACTGCCTGTATATATAAGAATGGACAGAGGAACTGAAACTATAACAATGGCTGCCATGCACGCATTTTTGAAAAGAGAAGATCCTCAATTTTCAAATCCAACTGATTGTTTATGCTATGGACCTTCCACATCGAATAAGGTAAAATTATATAAAGAAGCAAGAAAATTTCAATAAAACTTTTTATAAACAGAACAGAAAAATATCTATATATACATTTAAAAATAATAAAAATAATGTAAATTCTGTGTATTTAGATAAAACGTTGGTGGAAAGAGCTACACGAACGCTTAGAGAAGTATTTCAAGGAAGGCTTGACATGGTTATTGCAAGAAAAGCACTATGATCCTCATAATGACATTGACAGGTCTGGTCAAAAATATAATAACAAAATTTTAAATAAACACCTGTTTTTCATAATAAAAATATATAAAACTTTGTATTTTAGAAAATACCTAGCCTACGTCATGATACCTTTGGTACAAAAGCAGCTGGATAACTTCAAAGATGTAGTCTGGAACTCACATCGAACACGTTTACAAAAAACAACATTTATGCCAGATGGTGTACCTAATCATTTATACGATTTTCCAGAAAAGTATGGATTGGAAGATTGTGGTAGGAAACCCTACTATATATATACTACACTTACTAACAGGAAAGTATGTGAAATCGAGAGTGCATTTTTTTATTTTAGGCACATACATATCTGAAGAAGAATTAAAGAATATGGCGTCGCTTTCTGGGGTTCTAAAAGAGAACAAAGACTTTCTTGATTTACAACTGAAAAGTTTCTGTGAATCAATTGTTCCAAACCCAGCAGAATTAGTATCGAATGACTATGTTAAAGCCTACCTTTCACTAAAATATGCATAGTTTATTGCATTTTCTCTTTAGTGGCCCAAGCACAAACTTTAACCAAAGATTAAACTAAAATAGCTCATTAACTGGAAGGAGAAAATACAGTACACGCAGTAACATATATATATATATACATATCAAAACAATGTATGTAAATGTAATGTAAAAAAGTTTCCAATGTAACACAACAATTTTAAAGTTCAGTCTGTAAATGTTAACACATATTTAGATATATTGAAATAAACAGTTTCTCATGTTGACTCAACTATTTTATCCAAACCAGCAAGCTCACAGTAATGATTACATTCATGATTTTTTTTGAAATTTGAGATAGCCAACATAGAAAGGTTACCCAAACAAAATTTTAAACCACTTTCGGCTGATGGGCTTTCAGTGGCAATTTCTGGATCATATAGAGCATACGAACTTCCCTGAATATCCAATAACATCAACTCTCCATTTGACTTAGCATATGAATAATCATTGTTGGTGTGACATGGTAAACCATCGTTGTTAACATACTTGTAAAATTCGCCAGGTATAAAATTTTCAATTACGACACACTGCTTATTAGATACCATTTTGCCAAATTTTGCAGATTGGTAACTAAATGTTTTTACAAAAGCAATACCATTATCTTTTGGCAGGTCTTTTTTGAATTGTGATGCAAGATTAGCTGCTAGCATGTGCATTTGTACTGCCTTTTTACACAGAGTTTCTTGGCTTTCTGGATCAACAACAGCTGTATTTACATTTTCTATCATCTTTAAAGTTTCTGGCAAAAACTTTTTGATAACAAAATGTTTTTCCCTGTATATGCTTTGCTTTATAAACAGAACGAAATCCACCTTTAGCAAATGGTTCTTTTTCAACAAAATACTTCTGTTTAGTCAATGGACACCAAGCCATGGACGCCAAATCAAATTCGGCTACTTCAATTATTTCTGGCGCCTCTAATGTTTTCGATATCACTTTTCCTAGACGTAACATAGAAGAAACTGACAAACTTTTGGGTGCCTCAAAGGTTGGCTTTGCAATTCTAGATTCATTCTCTTTATTACAGGTTTTATCTGGTAATGATGTTGAGATTAGTCTATTTCCAGACTCGAATGGAGAATCTTCCATTAATTTGCTCCAAACTTTCGAGTCATCACTTCTGCTTTTTATAAATCTGATATGTATTTTTCGAAAGTTGGGAACATGGGATAACTTTGAACAAGATGGCCCATTTTGTGAGGCTAATATATCACACACCATATCTTCTAATTGGATGCTAGAAGAAAAGTGTTCATAACAAGCTTTTTTCATGTTATGGATTGATAGTTCATCATATATGTATGGAACAAATTCCTGAGGTCCAAGCCTTTCATATTTCATAGCCTTCCCTGATGCCTCGCTAGCAAGCCTCTGAACTATCATTTCATGTTCAATTAAAATGTTAGAACCAACACCTAAAGTTGCTGAACCGTTCCCATCCTTCTGCTTTCCTTTTTGTATTCGTTTCTGTTTGGCTTCTCTGGCAAATTGATTCCATTTTTCCGCGTCGGTGTTGCGTTTTGCAGCCATATTGTCACTGTGGTTTTAAACTATAACATTTAGTCGAAATTAAATTGAAATGAAAACAAATCGGAAAAACAAATGCGATTTACGTCAAATTTAAAATGATTTGAAACTGAAACAAAAATAAAAAGTAAAACAACTTTAAATTTGTTTTTAAATGAAATTCACTCTGAATTTGATTTTAATTTTGTTATCAAAACTATTTTAAAAAGACGTTATTTTTGCGTGGCAGCTCTCGGCCACCATACAGGAGGTTGTTGAGAAGGCCGAAGATCTTCCTGTAGACGATCCAAGGCTACCAAGAAAGCGAAGAAGGCCAAATTACTCCATCCCACAGTTTATTGAAGGCCATGAAAGTAACAGTACTACTCATCACTCAACTACAGGAGATAAAGAATACTGTACGATTTATTATGACGCTTTGGACAACATCACCACTGCTATCAAAGATCGATTCAATAAACCTAGCTTCGAAACCTATGAGAAACTTGAGGAACTGCTACTTCAACGTGCTCAGGCTAGAAATATAATTTTATATTTTACATGCGAATAATCATTTTGATCAACCAGAACATGTCCTACAAGGAGCCACATTAATACGCGTTACAATCTTGGAGTCATGGCAGTCATGTAAAATAAAAATACGTTTTATGCACTTCCTCCCCGAAACAACATGAAAATCAGGAAGGAGTTTTTTTAAAGTAGAAAGTAACTTTAGAAAAATATTCTCGTTACTGAAAGTGGCGGAATAACCGGGGTGACAATTTTCAGACTTACTGCGGTAAAACTCACTACAGTTTCATCATTTCCAACGCACGCCTTTCAGAAAAACGAGAGCCCGCCCTCAGGGCGGTCCTCATCCACAGTACAGTGTCGTTCTTGAAAGGTGTAGCTTTAAGCAATTAACGGAAACCTTGCCGACAAGTGTAAACAAACAAATGGGAGTCGACCCTGATTGAAAGATTAAGTATTTTTTAACTACAACTAGCTAGCTAGCTAGCAAATTTCGGAATTTCAGGTATTTTTTTTATCACACTAATATTACAAATTTTATAAATAGTGATGACTAAAGTTTTACTAGGCCATAAAATGCACACTTTTGGTGAAGAAAGTCCAATTATGTATCTACTACACTCTGTGTGGTGGAACTAGCATTTTTCCACTGATGTATATCCTTTTATATCTAAACTATACATGCACACTATATTTTAATTTTGAGATGATGTCCCACTCAACAATAAAGTTTAGAATAGGCTGGTATGGTCTCCATGGCTTACTGCATGCATTATTTATTTTGCCTACCTGTTGTTGTTTTGATTTCACGTAGGGTAGGGCCAATGAAATTTACATGACATTTTTTTGTCCTAGCCATATTCAAAAACACATGTACGAAAATTCCATTATTCATTATTATTATTCATTATATTACCAATCAAAATTTGTGCAACCAGTAGGGAAAATTAGACATGTTTATTGTCTGTTGATTATATACTTGTTGCTGATCAGCACATGCATGACACAAAGTTTCCGTAACTCCATATGACTAAAAGGACATGAATACAAAATTATAATAAGCTCTCAACTTTGTCAGGGCCTATATTCGTTAATAAAGTTCAAATGCATTTTGCAAATCCAGACCATTCTGCAAACTACTACGTTGGATCACATCCTCTATTGAACACTTTGCTTTAGGAAAAACACCTTGTAACTAGCTAGTTACAGGAAAAAAGTTCTTTGTTGCGTAAAGAATGATAGAAATGACTGACAAACAGCTTTTGTAGATAAAATGGAAATTTTTACACAAATATATAATGAAAATTTCATGAGGGATTTCAAGCATATGCAGGCGGTGGATGAGAAACTGTGATATAATTTCTCTCGGCCTAATAGGTCCAGGAAATAACACTATATCACAATGAAACTTGTCTATTAAAAAGTTAATGCGTTATTGGAAATATTTGTTTGTCTATGATGAAGGTCCATTTTGCCACCATTATTACTTGTTTAATCGAGATCCTAGTAACCAGAGAGGAACCAAACTCCCAACCAGGCTGCCATTTTTGTGATCATAAATCAAGGCAATTTGAGCCCCAATGTCAGGATAATGAGACAAAATTGAAACCAGGAGAATAAGAATTACGAAAACTAAATGATCTAATTTTCTATAGCAACTAATAACAACATAGAACAGAATTGTTTACATGTCATGTATAAAATCTAAGGCACACCAAAGCTTCTCTCATTTCTTGATCCACAATATGTAATAATCTTGAAACCATTGATCACAAGTGTCATGCAATTGTGTGCTGAACATGGCTTACTGATTGTATCTTGTGTCTTGTTGCAGGCTAGTTAGGTCACCAATGTTCATGTCCTCTGACCGATTCATTTACGGTAAAAAAACTCAGACCTATTATAGGTCGGAAAAAGCTGAAAAAATATTTCAATCCACCACAAGTGTAAAAAAGCTTCCAAACTCAATGTTTGTTCTCCATTTTTTCAGTTTCATTTGCGTTATGGGATCAGATTGGTTACAGGAAGATTTGTGTCAACTGCAGGGTGACGAGTTAGAAAGACAGTTGGAAGTAATATTTGGGAAGGATAAAGCAAGTCAATTTATAAATCCAACCATTGAGGACAAGCCACAAAATACAACTTTGTCTACTTTTAAGAAAAAATACGGCCATCTTGGTGCACATGCGCTATGGCATTCCATGCGAAAAAATTCCATGAAAAGACTTTCTCAAAACACTCAAAACTTAACTGATTCAAAGATACAATCTATCCCAAAAAATGATGGCACTTTAAAGAACATTGAGGTTTATAAACACAAGTTCGAATTGATGTATCGTATAGCTCATTTAAATGAAGAGAAGACAAAACAGTGTCTTGATCTAGTCAAGTTACCAATGATCACTGGCGAATTGCTGATGGACGTAGGTCCAGATAAATATTTAATACCTTCTCAACATGTAAGTAATCAACATTTTGTTAAAAATCCTTCAAACTACAAGCCTCCCGATTGTTTGGTTAAAGAAATCAACCTTGATTACAATTATTTTTGCATATAAGCAACTCATTTATAAGCAATTAAACTGGATTTGAAAAATTATTAAGCAGCTTTAGTTCTTTGCAAAGTTCTTTGGTGCTGTTGTTGCAAAAATAGAAAGAGACATGCTTTCAAAATAAAAGAAAAAACTACCATAAATATAACTTCTTTTCCCTTCCTAAATTAATCACGAAAATTACTTAATAAAATTAAGCAACCCTTAATCAACTTAAGATCTTCGCATTGACTAAGAAATAAGCAACTTGACGTCTGACCAAAATCCTAAGTTGCATATAAAAAATTGTGTAGTCAAGTGACTTTTATACAGTTTTCGTCATAGAAGTCATTGCAAAAAATAATGTTAATCTTGTGAGCTGCCAGGTGTTATTAGTTATTAAGCAAAGATCTGTGCAAAAATTATAAGTTGTACTAATGTGAATTTTTTTTGCATATGCTAAAAATCAAGATGCTAAAATAAGGGAAGTATAAAGGGTAGTCTTGCGTAAGTTAAATTTTGAATTTGTCACTTTGTTATATTTAATAGGCTCTTTTCTTTGTTAATGAGACAAAGAGATTTTGTATAAACTTTATTTATTTGAATTTTTAAACCCCTCAAAATGAAAATTGGAGTTAATTGTTCACCCTTACACAGTATCCAAATTTCATATCTAAATCTTTAGGATTTTAATGTTTTTTTATGAAGGAATATCCTCAAAGTTTGGTGACATATATTTAAACGTGCGAGCCTTTACATGAGTACTAATTTATATAAGTACTAATGAACTTTTTTTTTTATTTCTAAGTCTCGATGATTTTTATTTTTTATGCACTATTATTATTATTTTATCTCAAAGCCTCACTGATTTCTATATTTTGAGCCCAGAATGACTTTTAAATGATTACTAATTAAAGTGTTTCATGCCATTATAATTAAATAAAAAAATAATTAAATAGAAATTATGAAATGTGCAAATGTGCAAATGAATTGGAGGCTTAGCATGATTCTTAACATTTTCTTGAAATTTTGGAGGTTCTTTGCTCCGTCGAGATCTTCCTTGTATATTTATTATTTGATTTATGGAATGCATTGTTCTTCAACTTATAATCCATTTTTCATAATATTGATAATAGTTTCATGATTCATAATAGTCTTTGTGAAGAAACTGTAAAAAATCATAAATGACAGGGACTCTGAAAGTTCAATTACGCAAGAACTTAATTTCGAGAATTGGAAAAATGTTAAGAATTGCGAGAACTCTGGTTCGCGAATAGCAATCCCGAAATTTTAAGTATTTCACCAATTAACCAAAAATTCACGAAATTGCGAAATTTAATTATCGCCAAAATGTATTTCTTTAAGTATATGTCCAATTTACGGACAAAAATGGTGTAATTTCGGTTCGGCTGTCTCAAAACCTAATCCACTGCGAGTGCTACACATAACAAACATTTCGATTGCTGTATTGTCCGAACCTCTAACTGAGGCTGTGACGCACGTATGAAATTTCATAATTCCTTTTGTACAAGAAAATATCTGTCAATAAACCGTGTTCCAACGTGTTAACATGTTTTTACGTTTCTTTGTAGGAAAAAGTAGATCGCCATCTTTCTTTACCAAGTCTAAAAACACAGCAGAGTGTGTCGTTCGCTGAAGAGGGCGAAACAACCTTTAAAAGCAAATCAAATCAAGCTCTTTGTTTTCTCTCCGAAGGAGATTGCACTTCTCCTGGCATGTTTCAAGAACGTATGCAACTTTTAGGCGTGGATTCTAGTATCGGAATATCGAAGCCAGATCAAAATTACATTTTACGTAATACGACCAACTCACAACCTGTTATACCTTTAAAAACGTTTGAACGAACAGAAAAAAGAACAAAACAAAAACAAAAAAATAAAAGTCGTAAATGGCAGCCTCTTACTCTGAGCGCGTTAGTTGAATACACGAAAGTTATTCCAGCTCCGGGTAAGGGACAGTTCAGAAGTGGCAAAGCGATGGTTTGGAAGCCGACATGATCAAAGATGTTCATAAAATTAGACGTGCTGAATTAAAAGTCGACTTTTCGGTAGTGCGATACACATTTCGATGAGTCAAATCATTCTTCCCACCAAACTAGTTCATCTATTGAACTCTATAGATGCTGCGTTGAAGTATGAGAAAAAATATAGAACTGTACCGCTTGAACGAATGCTTTGTCAGAAACATTCGGAGAAAATTTCGCGATTTTACTGGTTGTTTTTTTCAAAGAGTTTTGTTATACGCAAAATTTAATTCTACAAACTTTCTAAATTTCGTCTTTAAATTGTCTGTTTTTTGAAAGATATTAATAAACTTTTTTGAAAGATATTAATAAACTTTTTTGATCATCCGTGAAAATGCATTCTTACTAAATCTTTTTTCGTTACCTACGAAAATTAATTCCTTGAAAATCTGAAAAATTCGCGTTTTTCAAGCGCGAAATTCTCTAACAAAGTATCTTTCAACACATCCAATAATTGCTATGGTGAAATAGCTATGATTTGCGAGATTATTTTCATGAAGTACGAATAAAATTATCATAAAATATTCACAATCTGTTATATATTAGTTCCCGGCAAAACATTTACGAAGTCCTTCAGCTTTTTTTTCTGAGAAAGGTAAGAACTTTTCGTACTAAATTTTGCGCAATCTTGGAAATGGTCATAAGCGAAAATTTCAACGCGCAAAAATTGCAAATACGGTATCAGTCTTGATAAAATTAAGAATTCCCAACTTAGGTGTCAATACAGCGCATGTTAAAGCCAACATGCTTTATGTCCGCATGATGAACGTGATATTTTTAGGACGTCATGGCAACTAAAATAGATAAACAAGATTGCGGGATTTGGCGCCACAAAGCAAGTGCAATAAATATCTGTTTTATGTTTGCTTATCTAGAGACGTCATAATTCGAATCTAGTCTGCTTTGAAACAATGCAATCCGATATATCCGCTTTGGATTAAAAAGGTTGAGTAATTTAGTTTGTATTGTCATGGTTACGTCAACAATATGCCGCCATTGTTATGTGGAAAATAGGGTTGATCACAACCAATGTAGTACTAAGTCCACTTGTGACTTCAATGAATTTAAAATCTGTTTGTCTTTCAGAAGAATGTTTAGTGAGCAAGACACAGCGAGACAAGAGACGCGCCAGGTCAATTTATACTGAAATATTCCGAGAGAAGAGTACGTACCCTATGAAAAGAAAAACGGGTGTGGACAGTTAAGGGAATTAAATTCGGTAACGAATTTAATCGCTTGCGAAAAATTTTCTGCAAATATTATTGTCGGAATCTACTATTCAAAAAATAGTATCAATCTATCATTATATATATATTTTTAATCAGCTTTTTTTAACCAGTTGTGCTAGACAATCCAAATGGTTAAAATCATTTTGCGCGGATAGTCTCATTAAATTTCTGACGGCAATGTGTAATTTCTGCATGTATTAAAACCAAAGATACCTCCGGGATGTGTTTTCGTGTACCATAATGTGTTTTCGTGTACCGGAATGTGTTTTCGTGTATCAGAATGAGTTTTCGTGTTCATGAAATGTGTGTTTCATGCACCGGGATGTGTTTTCATGCACCGGAGAGAGTTTTCGTGTACCGGAATGTGTGTTTGTGTATCAGAATGAGTTTTCGTGTATCAGAATGAGTTTTCGTGTACTGAAATGTGTGTTTCATGCACCGGAATGCGTTTTATGCACCGGGATGTGTTTTCGTGCACCGGAGAGAGTTTACGTGTACCGGAATGTGTTTTTTTGTGTATCAGAATGAGTTTTCGTGTACTGTAATGTGTGTTTCATGCACCGGAATGTTTTCCATGCACCGGGATGTGTTTTCATGCACCGGAAAGAGTTTTCGTGTACCGAAATGTGTTTTCGTGTACTGGCATGTTTTAAATACTGCTGTGGGTGCCACGACAGCATATTTCTACATACTTAACCATAGCAACAAGAGTATAGTTATAGATTTGCAATAACTGTCTCCACTCACTAATCAAATGAAATTAACGTCTGTACCTGTTTGTTTTTTGTGTATAAACACAAATTAGCATTGCATTTAACATCAATATCATCAAATAGTGCTGATAAGAGCACATTAACGGTTTTAAGAAAAACTTTTACTAGAAATTGTTTTAAAAGCGAACGATTGAATACGGATAAAACAAGCAACAGATAGAAACTTTATAACTTGCGTAAAATGTTTGTTTTTTTTTCATTTGGCTTCGTTTTAAATATCCTAGTTAACTCCAGCGTTCCATAGTTTCTGTCCTTTTCCTGTCCTTTGCATTAGGCGAGAAATAATTAGGATCGTTTATAACACATGAATTTTATCCACAATCCCGAAAAATTTCATGCCGAATATGGCGTTATTGCACCGCTAGTCTTTGACTTATTTAGGAGTATTTTGCTACCAAAACTATAAGACGCATAAAACATAAAGCATAAAAACCTGTCAAGTTATTCAAAATTACCAAAATGCGCTTTTCGAAGGTAGATTGTTGACACCATTAGCACAAATACTTAGCAGCATTTATTAATAGAATAAAATTGGAGCCTCCCACTATCCTCTCTAGATAAATGATGTGCATATTTTACAAGGCTGCTCTCACATATTAAGGGGTATACCCTGTCTATTATTTCCAGGAGGGGCCATGGCTTAGATGGAGAGTCCTAGAGTATTTAATGCTCATTTTGAGCTATGCAGATCCAATTAGGGTCCAGGATAACAGTTGCGTTAGCGTGCACTGGAAACCAGGCGCCAAGTCACGTGGTGTTCAAATTTGTACAACACAGCACATTTCTAAATATTTATCGGTGAATTATATCAAAAATTTGTCAGTTTCACCTAAATTGTCAAAGATATAGTACTTCCCTATCCAGAATTCTTTATGCTTAAATAAGGGAAAGTTACATGGCTATGTTCTCCATCGTAGATAAAATCAGCGCCCTTTTTGTTAAAAAATAGAGAAAGAAAGGTGTAGCCTTTTAACTTTTTCGATCACAATAGAAAAACATTTTATATGTGACGTTCCATATATGGAGTTGTTTACTACATGTCGCTTTGTTGCACCTTCTTTCCATGTGTACATTGAATGTTTGTGATTGACAAATACGTATATTTGCTTCCAAAGTCTTTTACAAAACATCGAAGGGAAAAACAACCTGTGCATGGGAAGAGAAATATTCTCTAGTAACTTCATTCCCAGGGGATTCTGCTTATATGATAAGCTATATGGCTGCTCACTAATAACGGTCCAAGGGCCATCACACTCCGAGGACGAGGATGATTTCAAAACTAATACTTTGGTCGTAAATCTTTTTTCATTTTTTTTCATTTTTAGTCAGTAAGATTCGTATTGTCGTAAAAACCGTTGAAATAAATAAATTAAGGGATATATTTTGTTCTATTTACCTAACGTCAAGGAACTAAAAAACATGTCAATCACTTGATTGATCTTGTTATTGACTTCTATGACCGAATAATCCTCTAAATTGCCAATATAAATTTATTCACGAAGAGGAAAATGGTCTTGAAGTAAACAAGATAATCCGTACATTCTATAAAATTTATTACTTCAAAACATGAGTAGAGAACGTGATGACGTCACACACGAGGCACACTCTCGCCAAGTAAAAGAGGATAAATTGAGAATGATCATTGTTTTTAATACCATTAATTATCTAAGAAGTCGGAATAAGGTGAGAAAAAACCGTACACCAGCCCCAACGCCCCTTCAATGGCGTTCCTCGCCACCTATGTTTCAAAAAAGGGGGACAAAAAACATTCAGCTGTCAGTGATTCTTCTCTTTTATCTGCTATTGCTATGAAGACTGGCGTATTTTTTTGGAAGTCAGATAAAACTGGGAACTAAAATGCTGATCCTTAGATAGCTTAAGTTATGCAATAAAGTAAAAATATTGATAAATTTAAAGTTAATTGTATGATTTTATCTTTGTCGCAGACGTTTAACAATCCTATCACGAACATAAACAAGTAGTTCAAAACGAAAAGTTAAAAAGTCCCAGATTGCTTTTCTTTTTTGTTGGCAACATTTTTTCTCCATGCTTTTTTTTATACTCGTCACTTTGTCTAAATCCTGGATTACTATAATGTCAATAAATGACAGCCTAAAAAAATTTTTTCTTTATCTCTACTGATAAGAAAAATTAATTGTATTTCGTCTCTTTATTATTACACAGCTTGTGTTTAATATTTCACATTCTAATTTTATCGTGTAGTATATACTTGTGTGTCCTTCCATTATTCCATATATTATTACCTAAGAAACATTTTATTTATAGAACTTAGGCTAGGATACAACAAGCTATGTCGTTAATCTGGCAGGAAATGATGACAATGGAACTAATTCTGACTGTACACCCCTACTTCAAAAAAAATGTCTAGATTATTCCTCTTTTGAAAATATTGAGTGACTCCTTTTTTGTGATAAGAGCTTCTCAGTTGGAATCCAAATTTTCTTGGCGAGACGATGGAATCATTGATTTGTTATCATAAATGACTAACCCTATCAATATGACTAGCTAAAATAGATTGTATCGTTTTCAGACTTCTTACATAAATAAACAAAGAAAATAAATATGAAACTGTAAAGATGTGGGCGAACATAGTATATTGTTCTTCATGTCTGTTGCCTTTTGTGTGCTTCTCTCTCATCGTTGTTGTTTGCGTGCAGAGCTGACTTCAAGCTGTAAAAAAACATAATCCATTGTCCTAATGTTATCATAATTAAATTTATTTACAAAAGATAAAGGAATGTGATGTTAAAAAGATTATGTTGTGTGTGTGTATATATAGCTGCATGAGTTGAAGTTAGCTTAGAGATCTGACGGTTGGACGTCACTCATCAAACAGGATAATTACTGATGCTCAATAAATTCAAGAAATTACGTAAACGTTTCGAAATAACTTAAGCCTCGCATACATAAAAGAGAGGTGTAAAGAAAAGATTTGAATCATATTTTTCATTACTTGAACAAGCTCGACGTGTAAAGAGTGTGAGGAATCAAAGATGCCAGCACAGCGCACGTTATCCGTTTCGCGTGTCGATCCGCATTCGCGAACACCTTCACCAGATTTAGGACGAAGAGGAACGCTTGAAGAGATACAACCTTATTCGCCGCCGGCAAGTCCATCGAGTCCTGTTCCAGAAAAATCTTCTTGGAGCTTACTTAAAAAACTTTTTAAAGAAAACAAAGCTGGGAATAACAAACCTAAAGAAGTCGATGATATCGAGACAAGTGGGAAAAAATCGAGACGATTTTCTGTTGATCACATGCGCGATCCTATCGTGTGTGAAAGTCCAAAGTTATTGAGACGACGCGATTCGTGCGTTGAAAGTCCGAAACTTACACGAAAACGCGATTCGAATAAATCAACGATTAACCGACAACGAAAAACTTCTTTGGGAGCAACAACATCGAAATCAATGAGAAAGTTTTCAACCGCTAACACGCAAGAAAATTTACTTCATTTCGCAGTATTGGAAAAGGATATAATAACTTTAACAAAAATACTCGATGCAAACAAAGTAGACATTAATTTTATGCGTCCTCCAGGATTATCCGCTTTGCACCAAGCTTGTGTTACTGGTGATGTTAGAGTGATAAAACTTTTAACACAACATGGCGCAGACTTAAACTTAAAGACATGGTCTGGATTATCACCCTTACAAATAGCTACCTTATTTGGTCATTTTGAAGCAGCTCAACTTCTTATTCAAGAAGGAGCCAACTCGATAGATGTACAAAACGGCTTCACTCACGACTTAAAGTTGATGTCGACTGTACTGGTCCGTTGAAAATAAAAAATACTGAAAATGCTTTATACTAAACGCCAGTGCGAAGTTACTTTAGATGGCGAAATGAACGGACAACTTGAGCAGGCTTCAAGTTATTAGCAAGTTATTAGTCAGTACTTTACTTGCTTTTGAAACAAGCTGGTCTTGTTTTTATTTAACTCGCTTTCGTGCGATGTTGTAAAAATTATAGCGGTGTTGTATACTGAAAATGTTAATATATTTATTACGTGTTTATTTTAAATTACATTGTTAAAATAAGAAAAACTTCAACAATAAAATAAGTTTCATTATTGCATTTGAAGCCATATTCCACTAAAAATTTCTTCACAGTTTAATCGTGTTTTTGTGGAAAGCGGGTGTGGCAGAAAAATGAAAAATAAAAACAAGTATGTTTAACTTTACAAGAATCCAGTTCTCGACAAAGTTGTGCAAACATTCCCCCACCCCTAGAACTTCTCGCTATAGGAGTACTACAAACGCAAACGTTGTAAGCAGACCTCGGCGGGTTGCTGTGACTAGGTTTACTGGGAGTTTCCCTTATTTATAAATAACTCTATTTCTCTCTTGTTTGGATGAGAAAATCTGATCGAACAGCCGAGGATTTCTGTAGCATAGTTGAGACTAGGACTAGTACATTTCTTTCTACGATTTTAGAGTCTTGGTTGATTCTATCCGAATTTTATTGATCGCGGTTTCGCTTTACAAAATTCTTTATCTAGGTATTGACATTCAAGAGATTAAACTACCGCGAAAGAATTTTGGCAATCAAACACAATTCACGTTCCGCGTGTGGGATTTCGCTGGACAAGATGATTATTATGCAACACACCAGTGTTTCTTATCAAGACGATCTTTGTATTTGTTAATCTGGGACACTCTTTAATTAACGAAAGGTATAATTGCATGACCAGATTGGGAAGAATGCGGGAAGCTCCGTGGTGATACTTAAGTAAAAAAAAGGGAAAGGGGATGGGATGTGCCACTGGTCAGGGTACCTTTTTCAAATGTCGTGAATCCCTGGTAGGGTCGCAAAAACACTACGAAAGTTGAAAGTCCTTTTTGAAAATTTGATAAAAATATTGAATTTTTCAGAAAAATTTAGAATTTGAATGTAGAAATCGCTAAAGTTTTTCCCACGTAGGGTCCATTTTTCAAAACCCAGCGCCACACCCCGTAGGACCATCAGGACCCCCCCCGGAAAGCTCTGTTTCCGGGCCAAATTCTTCTCCCGATCCCTTTGGTTTACATTCATGAGAAATCCTTTACACTATGACTTTTAGGTTACGCTTCAATGGGCTTTTCCAGAAATTTTCCGTATCCCCCTGTTCGAGGATATAGGCGGGGGCTCTGAATTTCCCAATGTCCTAGGATATCAAGTGGAGTTGTGGATTTTTAGAACAAAGATATCCTTGGAGTTGAGCATATTGTAAGACCATGAATATATAGGGGTTGGGGATTTTTATGCGCTAAAAATTTAATAAACAGGAATTTAATCCCTTGTTAAGCATAACTGAGTCGTTGTTTTCGTGTACACTAAATAAACAACTATTAAAGTATACCAAATAAACGCCCTCGTTTTTTCAACTACCATTACCAAATCAAAGTCCCTTATTTTGGTTGTGAACAGCTTCTTTTTAGCCTATTTTCTCGCTATTTCCCGCTTTTAGGGGCACTGATAGGGGGTAGGGGCACCGGTAGGATTGGGAGTACATATAGTATCCCGTAGGGGCACCGGTAGGGGGAATTTCACTCCTATATTATAGTCTTATTGCCGCCATTATGTATAGTTCCTAATTCCGAATTCTGCTGTGCGTCGATGGCCCAGTGGATAGCGCGCTGGTTTCCTAATACAAGACACTTTCATTTGGTGGGTTCGAATCCCATCCGGAGCACAAATTCGTGTTGAGGTAAGAACTTTCAGAAAGTTAGAAAACTTAGTCAGAACGTAGAAAATAAGTCCTAGAAAGTCAGAAAATAGAAAGACAAAATGAGAGACAGGAAAGAAAACAGTGAAAAACAAGCGGATTGGAAAAACTGCCTTCCAAAATTATTAGATCATTAGTCAGTCATTGGGCAAATGATCAGACCAATTAGAAAATTGTCGTAGAGCGATTTCAAAAAGCTTATTTGTCTGTTGTCTTTAATTTGTTGGAAAGTGTGAAAGATCTTCATGAGGAGAAAGGTAAGCCATACATAATTTTAAGTAATGTAAAATTCTCAGCGCGCAGTACCCCGTCTCTATAAACCCTGACGACTACATACCCTTAGCCAGCACAGATTAGATTTTTCTCAAGTAAGTAATGATAAACCTTCTTCTAGCCACCCTTTTATTTGTTTGAATAAAGGTAGATAGTAAGACAATTTAATTGAAAGTTGAAAAAATGGTGATGGTGGACGAAAAACTCTGCTCACTGCCTCGAATATGGTAAAACAATACCGTAGATAGTCACCCCTTTTTAATTAGCAGCCAATATCAATACACCTTTCCCGTAATTCAGATTTTACCGGAAAACACGTGTGCTCCACCGTTGTGTGAAAAATAAAGTTTCTTTAATAAATTTAAGGTATGATAACTCAAAATTTAAGTTAATCTTTACTCTTTCCAATAACAAAGGATTTACGCTGATAACATTTCTAGTTCTCTCAAAATTTAACTTCAAACTTGTTCTCTTATTTATGAAACACCCGGTGGTATCTACAACAAAACTTTTTACAACTTTATACCCAGACAAGCAAGACACAGCAAGAATAACTCGTTACGACAAGCGCGCGCGTTACGATACGATAACATTCAGGATGGCTAAAGCCGGGTTTCCATTCACCGCGCGGACAAAATTATAAAAATAAAACTGGTCGCAAAGAACTCGCGGACACTGTTTGATTTCCATTCAATTACTGGCGCTCAAATTATTTTCTCTTTTTTTGTTTATCATTCCTGAAAATTCTATAACTCCCTGCCCGGATGCTTGAAAAATTTGATTTTGAAACTTATGCTTGTGGCGAAGTGAGCGTTTCGAAGCGGTCTCGCTTAATTAGACGATAAAATGGCTAATTGTGCGAACGCGCATGCGTCGAATACATAAACAAACCAAAACAAAAAAATCTCAAACTAAAGATGGCGTCGGTACCTCAAGAAACCACTTAATTAAACGATTGTGTCTATATTTCGTTACTGCGGGCTTGTGGGTTTAAGATTTTTGTACCATGATATCAAGGTTCTGTGAAGTATTCGATTTTTGCACTTCCAATGTAGAGAGAAATCGAAAATATTAACCCTATTCGGTCCGGGTTTTTTCGAACATACATGACCGGGCGGGCGTATTCCGCCCCCCCTCAATAACTTTTCATAGGATTGTTCAAATTGAATCAAACTTGGCACACTTATAGTACGTCATAAAAGGAACAAAATGGCGGCAATAAATTTTTGCTTGCGTCAGCAAATTTTCTGTGACGTCATCAGAAGCTTGAAATTTGTTAAAAATGCCACATCTGCTTAAAATTTAATTACTTTTGTTCTAGAGCGAATTTTTAACTTCTGTTTGAAGTTTCTGAAAGCTAAATAAAAGTTATTTAACATATCTTCCGGTTTTTACATGGATCGCATAAAAAATTGCCAAAAATTGCCAGAAAATCCGGGTTTTTTCGATTTTCGGGTAAAACCCGACAAAATCTGGAAATCGGATTAGTCACGTGTCCAAATTATGCAAAACGATTCTTCTTGATAAAACAAAGTAGTGTTGCAAGTTTCAAGTTCTAAGGATAATCCTAACAGGAGTTATTATATTTTCCTCCTTATACGGATTTCATAGAGATTTTTAGGGGTAGTTTCGAGTAATGGCCAATATCAAAGTCTCTGAAAGGTATGGGACCTAAAAATTTGGCATGCAGGTGTCTAATAGATAAATATTAAAACTCAGTAGGTATCATAGCCATATAACAAAGCAATAAGGAGTTATTAAAAAAATCCAAAATAGTGGGTCATAGTCGACCCTCAATCAACAATGGTAAGAACATCGCCATCAAATTTCGATCCTTTGACAACACTGGTACCATCACCAGGTGGAATACCGAAGGGATTTTCAGTCGAGTGCTCCTTATACCATACTGAAACCTCGTTTGTCACAATTCTTATGAATTGTCTATAAGTTCCTTTCTTAAGTGACAATGACTCGTGTGGGGTACGATCAGTTATCCAGTACAGGGTATTCGCTTTCAATTTCTTCGACTCTGGTAACAGACTTCGCACATGCTCAATATCTCCGTGTTTTCTGATAATTTCCTCGCCATTTTCATCTGCAACGATTTGACAATCCCAAACTTCACAAGAATCGTCCACATTTGAAGCCATAAAGATACCACCGGTCAGATTTAATTCGCTGTCAAAACCACCTCTTCCCCAATCCACCATCATTGGATACACTTGAGCACTACCTCCACCTTTCAAACCACAGGACTTGTCAACATTTGCATCATTCTCTTTTTTGACGTAAATGACTCCAGGAGATTCAGTATGTAGACCCGGTCTTCGTTGCGATGTTCCTTCCTCAACCAAACTTTCATGAATGGTCAAGTAACCAATTTGTCCTTCTTGATCCCGATAATCAATATTTTCCAAGATTTTCTCGTGGTATTCTTCTAAATAATCTGGTAAACAGGCGCTCTTGAAATCCACGCACATAAAAAATGGCATCATGTTGATATTAATATCATTTGGCTGTGGGAACTCGATTGCTTCTATTTCAATAAGACCATTCAAAATAGGTCCACCTGGTCCTCCATAATCTCTGCCTTTATAATACCATTCCCCTCCATACTTAATGTTATTATTTTTCCACTTTTTTAATTTCAAATCCCATAAGATATGGCGCCAAATCATTTGTAAGACATGAAGAATACCATCGAGTTTTGAAAATGGACTCTCTTTATCGTGCACTCCTTGTAAAATGGTTCTGGCAATGGGATGCAAAGGTGTTTCATCGTCCAGTGACAGGTTTTCCATTTCTGCAAATTGATCTAAACAGTCTTCAGTCTTCAGTGCCAAATATTTGTAATCAAGAACTATTTGATTTGATGGTTACATTACATTTTTTTCTTTTTGCTCTGCAATGAAAAATACATCATATAAATTTAATATACAAGATGAATCATAACATTTAGGATCAAATCATAACATTTGATCCTAATCAATTATGAAATTTTGGAACTTAATTCATAATTGCATTGCTAATAAGGGCTTTATGGCATATATTTCAAAATAAGCATCAACCAGACCAAAATAGCACTTCCTCGTATAATTTCATCTTCCAATTTGAGACCACGTCGTTCTTTAGTACAAAAGTCTCTAAAAATCGCTTGAATAAAAGAGACAAGTTTTTGTCTCGATGCTTCATTCTCCAAACTCGTTTAAGAGACTTAACTACGAAAAACTTGAGTAGTCTCAAATTGGCAGGAGGTTCACAACCTTTCCTTGCAGATACTTGTTATGGGAAATTATCGACAAAACAAAGACAATGATAACAGAGTACACTAACGAACGATAAACGTAAGATATACTCTTGGTAAAGAGTACGTCTCCTACCGCCCCCTCCGATAGTCTGCTGTATTTAGTAGGGTAAAAGAGTGAAATGAATAAGAAATAAATAATTGCTTATTAAATATGGCAAGTTCTAATGTCAAAAACACTCCAATCATCACAATAAATTTATTCAAACTATAAATCATTTACGTTCCAGTGCTCGGTTGCACAGTTTACGATAGAGAGTCCACTTGAGTTAGTGACCAGGTCAATCAGAGTTTTGCAAGGTCTGCCTCTTTTCGAGTATTTCTCATCATTAAAGGCAAGCATCTTTACTGCTCTTGTGTTAGGCATTCTAATTACATGCTGAACATAATTTCGTTGCTGTTTTCGGATAAAAGCAGACAGATCTGATGTTCCACAAAGGTTGTGAAGCTCTTCATTAGTAATACGAAGCCGGTAGTCGTTTTCAGTCTCGTTGACATAGCGGTATCCTCCTCGGACCATGCGCCGAAGAAATCTACGATATGTAACATCAAGACGTTCAAGTTGGTTTGCACTCGTATTCCAATTTTGGCAACCGTAACTCAGCACAGAGTACTTCGTACGAAACTGTTTAGGAATTTGATTTTCGTTTTCAGATTTATTCTCATATTCTGAAGTAAATTGCTCAAATCAGCAAATTTACTAACTACTAATTGAATTCGGTGGTTAATCTCTGGGTCGCCTGTGTTAGGTTGGTCAAAGAGGATGTATCCACCAAGGTAGGCAAAATTCTCGACGTTCTTTAAGGCTGTATTCCGAAGCTTGATAATCAATTTTGGGTATTCATCTGGTGGATGGTTAAGGATCGTAGACTCGGTTTTTTGTACATTAATTGTAAGCCGAAATTTCGTGAATGTTTCGTCCATAAGATTGGTTGATTTTTGGAGATCGGTTCTCGTCAGTAGGAACAGAATGAGATCATCTGCATATCCATTCCAGGGTATTCTCTTCGTACCAAACGTCGTACGATTATTATTTCTCATTTCCAACCTTTCATCTCGACTTATGCTTATCGGGTGTATTCGGTACGAATGTTCATAAAATTGAATATTTTCCTTTTTACATTTTTCAACAAAAATGCGCATCACATAATCAATATACAAGTAAAACAGGAGGGGGCTTTCGGGACCCCCTGTCGTACACCAGAAGTGGTAGCGAAAGTCTTGTCGGCTTCTGGAAAAGTCAGGGAAGTTTTTTCATAGAGTTTTTCTAACACATTGATAATTGTAGGGCATTCATTGGTGGGAAACCGTGATTTGATTGAATGAAAGAGCCATGATCTAGGGATGTGGTCATATGCAGCAGTGAGGTCTACAAATGGAGTGGTTGTTTTTTTCCGGTCTGTTATTTGCTGAATTCGTTTCAGGACAAATATTCCATCGGTAGTCCCCCTATTCTGTCGGAAACTGTTTTGTTCATCTGTGAGCCGGGCTTAATATCAGGGGCGAAGACGCTCTAGGACGATGTTGATGATCAGTTTGCTTATCGTAGAACCGATGCTTAAACCACGGTACTTTAAAGGATCGTTTTTCGAGCCTTTTTTCTTCCATAGTGTCTTCAGACGCGAGTTTCCCCATGATATCGGGATATCTAAATTGTTCCATAAGTTTAATGCGATACGATGTAAGATGCGATAAGCAGCAGGTCCATCGCAAAGTTTTATAAGCTCAGTGTCTATGTCATTATTGGCTTTCTTGTTTTTGAGAAGTTTGATATGTTTCTCGATTTCCGCAATTGAGTGCAGTTTCTCATTTATATTGATTTTCCTTGATATTTCTTGAAGTTCATGTATGAATGTGGGTAGTTCGTTTCTCAATTCACTAGTTTCGACGAGTTCTGAAGGGTCAACTGGATTAAACTGTGTTTTAAAATGATCTAAGAGCTTTCCCGGTTGACAGCTACTAGGGATGGGTTTCAGTTTTGTATCCTGTCCCTTAGCTCTATTGAATAAGCGTTCAATGTTCCTGTTTATGGTTAATTTGTTCAGCCTCGTTTTCAAGATGTTTGTTTTTCAGGTATCTGCATCTAAGTCGTATCTTTTTTCGTGCAGCTTTGATTGCTTTTTGGTCAGAATTTTGAATCATGAGTCTATCTTTGAATTCATACAATTCCCGTAGTTTCCCATCGTTATGCCACGGTTGGTGTAGTCTTTATTACGGGAATGTTATTTGATGCAGCTTCATTAATCGATTTCAAAAAGCCATCGTTTAACGAGGTATTATAGTTTTCCAATTCAATTGCACCAAGACTCTCAGTGGCAGCATCCTTGAATTTGTCTAGCGTTTCTCGATCGCTCAACGCAGAATAATCAAGCCTTTTCGTTTGTGCCTTCTTGGTTCTTTGAACATATCGGGCCTTTTTTGTACATGGTGTCTTGAGTTTTGCGATTACCAAGCGGTGATCACTGTCAAAGTCATAGCTATTGTATACTCTACAGTTTGTAATGTATTTCCTGATCCAGCTGCACGACATGATATAGTCATATATCTTTTTGGTTATACCGTCGGGTGAGTGCCAGGTTACTCTTCGACACTTTTTATGGGTAAACCAGGTCTTGATGACAGAGAGTTTTTGTGTGTGAAATAAGTCATGGAATCTCTCTCCGTTGTTACTGACAACAAGATCGTCAACAATAACATGTTCTCGTAACGATGAATTATACCAAGATGCTGACGAAGTAGCGTTGAAATCTCCAATGCAAATGATCTTTCGATTGCCTTCTGTCGTAAGTTGCTTTTTCAGGTTAGTATAAAAGATATCTTTACTTGAAGTGGAGCTATCTTCTGTCGGTGCGTAACAGTTCACTACCCTGATCGAGCAGCCGTATATATAACAATAATATAACAATAATAATTTAAATTGTGTTTATAAAAAAGTATAATTGAAGTTATTTCGTATTGGTAGTGAGAGAAAAGTATCCAAAAATAACAAAGATAAAAAGATAATGAAACATCTATTTTAAAAGCACCATAGGTAAAAATAAAAAATAACATGAAAGATAAACTAAGTAAAAGTAAGTAAAATATGAAACAATAGAGGAAATACTAAAGATGCCCACAAATTTTCGGCAAATATTTTAGTTCAAATGTGAAAGACCCTCTTAAATAGTTATTAGAAGACCAAATATTGCACTCTAAAAACAGGGTTTCAAAAAGATTCATGTTATATCATGGAGATATACAACCTTCATTTTCATTTCTATACATAGAGATGTTTCTCTGAAAATCATTGACACAAAAAGAGGCTTTTTTATTGATCATGGTTTTTTAGGCTACAACAGTTACGACCTCTTTATCAAATTTTGAACCTCTAACGATTCTCGTGATTTTAGGATCGGGAACAACACCATTAGGATTTTTCGTTGAATGATCTTCGTACCAAACTGAAACTTTGTGTGTCACAAGTCTGAAGAATTGTCTATGCGTCTTTTCCTGTAAAGGTAAAGACTCGTGAGGTGTTCGGTCAGTTATCCAATACATAGTATTTGCTCTCAATTTTGTTCTCCTCTTTGGTAAAAAACTCGTCAAATGCTCAACATCACCATGTTTACCGATAATTTCATTTCCATTGCTATCGGCTTCGATTCGACAATCCCAAACTTCACACGAGTCTTCTATATTTGAGGCCATGTATATTCCCCCTGGCATCACATCCCTGCTATAAAAACCTGATATACCCCACGAGGTTAACATGGGATATATATCACCTACTGCCCCTTTCTCAACAAGAGAATCTTGATCTGTGATTTGATTTTTAACATAAATAATATCAGGAGATTCAGTATGCAGACCTGGTCTTCGTTGCGATGTTCCTTCCTCAACCACGCTTTCATGAACTGTCAGGTAGCAAAGATATCAAAGATTCCTCGAATCAACTTTTTATAATACTTCTTTAAATAATTTGGTAATTTAGTGTCCTTAAACTTTTGGGCCATTATAAAAGGCATCATGTTAACATTAATACCTTTGGGTTTTGGAAATTCGACCAATTGATGGAAGCGGAGGCAGCAAGATCTTGTGAAGGCTTCTAATTGAACACCATAATGATGATAATCATCTCTCTTGATACAAGGTTTGATATGTATTTTCACTGCTAGCACGTAACTCCATATCATTTGTAAAACATGAGGAATACCAGAAAGTTTTAAAATTGTTCCACTTTTCAAACACAAACCAATATCTTTTCAAAACAACCAATAAATTTCTATTTTATTTTAATTATTAATATAAGAATACAATCTGGAACCGTTGTATAATTTTAACATTTTGTGTAAGAAATTTATGGCAGTTTGAGCAAGTTTTGTGGAATTCTTAGTAAAAATGCTATTGGAAATTTCTCAAACTTTTATCTATAAATGATGTATCTTAGGGGAAGAGTTAGAAAAACTAATTTTCCTGCAAGTCAAAAGTGAAACAAGTATGACCAAAACAATGATGGTGCATTTTTCAAACAAAAAATTAACGCAGATAATATTTTCAAAAGAGTGTATTGTAATGTATTTCAAAAAATTGTCTGTGATGCAAATCTCGATAAATTAAACTATAAAATTGTGATGTTTTGTAATAAATTTTAATACCGAGTGACCCACAAAAAAGTATAAGTGTTTGGTGGTCTCGTCGAGCATCAAACACTTAAAAAAAACTTTGTGGTTCGCCCGATATACGAATGATAATAAAAATTGACGAATAAAAAATGGTTAAATAATATAACAATAATAATTTAAATTGTGTTTATAAAAAAGTATAATTGAAGTTAAAAGAAAAGTATCCAAAAATAACAAAGATAAAAACATAATGAAACATCTATTTTAAAAGCACTATAGGTAAAAATAAAAAATAACCACGAAAGATAAACTAAGTAAAAGTAAGTAAAATATGAAACAATAGAGGAAATACTAAAGATGCCCACAAATTTTCGGCAAATATTTTAGTTCAAATGTGAAAGACCCTCTTAAATAGTTATTAGAAGACCAAATATTGCACTCTAAAAACAGGGTTTCAAAAAGATTCATGTTAGATAATAGAGATAAGTCAATTTATTCAAAATAGACTTCAAATCCTGAACAGTCTTTACCCAATAACAGTTACATAGTCTTTATCAAATTTTGATCCTTTTACTATCCTTGTCATCTTAGGATCAGGAACCACACCATTAGGATTTTTGGTTGAATGATCTTCATACCAAACTGAAACTTTGTGTGTCACAAGTCTGAAGAACTGTCTATAAGTTCCTTTTTTAATTGGCAAAGACTCATGAGGTGTTCGGTCAGTAATCCAATAAAGCACATTAGCTTTCATTTTCGTGGATTCTGGCAAGAAACTTCTAAGATGCTCAATATCTCCATATTTGCGGATCAACTCGTCACCATTATTATCTGCTTCGATTTGACAATCCCAAACTTCACAAGAATCGTCAACAGTTGAAGCCATGTAGATCCCACCAGAAGGTTTGTGGCAACTTTTGTATCCTAACTTGCCCCACCAAACAGACAAAGGATAGATTTGATCGAAACCAGAACCCTTCTCAATGCACAATTCTTCACACTTCTTATCATCCATTTCATTTTTGACATAAATGACTCCAGGAGATTCAGTATGTAGACCTGGTCTTCGTTGCGATGTTCCTTCCTCAACCAAACTTTCATGGATTGTCAAATATCCAACTTTGCCAAGCTCATCATTATCACGAAAATCATACTCATTATAAAAAGCTGTTTCAATAATATCAAAATATGGTTCCAGATAATCAGGTAATTTGGTGTTTTCAAATTCTAGCGCCATGATGAAAGGCATCATATTGATATTGATATCAGTTGGTTTAGGAAATTTAACTGGAAAACGAGCTTGAAAACCAGTTTGTGTTTCAAAAGCGGGAGGTGGCTCGAAATTCTTTTCGTAATCCTCATTTTTCCCAAATTTGATATGCATTCTCATACCTGCTAACACTTTCTGCCATATCATTTGCACAACAAGTGGTATACCATGCAGTTTTGAGAAAGGACAGTTTTCATCAGCAACACCTTGTAAAATGGTTCGTAGAAGAGGGTTTATTAGTTTCTTTTCTTCAAGCGTCAAATCTTTCAATCCTTCTTCTACCTTGGCCATTTTAGCTGTTCAGGAAAATTTTTGTTCTTTCTTTTTTTTTTTTTTCTGTTAAATATGAAATAAAATACTCAGCATGATTAAATGTGGTTCTCTAAGTAAAGGAAATTATTTTTAAGTCTTTAAAAAAGAGTTATT
Source organism: Hydractinia echinata (assembly GCA_030067915.1). Classification (NCBI taxonomy): domain Eukaryota; kingdom Metazoa; phylum Cnidaria; class Hydrozoa; order Anthoathecata; family Hydractiniidae; genus Hydractinia; species Hydractinia echinata. Next base: position 4,166,027 of record JASGCC010000001.1, read on the forward strand.
CGAAAAAATGTTCCCTAAAAAAGGTTCTCTGTCAAGAACAATCCGTATCGTCTTAAAAAAATTTGACTTGGGCCAGACAACTCTTATTTTAAAAATAAAAAATTACTGATATCAATATCAAAACAAGTATGACATAGACTGAAAAACAATTAATGCTGCATTTTCCATGCACAAAATTAACCATATAATAGTTTTAAAAAGATGTATTGCAATTTTACTTCAAATTGTTAACCGATGACTTCTACGCAAGCGGTCTACATGGCTTTTTACGCAATGCAATTGGTTCTTTTCCCATAACGACGGGCCTACACAGGCCGGAGTTGCCCGTCGTTATGAAAATACATTGTGACGTCAATTATTTACAGAGAAAACATAAGGAATAACAGCACTGCACTAGCTTCAATTTTCTTCATTTAACGCCAAAAAACAGCAAATTTTCGTCCTTTTTCCTCGTTATTTTATGATAAACACAATTTTAATCAAATTTTCTTTAGAAAAACGGTTAACAAATACAATACTAACCGCTTTAGCTTGGGCTTTACTGGAAATATTGCCCTCAGTCATCGCAACAACCTCGCAAGCTCGGTCGTTACTTTGACCTCGGGCAACATTTCTCAGTAAAGCCCTCACTAACAGTAGTATTGTGTTAGTGTTGTCTGCGTGATACAAGTTTACAAATTTAAAAAACTCTGATAAGCTATAATAAATGCCCTAAATAAACGATTATTAACTGGTTAGGTCAATACAAGTCAAATGCGCTCTTTTGATTGGTTCTCAAGCGGTCAATATAATACGGTAAAGACCACTTCAAGGAAATGGCTACACTCACAAAGATTTTCGATGATAGAAATTGTTTCATTTAAATATTTCGTCAGTTTGAACACGAATTCAAGAATTAACGTTGCAATGACTTCTTCTATAGGGTTGACGTCAAAATGAATCGGGGGCAAAACATTCAAAATAAATAACGAAAATTCATTGAAAATCAGGAAAGAATGTTTTATTTCTTGTAATCAAAAACATTAACAGAGACTCACCGGTAAATAAATAAATAAATACAATAATATAACTGTTTTGTCGGTCCAAACGGAAAATATTGACCTTATCCTACTTCGGCTGCGGTCAATATTTTGCCGTATTGACCTCCAAACCAGTTATTATTGTATAAATATTAACAATAAATGGATGAGAAAGAGTTATATATTGACCATGCCCACACTTATATTAATAACGGCAATTCATGCAACCTGTGCCTTACCAAAATATCCCACATCATCATCACTTCTAAAGAGAAATTATTAAGAAAAGATCAGAACGAATTTCAAATTCCGTCGTATTAACAAATTTCTTTGGAAAGCTTTAAAGTGGTCCCTTCTGACCCATAACGTTTTAGCTCTCTTTCAATTTTTACGATATTTTTTATGAATTAAAATGACTTTTTCATGACTTTTTTTACCACCTTTTAATTGATTTCTGTACATAAGTTTATACTTTAATTTTTTAGTTCCACCTGATGATTGTATATAGTGCACATGAAAGTTATGTTTAAAAAAAATTATTTTGGTTTTTGAAAATAAAATAAATCAAAATATCTTAGAGATAATTCAATTTATTTGAAATAGGTTCAAAATCTATTCTCAACAGTTGAAGCCATGTATATTCCACCAACAGAACAGTGAACACTACTGAATCCACGCTTTCCCCAATAAACAGGCATAGGATAGATTTGATCAGAACCAGAACCCTTCTCAATGCAGAATTCTTCACACTTTTTATCATCCATTTCATTTTTGACATAAATGACTCCATGAGATTCAGTATGTAGACCTGGTCTTCGTTGCGATTTTCCATCATCCAGAAAGCTTTCATGGATTGTGAAATACCCAACTTTTCCGATTTCCAGAGGCGGATCTAGAATATCTAAAATTTCTTTTCCGACACCCCTCCCCTAAAAAAACGTTTTTTTTCTCTATATTTCCAAAGAAATAATAATCACTAACCCCAATCAGACTATACAAATAAAGTCTTGAAATCAATTAATTAATTTCTTACTCTCTTCACAATGAGTCATTTTTTTGGTTTCGGTGCGCAGAGATAGTGCGCCAATGAAAAAAAAAAACACTATGGTGGCCCTTAATGCACAGTTGACATGGATGGGCCGCCAACTACGTCGAAACAGCTCAACCCGTCGAGCATTTCAACCAATGAGAGGAAAGGAAACTCGTAAAATGAATAGGTTTTGAGGCCATAAATAGTCGGAACACGTCGAAGGGGCTTTGAGCCATACCATTTAACACAATATCCCAGAAAGGTGTTAGGACATGAAATTAAAGAAATCAATTGATTGACAATTATCACATTCTTGATTGGTTTGTGTATTAAAAAATGTTCGGCTCTGATCTGTCATTGAAAGGAAAATTGAAATTTAAACTATTAAAAGTGAAATAGCTTCCCTTTGAAAATGGGGCGATAATGCGATATAAACGCAAAATATTTCAGTGATCGAAAATGGAAACTAATTTTTAACTATGGCTATTTATCATATTTCATTTTAACTTTATTACAAAATTCAACCACGTCGTGCGCTGTGTTAGACGTGGTCTAAATCCGCCGCTGATTTCTTCCATACCACGAGAGTCATATTCATTATACAACGCATCTTCGATCATACCAAAATACGGTTCCAAATAGTCAGGCAATTTAGTGTTTTCAAATTCTTGTGCCATGATGAAAGGCACCATATTGATATTAATATCAGTTGGTTTCGGGAATGTACCACCATAACGAATTTGAAAACCAGTTTGTGCTTTAAAAGGAGAAGGTGGCTCAAAAGTTAATTCGTAATCCTCATTTTTCCCAAATTTGATATGCATGTGGATGCTACTAACACTTTCTGCCATATCATTTGCACAATATGTGGCATACCATAGAGTTTTGAGAAAGGACAGTTTTCATCAGCAACACCTTGTAAGATGGTTCGGAGGATAGGGTTTATTGGTTTCTTTTCTTCAATCGTCAAATCTTTCAATCCTTCTTTTACCTCTGCCATTTTATCTACTTTTAAAAATTAAAAAAGTCTTTCAATGTCATTTTTATGAAAATTAAAACATATTTTAAAGAACTGAGCTTTAAGTAAAACACCTTGTAAGCTCATTTAAATCTCAGTCCTAGCTCTGTCACACCAGTGACAGAGCCTAAAGCCTATTACAAAAGGATTGTCACTATATATATTTATTTGCATTTGCAACAATTTTGATTAAATGGTGGGTGGTTGTTTGGGATCCATAACTGGTATAGTAATATATAAATAAAAAATTTGGTACCAGACACTGAAAAGCACCACATTTTGGTACCGGGTGTCTCATAAAAAAGATTTGCAGAAAAGTAGAAAAGTAGAAAAAGCTATGAATGTGAACTTTTTTATTTAAAAACAGAAAAGTATGATAGCTCAAAACTTAAGTTGGTCTTTCCTCTTTCAAATGAAAAAGGGTTAACACTTCTCTCATAACTTCACTTCAAACTCGATTGTTCTTTTTTTTTATACAAAACATATGGTTTGAAATTGGAAAATTACGACCCTGGCGATACACCGGACATTCCGGTGTTATTTTTCCGTGTCCAGTGTTTTTTTTAATTAGATTTTCAAAAGTGCATTGGACTATGACACTGGACTTAACAAACAATGTCTGGTGTAAATTTTTGCAAAGAGATGAACGGAGACTTATCGGATTTGCAACAAAAGACTCAACACAACACCAAAATCGATTTCAATACATGTCCAGTCCAGGGGCATAATATGCACGGAAGGTCCAGAGGAAAATCAAAGAGATCAATTCATCAATCTCAAAATCCCTCAACAATCAACGCCTGTCAATCATCCAATGGGAAACGCTAGTCGCTTCATAGATAGATAGATAGATATTTATTTATCAATAGCAGGTTTATACAATTAAAACAATGAAAGAAGCATCAATGGTCTAATCATGTGCGACTCACCAACAAAGATCGTGCGTGAAAATGAGAAATGTTTTGATACTTGGTTCGAGACATGGTTACTTGTTCACGTCCCAAAGCTAATGCAACAACAGAAGTGGTTTCGTGATGATTCATTATCAGAAGGTAATATTGTTATCTTCACCAAAGTCAACTCAGTCCTACAGAACCGCTATGGAATGATCACCTCACTCGAATACGGAAACGATTCGTTGCCACGAAGGGCAAAAGTTCCTATCGAAATGCAAACGAAGCAGTTTCTCGCGAAACATACAGATCTGTTTGTGGACTTGTGAAAATTTGTGGTGTGGATGAATGTGATTTGGTTACAGAGCTTGTGGTACTCTAGCAAAGGACATTGACTTCAAGTCAAGCAAATAATTTTAATCAATTTTCTTTGTGGGGAGTGTAAGGTTATTGTTGATATTAAAATCAAAAAATTATAAAAAGAAAATATCATAAAAATTTATTCCATTTTATCATAGCTTAGCTCACATTTGTTTACATTTTCATAGCTTAGCTACCATTTTGTATTCTAGTATTTTTAGTATTGTGGCCAACTTCATATCCACTTTGCTCTCATACCAATGTTGTTTTTTGTTGCCTTGACAACTTGGTTCATCATGTGTGTATATAAGACTAGTCGATAAGGCCCGTGGAAAAATCCACTTTGGCAGAAGGAAGGACAATGGGAAAGATCTGTCATATCATTTTATTGACGTCAATTATTACCAAAAAAAAAAACCGGAAAAAGTACGTGTGCAAGTTGTAATTCCTAATTTAGCAACAAATTTTCTTAAAATCTTACACAAAATGTCAAATGTCAAATCGCATTAAATCCCACACACAAAACTTACACAAAATGTAAAGAAAAACAGCTTGCAAGGTGTAAAATCTAGTTGATAGAAATTTACAAACGACACTCACAAAACCGACAGTAACAACACTTACAGTTACAATACCGACAGTCGCAACATCTTATGTGATTATGTTAAAAATCTTCAATATTTTAATCTGACGTGTCAAAAAGAAAGGCTTGCAAGAGAAGGCACATATCTATGAAAATAAGCTCTTTACACATTTTAAACATTGTCTTTTCCCTAAATGCTTATACAACAATATCAAAGAGCCATTGTTTGGAAAACATCAAATCTAAATCTCGAAAAGTGGGTTGCATACCATCCTAACCGGTTAATTTTTGTCAGATGATCCGTACTGCCCTTTACTAAACATTTTAAACTGAAATGTCAAAAAACAATGAGCAAGGACAAAAATCATTATTTTGGAAAATATTCTAAGTTTACACAAAATGTAAAATAAATCGGTTTTTGAAGAAACAAAAAAATCAACAAAAATCAGTATATATATATATTATTATACATTCAGCATGTTGTATATTGCCATTACCCATAAATTTTCCTCAAAAAGGTTATGAAACACATCAAATTATAGAAAAATCAGTCATACAGTCCTTGCCCATTACATTACAAAATACAAAAAACAGAAACAGTTTTAGTGAGAACATTTAGTAATTTTTTTATATCACCAAACAATTATTACTACAAAATTGTGTAAGATTCTCAACAAAAACAAAAACGTAAAACCATGAAATTTTCTTCCAGTAAAATGACATCACATACTTTTTCCCAACAAAAGTTTATAATGCGAAATACAAAAAGACATCAGCTTACACAACAGCTTACAATGAAGTGTAATTCTACAAAAATTTGTTCTTTTAGTATATTGCATGTGGTCTATTTCCATAAAAGTTTATATACCCAAAATTTTAAATAACAGCACTTTGCAACACAAACAATATAAGCGGACAACCATACCATCCTCTCATAAACCCATGTAAATTTCTAATCTAATTTCAATAACCCCTGTAAAAATAACTTGGCATTTTACAAGTAGTCTGACAAAAGTTTAACAGGATGTCAGAAACAAAACAATAAAAATAACTTAACACACACCACACTTTAAATTCTACAAAATTTGTTCCACTTGTAATATTGCATGTGGTCCTGTTCTGCCCAATCTTAGGACACTGCCCAATCTTTGGACATAAAAATGTCAGGGGCGGATACAGGATTTTTTTCTCCTTAGGCGGATTTGCGAAGCGAAGCGAAGTTAAATCAGATGGGGGTTCTTGGGGGGCGCTGGAAGCCTCAGAAGTTTTAGCTTATTTACCTATTTCAGCACTCCAAAATGCAGCAGACAGGACCTTCTTCATTTTTCCACATCCAGAAAAATATTTACAGGCTTGTTTTTGCAAGTTATGAATGTAATAGCTTTTGGCTAATATTGAGGCAATAAATTTTCGGAAACTAGGTTCAGTAAAAAAGACATACATAATTCTTAAAATTCGATAATGCAAAACGGTATATATTACTACTTTTCATATTTAATCTATTAAAAATTTAATAACATGAAAAAGGAGGCCTAAAAGAAAAATAAGCAAAAAACAACAACACAAAAATGCATATGTAAAAAGGCTTTATTTGTATTATTAGATCATAGTAACAACAACATAAACAACAACAGATAAATACAATAAAATAAAAATGGCAAGAATATATCAAGATTTTGTACAGGTAAAGGCAGATACTTAAAATTTGGATTTTTAAGCAGCAATAGCTAATTAAAAAAACAAACTTACAACACAACAACACAACATTCAGTCAAAAAATATTTAGCCCTATTAGCCTAATAGCAAGAAAAACACTGTTTTTATTTTTCGGTAAACATTTCTGGCTCAGACTTTAAAACTGTTGAAATAAACTTGAAAATACCTTTTAGCTGTTATGCGATAATTACTATAAATAGCTGGAATTTTTAACAAAACAGAATCATTCAAGAACAGATATCGTTAACTACATTATTGCACATTTTTGTGTCCATCTGGATAGGGTTGTAATAAGTAGTATATATGCTAAGTCATTTTCACCATGTTGGTAGAACCACAAACATTTTCCATGTTTATCAGCATGACAACTTCTTTAGTAAAAATGTGAAAAACTTTTGTCATTTCACCCATTAAATAAAACCATGCCTTTTTATTATTCGAATTGTATATATATATATAATTAGCACCATTTCCAGGAATTATTTCGATACGAGGATAGAGATTTTAAACCAAAACATCATCCAGTCTTGTCAAAGTTTTCCTCCCAAAACTAGTGTTCTCTTCCTTGGCCTTGTGGCATGTTAAAAAATCGTTTGGAAAGTGTTTATTGCCAGAAGCTTTGAATCTACAAAAGTAAAACATACAAAGTTGTTATGAAGTCAACAAATTGTTATACATTACACCTTTACCAGCTACAAAAAGTAACCAGCTGGCTAGCTATTCGATTTATTGTGTTGTTATAAAATGTCTTGTTACTTAAATAAAAAAGAAACCCAAGATAACACAAAGCTCTTTTGAATATGACACAAGGCTTTTTCAAATTTGTTGAAAGTGAAACTATAAACAGTTTCATATTCACACTTGCTAGCACAGCAATAGAAAGCAATTGTGTATCTTACTCTAAGATTAATGGAATTAAAAATAAACAGATGTACCTGAAAGCGTAGTAGTGAGTTAAAGCTATGATTTTTGTTAAGTCAAAGCCTGCTTTTCTGTCAAACAGCTTTTTTGCAATCACAGGCGACACAGAGAATAAACGTTTTCCAGTATATAATGTTTCTTCTTAGCAACATCGCTCAACTTCATTCCGTGATCATATATTCAAAACTTCCATTTACTTGCTGCAAGTCAATACAAAACAATTCCTTAGCCCTCTTTCAGTAGTTGTATTGGAAGCAAACTTCGGAATTGCAGCTCGCCGAAGTTGGCCGAACCTATCAAACAGACCGGCTACCGCGAGGCAATAACAATAGGAAGAGTAAATTAATCCTACGCACCCATCCCCTAATATCAATCTTTCTTTTACCGTAAATTTCGACGACTTCGGCGAGATTCTTCTTGACGTCACAAATTCTTTTGTTAAAGAGAGTCAAAAAGTCCACACTTTGGCGAGATTTTTCTCGACGTCATAATTATTTTGTTTTTGTTTTGTTTAAGAGAGTCCAAAAGTCCACATTTCGGCGGCCGCCGAAGTCGACTGTTTTTACGGCAGAAAACAAAGGAATCGAGAGAAACAAAGTCAGCGAAATGCGGCAAAATGTAGTTCGACTACCGTAAGAACCATAGTACTTTGGCAAAGCACATCGAAGGAGAGTCGAGCCTCGGCAAACACTCCTGAGTGGAGATAAAAATATTACCTCGGATATCATGGGCGCAAAGGAATCTTATTAAACGCTTATAATAAAAATTATGCGTTGCTTTAAATAAATTACTACTTTTAGATGCACATGATTTTCTCATTGGCAAAATTTCTCCTTAGGCGAGTGCCGAAGTGGCTGAAGTCTAAATCCGCCCCTGAATGTCCAGTCTTAAGATTGGGCAAGGCGTCACAAGATTGCAGGAGACCATGTTAGGCCCATTTTTAGACACCTTTTAAATTTTAAAGAAGGGATGTGCCACACAAGCTCTGTTGTTTGCAAGACCCAACAACCATTCTCAGGCACATTAAAACAACATATTTGGAGTATATGATAAACAAAAAACAAAAAACAAAAAACTGTTGAATTGACCAGGCCAGTTTTTGGGTAGTAAAAATCGTAGATAGCTAGCACGTATTATACATTTGGCATTTATATACAGCTCGTAGTGACCAAATTTTTTTAAAAAAAGGTTTATATATAAAGAATCAGATAAATCGTTAGCTGTTAACTTCATTTTGAATGAGAAGTTTAGCTAGCTAGCTAACTAGCGATAGTCAGCCATACATGGTTGAATAGTTTTAATTTTTTTATACACATATTTATATAAATGGTATAATTTTTTCGCCTTTTGATTTGCCAAGAAAAGTTTCAATTTAAAGTTCCTTTTAAGAGGTACAGTCTAAAATTGTCACTGTTCTCTTTGTTTTCCACAATTGTTCTAAGATTGGACATGTATGTCTATAGATTGGGTAGTCCAGTCTTAAGACTGGCTACCTATTTGTCACTGTCAGAAGATTGGCCTGGCCAGTCTTAAGACGGGGCACGTTCCAAGATTGGGCAGAACAGTCCCCTTGTAAAGTTTGCAAGTAATGTGAAAAAACTATACTTTATGATGGGCATTTGAGTCACACTATCCTAAAAGTTCAAGAAAGATTTTGTAGCTAGCTTGCTACATCATATTCGTGTTCAAAAAAGAAGAAAAGTTTGACTACTAAGGTAGCTATAAATACCTAAAAAAAAGAGGAATAACAACATAACTTATAGGTTAGAGCTATAACTATAGACCTTTTTGAATGTTTACATTTTCCGCGGTAAGCCCTTTCGGCTTTAACAATTGTGTGGCAGGCAAAAAGATGGGGGCGCTAGGTGAAGTGAGGTCCTTTTTAGTCTGTTTCTTCGCACAAAGGTATCATTACAACTTTATATGAATATTATGTCAGTCAGAAGTTACCCATCTACACTCGATAATAGTTTAAAGCCTCAAAAATATTTCCGTAGAAAGAAATGGGCTGAAAAATACCTTTCTTCAGCAAGCTTCCGCACCTTTCTGCCTGCCACGCAGTTGTTAGAGCCAAAGGGGCTTACCGCGGAAAATGTAAACATTCAAAAAGGTCTATGGGATGGATCCTTCTTGAAGCTAACATTAGCTAGCTAACAGTAGCTAGCTAGCACACCCAGTTAAATACACTTAAGCTGGGGAGACTTAGCTACGTCTATAGCTAGCCATTTGTGCTTAGTAAAACACATATAAAGGAAAACAATAGCTATGTAAAAATTATGACATTTGCTTCAACAAACCAAAATTTTCTATATCGCTAGCACATTGTAGCCAGCTAACAGCTTTATGTAGCATTTTGAATTTTAGGACAAATACATTAGTTACGCACCAGGAGACACATTAATTATGCAAAAAAAAAAAAATATTTATCTTCATAAAAAACGCGGTAAACTTTAAGAATTTGAAGCTCTAATAGATTTTTTTTGAGAATACGCTTCTCCTTGACAATTTTAAGTGTCCTACATATAAAAACGGAACGTCTAAAAATATCAAAGTTCTTACTTTTTCTGAATTCCAAGTCACTTGAACTTGAAACTCTAGCATTCATTTTCTTCGTCTAACTTTACTTTACTACTTCTAGCTCTATGGTGGCCGATAACTGCCACACGAAAAAACTCTGTTTAATTGCGTTTTTAATTGCTATGGTTCTGAAGCAACAACACGAAAGCAAACAACAACAATGACAGATAATGTTAGAAGTATATTTCTCTTGTTTCATGTCATAACTACACTTGAGTTTGGGGAAAGGGGGGGGATGTCAGATTTGGTATCAGGGGGGCCCAAACCAGATGCGTGTGTTTCCATCCTTACCCTTAGTAAGACGTATCTCGTGGAAACGTCTGCGTATCTCGTGGAAACACATGGCTATCTCGTGGAAACGCTTACACTGAGCAAATCTCGTGGAAATGCCTACATCTCAGCAACTCGCTTGGAAATTGCCTATATCTGAGCGACTCACTTGGAAATCGCCTACACCTCAGCAACTCTCTTGGAAATTGCCTACATCTGAGCGACTCACTTGGAAATCGCCTACACCTCAGCAACTCGCTTGGAAATTGCCTACATCTCCGCGACTCACTTGGAAATCGCCTACACCTCAGCAACTCGCTTAATTAACCCCAAACTGATTTTTGAAGGAAGACAATTTTTTAGATATTAACTCACATAATGTGTTAATGCACAACAACAACTAGTAACGCTTCAGTCAATTTATAAAACATCAATTAATATGAATCTACTTTTAAGAACTAATAAGCACTATTGATTGTTTCTTGCTTGGATCTGTGAAACGAGGCCTTGCGTTTTTGAGATTTATTTTGTTGATTTGTACAAAACAATGTGCTGGGAATGGCAGGATCATATCATTACATGTTATAACACCACTGTGTTAGCAGTCTATTTGAAACAAGATTTCTCCAGTACAATTGCTAGTCCACTTTACTAATTGTTAATAATGGTGAAATCTAAAATTCCACAAAACACTGACAGTCATGTGTATTAACCCCGAGACCACTGTCGATCCTTATTTTGCAAATTCATAGAATAATTTTTCTAATTACCTTTGTAGAGAACAAAGAAAGGGCTAAGTAACTGTCTCAGTATACAAGGTGTTGTGAGAATGCATTAGTAGCTTTGAGATCCTACTGAAGTTCTTATTTGTTTCTCCAATAACCTATCCAAGCCTGATTTCTAATTTTACTTTCTTATAACTATGTAACTGTACACTGTGGATGAGTAAATTATCAATGCTCATTCACCCAACTAACAATTGACCTTCACAGTGTGACATCCGTGCACAAAAAGTTCAATAATTCTCTACAAAATATATAGCCATTTAAAAAAGTGAGTTCGAAAGAGAACTTGAAACTAGCCTTATTCTTAGGGCTGTTGATAGCTGAAAGAAAAGTGAACCACACGGCCAATCCTACCAAAATACAGAGACGGATTGCAAAATCTATTGTTTTGTAATTTTTCATTTCATAAGAAGGGCCTAGTTCCAAAGTTTCTTAATTAGTTTCTTAATTTCAAATTTTACGCGATGGAATGTTTGAAAGTTACTCGTCTGCAGTAAAATTGCAATGACCTTGTAAATTGAGCGCATGTTTTATTGATGGTTGGATGGTGTCTATCAGAAATAGACATAGAATGTAGTAGTAAAAGTTTCTTGATTTTGGTTTCTACATTAGGTTTCTTATAAAAAAAAAAAACGTGTATAGGGATTCAAATTTTGTGCAATTAGACGATATCAGGCTGTGAAATTTTTACAACGCATAGGCTAAAGTAAAGTTGTAATGTATCCAAGGCCCATACAATTTGAATTGAAGTTGAATTTCATGACACCAGGGCATGTCTGATTTAGAATACATACATTAAAACTAGGATTTAAAAAATTTGAAAGCAAGCATGGATATTTCCTACTGTATAAGTCGAATTACCAAAATTAGAAAGCCTGAAAGTTTTTTCTACCCAATCGTTGCATTAAGGACTATTCTCAGTTAAGTCTAATTTTACATAATTATAAACAGGAGTTTGACATTTGCCGAAAAATATCATTTCATCTGTTGTCACATGACTAATTATCAGTACTTACATAAAATTGTTTATAAATTTGGCTTCTGTCTATTGTATTCCTTGCACTTATAAATACTACGAGCTTTATGTAAAATATTTAGACTGAAGATGACATTAGAGTATAGGTGTATTAAAATAAAATTTGAGATGTTATTAAATTTGTAGTTATTATTCTTATAATGCAATGAACGTCATAAACCATAGCACAAGAATGGCCTGATCAATTTTGGTAAAAGAAGCATCAAGAAGCCCCTTCTCACTATGAATGTTTCGCAATATAGAATTCCTGAAATGGAAAGCCTGACCATATTTTTACATCCACTAAGTCTGCAACTAGGACCCTGTATAAAAGAAAATTATTTCCTGATTTCACACGCGCAGTTGATCAAATTTACACAATTGTAAAAAATGTGTGACGACTGCAAAACAAATTTTTTATTTATTATTCTCACAACCCAGTGAACGTCATAAAGTCATAGCAAAAGAAATGCCTGAGCACACAAATTTTGGTAAAAGCATGTTAGCTAATATGTGTTCCTTTATTTTTGAAGAAACCCTGTTGCTACCATGGATGTTTGCTACTACAAATAAAATTGCTAAAGAGGGAAGCCTGGCCATTTTCTACCACCAATCACTCTGCATCCAGGGCCCTGCCAATAAGGTCATTTTCATTTCAAAACACTCAATTAAATCCTGTTTTAAATTGACTGAAAGTCATGCACCTGGCACAAGAGTCCCTGATTGGACACAAAATTTGCATTCAGCGTCGATGTTTGATTGTTTCCGTTAAGTCATCTTAGGAGCTAAACTTAGGAGGCTTTTTGACTTAAGGCAACGTCTTTGACTTATTCACAGATATTTATGGATTGATTTTAAGCTATATGTTGTTAGAAAAAAAAATTTGTTCAAATTTTCATTGTTCTAAGAATTGTGTTTCTACTAATCCAGCCTGGTAATGGTTCTTAAGTTTTGCCATTCTGAGCCAGAGAAAGAACCTTTCACAAGCATCCCTAAGCGTCATCTTCGAATTTCAATTGCTCTTATAAGATACTCAGGCTTAAATATGCTTAAGTTATGCTTGTAGTAAAAGATTTACCAGAATACGCTTATGAAAAAGATGATCAGGCCCAAAATATACTTATATATTTGAAAAAAAATTGCATTAAGTTTTTAACATCAGTAATTACAACTTAAATGTCACTACCTACTGGTTAAAACAGACACAAAAAACAAGAAAAACACCCACGAAACAAAACATAAAAACTCAACAACATTTTCTTAGGCTTCGCATAATGCTTAGTATATATATGCTTAAAATGACTAAATCCGAGCTCAAGGATGCTTATAAATGCCATGCTAATAGACGAAACATGAAAATCTTGATCTGCAGTTCAACCACTAAAGGAATTCATAATAAAGCAGCTTATGTGTAAAACGGGGCAGCTAGGGAATACGAAGGGGTGTGTTTATATATGTGTGGAGCTTAAAATAAAGCAAAATGAGCCACCATATAGGTTTGCCTGTTAAAATAAGGATCTGCTAGGTAATCCTACCTGACCACGACTCGCAATGTTAGCTTTTTGTAGCCCTTACTAGTGTTACATTACTTAGTATTAACAAATGTAAAAAGATAATGGAAAATAAAAACACGGTACAAAGTTGAACTTATCCTACTTGCATAAAATCCATAATGGCTACCAGAATTGCATTACTAATTTGGATAACTAAACTTCCTATTCCAAAATGCCTTACTCTGCTAACCAGATTGTTCAGAAAGAAGTGTCCATGTGCTATATTAATGATGTGCCTAGAGCTCACAGTTGCATGAGACATGCCCTTTTTCCTTGTATAGTTCAAAAGTGACATTTTCTTAACTCTCCTAACATGAATAGATAATAAATAGTATGAATAGAACTGACCTGGCTACATGCAATGTCTCTTCTGATGAAATATCCAAGGCTTTTTACCTGATGCCTGCCTTGCTTTTGTCTATCCAATCCCAGTTTAATCATCACTGATTCCAGGTCCTTCTCCTCTAAAACCGACAGCATTCCACATACTTCTGAGACAAATTTATCTTCTCCATCTCTTTCTTCCCTATTGGGCACAGCATCTTTAAAGGTTACCAATTCCTGTGAAGCAGCAGCCATTATGAATCAAATCAGTCCAGCCATCACAAAGTAATCTTCCATTCTGTCGACACCCTCTTCTTCTTAAACCTCACACAGGGCACCAAATGTTAGAGGAGCCCACAGTTACAAACCAAACTATTAGCAAAATGTGATGATGGAAACTAGTTGACTTTAGCTGCTCCCATTTTATAGGTAGGCAAGGCAATCTTAGGGGCCTGGATCTACAACAGTATTGGTTAGTTACCTTGAGGGCCCCTAGTGCTCATGCCCTGTGACCACCCTTTTCACTAGTCTACCATTCTAGATTTGGAAGAACATTGAGTTTCTAAAGTATATCCTTCAATGATGCTAGTAGCCATCTTTGTTGACACTTGAATACTGAATGCAATCAAAGCTAAGCCTCTCAACAAGGTATAAGTACTTACTTCAGGAACCGCAATTAACATTTAATTGATTTATTTATTTATAAATTTAATTAATTTCTGTTTTTGTTTTTTATTATACTTTTATTTTATTTCTACTTTCAATTTAATTTACTTTTAATTTGCTTTTTCTGTTTAAATTTATTTCACTTTGCATAAAAAATCAGCTTTATTTTGTTTTTATTTTATTTTTAATTTAATTTTAATTTAAACTTGTTTTGCATTTTTAATTCAAAAAAATAAATTGAATTTAAAAAATTAAATTTAAAATCTGGCTTGGCCGAGATCTGCCATAGTATACCATAATGCAATTCGAACAACTGGTTTCTATATTGTCATAAGGATATGTAGTGTTAGACATCTTGTTGCTTTATTGTCATTAGCAGGTACACCTGGTTTTTATATTGTCATAAGCTCGAGACACGGACGTAACTTTGTGCTTGGCCCTTACCTTACTCAGACGCTATTTCAAGAGTGGCGTGGTTTGGATTAAGGGTCTGTACAAAAGAAAAGTCTAAATAACGTATCGGTTAATGTATTTTATATATAACAACACACAATACAAACATTTCACCACCGTAGTTTTTCTATAATGTATTTGTAAGCTTCGCTGAATTCCTTCGCTTCAAGATCGAGAGGATCTTTCAAATACGTTTGTAGTGATGTTCTTTCTTCAATAGTCAGGAAATCATCTTCCACGACAAAACTTTAGTTCTCAATGTCAAATTCGACTATGTTTGGTGACCAGGACAACGCATCTATATTGAATTTCTGAATTTTTATCAATGTCGACTCCATCTTCAGAACTTTTCCCTAGCCGAAGCATTTTAGTTAGTAATAAGCTTTTCGGAACAGAAACAGAACTTGGGTTATCTATATTATAATACCCGTATACGTCTGTCCGTCCGTCTGTCTGTCACGCAAAATGGTAGCTTAGCTGCGCAAGTAGCAAAACGCACGCAATGCGGTATAAAAAGGACGGGCGAACCCGTGGATTCTTCCACGGGCTAACGACTAGTTATCATTATTTTCACTAATTAGTATTTTTTTTCGATTGTTATTGGAGTTCTGAGAAGATAAATGACGTTTTGAATTTGATGGCAAAATTGAATTTGTCGGGGATATGGAATCAAGTAATTTATCGATGGGTCTATTTTTCATAAATCTTACAAAAATAATGTTTAAAGATGTTAAGTGATCCAGTGTTTTGGCGCTCGGACCTCTTTCTTCAACCAACACATCACAGTTTGCTATGCGGAAAAATTTAAAACATGCTGTTTTAATGTTTTCAATCGTAACTTCTTCGTAGTCATAGGAGACGAATTCCTGCGGACACATCCTTAAATACTTTTGCGCCTTCCCTTGCACGTCATTCGTTAGTCTCTGCACTACAATTTCTTGCCTATCCAAAATTTCTTTAATTTTATTGCAAAACTTGCGCTTTCCAGCTGACGTGGTTGGTTTTGTTCTCTTTGCAGCAACGGCTTTTCGGAAAGCTTTAAAATCAGTCATTCTGAATAAAAGAAGCATAAAAATTGTCATAATATAGTAGAAACCGCTGTTTTGAAAAAAGGGTTTCACACTCTTAAGAAAGAATTTTCCGCAACTCCCATGGGTGGTTTTTTCCGACATACACAAGACAATGGGCAGGTTATTTGCATCTCTATATAAAACAAACAGATGTTAGTAAAAAGATTAAAACCTGTAATAGCAGCTAAGAAGGACAATAGGAAGCCAATTGCTTTGTTATAAAAGATCTCATTCATTTGTACGATAGAGTCTTTTATAGCGCCGTAACGTCATAAAATTTAACATTTGAGACATAATTTTTTCGGCGACTTCAAAGGAAAATGAGGATATCCGCTATGACCGTCACATACACTTCGTATTATTATATAAGATTTGTCATTTTCCATCCCGGGTTTATATGAAGAAAAGTTAGCGGGAAATTGAAAGTGGCGGGGTGAGTATTTAAACAAATATGGCTTCCATCAACAGAAAAAAGAAGATAGCGATACTGTTGATGTTTGAATCAACTGTGCTATCACTGTTAATGCAAATCAATGGATTTATTTGCTCCTCTCAAGCTTATTTGAAATTACTGAATAACTTATTACTATCAAAAAAACGAAACCAGTACTTACAACGATTGAAAAGAAAAATGATACAGAAGTCGTATCGAAAACCTCGTGAAGTTTGGTATCGTGTGGGTAGAACAGAAATGTGGTGGATCAACACCTTGAATGTTAGTGTGAATGAGGAAGAATGGCAAAGGAATTTCAGACTGTCGAGAAAGGCGTTTAACGAACTTGTCAACGAGTTGCGTCCATTGATTTCCCCTGATCCTACGTCTCCAAATTACCGAGCTGTTTCATCAGAAAAAAAAGTTGCATTAACACTCTATTTCCTAAAGGATACTGGGTCTTTACGTATGACTGCTAACACATTTGGATTGCACTTAAGCACTACTTCCAACATAATACATGTTTGTAGAGCAATAGTTCATGTGTTAGGTCCAAAGTATATCAAGCTTCCACAAACCCAAGACGAGATGAGACAAAAGTCAACTGAATTCGAAGTGAAGTATGGCTTACAACAAGCGTTTGGTTGCATAGATGGAACGCACATACCTATCAAACGTCCGCAAGTAGACTCTCAGGATTACTTTTGCTATAAAATGTTTTTTTCATTAAACGTCCAGGCTGTGTGTGATTTTCGATGCATTTTCATGGACGTAATTGCTATGGTTCTGAAGCAACAACACGAAAGCAAACAACAACAATGACAGATAATGTTAGAAGTATATTTCTCTTGTTTCATGTCATAACTACACTTGAGTTTGGGGAAAGGGGAGGGATGTCAGGTTTGGTATCAGGGGGGCCCAAACCAGATGCGTGTGTTTCCATCCTTACCCTTAGTAAGACGTATCTCGTGGAAACGTCTGCGTATCTCGTGGAAACGCTAACTCACCTGGGGTGTATATCGTGGAAACACCTGCGTATCTCGTGGAAACGCAACCCTCTCTGCGAATCTCGTGGAAACGCCTACATCTCAGCAAATCTCGTGGAAATGCCTACATCTCAGCAAATCTCGTGGAAATGCCTACATCACAGCGAATCTCGTGGAAACGCTAACTCACCTGGGGTGTATCTCGTGGAAACACCTGCGTATCTCGTGGAAACGCAACCCTCTCCGCGAATCTCGTGGAAACGCCTACATCTCAGCAAATCTCGTGGAAATGCCTACATCTCAGCAAATCTCGTGGAAATGCCTACATCTCAGCGAATCTCGTGGAAACGCTAACTCACCTGGGGTGTATCTCGTGGAAACACCTGCGTATCTCGTGGAAACGCAACCCTCTCAGCGAATCTCGTGGAATCGCCCACACCTCACCAAATCTCGTGGAAATGCCTACTACCTGCTATGGCGTATCTCGTGGAAACGCAACTCATTTGTTAGGGAAACAAACGCATCTTCATCCCATTTGGCCCGACATCCTCAATTTACCCCAAATTTGAGTTTTGAAAGGAGACAATTTTCATAGTTATTAACTCACATAATCTGATAATGCACAACAACAAATAGTAACTGTTCAGTCAACTTATAAAACATCAATAATATGGATTTACTTTGAAGAACTAATAAGCACTTATTGAATGTTTCTTGCAGGGATCTGTGAAACAAGGCCTTGCGTTTTTGAGATTTGTTTTGTTGATATGTACAAAGCAATGTGCTGGGAATGGCAGGATCATATCATTACATGTTATAACACCACTGTGTTAGCAGTCTATTTGAAACAAGATTTCTCCAGTACAATTGCTAGTCCACTTTACTAATTGTTAATAATGGTGAAATCTAAAATTCTACAAAACACTGACAGTCATGTGTATTAATTTCGAGACCACTGTTGATCCTTATTTTGTAAATTCCTAGAATAATTTTTTTCTAATTACCTTTGTAGAGAACAAAGAAAGGGCTAAAGTAACTGTCTCAGTATACAAGGTGTTGTGAGAATGCATTAGTAGCTTTGATATCCTACTGAAGTTCTTATTTGTTTCTCCAATAACCTATCCAAGCCTGATTTCTAATTTTACTTTCTTATAACTATGTAACTGTACACTATGGATGAGTAAATTATCAATGCTCATTCACCCAACTAACAGTTGACTTTCACACTGCGACATCCGTGCACAAAAAGTTCAATAATTCTCTACAAAATATATAGCCATTTAAAAAGTGAGTTCGAAAGAGAACTTAAAACTAGCCTTATTCTTAGGGCTGTTGATAGCTGAAAGAGAAGTGAACCACACGACCAATCCTACCAAAATACAGAGACGGATTACAAAATCTATTGGTTTGTAATTTTTCATTTCATAAGAAGGGCCTAGTTCTAAAAGTTTTTTATTTGTAGGCTGAATTCCATGTTTTTAGTTCCAAAGTTTCTTAATTAGTTTCTTAATTTCAAATTTTACGCGATGGAATGTTCGAAAGTTAACTCGTCTGCAATAAAATTGCAATAACCTTGTAAATTGAGCGCATGTTTTATTGATGGTTGGATGGTGTGTATTATTCCCATTGGGAACTTAGGTACAGTAACCTGATAAAACTACTTACTCCCTAGTGATGATTGTAACATCTTCTTCAATTAATTGTAAGAATTAATTAGAAACAAATTTCTTATTTCAGAAATAGACATAGAATGTAGTAGTTAAAGTTTCTTGATTTTGGTTTCTACATGTAGGTTTCTTATAAAAAAAAACGTGTATAGGGATTCAAATTTTGTGCAATTAGACGATATCAGGCTGTGAAATTTTTACAACACATAGGCTAAAGTAAAGTTGTAATGTATACAAAGCCCCTACATAATATATGAGAAATACTTTATGGAAGTAATATTAGAGTTGAATTTTATGATCCCAGGTCGAATTACCAAAATTAAAAAGCCTGAAAGTCTTTTCTACCCAATCGTTGCATTAAGGACTATTCTCAATTAAGTCTAATTTTACATAATTATAAACAGGAGTTTGACATGTGCCGAAATATCATTTCATCTGTTGTCACATGACTAATTATCAGTACTTACATAAAATTGTTTATAAATTTGGCTTCTGTTTATTGTATTCCTTGCACTTATAAATACTACGAGCTTTATGTAAAATATTTAGACTGAATGACATTAGAGTATAGGTGTATTAAAATAAAATAACCATAGCACAAGAATGGCCTGATCAATTTTGGTAAAAGAAGCATTAAGAAGCCCCTTCTCACTATGAATGTTTCTCAATATAGAATTCCTGAAAATGGAAAGCCTGACCATATTTTTACCCCCACTCACTCTGCAACTAGGACCCTGTCTAAAAGAAAATTATTTCCTGATTTCACACACGAAGTTGATCTAATTTACATAATTATATAAACAAAATGTGTGAAGACTGCAAAAAAAATTTTGTATTTATTATTCTCACAACCCAGTGAACGTCATAAAGTCATAGCAAAAGAAAGGCCTGACCACACAAATTTTGGTAAAAGCATAATGTTAGCTAATACGTGTTCCTTTATTTTTGAAGAAACCCTGTTGCTAGCATGGATGTTTGCTACTACAAATAAATTTGCTAAAAAGGGAAGCCTGGCCATTTTCTACCACCAATCACTCTGCATCCAGGGCCCTGCCAATAAGGTCATTTCCTGATTTCAAAACACTCAATTAAATCTTGTTTTGAATTGACTGAGAGTCATGCACCTGGCACAAGAGTCCCTGATTGGACACAAAATTTACATTCAGTGTCGATGTTTGATTGTTTCCATTAAGTCATCTGAGGAGCCAAATTAGGAGGCTTTTTGACTTAAGGCAACATCTTTGACTTATTTAGATATTTAGATTGATTTTAAGGTAATTTTGTTAAAAAAAATGTTTGTTCAAATTTTCATTGTTCTAAGAATCGTGTTCCTACCAATCCAGCCTGGTAATGGTTCTTACGTTTTGCCATTCTGAGCCAGAGAAAGTACCTTTCACAAGCATCCCTAAGCGTCATCTTATAAGATACTCAGGCTTAAATATGCTTAAGTTATGCTTGAATGATGGTAAAAAATTTACCAGAATACGCTTATGAAAAATGATCAGGCCCAAAATATACTTATATATTTGAGAAGAAATTGCATTAAGTTTTGAACATCAGTAATTACAACTTAAATGTCACTACCTACTGGTTAAAACAGATACAAAAAAATAAGAAAAACACCCACGAAACAAAACATAAAAATTTAACAACATTTTCTTAGGCTTCACATAATGCTTAGTATATATGTGCTTAAAATGACTAAATAAATGTCATGCTTATAGACGAAACATCTATAGGAATTGGACCTTCACATATAGAAAATCTTGATCTGCAGTTCAACTGCTAAAGGAATTCATAATAAAGCAGCTTATGTGTAGTCCTTCTAACCTTTGGTCTAGGAATTGCGCATAGGTTGTAAAGAGTAGAATTCAATTTTCCAAGCTAAGTACATGATGATAAAAAAAATCTGTAAACGGGACAGCTAGGCAATACGAAGGGGTGTGTTTATATACCTGTGGAGCTTGAAATAAAGCAAAATGAGCCACAACCTGTTAAAATAAGGATCTGCTTGGTAATCCTACCTCACCACAACTCTCACCACAACTCGCAATGTTAGCTTTTTGCAGCCCTCACTAGTGTTACATTACTTAATATTAACAAATGCAAAGAGATAATAGAAAATAAGAACACAGGTCCAAAGTTGAACTTATCCTACTTGCATAAAATCCATAATGGCTACCAGAATTGCATTACTAATTTGGATAACTAAGCTTCCTATTCCAAAATGCCTTACTCTGCTAACCATATTGTTCAGAAAGAAGTGTGCTATTAATGTGCTATTAATGTGTGCTATTAATGATGTGCTAGCTAGAGCTCACAGTTGCAAGAGACATGCCCTTTTTCCTTGTATAGTTTAAAAGTGACATTTCCTTAACTCTCCTAACATGAATAGATAATAAATAGTATGAATAGAACTGACCTGGCTACATGCAATGTCTCTTCTGATGAAGTATCCAATGCTTTTCACCTGATGCCTGCCTTGCTTTTGTCTATCCAATCCCAGTTTAATCATCACTCACTCCAGGCCCTTCTCCTCAATTCCTGTGAAGCAGCAGCCATTATGAATCAAATCAGTCTAGCCATCACAAAGTAATCTTCCATTCTGTCGACACCCTCTCCTTCTTAAACCTCACACAGCCAGCATACGACATCGACGATACCAAAAATATATAACAAACTCTCCACATATACTAATAAGTAATCGTTAACTTTTTTTATGGCAAGCGTGATATTTTTCAATACAGATAACAATGAAAACAATACTTTGCCTAACCGGTGATTAAACTTTGCCATGTAGTCTGAACGCGCCCTATAGCCGCGTTCAGACTACAAAGTTTCTCCAAGTAGAACTCAGTTGATGTGAGAATTTATAATTAATTGCTACGCTGTTATAGTTAGCTTTTTGTAATGGAACGAAAAAAGAATCCCCTTTCTGCAAACATTGTTGCGATATCACCCTTCATTTCATGTGAGTTGAATAGAGAGAAAAATGTTCGTGCTCATCACGACCTCATTAAAACCTTAACTGAGAAACCTACTCTGAGGAGGTTTCAAAAAGTTTTCTTTACAAAAATCATGAAAATTTCAAAGAAGCACGATTTATACAAGTTGAACCTATTGATAAATCTGTAACGACCTTTTCAAACTTTTTTTTTTGAAACCAGAAGGTGATTCCTTTTCCGACCTTGGTTTCTCTGGCCGCGTTTACACTGTCAGACATTTGGCAATTGCTTGCACTATTCTATTGTATTCCTTTGTTCTAAACTATTGTTTTACTTGGCAAATGTCTTAACGATGCCAGCGATGGCAAATGAATTACCAAAAGTAGCAAAGGAATCACCTTTTCTGGCAATGCAATAAAATATGATCAAGCTCAAACAAAAGAAAAGTTTGCATTTGTGAACGTTTACACACTTTTTATCCAGTTTTTCCTATACATTATAAAAATTTACGATTTGCCGTAGCCTCAGGCTACGGCAAACCTTAATAGCTTCATGGCAGCGTTTTGATGGAGATTCCCTGACTTGTCATTGTTTGATTTATGCAAACTGCACTTGGGGGAATCTCTATAAGCGTTGTAATTCAGAAAAGACGATTCGTTGACACGTTGCATTACAAAATACAAAAGAAAAACTATTAAAATCAATTCCTTTGTGAGCAATTGCCAAATGTCTG
Organism: Hydractinia echinata; assembly: GCA_030067915.1. Taxonomy (NCBI): domain Eukaryota; kingdom Metazoa; phylum Cnidaria; class Hydrozoa; order Anthoathecata; family Hydractiniidae; genus Hydractinia; species Hydractinia echinata. The sequence goes on from JASGCC010000001.1 coordinate 4,189,044, forward strand.
ACAGTGTTAACACGGCCTCTAATGACAAAATCAGACTGAGAGAAAATAGGAAAAGAATAGAATAGCTCTATTTATACTGCGACGGAGAAATAGCGACGGATAGAAAAATTGAAAATTATATCTTTCTATCAGTATAAATCATAAGTCAACATAATCAATAGATAAATGAAGGCGGTTATTTTTCTATCAGTATAAACGCGAGGATACATAGTGAAATCAAAGCAAATTTGATAGAGTAATTATAACTCATTTGTGCATCGATTTGACGCTCGAATTTCGATAGAAAAAAGAAGAGAAATATTTTTATGTCCGTCTCTTTTTTTCTGATTTATACTGATAGACAGAAAGTTGATTTTAGCTATTTTTCTATCCGTCGCTATTTCTCCGTCTCAGTATATAAATAATGGAAAACAGCTTACCTAAGTAAGTGCTGCCAGCCACTGTGCTCCGCATACTGGATCCAGTCTTCATGGGTCATCAGGAGAGAATGCGTTCCGTTTCGGGGCCTTCCTCTCGACGGTTTCCATAACGCACCGGCCCCCCTCACTGAAGCGAGTCCCAATCCAACTGGCTGTGACTGGTTTTCTGGCAATAACGACAAAGATAACAGTCATGCAGGTCCAACTTGTCATATAGACAACCGGTTGCCTACTTCACTGTCACTCTTCTTCAACCCTCCAGCCAACAATTATCGCTTCTCTTTAACCAAATCCAGTGACTTGCTTTCTCTGTTGTTTCTTCAATTTTCTTTATTGCTTCGTTAACACCGCGTTTCTTTATACCGATAGTGGTTAGCCAGCTCTTCAGCCTGCTTCCAACAAAGCCACGGCAGCCAACTTCAACAGGAAAATGGCTTGCAATCCATCCTGCATCCTCACATTTCTCTAGCAGCTCCTCATAACGGTCTTCTTTTCTAGCTTGAGCTGCATCAATGTTATCTTCACGTGGAACGATCAATTTAACTAAAAAGACAATTTTCCTCTCTGTACACCAGACTACGATGTCTGGTTTCTTTGGGGATGGAATGACGAAAGGACTTTGTCTTCCTGGTAGATCTGCTGCCACTTCCCAATGACCCGACCATCTTTCATCATCTACTGTTTTCTTGGTTGATCGAATGATGTTTCTCTGGCCTGGTCGAACAAACTTGATCGAACGTTTGTCCTTGGTTGTTTGGGGTCTTTTACCATCGTTTATCTCATTGATCTGTCTTGAAGTCAATTCAAACAAAATCTTGAGCACCTCGTTGTGCCTCCAGGTATAGCGGTCAAGAGCAAGGAAGCAATCTGAAAGGATATGTTTCAATGTTCCGATCCTACCGCATCTACAGGTGTCCTCATTTGATATCTTCCACCTCAACAGGTTTGAAGGCGATGGAAGTACATCATACGTAGAACGGAGCAAGATAGAGCTAATCGAACAAACCTAATCACCAAAACCTCTAGTCTGAACGCGGCCTATTTCATTTCGCTTTATCTTTTAATAGGCTTTTGTTAATTTCATCAATATCAAGCCTTAACCTCCTCCGGAGGCACCTGAACATCTTCAGGAATAAGCATCAGCTCCTCTGACACGAAGCTGCGATCAGGGCCGTCCTTTAAATAGTATAGCACGCGACTACCCGCTACAATACGATCCAATCTATACATTTTCCTACTCCAGAAAGCATCTGTTGCACGTCTTTTAGAGTCAGCATGCTCCTCTCCTGGTTGTAACAGGTACAAGTACAAACCATCCTCAGGTAAGGGCTTTTCTTCGGGGTATTCTTGACTTTTTGCAAGTGGGACATCCTCGAGTTTAATCGCCTTGTTAGGCTTTATACCGATCATGGCAGTCTTGGTATTATTGAGACTTTTGACGATAGTGTACAGGTGCTTGACCCAGATGGTACTAGGCTCGCCAGAGACCAACTCCTGTGCATCCTGGGGCTTAAAGAGCCTTTCGGCAAGTACCTTGTTGTAGGATTCGACAAAGGCCGTGAACGTATGGTGATATTTGGTGGTAGCCCGTTTAATCTCAACACCTTTACCTTCTAACAGCTTCGTTACTGCCGACTTGAATTCAGAACCATTGTCACACTGAAAAATCTTGGGGTATCGCTAAGGCCCTGCCCTGTAGATCTCTTTGATCATATCCGCGACCTCGCCGGCTTTTTTCCTCCGTAGGGGTCTCGCTACCTTGTAGCGAGAAGCTACGTCAATGCCTGTGAGGATGTACTTGTACGTATTGCCATACAACCGATCATGTGGCACATACAGTAAATCAAACTGATGCATCTCGTTAGGTGTTGTAATGGTAAAATGGGGGTAGTCTATACGTTTTGGGCCTTTGATGTGTCGTAGCCATAAGAGTTGACGAGAAATCCAGTGGGTAACTAGATTTTTGGATAAAACAGCCTCCTTCGCGAGTAATTTGATAGCCCTGCGTCCGGTCCACACATGTTCTGGCATGTAGTAGATATTGCTTAGCTTTTCAGCCTCCTCCTCGGTAATACTATGTGATGCTTTTTCTGACATGTTTATTATATGTCAGAAAACGTTCTTACAAATACCTGTAGGCTATAAAGCCCAGCAGGGATAACGAGCCAACGATAAAAGTGAGTTCCCCATCCTGTTGAGTTTTTGAAGGTGTGTAAAACTCGGATAACTGCATCCAAAGCCAACACTTTTTTACAATTTGAACATCTCTTGTTTTCTTCCATATTGATTTGTATTTATCCTCATAGGACAAATACAAATTAGGGTCACTAATACTCCACGGAATGATAACGCCCGCCTAGAATGTTTAATTGAGCATCTTGAAGCAAGTACACATAGCACCGTATATCCCCAGTTCCGTCGGTTTTTTTGGTCATGTGCAACGTGATGCCGTCACTAAGCCTCTGTAGGGGTCTCCCGCTACCATGTAGGGTATGGTCGGGAGATGCTCTGAAATCGATAAACAACGCATACCGTTCATTGAAAAATCGGCCAATTGTCACATTCGAGTCATGGCTACCGAAAAGGTTGGTAATCTGCTCCAGGTGATCCTTTGGAAGCATGGCATGACTATAGAGTTCGTTAGGTTCACCCTCCACGGTGATCAAGATCTTCTCAATCTTGGGATTGTAAAAGACTTCATTTACACCGGAATAGGCCTTCACTTTCCCAGGGTCTATAAATAGTAACAGGACACCCTTGAGACTCTTGGCAGGGGTATCGATTTGGAGGTTGTAGCTAGTATCCGATTTTTTCATGGTCACCACCTTACTTCGAAGTATCCGTTCATAGGGTAACGCGAAGCTACTATACCGCGACATCATGGCACTCGCGAGACCCTCATGGGTGACTTTGTCAAACTCCAATGAAATATTGCTTATTTTATATGCAGCGTCGGCTGCCTTGGCTGCCGTACTTCCCACGGCTGCCGTGCCCGCATCTTTGATCACGTCACTGTACGATGCGAAATGTAGTACAAACTGTAATCTGTCATGGAGCCCTGCCTGGTAAAAAGGGAGATCATTTGAAAGCTCAAACATCTTGCCCAATGGGATGCAAAAAGTGTTGCCATACGCCGCGGCGATGGCTTTTTCCTCATCAGTCCCGACGTACTCAGTAGCCTTGACCTGCAGAGCTCTGATGGTACCATCATTGGGTTTGATTCCCTCCAGGATGAGATTGTTCTCCCTATTAAACTTAGGGAGCCACGTGTCTCTGTAGGCCGCGAGCTTGTTGTAGTCGCTGATATTCTGCACCTCGTTGCCATTCAAGGTGATGCGTAGATTTCGCACCAGGTTTTTGCCTATGTTGCTGACTAGGGTACGCTTCGTGTTGGTCCCCGTCAGCACCAGGTCAAACAGTAGCTTGATGCTACCCGGAAATATGACATCGTTCTGTCCTAGGTTGGGTATATCAACATATAGATCCTCATTCTGGTTGATTGTACTGGGTACGTGACTCACCTTGACGCGCTGCCGCTTTCCCTTAATGGCAAAAAGCTGCTTCGTTTCTGCGTAGGGGTCCAATGTAGTTCCAAATGCACTCATGTTTATTATATAGGGAAAATTTTCTAATAAAATGCCAACTAATCCAGTATTTGATCACGATCTTCCGGATGAGGGGGGCGGGAAAGATGATAGGCCCGATACTAAGTCAAAACTTCCATCAACGCCAAAACTTCCATCAACGCCAGGGCCTTCAACCCAAGGAGAACAACAAGGTGCTCCGGGGTCTATACTTGAGGAGCAGAAGAAAGAAATAGTAAAATCAAAAGTTAATAGCCTCTACGCTCATTTAAGTAAGGATACGAGGCTGATGGGGAAGCTTATTATGATACCCTACGATGATTTTAGGGTGGAGGGGGAACATCTTTATTTCAAGGGTATAGATATTACGGAGCTTATTTACAAGGAAAAAGGTGCTGGGCTCCGATCTCCTGGAGCTATAGTTTCAAAATTGAAGGTGGACCTTGTGCGGGCTATGGGTTTCCCGGACTTTGTCACTACGCCCAACAGGGGTAGGGCAGCGGCCCAGGCACTTGGGCAACGGATTGATGACATTGAGGTGAAGGGCAGGGCTGCCGATAGCATTTCGATGGAATCGATAGAATCAATCGAGGAATTTGTAGATGCCGCGGACAGCTTTTTAGAAGAAACTTCATTTGGCGGCACTGATGAAGAAGGTATCACTGAACGTGAAAGAAGGGCGCTTAACCTCAAACTTCAAACTATAAGAGGTAACCTGAAAAGCCTGGCAAGTAAGATCATTTCGTTTGATAGCGAGATTGACAAGGCAAAGGGTGAGATAATAAAAAAACTTAGGAAGCAGAAGGCCGGGGTAACCGAGGAGCAAAAGGGTAAAGTTGATATAGAAATAGGAAATCTTAAGGATAAGATCGAAGAATTGAATAATAAAAAAAAGGCTACGCAGAATGTACGTAGCCTACTTTCCTCAGAAATTTACAGCCAGCTGAGGACTATTAAGGAAACGTTGATGAAAATTGCTGGAGATGACACGTCTCTGTTGGAAAAGCTAAAAATACTCTTCAGGGAGCAGGGTATAACCATAGCGAGTATAGTCTCCGCCGTTGGTCTATTAATAAGCACCATTGTGCTTGCGGCTACGGGAGGGGGCGCCGCGGCGGGTGCTGCAGGAGGAAGTGCCACAGGGAAGGGGTTTGTGGAGAAGCAGCTTGAAAGGCTCGGAAAGTTCCTGAAATACCTAGCAGGTAAGGCAGGTGCTGCATTGCCGGGGATAATGGGTACAATAATCTCATTCTTTTTTAGGGTAGCGGCAACTGTTGTCGAATACGCAGCCAAGCATCTGTACATGGCAATCGCGGCCGACGTTGGGTTTGCCGTGTTCTATGTTAGAGGGGTCTAATATTAGTTATTTTTTAAGCCATATATAGGCAATAATAAGACCTACCCCTGTCATGACTAATGCGGCCTTGGTATCCTCATGTTGGTTTTGTGGGGGTTGTTCGGGAGGATGTATAGGAGGTGTGGTATGCCTTGGAGATATAGCATGTATAGGTGCTGTGGTATGTATAGGGGGTATAGCATGTATAGGTGCTGTGGTATGTATAGGCGCTGTGGTATATATAGGGGGTGCCGTGGCATGTATAGGGGGCGTAGCATGATTAACAATAGGTTTGTTATTCAGATCAACCCGGGAACCGACATTGACATTGGCAGGTGCGATCAAAATGTTGTTATTATACCCCACAATCTTACCTATGCGCAGGTTCATGTCGGAGGGCAGCATGTATACGCTGGGCATGACGGCAAAATTCACTGGAGTTCTGGCATATTGCAGCACCTTTTGGAATTCTGTGATGTCATGCCCTACATTTTCCTGACGTTGTACCATGGCCTCAAATTTCTGCATTAAAATCTGCCTTGCTGTATAGTTGTCGGCACCTGAGCCGAGTAAGGATGCCTTTGCCCCTGCCTGCGATCCAAGCAATAAGACCACGTAGACGCGAATACTCTCACTTAGCTTGGTCAGACCCTCCGATGTCAAGCCCTGACTTGCTGGTATAATGAATTTGCCCCAATCACCCTCAACTTGTGGCCACCATCTTCCGTTAGTCAATGATGCCGATACTGATTTGGTCTTGTATAGACCGTTGGGGTCCGCACCATATTCTCGACATACCTGCGCATACCCAGAGGTTGAATAGGGATTTTTGTACCGACTAAAACCATCATTAAAAGACATGGGTACTTTCATTCTTGCCAGAATACGACGCATGTGGTAATATATATGGAATTTAAAGATGGAGTTGACAAGTGGTACGGAGCCCGTTAGATGTTTTGCTGATATGCCCAGGGCTGTGCTCGCGCAATGAGTTGCAAAGTTCACCTGAATATTCCAGTAGTCCAGGGCTTGTCCTCTTGTCCAGCCCTGAATGACAGGGTCGTTCAGGTAGGTTGTGGTAACCTTGATTGGGTATTTGGTGAATTCAGGAAATACCACAGAAATATAAGACTCCTTCCCAACATACAGGTCCTGATGCTCCAAGTTGGTTACACCAAGTGGCCATTCTCCCCTGTTGGAATCGTACTTTGCCTTGGGGTTGTATGAATACATGTTCATCTTTGTTTTAAAACAAAGATGAAACAGCTATATATTACTGATATCTATAAACCTACGATATTTGAAGACTACCTGGGACAGGACTCGAGGATTGCCCTTAAATCGATAAGCATCAGGCCTGTATGGTTGAACCTTTACAGCGATAATGAATTTGTCATCCGTAAAATAGGGCCCGATCAGAGGGAAATTAGAATTGAGAGCATGAACGGTCTGTATAGGATCGAGGATTTAGCGGCTATCGTCAATAGTCAGGCACAGGACAGGATAAAACTTTTTGTCCTAAACAATGGACTCTGTAGGCTCCGTGTCAGTGACGGGTATACGGTAGTTATTCATCGACAGCTGCAAGAGCTCCTGGGTCTATCCTACGACCCTAGTAAAAAGTACTATAAAAAAGGGGACTATGATTCCTTCTACAAGACTGACATCTATATTCGACTACGACTCGTTTGCCCTCAGTTGGATGAAGACGACTGCCTGCTGGATGGCAAAAAATCTAAAATTCTGGCTTTACTCCCCACCAAGGAATTAAACGCTTGGGGGGATATGCTGACATGGAGTTTTGATACCCCAATTTACATGCCCTTAAAAGGCTCTACGGATCGCCTCGAGTTCATGCTAACAGACGAACATCACCACGACAAAAACGTTTCGTTCACCGGGATAACGATGCAGCTATTGATAGAATAAAGATGAGCGATATCAGCAAACTATACCCTAGTTTGCCGAGTGCACCTGCACAAAATGCCGATATACCCGAGGAAAGCCAAAAATATAGACTTGATGAGATTGGTGAAATTGAGAAGTATCTGCAAAATGAGATTAAGGAGCGGGACAAACTCGCAAAAAAGTTTAAGATGCATGGGACCTGGATTAGGTATTGCGATCATGGGCTACTTGGTATTAGTGTAATTACATCTGGTATAGGAATTGGAACCCTGCTCTCAGGAATGGGTGTACCACTAGCAGTGGCAATGGGGGGTCTTTCATTAGCCGTGGGGATGGGGCAGGCAGGCCTTAAGACTGCCGAAAAAAGGTTGGGAGTAAAATCAAAAAAGCATGAGAACATAAGGCTGATCGCCGAAGCAAAGCTGAACTCGATCGTTGATCTAATATCAAGGGCTGTTGAAAATGGGGAAATTGATAAGTATGAGTTTAGCCATATATTGCAAGAAAAACAGAAACACATGGTCTTGAAGGAACAGATGAGGCAGAGGTTCAACCGCATTGTTGACTCCATCAATGAACAGGAGCGTGCCAAGCTAGTTGTCAGGGGGAGGCAAGAGGATAGGGAAGAGTTTTTAAAAAACGTACAATCTGCGCAGTATGCAAGCGGTATTTAGATTCCCCACCGGAGTATAAGCCTTAGTTTTTATATTTTTTATAGACCCCACAAAAGGCCTATAAAATATAGGGTTTTTCAGCCCTCCCCTAGTAGCCATTTATTCAGTTTTGTATATTTACATTCAACAACATGGACCTGTGGGTAGTAGTTGCTACCTTGAGCGTATACGGATGATATCGCCAGCACACCATTAAGTTTGCAGGGCTCATTATGATTGGCCATGGAAGTTGGTTGTTATTACATCCTTGTAGTATTTTAGCTTGGCATTCACGTAACGGTCCTTTTTGACCGGCTCCGTCGTCAATTTTTGAGATATAAGCTCCTCAATCTTGTTCCAAATTTGCCTATATTTTTCAATCCAATCGGGGTACTCCTCAAAATCAATACTCATCGCCGGCACGGCATTGGTATTGTATTGACTCACCCCATTGGACCAGACCCCAGGCGTCTTTACCCTAAGTGCTACCAGGAGGTCTATTGTATGGTACCCTATGATATACCGTTGATCCTTACCCCCATTGGCGGGAACGGGGTCTGACACTGTCAGGCAGTCCACATTGATATCATTGATGTTTAGAAAATTGGCGGCAAATGAGTAGAATAGTTTAGGGTTTACAATTTCATTTTCAAATTTCAGCATCTTGTTTTATTGTAATTTAAACGATGTCAGAGAATTGCATGTCATCGTACATACGCAACCCCCGTTATAGGTAATGTGCTCTTGGTAGCAGTACCAACACAGCATTTTATCTTTTATCATAAGTCTCCGTCCACAGGTACATCTGTCATATTCATCAAGCATACGTTCACAGTCCCTACATTGTTCCTCCATTTATATTATCTAGGTCATTAAGGTGATCCCATATATCCTGAATCCTCCGGCTATTATACTTATCCTTCTCTGATTCTTGTACTAATGCTAGGACCATAAGTGGCAGGGAGATACCAATGCCAGCCATAAAAGTCATGAATACTGCACTTTCAAATATATTGAATTTTGATTGCCGGCAGTTAATGCACATTTATTAGTATTAGTATTTTTATAACACAGTTCACATTTTTATTGCGCATGCGTTGATTATTAGCAGAATTCCCCCTTTCTACTCATTTTTGTATGTTAGGGACTTAACCTTGATATGCATGACTCAACACCGCATGGTAGGGATTTTTCATGCATATCAATAGATTTTTGTACAATGAGGCGTGACGAAAAGTTGTGACGTCACAAGCAAAATTGTGTATGATATTTTTTATGAGAGTTTGACCGTGATTTTTGAAAAAGTGTGGATATCCTCCATCTCTACTCTAGCTAACCTCGTCCCAGGGCATCTTGTATCTTTTCTAACATCGGACGGCGATTAAAAAAGAGATAACAGGCGCTGGGAACGAGGTTGACATGAGAGTTTAGTTTCTAAATATTTGTCTGCATACTAAATGCTATTGATTTAGATTGAAAAGATTTTCTTGTACAAATAAAAAACTTGTGACAAAATTTTGTCAGTGAGGTTACGCTGAAGATAAAAGTTTCGGTAACCGAAATGGTGTCATTTTTGATCAGACGCCCAATAAAAGCAGTTTAATCGCCGGAAATCGAAAATGCGCGGTTTTCCGTAAATTCCGCCCCGGCCGGTGCAGTCGAATGTATACGAAGAAAGTACCCGGGGAGTAAACCCATTTCACAAACGATGTTGAAAATGCGGTGGTCATATATTTTTCTTTTTTTGCCATCTTTGAGATTTCTTAAAACTTTTAAAGCAGTCATCTAGCAGCGGCTATATTAGGTTTGGTTTACCGTCAGTTTTCCAGCTATCTACAGGGAGTTTCCCTTTCACGCAGCAAAAACAGGGTCGGCGATTTTTATAATAGCAACTCGGAGGTCAGAGAAATTTTCTTGTAAACTCACTTCGCGCCTCTTTGACAGAGTCAAAGTTGCGTTATAGCAATGCAACAATTTCCTAAGAATAAACTTGAGTTCTAAAAAAGTGAAAAAAAATAAAATAAAAAATTGTGAAGAAAGAGTATTCCATTAAAATATTTCTCTTTGATGTTACCTCAAAATGTTGCGACTGTGAGTTCTGGGTCTCTTTTTCAGTTTAAAATAAATGTAACGCTAACATTACGCAGGAAAATAATGCCATGGAGGTAACGGGACCACATAAGAGAAAGATCCCACAGAGGAAACAATGCCATGTAAGAAACTATAGCACATAAATTATGTGTGTAGATTGAACTGTGAATTTACATAAAAAAGAATCACGTTTGACATATTGCTAAATATATAGAACTTAAAAAACTATATCAGCAACAAGAGTTGTGTCACAACATGAAACAGCCTAATCTTACTTGGTACAAAATAATGTGTCCTGCTTCTAATCCCTTACAAATTTTTGAGTTTTTTACGGTTTACCTGACACAACTTCACACGTGTACAACGAATTCTCCTAATTCCCCATAACATTTACTTTTATATCCCATTTGATCTTAAACCTCTTAAAAGCTCTTTTTTTCGATATATTTACAGCATTTAAATTTTAGCACGTGATTGATGAAATTTAAGAAGTTGGGAATGAAATTGTAACGGGCTAACAACTAATCGCTTATACTTTTTTGTTTTTTTTTAAATGAAGTAATAAAGACCATACAACCTACGCCAAAGATGACATTACAACATTCTATTAAAAACGTATTTGTCAAAAACTTTTTATAGTCCTCTTCCGCAATCTCTTTGAAAGAAACATTTTTAAAAAATAGTTATCCTAAATATATTTAATCTTTAAAAAGTTATAGAACACTTTTCTGAATTGACTTCTAAAGTATCACAGAGTTTGGAAACCGCTTAAACGAAAAATAAAAACGCAAGCCTAATTTCTGAGAAAAGCTGATGTAGCTTCCGTACATCATAATTATATGACAAGATAACTCCATCACATTTTAGCCTAATAGCTATGCACATAAAATATATCCTGATCAAGAAAAATGTGTATATCTGCGGAGGCCATTGATTGAGACAACTATCGACCATTAAAGTGTTAACCTGATGATTATGTGAAAAAGTTACTTTGTACTTTTACTGACTTTTCTTTAAGACAATCTTAGAACATTGTGAGGTTAGAATGTTTTTTTCTTCATACATATGGTGTTCGTTAAGGGTAAAAGCGAGAGTTAAATCACGTGGAGACTGGTTACAATAAAAAACCCGCGTAAAAATCATCTATAAACGTTGCCAATTTTGTTGCTTCCGCAGTGGGCGAAGAAAAACTAGCCCTCGCTATGTGATTGTTTATTTCCTCGACGTGAAAAAGACACTATGGGGGAGAAATCAACAACAAAGGAGATCAACTAAGTTAACAGTAGTGGCGGGAAAGTCTGACACGGGGTAAAGCAAAAGTATTTGTCAAACTGGGTTATGTAATACCTCAAATATTACTCATAAACTTTGTAAGCCTCTTATTAAATAAGACTTTTCCTGGACACTGCAACATGTTATTATTTTGTAAACTATTTAATCCTGTTTGCAAAAAATGGTTAGTATCATAACAAAGGTTTTAATTTAGCCATTTTTTTAAATAAACAAAAACTTTTATACATATTACACAAACACCCTATATAACATTTTCTTGCATGTTTTTCTTGCTTTTTCAAGCCTTCTCTCTAGGTTAGTTATTTTAAATGTAAAGTTTAGACTTTTGTTTTTTTAAAACCCGGGAAATGAATGCAGACTTCGAACATATAATTCCAAAAAACGCTGAAATCTTTAGGCGCGAAATATTTTTCCAGAGAAAATCTCACCTAAAGTTTGTTACCAGTCAGTTTCTTTACAGTCGAGTAGTGCAAAGCGCTACTTCTGTCTGTTTTTACCAAGCAAAGTTGATATGTTGTTAATAAATAGCCCTAGTAATATGTCATATTTGCTGAATAAGTATTTTTATGTCTTTTGCATGCTTTTGCAAACGTTTTTGTTTAATTTCAAAGAAATATTTTACAAAAGTCACGGTTGGTTAACATTTATTGTTCCCTTGTGCACGTAAAATAAAGTGTCTGTTTTATTCCCGTCCGTAATTAAAAAAACAAATTAAGCCTTTAAAAACGACCTGTTTTATTAAAAGATCCCTTTTTCAGTCAACACATATCAGCTTCTGAAAACTTTAGCGGTTGATGGTTGGTACCATTGGATAGCCCAATTCATCCTCTTTCTAAAACAGTCCTTTAAGGGTTAATATCTAAATAAATAAATTTTCACAAAAAACGAATTTCCCGATTTCGCGAAATTTTTGACTTAACGCGAAATGAAATGTGTTCTTGCAAAACAACAACGCCAATCTTCTTGCAAATGTTAATGTTTTCCGTTTGTCCCCCCCCCTTGTGTTTTTATGAATTTGACTGTTCGCATTGCTGTTTCAGTTACCATACTGCTGGTTCGCTGCTAGTTTTCTGATGGTCCTGTATAGACTGCTGGTCCTATGATCGTTCTGTGAAGAATGTTGATTACCTGGTTTATTCCATACAAGAGAATTTACGCCCAGAATTGTTCTTATTTCATGCCAAAATTTAAATCGAGCTGTTCTTAGTTTAAACAACAATGATTTGAGCCTGGAGCTTTTCTCATTTGTTATGTTGATTATAAATATTAAAATAAAAATTGTTTCATGGATACAATCAGACTGAGTGCGAACAAGCACCGGCGCGAAATATTTAAAACTTGTAAACAAAAATGCATACGGTTTACTATCCTAATGTGATTAAGGTAGGCTGCAAGGCAGCTGATATTGTAAAAACGTTTTGAAGAAAAACAAGAGATACAGGTTGCCAGTGAACCTATTTTCACAATACAGAAAAATATACTTCTTAATTTTAATGCTTTTTGTAAATCAGTTGAGCTAAATCGCGTAAGTTGTTCTAAGCAATCGCATTATTTCCTTCGTGTTAATTTCGTGATCGTCAATTTGGTGCCTCGTTAATTTCCTTGAAAGGTAATATGTTATTTTTTCAACTTGTTTCTTTTGTGGTAAAAATCACTGAGGTCCAATCTCAAAAACTTTACAAGAATAAACTGCAACTAAACTTTATTTCTTATTCACACAATCCGCAGGAATGTGTGTTTGGTTTAGCCTTTCTTCGTCCCGAAATAAAAAATGAACACATTGGTGAATATTTTACGCGGAGCCAATTCATGTGCGACATTACATGAGAAACTAACCGAGGCGGTAAAATTTTTATTTATAAAGCGGGTTGACATTGATTTTTAAAAGAATGTCTTAAGATCTAGTGCTCATAATGTTGTATTTATTATAGTGTAGTTAAGTCTAGCTTAAGATAAACGTATTTCATATTCCTGTACAAGTTACCGACTCACACCTTTAGGTGGCTAGTGTTTGGAAACGAAACTTCATATTTCGCTTTCCGTACAAAGGTTTGACTGATTTTTTCTGCCATTATGAGTCTTATCCCACATGTGTTGAATGTTGGATGGTTACTGGTTACTTGTCGTGGATTTTAAAGTATGTATTTAGTCCTTATCTTAGTCTTTCAACTATGGTTTTACATTGATTTATTAATATCATTTTGGAGCTTGAAACATATTGATTGCATCAATTATAAGGAACTTATTTATAGCTAGCTATAGCTAAATTAGGTGCATTTTGGAAATTCATTCTGCAGACTTTGATTCTATTTTTTATTACATTTTATTCTATTTCTAAAGTTTTTACCAGTGTTGCTAATGATTTTGTATCTTCATTATGATGATACGTTCATCCAGGGCCCCGGGGGGGGCCATGCCCCCCCCCCCCCCCCCCCACTTTTTTGCTAAGAAAAATAAAAAAAGTTAACTTTTATGCAAAACTAGTGAAAAAGTGAAAAAGCATCGCAAATATAGCAATATAGGGCCGTTTTAAGCCGTCTGAAGCGCAAAATTTTCTTCGGCTTCTTTGCCCCCCCCACTTGAAAAAGTGTGTCGCCGGCCCTGTCATCTTGAAATTTGTCATTTCAGATGATTCTTCACCCCAAAAGTCTTGACACCAATCAAATATAAGGTTTCACTTTATTATAGACAACAACATCATTGGTTATATCACAAATTTATCGCCAATGAAGTCCAGAATTTTGCATTTGTTATGTTGTTGAGATTTTTCAAATCGAAGAGAAATAAGCTGCTTTTATATTATTTAGTATGTATATGTAGAGCCTAGCGTATCTCACATTGAAAAAATCACATCACAGAATTAAGACGTAAATCACGAAATTAGGTTTTTATTTTTAGCTAATTCATCTTTTGTTCAACCGGGAAAAATTTCCACTTTGTTTACCTTTTTGCAAAGTTATTTTATGGAATAAAAACCACGAGGGTGCCGATAAGCTGCATACACCGTGAAAGGTGCGGGCGTTTTCTGGCGAGTTCAGTGTTTTGAAAAAAAATCAGGTATTCGCCTGAAAAAACCCTCATAGAACCGAACAATGCCCGAACAAAAAAAAAAGATTCACCTATGTGGTAGCGAAGTGCTTAAAAGAACTGTTTTTGATGGTTTTTAATAAGATTTACTTGATAAATAACTTATACATAAACTTTATTAACTCCTTTCTCTTCAAGCGCATGCTTTCAACTATCGTCCGCCATGTTTATGTTACAAGGTGTTGCATTTCGGGAACGCTCCGGGCGAGTTCGGGCGTGTTCGGGAAAGTGCGGGCGGTTTCGGCGGACAACCGTCAATTTAATTCGAAAAGTCGCCCGAGCTCGCCCTTATATATGCGGGCGTTTGCGACTTATCGGCACCCTCGTTAAAAACCATGAAGTTATGTGGCGAGATGAGTCACCAGATCATCGCTGGAGTAATAAAAGGATGGTAGAGGACATATATTTTTTTCACTTTCAAAAAATGCAATAAATATAAGAATGAAAAACAATGTGGTTGCCTAATATATTTTATGTATATATATTAATTATTTACATATATAATATTGTTATAGAGATTTATGAGAATAGCTGTCAGCTCCATTTTCTCAGTTTTAACGTTTATTGTTGTACTAAATCACACAATTTTTGAGGATTGAAGTCCGAAGTACCTGTAGTTTCTTTCCTGATGTTACTTCTATTCCGATATGTTTGTGAAGATTTTTGAGAATCACATCCAAGCTGCTACTTTTTTTAAATTCCTTGTCTTTCATAAGTGATATTTTTTTCTCATTTGCAAATTTGTTACTTAAAATTGCAGTAATATGATGTGCTGATGGTACAAACAGGACTTGTCTATTGGGTTTTACAGGAATCAATTTTTCGCATACCCAGTGTTGTATCTTTGTTTTTATTATATATATACTTATATATATAGTTAATTGTGTATTCTTTTGTTATTCATGGTTTTTGAAAACAATTTATTAAAGAAAATAAATAAAAAATATTACTGATATTTTTTATAGTAAAAGTTCTTTATATACAGTGTTTTTTTAATCGGCATCACCCTCTATATGCAAGTACTGCTGCTACCCCTTATAATAGAACATTTCCACAAAAGCGTAGATAGTTGAAAACCTTCTTGTTTCAACTGACAGAAGGTCAGAATAGCCTTCTGGCAGTTGTGAGTGTTTAAGCCGTCCCACTTTCTTGCATAGGCAGATTTTAACCATGTTCTAATTGATTTATTAGGATTGGATTGTGTGTTCAAACCGACAGGTTTTCTTGTTTCATTTAAAATGAAGGAATAGCTACTAAAAATATTAGTATAAATATTTCGGAATACAGATTGAAAGTCTACACGTTTTTTTTTCATAAGAAACCTGGCGAAGGGCCTAGTTCTAAAAGTTTCTTATTTGTAGGCTGAAATTCCATGTTTTTAGTTCCAAAAGTTTCTTATATAGTTTCTTAATTTTCCTAGTAAAATAAGGGTTCCTTATATCAAATAAATAGCTAGTTCTAAAAGTTTCTTATTTGTGGGCTGAAATTCCATGTTTTTAGTTCCAAAAGTTTCTTATATAGTTTCTTAATTTTCCTAGTAAAATAAGGGTTCCTTATATCAAATAAATAGCTAGTTCTAAAAGTTTCTTATTTGTAGGCTGAAATTCCATGTTTTTAGTTCCAAAAGTTTCTTATATAGTTTCTTAATTTTCCTAGTAAAATAAAGGTTTCTTATATCAAATAAATAGCTAGTTCTAAACGTTTCTTTAATTTTTGGACTAGTTGGTTTCAAAATAAAAAAATATAGCATTTTTCGTTTCAAAGTCTCTTTTATTAAAAGTTCTCAACAACAAATGGTTTACTGTGGTGTGTGTATTATTCCCATTGGGAACTTAGGCAACGTAATAAAACTACTTACTCCCTAGTGATGATTGTAACATCTTCTTCAATTAATTGTAAGAATTAATTAGAAACAAGCTTCTTATTTCAGAAATAGCCATAGAATGTAGTAGTAAAAGTTTCTTAATTTTTGAAGATTCTACATGTAGGTTTCTTATAAACGTGTTTCTTATAAAAAAAACAACGTGTATTTTGAAAAAAAAGTAAAACATAAATGTGGTGATTCAAATGTCTTATGCGTCAAGTGGATTAAACATTCACTGAAGTCATAGCATATGTACGTAGCAAATTCTAAAAGGAACATAAAAAAGTTTTAAAAAGCTTCGTCTTAACTGTTAAAGTTAAAGAAACAAAAGCAATTCCTAAATACAGAATACAGTTTTTTGGCGGCAAAATATATAATCGAATATGCTGTCACAGACACTCGAAACTGGCGTATTTATTTGGGAGAGTAGTTTTTTAAACCCTTGAAAGAATCCAATTCAAAAAACAAACTATTTATTATCACAAAGTCATGAATTTCAAATGCAATATACATTCAAACTCTTTAAGCCATAACATTTATGTATGTACGTAGCAAATTTCTATAACGTAAAAGAGATTCAAGAAGCTTGATCTAAAAAGTCAACTTTAAAAAAAGCAAACACAATTTCTAAATACAGAATACAGACTTTGGGAGATATTTTATCGACGCTTTTGTAAAAACTGTAGGAGATATAATCGCGTTTGCCTGTCACAGATTGAACTGGTGTATTAATATAAGAAATAAATAACGCGAAAAAAAGACGAGAAAGAGCGAGAAAAAATGAGAAAAAAAATGTATTAACAACAAAGCGAAGATATATACTTCCATAATTTCCTTCGTATTTTTGGCTGCAAGAAGATGTATATCATGGGATCAAAAACATTGTTCAAAACATTAAATCCAATTAAGCCAATCAGAAACGTTCTTCTGTAGTACTTTGTTATCATTGGTAGAATTTCACGGGCTATCAAACCCGGTAGAAAAACAAACAGAAAAAATGTCATGACGATACAAAATGGTACCACATATTTACGAATTTTCTTTTTCCCATTCACTGTACTCGATGCAACGAGTCTTGACGAAACTATAACTTTAAATATAATCGACAAATATGCGACAGTCGTGAACACGATAACAAAACCGTTATAAATGTACGACGAATACTGGACATACCAGCTATGATTAACAAGCTTTCCAAACTGCATCATAACACCATAACTAAGAGCAATACACCATAATATCACCAAAGCAACAATAATAACAAGTCGGACTATGTAGATGCGATACTTGAGTGTCAACAAAACGAACAAAAGTCGATCGCATGTCAGATATACCAAACTCAATATGTATGCAATATGTGACACAGTGTAACATACAACAAATCCTTCTGGAAAGACAATCTGATGGGCTTTATGGTAAATAGCAATCGCATTGAGAATGATACTTGGAAGTGACGTCACACTAAGGTGTATTAGTAAGACGCTTTGGTTAGAGATCTCTCCTGCCTTTGTTTTCCACAACAAAGCAATACCAGCCATGTGAAATATAATAGCGAGTGCTACAACCACATAGTCTATACCATACACCAGCCATAGTTCTGTCACAGCTTCTGCTGTTAGTTTTGTTGTGATGTTTACCAGAGATGTGTTGTTTAAGTTAGACATGCTCATATTTGCGTTTTGGGAAATGTATTTTGAGCATTAGCTTTTTACTTCCTTACCATGTTTCCTCGTCGTTCTCTGCTAGAAAATGTAGCACGATTTTTATTACCTTAGAACTTAATTTTTATTGAAGATTTTGTTATTTCATTACGCACGTACCTTATCAATTACATACAAATATTTTACAAAATTTAAATTATATTTTTTAAAACAAATAATCCAATTCAACATAGGAAACATGAAATCTTCCAAATAGAATCCTACCTGTACTAAAAATATGTTTGGCAGCATAAATGTACTTTGATGAAAGAAATTCTTCGTAGCCAGAATTTTTTGCCAACTTGGAGACACAGGGTAAAATGTCAAGTTGAATAGGAATTTTTAATTTACCAAGGTTTTATTAAAGTTTAGAGCAACAAAATCAAAAAAATTCGTATTGAACCATAAAAAGAAAAGATGGTTGTATTGTTTTTGCTGCAGGAGCGATTTATCTATCAAAATCGCATAAAAAAAACCACATGCAAAAATAGATCATATACTTCTAATGCATCAGAATTTAAAGATGTTAAAAAATATTTTTAAATGCTAAATCTAAACGAACTAATTGATTAAATGAAGTAAATTTCGATGACTTCTAAAAACTGAAAAATTAAACTTCGCGTGGAATGATTTTTG
The DNA here is from genome assembly GCA_030067915.1 of Hydractinia echinata. Lineage (NCBI taxonomy): Eukaryota > Metazoa > Cnidaria > Hydrozoa > Anthoathecata > Hydractiniidae > Hydractinia > Hydractinia echinata. The sequence goes on from JASGCC010000001.1 coordinate 4,207,615, forward strand.
CGGTCGACTCCAGATTTCAGGAAATTTTAATCACGTGAGGTACTCTATTATTTGGTTGAATTTTTTATTATGGTCTTTAATACCGTTTGTTCTCTCAATTTGATTTATTCATTTTACTCAATAGAACAGTTCAGGATGTTTTTAAAAATGTAATAGAAGTTACTGAGTCATCAGCAATCTCTTGTTTTTTACCATAAGCTGATCACGCTAGAACTGATTTCCAGGTAAATTCAAACTAGGTTTTTAGTTCTACACTTCAAATCTATTTGAAAATAAACCGGCCGTTTCGGCAGGAAGTTCTACGGCGTATTACTGACTTGGTAGTCCTCTACGGGGGAGTATTTGCTTTAGTTAATTGTGCTCTCGTTATTAGTAATTGATTATTTTCAACTGGCACAACAAAAGAGTATGAAAAATATGAAAGTAAGAAAAAAGAATTCAAGTTTGTAAACACTGCTTTTATGAAACCTAAATGAAACGTAAAAAGCAATAAAAACAACTATTTTTGATTTATTTTGTTTTTTAAAACGAATTTTAGCCTGTTAAAACTCGTTGTACGAAATACAAATCTAGCTTCGGTAAATTCCAGATCACTTAAAAGATAACAAACGACCGCTGCAGTTTGGTACTAGCGAAACCAACTGAACATAAAATAATAACGCAAAATGATTAATTTGTAAAAACAAATCACTAGACTGGTATCCTGCCGTGCTTCACTAGTCTCGATAATAAAAACGGCGACAAAAAGGAGCCCATTTTAAAGTTCTACCGGCTAAAGCTGTAGAACAAATATTACCACTTATCAGTTCAGTCATTGTCATTGAATAACATAAATATTATCATGTCATGAACAAACGAGGTCATTTTTTATTATTATTTTTATTACTATTATTTACCCAGGATAGCCTCTTTAGTTCCTAATAGAACTGTTATCAACGAGGGTCCTGTGAATGGGGTCCTAGTGAATAGGCTACGTTTCGGCAGCTACAGTCGATTCAAAATATTTTAAAGTTTCTTCGACAAATCGCTGTTTAGTGTGTAACTACACCTCTTTAAAAAACTGGTACTGAATTCAATTCAATTTATTCAAGTTATTGTGCCCTGATTTAACTTTCAAAATTAAGCCGCAAGTCAATTTTGATATTCCCACTTGGTTGACAATGGCATACTTAAGGACAACAATAAAACTTTGATAACGAACCATGAGGGAAAAACATTTGTAAAACCGAGAATTCGTTATATCAATGGGTTCATAAGAGTTATGAAGAGAGTGCAGAATTTAATTCGTTGAAATAAAAAAAAGAAATTTATCAGAAAAAGTGTATTAAGAAAAAAGAATAAAAATGTTTTGTAGAAGAGAAGAGAGGACTGTTCTAAAATATGCCAAGATTGCAGCTTAGTTTTGCAATATTATTATTATATGTAACAACAGAAGGTTGAGAACAAACCATCGAGATGACATTCAAATAAACATTATCATTACATTGGAAAAATGTCAAGATACAAGGACCCAGGTCGGCAAGATATCAAGCTTGCTTTAAACGATTTGACAAAAACTTCTGCAACTTAAAATTAATTTTGGTTGACAAAAAACAGACCGACCAGCGACGTGTTATTAACAAAGAAAGAAATTAATAGCGGCTTATCTGCAACTCTCGCTCAAAACGAGACTATAATCCAAGATCCTCAAATTTTCTGTATGATAAAATACTACAACTTGAAGATGGATGACGTGTTAGTTATGATGTAGAATCTTTATTTACCAGAATTCTATTGATGAGAAAAGCGAGTTCATATGTGAACGAATTTGATTTATATTAATAATATAAATAAAAATCGTTTAAGCTGGCTGGAATATCCATTGGACGTCCAGTTTTAATTACATTGGCTGGATGTTTCATGAATAATTTTAATTGAGGCGTCGTAACCCCTATAAAATCAAACTTTACAAAAGATATAGTTTACGCAGAAGGGAGAAAAACTTTCCTGATGTTTTATTTATTTCATTAAAATCGTTCTATATGAATTTGAAATTTACAATTGAAACGAATACAATTCCTTGACACAAAAGTAAGTCGAAAAATATATCTCAACGTTTATTGATAGCGGTGTTGTTAAAATACATAAATTCACCTTTCCAATGGGACACAGCACGATAGTGACCAAAATATACATAAAGAAGAATATCAATGGCGAACTTCACAGAGCCAAAAAGATCAACTTCGAAAATTTTCATTCAGTTTCAACAAACTCCCGGAAAATTTTACCAACAAAAATAAATATGAAAAAAATATAGACAATTTTTTTCACTGAAAGATAACATATCCAAAAGTCGTTTAAAGAGGTACATTTTAAGGCGAGGAAAACTGCTTCTGTGAAACAAAAACCTTACCAAGCGTTATCAAAACATTAAGGAAACTCAGAATCATCAAAGCATGTTTCAAATAACATGGACCACACACTAATAGAGGTTAGGATATTCTCTTCTATTCTCCTAGATCTGGAGCACGCTTTGGAATCGATACAGCCACCGCCGCTTATGGGGTGTTTAAAACTCTTCTTTGTCACTACTCCTTGTGTACCTTATAATTGTAACGCCTCCTGGTTACACAGTGGCCATTTATCAAAAAAGATTCATATAGGGTTTTTCAGTGGCTGCTGCAATCCCTGTCTCTTGTGTTCGTGCAGAACAAAATGTGACTTCTACAACCCTTAGTATGGGATAGCGAAGTTCATCAATGTACTTGATCCATGTTTTACGTATAACAGATAGGTCAAGAATGAAGAGGAAGGAACTAGAAGCAACAATCCTGTACTATAAACCATGTATTGAAATAGCTTGGAAAACAACCTCACAATTGATGGGATATACATAACTTATGGGACACACACAACTTATTGGGACACACACAACTTATGGGACACACACAACTTATGGGACATACACAACTTATTGGGACACACACAACTTATGGGACACACACAACTTATGGGAGATGCGCAACTTATGGGACATACTCAACTTATGGGACATACAACTCTCAAAAAGTGAGTGTTTTTGATATGGTGAATTATTAAAAGCAATGTGGGCTTGTTATGACACAGTACATATTGCTCATAGTCACCTCAAAGAAACATGTCCATTAGAATTAAAGATAAAAAGTAAATTAAAGAAGCACACAGATCGTCAGGCGCACAGACAACGATGTCCCCATAATTTATTCATGAGTGTATGTATGCCCACCATAAAACGCCTATAAGTTTGCATTGAAAACTACTAGAAAAGCAATTAAACATGCAATGCGTAAAATTGAGTCTGAAGTTTCCGGCGTATCGAGAGAGTTGGAAACGATTTCTTTACCGTTTGGGAACGAATTGGATGTTGTGTGAAAATGGTAGCATTTTGATCAAATCATTCTTGATTGCTGATCAGCATACAGTATAGTTTAAAAAATTAACAGAATATTCGAAATGGGTTCGGAAGATATCACACTGAAAAAATCAAAAAAGCTATTGCTGACTCAATACAAACAAGAAGCCCTGCGGCTTTAAGATTTCCGTCATTAGCCTGAAAGATTTTGAAATTTAAAGTAGACCTTGAAAACGGAGAATTATGGGGTAAACAAATCACGAGTATCACAATTCTCAACTATTTTTGTAACTAACCTGCAATGTTAAAGTACAACTCAATAAATAAAAATTTTACATAGCTAATATGAAGTATTCTAAAATAACAGTTAAAACTTCAACTGGATATTTTTAAAAGTGATCAGGAAAATTCTGGAAATTCCAGAATACAAATCTTGCTATGTAGAAACTTGACGATTCGAATATAATAACTTCTGAACGAGCTCAATTTGAATGATGAAGTAGTTCATTGTTTATTAATTCAGGAATAAATACATATTAGCATTTGAATATTTCAGTATTTAGGCCTTCAAAATTTACTCTCTTGTTGAAAATTTTTTGAAAATGCTGATGGTGCATGGTTTGATAACAGCTGATCTGAAAAAGAAAGTACGTTTTAAAAATAAGAAACAAGAATACAATTTTACCATAAACTGAATTAAAACCAGGTTGTTTAAATATTGTCTCTTTAACCTCTCTTTGCCTCTTTGCTTTAAAAAGGGAATTTAATACAAAGATACAAATCCATGCGATGTGATGCACATGTATATTATATATATAAATATGTATAAAAATTTAATCAGGCCGGCTTTTGACATCTTTGTTAAACAAGTAACATATTAAGCAAGCGATGCATGATTTTGAAACCTGTGGACAATACAGGATTTATTTTTTTGAAATCGATTTATTGAATTCAACTGATTTTTTATTATTCTTTTTTGATTCGAATTCTCAAATTTGAATTTCTTTCGGGGAGTCGGATTAGTTGCAGGTTTTCATTTTGAGGAAACTGATTGGTCATTGTTTTGTTTGACAAATTGACAAATTGAATTCAACAAGTTGAAACATAAAAGGGCATATACACACACAATAAATTTGCGGATTTGAAAAATCGATGGTCCTTTTCGTGAGATTTTTAAAAATCAAGTATCTAAGAAATCTTAGAAAAATATTTTGTGATACTTTGGGTGAGTTCAAGAAAGATTTTCAAGCAAATTAGGCACAAGGAGAACTGATAATTAGCCAGTAACAGAATAGTTAGCCGTTTTCAATGGCGCCATAGCTTGGTGGTTATAACTCTGGCATTTTGTGCGTGAGAACGGGGTTCGATTCCCCTTGGCGGCAATTCAATATTGGTGAGTGAATGCTACCATAGCCCCGGGTTAACCTAAGCCATGTGAGAGAAATTGGGGAGATGACACAATATGTGGGCTGTTGGATGCTACAGGGAGTTGTTTGGTAGAGCGGGGACCCTAATTGGATCTGATCCAATTAGGGTCCCCGCTCTACCAAACAACTCCCTGTAGCATCCAACAGCCCTCTGCATAGCTCAAAATGAGCATTAAATACTCTAAGACTCCTTATCTAAGCTATGGCCTTTCCTGGAAATAATAGACATGATTTGTAAGGCTAGCCATATAAAATATACAGACATTCTATTTATCTACGCAGAATAATTATATATACGGTGTGTACAGTATAATTAGCCGCTTATACAGCTACTTATACGATATTTATCTTTTTACTTAAATTTTAACTTTTCTTCGTTATCAGTCTCCCCATAGCCATCTATATTTAAATAGATCAAAATAAAGTTGTGCTTCAATTAAAACCAAGAAAAAGAACTAGAAGTTATAAGTTTACTGTAGCTAGCAGTACATATGTCGTATATATTATTAAACAACAAAACTATTCTGATTTCAAGAAAAAACATGGAAAAGACGCAGTTAGCTGTAAAGAACACAAAGAAGCTTTTAACGGCTAATTATACTAGGCGTAGCATCTAATTATCCTGCATCGGTTACAGGTTAATTATCAGTTCACCGACTGCTCAGTGCAAGCAACAATAAACTTTTGTCACGTTTCGACAACTTTTTTGCAAAAAATATCTTTATATCTGATAGAAGGTAGTCCCACAAAGTGTCATTTGGAAGTTATTTCAGTCATGGAAGAACTACGCAAGGCAGGATAAAGGTTTTTTGTTGCTTGCTCTTTAAGAAAAAAAGGCACTCTAATCAAAGCACTATTTTGTGTAGCTAGCTCCATAGCTAGCTAGCAAGTAAATAATGTCAGCACCAATCAAAAGGAGATCCAAGTCAGCACCAAAAATTGAGATAGCTAGCTAGCCAGCACACCTTTCTCACTTAGCTATATATAAAATAATTCTTACCTGATAAAATACACGAATTTAAAAAATAGTGCTTAGCTCCCCATCAATAAAGCTGCTACGACCAAACCAAAGAGACCAGCAAGGGGCGACCAACAAAATGCACTTTTAGTCATGGCCGCACACGGAATGTTCTGGTTACACGAAGAGTACACTCTCTGTTCAGATTGGTCATTTAATTGACAGAGATTATAATAGAGCATCTTCATTGGCTTTCGAAAAAAATGGAATTTTCCGAGCGTTTAGCCTGGACAAAAAAAAAAACTTAGCAGCGTCCGGGCTCTGCGCTGTCTCTCTCTATCTATCTATATATCTATCTTCCATCAGGCGATTTTAAAGATTCCGCCCCGCATAGCGGCGACGGAAATCAACAATACAGAAATATGACAAATGCAGGAACTAATGGTTGACATGGTGCAAGGACAAAAACGAGGTGAAAAACGTACCTACAGACCTTCTTACATTGCAATTTCTATAAACAACATCTTGGATACTTCAAACAATAAGGGAGTATTAACAACTGCTTTTTTACGGCATCAGATGGGGTCATCATATTAATGGATTTCTTTCACCTACAAATCATCCCTTTGTTTATATAGCATTCGAAGGTGCGTTGCGCCGTTGCAATAAGAAACCAAAAATATCCAGGCGCTTCATAACTCCTGAAATTTTAAGAAAGAATTCTGTAACTCGAATCAACCACCTCACCGAATTTACGTTTTTGATTACTGTGTTCCTTAGGCTTTTTTCGAATCGAAAGTATAAGTATAAAGTTAAAACGCACCAATATTTGAAAATATTGGCACAACAGGCAAAAACCGACCAGCATAGAGACAAAAAAAATGTTTACATCGCGAGAATTTTAGCGACTTTTTGTCCCGTTGATTTGCTTGAGAAATTTATTGTGCAAACAAATTGACGTTGCAAACTTGACAGTTAATGCGAATAAAGAATGTTTTCTCATTCCTCGTTTGATGAAAACAAACGAAGGATATAAGGCTCATAAACAATTGGGAATATACTACACTGATGCCAGGGAAATATGAGAAAACTTCTCTGGAAATTACGGCTTGCATAGTTTGCGTTCTGAAGGTGCAGCAAAAAAAATACGGACGAAAGACTTACTTCTAAGCATGGTTGTTGGGTTTCGGACAGGGCAAGAAATTGCTACATAAAAGATTCTCTCGAGAATAGATTGTCAGTCAGAATGAAGCTGAGAATATAAGTGAAGCCGTGCTCGTTTTTTCTTGTTACTGTATTACGGTAAATCATTTTAAGAAAGTAAAAATGTTTTTTTTTACATCTTTCATTTATATTTCGGAAATTATATTGGCTTCTCTATGATAGCCGTTGTCTGTCTGTCATGGTAAACCACACCTGAAACCTTCATGTACAAATAACAAATGTCATATATTTTTTTTGATTTTTCGACTTCCTTACTATTTCCACTTGTTACACGTGGTAATCCTCATACATAAGAAATGCAACTTTCTTCTCGGAGTAATTGCTTTAGGCTGACATGAACAGAATTTCTGTGCATTTTTTACAGGCTAAGACTAGTATCACATTTTGCTCGTAAAAAGCACCGCAGAAATTGGTTGATCACTTTTAAAAGCGCGTACCGAAGTAAACGAGATAATAAATTTATTCAGTGAACAGTTTTCGGACTTGCGCCATAAAGAATATGAAAACCTAGATAACAAATTTGTTGTTTCAAATAATCCATTTATGAACTGTCTATGTATCTTCTTGTTATTTCGCTTTTTCCATTTTGACCGATGATGACATGAGCCGAAAGGCTGTTTACTGAATAAATTTATAATTTAATTGAAACAATGGCGAAACAAATCACAAAAATATTTCTTCTCTTGTATTTCCAAAAAAAAGCCCAAACTGTACTAGTTGTCCTGAGCGTTTATTTAGTGGGAATTAGTGGAAACACTCAATATATACGTTGCGAATGCACAAAGCGTTGAAAGAGGATGAGCTCCTAAAATACGGTCACTAGAGGTTTCGAAAAAAAAATACGTAATTTAATTAAGGGAATTTCATTCCAGGAGATTTAAGGTAAAGATTAAAAAGTTAGAAGCGTTAGATTTATAACGTCCAGATCAACAGTTTAGCCGAACATACAAGCTTTAAACAAAGATACATAATTTTTTGCCATGTAAAAATTAGTAAAAATTAATGGACTCCTCCAGTCTACCCAACCTTACTGAAAATAATATAATATTTTACTTCCCGAACCTTCATACACAATAAACATAAAGATTCAAATTCCAGGTTAATTCTAAGAGTTTCAAAATAACAAACAATCTATTATAAAGAATTGCGAATGAATTATCTTGAGCATCAAATAATGCTGGATTATATCTTGCGAAATGTACTTTTGCTAGTTTTGCTAATATTCGCGAAAATAAGTCCTGCTAATTTTTTTTCCAGGAGCCAACACGCAAATATAACGTCCTGAAAATCGAATGCTGGCAAAACATACGATCGCAAAATGTTTCTTCGATATTAGATTCGCAAAAATATATTCCGCCAAAAAATATAAATACATCCCGCACAACTTAAAATATTTTCTTAGTGAATCGCAAAAATAAATGCAGCAATAATCTGACCAGTATTAATTAAGCCTCCTCAGGCCTCTCCTCAGGTTAAAATAAAGATTAATTTTTAAAGATTAATTTTTACATAAAAATAACATAAATATAAAAATAAAATATCTTTTATAGTTCTGTAAAACACATAAGAATTGACTTCCCTTTTTTTTAAAAAACTTTTTTCTTGTAACATATCAAATCCAAAATTAACAAGAAGATGAAAGTCGTCTTCTAGTTTAAGTCAATGTTTGCAAACTTCATAGAAAACGAATCTATGAAAAGTCTGGCTTCTGATCATGTCTAATATTTACCAGACTTGAGTGGCTGTATGCATCTAATGTACAATTGGAAGCTTTTTCTTTCCTTGTCTTTCTTTTATAGACCACTGTATCTGATAGCGTTTTCTTTGTGTGGGTACATACGCGAGATATATACCTGCGCAATTTCTTTCGTATTTTTGGTTGCAGAAAGATGTAAATAATGGGATCGAAAACATTATTCAAAACATTGAGTCCAATCAAGCCAATCAGAAATGTTCTTCTGTAGTACTTTGTTATCATTGGTAGAACTTCATTCGCTATCAAACTCGGCAGAAAAACAAACAAAAAAAATGTCATGACGATACAAAATGGTACCGCATATTTACGAATTTTCGTTTTCGCATTCACTGTACTCGATGCAACGAGTCTCGACGAAACTATAACTTTGAATATAATCGACAAATATGCGACAGTCGTGAACACGATAACAAAACCGTTATAAATGTACGACGAATACTGGACATACCAGCTATGATTGACTAGCTTTCCAAACTCCATCATGACACCATAACTGAGAGCAATACACCATAATATCACCAAAGCAACAATAATAACAAGTCGGACTATGTAGATGCGATACTTGAGTGTCAACAAAACGAACAAAAGTCGATCAAATGCCAAATAGATTAAACTTAGTATGTACGCCATGTGTGAAATGTTGTAACATACGATAAATCCTTCTGGAAAATACATCCGATGAGCTTTATGGTAAATTGCAATCGCATTGAGAATGATACTTGGAAATGACGTCATACTAAGGTGTATTAGCAGAATGCTCTGATTAGAAATTTCTCTTGATTTTGTTTTCCACAGTGAAGCAATACCAATGATGTGAAATATAATGGCGAGTGCTACAATCACATAGTCTATACCATACACCAACCATAGTTCTGTCACAGCTTCTGGTGCTTTTGTAGTGTTGTTTACCAGAGATGTGTTGTTTAAGTTAGACATGTTTTTATCTTTAATTTTCTAAAACAAGAAGTGTAGGTATATATACATAGATATAGGTGGCTAATACCGTGTGTATGCACAGTAGTGGATTGCAAGGTGAAAATATTGGATTAGATATAACACTAATTAAGGAAGTTTACGCACTGTCTGCAGATTCGCTCATAAGAAGAAAATTTTCTGCTTGTAAACACCCTTATTCAAAAAGATAGAATACAATCAAAACATTTGCTGAACTTTATAACGTTAGAAAACCTTTTAAATCTGAACTTCTGAATAACATTAAAAAACATTTACTAGAGATTTAAAAACACATCTGCGCAAACACACAGTTGAAAAGACAGACATGATATTAAATTCTATCTCTTTTTTGTTTTTTTCACAAATAACTCACCTACGTTATTTTTATGTAATTTCTATATATGTATTAATTTGAATTAAATACAATGTTTTTCTCATCAGTTTCTATAAAAAATATATCACGATAATATTTTTCTCTTTTTTAACATATTTTAAAAGTTGGGGAGGGGTGATAATTTTCTTCAAATGTATAGTTGCAGGTGGGTGATGAAATTTTTCAACATTTTGTGTTGCTCCCTTAAAATTAGGTGACTATGAGTAGTTACAGCAGTTTTTCGTCTTCCCAAGACACCACAATGAAATTGTCATTTTATCACATTTTGACTAGACAATAGGATCAGCAAATTAAATTTTCACAATAACCATTACAATGAGAAAAATATGTGTCTCTTTTAACCCTGTCAATTGTTTCATTTTATGCTATATTATATTTTACCCATTCAAAAGTTATTTGAGGTGGTTAAAAGTCCATTCCCCCGAGAATCCCACAACAAGAAAAAGTGAGGTTGCAAGACAGAAAGGGTACTTTCAAAAAAAAGTTACTTTTAAGTAAGAAAGTGTATATACTTTTAAAAGTGTACTTTTAAAAAAGAAAGTGTTGTCATAAAAAAAGAAGTTGTGCTTTTAAAAAAGAAACTGTACTTTTAAATAAGAAAGCGTGCTTTTACAAAAGAAAGTGTGCTTTTACAAACGCAAGTGTGGTTGCAAGAAAGAAAGTGTGGTTGTAAAAAAGAAAGTGTACTTTTAAAAAAAAGGTTACTTTTAAAAACGAAAGTGTGGTTGCAAGAAAGAAACTGTGCTTTTAAAAAAGAAAGTGTATATACTTTTTTTTAAAAAAGCGTGCTTTAAAAAAAGCAAGTGTGGTTGCAAGAAAGAAAGTGTGGTTGTAAAAAAGAAAGTGTGGTTGTAAAAAAGAAAGTGTGGTTTCAAAAAAGAAAGGATGGTTATAAAAAAGAAAGTGAGCGAATTGTAAATAACCATTTTGGTGGCAAATTAACTGTAAAATTATTTTTGTGATTTCCCCAAGAAACAAAATACATGTGACAAACATAAAATATATACTGAATGTAAGCACTTTTTACTATCTTGCCTGCGAGGAGTTTTCAAATACAGCTGTCCGTCCCAAAATGGAAATTTTTGGCTCTCTGAGCACCGACACGGGAGTAGTCGTGTGTTCGAATCTCATCTTGGTAACTATTTTTACTATTTTTTTTCTTTTTACCTATCTCGCCTGCGAGGATAGGTTTCCAACTAGTAGCTAACTAAATGTCCCAAATGGTCAATTGCAACGTCACAGATTTAAACTTCGTACCTAAACTCTCTAAGTACTTGGAAGTCATCTAAATGACGTTTCAGGCCAAAATTGGTATTTGTTTTCGACAAAATTTGGCACAGTTAACAAAAAAGGTATGCTGAACATAATAGTGACATCATAATTTTGATTTTTGTCACCTAAATGTCATTTTAGGCCAAAATTGGTCCGAAATTAAAACTACTTTATTTTCGACAAAATTTGGCACAGATAACAAAAAAAGTATGCTGAACATGATGGTGACATCAAAATTTTGATTTTTTGTCACCTAAATGCCGTTTAAGACCATAAACGTTTCAATCGCGCGACTTTTAAGCATGGATGATTGGCTGTATTTTTGTTAGCAGAAATTGTAGAATTGGGTCGCATTGTGGATGTTTCATAGTTGTGCATTTTTAATAGCGAGATAGTTTATGCAGCGCCTGCATCTTGTTTGGTATTAAAAACCAAACAATTTTAAATTCTTTCCATTAAAATGAGTTTTTTTAAGAATAAACACTGACGATCTGATTGGCTAAAAGTTTAAAACAAAATATTTTGCTGCTAAAAAGTAGTAACTATTTCTAATTTTCAGCAAAGCAAAGTTTTTAAAGCTAAATCAAAGCAAACTAAACTGTGTATGTTCAGATACATTCCCCTGGTGAATGTGTGCCTTTAATAAAGAAAGCACCGATAAAAAAAGATAAAATTTTGATGCATACACATCATAAATGCATTATGCTCCGGTATTATATGTAAAAATGTAAAACACAAAACAGAAAAACCATGTTTAAAGTCATGTTTCATTACTTGACTCCCTATACCGATTTAATGTACTGTATATATTTTTTTGTATAAATTATAAATATAAATCCATATAACATTTTATGAATGATGGATTTTGGTATAGAGATGAGTGACAATGTTTATCAAAAATTAAAAAGCAGGGGGTCCTAATAAGCAGTGGGGGGGGGGGGGGGTGGAAAAAAGTTGGAAAAATTAACAAGTGAGTGGGGGGCGGGTGTTTATTTGGCACTCAAGAGTAGAGTGAGTTGAACGAAACCCTGTGTTTTCAGTTGTTTCGGGTAAACCACAGACCTTTCCCCATGCTTTATTTGCATGGATTTCTGAATTATTTCAATTCCAGTCTGTTTCAGAAATTCACAGTATCATGACATGAGACAGGTCCTCTAAGATTTAGTACTGATAGGTAAAAAACAGAAAAATGTACCAAGCTACAGTATCAGTCTCTTGAAAAGCCTCTAATTTTTGCCAAAAAATTTGGGTTCAAAGTTCAACTTACTGCTATGAAATTTGGGACCAACCTGTTCATCAATTTATTAATTGTACTAGTCGATAAGGCCCGTGGAAAAATCCACTTAGGCGAAAAGACAATGGAGAAATAAGTTGTTTTAGATTTTTTGGTGACGTCAGCAGTGCAGATACAAAAGAAAATTGGCGAAGTTGAAACGCTGATCAAAATAATGTATATGATCATATGTTTTCGACGAACGCCTAAGGAGATATAAGGGTTTGAAAATTTTGCTGACGTCAACAAAGAGCCACAAAAAGACACAAAAAATATTTTTTTAGAATTTTATATATATACCTGATGCCATCGTATAGATGTTGAAACGCTGATCAAGAAAATGTATAGGATCATGTACCTTTGACAAACAGTTGCAGAGATATTTGGGTTTAAAGGTTTTTTGATGAAGTCATCAACCCGTCCATTCCGAAACGGATTCGGGGACCCAGGTTTGGGAAACTTGCCCAAATTGGTCCCATGTGGTCCCTAGTTACACACACGGTAAAAAATGACTGACGTCACTACCTCGTTTCCAAGTTATTTGGCCTCAAAGTTTTAAGTGCACTGTAATGGCTTCATTAATTTAAAGTAAGATATTGACGTTAAAGTAGTGATATTGATGTCGCGCTGTAACGTCAGAAAGTTAAAACATTTCAGACATATATACCTTTTTCGGCAACATCAAAGGAAAATGAACACATCCACTTTGCATTGTACAGTTAGGCTGATTTCTTTTGTACAACACAGTACAATTCTACCCCTCCTCTTTTCTCTAATTTTAGTATTTTAAAATTTGCTGATTTAGTTCATATGAAAAATGTAATTTTTCTTTACAATTTATATTAGCTAACTGGGAGCAGTACTAAAATAAAAAGAATTAAAAATAATAAAATTCAGTTTTGTCAGTTGGCTAGCTATACTTTCACTTTCGTTTGTTTGTAATGTGAAAGTAGGAAGCTCTAGTTAGTTACCTTGTAAGTTTTATCGCTATCAACAACGTAGTCGTTCTTTCAGTTGTTCAATCTTAAAGAGACTTATCGTCATCATCACCACAGTCACGAATTCTTAAATGTGTCATTAGCAAAGCAATTAATACAGACGTCACATTTAAACTCACGTGGGGGTTTCCACAAAAATCATTGGCTAAAAGGGAAAATCCCATGGAGTTTCCTGTCCATTCCATTTTACAGACCCTCGCACCCTCTTAAAATTTGATTAGTTTTTGTGTGCAGAATCCCTCAGATGTTTGTCCTTAGCGTTAGCATTTTTAAAAATCACTTTTCAACAGAATTTTAAATTTCATTCTATTTAATTTTATGATGTTTTATATGACGATTTTTAAAATGCAAGCAGGAAATAAATTTTCGCACTGCCTGGGTATGTTGTTGTTCTAAATGTCATGCCTGTACGCTTAGATACAAATATGGCGCATGAAACGTAAACAAATGGTCTTGTCTTGGTGGAATAAAATGGAAAAACTGAACGATATCTTTTTAAATCTGGCTCAGATAGCTATAGTATAGAGATAAGATTCGATTGGATGTGCATATTCGACATGGCTAGCCTCACAAATATTGAGAGAGATATCCTGGCTATTATTTCCTGGCTGGAGAGCAATGGCTTGATGGGGAATCCTCCTCCTAGAGTATTAATGCTCATTTTGAGCTACGCAGACCCAATATTAGGGTCCGCACTCTACCAGACAACTCCCTGCAACGTCCAACGGCCCACTAAGTGTGTCCTCTTCTCAATTTCCCTAGCATGTCTTGTTAACCCGGGGCTAGGATAACATTCACCTAACCCATATTATATTGAATCGCTGGAGCAACTTTAGAATTAACACTGTCTTTTTCTGTTAATAATTATTGAGTTGCTTCGTGGCTGTATGGCTGCAGGGCTGCATGGGCGTGGCTTCGTACCTGGGTGGCTGCAAACCCTAATGAATCCTAACCAATGCTTTGTCATTGTGGGATAAACCCTGCAGCTGTGCAGCCACTGCAAGTTTAGGTCAATAAATTTGTAATTTATTGCGCATGTGCAGGGTATGGAATATGGTAAGATTCGATATCAAAGAATCATTTTAGTTTTTGATTCAAATTAGTAAATTCTTAAGTTTAGCCGAATCGCGGCCAGGATTCAAACCCCAGTCTCCCCCACAAAATGTAAGAGTTATAACCACTAAGCTACAGTGCCATAAAAACCACTAATCTACGGCACCATTTAACCACTCAGCTGCGGCGCCATAAATATAAATAGTATCTATATGGTATCTCTAAAATTAAAGGTCTAAGTTGCATTACACTTATATAATGATGATTATGTGATAATCAATATAGTAAGTTGCGGAGCAGGAACAGGTCCCTATGTTTGTAAGCGAAAAATTGTACGTTATACTCCATGTAGATACCTTGTCAAATATGGAGAGGTCTTTCAATCTGCTCCTATAGACATTGTTAACAAAATCTAAAAAAAATGGCTAGAGGAAAATTCTATTCCGTCGTCAGAGATTCTTTTTCATTCCGATATGTGTGCTGAAAAGAATCCCTAGGAATGAGATATTTACAAAATGCATTCGTTTTCAGAGAGTACAGTCGCAAACAGATTGCAACATAAATTATCTTATGAGTTTTTGTAAACAAATGCACTTTTCCGTTTCCTTTTTTTTTCTTTTTTTTTTAACAAAAAATCTAGCAAGATCAGAGAATGAGAATAAAAATATCACATTTATTTATGTTGCATTGATTTTAAACACGCGTACATTAAAGATGGCAGAGAGAAGCGCTGACATGTCTTATAGTCTGTGCTGCTTTCTTGTATCTTTATGCTGTTTTTTTGCTACAAAAACACAGTTTCATCAAGAATATGGAATGAGTTTGACACTGCTGAAAACTGGTATGGTTAAACCTCAACAATTGCAGTCTTTGAGTACATTGTTTGATTATAACTCACGAAGGAAGTTCAACACAAACACAAAGAAAAAGTTTCTTGGTTATACTGATATTAATATCTGGAGATATCGAACAGTGTTCAGGACCAACCGATGTGAACTGTTTTTGCAAACAAAAAGGTATCAAATTTGTCCATCAAAATATACGTGGGCTTGTGTATAACTTACCACATCTAGAAACTTTTATATTGAATACACACAGTAAAGTTGACGTTATAAGCTTATCAGAGACTCATTATTGTTAACAATGATACTTTTGATAATGAGGACTTATACGCTTTGCATGGTTACACATTTTTAAAATCAAATTGGAAAACTGGCCCGAGCGGTGGAGTTGGTTTATATTTAAAAAATGGTTTACAATATCGACGAAGAGAGGATTTGGAAAATTCTCTCATAGAATCAATTTGGATAGAAGTTTTTGTATTTAAAACTAAATCAATTTTGTTTGGATGTTACTATTTAAAATACGAACCAATCACAATAGAATGTAGAAATTATACGAACTATAATCACAAATGAAAAACATAGATTAGACTTCGGCCGTAAACAATTTTAATTCTGCAAAACACTTTCGACAGACACGCTCCAATAATCCGAAAAATTGTCAAAGGCAGACCCTGTAAATGAATGAACGCAGATCTGAAAAAGACCATGAACAACCGGGACCAACAGTTGAGAAAAGCACGTAAAACGAACAAAGATTCTGACTGGAGTGAATATAGGAGACTTAAAATTCCAACATACAAAAAGCGAAAGCAAACTATCAAAAAAGGATGATAAACGAACACCATTCTAATCCTCAAAAATTCTGGAAGGCAATTAAAACTATTTTTCCAAACAAACCCAGAAACGTTGGAGTCAAGTCACATACAAAAGATATTAAGTCAAAAGTCAACAATTTTAGTTCGTATTATAAAACAGCCATTAGAAAAATAAAGGAATGCACTAATGCCTCTTGTCAATTTTACTTGGAAGTACGTACCACCTTCACCACAACGAACTTGCAAAACATTTGTGCTTGAGTATGTTGAAAAGACAGAAAGCCAGAGGAATTGACAATTTACCATCGGCACATTTAAAGGACTGTGGTAGATACATTTCAGCACCACTATGTTCTATTATAAACCTTTCAATCGAGACCTCGACTGTTCCAACAATTTGGAAAAGTGCAAGGGTAATGCCTATATTTAAATCCAGGGATCCGTCACTGCTAACCAATTATCGGCCGATATCTATCCTTCCAGTGTTATCAAAAATACTTGAAAAGGCAGTCCACAAAAATCTGTCAGACTTTTTCGAAAACGAAAACCTTTAACGAACTGTCAATATGGTTTTCACCGTAATCGATCGACCAAGATGGCTGCAACGTTACTTTATGATAATATTAGACAGAATATGGACTCTTAGTAATTAGTCGGTGCTATTTATCTGGACCTCACAAAAGCGTTCGATACAATTGGACATAACGTACTACTTGATAAACTGAGATCATATGGTATAAAAGGAAAAGAACTGCTTTGGTTTATAGATTACCTGTTTAACAGATCACAACTCATTGAAATAGACGGTGTTAGATCTACTTATGAATCGATATTCTGTGGCGTACCACAGGGATCGATACTGGGTCCACTGCTTTTCATTATCTTCTTTAACGATTTAATAGATCTTGTTTCGTCATTGTGAGGTGATAAAGTATGCAGATGATACTATAATTTATTTTGCTCACAAAGATGTTTTCTTAAGCGAGAAATGTCTTAACGAGGACATGGAATGCATCAGTAAATACTGCTTGGAGAACGAATTAATATTGAATACAAAGAAAGCTATTTGGCACATCAAAACGATTGAAATCATCTGGTAAAGAATTAGCAATTACTTATAATGGTGTCCCAATTAACTTTGTTACACAATAAAGTATCTTGGTGTTTAGTTGATGACAACCTTGCAATGTCTGACAACTTTAATCGATCATACAGACGTGCTAGCTCACGTCACAGATTGTTAGAGCGTATGAAACGTTTCTTAACATTAAAGGCATGCAAAAGTATCTATGTTTTGATGGTTGTTCCACTATTGACATACAGCTGTCCTACACATTCAGTTTTTTCCAATACACAGATCGGAAGATTCGAATCCCTAGATAGACGAGCTAAAGCAATATTGCCCATTGGTACACTACCTTCTATTTACAACCAGTTAAAGCAAGAGTGTGTTGTTCTTGTTAAAAAATGTCTCAATAGTGAATTAGGATGTGAAATTTTTAACACATATTTTAATATTACAGCTCATGCTATGAATACAAGAAATATTTTTTCTAGCATAAAATTACCTCCAGTAAAGTTGGAAGTTGCTATAGGTGTGGCTTTTACTTTGCAGGTGGTACTTTGTACAATAGTTTACCTTTATATATACGTGATATTACCAATACCTTAGATTTTAAAAAGTCTGTTTCAACATTCTTTTCAGCTGATTTTTTACCTTAATACTTACATTTTAATTTTATTCACCGCAGTGTTTTTCTTCTTTTCACAATGTGGAAATTGCGATTCATCTTTTAAGTCTTTTTATTTATTTACCTTCACACTACCATTTAATGTCATTGTTACATACTCCATTTTTCACTTTCTATATTCTCAGTTTGCTTTAATTTTACTAATTTTTTAATCATATATTTAGTTTCACAATTTTTACTATCAACAGGACGAACGTTAATAGCAGTTTTACTGTATACATATTGTTTGTATATATGACTGAAGTTCTCATCCTGTATAAATATTCATGAAATAAAAATGAAAAAATAAAGTAAAACCCTTTAAACATTTTCATACAAAGCAGAAATAAAGGTTAAGTTTAATGAATTGAACAAAGTTTTTATAGGTTTAAGATTTAAATATTAAACAAACTCTAAATATACATTATCTACAAATTAAAATCTCAAGTGACTCCGTTTCTGAATAGAGTTAACGTTTTAGTTTTAATTGTTCATTCAAGCAAGGTCTTTTTAAATTACTGTAAATGGCTTTCATTATTCTCCTTTTATCACAGTTTCTAGGAGCAAAGGTAATCCTTCCAACTAAAATGATGACCAAAGTTACTATAGCCATATGCTTGGCCGGTTTGGACTTGTCGTTCATCTTATCATGTTCTATCCAGCGGAATTTTGCTTTTCAAACGCTTTCTCCTATGATAATTCATAAATAACACAATAAACATGGTCTACTTTATCTTTGATTGGAAACAACAACTGTATATTTCTTGTGGACCATAATACAACAAATTCAAATTATTTTGTGTTAAGCAGGATAAACGTGCACAGAATTTTCTAACGTATTTATTTCATCTTTCTCTCTAGAGAATTCTGAGATGACGTATACTCTACAAATTGATACAGATAACACGCTTTCTTATATTTGTTCCTATTACTGTAATTCATAATCAAAGTGTGATAAATGGCATACCCCAAACATATTAGGTACCTGTGTACCGTGTAAGTTAAATAAAACTAATATTAAAAATATAATATTTTATATCTATTGAAAACATTAACTACTTTGGTCAAAGTTATGATATAATATTATTATATATATATATAGTGGATACTTTTTATGAAGACTTATAATTGGGATATATACCCTGTCAATTGTTTTCATGAGGGTAAACAAAGGCGGTTCTGAAGTGCATCGGGAGTGATTTAAAACTTTCTTAAGCTACAAATCAGTTAGCCAATTGGCTAGCTATGTACAAATATTCCAACATTGATTCTTATAAGAATCGAAAAAATAAACTTCTCTTAATTTACGCTTTTTCACTCATCATGTGTGTGGTGTTTCAGCCTGGATGAAACGAATTTGTGAATACGCAACTCAATTACCGGTGCCTTTTCTAGTGAAAACAAGATAAAAAAATTTCCCACCTAAACCGAGTTATAGTTTTAGCCTCATGTGAAAATCACTCACTTAAGCACTTTAAAAACACCTTTGTGGTCCTTCTGGGAAAAAATTGACAGGGTACATCCCTCATAATTAGTGAGGCTAATCACAGAAGATATTACCTACTACTTCTTGATGCAGACTCATTAGAACTCTTTTAGCAATCAATTTATATTTCATAAAATCTGTTATAAATCTGAATTAAACTAATGAATTTTTCAATTACGGAGTCAGTAAGAGAAATGTGGTATTAGAACAATAACAAAAACAATATTAGAACAAGGACTCACCTTTCTTCAAATTGACGCAACAGCTTACAGGGACAGCTGCAGGGAACAACTACAGGCAACAGCGCCTCTAGTTGTTGCGTGAATGATATATACATAGATTGAATGATATATACATGACTTTATTTAGAAAAGGATATTACTAAAGTTTTCTGATGTTTGCCTTTGTAAAGAAATTAAGTGTATGCCATGACTTTATAAGTTCTGAATTCTGTTTTTTTTATTCTGTTTATTTTGTAGAACTAAATGCAATAACATGTTTATTAACAATGAAAAGAAAAAAAGAAAATGAACATGCTCAGCTGCATTGGTCCAAAATCAGAGATGCTGTGTTAGGGCCTAGTAGTTTACTAAAAAGTGACGAAAATGTTTGGTTGAATTCGGAGGGTTATTATGATGAAGAATCGGTTGAACCACTTGTGTTGCATCATGGTATGATTTATTTGTAAGATATGTAACTTTTTGGAAGTGGTAGGGTATTAACACTTTAAGTGCGGTAGGGTATTTATGTACCACTTTGGGAGTGGTAGGACTCACCCATTCTTTATGATACACTGTAATAGAAACAAGGTACTCGAGAAAAAGATGCTTTATTTTATTTTTTTCTATAAGGGAACAAATAAAGGATGCTAAATGTCAGGTAATTTTATCAGAATGTGATCGAAAGAAACAAGATTATTTCATACACCTTGTGATTTAGAACAACACTATTTGTTTTTATCAATAGCTACTAATTTTTGTTTTTTGAACCAGTAACATAATTAAGTATTTGGTTAGTGCAAGTAAACTCTTCATATTTTCAAATGTACAAATTTGCCGAAGAGAATTTATGTAAATTTACTATATAAGTTTTTTCGTTTGCAGGTACCGAGCTGTCAAAGTCGATTTGTATTAACTACGCACAAAATCATATCTCCATAAAATCAGTGATATATAGTCATTCGCAAGAGTCTTATATCTTGATTTTAACCAATGGTTATTTATGTGAGTGTAAACAAAATGGCAAGCAAGAAGTCTACCAATGTGTTCAACCAGTGTTATCTATTACTTCTGTTGAGAAATATAAATCATATGCTGTCATTTGTCAGGATAATGCGATAAGGGTAATTTTTTCTGAATTGTCGTCTGTTTTTTTTAATTTTCTATTTGCGTTTTTTTGTTTGTTTTTATAACTGCAAACTTGACCATCATTAAAATCTCTTAAAAGAAACTTATCGTTTTTTGCATTTTAGATTTTAAATAAAGATTTTGGCTTGGTTAATACTATTCCATTCAGTGGGACTTGTTTTGGGTAGGTAGTTGTATGTACAGACTGGTTCATTATGATTACGTTGTTTCCGTTCCTTTGTGATGTGTGATTTTTACTTTTGATTGTGAAGTCTGACTGTTTCTTTAGCATCCAGTATAATTTGTTTACACATGAGATTTTGACTTATGGAAGAGGCTCATTAACGGTAATTACTACTTTCTTTTGTTACTTAATCAAGATTTATTCATTTATCAATTCGTTTATAGTAAAAAATGATTTATGTTAAAGGTTTTCTTTTTTATCAAGCATATGCGTTTTTTTATCAAGCATGCATTTGTGGAATATGTGTTTATTATGCATTATTCTTTCTCTAAATAGTTTTTTTCAACTTGTACATTTTTTTTAGATTTGGATGTTTCGTGCTGCAGGTTCTTTGTTGATACCAAAAAAAATCATATATGTAAGGAGTTTTTTACTGATTTAAATTTCGTTATCATTAGAACGTGTCTTTTTATATATATTGGCGTCCACTTTTTCTTTAGCGATTGTATTTTTGTTTTATTTGAATTATTATTTTTAACTACTTAAAATTGTTGAAAGGCTTGTATCTAAAAACTGATGAAAAGTGTGACCCATCATGCTTAAAAAAAGCCGAAAATACATCAAAAGGATATAGAAATCCTCTGAAATGCTGTGAATAGTGAAATTGTATGAAACAGCTTTATTAACTAACCTAATGCATTTTCCCAATCTTAAATACATTTGAGTATGTGTTTTAATTTTAATTTTTATATAAAGTAAAAATTTATATTCTACCACTTTTTTACAAATGTCAATAATATTGCATGTCCTTGTATGTTTCTGCAGTGGTAATCTTTGAATATACATCCTGTGTTATTTAGGAGCAGCTATCACCTAATGATGATGTATCACACGTGTTTATTGAAAATACATCAAGTAACAATCAAAGATGTTTTGTTGCTGTTAAGAAGAGCATTCTAATTTATACCTTGAGTGAAGGAACATGCATTAAAAAACTTTCCACCATCCACGATTACCCCATCACAAAAGTTCTTTTTTATGAACCGCTTAAGGTTTGTTGACAATTTCCCTTTTGATAGTAAATTTAAAAATATGCAGAATAGGAATTTGAAATTGCTTTTGAATTTGAAAAATGGATTTGAAAAATTATTAAGCAACACAAAAAATTTATTTGTCATGAAAATAGAAAGAGACACGCTTTCAAAACAAAAGAAATAAAACTCCAAGCAAAGAAAACTACAATAACCTTCTTTGTTACACACTTCATTTTTTTTTCAAGAATACCAAAATCATGACTTTTTTTCTTCTTTTCCCTTCTTACATAAATTATGAATTGAACAAAATTAATGAACCATTAAGCAACTAGATATTGACTAACAGATCAGCAAGAAAAAAAAATATGTTTTTAAGAGAATTAATTTTTTCCAAGAATGTTTGTAATGTCGTCAATGAAAATTAAGTCATGTTTTAGATTTGGCAAGAAAAATTTCTCAAATAGGAAACACTTAAGAAATTTTACAGGATTTACTTTTGCAAATAATTAAAATTGAAAAATTAAATCTAATATTAAGCATTTCATGAATTTATCATAAAATTGCAAAATCGTGAAATTTTAAACACACAGAAGTTTATTTATTTAATAAGGTATAAATACTCTTTTAGCTTTCAATTTACCATTAACTATCAAACATCTGGCCAACTCCACTTCACAGTTTAGACCTCCATATAAATATGATTAATTGGGCTACCCAACGGTTCCAAGCATCTATTATTTAGGTCTTTTCCTTAACTGCCAATTTTTACTCAAGCTAATTATCTTTGACCAAAAGAAGGTTTTTTTAAACAGATGCATCTTCTAAAGGTGACAAAACAATAAATGCAGCCCTGTGAATATACGTCCATATTCGGCATTGCCGACCTGAAAGCTGAGCTACATTGATTCAAGGACAGCTTTTTTATGCCACTCTGTATATGTGCCAAGGTCTGAGAAAACTACTTTATAACGTTTGTTGTAAACAAAGGAAAACCACTTCGTTCCATTTTAATCTGTTACGTAGAATCTGCACCTTAAGTTATTTCAGACCTTGAAAAATCGACTTTGTTGCTATAAAGGAAACAATGTCAAAGTTGTCAATGGAACACGTCTGCAAAAGATATTTAGTTGAGGCAAATTTTTAATTTAAATGACTAAAGTGAAGGAGAATATAACGTGCCGTCCCCTGAAGCACCTCTAAATCAGCTTTGTCGACCTCATTTTTGCTGTAGGTTGTTTCGTTGTTTCAGTACTTTGTATTCGCAGGGCTGTAAATGAAAATATAATTATCATTTACTTTGTAGTAAAAGAATGTGTTTGAAAATGTAATTCATGAGAGTAACTTTAATGTCAGTAATTTTCGCCAGCAGTAATTTCCACGAAATTTTGTAGAATTTGAGGTAAATTTTTTTTCACAGTTTTTACAATATGACTTTTCGTTAATACTTATATAAGGACATATTAATTTACCTACCAAACATGCATTTTTAAACAATAGGATTTACAACTGGGAAAAATAATTGATTTTTAACTTTATGGAGTTTCGTTTTCTTTTTCAGTACAATTAATTTCACGAACCAACCAATAAAAAAGAGATGTATATTCCAAAAAATTTTCCAAAAATTTCTGGGATTGAAATAGTAAAACTTTGAACTTATTTTTAATGTCATTACATAATTTCTGGCATTAAAATAGCAAAGTTTTAAACATATTCTCAGCATTATAATAACAAAATAAATTTACTTGTTTTCAGCTACTTGTGACTGGAGGTAAGGATGGTTGTATAAAAGTATGGGATCGTTCTTGGAATCTTAACTGTCTATTTGTTGGCCATGCATCCTCCATTACTGCACTCACTGTGTTTCCTTATGGTCCGTATATCATGTCTGCTTCTACTGATGGCACCGTCAGAACATGGAGTTTAGATACAAAAGATGAAATCAATTGTCAAATACTAAATGATCCAATTTATGGTTTACATTGCCAACTTAATGTGAATGTTTTCTTTTGTTTTACAAAAACAAATTTAGTTTTGTGGACAGTCAATCACTTGCATTCGCCTTTTATAGTATTAGGGTGAGTATAACGAGATATTACTTAAGAAAACAAATGCAATATTCTAAAAATATGTTGCAACTAATTTTTTGACTGAGACTTGTGTTTAAAGATAGAAGATCAATTATCAATCAATTTGGAAATCTTTGTCACATTATAAAATCCATTGTTGTCATTCATCATTTTTTATGTTTTTAAGCAAATGCACTTAGCACATGTTTCTTATAAACTGCTTGTTATATGATATATGACTGATGGTAACAATTTCCACTGTTAATATCATTTAGAGTGAAGTCCAAGAAAATAAAAACAACAATAAATTCAAAGGTAGTCAATTTTTTTTTTTACAAACTAGTCGGTGGCCTGTCCTTTATTTGCTGCATTTCGTTTGTCATAGATATTACATTCACATTCTTTCCACACTTCCGTTTTAAAATAATTTCAATATTAGTGGCGCATGGCCTTGTGGTTATGGCATTCCCTTCGTAATCACAAGGTCCGTGGTTCGGTCCACAGCGCGGGCATGTTTAGCAAGTGTCTTTGCCACAGCTACGAGTCGACCCATGCCATGTGAGGAAATTAAGTAGACAAAGCCGGTGTATACATTCAGAACACATGACCCACATTGATAACAGTGTTTCAAACACTAAAGTGGCTGTATCCTGTATAAATATTCGGAAAAACAATAATCTGCTCCAGTTATTTTTTATTATTTTTTTGTCATTTATTAAAGGTTTCTCCAATATCATTTGCCATCTGTGACGATGCATGTATTCGAATTATTTGTCCTGTTAATGGTGAAGTTGTGACTGTTTTTGTTAGTCCAGGCTTGACACCTATTTTAGATGCTGAATACCATGTTCTGGAAAGTAAGCTTTTGAATTGTATTTTAAACTTGGTTAAAATACTCTTTGAAGGGTAAAATAACTCTTTTTCATTTTGTAATGTATTTGTCCATTTCTGCATCATCTTGAATTATTGTGTTGATTTTTGTTTACATTCCAGACCTACTCTTTGTTCTGCTAACAGATGGTAGAATTGTAAAAGCTTCAACCACCACAAATCCATGTAAGATCTTACAACTGTGGAATAAAGAACAGACTTTAGGTAACTTTTTACTTAACTTTATTTTCACAATTTACAGCCGTTTTTAGCAAGCTTTGAAATATTGGCTAACTTGGTTGTTGATCACCATAATGGCTACGAATTTCATTGACACTAATTTGGGGTTTTTTTCAATGATTTTGGCTGATACCATTCAGAAAACTTACTACCCCCAAAAAAACATGAAAAGCCAAAAAGTCATTCGATTTTTTCCCCAGTGACTAAATCAATTAATTTTTTAAACAAAATTTATCAAATTTGCTAAAGAATAAAAAATTAACCGAAAAACTAGTATTGATGCTGGTCAAAAATAGTGTGACATTTTTTTATTTTGCTTTTTTAGCCTTTTTTACAAAAAGAGTAGGTAAGTGTGGGTTGCATTGTCGTGCAGTGTTGAAAATTTGTTAGAATTTTTTAAGAGCATAAAATTTTTACTGTAACCCACATAATCACACCTCAGCACCATTTTGTTTGGATGTCCTTAAAAATGCCACAAAACCCATGATAATTTTTGACTGGCATCTATTGTTAAGGTATAATATCTACGTAGAAGATTAAAAAACAAATATGCTGTACAAAAGCTTTGTATGAAAAATGTCCTCAAAAAGTAATTTTACGAATAAATATTTTTTAATAATTGCACTTGTTATCTTATAGCTCCATCAACTTGCACATCTATTTCACTGTATGAGTATGTGACACAGGTAAATACTTCTGAATATTATAAACTTGAAAAAATCCTAAAAACTTTTGTGTTACCCCTTTGGAATTTGAATAGGTGGCCAATATTCATGGAAACCCCTTGAAATCCCTGTAGGTGGGATATACTCCTGAAAAACTCCTTGAAAGCTGCGGAAATAGGAAAACTAGGAAAACTACTCCTGGAAAGTTGCAAAAATTTTACCGTGTTATGCAGTGACAGTAAAGATTTTAAGTTAATCTTAAAAGGAGAGCCTACTCATTAACCGAGATATACCTTGTCTCAATAGAACGATTACTTAATTGCCTTTAGAACTGTTCTAGCATGAAAATTGTTGAAAGTTCTGGTATTGTATTTTTATATAAATTCGTATGTAATTTTTAAAAAAACCTTTGTACATGATCATGGTGTCTGGAAGCCACCAAAATTTTGTGTAAATAAATTAGACTTGTAGAAAGCGCCTTATTTTTGATTCAATAATCTGCGCTACATCTTTCACGTCAAGAAAATCAGGGAACTATAGCAGGATTTTCAGCTGACCGCCTTGTTACTCTTTTAAGTCTGACAACTCTCTTACAATCAATTGTTACATTTTGTTTTACCTACTTGTTTTTTTTTGTATTGACATATCTTTTTAAAACTATTATAGAAACCAGATGCTCAAGATGTATGGGGAAGTATAATCGAGCAAGCAACAGTGAAATCACAAGCTGACCAATGCTCGACACTTCTCCTGGGTGGCTGTCATGATGGAAGTATTGTTGTGTTTAACTGGTTTGATGAGAAAAGAAGAGGGCGGATTGGTTTTAATCTGAAGGTAGAGAAGAATGTACATTATACTGTATATGCATGGAAAAGTAACTAGCTGTACTAGCTGTTTATTAGTCACAAATCATTTTTGCTACATACAAATTGATTATTTAAGTTATGAATACATCGCTTGTTGTACTTCTATATTGTTTTAAAATCATCTCTCAAGATGTTAGAACAAGAAGAAATGATGAAATTGTTAAACTATGCTTCTAAAAATTCTTAACCATATCCCACTCTTGATTTCTTCCACAACGTATACATGGGTATGTTGATTTAGGCTCATCGGGAAGAAATTACCATCATGGCATCTAACAACCGACTTAATCAGTTAGCTACAGCCAGTAAAGGTAAGCAACTTGCAGGTTTTTTTTTTACTACAATCGGTTATTATGATTAACGACAATTGATCACGTGATACCTGAGACATCATTAACTATATGCTAACAAGAAGAGTTTGCTCCACACTATTGACTCGTTCAAGCGGTACAAGTTGTGATTCCACTCTGAAAGTGACCTCCCTAACTCTAGGCTTTTTTTTTTAGTTTAAGTACAACGTTTTATTTTTTTGGACATGTGCACCCAACTATTTTTAAAACTTTTAGGTCATTATCTTTTTTTTTCCAGATATGACGTTGAAAGTCTGGAGAGTTTTCCCATTTGCTGACGAAGCATTGGCACCCTTAGTGATGTTTCTTCACACAAGCTCTGTATCGAATTTGATATTCTCTCAACATGTTCTGGCAGCTGTCTATAAGGATTCTTCCAAATCATCTCACACTGTTTCACTCTATAACACTAAACGTACTAAAGAAGGTATTTGTCTGTTTTTAAATTCTGTTTGCAATGTTTGAAGTAGAACCTTCGCATAAATAAATTGTACCGACTGAGTTCTGTAGTAATCATGTGTGTCTATGTGCTTATCAAGGCCGACAAATAGGTTTTGGAAGTGAAGGGGACAATATATAATGACTAGGGAGGCCCTGCAATAGTTAAGACTAACCTATAAAATATTTAAAATTTAAAACCTCTATATTTGCTATTCAAGTTTATACATTTTACTGTGTCTGAATAAAAATAATGTGTTTTCAAAGCTATCTAAGTTATCTCCGAAAAATAATACTTCCCTCTGCTTTCATCGGCCTTGTTAATTAAACTAAGATGTTGTATTCTTGTATTATTCTTGTATGCTGACGTTAACCCATATATCTCCTTGGGCGTTCGTCGAAAACATATGATCCTATACATTATTTCCTCAGCGTTTCAACCTCTACACATTACAGGCAACGAATAAACTAAATTTTGCCAATCTTTTTTTTTTTTGGATCTGCACTGCTGACGTCAGCAAAACATCTAAAACAACCTATTGTTTTCAATTGTTCTCCTGCCTAAGTAGATTTCTCCACGGGCCTTATCGACTAGTAAATAATAAAAAAAAGTTCAAATTTTAAGTTTGTTGAGAAAATGTTAAAACCATGGTATCTTCTGGATACATATAAAGGGAGGGATTTTAAAAATGTCGCTTCTTCATATAGCAAGTGATCATGTATAGCCGTTTCAATGTTTGTTTGTTTGATGTCATTGTCTTCAGGATCCCTGATTCTTGGTCGTATAATAGTGCTTATAGAGTGTTCACTACTTCTCTAGCCCGACCAATTGAGCATGATGTGAGTGAAGATCATACAGACGTGATAACAAGTATCAGCTCATGTCTCAAATTGCGCCTTATTGCTACTTCTAGTATGGACAAAACTGTGCGAATATGGAATGCTAGAAATAAGTTAATCAGGTATTTTACTTTCCATAATGTTTGAGTTCCTACATTATTTCTTTTCTGAGACGATTGTTGTAAATACTGTCGCAGTTTGGATGAACTTTCCAATTAGGGGATTGTTGTAAATACTGTCGCAGTTTGGATGAACTTTCCAATTAGGGGATTGTTCTCACCACGTTCTTGCATTAAATTTAAGAAATGTTTCTCACCCTCAGTTGAAATACAACTTTAGATTTACGCCGAGTAGTTTTCAATAAACAAAAGAGTTTTTTTACTTTTAATAATTTATTTTTTATTTAGAGTATTACAACTGAATGAAGTAGCTCACAGTGTAGCCTTCTGTTCACAGAGGGGTAATCTCTTGCTGGGTGTTGGTACAAATATTTATTCTGTCCACTACAAAAAATGTAAGTGAGTTGTTTGTTTGTGTTCTACTTCTAAAGAAGTTGTTTTTTCTTGCAAACGCCTTCAGAAATGACGTAAGCTTCTACAATCTTTTAAAATGTATTTTTTCTGCAAACGCTAGATATTGTTTTCATTTTTCATTCAGTGGAAAAAACATACCATTTCTGAGCTCCAGATAATTTTTTGTTGATATTCTCAATCAAACTCTTCTTAATTAGATTTACCAAGACCATATTTGTATCAGATGGTTGCCATGGAATTTACAGAGTGTCAACCGATTCCCGTCATTCCTATTGACGAAGCGTCAAACTTGAGTGCGAGTGAAAAATCCAGAATATTGAAAGCACGTTCTTCTTATATCAAGTATATGTGTTTCATTGATGATATACCAGTTGATGAACAGAAGAAGAGAGAAGAAGAAGAAGCAACGAAGAAAAGGGTGATTGGTTTATTTTGTTAACCTACATGTGACTCTCTTTATGGTGTCCAAACATTGTCAAAATGTCAGCAAAAAGCTAGAATTAAGTCAAGAAGTTTAAACGGGATTTTTATTTAAAGGTTTTAAATCTGAACTAATAGGCCATTCGCTGCAAATTGAAAAGAGGCACCAAAAATGCATTCGTAGCACATAAAAGGAGGCCCGCAGGTTTAGTGTCGGAAGTAACTCATTTTTATGTGTAAAATCAAAATAGTGTGGTTGCCTATCTTGGAATTATGCCTTTCCATGTTTTTAGGTCACTTGCCTAAATAATAACGTCATCAAGAAACTTAAAACAGTGGCAGGAATTTCAATAAAAAAATGTCAGTAAAATATCTGGGATTTCAGCAAAATAAAAAGTTAATATTGAGTATATACCCTGTAAACCCTTGATCTGGGTTAATAGAGGCAACAAATTTGTTTGCCTTGTTTACTCCAGACGTAAACGTATAGTTTTATACGGTTAATTTACTCAAAAAGCACAAGAATTTGTAGGCACAGTAGCGAATAATCTTTTCTCTTTTTTGTAATGTAAGTTCTTTGTGCAATACGATACCTTAAGAAGTTTAATTAAATGCTAGATTAAAGCTTGTGAGATTAATTAATTAAAAAATACCCCTGCAAAAATGTTTTTCGGAACCCAATTCGCAAAAATAAATCTTGAGAAAATAAAACAAAATTTATTTATTCATCGCTGAACATCCTCATTAAAGCCACTCATTTGCAGTTCTTTTATATAATCCTGATCAGCGCCTGACACTACCCCCGTCTTTGTCTGTTGTTATTTTAAAAACAAACGACACTAATTTCTCATCAAGCAAAAAACGTGTGTATTTTTTGTAGGAATTTGCAATTCTGGAAGCCAGAAATCGTGAATTAGATTTGATTAAAAATGGAGATTTGAAGTCTCAGAAGCGTCAAAAATTAACCAGTGAGCAAAAAGAAGAAGCTTTTCAGAAGTATTTGAGTTTCTTTTATACAAGACCTGATATTGACTATCCTGAAGAAGATAGTGAAGATGAAGAAAACAAATTCGTGTGCAAGCTTGACGATCCCTACAAACCAAGTCTGCCCGGTGATGGATTTTTTTCCGTTGATGCCAAAAAGTCAGATATGGAGAAAATCAAAGCTAACTTAAGAAAAAGCCGAGAAGAAGATCTGCGAAGGAGGGGGAAGTTAAAGGAAAAACAACCGGTGTTAAAAGAGGTTCGCTCTTTGTCAATTGAGACGGACACTGTCAATGAAGAGATTCCGAAGAAAGTTGTGAAACATCCTTTGTCGGCTGCTACAACATATACAGAGCGATTAAAAGCGATGAGGAAAGTAAAAAGCGCGTCAAGACCTCGCGACGACTTTAACTTTATCGCGGAAAAGCTTCCCGTCATTGAAGCGTCGTCGGCTTGCTATCCTAATCCTGCCGAAACAACAAGACGTGTTAATAAAACGATCGTGAGTAAGATCGAGCAGTCTGAATACCACGCTGAACCAAACCACGAAAGCATACCAGTCGCTCCCGATGGTTTTATACCCAACTCAGTTGTGGTGGCTTTGTATAAAGAACTTCGAAGAGAGGTAACGAGAGAAGAAGAGAAAAAAAAATGGCAGCCAAAGCAGTTAACAGAAGAACAATTAGAAGAGCTGGATGTGTTCAGAAAAAATGTATGGTAATATTCCTCTCCTCATTTTTTTATCGCTATTTTGTGCTAAGGATGCATTAAATAGCGATACCTGACGCCGGCTAACGACTAGCCAAGATTAAATGCCTCTTTAGAGCTCTATATCGTTATTTAAATGAGTTTACTAAGGCTATCGAAACAAAAAGGCACCAATTGTAGAATAGTATTTAGTATTCTTAGACCATACTCTTGATATGTGAAAGGTATAAATACTAAATAATATTGTACAATAATTTTAGAGTGAACATGGAGAAGAGGTAGTTGAATCTCCTGCAGAAGTGACAACATTATCTCCGATAACTGAAGCGGCTGGATTACAACTTCCCGAGATTGAACAGACATCATCTCGCATAGTGGATCATTTGAATCAAGAATTTTCAAATGCAGGTTCAGAAGATACGGACCTCGAAACACCTCCTCTTACACCGCCCGAATCTCCAGTTCTTGAAATACCTGTTGAAGTTCCTATCGTGAAGAAGGAAGTCATTCAACCGAGGAAACCAATCCAAAAGTTGATTGCAAAACCTGTCATTGTTGAGAGGTATTTTTTGTGGAAGGTCCTATATTTATGTAGTGTCGATAAAGTTTCGTATTAGAATTAGAATTAATGTTTTCCATCCTAATCTCTCTGTTAGGCCTAAAACTCCAGCGCGTGAGCCGACGCCTCAACCTCCATCTCCCCCGCCATCACCACTGCCAATGTTTATAACGCAATTTCAAACTTCTGATTGGTTTCGTGTGTGTTTTCCTGAAGTCGATAGTACGGTACGTAATTTCTGTGTCCTTGGAAGGTTGTTATATATTGAGATGAAGCTTAATCTGTACTGAGGAGTTAAATTGACTTCTTTTTTTTTCGTGTTTATAGACTTTTGAAAAGCCGAGAACACGAAGCAAGTTTATTAAATCACTTTTGAAATGCTTGGTAGAAACAGAAGATTATCAGTTAAAAACAAAACTTATTCCGGTGAGTATGAACCTTTTCAACAGAATGGGGTTGTTTTACTTTTGGTACACTTTCGTTTTTCTTGTTGCATCACTTGGATCTATGTTCGTGATGACATGAAGTAATCATTTTTCCCAAATTCGACAAATTTTATATTTCATATTTGCGAAAATTTGTTGTATAGTAATTGTAAAAATGGTTGCCACAATTAACATAGTTGCTTTGAAATACATGGAATCACAGTCCCGATATTTACTTGCGCGCGCATCTAAGTGATTACGTAATGCCCGATGCGCGGGCAGAAATAGAGGTAAAAATGTAAACAAACCAAGCGGACAAGTTAGCTCCATTTTTGCGCACGCAGGAAAAACGCGGCACTATGATTGAGTGTATTGTCACTAACGGTAATTAGTTCGAATACTTCTTCAAAGCATGTTAGTATAGTGTTGTGGACTAACAATAAACTAACTTGTGAATGTTTGTCTGGCTGGTTGACTTATCGATACAAATAGCCACTGCTTTTATGAAACGAAATTTGTTTCTGAAATATTCTCTGTTTTTTGTACTTTTGGATGTAGAAACAGGTTTCCAATATGACAATACAACAACCCATTTTTACAACAGCCGTGATTTTTTTAAAAAGCGCGCATGTGCATTGAATACACTAACGACGTTTTATTGTTGCACGACTTATGTACGATATTGTTGTACGACAATCGTCCGACTTTTGTACAACAATCGGAAACCATCTTTTAATCGTTGTTTATATTTTAACGTTCTATAATTCCAGGCTCTTTTCGTGCTGTATAATCAAGAGAAGTTTGATGAAGAAATTACCCAACTCGTTCGAAGTACAATACTTCACCAATTAAACATCCCCGGAGAAGCGTCTCCTGTTAGCAACTCTCCTGCACAGTTGATTTTCATAAAAAAATGTTTGCAACTTCTTTTCGAATTCAAAGATGTTACGCATGCAATCATTGTGGAGTTGATGACGCAATTTCTACTGGGAACTGCTTCATTCAGGTAGACATTTATTTTTTCGTTACCGTATTTTTAGTCTCTGATTGATGTGGTTTTATGAATTTTTTTTCTAATCAATAAATTTTATTTGTAGAAAAGAAATTATGACAACTTTTGAAGAGTTAGGTTTGGAGGATTCCAAGGGATATTTTCCAACAGAACTCTACACAGCTTTCGATGTCTCAGTAAGTCTGTGTCACTTCTTTGTTTTGTTAAAACTTTGAGTCATCTCATGGAGATTTCATCTGCAATTCACAGGCTAAGTAGACTTTAGTGGATTCTTTTTTAAAACACAACACTTCACTCAAATCACTATATCTTAAATCCTTATAAAACCAAAGCAACTTGTTCGTAGCCCAGCCTGAAGTGTAAGATTACAAAAAGTAAAGGGGCCCAGAAGGGATTATGATAGTAACAATACTTTCTTCAAAATCTTGTTGTAAAATTAGACACCAAAATTCCCTCTCCTTCATGATACGACAAACGTGAATTAAAACTTTGTTGATATCGACATCGACATGTAAGTAACAAGCATGTTAACTTAAACAACTTAAGCCAAAAAAAATGTAGGTTGTTTATAAAAGAAATGCGTGTTCATATAGCATGATCCATGTCGATATTTCACTTATTTTGCTGTTTAAGTTCCCTTCATCTTTCTGCTAACATCTTGTTCCGCCATTGACAATTTCTTCTTTTTTTGTCTCTTTTATCTCTGATGGTTTGTGTGTGTATTTAGCAAGTTGAAGTTGGGGAGCAAAGACAAGAATTGCACAACCTTTGTTCGGAATGGTTGGATTTGTGGACGGAGAAGTTTCAACGCCATATCACTTCGCTGACTGGAAAAATTTGTCGTGCTAGTAAAGGAAAAGTTGTAAGGTATGAAATTTTTTCGAGGCTCGCAGTTCTGGCGACCGCGAAGCGAATCCTGATCACTCTTCGGCATTGTATTAAAGCTGTATTATTATAAGTTTTTGTTTTTCCCAGGGGTACAGCTAAATCAGAAAATGTGAAAAGTATCTTAAAGAGGGAAGCTGGACGCAGAAAGGTGATTCTAACTCGTTCATTCATTCAGTTGTACTACTTTCATTATGCGTGTGCTATCCACATGTTGGCGTTAATCCTATTTATACTGACGGGAGGGGGCGGGTGGTGGATTCCACCACTAACTCCCTTCTTTGTAATAACTCCTAAAATACTGCTTCAATAGGGCTAAAACTTGGTGACTAATATCTTTCTATTTGACAACATTTTGTGGAAAAGTCTTTGAAATCCTATTTTGGGAGTTGATATGGCAACCGTGTCAAAAAAAGAGATTCCTGAGAATGAATTCTCATTTTTGAGCATTGTTTTCACTCGCCTTCTGTATTGTCTGAAAAAGGTAATATTGTCAAGGGTAATAACATAGGAACCTTTTATGAAACATAAGTCACTTGTAAACCAATCTAATTAAAAAATCGCTGATGTCGCTAAGTATTTATCTCCAATTAATTTCTGTTATACTACACTATATTTCTTCCAAGTTTCTTCGACATAGCTTAACCTATCCAAAAGTTATTTAAGGTAGTTTTTGGTCCTTGTGTCGCTGGTCTTATCACTAAATGTTTTCCCATCGCTAAAAGGTTAGACTCAGTCTTCAACAAAATTGAGTTGTCTTTAAATTAAGCGGCAGGTTATTTGTCACTTTGCCAGTTGTAACGCAACATGGGGAATAAAATAAATTGTGTTGTTTTTAATATACCCTGCTTACTTATGAACGTTATATTTAGAAGTCTGCTAAAGTGAACAAGCAAGGAAAGTCAAGTAAGTTGATAGATTGATAGTTAAGTCAAAAAAGCCCGAAGAAGGCGGATACACCTGGTTTACCTATGAGCAATAAAACGGAAAAATTAAACTTTTTGTCTTTCTTATAGTTTTTTGTGGAATGTAAGACTCTTTGTGGTGCTTCGCATTTTTCGTAAAAGTTATGTTTTATTTAGTTGCGTTTGTATCAGATGATTTTGTGACCGAAGCAGCCAATCATATTACTCCAATTGAAGTAATCAATTATTTTTGTGAAATGAAGTATGAAAACCATCTTGAACGTGCAAGATTGGAAGCACTGGCTGCTCAGACAACACAAAAGCAAGTGAAGAAGAAAGTGGATGAAATTAGAAATACTGTGCTCGTGTTGCCTTATGTGGAAGGGTTTGTTTGTTTTGTTTGTTTGTTTGTTTGTTTTTTACATTATTCACATTGTTTATTTGTGCATTTGATAATCTTATTAAATTTCGTCATCGTTTTAGATATGTCAGTCTGGCACGACTTGGAGAGACACATCAAAGTAAATGTCACCCTGAAAGAGAAACATCGTTAACGCATCGTAAGAATGACTTAATTTTCGCCATTTCAAACTACCATTTGACAAAAAACAATTTTTTTCGTCGTTTGGTCCTTATCGGGTACTTTTAGGCCGACGATAAATTTATACTGACTTGTAATTCTGTTTTATTTTTAAATAATATTTACAGTTCATTTCTTAAAAAGAGATACGAACTTTTTGGTTCACATTACGACGCGGTCTGCCAAAAAAATGTCATTTAGCGATGGTTGTGTGTCAGATTAATTGTTTGCTGACAATTTTTACCTATATTTTTATATTTTGTAATTCTTTTTCGTAAATTCATCTCAGGTACACTTTAAGTTTTTGTTGCCACCATTTAAAAAAAAAATTTGTTATTTTTTGTTGTTGTTGTTTTTAGGACTAGCACTACCACCGATTGAAAACAAAAATGGCGTCCACAGTTTATTGTTGCGTTTAAAAACCTTACATTTGAATCCTTTCCCGAACGAGTTGGACGAACTCATCTATGCGCCAGCAGCCAATGCAGATCTTGTGACGTTAAGATACGCACAGAAATATTTCATTCCATCAAGATCTGTCGTAGCAGCCAGCTGATTTGTTTGTACATCAAGATCTGTCGTAGCAGCCAGCTGATTTGTTTGTACATCAAGATCTGTCGTAGCAGCCAGCTGATTTGTTTGTATATTTGTTTGTTGTAAATTTGTTCGTTTGTTTTAACCAAAGAAAGCTAAAAAAATATAACTTATAATTAAAATTTTAATGGAGAAATTGTATTTTTAAATTTAAAGTTTTATAGTTTGAACACATTTTTGTAAAATAGTTTTTGTTGTATTATATTTATTGAGAATATTTTTGTTTTTTGACCTCACCCTTGTTTTTAGTAAATTGTAACTATGAAATTGCGTGGGTACAATTTCCGCGTTCATCAAATATATATTTGGGCAAATTCTCCAAATCTGTATAAAGGTTTTTACTGCTGGCTGATACAAAAGTGTCAGCTCGATCGTTAATCCCCACCCAAGTCATACTAGAGACTATAAAAGTGTGAATCAGTTTTCTGCTTAGCGTTCAGCATGAGAAGGGGATTGCTACTCCAGTTGTTTAGTTGAGCAGTTGCTGTTCTGCCACAACTTTTGTAGTTTGAGCAGGAGTTTTAAATGCACTGCGACGCCTTTGCAGAACCCTTATTGGTGCAGTACCAAAGGAACTGAAAAGGTCTGGTATTCTTTTGAAGCATATTCCTATTGTCTTCAACTTATTTTCGTCACAAGCTTAAAAATACAAAAAGCATAATTTTCACGTCAAAATATTTTGCTAGCTTTTTTTCAACCTGGTTAAAAATTTCTAATAAGCACCCAGTGAACAGAGAAGCGCCCGCTTTTAGAATAAGCCAGATAGCAACGATGATCTTTTTAATATTTTGTCGAGGTCTGGACACGACATTGCCAGGTCGTGTTGACATAGCTATTTACACAACGAAACCTCGCAATAACTATAATGTTTCTTCTAATATCAATCCTCTTCCACGAAAACTGTTGTCAATAACAGCGGAAGGTAAGTTACACCATCTTGGTTTCGTCTATAGTTATCTTTAAAAATAATTCCTTGCAATGGATATGTAGTAGGAACTCGCATCGAAACCATAAACAAACTCTGATGTTTATCTCACTTATGACCATCTCATCTTTTATTTTACGTTTTCTTGTGTATTGGAAGTTAAGAATATATCTGAATAAACAATGTATGAATCGATTGGATTGATTTGAACGTGAATTCAGTTTGTTAAATTTTATGACCAGTTATAATATTACTTTTTGAAATAATACAGAGGTGATGTAAAACAAACGCTCAAAAAGTCAGGATTTTTTTCTGGAACTATATTTAGCAACTTGCTTGTCATCGCCACTCCCAAATTGGTTTTTTAGAATATTCTACGTAAAGTTGCCAAAAAAAAGTTTTAGCTCTTTCAGATTTATGATAAAATAAGTTCTTTTTATTTTTAGCAATTTTTTTTTCGGACGTGATGTTCTTGCAAATGGCCATATTTAGCTATTTTTCGAAATTTCCAAACAGAATTACATTGCCAATACTTTGCGTTCGGTAGGCCAGATAAACAACGTTAAAAGTTCAATATCGGAATTGTGTAACTATCTACACAACGGTTAACAAAGGTCGGACGTAAAGGTGGGGCGTAAAATGGGGCGTGTAGACGTAAGCAAACAGATGTACTGTTTAATATTTTAGGTCTAACCAAATAACCAATGCGCGTGTTGTAAACATCCCCAAGTAAATTTTTGATAAGTTCAAATTGTGTGTCTCTTATATAGAAAAACAATATATGTAAATTTGTTTTGGGTTGTACACGGACATTGGCTGCGCCAACCCAATTTCAACTCACATCTTGCGAGTTGAAAAAACATCCTATCGACGTTTGGTCACACTCCACTAAAAACAGTTTCCCAAGATCCCAAGATCTGTTTTAATAAGAAAGGAAGAAAATAAGGCAACGTTAAGGTGTGTCTAAAAATAATAATTTCAAAATCTTTTAATTTATTTTCAAAATACAAAACTCATGCCAGCCAGGGTTTTAGGAATTATTTATAACTTTTCTCTTCAGAATTTTTTAGAATGTATTTGTTTTTATTACATCCTAAAAGAAATTTCTAGGAACATATAACGGTCTGGGTACAAGGGATTAGATATAGTATATAAAATGATCGAAAGCGAGCAATGTCTATAACCAAAGTATACGGTGACGTTTTGTATAAAAATACGTAAGTATTATTTTTCTGCTACAATTTTCTTTTCATATATTTAATAGGAAAGGTAAGACAGAGTTGTAGTTGTTTTTGTTGTTGTTTTGTTGTTGTTTTATTGTTGTTGTTGTTGTTGTTTTTGTTGTTGTTGCTGATTTTGTTGTTGTTGTTTTTGTTGTTGTTGTTGTTGTTGTTGTTTTTGTTGTTGCTGTGGCGGTGGTGGTAGTTGTTGTTGTTGTTGTTGTTGTTGTTGTTGTTGTTGTTGACGTCATTTTTTATTCTTTTTTAGGATGAAACGTTTCTTTTTTTTCGCAATCTTCATTTTATCACTTTCACCTTGCTCTGCAGAGCAACAGGAAGTTGTTAAAGATGAGTATGAAGTTGATTGTAAAGAGGTAATTTTTGGATTTGACAAAGATGTGTTATTCAAACATTTTGTGTTGATAGGAGGCTCACAAAATCTTTATGGGTTGCAACTTCGTTATTTATATGTTTGTTTTTAAATAATTACCCAGCTGCTGAGAGTTTTGGCCTCAAATTCGACAAAACAAGCAATTTGCTCAGCAACATACAGGCCTTATATCCATTTTTGTTTTATCCTTACTTGGCAACCTTTCCCAGTTGGACTATGGCGAAAGTCTTCTTAAAGGCGACATATATAAATGTGAAAATTTAGTGTGTACTGACTTATTACTGACGAACACAATCCAAAGGGTCAAAGTAGAGTTTACAATACCAGTCGTGCTTTGTCAGGAAAAACATTAGGTGCTAAGGAACCTAATAAGCAATTTGAGCGCAAAAAAGGCCTTCTACCCTTACCAACCTAGGACC
Organism: Hydractinia echinata; assembly: GCA_030067915.1. Lineage (NCBI taxonomy): Eukaryota > Metazoa > Cnidaria > Hydrozoa > Anthoathecata > Hydractiniidae > Hydractinia > Hydractinia echinata. The sequence goes on from JASGCC010000001.1 coordinate 4,246,629, forward strand.
CGATCCTAAAAATTAGGTTACTTATAAAAAATGTGTATGCCATTGCACACTTTGGTCTTTTTCACATACACAAATAAGTATTTTAGCAAGAAGTTTCTGAAATTGGTTCTGGAATTCTAAAGAAAATAACACAAAATTTTAGTCGTATTTTTTGGCAAACAAAACTATATTGTGACAGACTGTTTTGTTGTTGTTGTTGTTGTTGTGAATAGGAATACGGGGAAGCGCATTTTCTAATGTGTATTTAATTTTGTAGATTTCCCCGTCCATGTACCTTTGAACCACATTTCATGACCTTACATTCAAATAACTGGAATGTTCATCACATTATTTAGAAAATTCACATAACTCTTCAAGTTCAGTTCGAAGCCGTCAACAAAACAAATCCACAACCGCTCTCCATCACTGTTGATAAAGGAACATACGCCGTGGATGCTTTTCTTGCTGTGAAGAACAAACCGTGCTATAACCTCCACTACACGTTATTTAAATATGGCGCATTTATCGATGCGATGTGCCATGTTCGAAACAATTCGAAGAAATCGTTCTACTGGATGTTTTATATCAACAATAAATTGGCACCAGTCGGTGTTTCGTGTTACGAGCTCAAAAAGTACGACGTGTTGACAATGCGATATGTCGATACTTCAACTTTGAAAAAAAAACACAAAGGATGTGGACAGTTACAATAATTTGTAACGACATTCTAACTATGTTATTTACGCTTGTTCATTTGTAAGCCAAGTATGTAAACAAACCGTCGCCATTATTATTGTTTGTTTTTAATAAACAATTTGTGTAACTCCCTCACAGTTATGTAGTGGCGAATAAGTTTATTTAAAACGTCTGGAAACAACTAATTGGATTAAAACATTTAGAAGCTAGAATAAGATCTCTTTCTAGTCCTGGGGTAATTTGTAATTTGGAAATCGCGCTCACTTGGTCCGTAATCGTTCCATATTTCTTTAAGCCTCGAATTAATCATGTTTCGCCGTCGAAGCAATAATTTCATTGTATAAATAGTTACTGAAGCCTCTGACTTCAAATATAAGGAAAACTAAATACTACACATGCTTCGCCTATCTTTCGGTCATATTTTTACCCTCAATTTCAGGACTTTCGCTATTCCACCGGTTTAGAATAAGCCAACAACACGCATTCATATAACGCGAAACGACACAGCTAACATTATTATTATTATTCCGAATATTTATACAGGATATAGCCACTTCAGTGTTGGAAATACTGTGGGTCCTGTGTTCTGGATATATACATTAAGTATATACCGGCATTGCCTACCCACTTTCCCTCACATGGCATGGGTTAACCCGTAGCTGTAGTGAAGACACTGGCTAAAGATGCCCGCGCTGTGGACCGAACAACGGACCTTGTGATTGTGAAGCGAACTCCATAACCACAAGGCCAGACACCACAATTACTTTCAGCTGCGTTTACGCAAAGAAAACATTTCTTAAGAATGGGTGTGTAATTTAACCTACGAATGTTTGTATACACCAAGGTGATTTTCTTATTATCCATAAATACTCTCAGCAAAAGACATTAATAATAATATATTTTCTTTTCTATTGCTTGATGTTTTGAAACTTCAGAAGAGAGTTGTCGACGAGGTATTGTCTGCACCCAAACTTTCTCCAACAGAAACATTGGTTGAGGAGAGTTTTTCTCTTCTAATCATTTAGTCCATGGACCTATACACAATTGGGTCGACATGGATTTTACATTAAAACCAGGCTAAACCTATAACAGAGTGTGTCTAATTAGATGGACCATATTACAGATTTTACGTTAACATTATTGACAGTAAAAGTATTCAGGGTATCCTGGCCAATCTATCAAATCGTTCTTGTATACAAATCCTTGTACGTCTCCGTTTGGTCGAAATCTCGTCCACACGTAAATTAATTTTTCACTTGCATCACTGTTATGATTCTGTATCACGTCAAATAATTCGTACGCATCATACTGAAGTAACTTCTGATCATATCCAGTGGTAATATTGTTACTCCTGATGGACATGCGATAAGGATTCGCATCGCCGTAAAATCGAAAGCCGTAATATTCGAAATACATTTTTACGTCTAACGATTTAATTTTCGACTCAGGTGAGGTAAATGGTGGATTTGCTAACTTCATTAAGTAAACAAGTCGACATACATTTGAACTGAGTGTACACACCACATAATCCGACTGAGCGAGAAAATATAGATCAATTAGAATAGACTCGATGACCTCTTTAGGTGGTTTATCTTTAACATGATACAAATCCATAGCCTTCTTTCTAATACGAGGTGGCATCTCAGTAATGGTGTAGTCGCTACCCAGCAAATGATTAACCTTTTCATGGGCGTTAGTATCATCTGTAGCCAAGTAGATATTTCGCTTTACACGATCTGGAAAGAATTTGTCAAAAAAACTTTTTGTTGGGCTTGTATATAATAATTCCTGATAATAGTTGGCTTCCGGCATTTTGTCCTTTCCATGTCGTATATGCATCCCAACTACAGGATGTTGAAATTTTATTTCATTTGAAATCCTGTTGAGTTTTTCAACAAACTCTTTATTTGGTCTAAAGAGCAAATAAGATATCATTTGAGCAGAAAACCATAACCTGGTGTTATGAATGTTTAATTCACGCAACTCCTTCTCCGTTCGTTCCGGTATGGAACCCGGTATAACTCGAAGTGTGGGAAAATCTGGTTCCGGAACGAAATGTAAAATTCTATACGAGTTGTTTACATCGTAACCGTTGAAGTAACATTTAGGATCATTCACAGGACAGAACGATACATATTTTTCTGCTGGATTATTTAAAATATTTTCAATGTTATTTTTCATATACCCGCACCTCTTTGATTCAGGTTTCAACCAATTGCTTAATCCTCCGTAATGTTTATAAGGATTTTGTGCGATAAAAAACATTCTACCAAGTGCGTATGCAGCTTGTACGCATGCGCCATATCGATGAAACATCGAACCAAATCCAGCTATATTATTTTTCACTTCACAATATAATATTTTCTTTTTCTCGCAATCGCCGCCCTCTTGTAGGGCAAAAATTTGCCTCCATATTCGATCATGTATTTCTTTGAGTTGACTTTTATATGGCTTCTCATCTTCATATTGAAATTCATGGTAACTTTGTATAAAAAACTGAAATGTGGACGGCCACAAGAAAATACAAGTAGGAAAGAATCCGCTAACGATTAATGTAGAAAAACAGAACAGCTTTAACCTGCTCAACATTGTAACTTGGTCATAACTTGTGTTTTTATATATCGGGTTTATCCATGTACGTGAATAAACACGCTAAGTATTCTCGATCGGAGATGTTTTTGTGAATTCTGAATTCTATTTTGACAAATATTTTAACAAAACCTTGTTTGTTCTTAAATAAACATCGCAGAAAGAGCGCGTATGTTGTTATTCTAAAGGTAGGTTTCCATACGACTGCATTTTCCGCTCGAGCGGAAAAAGCTCAAGAGCTTTTCCCACAAGCATGCGCAATGAAGTAGAATGACCGCTGACCCGACGTAAAAAGATGCTCCCGAGCTTCTCTCAAAAAGTTGAACTCATTCAACTTTTTCAGCGCGTATTTTTTCTCTCGAGCTTTTTAACCAATGAAATTCAAGAAAATGTAAACAATTGCGCAATCCATTTTATTCAAGAAAAATATTAGAAAAACAACAATTTCTTCTGCACTCCTTTATTCACAAAATAAAAACACCTTTCAGAAAAGTGTTTGGTGTTAAGTACAGCAGAGAGACCTGTTAGCATTGAATTTGTGAACAAAAGTTATGGATTCATAAATTCTTTTCAAATCTTCCTAACAACCACAAAAATCAACTGCTTGTTGGGGGGGCCATTGGAAGTTAAATTCATAAACTAACAATAAATAATAACTTCCCCCTTTTTCATGAAAAAGTTTTCTCATCTTTCTTAGTTGTTGTTTCCTGTTACGTCTTCTTTTAATTCGCTGCCATAAAAACAATGTTGTTATTATTTTTAAATTTCGTAGCCAAAGGTTTTTTTCTGAATTATTATTGAAATTGTTTTTTTACCAAGCCGCGTGTTTCGGTACATTACCATCATCAGCCAATATATACTTACCAAACTCGTTCCCAGCGCCTGTTTTTTCTATAACGGGGACGGGACATGTTCGTATCGCCGTCCCAATGTCAGAAAAGATACAAGGTGCCCTGGGAACGAGGTTGTATACTTACGTCTTCTGGGTAAAGTATGGTGTCCGATAACTGCCACACGAAAAAACTCTGTTTAATTGCGTTTTTAATTGAATGATTTATTTATAAATTTAATTAATTTCTGTTTTTGTTTTTTATTAACTTTTATTTTATTTCTACTTTCAATTTAATTTACTTTTAATTTGCTTTTTCTGTTTAAATTTATTTCACTTTGCATAAAAAATCAGTTTTATTTTGTTTTTATTTTATTTTTAATTTAATTTTAATTTAAACTTGTTTTGCATTTTTAATTCAAAAAAATAAATTGAATTTAAAAAATTAAATTTAAAATCTGGCTTGGCCGAGAGCTGCCATAGTATACCATAATGCAATTCGAACAACTGGTTTCTATATTGTCATAAGGATATGTAGTGTTAGACATCTTGTTGCTTTATTGTACACCTGGTTTCTATATTGTCATAAGCTCGTGTATTGTTAGACACGGACGTAACTTTGTGCTTAGGCCCTTACCTTACTCAGACGCTATTTCAAGAGTGGCGTGGTTTGGATTAAGGGTCTGTACACAAGAATAGTCTAAATAACGTATCGGTTAATGTATTTTATATATAACAACACACAATACAAACATTTCACCACCGTAGTTTTTCTATAATGTATTTGTAAGCTTCGCTGAATTCCTTCGCTGCAAGATCGAGAGGATCTTTCAAATACGTTTGTAGTGATGTTCTTTCTTCAATAGTCAGGAAATCATCTTCCACGACAAAACTTTAGTTCTCAATGTCAAATTCGACTATGTTTGGTGACCAGGACAATGCATCTATATTGAATTTCTGAATTTTTATCAATGTCGACTCCATCTTCACAACTTTTCCCTAGCCGAAGCATTTTAGTTAGTAATAAGCTTTTCAGAACAGAAACAGAACGTGGGTTATTATCATTATTTTCACTAATTAGTATTTTTTTTCGATTGTTATTGGAGTTCTGAGAAGATAAATGACGTTTTGAATTTGATGGCAAAATTGAATTTGTCGGGGATATGGAATCAAATAATTTATCGCTCGGACCTCTTTCTTCAACCAACACATCATAGTTTGCTATGCGGAAAACATTAAAACATGCTGTTTTAATGTTTTCAATCGTAACTTCTTCGTAGTCATAGGAGACGAATTCCTGCGGACCCATCCTTAAATACTTTTGCGCCTTCCCTTGCACGTCATTCGTTAGTCTCTGCACTACAATTTCTTGCCTATCCAAAATTTCTTTAATTTTATTGCCAAACTTGCGCCTTCCAGCTGACGTGGTGGGTTTTGTTTTATTTGCAGCAACGGCTTTTCGGAAAGCTTTAAAATCAGTCATTCTGAATAAAAGAAGCATAAAAAAGAAAGAATTTTCCGCAACTCCCATGGGTGGTTTTTGCCGACATACACAAGACAATGGGCAGGTTATTTGCATCTCTATATAAAACAAACAGATGTTAGTAAAAAGATTAAAACCTGTAATAGCAGCTAAGAAGGACAATAGGAAGCCAGTTGCTTTGTTATAAAAGATCTCATTCATTTGTACGATAGCGTCTTTTATAACCATCTTTTAATTACTCACTTTACTTTATTTTGATATATTTCGCGAAAAAAAATTGCTATCCAAATTATAGTTTTGTCGTAAAGAGAAGAATTTGTAACTTATGATTAATACACGGTTTTCCATCTAAACTGAGAGAAACAACTATTTAAGAACATTTTGAGACTTCACATTGAAAAAGTTAAGAACATTTGAAGGCTTTCTTCAAATTAAGTGTTCTTGTAAAAAAAAGGTGCAATTCATTGTTCTCGTTCTAAATGTTTGACCAATGAAATCCTTACATGTTCTAATGAAAAAGAGGGAATCTGAACCTTTATTGACCAATACGTTGTCATAAAATAGATTTACCTGGATTGTTTCTTCTTTTTGTTAAGGTAAGGGGACACGAGGGACATTTTCATGCGCGGGCTATGCAACATGGCCCATAGCATGCGCATACAAATGTTTCTCGTGACGCCACTTCTCATTTGCTGCAGAATGGTCTTATTAAAAACTTTGATTTAAATGTTCCAACTTCCCGAAGCATGGATGTGGAGGGAGTGGAAAGTTTTTTCGAGGTTATCAGAGCTGTATGCACCGTTGAGTTTACTAACCAGATCTTGCTTTATGGCTTCTTTTTTGTTTTTATTTTTGTAATATACATCACTACTATTCCATAACGCAGGAACTGTTTTAAAAAAGTTGATTGAAATTGTCTTCAGATAGCTTTTTCTTTTTGTCCAACACTTTTGCTTTTTCTCCTATTTTTTCTCTCCATTTGATGTTCGACTTCTCAAGAAAGCAATGTTTACAATCTCTTGCATTTTCATTGGTTAATTACACTATGCCTCAAATGGTTTCGCAAAATATTTGTTGCATGATATGGGGACACGAGGCACAAATGTGCCACAACAATAAATTTGTCCCGGGACATGTTGCAGAAGGTGGCAACAGGAGCAACATTTGCGATGCAACAAAATATTCATCAAATTTTGTCCCTGGAGCACAGGCACAAAATAGATTCAGATCTATTTTGTCCCCGAAGTTGTGAAGCAAAATTTTTGCTCCATGCAACATTTTTTTGCTCCATTGCAGTAAAAAGTAGTTATTGGACACGAGCAATTTTTGTCATGCGCGTGCAATGGAGCAATGTTGCATAGCACGCGCATGAAAATGTCCCTCGTGCCCCCTTAGCTTTACGTCTTGCTTCTGGAGTTACTATTTTGAATTAGCTTCTCGCGCGCACGTGTTGTAAACTTTACTACTGGGCTGGTTTCTATCCCGTTTCAAAATGTTTTCACTTGCGCACGTGTTAATGTAGTCGAAATGCATTGTGGTATACTATGGCAGCTCTCGACCAAGCGACAAATCGGTTTTAAAAATTTAAAATAAAAACGTTTTTAAAAAAAAGAAGAAAAAGATAAAAGTAAAAATAAAATAAATTGAAATAAAAAAAATAAAAAAATAAAAAATGAATTATAAGTAAAATGAATTAATGAATTTAAAAAAAAAATTATTGAAAGTAAAATGAATTGAAATAAAAAACAAAAAGCAGAAATTAAATAAATTTAAAAATAAATAAATGAATTAAAAAAGCAATTAAACAGAGTTTTTTCGTGTGGCGATTCTCGGCCACCATAGTACAGTATAAAAATTTTGTATAGTCTGATGAAGACCTCCAATACGGAGGTCGAAATATTACCATAAAAATATATATGCTGAACGACCATGTATATCTTTCTTTAAAGTATAAACGACAGAACTAACATGTATAGATTATATATCGGAGGAACGAACGCTTTTTTTAATAAGCAACACAAGATTTTGAGTGATGTTTAATGTTGCTTAAGTTTCTGTATTTTGGAGTCTCAACTGTTGCTTACTTGTTGCTTGCTGACGATCTGCTTTGGAAGACGAAATTGACGTGGCTGCTTGCACAGTTAAGACGCTACGTCAATTGAAATGTCAAAGCCGCCACAGGGCTTACTTGGTCAAAGGCAAGAATCCCACCCAATAACCCTTTCACAACACAACACGCTCTGAAATTTGAAAAATATAGCGTCACTTCTTCAACTTTTATTGAAGAAGATAATGTTATAATTATATAAGTTATAATTCGTATCTCACGTGGATTAACTTTCGCGAGGTGTATAAAATGCATTCCGTGAAGATTAATTTTCGCGAACAGTCATGTTGAGAGATATTTCGTGAAGATTAATATTCGCGAATCAGTCATGTTGAGAGATATTTCGTGAAGATTAATATTCGCGAATCAGTCATGTTGAGAGATATTTCGTGAAGATTAATTTTCGCGAATCAGTCATGTTGAGAGATATTTCGTGAAGATTAATTTTCGCGAATCAGTCATGTTGAGAGATATTTTGTGAAGATTAATTTTCGCGAATCAGTCATGTTGAGAGATATTTTGTGAAGATTAATTTTCGCGAATCAGTCATGTTGAGAGATATTTTGTGAAGGTTTTTTTTCGCGAATCAGTCATGTTGAGAGATATTTCGTGAAGATTAATATTCGCGAATCAGTCATGTTGAGAGATATTTCGTGAAGATTAATTTTCGCGAACAGTCATGTTGAGAGATATTTCGTGAAGGTTTTTCTTTGCGAAGAGTCATGTTGAGAGATATTTCGTGAAGGTTTTTTTTCGCGAACAGTCATGTTGAGAGATATTTCGTGAAGGTTTTTCTTTGCGAATAGTACTTTTGTGCAATTTTAATGCTGAACTTTTTTGATTTTTTTGTTTTTAGTTCTAAAGCCGAAAATAATACAAATTCCCGTGTAAATAATTATTCGTGTAATTATTATTTAGGTGACCGACATTTTGGACAAAATTTTGCAGGTGTTGATTTATACGAATTTTGAGCGGTGTTTAAATTTCAATTTTGAGCGACAGGAAAATTCCTTCAGTTTCAGTATCTCTCTCTTAACTCAATTCATACAAGAGGAAGGACATTTTCGACCATTATACTTCGGCACAAATAGGATCAATGATCTATTTCTTTATTCAAATTTGAGCAGTTCATAGATAAATTCTCTCATTGTGCAATGAGAGAGTCGAATATTGTGAAATATTTGACTCTCTCATCGCACGAAGAAGAAAAAACTTTCTTGCTATTAACGTTACTTGGTTGTTTACATGTCAAGATGAATCGAATATCATTCCGCGGTTTGAAAATAATTAAAACTTTACATCAAGGTTCTCTGTCTTCCACATCCAATCGCTGCAAAACAATCGAACCTCTACATAGGGTAACAAAAAATATTTAACAAAATATGATATAATAAAATAGTAAAGTAAAAAAAAAATGCTTGTGTAAAATTCTTTCACTGATTGACACGTGACTATGTGTCATTCAGCTTGGATGACAACTGAGAATCAAGATCCTCCAACCGCGAATTTATTGCGTTCTAAAAAAACAAACAATAAAGTTATATTTCAGTAGAGGTACAATTCATATACTAGCAGTTGAAAACTAGTTTTGTCCCATTCATAAATTTGATACTTAAAAATCTAAAAATTTCAGCAAATTAAATTAAATTTTGAGACACTTTCAAATTTTAGCGTTATAATTTTTAGGCAAAATTTTTTGAACAAACAGCGTAAAAGTTGCATATCTAAAACAACAGAAGTTTTTATCATATGCAGTTGATTTTTGACATTTTACCTTTTACCTTTACATTTTGAATCGTTTTTAACTTTAACTTTTACTGGCAACGGTAGCTGTACGGGAACTACGGATGTTATATGACCAGAGATTTTGGACGGATTTTTCTGGACAGTAAAGCTCCCCCCCCCCCCTTGTAATCTTTGGATTTTAAAGTATGTTGGAAAGTTATTACCGAGAGTGCTAACAATGCATTTTACAAAGAAAATATGTTGGATTCTCACAACTATCACTCACCACCATGAAAAGCTATTTCTATATTTATTAAAAGAATTTATATATTCACAAGAACATAAAAATCAATGAAGATAGTTGCTAAAACTACTTACCATTGCTTCTTGAAGTCTATCCTTGCTTGCCATTAATGTACCTGGACTCATTGACATCTCGAATAAACTACCTCCAAGATATGTTTGCTGAAAAAGAAATAACATCAATCACTATCTCAGAGTAAGAGATTTTCACAATGTTATTGTAGTGGTGTTATTCGATCGATGTCATTCCTTATTAATAAAGTCGGGTTTGGGGAAGCGATAAATTTGTGCTACAAATTTGCCAGAACATATCAGCATTTTTCATTTTTTTCATTTATTATCAAAAAATGAGTTTTATTCAATACGAAGGAGCTAAAATGTCAACAGCCAAAAGGAAATTAATGAATATTTCATTCTTAAAAAATAAATTGCGATTTACGGACACTTCGCCCTTTTTTATCGCAGATTTCATCGAAATAGAAGTGATATAAAAGTTTACCTGTTTACTTAAACATAGCGATACCACATTTTCACCATTTGTAGTGATGTCTCTGCTATTCTGCAATACAGGAGAACCAGCAAGAGATAACAAACTAAAAAAACGGAAATCTTCATCAGCATTTTTTAAAACAAGACAAAAAGATTATAGCTTTCATAGCCGCAATAATGCAAGGTGGTCACAGAAATATTAAAATGACTTTTTCATGACTCATTTTTACAAAATTAAATGGTAGCTACTTGTGATTGCAATGACATTTAAGTCAAGAAAAACAGATTATTATTATTAATACTATTATTTACCCAGGATAGCCTTTCAGTTCCCAATATAAGTGTTATCAATGAGGGTCCTGCGAAGGGGGTCCTATTGCATCTAAAGCTTACATTTGTGCTACGGAAGGTGTGCAAGCACAGCAGCCGCTCAACTAGAAAACAGCCTAAGATATCAATTCTATTCTTATGCTGAACGTTAAGCAGAAAGGATCGATTCACACTTTTATAGTCTCTGGCATGACTCGGCCGGGGTTTGAACCCAAGACCTTTCGCACTGGAAGCGAACGCTCTACTACGAGGCCACCAGTCGATGACAAAAAATAACTGAAATAACTCATTTTATCAATACGAGTCCGTATCACAAAACATAAGCATGCTTTTAATGTAAAAATAAAAATAAGCCAAATACAAAAAAGACCTAATCCAAAAAAAAATTCAAGACTTTGTTATGATTATTTCCAGTAATTATCCTGTAATAACTTGCAATGTTTATAAACAGCAAATTGACGAATACGCAATACATACGTTTCTCCCATTTTTGGTTCTCTTGCAGCAGTTAATGGCTTCCTGTAAGAGAAAACAAAAAAGTACAGTGTGAGTTGAATAATAAGATAACTTAGAGGACGGTCTAAAGTTTACGACACAGAGCCTGTTTTGTATTAAGGTTTTGGTAATCATATTCAATTTTTAAAATAAAGGGATTTCATTTTCTATCTTTTGTATTAAACAACATCCTTACAAAAAACAAAGGAGTGCAAACCAAAAGTGAAACTACCTGGGATCAAATTTCGGTGTAATCATTGGCGTCTCCATCACAGTTTTATTTCTACCTGCGTACATAGGTGTTTGGTTGACTTTTTTTGTGCTAGACAAAAACATAAATAAAGATCCCAATTTGTGCATGTGTATAGGGAAGCAGGTGAGGTGTCTCATTGAGGGAGGTGGGAGGTTAGACAGGCAGGTTGGCTTATAGGAAGGCGGGTAAAGTGTCTCTGTAAGGGAGGTGGGTTAGCATGTAGGAAGGCGGGTAAAGTGTCTTGTGAGCAAGGCGGGTTGCGTTGGGGTGTCGAACATGTCCTACCACCTACTCGTCTTGTTTTGGGTCATAAAAAATGGTATGAATGTCTAACACAATACATTTTTTTTAAATCATAACTTAAATAATGACTATCAGCAATCAGCATTTTTCATAAACATTCCAGTTTTTTAAGTACTATTATTTTGTACTAGATTTTAATGATTCTTGTTTCAGGACTTAGAAGTACTTAATTTACCAAAACTAGCTACTTACGTTCCTTTCCCAGTACGACTTCTTGTCAATGGTGCGTCTTTGACTAATGGTGATGGTCCTACTGGTGCAGCACCCTACACAACGGAGAAATGGTATTGCTTTTATCAATAAAATAAAACACACATTTTAACAAAATGGCGGGAACAAAACCAACTAGTTACAAAGCTAAGTCTTGTCATCTCCTACTACTTCACCGACCGTTTTTCTTTTTTTAAGGCCACAGCTTTTTATAAGAAGATTAGGTACAGCCAATTAAAAAAAAGGGAAAAAATAATTTAAGCCATGAAACTGAGTTAATTAGAAAATATGTTTTGGTAAATTAATAATGCATATTTTTACCGAAGGTGCATTTATGTTCTGCACCAACCATCACATTTTGTAAATAAATGGCAGCGTTTCTTATTTGCGTCTCTCTTATACAGCCTTTCTAAGATCGAATAAGGCGCAGAACAAATGCAATCTTCTGCTAAAATCGTTGATACACACAGAAGTCAATAGGCTTAATTAAAAACGCAAACTTATACATACCCTTTTCCGGGTAGATCTTTTCACAGATGACACTAAAAGCAAAAGTACTTTGATAAGGGATAAACACACAACATACACACTTATACACATAAATATACAAAATGTAAATATATAATTAATTTAAAAGACAAAAAGTGAAGTCAATAGTCAGCTTACTCGGTGCTTTAAATGTGACATCAGCTTCCTCTTCTTGTGGACTAAAAATTTTGGAAATTTAGTTTAACTAAGATAACTTAGAGGGAATTTATCATATGGAAAAATATATAAAAAATAAGAGCCCATCTATAAAAGAACAACTTTTTGTGGTCTTTGATAGCCTTTCTAGCCTCTTGAAACTCATGTACATAAACTTACATGTCATGAAAACTAACATCTTCAGATACTGCAGAAGAAATCTAAACACAGCAAGCAAGCATGATTTTACTCCATTTAGTGAAGTTCATGACAAAGACAACGAGTTAACAGGTTGACAAATTCAGATGCCATGAAATTACCATAAAATGATTACAAAAAGACTAAACTCAACTGCAACAAAAATTATTTTTTGCACCTATTACCTCAATATAGGGTTTTTGAATTTATCTGATAACCCACTATACATCTGTTCCCAGTTACAAGTTTTCAATGTTTAAGGAAAAGATATAATTTAAGAAATATGGTTGCAAAAGCAAGTTCCACATGCTAAACAAGGTTAATATTTGAATGTGGAAATAAAAAGCCCGTTCTCAATATTTTGTTGACTATAGAGAAGAAATCCTCTTTCCAGGGCATGGTCTGGGAGCACTGTAGCAGGCCTATCAATAGCAAGAGCGATCGCTCACGCAAAGATTCACCCAATTCTGAGAAATGAGAAACTAGCAGAGCCTAACTGCTCCCCCAATTCCACAAAAATGTTGTCTGGCTAAGCAATATCAATTCATCTCACATGAAAATCAATGTTATCTTTCTTAATATTTGCAGTAAAAAATAACTAAAATATTTAAAAAAAAAGACAAGATAAAATAGATAAAAAAGATTTTGTAATAAAATATGCGTTTATTTAAACTATTCTTTTTTTTCAGGTTGCTCGCCCAGTCTTAATTATTGTAACCTTGGGCAAGCAATTTATTGCTCGGCATTATTTTCTTATTGATTGGCTTGTCGCAGGCCACATGTCATAGATCTTAATTAGATGTTAACAATTCTTTTTAATAAATATATTTTAAAATTATTTAATATGTACATACCTCAGTGAAATCTAAGCTTTTTAAATCCCCACCGGCATCTGAAACAACGATTCATAGCATTGACTTATTCATTTTCCAAATGTCCCTTTGAACATGACACGTGAGACAAAGCATATAATAACACAAGGGAATTATGAAACAAAATAATCTACTCTTACTTATAAAATCATGAATTTTCATTGATCTTATTTCCTAAAAATTAAATATAGTCATAAAAACAAGGTAAATACAGCTTTGTAAAATTAAATATAGTCATAAAAACAAGGTAAATACAGCTTTGTAAAATTAAATATAGTCATAAAAACAAGGTAAATACAGTTTTGTAAAATTAAATATAGTTATAAAAACAAGGTAAATACAGCTTTGTAAAATTAAATATAGTCATAAAAACAAGGTAAATACAGCTTTGTAAAATTAAATATAGTCATAAAAACAAGGTAAATACAGCTTTGTAAAATTAAATATAGTCATAAAAACAAGGTAAATACAGCTTTGTAAAATTAAATATAGTCATAAAAACAAGGTAAATACAGCTTTGTAAAATTAAATATAGTCATAAAAACAAGGTAAATACAGCTTTGTAAAATTAAATATAGTCATAAAAACAAGGTAAATACAGTTTTGTAAAATTAAATATAGTCATAAAAACAAGGTAAATACAGTTTTGTAAAATTAAATATAGTCATAAAAACAAGGTAAATACAGCTTTGTAAAATTAAATATAGTCATTAAAACAAGGTAAATACAGCTTTGTAAAATTAAATATAGTCATAAAAACAAGGTAAATACAGTTTTGTAAAATTAAATATAGTCATAAAAACAAGGTAAATACAGTTTTGTAAAATTAAATATAGTCATAAAAACAAGGTAAATACAGTTTTGTAGAATTAAATAATCATAAAAACAAGGTAAATACAGTTTTGTAAAATTAAATATAGTCATAAAAACAAGGTAAATACAGTTTTGTAAAATTAAATATAGTCATAAAAACAAGGTAAATACAGTTTTGTAAAATTAAATATAGTCATAAAAACAAGGTAAATAAAGTTTTGTAAAATTAAATATAGTCATAAAAACAAGGTAAATACAGCTTTGTAAAATTATATTCATACTGTACCACTTCTTTACTCAAAGTCACCCGAAGTACACTTGAAGTTAGAAAGATGAAATTACTAGACCAACCTTTTTTATCAGTAGTTTTTGTGTTGTAAACATTCTACTGATATCCGCAATGATAGATTTCTTTTCTGTTTCCATACCCAATATTCTTCTCTCAACTACAAAAAATTTAATACTGTACAAACAAATACATATATTCAGCCCTCTGAATCCACAACGGCATTCAGCTTTTGCCGTCGTGAATGCCGTCGTGGTCAACCTCCACGACGGCAAAATTTTGCCGTAGTGGTTTATAGACTGCACAAAAATAAAAGTACTCTTTCCAACTTACTAATCTTGCTAGCTACTTATTTATTTTGTCAAACAAGTCTTTGTTAGATCATACCAAGCATCAGTCTTTTTCAGAAATATTTGAATCAAGTAACGCGTGCGATGTAAAACGCACGTGCAAATGATGTTGCGCGTGCGATGTTGCGCATTCATTTTGCGGTAGAAAAGTGGGGGACGTTTTGAATCGTGAACCCCAAACACGATGATCGAGCGTCTATGTATAGCGACTCTCTCAATCTTAACTTCCTTTTCTACATGTCCGAAATAGTATGCATGACTATACTGTCATTTTCATAATACATTAATACAATCAACAGAAATCTATCGGACGTTTTGTCCAACGAAAGTTCGAAACGAGCTACGGACATGTCCAGTCTCCCCAATAAATTTAATTAGTTAGTTTTGCCGTCGTTATAATCTTCCACGACGGCAAAATTTTGCCGTCATGATTTTTGTTTTGCCGTCGAAGCTGACTTAACGGCGGCAAATTTTTGCCGTCGAACATTCTCGCTAATTCAGAGGGCTGTATATTTGTTCTACATCCGAAGAATGCTGTCAAAGCATAATTCAAGCAAAGTTGGTTTGTTTTGTGAATGTCTGAGCACTTATTAGACTTAAAAAGAAAATATGATAAACTACATACTCTGAAGATCGAAATCTCTAAGGAAAGCTTCTTTCTTCAGAAGTCTGTCATCACTACCATCAGCTATAAGTGAAGCATCTGGATCGATGTTTTTATTTTTTTGCACTAGTGGTTTTCTTGAAATTCGTCTTGGCATTTTAATTTTAATCTAAATACAAATATATAAATGTTAGAATTTTACTCAGGTTGATGTGCATTAACATTCTTCCAGTTGGAAAGTCTGGAATGAAAAGATTTATAGTTTGCTAAAATTGGACAGTTATGTAGGAATAACACAAGATCTCTGGATATGGAGATACGTGATACCATATATACCTAAACAAACGGACGTTAAGCCGAGAATGATGATGATGATGATGAAGGTTGGAGTTTTGAGGAGTCACGACAACCATGTTAAAAGGCAATTAATTGCTAATGTTTCCAGAAAAAACACAATATTCTTAATTTATAGGCCATTGGTAACAGAGGCTAGGCTCATTGGCCTGGTTAATTGAGACAATACCCAATGTGGGTAAACAAAACATCATGCACCAATTTTGAAGCTCAATATATGTTTTTATATTTTAGTTCACCCAACCAGCTAGCAACCCAACTGGAAACTGCAATTAACATGAGCTAAACTGTGTTTAGCTCCATTTAATTGCTAATGTTTCCAGAAAAAACACAATATTAGAAAGACAAATGTATTTCATTTAACGACTTTGTGATGTTAATATAAAGCGATGTTTGGCGAAAAGGGGTGAGGATGCTGGGCAAGCAAAATGACACAAAACTCTCCTGCGCGTGTACCCAATTTAATAACACTCTCCGTGACACCTATCCTAATCTCATAAAGCGTATTTGTTTTCAACAACTGTCCTTCGTTGTTCCCTTCTCACAATTTTTTACAACTGTCCTTCGTTGTTTTCTTTTCTCTCTCTTTTTTACAACAGTCCTTCGTTGTTTTCTTTTCTCTCTCTTTTTTACAACAGTCCTTCGTTGTTTTCTTTTCTCTCTTTTTTACAACAGTCCTTCGTTGTTTTCTTTTCTCTCTCTTTTGTTTCCTTTCTCTCTTTTTTATTACAACTTTTGTTGTTTCCTTTATCTCTCTTTTTTGCAACTTTTGTATTTTCCTTTATCTCTCTTTTTTACAACTTCTCATTGTTTCATTTCTCTCTTTTTTAAAACTATTCGTGTAAAATTGCCCTTATCTCATGAGTACGCACACACCACAAAACGAAGGCTGACGAAGGCAGCCCAGCATCCCCAAATTTCCCCAAATTCTAATGTCCTACCACATAACATTGCTTGTGTGTACAATATACAACAAGATAACAGTTTTCACAAATATCAATCCGGGCACAAATAGAACCCTGTCTTAAAAATATGTACAACTTCATCACAGGGAAAATGTCATAACAATGACACCCATAACGTCCGAACACAACTACGACAGCATCATGGAAATGCAACACAAGAACAAATATCACAGTAATACAGGAATTGTATCCCAAAATTTAGTAACACCACTGAGGCATGCGAAACAGATGGTCACATCAAACTTACATTCTAGCAGTGAAAAGAAGCAAAGTTAAAGGCAAGCAAGATCAAATGTGAAATGTGTGATCCCCTATAGTATTGACTAAACACCGCCCATACCACCATGAATGTTGGCAATAGAGGAAGCTTATGTAATGCAAGCATGATCAAATGTGGAATATGCATACCCTTTTTCTTAGAGAACAGAACCCTAAAGTAAAATTAATGAAAATCGAAAGCTGGACCATATGAAAACTCCAACTCACTGCACTCAATGTGCTTCCCTTCATTTTAAAAGAAACCCCTTGCCACCAAGGATGTGTGTTAAATGTAAATAGCAGTTCCAAATAGAAGCCTGACCTTATTTATTAATTACTCTGGGGCAAATTTGAACATAGCCATAGAAAAAGAATCACCTGAGAATCACCTTGTCATCACGGATGTATGCCTAATATAAAGGGAATACCTAAAATCGGAAGCCTAACCGTATTTATACCCCCAACCATTCTAAATTAAGGGCCCTGACAATAAAAGCATTTCCAGATTTCCAAAACTGCACAAAATATAAAGTCTGATCGAACAATTTTGGGTAACATTCGAAAATGCGGCTATGTGAAATGCTTACAAATTGATCCTAAAGACTGTACACATATTGCAAAAATAAAATTAAAAAATTCCATGTTAAAGTGGGGTAGGATCGCCTAAGTAGAAATTGCCAATGAGAAGATACCTGATCTTCTCATCTAAACTAGTAAACGGTTGAAAGCAACGCAGAATTCTATTATAGGCGTTTAATAAGGTTCCTTTGCGCCCAGGAGTCGAGTTAAATTTTTTCTCAACTCAGGAGTGTTTGACGAGGCTGAACTCTCTGGTTTTACGGTAGTCCAACTACATTTTGCCGCATTTCGCTGATTGTTGCGCGATGCCTTGTTTTCTGTCGTAAAATAGTCGACTTCGGCGGCCGCCGAAGTGTGGACTTTGACCCTCTTAAACAAAAGAATTTTGACGTCAAGAAGAATCGCGCCGAAGTGTGGACTTTGGACTCTTGTAAAACAAAGAATATGTGACGTCAAGAAGAATCTCGCCAGAAGTCGTCGAAATTTACGGTAAAGAAAGATTGAAATTAGGGATAATTTACTCTACCTATTGTTATTGCCTCCCGGTAGCCGGTCGGTTTGATACGGTCGGATTCAACATGTCTAAAGGCTAAGAAAGTTTTGTATTGACTTGCAGCAAGTAAATGGAAGGTTTGAATATATGATTGGGGAATGAAGTTGAGCAAGGTTGCTAAGAAGAAACATTACTGGAAAACATTTATTCTCTGTGTCGCCTGTGATTGCAGAAGAAAAGCAGTTTGGCAGAAAAAGCAGGCTTTGAGTTAACAAAATCAGAGCATTAACTTTTAATGACTACGTTTTCAGGTACATCTGTTTACTTTGTGCTAGCAAGTGTGAACATGAAACTGTTTATAGTTTCACTCTCAACAAATCTAAAAAGCTCTGTGTCGAATTCAAAGTGCTTGTGTTGTCTTGGGGTTATTTAAGTAACAAGACATTTGATAGCAATACAATAAATCGAATAGCTGCATAACAACTTTGTATGTTTACTTTTGTAGATTCAAAGCTTCTGGCAATAGACACTTTCTAAACGATTTCTTAACATGCCACAAGGCCACGGACGAGAACACTAGTTTTGGGAGGATGACTTCGACAAGACTTGATGATGTTTTCGTTTAAAAGCTCTAATCTCATATCGAAATAATGCCTGGGAACGGTGTTAATTATAAAATTAGGAAAAAAGCATGGTTTTAATTAATGGGTGAAATGACAAAAGTTGTTCACATTTCACTAAAGAAGTTGTCATGCTGATAGGCATGGAAAATGTTTGTGGTTCTACCAACATGTCGAAAATTACTTAGCACATATACGTAAAAAGCATGGTTTTAATTAATGGGTGAAATGACAAAAGTTGTTCACATTTTCACTAAAGAAGTTGTCATGCTGATAGGCATGGAAAATGTTTGTGGTTCTACCAACATGCCGAAAATTACTTAGCACATATACGTAAAAAGCATGGTTTTAATTAATTGGTGAAATGACAAAAGTTGTTCACATTTTCACTAAAGAAGTTGTCATGCTGATAGGCATTGAAAATGTTTGTGGTTCTACCAACATGCCGAAAATTACTTAGCACATATACGTAAAAAGCATGGTTTTAATTAATTGGTGAAATGACAAAAGTTGTTCACATTTTCACTAAAGAAGTTGTCATGCTGATAGGCATGGAAAATGTTTGTGGTTCTACCAACATGCCGAAAATTACTTAGCACATATACGTATACAACCCTATACAGATGGACAAAATGTGTAATAATGTAGTTAACGATATCTGTTTTCAAATGATTTTGTTTTGTTAAAAATTCAAGTATTTATAGTAATTATCGCATAACAGCTAGGTATTTTCAAGTTTGATTCAACATTTTAAAGTCTGAGCCAAAAACGGTTACCGAAAAATAAAACAGTGTGTTTCCTGGTAGGCTAAGGGCTAAATATTTTTGACTGAATGTTGTGCTAAATCAGTGTTCATTCACTTGTTGTGGTAGGTTGTGTTGTTTTTAATTAGCTATTGCTGCTTTAAAAACCAAATTTTATATAGCGGCCTTTACCTGTACAAAATCTGATATAATTTTGCCATTTTTATTTGATTGTCTGTTGTTGTTTATGGTGTACTATGATCTAATAATACAAATAAAACCTATTTACATATGCATTTTGTGTTGTTGTTTTTGCTTATTTCTCTATGAGTCTCCTTTTTCATGTGATGAAATGTTTTAAATAGATGAAATATGAAAAGTTTGTATTAGCAATAGATACCGTTTTGCATGTCTTTTACAGAATCTAGTTTCTCAAAATTTATAGTCTCAATATTGGCCAAAGCTATTATATTCACCCATAACTTACGAAAACAAGCCTGCAAATATTTTTCTGGATGTGGAAGAAAGAAGTTTTTCTGGCTAGCTAATTTTAGTCTTAATTCTTTTGAAAACATTTGGCTGTAATTTAAAAATGTATTATAAGATTGCAAAGTGAAAACACGAGGCCAAAATTTCACGCAGAGAAGATTGCAAAGTGAAAAACACGAGGCCAAAATTTCACGCAGATAAAGTTTACTATATACAGGTTGGAGCAGGATCGTATCATGATAGTCTATCGCGGTGAATGAACAGAAACAACACTGTACATAACATAACGAGTTATCATAATGGCAACCTGGCTACAAGGTTGGCGTTACTTGTATAAAAGCCATAAGGGCTCCAGGGTGGTTAAAAAGTGACAGTTTCTGGGCTCCTAACATGATAATAAAATATAGCATGAAACAAACCGACCTGGCTACATGCAATATCTGTGCTGAAGAAATATCCGAAGGTTTTTGCTAGAGTCATTGGATGCGTTGCCATTATAGTAATTGAAGCCAAAAGATGGAGTTGATGATAGGTTGCAGTGGGATAGATGCTTCTTGAAAACGTGGAGCTAGCTAGCTTACTTAATTGAAATCTTTCGTTGTTTTTTGAAGACAATGTTGTCAGCTTAGGTCAGAGGCCAATGTGATGTGAAATTCTTAATTTATAGGCCATTGGTAACAGAGGCTAGGCTCATAGACCTTTTTGAATGTTTACATTTTCCGCGGTAAGCCCTTTCGGCTTTAACAATTGTGTGGCAGGCAAAAAGATGGGGGCGCTAGGTGAAGTGAGGTCCTTTTTAGTCTGTTTCTTCGCACAAAGGTATCATTACAACTTTATATGAATATTATGTCAGTCAGAAGTTACCCATCTACACTCGATAATAGTTTAAAGCCTCAAAAATATTTCCGTAGAAAGAAATGGGCTGAAAAATACCTTTCTTCAGCAAGCTTCTGCATCTTTCTGCCTGCCACGCAGTTGTTAGAGCCAGAAGGGCTTACCGCGGAAAATGTAAACATTCAAAAAGGTCTATTGGCCTGGTTAATTGAGACAATACCCAATGTGGGTAAACAAAACATCATGCACCAATTTTGAAGCTCAATATATGTTTTTATATTTTAGTTCACCCAACCAGCTAGCAACCCAACTGGAAACTGCAATTAACATGAGCTAAACTGTGTTTAGCTCCATTAAATACACATAGCCATAATTAATTATCATAAATTAATACTTCTTCTTATGGACATTATAAGAAGTAGTTATTGCACAGCAGTGGCGGATTTTAGGGTATGTCAAGATAGTTTGTTGACATATTTAATTTTCTGCCACAAGCCTTATTATATTGCACAATAGTTTTTCACAAAAAAAATAAAATAATAAACAACATATTTACTAATAAAAATTGTGCAACTACCCACTGATAAATTAATTACGATTAACTTGTGAAGAGATTTCCATGGTGAATGGTAGTAGCCATGAAACTATGCAGCCGTGGTGTGGCGTTCGTAAAAAGTTTTTAATTTGTCAGCTGGAGAAAGAATACGCATGATGTTTTTTTATTGAAGCTCTGCTCCCAGTAAGTTGGATAAGGAAGTTATTGTGCCTGGCACTGCAAGTTTTTGGATTACAAATGAAGTGGAACAAGTTGCTCTTTATAAATCAATGTTTTTAGCTTGAAAGAATAGTTTACTCAAAAAATACCATTTTCGGTGAAATTTGTTTATCCATGGATGATGTAGAATCTGATTGTTATGTTTGCAAAGTATTTTTAGCTAGTCAGAATGTATATATATAAATTTTTTAAACTAGTTAAATAGCAAAACTTTTTGTTATATATTATAACATAAAATTAGGAAATGGCGTATTCACATAATACAGAGGTAGAGCAGGTGAGGTAGTTGAAATGATAAATGTGCAAAATATGCACATTTATCTATCTATCTATTTAAGGGTGCGCACTTGAGTAAAACATGGTAGCTACAATAAGGTCACTAAAAAATTTATCAAAAATATATAGCTACTATATATAGCTAGCTAGCTATATATATAGACCTTTTTGAATGTTTACATTTTCTGCGGTAAGCCCTTCTGGCTCTAACAACTGCGTGGCAGGCAGAAAGATGCGGAAGCTTGCTGAAGAAAGGTATTTTTCAGCCCATTTCTTTCTACGGAAATATTTTTGAGGCTTTAAACTATTATCGAGTGTAGATGGGTAAGGCCGCCATCAAAAATATGTTATGTTCGCGTCCTCCGACCGACTCACTTTTGGCAATAAAAACCCGAGTCGGTAAGTCGGAAAAAACCCGGAAAAAACTTTTTGATCCAAACGATATATATTTGAAAAAAAAAATTCGTGAGAACTAATTTTCCCAAAATTGACTAAAACTCGCGAAAATTAATTCCCGTAAAAATTAATATCTTTAGGGTACTCATGGCAAGTTTACAGACAGGGCGGCGAAAAAAGGGTCTGTCGAGTGGCGCTATACTGTTTTTTGGCCCTGGGAACGAATTTTGCCCCCATCTGAAAATCCCGGGAAAAAATACGCCCGACCGACCGACCGACTCATTTTTGCGGGGTCTTCAGGACGCGAACATAACATATTTTTGATGGTGGCCTAACTTCTGACTGACATATATTCATATAAAGTCATAATGATACCTTTGTGCGAAGAAACAGACTAAAAAGGACCTCACTTCACCTAGCGCCCCCATCTTTTTGCCTGCCACACAATTGTTAAAGCCGAAAGGGCTTACCGACCGCGGAAAATGTAAACATTAAAAAAGGTCTATATATATACAAATTAAAAAATTCTGTCTTACAAATAGACCCTACATGAAAAGAAAGTGATGTGGCATAAAATTAATATAATACAAGGTCATACACCTGTTGGGTCTCGTAGTATGTGCAGGACAAAAAAGGAGCCACGACGGGGTAGCTAAAAAATGCCGGAGCTAGCTAGCTACTTTTGTTTAAAAAAATTTTCTTAGTAGCCCTAATAGAAGCTTTGCTTTTACAATTTCATTTCAGATTTGCTTACATCTAATTATAACTTTACCTACTAAAAATACAAAGAAGTAAATAAATATACGTTAAATTTTACAATATTACTGCTCTTCGATTTGTTTTGTTTTGATTTATTCCCGCGATATGAATTCGATTGAAACAGCGCATGCGCTAACTTTAGCCCGATATTTTTTACTGCCGTGATAATTAGTTTCTACACAAGATGGCTGAAAATTCGATTGAGGACATTTTCCTGGCAGAAAAAGTTGTGGATTCAGGATTTGGACAGGTAAGACGTATGTGCATATTATATAAAAATAATGGCATTAACATTTGTAATTTTTGAATATTTGACGACGACCATTTATTTAAATAATAAGACCACCCTTCCCTGGCCACCAAAAAGGCAGCAACGACCAAGGAGAGGGCCCATCGAATGCCAGCCGACCCTAGAAAACAAAAGCTTCAAAAACGAAATCGAAACCTGATTCCAGTTCACGTTGTTTCTGATGTTAAAATATATCAGAATAATTACAATTTTTTCCTTTTTTATAAAAAAACATGGTTTAATGACAAGGCAGCAAAAAGGTGCCAGCTTTAGACAGTATAGGTTAGCAGAAGAAGGTGTTAGCTAGCTAGCAGAAACGGTTTTAAAATCTTGTTGTTTCATATGAAATAGAAATGGCTGTAAGTCATAATTAAGGATCTGTAAACAGGGCCTCGCTATTCCACTCTGGGATGAAGTGAAAATCTCAATTTCTTTGAGATTTCCACCGCCATAATGGTAGCAGGGCAGCGTTTTATTTCTAATGTTTTTATATGTCTCCAAGCTCCTGATACCTGAGTTTATGTCTGAAGACTGTCCCTGCTCCATCTGTGGTAAGCAGGTAATTACTAATGCTATTTTTTTTAATGCCTGTAATCTCTGCATTCATTTATAATGCAATCATTTAAGTGAATCTGTTTTTGACTCACTTGTTAATTCATATGAATCCGAATCTTGGACATGTATTAAATGCTTTTAATCATGTTGATAATAGCTGTGAATACCATGAAGTTTCATCTTTTAATTCTGTAAACTTTTAGATAGATAGATGTGCATATTTTACATGGCCTCACAAATATCGAGGGATATACCCTGTCTATTATTTCCAGGAGGGGCCATGGCTTAGATGGGGAGTCCCAGAGTATTTAATGCTCATTTTGAGCTACACAGACCCAATTAGGGTCTGTGCTTCACTAGAAAACTGCTGGCAACATCCAATGGCTCACACAGTGTGCCATTTCCCCAATTTCCCTCACATGGCTTGGGTTAACCCGGGGCTATGGTAACATTCACTCACCCATGTTGAATCACCGCCGAGGGGAATCGAACCACGGTCTCCCGCACAAAGTGCGAGAGTTATAACCACTAAACTATGGTGCCACATATGATAAACATCTGTCTTTTCTTCACCTAAATATCAGTTCTAGTGATAAGCATACTGATAATTTTGATACCTTTTTGAATAGTTTAAACCATACTTTTAAGGTCATTGGAATTAGTGAAACTTGTATCAAATGTAGCAATATTGATTTTCCACTCCAAAATTATAAAGCTTTTCACACACCAACTGAAGCTGTGACTGGCAGAACTTCTCTCTATTTGCAGGAAAGCCTTAAACCCTTGTGTAGCCAAGATCTCAAAAGTTATTATATTTACCCAAAATCCTTGAATCAACTTTTGAAGAATTTTCTCAAGGCTTTTCTCATTTTATTGTGGGTACAATTTACAACCATGACGGCTGTAGACTTTATACCCCTGCTTGGCTCTGTCCTCTACAAGGTAATTATTCTAGGAGAATCTGTTAAATTTTGACAAGGATCCTAATATTTTCAAATTCATTGGCACTCTTGCTAGTTATTCTCTAAAGCCCTACATTAATATACTAACCAGGATGTCAGATCATTCTAACGCAATTATTGATATATAATCCTTTTTTTTCTCCCTGGTAACAAAGCCTAAAATTTGAAAAAAATTCCAATCATTAGATCAATCTAAAAGTACAGGTGAGTTTAGTATCCTAAAGCAAGTCTTTATTTCTGCTAATTTATTACGGAAATCCCTAATAAATTAGCAGAAATAATAACCAGCCCAACTTTAAAAACAGGTATTTTTCCAAATGAATTTTAACAACTGGTATAACTTGGACCTTTTTTAAGGAATTCCTTAAAAAGGGTCCAAGTTATACCAGTTGTTAAAAATAAAGGCTCCGATCAAGATGTGAGTAACTATCGGCTTGAATATTTTGTCTACAGAGATACAGATCTCTGTAGACAAAATATTCAAGAAATTAGTTTGATTTTGTTTCTTGAACACCACAATATTTTATCTGATAGGCAATTTGGCTTTCATAAAAATCATTCAACCAAACTTGCCGTAATCTCTTTAACTGAGGATTCACAAATATTTAGATTCTAGTCAGTTTGCCTGTGGCGTTTTCAGAAAGCATTCGACACTGTCGACCATAATATTTTACTGCGCAAACTTGAATTATATGGTGTCAGAGGCATAGCAAATAAGTGGTTTAGATTCTACCTTACGAACAGAATTCAATATGTTTATTATTCAAATTCACAATTAAGTTTTAGGAACATCTCGGTAGGAGTCCCCCAGGAGTCAGTTTTGGGCCCTCTTTTATTTTTAATATACATTAATAGTTAATAAACATTAATGCCCTTCTCTTCAGCAAAACTTTCTTATTTGATAATGACACCAGTATAATTTATTCAGTTTCTTCTCTTCAGACTATTGAGAGCCGTATCAATTTAGATTTAGATAACCTTTTCATTTAAAATTTTTATGTTATTTATATTCTTGAAACTTATTATATTCAATTCAATATTCAATATAAATTTTATGTACACTATTTGTAGAAATACAGTAAATATATTCAATTTTACTCCACTACTGCAGCTCTTAGCTGGCTTAACATACCAAATTTAGCGCCAATTTGTTGAAAAGAAGTTTCCTTTTTACCTTCGGTTTACAATGCCATATTTTACTTAAAAAGTCTTAAAATATTTTAAACCATCTTTTTGAATTTGCATTTTTAACAATTAAGATAAAAAGAGGCAAAGCAGATGGTCATTTTTACTATGTATAGTTATTAAACAGAGAGACAATTGTATATATAACATGCAAATAAAGCCCAAAAGTAATTAATGGATTTGGATTTGTTCAATTTCGTGTCACATAAATCCGAATATTCTAAGTAAAATAACAATATATATACTAGTTAAAATTACTAAAAATCACAGCTCATATACTTTTTTTCTATAAATAAAAATATAATCCAATCCAAATTCATATAATTCAATTCAAACTAACAGTTTGTTACTAAAACTTGTCATGGTGCTAGTTTCTGGCAGTTTTGTTTGCTGTGGGGCATGCTGGGCATGTAGATTGCATGTTATTTGTATCCAACAAATGGGAGATTAGGGAGTGTAGCTTTGTATTGTTAGGCTCCAGTAGCTTTTTCACCATTTTAAATACTGCTAGGCATTAGGTTTTTATCAAACTGTCAAGTATATAGATACCGTGTAAATTTTATTTACGGAATTGCCTTTACTTGTCGTGCAGGCATTTACAGCATTCAGACAAGAAATTAGCTAATCATCCTAAAAGAAATTTAAGCATGAGATTATCTGTAAAGAAACTTCAATTGATTTTTCTTAACCATTCTTTTCTTTTTACAAGAACAAGGTTTAGTGCCTAATTTTCTTTTTTTGGGCACAAATCCTTTGTTTACTTAGTTATGTTTTCATTGCGCTTGACACAAAATTGAAGTTACATCCATCATGTATTTTTCTTTTGAAACATGGGATTTTAATTTAAAATATATTTTTTTTTATCTTCTTGAATAGAGAGGATGATAGAATTTTAGTATAGTTTATCATACTTGTTAAACTTTTGGCCATTGTTTTGTAACACATAACTTATACAAAGTCATTTATGTATGATTTTTTAGCAAGATGGAAAGAGGTATTATAAAATTAAATGGGCTCGTTATACTTGGGAAGCTGAAGACTCTTTGGATCATATGAAAGAATTATTGGATTTATTTTGGTCCGAGCACAGTGGAGTACAAAATGGTAAAGATAAAATCACAGAGGAGAGTGGTGAACATGAGAAGAATGAAAATAAGGTAAATGTATTTTGGGAATTCTAATGGGTAATAATAAACCACCTCCAACCACTCCAATGATCTCCACTGACCTTTTAAACACCCTTGTTCAACTCCAGTGACTCATAAAGAAACTTTCTTTTTTCGAATCTCCCCAAATCACTCGAAATGACTCAATTCGGCAGCGAAATTTGCAAAATGCATCTATTCTTACAGATGCAACTTGCAAAATTTAAGTAAAGTTCGAAAGAACTTAATATTTGCCAATGTTAAACACAAGTTTGCCATCGTAAAGGAGGCACTTGCCATTTCACGAATTTGTGTTCGACGTGAAATAACGAGAAAGGCTGCATGGATGATAAGTTTTTGTAAGAAATGGGAAAAAAGCAGAGAAAAAGCAATGCTGATGGATTAGTTTAATGCATATGGATTAGACATGGTGGAAAAATTATATTTTTTCACTATCAAAGAATTAAAATTTGACCCTGATTACATTTTATATGGTTTATTCTGATCCCAAAACTAACTGGAAGAGGGATGGTTTATTGAAATTTCAAAAATTGATGGGGGGTGGGGGGGGGGGGTGATCCTTTATCAGGGAAAAGGGGATGGAAATTTAATGCAGGGGATAAAAATAGTTTGAATTTTTTGCAAAAAGAAAGATTTTTTTATTGTACAATTTCAGGCGTATATATTAAGAAAATCTTACTTGACATTTTTTTTATTTTGTTAACCATGCACGTCCTTGTTTATCATTTCATATATATTAAATTTGTCATGTCATGGCAAATATAAAATTGACAGTAGACAATATATTTGTGATGTATTTACGATGAACATAGGTATGTGTCAAAAATGGATATTTGGGTTTCTTAATAAACTCCTAGTTCCTATTTAACGCCCGTCTCCGTTAAACGTTCCCTAAAAGTCTCGAAACTTAAATTGACGCCAAGGGCGTTTATAAAAGACAGTTCTTAAATATTACGTTTAGGGTAGGGAGGGGGTTATTAGAAACAGTTAAAAAATATGAATAAGAAGGCTTACATTGGTTATGTGTGTTGTATTTTATATTTAAATATAGTCTGAGGGTAATGCGTCTGACGTGAATTCTGTCAAAGCAGAGGGAGAAGAAGAGACCAATCCTGAAAGTGGGCTTGCTGTGAGTGTTTTGTTAAAAGAAGATGACAACAGTCAAATGCAAGGTATACGTTTCTTACAACCACTATTTATCTTCGTAGATTTTGAATAAATTACTCAGAATTTTCGAACTTAAGCATAAGCGTGATCATCTTTTTTTTGCTGACAAAACATGAAGCGCGTACAATTAATTTTGTATTTATTTCAGGTTTACCCGTTTCTGCTGATGTAGACAGTTTAACACATTCAATTACCCAAAGTATATCATCAACTGTCGACGACGGTAACTTGGCGTCTAAAGTCGTGAAATATATAACTTTACAGAAGCATACGTGCGATGTGTGTCTACGTTCTTACGGATCCGCACAATCCCTAAAAACGCACATTAAATCACATCACCAAGAAAAATCCTTCCAGTGTGAAACATGCTTTAAGAGTTTTTCAGAACGGTCAACGCTGAAACGCCACATGTATATTCATTTGGAAGAAAAACCATTTAAATGCGACCACTGTGAGAGAGCCTTTAGCGATAAATCCACACTGAGAAGACATATCATCACACACACTGGCGCAAAGAGATTCCAGTGCCCTAGTTGTAACAAGCGATTCACACGCAACGAACACTTGCGACAACATATGTACATTCACACTGCAGAAAAGTTGTACAAGTGCGAAGTGTGTAATAAAGATTTCCGACAACGTTCCACCCTTAAAAACCACATGTTGTTACACCGTGCTGAGAATGGCTACAAATGCGATTCGTGCGGGGCGTTGTTTTCCCGCCAACAACAGTATGATAAGCATGTGTTATGGTGCAATGGAAGTTTAGAGGGCGGCTTCAAGTGTGATCTGTGTGATAAACCTTTTCAGGATCGTAATAGTTTAAAGCGGCATATCTTAATTCATTCTGGCGAACGTCCATTTAAGTGTGACCATTGCGATCAGTCGTTTAATGATCGCTCCATACTTCGTCGACACGTGTTCACACACATTGAGAAAAAACCTTTTCAATGTCAACTTTGTCGTAAAGAATTTATACGAAAAGCTTCTCTTGTTTCGCACTTGTCGTCGCAACATGCTGGAGAGGCCGGGCAACCTGTCTACGAGTTGGTCCAATCATTAGGCTATAACTTAAATGAAGGTATTTCATTGGATAACGAGACGCTCAATCAGCAAGTTCGATTTGTTATTCACGAACCAAATACAACCGAAAATCCGATTAGCCAAGTTGAAGTTTCGTCCGTTGAGAATGATGGCGTTTCCATGCTCGCCCACGCAGTTTGTAACATTCCGCCAACTGTTCTAACGAGTATGGAAAATAAACCGGATGCCGAAGATAATAATATAGACCAAAACCAAGAGATACAGATGCAAATGGACGAAGACCTGCAACCAGGAGATAACCAGTTACTACAAGTCCAAATTATTCAAATGGACGATGGAAACCAGTTCGTACAATCCATACAAGCTATAGTTCAAGAAGACGACGAAAAAACTTTCGAGCATTCAGATTTAGTTGTGAATGAAAACATTGTAGTAGAACAAGCATCCATTGAAAGGGGACAGACACCTCAGGAAGAGAACACTGATCAATCGCTTCCTGGTGATCATCCTTTGTCTGCTGCAGAAGCAGATCGAGAAGTTTCTACGAGTGATAACTTGGTTTCCACGAGTGATGATTATAGTGAGAAAAATATGGACATTGAGAGTGTTTCAAACGGAGAGTGACTGCACAATCATATACACCGCCAAAGCTCGATCAAACGCGTCCATGATAAATAAATCCCTTGGAAAAATTCTTGAACTTTCTAATTCACGTCAGCACCCTGCAATTACCGATGCGAATGCCGACGTGTAAACAAAAGTGATTCGCGTCGGCACCCTGCAATTACCGATGCAAATGCCGACGTGTAAACAAAAGTGATTCGCGTCGGCACCCTGCAATTACCGATGCAAATGCCGACGTGTAAACAAAAGTGATTCGCGTCGGCAAATATTTGCCGATAGTTATTGTTATAAAGAACTTTGCCTTACATAAACACCCCTTGGAAACGCCCAGAGGTTTTTTACATGAAGTCATCTGTTACTTCCCTTTTCCTACGTCACAGTGTTAATTTTATCTTATATGTAATCTTTTCTACTGGTTTTGAAAAAATGGAGTTAATTTATAATTCTTGACTTTTGATTGTGCGCGCTACCCCACCGCTCTTAGACGTTTTTAAAGAAACTAAGGCTGAGAACACGAGTACTTTCAACTGCTAACTCGCGAAATTTTGCGAAAATAAAAAAGGCAAATTTACTGATGAAAAAATAGGGGTTAGACCATATAAATTTCAATCTATTTTAAAGTTAATAGGAAACATTTAGGCCGAACCCTTATTTTATAAAAAAAAACGTAATACCTTATCGGTCCAATCAAAACATAAAGGTCTGCAAGTAATTTGGACCTTTTTAGATTTTCCAAAGAAACTTTACCATTAACCAGAATTAGCCTTTACGAAAAAATTTAATTCTGGCGAAATACTAGGATTTGTTACCCATCGGACATTCACAACCCTGTCCCCATGGCTTTGTTCTCGTTCTGATATTTCCCGACGGCTATCCGTTCTCGCCGAAAAAGATCCTACGAAAATTAGTACCATTCAGGTTAGAGTCCATCATCCTGCTGCAAAAATGACCTAGTGACCAGGTTGCTTATTCGGATGTCAATCTATTAGTAAAGTGAAGTCAAAATATTTGACAAAATAGTGTTTAACCTCTGTAAAACAGCGTTCTCAAAATTAACGACACAGCGATACGGGATAGGTAAGAGAATAAAAACAAACTATTTCTCTGTTACAGGCTGATATTATGAGAGTATTTCAACAAAACTCTTCAAGAAAACAACAACCTTAAGGGAAGAACTGTTTGCGGTGTTTGGAAAATTCGCAAAAGTTCTAGTTTCTCCGAACTACAAATGTTCCGGATAAAAATGGTCTAACGAAAAATATAATATGGTAGCGTAGCGAAGGTTTTTTCCGCAAACACTTTCTTCCCTTGAAGTACACTTCAAGTTTAAGTTCAAATTAGAGCTCTGTCAATTCCAAAATGCAGTAAATCGTTATAAGTAGAATGAGTAGTGTGTGTTACGAGTAATAACTTTTGCGAGCTCAAAGTACGCATTTGCGAGAGTAAAAATTTTTCGCATTTTTCGAGTAATTGAATAGCATTTTTTTTGTTGTATTCTATTTTTCTCCCGTGTATTTACTTTCGCGAATGACATTTTGTGTGCATTAAGTTCAGTCAAAATTCGAAAAAGTTTTAAAATTCGTGAAAATTAGCACGCGATAATTAATACGCTTGGTGGCATAAATGGTTCAGAAAGTATTACAAGGCTTGGCTAATAGGATTTTATCCCTACAAACAAAAAACTTCTAAAAAAATATAATATTTATACAAAAATAGTTATCATCAACATTTAACGTCTATACGCAGCTAATGGCAGGTGAATGTCTCGTTTTTCTTCGCCTTGAAGAACTCCATCGTTTGATCGCGTTGAAACTTCCAAAGACGTGCTCTCCTCCCTTGCTGGTACCATGACACGTGCGGCCATAACACTTAATGGCACTGTGATGTGTTTTTTTGACGCTTGCACATTGACTCGCCTACCCCCTTCTAAACTATGCGCTGACTGCGTAATTTTCCACTTATCTTCGATTGATTGATCAAGTTTATTTAATATTTCATTCTTTTGTCTGTCTAAACTTTGTCGCACCTTCCGAACACGTGGTTCACCAAAAAATATTAAATTTCTAATCTTGGCGGCTTCTTCTTTATCGTCTCCGATATGTAGAGATCGTCTTTCTCTTCTATGTTTTATGTTTTCGTCGTAACTGTCGTGATTAATCCTCGTCAAAAATACGTCGTGATGTTCTTTAACGACGTCGCGACGTTTAATTCTGTCGATCACTACTTTATCTAAGACACTGTCGCGTATAACCTTCACAGGATTTCGAACCATCAGATTTTTTATAGATAAACACGAGCTAAAACTCCACCAGCAACCACAAACTATTACTGCGATAAAAATAAGCTTCATAGCTTTCTTTCTTATAGTTTATTCTTTAACGACTTGTTTTGAACTTTCTCAGAATCACGAGGAAATCATTTGTTCTAATGTTCAAACACAAAAACATTCGATTCGTAAGAAGAGTTCGAACACATTAAGCATAATTAACCTCCTAATCTTTTGCGCCTTTTTTGCTGCATTGTGTAATCTCCTGATCGTAAACATAAACAAATGCAACATCAAGGCATGATAACAGAGATAACCAAGACAAAACTATGGAGACTACCGTGTGTTCATGGACAATATATCGCTCTTGAACGCGTTCTTAAATTTTTCTTTCAGGTAAAAATAAAAAAACAATAAAAAAACGGAAATAAGTAAATATTGTTAAAATATTTATTAGTACAGTTTTTCATCCACTAGGTACATCATCAACTTATAAACAAATAAATCAAATTTACATATGTACAGATAAAAAGGTTTTGAGAAAAGCTCAAGAGACCTCATGTTACACCAATCTAAATAAGCGTAAAAACGTAATATCTAATCATTCGTTAATTATAGGCGTAAACGTCTTTTTTATCTGTACATATGTAAATTTGATTTTAATTGTTTATAGTCTTGATGTACATAAGGGAATTAATTTTTGCGGGAACTAATTTTCGCGAGAAAGTTTTTAAAAATAAAATTTAATTTTAGCGAAAAAAAGATAATTATTTTCAAGGACTTTATGTTAAATAAGATTGCTGAAATTGGAATTTAGTAGTTCTGGGTAAATCAAAAGAAAAAAAAAGTGTAAATTATTTGTTAAAAACTAGTACTTCTAAACTTCGCAGCAAATAATTTTCGCGAATTTCGCGGATATTGAGTTTTCCACTAATTTTCGCAGCAACTAATTTCGCGAAATTGACAAAAATCCACGAAATGTAATACCCGAGAAAAATAATTCCGTTAAGATAAAGTAGGAAAGTTACTTTCTTTCTAAAGTTTTACTTAAATGTTAAACAATAGCATCTTGCAAACAGTTTGCAGGATAATAACAGTGTGTCATTTATTAAACTTGACATCAAAAGTGACATGGTAATTCCAACGAACAAAAGCGAAGGACCGTCATTGTGATGATACTGAAGATCTGATAAAGTTTATTCCACATAAATTCTAATTATAAATACACTTTACGTGTTTCTAACATATACATGATAGAAACATAATTATACATACAAAACATATTTAGCTATAAATCAATGTATCTGAATTAATAAACAATTAGTTTACACTAGTCGGTGGCCCGTTATTTTTATACCGCATTGAGTGCGTCTCACTACTTGCGGTACCATTTTGCGTGACAGACAGACAGACGTATACGGATATTTAATATAGATACAGCTCAAGTTGCAATCTTGTTTCAAAATTGAGTGGCAGTTGAAATCCATCAAAAATTTAGATATAGGTTGGACTAAATCTAATCTAAGCAAACAGGGTTAATGGTGTCGATATAACATCTACTTCATCATACTATTTTGTTTATTTCAACATTTTATATACACATTAATTATTTGTTACATTTTATACATAATCTCTTCATAATTGTAATTTTTTATTCCCGGTTATGTAAATATCTAGACTGAAGATGATATTAGAATATGGAAAAACATGTATCAAATAAAAAATGCGTAATTTTTATTAAAATTCTTACATACCAATAGAATCGAATCTAAAAAATATTTACTATATTCAGCTAGTTTTATGGAAGAGAAGTTAGTAAACATTTGTACAGCACGATTTACTTAACTAAAATTTCAATTCTTCTATATAGTCGAATTTAGGAAAAGTAGGCAGAAAATTTTAGATCATTGCAGCTAATTTCTCTGAAGATTCTAGTCTCAAAAAATGAACAGATAACTGCAAAACACCGAGTGTACAAAACGCCATGGAATTTCAGTCAAGATTTGCTTATATAAAACTATTCTAAATTTCTAAATAACCAAATATAATAAAAAAATATTCTTATTCATTAAAACATGATATTAAATATTTGTCATATAAAATCAACAACTTGAAATGAGTTTAGCATTATACATATCCAAACCACATTGTACAATCAGTTCTTCACCCTCCTCCACTTGTTTATTACTTACAACTAATCCTAACACTTTGTCGTTTTCTTGCGTATATCCCACAGAAGTCAAATTGCCAATCAACTCGTGCTTATGCAAAACAGGTTCTCCACCCCAGGGCCAATTTTCTGGACATGGAACAGATATTCCGAGTAACTGCAATGAAGTCTCTCCGTCGTACTAAAAAAAATTATTGTACATTTTATATCTTCTCGATTGTACTTGGCTTCTTGCACATTTGCACATAGGCGGAGATGGTCTAGTGGTAGCGCATTTGGCTTGTAATCATAAGGTTTCAGGTTCGAGTCCCCACTCAGGCGCATTTTAAATGTAGTGTTGTCAGCCCATTTGGTGCCATCTACTGACCGCTAATTGGCTTGTGTGGCAGGCAAGCAAGTTAGAGCAATGCTATACGTATCTCTGGCGGTAATGTAACATAGTTACAGGAGAGGAGGAAGAGCCAACCGTTAGGGTGGAATCCCCCTTACCTAAATTATACAATTATAGACAGAAACTGAGTTAAAAACTGTGTCATTGTTATAAATCTAATGCTTACCCATCCGTTATTTTTAAACATGAAAATATAGTACAACGCAATTGGAGTATTTAAATCTTAAAAAAACTAGTACTTCTAAAATAACCTCAGCATTTTAAAAACATCAAAATAACAGACAACGTAGGCTTGAACCTTGAGATCAACCGACTGGTAGCCTTGTGGTAGAGCGTTCGCTTCCAGTGCGGGAGGTCTTGCGTTCAAACCCCGGCCGAGTCATGCCAGAGACTATAAAAGTGTGAATCTGTCCTTTCTGCTTAGCGCTCAGCATGAGAATAGGATTGATATCTTAGGCGGTTGTCTAGTTGAGCGATTGCTGTGCTTGCACGACTCTCGTAGCTCAAATGGGAGCTTTAAATGCGTTAGGACCCCCTTCGCAGGACCCTCTTGGAAAGCAGTAATAATAGGAACTGAAGAGGCTATCCTGGGTAAATAATTTCAAATAAATAAATAAAAAATTGTTGTCAAATCAGTCGAGAACATCACAACATTCTACACAAAAATCGTAAACACTCTCACATATAAAAACTGTACCTGTTTTCCATTCAAAACACTTTCAACAAAGTTAAAATCTGTGCTGTGTTTAATTTCTGTACCATAAGAAGGAATTTTATTGGATATACGAATACAATCGACTGCAAAACTTCCCACATTTGCAACACCATACTTTTCTCCATAAGACATTATTAGACGATACAAGCCTTGACAAAACTAAAAACAGAACAAATATGGTAATAAATACAAGTGAGAAAAAACTTCTTATTTTAGATGTTAATTTCCATGAATCGGTACAAAAAAGTTAAATAAACAGGTACAAATTGTATATACCTCAGTTGGAATAAACAGCTGCCAACCTGGTACACCATTCATAAAATGTCGGACGAGCTGAACCTTGGACGCGTAACCAATATCCACAGGCTGAAAAAGATCATAGAATTTTCTAAGGTCCCAATAAAATTCTCACACCTTTTGGTCGCTAGTTGCAGTGGAACTTTCCTACACTTCGAATTATGAATACAGTGTTGAATTTTTTAATCTTATTAAACAGGGAAAAAACCCGCAGAGGTATTTTAGTTTTACTTTGCCAAGTTCCCCTTTAAAAAGGCTTTGTCTGATTGTTGTTTCGTTTTAACCATAAGTTGGGAATAAAACATTTAATAAGCACTGCTACCCTTAACTCCACCCTCAAATGATAAGACTGCCTCTTATTCCAAAAAGGAAGTTTGCTGACAAAATACCACTCAGATAAATTGCAACTTATCGCGTATGTAAAACATACCTTACAGCATTTATCAGAAAATTGATCAGTGTTATATGGTGGAGCAAGTAATTCATTTAATAATTCTTCTACATGAGGACCAAGTAAAGCCAAACATGCATATTTTCCTGATATATCTTCAACAGTAATGTTAGTGAGGTCATTCTTTCTTATGGATTCTGTTAATGAAGAGAGTAGACGTGTGTGTTGATCTGGCGATGTGATTATTGTGTATCTGTTAAGAAAAATTTATGTACAGAACAAAAAGTTGACAGTAAGTTGTTGTACTTAATGTACTAATATGATTCTATAGTTTATAGGGTGTGATAACTTAGAGAGCTCATTTTAAAAAACATCATTGAAACAAGTAGTAATATTGAAAAGTTGAAGTTATTAGCTTTATATTTTCTGATAAGAAGATAACATGGGGCTGTAACAATTTTTTCCAGACATAAATCCGAGTGGATACATTAAAAAACGATAAAGACGCACTGAATGACGAGCGTAGACCTGCTAAAGCATGAGTATTACGCTTTGTGCTTAATCTGAAACTGGGGATGAAGTTTTGTGAGCATTTATGGCTTTAACATCACTTTGCTTGAATTCGTTGTCATAAAACATGGTATGGATAAGATTTAAATGATATGATTTAGATATTCTTAGTTTTATAGGGCACTAACCCACAAATAATACAACGTGAGCGTTTGTAAAAATTCTTGTAAGGCTAATGTAGGCGCGCAGAGAAAAAAGAAACGCCTAGCAAGGTCTGTTAATCGGTTTACCTAGTTCAAACATAAAGACCTACAATCATATTTCTTTTGCCTCAGAATGTTGAAAAAATTACAACTTATGTCAGGTATTCTTTTGATTGCAGTCTGAAATGATACTTTGGAAAAAACATTATTTAGAAAAAAACAGGATTAAGGAGTGTGTCTAAGTCTATAGGTACAGCAGTAAAGTCAATGATAATGGAAAGCAAAGAAATTCTTATGTTACTTCTAGGCAGTTTTTTTAATATGTTGGGATATTCGTTACCAAGTCATCAGGAATGATCAATTATGCTAAAATTTTCTTGGGTAAAAAAATGCGCAATTTTCGTTGAGGCACTTTAAATTGTTTAACCACACCCCTTACAACGTATGGAATCTAAGGTTTAATAAGAATATCCAATTAACACCTTGACGAATAAAAAATTTAAAAGTAAAAAAAAAGAAGCCAAAATCTTAAATGATTGAATAAGCGTTTCCTTTTTTAATATCTAATACACTTTTTCTTATTTGACAACCCCTGTAATTAATTGTACAGAGCACTACTATTTCTCCCCACAACAATTTATTTTCCTTAGTTACTGACTAATACATACTTGTTAGGGTTCACATTGACCAGGGTGACCATACTTTGCCAGCTCTGTTTGTCATCAAACACTGCAGTGTCAATAAAATCACCAGAGCTCATCTTGTC
This sequence comes from Hydractinia echinata, assembly GCA_030067915.1. Lineage (NCBI taxonomy): Eukaryota > Metazoa > Cnidaria > Hydrozoa > Anthoathecata > Hydractiniidae > Hydractinia > Hydractinia echinata. The sequence goes on from JASGCC010000001.1 coordinate 4,284,469, forward strand.
AGTACCACTCGAACAAGTTATGGAGTATAAGAAAGAAGCTAGTTCCTTGTCATCGTGACACTGAAACATTAACACTGACGTTATGAAAAAAATTATAGTTTATATTTCAGCTCTGTATTATTCATCGTCACATCTAGAAGACAATGTAAGGCAAATCAAAAAGACATCTAGCAAAGAAACAACAAAAAACAAAAAAAACTTTTCATAGGAGTTTTAATGCAAATAGACGCAATAACTTACAGCTAAGATGTTACAGATATCTTACCATTATATTAAACTTGCTTTTTGAAGATTGATCAACACATCCAATACCTTCATTACAGCTTCTTAGTTCTGATTGGACGTATTGTAGCCAATCAGGTCGTGCAAACGTGTGCTGGTGTTGACCATCTGATAATATAAATAAAAGGTGCTGTAACATAGAAAAAAAAATTTCGACAAATAAAACAAAGTTATACTTCACACAAATATAAAGAATTTTTCTCCTTTTAATTACACAAATCTTATTCCAGACTAGTCGCTATCCCGTGGAAATCCATGGGCGTTTGCCTGTCACAGCAATGTTAATATAACTGTATCGCATCTGCTATTTGTAGCTTCAAGATTTTTTGCGTGGTTTTAACACCGTGAAAAAAACAGAAATATTGTCCTAGTGGAACCAAAATAAAAGTAAAATATATTAATAAAAATAAAAATATTAATAACATAAATATAAAAGATATTTATGTTATTAAAAAAAAAATAGACTTTTATGTTTATTTTCTTACCGTTTGTTTCTTTGAAGTAAAGCGGTACTTCCCAATTACCCTTTTCTCCCCAAACTACACCTTGTTGGTCGAGCAAACCATGCAATGGTGAATTCATAACATTGCGACAACTATCTACTGACATTCGAGGATACGCAAGTTCATAATGTGATCGTAATATCCAAGGAATTTGATTTCTTAAATAAAACTTGTTGTTAACAGTTTTAGAAAGTCTTCTTACATCAAACATTGAGCTGTCATTCCATGTTTTACCATGAGTGATAAGTTCTGAGATAGTTCTTCCAACACCTGCACTGGAAACTATTCCTGCAGAACACATACCAGCAGCGATGTAGTAATTCTCGAACTAAAACAAAATTTATACGCTATTACATGTCTATGCAATACGTTTTAAATTAATCTTTTTGTATTTTTGTTTGCAGAAAATTTGTCCCTTGTTCATAACATTTGGAAAATAGCAGGGTTTTTTTCACGAAATGGCAAAACGTCATTGCCTGATGAATGCTCTGTAGAAAAACGCCTGTGAAAGTTCGGCAGATGTGTAGGGTGGGTAAGAAAGTTTGAAAATGCGCTAGTTGCAGTTTCTGAGAAGTTAACATTATGGAACAATTAACGCCATGGGCCCGGTGAAGTCAATAATAATAATAAACTATGCTGCCGCCAGCAATAAATTATCACAGTTTGAGGTATCGGATCTAACCAAATTACCCAAGATCTAAGTGGCTTGTGAACATTAACAGGTAAACTTTGGGAAGTTCGAAGGGTGTGGGTCTAATATGAAAAAAGGTTGTAAATCATCGCCTGTGCGCATGATCTTTAAAATAAAGTTTTTTAAATAAGATTGTAGTAAATTACGACATTACACTAACATGAGAAATGCAAATAGACTTTGAAAACAGGAATATAAATCACACGTTGTGCAAATTGTACAATCCTTAAGCGTGAAAAAAATTAACTTGCAAAAAACATTTAAGTGAGATTTGGAATTTGAGAAGAAGTTAAAAACATTTTTGTACCTGCATGGACTTACACGCAAACTGATGCCCATCTGCTGTAAATGATTCAGGACCATTAACAAAACTTCGAACTTCTGCATTCTCTAAACAGGGATACCTCCTTAGCAAACCATCCATGAGTGGACCTGAAACAAAATAAAGAATAGGGGTAACGCTATGTACATATTATGTAAATATTAGAAATAAATTAAATAAATAAATAAATAATATATAAGAAAAAACAGAACTATGAAACCTAATTTGGTATATCTTTCGCAAAAAATAAACACGTTCTTTTAATAACAATATAAAAGTTAAAAAAAATCAAATAAATAAATTCAGATAAATAAATAAGTAAATAAATGGACTAGATAAACATACCAAATTGTTTCCAGTCTTCTTGCAACAATTGGAATTCAAATTTTTCGGGAACACCATCATAAAAGCAAGGTTTACCATTAACCTCAAATCCTCCACACATTAATCCTCCACTCCATTCTCTCACGTAAGCTCTTGCATCATAATCTCGTGTGACAGGTAGCATTGAGTGTACATTCTCAATAGGTTTAGTTACAATATAGAAATGTTCACTAGCATGTAAAGGTACTTCCACAGGAGGAATTGATTTCTAAACAGAATTTACTGCTATTCAAATAAATAGTTTGTAGCAAAGCGAAGTGCATTAACAAATTCAAGTTCTAGATAACTTGATATACAGATACTAAAGCACTTACCGAGCCCAACTCCCTGGACCACTAAAAATATAATTAAATAAAAGATTAATTAAACAACAAATAGGACAATGACCATGAATGACACAGCCACAACAACAACAAGTACACAATACCCACAATAACAATTATAAAAGCAATGACAGAAAAATAATGCTAACAACCAACTACAACAACAAACAACAACAACAACAATAACAACTACAACTGCAAAATTTGACACAGAGATAATGACAAAAACCTACCATTCCTGCACAATTGATGAAAACATCGCAGTTGATTTTTCCCAAACTTGTATCCACTGAGGTAACACGATGTCCTTCACTTTCAACTCTTAAAATTTCAACTCCTTCCAATAATTTTGTTCTTCCTGAAACGCAATAAATAAAATAAAAGAACTTTCGGTAAAAAAAACAAAAGAAGCCAATTTAGTTACATAAAATGAATCCCTGTCAAATAAATTAAAATAACTAGCAGGTAATATTCAACAAATGTTTCTGACACCTAATAATATTATTAATATTATCCAAGCAATGTAAATGTAATTTAACCCATTCGATTTAAACTTGTACATGAATATTAATAACAGATTTCCTTTTAGGCTAATATCTGCCTGATATAGCAAACATCGATTATGTGGTGCCTGTTTTTCTCAAATTCATCTCGAATTACTCTTTTATCCATAAGAACATACATAAGTTTAACGTAAGTATTTGCAGGTGAATAGAATTTTTTTCTATTCACCTGCCCTTTATTTACTTTAATAGCTACCATTACGTGAACAATCGAAGTGATGATACAAGTTGTGCCTTTTGTTTATCTTAGCAATGAACGAGACTTTATTAAGTATTAATAGTACACTAGACTAGTTCTCAGTCTGTGGAAAAATCCATGGGTTCGCCTATCATACATATTATGATTAGATCTTCGCTTGCTGTACATATCCCGGGCATCGCTATTTCATGATACTTCGCACAAAGTAGCAATCCAGCTACCATTTTGAACAGTACGTAGCTGTGATTTAAAGACAAAATTATTTCGATGTCTATAGTCTTTTTGTTTAAGAGTTGAAACAAGTCAAGTACATCGAACACATTACAAAATTTTACACAAATTATGTTACTTTTAATAAACAGAAAAATTAAAGTGATTTTTTTCCCTTTTTTGTTATATGTAACAGTAGTGAGTCCTGAAAGAAAATTCTTGCACTCATTCAAGTAAATATCCCTAACCGTCTTTTGTTGCTTCTTTTATGTAAGTGTGAACTAAATCAGTTGGATTGACGACTGCATCATTTGGTATGTACAATCCAATCTAAGTAAAAAATCGAGACCTTACATTTGTTATTTTGGGATTCAATTTTTTTATGAAACTTTCTACAACCTCTGGAATTATTGGTTATTTTAATACAATAACATGTGTTTCAGTTGCCATATGTAAATGCTGTATGCAGATGAAAAAAAGCAAATAAAACTTTATCATTTTACAAGTGTAAAGCATGCTGTTGTCAACAGCATTTCACCTACCTTAATGTCTTCAGTTCGTAACAGTGGATTCAATTTTAACGCTTCTGCACAGCTGACTGTACGACATTCCACTCCAAATTGTCTACACAACAAAAGTAACTTTATCTTCGAAATAACAATCTCATGAAATATTTGCGAAATTAAATGATGCTACCTTAGAACTTGAAATATTTATCACTTACGAGAGGTAGTAGGTATTTGCCTTGTGTTCGACTGAATCGGAGGACATGTAGGACTAAGAGAACGTCAACTCCATTAAAAAGGAGGTGTGTGCTTTGTCTCTGAAGTTTCCCCTAAACTTCATGAGTTGTTCATGAATATTCCAAGTATGCGTTGCAGTGAAATATCAGTAAAAAGGGTGGGTTTTAAAGAGGGGCAGATGAGTTGAATACTAAAAAGTTGTTGAAGATAGGAAAAGGAAAAGACGGAATATAAATAGTGGGAGGGGTCTATATGCCACTGTAATTTCCAGTTTTATACATTATTGTCTCTACTGTCCAATTGCATGTTTAAAAACATTTAATTTATTTACTAGGCATTAGCCAAGACAAATAGAATTTTATGCGTAAAGGTTAAACTCAAGGATGTGAAAATTACCCCAAAAAATCCCAACTGATTTACTCTACTGTCATATTTCTAAAAATAAAACCACTTACTTAGCTTTCACTTCAACCTTGTCTAAATATGTTGCACGATCATCAGTCTGCGCCAACAGTAAAGAACCACAACGTTTAAATCCTACACATAAAATATTCGAATATTGTTTTACAACAAAAACTTATGTATTTTCAAAAAACAGTAACAGTGTTGTTTTGATAACTTAATATTCTGCGAATAACTTTAAATATTTCATAGAATGCCCTGTTAACCAGTCCGAATTTCTTAATAGTTTGACATTTTTAACCTAGTTAAAGCTAATGGCTTTTTCAGAAAGCTTACAAATACTTGGTATTTGGTATTTATAATAATAAAATTTATAATAATAAAATTTATAATAATAAAATTTATAATAAACATGTTTGCTCCTTAAGTCCACTTTTAATAGCAGTATTTGATGCCCATCACCAAAAGAACCATAACTTTGATCTATGCATATATATATATATGTATATACTGGAATATATCTGCTGACTCCGCACATTTGTGCACACTTAAGCCATCAAAGCTAAACAGACTGTGGGCTATATCTTATGCTGAGCAATCAATCACAATTTAAAACCTTGTTACTGCATTATATTTTTTATTAGTATTGCGACATTAAAATAGCTATCAATAAAAAAGGTATGCGAGCCCTGCACATTGAAACTCTTAAAAAACAAATAATATTGTCCTTCCCAATATCTTGTAAACTTTAAATTAATGTCGAGCTAAACTCTGTGTTTTTCTGACTTTTTCACACCAAGATCTCTCTTTTCTCTATTTAGATCAAATATTGACCAAATGTAACTCCACATCAGTCGCACATCGTACAAGAGGACTTTGTGGAAAATAATTAGAAAATTGTTTTTTCATACATCTGTCATGATTCTAAAGGACGTCGAATAATAGTTGGAAACGAAGTGGTTTTAGAAAAAAAGAAAATAAGTCTCAAATTATTTTAATACTATTTGATTGCGATAAAAAAAAAGATACCATATGGTTGTAGGCTGTGGATTGTGACGATCATAAATACACAACAATTTGTAGTAAGGGACCTTAGTAAAACACCAAAAAATACTAAAAAAACTTCAATAAATTCATCTGCTTTTCTCCGCTGTTAACATCATTAACCATAAAAACAAAAGTCTTATATCCATGAAAAGTAGGAATACTCACATAGCAAAGGTATAACTTTCAAGAAAAAAAATTATTCCCACTTCTAGCTATTTCTCTTAGATTCACCAAAAAAATTCACCCCCTCACGTTATGCCAATGTTCTATGCGTGGTTAGTGTAGGTCAACAAAACTCAGTTGGTAGAAGTTCACCATTTGTAACCGCGCCACAATTTCCCCTTAATAATTGTCTGCATTTGAATTACAAGAAGTTGAATGTATACCCATGCATATTTTACACTCGAATCATGGTAAAGACCAGGTTCCATGTGTGAGACATGCAGTGTTCAGACAAATTTCCCTTAAATGATCCTACCATAGAATGAAAAAACAACTATTACGGCACAATAAATAAATAAAAAATGCAGTGAAATGTAAAACATTCCCCTTTTAACTCTCCTTATTTACCAAAAACAAAAAGAATTGTGTGAACTTCAATCTTTTTGTTAATATTTTAGTTAATGAATAAAAATTATGAAAACACACTTGGGAGTGCTGCAAACTGGGCATTAGCCAGGAGAAGCAGCATAATTTTTTTAGCCATCGAGAAATCAGAATAGTTAAGGTGGAAAATTACGCCAGGTCGCAAATGAACTTCCTGCGATCAGAATACTAACTACGCTTTTTGATTGGTTACATCTATTATTTATAACTCAAGTGGTCACTAGCGGGAAATCCTTTTGTTATGAGCGCAAATGGCCTCACTCACCCAAACAAATATAAATAATTCTTGTACTATTTAAAGAGTAAGATGCAACCACGCTGGCTTTGTGCTCACTGGTTGATTTTAATTCGAGTTTGATGTGAGAAATTTGAATTTTAAGGATTTGCTCTGACACATTCTGTTCCGCCTAAGCTTTCGTTTGAGAGAAACTGAATTTTGATATTCCTCGAAAAAAGCTTAGTGAACTAGGCTAACTGAGCATACGATGAAGGTGAATACTGTAAAGCAGGTTATTTAACTATACAACATTAAAAAAAATAGATTGCGCATAAAAGTTTATTATTTTCAAACCTATTCCATATTTTTCTTCAAACTTTGAATATAAATCGAGGGCATACAAACAGTTGTCAGTTTCTGCTTTTGTTGCACGTATACTTCCGCACAAACCAGCTGCGTGCCATGAAGTACCACACCCAACGCTAAAGATACAAACATCAAAGGGTTACCACAAAACATTTTAAATAAATTTCATGACTTTTTTATGATTTTTAAAAACATTCTATCACAACTCGATGTAGAAAAAATAAGTTACAAATCAGTATAATCTTACAGTTCCTGTTCTTTGTGTGTTTCTCTCATGTAAAACTTAAAAATAACCTACCTTCCTTGTTCCAGAATCAAGATATCTTTCCATCCTAATTCACTCAGGTGATAAGCTACTGAGGTTCCAACAACTCCCCCTCCTGCTATGATAATCTCAGCTTGTGATGGTGCACTTTTAGATAAAGCATCTTTTGACGAATATCTGTATTCAGTAAAATAATCTGTAATTATTTAGTAAAAGGCTCAAGATAATTTTGTGTTTAATTAGAAGAAATTTGAATTAAAAATATAAGAACCAGGAAAACGTCTACTTTTGTATAAATTTCTGTGTTTTTTTTCACAATATAAAAAGGATTTTTTAGCATCTACTACAATCACAAAATATACAGAAGTGATTTTAGTCAATTTCATTACATATATTTCTTCTTGCATGTAGAAAATAAGATAAAACTTTTCATTATAAGGACAACAACAAAAAGTTTAAGAAATAGTTTATACTACTTGTAGTACCAGATGTGAACCTACCTAAAACAATTGAAAGTGTTGCTATGAGCTGATTTCTGCCAAAACCTTTGAGTGCACAATCGAAACATCGATGCAATTGGTTCGCACGTTTCTTTACAATAGAGAAGTGAATAGGATTGACAGGTTTTCACAAAAACAACCTAACTGATTTCTCTCAATTCAATTTTTCACTATCTGACCTCCAGTAACAATCTTTTAAATATTGCAGTGTATTTCTTTCAACATCATTTGATTTTTCAAAGTAACAAATTCTGGATTAATTCTGATTCTATAACTGAAAAAATTACTGGAAAATATGCAAGGATATATATCAAATGATGTTTGAAGTATCCCTAAAAGCAACTTTAATAGGCATATTAATTTCAGGTAAAAGATAAATCCAAATGCTTACAATAAACTGGCCAGAATCTAGAAAGTCATTTCTTATGTGTAATATATTTCAAATTTGATAGAAATTTATAGCAAAGTGGGATTAATATGTTTGAAAAAACATTTTTTACAATTTAGATTAAAAAAATGTATTTAAAAATCATGTTTTACTTTATTATCTTTAACCAAAATTCAATCTTAAAACGTTACGTCTATCCTTTATTCACTCACTCCTTACTTGCGTCTTGGTAACAATATTCGCCAAGTAAATTAAAAATTGTCAATTCTCGAAGAAGTTAAAAAATATAAAAAGTTTGCATTAAAGTTTGTCATTGTTTGAAACATATTTTATATATTTTAATTCACAATTTTATATATTTTAATTCACGATTTTATATATTTTATTTCATATTGTAAATTAATATATATATAGATATATAGATAAATATATATATAGATATATATAGATATATTATCTTATACTAATCTTATACATCTAAAAATAACTAAAATCTAAATAAAAATCAATGCAACTTAAAGAAATATCTGCATTGAATACATGAAACTTAAGTTGCGTTCAAGTTTTAGCAGACTTTATTTATTTTACAAATAATTTGATGAATAGAACACTTAATTTAAACAACAAAATAACAACATGAAAAATAGTATTAGCCGTTTTTTTTAACACAAAATGATACATAAAAATAATGGTTAGCGTAAAAGAAAAATCAAATGATTTGATTGGTTTACGGTTGCTGTAACAGGGCTTAGCATGGAGTGATACTAGCTGATTTGCAAAGTATCACCCATGTTTTTTAAAAAAAGGGAACAAATAGATTTTCATAGTCCACAATTTTGTTTCAATCCACATAAATGAACAATGATTCAAATTTTGTTTTGTGAATTATAAAATTGAATTTCCAAAGTATTAAAATTGAACGTCTGTTGTTTTGCTTCAACCTCCCAACTGCTTGTTTGAACAAAAAATAGTCTATTCGACCACAAGGATCCTATTCTTATAAGAAACCCGTTTATAAGAAACTAAATAGTAAGAGTTTCGAAGATTTTAAGAAATTACTGCCACAGCTTATTGACCAAAAATATAAAAAAAATTTTGAGGCGCTTGAGATTTAGGCACTGCTTTCCCAGCATGCTTTTAAAGAAAGCGTTATTGTTTTGTTACCTGTTTGTTAGGATAAACGCAACTAAAATTAACACACTTAAAAACTCTATATTTAATATTTTAAAGCCCAACTTTCCTAAAAAACCACATAGGAAACTTTTAGTAGTAAAATTACAAGAAAATTAGGGAACCTGGACTACTAGACCCTTTGCTTGATTTCTTATAACAAATGTGTAAATGAGGTATTATTATTAACTAGTCAATAGAGCCCGTGGAAAAATCCACTGAGGCAGGATGAAAATGAAAAAGAAGCGTCATTTGAATTTTGATGACGTCAACAACCCATCCCCCCCCAAAAAAAATAGAACCTTGTTTTCACGTTGCCTCTATTGTGTAGAGAGCTTAAACTGCTCATCAAGAAAGTGTATATGATCATGTGCTTTTGATGAGCGGTTAATGAGATATAAGGGTTTAAAAATTTTGCTGACGTCAGCAACGGCCCGTAAAAACCAAAAAAATTTTTTTAAGATATTTGTATACTTGTTGCCTTCATCGTATAGATCTTAAAACGCTGATCACGAAAATGTATAAGATGATGTACTTTTGACAAACGGTTGCAGAGATATTAGGGTTTGAAGTCCATTCCGAAACGGATTTGGAGAACCAGGTTTGGGAAAATTACCCAAATTGGTCCTAGGTGGTCCCTAGTTACCCACGCGGTGAAAAATCATTGACGTCACCACCTCGTTTCCAAGTTATTTGGCCTCAAAGTTTTAGGTGCACTGTGATGGCTTCATTAATTTAATATAGGATGCTAATATAACACCATCGTGTCATTTTCTCATTAAATTTTCTCATATTTTGTCACATACATCATTGTCAGAGAAGATTGCTCTTAAAACCTCAGCATAACTGCATAAAAATCCCAATGTTGTAAAACTATTCAAGGTATTTAGATACTGCAAAACACATGATGTATGAGACCTTTTTAACCTTACAAGAAAAGTGAGCTATCAACATTTTGATCTCCTATATATAAATACCTGTATACTGTGTGTTTAAAATGGCTCCCATGTAGAGAATAATTTTGCTGACAGGCAGAACCATGGATTTTCCATGGGTTGACAAGTCTTATCTATATTTTATCTAACATAAACCATCTATATGACAAAACAATATGGGTAACAAAAAGGTAAAAACTATAAACCAAAAACAACAATTACAAAAATGTCAAAAATAACAACATCAATTTGAAACGACTTTAGCATTATACATATCCAAACCACATTGTACAATCAGTTCTTCACCCTCCTCCACTTGTTTATTACTTACAACTAATCCTAACACTTTGTCGTTTTCTTGTGTATATCCCACAGAAGATAATTCGCCAATCAACTCCTGCTTATGCAAAACAGGTTCTCCACCCCACGGCCAATTTTCTGGACATGAAACAGATATTTCGAGTAATTGCAACGGAAATTCATCGTTTGGCTACAAGAAAAAAGTACTGTTGTGAAAGATGGAACTTTATATACACAAATGTCATTAAGACTCTGACTCAAAAATTCTCTTGATATTTCATCAACGTAATTGTCAACATTTCTAATTAAAAATTCATTGTGCAATAGTAAAGACTTTTGTATTCTGCAGTTTAAATGATACTTTTTATTTTCATTTTCTAAATCTAATAAGAATCTAAATCTAAAGACATATTACCTGTTTGCATCTAAACAACTTCTGTATTGTTTCATAACTTGTTTTGGTATCTATTTCAAAGTTGTAGGCTGGAATTCTATTTTTGGTTCTTATGCTATTTAATGCAAAATGTCCAACATTTTGAATATTGTATTTTTTTCCATAAGACATCAAGTGCTGGTACAAACCTTGCGAAAACTAAAACATAAACAAAAGTTGTTGATTTGATGAAAATCTTACTGCAATATATCTAGATTTGATGAAAACCTTCCTGCAATATATCTAGATTTGATGAAAACCTTCCTGCAATATATCTAGATTAAGCGTATACGTACATTATTTTCAGTAAGGTTTACATCGATTATTTACATCGATTATTTACATCGATTATTTCAAGGAAAATTGTCAAACATATAATTTTTATCAATTCAAAATGCTGGAAAGGGGCAAAATTAGCATTAAGACATGATGTCCAACGGGTAAATCTTTCTGCGGTATGGACAGACAATCAAATAACTAAGAAACATTTATCATCTTTTAAGCTATCATAGCTTTCTCAACCATCTTTGTTTAAATCAAAGTGGATATGTTTTAGGTTGGTGAAGAACAAAAATCTTACCTCAGTTGGAATAAGAAGTTGCCATCCATTTTCCTCACCCATAAAGTGGTGAGCTAGCTTAACATTAGATGCATAGCCAATATCAACACGCTTGAAAATAAAAAGGGTAAGGAAAGTATACTATATAGAATATTTTTTTGTATTTTTTCGGATTAGTTGCCCAACAGTTTTCACTCTTAAAGATAATGAAGAACATATATCAGGCTGAGATGAACAACAACAAAAAACCTCTGAACTCAATATACATTTGTTATGTTAAAATTGGTCCAAACACAACTTTGTAATTGAAATACAAAAAGTGAAACATAAAACATATAAAAAACATACCTTGCAAGAATTATTAGGAATTTGATCAGTGTTATATGGTGGAGGAAGTAATTCATTTAATAATTCTTCTACATGAGGACCAAGTAAAGCCAAACATGCATATTTTCCTGATATATCTTCAACAGTAATACCAGTGAGGTCATTCTTTCTTATGGATTCTGTTAATGAAGAGAGTAGACGTGTTTGTTGATCTGGTGATGTGATTATTGTGTACCTGCAAATTAAAACATAACAAAAAAGTGCATAATATTTATTATTATATACCAGCAGACAATTATTGAATAATTCATGATATTTCACCCTCATTATTCAATGGAAGTAATCAATTTTATGCTGACTCCAATTATTCAAATTGTTTAAGCATTAATTTCTTTTGTTTTAAACTTAATTATATACCTGATTGGTTAAAAGTGTTTCAAAATGATTAAGGCGATTCAGCCTTATGCTTCCTATAAACGTATTTTCTTAGAAAGCAGGGTTTGAATTAGAAATATAAAGTCAGTTTGCTATAAAGTGAGAGAAAAACCTCTTTGCATCTGGGAGCACTGTAGGCCACTTGCCATTGCCATTATTTTGTTTCACCAACTATTAAAGAAATAGGTGATACAAATGATTGTTTAAAAAATGCATCCCGATTCACAAATTTCGGATTGTGACCTGCTAATTTGAACACTGTAAAGAGTTATTGTTGATTTTTTCCATGGGCGAAAATATATAAAAACAACTCACTTGTTGGGATTTTCTTTAATAAGCGAGACAATGCTTTGACATTCCTTCTTATTATTTAACACAGCAGTTACCATAAAATCATTGGATGCCATTTCACTCACATTATTTATACAGGTGGAATTTAAAAAGGATGTTAGTATTTCTTCATCAGCACACTACGGTAAAATAAATATAGATAAAAAAGGTATTAAAAAATATAATTCTCCCTCTCCTTAACTTTCCTCACTGACTTTGTTTAAAAGCAGCCATTTTTCAGGCACTGTGTAATCTCTGCATTCATTTCCTTTTATATCCATCATCAGTCAAGATGTTTAATAATAAAGATGTTTTTAAACTTACACTAATCACAAATTTGCTTTTTGAAGAATAATCAACAACGCCAATATTTTCAGTGCAATATTTTATTTCTGATTGCACAATGTTCAGCCAGTTCGGTCTGCCAAAGGTGGGAATCATGTCATCTCCTAGTAAGAAAAATAACATTACAGATTGCTGTTTTTCTTGATATTATTATTTTCCCTTGTTTTTTACAAAATTACATTTTTATTTTTTTATATTCTCTTTTTCTCTTTTGTATTTCTAAAATCACTTAATAATTCTAACGGTAGACCAAAAAGTAAAATATCAACCAAATAAGTTAACTGATATTTAAGAAAATCTTCTATCAGTTTTTTTTATTTACTTGAGAATTATTTGTTCATCAAATAACAACAAAGGGAAACTGAATAATTCCATGTCCTATTTAACTACACCAAATATATATTTAAAGTTTAACCTAGCAAAACAATTTGTTTCTTTTCTCTTTGTTGTCATGTCTTTATTTTTATTTCAAATTTATATTTTTTGTTTCCTACACTACTATGAAGTTTTTTTAATTTCATACAATTAAAACATGAAAAACAGTATAAAAGAAGAAGGGGTTCATTGCATCTCCATGTGCTTGCTTATTGTTACTAATGATAGGAAAGTGTTATCAAAACAAATCACAAAAGGAGGAAAGCTACTGTCCAATAATTTTAGATATCCGATATCAAATATGTAAAATATTAATTTGGTATTTTGTATTACAGTCTGTGGCCCGTGGATAAATCCACGGATTCACCTGTCCTTTATTTACCACATTTTGTGCCTCACTACTGCGGTTACCATTTTTCGGGACAGACAGACAGACGTGTACAGGTATTATAATATAGATCGATGCATGATATATATATCATACATAATAAGAATTTGTTTTTATTAGATACTTGATGATGGCACAAATCTGCTAGACTTTCCTCTGGTTCCATATAAATATCTGAAATACGCTTGTAATTTGGCTAAAAAAGTGTGGACAGACAAGTTATTAAATGGCATCATAGAGCCACAAAAACAGTCAAAAACTGGAAAATTCGTTTTTGATGCTCACAAAGTTGGTTTGTTGAAAGGTATAACAAACATTCTAAAAATAATTATATCATTGCCTAATACCTTATTTCTTTCACTTTAATTAATTAATTAATAAAATTTAGTTAAGTTTAGTTTAGTTTAGTTTTAATTTTATTATAAATGAAAAAAAATTGTAGATATTTTGCTCAATGTTAGAAAACAATGATAACAAAATACACACTCGGTTTAAAATTATTAGCAAAACCCTTTTATATAAAAATCAGTGTTATATACAAATATAACTCAAATACATGTTATTTTTATTATTTTAGAGTTATTTAAAGTCATGTAGCCATCTAAAGACTTCAAAGAGATGTGGTACATGTGCTAAGTAAACAAAACAAAACTTGATAGTCTTGGAAAAATAGATTTTAAGATCTTGAAAGATCTATCAACAATGTTGTAGGATCTTGAAAGATCTATCAACAATGTTGTAGGATCTTGAAAGATCTATCAACAATGTTGTAGGATCTTGGTAGAATCTTATCAAGATCATAAAAGATTTTATCACAATTCTTAATAAGAACTTTGTAAGATGTTACAAGATCTTGCACGTTCTTGCCAAAATCTTGGAAGATCTTACTAAGAATATTGTGAGGTCTTGGTAAGAATCTTAGTAAGACCTTAATAAGATCTTAGTAAGATGTTTTATCAGGGTATATTTATTATAGTTTTGCTTCTATATCTTTGCAACTAACATTCTCACCTTCCGTTTTCATGAAATATGCTGGTATCTCCCAGTTACTATCTTGCATCCAAACTGCATTGTGCTCAGAAAGTAGACCATGTAATGGTGAATTCAAAAAGTTACGACAGTTATCAATTGACATCACTGGGTATATCATTTCATAAAATGACTGCAATGACCAAACTGTAGTATCACGCAAATAAAATAAATTATTTGCGTCCTTTGATAATCTACGTACATCATAAGCCTGCTGTTTATAAGCTGTTTCTCCATGTGTTACCAATTCAGATATAGTTTTTCCAACACCAGCGCTGGATACCACGCCTTTACTAGACATCCCTGCTGCAATGTAGTAATTATCAAGCTACATAGAGAAAAATGGGCACATACATCACTGACATGTCAATGAAATATTCAATGTCAACAAACAATACAATAATATGCCAGTTCTAGTTGTCATGACTTTTGCAAAAAAGATGTTATTATGTCTCATTTGATCAGCAATAAATTAGCTACTTTGACATTATCGCATAATGACAATTTGGTACATTGAATTCATAGTCATAATTAAGATTATCAAATTATACACGGTAGAATTTTGGCCTAAACTGATGTTTTTTCTTGCATGACTTGTGAGCGACTGTAGTAACAATCTGTTTTTTTTCTTTTATGATGATGCCATGAAAAGCATCTAAAATTAAATTTAGTTGCATTTATATCATTTATATGGAGCCCAAAGCATTTATAAATTCTTAAAAATGTATTATTCTTGCAAAAAGTAAAAAAAACAACTTCACATAGCAAAACTATACATATAACATGGTTAGTTTGGGATAAAATCAACATGGAAATTAGTCTCGCTTTTTGAAATAATTGAAATATGATGTGAGGCTTTCATCAGCCTTAGTTTTGAATAAAAAAGGATTTATATTAAAATCAAACTACGAGATCTTCAACTATACTACCACACTCTCATGGAGCGGAAATGACGTAAACAATGTCAATGCTGAATTCGTGAATGCCAATTAAAACCTAGCTTTTAATTCGACTTCTCCAACCATAGCCTGAACTTATATAAAAAAGATATTATCAGATATCTTCAATCGACATGCATCAATCATCACTAAACCATCGCCTTAAAAAAACCAATGTGAAAAAGAAAATTAACACCCGCAACCAAATTGTGTCAAGCATTAAGTCAAATATTCGGAATTGCTTTATTTATTTATTTTATATATTTTGAATATATCAGCAGGAAAAAAAAGAGGCTGCTAAGGACATATGGATTATAGAGAATCATAAGCTCTACACAATAATGCAACAGATTAACAATTTTTTTTCAAAAAATTCTTTGTACATTGCTTAGTCTTTGCTGACGTCAGCAAAATTTTTCAAACTTTATATCTCCTCAACCGTTTTAAAAGGACACGATCCTATGCATTTTCTTGATCAGCGTTTCAAGAATTATACAACAAAGGCAACAAGTATACAAATTTCTAAAAAAAAAAAATTTTGTATTTTGGCAGGTTTTTGCTGACGTCAGCAAAATTTCAAAACCTTTAATCTCCTTAGGCGTTCGTCAAAAGCACATGATTCTATACATTATTTTGAGCAGCGTTTCAAGCTCTCACAATAGAGGCTATGGGTAAACAAATTTCTGAAAAAATATTTTTTGTGTATTGACAGGTCCTTGCAGACATCTTCAAAATTCAAGTGATAGTTCTCTTTTTCATTGTTCTCCTGCCTAAGTGGATTTTTTCATGGGTCTTATCAACTAGTGTTTCAAATATTAGAGGGATGTCTAAAAGAGGGAGGTGCTTTTTAAAAAATATTAAAGGGGTGTTTAATCAAGTGGACTGTCTAATAGCAGGGAGGCGTTTATTCGAAGCATTATGATAAATGGATTTTTTCATACGGATTACAGTTAAATAAAAAAGAAGATTCAAAAATGTTACCTCAATAGATTTGCAAGCAAATGGAGTTATATCTGGTGTAAATGATTCTGGTCCATTTACAAATTGGCGAATTTCTGCTCTCTCCATGCAAGGAAGTCTATGAAGTATTCCATTTAAAAGATATTCTAAAAAATAATAAAAATTTAGGTTTTTTGTAATCTTTTGAGGACAGATTAATTCTAATGTTTCATCAAAGAGTTACAAGCATTACGAACATCACCATGCTAACAGCTACAAGCAACACCTAATTCTAGTAAAAAGTTAGCAACATGAAAGAAAACAACTTTCTACTAAAATATGACTATATTTCTATATTTATATGTGTATATTTCTATTTGCTTGAGTGTTAACAAACTTATAACCATAAGCATAATGGCTTCAATAACCAAAATAGTGGTAAACATTTCTTTCCATGAACCTCAGGTTTAGCTGTATGGACCAGAAATAAGATGACGATTTAAAAATACTTCAATTCTTGTAACACGTAATTTAAAGGCAACACTCAATATAGTGTGCATTATTGTCATGATTTTTAGGTTCAAGGGTAATAAAATTAATTACACAGTAAGTGCAAAGTCCTGAAGTGGCTTTATCATGCTTGACTATGACACAGAGTAAAAAAGAGTCAATACACAAAGTCGTTTACATCCAGGTATGGTAAATATTTGGTCAATACAATACAGAACTGGTGTAGATAAGAGAACGTTTTTAACGCCAAGATGTGGTGCTGCAAATTGAATACACTAACATGGAAAATAGGCACAAACATGTAAAGTTTCTGCGTACCAAATTGTTTCCAGTCTTCTTGCAACAATTGGAATTCAAATTTTTCGGGAACACCATCATAAAAACAAGGCTTTCCATTGGGCTCAAATCCTCCACACATTAATCCTCCACTCCATTCTCGTGCATAAATCCTAGCATCATAATCCCGAAGAACAGGTAACATTGAGTTTACATTTTCAATAGGTTTGCTTACGATATAGAAATGCTCACTAGCATGTAAAGGTATTTCCACAGGAGGAATTGATTTCTAAATTGAAAATACAGTTGTTAGAAGCATAAACTCGGTCGATCATCTTTGTGTAGGCCGGTTTCTCATATTTAAGTCTTTTTTTTTCTTCTATTATGTGAATTTAAAATGCTACGTACCTGACCAAGTTGTCTTGCCCACTAAAATAAAAGTTGTAACGTTAATAAGTAAATAAATAATTATATAGTTGAATCAAATGGTTAAGTTTCAAGGCAAACAAAAAAGACTAATGTTTTAAAACACTATCTCATTTAAAAATTGTCTATATAAAGCTACGTTGCAATGTTTTTGTTGTTGTAACCTACCAAATCGCTTTTACTGTGTTTTCAGTATTTTACTTTTTTCAGAGGATCTATAGCTAACTCTCTAATGCGCATGGTTTGATCTTCTCAGATTTGGAGCAACAAGATAATTTAAAATAAAATAAAAAAACTTTTTAAGCTAATTTGATATTGCTGAATACGAATTTTTGATTTAAAATCCACCGAATCACTCCCTTAAGAAATAGTTTTAAAGAAATTATCTTCTTGCTCTTAATTTCATTTTTAATTGTGATATGGAAAAACCTACCATCCCTGCACAATTGATGAAAACATCGCAGTTGATTTTCCCCAAACTTGTATCCACTGAGGTAACACGATGTTTATCATTTTCAACCCTCAAGACTTCAACTCCTTCCAATACCTTTGTTCCTCCTAAAAGATAAAATGTGCAAAAGATTACAACCTGATGACAATGTTGTTTTAAAAATGGATAATAGTTTTAGGGTTCTACATAAGGTGACTAAACTTTCATTCGAAACAAATGTTAAACTAGTTTTCCTTAATTTACTGTAACGTTATTAGACCACATATATTTTATGTAATTATATAAACCGAAAAAAAAAACTGCCATAAAGTTTTTTATTTCTCTAATTCAGACATTTTTGTTGGAATTAACTCTGCAGAACTTGGGATTAAAGTAGTCAGCTTAAAAATAGACATGTATGCTATTCTATGACAATGAATCATCAAAGAAATATCAAATGGAGCATTCAGTGCATCCAGAGAAATAGCCAGGTATAACTAAAAATATCCGGTACTCAAAAAGTAAGTAAAAGGTAAGCTGCTTGTCTGTAACAAAACCATGTTTATAAATTTAGTATCACTATTAAGTATAGATTTTGTGAATTCTGTTCCTATTTAGATAACACAGTTAGGGCTTTCTTACCATGCTTTTTAGCTCCTCGCAAATATGCTTGTACCAAGTCAGTTGGATTGACAACACCGTCATTGGGACTGTACAAGCACAGCTACAGTAATAAGAGGAAGTGCTTATAAAAACTTGGAGAAGGAACTCAATGTCAACCTAGGTAAAATAAACTCTTATTGAATAACAATTTCAAGTAAAAACTGTTTTTTAGCCATGACAGTTGATTATTAACAATATATTGATGATCAATTCCATGTTATGACTTGGTTAATACTGCTCGTTTTTATGCTTGAACTAACAGCTACTTCAATACTTAAAAGACAGACAATAAAAGCAGGAACAAATTCCTGTTTCACATTGGAAACAATCTTTACATATTACAAAAGCAACATATACTTTTCCAACTATTCATGCTTAGATGTTGTCTGTTATTGCCACATGTTATCTTACCATGAGCAAAAAAAAAAGATTGAGCATGACAGTGACATCAAAATCTAGATTGTTTGATGCCTTATTTTGTTTTTTAACATAATTTGACCAAAAATCACATGGTTAAACACATCTTTTTTGGTCCAATACGATAGCATAAGTTAAGTTATAAAATAACAGATATCGCATTCTTAATAACAGCATGTGCTAACCTAGTGTATATCTCCATTTAGGACTGTTAAGCTTGTTATGTTGTCTGCTCAATAGTGTGCTTCACATTTTGTAGTCGTTGTCCTTTGTTTGTATTAAGCTTTGGTTCCTGGCAGCAAACATTAGCTAATTTACGTGAAGATAAACACACTACTTTTAACAAACAGAAGATCTCTTTAGAACATAACTTTATGCACACAGCTAAGACAACCTAAACCTAATGTGCTAAATTTTCTGTTTCCTAATGGCCTTTTTTCCTGACATACACAATAGGTGCCCAAATTGAATATAAACAACGAAAGGCCTGTTCAATTAACAGACACAATTATAACAGTTTGACCAAGCAAATGCAAATGGTCTTTTTATTATCTATAGTTGTTAACCGTCTTGATTTTTCAAGCGGTCAATACGGGTTTTTAGGCATTCTGATTGGCTTAGCGCTCTTGACTACGGGCCGATATTTTGCGGTATTGCCCGTCGTCAAGAAAAATGGTAGCTTAAAATGTAAACAAGCACGAAAAAGAAGTTTTAACCCTTTCGGTACGGAGCAAGAACCCCCCTATTTCCGAGAGTAAAAACTTAATATTTTACCACTACATCTTAAAATTTTATCATTTTCTAAAGTAGTAATGCAATCATATTGAAATTTTCACCCTTTTTTTCTGAAACCCTATCTTAGCGGAAAATGGAAAAAAAAAAAATTTCATGCACTCCATCTGGACCAAAAATCCATAATGGCGGATAATTTTTTTTTTTTAAAAGTGTAACTTTTCGTTTTGTTCAAGCTTAAAAAATATATTCCATCAAATAAAGTTGTAAATATGTCTTAATCCATATACCTAATTACAAGAGTGACCTACTGCAAAAAAATGGTTAAAAATGTTAAAGTAAACACAAGATATGGCGGTTTTAGTAAACCGAGGAATTTGAATAGAAATCTGCGGTAACAAGCAAAACACAAGTAAAAGTCTCAGAAAAAGTTTGCTGACTTTGATTCCTCACACTTCTAAAACCAAATAAATGTAACTAAATAAATGAGAAAAAAAAATCATAAAAAATTAGAAAGAAAAATCTTAGTATTGTTCATAGGACCAAAATTACTGGTTCCATTGTAGGTTGATGGCATGTGGTAAGCATAAAGACGACCTTTTGCTTTCCACCAGCTTTATCTTTTGAAGACCGATATTT
The DNA here is from genome assembly GCA_030067915.1 of Hydractinia echinata. Lineage (NCBI taxonomy): Eukaryota > Metazoa > Cnidaria > Hydrozoa > Anthoathecata > Hydractiniidae > Hydractinia > Hydractinia echinata. Next base: position 4,305,076 of record JASGCC010000001.1, read on the forward strand.
CACAGCAACCATTGGGTCTTCCTCTTGACAATAGAATGATGCACTTCCTTTCTCTAGGTTTACAGGAACAATGTCTTTAGAATAGTTGTACCTGTTTGATCTAACAGTACCTACCAGATGCGTTTTGTTCTCAAGAAAATATGAGGCGAGTGAAGGGCTTGTGTAGAAGTTGTCAGTGTATAAAATATATCCTTTTCCAAGGAACTGGTGCATCAGGACGGCTGGAATTCTCTCAGTGGTAGGCATGTCTTTGTTAGGGTCATCATCTTTGAACATTCCCTTCCCGCAATATATAAGGAAATCAAGCGTAACTCCATCAGAGGTGCACAGTTCGTAGATCTTTATACCAAAGCGGGCCCGCTTTGTTTTTATATACTGCCGGAAATGCAGGCGACCTTTGAAGAGGACAAGTGATTCGTCAACAGACAGACACTGACCAGGGGTGTAAACACTTTTGCATCTTCTTTGAAGTAAGTCAATCAATGGTCTTATCTTATGCAACCTGTCTCTATTTTCATCATCTTTGTCGTACTCGGGATCTTCATTGTTGTTGAAGTGTAAAAAACGCTGGAGGAAGTAGAAGCGATCTCGTTTCATCATTTTGGCGAAAATAGGTGTATTCAAGTAGTCATCCTTTATCCAATACATTTTCACAGAAGGTTTATGTACCACCCCAAAAAGCAAAACAATAGCAAGAAATGTTCTCATTTCCGCTACAGTAACAGGGTCCCATGCTACGTCACGGGTGGCGAAGTATTGAGCAGCAAAGCGATTTGTCTCGGTGACTAACAAATCCCAGAACTCATTTGTGAGGTAGAGATTCAAAAAATCTAAGGGTTCATTTCCATTCATTCTAACATTTAGTCCCTCAGCTTCTGAAAATGGAAAATCTTTTAGATTTACAAATTCTCCTTCGGCAACTTCTTTCCAGTGTGCTATTGGGCGACGTTGATTCTGACGATTAGCTGCTAAGTTACGTGGTATTTGACCGGCCACTGCGGCGCCCCTCAGTCTGCCTCTCCCTATGGGTCCTATTCGTCCTCCGCGAATTCTGATTTCTCTAGCAGCAGCAACACGTCCACCTCGTGTCCTTACTCTTCCAGCATGCCTGCGTCCTCTTCTCGCAGCAGGAGCTCCGCGAAGTCTTGCTGGCGCTCTTCCAACACGGGGCCTCTTTGAAAGGTTAATCAGAAGTTCGTCTTCACTGTTAGGGCTACCAGCTTCAGTATCAGTATCATTGTTTTCAGAATGTCTTTCTTCTTCACCAGCAGCAGAAGTTTCCTCTTGTTCAAGAGGAACATCTGGTGGAGCTATGGTTACAGTCTGATTTTCTTCTGACTCCAGTACATCTTCAGTTTCATGAACATGGCTTTCAGGGATAAAAACAACTGCAGGTTCTTCTTCATACTCCCAATCACTATCCATATCACTTTCTTCATCTCCCAGAACTATATCATCATCAGGTTCGTCATTATCTCTTGTTACAATCTCTAAAATCTCATCCATGTTTTGATAATTTCTTCTTCTTGCGGCCATATTGAATGAGAACTTTTGAAAAGTGATTATTTTTGAAAGAAAAATGCTATGAACAAACGGTTTTTTTCCCCGATTCGGAAATTTATTCTAGTTTCGGAATATATTTCGCTTTCTAGTCTAGGAAAAGCCGTAGCGATTCGGTCGCCCGATTTTTTCATTGGCAGTCGGACTGCCAACGCGGAAATTTTAATGATTTCTATACGCAGTCACACTGCCAACGCGTACCGAAAGGGTTAAGAAGCATTGGAAATGATTATATATCTAACTCCTACAATACATTTATCGATAAAAACATTTTCATAGGATAGAAACAACAACAATGTCAAGTTTAACAGTTAAAATAACCAGATTCAGCAACAAGTCGTATCATACTGCGTCGAACAAGCACCAACAGATGATGTCAGATGTCCTTAGCGTAGCTGATAGTGGTGGAAACATCAATGTTGATATAAATCGTCTTCCATTCCCTTCCTCAAATTCATCAGTTACACAAACCACAACATCAAAATCCCTATCGTTTTCGGCTGATCAATTCCATTCAATGTTCGCTGGTGCAAACATTTCAAACTGCACATTTAATTTCGCACACTTTCCTGTTCAAAAGTGAACATTCAAATGCAAAAAAAATTAAAATAGAAAGACGTTTTACATGTTTATTCTTTTGGGACGTTCGAACACTGTTTTCATTGTAAAATGTATCCTTTTTTAGACGAAATTAAATCGAACTTTTGGTCACCTGTGCTTCTTCGACTGTTTAAAAAATGTTAAGGGGGGCGAAAAGCTCTTGTTTAATATCCTTTACTTTCATTATCCTTCCAAATTAAAATAAATAAAGTAAAATTAGATGGACAGTTAACAAATACAATAATAACCGATTACCCCGGGCTGTACCGAAAATATCGCCCTCAGTCATTGCACCGACCTCGCAAGCTCGGTCAGCACTTAGACTTCGGGCGATATTTTGCGGTACAGCCCGGGGTAATCGGTTATTATTGTATTAATATTAAATTATTCTAGAGCTGGGGTAATTACAAATCTGTAGAAGAAATATAATGTACAATCTGCTTGGTGAAATGTATGTACACAATTTGTTGTACACATTTCTCTGTGGTAGTTGGTTTTGAAAATAAATAAAAAGTATTAGCAGGCTAATAGAATAGGGATTCTAGTAATACAAACAAATTTGTGGCCAATTTGTTTGGAATGACGCACAATGAGTTTTGCACACTCAAATGCATGAAAATTTGACTGGTATTTTTGACTTGTAAACAAACATCTTTCCATATTTACCTGAATATCATCTAATTTTAGGAATGGATGCATTTCTTTCGCTTCTTTGGTATTTATTACCTCACAATCTGCCCCAAACTGCCTGTGCATGATTAAATAAAAATTGTTAAACACATGGTATTATACAATTAGAAGAAAAAATGAGAATATGTCAAATGGAACAGAATCACAAGTCATTATGAAATTCAATCCTTTATGGCAACCCAATTTAACCAAATTAACTAACTAACCAACCAACTATGACGGAACAGAACAAAACAGGAATAAAAATAATTTTTAGTTGGTTTATTACGAATTGCTAAAAAATTGGAATGTGATTCTTAGGCTAAAAAAATTATAGAATGAAGATAAAAACATTAGGAAGAAAAAAAAGTTTATAACTTCCAACAAATGTTTTTGAAATAGTTTTAAACAAAGTTCAGAAGTAAATTATGGCAGTCACACACAAAAAAATATTTGTCAGGAGGAGAAAAGAAAGAGAAAAAGTGTGATGTTCAGCAAAGCAATGAGTTCCTTTGAAGAAGTGGGATAGCTACACTCAATGTCTAGCCCCTTGCTGATTGGCTACAATTTGCTATTATGTAGGCACAAAAGAATAAAATAAATATGTTGGATGACTTCACAATCAATTTTAAAATTATTTTGTAATTTTCTTTCTCAGTAATGTCCAAAGGTACTTGAGTGGTTGGGGCAACTTACTTTTTGAGGTTTGAGAAAATCAAGGGAAATTTGAAAAGATAAAAGGAGTTCATGGAGAACTAACCAAAAAACCTACATGTTATTTTTGCACTCAAAACATTCTCACATATCACGAGAAACAACATATAGCATAAAAGATTTTACATTTTTCGAAAGTATTAAATTATAATCACTGGTGTGCGCAAAAAGCCTTTTTAGGCCTTCTCTAAACGTTCTTTTGAAATATCACATTTATTATTATTATTATTCAAACATAATTATACAGGGTAAAAACCTTTCAACGTACATAAACACTGCTATTAACAGACACCCTGTTAAAAACAATTAAACATAAATTTTAAATGTATTATTCAACATAATATGTGTGCACTTGTTCTACAAATAATTTGATTTGTTTTTATTGTGCTTTTAGTTCATATCCGTGCTAGTTTTATCGCTAAGATATGTCATGGCCCCACCTTAGTGGTACTCTATTGAACTTAAAAATCTTGAGACCCATTGCTCACAAAAAATAAAACATTTACACGGTTCATATTCACACTATAATGCACAATTTAAGCCCAGCTTGTTATCAATTGTTAGTTCTCCATTTAGAAGGCATGCCAATCACAGTGCAAAAAGTAATGAACACTTCAGCTTGCAATATTGACTTTGCTAAATAATTGTTGCCAAGTTTAAAAAACAAAATAAAAAATAGTCTTCTAGTTGGTCCTTTATTAGCAGTGCTATATTAGATGACTTGGGGTTCTGACATATTTCTTTGATTGTTGTTGCAAGGGTTATAATTAAAGTAAACAGTGAGTGCAAAAAATCTGGTGAATCATTGAAACCAACCAGCTTAAGGCTAGACTATATCTTAAACAACCAAAATAATGCAGACATAGAGTATGGTTGATTTAGGTAAGTAAAATCTGGCAAATAAAGAGAATTTTCCAGTGGTCAGATTCATGATTTTTAAAAAACTAAATGAACAAAAACAAAAAATGAACAGCATACCTTGTTTTAACACCAGTTCTATGTAAATATAAAGAACGATCACTTGTTTTTGCTATGCCCAAACTACCACACTTTTTAAAACCTAAAGTTTAACAAAAAAATAAGAATATTGTAACCTAAGAATCAAGTCAAACAGAGTTTTTGACACAAAAGCTAAATTAGTGGAAGAGGATGAGTTTTTATCATTTGTCTTGTGCATCTGGTCATATGCATGTACTAGTCAGAATTTAAAGCCGTTAAAAAGTAGCATATATTATATTATTAGAGCTAAACTGAAACTTTATTTTACCTATTCCATATTCTTTTTCAAATTTTTCATATAACTCTAACCCATATAGTGAATTTAGAGTTTCTTCTTGTGTAAAACGTACTGAGCCACACATTGCAGCTGAATGCCATGTAGTTCCACCACCAATACTACACATAAAAATTTTTACATCACACTCTACAAAAGATTATTTTGCATATAGACACACACCAAAAACTGTTGGTATATAGATATTTGATACAGACTCCATTGTACGGATAGTTTCTAATACATTTCCTTATCATGTAAGATAAAAAAATAATAATCCACAGTTAAAATGAAACACAAAGCAAATCAGAGGAAATAAAATTAACGAAAGAAATTAAAATTCAGAATGCTTTGGTACAAAAGACCAAAATAAACAGAAAGACCAATAAGGTTTTTTAAAATATTTTTTGCTTAAAATTTCTACAACGTTAAAAAAAACAGACTGAACAGTAAGTCCGGACACTAGTGCAGTGTGAGGTGATGTAATCAAGATCTGAGTGATTTAAAAGAAGAGGTCTAATAGCTAGAAACAAACCCAACTGTGCAAGCTTTTCACTGGACACAATCAACAGACAAAGTAAGCCTAATGAACACAGAAGAGCTGTACCTTAATCACCACAATTAACATTAGCAAAACTTGGTTCCTGAGTAATGACACAAAATTGAGTGAAAAAATAATGTATTTTAATTGGAACGAGTGGCTACAAGACATGCTGAATGCACTAGGCTGTTTAAATGTTGGAGAATGAGTAGAAATGCAAGTGCCTCCTTCAAATGTTTTGTTGTATGCACATCAAATACATGAGACAATTCAGATGCCCTAAGCTTTAGGACCTCCACATGACAATATGCTCTGAGTGTCAGGTGCATGATTTTTATCAAGGAATGACTATAGTTGAGGTGCACTTGTCAGCTGATTGCCTAAATGGCAGACAAATAAAGTCCAACATCCCCAGATTCTCAATATTAAATAAAGTAAAAGACACTTCTAAGTTTTCTTTTTTTTTTGGAAAGGACAGCAATGAAGGATACCTCGTTTGAGAATGACAAACAAAGTGTGATACTGGGAAAAAGGTGTCTTCCTGAATATTATGCATGTTTTGTACCAAACCATAGGAAGTGATGTTAACCCTATGGAAAACCATTGTGTTACCTCGAATTGCATATTGTCCAAAGCTGTGGTGTTCTACACTGCTGCTTCATTCAACAAATTGAATTGACTCAGTGGTGATTTACACACAAAATCAAAGGTAAATACATCTCTGACTACCGAGATGCACTCAGAAAATACAACTTATACACACTTCAAAGACGATGTAAATCATATAGAATTATCTATGTTTGGAAAATCAATGAAGGCTTGGTTAAACAGAATAGAAGTATCATTAACCCACGCCTGGGTAGGCACTGTTTATACCACCTTACAACGACACCTTCAACTTTTAGAAGCTGATAGCGTCCTCACTGCCGCTGCATGATCCAAAAGAAGCAAGAAAGTGTACAAAATTGTTTTGTTTTTGTCTAAAATTCCAGATGAACCCCTAATCATAGGGCTAACCGCAAATAGAAGGGCAGATTCAAACTCACTTTTACATATGGTTTGGTACGTTGAGAGATGAGACTGGTGTGTCCTTCTGTCCTTTTATAAGGTGGCATGCATGGTGAAAACAGTCATTTTGGATGATCATCTTCAAAGTATCAAAAGTAAGTATATAAGTATTATTAATAATACCAATAAATTCTAAAAACCCACCCAGCATTCTACTGCATGGAAAATATTGCATAAGGCTGAAGGAATTGTAATCAGTTAACTGTTATCTGCATTGAAGCTACCATGTGGGAAATTTTACTAAATACTACCTATATATACGCTTGTGAGACATGTCTACTTTGCTATATGCATGTATATATACAGGTCACGTATGCGGGGCCGGGAGTCTCAAATATAACAACGCTGTTTGGAAATTATTTTAAAAACACTACCCCTTGCATAACGTCTGTTGAGGCACACAGGTCAAAGAAGTTATTTTTTATGGCAGTGTCGATTATAATGTGATAATTGACGCTGTCAAAACTTCCTTTTTGCGTTCACCCTGCAAAGCCCATTTTCTCTGTTTATGTCTCGCTTGGCTAAGTAAATAACTAAATATGAAAGCCACAGCCCTTGAACTAATGCCCATAAAACATGTGCAACAGAAGGGGGTTATATTTGGTCAGTATTTTATCCAAATAGGAAAAAGAAATGCTGGTGCGGTGATGTGCAGGAAACATTCCAAAAGGCTTTATTAGATATTCTTTAGGTAATTTCCTCTGGTTTTTCTTTTTAGGATGAAAAGTAAGGACAATAATGAAACTTTTTTTTAAAATCTTTTTTCATGCAGTGGTAAATATACATGTGAGTGGCCGATGGTTAACTGAGGTAAAACTTTCTTCAGCCTAAAAGTTTAATATAAATAATAAATTATTATTTTAAAATAAAATAAAAATTACAAAATCTGGAATAAAAAAACAAGGTATTCATAAATTTACTCTAAAATAACTTTCTTTCTTTACCAGCATCTAAACAAATTATTTCGACAACCTACTTTCATCGATACAAACTAGTCACCACCTAACAATAGCTATAGTTTACCTTCCTTGTTCCAGAATCAAGATATCTTTCCATCCTAATTCACTTAAGTGATAAGCTACTGAACTTCCAATAACTCCCCCTCCTGCTATGATAATCTCAGCTTGTGATGGAGCTTTTGTTGAACGGACGTCTCTGGATAAACATCTGATAACCCTGGAAATATAGCAAGAATTCTTTTTGTAATATATTGTTTGCTGACTGACATAAGAAATCGTTGACCTGCATTTACCGTAAAAGTTGTTTTGATGACCAGCATTGATCTGAACATGCAACATGAGTTCCCCTCCCCTGAACGCAGGGAACACGCTAAGCGAAAACCCGGCAACCATTTAGCGCCGAGCGCAATTAGATCCGCGAGAAAGGGGCGGGTTAAACAGATGCTAATCAACAAGGACATTCACACTTTAATAATTTCTAGGGCGACCCAGTCGAAAGTTCACACCATGACCCTTTCTTGAACGCTCTATCACAACGCTACTTACTACCCTTAATCTCTCCTTGTTGTTGTTCAACATGCACAACTTTAACAGAAAAGAACTGTCTAGATATAAAAAAAATTATAGGCCATGTGGACGAGGTTGATAAAAAATTTCGCACAACTTTAACAGAAAAGAACTGTCTAGATATAAAAAAAATTATAGGCCATGTGGACAAGGTTGATAAAAAATTTCGCAAGTTGAGCGCAAACGTTTAACCACTCGACGCTGTAGCACCATGAACGCTTTAGTAGGATGGTGGTCTGGCTGATTGAACGGAACTTATTTCCTGTCCTCAACAAAATTTGGTAGAGCGAATAAATGCTAAAAATAGTGTTAATAAAATATTCTATATTGGCGACCTTAATACCGTTTTAGGCAAAATTGGTCTAAAAATTAACAATACTAAATGCTAAATATCAAAATTTTTGTCATAAAGTTTCTAGCCAAAACAAAGCCGTAACCTAGTGGTTATATCTCTCATACTTTGTGCGGGAGACCGGGGTTCGATTCCCCTTGGCGGCGATTCAACATGGGCGAGTGAATGTTACCATAGCCCCGGGTTAACCCAAGCCATGTGAGGGAAATTGGGGAGATGGCAACATGTGGGCCGTTGGATGTTGCAGTGAGTTGTATGGTAGAGCGTGGACCCTAATTGGGTCTGCGTAGCTCAAAATGCATCCTCGTCCCCAGGGTTAGGCAAAAAACCCTGGGGACGAGGTTGGCTCAAAATGGTCATTAAATACTCTAGGATGCCCATCTAAGCCATGGCTCCTCCTGGAAATAATAGACAGGGTACATCCCTCGCTTTAAAATTTGAGATTTGATTTAATTCATTACCTTCTGGTAAAAACTGAGACGGGGATAAAACGTAATTACCACTGACACCAATTATTTCGGTTTTGGACTTATTTCTTCGTTATCTTTTAATTTAACAAAACAATAATACAATAACATTTACAGCAGAAAAAAGAAAGAGAAAAAGAGAAAACATTCTATCAGATAATATATACAAAGATGGAATAATTCACTCAGAAGAGTATGTAGAACCAACCTTGTTACGGTAGGAAGTTGATAGTGCCATATGTTTTTGGCGTATGCTTGAAACATCCTCTTCACCTGTAAAAAGACATATAATATGAACAACAACAAAAGCCCTACACACTAACACACACTTTTCTTAAACTCTGGTCTGTATCTCTTAAGGGTAGCTTTCACTGCTATATTGTACACAATTAATTGTACAAAATTGTATATTCTTATCCTTTTTTGCATATAATTGTACAGAATCATTACTAAATTATAACTGAGAAAATTGAGGAAATTGAGGAAATTGAGGAAATTGACGGAAGAAGTCAAAAGTTTTAAAGACAAAATTGATCTAGTAAAAAAAACAAAAGGAATTGAAAATAACGATTGGAAAGTTTAAAACGAGTATCCAGTTTACACAAGGGTTAATGGATGATAAAATGAAGGACCTGGATAAAGAGGTAGATGAAAAGATGAAGAAAATTAAAGAAATAAACGAATACTGGAAAAAACAGGTAGGATTAAAAGAAAAACTACGAACACTAGAAGACGAAACAATCTTCGTATAGATGGGATTAAGGAGACAGCAGAAGAAAATAGAAGAAAATATACAGAAATTACTAATTAATCGACTGAACATTACAAAATCACATATATATTGGAAGAATGAGACCATACAACACATCGCATATTTAAATTATTAAACTACACAGACAAACTATTAATATTAAAAAATTCTAACAAGGTTAAGAGACACGAACATTTATATTAATGAGAATTTTTCGGATGCAACAAACAAAATCAAAAAGGAATTGCAGGTATAAATGAAAAAGGACAGGGGAAATGAAATATAATGGCAAATTATTTATGAAAAGAAAAACACAGGTGACCACTAACTCTCTATTTTATTTTTATTTTAACATAATATAGCCACTTAACGTAAAAATGGATGATAACGCATCTTTTAGTTACTTTCTTTTTTTTAAGCTAAAAAAAACAATAATTAAAAGATGCTAAAAGATTAACACTTAAAACACTCAACTCTGTTCAGTACAAAATATAAGTAAATATAAAAAAGCTGTCTCAACCTCGTCGCCAGGGCTATTTTTCTCTTTCTCCAAATCTCAGAAAAAACAGCCCTTGGCACCAGGTTGAAGGTGTCCGTGTCTGTCAGTGTACGAACTGATTGAGTGAAGCAATCTTGCTATTATTTTTTATCTCATATGAAAAATCCTTGGGGACGAGGGTGCTGAAGGGGTTTAATGATCTTAACGCCTTCTACTTGCTCCTGCATCTTTATTGTAAATATTTTTTTTCAGGGCCGAAACATTTTTAGCATTTTTTGCAACCTTGTTCCCAGGGCATTTTACCTTGGTGATGAAGGCCACTCCGTAATAACGGCTTAGGGGCCACAAGACCCTGAGGACGAGGTTGCGTTTTTTGGTCATTTTCGTGAAAGTTTACGCCTTTGGACATTATAAATCAGCAAAACGCATCGACCTAGACCAATACAGGTTATCATTTTTATAAAATTTGATTAAAGATCTTTCCAAATTAAGATTAAAATTTTTTTTTTTTTGATTGTGATGATTATCCAAATTACCAGGGTATATTTGTCAAAAAATGTCCGTATTTTAAAACATAATATCTTCAAAAATACATAAGCTAAGATCTTCAAACTTTGACTACACATTAATAACAGTTATAAAATGCATTTGTCATAGGATTTTTTTATTAGTCTCACTTATTCAAAAATTATCTGAATTTACGTAAAATATCTATTTTCAGACCATATTTTCTACACGTTTGCCTCGATAACTCTATAACAAAAACCTTAGAATAAAAAATCCTATATGACAAATGAATTATACATTTATCATCAACACATCCTAAAAATATCATTCCATCATCTTCAGTTAAACTGGAAATATCATGTTTTGAAATTACGCAACTTATGCAAAAGTGCCAATTAGAGAAAATCACGTTCAAAGTTTTCAAATACATAAATATAACATGAATGTTTAAAATTAGCCATTAAAATCCTCCTGCAACATAAGAATCAACTTTTTCAGTTTCTTTCTCTTTATCTAGGTATCCCTTTTTAATGGTTCTTAGTCTTTTTCTTTGTCTTTTTACTCTTTCCGTGGACTTCCTCTTCATTTGTTGAACACAACAACATTTGTTGGGTAGAAAAAGTAATAGATGTTATGCGTGTTAATAGTCGTATTATAGTGATAAAGTTTTTGATAGGTAATAGGATTGTCACTTTTCTGTCAGTTTATGCTCCACAGTGTGGACTCAGTGAGGAAGATAAAGATAAGTTTTATGATGAGTTAATAGCAGTCACATCAAAGTTTGGAGACACTGAACTTGTCATGGTGGGCGGCGACTTTAATGGTCATGTTGGGAAGTCATCTGAAGGTTATAGAGGTGTGCATGGAGGCTATGGATTTGGGAGCAGAAATAAGGAAGGGGAGAGATTGCTTGAGTTTGGAATGGCAACGGACATGGTGGTTTGCAACACATCATTCAGTAAGAGACCGAGTAGGCTGATAACATATGAGTCAGGTGGTTGTAAGACACAGATAGATTACTTCCTGGTTAGAAAGTCAGACAAGAAAGTGGTGAAGGACGTGAAAGTTATATCGGGGGAAGAGTGTGTTTCCCGGCATAGGTTGCTGGTTTGTGATATTATCTTGAAGAGTGTTAAAGAAGCCAAGGGAAAGTACAGGCCCCGTCGAAAAGTCTGGAAGCTGAAGGAAGAGATTGTAGCAAGACAATTTAGTGCAAAAGTTCAGCAGTTAGCCCACAATGGTCAATGTGATAGTGACAATGTTGAAAGTACTTGGACTACTTTGAATAATTGTCTTCTAGAAGCTTCTGATGATACCTGTGGGTGGACGAAAGGACCAGCTAGACATAGACAGACCTGGTGGTGGAATAATGAGGTTGACCAGTGTATAAAGGAAAAGAGGAAACTTTGGAAAGAGTGGAAGTCATGTGGTAGTAAAAATATTTACTTAGAAGCTAAGCGTCGTGCTCGTACAGCAGTGTATAAGGCAAAATCAGAAGCAGAGAGAAACAGATTTGCAGATGTGTTAAGAAGGGAAGACCAGCGCAATGAGGTATTCAAGATAGCAAAGCAAATGAAGAAGACTAATCAAGATGTTGTAGGTGAGAAGTGTATACGTAATGATGAAGGTGTTTTGGCTAGCACAGAGGAGGAGAAAAGGGTAGCTTGGAAGAATTATTATCAGAGGTTGCTTAACACTGAGTTTGATTGGGATGAGGATAATTTGTCTGATGATGATGTTGTAGAAGGGCCAGCTATGCAGATCAAGACAGAATGGGTAGTGGAGGCTATTAGGAAATTGAAGATTGGCAAGGCTGCAGGAGTATCAGGTATTGTTGCAGAGATGGTAAAAGCATCTGGATATATTGGAGTTGAGCTTATTACAAGTCTTGCTAACCAGATTATAAAGGATGGTGCTATTCCGAGTGAGTGGCAGTCGAGTGTAATAGTGAATTGTTTCAAGGGCAAGGGTGATGCATTAGAAAGGGGTAACTATAGAGGTTTGAAGTTGGTTGATCAAGTAATGAAAAGTTATTGAAAGAGTGATTGATAAGTTACTTAGAGAAAGGATTGATATAGATAAGATGCAATTTGGTTTTGTTCCAGGGCGTGGCACTACAGATGCAATATTTTTACTCAGACAGCTTCAGGAAAAGTATTTAGGAAAGAGAAAGAATCTCTATTTTGCCTTTGTAGATTTAGAGAAAGCTTTTGATAGAGTGCCACGTAAAGTTATTTGGTGGGCTATGAGAAAATTAGGTGTGGATGAGTGGCTAGTTACGATGGTACAGTCTATGTACAGCAATGCTATAAGTCGTGTCAGGATTAACGATTCACTTAGTGATGAATTTAGTGTAAATGTTGGTGTACATCAGGGTTCTGTACTTAGTCCTTTGTTGTTTGTTCTAGTCTTAGAAGCGCTGTCGATGGAGTTCAGAACAGGTTGTCCATGGGAGTTATTGTATGCAGATGATTTGGTTCTCATAGCAGAGTCGATGGAAGAATTAGTTGAAAAGTTTGAGAAGTGGAAGAAAGGACTAGAAGAGAAAGGGCTAAAGGTAAACACAGCAAAGTCTAAAGTCATGATTAGTAGCATTGCAGCCAAGTGTGACCTTGTAGTTGGAAAGTGGCCTTGTGGAGTTTGCAGGAAAGGGGTTGGTAGTAACTCAATTTTTTGTCAGACTTGCAAGCATTGGGTACATAAGAAGTGCAGTAGTATTAGTGGAAGGTTAAGAGCTGACATTCAGTTTGTATGCAAGCGTTGCAAAGGTGAGATTATAGAGAATGAAGTATTTCCAGCTTTAATGATGTACAACAGTGGCTCGTTAGAGATAGTTGAGAACTTCTGTTACTTAGGTGATATGTTGGGCAGTGAAGGGGGTGTTGGAAGAAGTGTTACTTGCAGGATAGGTTCTGCTTGGAAAAAGTTCAGAGAGTTACTTCCTTTGTTGACTAGCAGAGTCCTGTCAATTGAGGTAAAAGGTAGGTTGTATGAGGCCTGTGTAAGAAGTGTTATGTTGTACGGTAGTGAGACATGGGCAGTGAAGCAGGAAGATCTTGACCGTTTAGAAAGGAATGATATGAGAATGGTTAGGTGGATGTGTAACGCCAGTCTGAGAGACAGAAAGAGTTCAGATGAGCTAAGAAGCAGGCTAAGTCTCCGTAGAATTAAAGATGTTATCCAGATAAGAAGATTGAATTGGCTGGGGCACTTGGAAAGAATGGAGGAGGATAATTGGGTAAGAAAGTGTAGAGACTTGATAGTTCCTGGGGCAAAGCCCAGAGGCAGACCAAGAAAGACTTGGCAGGAGGTTATAAGGACAGACTTGATACAGAGGAAGTTGAGTTTAGATCTAACACAGTCTAGATCAGATTGGAAGAGGGTCATTAATATACCCCGTCCAACCCATGCTAGCATGGAAAACGGACGTCAAGCCGAGAATGATGATGATGATGAATATAGCGCGCTATTCGTGGTGGCTTTGATTTTGATACTATTCGCGCCCCTTTCAACTTTTCGTTACCACCATGACAGTACGCGGCCCATACCAAATCACACATTTCTACGAATGTGTGAAATAATATTTTTGGTGGCGAAATTTTCTTCCCCTAAAGTGTAACTACTACAACTTTTGCACTAAAATTTTGCATATTTTGTACAAAGTCCATTAAATCTTACATTTTACACAAAAATCTATTTTTTAAATAACTTACTTCAAAGGAATATATCCACAAAAATATACAGATTAAATATCGACTTCGTCCATAGAGACCTAGCTGTGTATCTAGCGTCCCAGGCTCTCAGTACGTCTAAACATCTACAGTATTGATATTAGACTTAAAAGAGCCAATCACAATGCATATTAGCCTAGTTAACTAAGCTTTCTTCTGCGAGTTGATAAAATGAGTTTCTCTCAAACAAAAGCTTAGACGCGAACGAATCACTCAGCGGAAACCCCGAGTTTAAATTGGACAATGTGACTAATCGCTTCGGAGGCCATTTTAATTTATCTGTGAGTTGTTTACCAAGCTTGGCCAGAGTGAAACCACTCGCTGGAATATTCGGATGAAAAGGGCTTTCCCCGACATGGACCACGTGAGCAAAGAACAATAGAATTAGCCAATCAAAAAGCGCGGCCAGATTTTGGCCGCAGAAAAATCGTTTGAGACCCGGCGTAATTTTTCCCACCTTAACTACTCCGATTTCCCGGTGGTAAGAAAAATTACGCTGGGTCTCCTGGCTAAATGCATATTCGTTTTGAACAAACAAACATTGTTGATGAAAGAGATATGGACTAAAAATAAACAAAGAAACAAATAAACAAATTCTGTCCCTATGAACGTTTCATATTTCATGTAAGGTCAAAGTATAAGTCTGCTCCATGACACCTCCACTGGGAAATCTAGTTGGTTGAATTTTTCCATTTCTATATGCACTGCATATTAACTCGTTTTAATCCAATTTTTTCTAAAGAGTATGAGTTACTAAGTCAATCAATAACTTTGTTAACTAACGGTTTCACCCGGGGAGTGTAATGTTACATGACTAGATAGATGTATACGGGGGAGTTCTATACCACACTCGCGCGGTCGGTATCTTAAAAACGTATCAAACTTTCAGTATGATACGAGTTTTGTCAGTCTAATACTACTTCTCCAAGACTTACAGTCCAGTACTTTTGTGAAGAAAGGAAATCATATCGCGAATTAATTTTTTTCTCGTGAGCAAAGAAACCAAATACGTTAGTCTGGGCGCAGAGAGCCAAAAATTATTAATAACAACCCGGACAAATTGAGACTATTAAAAATGGAAATTATATTGGTATGGGATATGAAATCACTTTACTGGCCTTTGTGAGATTTCTTGTGGCGCCAATCCAGGGCGTTTATAGGTTTTGATGACGTCACTCAGTAGGAAAAAAATTAATGATATTAATTTTCCAAAACAATCTGATTTTTTAAAAAATGATGTAAAAAGAAACAAAAAATGTATAAACACTATATATTTAAATTCAAGTGTTGGCTGCTCTGTCCAGTCGTTTGAAATGTTCGTGACGTCACGATCTTCTGAGGTCGTAACTGTATAGTGTGCCGTTCGATGCAATTCTAAGCTTTACAAAACTATATCTTTTTATGCTATTCCTGACCAATAGGAACCGTTGAATTTTTCACTGCGTACGAAGTTAAAGATATAAAGATTTTTATACACTTGCAGTATATAAATTCTTAAGAACAGAAAACAATTAATAAAAGTGTTTCAAAACCAGTCAGTAAATCAATTTACATTTCGCCTTCTTTCTCAGATTCGTCTTCTGAGTCACTCGAGGACTCTGAAGAAATAGACAATCCTTCCAAACTTTTGCTATTTTTACAGCCTTCGACACATCCACAAAGAATTAAGACCGTGCGATTTGCATATGCACTGGTTGGTGCGACACAGTGATCTTCGACAGTCACAAGAGATAAGATCTAAGATATCTTCTGGTGCTGCTCTTCTTAACATCCACTGAATTATTAAAACCCCATCTTGCGAAATCCAACCATGTGGCACCTGTGGGAATTGCTGAAGTGATTTCTTGATAACAGCTGTTGCGTACGTAACTCTTTTACAGTGACACAACAGAGCGTTACGTGTTGGTGGAAGTTCTGGTGTTTTGTTCTTACTGCAAAACTTTTTGTAACGAGCTTCGCTGGTGTTGTTGCAGTTAATGCCATACAGTTGACACACAAACGTTTCAAGTGTTGGAAACAGTGTTGCATCAAACGTAAATGTGCCTCCGATTCTTCAAAACACGCTTTGAAACTCCATAGATTTTTTAAGGAT
This sequence comes from Hydractinia echinata, assembly GCA_030067915.1. NCBI lineage: Eukaryota > Metazoa > Cnidaria > Hydrozoa > Anthoathecata > Hydractiniidae > Hydractinia > Hydractinia echinata. Next base: position 4,321,426 of record JASGCC010000001.1, read on the forward strand.
GTTGAAAACTTTTACCTTTCCAATACCGTGAAACGCACTGGTGCAGTCGTTCCCGGTAAATGTATGCAGTGCAGGAAGTGCTCGGCAAAGATTGCATCCAAGTTGCCGAACGATATCTGATACGTTTAATAACCTCCTGCGGTCGCCTAAACCAATCTGAATATACATTTTTGTGATTATTTCTTCTTCGAAGTACAATGCATATATTGCAATGTCACTGTCAACGGTGGATATGCAAGCAGAATGACCTCCGTTTACATGGACGTGCTGTGCGCATAAGAAGATCTTTTTATCTGCCTCTTCCTGATTTGTTTGCAGTGATTCCTCTTCCGAACAAATGTTAATTCCGTTTGAACAAGTTAGCTTGCAAAACTTTGAAGCGGAATTTACATACAGAGAGCAGATTGCGCAGAAAAATATTTAGCGAAGCGAGTTTCATGTGACCAATCCTGTAGAAGGAACTCAACAAGTTCGCTTTTGTTTAAATCCGTTCCCATAAACTTTGCCCACTGCCTTGGTCGATGCTGCTCACGTCTTTCAATCCTAACCCGCAGGGTTCCTGACGCATCTCTTCTGTCTCTTTCAAACGATTTGATTGAATTTTGATTATATTGGTCAAGCTATACGTCGGTAAGCTTTCGTCGGTAAGCTACGTCGGTGGGAGCTTCAGAGGTTCACAAGTGATTCTCGATATTCGAAAGGCCCTCCCCCCACGTATAATCGTTGAACACAATCTGCATCGAAGGTCCAAGGTCTTTGGGGCGTGATGATATTGTGTTTACGAGAATGCAGTTCTCCATGGTTAATTGACATTGTGCAAGAGTATGACTTGAGCTAGTATAGGGAGTCAGTATACCCAGACTTTTCCAAAAAACACGGTCAAACTCTCATAAAAATAACATACAGAAAAACGTTTGTGACGTCACAGATGTTCATCACGCGTCATCGCGACAAAACTACGCACGCGCGCACGGTCAAACACAACAAATTCCCCCTCATCCAACGCAAGTCCTCGTTATGCCTCAAATGAGTAAATCCCCCACAAAATCCGCTAATAATCAGCAAAAAATCAACGCATGCGCAGTAATAAGCAACTACGATTGACCGTCTCGAAATTTCACAATTTTGTAAAAAATCTGTATATAAGAAAAGGATGAGTTGGTTCAAGAAGACAATCAGCAAACTATATAGCACCGTGTCGGCACCAGTGGCGCAACTCGCGACGCTCTTGCCGATCGACTACAGAGTGTGCGGGATACTGTTGCCTTCTACTACAACAAGGCAAGGGGAAAAAATTCGAGAGGTACAACGCTTCACGACGAGGTCGAACAGGAAGCACAGGCAGACTACTTCGACACAGAGAATATACAGGACAACTACACAGGTATTGAAGACATTAAACATATGTTTCCACGAAAAAATAAGGAAAGCCGAGGTATTGAAGATATCCAATAAATATTTGACGAAAACGACATGAATATGTTGAAAGATGGAAATATAACCAAAACATGGCAGTTCAACATATGAAGGGAAAATCGTTTTTGATCACGTACAGATCAAGGTGATAAGCACGCGTGAACCTCTTCTGGGATGCGCCCTCTCTCGGATTGGTTGCGAAACATGAGGTGCATCTACGCTATGGATGGGAAAATAGAACGATCGGACAACTTATGCTTTTGGAGATGCCTAGCTGTAAGAGATAGGGTTAACGTAGTACGAGGAAAAGAGTTTTTAACGAGCCCGAAAATACTACGAGAACCCTAAGCTAAAACGTAAGGACGTGCGCCCCACAAAGCTGGTGGATCTTGAGGGAGTTGCGAAAAAAATTCAAGATCACCACAGAGTATTTGAGCCCAAGACAAACTCTGAAACAACACCATGGCGACTCGTCTATGGGCAAAAGCAGTACAAAAAGGGGTTAGACACTACCAATCTTGGTATGCTGGACGGGCACTGTTTCTATATCATAGATTTAGACAGGCTGACCAAACACTGGGAATGCGAGGTATGCGGCCACGTGTTTAACAAAGTCTGCAACCTATCACGGCATAAGAAGAATGAATGCGAGGGTGTCAAGACGACGATTATCTGCGGGGGTGGGAAGGTGAAACGTATGCCAAGCAAGGCGGAGAAGGTCTTTTACGATGAAAGCTTCAGCTACGATGCATCCCGATGGATCGAATACATATCGAAGCAAACCGGAAGGCATATTCATCACGCGCTATGTGGGCACGGAGGAGGACGCGTTATCCGCGATGGTAAAGGAAAGGAGTGGAAAGTTGATGGCTATGAACCTATCACAAAGACCGTCTATGAATACAACGGTTGTAAATGGCACGGATGTCCATGTCGGCCCGAGAGAACCAACGCGGACAAGAATCGTTACAGTGCAACCCTTTCTAAGGAAAATATAATACACGAACAGGGTTACAACCTCGTCACAGCCTGGGAATGTGGAAAAACCACCCAAAATCAAGAGGTACTTTACGAAGGAATTTAGGCCCTATCCTCACCATATCGTGTTTGATTTGAAGCCCTCTTACTACCTTTGAATTACCAGTAAACCCCCGATCTGACATATCTTTCAAGACATATCCCTGTAAGCATGGCTATTGCCGATAGCTTAAATAACCACCCGACGTTCCTTGAGAACGAGGATCCCAAGGTCTTAGTTAAACAGTTTGTGGAGCAGCTGGAAAGGAGGCATGCCCTCATCGTGGAAGAAGTCGAGAGAATCTACCCGAAACCCGACGATTTCGATATGCTATCCAAATAGAACCAGGAGGCGTGGAACGAGTGGGTAAATCAAGTCGCTGTAATAGGTTTTAACAGTGGCAAGTACGACATCAACCTGATCAAGCGGTATTTTGTCGAGGAAGTCGCGCAGGGCGATAAGATCAAGGTAGCGAAGAAAGATAACAACTACATATTCCTCACAACCTCGAGGTTTAAATTTCTCGACATTAAGAATTTCCTTGCTCCTGGCATGAGCTACGATAGTTGGTGTAAATCCTTAGAATGTAAACTCGAAAAGCTTGTGTTTCCATACGAATGGTTAACGAGCCACGGCAAGTTGGACCATGTCGGCCCTGTCGCGCACGAGGACTTCTATACCCGGCTAAGTGGGAAAAACACGCTATCTCGCGAAGAGTACGAAACATTCCGCGCTGAGTTTTACGGGCGGGGGTGCGTCACCATGATGGACTGGCTGCGCGAGTATAATATAGCCGATGTTGAACCTTTCATTGAAGCTGTGGCCAAGACGAGGTCCCAGTATTACGACGACGAGATAGACATTTTGAAGGACGCGGTAAGTATCCCGGGTGTATCTCTCCGCTACGTCCTGAACAAGTCTCTACGGCTGAACCCCAAATTGGAGCTATACGCCCCGGGAGACCCCTGCAGGCACAAGTGCGACGACTCTTGCTACAAGAAAGGTTGTAAGAGATGTAAAGAGGTACAGAAGGACTGTGAAAAATGTACGAGGAATGAGGCCTACGAGCTCTTGCGAACAGGGATGGTCGGTGGGCCCGCGATCGTCTTCTGTAGGTACCACGAAAGAGACGTGACAGGTATCAGATCTCACGTATACAAGGAACCCCACACTTGTAAGACCATATTAGGTTACGATGCAAACATGCTGTACCCGAGTACCCTAATGCAGGATTTTCCTTGTGGGAAGGAACAGCTGATCAAGGTGGCTACGCCAAAATCAGAAAACAATATCGAGCTATTAACGCGATGTGTGCTAGATGAATCGCTCTTTGGTTTTGCACAAGTTGATATGGAAGTACCTGAAGATCTCCGTAGCATATTCAGCGAAATGGCCCCACTATTTCTCGTTAACGAAATACCTGACGATCAAATCCCAGAGCACATGCACGATTACTTGAAAACTACGGGTCGTAAACGTGTTCCAGGTACGCGTAAGCTTCTGGGGTTGTTAAAAGCTGAAAAAATCCTACTGTATACTCCCTTACTAAAATGGTACCTTGACCAGGGCCTAAAGGTGACTGCTTTTCACCAGTTTCTCAAGTACACTCGAGGTAAGCCATTTGCATGGTTTCCAGAAGAGATTGCTGATGCACGACGACAAGCTGATTAGTATTGCGGGAGATACCGCAAAGTTGAAAGGCAATTTCTTTTATGGGAAAATGATTGAGGATTTGGCGAGACACGCAAACACCACGTTCACACGCAATGAAAAGGAGGTTGAGGCAGCCCTGCGAAGCCCATACCTTGAAGATCTCGAAGAGATTGGAGATGCGTACGAGCTTAGAAATACTTAGATAGTGCCTATTTTGCCATCCCTGGGGAAGAATTACGGGATGTCGTTCGCCGCGAACTGCTTGACGCTTACAATGAGGATTTGAAAAACTGGCTCGTCACTGATAAGTACTCAAGTCGTGAGGGAGGGATATTCAAGCCAGAATTCATAGGGTTTCGGATGGTTGCCCTGACGGCCAAGTGCTACTTTGTGGAAGGTAAAAAGGGTACAAAATACTCTTGTAAGGGCATGTCGAAGAGACAAAATGCCTTGACTTGGTCAAGGTACATGAGTGCGCTGAGGGGTGGTCTAGACCTAGCCAAAAACGTGGGTTTTCGGGTGCACAACCAGGGTATGATTACCTATGAACAAAACAAGCTCGGTCTCTCTGCGTTTTACGACAAAAGAGTTGTACATTGTCAATGAAACCGATATTTCTTTCATTACATAAGTTTTGTAAACAACCGCTTGCAAAACTTATGTAATGAAAGAAATATCGGTTTCATTGACAATAGCAATATTAACCCTAAAGAACATTTGAACCGCAGTCGACTGCACTTAAACATAAAAGGAACGTTATTACTGTCTCAAAATTTTCAACAAGTTATAGAAGATTGACTTCATTGCGACATAAAAAATCTTTCAATAAGTGATGGCTCGGATTCGTGTAACTTATCTAATTACGTTAAAATTTTACGACAAAAAAATTTGAATAACATAATAATTGGTCATTTGAATATTAATTCGCTACGAAATAAATTTGAAGCCATTGTCCATATGTTTGAAGAAAATATAGATGTCTTACTGCTAACTGAAACAAAAATCGATGTTTCTTTTACCGATGCCCAATTTTATATGAAGGACTATGTTATATTAAGAAAAGACAGAAATGCTCACGGCGGCGGTATTTTATTTTATGTGAATCAAGAATTATCTTTTAAACTACTTAATAGTTATATATTTCCAAGTGATATTGAAGTCATGTGTCTCGAAATTAACTTGAGGAAAAGAAAAATACTTGTCATCGGATGCTACAAACCACCTAATCTAGATAATCGCTATTTCCTTACTCAAATCGGAAATGCTCTAAATGTGTATCTTAGTGCTTACGATCATTTTTTTGTTATGGGTGATTTTAACATGGAAGTTACTAATACGACGCTTGATGAATTTATGACTTTATACGACTTGAAAAGTTTAATAAAATCGCCAACTTGTTTCAAATCTGCGACTTTACCTACCTGTATCGACTTAATTCTAACAAATCAACAAATGTGTTTTAAAAATAGCTCGACCATCGAAACAGGGATATCTGACTGGCATGTATTTGCGTGTACTGTGATGAAATTATCTGTTGTCAAATGTGATGCTCATGTTAAATATTACCGTAATTTAAAGAAAATTAATCTAATGGAGTTTAAAAAGACTTTGGAATCTAACTTGTGTATTCATTGTTCAGAAAATCATGATTACAATTCATTACATCTATGCCTAATAAACACATTAGACTCCTTTGCCCCACTAAAGAAAAAGTATTTGCGACTTAACCATGCACCGTTTATAACCAAGGAATTAAGAAAGGCGATCATGCAAAGATCAAAGTTACGTCACAAATACAATAAAAACCCATCTCCTGAGAGTTGGCTAAAATTCACAAGACAAAGGAACTACTCTTTAAATCTACTACGTTCTATAAAACGCAAATATTATGAAAATTTAGATACGTTTAACATAGCTGATAGCAAAAAATTCTGGAAGTCAACGAAACCCTTATTTTCAAATGTATCTCATCACTCGAATAAGATAACTCTGATTGAAAATGAAGAAATCGTCAAAAAGAATAAAGATGTCTGTGAAGTATTCAATCACTATTTTGCAGATATTACATCCTCACTACCCACTAAAGAAAATGCAAACGAAGCGAATATCAACTCTGTAGAAGATGCAATAAAAGCACACGAAAATCACCTGAGCGTAATCGAAATTTGGAAACGTGTAGAAGTCACAGAAATGTTTCAATTCAAGCCTGTTTCTCAAAATGATGTGAATGAAATAATACGTAATATGGACTCGAAAAAGTCTTCTCCTGTTAATGATTTTCCTCTTTATTTACTTAAATTATGCATTGATATAATAACGCCCTATCTCACTTTTATTATAAATTTTTGTTTTGAAAATTGTATTTTTCCTGATGAGCTGAAACTAGCTGAGGTTATACCTATTTACAAAAAAGGGGATCGCAATGACAAGCAAAATTATCGACCTGTAAGCTTACTCTATAATCTATCAAAGGTTTTTGAAAGGCTTGTTCTCAAACAGGTAAATAACTTTATGGCTAATAAACTGAGTCCATGTCTATCAGGATTCAGAAAAGGTTACAATACCCAGTATGCACTTGTAAGAATGATTGAGAAATGGAAGTGTACACTAGACAATAAGGGTGTTGTTGGGGCAGTTCTAATGGACCTTTCAAAGGCCTTTGATACGATTAATCATAGCCTACTTATTGCAAAGCTTCATGCCTATGGTTTTGCTAAAAGTGCTTTGCATTTCATTTATTCTTATCTTAGCAACCGTTTTCAACGAACCAGAATAAACTCTGTTGTTAGTACTTGGCGTCATCTTCTTGTTGGAGTTCCTCAAGGATCTATTCTAAGTCCTCCATTTTTTAATATCTCTATCAATGATTTATTTTGGTTCGTCTCACTCTACAAATTTGTAATTTTGCTGACGATAATACTTTATATGCTTGCGGCAATACCCTAGATAAAGTTAAATCAATTTTACTCACAGATTTATCTATATTACATAATTGGTTTAATGAGAACTTTCTTTTCGTAAATTTAAATAAATATCAATATATTACGATGGGAAGTATCGACAATTTTATTTCTTTTGAAGGTCAGACTATTAAGTGGAGTTCGACAGTTGAATTGCTCGGTATTACGATTGATACAAAACTAAAATTTGCCGCACACATTAGAAACATTTGTTCTAAAGCCAGTAGGAAGCTTAACGTTCTTCAGAGAATTTCTTCGTATATTTCTCCACAAAAGAGGAAACTTCTTTTTAATACCTTTATTCTTTCTCAGTTCTCCTATTGTCCTTTGGTATGGATGTTTTGTGGATGCGTAGCTAATAATCGTATCAATCGTATACATGAACGTTGTCTACGCATAATTAATAATGATAGCATATCTAGTTTTGAGGGTCTTCTTAGTTTATCAAATAGTAGTTCCATCCACGTTATTAACTTAAGAAGTCTTATGAAAGAATTATATAAATTTTTAAACGGAATGTCGTCTAGTTATATGTCTGAATTTTTTTGCATTAGAGAAAATAATTATAACTTACGTAATTTTAATCTGGTAAAGCGCTCGACTTACCGCACTCTATCGTATGGTTTAAATAGTCTTGCTAATCGGACAGAAATTGTATGGTTATCTGTCCCATCTTCCGTCAAAAACTCTCCTTCGCTTTGCAGTTTTCGTCGTTCCATACGGTCTTGGAAGGGTACTGATTGCTCATGCAAAATATGTAACCCAGTGCTAAGATTTTGTTGAACATTATTATGCGATTTTTTTTATTTTATTTTATTTTTTTTTATTTTATTTTTTTATTTTTTAGTCGATTTAAATTAGTTTTTTTTTAACTACTGTAAAATTGACTTTAAATAAGGAAATAAATGTACATGACGACGGGATACATACCTCCCCACTTGCTTTTTAAGCCAAGGTCATCGATATATCTCCAAGTAGAGTGTCAAACACACTTTCAATAAATAGAAGTGTGTTTGTATATCGCGGTAATTCTACCCTATGTGATAGTAGTACTATTTTTTCTAAAATTTCAACGTACAATAAAGAGAATGAGTCAGCTCACACAAATGTTTGACCCCGCGGAATTTGAACATGTTAAAAAACCTACGGACAAGCGCCAAGTTTTAAAGGAGGCTTTGCGCAAGGGCAAGGGACATCTATTACCGAAGAAATGTACAGAAGGCTTTGTCGACAAGGCTTCTGATGAGGCCATCGAAAAGGTACATGCCGAGTACGTTCAACGAGAGCTCCAAGAGAAGGGAGAAAAAACGGCCAAGGCGTTAACTACTCACGTAGTTAACCTGTACGCAAACATGATTGGGAACGTTGTGGACATTGACAGCGTTGAGGACCTGTGAAAAGATATCGAAGAGGATCCGATCATCCGAGACGCTATGGCAGACCTCGGGGTCCTCGTGTACTGTACAATTGGCAGGTGTTTAGCTCCTATCTTGGTGGTGGGGCATACAGCTAGACATATGAGTAAAAAACAGGAGGAGCAGGAAGATACCAACGAATGAGGCATCCAGAAGAATCTTCAATCATTTAAATAAATGATTGAAGAACCGAGACAAGAAGAGAAAGTCATCACGAGATCAGTAAAACATCCGGGAAGGGTTGCGCAGGGTCACAAATTAGCAGCACTGATGAAGAAGAGGAAAGAAGAAATAAATATATATCTTCTGGGACCAATTCCGTACAGTCAGTCTACATCTACGGTGTGGGTACACTTGCCGTGCTCGCGATAGGAGTAGGGGTCTGGTATAAATTTAAAGGCAAAAATGGTGGAGAACCTCACAAGCCCGCCCCCGAGCCTCAACAAGGCAAAGCTCAGCCTCAAATTGATATTTTCAAAATGCATTAAATAAATGACGAGTAAAGCAACAGAAGGAAATTTTAGATATGCTCTATGAGACTGTAGTAGATCTCAGTTTTACCTTTGCCTATGCTCTTGCAGGTAAGAAATTCCTAGGCATTTCACGACCCTCTGCAAAAATGGACATGAACGACGTCATGAAAATGACGGCCTATTTCGCCGCAGGCAGGGCAAGCCGCGGGATGGCTGTATCGAAGGGGTGGATCCCGCAAGTATCGTTCCGAAACAATAAATGCTAGACATTGTCAGCGATAAAACAAGGTTGGTATAAACGTTCTCTAATACCTCCGAAATAGACCGTCCGGTAAAATTTGTGTTTGCCCTAAGGACAAACACAAGTCAATATGGAATTGTAATGTAAACACTATCCCCTTGAACAATTTTAGGATCAAGGGGAAGGGTCTACGAACAAAAATGTGCATCAAATGCCTCGATGCTAGCAAGGCGTCACGGGAACGTACAAAGTGCCCCCATGAAAAGGAGAGGTCTAAGTGTAAGGACTGTAAGGGGAGTCAGATCTGCAGCGAGCATGGTAGGATTGATGTAGCGAGAATGGATAAGGAAATTAGAGATTCTCGACAAGACGAAAATTACCTGCGTCTTTACACCTTGTTTTCCCACAACATTGTGGCGCTACGTTGAGCTTTTAAAAACACCCATCCTTACCCCTACAATGTTACGCCCTGTCTCTCAGGAGAAGGCGCGCCTCGTCGAGAGATATCGCAAGGTACTCCGGTATTTAGATGGTAAGATAGTGTTTGAGCCTCTACCCATCGTCTACAAGACCCACGCTCCCGCGATGGCGTTCTGCCCAGCCTGCAAAGATTTTTACGTGCCGGTCAACAACCACGACGGCGTGTGGACTTGTTCCAACTGTCTTTCCACTATCCCGAAAATCGAGAAAAAAAAGGGTTTTTAATAAAATGTTAGACGTTATCAAGGAACCACACACCTGCATTTTTACAAGCCCGACTGGGTGTGGGAAAACGCAACGTGTTCTAGACCTACTTGAAAACGAGTATAAAAAACACTACTACAACATAGTCATACTATGCCTTACTATACAATGGAATAGGACCTACCTTGAGAGAGCCTCACTTTGGAGGGATGATTACGTGTTCCTGATCAACCCCAAGGATCAACTGTTTGAATGGGTTCAACAATTGTCATCGTTGCTGGCGGGCGAAGAGACATTGTTTATCGTCGACGACTGTATAGCTGACGAGAGCCTTGATAAACGGAGACAATCCCTGCTTGATTTGGCTATTTAAGGTAGGCATCGGAAGCATAGTTTGTGGTTACTAACCCAGTCTTATACAGCTCTGCCCAAAAATTTGAGAAGACAGAAAAAACAGCTTTTCCTCTGGTACCCCCACGAAAGGTCTGATATGAAGTTGATCGATGAAGAGACGAACATGATATCTGATTGGGAAGGGATAAAGGCTGAGTTGAAAAAGTCCAAGCATGCATGCCTATATGTAAGGCTTGAACATCCTAGAAGCTATAAAATTCTAGAGTGACCATACAAAAAATCCGATTCTACCTGAAAGTATAACAAAGATGTCGTCGCAACTTAGCCTTTTCAACGCAGCGCCCGCAGGAGTCATCGAGACTCTATTCAATGAACAAAATCAACCTCTTTTTAAACGTGCTGATCTTGGTAGGTTTCTAGGAATTGAAAAATTGCAGAGTCCTATCGGGATATTACTACCATTTCGCGTCATGAGATAGGGTTGGCTTCAAACCAACCGCTAAAAGGAGACCAAAATTGGCATGATGCCTTTGTCACATTAGACGATGCATTAGAGATTGTGCGTCGTTCCAGAAAACCAAAAGCGGCACAACTTACTAGATGGCTAACTCAAAAAGGAGTGGAAAAATTGCAGGATGAGGTCAGAGAGCAGCGTCAAACCCTCAAAGAAAGGGATATAGCCATTGCCATCCTCGGGGATGATATAGACGACAGAGACAAACAACTCGTGGTGTTGGGGGACGAGCTTGAGGACAGGGATCAAGAAATTTTAGAACTCCAACAAAGACATGTACCGCATCGGCCTCCTATCGATACCGTCTTGTGTGTCTTGAGCAAAAATGACCCACAGGAGCGTGGAAGACCTGGAAGGCACCCACACTATATGATCCGATGCCAAAGGAAGCAGCTCACCGTGAGAATCAACACCCTGAGAGTGAGGTATCCGGACATGGTGGTAAGAGAGCCCGAATGCGACGATCCTAACGCCGTGCATGCTTGGTGTAGGTTCAAAGATGATGTCCTTACCAAGGACAAAATCTACAAGAACCATTTCACATTACCTGACGATGATACGCGGGAGCTATTCGAAGGGATGTTTGATATTGATATGTTGTAAGCAGACGCTAATTTTACTACTCTTGTGAGTAGTAAAATTACCACTTAGGTCTGAAATAGTAGGGTTATCGGGGGCCCATCCCGATGGGATGGGCCCCCGATCAGGTATGGTAGGAGGAGGGAAAAATCCGCATGACGTATTCGTCACATTAGATGGCGCCCTTGATCGGATAGCAGAAAGGGCCTCAACAGGCCCGGCATGCAATGCCGCTCCCCTATGGAATGTCAAAATTGGCATGATATCGGGGCGCCCTACCCCAATAGAGGTAGACATTTTAGACCGGCTTGGCCCTATGTTAAAAGCCATTGAAATAACAAAAAATGGAAAAATTCATACAACAACAACAATTTACAATTTCGTACAATATTCAAGTACCCGTACTACGGTGTTGCATCAAGGCAGCGTCAGTGACTGGGTATTGCCCGCAATGTTTGGAAAATTTTAGGTTTCGAAATGGACTCTACTACGAAGGGTTTGAACACCCCGATGATGAAGAGCTTTTAGACAGGGTAGCGTCAGGGAAAAAAGCATGGGCAACATTTCCAAGACATGAAATCGACGAGGTTTTAGAGGCCGATATTCAACGTCTAGGGCTGGATATCGTTGATGCGGCCGTGAACAAGTGTGGTGTACTATGTTACGAGGTCGTAAAAAATCAGGAATTAAAGCTATCAGATTTGGCTGACTTGGTAAAAATAGGAGATATCCTCAAATTTCCCATAGAAGATAGACAATTGGCTTACATTGATCTTGATAGTGAACCCAATGTGATTAAGGGTATAGTATATGGGTATCCGTTCTATACCCTACATCCTTCGGATTATTTAAGGGATCCGAATGAAGATGATGACGAAGATGATGACGAGGATGCTTAATGAGAACTTTTTTTGTGGTTTAACAAGACCACAAAAAAAGACTTACCACTCCTTGACATGCTCCGGAGGTACCTGAACATCTTCAGGGATCAGCATCAACTCTTCCGACACGAAGCTTCTTTCAGGCCCGATAGGCCGCGACAATGGCCTTTTCTTCGTTCGTGCTGGCATGATCAGTGGCTTTCACCTGCAGAGCCCGGATTGTACCGTCATTAGGGTTCAACCCCTGAAGGATTAGGTTGTTCTACCGATCGAATTTTGGTAGCCAGAGGTCTCTGTAGACCGCTAGTGTGTTGTAGTCGCTGATATTTTGCACCTCGTTACCGTTCAGGGTGATACGTAGATCTCGCACCAAAGCCTTACCAATGTTGCTGACGATCGTGCGTGTCATGTTTGTTCCTGTAAGTTCCAGGTCGAACAACAGTTTGATGCTACCCGGAAAGATGACATCATCCTGTCCCATGTTGGGAATATCCACGTACAGGTCCTCATTCTGGTTGATCGTAGAGGGTACGTGGCTTACCTTGACGCGCGCTGCCTTCTTCCTTTGATAGCCAGCATCGTTTTCAGTTCTGCGTAGGGGTTAAGTTTAGCTCCAAATGCACTCTTTTATTTATGGGGGATTTTTTTAAATAAAATGCCAATAAACCCAGTATTCGAACCAGATATTACATATGAGGAGGACCTTCCGGATGATGGACCGAGGAGACGACGACGGCGACGACGACGCCAACCCTGGAAGAACAACAGGGTGTTCCGGGAGACACCCTGTCAATGCATAGGGAAAAGTTGGTAAAGGACAAGATCGACGATTTATACAAACATCTTAGTAAGGATCAGAGGGTGAGGGGTCCTATGTGATACCTTACGATGAGTTTAGAATGGAAGGGAATCGTCTGTTTTTCAACGGTGTAGATATTACGGAAGCTATTACAAAAGAGAAGGGGTTGCGAGCTGCTGGAGAGATAATAAAGAAATTGAAGGTAGAAACCGTGCGAGCCTTGGGTTTCCACGACTATGTCACTACACCCAACAAAGGCAGTAAGGTAAGGGCCCAGAATCTCCTGCAAAATTACAACCAAGTCGAGAAGGAGGTTGAGGGGAAGGGTGATGATCTTGAAATGATGGAATTTGTCGGGAATGTTCTAGACGAGACGGAAAGCCTTATCGAAGATACTTCGTTTGGCGGCACTGATAAACTTATAACTGAACGTGAAAGAAGGGGGCTTAACTTCGAACTTCAGACAGTAAGAGGCAATTTAAAGAACTTGAAAAGCAAGATGATTCTATACGGCAGCGAGATCAACAAGGCAGAAGCCAAGGTGAAAGAACTTGAGGCACAGAAGGCCGGGGCAACCGAGGGACAACAAGCTAACCTCGCGAGGGATATAGCAAAGATCAAGGAAAAGATAGAAAATCTGCAGGATCAAAAAAAGGCAGCACAAGAAGCGCACGGACTGTTATCCTCGGGGATCCACAGCCAGCTAAAGGCCATCAAGGAGACACTGATGAAAATCGTCGGGGAAAACACGTCCCTACTTGAAAAACTTAAAATCCTCTTCAAAGAGCAGGGTCTGACTATCGCGAGTATCGTCTCGGCTGTCGGTCTACTGATTTCCACCATTGTACTCGCAGTTACAGGGGCAGGTGCCGCGGCGGGCGTAGGAGGAAGTGCCGCAGGGAAGGGTTTTGTAGAAAAGCAGCTGGAAAGATTGGGAAAATTCCTGAAATACTTGGCCGGTAAGGCAGGTGCTGCCCTTCCTGGCATCATTGGTACGGTCGTCTCGTTCTTTCTTAGGGTAGCAGCAAAAATTGTCGAATATGCAGCCAAACATCTGTATATGGCAACGCTGCTGCCGTTGCTTTTGTTGTGACCTACGTTGGTAAGAGGAAATAGGTCTAATATGTCGATGAAACACATTAGACCTTACTTTAGCCATATGTAGGCAATGATGAGCCCTACTCCGGTGGTAATCAACACTGCCTTGGTATCCTCATGTTGTCCCCCCTGTGGGGTTTCCCTGATAGCGCCAGCCTGCCCCGTATGCTTAGGGAGTGATTTGATAGCTGTCGCATGTTTGATGGTCTGCTCCGTATGCTTAGGGGGTGGTTTGATAGCTGCCGCAGGTTTGATGGTCTGCTCCGTATGCTTAAGGGGTGGTTTGATAGTATGCTTAGGAGGTTGTTTGATTGTATGCTTAGGAGGTGGTTTGATAGTATGCTTAGGAGGTGGTTTGATAGCCCTCTCCGTAGGTTTCACAATAGGCTTGTTATTCACATCAACCTCGACCCCAACGTTTACGTTTGCAGGTGCGATCAAGATATTGTTGTTATAACCCTCAATTTTACCTATACGCAGGGTCATGTCTGAGGGTAACATGTACACGCTGGGCATAACAGCAAAATTAACTGGAGTTTTCGCATATTGGAGCACATTTTGAAATGCTGTTATGTCTTTCCCTACATTCTCTTCACGCCGCACCATACTTTCAAATTTTTGTATCAAAATTTGCCTGGCTGTGTAGTTGTCCGCACCAGAACCGAGTAGGGATGCTTTGGCCCCCGCCTGCGATCCAAGCAACAAGGGCAAGTAGACGCGAATACTTTCGCTTAGCTTGGTAAGACCTTCCGACGTCAGACCCTGGCTTGTTGGCATGATAAACTTTGCGTAACCCCATCAACTTGAGGCCACCACGAACCGTTGGTGAGTGAAGCACCTACATCCTTAAATTTGTACAGACTGTTGGGCTCGGCACCATATTCGCGACATACCTGCACGTATCCAGATGTTGAGTAGGGATTTTTGTACTGACTAAACCCATCGTCATAAGGCATGGGTACCCTCATTCTTGCCAGGATACGACGCATGTGGTAGTATACG
Source organism: Hydractinia echinata (assembly GCA_030067915.1). Taxonomy (NCBI): domain Eukaryota; kingdom Metazoa; phylum Cnidaria; class Hydrozoa; order Anthoathecata; family Hydractiniidae; genus Hydractinia; species Hydractinia echinata. Next base: position 4,336,513 of record JASGCC010000001.1, read on the forward strand.
TGAAATTTGAAGATGGAGTTCACAAGTGGTACGGAGCCCGTCATATGTTTTGCTGATATGCCCAGGGCTGTTGTTGCACAATGGGTTGCGAAATTAACCTGGATGTTCCAGTAACCCAAGGCTTGTCCTGTCCATCCCACTATGACGGGGTCATTGAGGTAGGTTGTTGGAATTTTGATGGGGTATTTGGTAAACTCGGGGAAGATCACGGAAATGTGTGATTCTGTAGAGACGTACAAATCCTGGTGTTCCAACTTTGTTATACCAAGGGGCCATTCTCTCCTGTTTGACTTGTACTTTGCCTTGGGGTTGTATGAATATACATATTGGCCATGTTTATTTTAGAAAATAAACATGAAGCAACTGTACATTACCGATATTGAAAAACCCAAAATGTTTGAGGATTACCTAGGTCAGGATACGAGAATTGCCTTAAGGTCCATCAGTATTCGACCCATGTGGTTGAACATTTATACCGACAATGATTTTACCATCCGTAAGACAGGGCCCGATCAGAGGGTTACCCGAATTGAAATCATGAATGGTTTGTACAAGATCGAGGATCTGGCAACTATCGTCAACAGTCAGGCACAGGACAAAATCAAGCTGTTTGTCCTGAAAAATGGCCTCTGCAGGCTCCGTGTCAATGAGGGGTACACGTTGGTTATTAACACACAACTGCAAGAGCTCTTGGGCCTACCTGCTCCAGCTGGTGGTAAGTATTACACAAAGGGAGACTATGATGCCTTCTACAAGACTGACGTTTACATTCGGTTACGACTTGTTTGCCCTCAGTTGGATGAAGACAACTGCCTCCTTAACGGAAAAAAGTCAAAAATTCTCGCTTTGCTCCCCACCAAAGAGTTGAATGCCTGGGGGGACATGCTTACATGGAGTTTTGACACTCCGATATACCTTCCTTTGTAAGGTTCTACAGATCGCCTCGAGTTTATGCTGACAGATGAATTTCACCACAACAAAAATGTTTCGTTCACGGGAATGACGATGTGTTTGCTCATAGAATAAACGATGAACGATATAACAAAATTGTACCCAGATTTATCAAGTGCTCCCGAAGAAGATACTATGCAGGATGAAAGCCAGAATTAAAGACTTGACAAGATTGGAGAGATTGAAAAGTATTTGAGAAGTGAAATTAAGGAGCGGGATAAACTCGCAAAGAAATTCAAGATGCATGGGACCTGGGTCCGATACCGTGATCATGGGCTACTAGGTGTTAGTATTATCACCTCGGGGGTCGGAATCGGAGCCTTAGCCTCGGGTCTTGGTGCCCCACTGTGCATTGCCATGGGTGGAATCACGATTGCTGTAGGTATCGGGCAAGTTGGCTTGAGGAACGCCTCAAAGAGGCTTGGTGTGAAATCGAAGAAGCACGAGAATATAAGGCTATTAGCAGAGTCCAAATTGAACTCTATAATCGATTTAATCTCAAAAGCCATCGAGAACGGTGTTATCAGCGACTACGAGTTTAGTCTCATTATACAAGAGAAGCAATAGTATATGCTGCTAAAGGAACAGATGCGACAACGTTTTAAACGTATTGTTGACTCCATCAATGAACGAGAACGCGCCCAGTTAGTTGCGAAAGGAAGACATGAAGGTAGAGATGACGTCTTAAAAAAACTTCAATCTGTACAGTATGCAAACAGTACCTAGAGTCTCCACCTGTTTACAGACCTTAGTATGTTTTATAACCCTTGTGGGGGGTTATAAAACCCTGGTTTTCCTATAACAACCATTTATTCAGGTTTTTATACCTACATTCCACAACATGTACCTGTGGGTAGTAGTTGCTACCTTGAACGTATAGGGATGATATCGCCAGCACACCACCGAGTTTGCAAGGCTCGTTATAGGGTACCGGTTGACCATGAAAGTTAGTCGTGATTGCGTCCCTGTAGTATTTAAGCTTGGCGTTGGTATAGCGATCTTTTTTGACTGGCTCCGTCGTCAATTTTTGAGATATCAACTCTTCGATCTTGTTCCAAATTTGACGATATTTTTCGATAAAATCAGGGTACTCTTCAAAATCAATACTCATCGCTGGTACGGCACTGGTATTGTATTGACTGACTCCATTGGACCAGACTTCAGGTGTTTTTATCCTCAGAGCTACTATGAGGTCCCGTGTATGATACCCCACGATATACCGTTGATCCTTGTCTTTGTTGGCAGGAATGGAATCTGACACTGTCAGATAGTCCACATTAATATCACTGATGTTGGTAAAAGTAGCAGCAAAGTTGTAGAATTTCGTTCTCGAATTTTAGCATCCTTTATTGAATTTTTAACAAGGTCCGAGCATTGCTTCTGCTCGCACATGCGCAACTACCTCCGTTATACGTGATACATTCCTGGTAGCAGTACCAACACAGCATTTTAGCCTTTATCACGAGCCTTCGTCCACAGGTACATCTGTCATATTCATCGAGTACGCGTTCGCAGTCATTGCATTGTTCTTCCATTTATCTTATAACCCTGAAGGGGCTATGAGATAACTTACCTAGGGCTCCACAACTTTTCATCCTCCGAAAAGCATCCTATGACCCTACTCCGATGCCAGGAATTTCTTTTGCGTCAAGTCGCCCCCAAATCTGACAAGGCGTCTCCAGTCTGGGGCGGGCAAGCCTTTATAGCGCCTTTTCAACAACCACAGCGACATGTCGTACGCGCTGTCATACACCTTTCGCTCCTCCACGTAAGCCAAGCAGCACGCATTTCAACAAAAGTAACCCTTGTACACGTACTCGCTGTGTTCGCCCATATGAGCAGCCATGTTTTCTTTGACATAAAAAAAGCCGGATTTCGTCGTATGTTTTGTACTCACCTGTGGGGGGGGGGGTTGTTTCTCATGGGGCACCTGACGCCTATTTTGTCGCACAGTTCTACAGAGCACCAGTAACACAGTACCATTTTAGTATACACCAACAACGTCCGAAGATTGCCGGCGCTTGTTGGTCACGTTGCTGTATTGTTCCATTTATCTCATAGCCCCAGGGGCTATGAGATAACTTACTCGGAGCCCCACAACTTTTTGAGGTCTGCCTTTTCAACCTCTGAAAAACACCAATCTATGACCCTATCCGGATGCCAGGCCAATGGAAGCAGCTCCTCCTTAATTCTAGCCTTGTCCGCTTTCCTCTGGCGGTAGGCCTCGAGTAATTTAGGCTTGATTTTAATACACATGTCCCGGGTGACAAACCAGTCTGGAACATACTCGAACAGGTCGGGATACCATTCAACAACCTCGTTGCACATGTACTGCGTCTTGAACCGGTCTGGCACATCCTCGAACATGTCGGGATACCATTCAACATCTTTGTTGCACATGTACTACGTTTTGAAATAGTCTGGTACATCCTCGACCAAACAGGGGTGTTTTTCAAACACCTCGTTGCACATGTCTTGTGTCTTGAATTGATCTGGCACATAATCGAACATATCGAAATCCTCTTCGACAGCCTTGCTGCACATGTCCCGCGTCTTGAACCGGTCTGGTACATACTTGAGCATAAGGGGATACTTTTCAACAGCTTTGTTGCACATGTCCCGCGTCTTGAACCGGTCCGGCACATCCATGAGCATAAGGGGATACTTTTCAACAGCTTTGTTGTACATGTCCTGCGTCTTGAACCTATCCGGCACATATTTGAAACAACTCATCTTTATCACTACAACCCTTTTTTTTTCTCCTCGGGTGGTCAAGATGTATGTTCCTACAAGTTGGTCACGTTGCTGCGCATGCGTTGATTTTTTGCTGATTATTAGCGGATTTTGTGGGGGATTTACTCATTTGAGGCATAACGAGGACTTGCGTTGGATGAGGGGGAATTTCTTGTGTTTGACCGTGCGCGCGTGCGTGGTTTTGTCGCGATGACGCGTGATGAACATCTGTGACGTCATAAACGTTTTTCTGTATGCTATTTTTATGAGAGTTTGACCGTGTTTTTTGGAAAAGTCTGGGTATACTGACTCCCTATACTAGCTACTTGTAAGGACCCATCGTTGGATAGTCCCAGCAGAAGTACTGTATCCAGTTATTCCACCGTGACATTTTTGGTCTCTGTTTATTGTTTGTTCGATGCTCTGATCGGATGGAATTTTGTTGAAATAATCAAACCTCGCTTTTCTCACTTTTTCCAATGACGTTTCTGTGAATGCTCTTAAAATAATTTCCTTATCATAAATTTTATTGTGAATACAGCATTTTACAGCGGCCATTTCTAACTGCTTTTTTTTCTTCTTTTCTTCGTGTAAAACACACTTCCCACACTTTCGATTTCTCCTCATTTCCGGAAACCAGGATATTCGATTTTTGAAATCGACGGTTTCATTTTATAAAATAAGTAGGGGGTCGGATGTAAATTTAAAAGCTTTAATATTTTACATCGTTTTTCATTGAAAATATAAGTACCTTGTTCTTTTTACTTATTTTTGTTTATGTAATTCTGTATTAAAATCGCAGTGTTTTTCGAGCTTTTCGAAATTATAAAACTTGTAAATATTTTTTTATTTACCCCCCGATCCATCATTTAGTAAGGCAAAATAAAGCGGCCTTTCGTAGTGTAAAAAGATGGCGTCTTTGATGCGAGAATTTGTGTTCACGTTTTATGTGAATGTTTTTGTTATTATTTCACCACACAAGAAAAATTGAAAGGGCCAGTAAAGAAAATCTATTTCTTTGTGTACTAGGGAATTGATTTTTACATGTTTTAATTTGTCCGCCAAAATACGAGTACTCGTTAAGTTTTATGGCCGATAGCGCCCTGACTACGTCATCCGCGTCTCCAGGGTTTGTTGTCTGATGTCAAACCGCCGGCCTCAATTTTAAAAAGGTGTGACTAGGTTTTTGATTACACTACCCCTCCAAAAAATTAATAAATACATAAATAAATAAAAACTTCCTTACAGCACCATATAAACACTTAAATTCCAAAGAAATTTCTTGAAAAAAGTATTTAATTATATAGATCAATCTCGTTCCCAGAGCTTCTTTTTCGCTTTTTAGATATGCGTGCTGGCGCGAAAGAAGTAGCTCTGGGACTGACTGGTTAAAATACCCACCTATAGTGGGTATTTTTACCAGTCCAGATTTTACCGAAGGGACATAGGGAGGTAAGCAGCAACATAACAAATCACGCGCATCATCTTCCGCCATTTTAAATTAACTTATGGCCGTTACGTTCTCGCCTTGAACATAGCTAATAGCTAATAGTTAATAGCTAACTATGCCCTGAAGCAACCCTTCTTTTAATTCGCGAAATTGAAGAGCCAATGAAATTCAAACTTCAACCAGCCAGTCCCAGATCTACTTCTTTCGCGCAGCCACATATCAGAAAGCGAAAAAGACGCCTGGGACGAGATTGTATATAGATAAGAACAAAACTAGGCTAAATTTTAAACTTGTGATTTTACTATTAAGAAGAAATACCGACTTTTTATAAGAATATCAAATTCTAACCAGGCTGGTCATTATTTTTATTTCTGTATTATTTTAAAATCCCAGCCAGGTATTATTATAAAGCACTCGAGCTAAAAAAAAAGGCTAAGAACGAGCCATAGACTCAGCACATATCTTACTGGTTTGTATAACAAATTATGTATTGTATTACCCCTCTCATTATGAGGTTACTTTTTACTTTAATTTACCTACTTTTTTACTTATTTTAAATTTAATTTTTTAAATTTACAATTTTCACATTGCCACAGTATACATAATGTATTTCGCCGTTAACACATGCGCTAGTGTAAATATTCTAAGCGGTAATAGAAACCAACCCTACGCAACATGGAAATGTCGAAAGAAATGGATATAGTTAGACGGATTAAATTATTTCAAACTCATCAGTTCCTTATTCTAGAATGATGCGGCGGAAACTACATTTGACCGCAAAAACCCATTTTAATAAATTCCACTTCTGGCATGATTTATATAATTTTTGCAAATACACATCTAAGAAATTTTAAAAATGAACCAAATTTTTTAAAAATTTTCGCGGATTAAAATTTAACAGTTTATATTATAATTTTTATTTACCAAGCTTAGGCGTGACTATAGAAATCGAAACGTTCACGCTGAACGTCAAACGTTACCCTCCCTCCATCCCTTCCTTTCGCCATCCCTGACCTAAACGTCAAAATCGAAAAATGTAATACCTTATTGTTATTAAAAGTGGTTAAATTTGAGGTTCGGAAAAGTTAAAGAATTTCTCTTACTTTCTAACGTCGGAGTGATGTTTACCGTACACTTTTGGATTTGTGGGAAAGAAAATTTTGCCTTTTTCCTCTGACAAGTTTTGTTAAATTCGATAAAATTTTGCTCGCGCGAAATTTCGTTATCAAAAATCGCGAAAATATAAACGTAAATGTGAACACTTATAGACGAAAAATTAACTGAAGAGTGTTCTTTCTTTCGTTGAATGGATTCCCAATAACTAGCTAAAGTTTTATATTTTCTTCTATTACAGATGAATACCATATTTACATCACTGGATACAAAATGTTTACTCCGAAACCACAAATCGATTCAACAACTGCTCCTTATCAAGAAACAAGAGATCCCTATCCACAGCAAATTTGACCAGTCTCTCAATAAAACCAGTATTTGACAATAGCATTCCTCTTTTTTGAAAAACTATTTTAACAGCAGATATAGGTCCAATGTTTTGGGAAGCCATTAAATATGCGACAGCTAAACATCCACTTCTGTTAATACCAGCAATACAGTGAATTAAGCATTTCCCGTCTGTTTTTTGAGCGGATTCAATAAAATCAAACGTCTCTCTAAAATGCTGCATGATGGGATAACTTTCTTCGTCTTGTGAAGTAAAACCATGATATATAAAATCAGGACCATAAAAACCTTGACCAGTCCTTGTATTTTGGTACAAAGCGTCAACAGTATTTAATATATGCGTAATACCTTCTTCTTTCAGGGTTTTGACATCGGTCGAGTCTTCAAAATTACCCAAATATAAAAAATCCGTTATCTTTGTCATTTTTTTCGGAATATGTGAGATGTCGGCAACTATATATGATATCGTGTTGACGTATTGCAGCTGCGTTTTATCAAGACCACAGAAGCGACTGTAATGCATCGGAAAAGTCATTTTATATCAGCTATCGATGGATTTGTTAGTTCAACTAAATTCAAACAAATGACAAAAAAACAAGTTTAATTTTATATAAACTTTATCCGATTAAAAAAACATTTAGGCACACCATAAACTACAACTTTTTTTCATAAGCAACTCCATTTTTTTATTTCAGTTGCCGTTGCCAAGGGCAGGATTTTTGGGAGAAGAAGTAATTGCTTGTTAAATTATCCAGATTTAAGCCTTGGTCAACGTTCCAAATTTGTGGTCTGGTCTGCTGCTTAGGTTTTGACCTTTATCTCAACCACACCCCGTGCATACGTATCTTGATCATTTTTCATTCCCATTTAAAGGGAACCCGAGGTTAATACATAGATATTATAAAACTGAATTGATTAACATAAAGTTTCTGCCAAAATGACACTCATTTGCTCGTCCCAGGCCTCTTAATTTTTGTTATGTAAATCAATTCTTTATCGTTTCTATGCATTGATAAAGTTTGAATGCACATCCCTTAACAGGTCTAAATTACTGATGACAGAAAATGTCTATATTTGCTATTACTTAAATATGACATAATTTATGCAGCATAATTAAATCTTAAATTCTTTAAATTTGAATACTGTAATGATCCGATTAAGCGCCCAGCACTTATTAAGCGCCCCCCTCGAATAAGCGCCCACCTGATAAAAGGGGGCGCTTAATCAAAAACTACCTTGAGAAACTGGGCGCTTATTTGAAAATTTTACTTTCTTATATTGAGAATAAAAAAACACATATTTTATGTTTTGAACATCTTTTCTATATTATATAAATAGGCAATTTCCTATACAATCCTTTCTTTCTATGTTTTAACTCTAAAGTGTAAAACAAAATTGAAAATTACCGTTGTCTTTAATTTGTACAAAATTAGGAAAAGTTTATAAGCGCCCAGCATTTTTTAAGCGCCCCCCTCGATTAAGCGCCCATGGAAAAAATCCAAAAATTTAATAAGCGCCCAGGGCGCTTGTTCGGATCATTACGGTATCTTGAGAACGAAAAGAGCTTTATAAAAAAATTAAAAAGACTTGTTAACCAACTTTTTAAGCTCTGTAATATAAGTTCAAAATCGTTTTATACCTTGGGTTCCCTTTAAGCTACATTCAAAAAGATCTATTCTTACTTCCAAGCAACTAGTATATAATATTTGTCGTAAATAGTAAAGCAATAATATACATATTGCTGAAGGAATTAACAAAATGAAGATCTGTTATTAGTATATATATTTTACTACAACTACATCTAACTATCTTCATCTTCTTCCAAGTTAATATTCGTTCCAAACTTAGCATACAGTTTGACTTTCAAGTCTTTTAATTCACCTTTATGCTGTTGCATTTGTGTGTCTAATTCTCTTACTTCATTCTCTATTGTTTCTTTTTTTGAATCGATAAACTCTTGAGCTTGTTCCATACTTAGATGCATGAATGTCTCACCAACATGTACACTGTCAAAGTGTTAAGAAAAAATATAAATAAATAAAGGTTATATGATCTTAATGCTAAGCAGAAAATCTGGAAATAAAGTATAGTACTGGGGTACTTGCAAATCCGCTCGCGTTTTGGCTTAGTTAGCAAAACTACATTTTTGTAATTTACAGACCAGAATGAAAAAAAACAAAATATATAAAAATAGATTAGAACATCTGGAGTTCTAAAAAGGGTACTGCATTGAAATTTTGAAATAAGTCAATGTACCTAAAAAATATATTTATTGACAAATAATTCTTTGTGTCACAAGTTCATATCTTACAGACCAGAATAGATTTTTAGATTTCGTTTTGTAAAATTGGAATTTTTAAAAACGTATAATGATTGTTACTAAGCAAAAAAATACAGGCAAAAACAAAAATATAGAGGATTCCCAACGTACTATCACTTCAAGGATGGTATTGGCAGCTATGGAGAGATATTGTTTGAAATACAACAGAGTGTGAGGCCATTGCCGTCCCCTGTTAAGTTTTAAATCCCATTCCTCCAGTTGTAAGTCAACACACAAGTGAAAAAGATACGGTATTGTCCCTTCATCATCAAGAAGAATTAATTCATCACCAGCATCTTCCAGGTTTTGTAGTTCTTTCTACAAAATAATATTTTACGTTAAAGAGTTGAAAAATACGTCCTAGAGAATAAAAAATAACTTTGAATTGACATTACTTTTAGACTTCTATTTTGTACCACTTTTGTGGCACCCTATTACCCTGGATTTTAGCCCAAGGATTAAAAGCAGATATTTAATAATGCTTACAATCACATCTTGCAGTGACATAAAGTTTTGTAAATGTGTTGTAAATTCTTTTTACCCCTGGGTAACACTAAGTTCTGTTTAATTTTCTGATTCATCTGAGAATGTGCAAAAGTTATTACACTTAAACATAAAGAAAGTTTTTGTCACCTTTTTGTTCTCAATGATTGCTTTAAGTTCATTTTGTTTTGCATTTTTATTAGCAAATGAATTTATCATCTGCTGGTCAACATGAGTGATTTTCACTTCATCGGTAACCTAAAAATTTGTATATTTTAAAATACTAAACACAATAAATTACTGTTCAATCATTCTCCTATTCAAAGAAAAACTTCACATATTTCACAGGTTACTTTGCAGGTGATAATTTCTGTTGCAAAATTAATTTTACTAATTTTGCAACAGAAATAAATAAACTAAATAAGAACAAAACAAAACGAAATAGCATTGCATTTTTTTGTTCAAAGAAAATCTGTTACATGCCAACTTTACCTAAACAGTAACATGGTTATTAAAACAAAAGCTAACATAAAACTTGTATCAGGTAATATTTACCTTCGTCTTTGCTACAGCAGCTGCCATTTTTTTAAATATCTATATACCTATAACAATAACTTTATATATTCACTCATATTTAAAGCTAAAAATATCAAGAAGCCCACAGTGCTTTACTAATTCCAGCCACTTTATAGTAGTTATCCCTGAGGTGTTTCTGGTGTATATTTTTTAAACAAGTTTTCTGTGCCCAAGTATATTCAGGCCCATAGCAACTAGAGAAGAAGCGAGGGGGCAATTGCATTAATTGTTTGAAAAGCAGAATGCATTAAGTCAATATAAAAAAAACAATCCATAATACAAAGCAAGGGCCACACCCTGTATATGACTATTTTGATTACAATTTTTATTCAAAGGTGACCTGCATTGAGGTTGTTAAAATTGTAACATGAATTTCTGATTGTGCATTCTCAACATTCCAGGAATAGCATTTTTTTTTAAAATGTGCATAAAACCTGACTACATGCTTCTAATGTTATGAAACTCAACACATTGGTAGATCTTCTACAGATGCATCGCCCCAGTAGTTTGAGATTTATTATTTAAGTGTTAGTCTCTATGTTATATTGATTTATGTAAATAGTTCCCCTTTTTTATGTAACCTATTATTTCACACTCAAAACTTTTTTGCGACCTACATATACTTCTTAAAGAAACCAGTGACCAAACTTTTTAAAATACAAACCTTCAAAAGTACTGCAAAAAAAAAGACTGCAAAAGTATGAGCTAACCTTTATCTACATATAATATAAAACAAAATCATTACTATTTCAGAGTAGAATGTCTCTCTAGAACAGGTGTAATCTGGTTAAAAGCACTGTAAATTAAAAACTTTATTTCTTTGTGCGATACAAAAATGTTCATGAAGTCCAAAGGAGGAATTCTTTCTACTTTCACTAAGTAATTCCTCAATGTGGCCTGAATTTTAACTTGCAACCCTGTTTTAACACTTTAAACTTCATTGTAACCCAGAATTTTCCACTTGAAAAATTATTACAAAATGCTAACTCTGTGTTCCCAAAGTTTCATGTTGATAAGATTTTTTGTTTTAGAGTTAGGGCCTGTGAAACATATATTATTATTATTTAAAAATCTTTACCTGGGATGAGCGTAACACAGAATTTGCACTTCTATAGAACTTGAAAGTCAAACTGGTAACAATGTCACAAATTCCCTATGTATTTTTTAACATGTTCGTCACATCAATAAAGTTTGTGCATTTGTAACAGCATCCATGAAAGGATCACAAAGGTATTACAAAGGTAAAGGTAAGGAGTAAATATGACACATATTCTGTGTTTTTCTTACCTAGTAAGTAGGGTTCAACCAAAAAGAATGTTTTTTAATCACAGGCGTAGTACCGGGAAAATGCAAAAAACAAACAACATTGTTTGGTGGAACATGGGAGATCGAGAGATGTGTGTGTGTACAATATTATGAGATAAAGGCTGCTTAGACAATAACTAAAAAAACTGTTAACCAGGACAACTTAAAGCTAATACACACGGTCAACCAAGACAGCTAAAACACAAACTGTGAACAAATACATCCTAAAACACAAACTGGTGACAGGGACAGCTTATAAAACACAATATGTCAACTAGGGACAGCCACAAATCACAAACTGTCAACAAAGGACAGCTTAAAATTGTATTAGGAAAACTAAGCACTAAATATAAACCTTATGTTGCTAAACGCAGCACACCCCCTATGATTCCAAATTCTTTGATAAGTTATCAATTGATACAAGTAATTATCATCAAAAGTATCCAGTATATACAAAACACAAGTAAAACCATGAGGGTGCAGATAAACCGCATACGCCGTAAAAAGGGCGGCCGTTTTCAGGGAAGGTGGGCGTTTTGAAAAAAAATCAAGTATTCACCTGAAAAAACCCGCATAGAGCCGAACAATGCCCCAAAAAAGCGCCTTCTTCCAACTGTTGTCCGCATGGTATGTTACAAGGAATTGCATTTCGGGAATGCTCCAGGCGAGTTTAGGAAAGTGCGGGCGGTTTCGGAGGACAACTGCTAATTTAATTCGAAAAGTCTCCCGAACTCGCCCTTATATATGCGGACGTTTGCGGCTTATCGGCACCCTCTTGTAAAACCCTCATAAGGAGGACATTATATATAGTTCAATTTTAGGGGCTTTTTATTTTAAGGCGGACGTCACAAATATTTGGTGTTAGAGTCACCAGACCAACCCTAATTTTGGATCGAAATTTTTGATATACTGAGTCGGAAAAACTAAAATGACAAAAAAATATTATACGCTTGTTGTCTCCCCACAGCCATTACCCACCTTTATTGTTGTGCTTCGCTTTAAAATGCGAAAAGGGTTCTGAGAACTAGTTGAAAACGGCGCGCAGAAACTCTATTTAAACGAGGTGCCAAAGTTATCATTAAATATCAGCGATTTAATGGCGCACGTTAATGGCTGGATGGTTGGATACATTTTTTTGAATTTTTGAGTTAACATTCGCCGACCGACCGACCGACTCTATTTTTGGTGCTCAAATGACTCTAACACCAGATATTTGTGACGTCCGCCTAATTAGAGAAATTAAGCGAAAACGCTTCATATTATTTTGCAAGATAATTAAACAAAGTCATAGACATAGCATAAATATCTTTTATCACAGCAACCACAGATATGACCTATGGCTTGGAAAGCCTACTCACTGAGGGAAAGTGTTGCTAAAAAGTTTTTGCAGGGGGTGAAGGGTGTTGCTGCTACTCAGGGTGGTGTAAGGTAAGTAGATAGATAGATAGATGTGCATATTTTACATGGCTAGCCTCACAAATATCGAGGGATATACCCTGTCTATTATTTCCAGGAGGGGCCATGGCTTAGATGGAGAGTCCTAGAGTATTTAATGCTCATTTTGAGCTACGCGGACCCAATTAGGGCCCGCGCTCTACTAGACAACTCCCGGCAACATCCAACGGCCCACACAGTGAGCCATCTCCCCAATTTCCCTCACATGGCTTGGGTTAACCCGGGGCTATGGTAACATTCACTCGCTTATGTTGAATCGCCGTCAAGAGGAATCGAACCCCGGTCTCCCGCACAGAGTACGAGAGCTATAACCACTAATCTACGGCTACGGTAAGTGGGGGTGGGGGGGGTGATCATAAAGGTGACTGTGCTTTCTTTATTTTGTGTGGGATAAGACACGTTTATTTCAAAAAGAAATTAAACATGCAGCTAGCTACCGAAATAAATAAGAACTAATTCGAAACATCCAGCAGTCTTATAAAATTACTGCCATTTTCTGGCTTCGCCTCGCTTTGCAACCGCCGTTGCTCAATACTTCTATATAAAAATAAATGATAATACTGTAAGATATGTGTTGGTAAGTATGTCCATGGAATATTGAGTCATGGCTAGATAAACAATGATATAAATTTTAAAACCTTTATAAACAAACTTCAGCTACTTCAGTTCAGTATTACTCAGGTTTGATTTGCTGCAGCTAGCTAGTTACACTGGATTAAATTTTGTAATTTCTGTTGAATGTTTGAGGAATGTGTGATGTAGTTTGTGAGACACATAACAAAGACACAGATGTCAAGAAATTTACAAAAAATATTGGCTATTCAGGTTCAGTAGTAGTAGTAGTAGTAGTATTTATTTCGTGTGAGATAACTGTATATTTTACATTAAATAAATATCTACGGGGAGACCATCAGATAGTATAAATACTAATGTAGGTGATGACCACCTATATAAGATCAAACGATTGCAATAAGCAGTATGACACTACAAAAAAAAATTTTTAGTAAAATCTTTTTTATGCAGTGGAGAGATTAGTGTTATAGCAATCCAGAAGATAAGTTTTGCAGATTTTTTTTAGTTGTTTTAGAGTGAGAGAGGCTAGGTCGTATTGGTGAAAGTGTTGTTGGATATTGTTCCAATTAATGATAGATTGGTAACGTATAGATTGTTGAATGATTAGATGAATGGCAGACCAATTTAAAAATATCACAAATATTACCTGGAGAATGCAGATTTATAATATTAAAAGTTAAAATAATGTTGAGAAATTTTATAAGATCTGAAAGAGTAAGAATATTAAGATTAAGAAAAATAGGATTTGATGGTGAGTTAAAATTAGAAAAAGTAATGATTCGGAGAGCAGCTTTTTGTAAGCGAAAAATTCTACACGACTTTGAAGTGAGACCCCACACTTGCGGACTATAAGAAATATGAGAAGAAAATAATGCATGGTAAATTGAAAGTAGGATATCCTTAAGCACATAATATCTTAGTTTGCAAAGAGCTCCATTTGTTTTTCTTAATTTATTGCCAATATAAGATATGTGAAAATCCCAATCTAGAAATTCATCTATTAATATACCTATACCTAGGTATATACCTAATATACCTTCTCATGAGATGAGAATTCAAGTTTTTTTCCATTTAATTTCAGCCTTATATAATAGTTGACTGCTTTATTTCTTTGCCTAAATAGGATGACTTTAGTCTTTGCTACATTTAATGCTATTTTATTTGCAGTTAGCCATTTATATATACATTTTAAATCTATATTTAAATGCTTCTGCATTTTTTTCAGATTATGGTTAGCATATAACATGCAAGTGTCATCTGCAAAATCAAAAATTTCTGAAAAAATTATTGAGTTAATTAAATCATTAATATGGAGTAAAAATAAAATAGGACCAAGAACGGAACCTTGGGGAACTCCATGTTTAATAAAAAGTTTTTTAGATTTGGTGTTAGTTAGGGAGACATATTGTACCCTATCGCTGAGATAGGAGCGAAACCAGGAGTTTGTTACACCTCTAATTCCATAATGTTCAAGCTTTGAAAGGAGAATTTCGTGTGATACAGTATCAAAGGCCTTTTGAAGGTCTATGAAGATTCCACATGCAAACTTACAATTATCTAAATTTTGTCGAAAAGTTTCAGTGAGACTAATTAGTGCATGGGTGGCTGAATGTTTGGTCCTAAATCCAAATTGTTTATTGGTTATAATTTTATTAGAATCTAGGAAAGAAATTAATCGGTTTTTAATTATTTTTTCAAAGATCTTATCCAAATTGCTTAATAATGATATGGGTCTATAATTATTTGGATCAAGAGGAGACCCTTTATTCTTGTAGATTGGTATGACACTAACCATCTTTAATATGTTTTGGAATACACCTTGTTGTAGGGAAAGATTAAAAAGTTTGGTTAATATTGCAGAAATTGCTATGTTGGCTTGTTTTAAGATAAGATTAGGGACACTGTTTGGGCCTGATGCTTTGGTTAAATCAAGGTTATTTATGATCTTCAAAACTTCTTCTATTGTTACAGGGTTAAAGAATAATGAGTTACTATTATTATTTTTTAGGTAAGATGAAAAGTGTGTATTGTTATGTGGAATTTGGTTTCTAATTTTATCTGCAACAGAAGTAAAATGTTCATTAAAAGCATTAGCTACAGTTAATTTTTCAGAGATTATTTTATCATTTATTTTTAAGGAAGAAGTGCTAGATCTATTGTTGTTATCTTTATTATTTAAAATATCCTTTATACCTTTCCAAATTTTTCTACTGTTATTTTTGTTGATTAAGAAAAATTCTTTATAATAGTTTGATTTTGAGTTCCTGATAAGATTAACTATACGATTTCTATAAAATTTATATTGGTTTTGATAATATAATTTTTTTTCTTGGTTTTTAGCTTTG
Source organism: Hydractinia echinata (assembly GCA_030067915.1). Taxonomy (NCBI): domain Eukaryota; kingdom Metazoa; phylum Cnidaria; class Hydrozoa; order Anthoathecata; family Hydractiniidae; genus Hydractinia; species Hydractinia echinata. The sequence continues at coordinate 4,352,165 of JASGCC010000001.1, forward strand.
ATTAACTTTTTACACCAATTTTAAAAGGTTATAGAGGATTTCATAACCTTTCAAGCAGCAATGCAGGAGGTACTTCCTTGTATATTTCTAATTCGCTAACAGTAGTGGTATTTCAGTAGTGGTAGCTCAGACCTTTCAAATTTGCTCTTTCTTGAAAGTAAATTAGAATCAACTTTTGTAGAAATCTTAGATAACAATCGTAAAAATACCATTGTTGGGTGCATTTATAAACACCCTATATGCCAATTCCTGAATTTATTAATTTGTATCTTAAACCCTTCTTTGAAGTAGCTATTAAGCAAAAACAAAAACTTATTTTAATGAGAGATTTTAATATTGATCTTCTAAAATGTGAAAGTAACCATCTAGTTGATGATTTCCTGGATGAACTTTATTCTAATTTTTTACAACCATCTATAACAATTCCAACCAGAATATCTAATACATCTAAAACTTTAATTGATAATATATTTACATCTAATCCATTTACAAAATATTTCTCAGGTAACATCATCACCTCAATTTCAGACCACCTTCCTCAATTTTTAATTTATTTTGACAATAGACTTAAAGTCAAGGATAATTTAGACACCTATTACAAGGATTGGAAAAATTTAAACATTAATGCCGTAATAAATGACATAGAATCTATAGATTGGGATTCTACTTTGCTTTTAAATGAAAATAATGTAAATAATTCTTTTAACCTTTTTTTTAATCAATTAGACCAAATTGTAAGTAGACATACCCCTAATAAAAAACTATCAAAAAAACAATTAAGTAATAGAAATAAACCTTGGGTCACTAGAGCTATTCTAAAATCCATTAACATCCGCAATAATTACTATTATTGAGTACTTACTAAGTCTAGTTTCACTGAAGCCTAACACATCAAAGTCAATATTGAGAGAGTTCAGAAGAATGTTGATATTATCAATATTCTTGGGAAGGGAACAAGTATTAAGATGAAAATAAGAAAAATTAGGTGTAAGGTCCGAAGAAGAAAGTTGTTCAAGAGTAGAGTTAAAGCTGTTATATTCATAATATTTACAATTAGTAAACCGTTCATCCCCATCATCAACATTATTTGAAAAAGAGGTTTCAATATGAGAGTTAACGTCAGAAAAAATCTGACTTTTTTGTGCCTCAAGCAGAGGTGTATTGTCACTCTGGAATGGAAAAATTTCAGAATTACACTTTAAACACGACCATGCCTCATCTGAGTTATCCTTGGTGAGTTTTTTGAAGTCATTAGAATTAAGCAAGTTACAACTTGGGTGAACCCAAAGTTTACAGCAAATTCAGGGTTTTATATTCTTGATCAGATTTATTTATTTATTTATTTATTCGCGAATATTTATACAGGATAAAAAACTTCAGTTTCTAAATACATATTTACAAAATATTTTATATAAAAAAACTGTTATCAGTGTTTGTCCTGTTATAAGCTTAAAAATCAAAGGTTTCGTGACATAACTCTTTGTTTAGACATTTTATAACCAGAGACTGGACTTGTTGTTCAATAACCTTTACGATAGGCTGAACTGGTGTTCCAACTATCCTTTCAGCACGGCGTTCAATCGAAGAAAACTTCCGTCGTTGGGTTTCGGTGAAGCAGGTCTTGATAGTTGAGCTGTAGGTTATGATCGGCAAGATCATCATCTTGTAGATGAGAGTGGCAGCCTCGATGGTCAGGCTCTTTCGTACGTTGGACAGGATTCTCAATCGACCACATACTTTCTTGACGGCTCGATCGAAGTTGGCTGTTAAAGACAGGTGGTTATCGAGCAGGTTACCAAGATAGACATACTCAGTAACAAAGTTGATACGGGTGTTGTTGTAAACGATATTGAGCTCCCTTCCGTTTCTTTTCAGTCGTTGGGAAGTTCCAAACAGCATAACTTCCGTCTTCCCTTTTTTAAGGTTCAGCAACAGTTCATTTTGTTCACAGTATCTACCCACACTTGTCATATCCACGTTCAGGGTGTTTTCGATGGTTTGAATGTCTTTAACAGCAAACAAGAGAACAGTGTCATCCGCGTACTGAAAGATATCACACTTGCTGATACTTTCTTTTATATCATTGAAGAACGTGATGAATAGGAGGGGACCCAAGATTGATCCTTGTGGTACACCAGAAGTAACACAGCAGGTATTCGAAAGTAAACCATTTAGCTCAACATGTTGGGATCTGTTGAACAAGTAGTCAGTAAACCATGACAGCTCAGGTCCATTGATTCCATACAACATTAACTTTTCGAGTAGAATACTGTGAGTTTTGAAATATCTAAATGATTCTGCTAACATTTGTCTTTACAAAATCTGTGAAAAACAAATAATTTTCATTTTTCAGGGAAAATGCTGAATTCAAGTCTTCTAAAGACACTCTATTTCTTTGATAAACAATTCTCCAGGGCAAACCTTCATCTTGTTTAATATCTCGCTTTCCTTGGCTCCCCTTTGGGTAGAAATGTCTACTGATTTTTTTATTGTTGTTGTTGTTGTTGTTGTTGTTGTTGTTGTTGTTGTTGTAACTTTGTTGTTGTTTAACTTTGCAAAGGGAAAATGAAAATTAAATTCATTAACATCTGCTAAGTTTGATTCTATTTGTTTTTGCTGTTAATAAATATAATTGTCAGCTAACTTATCTTGCAATACAAAAATTCAAGATTTTAGATTTGCGCAAATAATTTTGCAAAAAAATCTATGCACTATTCGCGAAGGAAAATCTTCTCAGAATATCTCAGAATGACTTATTCAGAATTTTTTTTGTGTGCCTTTTTGTTAAATAATTAACTTATGAGGTGCTTAACACTATTAGCACCAGGGGATGATGTAATTAGTGCCTGTGTAATATTTTATCAGCACTATCATCCAATATGGCTAAGCTTTAAAAACATTGAAATCAGATGACCATCAAATCTTAAATTTCAAAAACAGCTCTTTATTTTTTAATATAATATGCTTAAATGCTTGGCTGTTCCACTTGTTACATTGATCCTGCCTGTACCAGATTTTCTTTGCATCTGCATTAGAACCTTATTACTTTTAGCTAAGTTTTACTTTTTATGTTTGTGGAAATACAGAAATTATGTTTACCACCGTCTTTTACCTTCAAATAGTAGACCGAAATAGGTCAAATTTCTTTCCGTGTCCTGAATTTACAATCCAAACAAAAATTGCATTCAGATAAAAAATTGTCTATGTTTTTTTTTTCTATGACTTTCTTTTAATACATTATTTGTACAGTGAAGATGAATTCATTAACGTTTAGAAATTATCAATTGTTATTTTAAAAGATATTTTATTAGCATCAGCCTTTTATATATACTATCTCTCCGAAAACCATTGTGCCTGTATATACAGTTTTTAAATTGAGAACATTAGTACCTTGACAAGACCTTCAGCCAAAGTAGCTGGTTTGCATTTAAACATCTTAAAATGTATTTACAAATGTATTTGTCTTTTTCCTAGAAAACAACATTTATGCATGGTGTTGAACATTGTAGTCAGTTGGTTACATGTTGTAAGTCATGGATGAGCTGGTGCCGCTTATAGAATCTTCCCCACAGAGAAACTGCAGAGAAAGTAGACCGCACTATTTGGTTTACCAATGGGGGAGCACAAAGCAGTTGCTCTCGTATCTTCTCCGTTTTTTCTTTTGGTCATCTGGTTATAATAAACGTTTAACATTTATAAGTCAGTTATATAGCTTCTACTTATTTATCGTTTGTTGGTACCAAGTGTTTTATGAAATTGCTAGGACAGCTGGTTGTCCTGAGTTTAAATGTACAAGCACGCATATTAATGTACATTCAACAAAGCAGTTAGAGTATGCATCATTTTTATCAGCATCAATTGGATCTGCATGTTCGTACACATTTATGTTGTTTTGTTTGAACGTGATATACAAGCCACGTGGAAATGGAATTAGTCCTTATTTTGGATTGAAAGATATGGCTAACTCTAAAGCGAAAATCATTTTAATAACTATGCTCATATCTGGGGGAATTTTTATTGGTTACATTGCATTGTTTGTGTACATATATTATACAGAGGGTCACAAGCCAAGACGAGCAGTTTATCTAATAAGCCTGTTATGTGAGTTTATTGCAGAATGGGTTGCCATTGTATCTTTATATGCTTTCTCGTGTTCATCATTTGCAGTAGGTATGAAATCTTTAAAACCGTTCTTCATAAAATCGGTTTAAGAGAGAAAACAATGTATTTTTTGTTAATAAGTTCTTGATATCAAATTCATGTATAGTTACTATCAAACACTCTAGTAAGCTATCTATTGTGCCATTTCTTAATGTTAATTTGTATAGTAGAAGGAACTGGTACAAAACCATCTATATGTTTTGTGTTTTATGTAGGAGCGTTTGCTGCAGACACATTGCGAAGAATAAAAACCTTAACAGGAGAAACTATCGACGATGTCATAAAAATTCATAAAGAGTTACGTCTCATTGTAAAAGAGACAACGGATGCTTATTCAGCCTGGTTTCTTCTTCATTGGTTAATTTATGGTATCACTGTCATTATTGGTTTTGTTGTTGTCGCTTTGCATAAATTTGGACATGACGAAGTGATCAAGAAGACATATTTTGGCACCTATTTTGCGTTGCATGTATTTCTTTTCATCTACCCATGCGTGTGTGCAGCATATATTACAAGTACCTGTGCATGTAAGTCAATTGTTATTAGTTGAATTTTCAATTTCTCATGAAAGAGTAGCTAAATAGATTAATAAATTTTTCGAAATATTTGGTTCGTCGTAAATCGCGATTGCCATACTTAAGGAAAATTCATTATCAACATATCGTTTTTGTTTGTCTTAAAATCTTTAGTTGTGTGATTGATACCTTTAGGATATAAAAAGTGCAAAAATAAAGAAGTGTAAAATAAAGTGGTGCGAATTTATGTAAAAATTAACGCCCAAAAATGACTCGCACCTAGGAGGAGTCCTCACTTATAAGTTTCGCACTACCTAAAAACCAATAAATTGCTTTCTTTCATAACAAAAAATGTGAATTGGATTAATTACTTGTTTAAATACTGCTATTGGAAAACTGCAATTTGAGGGCCACATTGCACTACCGTTCTTAGCTCCCTTAGGTAAAGCTGCCTGTAGATTCGAGAGGTTCCTACCTGGTACAATTTCAAGGTGGTACATTTGTTTTAGTCCTTTGTTTTTATAAACTGGGCTGTTGTTTTTGCCATTTACCTTTGACATCTTTATTGGTAAAAGTTGGACAGGGTGACCACATCTCCTCAAATTGAGACCCAAAATACTGATTTCTGAATTAAAAAAATTCTAAATACAATTGTTTTTTCTTTTAAAGTATTTTATTATTACGTTTTTATTAGTAGTAACTCTTCATTTGCTCCTAAAATTTTGTCAAATTTAAAATATAAATGATTTTTGTACGTTTTTTAGTGTTTTCTCCAACAACTTGTTCCCCAAAACCTATTAAAATCTCCCAAATTTGCAAAATCTTTAAATTTTGGCCACCCTGTTGTAATGTAAAGTTTTGATTTGTGCACATGCATATAATTATGACGTAAATATTTTATTATTATTATATTTAGCGATATCTGCTAAAATCAACAATACAACGAGTGAGGATTGGAAGGAAGGTCATATTTTCAAAGATCGTCGCCAATTACAGATGTTTGTGTCGTATTGTTCTGCAAGTCCCGTTTGCTTCAAGATTGGTCGCATTACTTTTACATCGACGTTAGCATGGTTTTCGTTTTTCTTCGGTGGAACGGGTCTTCTGTTTCATTTTTTTTAAACATGAAAGAGCTTTAAAAGTGTGCATTGACCGTCTATCTAACGTAGAATTAAACGACAAATTGACGTTTCGATTTGTAAGTCACTCCCAACATAAGCAGTTTTTTAACTTTACGAAAGTGGTTTGTGGAATAATACTTAATTCTTGAATTTATTTTCGTATGCATGACTAGTCAAGTGGTTTTAAGTTTTAAAGGGCTCAAAGGTTTTTAAAAGCTCTCACATGTCAAATAGTTCTTGAACCGTAAACGTCTAAAATGACACACTACTAGTCGACGTTCTTGGTCTTCTTTGTCTCAAAAATCAAGTAAGTAAGTAAGTAAGTAAGTAACGGAACCATTCTTCCCCTCTGACGGTAACTAAGTTACATCACGCGCTAGAGATACGTATAGCATTGCTCCAACTTGATTGCCTGCCACACAAGTCAATTGGCGGTCAGTACATCACTACGTTTAAAGTGCGCCGAAGTGGAGACTCGAACCTGCAACCTTATGATTATAAGTTGACACCACTACACCATTTCCGCCTGGAAAAAAAAGATAATATAATCAAGAATGATAATATTAAAAAAAATCGTCTTTATGGTTACAATTTTATAGGACTTCAGATCTTTAGTTATTTGGTCAAATTGGCACGACTCTTAAAAGTGGTTGGTCTTCCCCAGCCTTATTATGGTTGTTCCATAATGCGTGCCTGCTGGAATGGACAACCACTGTTTTTTTATGTGGCCTATATACCTTATCGGTGCAAAATCCGTCGGTCATTAATTTCGTCGGTAAAAATGTTCGTTACCTGTCAAAAAGATTGTCACTTTTAACCGAATTCTATTGGTCGGGTATATTTGGAGGGGGAAAAAATTAAGTATTTTATTCATCATCAATTAACATCAATTACATTACAACCTGTGTCTTCTCTTATACTTGATGTCAGTCATCAGCATTTGTTTCAATTGCGGAGGTTTCTTCTTCAATGTTGTTCACCACTTTGAGTCAAAAATTAGGTCTTTCTTTTGACGCATGTCATGTAAAAAAATCTAGAGGCCAAAAATATTTCTAGGTTATTAATTTCGTCAGAAAAAAAATTTTCGTCACCTGCCAAAAAATCGTCATTTCTAACCGACGGAATTTTAAACCGATAAAGTGTCTACGCAAATGCTGCAGAGTTTTAGAAAATTAATTTAATTATAATAATAATAATCGATGTTTTTCGAACATCCATTTACAATGGTTCTTCTCGTAAAAATGTGTAAGGAATATTTATGTAACGTAGATAAAACAAACGAGCAATCAACGAACAAAAATATGTCGATATCTAGAGTCTAAACCGCAATCAGACGACTGAGAACGAAGATAATTAATCGACACAGCAATAGGTCATCAATAGGTGTATTAGATCAATCTCGTTCCCAGAGCTTCTAAGCGAAAAGGAAGCCCTGGGAACGAGATTGGTATTAGATATGTAAAGTAAGATAAAAAAACAAATGATTATATACGTACACAAAATAGAACAAGTAAAGAAAAGAAAATGTTATACAACCTCGTTCCCAGGGCATTTTGCCTTGTTGATAAAGTTGATAGCGGCGAAAAGTTGGCCACTCCGTAATAACGGCTCAGGGGCCACAAGACCCTGGGGACGAGGTTGAATGTTATACACTTCCATAAATTGCTATTAGTATACAGTTAAATTACCGAATTTGTAAGAAATTACCATTACACTTAATTCATCTCAATTTAAATCCATCTTATTGAACTGTTATTTAGAAGTAGCAAGTTAACACAGTAATATATATATATATATTATATATATATATAGTGCCATATTTTCGTTTCTAATTTATTTTTGAATATATATATTTTGTATTATGTTGTGTACAAGTTTGACAGTTTTCTAGAATGAAATTCCACTTTTATAGTATGTGATTATTCTTTGGTGAGTTGTAACAAAACAATGTGTTGTTTTATGGTTCAGATAAGACTGGGGAGGAATAGAAAAAAATGATATTGTCTCGCCTTTGTAATGACCTTGTTTAGTTCTACTTCTGTAAAATGGTTGTTGTATGTACGTAGAAGTAATCAACTAGTTAGGTTGAAAAAATCCAACTATTAAGATTTAATTTGACTTAGCTGATGATAGAAAAAGGGGGCAAAATGACTAATTTTGAGATTAGTTTCCCTACTAACTACTAACTAAATCCCCGACTACATTAAGTTGGGTTTTTTAGCTAAGATTAATTTTCGCAAATTCTATCTATATTCGCAAAATTTAGTCCGCGCAAAAATTACCTCGAAAGACACTTCGTGTAATTACTAGAAATGACTTACTCGCTAAATTAATGGGTTTTTTCGTTTTCTCTCGGTTGAGCAAAGTTTGTATCTCAGCAGGCCTAAAATAAATAAAAAGTGCAAAAAAGTGCTGGTAGATTCGCGAAATTATTTTTTTGCTAAAAACTTCTAAGAAATTCTTCATGCGTAAAGAAAATCGTCATGTGAGCATGACTAATTCTTGAAAATTAATTTTCGCGAAATGCATCATTTGGACCGCGCGAAAATAAGTTTGCAACTTTAGCTCGTTTAAAACTCTTCCGACAACTTCACTTTCAGTTTATTTTTTACTGGAATGTTTCAATTTTGTTACTACTAAGTCAATCTACTAGTTTTTATATTATTTAAACAAAAATGAGTAGCAGGGAATGAGAATAATACACAGAATCATCCGCACTATTTATTTTCACAGACTAACCCCTGAGCTCCGCTTTCTTCATCTCCGACAAGGTTTTGATGTGTGATATACATTTAAAGCTACCTCGTCCCCAGGGCATCTTGTATCTTTCTGACATTTGGACGGTGATACGAATTAAACTGAATTTTTGCTCGTTCCGTAAAATGCGGGTTTCACTATGACGACCCCAGACCCTTTAGTTTTCACAAGTGGTGCACCTTTTGAAAAGAACTCACCCGGAAAGCAGTTTAATCGGCAAATTTATTGTTTTTGAAAGGCTATAAACACCTACGGAACAGGGTCTTGTAAGCGCAAAACATAGGCCCTGTTATCCGGGTTCGCGAGAACCATGGATTAGCGTAGCGCATAACATACGTTTCTTTCTTTAATACCATATTCGTAGATAAAGTTTTTTGCTGCCAGATGCATACTAACATCGCGAACAAGGCACCACTGATAAATTTTGCTGCAAAAATCTTACGAAAATTTTTTGCTGCTTTGCGCTGGAAAAAATGTTGATCGTGTAATAAATGGTGATAGAAACTAAAATAGAAGTTTAGTTATTAGAGGTATGGTTACCAAACTTCAGAAATCAAATTTCTTTTCCCATTTCTTTCTTTGCGCGTTAACGGCAGTTCTCTAATACCCATTGGCGCAACCTCGTCCCCAGGTAATTTCTTGATATAAAAAAATGGCGAAAAATATTTCGCCATCTGCTCTTATATCAATGAGGTAAAAATCCCTTGGAACGAGGGTTGAACGATAATTTGCGGTCTTTTCACAAATAAAACATTTTAAGGCTTTTTGGGAATTAATCAAATCTAGTATTTCCAGCCTGTTTATCAAGATCAGGTAGCTTGCTCATAAACTTGCCTAATCACAAAGGCTGGCGATTATTTATATCCACTGAATTGAGAAAAACGAAAGATTCCTTTTTGTTTTTCCAAAAGTTAATTTTGCGAATAAGTCATTTTATAGTAATTTCGCGAAAATTTATTTTAGTCATTCTATACTAAATGTAATCATAGAAAAAGAAAATTTATAAAAAAATGGCGAAAAATATTTCGCCATCTGCTCTTATATCAATGAGGTAAAAATCCCTTGGAACGAGGGTTGAACGATAATTTGCGGTCTTTTCACAAATAAAACATTTTAAGGCTTTTTGGGAATTAATCAAATCTAGTATTTCCAGCCTGTTTATCAAGATCAGGTAGCTTGCTCATAAACTTGCCTAATCACAAAGGCTGGCGATTATTTATATCCACTGAATTGAGAAAAACGAAAGATTCCTTTTTGTTTTTCCAAAAGTTAATTTTGCGAATAAGTCATTTTATAGTAATTTCGCGAAAATTTATTTTAGTCATTCTATACTAAATGTAATCATAGAAAAAGAAAATTGAGGAATTACATAAAAAACAGCCTCATGTACGCGACGAGTGGTGATACATAACAAGGGCTAAACAGTCCTAGATATAAACCTTTATAACCTTGAGATTAGAATGATGTTATGATCTAATCTCAAATTCCATCTTCCAGCTCAAGACAAAAAAATAGTATTACAATTTAGTACCGCTGTTTATTGTACCACTATTCGTTATTACCCACAATGTTCAGTCAAGTGCTTTTGAAAACAACTAGGGGTTTTACTCACAGAAAGACATTTGGTACTTGTCATTTGCTAGAATTTGACGAAAATATCCAATCAAGTGTAAAATCGCCTTAAGCGCTTAGTCGTTAAATCGACGCATTACAAGAAATATCATTAATTGAACAAAATATTTACATACTTCTGTTATTTTTAGCATTCTTTGTCTGAAGCAGTAAGCAATCTGACCACGCAAATGGAAAACAAGACATATATCTACACTGAACAAAACATGTGTAAAACACATTGACAACGTTCACTTTATCAGAAACAGATTAAATTTATATTTATACACTTTCAGATGTTAAAAGTCACTACATGTGTTATCCAACCACCAAGGTAGTGTCGTCCGAGAACTCGTATGGAGGAATTTCCAAATTTAGTGGAGCTGGTCCTTTCCTTATCCTTCCCGAAGCGTCATAATGTGAACCATGGCAAGGACAATAATATCCACCAAAATCACCTGCGTTTGCGATAGGTACACACCCCAAGTGAGTGCATACACCCAATAACACCAAGTAGTTGGGGTGTTTGACACGGTCCTCGTCTCTTTCAGGATCTCTCAAAGAACCAAAGTTAACAGCACGCACTTGATCTATCTCTTCTTGGGTACGATGACGAACAAATAATGGCTTACCACGCCATTTGATCGTGGCGTTTTTGCCTGGAGGAATTGTGGTAAGGTCGACTTCAACCTTTGCTACAGCGAGCACATCTGCAGAAGCACTCATTGAAGATAGGAAGTCGATAGCCAGGTTTTTGCCAGCATGTGCACCAGTAACACCCAAACCTGCAACCATGACGTACGTGAACGCACGACGAGAAATGTCGGATTCATTGCTGTTGACTGTCGGGTCTTTTGTTGAGTCGCGTCGATAGTCGGAAAAGTCAGGCACAGAGACGTCAGTGTGACTAAAGCGTTGCTGGATTTTACCTAAATAAAAAAACAGTTAAAATAAAATGTTGTTCTAAAATTTGTTACGTAATGTTACATTGTATTTTGGAGGCGCGTTTGAATTTACAAAACTTTGCTTTAAACGGAACTGGATTCCAGTGATTTATTTTTGTAAAAGTTAACCTTATATAAACGATAATTTGCAGAACCTTTAAAACAAGAGATGGCAACCAAAGTGTTCAAGGGTAAAGAAGAGAGCACTTGCTTTCTTACAATGTTAGTTATTTGTAAACAGGAATTTATACATTTAAAAAGATAAAATAAATATACAATCAATAAAGGCAAAATAATAATTTTAAAACAGTTTTCAAGTGAACGTTTTTTAAAATGCAATATCGAATTCGTTAATTATTTTTTTTGCCGAATGTTTTTTCAGGGTTCGATTTTCCCTTACACAGATATAGGAACGAATAATCGGGAACGATAGTAGAGTATACTTTATTTTTATGAAATGTTGAACATGTTAAACATTCTTTGGTCATAACTGCATTAACATACCAAATTGCATTGGAATGCAACAATTTTCAATTTTCCTAGAAGTTTAACTTCGCATGTTGTAGCAAAAGCCGCTAATTTGTTCTCTTAGTGGCATATGGTTAAGTAAGTTAGCATAACAAAGCAATAGAATGCCACTAAGAGAACAAATAAAAAAAAGAAAGTGATAGACAAAGAATTTCTTGACACGTTTTTATCGCTAAATGTGTCTGCTTATAGTTATTGTGTTATCGCAATGTGACAGGTGGACACCAAGCTTCATGTAAATACTTTAAATTCCTGAAAATCGATTTGAATCGAGAAATATACTTACAATGTCACAGGCGAATGTTTTCTGTTCTAAAATCAATTTGTGAGTGGCCCTCAAACTTTATGCTGCTCCTTTTGTTTTTTACTACAAGCACTATATTTTCCAAAGTTTAATATTATGTTATCATAAATTTGCAGGGATATATATTCATGCTAATTCTGCTGAATAAGCACTGGTCATTATCACCATAATAGAATACTTTGGTTCAAATGCAAATATAATTTTATTTAAGCTATTTTTATTTTGCTCAAAAATATAATTGGTTAACGTCACCCGACTGACTCGTTTTGGAAGGGGAAATTTGAGTTAGGGAGGCGGTAATTTGAGAAAACAATAAACACTACTACATTATAGAACAAAGTGCATTATTTGCTTTTACTGTTTCCCACTTTGACCCCAAGCAAGTTTGTTAATACCACATAAAATGAATAATTTCTTGATGTCGAATATACAGAAACCAGGGTGTACGAAAAATTTGAAATCGGTTCTTGAAATTGACCATGCTTTGAAAAAAGATTCTATTGTAAAAAATGTTCTTTTGAGAAAAACGAAATGGTTGCATATTATTTGGTATACCAAAAATAATAGTTCAGACAACTTGCATAGTTCCATCTGGGGCTTTTTTGTTGTTAGGCTTCTTTTCATAACATTGACAGAGAGGTGGGGATTGCATGGTTCATTTGCTACTTAGTCAGTTATATTTTCCAATTTCACATTTACACTGATTGACAAAAATAGAACAAAAAATTACATTGAAAATGATGAACGAAAAATGTTTATGGCTTATTTTTTTTATTTCTAATTTATCGCTTCGGGAAAAAAAAATTCTGACTGACCATTGTGATTAGAAGGACACTAACCAAACATATATTTTGAGGATAACCTTAAATTGGAGCATAAGCACAACCTTTACTCGTTCTGAAAAACTTAAGTATATATTTTAAAGAAACGGTTAGCTGACTGACACTGTACTGTGACACATGTTGAAGAGGGAGCTGGTAAGCCGCAAACGCCCGCATATATAAGGGCGAGTTCGGGCGACTTTTCAAATTAAATTGCCGGTTGTCCTCCGAAACCGGCCGCACTTTCCCGAACTCGCCTGGAGCATTCCCGAAATGCAATTCCTACCATGCAGATGACAGTTGGAAGAAGGCGCTTGAAGAGAAAGAAGTTAATGAAGTTTATCAGGGTTCGAATTAGAAAAGTAAAGCCGGTTCGCAAAAATTTCTGCACTCTGTAACGAAGTAAACCACCATCTAGATGTGGCCTGGGAACACCTTATATCAATTACCATTTTTCTATCGCCGTTCTTCGTTCTTAAGTTTTTAAAATGCGATCTAAAAAACATTTTTATTGCTCCTTTCGTTCTTAAACTTTTAAAATGCGATCTAAAAAAGCTTTTCTATCGCCGTTCTTCGTTCTTAAGTTTTTAAAATGCGATCTAAAAAACATTTTTATTGCTCCTTTCGTTCTTAAACTTTTAAAATGCGATCTAAAAAAGCTTTTCTATCGCCGTTCTTCGTTCTTAAGTTTTTAAAATGCGATCTAAAAAAGCATTTCTATCACCATTCTTCGTTCTTAAGTTTTTAAAATGCGATCTAAAAAAGCTTTTCTATCACCATTCTTCGTTCTTAAGTTTTTAAAATGCGATCTAAAAAAGCATTTCTATCACCATTCTTCGTTCTTAAGTTCTTAAAATGCGATCTAAAAAATCTTTTCTATCAGCGTTTTTCGTTCTTAAGTTTTTAAAATGTGATCTAAAAAAGCTTTTCTATCACCATTCTTCGTTCTTAAGTTTTTAAAATGCGATCTAAAAAAGCATTTCTATCACCATTCTTCGTTCTTAAGTTTTTAAAATGCGATCTAAAAAAGCATTTCTATCACCATTCTTCGTTCTTAAGTTCTTAAAATGTGATCTAAAAAAGCATTTCTATCACCACTTAAAAATATATGATTCGCAATTTTATCATTTTCTTCACAAAGTGATTCGCAAAAATGGCATTTCGATTCGCAAATTGCTAACTGCTAATTCGAACCCTGTTTATATATAAGTTATTTATTAAGTAAATCTTATCAAAAACCATCAAAAACAGTTCTTTTAAGAACTTCGCTACCACATAGTAAGTTTATTTTAATTTTTATAGTTTTTTGAGTCATTTGTGGTGAATCTTTGAGTGTTTTTGTTTTTTTGTTTGGGTCTATGCGGGTTTTTTTAGGCGAATACTTGCATTTTTTTCAAAACGCCGAAATCGCCCGAAACGTCTGCACTTTTTACGCCATATGCGGCTTATCGGCACCCTCATACATTTTAAAAAAAATCAAGTGCCCAAAAAACCCCGCATAGACCCGAACAATGCCCGAAAAAGAACAGAAAAACAGACACTAATGAGTCAAAAAACTATAAAAATTAAAATAAACTTACTATGTGGTAGCGAAGTTCTTAAAAGAACTGTTTTTGATAGTTTATAATAAGATTTACTTGATAAATAACTTATATATAAACTTTATTCTCCTTATCTTCAAGCACCTTCTTCCAACTATCGTCCGCATGGTATGTCACAAGGAATTGCATTTCGGGAATGTTCCGGGCGAGTTCGGGAAAGTGCGGGCGGTTTCGGACGACAACCGCCAATTTAATTCGAAAACTCGCCCAAACTCGCCCTTATATATGCGGGCGTTTGTGGCTTATCGGCACTGTTCTGCCCGGATTATGAACGTTGCCCGGATTATGTACGACAGCTTGCCCCGTTTATAAACAGGGCAGAAAATACATAATCAGGGCAACATAATCAGGACAGGCCGGCTTATGTACGACAGTTAAAAAATATTATTTGGCACTTATGTACGACAGTTAAAAATATTATTCACTTATGGACATGATAAAAAATATGAGGCTCTTTTTGGCCGAATTGTGGACATTGACATGTAGTGATAAGTTTATATCATTTATGAAATTACTTCAAGTTTTGTTAAAAAAGAGATTTTGTGCTGTCTTTAAAAAAAGATAAAATTTTAACATTTTGAAGAAACCATATCGGTAGGAACAAAATTGGATAAGTTATTAACACTAAACTAGGAAACAAAAAAATGATAAAAATTTAACAAGTGGATTTCTTTGAAAATGATAAAAAGTGACATAAAATCTTTTTAAGATTTTCTAATCACTTCCCCTTGTTACATAATACTAACAGAATCATATTAGAACACAATTTATGATTTTTGACTTAAAAAACAAAAAAGTGATAAAAATATAACAGCCTAAAGTTCAAATTTTGTTACTTTTTATCACGATATTGCTTGAAAACAAAAAAAGTTAAACTACACATTCTTGGATATTTCATTTAGAACAAGTCTCATATTACAATTAAGGACACCTAGAAATGTCAAGCGTAAACAAATAACGATAAAATATTAACATGTTACTAAATTATCAATATTTTGTCAACGCTCTGATAGATTTTGTAAATATCTATTTTTTTTCTAATTCTTATTTATATGGAAAGATATTTAGTTAAAAAGATTCTATAATTAGATCCAGATTTTCACAAATATGATAAAAGTTTAACAATGTTAATTTTTTATCACAATTCTGTAAGAAAAATATTTTTTAATTTCTTTCCAACGCAGTTTTGTAAAGTACAATAGTACCCATCATCTGAGAAATTTTTATTAGACTACACTAAAAATTGAGTGAGTTATGACAAAATCATTTTTTTTCACAAATTTTCAATGTCCACAATGAAGCCTCATATTTTTGATCATGTCCTTATAGAACGAACATAATCAGGGCAGGCCGGCTTATATACAACACTTTTATATTATTTCTCACTTATAGAATGAACATAATAGGGGCAGGCCGGCTTATGTGCGACACTTTTACGTTATTCCTCACTTAAAGAACGAACATAATCGGGGCCGACCGTCTTTTATATCATTCGTTATCACTTCTGGCAAGTAAATAACCCTTGTGGCAAAGTTGTTGTTGTTCTCAAATGAAACAAAATTTCATGGAAACTAAATTTTGGGATTTGCAAGTTTGATAACTTTTCACCAAACTTAATTCCTGCAAAACGAATAATTTAGGTCATCCCCAGAATTCAATTCTCGCGAAAAATAAAAATGAGCCAACAACCCATCCGCAAAATCTACTTCCGTGAAATTTAGTTACTTCAAAGTATATGTTGAAATGTACTCACAAGAAGAGATTATATTTAGAATTACGTCAAGATTTTTTTTAGCTATGCCTATTTTATAATGGTGTTTTATCCTGCAAAGAAATAAAAGCACGAAATCCATCATACTGTAACAATAATCTGTCAATGTTTCATTCACAAAAGTTGAAAGAAAATGCCAATCGCAGCCTGCCTGGCCAGCCATTATATCAGCGTTCATAATCCGGTCACTATGACATAATAATCGGGGCAAAACAAACATAATTGGGCCATGCGTACATAATCCGGCTGTCCTGTTTATAAACAGGCCATTTTCGCAATCTGGGCAGAACAGCACCCTAGATAGATAGATGTGCATATTTTACATGGCTAGCCTCACAAATATTGAGGGATATACCCTGTCTATTATTTCCAGGAGGGGCCATGGCTTAGATGGAGAGTCCTAGGGTATTTAATGCTCATTTTGAGCTACGCAGACCCAATTAGGGCCCGCACTCTACTAGACAACTCCCGGCAACATCCAACGGCCCACACAGTGTGCCATCTTCCCAATTTCCCTCACATGGCTTGGGTTAACCCGGGGCTATGGTAACATTCACTCACCCATGTTGAATCGCCATCAAGAGGAATCGAACCCCGGTCTCCCGCACAGAGTACGAGAGCTATTCTTGTGGTCGGAATGTCCCTCCTTCGTGCTCTCCGATGGGGTACAAAGTGGACTTTTCACGGTCAAACCTTCACAGTAGCAACCTTAATTAAACAGAATTTACAAGCAAAACGGCGTTAAAATGTCGCAAAATGGCAAAAATTAAGCAGTATCTAAAACATATTAAAGATTTGACTAAAAAAAAAAAAGAATTCCTTGAAAAATCCAGTATTGTATTTATGAAGGTTTCACCACAAAAACATTATGATTACGGCATTTGTACACCATTTCATAATGGCTGCTTAACCTGAATACTGGCCCGTGATTGGTTCAACCAGTATTATGACGCGATTCCGACCGCAAGAATAACCAGTAATCTACGGATTCCTTGATTATGTGTTACGTGGCACCCCTACGTAACACAACTCATGACTTTAAATACTTTAAATGATAGGATTTATAAAAATTAGCTGCTGGCTAGCTATACAAACAATCATTGTTCAACTTACCAAGTCCAGATTTGACAACCGACCATTTTGCAGTTGGTCCCAAAACAGGGCTGATACAATAGCTAGATTTTGAGAATGTATCGGCTTTTGTTGTTTCAACTACAGGAGGAATAACTGTTCTTTGGCAACTTACAGTTACGACTTTAGGAGAGAGGTATTTCGCAAAACTCTGTGATATATTTCGAGTGGACAACATCTCTTTTTCAGCCTTGTTGCTGCTTTGCGTGTGTTGTAAAACACCCGGAGAACGATCAAAATTACGTACAGGGTCAATCGATTCCGTCGCTAGTATGCGTTTGTGACCCTCTGACCATAGCGCCGCAAAGTCTCTGATTTTTTAAAAACTCTGGGAACGAGAATCGAATCAGTACCCTCTAACAGCAGATATAATATTGTGGGTATTATTTTTGAGAGCGAAGTACAGATTCTTATTTTCGCGAAATCCACTAAATCGCCCTATGTTTTTTCCTTTTCGCTGGCGGCTTTGAAATAGCGCTTACTTGACGGCTTGTTTAGCCGTCAAGTAAGCGCTAGCAGGTTTGACATGACAAGGATGTCAACAAACAGCAAGTAATCAACGGTCGAGCTTATGAATAATAGAATCTTGAGTAGCATTGAGTCTCGACCAAAACTTTTTGTTGATGTTTATAAACAAAGCTTCTATGTCATTTGCAGGAATCTTCCAATAGAAGAAGTATTCAGAGGTCATTCTCTATTTATTCTTTCTTGTCTCTGATAACCAAAGTAAATGGCCCTTGGAACGAGGCTAGAGAATTTCCATTTTTATCAAGAAAAGCTTTTGTTCATAAAGTATAAAAAAATTGGCAGGGTTCTAATAATAGAGTAATATTTTCTTTTATATTCCTCTCCTCATCGCCAATATTCCTATTCAGGGTTTTTATTAAAATAAAAGGCAGGGAATCACAGTCCCAGATATATTTTCTGACATCAGGGCGGGTCTCGCCGTCTCGATGTAAAAAAAGAGACAACAGGCACTGGGAACGAGGTTGAGCTCCAGATTAATTTCCAAAGTTTGTGTTTCTTTAATATTCGTGCAGGGAAAACGATAGTACTATAGTAGAGTACGCGACAAGAACGAGAAGTCAAAAATGTAAGGTAACAAATTTAAACAAGGTTTTACATTTTATCGTTTTCATTGAAAGCTAAAATCTAAATTTTGACCCATGATATGCCAAAATGTATCAGACCTGCTACTACCTAATTAGTTAAAAATCATGTGTTTGTTGGGTCGCTCTTTTACAACACTTATAAAGGTTCTTTTTGTAGTATTCTGGGGATGCGAATGTAGAATGAAAGAAAAACAAAAGAGCGCAAATTTCTGTTAAAACCAAACTTAGCGTTTGTTAAGATTAAACACAAAAGCTGCAGTTGTAGGAGTAAAAATTTCCAGTTTCAGGACAACCTCATTCCTTAGGCGTATTCATGATCAGCATAACACCAGCGCGTCTCTAGACAAGAGATCATGGAAACAAGAATGGTTTCAGGGTAACTAAATAGTCTTACTTGTGTTCCCGATAATAATTTCATTACGGTACTGCATGGTAACAAGCAAGGTTTAATTTACGATTGCAAGAACTGCGAGTCGCAAGAGAAATCACTACACTACACCGCAATATGTTAACGACGCAAGCAGGTAACTTATGGCGTGTATATATAGGTAGAACTTTCATCTGCTTCGTGTTGGCGGTGTAAATTACCAATATAACTTTTTTTTACCACTGGGCGGTCAGAATATTTGAGGTGAAAAAAATTACACTGGATCCCAAACTAATTTTCTGGGGTTAGAATAATGACCATTTATTTTGATTGGTTACTTCGATTGTTCTTTGCTCATGTGATCACTATCGGTAAACCCTTTCTTCTTTAATCTTGTAAGCTAGAATGGTCTCACTCCGCCGAACAAATATGGTTAACTCCTCCATTATTTAAGACGGCAAGATGTGGTCATGCTGGCTTTATGCTCACTGGTTGATTTTAATTCAGTTTTTTTTAATTTAAGGATTTTTTAAATGGAACAAAAAGAAAATTAAAAAATTGTAGAAGAAACTTTCACTAGTAGATATTTATCTGTTATTTCGCGAAAAAAAACGTGTTTTTGATTTGCAATGTTCCAAAGCAGAAACTGTGTAAACGTGTAAATTTATTCAGAAAAAGGACAATAGATTTTAATTATTTTAGGTCACGTTGGCTAGCCATGTGGCTATTTTGTTGTGTTTATGTTTTTGAGTTACTTTTGAACGAACTTTGAAGCGAAAGGTCATACAAGAAACTTACAGTCCTTTAAATTTTTTATAATACGTAAAATAAATTTAGTATGGGAATTTATTTCTGAAATATTATTGTATGATGCGCATGTGCGAAAATAATACATCATTCTTCTAACATGCAGGAATTCTCAACGTCTTTTTGTCTCCAAAATAAATGTGGTTTTATTTGCGTAAAGCAGTAAGGACCAATATAAGTCACATGAATACTCTTATGATGACTTCGATGCTTGTCAGCATTTAACCTCGTCCCCTTCTTTCATAAGACCTCAAAATAAGTCAATATTCATTAACGTATTTTTGATTAACCACCACAAATTCTTTCCCCGGCCGGGCACTCGAAAGACCTAAAAACCATGCAAATTTTGACGCCTTTGTTTCTATCGGTGCAGAAAGTTTCTCATTGTACAATAATAATGAAATTTAAATTAATAAGATTGAGCAACATCACATGGCGCACATCGTAAAAGTTGGATACTTTCCTAATTTTTGCCATAACGGAACGTGGTTAATTCTGTAGAGTGGTGGTGTCAACAAGCATAATGCCGCGCCATCACGCGCCGCGCTGCAACTTTAATTTTACCAGTATGAATTCCTCTTTATGAGGTTGCCTCTGAAAAACACTTAATATCAAATAAACAGCCTTTTTTTGTCAGATTTAAAAAAATTTCATTTCATAACAACGAGTAATCAGCCAATGCGCTTTAATCCCCTAAAGACCTTGCGGATTTTACGCCCATAGTGAAATTGGTCTGCTGGGCGCCCTGACAAACTACCCAATAAATGTATTTTTACTTAATACATATAATTTTTCGTACTTTTCATAAAAGGTGTTAAAAATAATGTTTTTTGACTTTGAACAAAGAAACGGTTTTCGTGCGGGGACGACACGGAGGCTGAAAATTGAGGTCTGGGGCCGCCAAAAAATGCCAAGAATGTAAACAAAGCCGGGGACGTCATACTGGCCTGTTCATAACCAACAAAATGAGCACGGCACAATACAAATGGCTGCCTGTCAAA
Source organism: Hydractinia echinata (assembly GCA_030067915.1). Classification (NCBI taxonomy): domain Eukaryota; kingdom Metazoa; phylum Cnidaria; class Hydrozoa; order Anthoathecata; family Hydractiniidae; genus Hydractinia; species Hydractinia echinata. The sequence continues at coordinate 4,372,717 of JASGCC010000001.1, forward strand.
ACAAATCATCATTAAATTGTTGCATGGCACTATAACGGTAGCTTTTTAATGTCCAGGCAGATCAACAGTGCTTTAACATTACTTTAATAAAATGACTGATAAAGAAAATGAACCAGATGAGATAATCAGCATAGATGCAGTCCGTGAGTTTCTTGTCAAGAACAAGGGGAAGGTCCGGCAAGCAGATTTAGTTAATAACTTTCGGCACCAACTCAGCAGCCCAGCCACGAAAGGTTAGATTGCTTATGTAGCCAAACTTAAAATTTAATACATACCAAGTCTGTTAGCTAGCTATCTAACAGTGCATTCACAGTTGGGACAACGGGACAACCCATATATTTATTTGACGGGACCCAGCCCAACCTTGGAAAAATGTATGTAAATTAGTCTTAAGTTGGTGTAGCTACCTACAGGCCCAACTATTGACAAAGGAATCTCTTGCTTTTAAAAACCATGCCATTGGATGGGACAAACCCAACTGTACACAAAAGACTCTTGCAATTTTAGAAAATGTGTCATAAGATGGAACAGGCTGTTTAGTTTCAACTATATATCTTATATCAAGTGCCGATTACACCATAAATATAAACGCATAATATAAAGCGCCAAGTATAACATAACATCTCCTTTTCAAAATTTATAAAACATAACTAAGGTTATGTGGTTTGTCTGTATATACACGTTTCTATAACTCTTCATAGTCTAAAACTCTTTTACGTTTGATTTTTCTTCTGAATCTTGATCGTTGCACTACATCATCACTTGAATCATATCCTACGTTCTCGTCCTCTGATACGGATAAGTTACTATCTTCACTGTCATCATACGGAATGGTAGCATCGCTGTGTATCTCAGCTCAATAGTGTCTTCGCTGTCATTTGCATTAACAGGGAGTGTTTCGCAAGGAGCATAGACTCGCCTGAGAGCAATTTGATTCCACCGAATAATATTTCCATTTCGTAGTCGAACTGTATATGAGCGAGGCGCAACTTCATTCAGTATTTTCCCTTTGATTGTCCATTCTTGAGTGTCGTGATGTTGAATAGAGACTATTTGGCCTGGTTGAAATATCGAGGCCGTACCAGAATACTTTTGGTCATGGTAGGATTTCATTTGTTTTTTCTCTCTATCCATGTTTCTGAAGAAGTTTGGTGTGTGACGAACAACTGACGGTAAGGTGTCGGAGAGATTGAACCCAAGCAGTAATTGGGCAGGCGACTTTCCGCAACTTAACGGTGCGTTACGGATGGCTAACAATCCTAAGTAAAAATCATCATTTGATCTTTGTGTTTTCTTTATAAGACGTTTCACAATTTTCACCATTGATTCAGCCAGACCGTTACTTCTGGGGTATCTAGGACTGCTAGTAATGTGGTTAAATCCCCATTCTTTTGCAAACTTCTTGAATTGATAAGATGCATATTGGCTCCCATTATCAGAGACTAATGTTTCTGGAATGCCGTGTTGAGAAAAAATTAATTTGGTAGCTTCAATGACACAAGCAGCATCAGGACGATTAAGTAAATATACTTCTGGCCACAATGAGTAGTAATCCGCAACTATAAGGTATGATCTGCCAGCATATTGAAACAGGTCAGTGCCAACTTTTTGCCAAGCAATATCTGGTGATGAGTGAGGCAATAATGGAGCATTGGTTTTCGATGGTAGCATTTCTTGACAAGTCGAACATTTCTTTATGAAGTCTTCAATGTCTTGATTCATTTTAGGCCAAAAAACAGTCTGACGAGCTCTGCGTTTACACTTCTCTGTACCCAAGTGTCCCTGATGCAATTTCGTCAATATAGAACGTTGCAGTTCCTTTGGTACTACGATTCTTTCTCCAAGTAGTAGCAAACCATTAACGTAGGTGAGATTAGCACGGCCTTCCCAGTATGGTTGAATTTCAATTGAACAGTTTCTGCGTTGTTCTGGCCATCCAGTTTGGGTTGCTGTTATCACTGCTTGTAATACGACATCATTTGCAGTGGCTTCTTTAATCTCTACTAATCGTTGCTCTGATGCTGGTACACTGTGTAATACTTGATTCACAAATGCAGTCACTTCTGTTTCAGCAATTGCATCATCTTCTGTTGGTTCCTGGCATGGTGCACATGATAATGCATCAGCATCCAGTAGTTCTTTCCCTGGTACATGGGTTGCAGTAAATCTGAATTTCATCATACACATTCCTAGTCGTTGTATACGTGGAGACATTTCATTCAGTGGTTTGTTATTCAAAATTGGTATTAATGGCTTGTGATCTGTTTCTAGTACAAAATGAGAAATTCCGTACAAATAAACTGCCATTCTTTCCATTCCCCACGAAGCTGCTAGCATTTCCACCTCGATCGGTGCATAATTCTTTTCTGTTGCTGTGAGGAAACGTGAAGCACAATCAACCGGTCGCCATTCATTATGGTATTGATAAAGTATGACACTGATACCATTAGTAACACTTCCATCTGTTCTAATTTTTGTTTTCTTTTTAACATCATAATGTGCAAGAATCGGTTGCATTGACAATAATTCTTTACAACTGTTGAAAGCGTTTGTATGAACAACTGTCCATATCCATTCATTCTTCGAACTTAATAGGTCTCTTAGTGGCTCTGCAGTTTTAGCAAGATCTGCACTGAAACGTGACATTTGTTGAGCCATTCCCATAAATCGTCTGAGTTCGGTAATGTTTGTGGGTACTGGAAATTTCTTAATAGCTTCCACTTTAGTTGCTAATGGCTGAATTCCCTCTTTTGAAATTTTATGTCCTAAAAACTCGACTTCGGTTTTCCTGAATTGGCATTTCTCCAAATTCAATGTTACTTTGTTTTTAGATAAGTCAGATAGAAATATTTTCAAACGTTCATCATGATACTGATTATTTCTTCCAAAAACTAAAAAATCATCCATACTCTTAACAATACCACTTTTCCCCACAATCATGTCATCTATACGCTCATTAAATGTTTCGGGCATGGAGGTAAGGCCAAACGGAGCACGAGTTGGACAATACCGACCAAATGGAGTGATAAATGTGGCTTTTAACTGGCTTTCTTCTTCTAGTTTCATTTGCCAATAACCCGAGTTGGCATCTAATTTAGACATAACTACACATTCATCCCCTAATTTGGCCAAAGTTTCATTAACACTTTCCAGTTGATAAAGACTTCTTTTTGTTACTACATTCAATTTGGTCAGGTCCAAAGATATTCGCAAAGTCCCGTTTGGTTTAGGCACAACTACGATAGGATGACACCACTCCGTTGGTTGCATAACTCGATGTATGACCCCTAAATTTTCCATTCGATCAAGTTCCTTTTTAAGAGGATCCAGCAATGGTAATGGTACTCTTCTAGGGGCAGATATATGATAAGGAGTACTACCTTCTTCCACTTCTATGCGAATAGGCTCACCTTTAATTTCACCTAAACCTTCAAACACCTCTGGAAATTGAGAAATAATGTCTTCTGGATAGTCACTGTCCTGCTTAATTTGATTAATTGTCACTAAATTGAGCTTTTCGATTGCTGGGCGCCCCAAAAGGGCTATTTTTACAAATTCACACACATACAACTTGTCACTAACAGTTTTCTTGTGAACTTTCAGAGACACGTTTATAAATCCATAACATTTGAATTGATGCGAGTCCGGTCCGATTAACTTTTTAGTTGTTGGATGGAGGTCATTAACTTGATACCCTATCTGTTCCAGATGATAAGTCCAATCACAGAAATATCAGCACCGGTATCGATTTTCATTTTCAAATTGTTATTTTCTACACGCACATTAACTTTCCAGCTGCTCTCAATTAAATCTACAGAGGCCCCCATTGGCTCCCTTTGTGTCCTTATTAAATCCACCTTGATAATTTTGTTTCCCACAGAGTAAACTTTTAGCAAAATGATTCAGTTGGCCACAATTAATACACTTTTTTCCCCATGCTGGACAGTACTTTTTCCCAAATGCATGGTTACGTCCACAAAATTTGCACAAAACATTATTACTGTTGGAGAAATTATTCCTCATACCTGCAACTTTTGATTTACTGTGGAGATAGTTGACATTATCTTCCTCTTCTTTTTTCGCTTTCAATGTGATGAGACCTTCGGTTGCTTTTTCATTAGCTCTGCAACCCTCGTACTAAAGTTAAACATTGTAAGATGGGATGGACCCAACAATTGACACACACTGTTTATATAATATTTTTAAAAAAATTGAAGACAGGTGAGGCTCAACTATGGACAAATGCAGTGTATATAGAAGAGAGATAAGAAGGACAAAAAATGTTTGGAGGAAGAAAATAAATCATAAATTATCAAAATATAATCAATACAAATACCATGTTATAAAGTCTGCTTTTCTTAAAAATTGAACAAATACAGACATAATTGACAAATAAATTTGATAAATGGTTTAAGAGTTTAAGGTTGGCTGCCCTTGGGAGTTGCTGTATGCTGATGACCTTGTTGTTGTTGCAGAAACTGTTGAAGAACTAAGTCAAAAACTAGATTTGTGGAAAAATGAGCTTGAAAACAAAGGATTGTGGTACTGAGAAGTTGCTACGAAAAACCGATCAGGGAAGAAAATGTTAAGTGACCATGTGCCATATGCCTAAAATATGCTCCTCCTGTGGAAAATGGGTACATAAACGTTGCTCTGGTATTGCTGGTGTGCTATGAGAATCACCTGGGTACAGATGTGGAAAATGCAGTGGTGAAATTCCACCGTTGGTAAAGGCCCCTGAAATTACCATTAAACTCGTTGATGAACAACTGGAAAACATTCATTCTTTTTGTTACCTTGGCAATGTAATTAGTCAGTCTGGGGGGTGCTATGATGCAATTACTGCCAGAATTCGATCAGCTTGGAAGAATTTTAGAGAGTTGCTTCCCATCCTAACAACTAGAGGCCTGTCTTTGAAGGTGCGTGGGCACATGTATAATGCTTGCATTAGAAGTGTTTTGTTATATGGAAGTGAGACCTGATCGGTCAATGTTGAGGATGTTAGCCACATTACAAGAAATGACAATGCTATGTTGAGGTGGATCGCATCTGTTAAGCTCTCTGACAGAGTTCCCATACTGGAGCTACACAGTCGCCTTAGTTTGAAGTCAATTGGGGAGGTCGTGCAGACCCTCAGACTCCGATGATACGGCCATGTTTTGAGGTGTGATGATGATTGTTGGCAAAAAAAAATTTGGAATTTGATGTTCCTGGAAAATTCCCGAAAAGACGACCCATGATCGACATTCTAGCCTTATTGACTCATATCCAGGTGGTTGTGGGTTTGATCTTCACATAAGGCTGTCGTCTAGTTTGGCAAGAATTTCAAAAAAGGTTTCTATGGGAAATGGGAGCTTTAAACACTCTAGAACTGCCTTTGTGGTCCTTCCTAGAAATAATTGAAAAGGTGTATTGCTTAAAATTGTCGAGACTGATCACATAAAATATAAATTAAAACATAAAATTTCTTTAAATATATAATTACAAAATATTTCAATTGTGGCTGCCCACAAAGACCAACCAAAGCGATCCTGCCTCTCAAATTACATAATAGGTCAAGTTGCAATAATTCTATTGAAGATTATCTTGAAACGTAAACATAAATTTAGCTTAAAAAATAGCTAGCTAGCTAGCTGTTATATAACATTACATTACACTGAGTTAAATGTTATGTCTTGATATCTGACTCATAATTATTCTGGAAACAACAGTCCAGTAAAAACATCTCCAATCATGCAACAAGCAAGTCTCTAACTACTTTAAAAAATGCATTTACCATACGATCTTGTCAGCTGTGTTACAAATAAAAATCAACGATCTTATCCAAGAGTTGCCTAATAGTGTTTTTTTTTGCTACCCACAACAAACATAAAATGCATGACTCGATTTAATCTTGCTAGTACAATCTTAGCTAGTACAAAAATACGCCATAAAATGTTGCAGTAGTTCAGTTTTTCCACTTTATTGAATTTAGTTTGCGTTAAATACAAAGTCTTGTGTGTATGCAAATACAGTTTAATTCCATGTCACAAGTCAGTCTTGACCCGTCAATTGACAGGGCAGCATGTCAAAAAATGGGCCACCATGTCAAAAGATGGACAACCGTGTCTAAAGAAAGTATTTGAGAAAACCGTTTCAGTTAAGTCATAAAAATATTCAAAGAAATAGAACTTTCAAATGTAACAAATTTAAAAAATTTCACTCTAAAACTGATGAATTTTTCTATTGTGATAGAAACATTAAGTTTATAGGGTGCCATTGTAGCAAATACCGCAATTGCAGGATCTCGCATTTAGCAGTTTTCTCTAACTGACTGGAAACACCAGAGCAGTGTGGAAGTTTTGAGGAAAAAATCTTAATGCACTGAAAATTTTTTTAACCTACATTATCTAAGCAAACGGCTCTAGTGACTCGCAACTCTGCTTGCTACATAATTTTACGGTTTTGACCATAAGCCATCTCCTAACAACTTTTCAAGATCACTGATAAACGTGTGGGTTTTTGTGCAGTGTTAGGCAAGGAAGGAATTGGCTCAAATGTCCTTGTCACGTGATTTACGTCTCAATTCCTTAAAATGTTTATAGATAGATTGATGTGCATATTTTACATGGCTAGCCTCACAAATATCGAGGGATATACCCTGTCTATTATTTCCAGGAGGGGCCATGGCTTAGATGGAGAGTCCTAGAGTATTTCAGGCTCATTTTGAGCTACGCAGACCCAATTAGTAGGGCCCGCGCTCTACTAGACAACTCCCGGCAACATCCAACGGCCCACACAGTGTGCCATCTCCCCAATTTCCCTCACATGGCTTGGGTTAACCCGGGGCTTTGGTAACATTCACTCGCCCATGTTGAATCGCCGTCAAGAGGAATCGAACCCCGGTCTCCCGCACAGAGTACGAGAGCTATAACCACTAATCTACAGCGCCACAACATCAACATCACCATGTGTCTTTTTCTATTTGTCAAAACTCAGAAGCGACATTAGGAAAACTTGATAACAAATTAAGAAAGAGGAACTGGAAGTTTTCATTGCTTCATGTGCTCTCCACATGCATAGCAATGAAAAGTTTTTCTTAAAAATATTCTCCAACCTGTCTAGTTTTAATATAATATCGGTTTGTTTTGTATTTAATGATAGATAACAATAGATTAAAATGTTGTATCCCCACAGTGCAAAAAAGTTCCCCAGCAATGTTTACACTGTCTGTTCTGTAAAGTACACAAGTTTCGATAACTGATAAATATGGTAAATATGGTAGATCCTAGAATTAGGCGACGGATGTCAGGTCATAGTTGTGCAGTTTTGCCAGTGAACAGAGAAAGTTGTTTTAGCTAACTGATGGAATGAGTGCATTTGCCCATTTTTCTTTATGTAAAATCAAAACATTAGCTCTATGTTGCACAGAAAGTGGTCTATTCCCAAATATTAAAAAAGTGATGTGTTACACGATTTTGGCATCAGGATACCATCTTTAATTTTCTATTGTGTTGGAGCTAGTTGGACCCTCTTTCTTTGGTAGCGAAGCCCCATTGCGATAACAAATTGCGATAAAAAACCAATGATGTTATCCTAATTCCGAAATGCCAGATTTCTATGGAAAATTAACTGAAGCAATTTAGCACCATTTTAAAGTTTTTGAAATACAAATTTAGTGCCCAATCTTTAGATAACTGCAAATCAGGCTCAGGTTAACACTCGATATGTTTAGAAAGTGATACTAATTTTGCTCCTTTGAAGTCATAAAGGCATTTAATAAATTTAAAAGTTTGATAGCACACTATGTTTGGGGGTTAAGCTGACAGGACCTTTACAATTATCCCTAAATGTCACTATATTTACCCCATAAGTTATAGAAAAAAGTTATGTTTTAAAATAAGCTCAGTATAACAAAAAATATAAGGCTTGTTTTACTGGCTTAGTCTGTTCTTATTACCTCCTTATGTCTTTCTTGTTACCTTTGGGCTTTGTCCTAGGAACTACGAAGTACCTACACTTTCTTACCCAATTATCATGCTTTCTAAGTGTCCCAACCAATTTGACTTTTGAATATTTTATAACTATATTATATAACTGGAACAAGGACATTTTCTGGCCCTTTTAGGAAGATTTTGGCACACATTAGGTGTGCTACATTGGTCAACTTCTTATAAATCTTGCATATTCTACCAAGCACTCCCTAATAATTTATGTGTGTGTGTGATGGGGGGTCTTTGGGTACTATCGTACACCTTTCCCTGATGTTATAAACTGTCTGATGTTTTAAATTGGTTGTAATATTCTTTATTCTTTATACATTGTATACATTGTCTGAATTTAGTTCGTGCACGTCAAGAATTTAAAGATATATTGCAGCTAATAACAGCCGTGAAAACTGAGAATGTAAGTCCTATTAACATTATTATTATTAATTTTAATGCATGCGTCGTGTTCTTTTTTCCAAAATTGTAATTGTGTGTGATTTTTGGTTAAGTAGATACATATATAATAATTTGCAAGTTAACTTTCAATTACACCACATCTGCAGCAAAAAATGAGGAGATTTTAACTATGAAATATCTCCACTGTATTCTGCATTTATATACAATGTTTTGAATCTTAAATTAGGCTCATGCACATGTTACTTAAGGAAGTGAAAACCAATATCGGTTTAACAATCACACTTCTTTTGCTTAGCAATTGCATTAGTAAATTTTGAATGTAGTAATACAAATGATGATGACAAGAGCAAGTTCTATTAAGATTTTCTGAACATGTTAGGGTGAAAAGTTCATTGTTTTGATCAAACAACAGCAAGATCATTTTCAAGCATCTGTTATAAGTCGAAAAGCCAACCGCCCATTGTCTGTACGAAAAGAATTGGCAAAGTCTAAAATTGATTATGCGAGAACACATGATGGAAGTGATGAAGAAGACAACATTCCTCGTCATCATGGTTCAGCCTCCACAATTGCAAGTCAAGACTCTGGTGTTGCTTCGGAAACCTCGGTAATGGTGTAAACATTCATTCATGCAGGATATTAAAAATATTTATTTTTCATTATCTCTACTATTACTTTTTCTGAACTCTATTTTTAATTATTTCCTAGTCGCAACATTCGGTATCAACACTGCGCTCAGCTTTTTCAGATAAAATGAAATCAAGCCAGAGCATGGATTCGATTGATACTTATGTAAGTTATGCAATCGTAAAAAGTGGTGTTGCATTATGACTGACTAGTACTGGTATAGCTTGTGCAAAAAAGACAGCCCTGTGAATCTTTTTATCCCAAAGAAAAGTATCTCTTTTTTATTTCAATGTAATCTAAAAGTGAAATATAGCCTTCTTTTTTATTTTTTAAGAAGACATTGATCCCCATACAACTGTGTTTTGACTGTGTCAAGTTTTTAAATTGTCATATATTTCAATAACTTCTGTACATAATTTAAATTTCAGACTCAATAGAGCAAATTTAAAATTTCTTGTCAGTGAACATTTGTGTGTGTGTGTGTGTGTTTTTATGTTAGTATGTGTGTGTGTGTTTTTACATTTCGATATTATGACTGAGTTAAACAACAATTTTGTTTGTTTGTTTATTTAGATGGCAGAAGGTGAAGATGATGACCTAGAAGGTACTGTGTTGTTGCTTATGGTGCTGTTGTTGATGTCGTTGATGCTGTTGTTGACGTTGCTGTCGTTGTTGTTGTTGTTGTCGTTGTTGTTGACGTTGCTGTCGTTGTTGTTGTTATTGTATTTATTTGATCTAATTCTTCATCTGTTATTATAATATTTTCCCATTTTTCTTAACATAACAAATATACTTAATTTTTTTAGATGAAATTGGTTTGAATGATGGTGCTGTGGTTAGTGTAAATATTGTGTTGTGGTAAATTCTTGAAGCAGAGAGAGGGAGCATGTTGACCACTCTTTCTACTATTCTCAGGAATATCGTAGTTTATTTAAAAAAACATTTTGATTTTTCACACAACTGGGGAGCTATTACTGATATACAAAATTGATTAAAGTTTGTAAATAGTTTTGGTCTTATTATTGACATGAATTCTGTTCCGTCATGGTGACTACCTTTGTTAGCAATTCAGAACCTAAATTAGTAGGCAAAAAGCAATTTTAAAAAAAAATAATTTTGAGAAGAATTGGTCTTAATAAAATTTATCAAAACATGCAACTTACATAGTTTTAATCAACACACTGCCCAATATGAAAAATATGTTTTAGAAAATCTCACTCTACAAAATTTTCTTCTCATGTTACAAGACAATTAAAAAATGATTGATCCTGGTTTTGTTTATAATTTTAACAAGAACTTCCTATTGAAAGATTAAATTGCTTCCTAATTACATATTTTCGAATAGAAACAAAAGATGATAAGTAACATGTATCAACTAAGTGATTTGATGTTTTGCTTGGCTGTGCTGGGAATAGCATAACATTTTTTTGAAAACATATTGAATATATTGTTGTACCAAAATGGTAATATTTACACATTTTTTTTAAATTCATTTTTTTTTAAATGTAGATATAAATTTTCTCAGTTATTGACAATGTGGGTAGGATGACAAGAATAATTTATGTAGGACAAAAACGAATTTGAAATAAGTTTTTTTAATGTGGCTTTTATAGGTTCTACCAGAGGAAAAAGAATGGATGCTAGCCGCAGCTCACGGAAGAATTGACACGTTAAAAAAGTTACTGGAAAAGCATCCAGAGTTAGCGAGGAAAAAGGATTTTGTAATGGTGAGTAAGCTTACATTTAATAATTAATTATTTGAATCTGAATGTTAACGCTTATATATATTTTTGTCTTGTATGCTGTCACAATGTGATCACGATATTGCGATGCTCTTCTTCACAGGGTGTAAGTATTAAATTTGTTTAATTATCCTTTGTATTTTGTGCTTTGATAGTGTTCTGTTTGGAATATAAGGAATGCGGAGAAGTTCCATCATACAGATTTTGTATAATGAGCAAATAAATAATTATAATACCTTTCCTGTTGATTAAAACTAAATTATCATGACACATTAGTAAATTTATAATGGTCAATGTTATTTGCTTGCATTCTTCCCAGAGTTGTTTGAGCCTAGTACCCACTAAGATATGTTAAACTAAACGCCATGGTGTTAAGCTTAATGCCTGCTTTTAACGCAAATGCATGACTAAATACAGTATGGTGGTTACCAAATGTCTTTGGTTTGGCACCAAGGCTTAATGCTACTTAGAAAAGGTATTCATAAATGAAATTACTTTCATTCTATCTGCATATTTAATGAAGGGATTAAGGGTTCTAAACTCATTTCGAATTTTCAAGTTCCAAGTTGTATGAAAGAATGCTTTTCAAAGAAAAAATAAACAAATAGAGCTGTCTGTTGAAGCAAAATAATGTGTTTGATGCAAAGTGAATAATGAAATAGATATTCAACTAGCCAACAAATAAGGAAATATTCAGTGGTAAGAAATTAAAAAGTAGGAAAGGTTCTTTGCAGTACCTTTGATTAAAAGTCTATTCAAACCATTCTTTTGCCATAATCTTTAGCTATCTAAGAATTTTTAAAACAGAACTATCCCACTGACATAATGGTTAGTATAAAATTAAGAAATATTGAGTACAATAGGTGTGCAGCATAGGAACAAGCAGTTGTTAAAAAATGGTAGAGGGGTGGAATTTGTCCCCAGATGGTCCAAATAGGGTTAAGAAAAGTGTCGTACACAACTAAAAATTATTTTGTGTTAGAGTCACATGTTAATGCAATGCATTAAGCTTGACTCCTTCTGGTTGGCACTAGGCTTAAGTAATAATTTTTTAAGTAACTATTTTTCATTATTTATTTTGCTTAATATATATTATATTTTTTATTTTATGTTTTGCTCTCATTGGCATATTCAGTATGTAAGTATTTTTTGTAATCTTTTTCAAAATTTTATTTAAAGTGAAGTGAAGCAGTTATTGTAACTGTTTTATTTTGTTGTTAACTTTTAGACTGCACTTCATTGGGCTGCAAAACTTGGACGAGCTGACATGGTGAGGTTCATTGGAGGTGCTGGTGCTGATTTTCATTCAAAATCGGTAAGATGTTTTTAAATCCGTTTCTTACTATAATGAGATACCTCTACCGTAAAACATTCTGTTTGTTGGCAATACCACATCAAGCTTTTGAGCATATTTTTAGAGTATTAACTGCAGCACTAAATGTTATGTTTGTGTTGCTTTGGAATTTTCAATGATGTCAATTCCATTGAATATATTGATCAAGCTGTATTTTGTTTTAAAGTAATATTTTTAATAATACTTCGTTATTTCTTTTTTATGTTCACCTTGGAAACAGCATGTAAGTTTTTTGTTTTTATTTTATACTTTCATTTTTTGTTATTTTGTCTTTTCAAAGACAATAAAATGTACTTAATGTTGGCAAAAGTCGTTGAACTAAATTTTTATTTTTTTCTCTTTATGTGCTGTTTCAATGATCAGGGGGTAAGATAATTTGTCTATATGTTTTCTGATCTACCACTGCAGTATTTGCTCCAAGTCTTTTTACATCACAACACTCACATATAGTCACAGGTAGTTTCAATGGGGCATGCAACTCAAATAACGTTATGATGGTCAAGTGGCATAGCATGTTATTTGTATAGCAAAGTGTATTGTGTATTTAAAATTTATTTTTAGGGATATACACCACTTCATATAGCTGCTATGAGTGGTAAGGATCATGTTATCACCCAACTGATTGAACTTCATGGTATGGTTTAAAAGTTTTTTGTTATCCAACACGAATGGAAGAGATTTCTTGTATTGATAGTTTAGCCACAACAAAAACACAGAAGACTTAAACAAATCATTGGGAGTCTTTCTTGTTATTCCTGTAATAGGGAATGGCTAATTGAACGTATTTGTGTTAAAATGTCTGTCGTTTATTTTCTCACTGGTTTTTGTTTTATTGTTAACAATTGTAAATATCCCCAAGTGGTCGTATCTTAGGTGCGAGTATTCACGCTCGTGATCACAGCGGAAGAAAACCTAAAGATGTCGTCAGAGAAACAGTAGCTGCTGATGTACAGAGTAAGGATTTGTTGGTTGTAGTTGTGCTTTTATACCAATCACAGTAGATAGCTGAATGAGATATGAAGTCAAACCGTATAAAAATATATGATAGAAATATTAGGGGTTTGCAAGTCAGGGTGGAAAATTCAGAAGACATTTAGTCGTGTCGTTTGGTCTTTCGTTTGAAAATAAATGATGGAGTTATGGAATTTGTTTTCATTCGTATGTGCTATGCACTCATACTTCTTTTTTTAAACTTGGGAAACATTTTACTTAGCTCAGTGACCGTGGAATGTTTTTAAAAATCACGAAAAAGTCGGGTTTTATCCTAATGTCTGTGGCCAACCTGCAACTATGTTGATGATGACTTTTTTATTTTTTTATTTTTAGGGAAATTGGGACGGTCGCTAATTCTTGGTGAGTGAATTTTTTGTTCTTACTCTATTTATCAACGCAGTGGTATATTTTTCTCTAGCGTTTAGTGTCATAATTAAGAGTTGAAGTTAGTATCGTTCGTGAAGTTGTTTTCTTATTTCGCAAGTGTTGATGTAGCTAGTCTACCATGTTTGTTTTGACCAGTAAACTCCCTGGATGTATGGAAGAAAAATTGAAGGTAATGAAAATATGAAAGAGAAATGTCTGGTTTTCGCCATCGCCATGTTGTGAATCCGCCATCTTTCTTTCTGAAACCATATCTTCTTTGCTTTACACACATTTCTTTCGTTGATGGGAGTTTACTGCATGATGAAGATCGTTTATGTGATTATGACATTTGTTTCGCTATAGAACCTGACTGGATAATGTCTGATGCTATAGTGGAACGTAAAGCGTCTTTGCAGCACCAGCCCATCAGTTTAAAAATGCCATCACCGCGCGGGAGGCGTGTTTCAAAGCCTTCACGACAGGAATCAGTGTCGTCATAACTTTTTCACCTGCAATGTTTGTCTCTATCACGTGGTCGATACTCCTTTGGATCACGTGGGGGACATGTGTTTGTTTGGGTGGTAAACATGTAGTAAACTCCCAGTTGATGTCGACTTTGCTGTAGTATGGTGATGTCCTGTCCTCAATTCTTCTTACTTTTGTTTATTATATATTTAATTTTTTATTTTTATCTGTAAAACATTTTTAATGCGAAGAGTGAAATTTATATATTAGAGAATTTATTAGCTATCATAAAACCACTATTATGATTGTTATTTGTAAAACAAGTCCTTCAGTGTGTAGTAGGATCTAGTTTTATATGTGTGTCTTTTTGATTCGACTTAAAGGCTGGTTTTCACTAAGTATCGTAAGGCTTATGCTACGATGATCATGATTCTTATTGTGTTATAGATTAAGGAATGCACCATTCGTTTTAAATTATATACAAAAAAATAGTTTTTATTTATATGACCTTTTTACTGACTCGATTTTTATTATCATTATTATTATTACGTGATATTATTATATTGTTGTGAAAAATGAGATTTTAGATGCGTATCATATAGGTGTTGTCTTCTGAGAAGAAATATTTGACATGTGGTTTATATTTTTGATCGAATACAGTAAATGTCTGCTGACAGACTGGATCCTTAGAAATTTAATGTTTGATGAGAAACTTAGTTAATTATGGAGGTAGAAACAGACCACTTCTGCAAGTTCTTCTCTTGTCTTTTAAAAGAGAACTAAAGAAAAACCTACATATATCTGTATTTTTTAATTTGTTCGCTTATTTATTATCGTTTCAATACATCCGATCCGCTTTAACTAGCTCTAAGATGCGTCACACATGATGATAATTTACCGAACGGAATATCCTTATCTACACTGTCATAACGACTGTGCCCCTTTGACCTTAAAATGTCGAAAACAAATACTTTTTATATTCACACCCTAATAAACGATGTAAGTCCATCTTATCATTGGTTAGTTCTACGGTAATAAGTGAAGAGACGTAAGACTGTCCTGCCACGAGACAATTTTTTCAGGTGATAGTAAAAATTTAAGTCGATAAGTATTAATTTTCGTTACATATTTCTTTTGTTACCAATAAGAATGAATATCGATAAAATCGATTAAACCTGACAATTGTGCATGTAAGCAATAGGAACGCAATAAGTTTTGTTTTGTTGTGACAAAAATAATATTTGATGACACGTTTACATGAATGCAACAAATTTGAACTTGTTACTGTCGCCTGAAGTTAATTCTCTGTCGAAGTGAAACATTTTTCTATTGTGATTTATGGTGATTGCTATATATATATTTGATGTTTTTAATTGTTTTTTTTAACCTTTATTTAATTATTTCTAATCTTTTATAACGTTGTCTGGTTTTCGGATCATTTCCTGTTTTTAGACCATTTCCTCTTTTTTTGTAATGGGAGTATGGTTTTCCTTTTAATTATAAATCAACAAATTATAAAATAACCTTCTAAACCTTTACCCTTTTTTAGTTTATGTGCGTTTTACTTTCCAAATTTAAATTTGTTATTATAAAAAGTTTTATTAGGACACATATAATATTATTTAATTGTGAAACGTTGAAAATAAAAATTTATTGAAAAGCATTGTCACATTTTATAACTACCCTTTACTGAAGAACGGCAAGCCAATCAGAATTATTTAATAGAAACCTTTGATTTCACATGAAATGACTTTTTCCTTTTTTAGAACCGGATTCTACGATGGAATTTCGTGCCACTCTCGCACCGCCGAACCGTAAATTTCGCTCGCATTCGGCAGCATCTTCTGAAGGAGAGACAAGTCCATCAAGTACACCTGAGGTTGCAAGGAAACATTTAAAGTCACTAGGAGCCAGTGCACAGCGATCTGTAAGCTCAAAATTTGTTTGTTTACAAAGCAGTGACGTAGAAACCGGGGAAGGGGTTGCTTCATAATAACATCGTTTCCATACGCCTTTTAAAACCAATTCACCGACTTGAATTTCAATGCATTTTCCAACAATCTAGAGGTGCTGATTTTGAAAAACTCTTTCTCGGGAAAAACCTTGGTTTGCCCTTGTGAAGACACTAAATTTCAACCCCCAAACAAATTTGCTTCCTACTGCACTGGTCAGCCTGAATCATAAGGGAGAATAGAATCAAAAATGATTATAAAAAGTAAGAAAATTAAGAAAACTTTCTAAAAAGCGTACAAAGAATTAGCACATATTCTAATTAAAGTACACCTTTTGATACAAGAAATGGGCGTTTTTGAACTTCTTTCATTCTAATTATCAGACACCTGAAGAAATTATGAAACTGCTCTTTAAATTGTTTCCTGTAGAGAAAGAAACGAACAATGATTTTTATTGTCGTTACTGTTTTAAACATTTAGAAATAGTACAATTTAGCTCTTTTGCTTTGTTTTTTTTCCTTACAAAAATGTCTATGGGTTGTTTTGTTTGACCATAAATGCGATCCTGAACCAGGATTTCAAGTCCGTATCCTCCACATTATTATTGTTATTCTTTCTTGTCTGGAACGATTCCACAACTCCAAAAACCTCGCAAAAGCGCTAGCGGCTTTAACATCAGGCAACAAACTCTGAGGACGAGAATGTTCAGTAAAATATACACGACTTTTGAAAAAATCAACTTTCCAAAAGGACAGATTTTTTTGGCGTCAATGGCTAATTAGAGAAATTTCTACAAATCTGTTATTCGCGAAAAGTCACTTTGTAGTCGTTACAAAGAAGGTTTTGAATATATATATATATTTTTTGAATATAACTAATAAAATATTAGAAAATGATTTCATTTTTTTCTTAGATGTCATTCTTGAGGAAGAAGAAGAAACATGAACACCGGTATGTCTACATTCTCACGTGATATTTTAAAGCGCAAAATAAAAAAACTGAAACTCTTTTCGCGTTAATCGTCGCAACTTATAACAGCATGCTTTCTTAGACTTTAAAAACGCAGACATTGCTTTCTTAAACAAAAAATAGCGGGTAAATTTCTGCTACTGCTACTGCTATGATTGTATCTTAACATCGATAACTTTTGCAACAGCGCTGCATGCTGGGATAGCAAATTGCATGTTGGGATAGCAAATTAAATGCGTCTACACATGACAATATGAATTCTATGGAAATACAACTTTTCCTTGCGCATAGCATAACATTTCAGAATATTTTTCTTTCGTTTAGATTGCGACCTGAAGATATTCAGCACTCTCCACAACTAGAACGTAAACTAGAGTTACCAAGTACGCCCATCAAACGAGAATTGTCTAAGAAAAGCAACACGCGACCTAAATCACAAGTTGTCGTTAATACGCAAGACTCAATTACATCTTTAGGAAAGAGTACGCTTTCTTTTGAAATCTAACGTACCAACAACACTGTACACTGATGTTCATTTCGAATGTTTGTTGTTAATCGAATTCTTATCAGCTACTTTGAGACTGTAACACAGCTACGATACACATTATATACATGAACGCATATGCGTTTAAACATTGTTATTATAGCTCACGTTATCACATTATTATAGCTCACTGAGGCAATCTTGATAATCGTTGTTTATACGGTCTCCATCGTTGTTACGTTCTCCATCGTTGTTACGGTCTCCACCGTTGTTACGTTCTCCACCGTTGTTACGGTCTCCACCGTTGTTTATACAGTCACAAGTCACAACTGCATTTTTCAAATTATTTATGAATATTAAATGCATTAGTTTTAAAAGGACACATTTTTACCGCTAACCACATTTTAGTACACACGAGTAATACTTCAATCATTGGATATGGTGACGAAGTTACTAATTTGATAATTTACCGCTGTGTCAACAGCGAGTTAGAACTTGACACCTAGTCCTTTTTAAAGTTATTAACCAAGTTTGGGCAAAAGAGTTGTCCCCTTTGATAGTCGTGTTGGCATTAGTTAATCGTTTCAACTAAAAAAAACACGATTTATCCAACTTAGTTTCCGGGATTGAAAGGTCGTGGAAAAAGATTGTTGATCCACCTCGAGTTTACGAGATCTTTTGAGATTTATTTTAATGGATAATATAATACTTGTAGTTTTTTGAGGCACTTAGAATATATTTTTGTTATTATTTAATGAAAATTTGATGTATTTTTATATAATTTCCACAATTCGATTGCGTGTAGTATATTTTCGTCAATGTGGATTTATCAGTGAAGATAAATATTGAGGAGAATCTTCAATTTATTATGTATATTCATCAGTGAAGATAAATATTGAGGAGAATCTTCAATTTATTATGTAGATTTATCAGTGAAGTGAGGAGAATCTTCAA
The DNA here is from genome assembly GCA_030067915.1 of Hydractinia echinata. Taxonomy (NCBI): domain Eukaryota; kingdom Metazoa; phylum Cnidaria; class Hydrozoa; order Anthoathecata; family Hydractiniidae; genus Hydractinia; species Hydractinia echinata. The sequence goes on from JASGCC010000001.1 coordinate 4,391,007, forward strand.
TTTATTATGTAGATTTATCAGTGAAGATAAATATTGAGGAGAATCTTCAATTTATTATGTAGATTTATCAGTCAAGATGAATATTGAGGAGAATCTTCAATTTATTATGTAGATTCATCAGTGAAGATGAATATTGAGGAGAATCTTCAATTTATTATGTAGATTCATCAGTGAAGATGAATATTGAGGAGAATCTTCAATTTATTTGTAATATACCTAACACTTTCTCGCGTCACAATTTGCTTCGCTTGAATACATATAGCTACGCAAACTCGTCTTTAAATACTCGTTCTAAACTAAATTGTCCCCAGAAATCGTTACCTGATTTTAGAATTTCCATGAAGGCTAACTTCGCCGCTGCTGTCAATGTCGAAAAAGACAAGAACCCCAGCCTTGATTCCAGTTGTCTCTTCTTGCGTATACGACCTTGACAACTTTTCATGTTGAAAATATTTGTATGTTTTGCATGACTTAAAAAAATTCATACTACTTCTGTTTGATAACTAAATTTTATTTTTCACCTTGTGGAGTCCGCGAAAATTAAAAAAAAACGTTATCCGCGAAAATTAATCCAATGTACTCGTAAAGTTGCTGTTTGAAAGTTATTTAAAATTGCTTCTGCACCTCACTTAAAGAGAAAGTTTAAACGTTTTTTAAACCAAAAGTGAATATTTTTTAACTTCCCGTTAGGGCATCTTCCTCCCCAGGGTCCTCTTTATCCAAAATTATCACAGGACACTATCAAATCTATAAAATAAAACGATATTTCCTAGGAATGAGGTTGCCAACAGGAATACAACTTTACCAGGAAAATCAATCTTGCGTTCGTTTTTTTTAAAAATTCCGTGAAACCTATTTCTATACTATAGCGGATGCCATCAGGACCTCAAAATAGTGTCCTCTACAAGGTTCCCAAATTGGCTGCTCTTGGGTGTTGAGTATAATGGAATCGAGCTGGTTTGTGAAGAAAAAAGAACCTAAGGAAATATGCATTGTAAACATACTATCTATCATTCAAAAAAGGTGTGAAACAGAGGAGTTCACAAAAAACTACGTCGAAATTTTGCTTTGTGTCTTAAAAAACCGAGGAAAATGTAAAAAGAGATACTGGTCTTTCTGCTACTCGCTTTTAGAAAACCCCACATCGAATCGCAGCGATATAAACAGGCGTGTTGCAAAAGATCATAGTGGCAGCAAAAGAACAACAACGATATTATTTATAGTTTTTTATCAAAATTTCAATATTCTTGGCGGACGGGGGGCAGGAAACACGCAAAATCCGTAGATATCGTCCTTGCCCTAAATAATTCCTGTTTATACTGTAACCATAACAAACAAAAGCGAAAGTGGTAGCCATATTTAAAAATCGCAGTCGACTTCTGAAAAAACATGGATAATTTCGCGACAAAGTACTTACTACAAGAGCTGGTGGAAAGCAATACTAGCTAGCTGACTAAGCTAACGTAGAATGTGACAAGTATACATACAAACAAAGTCGCAATGCCAAGCAAAAACAGATCAAGGGTTGTGGCTCCAAGAAATCCTAAATTAGTAAAAGGAAATGTTGATGCAGATAAGGTATCTAGCCTTCCCCTATCTATCTATCCTCCTGTCTATCTAGTCTACACAGTTTTTTTACGAGAATTATTTTTATCGAAATAATAAAAGCTGATAATAATAAAGAAAATATTGTTTGCAAAAATTAAATCTTTTGCCTGATCTAATTTGTACGATGGCCCCTATGGCTCACTTTTCTTCCAATTTAAAAGCACTTCTCGTCTATGATCCAAACAGTTCTCTTCTGTGTTTTCACACTTCTCTCCTGTATTTTCACACTTCTCTTCTGTATTTTGACGCTTTTCTTCTGCACTTAACACTTCCCTGCATGTGGTCGGAAACTTTCTCTTCTTCACAACTAAATTTAAAAATCTGGTCCGCAATTTTACACCCATGGTCTGTATATTTTTTTCACTTTTCGCAGGAAGTATACTTATATGTATGCTAACACGTGCTCAATTTACCAACAGCTTTATATTATAGCAGGTCCCGGTGCAAGTGCATGATTAAAATAATATCACAAATCAATTCAGATCAGTAGCATCAGAGTAGAAGGTAATTTTATTTATCAAGACACAATAAATGGCAAAATAAATGGCTGCCCAGAGTCCTCAAAATTATCATGGTAGTGTCCACCAAGAAAACTACATGCTTTTTCTTTATAATGAATGTACTTTATAGATAGATAGATAGATAGATAGATGTGCATATTTTACATGGCTAGCCTCACAAATATCGAGGGATATACCTTGTCTATTATTTCCAGGAGGGGCCATGGCTTAGATGGAGAGTCCTAGAGTATTTAATGCTCATTTTGAGCAACGCAGACCCAATTAGTAGGGCCCACGCTCTACTAGACAACTCCCGGCAACATCCAACGGCCCACACAGTGTACCATCTCCCCAATTTCCCTCACATGGCTTGGGTTAACCCGGGGCTATGGTAACATTCACTCGCCCATGTTGAATCGCCGTCAAGAGGAATCGAACCCCGGTCTCCCGCACAGAGTACGAAAGCTATAACCACTAATCTACTTTATAAGAATATCAGGCTGAGATTTTAGATTAAAACAATTCGTATTTTGTTTAGAGCAATAAAGAAATAAGAATAATGACCAGCCTGGTTAAAATTTTGGTATTCTTATAAAAAACGTGTGTATTAAAAAAGATAAACGAATGCCTTAAACGGATACCACAATGTCATTTATTCGCCCTCGTCTCAAGGGATTTTCGCCGTCTCCCTTATATATCAAAAACGCAAAAAACCCTGGGGATGAGGGTGGTCGGTCATTTATTCAAAAACGTGACTTATCAAAATCCAGCTCAATCAATATGCCGGACCAGAATTGGTCTGGCATATTGGGAATTTTTTGAGTTTATGGAAGAGAAGTGTTTCTCACTTTGGAAGAGAAGTGTTTCGAACGGAAGAGAAGATTTCGAAGGAATGAAGAGAAGTGTTTTTATTAAGAAGAGAAGTGAGCCATAGGGGCCTTCGTAAATTTGTTTCCTCTGCCATCTTAAAACAAACCTTTGAAAATGTGCAACCCATGTGCGCAAGTATTTTTAAACATGTTGATAGACCTTTTTGAATGTTTACATTTTTACGCGGTAAGCCCCTTTGGCTTTAACAATTGCGTGGCAGGCAAAAAGATGCGGGCGCTAGGTGAACTGAGGTCCTTTTCAGTCTGTTTCTTTGCACAAAGGTATCATTTAGTCAATCAGAAGTTATTCATCTACACTCGATAATAGTTTAAAGCCTCAACAATGTTTCAGTAGAAAGAAATGGGCTAAAAAAGACCTTTCTTCAGTAAGCTCCCGCATCTTTCTGCATGCCACATAGTTGTTAGAGCCAGAAGGGCTTACCGCGAAAAATGTAAACATTCAAAAAGGTCTATTGGTTGATAATAAAAATGTTGCAAAGAAAAAGTGTTGCATCAAGTGGCTACACTGTGCAAACTCCACAAAATGACCTTCTGCAACAAAAAATTTGTTGCAGAAATGTGCAATATATAAAATAAAACTGAGTTTATTTTATTGCAGTGTTTCTGCAACATTTTTTTTGTCATAATTTTGTTGCATTGCATTGAAATATAAGGCTATAAGGGCAATTCTTTTTAGAAGGAAGAAAACGCAACAGATTGCATTCACATAAAAAATTGCTTGTGTAATCAAGCACTCAATGTTTTTGTGGTAATTTAGCTAACCTTATTTTCCACGAAAATTTCTACCTGCCTACAGTACTGTAAAAAGGTATCTTAACATCGCGATCCTCTATCGTGCGCGACGCGAACTATACGCGATAGCTTTTTGAGCATATTTTTGTCTCGATAGAAGTGAATCATATCGCGTCTATCAGGATGTCGCGATAGGCTCGATCTATCGCATAGTATTACTCGATGACATAAATTGCATTATAATACTTATTTTAAATTAAATACTGAACTTCAAACGAAACAAAACAATGCTTAAAAGAGTTTCTTTTTTTCTATGATAATTTAGGAATAATAATTCTTGTGTGAATAAAGTTAAACAAAGTTGCCTGACTTTCGACGAAAGTAATAAAAAGTAAATTAAATATTTTTCGCTGGGTTTATCTGGAGGCGTAAAACGTTGTTAGTTTACACACATTTTTATATAAGAATCATTCTTTTTTTTGTTTGTTAAAAATCGACATTTCGAGCCTTGAATAATTCTTAAGATTCTTAAAATGCGATCTAAAAAAGCTTTTCTATCGCCGTTCTTCGTTCTTAAGTTTTTAAAATGCGATCTAAAAAAGCATTTTTATCGCCGCTTTACGTTCTTAAGTTCTTAAAATGCGATCTAAAAAAGCTTTTCTATCGCCGTTCTTCGTTCTTAAACTTTTAAAATGCGATCTAAAAAAGCTTTTCTATCGCCGTTCTTCGTTCTTAAGTTTTTAAAATGCGATCTAAAAAAGCCTTTCTATCGCCGTTCTTTGTTCTTAAACTTTTAAAATGCGATCTAAAAAAGCTTTTCTATCGCCGTTCTTCGTTCTTAAACTTTTAAAATGCGATCTAAAAAAGCTTTTCTATCGCCGTTCTTCGTTCTTAAGTTTTTAAAATGCGATCTAAAAAAGCATTTCTATCGCCGCTTTTCGTTCTTAAGTTCTTAAAATGTGATCTAAAAAAGCTTTTCTATCGCCGTTCTTCGTTCTTAAGTTTTTAAAATGCGATCTAAAAAAGCATTTCTATCACCGCTTTTCGTTCTTAAGTTTTTAAAATGCGATCTAAAAAAGCCTTTCTATCGCCGTTCTTCGTTCTTAAACTTTTAAAATGCGATCTAAAAAAACCTTTCTATCGCTGTTCTTCGTTCTTAAACTTTTAAAATGCGATCTAAGTGGGAGTAGAATGACTTGCTGTATAAATTTTGAAACAGCACAAGAAAAATTCTTGCTGTATAACTTTCAAAACAGCACAAGAAATATTCTTGCTGCATCTATAAAAAACAAGTCTTTGAGCATGCAAGTATTTTTATCTTTTCACCTTGACAGCTAGTTATTTTAATAATTCAAAACAAGAGAACAAATTTATCCAAAAAAATTTTAGTGAGACAAATTATTATTATTTTTCCCTTCGCAACAAAAAATATTAACTGCGTACTTGATGCAATAATACATGAAAAAAATGCTTGTCATAACACCCTTCTCCGTTGTAGACACTGTATTGAAGAATTAAACTTATTATTTAATTCTAGCGCAAGCAATATTATTTAAACTTATTATTTAATTTTCATAAAGTAAAGTTTATTTTTTTTTATAACAAGACGCAGTGAGTTTATTTTGAAAGTTTTTCTTATAATAAGACGCGTAATAAGCGTGAATAATATTTGTTAAACGAACTTCGTTAATGAAACGAATTTTGTCATTTGTAAAAAATATTTAAATATAAAAACCTAATAAGTCCAAATAAAATAAACGAACTTCGTATAAACTTTATAATTGTTAAATAAATTTAAATATAAAGACTTTAGATAATAATCCAATTATAAAAAACGAACTTCGTATACGCAACTTCTCATACGAACTTCTTTGAAACGATACAAACTACAAACGAACTTTATTTTAAATTATACGAACTTTATACGAACTTGTAATTTTGATGATACGAAAAAGTTCGTATTAAAAATAAAATGATACGAAAGATTTAATAAAATGATACAAAGTTTTTTATACAAATTATACGAACTAAGTATGAACATTTTGAGACGATCCCTTATTTTTTTTCTTTACGCTGTGATTTAAGAACAGTATAATAAAATTATTTCTTTCGAGATTATCGTTTAATTTATTTTTTTTCTTTGCGCTACAATTTAATAAGAACAGATATTTAATTACTTTTAACACATCGCGATGTATCGAGACTGCCTATCGAGGAAGCGCGATAAGGCTTCACGCGATAGAAATTTAGGAGCAAAAAAAGCTATCGCGTATCGATCGCGTCGCGCAAGATACGCGATCCTCGATGTTAAGATACCTTTTTACAGTACTGTAGCTAAGTTGCTCAATCGCAAAAATTCGTTCCTGATAAAAAATACAACACATAAACTTTCAGCCTAGAAAATAATTACTACAGGGTAATAATATGCTGTAAGGATACCCCATAATTTTAGGCAGAAAATTATCCAGCAGCTTCTTAAACACTGAAACATCACATTTTGTAAAATTTCTTACTTCGTTTGGAAAGCAATTAAATAATTTTGCATCATGCAACGGCAGTGAGGACGCTCTCAGCTTCTGAAAGTCACCAGGTAACAGGCTTGTCATTCTGATGCGTTCAATCGCACTCGCATGCCTCCACACACACCTAAAACTGAATTGGGCTTGCAGTTTTCAGATCTTAATTACACGCATAAAATCCAAAATCGCTTGTGCAAAATTTAATTTTTTTATGAAATTTATAACAAAAATAAACTGCCTTAATTGCATCTACACAGTGAGATTATCTTTTGCTAAAATAGTTGTAATACAAGTGGAAAACAAGACAGATTCTTATTGTCGTATCACCCTCCTTATTACGATTATTATATATGGTGGTAAAAATATGTTAGCTAAAATGTAATACTGCAAGACTGTCGCTAAAATAGTCTGCCATATAGGAAAATAATATTAAAAAAGGCAGAATACGCTTGTCGTAACACCCTTCTTCGTTATGACTATTCCTTGTTGTTGATGAAAATGCGCTATGTAAAATACCTGTCTGTATCACACCAAGATATTTAAAACAGCCTTCTTAATGTTTACTGATTTTGAATACGTTTTTTTAATTCATCCATCACTTTTGTGTGCCATGAACATGTGCCACAATACACAAAATCATCAACATGCATCACAATTACCCCAATCAGTAAACCCTTTTCATCAAACCACAAAAATAATCATTTATTATCCATTCCTAACTTCAGATTCATCAATAACTCTTGTACACGATTGTACCATTGTACCACTTTAGCTGCCACAATTTATTTTTACAGTCATATTTTTCAGGTGGACGTATATTCTTGTAATTCATTCCACCTTTAAAAATGGGAGTAATTAATGATGTTTTGGTAAGACAGGTCTTGCATCGTTTTAGTAGAATTGCTGGGAATCCGTCTGGACCAGCTGCTGAGGTTAGTGAAATTTCATTAACTGTGACTGCTATATCATGTTCATTAGAATTTATGTCGCCTATAATGTTGATGAGCTGGCTTGTGGTAGTAAATGGATAACAACTTTTTCCTTTGGAGTGGAAAATACAGAAGAATATTGATCACATAATGCTTCTGCCATAAGGAGTTTGTCAGAAGTATATGTCCCATTTATTAGAAGAGGACCCACATTAGTATTTGTTTTTGAAATTTTTGCGTAACTGAAAAAATATTTTGGGTTGGTTTTTTATTGCATTAGTAGTTTTTTCTTCACGGTATTCTTCACTAGCTTTGTATGAGGCTTGCAACTTTATCTCGATTTGGATTTTTTCTTTATTACGTTTCTCACAATGTGTGGAGGATGTCACATGTAGTAAAAGTCTGTTAATTCTTCTGCGACATAAGTTGGAACGGTACCTGTCGGAGATTGATTTCTTATATTTGTTGTTAACTTTGAAAGATACATTTGTTTTTGAATGTTTGAAACACATAAAGTGAAAACCGGAAAGGATCTCAGTGGTTGTTTTCCTATTGAATGAATTATCCCAGTCTTGGGCTGAAAGTGCATAATTCAATCTTTCCTATTTACCTTGTCATGATGAACGTTGAGTGAGTCAAAAGGTGTGAGATATTTACATTCTGATTGAGTGCAAATTTTGTTCATCGTGCACCTAGGATGCAGTAGGAGCATTTGGAAGCGTTTGCCTGTTATCACATGATTAATATGACCAGGCCTGTCATAAAAATATTTTGCTGTATTTTCATCTTAAATTTTATTATGTATTCAAAATCGCAAAAATTGTCCATATATATATATATAACATGAATATGAAGATCAAAAAACACTTTAATTTCTTTTTTAGCAATGTCCATCAGCATTTTTGATGGAAATGTCTCTCACAACACAGGAGAGATTGGACAAGACATATGAAATGCGCATACCAGAAATTATTGAGTTGCTCGACATGTCAGAAATGACACATCAGAAGGTATGTTTTATTAATAATTTTAAACGGTATGCATGCAGTTCCATCAAACAATATTATTTTTTTTTAGTTCTATATAAAACTTTCAAATCTTTTGGATAATTTTAGAGTACAATAGTTGACCTTGGATCACCACTTTTTCAACCTTTCCCATCTGAGATTATTTTTCAAAACTTTGAAGCTCACCAAGTGTACAAGATTCCTCTTCAACTTCGAAACAATGACCAGGTTTGGATTGTTTAAAATTCATATTATATTTTATTAACCATATGAATTTTGCGAGCAGACTTGCTGGACTTGAGCTCTTCAACAATGAGTCAATATCAACCGATATGGCCCATATAACTGCAGTTCAAAATATTTAAATGAAAAAGCAGTAGTTCAAAATGTAAACAAGCACCAAAAAACAATTCCAAGAAGTATTGGATAAGATTGTGTATAATTCCTGCAATACATTAATTAAAAAAAATATTTCATATGAAGAAAATAGCAACAATGTCAAGTTTTATTGTTGATTTAACTAGATTCACTACCAATATTCTGTCTCTGGCATAGCTAGTTAACCTACAGATTGTCTATAAAAAAAGCTTCAAAATTGAGAAAATGGTTAGGTTGCAGCAAAAACAATTGTTCAGAGATGGCCTTAAATGTAAGTTATTATTAGGGACAAACAATTTATGAAAAAAAACATGGGCTATTTACCCAGTGCATTCATCAATGATACTTCTATGCAGACCTGCAGTGAGCAAAAGTAGTGTTATTGTACATAACAAGTAACATGGCATGAAATAATTATCACACCTATACAAAAACGATTTGTCACATTCTAAAAATTAACTTCAAAATAAAATTTATTTTTTATTGTAATTAGAAATAAATTGCAAACAGAATTTCTCATTTTCAATTGCTAAATTTGCATTAAAACTCCTTTTTATTCATGTTGTTATTCCTACCTATTGGTACAATTCATTTCAACAAAATTATACAAAAATTATGAAAGAACCTGTTACTGCGGTTACTAATGGTTCTGTGATGATTATTTTGTTGCTCAGTTTTTTTGTAAGGAAATCCACATGACCTACTTTATGGCTTTTCATTTGTTTAATAATTAAGAATGGGTTTAAATAATATAATGATTGTAACAAAATTTCTGTCAAAGTTTCCCAAAATAATTGTATATGAGAGAAGAGTTTTGGTGTGCATTCTTCTACACACTCTTACCCTCTTTAAAAATAAAATTTAATTTTGTGGTGACTTAATTTTCATGAAGTTGACATGTCCTAATATTTTGCGAGACTTAAATTTTTCAAACTTCACGAAATAAAGGTTTGATGATATATTGTTTCTCACTTTATTCAGATTTTCAAGAGGTTGTAGGAGTTTACAAAATAAAGACTGCTGAACTTCAAATTCACAATAAAGTTCTGTATAAGTATAAATCATTTTTAAAAAAGCAAAAAAAAATCAAGTCGTAAGATTCCCGAAAATTGATTACCGCGAATATTAATTCCCTTAAGGTGTGTTAAGATGTGTTAAGCGCATGGGTGCAACCGCACGTCATTTACAGTCATGCTATGTCATAATAATAATGGATGTAAATTTCCTATATTTCATTTTTTATTATTAAATAAGAATTTGTTCTCAATGTATTAGCTCACAAATTAAAGTCACCAAAATTAGGTTATTAAAATGTTGGTGCAAGAAAAGGGTTGTTAGCATGTGTTGGATGTTCTTGTGTCTCAATATCCAAGTACAATACATACAATTTGCAATAAAGTAAAAATTTTAAAATGTTAACAGTCACTTTTACAAGTTTCAATATAGGTTGCAAGATTAGTCAAGGTTGTGCAAGCCGAATCACCATACTTCAAAATTATTAGCCCACCAGATGTTGGACATAAAGTTGCTCCTGGAATGGACATAATTTTTGTAATTCAATTTACACCAGATCAGAAAAAGGTACGTCTTTTATGAACACCAAGAAGAAGGCTGGAGTAATAGACCTATTTTCTACCTATAAATTCTTTTCAGGAAGGCCCCATATCTATCAATTTACACTTTCAAATTTTACAATATTAGGCTAGCAAGCAATCAGAAATACCTGTAATTTCAGCCTCATGTTGGCTATAAAAACAATGTGTAGTCACTGTCAGGTCATGATCGATTTAATTATTTCTCACGTCCTTCTATCAGTTGCAGTCTGCACATCTGTTTCCGTTGAAATTTTGAGTTATAGACAACAATTGTATGAACTTACAAAATTTCTAACCGACAACAAAGATGCAAATCCACCAAAAAAATGGAGTTTAAAATGTTTTTTAATCAATTTAACCCTACAATATATTAAACTTTTTTTATGACTATATACTTTTATTTTTAATATACTTTTTTTTGATAAATAATAGAAAATGCCTGGTTTCTTTGTGACATGATAATTTATGCATAAAATTTGAATTTTTGAATTTTAAAAAATGAAAAAATCTTGGGAGTGGAAAGTGCTAAACAACGTTTTAAGTTGCAACAACACCATGTACATATTTATATGCCCGTTATTTTTGAATTGACTAAACACATGAAAATGAAATGGATAAACAAATTTTTAAGTTGTAACTTCATCACCATTTACATCTTTAGATCCCTGTTATTTCTGATTTTAGTTTAGTCTCCTGCTTTTATGTGACAACATTTTTGTCTTTCACAGGATTATAACCATGAGGTTATATGTATCACAGAAAGAGAGAAGTTTTTAGTTCCTGTAAAAGCGATTGGTGCTCGTGGTATTTTGGATTTTCCTGATGAAATCCACTTTGGTTTATGCCCTGTAAAGGTAATACTTTGGTCATACAGTTGTTGCCAAGTATGATTTTATACTTTGTTCACCTGATGCAAGTCACATGCCAATGTTATTTTATGTTTAGTATGACTCGTCTAAAACATTGCTGGTTCGAAACATTGGAAACACAGAAACAAAATTTAACTTACTTGTGGAAGAGTATGTCAAATCATTCATCTTTTTTTTAAACTTGCTAATATAATTCGATAAATGTTTTTTTAGTTGTATGGTTAACAGTCTTTCAATCTATGTAGATTTTTTGCCAGGTTGTGTACGAGATTGGCAAAATAATGTAGCATATGAATATACTAGTTGTTTGGGCATTTTAAACAGACAGGCAAAATAAAAAACAGAAGTAATGCTTCTTATAAGTTTTTTTCCACATGTGTATTGCTCATGGGCAATGTTATAATTATGATTGTATACCTAACTTTAAACAAATCTGTTAGATCTGTTGATGGATGATAATATATGTTCTTACATTTTGTTCAATTCTTCAAGCATAGACCTTTGCATGTTTTCTAAGATAAAACAAGAAACCCTTGAGTTTTAACACTCTTCTGAGTAGAAATTAATTAAAATTAAATATCTTAAAAAAAGGTAAATGCAAGGCAAATGTTTGGCAGTTTTTATAGCATTTGCAAATCCAAATAGGCCTTGTTCAACTCCCATAAAAATCTTCTAAATATTTTTGTCCTAAAGGTCTGCAGGAAATGGATTTTTTAGATCATAACAGGCAGGATCTATCAATTCTTGATGCTGAAACAGACGTGATGAGGTGTTATGTACATAGAGGGCAGGTCCTGGTTTTATTTACCTTCATCATGGCTGAAAATACCTGACAAAGCCTCGCAAAGCTTAAAAGCAAATAAATTTTTTTTTTTTAATACCTCCCCATGCCTTTTCATGGGAGAGCTTACTTGCAGCTCACTTGTTCTAATCTCTTATAATAATACAGAGACTGTGTTTGTTTGTAACAGGCAAAGTGGATGAGTTCATTTTCCTTTTGATGTAGCCGAAAAATGCATGTCTTTTCCGTTTCCGCCGCGATAATTCTATAGGGACGTGCCCCACCAAAACATGTTCACCTTCTACAAGTTTACCAAATCCTCTTTTTTTGTAATAAGCGTCCCCCTCGATTAAGCGCCCCCCTAGAATAAGCACCCACCCTGGAGGCTCAAAAATTTTATAAGCGCCCGGGCGCTTAATCGAAGCTTTACGGTATACAGAAAAAAACCAGCAACTTACTCCAAAAGACTTTCTTCAGAAAAAAAGTTTTAAAACACATATTGCTTTAAAATTGCCATTTTAAATTTTTAAATACACCAGCAGACAAAAAATTTTTGTCAGATAGAAAACAACAAGACAAAAAAAACGTCTTACCCAATACACTCCTCTGTAAATGGACGAGTGTAAATAAAAACAAAGGTATAAGCAGATCAATCTCTTCGCAGTAAGGCCAGTTTTGGTTGTCTTGAAACAAAATAGTACTAGTCTAAGGAAAAATTGCAATACATTTACGGATATTGACATAAAATTAAAGAACACTGTAATAATAATTACAATAATGTCAAATATTTTAAGTAAAGATCTAAATATGTATTTATATTGTTTGCATAGACCATTCAAAGTGTCACCAGAAAAAGGTGTTTTGGACGTTGGGAAAAGTATCCAAGTTGAGGTGGGTTTCAATCCCAAACAAACTGGAGGTTGCCAATCTCATCTCATTATTCAGTATGAAACAGGTAGATCTTGTGCAAATAATTTCTTAATACCATTTTCAACTGTCATAAAGTCATGAATAAAAAAAAATATCTAACTTCCACTACTAACTAACTAATCAATGCTTGATTTAACACCCAATACGCTAAAGAAGGCTTTTGAGAGGATAATGTTATCATAAAAATTACTAAGAGGAAGAGAAGAAAATACATTTAAAATTAGTTATGTTTTTATTGTTATTATTTTATCAAGTTATGCATCCAAAGTGAATTTTCATAAATCAAACATGTCATCTCATGCAAAATAGATACAAAGTCTTTAATTGACTTCTTTTATATGAAGGTGAAGAAGTATATGTTGGTTTATATGGTGATTCGTCCGATATGAATGTACGATTGGATAAAAACACAGTTCGTCTTGATAATACCTACATTACTAGTGCATCTAGAAGGTAGGAAAAATATATTTACTTTCAGGAATTATAAGGTTGTAATGATGATAGCAAGTTTAGGATGTAAGATATTAAGCTTTAGTTTAATACCAATACATGGTATTCTTCTTTTCAAAGATTTTAGACAAAGACAGCTTTTTGTCATTTTTAAAATATGGAGAGGTCGATCAGTCAATGCTCTGCAACCGGCAGGCAGCAAAGTTGCTACTTTTGCACACATATAGGCCAGACAGACAACATTTAAAACCTGCCAGTGTCTCTAGCATGTTTGCGTAACGAAATAATCTATGTCAGGGCCCATGAAGGCCACAAAATTCGTGGTAATTGGACATACTGGCATCAGCAACAATTAGCACATTCAAGAGTTTTAATTTAACCACATAACCTAAGATCCACACACAAGTGCACACTAAACCAGTCAGATTTGACAAGTTTAAAATGTGTAAATTTGGATATAGAAGTAGACTGCACAATTACTTGTGGTGGTGAACTTTGAAATTAGCTGTCTTGTGCTAACATATTTTGACCAAAAAACATAAGATCCTAAGTCCTAAATCTACACTAAACAATGACCAGTGAACTTTGACAAGTTCAAAATTCGTAAATTCAATTTAGAAATATAGCCTACGCAATTACGTGTGGTAGTTTAAATTAGCTGTCTTGTCTCAACATTATTTTGACCAAGATTGTACTTGTATAGTTCAGCTTTGTATTTTAAACTAAGTATGAGATTTTCATAAGAGAAATAGAGAGACTGAAATATAGTTGATATAATTGAAGAAATTATGCAACTTTCTTCATCTCTGATTTTAAGAGCTTGCATGTCATTATAACTTTGTACGATTATGTTTTAGATTATTGACATGACAATAACATAACATGTTGGTTATACATTTAAAGAGATTTATGTTTTTTTTCTAGGACTATCTCCTTGTCAAATCGAAGTAATTTTTTAGTTCATTTTCAATGGAAAACATGTGCGACAGCTATTGAAGAAGATCAACAGCGACAACTGTAAGATGATGTTGGCTAGATACAAATAGACATTTACTATGATTGTGTATTATTTTTACCATTGTGTAAATCATTTTTAGATATTACAGAGAATTGAGTTTGAAAGGAGTGGAAGAGAATGATGCATTTTTAGAAGAGTGCATTTCAGATCCTCTTATGAGAGATAAATTCTCACTTGTGACGCAATCTATCAAAAATAAAATTCAAGTATGTCCTATGGATAAATAAATTAGTATAGTGTTAAAGTAACTATTATTAAACTTTTTGGATATAGTAAACAACTAAATGTTTTGTTGGTTTGTTTCATTAAAAATCATGGATATTTAATTTCACTTCATGAAAGTAAATAAAAATAAAAAAAGTTTTAAATGAAAAAGACAACAACTCAATTCATGTGATGAAAGTAACCAAGTAATTTTTACATCATACACTCATTATAACATGAGACTAGGCTATTTAATGTCCTTTTCCTTTTTTATCTTCTGCTGTTGCTGTCATAAGTGAAAAAAACATATTTTTTTTACTAATTTATTAATTTTTCTTTACTTCTTTAGATTGCTGCAGATGATCAAATGTTTTATTCAGATGAGAATATTATTGTTGAACCTATTGTAAGTAATATAACAGATTAATTATTTGACTCTAACTAAGAAAGCCTTAATCTAAATAATATTTTACCTAAATACTAAACAGTGGCAATCGATTCATAAAATATTAGGTGTCGATTAGCTGTGTAGATTGGCTCTAGAAAGCGATGATTAAGTCAATAATCTTAGACCAAATGCAGGAAAACTGGATTTAAGTAATAATGCTTTATGGTAAATAAAAAGCAGGAAATAGGGGTTGAGATGTTTTTGGAAAATTTTTGGGATCTGACGTCAAGGTTGAAAATTAGGTAATGTTTTTTCCACCATGGGAATTGGATTTATGCTGCTGTATTTATTGTATTGTCAGCCATTCCGATTCAAATCTTTCTCATCAGCATCGACAATTGCAGAGTGGGGTGAATTGGGGTGAATTAAAAAGGCTATATAAAAGTTGTTTATCCAATAGTTTTCTTCTTAACATAGGAAGGGGATATATGGCCAAACTCTTCAATTGACATCAACATCATTTTTAAACCAGATGAAGCGAAATGTTATTCTAGAACAGCGTATTGTGATATCACTGGTCGAGAAAACAGACTACCTCTCAGACTTCGCGGAGATGGGATTGGACCCAACATTCAGTTCTCTTTCGATACGTTAGATGTGGAAAATGTTTTTGTTAGATCTCAACATTCCTATGAGGTCAGTTTTTAACCTTTATACTCAGCTCAGACTCTTCGCACATACTAATCATACTTATCTTTCCGTTTTTGTGTTTTAAGTTAACCAACTTAGGTACATAAAAAATAGCACAGGATAAGACTGTGTTCGATTTGCAATTCTTAGGGTTTTATTCAGTCCTACTATAAAATTTTTCCATTAATTCTCTTCCACGTCTTTGTATTTTCACAGGTTATCATTGCTAACAAGGGTGATATTGATGCAGTGTTTTCCTATGTACCCTCAAATACCTTGTTTGGTCAACAATTTTCTTTTTCCCCAAGTCAAGGCATTGTTCGTGCTGGAGATCATCAAGCTGTACAGGTAAACAGAAGCATTATATAATTGTAGAAGCAGTAACCAATTTAAAAAGGCTTAAAAAATCAGTTTAACAAATTATAACTTGTCTAGATTATTTTCAACTCGTCACACCTTGGAGAATTTGCAGAATATTTTTATTGGGCAGTTGAAGGTTCATTGCAACAGTTCAAGTTCAAGATCAGGTTAGATACTCAAACTGCAAAGCTTTGTTGAAACATCTTAATTTCATTAATGTCTGTGACGTCTTCATTGATATAAGTGATGAATGATAATACAATGATAAGATGCAAATAGGCGTCCTTCCTCACTAAAGCTTTTGAAGAGAGATAATCTGTTTTTATAGAGGTAACGTGATTGGTCCAACATTTCACTTTGACGTACCTCAGTTAAAATTTGGTGTTGTATCTTACGGTAAGTGTAAACTGTTTAATGTGTTTCTTAAAATTTCTTTTGAAATAATTATCAAAACATTGTCATAATTCTTATTTCCCATCTTGTACTGTTATAGCATGAGAAATGTAATTCTGTTAAATATTTAATTTTTATCAATTTAGATAAATTTGTTTTTTTTAGTTTAGAAATACTGTAAAGATAATTTAAAGAGAAAAGTTAATTTTAAAGCCAATTCAATTAGATAATTTTTTTGTAGAATTAGAAGAATGTCTTGGTAATAGATGACTATTGTTTTTAATTTTGTTCAAAGGATTCTGCTATGAAAAGACTTGCACACTGGTCAATACGTCAATGGTACCAATGACGTTTAGTTTACGAGTACCTACAGATGGGCATGGTGTTAGTGCTTCTGATGTATCAACAAGATTTTTAGAAGGTTTGACAGATATAAAAACTGTTTACAAGCAAATAAGAGAAAATCCAGTAGAATATAATCTGACACCATCAGGTGGAGTTCTTCTGCCCTTATCAGGTGCTGAAATACAGGTAATTTGCTTTGTTTTGCTTTCGACTGAGAGAGTAGAAAAGGCTGAAAAATTTAGTGTTTTTTTAAATAAGATGGACAGACGTTTTAAACAACGTCACCTTTATTCACTGCAAAAGCTGGATATTTTGTTTTTTCAATGATGTTTTGCATAACTGTTATTGTGTTTTACACATTTATAAATGTTACACGTCAATGGGTGGGAGACTACCTCTTTCCAGGAAATTAACAAAGCACAAAATTAACGATCACGAAATTTACAAGAAGGAAATTAATAAACCTATAACAACTGATAAAAAAGAATTTAATAAATACGATTCAACTTAACTGACTTACAAAAAGCAGTAAAATAATGTTAATCAGGAAATTAAAAAACAAAATTTGATGGAAATTTTAATTTTATTTTGAGAACCGGTTCATTGACAAGTGTCTCAACTGTTAGCTTATAATGTTTGTAAAGATTACAGGTTTACCAGTATATATAATTTTTGCTGTGATGCTGCAAATATAAAATTGGCATGCAATTGGGTGGGTGGGTTGTATAAGCTAATGGGGGGGATACCTTAACTAGGGGGGGGGGGAGAAAAATAAATAGGGGGGATAAAAGTGACATTTAGGTGAATTTCAGGATGATACCAATTTTTTTTCCATGTAGTCAAACAGAAGTATGTATTTAAATTGCTAGGAAAATATCTTTTAAAATCTAATTACATGTTTTAAATTAATTAGTAACTTTTTTAGCGTCCTGGATACTTACGTTACATTTTAAGGGGCATTTAACTAATGCAAATTCTTAAAATTTGTATTATCTTTTGTACCTTGTTAATTTTCTTGAATAAGGTATATTTTGTTTAAAAAATTCACTAATGAAATTGATTTGCTTTTCTTGTAATGATACCAGTATTTTATCTGTCTATTCTAAATGACTATCCCACAGCTTCACTTTTTATGGACCAATTGCTTTTACTTTAAAAAAGATTACAGAGCACATTTGGTTTGTAACTTCGACACAGAAGCCAGAAATTTTCAGAAAATTAAGATTTGATATTTCACAAGTTTGGTTGACTTTCACTAGAACTTATTTCATATTATTTTTACTTTTATCTTGTTGTTCGAATTGTTTAAGTGTTCAATTGGTTATTTTAAGCAGAGCTTGATTCTTTCAACAGCTTTCCAAAACAAATCTTTTAATACTGGAAACTGTGTTAGGAAGTTGATGTTTATTAAACAGTCACTATAGTGCAAGAAAATGTTTTTAATTCCTATTAAAAATTGTATCTGGAAAGCTGAAATTACAAATTGTTACTTGTTATTTTTTATACTGCAGGAAATTTTACTTTTAGTATAACTGTTCTGTTTGTATCCGTTTGGGTGACCTTTACTAAGAATTCCAGACCTTGAAAATTAGAACTTTTACAAAGTGCAAATGATTTCTGCATTTAGTCATTATGCACATTCATGCAATAACATAATATTGATTCTTATTTTAGATATGTTTTACACCATTAACTTCTGGTAAATATGATACAGTCATTACTGTTGATATTGAAGGAATTGGAAAAGATATTCTGACTCTTCCCATTGCAGCAAAGTAAACAACTATCTTTCTCTTTTACGTGTTTTTCGTAATTCACTTGTTCTACTTTAATTCTGTATATATCGCTGGTGGTAACGTTACTTAGAAGGGCAGGAAGAGCCAGCCTCGGAATCCCTAAGAATAAAACTTCCCATTACTTTCATATGGTATACGATGGTCACATTTACACATTGCTACAGTGTAAAGACTTTCTGATATCACTTGAATACTTATATATTTACCAAATGCTACAAACTAGTGACCATTTTGTTTGCTACTTTTTTGATGAAGAAGTGCAGACACATTACTTTCATTACTGTTTTGACAATCATTAGTCTAAGCAAAAAATGTTTGATTTTAAGGTCTGTGTGTCTTACATATATTATATTTAGTTTCAATTTCTATTTCTATGTACCTCAGTATTGATCACACTCTTTCTTATGTATAGGTGTATTATTCCAACTATTGGGATTGTGTCACCAATCCTTAATTTTGGTCGTTGTTTTATTCACCACACTTACCAACGCATGGTTGAGCTGTACAATGACACAGAATTACCCGCCAAATATGAACTTTATAAACAGGTATGTTACTAAAATCATTAAATGAGACAGCAAGTGTTATATATAAATTGAATTTTATTAGATTTTATTTTTAGTAAAACTTAAATTCTTCTGTAACTCATTCGATAACATTTGTAGATTTATAGAGGGTGGAATAATCCTTAACTTCCGTAACCTGCTCCACCTGTTAGGTCAAGCCAATTTAATTTTTTGTTCTACAGGCCCGACCAACCCTATTTGTCGAGAGACCAAAAAAAAAAAATATTTTTTTCAAGTTAAAAAAAATTGCTCAAAGTAATAGAAATTGAACATAGTATTGCCCTACTTCCCTTTTTTGTTTAGAAGCTTCCATGTTAGTTGAGAGAAAAACATCTTTTAATGTACAAAATGGTGAATATAATACTAAATACAATTTGGAAAAATATCAATCCTCGCTTAACACGGCTCCCAATTCTCGACTGTAGGAGTCCCTGATTTGACTAACATTATCAAAACTCGAATGCAGCAGAGCCAGAGATAGCTACTTGAGGAATAGCTACAATTAATTCTTTATTGTCTGCGTATTTCTTCTTTGTGACACTTTTTGGAAATTTTGCTCTAGTTTATTTTTGATTTCTATGTTTTTGTTGTTGTCATGTGTAGCTTCTTTTTCCTTTAGATCTGCCTTGTACTATTTTCGCATTGCCTCTCTTAATGCTTCTTGTCAATTTGCTAAGTGATAAAGTTCTCCACTCATTTAATTGTCTCTTTACTTCTGCTTCAAGACTATTGACTGTAGAAAAATCTAACTTAATGTTTACCTTAGTTTTCTATAATGATTTGAGCTGTGTTCCTGTCCTGCTCTGGGTGAGCTTTTCAAATGCTTTTAGTAAGGTATTAAAATATTACATGAATCTGCTAAGCTTTAAATTTCTTAAGCGTGTAACAAATAGAATAATCATAAACATATCTGTTTTTGTTTCTTCTATGTGTATCGTTCATTCAAATATTTAAATAATATTTGTTATTACATACTGCAACGTTTTCTTTTAACTACTAGATATCAGAGGTGTGGGCTTTACATGCCAAAGGCGATTATTGCACTAAAATATGTCATGAAATTTTTATCAGCATTCGTAATATCCCTTTTTGTAATGCTCCATAAATCTAGTGCCCTCTACCCCTCCTGAGCTTTACATGCTGGTTGAGTATCACCTTGGCAATACTAAAAACACTTTGGTGGATTTTAGAGTGTAAAACTTTTAATCTCATGTTTTTCTAATAGGAAGAAGATGAAAATGCTTTGTTAGCATATTCAAGTCCATTACCAAGGGTAAATACGTTTATATCTGGTTTGTGTTATAACAAAGTTCCTATGTATTCCCTGAACATTTCTTCTCTGTTTTCAGGCTATAATAGAAGCCAACAGTACACTTGAAGTACCTCTTCATATCACTTTAAAGAGTGTAAAACAAATCAACACAGCAGTACATTTTACCATTTTTGGATCAAAGCAAAAATCATTGGTGAGCTTCTAAATAGTTTTGTTTTGTATTTATAGTAGGTAATTACAATAAGTAACCAGAAGTTTAATATCCTTGCAGTTCTCTCCATAATGTCCTTTCAGTAACTTTGAAAGAAATATATAAAGCATTTCCTGGCTTACGTACCTGCTACACAAATTTATTTGGGATTTAATTGGATCTAGAATGCACCAAGCTGGATGTGGTGTGAATCTTTAAACACTTTTAGCTACGTAATTAGCTAAAATCTTCTTGTGTTGTGTTCGGCGAAAATATTGATTTTGTAATTTTTTTATATATGTACAAAATATCAAAAAATAAAATCTGGTAAATAAGGTTATCTGTAAAAAGTTATAAAAAAGCATGAAGATACTTTTGATTCTTTCTTTAGCATGTGAACATAAAAGCAACCGGTGATGGTCCTGTTGTACACTTAAACAAGCAAAATATTGCGTTCGATCAAATTCCTGTTTTAAGTGATGTTGCAGAGTGTCTCTCATTATCAAACGAATCATTGATACCTGCACAGTTCTATTGTGAAATGGTAATTGTTGTTATTTGTGTTTCCTTTTTTCTTACATCTATTTTTAAGAGTTACCAGTCCTGGAAATTTGTGGAGTCTAAGGAAACGATCCAACGTTACCGTGATTTGAAGCTGACGGAAACGATCAAAACGTTTTTTCATTTCCGCGAAGTAGACTTTGCGGAAACGATACGGTAACAACTACCCAGGGCTGGTAACTGGTAAAGCTAATAATTCCTTTTGTTCTGCATGTTACATATGCAGGCTTTGCTAGAAACATATTCTAAAATCATGATAATGTATCATAGTTTTTCCTTGTATTTCCGTGTGGAGTCATTATTTGATTAGAAAATTATCAATCTTAATTCGTTGAATATTACCATACCATTGCAACACATGCTCGAACGTTGTACATGAAAACATCATGAGTTATGACTTACAACGGACAACATATTGTCATTGTTTTTATCCTGACCAAACCTGCATATAAAATTAATGTTATAGAACTTATTAAAGCTGCACAGTTAAAGAAATATCAGGACCAATAGTTTCATTTTTCATTTTAGAAAGTGTAAGGGGTTATTAATTCATAGTAAGATAACAATTACTAGTTTACTCATCCTCAAATGCACACACAACTTTGCAAACGCTAAAAAAGTTTATTATTACAATTTTCACAAACAAAAAAAATCAAAACGTATCTTTTATATCAATCAATTTTATATCAAACTATTAGTTTGTTTGTTTGTACAGGGAATGTAGATATGCACTTTTCTCCCTTATAAATAAACGAGAAACTAAATCTTAAATGCTAAAAATGACAAATTTGTTACTTTGACATTACGTCACAACGTCCATTATTAAATTGATGCCAATATCGTAAATTTATGAAGCTATTGTTTTTGGACAAATAAGTTGGAAACAGCTGGAAATAATTGATGTCATCTCCTACGTGTGTAACTAGGGACCAAAATGAGCAATTTCCCAAAAGCTGGCTTAACCATCCGTTTCAGAACAGACGAGTTGATGACATCTTTAAAAAAATATATTTTCAATCATTCATGGAAAACACATGTTCCCACACCTTTTCTTGCTCAACATTTCAAGCTCTACTCTAATAGTACAGGTATTGACGAGTCGTTGCTGACATCTTCAATATTTAAATGACAGGTTTTTTCCATTGCATAAGTAGATTTTTCAATAGGCTTATCAACTAGTTATTATTATTTTCAACTAGAAATAGCTTTTTTTAGTTTTAAAAAAAAGCTTTTTTTAGCACAAAAGCCTAAAATATCAAAATTGTAAAAAAACACTTATACTATAAATTCCAGAATTAATCATTTTCTATTAAAAAAAACATTAAAAAAATTAAACACACACGACACCAATTTTCACATGTGCATTTGCGGGTGAACAAAGTGTTAACTGACTGCAATGTATATCAAATAAGCTATTTATGGTCAGTGTGAGCATCTCTGGGTCTGCTTACATATGGACTCTGAATTACATAAGACCAGGCTACATGGACGACTGCATTGGTTTGAAAACATCAATGTGGCAATCTCCATTAAAAGTTTATCTGAACTTTTATGAAAAATTAAACTCACCCTTTGAATGTGATACTAACCTAATGTTTGAATTTCTTTCTAGAATAGTATTGACTTGTGCAGCTTGTTCTCAACTGTTGGACCACAATGTTCATTCTCAGGGCAAGGTGTATTAGAATTATGTTACTTCCTAATAGTATGCACACTGTGAATATGTATTTTCAGGTTCGTCCCCATTCATTGTTTCAAGTGGAACCTACGTCTGGTGTGATAGCACCTGAAGGGTGTATTCAGCTGAAAGTGACAGCAAATGTTAACGACAATACTAGGTAATCTAACGTAGCAGAGAAAGCACTGCACTACAATTAACAATACATGTGTTATGAAAAGAAATTAACAGAAAAACTGTTAGATTTTTGTAATTTCATCTATTTTAATTGCGATTTATTCTCTTATCTTCTAACATTGTTTCCTACTACCTTGATAGATTTCAAGATAAACTCTCCATAAATATTGTGAACAGTCAGATACAGACGGTGTATTTATCAGCAGTTGGGACTGGAACAACAATAATAACAGAGCCATCATTTGGACCAGTGTATACCATAGGACCTTACTTCAGCAACCATACTTTTCAACAAAAATTTCGATTTTATAACAAAGGAAGACGACCACAGCAAATCTACTGGTTAACTGAAGGCTTTGCTCTCAGTAAAACACGACGAAAACAGGAATACAATGCAGAGGATATGAAGTACAGGGTAATATATTGTCTGTTAACTTATTTTTCTATTTTCAAATTACAATGTTGCATTTTTAAATTCCTTAATGTTTAACATTTTTCAAATAGGTGTGCATTTCAAATACTTTTAAAAGAGTGTACATGCAAATATATTTGAATACTGATCGGTTCTGATATTGTACTGTGAAATACAAAGCCTGAGGCCATAAGTACAGACCAAGCTATTATTTTTTTTATTTTTTTGTACATGTACCTAAATAAAATGAAATGAACACTATGAGTGAGTTTTTGAATACAGTAATAGGAAAACCTTTAGAAAACTCACAATCATAAAGCAAATCAGTCTGTTAGAGAACAGCTACTGGGCATATAGATCTTGCAAATTTAGTCTGTAGTTTTGGCCCGGAGTAATATTTCTCGGTACAGATTGGCTAACAAGTTAATATTGTGTTAAAAGCTGATTATATCTCCATGGCATTGAAATGTTACTTAGGTTGTAAGATTAGATTGGTTTAACCATCATAGAGAGAATTAAATTTTTTTTTTTTCAGAACATGCCTCCTCCAGAAGAACCAGCGAAACCAATTTTCAAATTAATTCCAAACCGTTTGTCTTTAACACCAGGAAGATATCAAGATGTTATTTTAGAGGGATATTCTAAGAAGTGAGTTTTTTCGCTATTTGATAAAGGAATGAAATAAAATGTAAAAAATCGCAATAAATTATATCAAGTTAAATTTTTCACATATCTGTTATTTACATTTTTTTGCAGTGCACAGAAGGTAAAGGAAAGAATGGTATGTCAAGCAATAGTTGGCAATAGCACTGGAAAAGAAACCATCATGGTAGTTGATATTGTAGCAGACTTTATACAGCCTCTCTTAGAATTTTCAGAGAACCAAATCAATTTTTCTGTTATAAAGGTATTGTTAATTTTGTTTATCTTTTCCTCCTATCTGTTAATTAAGTTCTTCCTTAAGTTCATTATTCTTTGACAACATTTTATGAAATTAATTATATGCATTAAACTTATATTTTCAACATGCAGTCTTTTGAATAAAAAACTATTTTTTTTTCAAAATTGAACAAGGTCTGACTTATAAAGTGTTACCAAAGCTATCACGCCAAAAACATCTTTTTTAATTTTTTCACATTCATGATAGTTAAATTTGACAAATAAAGCTGAAATTAAAATATTTTGTGTTCACTGTTTTGTTAAGTGCATTGGTTTGAATTATAAGAAATATTCATGTGTTATAGGGGGCCGTTTAATAATTATATAATACCCAAATTCGCTATTTTTTACCATTCCCTCACCCCTCGTAACGCATCGTAGCAAATCTAGTACTAGTATCTAAGACCACATCTATTCATTTATTTCTTATAGTACCAAAAACCTTTATGTAACAGATGATCAGGCAAACTAATGCTCTAAAATAAGAAAAAAGATATAACAGGGCCATTTATTTAGAACACAAGGTGACATTTTTGGTACCTAAAACTAAAAATGTCCTAATACATAAAAAATTTCTGTTACATACCAAAAGAGCTCTCTCGTTCTAACCCCCTAAATTACGTTTTAAGCTTTACTATTTTTTGCAGTGTGAGCCTAATGACACTAGGAAAGATAGGTTTAAACATAGTTTTGAAAGAGAAAGCTTAAAATTGAATTTTAATTCAGTCAAAAATTAAATTGTATATTTTTTTTAACAGCAACCACAGACTGTACTGTCAAAAGAAACAAAACATTTAATAGCTAGAAACATCAGCATGTTACCGATAGGTGTTGCATTTACAGTTCAAAAGCCATTTCAGTTAATATATGCTGACAATACAGAACATGACCAAGTCGATATCACCTTAGATGTTGAAGAGAATATCACCTTGATTCTTCAGTTTGATCCAAATTTTGTTGATGATAGTTTTAGTCAAACCGTTGAGTCAAGCATTGAAGTTGTTTACAAAGACCATCCTAACATGGATAACATACCGCTAACAGGGGACGTTTATTATCCTAATTTAGAGTTTGAAACTATGGAGGTAGGTAATAATTTCATGCAAAAAGTCCTTCAGCCTAAAAATGCTAATAGAGTTTAGAGGTTATTTTGGCAAACTTTGAAATTTTGCATGACTACATGGGGTTTAGAGTATAAATAGAAGAGTTGTTAAGAGTGAGGAGTTTAAACAGAAAAACCCTCATTTTAATACACTAATAACGAAGGGAAATTGTATTCACTTTAGAAGTGTTTATTAATACAATGCTGTTATAAAATAGATAGAATGGCCAAGTACATTTTTTTTATCGATGTATTGGGAATACCATTATTTGATTTTAAAGGAGGTGAATCTATTCTAGGTGGGCATTTAAAAGGGCCATGTACTTAATAAAGTTTTTTAATCCACATCATATCTACATCATCAATATTGTCATTCTCAGTTATATGGAAGCTGCAGCATCAACCATATCTTTTTTCAATAATTTAAATGAGTTTTGTGAAGTTTCTAATTCAATATTTGCGTGAGATTCAACATTCAATTGTATTTCGAATAAACATCTCTACAAAGGAAGGGTTGTTTATTATAGGTGAGGGTTTGTTAAAGGAGGTCTTTATTAAAAGAATGCAAAGAAGGGAAGAGGATGGCATTTAATCAAGGAGGGTGTCAAATAAGAAGGGACACGTTTATTTAATTCATTATTAATTCATGAAAAACGCATCACAATTTTTTTTTTGTAGATCAATTTTGAATCTGTTTTAAATGACACTGAACACATTCAAACTGTAAAAGTTACAAACAACAGTCCATTGGAAGTGTTTTATTCATGGAGTTTTGTAAATCACGAGATTTCATTTGAAGGAAAAGATGTTGATGAAGGTAAAATCAAATCCCTAATTGTGAGCAGCATAAAAATAAATAAAAAATACAACTTTGTTATGTTTTTTGTCAATTCAAGCTGCTGTATTGAAAATTTTTATTCCAGGTCTGGGTAAGGATCTCTCAGACAGTAGTGATGAAGAAAAATACATTTGTATGAATAACATATTAAATACGGGTATTGAAAACTCTTTTCTACCTCTGCACATTGGAGAACGACCGAAGACTTCACCTGTTGTTTCCAACACAAGTTTACATAAGCGTCCATCAACTGCACCGCCAACAATATCTGGTGATAAAGAAAGCCGACTTTCAAGAATTACTTGGAGTCAAATACAAGCACCACCTGTACATGTTGGTATTGAAGAAGTATGTATATAAGCCAAAGATGTTTCATGCTTATTTTTCTTCTTCTTGTTTATTTTGTAAAAAGTGTACCAGAAAGTCTAGTTTGCCTTCTCTTATCAAGTGGTAGCCTTCTGGTAGAGCGTTTGCTTCTGGTGCGGAAGCCCTTGGGTTTAAACCACAGTCATACCAGAATCTTTCCTTTGGCTTAGCGTCCAGCACGAGAATAGGATTGATATCTTAGGTGATTGTCTAGTTGAGAGTTTGCTGTGCTTGCAAAGCTTTCATAGCTCAAATGGGAGATTCAAATGCTCTAGGTCAGCAGTTGGTAATGGAATGATCTACTTTATCTATATTTTGATCTATACATTTTTTTGGTTTAAATTGTAATTTCTGCACAATACTACTATTTTTGCACACTCAACTTCCGAAATTGCTTCTGAAAGTGTTAAGGGATTGAAATATTTTCTAATTTAGGTGTTTGATATCTTACCATTATATGGTTGTCTAAAACCAACAGAAAGTCAACAATTCCAATTCAGTTTTTACGGCCATCCACACATTCTTGCTGAAGCAACTGCTGTGTGTAATGTGCAGGACGGCCCTGAATATAAAATTCATCTGAAAGGTCAAGCATCATTAGTACAATATAAAATTAGTGAAAGAAAGATCGATCTCGACAAACAGGTATGGAAAAATATGTCCTGTTATTTAGAGTTCTCATGTATATAATTTTATTACTGACAAGCTGTTTAGCAATTAATGAACTATTGACTTTACAACTTGTGTGTTTTTTTTATATTACAGTTCTATGATCAAGTTAAATGCAGTGAAATTGAATTGTTGAATACAGGGAAAGTAAATTTTGATTTTGTTGTGCTAAATGTTGACATTGGTAAAGAAGTACATCCTGGTGTGGTTAACGTGCAACCAGCACAGGTTTGTTTTTAAATTTCTTGTTTAATAAACGCTTACAATTACTTCTTTTTCACGAATTTTCATTTCTATTTTGTAGGGTTTTATTCCTGCTGGTGGTACCGCTAAACTATTAATCAAGTTTTTTCCTGGTATTCCTGAACCATTTTCACGCAATTTTCATGTATGCTGTTAGTTATTTTTATTTTTATTCTAAGTAATCCTTTAATATTTTATCACAATCAGTTTTATCATCATCATCATCATTCTCGGCTTAACGTCCGTTTTCCATGCTAGCATGGGTTGGACGGGGTATATTAATGACCCTCTTCCAATCTGATCTAGACTGTGTTAGATCTAAACTCAACTTCCTCTGTATCAAGTCTGTCCTTATAACCTCCTGCCAAGTCTTTCTCGGTCTGCCTCTGGGCTTTGCCCCAGGAACTATCAAGTCTCTACACTTTCTTACCCAATTATCCTCCTCCATTCTTTCCAAGTGCCCCAGCCAATTCAATCTTCTTATCTGGATAACATCTTTAATTCTACGGAGACTTAGCCTGCTTCTTAGCTCATCTGAACTCTTTCTGTCTCTCAGACTGGCGTTACACATCCACCTAACCATTCTCATATCATTCCTTTCTAAACGGTCAAGATCTTCCTGCTTCACTGCCCATGTCTCACTACCGTACAACATAACACTTCTTACACAGGCCTCATACAACCTACCTTTTACCTCAATTGACAGGACTCTGCTAGTCAACAAAGGAAGTAACTCTCTGAACTTTTTCCAAGTTTTATGATATGTGTATATCATAAAACTGATTACAATGAAATGTTGAAGGATATTTTTTATTTAGACGTGGGAATTCATCAAGTACGCAATTCTTAACATTCTTAATAATCATTTTATTTTAGATACGTGTTGCACATTTTGATCCTGAAACAATAACTGTTGAAGGTATTGGTGTATTTCCACGTATTACACTGAGTTTACCGAAAGAGGAAGATTCACCAAAGTATGAAAAACTTTGCAAAGAAGCAAAAGAAAATTTGGAGAATAATGGAAAAAATGCAGAAGTAAGGTTAACATTTTGTGAGGATAAAAGACTAATAGAATAGAAAGAATAATAGAAAGTTTATGATAACCTCGTGTATTCGTCTTGAATGAGTTCAAAATACTAGATAAATTTAGCATGAATAAAAAATAATGCTATGCTTAAAATAGAGTATATAATGCTTTTTATTTTAGATTGAACTGTTTGATTGGGATATACAGGAAGAAATTGACCGTCTTGAAGTAAAGTACTTTTCCCTTGGTTCCCATGAAAATAAAGCTCTAAAAACGCAATCATCTACATCGAATGGACGGAAAGCTAAACCAAAGTATGTATATGTGTTTCTATTGAGATTTTAACACAGCCAGAATTACTTAATAGATTAAGAATAAAATAATGGGGCTAGAATTGATAAGAAAAAATTACTTTTTTTTCATTTTGGCTAATATACATGTATGTTTTAACTATCACATAATTTCAATGCCATTTATTTCTTTAAACCTATAAAATCTTCTTTCGGACCTTGTCTTTTCCCTATTTTCTTGTTAAAATTTCCATAGTTTATTCAGAAGATCACAAAAACAACATTTGAAGCTGAGAAATTGTGAGAAAAGTATTTTGTACTGGATTGACATATGCATGCACGGTGATAAAACGTTGGATTGACATTTAGCATTCACTTTACAATATGGGAGCCCTCTTACATAATATAAGAACTGGTCAGCATAAATTTGCTTGTTTATCTTCTAGACACTTTTAAAAACCTATCCTTCTTTGTAAAAAATATGATTTTCATAGCATGAAAAAGTAAATTATAGAAATGGGTCACCTCATCTATTGAATTAATTACAGCTGAAGAAAGATTCAAACTAGTTTCAAGTCAAACATACACTGCCACCACTCCCTTCCCAATCCCCACTACTGATTTAAGAAAAAAATATAAAAAATTATTTTTTATAAGGTTTACTGTTTAAAGGGGTAATTTAATATATTTCTCTGTGCTTTTTCTCTTCTTTATTATCTAAATCCATTATTTGCTAACTAAACATCTTTAGATTAAA
The DNA here is from genome assembly GCA_030067915.1 of Hydractinia echinata. Taxonomy (NCBI): domain Eukaryota; kingdom Metazoa; phylum Cnidaria; class Hydrozoa; order Anthoathecata; family Hydractiniidae; genus Hydractinia; species Hydractinia echinata. Next base: position 4,420,480 of record JASGCC010000001.1, read on the forward strand.
ACTGATCAATTATGTTCTTGATTTTGGACATGTGGTAATGAGCGATGTGGCATCACAAATATGTCAACTTAAAAATGCTGGCCATTTTCCTGTTTCATTTATTGTTGATCACAGACAGTTAGTAGGAACTGGATTTTATGTTGATCTTGATCGAGTAAAAGGATTGCCTGGTTTTCCTGATAATGAGCAGTTGGATTTTGAAGTTGTTTTTAACCCAAGTTCTGCTTCTTTATCTCTTGGTCCAGTGGAAGCCATGTTACCGATAAAAGTACGATATTTGTGTCAAGTGACATAGCAAATAATTATTTAATTTTAGTGTACCAATATTGAAACTACGACACCCCCAAAAACCCATTTTCTTTACCTTCTTTAACAACCAATTCAGTTATGTAATCACTAGTTATTGAAGATCAGTATAATGATCTTACTTTTTAACACCTACCTTGAGAGTGGTTCACACAAGAAACGGACTGTGTGAGTACCTTCAGCACAAGCATACACGCAAGCATAAGTTCTGCATTAATGTTGAATAGTTTTGATATTCTTGCATTTACGTCTGCATTTGCAGAGTAATTTATTTAGTTTGAACCAGAACTTAAAGTAAACGCAAGAATGTTCCCAAACCCAGGAAAATTTGAAATCATAAAATTTCAGAAAAATTACTAAAAACAAAATCATTTATAGAAAGGCTGATGGAAAATGTTCCGAAATGCCCCATGTTGTAATGATAAGGTATGATAAAATATATAATGAAGCACTTTTTAAAGTGACTTTAAGCTGATTTGTTAACCATTGATCGCACTCCTACCACGTGGTAAATTCCATTGTCTCTTTATTTTATTTTTATTTTTACGCTTTTTTTCTATTCTTAAGCAATTATAACGTATGCTAATAGACATTAGTCAAATATAATTCTCCTACTTTTTTTTACTACATTATGTTTGGTCGTCATGGTCTAGTGTGAACGTCTTGTACTTGCGTTTGCGTCAAATTCTTGAAAATAATATTGTGGAACATGTTAATATTGCTTGTGTTTACTTCGCAAATGTGAACCAGCCTTTAACCATCAGATTTTTTAAAGAAACACTTAATTTTAAAAAATTTTTTGGAGACAAAGACATCGCAAAAAACATCTGGATTATATCACTAAGTTTGTGCTAATGATCAAATTAATGAAGGATAGTTTCACATGTCTTGTTGGCATAAGAACAGTCCAGTTCCTGCCTAGTAGTAGCTTCGTCCTTGCAGGAAGCGAGTAATTAAAAAAGTTCAATTGGCAGCTGCCTAATATTTTTATTTGTCTTTCAGGTTACCAATGGACCCATAACAAACATTCTTTTAAAATCATATGTCACGATGCCAGATATCTCATTGTCAACTGAAATGATTGAATTTGATAATGTTGTGTGTGGGCAGTGCAAAGTGATTACAATACAGCTTTGCAACATAACTAAAGTTCGGTCAGTATTGATACTTATCTATATTATAATGCTTGCAGTCTGTGAGCTAAAGATGATAGCTGCAAGTAGCTGCAGGTAGATTCCTGTGAATTTTCCATGGGCTAGCAACTAGTATATTTTAATGCAATACACGTTTTTAAAGAAACTGCTCCATTTTTGGTTCAGCCCAGGAGTTACTAAAGGGTAAAGGGCCCTTTTTAGCCCTTAAGTTGCTTAGCACCTAATTTTGTTACCCACATAGTACTGACATCATTGACATTAGCTTCATCCCTTTGGATCATGTGCATCAGTAGTTAACTCAAAACACAAAGAATCGTTTTCTTCGCACCGAAATTGTGCCGTTTAAGCACTGATTTATGTTGCTTCTGTTGCCACTCTAACTGGGAAGGTTGGCAATTAAGGAAAGAGTGATCAGTAACTTAATTCATGACCCAATCAAGGCCTTGACCCTTTGTTTTATAAAATATGCAAGCTAAGTTAAATTATGCATGGTGTTTAAAACACCTGTAATTTACAATCGACCCTAACAAGTTCTGAGCCATGTAAACCTTGTGCTCAAGTAAATTTTTACATCTGTAAGGCTACTATAGGTTTTTACTGTACAAGTTTCCTTTGCTTTACCTTCCCATCATAAAGCTGTTAGTTAAATCAGTGCTAAATTGTAAATATTTTTTGTATTATAGTTGTGATTGGGAACATCTAGTACCACAAGAAAAAAACGAGGTGAGTGTTGTAGGTTTTGTTTTTGCTTTTGATGTCGTTTTTGTTATGGACATTTGTGAATAATCATAACAAAAGCAGTTTTACAGGTGGAAACATTATCGACTAATATAAAAGGTAATATAATAATAGCAAAATCGGAATTTAAAAATGGATAATGGAACAGGGATAGTTAATCCTAGTATGCATTATTGGGTACTAATTTTTCTGAGGTATAAATTTGCATGTTTTGTTTGCATAAAACAAAGTAAATTATTTGTTTCATAATAATTTGCATGCTTTACCAATCAAAGTTAACGTTATTCTTTAACCACAGCCAGTGAAATTCATAAAGAATTATTTTTGTTAATCCCATTGTATAGTTTACTTTCAAAAGACTTTAAAGAATTTGTCATGGGTGTTTAATTTGGGGATTTTGCCCCAAATTTGCAAAACATTTAATAATATGTTTAATACAAAAGTTATTTTATTTGGAGTGATATATATAATGCAATTAATTAACGGTTTTTATTTGCTCCTAATAACTGTTTGAGATAATTATGGTTAAGAATCCAATGATTTTGTAAAATTGCTTTTACCTCTTAGACCGAAACATGGAGCTTACTTACTAAGTGTATTATTTATTTGAGAAGAGGGAAAAACTTTGTGATGTGTCAAATTTAAATTTAGTGATTGATTTTTAAAAAAATTATATTTAGATTGAAAAACATCTACCAATGCATTTGCGAAAGAAAATGAAAAGAAAAATGCCTAAAGCTAAAATTTTTGAAATCATGCCTCCACATGGTTCATTACTTTCTGGACAAAAGATGAATGTTCAAGTTAAGTTCATGCCAATGGAGGAGGTGAGTGGGATATTACCTAAATATAGCACAACAACTTCACTTAAATAGTCGAACAACTTTACTTAAATAGCCCAACAACTTCACTTAAATAGTCGAACAACTTCACTTAAATAGCCGAACAACCTCACTTAGATAGCCCAACAACTTCACTTAAATAGCCGAACAACTTCACCTAAATAGCCAAACAACTTCACCTAAATAGCCCAACAGCTTCACTTAAATAGCCGAACAACTTCACTTAAATAGCCGAACAACTTCCCCTAAATAGCCCAACAGCTTCACTTAAATAACCGAACAACTTCACTTAAATAGCCGAACAACTTCACTTAAATAGCCGAACAACTTCACTTAAATAGCCGAACAACTTCACTTAAATAGCCGAATAACTTCACTTAAATAGCCCAATAACATCACTTAAATAGTCGAACAACTTCACTTAAATAGCCGAACAACTTCACTTAAATAGCCAAACAACTTCACTTAAATAGTCAAACAACTTCACTTAAATAGCCGAACAACTTCACCTAAATAGCCAAACAACTTCACTTAAATAACCAAACAGCTTCTCACAAACAGATCAAGATTGCTTAAATGTTTTTCTTTTTTCTTTATTTAGACTGCATATTCTGAGAAGTTGTTTATCAAGGTATCTCAAAGTAGAGAGAAACATTTTGTGTTCTGTAAAGGTCAAGGAAAGGAACCTCATATTGAGTTTGATAAGACAGTCTTAAAGTTTGGTCCAATATTGCCACATTCTGGAAAAGAGGATGTTGTAGTAAAAGTGACAAACCCTTGTTCAATTCCAATTGAGTTCTACTCATTAGAATTTGACAAACAATGTCTTAAAGAAGAGGAGGTAATTGATGCATTTTTGTTATAAAACATTTAAACAAGACAAGTCTTATTATCATTGTAATATTATTTTTATTCCTATATTTTGTTGGGCACAAGCATTTTATTTTGTTCTTAAACTTTTATATAGTCTTACTCGCAATTTATGATAATAATAAATTGCAATTTTTCAGATCTTGCGTACATTAAAAGGTTATGATGAATACAACACAATTTTACTTCCACCACGAGCACCTGGTGATCCCCTGCCAAAACAACTGTTGGAACATTATGAGAAAGTAAACAAACCAACGTCAGATACGAATGTACCTGTTACGATCAATGAAATTGACCCAGTTACTAGAAAAGTTATGTTGAGTCCAACAAAAGCAGAACTTGAGGAAAAAGGTGATTACTGTGTGGTTTTTGTAGTGAACATTTCTTGTGTATGTGTAAAATATATTACAGGTTTTTACATTTGAAATACATATTTTTGCATGTATGCAAACAAAAACTATAAAACTTGTTTATTAAATGTTGGCAAAATTTGGGTGGGATAAAGAACAAACAAGTTTTCAACAATTTTTTTTGGTGGTTTTAGCACAGTGAGAATTCTTTCATAGTATGGATACAAATGAAGAAAAGTTTGAGTTTTACCTAAAATTTCCAAGTATGAAAATACCAATTGAGTATGAACTAAAAGTTGTATGTTAACAGTCTTTCTAATTCACATTGTCACTCGGGCAATTGCCGACGCGGATGCCAACATGGTAACACAACAGGCATACAACTTGACATCTGCATTTTTTTTGCCGATGCGAACAAATGTAATTTAGAAGGGCTAGATAAATTTAAGTACAAAACTGGTTGTCGTGTGATGCAATGATTTCATAAAACTACAAACAATCATTACACTCTTACTCTTTAATGAAACAAATATTTGGATGGTATGTTTTTTCTATTACAGTTGTCAGTGTTGGTGACCTGGAAATCACACCTGTGTCAGCTGCAATTGCTACACACCTTGGGATTGATTTAAGTGTTGAAGGAAGAGCAGCAAGAAACAGGCGTGGCATGTGTCTCATTGTACATGGAGCACCATTATGTGGGAAAACTGCCACTGCACGTGATCTCGCTGAGTTGTATGGTCATGCTTACATATCCATTGATGAGGTTGTTTTGGATGCTTTGCAGCATGGGAGCTCTTCAGCAGGTTTGTTTATCTGCCAGTGATTTACGTAACTGCTCTTATCTTTGGCAAATACATTTAAGAATTATTGTTGTTTATACATGCTTTGTACGAAGGATTAAAGGACATTGATTTGGTTTGAATTTCGATGTCGTGGTATGAGATGAAATCAGGTTTGTACGTTACCCATAACCTTTTTTAATACAAAGTTTATTTCATGTTGTAGCTATACGTGTTCGAGAACTTTGTGCAGCTGCAGCGCGTCTATCTAAAGCAAATGAAGAACTTCGATCACAGCTGAACAATGATGCAAAATTAGATGCAGATTTGACTGGACTTTCAACTGGAGGTATAGCCAGTATGGTAAAATATGCTGGTCAAGGAAGAAAATCTTCTATGTTACCACCCACAAAAAACAACAAATTAAATTCACAGCCTCCAGCAGTATCCCCACAACCTCCACCAGCTGTGGCATATTTATCAAAAAAGTTGGATGTTTCTGTTACAGTTGAGTCAAGTGAGGAGGAGGAATATTACAGTTGTGTGTTACCCGATGATTTGTTAGTCGAATTGCTTGCCGATAGAATGCAGGTATCTTGTTTTTGTTAATATGACATATACAACAACAATCAAGGTTTCATATAATACTGATGATTATGTTGAAAATTATATTTATTGTTGTTAAAATGCTTAAATTTCTTCAGGTTTCTGATTGTCATCATGGTCTTGTTTTTGATGGATTAGAGACAATGTTTACAACCTCTTTACCAACAGCTTTGACCATTCTTTTGCGAGCCATTAATAACAGAAAGTATATATACGCCATTACTCTGAAATTTGGCTATGAAACATTGAAGGAGCATAATGCTGCAAAATGCAGAGAAGAAGGTATACATTTTATTTTCATTCTTTGTCTGAGTTTTAATTCATATTAAACTGAATAAACCAGCCGTTTTGGCAGGAAGTTCTACGGCGTATTACTGATTTATGATGGGGGAGTATTTTTAGTTCTCCAATTGTGCAGAAAAAGTGATCACGTTATTAATAATTAATTATTTTCAACTGCACAGCAAAAGACGAAAGAAAAATATGGACGTAGAAAAATGAGTTGAAGTTTGTAAACACCGCTTTTTCTGAAAACTAGATGAAACGTAAAAATCAATAAAAACAACTATTTTTGATTTATTTCCTTTTTTAAAAAGAATTTTAGCCTGTTGAAACTCCTTGCAAGGAAATACAAATCTAGCTTCAAAAAACTTTAGATCACAAAAAAATAACAAACAATCGTTGTAGCTTGGTGAAACTGGCGAAACCAACTCAACATAAAATAGTAATTCAAAATGATTTATTTGTAAAAATAATAGGTTTTTGTACATTTTGTAGCGTTCAACAGGGTAGTTTTGTTATCAACACTCAAAAATTAATAATTTACATACGCTACACTAGACTGGTAGCTTCACTAGTCTCGATAGTAAAATCGGCGACAAAAAAAGAAGCCCATTTTAAAGTTCTACCGGCTAAAGCCGTAGAACAATAATGTTGAATCAGTGCTCAATCCATTTATAGAAGTAGAATGTATCTAGTAAAAAGTGCACGGCTTCTAGTTTTACGCTTCATGTGATCCTTTAAATTGTACGGTTGCTTGGGTTTTATCAGTGTATGCACTCTGTGATCAATTATAACTATGAAAGTATCATTTGTTCTTGTTTCTTGGTCGTTTTATGACAACGAAACAACAATAAAACAGTGTAAACCTGATAATCAATTTTTGTTTTGTCCTTATGGAAAAAGATTTAAGGGGTGCACAGGTTAAAATAGTTTCCTGTATAACTCTTCTACCTGTTTTGTGGCATTTTGATTACTATTTTAGAGCTTCAAAAACAAATAGCTGAGCAGGCAGAGTTAACACGCTTGGAAGAGATGAGCGAAGATGAGTATGAAGCTCTACCTGAAACTGCACGAAAATTGATTGATGAGAAAAGGTTATTAGCTAAAAGAGAAAAACTTCAGAAGAGAAAAGAATTAAAAGAACAACAAGAACAAGAAAGGAGAGAGAAAGAAATGCAAGATGAAAAACGACTGGAGGATGAGAAGTATGCACCTTAATTCTCTTAACGTGCTGTTTTAATTTTCACACAGAGATGTCATATTAAATTAAAACGTGTGCGAAATAGAACAGTATAGGCCGCAAAAATGAATTATGAAAATGCTTATATTAAAGTCCTTGGTACTTTTATTAAATTTTTAAGTGTTTAAAAGTGGGTGGTGTTTAAGAAACCTTCATCATCATCAATATCATCATTGCCAGTTATATGATGAAGTTATATAAAATACTGCATCAGCTTTCATATAACTTTCATATAACTAGACCACATCTTTTGTGGATATTTGTGAATGAATGAATTAAACATTTGCGTTAAATTTGTTCGCTTTGTTAAATTTGCATTCATGTTTTTGGGGTGTTTACTGGAAAAGATCAATGAAAGGGTGGAGAAGGGTGGTGGGGGCATTTAATTGGGATGAATGATCTTATAGAATAGAGCGTTTGTTAAAGCATGGTAAGGTAGTTTAATCCAATGTTTTGACTTTTTAGCGATGTTCTTGTGGGTATAAAACATTTCATTATCATGTTTTCATAGGGGTACCAAGAAAGGCCGAAAAACAGCACCAGTTGGAGCCAGTAAGATAAAAGAGAAAAAAAGTAACGACAAATTAAGTGCTCGAGAAAGTACTACAAATAAGTTGACCACAGAAGGGGCTGCTCGACCTGATACAAGTCTTTTATCGGAGAGATCAGCTAGTGTTGAAGACACCGACAAGTAAGAGTTAGATTGGATTTAGATTTTACATACATTTTACAAATTCTGATAATACTATAATATTGTTTCAATTTTTCTAAAAAGAAAACGACTGAGCAAGGCACGTCAAAAGTCAGCTATGCATAGAGAAAAACAAATCACACCAATCGAAGAACAGCAAGAATTGTATGAAACAGAGGAGGAAAGAAAACTCCATGCAAGGTACATCCTAATTAGTCATTATTCCTTAAAATTGAAACGCTTGTAAATAAAGAATACAATACAGTAAAGATATAAATGTGCTGTCTGTGACAACAAAAAGTTTTATGAAAATTCTGTTTAAATAAACATAATGTCAAACATAAATTGGGCAAACACGATGAGTAAAAACTACAAATACTTTTAGTTTGGTTATATTTGTTTATATCCATAAAGGTCTGTACAAACGTCTGGAGACATTCCTCGAATCTCCTACAAATTGAAAAGCCTTTTAAAAAAGCACAAATGTTTCTTCTTGAAATAATAAAAGTTACTTTTTCTTACAATTGAAATACAAAAGAAAATCTCCTCCTATTAGAACCTCCAAAAATCTCAGTTCTTCCGCACTTTTCTTAAAATTTTCCATAAAATTTTATGTGATAATATGAACTCGCTTTTCTTGCCCCCTTTCACACGTTATATGTTCAGCTACATTATGCCAATCATTTTAAATTTATTTATTTTTTTTTATTTTCGCTACTATGAAATTGTTTATGATGCTGAAATCAGTAAAAAAGTTAGGACTACAACCGTCAATTTATTATATTGTTTATTATCTTTAACGTTATACTCATTGCTGTTGCAATAAATTCTGATATCTTTATAGATTTAAACCATATGAGCAACATTTAAATAATATTCTGGCAATCCTTGATACATGGGATCGTACAACAGGAACTGTTGCAAGTTCTGAATCAGAGAAAGGTGAAATAGAACTTGAAACACCTGCCATCCCAGCGGTACCTGCTAGTAAAAAATCAGAACGAAAGAAACAAGATAGGGACAGATTAAAAGAGGTATGAATTATTTTTTCGTCTTTTGGTGACAGAAGTGTTTTTCTTTCGTTGTTGATAAACACGTTGAAAGCAAGCTCCGATATGCTTCTTTTATAACAATGTATAACTCCATTTATTTTGCAATGTATTTACGATACTAGTACCTTCTTATTACAATTTTTTATTGCTTTATTTTTTTAATATGAACAACTCCTTCCTTGTCTATAAAATATCTTTTTATGCAACCTTTTTTTAGATTTCAGAATCACCAGCACCATCAGCCTCAAGTGTTGACAATTCATCTGTTCCAGATGACAACGAAAAAGTAGTACGAGATGGGATAAGTATTCCTAACATTATCCTAAATACAAAGCAACCCCAAGCCAGTTTATTGACTGAAGTTTTGGAGGTTGGCCTCTTGCCATCAATTGAACAGGTGAGTGACCGAGATAGCAACACGTGTTGTGTCATGCAGTTATATGTCATTGTCATCATCATCATCATCATCATTGCCATAATCATCGTCGTTATCATTGTTGTCCTCGTTGTCATCGTCATCATCACCATTGGTCATCATTCTTGTCATCATTGTTATCATTATCATTGTCATCATTATCCTTTTCCACATTATTGTCATCATTTTCATCCTTCTCCTCCTCATTATCATCATGATCTCCTCATTATCATCATCATCATCTCCTTATTATCATCATCACCATCATCATCCTCTTAATTAACTTCGTAATCATTGCCATTATCATTTTCTAATGAGTTCTTTACCCTTTCAGGTTATGGATGGTGTTGGTGCAGGACCATCTGGTCCTCCTATCCCTCCAGAGGCAGTGTTTTCTGTTGTTCCATTTCCAATTGTACGTGATCCACCCGTCATCAATGAGATTGGGCAACATTTTACATTCATACCCGCAAATGAAAACGATCCGAATGCATTTAATGAAAACCAATCAAAATCCGATTTAATGGAAGAGAAGCCTGTTGAAAAGAAAGTAAGTTATTAAAACTAATGCTGGTTATTTATTCTTGCAGTTGGTTTTATTTGCATTTACCTTAACTCCTAGGATTCTAAGAAACACAAATCACGAATTGATAGAACACCATCAGCAATCACTAAGAAAGGTCGACAAAGTTCACTAGCTGCATCTAAAATGGAATCACCACCAGCCAGTCCTGATAGGTGCCAATCCTTTTTGTAATAATTTAGTTAAAAACTTTATCACTGTTTTTAGATGTTTTTGTTGGTAGATTTATTCAATACAATTTGTAACTGCTGCTGTTGTAAATTTGGAAATGCGTCATCCTAGCAGTGGCTTCACCAATTGCAGCTTACCTAGGCTAATTTTGATTTGCTCGAATTAAGTTATTAGTTAGATCTGTGAACTTTGTTAGCGGACTCCATGGAATTCAAGAATCTACCAAACTCAATGAGATGATTTCCCTGTACAAATTTGACAAATTACATGACTCCTATAAATGACTCAAAGAACAGTTGGTGATATCAAATGCATTCAGTGAATAACTGATGATTTTTAATGATTTTTAGAAATTCAAATGACAAACTAGGTACAAGCAGATCATCAACAGAGCTGATTAAACATCGTTGGACTGTGAATCCCGGTGAAAGTGTTGATCTTCGCGTTGCATTCGTTTCCAAAGATCTGGGACAGTTTGATCAAACATTGAATTTTGAAATAGTTGGAACGAAACGAAAATATCAGTTATTTTGTCGTGGAATATGCGCCTTTCCGAATATTAGTAGGGAACCTCGAATTGTGTTTCCTCATCGAAAGAAATTTCAAAAACCAGATGAGATTGTTCATAAGAAGTATATTTTGAGCAGTGAAACTTTCACATTTGGTCCTCTGCTTGCTGGTAAGAACAGGGAAAGATACCGTGAAGGGCGTTACCCAGAGAACATGGAAAGGATATGCGTCTCAAATACCTCACCTATGGATGCAGAGATCACATTTGCATATTTAAATGACGCAAACGCCACCACGTTTTTGTTGGAGCCTTCTGCAGCATATTTGAAACCGGGAGAGAATCAGGTTAGTAAAATAAACAAGTTAATTAAGTTTTTTCTTTATGGATTGTTTTGTTAAAAGGTAGCAAATATGTGGTCCACCTAACAAAGTTGAGTTGAGTCTTCTATGAAATGCTTTTAAAAGGTTATTATGTTTCTTTAATACGTTGATCTTGATTCAAGCTAAGCTTGACAATATAGGAAAATCATGTTTGCCCTAGCTTTATAAACCTAGAAGTCTGTTTCAACATGATTTAAAATAAATATTTTCTACATCGCAGCCCTAAATAGGGGCCACTAAACTATATTCACACCCATAGTGATGCTGTGTCTCGTTAGGGTTTTATTTTGTGTCCAGGATTTCAAAATATAGGCAGAACATAATATTTTACCTCCTAGCTATCAAATTAAGAATTGTTACTCCATCACACCTCTCATTTTTCAACATTTTCATCATACCATTCTGGTGTTAAGTTTAAGAGGAGTACTGTATGGCATATAATTTCTTACCAAATAAATTCACTGTTTAAGCCTCCCCCCAAAATAAATTGTTTCCTGTTTATGGGTTGACAAAATGTATAAACTGTTCAAAAAACTTTCGCATAATTCTATTAAGAAGATCTGATACACAGAGTGTGACTGTGCTCACAACCGCCTTTTCTAAGGAAATAAACCATGTGTGCACAGGAAACAACAAATTGTGAGGAAGGCTTTAAGTATTTAAAATTGTGATGTGGAAATCATCTCAGATGAGCTGGTTTAGTAAAAAGCTCTAGTACAAAATTTTAACAAATTAATTTATAAAACAAAAAGATTTATGTTTATAGGAAAATCTTTTTTGCGTAATAAAGAGAATATCTAAGTATAAAATATTTTTTAACTAGTTCATTTACGTATTTTTAGGTGCTAACAATATGGGCATATCCTAAAACACCTGGTCAGTATGAAGATACTATAGTATGCTGCATTAAAGAAAATCCAGAACCTGTATTGTTTAAAGTTTCTACTCACGGTGTTCGTCCTGAACTAGAGCTGGATCGTAGAATCGTTCAATTTGATCGAGTGTTATTACACAGGTGAACTTTATGAAAATTTATCGAAACGTTGAAACAGGTATTTTTTAAGAATAACAAGAAATCTTGAATGACTTTTGTAAGCTTGATCTTTCAAGAACTTAAAGTTAATTCCATCAATCGAAAGTCAAATTTGTGTTATTTTACTAGGAAAGAAACTCGCACCATTTATCTTCGCAACAGCTCTCTTCTTCCAGTAGCTTGGAAACTAAATGGCATGGAAAACCTTGGTGATGATTTCTCACTACCAGTAGATCATGGTGTAATTGAACCAATGAATGAGTTTGGCTTACAGATGCATTTTCGTGCAATGAAGCCTATCAACGTTAAGAAGGTGGTTCGTCTTGAGGTAAGGTGTCTATAGATGCTGGATTTCTTCTTATTTGTTCTATCGTCGATGTTGTAGTGTTAATCCAATATTTATATCTGAATTGTCAAGACGCAAAGAAATATCTGTTGGGTATAGTTTAAATTAGTAAGTACAAAACGTCTTTGCTAAGATAGGACTCCCTTGTTAAAAAGATTTATTTCTGTAAGATTGTTTTGGTGTAAGTTGAACTAATATTTACATCGTATTATGTTCATATATTTATTAAATTTTCACTCTTCCAAGGTTTCTGATGCTGGCAATGTAATGGGGTTAACACATGCAGAAAATATTTCTGTTCAAGCAGAAGCGTACGATGTAGCTTTAGATATGAGTTTCCCGAAAGGTAGGTCCTATTGTGTTAAGTTGTTTGGAAGTCTGTTTAATTTAAAACTAGAAACGTGGCTATTTTTACCTCTGAAGCTTTTTTTTTATTTTCTTCACAGCTGTGTAGTATTTTGTTTCTTGTTTGTAATACAACCCTCTCTATAACAAACATAATGTATAGTGGAATATTTTTATAGGCTAGCAAAGTCAATGTATCAAAAAAATCTAATACCAAACACCTGTTGTAGAAAATAAATGAATGAATGAATGAATGAATGAATGAATGAATGAATGAATGAATGAATGAATGAAGTACTTAGAGATCCTGGAAACGATTCATAGAGATTTACCTGCCACTATAATTTATTGTTAAACAAATAAACTAAAAAACTTTTATTTTAATTAACATAGTAGATGTAAAATATAGCTACAATACTATTTAAAGCATTTTTCTACTATTTTTATCAATTTCTCTATAATTATAATGTTTGCCACACTGAAAGTTGTTAAAGATGTCTTTACAAAATGTCAAATTTAGCTGCAAACATACCCAAATGTCTATGCAGTACACCTTTTTTTTCAGTCCTATAGCAGGATTGTCACGCCGCCTCAAAACTCCTCAAAACTCTTCAATTGTGGAAAGTATCCTCAAAACCCCTCTAATTACCTCTAAAGGTAGATTTTTTTTACAACTCTCCCCTCTCCTCAACCTCCTCAATTTTGGTTTTACAACTTGTCACATGTTTTTATTTTCAAAATGCATAGAAATGCTACATGAGTACATCAATAATTTGTTCTTTACTCATGGCATCACCTTTAAAATCTTCTCAGATCTCTTCAATTGTTTTTACGAAGACACTCTTGTTTTCTCATAGAAAGCTTAAAAATTCTCATCAAAAGTTCTCCAATCTTACCTCTATTTCTGTTATAGATCGTCTGACGTTGTCGCATCAATACTGAACAAATTATATTATATGGTTACTCTCTTATTTTTTCACAGGTGCTGATGGAGGATTAGATTTTGGAACATTGAGAGTTGGAGAAGAAGCTAAACAAACGTGTACTGTCAAAAATAAAGGACGCTACGAAATAGCATATTCATTCATGTTTGAACCAATCGAAAGCGCTGCTGTAAATCTTCATGAATTGTTTTCAATCGTTCCAAATAAGGGTTCATTGATACCAAATGATCGGCCAACACAAGTACAAGTGATGTATAAATCAAAACAAGAGTTTTATGTGAAAGATGTCCCCATATTGAAATGCCAAGTGAGTGAATAGAGGCTTTTATGATGCCAATTATTTACCTTATTTTTATATATTTATAGTATATGTTTGTTAAAAGAAAGAAATTAACAAGTGTTTTTACCCAACAGTTACCCTGCTGCCAGAAGCTAAATTAACACATCATCTCTTCTGTAAAAAAAGTTGGACAGTAACCTGTCATTATACCAGCAACCTTACTAAGTTAAAAGAAATTTTTGTAGCATATAGTATTATTAACTTGTAGTAATGAGGGATCCTGGTAAAAGATACAAACTTACTGATTGTAAATTTATAGACACCATGGTTGCCTTAAAACTCCAGTACTTCTCTAGTTTAAAATGTTCTCCTCTAAAATTGGATTTTTATCAACGTTCTCCTCAAATCTTTTCAATTTTTGTTTTATAAAACTATATGGTTTGCTTCATGTTTTATTTTTAAAATGCTACGTGGATATAGTAATAATTTGTTCTTCACTCATTGCACTCACGAATTATCATTTCTTTGAAAATGTTCTTAAATGTCTTCATTTCATTTTTTGAAATACCTTCATCATCTCAAAAAATTGTTTACATTCTCCTCAAAAGTTTTTTTTTATATTTTTACATAACTTTTTTTCTTTATAATCCAGATAATCGAGCCAAACATGAGTGAGAACGGTGAAACAATTGCCAGCATACCTGTTAAGCTCAGTGCGAAATCTGTGTACAGCAAGTATTCCATCTATCCTGTGCATGACATTAACTTTGGTGCTGTGCTAGTGAACACAAAGAAGACTCGAACATTTGTTATCGAGAACAAAAGTGATTTCGACTTCAGATATTCCATCTCAAAAATTAGTCTCGCTCTGCCTCAAGCTGGAAAAGGAAAGCCTGTATTAAATCCACTGATGAGGACTCAGTCTAGACAGGGATCCATATATTCTGGTCGTTCTCAACAAATTCAACCTCAACGATCAAGAAGAGACTCTATAAAAGGGTGAGTGCACATTATTCCTCTCTTTGTGCCTTTCGCAGAGGGTAAACACAAGATATGAGTTGTAAAACCTAGTATACAACGCATGTAATGAATATAGTTCTTTACTTTTTTGTAAAATATTAGAGATATGTAAAAGGGGTCAAATAAATAGCTTTTGGTCCGTTAAATTTCACAATAATGCAGGATGATCTCACATTGTGCATAGGCGTGCATGTGTTGTATCCCCTTTTTCCAAAATTCTTACCATCATTTCTTTCTTTATTTTTTATTTATTTTCCGAATATTTTACAAGGATAGCCATTTCAGAAAATATATGCAAATCTGTTATCAACATGGGTCCTTGGAATAAATAATATAACGGTATAAAATTGTCTATATATAAAATCATTAAAAACAGTGGGTATAAAATAATAGGTAAAAGGACAGGAGAAACACATAGTCTAGTGGAAACGTACTGAGAAGACTAAGGAGGTCAGAAGCGATTTGACACAAGACATTAAAGCACGAAATACTAAATGAGACAAGTTCTCAAAACTAATAAAAGTGTTATTGTAATTAAAATGTAAATTTTAGTAAAAACAGTGAGTATAAATAAATAGTTAAAAGCGAAATAAATAAAAATTTGATTTTCAACAAAAAAAAATATGTTTCACTTCTTTGCTGTCTTCACATCAGATTGGTCACTATTTTTTTGTTTAGTGGCGACAGTTTAGGTCTTAGTACTGGCGCTGGTGCTGTACACAATAACATCAGACTGACTCTTGGAATGTTCACCATATTTCCCGCTAATGGTGTTGTATTACCTGGCAGCTCTACCACAATTACAGTTGATATGCTTTCAGAAATTTCAATGGTGGGCGAAGAGGTACGGTGTGTTACTGAACAAAATTTAAATCTTGTGAAATTTATAAAAGGGAACACCAAAGATTAGCTGAAAGTGATACTTGCAAAAAAATGTTTTTAAAGATTTAAGAAACCAGCTATCCTATTCGATAATCTATTCTGTTTTGTAGCTTTTTGTTTCTTAAAGTCATGGCTTATACTACATAAATGGAAATTTTTTTTAAACTTTGAATATAGTAACGAGATATCACCGAGTGTGTTGAGCAGTCACTCGACAAGTGAGGAGTCATGAATTCAATTTCGACTAGATATATCATCTTTGAAACACTTGGAAAGTTAATTTACAAGATTACTTGTAGTATCTTCAGTATGTCAATTTTAAAACTTCTTTTTCTTCCCAACAGGAAGTTACAATCGACATATCAGAGAGAGCACCCGATGACCATCCAAACGGAATTGAATATCGCCTCTTTGCTGAGGCTTGCTTGCCGAACATTATAGGTCTTCCAGGTGGATTATCAACAATCTTTGAAGAACATCGCATCGTGAAAAACTTAAACGTGTTCCGATATCACTCGAATGAACTTGAGCCTGGCACGGGTGTGTTTGGCGAGGATGAAAACAAATTTATTTTTTACAATGTTATTGTTGGTCATAAAGCAAAAGCACGTTTTAAAATAACTAATCCGAATAAGGTGTGTGGTTTAGTCTAGCTTAGTTCTAAATCTTGTGTACTCTTGCCTACCCGTTTTTGCGGGTTGTACTTATAAAGTCACTGTTATTTTCTAATTTGTAACGTTTTTGTGGAAAGATTGATTTTGAAAAGCCTACACAAAGTGGACGTGGCTATATATTGGACGAGTTTTTGCTGAAAATATCTGTACAATTTCTGACTGTTAGAAAATACTTCCATATTACAGCCTCTTGTACCTAGTGTACAGGTTTTACTGTTGCCACGTTTGAGTTTATGTACTTGAGAAAACGAATGCATTCAAACTGTGGAGTTTTCTCATAGGTACCGTGTGATGTTGTGATAAATGCCAAACCTATTTCAAACAAGCTAGTTAATCGTATTTCGGATATATTTGACGTTCAACCATCTCGAACATCTATACAAGCTCACAGTAGTGTGTTTGCCACGCTGACCTTTCAACCTTCATCAATGCAGGTTAGTTTACGATTTTTTACTTTATTGTTCGTCACTGGGATATCTTAGTAAAATGTGAAACCAAAATTATTTATTCTGTTTTTCTATTATTGTTATTTGTCATGGTCAGTATGTCGTTGGTGTTTAAAATGTGATATACAATTTGTGCTAAAGACGTGTGTGTACTACTTTGGTGTCATGTAACATAAACACGAAATCAAATAAATTCTTTGACTTTTGATTTGTGATGTTCAACTTTGTCGCTGATTAAGTACGACATTACAACTTTATTTTGCTGTTTTTAGTTCAAAATATTTCCTCTGAATATCATATCTGACTTAAGATTCAGTTCTACTAACAGTCGCATTTCACACATTTTACAATGTCTTCAATATGTTTCCAACTGTTCTTTGTCGTTTTTCTAACCGATTAGATGACCATAACTGAGTGAATGAGATACTAGGGACCTAAATTGTGACAAAATCAATCGTCTCTGGGTCTAGAGGAGTGAATATACACAGCTTACTGTGGACCTATTTAACCGCTTGCTGTATTCTGTTTGAGTACGCGGACAAGATTGCTACTCAGTATTGCATCAAATGTGGTCTGTCTCAGGACCACAAACAACTTCATTGATATCAGTAGTAACCATAAAAACTCTGGCCATGAGATCAACTAGTGTTTATTTTTCATTTAGTCGTATTCCTGTATATTCGAAACTATGGTTGAAGGTTTATCAGCTTCTGTTTCAAAAGGTCGGAGTTTAACCTTCGAAGTACAAGGTGATGGAAACTTGCCACGTATCACAGTGTTGAAACCAATCACAACAAATATGAAAGGTGTTCCTGCCATCGTCTTCTCAAAGTATGCTCTACTGTTTACTAGTATTCAAATAATAGAAGAACAGTCGTCTCGCCATTATGTATTAAGGACTGATCTTTTATCAAAATACTGACTAAGCTTATGTTTCGTTAGCATCAATGGATTAAGCATAACGTTTTTGTACGATATATAATATATTGAGTTTTTATGGCGAAGCTCAATAGACTAAAAATGTTCACTATGATTCACACGCTGTTTATTGAATTACAATATTTGCTTTTATCGTCCAGGTTGTTGTTAGGTCGTTCACAAGTCATGTCGGTCGAGCTCAAAAATGAAGGTACACTTTCTTGCGATGTTGAAATCAAGTTAACTGACCCTCACCAAAGTTTTGTGGTTATGCAAAAATGTGTTCAGGTAAGCGTCCTGAAAATTGACGTCCTTGAAAATTTCTTTTCCTCAAAATAATTTTTTTTTATAAATCTATTTCATGTTTTTTTAAACAATCAAGCATTGCTTGAATTAATTTTGTTTTCGATGTAAGATCATGGAATGGTTATCTGTGCAGTAATCTCTGTTCAGTTTTACATCATGTTGTTTTTAATAGGACGTTCTTAGCGAAGAAGATGTTGAAGATAGTTCCATCTATCTGCATACCACTTCGACCAAACCTGTTTCTACAATGTTTCATGCAGAAGTTGGTGAGACCATTCAACTCTTTGTACAGTTTTCTCCACACGTGGTCGCCAAGATGGTAGCAGACATTCGTTTGTCGGTAGTAAACAACCCGTTTGAAGATACCACGATACAACTATTCGGTGAGGGTTATGAAGAAGAAGTAACTATTGATAACATTCAAGTGCTTGTTGAACAAGATGAAGTTGATGTGGATGAGATATTTGATGAAGAAGCTATGATAGGTATGGTTCTTTTCCGTCCGCCTGCCCACCCGCCGTCTATTAATTCCAGGTGTATATGGGAACTTCGTGTGTTCATGGCTTCATAATCTCGTTTATTTAGTTCCAAGCGACAATCAACTTAAATTTGGTGACTGCGCAGTGAATAAGCCAGTACCGCTTCATTTTACTCTAACAAATCATTCAAACACCGACGTCGTACGTTACGAATTTTCTGACGTGTCGTGCTTGACATTTCAACCTTCATGTGGACACCTGCAAGCAAATTGTGCCAAAGACGTAACAGCTACTTTTCTGTCAGCAGAACCATGTCGGTTAGATGCTGTTAATATTCCAGTTAAGATCTCGCGAATTCAACTAGCAAATGATTTGAAGAAGGTAGATATGTCCGCTTTCTTTAGTGTGTAAAAAGTTAACTGATTTTACTGATAGAGATTTATTGCTTGTGTAAAAACACCATTATATTCCACCTGAACCTCGTTTAAAAAGCTATTTACTGTTTCGATGACTCCTTTATTGTTATGTATGTACTACACACCAAGTTTAGCTACTGTCTTTGTTGATTTGTTTTTTAATGTAAACCGAGGTTACGAATTTCATCATAGGATTGGAATAACACAAAGCGTGTCATCCGTTGGGTGGATGATGAGTCAGCTATCAGCACGTCTCAACAGAGCGAGCAGCCTTCTTCAACAACACGTAAAACTATTCTACCAAAGAAAAAGATGATAGAAGTCGAAGAAGAACCTACATATAAAATGATGCCTGACTCAGATGTCAACCTTGATTTGATCTGTTCTGCGAATTGTGATTACGCAAAATATGCGTGTCAAACTGATCGAATATACTTTAAAGAGACGTACATATTTCAGACAAGAGTGTACAGGTATCTTTCTTTTTTCGTCTGTTAACTTTTCTTCGAGGATGGAAAAATAAATAAAAAAGAATAATTAAGTTTATTAAGATCGTGTTTTCTTTAATTATCTTCGATACTTGTGTGTGTTTTTAAGGATCCTTTGTTATAATTTTGTCATATTTTTTTATTTAGTTTCAAGTTAAAAAACGAAGGCGAAGTAAGTTTAAAGTACGTTTGGGACATCGAAGCTGGTAAGTACCACCCTCCATCCCCAGAACAAGATGAAGTTACTGTGGAACAAAGAAAACCCAGTAGGGGGTCAAGAAAAGGAGCGAAGTATTCCAATGCTCAATCAAGAAATAGTGGTGCAAAAACAAGAACACCAGACACTCCCAAGACACCACGTGCTTTAACGGAAGGCTACAAGTCACCTGTTAACAATGAAGCCACCGTGGAGGAGCCCACAAGCAGTCGGATTGGTTACACAGCTGAAGGTCGACCAGCCAGTGTAATGACATTGGTTTATGAAACGGAAGGTGATGGTCTTGTGCAGGGTACTGACTGTATGCCATTTAATATCGAGCCTCGATATGGTACAGTTGCACCTGGAAAGGAGGTTACTTTCACAGTTAGATTTTCTCCATTGGAAATCATTGATTTTGATGCTATCCTTTCTGCGAGGTAAATGATTTTTGAAATGTAACTTTGTATTTAAAGTTTGAAATATGTCTGTGGACAAGATCTTTTGTTGGTCAACCCCAATGTAATGACATCATAGTCATTTGCACAGCCCACATAGTACACCATAGGTATGGATGCTGGGTGAATGTTTAAAGCAACCATTTGTAGTTTGTATGTCTAAGAGTAAATCAGTAGAAAGTCTATCTACTACTGCTACCACACCCAGACGCAACGGACCTAATAAGATGGTGATTATTAGAGGGTGGTGTTTACTAAATAGAGGACAGTTCTAGTTAGAAATCAGCTGTTATTACAGATGTTTTATTATCATATGGTTGACCACTCTGCTTAAATAGTTTTTTTAATTAAGATTTCATTTGGGTCGTCACATTTTTATACCATATTCGGAGACGTTGCCGTGAAATGGTGGAATAATTTCCAATAACAAATGGGCTAGGACGGAGGGTTGGGTGTTAAAATATTTATAGTTTATAGATATTCCATGGACGATTTGGATGAGATGATTTCTTTCGGTTTCAAAATTAATATATTTGCAATACTGCGTCCCTTAAATTTTCAAGATTTATTGAAATTGCTGCTTGTATAAAAATAGCGACTAAACATTATTATGCTGTTTCTCTGTTAGTATTGCCAACTTGGAATCAACTCAAGACAAGCCTACAATTGCGCTGCATGGTAAGAGTATTTTACCGTGGTGTCATTTTGAGTTGAACGAATCAAACTATATCACAGATCGTCGTAATCCTGAACTTCGTGGACCAAATGGTGCAGCAGCTGGTTCAACACTGGATCCTAATACTAAAGTATTGGAGTTCTTAGCATGTGGAACTAACACAAACGTTCAAAGGTACGTCAGTAGTACTACATAATAGCTATAGTTGTTTAAGATATCCTCTACATGAGAACTTTAAATCTATCCTTTTGATATGACTCTCTTTTAGGAGCTGTGTTGTTAGCATAGCCTGTGGTAATGAGGCTAAGTCCTGGTAAAAATAATAACGAATAAAAATAATGAAACAATGTGTTCATACCACATTGAAAGTATAAAACAACTTTTTTCACTGAACAATAAGAATTTGTCATAAAGTGTCAGCTATGTTACCCTGAAAAAAATTGTTTTTTTTAAAAAAGTCGTCTTGGTTACTTTTTACTTAGAACGTAACTCGTTTGTCCCTAGAAATATTTTTTGGGAAAATATATCTAGGGACTAGACTAGTAATATTTCTTACTCAACTTTAGAACTTTCTCCGTTCTTAATCCAACAAACACCTCGTACTCATTCCTCTGGCAGCAAGAAAGCTCTGACGGTACATTATATGGAGTGAATTCCAATTTTACTTGTCATACACCAAAAGGTGTGATCACGCCTGGAAAGAAGTTCGATATGAAATTTGAGTATAAAGTTGAAAGTCTGGAATTGACTGAAGCTTTCTGGAGGTTTTCCATTACAGAACAGAATATATCGATCCCGTTTTTACTGGTGGCTTATGGTGATGAACCTGCTGTGTCTTTTGATAGATCTCATATCAATTTCAAACAACTGCTTGTTGGTAAGAAATCTGTCTGTCTGTCTGTCTGTCTGTCTGTCTGTCTGTCTGTCTGTCTGTCTGTCTGTCTGTCTGTCTGTCTGTCTGTCTGTCTGTCTGTCTGTCTGTCTGTCTGTCTGTCTGTCTGTCTGTCTGTCTGTCTGTCTGTCTGTCTGTCTGTCTGTCTGTCTGTCTGTCTGTCTGTCTGTCTGTCTGTCTGTCTGTCTGTCTGTCTGTCTGTCTGTCTGTCTGTCTGTCTGTCTGTCGTCTGTCTGTTTTAAAAAAATCCTCCTGTAATCACACCTTATTTTTGATACAAACCCCCGGCCAGTTATTGACACAAAATGGGGTAGTGGCCACTCTCATTCCAATGCCCGCATTGCTAGCCAACGATTACGAAATGTAAAAAAAAGATATGAATTACTCTCCGGGGGATTTGACTAAAACTGTGTGCAGTCATTTTAAAAAGACGAAAGAATACGCGTATTATTATTATAATAGTCGTTAGCCCATGAAAATATCCACGGGGTCGCCCGACCTTTATATATCGCATTTCGTGTTTCCGTAACACGACGTTTTTCTCGCGCACAAACAGACAGACGGAATACGGCTATTATTAAAGAGATAAACAAATTTAGAATAGTCATGATACATCGATTTTTTCTCCTTAAGGTCATACAGCACAACAGATGGTTTACTTGATGAACGATGAAGAAACACCATTTTCATTTAATATTGCTGAGTCATCGCGTCATGCTGCTGGTCACGTGGCAAGTTTGCAAGTGGATCCATTGAAAGGCGTTGTTGCACCGAGAAGCAAGTAAGTATTACTACTGTTTTTATTTGTCGTGAAATATGGATTTGAACATTTAGATTCCTGCTTTTAAGCAGAATGACTAGTTCTGTAGGATACTTTGTCAATTTATGTCAGTAGCTAATAAATTAGTCCAAAATGTCCTACTCTCGTAAAATCTAATATTTATGTAATATTTTTCGTTTAAAACACTTCATTTACATGCTAGTCCTGGTTGTGGCTTTCGAAGGGGTGTTATGGTTCTCACATTTGTCTGTTAGTGGAAGAAGTAGTGCTCACTCTACAGTGATATTAATCTTGGATCTGCCATTGCTTTCAAAAATAACATTATTTCCGTAAATTAAGTTTGTGAAATTTCCGAAGAGAGACTTATAACATGCAGAGCACTCTGCCGAAGTATTGTTTGAGTGTTCGTAAATTATGAATCAAATATGTACTACTTTATTTGACAGGATCCCAATCTGTATTGTATACCAACCAACTACAGAAGCCGAAGTGAATTTCAATCTCCATTGTCGTGTTAAGAAGAAGACTACACCCCTAACACTGAACGTGAAAGCGGAAGGTTTTTGTGTGAATGTCAAGTTAGCTTGCGAGGATTCTACTGGAAATAAAGTGAACCTTCTACAGAAAGGAACTAATGTTATAAACTTTGGAGAAGTAAGTTTATAGTGAAGGAGGTATTAGAAATAGTGCGGTTGGACCCCGCTGAGACTTCTTTTAAGTGGAATGAACTTCCTCTCCGCCTTTAGATTTGTTCAAAATGTTTTTAATACCCTGGGTTGCCTTGAAATTAAGAATTCCTTTGGTCAACCATGCATAAAGCTAATATATACTCGTCACATTTTTAGGTCGAATTAAACGAGAAAGCTGTGCGTCAGCTCTACATTGAAAATGATGGGCAATTCAACCTTGATTTTAATTGGATAATAACAAATCCATCAAAACCGCGTAACAACAAGGGGGCTTGGTCAATAGATAACCCTCCGATGACTATCACACCTGAAAGTGGGACTGTAGCGACATGCAGCAAGCGTAGATGCCAGTTAGCCTTCTGCCCACCATGTAAATTTACTTTGAAAAACTGTCAGCTGGCGTTAAAGGTGAGATGTGTGGAATAACAGTTGTGTTATGAGAAGAATTGGTAGCATATATACTATTATCACCAGTAGCAATGGAAATATTCTTTGTTCTAGATTGGAAATGGTCCCACGTTCGATATATCAGTCGCAGGTAGTGGGCGCTCGCCATCCCTTCAATTTTCTTTCTTATCGCATGATTTTGGAGCATGTTTTATATACAGGCCAGGTTTAGCTGTTCAGAAGAAAAATTTAGTCATCACGAACACTGATGCTAAAGAAATTAGGTAAGTGTGAACAGGGAATTAATACATGATTTTTTATATTTATTTTGTTATTTTATAAGTTACTTTAGCACCTGCTTGTAAATCATTTTTGCTGACATTCCATAATGTCTTTTTATCTTCTCGTTCTGTAAATTAGCCTGGAATGTCATTTCGTCAACACATCGCACCTGGAAGTTCACGCCACGCCCAGTATAATTTTACCTGGTGAATCAAAAGAAATCGAGATTCGGTTTTATCCGCGCGAATCAATGGTGTACACTGAAAGAATCGGATTCGAAGTCAACGGCTTATCAATGGTGTGTGTTGACATTAGAGGGGAAGGAGCAGACATGAAGGTATGTGCAGC
The DNA here is from genome assembly GCA_030067915.1 of Hydractinia echinata. Lineage (NCBI taxonomy): Eukaryota > Metazoa > Cnidaria > Hydrozoa > Anthoathecata > Hydractiniidae > Hydractinia > Hydractinia echinata. The sequence goes on from JASGCC010000001.1 coordinate 4,444,742, forward strand.
AAACATCGTTCTCATTATTACTAGCTAGCAGGTTTACCTGCTGGAGATTACGAAGATTAACTTTCACAAAAATAAGTTTAAAAAGTTGGTAGTTTTCGTGAATAATTTTGGACAAAAGTCTAATACCGCAAAAGTAGAGGTATTTTTTCCAGAAGTTAATCAGAATAATTATCATATCTCTGACTCTCACATCACGTGAGTCGAGTTAGGTAACCGTTCTTCAATAGCAACCTAGGAGACTGAGTTGCGAGTATTAAGTTAATCATAGTGAAATCATCTCGACTTGTAGGTTGATGTGTTTGACCCAGCAGATCGGAAAGTTAACCTTGGTATATTACAAGTCAATGAGAAAGTTCAAAAGACTGTACGTATCGTGAACAACAGTCTTGCAGCGATCAGTTTTACTGCTACAGTTACACCTTTTGTCACCGCGCTGCAGAATCCGAACGTGCTAGCAATCACACCGACTTCGTTGATTAGTCTAAATCCAAAAGCAAAATGTGATGTGGTCGTTCATTTTCATCCGAAGTCACGTGTCGCAAAGTTTTCAGAAGAGGTATGCTAACGTGCTAAGGAATAGAGCCGTACTTTGAAAGATCCTATGATTTTTAGCCTGGGCGGAAGGGGTGTTGATATTCAAACACCTTATCTTTTGGTATATTGAATGTGACTCTAAAAACCTATTATAGACTGTGTTTTTGTCAAATGAAACACAATGAGTGTCTATTTAATAAACTCTTAAACTAACCTTTAATGCTTGTTAAAGAGGCGTAGACATGATGTTGTTCGATATCTTAAAAGCACGTAACGCCTGAGGGGTGGGGGTATGGTCATTTTTGTTACGAACTGTCACGTTATGTAACAGAAAATTTTTATGTATTACGAATATTTTTAGTTATTTTAGTGTATGATCTACATCTTGAATTTGTTTCTGCCTCTGGACTTACGCAAAAGTACCAAAAATGTCGAATTTGGATGTTACGTATTTATTAAATGGCCCTAGGGGGTCGACAGGCAAGTTTGATATTACAAACTTAAATAATAACTTCATGTTTTCTCTCAATTTAGGTTATACTTGAGTGTGCAGGCGTATCGCAACCGCTCTTCACAATCGTTGGTGCGTGCCAAGCTCAAGAAATTAAACTTGACAGTGAAGCAATCCCTTTCGGTTCCGTCACATTGGGAAGTTCTAGCTCTCGCAAGCTAATGATGATGAACACGGGAGATATAGGAAGTTCTTTTTCATGGAATGTTGAGCAAATTGAAGCGTCTTTTAAAATCTCACCTGAAAAGGGCTATATCTCACCTGGGATGGAAGTTCCATTTGAAATTGTTTTCACACCACAAGATGTATGTCAGGACGTTAGATGTGATGTGAGTACTTTACATATTCAATTGTTGTTGTTTTTTTCAGGTTGATAACATAACTCTTGGAACATGCTTATGGTCAAAATCTTCTCAGAAAAAACAGTCCTGTTTTTTTTATGATTTGTTTTGCTGAGTCAAATACTTGGGAAATTGAAAAACTTCCCATGATTCTGTGCATTATACTATTGTACGTGGTCATTTCCCTATTTCGAAATATCTGTGAAGCCTGAATCTGTGAAGCCTGAATCTGTGGTTGTGAAAGGATGTTTTTTTTTTACCTTTGGACAACCATTATGAAGTGCTAGATAATATCTAATTGAGCTACCTTGTCAACTTAATGATTACAATTTATTTAGAATGTTCGATGCTCACTAGAGAGAGGAAATCCACTGAATTTGGTAGTCACAGGATGTTGTGTACCTCAGATGCCCATGAAAGAGGTACTGGCGTGTTGTGCTAAATACATTAATTTATTATTTTCTTAAATTATAACAAAAATATTTAGTTTTAAACGATCTACACTTCTTATTTTGCAAGGCGGAAATTATGGTGTTATTTTTGCTTTGTTTAGGTTGTCCACTTCAGTACGCATGTGCGAAATCGTGACACGAAGGTCATAGTGCTTCATAACAAAACCAATCAAATGTGGACATTGAAGCCTATCATTGATGGCGAATATTGGTCAGCAGTTGAAACGTTTATAGTCGAACCACAACAAAGCAAAAATTACGAAATTGTATATCGTCCACTAGCGATGACGCAAGATCAAAAGAAACACAATGTAGGAGTTTTACTCACCATCTTTGTGTTTTTTTGTGTCTCACAAGTATCTTGTTTGATAGTTTTCTGTTATATTCTTATACTTTATTGTCATCAATTTTCACAAGAAGAAATTTTCGCGATATTTCATTCATGAGATTAAATTAGACAAAAAGGTTTTTGCTTAATTCACGAAAAAAAATCTTCGCGGATATATCGCGAATGAAATTAATTCTGCGAAAAAAAACCTAAGTTAAATATCGGGTATTTAGTAATTCCCAGTTACAAATCACGTTTTAAAAAATAGAGACATAGATTTAGATGACACTTATTTGTAAATATAAATACAGTCGACGTAAAGGGGTAGAACATCCAGCTTAGATTTCTGTTCTTCCCTGCTGGATAAGATATATATATGATGCTTTATTTCGCTTTTTACAGGGTTCTGTCTTCTTTGCTCTTCCTGATGGTTCAGGTTTGTTGTATAATCTTATTGGAAATGCAGATCCTCCTAAACCTGTTGGAAATATTCAGCGAGATGTTCCATGTAAAATGGCGTTCACAGAAATGTTGAATGTTTCGAACTGGTTACGCAAGCCTCAAAGGTATTTGTTATATTCCCAATTATTTATTATTAGGTATTTGATTTATAACAGATCTTCTTCAAATCACCATCTTGTTTTGATTCTCCAACCAGAAGTGTACTTCTAACATTTCTAAAATTCACGGCCAACCTGGAAAACAGGGAACTACTTTCCGACATTTCTAGAATTCACGACCAACCTTGAAAACAGAGATGTATCAGATAATTTACTGTCTGCATTCAAGTTGCTGTCTGCGCGCCTTCAGATAGTTCTGTTAGCTTTTCTTTAGTGTTTTAGTTGTTGTTTTTTCTAAAATTTTATTACAATATCACCTGTTGGGCGTCGATTCAGCTGGCTAGCCTATGTGATTTACAAAGTGATTTTAACAGGATGCCAACTTTGTCAAGAATTGTTGAGAGTCAGAAATTTTACGTTTAAGGCGAATCAGAACTATTTTCATTTTTCGAAATATTGGCAGGGATTCGATTTTAGCTGGAAAAGTAAGAAAAATGTCAGAAAAATGAGGAGTTATTGAGTGAGTGTACGCCCTGTTTTAATTACCGCGATGAAAACATTTGCTACTTTTTATGAATGTAATTAGCCAAATTATTTTTTTTATTTGTAAAAAAACACAAAACTGAGAAAACAAAAACATAAATTAAGGAAACTTTAATAAATTTTATCATCAAAATAACATACCTTTCAGAAAGTTTTATACCACGTTTCAGCTAAGAACTCTGGTCTCACTTCATATATTTACGTTCTGTGATATGATCTCTAGATTTCGTGTGATGATGGAGTTAGTCAAACCTGAGAAACCCGACCCTGCGACCACGTTTAAAGGGTTTGATTATATTGATGTACCTGGTTTGTCGAAGAAGGAGTACAAACTGAACTTTTATGCTCATCGAGAGGGGACATTTAGTAGTAAGGTAGGAAGACGCCATTTTAAGTTAAAGATTAACATGCAAAAATTAGCTATTTCTAAGAGGAGTTTTTCATGTGTATTTTGAAATAAATATAAATTTTCCTGTTAGTATTCACAAAGGCATCTCACTTGTGTACTTTAAAGGCAGAAAAATTCGCGAGACAAAAACGCGAAATTAGAGCTTAAACTTTTACGAGAGATCATGTTTTTTTGCAATTTTCGCGGGAAAAAAACTTACGTGAGCGATTTTTGCTTCTTTTTTATGATAAAAGAAAATGTGGGAGTAGAAATTAAGATTTCAAATTTAAACAGTCCGATCATCTGTTGGCGCCCAAACGCTTCACCAATCTTGCGCCAACCAACGCTGATAATATTGTGACTATCGATTACCTTTACTTTCATAGTTAATTTTCTGTGCAAAAAAGCATTATGAAACTTTTAACCCCGATATTCATTTTTTCAGACGCAATCTAATTTTCACGCATCTTCTGAAAAGAAATATTCCGTACACTTCAAATTTTCGCGCAGCTAAATGTGCGAAAAATCAGTATTTTCGCGCAGCGGATTTGCGCGAAAATTAGATGTGCACGCAAGTTTAACGAATTACCTTTTTCTGTATTTGTAAATAGCGTCAATGGAGTATTACAGCTTGCATAAACTGGGAAGCGTGGAAAAAGTGTTTCGTTTTTTGTGTTTCCGGGAAAATTAGGGAAACTCAGAAAAAAGGTCTGAGCACAGGTTAATCACCATTTTAACTTAATGAAATTTGCTTGATATAATTAAGAAAATTACATCCTACTGTTTAATGTTTCAGGTGACTTTCAAGAATGAACAAAGCGGCGAGTATCAATTCTATTACGTCACCTTCAAAGTCGGTAGTGCTACAACGATAGGCAGCATAGAAATGACGACACCGGCACGTCAAAGTGTGTCGCATGTTGTGACGGTTCATAATCCTCTGGTGAACATGGTGAATTTCCAGACCAACTGCAACTTGCAAGATGTCAATCTTCCACCCCAATTCATTGTGCCTCCGCAGTCTGATGTGAGAAATAACTTTGTTGTGTTTTTTTTTATATTTGTGTAAGTTTGTGATTGTTTGATTAAATGTTGTTACATTTCACAGGGATCATGCACGTTTGAATATCTTCCACTTAAAGCTGGATCTGTAAGCGGTCGGTTAGTTTTGCAAAGCCTTGAACTCGGTGTGTATATCTACGATTTGAATTTAACCGCCACTCCGGCAGCGTCAGAACGACCGGTGCATTTTGTAACCACACTTGGAACAAGTCAAGTTCAATCGTGCAGATTCACAAGTTATGCACGCACACGTGTAGAATACACGTGCAAGGTAAGGGCGGGTTTCTCGTTTGTTTTTATAGCAAGCGTAAATTATCGATAAAAAAAAGTTTATGAAAGAAGAAGTTTTGCTGTGATTTTTTTTACAGAATTTTTTAGCCAACGTTTTGTGATCAACAGACTTTTAATCCAATTTTTTTGAAAGGCCAATTGACACTTATTTATTTATTTATTTATTTTATTTTATTTTACGAGTTTTGTGAGTTATTTGTAAATAGTAATTTTAAATCGTCTTCCCTATTATCATAGGTTATATAAATTGAAAAAAAAGTAAAAAAGTTAGAAAATTTGGATGATAAACATTTCCTAGGTATTTTGCTAGGGACTAAAAGTTGCGCCTGATTTTTTTAAGCTGGAATTTTTCGCCCTAAATTTGAATGTAACCATTCCATAAGCCACATTTTTGTTGCACGTCTGTCAAAACGAATTCTATTTCTTTCTCCGTAGTTGATACTTCATAGAAACTTCATAACGGGAACTTCTAACTGACACTATGAGAAGCTATGAGAAGATCTCTTGCCAGATAACTATAAAAACATTGCTAAAAACTCCATTTTTTAATTTTTTATAGATCGATTCAATGGAGTTTACAGTCGAAAAATCTGTGAACGCTGCGTCTGCTGCCAGTGGTGGTAGTGAAGTGAATATAGATGTCACGTTTGAACCCTCAGTTTTAGGAGATTGTCATGGTATTCTCACTGTGACGTCACATATTGGAGGAGAGTACGTCTTTCCCTTGCATGGCCACTGCCTCCCACCCAAACCACAAGGACCTTACACAATCAAAGCGGGTGGGAGCAGTCAGATACCGTTCAAAAATATTTTTAGTCAGAACACGACATTCTCTTTTCTTGTGGATAACCCGTCGTTTACCGTAAAATCAGCCGAAACGATTCGCGCTAAGAAGACGCACAATATCGTCGTGTCTTTTGACGGTAACCAAGGAGATTCGAAAGCGGTACGTACGGGCCGTTTAGTTGTGAAATGCGCGCGCAGCGCTGGAGTTGGTGGGAATTTAACGTGGACTTTTTATTTGAAAGGTGTCACAGCTTGATTTATAAATTTTGTTTCAACTAGATGTTCATATCAATATATGTAATATATATTTGTCGTTGATTTTACTGGATATAACTATTTTTGTTTTCAAACTTTTACTCGACATTTCGAAAGTGATTACGTTTTGCAAAGATGCGATATAAAGAAAGTTCCACTTTTTAATATATACTATTTATTTTCTTATAAATAAAAAAATTAAGGTTTCTGTAATATTAAACTTTCTTTTATGTTAAGAAATAATTTATGTTTTTATGTGTTCAATTTTTTCTTTTACTGACGATTTCTATTGACATGTTTTGTGTTTCTCAACAGCGTTTCTCAACAGTGAAGCCAACAGCGATTATACCCATACACTGGGGCCTTCATATAAGAATCGTTTTAGGTATCAAAAACCATTATATGGTATGGGTCCTTGTAGGCATAAGGGAGCGTAAAGTGACCGCGGTCTATAAGTCCTGAAGTGACACCTTTACACTAAAATTTGACGTGATTGTAGTATGAGACAGAAGAAACAAATTCGCATGTTTTTTTGCTGACGTCAGCGTTTTCTGGTGTGATGTCATCAAAAAAATTTAAAATCAGGGACCGAGGAAAATACTAAACCTCATTTGAGAATGTTCTGGTCAACATTTAGGTATATCGTTTTGATTTTCTGTTAGTGATATAAATGGGTTATAACATATCTTGTGTTTTTTGCACATAAAGACGGGTGGTTAAGTAATGACAAAATCTTGAAAAATCCGATTGTATATGTCAGAATAGAATCTTGAAAAACAGGGAAAATAGATTTAACATCAAAAACATAAATACATGATTATTAGATCAGGATATATTCCATTTCGCATTATACAAGGTTTGCTTTGCCGGTTTTAAGCAATGTGTAATATGTCGTGACGTCATTAATAGGCAAAGTCAGCTTTTTTGGAAAAATGCTAGTCAGAAATATTAACGCTTTCAAGCACAACAATTTTTTGAAAAATGTTTTTTTTTTTTTAAATTCCGAATTTTTGGCGGAAGAACTCAACTACTGTTGGAAAGCTTCCAATTCCAGCATCTAGCAGTACCCTTCTGCCATGAAGGAACACGGTAGAGAGTCCCCCTACAACCCCCCCTCCCCCTACAACCCTCATATGTTATTATATGACAACGATGAGAGGCGGAGATTTTGCATAAAAATTAAGAACAAAAACGTACTCAATCTGAATTTCCTTCATAGATTGAAAACAAAATGTCATCATTTTAAACATTCTTTTATGCTAATAAACGTGTTTTTACAATAAGATAACTTTATTTGTGTATTTATTTCCAATGGTAAAATCGCCAACCGTAAATTTGATCATACATTTCTTGCTAAAATATCTAAATTCACAACTTTTTCAGAGAAACACAAATAACATTATAGACGGAAAAATATGATCACATCCAGCTAAAATTCAGACGTTCTTATAAAATCGTGTATTTCGGAAGATATTAAAATTCTAATTTGACGAGGGTGCGTTTGTGATTAGGGCTCAAAGTGATTTAGTAAACGTGGTTATTAAAAACAATAAGCCTTGACACAAAATAATCATTCTTAAGAAAAAAAAAAGAGTGTAGAATATTTCATGCGTACTGATTTTCGCGCATATATTAAGTTTTCGCAAACCGAAATTTTCGCGCATACTGTAATTTTGTACCAAATAGACCTTTCCCGAGTTTCCTAATTATGCCAAACTCAATTAAAGAGGTCGATACTAAAAATGATTCTTATCCCTAAGTTCCTTAGCAAAAGGTAGAACAAATTACCTAATTTCGTAAATATTTCTGTTCTAAGTGCCTCAATTCCGAGCTGAAAGTTACGGTCAAACCCTTATACAGCCGAGCTTTTTAAGAATAGCCTCGTTTTAAAATAATTATTTTCTTCAAATCTAAATAAAAGCCAACCAGGATGTTATATTGCTCTTCATTTTTGTCATGATAATATTTAAAGAGCACAGAACCATTATAAAATTTTGGATGACGTCATAATTATTATAATTTATGAAATTCTGGAAAGGTGTATTTTGTGCGATAACCAACCTTCTTAGTAATTAGTACGCGCGAAATGTGTGACCATGGCGAAACATCAAAATTATGCATCTTCGTACAGAAATTTTTGGGAGTTACAACTTTTTAGTGAAATTTATAATATAAGTAAGATTTCTTAAAGCTATTGTTCATCGACTTTTACTTAAATGTTGATAAAACAATAGACGTGGATGAATAGAGAAAAAAACCTGCTACCATCTCCTTGCCAGAATTTACGAGGTTTATTCTTTACGTGCACGTGTTTTTATGTTCAGAGCAGCCATTATTATTTTCTATTCTCTCCCATTTCATTGGCTTCATACGCTTTGTTGTGAAAAACCACTGGCTCTTCATCGTTGTTGTTTTTTTTCACTTTTGTTTCCCCATTACTTCCACTTTTTCGTTTTAAAAGTATGACAGCAGCAACAATGATGATAACAGCAAGGAATGCTCCTGCGATGGAGCCTCCAATAACTGCTTTATCCTGCTTTGATTCTTCTAATAGGAAAAATGTCAAGTGGAGTGTGACGCAGACTATTGAATTTATAAATTAAAGGGTTTAAGCGAGGATTATTAACCCTTGTAACTCGCAGAGCAGGCCATCTTGGTTACCTTTTTGAAATGGGCTCAAAGTCTGTGACTTTTGGACACTCCGTCAAGTCAGTTTTTCTAAAATTGGACTGAGTTTCCTACAAGATCAAGTGGTTTTACCCAAACGCGAAGCAAGGCGACGGAGCGAAACTTGTAAATTACTTGTGTTCAAAACCGCACGGTTTCACGTACTGGAAGGGTGAATTTTTGTGCTTGTTCAATATTTCAGATTAAAAAAAAATATTCACTTCAGAGGCAAACCAACTAACGAACCAACATTGGTTGGTTGGTTGGTTGGTTGCTTATCTACTCAAGCTTTGTCGACTCTAATTTATGGTAAGGTATGTTTTATTTTTTATTTTTTTAATGTTGTTGGCTATTCGTGTAAAGTAATTTTACGAATATAATTTTACGAAATTCAACTTTTTTTTTTCAGAAATTAGTATTCGCTAAAATTAATCTCAAAAACAAAATTGGTGGACAAGAAATTACACTGCAAAGGAGACTGTTACAAAACTTGCACAAATCTCATATAAAAAAAGACATCTCATGTTGGTGAAGAACTTTATGCTTTTAATAAACCTGAGATTGTGAATGAAAAATACACTTACCCGAGTCGGCTGCCGGTGTTGTTGCTTTCTCTGTGAAAGGTTTTATTGTTAGTATCGGGTTTAATGTTGCCGCTGCCGATGTCGTTTTTGTTGTCGTGGCTGACGTCGTTTTTGTTGTCGTGGCTGACGTCGTCGTTGCCTTTGTTGTGGTGGTCGTATCTTCGGTAGGACTGGTTGGTAAATCGGTTGCCGGCTGAATTGTTGAATCAATTACGGCAGGCGTAGTCGTTGTGGGAGGAGACGGCGTTGTCGCTAAAAAGATTTGAACGTTACAACTAAATGCAAGACGTTAAACGGTTCTTTACCAAATTAACACTATTTGATAATCTATCGTCGTTTGTAGCCGTTGTAGTGTTGTTGTAGAAAACTATTGGTAATGCTTTGAGACATCAATTAAACTATTTAGTTCAAACTCAAACATGATAAATATAAACTTAAATCCCATACCTCCACACAACAAATCAGTTAATCTGGTCACGTGTTGTCCTGGAACCCCTGTGTTTGACGTTGTCATCAGAGTTAACCCAGATGATGAAGCAAACGTGTCTTGCTTACAATCAGGTTCCACGTGCCCGACATATCCCGAGGATCCAACATTGACGTAATTTTTGATTGCGTATGTTTCATTTCCGTCCGTCGCGAGTATGAGTTGATACGTAGTTTTGTAGCCACTGCAAATAATGCCAACAGTGGTTGCAATGTACGCATAATTTGCTTCGAATAAAACATCTAGTTTTGATTTTTTAATATCTTCAGTTGCTCTAGCTAAAACATCAGGATCACTTGTTTCTCTCATGAATAAGGATCCGCTCGTTCGAAAAAAGCAAGATTTGACAAAGATTGCGACGATATTTTTACGCCTCAAAGTATATAAACTTGTGCTTGTTGTGTACTCTCTTGTTATGTAACCATTGATTACCACCTTTAAATAAAAGATAACTAGTCGTGATCCCGTGAGGAAAGCTACGGAAATTCGCTTGTCGCTGCACGCAGCTAACATCTTTTGCTCACTGATTATCCCGTTTGTTTTCTCGTGTGTCCGTAACAAGACTACAAACACGCGAAGACAAACAACGGTTATTAAAGGGGCTACGGAACGGCTGTTGGTTTTCGACTTTAGTGACTTACACGAAAGTCGAGCTGATGGCGGTGAAAAACAAACTGGTTATTTTTCCGGCTCTTATGTAATTTACAGACTCGAACATATAGATATATCTAGAATTTTTATCTTCTCCAGCCTTGGTCATGTTTTCATCCAGAATGAGTCTCGCTGAAATATTTCTTTGTAATATACTTTTCGAAAAAAAATATTGAACCAGCGAGCAAAGTGCGCTGTTCTGTTCATTGCGCAAAACGCGTTTGCCGGATTTTTAATATGTGCGCGGGATATATGGAATGTGAGCATTTTAACCGGTTCGTAGCCCTTTTAACATATAGAATCTAATTCCTGAAAACAGATATCGCATTTACTCGAATAAGCGCCCAAAGAGGGGGGCCCTCATTCAATTTTGCGATGTTGAGGAGATACACCTAGAAAAATATTTTCTATTAAAAGAAAGACACTATCGAGCAGAAAAATATGAACTCTGCAAAAGTTAATAGCTAAAATTATTTTTTTTGTAAAATCTTCACTGTCATTTCATTTCAAAGAATTTACGGTTGTCATATCTTGATGTCAAAGGTAAATTCCACAGACTTCCACAAGATAAACTAAATTATGCTAACACGAAGTTGTTGAAAATATTTGTCATCAAAATAGCCTGGATTATATAATGTAAAAGAAAAAGTTCAGAAAAAACTATGAAGCTGTAAATACCCTAGGAAAGCAAGAACCCCTGGGGACGAAGTTGTGCATTGAACGAAAAAAAAAATGCTCTTCTGATAATAAAAAGAACATCTTACATAAAACTTGTTAATTTTTTCTTTGAAGAATGGTATTTCTTTGTCAAGGTTCACCATCTGGTATTTTGAGTTGCTGGAACTCTTTACATAATCTCCGTAATATTCTCCATAAGGATATAATGCTAAAGAACGAAAATGGTATTAAAAAGCACAATATTGACTATGTATACTATAATATATATAACGTCCGAGTTGGTAAAATGGGCGTTATCGAGGATTCGAGTTATCGGGAATTCGAGTTATCGGGAATTCGAGTTATCGGGAATTCGAGTTATTGGGATTATACCATGTGCGCGAAATGTTTTATTTCATTTTACCTGTCGGCATACATGAAGTCGTAACCACCTTCCGAACCATTCTTCCGTTGATTCCAACTGTATTGACTGTTGTAATCAAGTGGATTCTAGCTTCTTCTCCCAGCTTCGAGAAAGTGCAACCTGCATTTGTATACCCAGCAATTCCACCGTAACTTTCCAATTTAAGGTAGTTGAACAGTAAATATGTCTCGATGTTTGATGATGCGATGACCACCTGGAATGTATTCGTATCGTTCCCGTATGTATTTGAAATATCTTTAAAAGTCACGACCAATGCTTTCACAGCGGTGAAACTTGATGCAGCGGAGTAGGCTTGTACATCTGCGTTCGCTTTTGATAATACATCAGGATCTTCCGTTTGGCGAAAATATATTGTTCCACCCATTGCGATGCTAAGTTTATGGCTTGCATACACTGCAATTACAGACTCTGGATAGGGGAGCCACAACTCTGGATCAGTGATGTTTGGAGTAAACGAGACGAATCCTTTGCTGTATATCTAAAAAAAAATTTCCTTATATTTGTTAGTTTGTTTTATTAGTTGTTGGTTCGTTCGTTCATCTATACAACAAAAACTGAGCGTAAAAGAAAGCGAATAAAAACCCCTACTTACGAAAAGTTCTTTTCTCATTTTTCCAAACAAAAACATGTTTTCAGTCAAAGTGAACGGTATTGTTTCATTGGATTTTGTCATGTGATCGCCATGCTGGCTACCATAAGGATATAGTACTTGAAATAAAAAAAGAAACGCAAGATATGAGTAAAAACACAACAATGTCGGCCAAAAATTTGCTGGTGAAAATAGATGTAATTTGCTCTGGCGAAACATGTGATTTTCCACGTCAATTTTTCGTCTAAGAAACAATTTTCCCTGCTGAATATGGCAGTAGTAGACAGTTTCTTTCCTTTTTCTGATCAAAAGCGTTAAGAGGAAAAAACGCATTCTGCAGAAATTACATGTTTTTTGCATAATAACAAACGTGACAAGAATAGAGGGCTTCAGAACAAAAAAGTATAGAACTTGGACCTAAAAAACATTCAAAGGCTTCAGAAAGAGTGTTCCGCAGGGTAAGCCATACTGAGATTCTTCCACTGATAATTAGCTTTCATATATTATTTTTTACATTGTCTTAATGGGAAAAGAGAAAATAAGGCCTTGTAACAAGGTTAAAAACTTATATACCCTATGTGCGCCACCTCAAGGCGCTACCTGTGTTCTTAGCCTGCAAATAATAGACTGTGTTCCAACTGAAAGAGGCTAAAATATGGCACAACACTGTGATAACAAGGAGGAGAGCGAATAAAACTCACCATTGACAGGACATTTATCTTCCAGCCGTATTACATGTTTTCCTATCTCACCGATATTCGAAGTGCTGACTGCTTTTCTGCTCTCTCCTCCACTGTACTCATATAACGTCCAATTGCAGTTAGGAGTGTTATATCCGATTTTAGAGTTGACACCGTCGAGTTGTTTGTAAATCAAGATGGCGTATGTAGCTGTGTTATTCGCAACTAGGACGGTTTGAAACGTGTTAAATGCAAATTCCATTCCTTCGAGAAGCATTTTATCGTATGTGATGACTGCTGCTTGAGTGGCAGTAAAACTGTCTCCGCTCAATTTCCGCACATCTTCACTAGCTCGTGATAAAACGGAAGAGGCTGTTGTAACCCGATATTCCATGGTTGACGATGCGGGTGTATTCATTCGGCCTTGGTACATAGCTAATGTTGGTACGACGCTGTCTTCGAAAAACTTTTCCATAAACAATTCTCCATTTAAGTCAACCTAAAAAATAAAATAGACTATCCAAAAAGTAGGTGAACAAACGGTTGCAAAGGTGATTCATATCATATTTGATGGTCAAAATCTATCCACTATGTTTATATTGATATTTCGACCTCGTTTCCAGGGATCACCTACGCCTATGTCTGACAGAACGATTCCGTAATAGACCAGGACTAATAAGGAGCCGTCCTATCAGATTTCATAGACGTTAAAGACCCCTGGAGATGAGGTTGATTGATATATCGTCATTAATCAATCTTATCCGTTAACAACCTCGTTCCCAGGGCGTTTTGCCTTGTTGAATAAGTTGATAGCGGCATTGTTGGCCACTCCGTAATAGACATTTTTTAGCTCAGGTGTTGTAACACAAGTGAAATATTAAATTGATCGTGATTTAAACAAATCGCCCACTTTACGCTTGGTTTAACTCTGAGTATCGCACTTCATTCATTCGCCTCTTAATGAACATAGACAACTGTCTCAAGACTGATTTGGTACATTTAAAAACAAACGTCTGATAAACGAAAACAAAAAACCATTGCAGTTTTAACACCAGTCACAAGTAAAATCCAGTAATTTAATTTTCTTATTCCTACAACAAAAACAACAAATTTCGAAAAGAAAAAACGACTAAAGCACGAACGAGTGTAGTATAACGAGTGTAGTATAAATCCATCCTTAATTCTGTAAATATGCGATGTGTAACTAGCCCTTATGCGCCATTTAAACGCGATAAACAACTTACTTTCAATTGTTTCGAGTTAAAAAATGGCAGAGTTTCTTTGAATTCTATGACTGCATCATGTATGTTTTTGTCTCCGTGTTCACTACCGTGTGGATAAAACACTAAATAATAAATATAGGAACGAAGTTCTTTATTTCCGACAAGAGAATTCGCCGAAATAAGAATTTGTCGGAGTATGTTTTTAGTGAACGGGAGTGTGCGAATAAATCCCGTCAGTTGAAGTTTTCGTCGGCCTAAGGTTTACCGAACTAAATTTTTGACAAAAGTAATCCGTTTTAACCGACGACTAACATTTGAAGTTAACCTTGAACGGTGAAAAATTACGTTTAATCTTTTCTTCGAACGAGAAAACAAAAAAACTAACAATTCGCCAAAGTGTGTTGCATGTGAACAAATTTTTTTCTGATAACGTAAGTACTTACAAGAATTTCTTTTTGTGCAATTTATGGGAGACACTGGAAATATATATTGTCCGGTAAGACCAGTCACAGTGGAATCTGCTAGCCGTTTGGTATCTCGTCCCATTGCCAGATACTTGGTGTGACATTTGTGAAAGTAGCCAACAAAATTAGCCTGCGTCTCCAACTTAAAGTATGACAACATTAGGTACGTATCATTTTCGTTTGTGGCTAAAATAGCCTGGAAATAATTTTTCTGGAGTAAATTGTTTCGCGCTGGAACGTTATAATACGTTATCATCACTACCCGCTCGGTAATGAAATTATTATGCGCAAATGTTTGGATGTCTTTCGTTACCCTCTCGAGTATTCCTTTATCAAATATTTCTTCGTAGTATACCGTTCCTTCGCTTGTTGTGTCCAAATCCACAGAAAAAATTGCCAGGACTGGATTTTGGTTGCCGAAGATACCATTGACTGAAATTGCTTCATCGAAACCAATTGCTCCATCAACACTAATCTAAAAGGATGACGTCACTATAACTATTTGATAGATAAGGTTAGACTCGTTACCAGGACTATTTGTCTCTATAGCGAACTATTCCCTGTAGAAACAGCTCAGGGCCAGAAGCTCAAGGCTCTAGTTGAAAGGCTTGGACTAGAAGTAATGCAGCGTTCATTTTAATAAAAGAGATATTAAGCAAACGAAAAAGACCAACTTACAAAGAGAGTTGCGTAGGATTTTGTGAGGAACGGGAGAGGTTTACTTAACGTAAAATTCGCTTGTATCTTGTCTCCTCTTGGCAGTTCTTTTAAATTTTTCCTATGACTGTAAAACACTAAAACAAAAATTCGTTCCATAAACAAAACGAATAAACGAATAAACGAATAAACGAATAAACGATTAAACGAATAAACGAATAAACGAATAAACGAATAAACGAATAAACGAATAAACGAATAAACGAATAAACGAATAAACGAATAAACGAATAAACGAATAAACGAATAAACGAATAAACGAATAAACGAATAAACGAATAAACGAATAAACGAATAAACGAATAAACGATTAAACGAATAAACGAATAAACGAATAAACGAATAAACGAATAAACGAGTAAACGAATAAACGAATTAACGAGTAAACGAATAAACGAATAAACGAATAAACGAATAAACGAATAAATGAATTTTAAACGAATAAACAAATAAACGAATAAACGAATAAACGAATAAACGAATAAACGAATAAACGAATAAACGAATAAACGAATAAACGAGTAAACGAATAAACGAATAAACGAATAAACGAATAAACGAATAAACGAATAAACGAATAAACGATTAAACGATAAACGAATAAACGATTAAACGAATAAACGAATAAACGAATAAACGAATAAACGAATAAACGAATAAACGAATAAACGAATAAACGAATAAACGAATAAACGAATAAACGAATAAACGAGTAAACGAATCAGCAGATCTATGTATTTTATACATACCATTCAAAGAGCATTCATTTCTGTTAGTCAACAATTTAACATGTTTTCCTGGCTCACCAACATTTGAAGTGAATTGCAAACTCTTGCTGTAAATCAGGGACGAAAATAATTCCAAGTGGCAAACCCTGTCATTGTATCCTACAACCGCACCGGATTGGCCCAAAAGCTTGTACATCAAAATGGCGTAGGTAATGAGAGTGTCTGTTACTAGAACCACTTGGTAATTGTTCATTGATTGGTAGAAGCCCAGGTCGTAGGTGATAACAACAGCCTGTGTTGCTGTAAAATTCTCGTTGCTGTATTTCGCAACATCTTCGGAAGCTCTTATCAGAATTTTCTCGTCGAAAGTCTCACGATAATAAATCACGCCCTCACTGGCGGCAAAAACTGTTTGATACGGCAGCAAGCGAACGTACTGGGAACGAAGTGGCTTGCCTGGGTTGGAATAATTCACAGATATCGAGCCTTGGAATTCTAGCTGCACAGAAACAGAAAAAAAAGTCTGTTAAATATCAATAAAGAAAAATAATGTAGCAGGGCTACGTACTCTCGGGTGCTTAATACAAGGGGGGGGGGACGCTTATTAATTTTCAGATTTTTTTCCCACCCACCCACACCTTATTATGACCCCCCCCCCCCTTATTAATTTCGTCCAATGAATAAGCTCCTGATGGTCAAAATTCTTTTTTTGGAATTTTGTTTTTGTTTTGAACGTTCATACATTCTGTGTGTTTGCTGGTATTTACTTACCATCATTGAGGCAAGCTAGCACTACGTTTATTGATTGTTACGCACTGCATTTGTACCTACTTTGTATCACATATTGTATCATACATGTATCTCTTCTCTCAGTAAAAATTCTGACCCACCCGTTTAAGAACCCCCCCCCCCTGCTTATTGGTTCTCCAAAAAAATTCCGCCCCCCCCCCCCCCCCCAGCTATTAAGACCCCCCTTTCTCTCATATCAAGAAGGCAAAAAACTCTGGGGACGAGGGTGCGCATCCACCACAGTTTTCCCAGCCTATTATCTAACGAGTATTGGTTTTGTGATACCATTTGGCTAATTCGAGAAATAGATATTCCTTAAATAATAAAACGTCCGTTTCATTAGACCGAAACTTGGCTGTCATTTGTAATTTTCTATGCGTGTTATGATCACGTGTTTTGTACAATACGCGCGCGTACTATAAAACATGAATTAAATGCGATCTTCTGAGAACAAATTTACTGATTCTACGAAGTTTTTTATCTATACACTTGAATCTCGTTCCTGAGGCAATTTTCTTCTTCCGAAACTACATTACGTCAGTCGAAATATTTTGGTTTATTCGTACCGCAAATAACTTTGGCTAAGTCTTAAAAATCTCAAATCTACATCGCAAAAATAGTTTCGGCAAACCGGATCAACTAACGTCACAGACACGTCCTAGTTGACTCAAATATGATAAGAAAATTATACTTCTGAAGTTGGAAACTTACAAAAAGTATTTTCGCTGGATCTGTAAAAAGTGGCATGGCTTGTTGTAAGTGAAATTTAATATTGTAATAGGAACGACGCCCAGCTGTGTCGTTGTACGCGGCTCCATATGGATAGAACTCTAAAAAAAAACGTAGAAATAATAACAGCATACGACAACGACGACGACAGAGCCTCCGACGCTGACAGCGACGAAACAATGACGACAACAACAATGACGACAACGACGTCGATGACGAGGACGACGAGGACTATGACAACAATAAAAAACTCACCGACACAATCAGCGAAGGTAAAAAGAGCCAAAAAGATTATAATCTTCATCTTCCCAAAACTAATGAATCAGCTTACGCTCAGATAACTTTGCGAATATTTATCAGGCTCAGTTGTTACAAACGATTTCGATTCTAGCAGGTGCAAAGTTTAAATTCGATGTTTTAAAGTAGATAGAAAATTCGCAAATTAAATTTATAAAAATCTGTTTAAAAATCGCTGCATGCTTTTAATAAGTATTTTCCCCTTCCAATTAGACCTTCGTTATTTCAATGCAAAAAGTTTCACACGGTTTTTATTTCTTTTATTTCTATCATAATTCGAAATGGGTAGGTTTTGCTAATCGCGTTTTAAAAGTTGTCTTTAAAGGGGAAATCAATACGATTTTTCCAGGTGCAATAAAACAGATTGTGGCCTGGGGAGAGTCACTGTTGACAAACACTATTAAGCTGTTACCATAGTAACTGATGAAACATAGAGTCAAGTCATATAGTAGCCGCTATTTAGCCCTAAAAAATCGCATGATCAAAAGAAAGTAACCGCGAAACATAGGGTGAGGGTCGTCAGGTAAGCGCAAGCGGCTTTGTTATCCTGCAGCAGGTTGCAGAGATGTCATCAATACTATTTTTAAAAATAGATTTTTGCGACTAATGTAACTGTCTGACATGTAAGTCTAATTGCGAAGGCGAGTCCATTATATCACTATCGAATTTTGAATATTCTCATAAAGTGGTCTGTTTTAACAATGTGTTTCGAAGCAAGGTTCGCTTACCTGGGATGGTTAAGGGTAATGCAAATGGAAGACTTTTCAATTTCCCTTTAAGGGGCTGCGAAACGATTCAATAAGCTCAATCCCTGCACTTTCTGAAGAATGGCGTGTAATAAACGGACCACTCACAAAAAGTCAAGGTGCAAGAAATAATACGCACTTTAGAACCACTTAGACGTCTAGCCAATCTGTTATGAATAATGAATTTTTTATGATAAATTTTTTTTCGTTCAGCATTCAGCAAGGTAAAATAAGCTACAGTCTGTAAAATATAGTAAATTTCAGTAAATCTAAAGTTTGTTTTGACGAGGGAACAGATAGCCAGGAGACTCAGCACAATTTTTCTTACCACCAAGGAATCGGAATAGTTAAGGTTGGAAAAATTACGCTGGTTCTCAAACGCTTTTTGATTGGTTAATTCTATTGTTCTTTGCTCACATGGTCAATATCGGCAAATCCCTTGTTTTGAGCGCAAATGGCACCCAAACAAATATAATTAATTCTTGAATTTTTTAAGAGGATATGATGTGACCACGCCAATTTTGTGCTGATTGGTTGATTGTAATTCGGGGTTTTCCATGAGGTGGATTTGAATTTTAGGGATTTGCTCTGACATTGCGTATATGCTTTCGTTTGAGAGAAACTAAATTTGATATCCTGAAGAAAGCTTAGCTAACTGGGCCAGGGAACAGAGTCAACACGAGGAGATGTATGTGTTAAAAAAAAATGCTGTTACTAGCTTTAAGAAGGTAATTAATACCTCTGAAAAGATTTTAAAGTCATTGTTTTTGCTTCGGTTGACTTTATGCACAATAAACTTGCATGTTTCTATGCAAGATTTCGGAGGATATAGCTAGCTAGTTCTAAAGCTTAAAGTTTATTTTAATAGAAAACTTGAGTTAAAAGCAAGGTAAGTTCTTATATCGAAAAAGTTATTGATATCCAATATATGTAAGGGATATTTTTCTGTCATATTCAGTTATATTTGGATGCCCAATATGATATTTAAGACAATTTAAGATGTTTTTATCCTCAGTGATCATAAGCTCTTCCATCGCCATTAGCTCGACTTTCGTGTAACTCACTAAAGTCGAAAAACAACAGCCGTTGCATAACCCTTTTAATCCGAATTTTATATTTTTCTCATGAGATTCGAATTAGAGAGAGCGAACTACTATTCATCTCCGAGTTTGTAGCATTCATATACCCACGTCATACATATCAGTGAAGACTCGATTTCTAGCCACTTCGAACGTTTTTGTCATTCCCTCGACCCTCACTCACTCACGCTAAAAAGCTCTCTTTCCGTCTAGTTATATGACTTAAATCTCGAGAACAAGAACATCTCGATAACGCTATGAAATTTGACACTCCCTGTGTAGTTTTCTTTCGAGAGCTGAAACTTTCTACAACTATCCAAAACTTCAAAAATATCAAAGATTTGAATGTTTTTTTATTCAGCAATCTCGTCCCCAGAGTTTCTTTTTCGCTTTCTGACACGCGTGCTGACCTGACATAAGAGACTGAAGAAGCCACGCGTCTTTTTTTTGCTAATGTGAAAATTCTTAACCAATGACTGACAAAAACAGACAAAGAAGGTTGAGAAAGCTTTTCAGCAATCTATAAACTTTAAAATGCTGACCCCCTTCCCCCGTCCCATGCGGCAACCATAGAGATGATAACATAAGCAAGTAACTTAAAAATATTTTTAGAACCCTGCATCAAAAAAACATGTTAGGACTTAGTCTGAGAAGAAGGAGAAGAGTAAAAAGTGGAGGAGAGCACAAAGTTTAATTACTTTTATTTCGGTATTTCGTTTTCACTTTCTACAAATCTTCTTCGTTGAAGCTTCTTAAAATGGAAGGACTGGCGATATCAATTCTTATGCTTTTATTCGTAAGAGCATTTGGTAAGCATTGTTTAGATATCAATAATTTTCTTAAATTTACACAATAATACCTGTAAATTTGAGTTGTTGTTTTTTCACCTCTTCACGTTAAAACTCACGTGGGCAAACTTCTTCAAAATCAGTTAAACCCCTAAGAGCTCTAAGCAATAAACTATGGGACAATTCAGCGAATTATTATCTTAAGCTTATACTACAAGTACTCTTGAAACCAAAAACTTGTAACAAAACACACTAATTCTTTTATAAGAATATGCTCTAAAAGAATATTAGACTAGAGTTTCAGGTTAAAAATAAACAAGAATAATGACCAGCCTAGTTGGAATTTTTATATCCCTATAAAAACATCGGTACTCAAAACATTGGGTGGTGATGCTTTTACAACACAGAGCAAATTTTCTCCACGGGAAATTTAACACAAAACATTGAAAGAAAAGTGTTCATTCACGCGAAACATTGTATTGTATACCTGAATGTCTGGAAGTCAAAATGTGTTACATCTGACGTCTTGATTTGTATAAAATACCTCTTAATCAATATTTGGTTTATTTTTATAGCACATTCAGAAGGGAGTGATGTAGATGTGGAACGTTTCATACAAAACTTGAACGAGAAAATTTCTAATGGAATATATCGCGACGTTGATGATGATAACGACAACGACGACGGCGACGATGGCAACGTAGGTGATGACGATAACGGTCATGAGGACGGCGAGGTCGATGGTGATGACGATGATGATGATGACGACGACATTATTAGAAACTCGTTCCAACGTCCACCGAATTCGCGACTAAGATTTATTCGTCGTAAGTAACGTTGTTCCAATAAAAAAACGTTGTTCCAATAAAAAAAACAAATGTTTTAAACGAGTCACTGTTAATCCTATGCAAGTGAATTTTTGTCTTTTTTTTTTGCAAACATTTCTACACACGTGTTTGTATAGTTTACAGAATTATTAACCTCGTCCCCAGGACTTTTTAAGTTTTTTACATCTTGACGAATGTAAAAAATTTATAAGCCCTGGGAACCAAATTGATATGCATGCCTTATCAATTTTTTGTTCTCGTGTGCAGGTCCTATAATGTCGTGGTCACGAAGAAGAGGATGCAGATGGAAGCGAAACCCAAGTTATTGCACGCCATTAGGAAGATGAGACTCACGATCAAGCCCCGTCTTTTGTTTTATTATTTAATATTCTCCAAAAATATTCAAGTTCAATGAGCATAAATACAGTGGTCCCTGCTTAATTTGAACTTCAAAGTTCGACTAATCTGGAATATTCAATAACTCGAAAATTAGAGATTCTAAGAAGTAATTTCGAGTTCTTTTTAAAACAGAGTCTAAGAACCTATAGAGTTATAATAAAAAGGACCTTGGATATTCTGATTAATTCTGGTAGCGATTTTGAGGTCGTATTTGAGTAAAAACACGAGATTTATCGATTCCAGAGATCCACCAATAGCATAAAAAAATCGAATAATCCAAAAACACTGTTCAAAATAACCAACTTCGATCCCAGGGCTTTTTCTCTTTTTAATATAGGGAACGTTATAAAAAAAGTGACAAAGAGCCCGGGGTAGAGGTTACGAAACAACGGAACCCGTTTATTATATACGGTGATCTAGTCAAACAAGGTTTTATAAGGGTACTGGTAGAATCCATGAGAAACACAAAAACAGTTTGAGAACAAAATACTTTGAGTTATCAAATTTAGCAGAGGCTTCTATAGGCTATTATTTCTAATAAAAACATAAAAAAACGTTATGTTCGGCTTATTTTTGGTCCACCGGAGCAAATTTTGTCAAAAATGAAGAATTTTTTTTGATTTTATCAATCTTTAGCTTGCTGTGAAATTAACGTTCAAATCAGAGCAGTTAAAAATTTTTTTTTGTCACTATCTTTGTTCTACCTGACATATTTACTGTACCAATTTTTGTCTAATGGAGGAAAAAAACACAAAAAACTTTAATAGCATTGTCATAACTCTTCTTTTTGCTGTCAGCCTCTTTTTACGTTGGAGCAAATTAATGCTGACGGAGCTGTCAATGTTTCAAGATAGCGTGATATTTATCCATACAAAGGAACCTCTACGCGATAACATTCAAAAAATATGATGTAGTGGCGAGTTTTTAGCTATGCAGAAAGCCAGAAATGTCAACGCGACAAATTATTGTTCCTGATTTTCCGATTATTGTTCCCGATTTCAGGAGTTCAGTTTCTTTTCGGATTCTGCACTGCAAGCAGTGCGCAAATTACGCGCATGCGCTGTTAGTAGTGCCTCTAATATAAATAAAACAGTACAATGCTGTTCTTTTTCTCTCGGATTTTATGCAGCGCCAAATACCAAAAAAGTTGTTGCGGGTTTGCCACCCAAATTTGCAAACCAAATTCCTTTATATTCTCTGATTTAAAAGGGTGAAAAAGACATTTCCTTGATTTTCCCTGATTTCATGCAGCCAGCCAAGGAAACACAAAAATTAGACAAATAAATAGCTAACATTTTCATCCTTAAAGCAATCTACAAACATTAGGTAGCTGTTATACTTCACATTCACATAAAAATAGTTTTTCTGTTTTTTATGTGAAGAAGCATGACAGTAAGCTACTTCTTATATTTAACATGACTATAAAGCATTCCCAAACCCTAACTGTGAACATTAATTGAACAAAATGATAATAAAGAAGCAACCAATCAACAAGTGAAAAGGTAAAGTTTGTTCTCTAAGATAAAGCAAAACAAAACAACAAGTGTCCAGTGTCCAGTGGTGATAGCAAGATTTTGATGCGCTTATCTGAGGGTGCGCTTATCCACGGGTGCTCTTATAAACGAGTATAAAAAAGTGCAAGGAAAAAAAGAAAGAAAAATCCACAATGCTATTAAAGTTCTGTCAAAGGTCGAAAAGAAACAGAAGGTTGTATTGTGAAGCCGGTAGAAAAACTTGTAGGACATGTGCCAGAAGCTTTGGCCAAGATTTTGTATCCAATGATGAATGAGTGACGAATTTTATGGATGAAAGCAGTCATTACTGGTGAAAAGCGTCGTGCTCCTGAAGGCACTTGGGTCCCTGGAGGAGGAATTGAACTTCCGTGTGCATATTATATATATGCTGCAAAAATTCATAAAAACTATATCCGTAACAAAATTAAAGAAGCAGAAAAAAATTTCGCCTTTTAAGTGAAACAAACATTGTATTCTATATCTCTTTTCCCTATATGCGCTTATCTGAGGGTGCGCTTATAAACGGGAATAAAATCTTGATTGGAATTTCCTTTTTCTTTTTTTGCTTCTTGTGTAGAACCTATATCGAGAATGAGCCGATTAAGACTTCTCTCATGTTTTCGAAAACATTATACTGTTAATGGTGAATCCTCTCTCAACAGTTGCCTGTCCAAGATTGAGAGTTAATGCAGCTTCAAACCTGTTACCAGTTACATTCAAACAAAAAGTCTATTCCACATGAAAAAGCAGCAAAAATACTTGGAGTTTCATTCACAGAAGTATACAAAAACATTCAGGCTGATTCCCTGATTTTCCTATATTTCACCATATTTGCATTGATTTTCCCTGATGCACTCTCCTATGCCCTGGTATTCCCTGATCCGCTGGCAACCCTGAATTGTTGTTTTGTGTTTCTTAGGAAGATGTGAATAGAAAATTGAATTCTAGTGAATATTGTGACACATGGTTACCATTTTTGTTCAAGTAGCGTCCTTTTTTTCATGATTTAAATATTTTAAAGATGAGGGAGAAGATAAACGGTTCACTGCAAAAGAAGTCTAACTTGCTATATGAAACATTATTTCCATAACAGTCATCTTTAACACGTATCCACCATTACTTTGCCTACTATGTTTTAAAATCATTTGGACATCTGGACTCACCATTTGAACTTTGAAAAAACTCGGACAGATCAGTCAGTATGCAACGAGCGACGAATACATTTTTCTTCTAGTAAACACTCGAATAACACAACAAAGATTAGGACCAATCAAATTCTGATGTAAACAAAACTTTAGAATGATTCAAAATCTTATATCTATCGCTTCAGAGTGGTCAGAAATCTTTTGAAATAAATTCCCTGACTTTTAGAAAAATTGCACGGCCATTAAATTTAAAAAAATATTATTTTTTTACAATTGCAATGGTATGCGCGCCAAATGAAAACGTTCTTTTTTAAAAAAAGGTTTTTCCAACAATTTGACCAGACAAAATTCCACAACTCCTATATTTCCTGTAATTTCTAGGACTTGTGGCCACCTGATATCCTAAATACCCCAGCACTGAAAAGCAATTCTTGGGCAAAAAATTCAAAATGGCGTTACTATCCGTAAAAAAGGTATAACAGTTAAACTAGCTAGATTTAAACATTTGCGTAAGAAATCGATACTTTGTGACTGGATTAAAAAACCCGCTGACATCTTTATTATTATAACCCAGACTCCTTCCAACAGTTATTTAAATTACATGTACAATGCGAGCTAATCGAGTTTAAAACTCAAAAATATCATAAAATAAATAGACAGCCATTTTAAAACAATAGCATGAGATTAAAAACACGGCTTTTCTTGAACCTTCAAAAATTTTAATGGCCTTTCTATAGATCTATACAAAAAGGGGATTGGGTACTACATGTATGACGCAAAGGACCTCCAAAATATAAATATCAATGAATAACACTTTAACTTTGTACAAATTTACAACGTCAGGATATAAGTTATATCCATACCATACCAATGGAAGAGAGCAAGTGAGGAGGAGAGCAAAAATACTAAGAAAAAAATATCAAGAAGTAAAATTAGATAAATTGGAAGTCTTCAGAAAGAATTCGCAATATTTAGAAAATTTTAAGAAATCCACTAGCACCTTCCTCACAATATCCATTTTAAAAATTTTAAGACGCCTCATAAATAATCGAGACAAAATATAAAACAACAATAAAGAAGTCTAAAGATTAGAGAGTGTTCTCAGAGAATGATGAATTCCTTCCAAAGATAAATGCATATGTCTTCTTCTCTCAGCAATTCTCATCCTACGTTCGTTATACACTGCCATATCTTTATCGAGATGGTCTCGCTTTTGACGAAGATTGTGATTTTCGCGTTGCAGTTCTTCGTAAGACTGAAGAAGCTGTTGACGTTTCGCGTCGTATTCTACAAAAAAAATATTTTGTTTATTTCTCCCTTTTATATCGTGCGAACTAATTTTGAAATTACAAAATTTGACTTTTGTCAACACGTCCATCAGACTTACGCACATCAGATTCACGTTAGAAAAGATTGATACACGCGAATTTTTTGTGACTGTAAAAGTTCAAATTACAAAGAAAGAAAAAAAAACAAACTAAGATGGAGAGCTACCAACCTGCTTGATAACCAGCGTATGATTGGCTGACTTGTTGAACACCGCACCATCGTAGATACGATTCATGAGGTTCCTAAAAAAACATTAAACTTAGTATAAAACAATAGTATTTTCATGAAACAAATAAATTAACAAATAAATCAAAACACATACGTTTAAACGTCCGAACAGGCTGTTATCCAACATTTTAACCTCCTCCACAGGGTCACGATGTTGACTTGATTGTGGTCTATGGTACATTCTTTCGTGTTTATTAGGCTTCTGCGGGTAAGAGTTGCCGTCTCGAAGCATGGTTACTAGACGCGATTGTTCTAAACTATGTTTGGATTCTTGCGCATGCGTACGGTTATTGAATGATAAATTATCGTGATTAGAGGTGAGCGTGAATTGATTTGATCTTGATGAATTGTTAACTTCTTCTAACTGGGTAGTAATTTTTTCAGTGGAAACCACAGCCGGTGAGCGTGATTCCTTGTTGGGAGAATTTCGAGGTGATTTTCGATTTTTATGTTTACTATCACTGTTTGTTTCACTATGAATTTCATTATTACTATTATTGTTATTATTATTATCTTCATTGGTGTCTATGCTGTGTCGTTTTTGTATTTGTTCCAGAAGAGTTTCCTGTTCTTGGAGAAGCTGTTGCTTGTGACGAGTCATTGGACCACTGTAAAAATCTAAGTCTGATCCAGGTCGAGCATCTCCGTTTAAACTGCTCTCCTCTGTGTTCTGAAAATGTGTGAAAATAGTCCGTAAAACTCTGCTGAAATATATTCAAAATAAAAGAAAATAAAAGTAATTATTTTTACCTCTCGTTTCGATCTTTTTTTAGGCCTTCCACGAAATTTGCGAAATTTGCGATCCCATCTTTTACGATCGTAATCATCCTCTAAAACTGTAAAGTAACAAAATGTGAAAAATAAATACCACATTTAAATAAATATCACATTTAAATAAATATCACATTTAAATAAATAGAAAAAAACTGAAGATATGACCACTCACCTCTCTTTCGTGAGTGTGAAACAAGACTGAGTGATAGCATGTATTGTAGTTTCTAAAAACAGCGAGTTAAAATATCATCAAAGATGGAGAGCTTTATCTATATCACATTCTTATGACCACTTCTTAGCAAAGATGATCTATCAAAGAAAAATTTACGACGAAAAGCACAAAGTGTTATGAATCGAACGGCAAATAAAGTATATATTGTCCTCGGATATACATGTCTGTTGATTCGAATGCTCCTTATTCAAAAATACTCTACTGCGAACAAATTTCACAGCTATAAATTTTTTTTGCAGAAATTAGCAAACGTGTACTTTATAATTATATTATACACTCTGCAGTGGAGTGCACATCTGATCATACCTCCTCAGATTGTTCCGTATCATTTTCTGTTTCTTCTAATTTCGGAGGTAGTGGTTTCAGTAAATGGTTTTCAGTTCCGCTGCTACTGTTCAGACTTTCAACATCGTCAGAAGACGGTGATTGGTTAATACGGTTCATGTTGGCGAGTATACTAGCAGCCGCCAACTCGGTCTTTGAATCAGGAAGTTTTAATAAGGAGTCAATTGAGTTTGCTTCAAGTGGTTTATCTATCAAAGAAAGAAAAAAACATCCCCAAAACATTCTTAAATTTTGACACTGTTTCAATCTCACATTATGCACTTGACATGTGAACAGTAAGATTTTCAAGTAACAAAAAACACTAAAGAAATATACCATTAAGTTTTTGCGTGTTTCGCTGGTAATCTAATCCTTTGATGAATGGCAATTTCTAAAAAAAAAATATCTTAGTTAATAAACAAGTCAAACCAAAGAGAAAACGTGCACAGAATTAAAACTGATACGTACAGGTCGGTTGTTCACCAGCTCCCGATTCATTTTCTCTTCAGCTTTTCTTTTCCGTTCAGCTAAATTTTATTAAATAAGAGATGATTTCACTTGGAGAGTATTAGAATTTAATAATATTCAGTTATTTAAGAAATGATTGAGTTATGTTTTTTATGTTATCCCATACCTAGCATGATTTCTTCATTCTTTCTCTTTAAAGACTCCAGCGATGGAGTGTGTGGAATACTACTTCGCTCCTTCTCACGTCTTTCTTCGTGTCTTCGCTCAGCTTCCACGTCGTTACGCGTCGTACGCTCCGCAAAACCGTGCTCGCCTCTCCGATAATATTCTAATAGTCTCGGACTTACAGGTGCATGTCGATGAAGCATTTCAGCTTGACTTGGTAACCCGTGCGAAATGTATTGATCTCCAGGTAGAGGGTAATCCCTTCCATAGTAAAAGTGAGGAGGAAGATATAATCCGTGTGGTGGCTCCTACGTAAACAAAAGCTTAGTCAGAACGTGTTCGCAAACTGTAAAATTTACAGCACGAAGGTAATCAAGTAACGAAGACACGAAAATTTTGTGCAACAAAAAGGATTAAGTTATTTTACTTCTAAAAAAGTACTGGCTTGAAGAAAATAAATATTGACAAACGTTACAAATTTTAAGTCATACCTTAAATCCACTGTGTTCATGACCGCCATTCAGAAGATGACGTCGATATGTTTCATCTAACAAGTGAGGGGGGAGTCCCCATCTATAGTCCACACCCCTCCTTCGCAAGTCTTCTTCGAGTGCATGATGGGATTGCAGAATGTCTTTGCGCTGAAACGTAACCATAATAAAATTAAATCTAGAATTATATATTATATAAATAAATTTGCTTTTTAACTTTTTAACACTCACTGCTGAAGAGTAAAACTAATAATAGTATATCCGATGGAGAACACACCTCTAACGGATGTCTTCCATGTTGTTGCAGTAACTGTATTTCCTCCCTCAACCTGGGGTGTTGTGCATGTAGAGCAAAGTCACGTGGTAGACGAGTTGGATCGAAGGTCAAACCAGGTGGTCTGCACGCCTGCTCATCGTGCTGATGTCCTGGTTCATGACCATGCACAGGACAAGATGGTTGGGAGTTTTGTGAGTGATGTCTCCCAACAAATGGAGCGTAACGTTGGATGTCTGCTGGTGACAAAGAACGCATAGCAGTTTCACGATGATTATAATGTATAGAGTTCATAACACTTGAATTGTTCTCCTAAAAGTAGAACAAAGTTTATTTATCAACAAAAACTATGTAAACATCCAGTAACTTATAAAGCTTGTAGTGTGGACTAGCTCTTAACTTTCTAGTCTGCAACAACACATTTTCAACTTTTTGCGCAGATGGGTTTCTCTTTATTCGTTCTTTCTCATTTTACCTTATACCAAGTCTCACAAAGTCAGTATTAATCATTCCAACAAGAGTCAAAACAAAATCAACTGATTATCATATGTGAAAGTGAAATTAGGTTCGAATTACACTAGGAGACGTTCTTTAAATAAACATAAGCGTAATGAAAACACAAGCAATGTATCAAAAAGAATAGTTTAAGTTGTCTTTTAAAACTAGCTTCATGTAAACATAACTCAAGTGTACTTGAATTAACTCGTATTTGTTGACATTACAAATTTTCACAAGCAAACATATTGATAACACATCCGTTAAAAAATTGCTTAATATTTCTTAATATTTCTTGATGACCCAGACAAATTAAATAAATTAGATATATCAAGATAAAACCAAGCAGACCTGAAATAAAACTTTTCGAAGCCTCTAAATTAAAAAAAACGCCCTTAAAATCTGTGCATGGGCGCTGACGCCCTTACATCAGTAACTGTGCGTTAACGTAGTAAGGCGTTGTATGTAATAGAGCAAAAATTACAGACTCTAAATACGTATATTAAGTGAGATTATTTTTAGAAAGTAAAAGCTAATTAGAATAATAAAAATAATTAAAAAGATATAAAGAATAGTAGCGACGTGAAAAAAAAGAAACAAATATATACAGGACAAGTAATTTACCAAAGACAGCTGTTCACAAAACAACACAAAAACTCATCGTTACATAAAGTGCATGCTTTCTTACACAAAGAAGAGATGTTTTACATCATAAAGTTTGTACAAACATATTAACCAGACGTTTAGATTAAGTTTGAAAACAAAACTATTTGTAATTGTTATCGTATCCTAGCAACATACCATAGGGAGACTTATCTTTTTTTTAAAAAAAGAGATTGGCGAATATCATGTTATCGCACGCTTTTCTGTTTTTTTAAGAATATGATTTATAAGAATATTCTTTATAAAATAATTCTATATATAAATTCTTTATAAGAATATCAGGCTGAGATTTCAGGTTAAAAAAAATAACTCTATTGTTTAGAACAAGAAAAATAAGAATATGACCAGCCTGGTTAGAATTAGGGTATTCTTATAAAAAAACCGTATATTTCCCTAATTTTATGTATAAATCTCTCTACGACTAGGAAATTATCGTGTAAAACAGCCCTTATACCAGCTCGTGTATGGGATTCACAAGTTGATTAGATAAATTTACGAAGTGGTCGCAAAACCACAATACACCAAATTTGAAATAAAAATAATAGTTTCTTAGTATAGTTGAAGAGATGAGATGTATGAAATAGAGATAAGTTTAATAAATAAGCGGGTATAAAATATATACAAAAAAACGTCGTTGAAATAATCACTTGGAAGCGATGGTAACATTGAAATGATAAAATCCATCCTAGTGGACATAGGGTCTTAAAGAACAAAAAGAAGAATCATAGAAAATGATAAGATCCACTTTGTTGATATTTTCCTCAAACACTCTGTAGAGCTATTTTTATTAGTAATGAATTTTTTTTAAGTTTTGCGAAGAAATATGACCACGTAAATCCACCGCAATGTAAATGTTTCACTGCAGTTGAATATGGTGGTCAAACTCTTTTAAAATTTAAAAACTTTAAAATACAATACTGTTCTAATAATCAAACTGTTTTGTTTCATATCATCACATTTTTGCTGATAAATTCAAAAATGCCACTCATTGTACTTAAAAAAAACCTTGTTTCGATTTTAAAAACTAATATCAACCCGGATCAGAGAAAAAGTTGTAATTCAACAAAAAAGAAAAGAAAAGAAATTGTATCCAGCCATCTCTCTTATTTATACAAACTTGTTCAAATGTACTTGTGTTCCTTCCTTGATATCAGATGATTTTCAAGAAATGACAATACACTAATTAATACGACATTAAGCCTTTCAAATCACTTCACTAATATCCTAATTAGATTTAATTTAAAAAAAAATATGTAAAGACATTCGTAATAAGTTGTTAGAATCTCTTTCCTTCACTTTGAGAAAAGCACACCAACCCTTTATAACTGTGCAAGGACTTCTTTTTTGACATAAAATTTTTTACTCCATGTAGACACGTTTTCTTGAAACTTTCATATTTTTTTTCAAAAATATATTAAAAATAAAACAATAAAAGAAACCGAAACAGATTTGCTAAATGTTATCTTTTTTGACCTATGACTAAAATTTGAAGCTCGTGGGGACAAATTTTGTTGAAATAAAAAGCCAACACTTGTTATCATATCAAAATAAATCACGAATAAACAAATGAAGTATGGCAAATAAAACAAAAAAATACACAAAAAAATATGAAGTACCAAACACAAGAAAAGCAATCACTGTCAAAATTTCGATAAAGAATTACCTTCGAAGCCATGTGTAGGACAAAGTTGTTTCGAAATCAACTACCATTAGAGATATGTCAAAAGTAAAAAGAACTCAATTAAAACTTCTCTATGGTAATTAAACTAATCATTTGCGTATTCAAAAGAAGAATAACCCTCTAACGAGCACGAATAATTACCTTAGACACAAAAACATCAAATTAAAAAACACGCGTTGACCACCGTTGAACGCTTTCTTCAAATCTGACTCACTGAACACAAAAGGGGTCATATTTTCACTTTCCAACTTTTAAAAATTATTATGCGAATCAGCTTCATGTGAACACACCCTTAGGAACATCCTGGGACGTTATTAACTTCCTCTACTCCTACAAAATCTTCTATTTCATCGTCGTACAATGTGTTGAGTCATGTTCTGAAAAACATTTAGAAATTTAGACATAAGAAGTGAAATAACTAGTTTTGAGTTGGAAAATTTCACTTCGATTCATGATGTGATTCTTCGGTTTTGGGACTGTTTACACGAGTATTTTTCACGTGATGGCAAGCAAAGTGGATCTGAAATTAGTTTGAGTTTAATTGGAATTTAATGTGAACAGAGTTGCTATCAAAAATTTATTCGTTTTTATAACTTGCAATGGAGCTAAATGGAAACATAAATGAAAAAACAAACAAACAAACAAACAAACAATTTAGCAGTCAGCCAATTACACGTGTTAATATAATCGTCAACTTTTAACCGCAGCTGTTTCGATAAAACATAGCTTCGCTAAAGCTATGAATAACACTGTACTGAAGTGTCTAACATAACGTTTTTTATAAAACAAATATTTAATATGTTGATGTTAAAATTTGCAATTGAAATATGCTTAAAGTTAAAGCATGGTTTCCACTATAGATTAATATCTTTATCTAAATATACCATAAAGGCTCGTTTTCACTCAAAAGACAATTACTTCTGAATCTTGATTGGTTGATAAACTCCAGCACAACAAAAGAATAATTACTGAAATAACCAATCAAATTGCAGAGATATATTATTGACTTGCTTCGTTCATTTTTTTCCGAGTGGAAATAATGTTAATAATTCAAACAGGGATAAAGCTCTCTGCCAAGGTAAGACATTTTGTACCGTAAAAATGACTATGAAATATTTGAAGGTAATAACTCTAATAAATATAACATATAATTATATTTTTAAGAGTATAGCAAAATCAGATAAAAAAAGATAAGAACATAACAAGAATCTAATAAAAGCAGGTCTTTTTAAACAATGATATCCTTCAAAATTAACTACATGTAACGGAAATAATTAGCATGCATGTAAAAGAACTTAATTATAATTATGGAGATGAATTGTCGTCATAGCAACCACTTCCACACAGATAAGATAAACAAGACTCGATCTCCACAAGAGGCTCTATCAAAATGACAGACAGAAACGTGACCAATAAAAGGAGAAATACAGCGTTCTTGAATTCGATTGCGCAATACTTTGCTATCGTGAAATTGTGGTGTGTGCTATCAGGTCACGTGTGCACTTTATGATGACGAGAGGCTTTAGAAGATGAAAAAGAACTGATGTAAAGATTACAAAAAAGACTCGGTCATTATCCCCACTTTTTCGACGACTGATGTTAACGTGAGAGAACGAAGTATTTTACCATATAGTTACATCTCGCGTTAAAATGATAAAGACATATATAGAGTTGAGGCTAGCAAATGTAGTTTTTATACTGATACCAGCAGCGGTGATCCCTCACGTAAAAGTCATGTGATCCCATAGCGAAAAAAGCAAATTTCAAAAATAGCGGTATGTTGTAAATAATAGAGTGTAATTGGCGAAAAAGAAGGCTGAATAAATCGAACAAGTTCACAGCAACATGTTATAAAAGAATAATAAAAGATTTCGAAGACCATAGTTTCAATTAAAGCGACGCAAACACCGGCGGAGAAGAGTTGTATAAATTATTTGATTGTCTTCAATTATCGCGTTGGAGTATTATTAATAAAATTTAAATGCCTCGTACTCTTGTTGGGCAGTAGTATCGATCTTTCCTTGTATTTAAAAACAAAAAAACAAATAAAAAAATAAACAACAAAACAGGTAATGGAACACACATTCAAAGAAAGAAATTTAAAATACAATATAAAATAACTTGAGAAAAATGAAAAAAAAAACACTTGTGAACTCTTCCAATGACTTGTTGTACCTTTCTCAGATAATTAATAAAAAACTTAATACAATTTCTCCTCCGCACGTGATTTTTATTAAAATCTACCAGACATAACTATAAGTTTGAAAACATCTCAGTTGGAGTGTTCTATTTACATATTTGCTGAAAGTTTAAAATAGAAGTTCTGATTTAGGAACCAGATGTAAAATGATGTGTTATTTTTTCATACTTTATAAAAATATTTCTTTTGTGTGTTCATATACTGTATGTTATATGAAGTGATTAACGGAGTTGTATTTACATACTTATATATATATTTCATCTTTTATATTGTGTATAATATTTTTAACAAATGTTTTTTTTTCAAGAATAAAGTGTTTTTTGCTTTTATTTTTTTTTGTCGTTATTGTTAAAATTTAAATCAGGCGATATGGATGTTAATAATAAATTTCGAAAAAGAATTTGTTTTGAAAAAGAAAATTTTTAAAAATTAACATTGGATTCAGTTGTTCACAATCAACATATCTAATTAGTCATTCTTCTAAGCTTTTTTCACACACAAAAAAAGAAAAACGATTTTTTTAACTTTTTTATCGGACGAAAAACCCACACAATTCAGGTAGCCAAAACGTGTTCTTAAATTATTTTTAAGCAAGGGATGATCTTTTTAGGCATATAAAAGATCTAAATTTGGTAAAGTTTAATTTTTAGCAGTTCTGAGTCTCAATTCTTGAAAAAAAGACCTTACTGTTAAGCTACATTACCAGCCTCGTTTTCAAAAAAGTAATCTGTCTCGTTTTTTAAAGATATCAGCCTCGTTTTTAAAACAAATTAACAATTTTAAATACAAAATCTTTTTATGATTTTGATTTGAAGTTTTTTTTACGCAACCACTTTTTAAAAATTACACCTGTTCCTTCGCCGCTATAGGCTCTCTAATGCAACTTCAACGTACTATCTAATGCAACTTCAACGTACTATCTAATGCAACTTCAACGTACTATCTAATGCAACTTCAACGTACTATCTAATGCAACTTCAACGTACTATGTAATGCAACTTCAACGTACTCTCTAATGCAACTTCAACGTACTATCTAATGCAACTTCAACGTACTATCTAATGCAACTTCAACGTACTATCTAATGCAACTTCAACGTACTATGTAATGCAACTTCAACGTACTATGTAATGCTACTTCAACGTACTATCTAATGCAACTTCAACGTACTATCTAATGCAACTTCAACGTACTATCTAATGCTACTTCAACGTACTATCTAATGCAACTTCAACGTACTATGTAATGCAACTTCAACGTACTATCTAATGCAACTTCAACGTACTATCTAATGCAACTTCAACGTACTATCTAATGCAACTTCAACGTACTATCTAATGCAACTTCAACGTACTATGTAATGCAACTTCAACGTACTATGTAATGCTACTTCAACGTACTATCTAATGCAACTTCAACGTACTATCTAGTGCAACTTCAACGTACTATCTAATGCTACTTCAACGTACTATCTAATGCAACTTCAACGTACTATGTAATGCAACTTCAACGTACTATGTAATGCTACTTCAACGTACTATCTAATGCTACTTCAACGTACTATCTAATGCAACTTCAACGTACTATCTAATGCAACTTCAACGTACTATCTAATGCTACTTCAACGTACTATCTAATGCAACTTCAACGTACTATCTAATGCTACTTCAACGTACTATCTAATGCAACTTCAACGTACTATCTAATGCAACTTCAACGTACTATCTAATGCAACTTCAACGTACTATCTAATGCTACTTCAACGTACTATCTAATGCTACTTCAACGTACTATCTAATGCAACTTCAACGTACTATCTAATGCAACTTCAACGTACTATGTAATGCAACTTCAACGTACTATCTAATGCAACTTCAACGTACTATCTAATGCAACTTCAACGTACTATCTAATGCAACTTCAACGTACTATCTAATGCTACTTCAACGTACTATCTAATGCTACTTCAACGTACTATCTAATGCTACTTCAACGTACTATCTAATGCAACTTCAACGTACTATCTAATGCAACTTCAACGTACTATCTAATGCTACTTCAACGTACTATCTAATGCAACTTCAACGTACTATCTAATGCAACTTCAACGTACTCTCTAATGCAACTTCAACGTACTCTCTAATGCTACTTCAACGTACTATCTAATGCAACTTCAACGTACTATCTAATGCTACTTCAACGTACTATCTAATGCAACTTCAACGTACTATGTAATGCAACTTCAACGTACTATCTAATGCTACTTCAACGTACTATCTAATGCTACTTCAACGTACTATCTAATGCAACTTCAACGTACTATCTAATGCAACTTCAACGTACTATCTAATGCAACTTCAACGTACTATCTAATGCAACTTCAACGTACTATCTAATGCAACTTCAACGTACTATCTAATGCAACTTCAACGTACTATCTAATGCAACTTCAACGTACTATCTAATGCAACTTCAACGTACTATCTAATGCAACTTCAACGTACTATCTAATGCTACTTCAACGTACTATCTAATGCAACTTCAACGTACTATCTAATGCAACTTCAACGTACTATCTAATGCAACTTCAACGTACTATCTAATGCAACTTCAACGTACTATCTAATGCAACTTCAACGTACTATCTAATGCAACTTCAACGTACTATCTAATGCAACTTCAACGTACTATCTAATGCAACTTCAACGTACTATCTAATGCAACTTCAACGTACTATCTAATGCTACTTGAAAGTTTAAGAAGCACATAAGAGACATCATAGCCTGTTGTTTACAAAAACTTGTACGTCAGAGTACATGTGAATAAGTAATTATTCAAAACAGTTAACACGATTTGAAAACTTGTATGTTATTTCCAAAAAGCAACACTGATTTTTTTATAGATTGCAACAAGAGTAAAAATTGATGTTACCTCGTCGTGGTGTTTTCGAGCAGGCTGTGGATGCACTAATCCTATGCTACTTGAAGGTCTTTCCTAAATTGAAATTAAAAGGAGATAAAATACACATAGAAAACAAACTAACAAACAAAATATTTGAAGCAGCGTCATTATCGACCTTAAACATTCCCTTTCTAGCAGTCTATACATACCTTTTCTTACTAAATTTTACAAGCAGTACAAAACCTAACAGCTTCAGAACTTGTGCAGAATTTTGGATCTTAAAACACTCCAAATCATTATTCAACTATTCTACCTTTCATGTCTCGAAATTTTTTTCCTCATCAGTGCGAAACTACACCTTTGCTTTTGAAAGTGGAGAGCGATTTTGTATTGAAAATACATCTCCACAAAATCCATTCTTTTCTCAGTCAATAAAAAGTTTTTCTTTTTAATAATACAATACTGTTAGCTTATTAAGCTTTTAAATGGTATGAATTATTAAAGATTATATTTCTAATATATAGTAATTACAACATGTTTAAATACATTGGTTTGCCTTGCAAGTGACAAAAAAAAATTGTACATCCACATACGCAATTTATCCTTATCATAGAATAAAGGGTTAAAAAAGGATTTTAAGTATTTAAATGCAATCAAGCCATCTATAAGTCCTCAGACATGAAGGAGATCTCGAAAATCAACGACAGAGATATTTTTGTCCTTATGCAATCTTTGGTTCCATCGTTGTAACAGATTGACTATGAAGCAATGTTTTTGATCAGAATCCTTTAAGAATATCGAGGTTGAGATTTTGCAAATAAAAGAACATTTAGCCTCATCAAAAATGTAGATGTTTTTCTGTGAATACCAGCAAAAATACAAATCTTTTAATTTAATTGGACGATATAAAGTAGAAAATTGTGTTATACATGTTTTAAGAACCAGTAAATGAGCGCCGTTGTTTTTATTTCTTGAGCATTTTTTAGTTGTGTTTTTATTTTGTTCTTGATAGTAAGAACACAACTTTAGAATTCAGCCTCATTATGTTCTTCAGAATTCAGTCTCGTTTTGCTCTTATTCATAAAACGTTTTTCTAATAGATGTTAATATGACAAATGGATGTTTTTATTGCTAACGAAGTTCTATAATTGTGTTCATGAACAATCGAGGAAGAGAAAAGAAATGACCACATCGTTAACTCAAAAGAAAATTACCAGAGAATAGATTCTTGACTGTTCTTATTGCAAAATTCACACTCGCATTGTTCTTAGTTTTTAAAACAATGATTTGAATCAATATCTTAGGCTCGTGTTCTTATAAAAATTGTTCTTAACTTAATACTCTTACTTTTATACAACGATTTTTATTTAAACAATCCCTTTTAACCAAAAATCGCCATCTTGGAATAAACAAGGCAAATTACTTTATCTAACCATCCAGAAGAAGAACAAATAAGATCAAACTTCCAATGTAGTGTGGCTTAAAATAATAACACACTGAAAGAGATTGAAGCATTGTTAAATAACATGTGGGAATGTATTCTTTCTATACCATACAATACACTAGAGACCAATTCTTGTTACTGAGATTTCATGAATCATTGAAACAAAAACAACAACATCTTTTTCATTGAAAAGCTAAAAACAGCATTTCAATTTTATGAGAAACTCTTTTTTCTGATATTATCTGTAAGTCTTTTGTTTTATATTTTATTTCAGTCATGAAAAAATATAAAAAATAAAAATAAAAGATAACGATGAGAGAAAATTGTTTGAAAACATGTGAATAATTTTACCACTCAACAACATAGTATCAAGCTCTCTACTCTAAGTAACAACAAAACGTGTGTAGCTATACTATTGTGTACATACCTTCAAAGAACTATTCAACACAACACCAGCTGAAGATGCTGCAGAAGAAAATTGAGCTTGTTCAAAAGGTTTCCTGCCATGAAGTTCATATCTCTCTTTTGATCGATGATGATGATGCTCTTCTAGTAGCAGAAAAAATACAAAATATTAATGCAACTTTTCAAGCAACTTTTTAGCTTGGGTGCATAGTACAATATGAAATTTCATGCATAAAATAACACTAAGACAAGCTTAACATGAAGGAAAATGAATGAAAGAATGGATGAGTGAATAAGTGAATAAGTGAATGAATGAATGAATGAATGAATGAATGAATGAATGAATGAATGAATGAATGAATGAATGAATGAATGAATGGGTGATACTGGGTGAACATGCAGTGGAAATATTCACTTATCAATATTATGTGATCAGCTGTTGAGAATACTTGTTACTCTTAAGTTCACATAATGTTATAATTAATTAATATATTAATATTATTATATTATACTTTACTTTCTAAAATACTTTTTATTAATATGCTTCACCTCTTTAATGTATAACAATAAATTTTGGGTGTAACAACAGAAAGCATAACACACACAAAATTACAAGATATTGGTACCTCTTTCATGAAATTGAAAAATTCCAGGGACAGGTGGTCGACTTGATAATTCTTTATGTGATTCATGGGAATGACCTATGCAAAGAATACAATAACATATAAACACAATATGCTTCATAGACTTCTTTGTATTGAAAAAAGGGAAACGATGAAACAGATACAAAAAATAATTATATATAAAATAAAATAAATACCATAAGGTGGTTTCATCAATAATTCTGTTTTCTCAGAGTTTGGAAAGCTATGAGGCATGGGCGCCATAATAGGTGCTCCACTAATGTATGATCCAGGGTGCATTGAATGATGTGGAAGAAGAACTGGAGACATCATTTCAGCTGCAAAAAATAAAATCATATCACACTCATGCTTAACAATAATTATCATTACCTACTTTTTATTTTCCAAAGAAAAGACAACACTCACCATTTTTTGTTGGCGGTGATTTTTGTCTCATCTCGCGATGCGATACTGGTGCAGGGAAGCCTGGGGCTTGTTGTGCAAGTTTTCTCAATGCTGCAGCAAAACCACCTTCAGCGGATGTGGTTACTATGTTTGCTTGTTCTTGATGGTGATTTCGCACACTGAAATTTAAAAATGGTGGAACAGTGGCTGTAGCCTTCATATCAGGCTCCCGCTGTTTCTCTCTAGTTTCCTTCGAACTTTCACTTTTGTTCGTAGTGTCTATGTCTTGTACTATCTAAAAAGAAATTGATATCACAGTACTGCAACGTGAAAAGTATCACGAAACGTGACAAGTATATATGTGAAATATAATTTTTTGGGCAGAATTTGTATGGAATATACCTGCTTGTGTTTATATGGAAAAAATATAGGACTCTTTAAAAGCCGATTTCTAAGGCAGTACATCACACACACAACAGAAAATTAAAGATTCTGGTTCTAATAATCAATATAATCCATTTTATTCTGTGAGCACATCAAAGGGATTTCATGACCCTTATAGATCACTAGTAACTAAAAAAATATATATGGTGAGTCACTGAGGATGATTTCTTAATTCTTTTAAAATCTTACAAGATACATATATATTTGTTATTTGAGTATTAAACTAAACTTGAAATATTATCCTAACTAACCAAAATATTAACCTACACCACTTCAACATCACATCATTAAAAATTACAAACAGTCAGTTTTTATATGGTAGACCTCAATAATGTTAATGGTGAGCCTAAATTAAGCAGTGGTATTTAACTTGTCATTAAAATAAAATAAAACAATACCAGCTAATTATCTTTTTTCAATAGGCTATTATTCTGTACTTTCAATTAAACATGTCCACTCTTAGTAGATGTGCTAACAAGCTTTTTTGGGAGAATAAAAATAAAATAGTTAAGTAGAAAACATAATTAAAAAGCTATTATATACAATTAATTTTAATTTAATGATCTTGTGGAAGTTTTGATATTAATCAAATGGTGATGAACAAAATTATTTAGGTCCCTGAATGACCACAGTCAAATTTTAGACTAGGCTAATGTTTTAGCTATAGTTCTTTATGCTGGTAAAAACGATCGTTTTTAGGTATATATAAAGATGTATTAGGTATTAAAGATATACTATCAACCGCTAACTTGTAAAATAATAAACAGATTCAAAATGTATGAAAAAATGAACAGAAAAAAGCTAAAATTATTTAGGTCCCTGCATGAGAATGGTAATTTTAACCTACAGTTTTTCATGTAAATAATTTAACTGACAGAAAATGGTATTCCTCATGAAAAAAACGTGTGAATTTTCCTTGATTCAATTAGTAACCAAACCACAAATGATTGAAAATGTCTGTACAACTGAATGTGATAAATTCTTTACTTCATCTACGTATGTATGCTGTTCCACATTAAACAACTGAATGTAATTTCATTAAAAGATGTATTCCATGGTAAACTTTACATACAACTGGACATCCTTCACCATCACAAAATAACATTTAGTTTATTTGTGACTGTTAACATGAAAACACAGAAGTTTTGTGTATCAAAAAACACCTGACTCATTACATAGTAAACACTGTTGTAAAATTACATGTCAACTCATCAAATGAAGAGGCGGCAATATTATACTCTTGATAATACATCAATTTAAATATTTGTGATGATGAAGGATTAACACCCTTGAAAACTATTCAAAAAGGAAAGAAAAGTTTAAATTGTTTTAATAATAGAAGTCAATTTATTTTATAGAAATAATTAAGTCAAATTCTTAAAATATATTGGCTAGAGATATTAGATTAAGGATACCTTATACCTTTTGAGTATGATTTTTTAAATGGTCGTTTTTACAGCGGTAGTAAATAAAAGTTTATTCATAAGTCACTAAAAGCAATTCTATTAAATGGTATAAAAATAATTTTAAAATTTTCAACTTGTAAAAAAATACAGGTCATTTTTCCCAAAAAAATGATTTCTCTTACAAAACAACTTCCTCCCAACTCTATTTGATGTTCTTTAGAAAGATTTTTGTAAAACAATTTTTTATACTATTTTTTAACTATTATCTATTAGTTAGTTATCTCGTTAATTTTTTCTTTATTTTATTATTTTCAAAAAATATTATTTTTTAACTCTAACTTTCATCTTTCGACTGTAATATCTAGAAAATAGTTCCATTTTTTGGTGATAAAAAATGCTTTAGATAAACAAGTTGGTTTCAGCACAATAGCACTCTCCCATGCAAAGCTTCTGTAGTTTTAAAATTTGAAATGCATACATAAAAAACAACACACTTGATACTTTCACACAATTGCGATAAAACACATTCAGGTTGTTTTCCTCTATCTTTTATTATTTATAAAGACATGACTGAGAAATCAAACTAAATTTTTTTTATAAAGTGAAGTTCATTTCTTCGTAAAGGAAATAAAATAAAGTAAAAGATTCTGAAAAACTATACTCAAGACGATGAAGGTAAAGGTGTGAAAGACCCAATCAGAGAAAAAAGTTTTTTTAGTTGGATAAAGTCAACTTTCCAGTTCAAAATATAAATCAATATTTTTACCATTTGAAATTCATTGTTTCTTTAGTATAATTGGCTATAAAAAAAAGTTATACCATTCCCTTAAAATGCTCTTCAGAACAAGTTTTATATAAAAAGTAAAAAATAATCACGACATCCAAACATATTTATCATATAAATATGAAATTTAAGTATAAATGGGAGAAACTTAGAACATAGGAAAAATAAATAAATAGGCAACTGGCAGACTTCCTTTTTGTAATTGCCAACACAGCATCTGTTTAATAAGAAACACAACGTTTTTATAAACACAAAGTTCTTTTGCTGAAAAGCATTTTAGAGGTATAAAACAGACGTCAAGCTCTATAAACTTTTAGGCAAATCTCCTTTAAACTAAACATATCTAGGCTGAACTTAAAATGTATGTTTCGTACAAAACGAAAAGCGTGTAACTGATTTATTCTATTTTTGTATTACGTATATTACACTCTCGTACAAAACCTAATAAGAGGTAAATAGATTGAAAACCATGATGTCAAAAGATCAATACAACCATCTTAACAAAAATGAAATCAAAACAAACTAAACACACAACTTAATGAAACTAACAAAACAAAAGCTCCTAAGCTCTTTAAAGGTCTACATACAACAACAGGATCTACGCAAACAATGTTTTGATTAAAAATATTAATATCACATATGATAGAAGAATAATAATAATAATAAAGCTACTTAAAAATGACCAATGCCTGAAAGTTTTAATCTGACAAATATATCAAATGTCTATATACAGTAAGCTTGTTTGCATAATAGTTGTATTGCAGTGAAGATTCGTTTGATGCAGTTTTTAGTATAATTTACTTATTATCAAATATCAAAGATTGCTAGTATAAGTATAAGTAACCTAATTCAATTGTTTTCATATCAGTGTCTGTGTCACCAAAAATAAGTCTGAAAAATACCGAAAAATCACTGCATATCACAGAAAATACAAACCAAAAACTCATGTTTTTCAACCCTCACAAAGAAAAAATTTAATGTGGTCCTCAAACATTAACGTTACCTTCTAAAACTTCAGTAGCAGAGAGAGGGAATTCATCTTGGTTTATCTCTTTCATAGAGAGCATTATGTTCTAATTATACCTGACAATGTCATTAATTAGATTAATGGTCAGAACAAATGGCAATGGAATAAGTTTAATAAGAACATCACTCATGATGCAATTAAATAAAATGATATGTCATTTAAAACAAACTATAGAAGATGCTTTAGATTCTCCTATAAAGAATAATAATATGAATGAGATTAAATTAGGATTTACTTCACTTAAAATAGTTTAGCATCTGGATATTTTAAAAATTAAAATGTAAAAAAGAACAAACACAGATTAATGCTGAAAAAAAATCAAACTTGTAGGCAGTAATGCAGAACAGGAGGTCAGCTAAGCAATTGTCAGGTTGATAAAGATACTTGAATTAGGACTCTACTTACAGTTCATAACAGTTTTAACAGGAACTATAAAGGTAAAAAATGGTACACAACAAGAAATATCATAAAAAGTTACACAAAACTACAACAACCTACACATTTTATTGCTAAAATTAACATTTAAACTTTTGAAGCAGCTGATGAGTAACGCTACACCATAACAGCATGACACATGAAAAACATAAATACAAGAAAATGATTACGATACTGCAAATAAAACTCAAACATTTATAACTAAAAAACGATAGTAAAATATAAAAAAAACATGGTAAAATCTAAGATAACTTTATACAACTAAAGGACATGCAGTGAAAAAAGAACCATGCTTGATCAAAATCTCTCTTGTGAATCAAATAAAAACCTTGGAAACAATGAAAATGAGATAGAAACAACAAGAAAATAGTTCTATTTTATCAATGCTTAATTACGTCAACATCTGTTAAAAAAGCACCAACCTGGTTTTCACATTATTATTGTTTTGGTAGTAAAATGTACATTTTTACAGGCTAGTGACAAAAAAGTAAATTGCATGATTTAAAAAAAAAGAAAATTCTGAATAGAAACCAGATGATATAAATAATTAACTGAAAGATTTTGTATTTGCAACTTTTAACAAATAGAATCTTTGTGTTTTTTTTATTAGCTTTCAAACTATTCTTAAACCAGCAGCTGCATTCAAGTAATTTATCAATAATATTTTTGTTAAAATACTTTTTAAGCAAATGAATATCAAATGTTAACATATTTAAAGAAGGAGAAAAAAGAAAAAATTGAGTTCTGTTTTTTCCATTTTGTCTTTTGTAGGTATGGGTTTTTATTTTTTACTGTTTCGATGAAAACAATCGATCATAACACAAAAAATTATTTCAATGTTTCACTTTTTTTATTTTGGGTTGGGAAATATCTCTAAAACATAACACACAAGAAAGCTGCTGAAACCAAACAAATTAATATTTCGCAAGAAACAAAGGCCAATATAACAAAGTACAATTCATGCATCATACCTTCAAGAATTAAACATCATACGTTCAAAAAATA
Organism: Hydractinia echinata; assembly: GCA_030067915.1. Lineage (NCBI taxonomy): Eukaryota > Metazoa > Cnidaria > Hydrozoa > Anthoathecata > Hydractiniidae > Hydractinia > Hydractinia echinata. The sequence continues at coordinate 4,489,201 of JASGCC010000001.1, forward strand.
AAATGTTTTACAAAAACCTTAAGACAGGATCCATCCTGAGGTTATTGAGATTACTTTACAAACAAAAACATTTTTCTAGTATCTCATTTTAAAAGTTATGAAATAAATAGAAAAAAAAAAGGAAAATTATCAGGTAGCAAATATATTCAGAAGTTTTATATTCAGAAGTTTTATTCAAAACCAAAATACTCAAATATAGATTTTCAATATTGTTACTGCTCTATTATGTATGCAGTAAGTTATAAAACTGTTCTTATTACTAACAACAACATTATAACTAAGATAAAGAATAAAGCGTACATTATAAAGAATAAATAAATATTCTTAATTTTAAACTACTATACCTTAGCGTTTTTTTATTGTACAATTCAGTATCAACTTTATTATATGACACGAATTAAAGAAAAACACTAATGCTGCCACAACACACACAGCAGGTTAACAGACGATAGTCATATTAATTTAAAACTTTCCATACAAAACCACATTATATCCGTAAGCATGTAATTCCTTGACCTAATTTGTGAAACATCACACGCTAATTATAATTAATAACATGGCTAACCAATCATGCAATAACCTTTACTGTCATCATGTCACTTAAAAGTCGTTAGAAAAGAAGTATGACTAGATCAGCGAAAGTTTGTCTTAACATCCTGTGGTATAAATCACAATTAGGACAGCAAACACTTTATTAGATCAGTAACGTAAATTGCACGGAAATCACAAATAAACAGTGAAATAAAATAAAAGTTTTTTTATCAAAAACGTATTCTTGAAATATTTGACTAATCCTAAGGTAGATATTTTTGACTTTCGACTTTCATTTTACAAGGTTTTACATGATTTTACAGTTTTTTCTTTTGTTGTTATTATAAAACAAAACCTCTCATTCACGTGACAGGTATAGATACTGGTCATCCCACAGGCACTGTAAACCATTACGAAACGAAAACGATTTAGACGCTTAACCTTCCAACATATTTTGATTTCATTGTAAACAAAACCTCCAAACCTGCACAAACTCACATTTAATCTATTCAGCATTGAGCTATTGTTGAGCCCTAAAATACCTATACAAAATAACTTGTTTAGCTCCACCTCTCAGTAGCTCCACCTCTCAGTAACTCCATAAATCACATTCTCATTACATCTACAGTATGCAAAACCTGTGCTGTAACCTATTACAAAGAATAAACAATACAAACCACATTTGCGTTACAATGTAAACAGGCCCTAGCGAATGACAGGTTAGTGTACTTGTGGTGAATATTTGTTTCGCACTCTATTTTATAATAACATTTATACCCCCTATGATAACTTTTTACAAACAAGATTCTTATTCAAACCAAAATACATGTCTTATTCAATTGATTGAAAAGAGATCTACATAATTTATACACATACAAATCGTTAACAAACTTATTAAATAAACATAATCTTCTGAAAGCCTTTTTGCTTTATACAGCAATATTTAAATTATAAAAGATGAAGATAAAAAAACTCTGATAACTTGCTTATAAAATATTCACTTGCTATCATTAAAGTGTTCCTACGTAGCCACTAATATTTTTACATGCCCGCTATCAGCAGATCTGAAAGTATCTAACACTTTTGCTTTGTATAACTTCTCTTGCAATATGGTTTCAACATTTTGTGATTATTAGTTTTTTCAAAAAAGAAAATATATTTGAAAGCTGTGAAAGTACAGAACAGCTAATATATAACTTTCTTCTTTTTCTGTATCTTCATGCAGATGTTTCAAATTATTGAAATTAGTTGTTACTTTTAAACTAGTTTTGAGATTTTCTATTCTGTTTTTTTTACACCTTAAGTTCTACCAACACATGCTTCAACCATATAACAGGAAGAGTAGTTTCTGTGATGTCAACTAATTATTGACATTGCTTAACCTGCATCAATCATTATTCAAATTCCCTTTCTTGGCATTGTACGTTTGAAGCATGTCTTTTCATAGATCTTGTTATACTCAAAAGTTTCAATTTCCTTCCATATACCTTTAAACGAGAAAAATATATCTTCTGCAATGAATCTCGTTTTAACAAAAGTTTTTTAATTTTCTAGACAAGAGACACCTACCAAGAATGCTTTGGTTTATGTATGTAGTATGTTGTATTCATTTTATTCTGTAGACCTTGAAATACTTTACTTAAATACTTCTTTAAAAGTAAAAGAAAATAACATGATATCTAAGTAAGAATAAAAGCAATAACAAAAAAATAAAACGCAACTCACCAGATGAAAAAAATAAAAGACTCAATATAAATTTCAATAACATTAATATTCCTAATGGTGCTATTACTAAGCTAAAAGATTTTATCAATGATACATGTGTAAACACGCATGATTTTTAAGCAGTTTACAAAGAAACTCAATTTTAACACGTCAACACAACCATCTGAGCAAACAAACAGAAACAAATAATAACATTATCACAGACATGTAAAAATAGATGACAGGTATGGAAATATAAAGTATATACTTTATACAACAGAAATAAAAAAAATATGTTTGGACAGGAACTAAAATATATACAAACTATGAACAACTGCTTCATACTGATTGAATAATGAAAACATTGCTTTATAATTAAAAGGAACGTCATATTTAGAACAAAATCATACATGGTTTAAAAAACATCTCCTGGGTAATTTGGAACAAATTTTTATGTGATTTAAAGATTGTTTTGGGAAGTACATTATAAACCCACTTGTTATTAAATGACCACTACAATGGAGATGTCAATTTCTCAATTCAAACTTTAAATGATAATTTGCAAAAAACTTGACAGGTTCTTAAGAGCATTAACAAGACACTTAAATATTACAGCCCCAAAACATAATAAAAGTTAAATAAAGATATAAAATGTCAAATCTTCCTTCCTCAAAAACATTTATTATTGCAGCAAAAATTAAGGAACTTTAAATAAAATATATCACAGAAAAAGAACACTCTTCTGTAACTTCTTTTTATATATGATAGGAGAAAAGTTTAAAATACAACAAGTAATAAAATATTTACAACATGTGGTTGTTGTTTAAGTTTTAATTGCAACTTATTAACTGTGATATAAGGTGGAATAGTATTTTAAAGAAAAAAGAAAAAGGTGTTTACACACCAACAAAATTCTTTTTATTAACCAAAAAACAGAATAGAGTAATATTTTGTACATACTTGACAATTATTTTCTTCTTTAGCATAAAGTTGATTTTATTTCAACATGATTATCATCGTATAAAACACTAATGCTTGGTTATCTCTTGCGAAATTCTTATCTATTATAACAATTTGCTCAGTCTACGTGTATGTAATGTGCAAAGTGGATGTTACTGTCTCATTTGCTACATAGCAATTCATTTTACTATGTAAATTTTGCATGTGATAAATTTTTAATATTTATTTGTTACATATTTGATTCCTGCCTGACAAAAAAAAGTGAACAAATTGATTGCTATATAAAAAAAGAGAAGTTTAAATTTTTTTTGTGGATATCCATGGGTTTTCCACCAGCTCTAACTAAAAAATACTTATAATATACCAGTAATCTATATTCATCACTAATCACATTAGTTTGGAAGACATTGCTCCAGTATATTTTTCACACACTTTAAAAATATTAAAAGGAACCCTTCAATAAAGAACGTATTTCCCATTAATGCACAATGTAGAGAAGCTCTCCTTTTCCACTCATCAAGGTTGGATTAAACAAATTATTTTAATTTCTGACTGATAAAGCATAAACAGGTGAATTTTTACACATAGCATTTTTGAACTATGTGAAAAGAAACTGACATTTGTTATTCTTAATTCTGGTTATCAGGATGTCAACATGATAACATCGTTTGATTTAAAACTTCAACTTTCTACTGATGTGAATGCCACCAGCAGGTATTTTGTCAGTCAATATATCTGAAACAATTTAAACGTGTCCATAAATAACACATATGCACACCATTGCATTAAATATATATTGACATACATACGCCAGTTGCCTAGAAAATCGTATGACTATTCTTTATTCAATAATGTACGTGTTACATGATAAGTGAATGTCGCCAGCTCATATTCAACAAAACACGAATAGTAAATTAAAATGGAAATGAGTGTAACAACTCAAAATAATGAGATATGCATAATTTATTTACAATTTTCTACATAAATGATTCACCAAGGTTGGAAGAGTTGAACGTACTCACACACAGAGTATTTTCATGTTGGTTCAAATTTACAATAAATTGATTTCTTGATTTAAAAACACACAGTCTATTTATATAATGTAAAATGTATATTCACTTTTTTTACCTTTTAAATTTGAAAAACTGCAGCTTATCTACCAGATTTTCATAGAACTTACAAAACAATTATTAGAAGCATTAAAATACAGAACGAACAATCTTTAATTTAAAGATTTAAAATTCAATAAATAAAGTTCAATTTAGCGAAAAAGAGGACATGCAAATTACCCTGCAAGAGTTTGTTAATCTTAGGTTCCTCATTAACATCATTAACAACAACATGAACAGAATGACTTTTTTGAGACAGTCTTTTATGGTGTTTAAACTTCTGATAACAAGCAATCGTAAAATGGATATGCAGAACAACACCATATTTATTATATACATGCAAAAAACACCTGCACATATAGTAATTTTGGAAATAAATGAAAATCTCGTAGTTAGAATACAACAGAAAAAAGTTAATCAACACTTGTTCCTTTCTTCTTCTCTTTTGATAACTTTTTGTTTATTTTATCTTTTTTGTCCATTTTATTAAAAAAACTAACCCAAAATATTTTTATTTTTTTGCTTTATCCATTTTTGTTTTTCTTTTCTCTGTTCTCTTTTTTCATTTTATTTTTTTTATTTTAAAGTGAAAAAGTAAAAATATTTTGAATACTTTTCTAAGTTCTTTAATTTTGGGAGTTAGGAAACACAGATTTTTAAGGTCTTTGCAAAGTATTTATTACAGCATTGTGAAAAATATATAAATATCTTGTTAGGATTCTGACCACAATTCTTCTTTTGATAGTCATCAGCACAAAAAGATTACAATTAAAATGCTGGAAATAAATACAAATCTAAAAAGTAAACATAAAGTAAATAAAATAAAAATAACACGCACTTTTCTTTTTCTTCTCTTCCAACTCTCTCGACTGCAAGTAATAAAAATTTCAACTGTTTTTATGTCCTTGTTATGCTAGGCGCAATATTATCTGTTTAATAATTAAGGCGGGTATTGAAAAGTTTTTTAAAACACTGATGGAAATCATGTATAAATGATAGGAATTCAAAACAGCACAATCTATTCAGAGGAACAGCTTTACTATTGATAAAAAAATTGGGTTAAGTTTAAAAATACGAATATTTGCAATACGAAATCAAAAGCACAACAAACTATAAAAAAAGAGAGAGAAAATAAAGAAAAGATTAATTGTTTAACACACCTTTTTATTTTTAGGACTCTTTTCTCCACGTTAAGTTAATTTAACATAATATATATTTAATACTTAATATTTTTATTAACCAATCAGCATGTGTTTATAGTGAAGTTAGCAATAAAAATTACAGTAATAGTTAAACTTGTGCAACAGTTTCCTGCAAATATTTGCTCAAGAAAAGTCATCCGCAAAAATCTTTTTTTGCAAAATTTTTTTTTCTGCAACAATCTTTATCACAAAACTTTTTTATTTCTAAGCTGTTGAGTTTTGTTATTTATTAAAAAATTATTCCACAAATATTGGGTTAATGAAGTCGTCCACAGTCTGAAAAATTAAGCATGTTGGGGACATTCATCTGCAAAAAGGAGTTCCACAAAAAATTTACTAAAGGTACCACCATTCCTTGCCTTTCTTAAATAAACATCTTGGTTTATGACTTCCTTTCTTCTGTTTGGTATAGTTAACAAGCCCATAACCGGCAAATCTCATTTAGTAAAAGGGAATAATGACTTAAATTGATGAAACGATTTCGAGCTAGCTCAGTCTCTATATGTATAAATATAATTCAAGTCTGAGATGCCGAGTATTTTCATCTTTGCCTATGGTTTCCTAAACATTTGTATGAGTGTTTGTTAACAAAAATGTTTTGAAATATCATTCATGGCACATGAAATATGGAATTTTTATTCCAGTTTGTGTGTATTTTATTAATTCTTTGCATAACAAACAACTGCTTTTAAAATTTTGGTTTGCTTTGTCCATCTGATCCAATATCAAGTCTAATATTCAGATTGGTCCTCTCCTAACCTTACTGTTATATTTTTATCAAGTCAAGGTTGAGTAAATCTATAAAATTTTGGCCTTAAATCTATTTTCCCATCTTTTTTTTTATCCAGAACAAATAAAGTTTTTAGGTGTATTTTCCCCTATTTGCAAGGTTCTAAAGTTTACAATGTTGTTGCCATGATTAAAATAAATTATTATTATTATTATTAAAACATATTTATACAGGGTAAAAACCTTTCAACGTATATATACATTGCTATCAATAGGCGCCCTGTTAAACAAAAGATATTAGGATAAGTAAAAAAAAGGTAAAAACATATCTAAATATGTATAATAAAGTATGTTCGCTATATGAGAGTGTAGGGAGGACACACAGTCGGAGAGAGTATGACGCATGTGGTTAAAACTAAAAACATTAAACACAAGGGTCGAGAAAATGAAGAATGGTGAGACACGTGCAAAGCTGTGGCGGGAAGAGAAGTTAAGGTTCGAGACAAGGGTACATATAAACTAAAAAATGTCTTTGCAGCAGTGTTTGAAGCGAACTAACGAAGTTTCGTCTCGAACACTCTTGCTTAGGTTATTATAAATATATGCCCCTTGATATTTAAATGACCTCCGACCAGATTCGGTGCGGACCTTAGGCAATATAATGAGAGAATTATTTCCCCTAGTTATTTTACAATGGTGTAATCGTGTAAAATATTCTCGAAAATTTTCAGGATTAAGCCCATTCAAACATTTAAAAACGTCTACTGCACAACGTAATTTCATTTCGTTTTTCACGGATCTCCAGGGGTAGGATTTACGCCCATAGACAATACAATTCGCTCGATCCTGAAGGTGTTGTAGTCTTTGGTGGTCTTTGTAGACAAACAAGTTGGAGCAATAAAACATAATTGGAGAAACAGTAGCTTTGAAAACAGATTCAGCAACGAACGGACTGTTCATTATCTTGTGAACACCAATGCATTTATGACATTTACAAACCCTACATCTTAAATGTACTGTATACTGTATGTCTATCATGGTTGTTTTTTATTGTGCAAATGAGGAAATTAGTCCGGGGTAGTTAGAGGGCACGGGTCAGGGATACAATTTCTAACCAATACTTATGTTCTAAAAAATTGGTGTTTGTCATTCTAAAATTATTTGATTTTAAGGACCATTTCTTTCTGGTGAAGTGTTTGAAGCAAGTGTCTGTATTTCAACAAGGAATATCTCCTTAACAACACATTCTACGCTAGAAAACTATAATATTTTTAAAAAATGCTTTCTATTCTCCTTTATTTTGTAATGATGTTTATTCGCAAGGTCATAGTTGATATTTAAATTAGTTTATTATTTCTTTATGTTATCATTTTAGTTAACTATATTAACAGTCTAAGTTTATGATACCTTAAACTGGAATTTATCCTGAATTTTTTATTGTTTTGGCAACAAATTTAAATGAAGATTTATGTTCCTTAACTGAACTAAAATGCACTTAAAAAAACATCTTCATAAAAAACGAACAGAGACTATATTTGTAAAGAAATCATCTTTCTTATAGCTGACGATAGACATTGCTTCTTGTTTATAATACAGAGATTAACAAATCATTATTTGTGCAAATGGTTGTATAGCACCAGGGGGCATAAAGTACAAGCAGGCTATAAATCCAGAACTACTTATGCTTAGGTGATAAAACTTGGCATACTTGTAGAAAATCTTAATACAAACAGATTCCAGCTAAAAAATTAATTTGGTGAAGTAACTGGGATCAGATATGACGTCACACTTGCCTAAAATTGCCCATTTTCCCAATTTTGCAATGAATTTGAATTTCTTATAACTTACTAACAATACAGCCTTAATTCTTGGTATATTTGTTCACTGAATAGAAAACAATTGATTTCATATGAAAAAATGAATTTTAATGTCGTTTATTAGGATAAACAAGACACATGATATACGTAAACTAGCTCGCAAAACACGGACGTTGACAGTCATAATCAATTTTGAGCAAGCAAGGATGGTGTTCAATGTTTACAACTCATGCTACTATGCTTCCATAACTTTAAAACTTGTCATAAATGTCATGCTGATACTTTAGGACTGCAAGTCCCGCTGGTATTCAATCTAGTTTAATAGTTACATCACCATGTGTATAATTAGCTGAATAATAACGTTCCTGCTTGAGAGGTTGATGGTCCCGAGATCAAAATTGTTGAGGTTACACTTTTTTCCATATTTTTATATGGACCTTTCTATGGCCAGATAAACCCAACTGTAGTTCAGTTGGGTTTGATCACAGGGCTAGGCTATGAGATTCCTTTGACTAGTGCATGCTACTCTTAAAGCCAACTTTTACGGCCCAAGCTATAGAACAAGCTACAACCAACTTATCGACATGCTACATTTTAGTGCCAAAACATTGTAAATTTGTTGATATGATTTGAAAACAAACACTTTTAATTACTGCCCAGTTGAAAGTGACAATAAATCTTTTCTTCTCTTTTCCTCATTTTTTTGCTTTATGTTTCAGGAACACATTGTTAAGTCTCGGAACGAAAAAATATTCGCGACTTACCGATAAAATCCTAACAACAACAAAAAATATTGCCCCAGGTGGGGTTCAAACTTCGTCAAACAAAGAAGGGGCTCAAAATCAGTAAAAAATCCCATTGTGGGACAGACACCTCAGCTCCTTATCAATATCTAGTTCCTTAGTTTTTTAGAGTAGATAATAATGACATCATATTTGTACAAACATTTCTTATTTTAACAATAAAGGTAAAAAGATTCGTTTGTCAAGAAATACTGATATTCATGTCATCAAACTTGGTACATGTTTAGAAAATGGATTTATAGATTTCAAGGTAAGGAAAACAATATTATAATCACATCATTGGGATCAGAAATGATGTCATTTCGCTTGTCAATATTTCTTTCAAATCTGGTCTGTATTTTATACCTAGGACTCCTTAGCAACACCTTTGTAACCACCTGGTAACAAACATACATGTATATAAGAAATCATTGTATGACCAATACTAGTCAGCACTTTTTAAAAATTACAAAAAATCACCCCCATTCCTAATTTAAATTTTTTTCATTACAAGCCTCAATAAAAGTTAGGAAGTCACAAAATTTCAGCACTAAATTACATGACGACCAAAAGTCCACCCCTTATGCTAATAGGGTTAGCCTTATTCATGCTGTCTTAAAACAGGTTTTCAGCGAAAAAATATACTGGCTTTGACTAAATGCCTTTTTAGGTGTTCATTTATTTACGGGTGTGTTATGGTAAAGTTTTTTGTTTTTGGTTCACAAAAAAAGAATATCTAAAATAGGTTTTCTATTCACTGACATAATCTCTTAATATTATATATTTCAATTTCATCCATATTACAGAGATGGTCTTAGTGGAGGTGCATTCTTATACACTGTACGACTTGATTGTACTTGTCTATTGACTCGCATGTTCTTTAGAATAGACACCGAGGTCATTATGAACTACTCATTTTCTCATCTTCTTTATTATCTTCTTTATTTTTCACTTGCATAACTAATAAGAAAATTTATTTGCACATTCAGTGAAGTAATGGCTTATCTCATTTGTCAGATTGGGCACCTTTTCGCATATGCGAGAACGATTGGTCGCTCCTTATTGATAGGCCTGCAGACACCAAAACACAATGGCTGGTCAAATAATGTTCCATCCTCTCAGCTGTGTTTATTATTTCCTTTTTTTTAGAATTATAGCCAATAGCTCAATTACTGCTTTCACATATAGCTTTAGTTTTTAAACAATTATACATTGTAAAATACATCACAATATTATGTTGAACAGATGTCGCAACAATAGCTGTTTTTATACTAAGATTATTTTAACAGCTGGTTTGCTTAAAGTAACAGGTGTTTCATAAAATGATTATGAAACACTGATAGCATCTTCCTTGAGTATTTTTTTTCTAGGGGATCAAAACTCCCCTATAAGCATGTAAAAGGAAGACAACTATATACAACTTGAATTAAAAAATAGACGTAAATTAGAATGGCATGTCTACCAATAGGGTTACTAGCCATAACCATATTAGGGCTGTCTATATACTGCCGCCATGCCTCCACAGATGTCCAATTGCTTTAGCTATATGGATTCCATATATTCAATCAGTTTGACTTAAGAACCAACAGGGTTTTAGACCAGTGGTAAAAGCAATCAACCATTCTATTGTGGTGGCAAAGATTTGCTAACATTTATTTGAGGGGAGGCTGTGCTGCTTTTTGCTTACCATTGAATGAAAGCAGAATTAAAAGAATCTTCTTCGAAGATTGTAAAACACAGCTGAGAAGACTGGTATGCTAACTTAACTTGGAAATCCAACTTTCCCTAACCCCTTTCACAATAAAGATATGAGGTCAAGTTAAAAAATATGACTATAAGCCATAGAAATTCTCTAATTTTCTTTTTGAAATTTGAATCATTGACTACAAAGGTGCAGTAAATTTTAACTAAACTCACAAAATGAATTGTGAAAAAAATATAAATAAAAATAAAACACAGAACTTTCTGAAACTGAAAACTACTGACATCAACAACCCCAACTTTTTGAAAAGCATTAAATAAAAACAGCTTTTTAAATAACTTTTGATTTCTTAGAAATTGGTTTAACATGACGATTTAGTTAAGGATGCACTGCACAGATCCATTTTGTGAAAATCGAAAGTGAAAGACATGATTTAGATATCTTGTTTTGATTTTTCAAAATAGTAACAATATACAGTACTGTGAAAAGGTTTGTTAACATCGTGGTTCGTGTTTATTTCGTGTTACGCACGAACCACGATAGCCCACGATGCATATTTTTTTAACAATCGTGGACCTCACGCTCTTGTTTCGTGGACTACACGAACAAAAATTAAACAATACACCGTGGTGTCCACGATAGATAACTTCTATTGTAAAACAACAAAGACCGTATTAGTTTATCAATTAAATCAAAAACCGACGGCAAAAAAATAAATTAACACATTAATTCGTTGTCATAAAGCTAGCTACATAATAGATTTTAATCGTTCGTGAATCAAAATGCGATGTAAAAAAACATTTCTATCGTCGCTTTTCGCTTATAAACTTTTAAAATGCGATCTAAAAAAACATTTCATCGCCGCTTTTCGTTTTTAAACTTTTAAAATACGATCTAAAAAAACATTTCTATCGTCGCTTTTCGCTTATAAACTTTTAAAATGCGATCTAAAAGAGCATTTCTATAGCCGCTATTCGTTTTTAAACTTTTAAAATAAGATCTAAAAAAACATTTCTATCGTCGCTTTTCGTTTATAAACTTTTAAAATGCGATCTAAAAGAGCATTTCTATAGCCGCTATTCGTTTTTAAACTTTTAAAATGCGATCTAAAAAAACATTTCATCGCCGTTTTCGTTTTTAAACTTTTAAAATGCGATCTAAAAGAGCATTTCTATCGCCGCTATTTGTTTTTAAACTTTTAAAATGCGTTCTAAAAAAACCTTTCTATCACCGCTTTTCGTTTATAAACTTTTAAAATGCGATCTAAAAGAGCATTTCTATCGCCGCTATTCGTTTTTAAACTTTTAAAATGCGATCTAAAAAAACCTTTCTATCGCCGTTTTTTGTTTATAAACTTTGAAAATGCGATCTAAAAAAACATTTCTATCGCCGCTTTTCGTTTTTAAACTTCTAAAATGTGATCTAAAAAAAAATTTCTATCGCCGCTTTTCGTTTTTAAACTTTTAAAATGCAATCTAAAAAAGGATTTCTATCGGCGCAGACAAATTTAAATTTTCTAGACAAATGACATTTCGTAAAAATACAATCGCGTCCATGAGGAAAAAGTATACACCAAGCAAAAACTACGAATATGCTTTTTTAACTTGATAAAACCTGAAACAAACAAATTAACTTTAATGAAATACTTTTTTGAAAAGAAAAAAAATTAAATTATACTGGCTATAAAAATCGTGGAGCTTGCGAAAATAATCGTGGGACACACGATCCTTCGTGGAGATAATAATATTAGCGTGGTGGCCACGATAGAATGTTTGAATGTTTGTTATACATAAAGACCACGATTTTATCGTGGTTCGTGTGCACCACGCTCGTTACACGAACACAATGTTAACAAACCTTTTCACAGTACTGTATATTATTATATATATTGTCAACTCTTATTTATATACAATAAATCTAAATGTTCCGTACAACCGTGCAATAACTGACGCAATATTCCACGCTTGTTTTGGTATTTTCAATTTGCAATGCAATGACTTCCGTAAAACGTTCGAATCATCAAATCGAATTTTTTGTTTACATTCGTTGAAAAACAAACGAAAAAAAAATAACAGATCAAAAAAAATTCTACTGTGCTGTGAGGTCACTACTGTGCTGATATACGATGGCATGGCAAAAAAAGAGATAGGTATAGAGATAGGTATATAATAAAGCATATATTGCAGGGACCGTTCGTTGAATATCAGATTTATCCACTCTTGGTGAGGCAATATTGCTCACCTTGAGTGGATAAATCTTGATATTCATTGAACGGTCCTGCAATATCTGCTTAACGCTAACTTGAAGAAAGTTTAGTAATAATTTTACCTGTTTTTCAAAGTAACAACAACAACACAACAACAACACAACCACATACATTAATTTTAAAATGTAGTGATAATTTTACCTGTTCGTCATCAAAACATTCTTGTTTGCATTTCAAACAAACCACAACTTCATCTTCAATCATAACAGCACAAGAACTATGCTCAACTTTGACATCTTTTTTAATATTTTTTCTTTTGGCTAAATGGAGATCTTTACAAAAAATCATGCTATCACAGACATAGCATATAAATCTTTCAGTGCGATATACTCGATTCTGGAGATCAATGTTTGTTTTTTCGTACTGTATATAACCATTGTTTCATCAAATTTAATGCACAAAGTTGACAAGATGATATTGGCTTTAAATTGCCAACAGATCTTAGCTTTGTTAACTGTGGAAAGTAGGGGATAATCTTCCCTTCCTTTTCACTTGGAAAAAAATGAAGTTTACGATCTGTGACCCTTCTTTGGAAACATATTTCACACATGTCTGTTGCATGAAGTGGTAAATTGTCACCTTCATCATCAAACTGGCTGGATCTGTATTTATACCAATGCTGTTTTAGTTCCTCAAAACAGGAACAACAAACAAATGTTTCACCTGTTTCCTCACAGAAAAATCCATCTTCATTTTTGGGAAATCTTTTCAGAAATCCCAAATTCATATTAGCACCAGAATTACAATAAATTCTTTTCAAATTTCCAATACTGTTTTTACTGGAACAAATAAAGCATGCAACTATTGTATGAATGTTGAAACTTGAGGTTAATAATGGTCGTTGTTTAATGTTAGTTCGGTAAACACGCTCTTCCTGGCAGACATTTGAACCTTCAAATACATCCCATTGTTCTTCTAGAAATGACTTACACTTTCCACAACAAAAGGTGAATCCTCGATTATTTAAAGGAATTGCATCCTTTGGAACAGAAAGATTCAAAAGAAATGGATAGTATGGGCCTTGATTTACATTTTTACAGAATAAAGGTTGACTGTTATCTGAAGATAACATATCCTCACACAAATAACATGTTGTGATATCTGACAGATTATTTTGCAACTCCAAAGTACTAAAGGTATAATTTCTGTCAATTAAAGGAACTTTCTTTCGTTCAAACTCTAACCATTGCTTTAAAAGCTTTGATTCACAAGTAACACATACAGAAATACTGCCACATATTCCATCTTTTACTAGTCCAGGATAAAACGGAGTGTCAGGTGATTTTTGTGGCACTGTAAACACTGACTTTAAAAATACATGCTCCCCTTTAGAATAACAAATTTGGCAAAAATTATCACCAGTGTTTCTAGCATTGGGAAAGGTTTCAATTTTTGTTGAATTTACTGAAGAAGTATCCATGGGTTTAATATTCTTGCTAAAATCTTTATCAGCATCGTCAACATCTATGTATTCATCCGCAGGTCTCTTTAACCAGTATAACCTTTTAAGAATTGGAGTGTGGTTGACTTCATATGCATTCCATTGTTGCATCAGAAAGAGATAACACACATTGCATGAAAGACATCTTCCATTAATGTCTAATGCACATGCATTTGGAGGTGTTTTTTGATATAATAAGAAAGGAAAAAACGGTTTATTTTCGCTGCTCACCTTCGAATTTAACACCCATAACGCCTTCCTTTCACCACAAACAAAACAACATGTCATATACTCCCTGGACGACGGGTTGTTTAGGCTTTCCCTTTCGCGTACTTGTACCATAATAGTGCAACAGAAATTGTATTTTTTATTGACTTAAAATATAACTTTGATCCTGCACAAAAAATGTTATGTAACAGTCAGAGTTATCAAAGCTTTGGCGACTCCAGTACTAAAAGATGCCCGTTCAAAACGGATTCAAAACAAAGATTTCATACTTTACGATGGAGAGCGAGGAACACCTGCTTTGCAAAACCAAATACGACATTATCCAAGGTCTCCGTTTCTTTCCAAAGGATCAAAATAATTATCTTTTTCATTGTTGTCACTTTAAATTACAAAATCATATTGGATACCATAAAAATAACTGTATTATTGAAGTAATAAAAAACAAGTTCCATATTTTCATTGAAGACGTTTCCAATGCCAATTTTGCTTTTACAATCGAATAGTAAACTTAAGGCCATCGCGTATATGCCCAAACAAAATACAAAAAATGGACAACTGGAAATATGTAGCGATCTATATCGTCGTTAGAGTACTGCCTTTAATTACCGCCGTGACGACTAGAGGAATTGTTTCTCTAGATGATTTGACATTTTACAAGGTAATTCAACTTACAGGGTCAATGTCCATGCTCAACTTGTCATAAAACTAGAAATTAAAAAAAAGGTTGCGAAGCATTACGCAAGTTGCAAGCAAAATTGAAACTAGCCAATAGTTGTCCCTAGTGCTTTTGTTTCTCTTTGATATAATACGGCGAGGTGCTTACATCTTACTGCAGCTGATATCTGGGAATACACCAAAACTGAATATCATAGACGTAGAAAACCCTGGGGACAAGGTTGTAAAATAAACTCACCGAGGAACAACAACAACTCGTTGCGCAAAAGTAGTGATTTTTTGGCAAAAATACAATACATATATGCGGAATATTTCTTTTCAGAAGGTACGAGAAATTTAGATCGCGCGAAACTAAACAAAAACGATTACTGAGAAATTTCGTAAAACCTCTTACCACAGAATTATAAAATTAAATATTGATAATAATCACAATATTGTCAGTGTTGGCCGACGTAAATCCAACATTGAAGTTTTTAGCGCCAAAAATCCATGCAAAGTTATACTTTTATAAAGTTAAAACCCTTATTCTGAAAGAAATGCAATACATCGAGTTGTACAATCCGTAGTGTGCGAAAATGTCACGAATTAAGGGGATGCGCATCGTAAGGTACACTCTTTCAACCGGAAAATAATACCCGGAACGCAGATAATAATAGAGACTTTCGCGTTAACGATTTCGGAGATGAGAAGGCGAACGAAGCAGCTTGTGGGGTCGTAAAAATAACGGCACTAGTTATGAAAACCGATTTCTTGAAGCCACGGAATCCACGGAATCTGCTGCAATGAATTTCGAAAACTCACGGGAAACAATAAACAAAAACAAACAATCTACAGAAACGAAAACAATTTATTAACTTTATCAAGATTTATAAAACAGCTTCAAATTTTTGACAGAAAAACAATAACAACACGGTGTGAGGTTTCGCTTTCTTCTTTTTATCTCACGTATTGAAAGATAACATCTCTCGCTCTCATTGTACGCAATCTAAAAAGAAACAGAAAACATTTTTATATAGTATATTATATTATATATATAGTAAAGTCTCTAAATACATTAAAATCCAGTGCCCTTGAGGGACGATATTCAGAGCTAAATTTCTAAACTACAAATATATATCATTTTTTGGGACAGAGTGCTCAAAAAGTGTTTACTAGATACAATATGCTTGATATAATTAATAAAGGCATGCAACTCTGTTTACTTTAAGGGGTTGGTAGTTCAGTCGGTAGAGCGTTCACTTCATATTCATATGGGTTCAATCCCACATAACAGTTGTTGCTTATTGAACAGAAATTTAAAAGGTTTTTGTAACTCAAATGGAAGCTTTTTAACACTCTAGAACCGTCTATGTTGTCCCTTCTGGAAAAAAAATGACAGGGTATATTTATTGGAATTAATGAGGCTAACCACATAAAATATAGATCACTACTTTTTGTGGCCAAGACAACAAAATTGAAAGCACTGTTTTTCATTTGGGAAGTACAAATTGTATTTTAATATTTGCCCAAGCTTGCCCTCATACTTATGGCTTTTTTGGCCAGTTGACACGCATACTAATCTACCATACTGAACACAAAAGTTACGAAAAACACAAAATTTGATTAAGGTCTATTATGTGGTTTCACATTCTTAAAGGGTCATTCAAGAGTAGTTTTTACGTATCATAACTTAGCTATATACCACATTATTGTAAGCTCATGAAACACAATGCAAAAACATAGGGTAGTAAAGAAAATGACGAAGCCCTAAATATCTTTATATATGTCCAACCTTAATCTTCCAAAAACAATAATTACATTAACAGTCGCCACAATTATCGAACAAAAGTCCACTTGGTCATTCGTGACTTCACACGTCGTACATAGCTCACTTCTTGAAAAATTTATTGCAAGATTCGAGTGTTGAAGAATTTAACATGCGAAAGTAGGTAAACAAAGTAGAACTTCCAGGTAAAGGCACCGTTTGATAAAATAGTTTATATTTAGAACATACATCAGTAAAAAGAGGCTAGTACAAAAGTTTTTAACCACAAATGAGCAAATATATACCTTAAAGAATGAAGAGGTATATTTTCCCGTTAGTTTTGGATTGGTGACTTAAATTTATTTCCACGATGCAACAAAAAAAAAGAAGCAACTTTTTGTTGGGGAAGGACACAAGACAACACTTACAGAGGG
The DNA here is from genome assembly GCA_030067915.1 of Hydractinia echinata. Lineage (NCBI taxonomy): Eukaryota > Metazoa > Cnidaria > Hydrozoa > Anthoathecata > Hydractiniidae > Hydractinia > Hydractinia echinata. The sequence goes on from JASGCC010000001.1 coordinate 4,506,525, forward strand.
TCAATATCGCGCGCGATAGTGGACTTTATTACTAAGTCAACTATTTTAATATACTAACCTTGGCAATTAAAATACTAAGTTGGTTTTCACAACTAACTTTCTTCGCAAAACTAAGTTTAAATGCAATTTTATAACAAGTCCTTTTTTTATAACTAAGTCTCTTGTTTTTATAACTAAGTACTAATTTAAAAACTAAGTTTTAAGTTTTTTACGTTTTAAATGTAATAAAAAAATAAGCAAGCGAGCCTCGCATTCATGCTTCGTACAAGGCAAGCCTTGAATATCCCAAAGGTCACTGTCAGTGAAGAACAGGTTCGAAGTCTAAGAGGAATTGGGATGTCATGGAAGAAAATTGCTTAATTACTTGGTATACCGTAATGCTTCGAATAAACGCCTGGGTCGTTTATTAAATTTTTTGACATTTTTGAGTTTAAAATAGGGGGCGTTTATGAAATTTTTTACACTTCTCTTTTCCAGTCTTTAAGGATACCTATAATATGAACTATACAATATATCTAGTTCATTGTGATCTTCGTCAATAATATTGAAATCAGGCGGAGCATCAGCCACATCTTCTTCTGTTATCTCGAATGGATTTTTATCTAAATCCTTATCGACGAAATTCAAAATTTGATATTTCAGTAATTCTCTACTGGCTTCACATTTTTTCCCTTGTTTGAAACAAGAGATCAGTTCATCCTGTGAACCGTCAATTACCAACGCTAAACCACACGATTTCCTTGATTTCGCCAATGTTTCATTCGTTATATTCTCCCATGATTTAATCACACATTCCATATTCATAGAATCTTTGTTTTCTAACTTTAAACTTGACATATTGTGTAGTTTTAGGTGCGTTTTTGCTAATTTAGCTTTACTTTAATTCAGATACTTGTAGTTCTTGTTTAATCAAAGCTTCTTCTGTGACAGTTTGACCATGAAAAGTCTGTGTTTTCGCTCAACCAAAATTGATCCGACTGGGACAATAGCTCAGTTGGTAATAGTGTTTGACTCGTGTCCAAGGGGTCATGATTCGATCCCCATAAGGCCTTTGTCTAGTTGGGTAGTTCCCTTCTGGAAAACTCCTACTTTTAGGATCTTTGAAGAAATTTCTTTACTTTTAATCTCAAGAAATAATATTTGGGAAATTGTCCATTTATTAATTTTTTCTCGAAATAGGCAAACAGCATCCCTTGGCCAGTTTCTACTTTGGCAGGGCTGTAGGATAAGAAGCCAATGTCAAAAATATGCGCTTGCTGCATTTTCCACAATGTTCAAATTATGGATCAATCCACTCCACCACCCGGAAATGTCCAGAATATATTAAAATTAGGGCATACTGACATCAGAAAAAATTAGCATGCCTTGATAAAATTTTGAACGTAACCAAATAACCTAAGACCCTAAATCCGCTGTGAACATCGTCAAGTTCTAAGTGCGTGTTTTACTTAGATAAAAACAGCGTTCTTAATTGCTTCTGGTCACAATTTTTGTAATTCTACCCTTTTCCCCAATATCTTATGTCTGGGGTTGTCTGGAAGGATGCATTTTGCCCCAATTTGAGTGATACTTCATGAAAAAAATATTGAAGATCTTGACAATCAGAGAAACATGGAAAACTACTTTCCCAGACAACGCTGGAAATAATATTTGGGAAATTGTTGGGTTTTCAGTTCTTGCAGGAAATGGGCAAACAGCATCACTTGGCCAATGCTCTGAAGCCGGTAGGCTGCAAGGATTCTGTTTTAGTAGGGGGTAGGCCAAATAATAACCAATAAAATATGCTAGCTGTACTTTCCACGATGTCTGTATTATGGATCAATTTACTTCACCACCTGAAAATGTCTGAAATATGGTGGAATATCTGACGTCAGCAAAATTTAGTACCCTGAAGATTTTGGAACTAACCAAGTAACCTTAGATTCTAAGTCCATTGAAGATTGATAAGTTTGCGGTGCATGTTACTTAGATAGAAACGGAGTTCTTAAATGTGGCGCCGTAGATTAGTGGTTATAGCTCTCGTACTCTGTGCGGGAGACCGGGGTTCGATTCCTCTTGACGGCGATTCAACATGGGCGAGTGAATGTTACCATAGCCCCGGGTTAACCCAAGCCATGTGAGGGAAATTGGGGAGATGGCACACTGTGTGGGCCGTTGGATGTTGCCGGGAGTTGTCTAGTAGAGCGCGGGCCCTAATTGGGTCTGCGTAGCTCAAAATGAGCATTAAATACTCTAGGACTCTCCATCTAAGCCATGGCCCCTCCTGGAAATAATAGACAGGGTATATCCCTCGATATTTGTGAGGCTAGCCATGTAAAATATGCACATCTATCCATCTCTATGCTTGTGGTTGCAGTATTTATAATTCTACCCTTTTCCCCAATATATTATGCCTGGGGTTGTATAGCTATGGACATTTGATTTTTCAATAAAGTTTTAAATTCCTTTTTTGTTTGAACTTAAAGAACCTTCCCCCTATTATTACGTCAGACCAACATTAAAAATTCAGTAGTGTGCCAAGGTGGGCAAGACAAAGTAAGTGTGTTGTATTGAGACGACTGGAAAAACCCTGGAACCTTACTTAAAAACCTTGTTTTCTTTGAAATAACAATGTCATTTGGTTAAAGCTTGGGCAGCATTGATCATATGTTTTTTCGTGTTTTAGAATGGCTTTTATAAAAATCATTATGAGTAAAAAAAATTTTTATGTTTTCAATAAGTGCCCCTTCTAAAAGGTAAAAGTATTTATTGGGGGCGTCTATCGGTAGTTAGATTTTCTAAAAAAATTATTAAAAAGGGGAGCATTTAAGGATACGGTAACCCCCTGAGGCACATACTCAGCATATTTAAAATATCTCCTCTGCTCATTTAAAATATCTCCTCTGCTCGCTATATTAACTCTAACAAATATATATATTCTGAAAGCCAAATAAATCATCTCTAGAGTGATGATAAAGTATTTCTATAAAAAAATCCAAAAAGGAGAAAAAAAATTTTATACAAAAATTCACCCTTCCAGTTCATTTTGTTGAACACTCCCCTCAGTAAAATTTTTGTTCGTTGAAAAAAATATCATTGCGAAGCTCTTATTCAGCTTTTTTTACTCAAAACAACACGTGGTTCCAAAAATATCGCATATTTTGTGCTACAATAGCTGTTTTATGACTGATTTATCTATTTTTAAGCATGATAGATCAATAACTCGATATTTCCTCACTTTCTGCGTTAGAAAAAGCAAAGTTTTGTAGCCAAAGATATAATTGTCGCAACAAACTTGTTTTCGTACAATTTCGACAAGATGGAGGGGAGTGTTCGACAAAAATATATACCGTTACGACTAAAAATTTTATTTCGAGAAAAAGCAAATCAAAGACCTTTGCTTTTACCTGCAAGAATCATGGTTACGCCTACTTAAACGTTATGAATAATTAATAACTCATGAATATTTTATTTGAAATTAAAGGTAAAGTGTTTTCGTAGAACTATGGGTCTAGTTATTGTTAAACAGACAACAGGATAACATAACATACCAGGATAAAAACGAAAAAAATAAGGAAATAAATTATAAAGGTATAGATGATAAATAATAATATATTTGTATAGATTATTAAAGTGTGAATGTTTCCTATGTTATATGTAGAGATGCAATTTTTTATTCGTTCTGCAAAACTCTCTTTAATTATTATACAGATTAAATATATTTGAGGAATTTTAAACTTTGAGCACACTATTGAACACACTAAAAGATAAAAAAAAAAAATTCTCATTTTATCCCTCTTAACAATAAATATTTTTGATTCTTTTTAAAAAAATATCAGGAAAATATGCCAAAGAATCCAAATTAAAAAAAAAAATTTTTTAAAAAAAAATGACCCTGAAGGGGGTTACCGTATCCTTAATGAAGAGGGCATCTAATAGAAGGGAGCATTTTTTTAATGCATAATGGTATATAAAGTAACGTTTGGACAAAGAATAAAACACCATATGCTCTAGATATATATTATGGACATAATTTTTTAAGCAAAAACGAATCATCAAGTAAGGAATGTCCTGAAAATTCAGAACTCAAATCTTAGCTATTATCGCAAACAGTCTGTATTATTTAATTACTAAATCATTGATATATATATACTATAAAGTGCTCAATGATATTACCAGAGTGAAGATAGGTATAGTGAAAAGAAAAAAAACCTTCAGTTTAGGACTTAGTTTCATGTTCTTATGAAAAAACCTTTGTCAAAGTGTTCTTATAAACAGTTCTCAACTGAAAGTTTTTTCTTTTTACTATACCTAAATCATCATTATTAACTAAATTTTGATAATTTAGGTCTTATGCCATCACACAGTGTGTGTTGTCAAATTTGACAAAAAGTATGCTTATGGTGCTCAGGAGAATGAATTCCAAAAATTTGTTTTGCGAGTGGCTTCAAATAAGGATGTTTTGATAGCAGAGCTTGGCACAACTGGTAAGTAGTATCTTAAAGTTCATTAGGTTTGTTTTTATATATTATCGTAGCTGCATGATTGGTTGTCTAATTTGAAAGTGTTTTGCTCTTACGCATCTGCCTTATCCTGACAAGTTCACAAACAAACATAAGAAAGACAGTTTTTATAGATTGAACATTAAGAACACCTTTCATCTTCTTTATGCAGAAGAATAAAATTATAAATAATCAATGTTATCTATTGTTTTTTTGTTTGTTTGTTTTTGTTTGTTTGTAAAGGAAATGGTAAACACACATGGTCGTGAAAGGAATCATTTTGAAAAGAGTTTTCTCTATACAACCCAGAACAAATGTATTATTATTATTGATTTCCGTCGCCGCTATGCGGGGCGGAATCTTTAAAATCGCCTGATGGAAGATAGATATATAGATAGATAGAGAGAGACAGCGCAGAGCCCGGACGCTGCTAAGTTTTTTTTTTTGTCCAGGCTAAACGCTCGGAAAATTCCATTTTTTTCGAAAGCCAATGAAGATGCTCTATTATAATCTCTGTCAATTAAATGACCAATCTGAACAGAGAGTGTACTCTTCGTGTAACCAGAACATTCCGTGTGCGGCCATGACTAAAAGTGCATTTTGTTGGTCGCCCCTTGCTGGTCTCTTTGGTTTGGTCGTAGCAGCTTTATTGATGGGGAGCTAAGCACTATTTTTTAAATTCGTGTATTTTATCAGGTAAGAATTATTTTATATATAGCTAAGTGAGAAAGGTGTGCTGGCTAGCTAGCTATCTCAATTTTTGGTGCTGACTTGGATCTCCTTTTGATTGGTGCTGACATTATTTACTTGCTAGCTAGCTATGGAGCTAGCTACACAAAATAGTGCTTTGATTAGAGTGCCTTTTTTTCTTAAAGAGCAAGCAACAAAAAACCTTTATCCTGCCTTGCGTAGTTCTTCCATGACTGAAATAACTTCCAAATGACACTTTGTGGGACTACCTTCTATCAGATATAAAGATATTTTTTGCAAAAAAGTTGTCGAAACGTGACAAAAGTTTATTGTTGCTTGCACTGAGCAGTCGGTGAACTGATAATTAACCTGTAACCGATGCAGGATAATTAGATGCTACGCCTAGTATAATTAGCCGTTAAAAGCTTCTTTGTGTTCTTTACAGCTAACTGCGTCTTTTCCATGTTTTTTCTTGAAATCAGAATAGTTTTGTTGTTTAATAATATATACGACATATGTACTGCTAGCTACAGTAAACTTATAACTTCTAGTTCTTTTTCTTGGTTTTAATTGAAGCACAACTTTATTTTGATCTATTTAAATATAGATGGCTATGGGGAGACTGATAACGAAGAAAAGTTAAAATTTAAGTAAAAAGATAAATATCGTATAAGTAGCTGTATAAGCGGCTAATTATACTGTACACACCGTATATATAATTATTCTGCGTAGATAAATAGAATGTCTGTATATTTTATATGGCTAGCCTTACAAATCCTGTCTATTATTTCCAGGAAAGGCCATAGCTTAGATAAGGAGTCTTAGAGTATTTAATGCTCATTTTGAGCTATGCAGAGGGCTGTTGGATGCTACAGGGAGTTGTTTGGTAGAGCGGGGACCCTAATTGGATCAGATCCAATTAGGGTCCCCGCTCTACCAAACAACTCCCTGTAGCATCCAACAGCCCACATATTGTGTCATCTCCCCAATTTCTCTCACATGGCTTAGGTTAACCCGGGGCTATGGTAGCATTCACTCACCAATATTGAATTGCCGCCAAGGGGAATCGAACCCCGTTCTCACGCACAAAATGCCAGAGTTATAACCACCAAGCTATGGCGCCATTGAAAACGGCTAACTATTCTGTTACTGGCTAATTATCAGTTCTCCTTGTGCCTAATTTGCTTGAAAATCTTTCTTGAACTCACCCAAAGTATCACAAAATATTTTTCTAAGATTTCTTAGATACTTGATTTTTAAAAATCTCACGAAAAGGACCATCGATTTTTCAAATCCGCAAATTTATTGTGTGTGTATATGCCCTTTTATGTTTCAACTTGTTGAATTCAATTTGTCAATTTGTCAAACAAAACAATGACCAATCAGTTTCCTCAAAATGAAAACTTGCAACTAATCCGACTCCCCGAAAGAAATTCAAATTTGAGAATTCGAATCAAAAAAGAATAATAAAAAATCAGTTGAATTCAATAAATCGATTTCAAAAAAATAAATCCTGTATTGTCCACAGGTTTCAAAATCATGCATCGCTTGCTTAATATGTTACTTGTTTAACAAAGATGTCAAAAGCCGGCCTGATTAAATTTTTATACATATTTATATATATAATATACATGTGCATCACATCGCATGGATTTGTATCTTTGTATTAAATTCCCTTTTTAAAGCAAAGAGGCAAAGAGAGGTTAAAGAGACAATATTTAAACAACCTGGTTTTAATTCAGTTTATGGTAAAATTGTATTCTTGTTTCTTATTTTTAAAACGTACTTTCTTTTTCAGATCAGCTGTTATCAAACCATGCACCATCAGCATTTTCAAAAAATTTTCAACAAGAGAGTAAATTTTGAAGGCCTAAATACTGAAATATTCAAATGCTAATATGTATTTATTCCTGAATTAATAAACAATGAACTACTTCATCATTCAAATTGAGCTCGTTCAGAAGTTATTATATTCGAATCGTCAAGTTTCTACATAGCAAGATTTGTATTCTGGAATTTCCAGAATTTTCCTGATCACTTTTAAAAATATCCAGTTGAAGTTTTAACTGTTATTTTAGAATACTTCATATTAGCTATGTAAAATTTTTATTTATTGAGTTGTATTTTAACATTGCAGGTTAGTTACAAAAATAGTTGAGAATTGTGATACTCGTGATTTGTTTACCCCATAATTCTCCGTTTTCAAGGTCTACTTTAAATTTCAAAATCTTTCAGGCTAATGACGGAAATCTTAAAGCCGCAGGGCTTCTTGTTGTTGTTTGTTTTCTTCTAAAGTTTTTAGTCGAAGCACTGGAAAAAAATACCAACAATTAGTCCAATTTTGCAAAAATATTTTTTCACCAAATGTAATCCACAACAAAAATTCACAATTAATCTTGGAAAATATTTTGAATTTAGATTGGGGTGAAAAAGAGAACCATGCAACACGTCAAAAATTTAATATTTCCACCACAAAGTATCCAGTGTTACGGATGTTTTTCAAAGACAATCTGGATACCGATATAATTTATGATGGTGAATTTAAAGAAGAACGTCTTGTTAAGTGGCTGAAAAAACATTCAAATCTATTCATAGGTTTGTATTCTTACATTTTCAGTAAAGTTGACAATTTGTATTCTTACAAGTAGTTTCAGTAAAGTTGACAATTTGTATTCTTACAAGTAGTTTCAGTAAAGTTGACAATTTGTATTCTTACAAGTAGTTTCAGTAAAGTTGACAAAAAGCATCAACCGTCCAATAGTCTGCAGCACTTTTTTTACAGATACTAGGTAAGCTTGTCGCACTTTTTAACACGTCAGGGGCAAAGAGGTCCCGAAATTCAGAAAAAAAACAGCGACTATTATCAAATTTGAAGAGTACTAAGTATGCTGTCAACATTGACTAATACAAAATGTGCAATCTAAAAAACGAAAAACGTAAATAACCACTATTTATTATAACATTATTCGAATATTTATGCAGGATATATACTGTTACCAATGCGAGTCATGTGTTCTGAATATATACATTAGGTATCTCCGGCATTGCCTGCCCAAATTCCATCACATGACATGGGTTAACACGTAGCTGTGGTAAAAGCACTTGCTTAACATCCCCACACTGTGAACCGAACCACGGAACTTGTGATTGCGAATAACAACTAGGCCACAAATGTAGGAACGGCATTCTAAATTTGCTACCCTATCTCATTATATTTTGTGATGTTTGTAGCTAGGTTCGCTGCGCAACTTTGCTGGTAATATGTTTGGCGGTTCTATGAGGAGACAAAAATGAGGTCGTGACAATTTTCCTGAACGTAGAAGCTAACCCTCTGAAACCTGATTGTTTAACAAAGAAGTTTTCATCTTAAAATTGCATGGATGTAAGCCAAGTAAGCTTCATGTTAAGTTGCACTGCTTGTTGTTCATCTTGTTTTCGTTCGATTTTAGGTAGCGGGACTCCTTTGGAGGTGTTTGAAGAATTGGCTAAAGAATTAATCAAGTTGATACTAATTAAACAAGACATTCAAGATGGCTGCAATGTTATCATAAAGAAAGCAGAAGACGAACTTAAAAGTGTTCAAGACGAAAATAACAAAAATTTAGCTGGTCTATTTTTGAAAATTATGACAAAGATTTGCAACAAAGGTGTTGTGTATATATCTGCTGAAACGATCCGAGTTAAAAAACTTTTGAAAGAAAAAATGCTGGAAGAAAAACGCGGAAAACTAGAAGCGAAAGTGAAAGTGTTAAAAATGTTTAAAAATATTTTAGCTCACGTGACTACTATTCACTGATCGGGTTTAAAAGCAGTTGATCTGTTAACAAACAACACTGAAAATTCTGTTTGGAAGTTTTACAAAAGTCGGTACTGAAATTTGTGTAGGTGTTGCAATTTTAATCTATTTTTCCGGAAATAATTTTCTGCCTTGTACCGAATTGGTAAATATTTTACAAGGAAGATATTTTAAGTCATCTGACGATCAACAAACTGCAAGATTTCCAATGTCTTCCAATTTCTTTCGAATTTCTTTGTCCAATGATTGCGAGTTAATTTTCTTTATCAATACTCACCTTTTCCACTCGAAATTATCTCCTCTTTTCTCTGAAAAAAATATTTTCAACCCTACACGTCTTTTCTTTGATTAGAAACACAAGGTTTCTTAACTTGAAGCTGAAATTAAAGTGAATTAATAGATAGATCTTGTTAAAGATAATTTTAAGGGTATAAAACAGTGGTCTGACCCCCACCCTTCTTGATATGAGAGATGACGTCGAAAAATATCCCCGTAAATATCCAGAAAATTTTCTGTAAATTTAATCCAGGCTGAACCCTAAAAAGTATGTTTCTTATATAAAAAAGAAGTGTATGTCGATTCTTCTCTTTTTTTACCTTCAAATGAAGCAGTGTTTTAATTCAAATGTTTCAAAATAGTATTTCCATATGACTGCTAATTTTGGCGCTTTTTTAAATTTTGGGCGAAAAATATGCGAAAATTAATACGCGCCAAAATTGTGACGAACAAGGTAATAGGAAACCTGAGAAAGATAACAAAATATGTTCATATTTGGTGCTATAAAATGCATGTTGCATGGTAAAGGTATAAATTCATGATCAGACTTTGTGACTGGTCATTGTTTATAAAACTTTATGCAAAAATTTTTGTACATACGTGCGCATTTTTGTAGGTAAAAACGCAGGACCACATGGAGTAAAATTTATTTTTCGTGTTATCTTCTACAATATGTCAAATACTAAGCTAGGTTTTGTTTCTTTTCATATAAATATTTTTTATAGTTTGCAGATTTTGTTATTCACATTTCTAGCTTTAGATTTTTCAGCAGAAATTTTATAATTATGATAAGGCTATTTCTATGGCCACATATATTTGTAGTAGTTTTTCTTTCATGTTAATCATTTTTTTTTACATAATATGTTATGTTTGTATGAAGCTAGCCTTCGGTTGCAAAACTTGATTATATAATATATTTTTATACGTTACTTGCTTTTGTTAATGCTTTTTTAAAACACTTCTTGGTATGGACGCGTATCCAGGAAATACTTGAAATTCATGTCACTGTATCTATATACTAACACTATTACTTCCTGTTTGTGTGCCGAAGATGGTAGCTGCTAGCAGCGGCGGGCAAATTTCATGGATTTTCCCGCCGGGTTAATTTCCACGGGCTTATGACATATGACTGGTCGTCAGAAAATTTTGTAGTTTCAAAAAACGGGAGTATTAAATATAGAGGGAGATTAAAAAAGAACTTGAACACACACATTCTGCTAGTGCAGCTTTGGCGCTTGTCAGAAAGATTAAAAGAGCCCTGGGAAAGAGGTTTATATTACAGGAATTCCAGTTCGCGAATATTATTTTCCTCAATAAAATTTTGCGATTTATTTGCAATAATTTATTGATATTCTTCGTGGAAAATAAGATTCCGTGCATATTTCTACCACAATAACAATTTCATTGGATAATATGTCTGAATTATTTAAGTTTGTCTTCTCGTGGATAATGTTTGGTAGATATTTTTATAGGTAATGATGTCAGTGTGTTTCTTCCTGCATGTGACCTGTCACGTATGGTTACTTCGAAAATATTTTTCTTTATTTTGACTGCCATTAGATTATTTTCATTCGAATATTTTAAGCGTCAACGTTTCGGACAAGTAAGCCTCCATCATCCCAAACTTTGTCAGCCCTAATTTTTATCACCACAAAATAAACTTAGGTGCAACGAAAAATTTGGGCTACAAATATTTTTAGGGTCACTCTAAAATTTAAGTTTCAAATAACGCTCTGAAGAAGAGGGATTTATTGATAACAACAACCTTCTGCTGTCATGGTAACATCATTCTTTTTTGCCTTACTTTCAATGCCGAGTTTTGTTTGGAAAAGCTCCGTTTCCTTGTAAACGTTTTCCCTACATGATATCTGGCTCTGATAAACTGGGGCTCGTTTACGTTTTCGATGAAATTTGCGACGGCGAGCAAAAAAACACTGGAAATGCCAGTGATAGCAAAATCTCGATTTGTTTTTTACTTAAAAATATTAATCAAAATATTATCAATATTTTATTTATATTTTCATACCCACTACTACATACCCACTACTACATACCCACTACTACATACCCACTACTACATACCCACTACTACATACCCACTACTACATACCCACTACTACATACCCACTACTACATACCCACTACTACATACCCACTACTACATACCCACTACTACATACCCACTACTACATACCCACTACTACATACCCACTACTACATACCCACTACTACATACCCACTACTACATACCCACTACTACATACCCACTACTACATACCCACTACTACATACCCACTACTACATACCCACTACTACATACCCACTACTACATACCCACTACTACATACCCACTACTACTACTATTTTTAACAGAGTCAGGAATAAAATTAGTCTATTCATACTGCAAATCTTTCTGATCTTACGCTTGTAACCTTTGAATTATTTCGTCCTACAAGTGTCTTTTGATTTCGTTTGTATTGGAGCTCGTAATCAAAGGTGATTTTTCAAGTCGTGTTGGCTTGTTGTTGAGTTAGAGAATAACTTGTAGTTTGGCAGCCGATGACAGCAAAATAATGGGAACCGGACTGTATAATTCTTTCGTCTGGAGATTTAGATTTGGTTTCGCTAATTTCACTAACTGTTATAGTGTTAGACGAGCTGTGGAAGGGTTTATTTTTAGATTTATTTTGAACTCAAATGTTTATAGCTACAATAGTATCCACTGGTGGCCTTGTGGTAGCGTTTGCTTCTAGTGGTCGTGGGCATGGTAAAAGTAAATAATCTTAATCGTTAAAAAAAATTTTTATAGCATAAGAAACTTTTTTGCCCAATGATTTTCGTCTTATCGACATGGCCAAAAAGTTCTCCTATAGGGGGGAGGGGAGGGGGGGGAGTATATTTGGGTAGATTGTCTGGGTTCTTCACTATTTCAGTTTTAATTGTTTATTCTTCTGTTATTATACTCTTTCTGGAACCGTATAGTTTGTTATATCTCATATCTTCTAGTTCCATAAAACATGCAAACACACCACCACTAATTACACTTGAAGATCTCTCCTATTCCTGCACTATACTTAAAAGTATAGACTCATTCTTGCTATTAGCTAATTCCAGTAATTTTTCTGATACCACTACTACAAACTGGACATTAACTGAATCAGCTAAATTATAAGAGTTCACTTGTTTTGCTATTTGTCGGATTTAAGGAACTATGAAGTTTTAGATATCTCTTGCATCTATTTCGGTTATTTTTCCATGTTAAAGACTATAAGAAGTAAAAAAGATTGTGAAAACGCCCTTTTTGCGTAGAACGACTTCAGCGGATGCAAGCTTGGGAGCAGCTATTATTTACCTTTAGGTGAATTTTCCTCTGAATCGGGGAATCAAGTCATATTTTGTAGCTTGTGTACATTTTGTACAACACGGTATTTAGGAGCACCTTTTGGCATGTGGTAAATAGGGTTTCACTAACACCAGAACGATTTTGTTGATAATAGTCCGGTGCACTTTAAAACTAGTGTTGTCAGCCATTCTGAAGCTATCTGCTGACCGCCAATTGGCTTATGTGGCAGGCAATCAAGTTAGAGTAATGCGTATAATGTAACTTCGTTACCGTTGGAAGGGAAGAAGAGCCAACCGTTAGGATGGAATTCTAAAGAACGTTGAAACTTCCCAGTCTTTACTTACATTTGTTAATTCCACGGTTTTGTTTTCATTCTCTCTGCTCTAGAAGTATCCCAAAGTTTGGAACCTTAAAAACCCTTAATCGCTAAAATATATTCATCTATTCGTAAACCACAAAAGTTCCTTCATTCAGGTAATGCTCTTAAAATTCGTTATACTATCTTAGAAGGAGTATTTATTGGCAACCACTCAACAAACACATGGCATCATAATGCTAACAAATATCCCATTTGCCCGTAACAAAACAGACAAAAGAAATGCCGTAGACCTTTGGTATGTTAATGTTCATTTAAGCTTTTGAAATAAAATTGTTAAATCCATACACAGCTTTTTTTCTTATGGCTATTGGAGGTTCAAAAATATGCTTTTCGTGAATATTAATTTTCGCGAATCAACGTCAAGATATTTCGCTTTTAATTATTTTTACAAAGAATTATTTTCACAATTTTAGCAATATTTAAATTTCGCGAAGTTAATTTTAGCGAATAAGTCATTTCTAGATTTGTTTTGCGGATTAAAACCTTCTGGGAACTTTGGCCCAAACAAATTTTCGCGAATATCGATTAAATTGGCAATAATTAACTTCTGAAAGATTAATTTGATAAAATATCTGAAAAATGACGTTGCGATTAGAACAAATTTAAGAAGAGGAAACTTTATTAGACTTTTTGATCGGTCGACCAGATTAATAGTTCCGTCCCAGGAAATTAGGAAAGGATTAGGCTTTGAGAGAGTTTTAGCAGAGAGCGTTTATGGATGATAAAAAAGACATTTTAATCTTCCAGGATAACTTCCACCTAATACAGAATTTTTTTAATGACTTGATATAAACCGTGATTGGGTCATTGTCATGGCATTGTTCAATGTCAAGTCTCAGCAGATGTCTCCTATCAAACTACGCAACTTGAATACAAATTCAAATCGGACGTCAACTTGCATTTTAAAAAAAAAAATTCATGCTAAGACAAAATTTCTTATTAAAGATCCGAATAGATATAAGGACTTTCTACTCACGTGTGAATGCATAAGTTTTCAGTCTTAAAAAAACTGCTAATGTATCATCGTCCCGAGGGTTTGTTGCTTGATGTCAAAGCCGCTAGCCTTTACTTAACGGCTAACCGCCGTCTTCGATGTCACAAGGCAAGAATCCCTGGGAGCGAGGTTGGCTACTATTGCAGCTTGGGGTAATTGTTGGATGTAAAGGAAGGAAGAAGCAGGATGGTATGACACAAGACAGCTGGACACCAGCTGGGACACTAGATACGAAGCTATGGTAAGGTGAAATCGATCAAATAGAGACCACTTTCCGTGCCATGTAATGTAGTATTTTCTGCGTTAAGAACAATGGACGTGCACACAATCATTCCTGTAAGTCGAAAATATGAACAACAGACAACAGAAGTCAAATAAATCCATGTAAAAGACCAAATTATTTGCTTAAAAATGGTAAAACTTTTTTAAAATAGATATAGTTAAAAAAAAACTAATTTTACTGCCTTATGAATCACGCGCTTCCAAAAAATCAATATGAATTTACGTGATAACTATTCTGTGATACTGTTTTTTTACTGTGTACACTACGACACTACTATGTACAAAAATCAGTAAACTTTTGTAAACATTTGTAAGCATTGGCAAGTCATCTACTGAAGCCATCCAGCTTAGAGCAAAAGCAAGAAAGGTAAGAAATGAGTAAAAATTTTAACAGCAAAAAAAATGAAAATTCCCACAGATAGATACAGATGTGTGCTGGTGTTTTAATTTCTAAAAGTTTGTATTAAGTAATTAAAGAAGAAAAAATGTATATAATATATAAAATAAAAAATAAAAAACTCCCTTAAATTCTTCTTTTTTTCTAATTTTCCCTGATCGAATTTAAAATTGTCTAATTTCTCGGATTTGATGATGGAGTTCGCAGGCATGTTTAGCAAGTGCCTTTCCACAGCTACATAGTATGGTCAACCCATACCATGTAAGGGAAATTGGGATTGGCGGTGTATACCTAATGTATACATTGAGAACACACGACCTACATTGATAACAGTGTTTCTAACAATAAAGTGGTTATCCTGTATAAATATTCAGAATAATAATAATACATTGCAGAATCAGCAAATATTTTGGTGATCGGTCATGGCACAGTAGATGCAATTTATATAGTGACAGGTTTTCAAAAAGCAAAAGACGAAATAATGCTACATTTTGTTTCACCGATATGGTCAATGGTGTACACTAAGATAACCTGTTGTCTCCTACACTGCTGAAATAATGTTATAAGGGTAAATATACATATGGGTTCCAGGCTAATTCCTCTCTGAATATTTTCCCCGCAGTAGTTTCCCCTGGATAATTGCGCCGCGAATAATTTTCACCCAGATTTTAGTATAAAAACAATCCTTCCAACGCCAATGAGAAAAATGTTTTGTTTCCTCAACAGTACCTACTGACTGCCGCCATTTGCTGATGAATTTGCTGATCAAATTTATGCACAAGAGGCACAAGAGGCACAAGACCCTTTTCCCATCCCTCCAGAGGGAATTTTCCTCCAACCATGCACACGAGACTTGATAACTGGTACCTTTGAAATTCTTAAAAATGTAAAATAATGCCTTCGTGTATTAATGATATCACTGTGGAAAATTATTCAGATATTAAGCGCAGAATTGGACTTTCCATAGCCACATAGCAACGCTAATAATAGTAAAACTAGGTGAAAATGCCATACATTTATTGTATCCAATGATTGTGTATACTTTTGGGTGTAGCCAACAAGAAACTGCACGTGCGTGTTCAAAAATAACTGAGTGTGAACCATATTTAGTCGTGAAAATTAAAACAAAAGAAAACATTGAAAAATCAAAAGCGAACATAATTTTTTCACTGAAATTATTAGTACAGTGGAATCTCTCTATCTCGAACTCGCAAGGGACCAAAAAATTTGTTCGAGATAGAGAAAGTTAGAGATAAGGAAAGGAAAATACCTTAGGCGGGCCACAAAGGGACCGAGACTTTAGTTCGAGATAGAGAGAAGTTCGAGATAGAGAATAGTCGATATAGAGAGATTCCACTGTATTCACAATTTTGTGAGTAGGGTTTACAAACAACAATGAATTTTTTATTCGTTTTAATAAAATTTCAACACAATATCTACAAGATTGAATTTTCAGACAAAACATAAAGATTTCATTTGGTAATAGGAATTAACTTTGGCGGTCGCGCGACAACAGCGTCCTCCATAGGCGAACGCGCGACAACCGCGCCCTCTATAGGCGAACGTGCGACCACGGAGTCTTCTTCGTCACTCCCATCACTTAGTCGCTCACGCATATACGAATAATTTGTGGATAAAATAATCGGCTCGTAGTTATCTTCTCTTGTCTCGCTTGCCTCTTCTTTCACAGTAACTTCGGTAGGGTTGTGAACTTTATCAGCGAGTATTTGCTCGATGCTCTTGAATGCTTTCTTTTTCGTTTTTGGTTCAGGAGAAATTGTCGATGTGATGTCTGGAATGGTTGCTGCATTTTCTTTTATTGTTTCACCTTCACTAGTAACGTCGCCATGTTCGTCTTCGTTTTGTTCTCGTTTCCGCCATTTTGCTCGCCTGTTTTGAAACCATACCTAGTAAAAAGAAAAAGAAAGTTAAAGCGATGAAGTAGCTGAAATAAGACGTTTTAAAGTTCGCCTTTTATCCTGAGTATCAAATACAAAAAATACTGGTGTTAAAGTTTTAAATGAACGGGAAGGGCGAGTTTAAGACAGAGAATAAAGCGCAGTTTCATTTACCTGTACTCTCGACTCTGGTAGTTGAAGTTTCATAGCTAACCCTTCACGAACGAATACATCTGGGTAATGTGTTCGAAGAAAAGTATTTTCAAGTTCATCTAACTGCCACGACGTAAAGTTAGTACGCATGCGCATACGACGGAAGCGTTTGTGTCGATTTCGAAACGGATCAATGTGTAAATTCATAGGATCATCTAAAAATGTAGAATTTATAAATTTTCTGCTTTTCGAAGAAAGAAAATTATTCGGATCTTAATCAATGTTTATAAAAAATTACCTTGATGTAACATGGAGTAGTGTGGTGGCGGCATACATAGAGTATTGCTCGCTCGACTGCAGCATTCCATTGGTTGTGATGACAACGGTTGCGATGACAATCGGTATCCTGGCGGTGTAATCGGCCATCTTGGTGGTAAAGGTGCGGCTGGCGGTACAGGCAGGTAGTGGTGATAAGTTGGATGATAATTTCTTTTTGGTACACAACACGGACAACTCCCTTCGCTAAGAAATGCTGGTCTTGAGGAAGACATATTGTTTTTTCGTCACTATTAAATATCTTTTCTCTTCGCTTGACTTCTTCTTTCGATCTCTCTCTCCAGTTAAATGGTCAAACCGGTAATGCACTTGCATTTATATACATTCAGAAAGAGTAAACGAAAGACGGGGTGAAAATAATTTATTATAATGCATAGCAAATATTGTTACATTTGTAAACATACACCCCCGTCTTTCTGAAGTGTTTGAGAAAATGAATTCAGATGAAATGATTTGTTCAAAGTCATTAAACATAAAATTACCGGGCAATATAGAACGTGGAAATTTTTAAATTTTAAACTCCTGTGCCTCCCATCCAACTATATATTGGTGCGTAGATATTTCATTGTTCTTCTTCTTTTTTTATGAAGAATTTATTTTATTTTTGTCTGTGTGTAATTACAGAGAGAAAGCATTTAGTCGAGGCAGTTGAACTAACATAAAAAAAACTGTTGACCATAGATTTGAAGATGTTCGGAGAGGCTTATATAATAAGCAATACATTTTAACACTCAACAAGAAGGTTATACAAAAACTGAAGCCAAAAATGGGCTGGCTAGGGAGATATACAAAAATGACGGGAATCACGCAAAAAAATGTATGCATTCCTTGCAAAAATTTCTGCGAATAAATCGTAAACGTGGACCTTATATTGTCCACGTTTGCGATCTATTCGCATTTATTTATTTATTTATTCCACTTCAACCTTCTTTCCAGGGTACTTTTTGTCATCCACGACATAAAACGCCCTACACTTAACAGATTGCTTGCATTTTCACGCAAGCCTCAAGGTGCAAACTTAAGTACAGGGTACAGGTTAAACACGGTTACATCAAGTTTGTTTGGAAGAAAAAATGTAACACTGGAATGCGCTTACTGTTTTTCTATGCAGCTCTCTGCAAAATGTCAGCAAAAAAATTTCAGGGTTTTATTTACAAAACGCAGTACAATTTTCAATAGTTTTAGTTAGATGGCCACGAAAAGAAATCGATGAAAAAGCTAAAACCAGCTCTTTGCTTCACTTTTTACACTAACCTAAAATTATTATGCCACCACACCAGACGGAGAGTTACCGCTCCGCAGTTTATGTACCATTGTGGATACGGAAATCAAATTGAATGTATCAAATTCGATTTAAATGTCTCCAAATTAAACATGGCCTGTATGCACAATAGGCGTTCAGTGGTAGATGGAATTATATTTGTCTGTGAAAATAAATTAAAGCGCGAACGCTTTAGTCTGTTATGAGCTTATGACAATGACGGCTGTGTTTGAGGGAAGACTTCTCAATATTTTATTAAATAAATACATGCTTAAACAACGTATGTATATACGCTCAGGTGTGACTATGCTCTTTGTTTTAAATCTCTTTTTTTCGTGTATCGCTTTTACTGGATGCGAATTAAAATTTTCTCATAGGGAAATTAAGATTTGATTGTTCCTACTTTAATGACTTCACACTTGGAATTAGAAAACTTATTCTTTTCTAATTTTTATCTGTTGGTATTTCATTATATATTTCTTTCAATATTTTAAAGAGAATGAAAACAGATTGGAGTTTTCAGAAATTCCGCAGTGTGTAATCATAGGAATTTTTAATTAATTACGATAATACAAAATGAGACATGAGTTATAAATTAAACTTTGTCTCCAAGTCCTTATGATGTTTATGTGAAATACGGTAAACCCCCCCCCCCCACCCCCCTCAAAAAAAAAAGAATTGAGGCCTAGGTTGCTTTTCCGTGTATATGACATTCAATAGTAATAACTAATGATACTTCCATATTATTTGTTTGAACAAAAATCATAAATATTTATCCCAAATTTGCGCTTTAAAAAAATCACTATACATAAATCTGTTCTTATAAACTTGTTTTTATAAATATGATTTAAAATTCTGAATGTTTTTGTAATATGCTAATTAATGTTGCAGTCATTAGTGCTTTTGCTAATTAGTTGTTTTAAAAAAGAGAGAAAAAATGTGGATAAATTTATCATTGGAATTCCAAACAAACGCAAATTTTGAAAATACCGCAATCCCTCCCCCTTCAAATAAGAAAAATTTCCAATAAGCAGATGCCTTTAATTAATATACCGCGAACAAGAGGTATCGAAAATTGTCATATATAAAGTTGATTTCCCATGCATTGGTCCCTTTTAGGGTGGGGTGGGCTGGGTGGTGGTGGTTTTTGGAATCTTAGCCATTCCAATGAAACAAAAGTAATTTGTTCCATTTTAAAATTTCTCATTTATTCAGGGTTCAATTTTTACATAATTTATTTATCACGAAGGAAAATAATTCCAATTCAGATTTAAAACGCGGAAATATAAATTTATTTTTTAATTAAAAAATCTAGATATAAATTGATGCAATAAATGTTGAAACAAATTGATTTTCTTTCTTGAGGAATAAAACAAATAAATAAATACAGCTGAGTAAAGCAGTAATTGATCGATTATCGTTCCATTATGCATATTACCAATACAATTTGTAAACAAGAAGAAGAAGAAAAAATCTCATCAACTCAACCGTAGTTCTCAGAAGAGAGCTCTTAAAACGTGTGTTTATTATTTTTTAGGATGAGTTTGTTTAAAAAAAAAACCTGCCGTTTTATATCATGTTCATTTTATTGTCAACTTTTTTTCAAAAAAAATGAAAAAAACATCAAATTAATAAATTTAATCATTAAAAACAAAGAGAGAACAAGGAAACACTTGTAATGTCTTCCCGAAATTTCAAATTAATTCTGGAGATTCAAACTAATTTTGTGACTCTCTCTTTCGTTCGAGTAATTTCCTAACTCGCTTTTATTCGATTGATTTTATGAATCTCTTTCATTTTCGAGTAATTTCCTAATTAGGTTTTTTTCGAGTGAGTTTATGAACTGCGTTCGTTTGAGTAACTTTATGATCTACTTTCTTTTAAGTAATCTTTCCCCTAAAACCAACTTGCTTATAAATAGAGTCAGACTTTGCATGTGTGGTGTGTTAGTAGTCTGGGTATGAGACTTCTATTTTACAAATGCAAATTTATCGCGTAGGGTTTGCGTTTTTAGAGCGTTTTATAAAAACTTAAAAGCATAACAATTTTACAAAAATTAAAAAGAGACTCTACCTCATAACTCAAGGCCCACGCCTTCAATTTCACATTGGACTGACAAAAAAACCTGTTACGACAATTTCTTTGACAAATTTTATTGTTATGAAGGAATGACCTACAGTCTTCACATTTTATCTCCTCAAGTTAAACTGTACAAAAAACACAGTTTTCAGTTATTCTTTAAGTTCAACTTGGAATAAACCTAATACGCTCTACACATGGGAATAAAACATTGCACTTCTTTACATTGCGATTTTTCACTTTTTACACAATGCTAATAACAACGATTTTTATTTCAATTTATATTTCAGCAACATTTTGCGCAGTTTCGATTTTATTGTCGTTCTTGGATAGCGTCGCGAAGTTATCAGAAAAAAAAACAGAGAAAAAAGTGACTGTTCCCCGACTGTCCCCCGATTTACTTTACCTGTATTTTTACCTGAGTGGTATGTTCCCAGAGTCTTTCCTAAGCAATAGGTTTTCCGAATTTTTTTGTCTGACAAAAAAACCCTTACATTTTTAGAATTCAATTTTTTCTTAAATCAATATATAGTTAACTTAAGTCCTAAAACGCAAGTCCAAAGAAGAATTCCTTGATATTGCATGAAACATGGCAAATCTCGATAGAGCTAGTTGTAGAATTCAAGTTGTTTTGGTACGGTTTGCAATCCTCGTTTTCTAAAGGAGATGACGATAATGAAAATGAAATACAGTAGAGAAGTAAACTAAATAATGTAAACGATTTATTTTTCAAAAAAAAAGTTAAAAATGTTAAATAATCCCACTACTTATGAGTTTCAGCACTTATATATTTGTAAAATTTTACCGGCACTGAGTAGAGAAAGGAATAAAATCTATTTCTTCTCCAAGACTTTACATCTCTCATTTTGGTATGTGTGAGAAAAACGACCTGGAAATCAAGCACGCTTTTTCCCTGTATATTAGATGAGACATCGTGGAAAACATTTTTTCATGATTACTCAAATAGGTTTATTACGTGCTTCTCGCTATGCATCAATACCTTTTATTCCCGGGTTGGGAGTTTTTTTTTTTAAGTTTTTTAATTTGAATGTTTTTTACTCTGCGTTTTTGACAAATTTGGACAAGTCAAAAACTATGTTAAATTCATAGTAATATTATACAAATATATATGAATGTCAGGGTTTGATATATTGTTGAATTTTTGGAATAAACAAAAAGTGGTGTTGTGGTGTAAATAAATAAATAAATAAATAAATAAATAAATAAATAAATAAATAAATAAATAACAAGAACATGTGTCATAAAAACGTCGAGTTCATTGTTGATACCCAAACCAACAGCGAGTTAATTTTTAAACGGCTGAATCTTTCTTCCCTCATGTTACATTACACGTTTTTTTGTAAGCAACCCTAGTCAGGGCAAGGGCCTTTCGCCCCTTAAATTTTTTACCGACACTGTACTGGAATTGTGACCCTATCTTGGATGGTGTGGTCAGCACTGAATTCAACACATAGAAAGAATTGTACGAAACATACTACAGGGCTGTTTCACCACTGATATATACCTATCGGAAGGTTGCTAAGTGAGAGATAGGTTTCGGAGCGTAAGGCTTGAAACTTACTGAGCAAGTTGCTTATTTTTTCGATCAACTTAAGGTCTAGACCCTTAGCAGCTGAGTTGTGCACGGCAGAGATGTGTGCTGCTTTGACTTGTTTTATTCGCAACACAAGCCGTTTTCCGGTCACTCATTGTCCGAAAACTCTGAAATACACCGTAGCGTGGATGGACCGCACACTAACATATACCCCGCATGAGCTCTGACAACTAAATAGACAAAGCAGGTCATTCAGGTACACTTCTTGCGTTTTGAACCTAGACCCTCAACGACACGCGGCAGTGCAGAAGATTGTATCATTGTCTAATATTTAAGAATATCATAGTAGAGAAGTTCACATGTCCACAAGTTAAGAAAGGAAATTTAAATTGAACTCTTCGACGGTTGCTTCCGTGGTTTGAATAATTTTTCAAGATTCCCTTAACAAGACCCTCGCTAACAGGAATTGCAGGTCGTATTGAGCGAAATAATTATACAAGTAGGAAATTAAAGCTTTTATCGCTTACGCGGGGTCGCAATCACTGTTTTGGTTTTTCTGGATCTAAAGCTGCCATAAAGAGAGAGAAAGGAAACCAAAGAATTGCAATACATTTGACCGAATTAATTGAAAAATTGTTTGGTTATTTGGTGGTGGGGGCGGGTCTTTTTATGATGGCTAAAGTAAAAGACAAGTAACTGAATATGTTGCATTGTTTCCATTATAGTTATAAAATGTTTTTACAAGAAACTGGTGACTATAAATGAACACAGACAGACGTGCAAAAGCAAAGTACAAATCATTTTGAATGCAGCTTTCATCTGTTCATCAGAAATTTGTTTGCAGCAAAGAGAATTCAATAAGTGAAACAAAATACGTAAAATTTTGTCGCTTTCATATTCAAAAGTGATAGAATAAAAATTTTATTCACCAACTTCAAAAGGATTTGAAAAGAAAACCATGATATTATATGAAAGGAGAAAAAAAAATTTGTTAGGGATGAGGAAGCGTGGAATGTGTAAACAGATGTGGAAAAATACAGCAGGGTGATTAGCGCGTAATTACTCCGTCTTCAGAACGTACCGCTTCAACGAAATATCAAAGACAGAATTCATTCAAGCAGAACGCGAATGCATATTTTAATAATGCATACACCAACGAAATTTTTATTTTCTCTACTTTTCCTTGAGTGAATGACGCTGTTCAATGACAGGCATAATTTTTTGAATTATTTTTATAATTGGGCTAATTACCAGACCGTCAACATGTTTATTTCACCGAATATTTGAACACGACTTTATTCTCTCTTACCTCGTTCAAAATGCCGGTCATATAAATATCAGAAAATAAAACAGAGTGTGATATTTGTGAACATCTAAAAATGTGTTTTTCTTATCAATTTTTTATCACCAAATACAACATCGAGAATTAAGGCGAAAAATAAATAAAATATTTGAAAGGAATGTGTTATTTTTTCCACAATTGTGTTTCGTGATACTCCACACCTTTATATATCAACCTCGCCCCAGGGTAGTTTGCCTTTTTGATTCCGCTCCGTAGTGACGGCTCAGGGGCCAAGAGACCCTGGGGATGAGGATGCCTCATGTACATGAAATTCAATCTGTTCTTGGATATGCATGTACCATGCAGGAGAGACCACCTAGTTACTAGACTACACATTATTTTTAGAAGTAACGGAGTTGCTAAGGGCTGGGGCGGAGATTTGGGTCATAATCCAAGCTAAACCAGGCCAGGCTAAAGATTTCAAAATTTCCTTGACTTTTCCAATCCGCAATTTTTTACCAGAGCTGGTCTAAATCGCTTACTCTCTGAAAAATTTCCTTCTGCCACAAGACTAATGCGATTTTGCGAATGAATAAAATATAAGTTTTACTTGATCAGTTTTTCCCTTTTTTCTTAGTTTCCTTAGAATACATACAATCAACTAATTTTACTGATTATAATAAAACGAACAACTAAATGATCGTCTCAAAATGAAAATCTCAAAAACATTCCTTCCATCTTCCATGTCCCAGTCAGACTCATCGTCTTAGCTTTTCGCTTCATCTTCATCTTAGCTCTATGTTGACAGATTTTCGAAGCCCGGTAATCTGCTAAAGAAATGATTTGACACTCTGACACTCGCGAATGCATTCGGTTGCTTCGAAAAAACCGTAACGAGATTAACAGTGAGAAAAAAAACGACGTGAAATCGAAGCTACAATTTTATTACAAAAAACTTTTATAAAAAAAATAATAAATTAAGCGAGAACTTAAATTTCGCGAATTGCATCATTTCGCGAATTGCATCATTTCGCGAATTGCATCATTTCGCGAATTGCATCATTTCGCGAATTGCGTCTTTGAAAGATAAATCATTTCGCGAATTTGTAAGTTTCTTGATTTTTACCCATTTCTTTTTGATACAAGTTGCTCCATGTTAGCAATCAAAGCTCTTTCCACATCTTTACAAAATAAACACGATTTTGTATCCTACGAAAGTTTCAAATTCGGCTATTTTTATCCATTATCGTATATCTGGTAAAGACCATTTTTGCATTTAAAAATTTAGGAAAATTTCCAAGGAAGATGAACGTTTGGTTGTTTTGTAAAGAGAAGAAGAGCTGCAAAATAATGGTAGGAATAACAGAAAAAAACATCAAAGTAAATCTTGCAGGAAAGTTTAGAAAAACTATATAGAATAAACGAATTGGTCTGCATATACCAATACTAATCAAAATAAAACTCAAAGATTCATATTTTTCTGTCAACAGTTTTTTAACCTTTCCTTAAACACGTTTAGTTATAAACAATGAAACTACAGGGTTTTCAATTTTAATGAAATGCAGGAACAACAAACACGCTATTAAACTGAAGTTACTGTTATTGATAAAACAAAACAAAATTACATATTTTTACGAAATTTAAAATAATTAATTTTTGGCAAAGTAAAAAATTAAACCACTGCACCAATTTTATACTTTTTTTTATAAGAAACACGAATATGGTTTTCAGCCTGATTATTTAGAGCCCGACTTCTTTTTTATACTCTTAAAATGCTTTTTAGCAAGCGTCCTGTCAATTTATCAATTCATTTTTTTAATCTTTTTAATAATTCACGAGTTTGAAAGTACCTGTACTCTCAGCCTCATGTTTCTTAAAATAGTGTTTCTTATAAAAAACTTGTATTCTAAGGGGTATGGTAACGAAGTTGCACTACATTAAATACACTCACACAATAAGAATAGTGGACTTTTCTTAAAGAAACTTTGGTAGGAAATTACCTTAACTTGGTCCATTAACTGGCCGGTTTTTGAACTCACGACATAAGAAGGCAGGTAGTGAAAGATTTATGCCTTAAGGGAATTAATTTTCGCGAAAAGTTTTTTGAAAATAAAATTTAATTTTTGCAAAAACTAATTTTCGCGAAGTTGGCAGACATTTTGTTTCTTAATTCATATGGTTTTTCAAGGGCTTTTATGTATGAGAAATTGAAATTCACATATATCTTATAACTTGTTCTAGGTAAATCAGTAGAAAAAAAAGCGTTTTTCAAAAAGGAAAAAATATCCAAATTTCGCGGAAAATAATTTTCGTGAATATCGCGAAAAGCAAGTTTCCTATTTATTTTCGCGGAAACTAATTTTCGCCGAAACTAGTGAAATTCGCGAAAATTAATTTTAATTTCACCGCGCTTGCAGTACATATATAGCAAAAAACGGGCGAAAAGTTACATAAAATATACTTTAAAAGTTAAGCCTTCCTGAAACATAAAGTACGTTTCTGTTGCACACAACAAGCAGAGCATTGTTGATTCTTGCAATGTTAAATTACTATAAATACTTGCTGTACACAACAAATTGATTTTACTTAAACAGGGCTTCCATCTCGTTGTGTAGAATAGACACTATTAGTTGAAGGTATTTCCTGTGAAGGTGAGGTATCATACTGGTCGTAAATATCCGGATACTTGAATAGGGTAGCATGATCCTTATTGTCAGCTGGTGAACCGTAACCTCCATAAGATGGCGGGTACGTAATGTTTTCGTAATATGAAATGTTATTCACATATCCGTGTGGTGGATGTTGTGGGTGGGAAGCACCATAGAGTAAGTCATCGGGAACATCTTCTGTCGCTAAGGAAGGCATCTCATTACGAGGCATGTATTCCATACTGCGTGGATAACCTTCGCTGAGTCCTTTTTCTTTATCTTTGGTGAGCATTCGACAATAATCAAAAATTTGTACCATATCAAATTCAGGTTTATCTAAATGATGGAACACTTTTAACGCAATATCATCAGAGTAGCCATTCTCGTTCACAGCTAAGGTTACCATTTTTAATCGACGGCAATACAACTGCGATAAATATAGTTGAAATGCGAGATCACAAACATATCGGTTTACGTGGTCAAGATAAAATTCGTCGTCATTTTCTGTTTCTGAGGATATCGCATAACCCATCGACTGTAGGATGGCGACATCGGAACCTTTCATTACTGAGGCAACGTTGCATGTGTAAAAACCAGTGTATGTCTTTAAACAAATAAATAAAATAAAAATAAACCTTTATTTTACATTTCTAATCTTGCTTTTGGTTGCAATGATAAAAGCTAAGGGAAAATTAAATGTCAAAAAGAAATTTGGAGTAAATAAAATTATATCGAATTTGGTAAGGCTCTTTCTTCTTGAATTACGTTCCACAACTAACCGTTCTTAGTTATGATATTGTATAATTCATTTAGTCCAGAGGAACTGGTAGAAAACTTTAAAAATTGTCCTAATATCACACCACTTAGCATAGAACGATGTCTTAATTTACTTACAAACATTATGAAAAATATTTTTTTTTAGAACTTGCTTAAACTTGTCATATATAACCCCAGTTATACTACGTTGCTTTTTTCAAATTTAAGAAGATTTGAGGACTTTTGATGAACATTTTCAAGCTTTTTTGAGATGACTGTATTTTCATAAATTTTTTTAGGAGATTTGAGAGATTTTCATATATTTTTTGAATGAAATTGAGGAGATTTTAAAGGTAATGGCATGTATTTTATAAATGAAAACATGTGAAATAGAATGCTAAAATAAAATTAGGGAAATTGAAGGTTTAATTAAGTTGTTCACAAACTACTTTTATAGAAACTTTTTTAAAATTGAGGAGTTTTGAAGATGTGTGAAAACTCCCTTGACTACACATTTTATTAATTTTAACCACCCTAAAATACTGCTCCAATGAAGCTTAGCGACTTTTAATATTCTTCTTAAACTTAAAATTTTTCATTTTGGAATTGGTCATTGTAAAGTGTCTCTAAATGTGGTTCGAGGAAAAATCCTGATTTTTATTATTATTCCCTTTCTGTATTGTTCCAAATAGAAATATTATATAAAGGGTAAAAAGGTAGGGTTGCTACCTTTTTACCCTTTATATAATATTTCTAACAAAACTAAATCCACAAAGGAATTAATTTCATAGACTCAAAATGATCTGGACTAAAAAATATGTTTTGATATCATTTTTATCCCTGGAAATTACTTTCTGTCATGTTATCACACATTCCAGCTAAATTTGGTTTAAAGGGTGCTTTAAACCAAATTTCAACTTTCACATTATTTACGTTAAAAGGGATCGGACCGCAACAGAACGGAAATCTATTAATTCCAATTTCCACTTTTGCTTCGGAACAGATCGGATCAGAACAGAACAAAAATCTAACTTTCATCTAATCCAAAGCAAAAAAAATATGGGAAAAAGTGGGAATTCGCCATTACCCCTCCTCTCCCCTCAAAAAAAAATTAAACTCCTGCTCAAACAGTTTTAGAAAAACTTTATGCTGAAAAGGAGGTTAAGGAATCTATAATTGAAAGCAGCAAAATACTTACTTTGATGAAATGATAATCTTTTTTAGCGGGCTTTCGACACAAGTTCAATGCGTACAATGACAAACAATAAAATGCATTCTCTAATTTATCCAGATTTTTCTCCAGCACTCCTCTTTTATCATTCAAATACAGTCCATGTATGGCCTCCGAAAGGCAATGTGAAACTGAAAGCAATTTAATTTCAAATCCATACTTTCCAACAAAATCTTCTAAATTTTGGGAAATTTTTTCCCATTTAGAACTTCTCGTATCTTCATTTGATATAACTATATCCTCCAAAAAATTTGCTTGCACTTTTTTTGCATCTTCCATGTTATTCATAATAACACTAAAAAATATAAAAAATGACTTTTGCACAAAAGAGAGGAGTTAAACTCTAAACACAAATTGCACAAAACTATTCACGCTCATTAAATCTTCACAAAGGCATTTTTTCAAAGTCCATTTTTTGATCAATCATATATCTATTTTTTCTACTTTCTCAATTTCGTTCAAGTTTTTAGTTAATCTCCTTTTTAGTGTCTCCCTTTTGGAAACTCACAACGTTTCTTTAGTCATCTATCTCCCTTAAGTTATCCACCACAGAAAAAAGTCTTCTCACAGAAAAGACATCCACCTTCTGATGTTTGATAAGAATGATGAAACAGAAAAAGATAAAAAGTTAACGTTATGTATTAACATCCAAAAATAAATGCCGTTACAATTCTATTATTTATTAAGCCCCACCCCTCTGTTTAGTCCCTCATTGATTAAGTGAGTAAGAGCTGGCTTTTAGTAACAAGCCGTGCTAAGTCAACAACATTTATTTTCAAACTTTTGCAATGCTATCTACAAACAAACAAAAAAGGTTACAAACCTGCTATAAAAAAACAAAACAAAAAAATAAAATTCAGACATTACAAACAAATTCCAATACCTTTCAGATAAGAACTCGCATGACACTGATAATGTAGTTTACCTTATTCGTAAAAACGTTAGCATAGAAAATACACCAATACTAACTTTAATTTGCAGGTTTAGGCTCTAAGGTAAATACAATAATGCTTAGAAAATATGTTTGCATTGCAAATTAAACAATTATCCAAATTACGGATAAGTTTGACTACTTTAAGCATTGCAAAAAATTAGCTTACTGATGCTCTACTAGAATTTTTCCACTTTTCAAATAAAACACTCCTCATCAATTTCTGTGAGTATACTTTCAAGATGTTGACATCAACCTGTACATTTCCAAACAAGTATGCTGGTATTAATTTTTCCTTGTCGTCAGTAAATTTAAATGTGGAATTGGCCTCTATAGTGACACATACGGGATTTAATGTCAATCATTTTCATCTATTTTTATCCATTTTCAAGTTGTTCCTAGAAATATACTACGATAATTTCACTAATCTTTATATTGTAATGATGTTGGCCTAATGCATTAACTTAAGACATAACTTCTTTGGATACTTGCAAAAAAAATGAACACAACCCCTTTGCTAACAGACCTATAGTTAGCCTAACAAACTAGCTCATTGGTCTGTGGAAAAAATCTACTTTATTAGGAAAGTTTTTTTATAGAAATATAAGGTCGAAATTTTTGGTTATAACATTACTGCACACTCTACATATTTTACTTTGTCCTTGTATATAATTGCTCACTTACAATATATTGGCTGGTTTTTCGGGTTTTTCATAATCGTTTCATATTCTCCTCAATAGCAATAACCGTTTTTTAGCTGTTCAGCAGCTGCATTATTTACTCAGTGTTTCAAATACCTTAAGGGAATTAATTTTTATGAGAAGTTTTTTGAAAATAAAATTTTATTGTTAACAGAACTAATTTTCATAAATTTGACAAGTACTAATATTTCCCGAAGTAAGAATTTGAGGACATGTTGTTTCCCAAATATTCCAAATATACCATACAATTTCAATACCATTTTTCAAGGGCTTAACATCCCAAATTCAAGAAAATCCAAATTTTGTGGGAATTATTTTTTGCAAATTTCACAAATAGCAAATTTTCCAGTAAGAACTAATTTTGGCGAAATTGAAAAAGCTCACAAAATTCGCGCAAATTAATTCATGCCAAATTTAATTTCCCCTAAAACATTTAAATTCTTAATACTATTTCTTG
The DNA here is from genome assembly GCA_030067915.1 of Hydractinia echinata. Classification (NCBI taxonomy): domain Eukaryota; kingdom Metazoa; phylum Cnidaria; class Hydrozoa; order Anthoathecata; family Hydractiniidae; genus Hydractinia; species Hydractinia echinata. Next base: position 4,536,451 of record JASGCC010000001.1, read on the forward strand.
GAAATTTGGAGCTTAACGAATTTGAAAATTTAGGGAATGGATTGGGATCCCGGGTAAGAAAAGTAATCAATGCGAGGCAGGACAGATATTGCGTGATGCCAGTAATCATAAAATGATAATCACACCAGAAAGCTTACCTAAGGAAAAGAAGGTAATTACCGCACAGAGTTTCCACGATTTGGTTGCCATTGTAAATGGTAACCAAAACGTAGAATTTACAATGGCACATTCTTGTGGATCATACAGTGGTTTCGAAGGTATGACCCATATCTCTTCAGCATGACTTTTATTTCTCATTTCCTCTATATTCAGAGGTTTACTTTCACTTCTAATTTATTTATTTTTTTGTTTACATATTTAATTATTTATTGTCATGCATGAAGGATATTTCTCTTTTCTCTTAAATTAATGAAGGTACACTTTTACTTTACCAAACATTAATCGTATAGTTCATATTTTCACATAATAGACTAAAGGTGGCATGCACAAGTTGGTCCATGTATTGGCTCCGTTTGTGTTACAACATAATATACATAACAATATACATCAAAATTAATCCACATGAAATTTTTTCTATCTAGTCTTTAGCGAATCTAGTCATTAGCGAAATTTAATTCACATGAGATTTTTTAAATCTTGTTGAAAAGACTATTAACGTTAAAAATGAAAGATTTACAGTAAAATTTTAGTTTTCTTTGTTTATCTTCCTGTTAGTTATCCTTCCTTTATCTATGCAAAAATTTTAAGATAAGCTCATTTGCAAAAAAATACAATTGTAGGCTGTGTGTACAAACATCCAGGAATGTCAATTGATGATTTTAACTCTAACTATTTTCAACCAATAATTAACAAAACTATGAAAGAAGACAAAAGTGTTTTTATATCCGGTGATTTTAATATAAATTTACTCAACATCAGTAAAGACGACCAAAGTTCAGATTTCATTAATAATTTGTTTTCAAATCTCTGTATACCACATATTACACTACCAACAAGAATAACACCAAGATCTAAAATACTAATTGATAACATATTTTCGAACTGTCTTGAATTTTCCCATTGTGTCTCAGGAAACCTAACTTCATCCATATCTAATCATTTACCTCAATTTTTATTGGTTCCAAATTTGAACATAAAATCCAATTCTAAAAAACAAAATATTTATAAAAGAAACTATTCAAAATTCAACGAAGAAGCATTTCTACTTGACCTAACTAAAATTAATTGGGATAATGAAATTTCTCTGAGTAAAAATGATCCTAATTATTCATTTGATAAATTTAATCATGCAATAAACCAATTATTAGATAAGCATATACCTTTAAAGAAGATGTCAAAAAAACAATACAAGCAACAATCTAAACCATGGATTACAAAAGGAATATGTAAATCTATCACTATAAGAGATAAATTACTGAAAAAATTCATAAATTGCAGAAAGAATGATAATTATAAAAATATGTTACACAATAATTATAAACAATACAGAAATTTAATTGTTGATTTGATCAGAAAAAGTAAAAAACAACATTATCAAAAATATTTTATTGAAAACTCGAATAATATTAGAAAAACTTGGGACGGAATCAAAACCATTATTAGCATATCCAAAATGAAATCCACTGTTCCTACTAGCCTAAAAATTAACAATAAAATTAACAATAATCCTGTTGATATTGCTAACTGTTTTAATAACTATTTTTCCACAGTAGGAGTAAAACTTCAAAATAAAATTTCACCTTCTAATAAACCATTCTCCATAATTACCTTAATGACGCAAATCACATTCTTTTTTTATCAATCCTACTACTGAAAATGAAATAATACCACTGATATCTTCTTTAAATGAAAATAAAACAAACGGACCTTTTAGTATACCCAGCAATATTTTTAAACTTATTAAATTCAATGTATCAACACCCCTATGTGAGATAATAAATCTATCATTTTCGACTGGCATCTATCCAGATAACTTAAAAATAGCAAAATTATACCTATATATAAAAATAAAGGATCTAGTCTAGAATGCAACAATTACCGTCCAATATCACTCCTCTCTAATATTAATAAAATTTTTGAAAAACTCATGCACTCCAGATTATACAATTTTTTAGACTATCACAATTGTATTTATGATCTACAATTTGGTTTTCGACAAAATCATTCCACTAATAATGCACTCTTCAGTATTACAGAGAAAATAAGAGAAACTTTAGATTTCAACAACTTTGCATGTCGCACATTCATTGACCTGCAAAAGGCATTTGACACTGTTGATCATACAATCCTTTTAAAAAAACTTGAAAATTATGGAATTAGAGGACTATCTAACTCCTGGTTCAGATCATACCTTAGTAACAGAAAACAATATGTTTCAATAAATGGTTTTGATTCAAATGTCCAAAATATAACAATAGGAGTACCCCAAGGGTCTGTACTTGGACCTTTACTATTTCTAATTTATATTAATGATCTAAACAATGCAATTAAATACTCAACAGTCCACCATTTTGCAGATGATACTAACTTACTGACAATTAGTGATAATTTAAAATCAATAAGAAAGCAATTAAACCTTGATCTAAGATTCCTTTGCAACTGGCTCCGGGCCAACAAAATAACCCTAAATGCTAGTAAAACAGAAATCATCCTTTTTACCCATCCAAACAAATCTATTGACTATGATATCAAAATAAAAATCAACGGCCATAAAATTTTACCTTCTGAATCTATTAAATATTTAGGGATCACTCTGGACAAACATTTAAAATGGCATATACACATAGATAATCTTAAAGTAAAACTATCCAGATCCATTGGGATATTATCTAAAATAAGACACTATGTTTCCTATAATAAATATATATCATGCTATCTTCTCATCACATCTAACTTATGGATGTCAAATGTGGGGACATAACAAAAGCACCTACCTGAATAGAATTATCTCCCTTCAAAATAAAGCAATTAAAATTATGAACTTCAAACCTTCAAACAGCCCTACTTCTCTATTATTTAATAAATCCAAAATACTTACTTTTCATGACACAATTAAGCTGAAAGACTTTTTATTTGTGTATGATCATTATCATAAAAATTTGCCTAAACCTCTGCAAGGCATTTTCACTCTGGTTGCAAATACTCATACTCATAATACTAGAAAGGCATCAAACAATAACCTAATACTTCCAAATGTTAATACAACTCGGTATGGAATTTATAGTATAAAATATCAACCAATGCGTTGCTGGAATACAATCAATAACCAACACAGTGATAAAAAGCTGTCATCAATATCCAAAAACCAGTGCAAAAAAATAATTACAAATCAATTGTTAAGTAAATACTTATAAGGAATATATATAAACTTATAATTTATTTGCTACACTTAAATTTAAATTTAAGTTTAATTAGTTATTCATTTTTTGTATATATATAGCTATATTTTTTTATTTAATTTTGTTTAATTTTTGTTTATCTTATTTCAATTATTGATTTTTTGTTTGTTTTTCTTGTGTTTTTTTGTTTGTTTTGTCTTTGTTTTCTAATTTATTTCTACCACGTATATATATCTATCTATCTTATTTGTTGTTTTTTTGTTGACAGGGGGGCTAGTTTTTGATTAGATTTATCTATTTGACTAGCTCTCCTGTTAGGTTAGATTATTGCATTATTTATACTCTAGTCAATTTATTTTTTTTAAAAAGTTTATTTTTTGTAATCTAACTTAACAAATAAATGTATTTACTTACTTACTTACTTACCGACACGTGTCTGTATTTATTGATTCTTTCATAAGTGAGGCAATGCAGAGGCCTGAGATTTAATGTTGACAGCAAACAAGGGAGTCAATACTTAAAGCAGGTTGAAAACAATTATGGCCATCATATTGGTTCTCTGAATCAAAGATGCCTAATTATCCAACCTTATCCAAGGTACTGTACTAGGTTAGGGTCAGAATAGTGCATACCATTCTACAGGACAGCTGAAAGGCTTACTGAAGTCACCATAATTAACATGAGGTAAATATTTAGTTAGCTCTATTTAAAAATTGCACATCTAGACACCATAGAAACGACGTGTGAAATGACGCACACCTAGACTTTTATTTATTACCAACAATGGGTACCTAAAACATGAACTTACATTTTATGAACAAACCCAAACATTATACTGTACCTTAAAATCTGAAAAAGACTATGTGCAAAAACAAGGCCATATTGAAAGCAAGAACATATAAGAATAAAAATACAGTGTCAAGATTACACAGCAATTGTCTTCCTACAGTGATGCCACAGAAATTGTACAAAATATCTACAAGGGTTTCTTCATTTCCTTTTTGATCACCATTAGTAAGGGAAACTACAGAAAAAATAAAACAATGTGCTGCAAATCTTACCATTGTATTGTATATCCAGGATGATATAAGTTCGGCAGTAGGCAAAGAGAAAGACTTTAAACGGAGAAATTATTCTGAGGACTATATAATTGGTTCTGCTTTTGTGGACAAGCATTTTTAAAGCTTGCACTACAAATATGTTGCCTTAAAGGTTACCTTTCACTTCAGAAAAACTTTTGCTCATATCGTAGATAATGTTAAACTATTACATAATTTAATAATTATTTTGCATAATTTGTATATATCATCATCATCATCATCATTCTCGGCTTAACGTCCGTTTTCCATGCTAGCATGGGTTGGACGGGGTATATTAATGACCCTCTTCCAATCTGATCTAGACTGTGTTAGATCTAAACTTCAAAATTCAGCCTTATTTAATTTTTATTTATGGAGATTCTCACAATAGTGTTAATGAACAGCACTGTTATGGCATCAATATGAATATTGCTTCTTAATTGTACAGATAAATTGTACAAATAAAAAATTGTACAAATAAAAAAATTGTACAAATAAAAATTGTACAAAAAAATTGTACAAATAAAAAAATATATATATATATTATTATATATATATATAATTAAAAAAATTGAATTTATTTTTGCCATTTTTTAAAAATGTTATACCTTTGGCAGTAATGGCGACACGTATACCCAGTTATGAAGCAAACGTGATTGTTCAGCGGTTTTGCAGAATTAATTGAACCCACTGATTTTGTAAAGAATGTGTTCGTTAAAGCGAGCAGCTTTCTATTCTTTTCGAATATAAATGATTTATATTTCGAAAGTGAAATTTAACAATACTTTCCTACATTGACATCTGACATCAGATTGTGTGAAGCTGAACTTTAGAAATGATATATATACACATGTCTTTTTAATAATAACTGAACCTTAAAACATTCGTTATATAACTAAAACAACCTGAGACAAAATTTTGCCATAAGAAAAGAATATTCCAGGGTATGAATTCTCTTATAATTCTCTCCTTATTTTTTACTTGAGGTCATTTTTTTTATCTGTACAATTAAGAAGCAATATTCATATTGATGCCATAACAGCGCTGTTCATTAACACTATTGTGAGAATCTCCATAAATAAAAATTAAATAAGGCTGAATTTTGAAGTTATGCAACCTCGTTCCCGGCGCCCATTGTGTTTTTTTCATAACGTGACAGCAAGAGGAACATCTCTCTATCCAGATATAGAAAAAGAGAAGGCGCTACAAAACAGATTTTTATTGGCTCTCATAAAAAAGCAGGGTTATGGCAACAAATCGTTTTTTTCATATTATTATACGAACACTACGAAGTACTTTGTTTTGTTAAATGAACTTCATATGAAGTGCTTCGTTTAAAATAAAAAATATGACAAACTTTTTTAAAATATGTGATGAGAAAAGGTATATTTTAATAAAATGTTTTTGCTTTTTTTGGAGATACTAGTTTAGAAAGAAACTAATAATTATTGAGTTCTTCATCCACCATATATAAGAATTCGATATAGGAAAAGTTTAAATTTCTAAAATAGGTAGCGAGTTTGTCAAAATGGTCTGTTAAACCCAGTCGGCAAATATCACGTGATACTTTTTAACCAATTATAGGTTCACATTTTTAATTTGAGGGAAAACGTGCCGTTCACGCAGTAAGCTCTTCATAAATCAGGTGTAAATTTCTCATAAAATCTTTGTTTACTAACTTTGTTTACTAACCACGTGACATTCCAACCGAGAGAATAGTGTGTGTGGAAATTGCAATGATATTTTTTGGAATGCTGAAATACAAAAAGGCAGAGCCTTCTCTAATTCGAAGTGCAAAATGTCAAATTAGCAGTGTTCATTTAGTTAGACCTTTCGGGGGTCCATTATTAGACCTTTTAAATGGTTACATTTTTTCCGTAAAGACCTTGGATGTAAAAAATTGTTGTGTGACACAGGCAAAAAAGACATACATGATGAAAAGAGGTCTTCTTTAGCCAATTTCTTCACACAAAAACATTGTTCAGTGTAGCTAAATGTGTACCTTCTGATACATATATACAGTTAAAGTCAAAAGTGAGTCAGAAACCGTTCTTTCTTAAAAAAATATCCACCAACCAAATTTAGCTATAGCTAAAGCTCGTACCGCTTTCGTTTCGTTTCCAATCTTTCGTTTTGCTTCCTTTTAAATGAGCGAGAAAATGTTTATCTCCTCGATTAACACAGACGGCCTCGTTCTCAAAAATACTGTTTACAAAACTACCATAACAATCACAAACCACGCAAATCACACACGCACACTTTGAAAAGGATTTAAAATCATCGTACGTATTACTCTTTTACTATTATTTTCTGTTCTCACCAATAAAAACGCAAACTATAGAGGTGGGGTTTTTATTTAACAGTAAAATAAATAAAGTTATTTCATCATACACGCAAGTGAAAAATTAAAGTCATTAAAAGTTATGTTCCATTAAAAAACAGAGGTTCTTTAGCATTTGACATTTCAAAAACAGTCAGGGACAAATGTTTCGCCCGTGATTGTGGTACAGTACATGTACTACTGTGTTTTTACTTGCAAATGTTTACAAAAGTTAAAAAAGTTTGTGTTTTTTTTGCACATGCGCAAGCATTTCTGTGGGTAGAAAATATAAACAACAGATAGATAGATAGATGTGCATGGCTAGCCTCACAAATATCGGACCATGGCTTAGATGGGGAGTCCTAGAGTATTTAATGCTCATTTTGAGCTACGCAGACCCAATTAGGGTCTGCGCTCTTACCAGACAACTCCCTGCAACATCCGACGGCTCACACATTGTGCAATCTCCTCAATTTCCCTCACCACATGGCTTGGGTTAACCCATGGCTATGGTAACATTTGCTCGCCCGTGTTGAATCGCCGCCAAGGGGAATCAAACCCGGTCTCCCACACAAAGTACGAGAGTTAGTGGGAACCAAAAATTGTTTTGCTAAATGAAAGTATAAGACCAATCTACTTCTAAATGATAAGCCAATCTTCTGAGATTGAATAAATCCTATAAATTCAAATAATTCTTAAAAAATGCAATTAGAATGTTTTGTGTTCTCCCATAAAGCATAGCGTTTGTCGTCCATACTACGTGAATTTCTTAATGACGAGATTTCATTTTTCTGTGTTCACTGGCAACACTGGGTGGCTATGACATGATATCCTGAGCCCTAAGGCTGGGATCTACCATATTACCAATTTCACCGATACCAAAATTTGTGTACTCACAGACTAGACACCCTAAACATCGTTGGGGTAGCACGCTGATAAGAAAATTTTGTGCGTTGGAGGTATGACATTTAATCTATTGTTATCTCTGTAACCACCGTTCATTAAGTACATAACAAACCTATATTATTATGAAACTAGACAGGCTGGAGAATATTTAAAAAAAAACGTTTTCATTGCCATACGTGCTCTTCTCCACATATCCTCTTTGTTCATTCGCTTCACCAAGTTTTTCTGATGTTGCGTCTGTTTTTTGAGCAGTAGAAAAAGGTACATGGTGATAGTTGAAGCAAACCATTTGCTACGTCTGAGACAAGTCACCAAGTATTGCAACCATTTTAATCATAGAATTAGAAATAATCATAGAATTAGAAATAATTCCAGTGCATCTCGCATTGAAAGGAATTGAGACGTTTTGCGAATGCCTTTTTTGATTGACCTTGTGCAAATGTGTTAACCAGCATTTTGTTCCTTGTTAACCAGCATTTTGCAAAGTTGTTTTAAGGGGTTGGAAATGGAAATAACTTGTGCCTCACTACTCTGTCTGAGAGGTTCGAGAGTCCCATTCAGACAATATGAGAATATTGGGGACCAAGGTCTCAATAACGTTGTTAGTGGTGTCGATTGAAGTAACTTTTCCAATTTGTAGCAAATTTCTGTGTGATTTCGATATTTTCGGCCTCAATAGCGTCTCTTATGGCCTTATTCGTTCAATATATCAACTCAGTTTTCTTATTGTGGTATTCTTCAGCTATTTATGTGTGTGTCTGTTTTTTCATCATCATTCATCATTCTCGGCTTAACGTCCGTTTTCCATGCTAGCATGGGTTGGACGGGGTATATTAATGACCCTCTTCCAATCTGATCTAGACTGTGTTAGATATAAACTCAACTTCCTCTGTATCAAGTCTGTCCTTATAACCTCCTGCCAAGTCTTTCTCGGTTTGCCTCTGGGCTTTGCCCCAGGAACTATCAAGTCTCTACACTTTCTTACCCAATTATCCTCCTTCATTCTTTCCAAGTGCCCCAGCCAATTCAATCTTCTTATCTGGATAACATCTTTAATTCTACGGATACTTAGCCTGCTTCTTAGCTCATCTGAACTCTTTTTGTCTCTCAGACTGGCGTTACACATCCACCTAACCATTCTCATATCATTCCTTTCTAAACGGTCAAGATCTTCCTGCTTCACTGTCCATGTCTCACTACCGTACAACATAACACTTCTTACACAGGCCTCATACAACCTACCTTTTACCTCAATTGACAAGACTCTGCTAGTCAACAAAGGCAGTAACTCTCTGAACTTTTTCCAAGCAGAACCTATCCTGCAAGTAACACTTCTTCCAACACCCCCTTCACTGCCCAACATATCACCTAAGTAACAGAAGTTCTCAACTATCTCTAACGAGCCACTGTTGTACATCATTAAAGCTGGAAATACTTCATTCTCTATAATCTCACCTTTGCAACGCTTATACAAACTGAATGTCAGCTCTTAACCTTTTTAGCTATTATATTTAACACTCACTGTTTTTATTGAACTTGACATTTTATTTATTACTTGTATATATAGAACATTTAGAATAACTTAATTTATGTAACCCTTTTAATACACGTAATATAATTCATTACTCTCTTTAAGGGGTTGGTATAGTCAAAACCATGAAGTTGTGTGGTGAGCGGAGTTGCCAGATTGCGCTAGAGCCCTTTGTTTAGATAATTACGTAAAAAGGAGTCGCCAGATCGTCGCTAGGGCTCTCTGTTTAGATAATCATGTAAAAAGGACGGTATATGCTATAGCTAGAAATTAATTGCTTTTTTTGTATTATTCTTTTCAATAAGATTTTTAAAAAACCTTTTGTTCTTACATGTTAAATGCAAGCTATTATAACAATCATGAAATCTATATTTACATTTTTTAATAGCCCGTTCCCATAAACAGGCGAAGTTGCAATGCATTATGGTAGTTGTAGTAAAAACAAAATAAACATGGCTAGTGCAACAGGCATAAAAACAGAAAACAATGATTTTGCTATTCTTAGTCAACCTGAAAACAGTTTTTCTCAAAACTTTTTACAACATTCCAATACATCTGGACCTTCAGAAGATATCGATATTGATTTTGCCTTAAGAAGTCCGATAAACATACCGAAAAACGAGAAAAATCCAGGCTTAAAGAGTCCTGTTGGTGGCTTCACTTGTTGTGTCCCATTGTGCTACAACAACTCAAAGAAAAACAAAGACTTGTCGTTTTATGTAATTCCAAAAAATCCTGAGTTACGAAATATATGGCTAGGCAAGATTAGTCGAAAAAATTTTGTAGCAACTGATGGACACAGAGTATGTTCTGAACACTTTGAGGGTGGGAAAAAAACTTACATAAGTAACATCCCAACAGTTGTTCCAAAGACTGTAAAACCAAAAGTATATAAGCCTAGGACTTCTAAAAACAGTCTTGGTATTAAAAGAAAGCTACCTGAACCACAAGAAAATGAAAAAGTGCCAGAGCTTACTAATGAAGAACTATTAATGCAAGAGATACAGGAGCTTAAAAGCAAGGTGTCACATTTGGAGTCAACATGTTCGAAAAAAGAAAAAGAACTACAAAATCAAATAAATGAATTATCAGACACTTTGAATAAAACCAAGTTTACATTAGCACAAGCACAATAAAGCACATTTTAAATTTTACACAGGATTTGAATCATATGACCTATTTTGTGTCGTTGTTGAATATTTACAACCTGCTGCTAGATCTCTGAATTATTGGGGTTCTAGCACTATTATGAATAAAAAGGATTCAAATCAAATCAAAAAAAGGACGTTCGAGAACACTAACACCCGAGGAAGAGTTTTTTATGATTTTGGTACGCTTGCGGTGTGCTTTTCCTGTAGAAGACTTGGGAGTGCGATTCAATATGTCGTCAAGTAATGTTAGCCGTATTCTTATAACATGGATTGACTTTTTGCATTCAAAATTAAGAGCTCTGCCAATATGGGCCTCTAAACAAACCATAATATACACTATGCCAAAAAGTTTCAAGGACTTGTATCCTACAACACGATGCATAATTGACTGTACAGAAATATTTACTGAGATGCCAACATCTTATCAAAGCCAGTCTGCCACGTTTTCAAATTACAAGCATCACAATTTAGTTGTATATGATATATATATGTAATACAATATATATAAGAAATATTAGATGTCTTTACTCAGAAAAAATCTTAGAAGCCAGAAAATCAAAATAGAATGATGTCGATTTAGGTAACATTTTATCTTCCCATAATTTCCGGTCGACACAAAATCATCCATTTTCTGAAAAATTTTATTTATACATTCTCTCATCCTCAATGTTATTAGCGACACTAACTGCTGGTTCATTTACTTCAGTTACTGATGTCTTAAAAAAGTCACAAGGTTTGAAATCGTTCCCTTCAAGAGTCACTAATAATTGTAAGGCTTGTCCAAGATCATGTAAGTCCTTGCTAAGTTTTCTCATTTTTTCGGTATTAATTTCCTGTGCGAATAGAGGTGTAGCACAAAACTTGCGCTTCCCAGAAACAACAGGTCTCTTTCTTGAACAGTTTTTGTCTTTCTCAGCATCAGCTTTCTCGAAAATTAAATTTGAAAACAGTATTGCTTCATCATTAGCTTTCTCACCAGATACATGCCATTGATGTAAAATATCTGTGCAAGTCTTATCAGAAGGTACACTTTTCACTGCTAATTCTTTATAGTCAATTAATTGATACAAAGCTGCAACTACATGTTTGCAACACCCTCCTGCTCCCGCTTTGCATGTACATTTTGCATAAAAAATTTCTCTATTTCGCTATTCACAACTGCTTTCTATACTTTTTTAACGCGATTAAAAATACAGCTTCTTACTACGGGTTCTTAATATTTTAGAACAAAATTTTTATTATTATAAAATATTTTGTTACATTTTTAATGCTTTGATCAGTTAAAGGCCTTAGCACAAGTTTGTGAAACACTGTTTTTATAAATAATGCTTGTAAAAGATCCTACCATCTACCCTGTCACTAGAAGCAACCCATTACGCTGAATCTGATTAAAACATTTTAAACAGATTAAGATATATATTCAAAACTAAAGAAAAAAAGGATGAAGATTGCATAGAGCCTCCAAATTTTCAACTTACTACTTATAAGTTTGGTGAAGCATGGTTTTTTCTTCAAATTTCTATATTTCATAGAATGTGTGGTTGAAGGTGTAGAAGGCGTATGGGTGACTGGTTGGGGGTTGGTAAATGTGAAGAAGCTGATTTAACTACATAGATATTTGGTGATTCTCCTCTAAAATAGTAATTTTTTCTTTAGTTGAATTATAAATTAGTAGAAAGTTTCAAGAATCTCATCAAAATGGTAAGCATATTATATTTATTATATTATATTTATAACTTTCATTAATAAATAAGATTGTTTACATATATTGTTATGTTTTGATCTTTACCAATTTGTTATTATATTTTATAGCCTCCGAAAAAAGCTAAAAAGAAAAAATCAGCAAAAGCAAAAGCTCCAACTATCGTAGATGGAATCAGTACTGAGGAAATGAGTAAAGAGCAGGTGTGTTATATAATGTGTTATAAGATCTATTATATTCTTTGCTGATGTTTAGCGTAACACATGCCCTGTTTGTACTAAAATGTAGATTACTATGAGCTGGACTTAGTCATTTAAGATGGAGTTAATTTATTTATTGGAGTATTGGATATTACAATGAACCAAATTATATTCTTAACTGTTTTTTTTTTTCATTTAGCTTGAAGAGTATATTGTACGTCTCAGAGAAGAACTTGATCGAGAGCGGGAAGAGAGAAATTATTTTCAGCTTGAAAGAGATAAAGTCAACACATTTTGGGAAATTACCAAGCGACAATTAGATGAAAGAAAAGCTGATTTACGTAATAAAGAACGAGAAGCAGAAGAGGCTGAAGAGCGACATCAAGTGGAAATTAAAGTATATAAACAAAAAGTCAAACATCTCCTCTATGAGCATCAAAATAATATTACTGAACTAAAAGCAGAGAGTATGTTAGCTTCTTGTCCCTTAAAATATAAATTTGTGATATCTCTATGTTCATGGATGCTTTAGCTGTTATTGATAGTGGCATTTGCCAATGACTAGAACAAATTTCTGAATTAATTGAGGCCTAAAGGGGTTGAGTTAAAAAACTCAAAAAGTTGTGTAACAATTTTTCTTTATCAAGGTCTTTGTCAATCAATTCTTTCATTATCAAGGTTTTCAGATTTTATTTACAATGTCATATTTATTTAAAGCAAATTTTGACATTTCTGAAATTAAAGGTGAATTGTTTAACCCAATTAATTGTGCCAAGCTAACATTCATTTGCTCATTTCAGGTCAATTTCATTTTGTGACATTCCCATAACTTTGGGTCAGCATATTGATATGCAATGAGATTATTTATTACTTTACTAATACAAAAAATAGATAGTTTGAGAAAATCGAATGATTTGGTTGAGTTACAGCTCACCAAAGCATTGTATGGAGCTATTATGGCTGATTTCGGAAGTAAAATATGAAAGACACTCACCTAAAAATATATTTTCGTTACAATTCACATAGACCACATAATTCAAATTTGTTTCGTGTACTCACAAAAATTTAAAATTAGACATGAACTTGTCGATGATGGGAGAAGGATCTCCTGAAACGTCGCCTAGTACACCACTATCATGTTTAATAAATTATAAACCTTCAACAATAATACAAATACTGAACAGACAAACCAAAATAATATATCTTCAATAAATGACCTTGTATCCCAAAAGTATCAAAATTAAACATGTGCTCTTTCTACCGTGGTCACTAGGAAAAACAACTTAAAATAATAACTTTGAATTCTTTGTTTACTTACAAAGTGCGGTCAGGTATTAAAACAGATCCTGTTTGGTTTTGATGTTGCACTGTAAAATAGATGCCCTTGGTCATGGGTACAGACCTCGCAAGCTTGGCCTGTGCTTTTGACCTTGGACTTTGTATTTCACAGTGCAACCTCAAAACTGGTCAGTATCCATTTAGTCGTTTGTATAAGACCTCTGCTCACAAAATTAGTATAAAATTATTAAAAAGACTTGTTGAGCAACAACTCAACAACATCAGTTGGATATCAGTTGGGATATTTATAAACTGTTATGATAAAAAAAGTTGTTTGGAAAATTGATCACACCAGTCGATAACCCATGAAAAAATCCACTGGTTCTCCTGTCCTTACTGCATTGTGTGCGTCTATAATATAGATTACAGAACTATTTAAATTTTGTGGGTTCAACTGAGTTTCATCTGTTTTTCAGTTTAATATTTTACTCCAAACAATTCAAATTTTCCCTTTGTAAAGATAAAGAAAATTATTTTTATGATACTTTTATTAATACTTTGGTTATCAAAAATTTTTTTTAAACTTACCTAGTTCATCCCATTAATCAAGTCTGCATTTTACAAATCAAATGCCAGCTTGGTAACTTAAATGAACTATAGTTTAAAATTTTGTTTCTGTTGTCCTTTCAAACTACAAGTTTATTTATGTTGTTGTGTTGTCATAGATTTTCACTGTTGTTGTGTCATTATATCTTAGGTGCTGTTGCAATAAAACTTGCACAGGATGAACATAAAGGTAAAGAATCTGATCTTCGAAAAGATAAGCGAAGCCTTAAAGTAGAACTTAAAGAACAAGAACTTTCAAATGAAGACGTTATCAAGTCTTTACTGCGAGTAAGTGTATTCTCTATTAGCTTCCTGTTTAAATTACTTTGGGATTTTTTATTCTGTATTGCTTGCATGACATATTGTAACTCTTCTCAGGGTAAAGACGAAGAAATAACCACACTCAGAAACGACTTTGAAAGACAAGCAAAAGGTTTGATTTAATTTGTTGAAATGTACACATTAGTTTTATGTACCTTGTGATTTATTTAATTTATATTTTGTACTTTAAAAATCATTCACTACTTGCTTTACAAGTTTCACAAAAAATCTGATAAGCACTTTAGTGGACTGCTCTTTTTCACAGAACTTTAAAGCAACTAAGCCTCATAATTTTATACCACATTGCATAAGAGATTGCGTTAAAATTAACGAAAAAAACCAGACAAAAACACATGTTTTTTTGTGATAAAAACCTTCTTACTTATCACGAAAACATAGCATAATTTGCATTTTTGTGTCCAAATTTCGTTCCCCAAATAGAAAAAATTACATTAATTGTCTTGGTAACTTAGTAAAAACACACTTATTAATAGAGAATATTGTATTATGACACATTTTTTGCATACAACATCATTCGCATGGAACGCAATTTTGTAAATTTGGGGAATGGATTGAGATACCGACATCCCCATCAGTAAAACCGCAAGTGTGAATTGGATGAACCGTTGCTCCCTCTGCTGGACAAAATCCTTCACAACTCTTGTAGCCAAATAGTTGTACAAGGAAACCGTGGGGCTAGAGCAACAGTGCAGCCACATTTATCGGTGATTGCATGACCACCCATTGACGACTGGGTGATGTGAGCCAATCCAGAAGCTAGATCGTATGCCTGCAGTGCTTGACCAGTGCGTGAAAAGTAGCGTCAGTGGTTAACGGAGGCAATCGTATTCGGCAAGTGTCATCATGTTTGGCATCACATAAAAGAAAATAAACATAATTAGTTCAAGTAAAATTGGAGACGGTGCCACAGATGATAATGGGAGGGTGGGTGGGAGCTTAAAATCTGAGGAGCTGTAGTCTCCAACAACCTCAGTTCTTTATGGCCAAAATTAGACTGACTCATGTATTTATTGACTTGTTTCATTAAGCGAGGCAAATCAAGGCATGTTGACATGGGGCAACTGAGACAATACTCTAAGCAGATACAATCCAACATGGCTACCTGTTTACTGGATAAAAAGTGCCTAATTCTCAGACCTTATTTGAGGTACATTACTAGGCCAGAGCCAGAGTGGTACCTACCATTCTACAGGCCAGCTAGAAGGTTCACTGAAGTCACCACAATTAACATGAGCTAAATATTAATTTAGCTCATTTAACAGTCATGCTTGTATTTTGAAAGTATAAATGTTGCAAAGAATTTGAAATTTTTTGAAAAAAACTTCATTGTTAGTTAACCTTGATTGTAAAACACAACACAATATTCTTCATAGTTGTAGAAAAATAATAATTTTCAAGAATTTAGCTGATAACGTGAAATAGGTGAAAAAATAATACTTTAAGTCTTTTGGTTTTGATTGCACAAAATCACTTTCAGCGATTTTTTCTTTTTTCTAAAAAAAATCAACACATGCATATAATTACTTGACCTTTTGTTTTCGAGAAACATTTTTAAAAATGTACAGAGGCTAGCAAATTACATGAAAACACTTGTTGTCTTGAAGGGTTTTTTGATAGATAATAAAGAAAAAAGTTTCATACACTTAATAGGAATTAATACTTATATTATTCGTGAAACATTCCCTCACTTCATTCATTCAGAATACTTTTTTTACATCCTCCAATAATTACATCACACAAATTAGTAATTTACAAAACAGAAAATTCTCCTGAACATTGTCATGGCTGCGAACTTTGACCTTAAAAATATTGAGAACTAAGGCTCACAAATATAAAAAATTTTACACAGTTCATATTCACACTATAATAAACAATTGAAGGCGAACTTGTTATCATTTTCTCCTTTTAGAAGAGAAATTGGCATGGAGAAAATTTTTCCTAGGGAGAATTTGGTGAATTTGACGAGTTTTCATGCAACAAATTAAATTCATAAAAAAATCATAATAATTTCTCCTCCCAAGGTAGTTATTATTGCACCTTAAAACAATGTTAGCACTTAATTTTCTTAAGGCCAATTTTTCCTATACTGCAATCCTGGTCAAAAATATGGAAGCGTATGCAGTTTATTCGTCATTTTTTAAATATGGACAAAAGTGTCAAGCGTTAGCACACATTTAGGCCAGACATAGAGTGTTTGAAGCTTGCTAAATGCATATTCTAGCACGTCCACACAATGAAATAATCCACATCTGGGCCCACAATGGCCCCAAAATTTGGGGAAATAGTCATGCTGATTAGTATTTAACATTTTTAACATTTTAACAATTAACATTTCCAGAGTTTCAATTTAACCAAATAACCTAAGACCAGAAGTCCTAGGTCTGCTCTGATTGACAAGGAACTTTATAAAGTTCAAAATGTGTGACTCTGATATAAAATTATCCAATCCCATTGTTTGAGGTGGCGAACTTCAAAAATAGCTGTCTTTTCTTAATACATTTTGACTAGGATTGTATTTTCATTTTATTTTTGTGTTGGTACTGATCTGTGTGTTTTGCACTGACTTTTGTTACATTTCACCTGTATACAGATTTCTTTACCTTCAAGAGTGTATTTTTAAATAGAATGAAAATTCTGTACTTAAATGTAAGTAAAAGTCAAATTCTTAGCTTTATACTTTTGTTTTCTATGGTTTTTTTTATTTCTTACATATTTAGAGATTGAGGCGAAGTATGAGAAAAAGATGAGAACTTTACGTGACGAACTTGAGTTGCGAAGAAAAACAGAAATTCATGAAATAGAGGAGAGGAAGAATGGCCAGATTAACACATTAATGAAGAATCATGAGAAGGCGTTCAGTGATATAAAAAATTATTACAATGACATAACGTTGAATAATTTGGCACTTATTAATTCACTGAAGGTAATATTCTTTGAATACTTTTTTACTTAAAATTATTTTTTGGTACACTTTAGTAAATCTTCTTGCAAGCTTATGCAATACTTTTAACATTAGTCAATATTTTTCAGTAGTGCCTCACAAGCAGTTAGTATATGAATTATTAACTTTTTAAAAAAGAAAAAAGTTGAGAAAGTTTGTTACTAGTGTGTTGTGAAATATTTGTTAGTATATGTTTTTGAAGTATGTCATACTGTCATTAATCAAAATTACCATATTTAAATTTGAGATTCGAATGCCTTCGTGACGTTTCAGTAGGCATCACTGGCAAATATTAACTGGATTGCACAATAATTGAATGCCTTTTAACCAATCAGCCTACTTTTATTATTTTTGCTTATTTATATTGTACATTATCACTTTTATAATGTTTTGTACACTTTTAAGCGTTTAAGGGCACTTGTTGCTTCGCTTCTTAAAGGCCGATTTACATACAGCTGCATTTTGCGCCCAGTCGTAAAATGCGTCGCGACTTTTATCACATATACCGAACCATTTCCATTTAGCGATTTTTGCTCACGTGTTTTTTGCAAAACATGGCTGATGTAAACAGACGATATTTGTTGCTGCAAAATTTGAGAGTAGTCCTAGCAATATTTTTATGTCGTAGAAATAAACAACGTTGTAAAATACGTAAGAAAAACATGTGGATGAGACGACTTTCCATAGAAAGAAGAATCAAAGGACTATACAACGTTTTGCTTAAGGATTTAATGTTGTCAGATCACGAGTAGTCTTTTTAAGTTTGTTTACAACGTTGTTTCTTTGTGCCTCCACAGACTCATTAATGTTATTTTGTTTTTCATCTACTTCACTTGATTGATATATATATTCTGATTCTCTACATTAATTTGGCTTTGACAAAAATTTAACACAGAAACGAGATGTTGCTAGCCATCTTGAAATGATCTAATTAAATTTTTTTTCGTAATTCATGTAGATTTCTACGTTTTGATTGGCTGTTAAGCCGAAGCGCAAAATGTAGCTCGCAAAAAGTAGAGCCTGTTCAACTTTTTTTATATCGCCCCAGCGCATGCAAAAGCGCGAGGTCAGCAGCATTATTCTGATAATGCGCATGCGTAGATCAAAAGTCACGGTGCTTTTTACGACTGGGCGCAAAATGCAGTTGTATGGAAACCGGCCTTAAGTAATGATCAATAGAGGGTCCTTACTCTATTTGAGGGTTGTATAAATACGTTATAAAAATAATTTTTGTACGTATTATTACCCCAACTACTTAATGAATTGTTTTCAAATTGTTTTTTTTTTACATGTTGTGTCTAATGTCACACACAAAAAATTGATTATTATTAGGAACAAGTTGAAGAGATGCGTAAGAAAGAAGAAAGGCTTGAGAAACAAATGAATGAAGTTATGGCAGAGAATCGTAAATTAATTGAACCTCTTCAGAAAGCTAAAGAAGAAGTACAGGAGTTACACAAACAAGTAAGAAGCTAATGTTTTATTTTTGCTTACTACTAGATAGCCTGTATGTAATTTTTGATCATTAGGCTCAAGACTAATTAAATTGAATATTTGCTGTAATCGCAGACGATTATTTTTGAGACCATTGAAATCTCATACCAGGAAAACTCGTCACAGTCTGAAACGAAAAGCGTTTACATAAGAGTTTCATCCCAAGATGAAATCAGCATATTTTTGTCCCATTATGATTGATCTTATCCTAGAATGAAACATGTTTTTTGCAAACATCTTGTATGATAACACAAAGTAAATTTCACAAATTATGAAATTTCCCATAAAAAATGAATAATTGTCACCGTAAACAGACTACATTTGACGTCCATACAGCTATGTTAAATAGGTGGGTATCGTTAAATCACTTTCCAGTTTAAAAACTTGAAACCCATAAATAATTATCGCAGTGGTATAAATTTATGACGAAAAATACTTTTAATAATAATAAACCTCTAAAGGAATATGAATAAAAAACTTAAAAATCGACCTTTTTTTTTTGCTCTATCAGTCATCTTATCAAGTTATCAAGAAAAAAGAAAAACGTAATGTTTTTTAAAGTGTGATAAGTATGCCTTCAGTAAACTCATTTCAGAATGAAACAATAATTGTGTTTTGAGTTCATCCCATTCATAGTGTTTATGTCTATTTTTTTCTTAATCTTAACATGGGATGAGATTTCATCCCTGTCTTAATACCAGGATGAGATTCACCCCATCTGAAATGTGTAAATGTTGCAAGGACTTCACTGGTTGGAGATAGAGAAGAACATTTCCAGGATGAAACGCATCTGGGCTAAGATTTTACACGTAAACTGCCTCTAATAAATACAGGACTATTACAGTGAAAGCAACTTTTACACAAAATTTGACTCTTTGCAGTAAATTTGACATTGAATTTGATTCTTTGCTGTCACTTTAACAGTGAATTTTATTAAAATAAAATGCAACTTTTTGTATTAGAATCATATTTGTACCTATATTTACATATTTTACGTATTATAGCTATCAAACTATGAAAAAGACAAAGCTTCGTTGCAGGTACGTTATTTTCCTGTAAATAAAAAGTTTTTATGCGCTGGATTTGGAAGTTGAAATTTGTTTTTTTGTTTACATGAACAGAGTGCAAAAGCTCGACTGCGAGTACAAGAGGACGAACTAAAGAAATTACAGTGGGAACACGAAGTGTTGCGACAAAGATTTGAACAAACTCAGAAAGAACGAGATGAACTGTACAATAAATTTGTCCGAGCTATTCACGAAGTTCAGCAGAAAGGAAATTTCAAAAATCTACTTCTAGAAAAGAAGTTGACAGTTATTACAGAAACTCTTGAGAAAAAGGTAAAACGTCAAGCGATATACAAACGCTTTTTTATGAGTAGACCATTTTTTATTTCAGTGGCAGCGTTCCTTAAAATGCTGAGATGCTACTGAGGTGCTACTTAAATTTACATACTTAGTGTAAACAGTTCTTTGAAGTAGGATAGGAGAAGCCGTAGATGTGGTGAACTAGAAAGCAGATGTATTCTTGTGTAGCGACGAGGAAGTCGACTATGAAATAGATGTGGTTTTTGAGGGTTTTTTTATTTATGCAAATATTTTTTATGACAAGTCCACTCATATAGATGTTTTTTCAATTTTTTCAAAACTTTACAAAATTTTGCGGATTTTGTACATGAGCACACATTCTTGTAGGTAAAAAAGCAGGACCGTATGGGATAAAACGGCTAATGTTGGAATTCGTATAGATTTCTTAGAAGTACAAGATCAAAAAAGCGTCAAAAAAACTATTTCTCTTTTTTTTAAAAAAAAACGTTTTGTAAATTCTAAGCGAAAACTTCGTTTTTAAATGGATTTATTTAACTTCTATGGTCTGTTTATTTTCAACCTACAGGAATAAGTACGCATGTCCATTGTTCTCAACGTAAAATCAAAACATTACGTCGCACCAAAAGTCGTGTATAACATTAGCTGAGATGGTGTCGCGCATTCGACTTGTAATCATAAGGTTTCAGGTTCGAGCCCCACTCCGGCGCACTTTAAATGCAGTGTCAGCCCATTTGGTGCCATCTACTGACCGCTAATCGGGTTGTGTGGCAGGCAAGCAAGTTAGAGCAATGCTATCCGTATATATGGCCGTTAACATAGTTACAGTCGGAAGGGTGGAAGAGCCAACCGTTAGGATGGAATCCCCAAGGACGGTAAAACGTCCCGTTACTTAATAATTTCACATTTCTAGTATTAAAAAAAATTGAGTTTGTTGCTTATATTTAGTTATTTACATTTTTCAGGATTTTAGCCTGTTGTAACTTTTTATCAGCGTTGCTCATACAGGTTTGAGCTTAGTGTTGCTTTTAAAAAAAGTATTGGTGTTGCCTATATAGAAGTGTGGATATAAGCGATCATATGAGACGAAATTTCAGTGTCATGTTTTGGAATGTGTTTTTGAAAGAAATCTTTTGTTTAACATTATTGTTTTTTACAGGAGGCTCAATTGAATGAAGTTTTGTCTGCGTCCAATCTCGATCCTACAGCTTTGGTTGTTGTCACCAGAAAACTTGAGGTTTGTTCGTGAAATTTTTAATTCATTCAAGTTACAGATGATGTATTTAAGATTGGTCACCCGTCATTATTCCACTTTCTAGTTATATTTTTGTCATTCTGTTAATTTTTAACTCTGAATAATTTGGACTTAATATTTACAGAAAAACCCCAAATTATTTTTATCAAACCCTAAAATCTTATAACGAAATTTGTGAGCGGTACTGCTTTCGTTTATTCATTTTAACCGCTGGTTACTCCGTTCCATGTTACGTACTGCTCTATGTGTTACTCCGTTCTATGTGTAATTCTATGTTATGGCATATGGTGAAAAAAGTGGATACTACACCTGAAGGTCGGATTCAAAATTTCTTTCGAATTTGTAGAATTATGGCGTTTGCCTGTTACTAAAATTTTAATTTGTGCCACGCAAATAAATACTACGTATATAAAAAATGTGACTTGTAAATGTTACGTTACATGTGAATCATTGGTTGTTTATTTTGATTTGACATCTCGAGAATCATGTGATTTCGTCACTGTTATTTTATCTCGTTTGTTCAGACTTTAAATAGAAATAAAAAACATAAGTTATTTATAACTCCGTATTAACAACGTCATCTTATTTTATATACTGTGTTTTTTTTCATCAAATAAGCTAAGATTGAATTTGACATGAAGTTGGTATTTCTGAAATATTTCAGTTACCATTTAACTTGTATGTGAGGCTTTTTAGCATGAAAAAAAATTATAAAATTATAATTTTTCCGAAATCTATACAACTATCGTTAATTTTCTGACATAATATTCTGGAACAGTCTGCAGACATTTTAATTATCAGAATTCAAATGTCTTTCTTAAATTCCCTTTTACTTTGCCGAGCAAACAAGGTTATTTTTGTAAAGCGAAAGTGACGTGATCAAGTTGATTTAGTTTCCACCATGTACCTTGGATGTACATATTATTTTCGCTTAAACTTAAGCATGTCCAGGCCTGTCGGCTCCTAATTAAGCCTATAATTACCAGTAAATGAGCAAAATAATAAATTACTCGTGCACAATGAGTTAATTAAGTGAGTATTAATTGATGCGGGTACATAATATTGTCGCATGGAGACAAAACGCAAACCTGAGACAAAAGGGATTTTTTAATTTAATTCAAACCAGTTGATAATAATAACGACAATGTTCGTTTTAAAATTCCCCAATAACATCAAACGTTTATTTATAAGTTATTTTTTTTCAATTTCGTGCCAAATTTTTCGTGATGTTTATTTTTGAACAGGTGTTTTTAATATCAACATTTATTCAACCTAGTTAAACAATATTTACATTTTGAATTGATTTCTGACATGATCTTTACCACTTTGTGGCAGCGAGATTTTTAGCTGATACAAGGTGTAAGAAACTTGCGCATTCTTTCATAACTGACAAATTAATGAATACGTTGTCTGATTTTAGGATGTGTTGGATTCAAAGAACAGCGCTATAAAAGATTTACAATATGAACTTGCACGCGTGTGTAAGGTGGGTAGATGGAATGTATTAAGGGCGTTTGCACTCTGTTTCTTTTACCAGGACGTTTTTCATACACCTAACTCGAGCGTCAATTTTAGTGTGTTCCATAAAATCACTTTTCAGTATTGTGAAACAGTTATTCTCCGACAAAAAGAGGCCTTAGCTGCTTTTTATACCTTACTCGTACAAATTTTGTTGCTGAGAAAATTTTGCTCAAATTCGCGATTTCGAATTAAATCTCTTTCATCGCATTCATTATACTTTTCTTTCAAAGTTTAAGGTCTTATTATACATTTTATTATAAAAGCCAAAAATTTGCACAAATGACTACCTCGTCCCCAGGACTTGTTAGGCTTTTTTATTTGGACGGCCTGAACGAATGTACGAATGAGTAAATTTTTAATTTGTAGGCGCATAACGACTTGATACGAACATACGAAGCCAAACTTCGATCGTTTGGAGTCCCTACAGAAGAACTTGGCTTCCAACCCCTCCAGAGTAACGTTACTGGACAACAACTTGGGAAAGGAACAGCAGGTCTGGTCGCTCAACCGACGTGAAGACAAATTTTTTTAAATCGGATATAAATATCGTGTGTATTATATATTTTTATGTTAATTTATTTTTATTAATCTTATAATAATGTGTTATTCTTTTTTCGGCTCTGCGTGCAAAAACCGAATTCTTTTAACAAAAGCCATAATATCAACGATTCAAAAGGGCGGGAGCATTTTGTGAGATCACAAAAAATGGCGGCTGATAAATTGTGCTTTTTTATATAAAAGAAAACTCGGCAGAAAACCAACGTGGGAATAGCCACGATAAAAGGTTCATATCACGAAATTCTCTCAAGTCTTTAATCTTCTATGTTTCATACTGTCTTGAAAAATACCTTCTGAAACGACTTCATGATTTATCTCAACATTTGTTTTTTTTTGCGACCTCAATTATTCTATTCCC
This sequence comes from Hydractinia echinata, assembly GCA_030067915.1. Taxonomy (NCBI): domain Eukaryota; kingdom Metazoa; phylum Cnidaria; class Hydrozoa; order Anthoathecata; family Hydractiniidae; genus Hydractinia; species Hydractinia echinata. The sequence continues at coordinate 4,560,356 of JASGCC010000001.1, forward strand.
CAATCATCCTGCATTGTTACATACTTATACTTCTGCGGCGGGAATAATTTACGGAAAGCATTGTTATGTTTCAAAACTGTTCACATTTTTACATTTTTTAAGTTGTGCTTAACCTGCGTTGGGACTGACACCAATTGTTCAGTCGTTATGAATGATTTAATCTGCCGTAACAGCAGGGCAAATAAACAATTCTGCGAAGGTTTAAAAACGGAAAGAAAGCGCGTTTAAAATTGATTGAAAAAGCCAACCAGGGTGCGTATTCACTTGTTGCACAATTCAGTACAGTATTAAGTCATGTGAGGAAGTTATTCCCGATTAAGATATATTAAGCATGAGAAAAACAACATATGCATTGTTTGCTAATTGATATATTTTGATTAATAGTTTGATCCAGGTGTCTATGGCAGCAATTATGCATTCTTTTATGCTTCAAGGTGACCTCATGCCGTCATCGTATATTTTGATTGTTTTCTACAGTCATGTGAGGGTAATTAGAATCACAAGACTAGATTAACTAATTTATTCTCCCAGCAACGGTAATAAGCTTAATGAGTCAATAGCTTTACCCTTTCGTTACTTAACTATCAAACCTTGTTCCACGGCCTCTTCTCTTCGTGAAAGAATTAAAAGAGAGCTTTGGGGACGAGGTTGTCAAACTATACGCTTTACACCCAATAAAAAAGCTCCAAAATGGTTTTATATTTATATTTTTTTGTCCTGAATATGCCGGCAAGTAACGTTAACAATTTTTTTGTAAAAATAAATTCAATTCATTCGTTATCATCTGCCATTTAAAAAAGCAGTTTACCGCGTGTCGTAATGTATTCATTTTTTTTAAAAAAAACAACATGAAAGAAATGTGAAATACTCAACATCTGCACAAAACGATTGTAAGCTCTGGGAAAAGCCAGTTTTGGATTTCCACTAAGGTACAAAGTCTATGCTCTATTGTTTAACTTTAGTTTATTTACATGGCACATAAGTTTTCATTCGTCGAAATAAGCTCCGCGTTCTTTGATTGGCTCCATGAATCTCATTCGACCTCGTGATTGGTTAAAAGATTTTACTTTGCGCAATATATGGAAAAACTTTTTGCAAAACTGTACACATTTTTTCTGTTCGATAAAACATGCTTGAGGAAGGTTTACGATACGATAACTATGATAAAATAACTATGGCACGGACTATAAAAGTTACACCTGGTCAACAAAAGATATGGTGCATTGTTACTCAAAGAAATGACATTTCTTTTTCTTTTAAATTTAAAGAAGATGCAAAAGGCCAGGATGTTATGGACGAGGTTTGATTAAATTTTCAACTTGGGTACAAAGTCCAATTCAATGTACCTTCGTAGCTCCTAGGTAATGCTTTATATGTTTTTTTATTTAGGTGTGCGATCGATTAGGTATAGTAGAAAAGGATTATTTTGGTCTTCAATACACCAATTCTAGAGGAGAAATACATTGGTTAAATATGCGTAATCGTATAAGTCGACAAATGAGTAAGCCTGAGCCCTACTCAATGTTGTTTTGTGTCAAATTCTATGTACCACTTCATCATTTGTTACAAGAATCATCAAGGTAGGTTTATTGCATATTGTAACTTTTTTCAAATTTTGTGTTCCTACACCAACTGATAATGTTAAATTTGTTTAGGCATCAATTTTTCTTGAATGTGAAATATGATTTACTTTGTGGAAGGTATCACCCTCCTGAAGAGACATTAATTAGATTGCATGCTTTATTGGCTCAGGCTGAAGCTGGAAAATTTCGTGAAAATCATATTAGTTATAATCCTTCAAGGATGTCATGTTGGAGTCCCGAAACTAGATCAAAGATTATTCTTGAACATTGCAAATTAAATGACATGTCAACAGAGAACGCAGAGTATTACTGTCTAAAGGGAGTTGCTGATCTTGAAGATTATGGTATGGAGTATTATCATGTGAAATCAGAAGACAATACTAAATCCATGTTATTTGGCATTGGAATCGATTGCCTAAAAATTGAACGCAACAATGATGTAATTCAAAGGTATGCTTGAACACTTTTTTTTAAAAAAGCAGAGTTTTTGAAAGACAGAAAAAAATTTACAAGAGAAATCACATGATGTAACTGCTTGTATGTTTACATTCAATATTTAACTTGTTTTCAATAACTGTGAAAACAATAAAAAAGTTTTATTAATAGTCATTGTTAAAAATAAATGTTTGCCCTGGCCTGCTTATAAACACCAGCATATAGTTTGCAAAAATAATTTTACAGATTTGCCAATGGAGAAAATTGTGTAAAACTTATTAAATTTATTTTGCAGGCTTATAAAAAGAAAAAAAATCAAAATTTTATTTTAGAAGAACCTAGAAAATCTTTATATGTTAAGTATATATATATCAATGTTATTTTTTACAAGAAAGCAATTTATAAAGAACTACTGCTCAGAACTTTAGCAGCTGTCAACAGTCCCTATATTGTTATTGTAGCCCAATAGTCGAAGTAGCCCACAATGTGTATTGAAATATGCTAGGGTGCCAAAATAAGCTTTTATAAATTATATATGTTCCTCACTATGGACACTTTTGGCCAAAGAGAGTAAAAGTTTAGCCCAAAATGCCTTCACAGTACGTTCTTCAGTAAAATGTCCATAGTAGGAACAAGTTACACATCTCTTACATTAGAAAACTGTCTGTCTGTGAATGGCAAGTCAATATTTTCTACAATCTTCTTAAAACCACAGGGAATATAATTGCTTTGTTATAATGTCTGGGTAAGTCACGGACAATTAAACATTGTTATTATTGTTATCAATTTCATTTAACACTTTATTTGCAGTCTTTTTGATGTAATTAACAACAAACCGTTTTGTGATAAGCACAATTTTTAATTGGCTACTTAGGTTTAAATAACTATCCTTTTTTAAAGAAAAAACAAATGTTTCTGAGACTGAGATTATACTTTCAACAGCGAACTTGCAAAATACATTGATAGATTACCAGGAACTTTTTAAGGGTACATAGATCTACCTCCACTAACTTTTAGAGAATCTCCTTCAGTTAAGAAACTTCCAGGCTAAACATGAAAAGCGTGTGGAACCCCAAAAGTATGTTATAAGAAAAAGAATATTTGTTTTAGTATGGAAAATATGCAATCTTAGTAATTTTGTGCAACTTAATTGCAGGAATTGCATTTTTCTTTATCACAAAGTTTTGTTAATAGCATATAAAGTGTGGGGCAAACGCCCGCGTTTAACACTTTACTTTAAATACACCACTCGCAAGTGCTGTTATAACAATATAGTCACATTAACACATATGTTTTTGGGATTTTTGTAAGTATAGCCTTAGAATGTGCACTTATGTTTTTATAAAAGTAATTCTGCAAAGCGTTCTGTAAGTTTATTTAATTTCACCATTAACACTAAAACAAATTACTAGGCAATTTCTTAAATTACTAAAATTATGAATTATATTTTTTTTGGTTAGAATTTTTACGTTGTGATTTTATTGAAAAACTTAAAAGCATATAATTTATGATTGCTTATTTTATTTTTGCTAGGGTTCCTTACACGTGTCTTCACATGGCTACACACTCTGGTAAAACTGTTAAAGTTGATATTTACATTACGGACATAGGTGATATTGACAGTGTAATATATAGATTGAATAGCAAAGAAGCTGCTTGTGCATTATATCGATCAATCACAGAACATCATGCATTTTATCGATGTGATAGTGTTCGACCTGCTGTAAAGGAACAAGTTGCAAGAGATTTCTTCGACACTGTTTTGTCTTGGTTTCATGATGATAACAATTTAGATCAGAACTATATTTTTGATACTGAAAGGACTTGTAGAGAAGCTTATGACAATGCAAGAAGGATTTTATATAACTTTGGTGCCACTACTGCTGCTGCTATGACTTGTCAAAGTAATAGCCATAATTCTAAAATCTTTTCTAAAGAGGAATCTGTTCTTGAAGACGAAATAACAAACTTAACAGATACACTACATTTGTATAAGGAATCGTTTAACTGCCCAGTGTGTTGTGACACAATTGTTGACACTGTACTGCAATGTGGACATCTTGTTTGCTCTGTGTGCAGTGGATATTGTGAAACATGTCCACTATGCAGGGCACAGATAACTGCAAAAACTAAATGTTATTTACCAGTAAACCTTAATGGCGACACATTTGAGAAGCTTGATGACGACACATGTGGGAAGAGTGAACAAAAAGTAGAAGTTTTGGAAAATGCAATGTGAATGGATTTTCATTAAACAGCTTTTCGAAATCGTTTTTGTTTCCTATGTAGGAGTGCATTGAGAATTTTTGGTTTCATTTCGAAGTTCTTGAACATCTGCCGGGTCATTTGTTTAAGACAGAACTGATTTCCATAAAATATTCTCCTTTTAATAGAACTTCTATTATATAAATATATATACTTTTATAAAACTTTCATCATGGAAGATTGTATTATTTAATAAAAGAAAAAAAACATGGTTTAGTAAGCACATGTACTATGTACAGTATATAAAGTTTGCATTTTTGTTTGTAATTAGCTAGTATATCCTGCTCCATTTAATCTTTTTGACAGCTTTAATAGACTAATGTTATGCATTCAGTTAGGATATACTATGCTAGTTACACCAGTTTTGATTTTTTAATTCATAATTTGTTATTTGTGTGATTTAACACATGTATTTTTAGAAAGTAATGTTATAAATTTTTGTTATTATTTAAAATACCCTGGATGTGGAAAATTTCAAACCTAAAAATTAAAGTCATCAAAGAAAAATATAGTCAAAATAAAGACAAAGAAAGAGGCTTTTAAATGTTTTAGTTTTAACCTCGTTTGCATTTTTGTAAATAAAGTTGGGAACTCAAGTTTTTAAAAATAGTATTTGACTTATTTGTGTGTGGCAGTATTATTTTGTTTTCATGGAGTTTTGTGGCTTTTTTTCTGTTAGTAATAGCAGTAAAGTGTTATATAAAGCTAACCACATTGATCTTATCTTGTCATAATGACAAAAACTAGTCCAGAAAAACTTAGAGAATTATTTATGTGGTGGTAAAAATAGCATGATCAATAATTAAGCAACCTGCTGTTTTGCTGTGTCGATGAACTGTCAATGACTAAAATTAAATTGTGTTTGAGTTAACAATCACTTCACAGTTATCCTTCCTATAAAATTTTAAATATTTTGTTAGTAAGACTTGTCATGTAATTGTTCGTTGTCCGTATTTTTAGCTGTGTTATATATAGTTATTTTTTAAAAAATGAAAATTTTATTTTATTTTTTTCTGAACTCTAATTGGATTTGAAAAGTATAATTTAATAACTCATGCTTAATTCATGCTGATACGAAATGACATTTTCTGTCGTTACTCCTTTGTTTTTATATTTTTCAGAGTGTATTTGTTAAGCTTGCCATCTCTGTTTTCGTGAGACATTGCGTTTTTTTATTCGATGGGTTATAATATAATGGTAAATTTTAACAGCATCTGTATTCCGTAGAACTAAACACTAAAAAAAAGTTCCAATGACTTTCATTTTTTTCCTACTCCGCTGAGACTTGATACATGCTTCATTCTTTGAAGAGCAACGTTTTCTGTTTTCTGAAGAAACTATGGTGCAAAATATATACACAAACAATCATCTGCTTATTATCCCCTGGTACAGTTACTCTCTTTAATTCGAATCTCATGGAAAAAATTTAAAGTAAAGAATTAAGCTAAATTCATACTAAAACGCAGTTCTCGGATGATGTTTTTTGTTCACATTAAATTTCAAAATAACTGCATTCTCTCTTCATTACAGAGAGGATATTTCTGAAGAACTGTAAATCCTGTTTAAATTACTATGAAAATTTTAGTTTTTATTAAATTTGGACAAATTGTTGTTGATTTTTAAAGTAGGTTAAAATTACATTTGCAACTTAAAATTAACTAAGAATCTAAATTATGAAAATACATTTTCGCGAGCTAATAACTTGACCAAGGTAGCGAGTTGTTGCTTTAATATTCTACGATGCCTATTTAGAGAGGGGGAGGGCTGGAATTACATTGCCGGTCTCCCGGAAAGAAGGCCGAAAAAAATATCACGCCCGTTTATCAGAAATCTTTGCCTCGATTTTATCACGTACATGTGTTCCTCTTAGCAAGGAAAAAATAAATTGAAGCATCGATCCTGGTGACGGTGCGACGGGCGATCTTCAGGGGGACTTTACGTATTTGCGACCAGAAGTTGGAAGCAAAACTTTTGCTGGATTCGAAGTGACTCGATTGTTTGTGACCCTCCTTCCGCCCCCCACCTCTCGTGTCAGAAGAGCTTTAGCCCCTGTGATCTTCCGCATCATCCAACCGGGCAGGGTGAAAAGGCTAAACTCGATTATATTTTATTTTTCTACCCGTTCTTACGCACATCAACTTGGATGATCAAGGCAAGGCATATTACCCGTGAAATTCGAATTCCGAGAAGTTCTTTGGAATTATTTTTCGAACGTTTGAAGAAATTCTATCAAGACAGAGTCTTTTGCGCATTTAGTAGCGCGGCGACTGCAATTATTTTTCTTATTTCTATTTTCAACAACAATTTCTTACAAGGACATGACAGTAGGTAGCTATTATATTTTATTTATACCTTTTATCATTTTGCTGATGGATTTCTATGAATTGTAACCTTTTTAATCTTGTGGTTCTTCAACACATAACCTTGCATTATTTAGTGTGGCCAATTTTAAGAGATATATACCCTGTCAATTGTTTCTGAGGATGTTTCCTCCATGTATGGGACAAACCCGAAGATTTGATAACAAAACTCCCTCTATCTATTTTTGTCCCCCTATTGTGTGGGATTTTTGAGGGATCCTTTAAGTGGGGATTGAACCCACAACCTGTTGAGTATGAGGCGAACACTCTACAGGCTTTGATTTCAGACACCTGAAAGAATAAAAATTTACCAACTTCAATTTATTATTACCCCCAAATCAATTTGAAAATCAGTCTATATAATGGTTGTATTTATATATATATATACTTTCAATATTTTAAAAACCAGAAAGTGAAAAAATTTTAAACAAGTTTTTCCAAACCGTGCCACTTTAGATTAAAAGGTACAAGCTCTTTACCCAGATATGTTGGAATTAGTAAGTATCACTAAATGAAATCTATTTTGCACCCTCTCAGGGGATTTTTTTTGTCTTTACACAGTCATAAAGTTTAAAAGAAAAAATATTAGACAAAAAATGCAACATATTTAGAGAGTTGCATCTTCGGAATAATAAAAAAGCTCAATAGCTGAAGAAATGTCCTTTTCATCTATATACTTTATATATATATATGTATTCAATGAATGTTAAACTAAAAGAACAAGGGGAAATATATAATATATAACCTACATCCCTACATCCCTCCATGTTTGTGAGTCCACAAATAAAGTCCAAAAAACATTGTATGTTAGCCATACAGTTCATAACATGTCTTAGTGTTGCAAGTCCAAACAAAATTTTTAAAGTTAAAACCAACCACAAAATTACCAACCACACATTACCAACTACACAATACCAACAACCAATAACCAATCAACATTACCAACCAATCGAATTATGTCCATTTTCCTGTCTCTGGAACATATCTAGATAGGGGGCGAACTGCATGACAAGGGCGGTCTGATCTCGTTGGATCCTGTCTTGGCTCATCGATAGTGTGATCACTCCCTAGTGTGGTGGTAACAGGTTCATCTGAAGGTATTACATGGTTGTCAGCAGGTGTGACACTCGCAGGAACAGGAGGCACTGTCAATGGAGTGTTCAGTCTGCCGGGAAATAGGTAGTGGAGCCTGGTCTTCTATAACAGATGACGGTGGGTCAAACCTACGAAGGAAACGTCTATTTCGTAGGGAAACTCGGCCAGATCCAAGTACTTTAACGCATTACTGATCATGGTTTTTAACATCGACAATGGTTCCTGACTTATCCCATTTCGTAGGGTAACGCCCAGTCTTATTTTGAATGAATACCTGATCACCAACATGTAGGCAAGGAAGAGGCCGGGAAATGATCTGCTAGATGTTCAGCAGATCGTGAGAATCTGATGCGCATCGCCTCCTCTCTCTTTTTTTTTATGAAACACGCCAAATTGGTTGAACTGAGGGGTTGGAAAACTTTGGAAGTCTATTGACAAGGGAGAACGCATCCCGAAGTGGCCGGCCAAAGATGATCTCAGCTGGCGAGACATCTGAGTCTGAATCAGGTGTATTTCGGACTTGCAATATGGCTCGTAAGAAACGGACGTTGTCAAGTGATCCATTGGGTGAAATGTTCTCCATAAGTAGACGTTTGCATTTTTTTACTGCCATCTCAGCCCTTCCGTTCGACTGAGGAAAGTGTGCCGATGACATACGATGGTCGACACCCCACCGCTGTAAAAACAACTCTGTCTCACGAGATGCGAATTCAGGACCACCATCACTCAAAAGCTCCTACGGTACACCAAAAGTGGCAAAAAGGGATCGCAGTGCTGTTATCAATCCCTTTGCTCCGGCTGTATCGGTGCCATGGGGTGCTCTATACACTTCTACCCAACCATAAAGTCGGTCACTAGCAAGAAGGTAGTGAAAACCAGAATGAGAAAAATTAGCGAAGGTGGACTCAAATGGTGTAGAAGGAATGTAAGCTTGCTGTGGTGGAGTAGCTGGGTGTGACGGACCATTACGGTTGCAGGTCATGCACTTTTTTACGCTTTCAATCAATGTCCTTTGTAATACCTGGCCAGAAAGCGATGGTTCGAGCACGGGATTTCCATTGAAGTAACGCCTTGGTAAGCTGAATGCAGGATATCTAGGACTGTGAGACGTAGCTTGGGAGGAATGACAACACAATCACAAAATAGTACAACACCATCAAGGACAAGGAGGGAGTCACGATATTGCCAGTAGTCAGATTGTCGTAAATCTGGTGAAGGGGGGTTGTTCAGCAGGCCTCCTTCGATAGCACCTCTCAGTGACGATAAGGTGGGTCGTTAGAGGTTTCATCTGAGATCAGCTCCCACAAGAGGTTGAATACACTGCATGTTTCACTGCGAATGGAAGAGTTCATAGCATGCTCGATTCCATCTGCGACAGTTACAACATCTAACTCTGCGGAGGGGTAATGGGAGGTGACATCAGCAGCTGCGTTGGCTCTTCCGGGGAGGTGGTAGATGTCAAAGCTCCATAGTAGTGTACCTTGTTTGAGTCGGAATATGCGTGTATTGGATATCTCATCTAGAGTGCGATCCCCAAGAATTTCAACAAGGAGCTTGTGGTCGGTGACAACAATGAGGTTAGGGCAACCCTGGGTGAAATATTTTGTTTGCTCGAGGGCCCAGGTAACAGCAAGGCATTCACCCTCAATTGGTGCGTAACGTTGTTTCGTATTAGAAAGAAAACGGGAACCAGCTAATACTGTTCTCCAGCCATTGTCGCAGCAATCAGGTAAATTTGAAATGCAATTGCAATGTTTTTGCAGTAGGAAATAGCCGATACCTTGACGAGACCAGTCAGGTCGCAAGCATGTTCAGCTTTCGGGGTGGCATTCTCCTTCAGATGGATGTCGACTGGCAGCCCCCAAAATTAGCCCAAAAACCCATCGGCAATAAATTGGCATCAGCAATACATAGTCGTTTGCAGCGGCAATCCCTCGGCAATAATTTGCCAACGCGAGAGAGTGAAGCGTCGGCAATTGTTAGAAAAAGAAACTTTTAACGATATCTAAAAATAAACAGAACAAAATAAATTTTTTCCTTGACGATTTCGGCCACCGTATTAAATCGATTGTTTTTAACGTTCGCAATGTCTGTAGAAGGCAGTGCTTTAAAGTTGCGAGCATCAACCTAAAAAACTAATTAACAATTTATTTAACATTAGTAGGCTGTTTAGTCAGAAAGTCGGACGACACATTAAGCAAGTGGATCTGAACAGCCATCGCGAAATGAAACCGCGCCAGCAATTGCGACGGCAATTGCCGATTGCCGACACTAATTTTGAGGGCTGACTGGTGGACCGGCCATACATTGAAGAGGTGCACGAGGGCATGTATTGAAGGTAGACAAGACGAAGTAATCCAGCAGCCACTGCTTCATCTTGGAGCACTTTTCAGGGACACATGTGAATGGTAACTGGTCAGGCATATCAGGGACCGTGTTCTTGGCGGACAGGAGCACGTTGCAGGTGAATCACTAGGTGTTTGCACGTAGATAGCATTTGTGGGACGTTCATGTGAACCGTTCACGGGGTTGTTGTCCGGTGTCTTACTATCAGCAGCAGGGAAGTTAGACGGTAAGATGCCAAGGTCCATATCACCGTAGAGGCACAATGCTGGTCCCGTCCATCAGTGGATTAACATTTCATACGAGCAACAATCGCACCATCAACAGAGATTGGGGACTTATTAGCAGCAACTAGTGCTATGGAAACCGGAATGAGATCATCAGTCGTAAATCCAGTCAATAGAAATTCAGACAATGACCAGAGGTTCGCCTGAGCACCACAGTCCGTAAAAGAATCAATTTCCGTAGGCGAGACATCGGGACACTTCCTGCCAAACTGGTGGTAGTAGGAAGGCAGAACTGACATGGTGATCGTCTTTCTCGGCAGCTGCATAAAACGAGCCTTTCACCAGCGACTTTTCGAGAAAATATGGTGTCCAAGTGACAATGTCTGAATGCTAGAAACTTGTGCGAAAGCAGTATTGGCAGCATTTTGAACAGGTTGCGGTGGTCTGTGTTGGTGACGTGAACGGTTAGCACGGTAACAGTCAATGCATTGTTTGTGGGGCTTTGTGTTTAAACCGTTCTTCCCCTCTGTGTATTGAGAAAAAGGGTTTCCGCAATCAGGGCAGGGTATCGATCTGGACGGGAGTGTATCTAACTTTCCAGGGTGCTCTAGTGACTTGTCCTTGTGTCTATGGTATGAGATGACGCCACCACTGTGACTGTTGATGGTGGAAGGGCATTTCTTGCCATCTCCTTACTCTGAACTAACGCTGTAATGTTATTTATTGGAGTGTCTACTATGTCTGCCATACCAAGTATTTCTCTACGAATATAAGTGTCCTCGATACCAGCGATAAGCACATCGCGAATGATGGAGTCAGTGAAGTTGACTTCGTTATTGCACTGGCATCTTGTTCTGTAGTTGCATGTTTCGGCTTTACCATGAACACGTGCTGCAAATGTTCGGAATTGCTCATCGCACTCTTGCTTCATGATTATGAGTTCCACACGTGTGACTCCCTTCGCGACAGCAATTACAGCAAGGCTTTTCATGGCAGCAAGGACGTTCGTTGTAGGTTAGGACACAATTCCTGGATCAGTATGTAATAAACTGTCCCCCAATGCCTCGTTAGCACATTGAAAGAGTTGTGTGGAACAATTGTTAGCATCGAGACTGGATCCAATAACGAAGGCATCCCAATGGCGAATGAATAAGTTCCACTCCTCTAGGTTAAGACCTGCATCAACTCTTGGTCGCTCAAGCTTGGGCCCATGGGTTTAACGGTGCACGGGCCATGTGAATGGTACTGTGTGCATATAACAAGGTACATGCAATTGTCTCTGAGGACTTATGCGGAGTCTTGTAATTACAACCTAGTACAGGCACTCTATCTCAACCATATCTCAATGTTTATTAGTCCAGTAAGTTATAAGTTTAACATGAAGAAAATGTATTCAATGAATGTTAAACTAAAAGAACAAGGGGAAATATATAATATATAACTATAATCCTACAATAGCTTCAACTTCCTTTTAACTCAAATTGTATATATATCAAGCAAAAATTTGCACCTTACTGATTTAAAACAAACAAGAAGCGCTAAACGCTGCAACAATCGCGTATAAAGAAGATACTACAAAACCATGAAAAACATTCAAGAAACCTTAACAGTGGTGTACTAAATATCTATCAATCATCTTGGACATTCACTTTTAGAATATAGCACAGAAAATGTAGAGAAATACACTGTGTAGTTAATAAAAATTTCCAAATATCTATACCGATATGCCAAATCACATAGTGACAACCATCTGAAAAATAGTTTTATCCAATTAAACGGCGTGAATTATGACAGAGGATTATGATTGTGATTAGCTACACCTTATTCTGGAGAAATAATCCACCCCTGATCTGTCAAAAAGTAAGGACAGCCAAAGAAATAAAAAAAAATTAACCTCTATTCAAATTAATCACTAGATCTCGACCCTACTATGAACAACTTCAAGAAGATCACAAAGGCTCACAAAGGCTAGTCAATGGCATCAAGGCATTCATTTCAAACCGATTTTAATGCACTTGAAGTTTTTGTGTTTGCATCTTTTTTCCCACTTTTAGTTACTATATTTTTTCACCTTTCACATATGGACACACAAAACATTGTCAAGATTCCTTTTTCATTATATAACCTTTAGTTATTACATTGACTTATTTTTACTGATATATATATATATAATATATATATAGAATAAGATATTGATTATATACAGTAATTAGTGTGGTCATTTGGAAGCCAAAATTTTGTAAACATGGATGGTTCTAAAGCAAGAGTAAAACCTCCAGAAAAATTGAAAGGTGTTGATAAAAGAAGAAGAAGTATCACCCTGACAACAGAAATGTTAAAAGAAAGACAGGTGAGATTGTATGATTTTTTTATAGATCAAGAAAACATTTTTGCAGATCACTTAAAATATTGATTTATTTTTGTAAAACTATAACATAAAAACACATCATATTGGCAGATATTGACCATGTTTTATGCAAAACAATTAATAGGCTAAAACTCTCAGGCTTCATTCACAATGGCAAATATGGTTTGTATCTTGCATTTTAAAATGAAAGAGATGGAAGAGCATTTTCTATTATAGCGGTAGAAGTACTGTGTGCCTATCTGTAAATAACAGGCCTTCCTAAGTGGGACAATCTTTTTTCATCCTTGCATGTCTCATTAAATTCTTTTACTTCTTAAAAAATGAATTTATGAATATTTTATCTTCTATGATTGTAATCTCTAAGACTTTTTGTGACTGCATTAGCCAGTTGATTTTAAGCATGATTTTTGTAAATTTTAAATGTATTTTTATAGAATCAAATTCGTGCTAGTAAGGAAGCTATGAAAGCAAGATTAACTGACGAACACCAACACATTCTATCAATTGTGGCATTTAAGACTGATCTAACTATGGATACAGTTCTTGACTTTATTGTGGAAAATGAAGAGGTAAGTATTTTATGTAAAATACATTTAAAACGACAAAATTATTTAAGTAAAAATGAGCAACTAAATATGTGTGGGAAAAACCTTATTGCATCTATACCTTATTAAAACATCTATACCTTATTGCATCTATACCTTATTGCATCTATACCTTATTGCATCTATACCTTATTAAAACATCTATACCTTATTGCATATACCTTATTGCATCTATACCTTATTAAAACATCTATACCTTATTGCATCTATACCTTATTAAAACATCTAGCATACAAATTTTCAAATACTCAATTTTTAAGGACCACACTTTGTCTCTTAATATTGCCTATGTTACTGCCATTAACATACAAAGGCTTATATATATTTTCTTTTCAATTGAAAGTGTGTATCTGAAGTCTCTCATCTAATATTTTTTTCTATCTGAAGTACCGTTGTGTTTTAAGTGATGTTGACCAAAGGTTTGATTTCAATAGAATATTACTAATACTCCATATTAAAACAATATAAATGTTGTAAACTAGAGTTTTTGCTTTTAAAGTTTATATAATCTTGATCACAAAACCGAACAGGAGAGATTTGCATCATCATGGTTGCCGCATCTGCAAAAATTGACTGGAATCAGCATAGCATTTTGAAAAGACTGAAATAGTCCAGAATTGACTAAGCTATTGAGCAAGTGGAAAATAGTTAAACGTATTAACAACAACAATCACTCCAGACAGGAAAACACAAATATATTTTGTTATCTAAAAAAATAGGCTATAATAAGGATGGGCTATATATATTTTTTCGTTACAAAAAGTCATCCAATCTTTGTAAATAATTTCGTTTTGATGTTTTCTTTTCTTGATTCGAAACACTTTCAAAATGCTTTTATATATATATTTTTTTTCGAAATCAAATCTTTTTAATAAATTTTAATAAATTGTAATAAATTTTCCATAAAGGCTTATAATTTGTGGAACAAGAATTCCTGATTTAACTGTCATTGCAACAACCATGGAGTCATGTTGCCATACTTTAATAAGGACAACTGCTATACATTTTCTACATAGATTATATTTGTGCAATTATGGACCAAATAGTTTAAAATCCTTATCTCAAATCTCCTAAATAATAGTCATGGTATACACATAACCAAATAGCCATTTCCCTAAAAGCTACTTTTTTTTTCTTCATAGAGTATAGATTTGATGAACAATTTTTTCTTACCTGGTGGGCGAAGATCTTTGCTTTTTTATTATCAGCAGTGTCAGGAGGGAAGTAGTAAGTGTGGATTTATTGTTTTCAGTTTTTTATCTACAGAGTTCAAATTAAATATGAAAAATGATCTGTGAATTTTAAACCAATGATTTATACAATTATTTTCTTTGAAGATAGGTGGATGTCCAAAGAAGAAGAGCTTATTCATTTGTTATAATAAAATAGTTATAGCCTAAACATTTCTACGTTTTGTTATAAAAAAGTTAAAGCGCTTTCTTGCAAAACTTATTTTAATTCTAAGTACTGTATGATATTTTAGACACAGAGTTACGTACAAGAGCTATTCAACATACACAAGCTGAACATCCTTTGCGATTATTTATTACCGGACGGAACAACAAAACCTCTAACTGGCCTGCTTCTATATTTTATTCGTCCAAGCAATTTAAAAGAGTTGAAAGTGAGAAATATAGTTGAGGTATGTATTTCTGTCATGAGCTTTCTTTAGAATCATTTTGTGAAATGCTATTAAACATTTAATTGCGTAAGAATATAAACTTTGGATTGCACTGTTTTTAAATGTCTAGCATATGTTTTAGCATTAACTCCTATTGTAACGTGCCATTTTAGGAAGTTTGTTTTGGTACCATGGATTGTTCTGATGGTTGTGGTATTCTACATGCCTTGGCTAAGATCATGTCGAGTATTTATTCACCAGCTGTTCAAGCACTCAAAACATGGGGTGATCTTGATGAAACTCCCCAGGGACAAGTAGCAAAAAAAGAATTTTTAAAATCCTTGGGTTCATTTACTCATTTTATTGATGGTATGTCACATTTTAAATAATTTGTTGTTCAAACTAGTTGTTAGCTTGTTGCTTGTAGAAGAATGAATGGTCCTCAGAGTTGTACTGTTGCCTGTTGTACATATTTCCAGCATTGGTATTTCCTTCCTTGTTGGCACGAAGTTATGAAATTTACTTGGACAGGGTTATTATTATAATTATAGGTGTGTTTATTGCAGTTTTTTAATCCTAAAAAAGTGCAGAAAGATCACAGGAATTTAAGCTACCATTTTGAGCAGACGGACAAAACACGGCTATTATTATGAGACTAGTCGTTAGCCCCTGGAAAAATCCACATGTTTGCCTGTCCTTTAAATTTACCCGTCACAACAAAGTGGATAAAAATATATCGAATTTGATATTCATGTTTTCGTAGCACGTCTTTCTAACTCAGCTGGGGTGCGCGCAGAGACAGACAAATTACGGCTATTATTAGAGAGACTAGCCAGGGAACCCGGCATAACCCAGTGTTGAACATCACATTGAGCGTTTAATAAAGCACTTAATAAAGCCTAAAAACTATGCCACACATCTAGGTGGAGAACTATATTATAGTGTTTCGGGTGTTTTTAAAAAAATAACTTTCCTGCAACTTCAACTGAAAAAACCCTCACAGTTTACCTGTTGTTACCCCATCATAGCAAAAACAGTCAACATATTTTTTATTTTGCGAAATAAGTTTCCATGAAAGTTCAAAACTTAATTTTGACACCAGACAGATCAGTTTAGTATATTAGTAATACCCTTTTCCAACTTTATCCCAACTTTTGTTTTAAAAAATACACAGGAAACAGCCTGTTGTTACCCCGTCCATCTAAAACAATCACTCCACAATTTTATTGTGTTGAATAAGTTTTTATGAGAATAATAAAAACGTGTCTGTCTGTCTGTGACAGGCAAAGTGGATGTGTTCATATTCCCTTGATATAGCCGAAAAAGTGATGTCTAATTTGTTAATTTTTCTGACTTTGGTGAAGCCATTGCAGGTGAAGCCATTGCATTGCAGTTATAACAAATAACTTGGAAACGAGGTGGTGACATCAGAGTTTTTTCACCGCATGGGTGATTAGGGACCACCTGGGACCAATTTGGTTAAGTTTCCCCAACCTGGGTCCCTGAATCCATTTCGGAATGGTTGGGTTGATGACGTCATCAAAAAAACTGCAATTGTTTATCAAAGATACATGATCCTATACATTTTCTTGATCAGCGTTTCAAGATTAATACGATGAAAGCAACAGGTGCACAAATTTGTAAAAAAAAAAAAATTATGTTTTGGTGGGTCTTTAAATCCATTTAAATCCATATAATCTCCTTAGGCGATCGTCGAAAACATATGATCCTATACATTATTTTGATCAACGTCTACACATTATATGCAAGCAAAGAATAAACAATATTTTGCCAATTTGTATCTGCACTGCTGACTTTAGCAAAACATCTAAAACAACCTATTTTTCCATTGTCCTTCTGCCTACCGTAATGCTTTGAATAAACAGCGTTTATTAAATTTTTTGACATTTTTGGGGGGCGTTTAAAAGAGGGGGCGTTTATTAAATTTTTTACACTTTGTCTCTTTTGCAGTTTTTAAGGATACCTATAATATATATCTTCACAACAGAAAATAAAAGATATTCACATGTTTTAGAGAATGAACTTCAAAAGCGAAAAACTAAATTTCCAACCTTAAACCTAAGATTTAGGAAAAAAGTAAGTACGTAAGTATACTTTTACTATCGCGTCGAATAAACGCCCCTTATGAGGTAGGGGCGTCTATTCGAGGGAGGCGTCTATTAGAGGGGGCGTTTAATAGAAGGGGACGTTTATTCGAAGCATTACGGTATATGGATTTCTCCACTGGCTTTATCGACTAGTGTAAAATATTCCCAGGTGAATGATTAAAATTTGCTAAAAAGACATGTGACTTATCTCTCAGGGTTCGAAATTAGAAGGTTGCAATTCACAATTTACGAATAAAAAAGCAATATTTGCGAATCATTTTACTATGAAATTGTTAAAATTGCAAATCCCAGTTTCCATTTATTGTTTTATCATCAATCTGTTGCAACAAAATACCATTAACAAGGCAATCAATGACAAGTGGCTTACAATGATTCCAGCTGTAAAGAAGTTTTCCTTAAAACAGTCAGCAAAGTTTTACGAACTTATATTTCTAATTCGAACCCTATCTCCCTCTTTGAATGTGACATTACTAAAATCATTAAGAAGTTTAACCACAAAAATAAGGATGTTTGTTGAAAGCAGAAAACCTTTTTTTTTTCAAATATAAAGCGAACATGAGTTATAAAAATGTGTAAAAACCTCTGGTTGTTAACCACAGTTTTCATGATAATGCAAGTTAGTATAATGTCCTAAAACAAGTCCAGCAACAAGCAAATAAGCAATTTAATTTCTTAATCTTATGTATGGTTTAAATGTTCAAAAATTGTGATAATCCAACCTTCTGTCAAGAATATTTTGTGCATTCTTAAAAAACACAAAATAGGCCTGTGGGTCAAATAAAATTACTATAAAGATAAAGCTAATCTTTCAAATTAACTTTTGACATAATATAAAATCTGTTACCTTGTTTTAGCCACCCATATGGCTCTTAGTGATTCGATTGAATTGAAAGCCTGTGAAGCTATCAATGTATATGAATACAATACTACTGCTCAATTTCTTTCTGTGGCTAACAATCCAGAACTTCTGCAGCAATTAGAGGAGCTTATTCAAGTTTGGTGCAAACAAATTGAACAGGTATGTTTATCACTATGTACTTTGAATATTTATTTGTAACAGTTTCGAAAAAGTTTATGCCAATATTTTCAGGCCTCACAACCTCGCACACAAGAAACTGTTTGGATTAGGTCTATATTTATTTGCTTATTTATACATCTCTATACAATGACCATTATAAAGCTGATTTCTTTTTGGAAAATTTTTTATTACCTTTGACAAAGATTTTGTATTATCATATTTTAAAAGAAAAGGAGCTAATGAAACATAAAATTTGGTAATAGAGCTGAAGGTCTTTGTAGATTTAGTGGATAGGAAGAACTTGATATGCAATATGCCTTTTTTTTGCTGTCACTCGACCAACCTTAACAAAATATTGCAGACCCTAAAAGTTATATACTTTGAAAAGATAGTAAAATTGGGGGGAAAATTTTGGTCATTAAACTTACCAATGCCTGACCCTTCAACTAAAGAGTTTTCACAATTTTTAATGTACATCGGGTCATTTTGTAAGATGTTTTATAGATGTGAGTGCATTGCACATCTCGATAATTATGTGCGATTTTGAAAAATTAGTTTTCCAGAGGTAAAAGTAATACAATGAAATTCATCCTTGTACAACACACATGGAGCTGCCATTCAGGTATGGGAGAACGAGCTTGATGCAAGTTGTAGCACACATCCAAAAAAGTTAACCTTATAACAAATTGCTTTGTAACTGCTTGCAGAAGAAGGGAATATTAAAATGTAATTTAAATTATGATAGTTGAATGGTAATAATTTCCTAACAAGCTGTTGTTTACAATGCTAACAATAAAAAACATTGATTTGTGGCTGCGATAAGTCTTCCACATAATGGTTAATAATTACTCAGCCTTGTTTCGATTATAATTATTGTATTTTTTTTAAAAAAAATGCAAATTACAAATGGTCTAAGATTAGTTTGAAATTCTAATGTTTAGTCTCAAAAATTATATCTGGAATTTTAAAATTAATCAATCCAATATTTTAAGAAAAATTATATCGTATCGTTAAAAATTATCAGGTACTTGCAGAGAGTGAGCAGATGAGAAAAGAAGCAGATGACACTGGACCAATCGCAGAACTTGAACACTGGCGACAAAGGAGAGCAAAATTTAATTCCTTGTTAGATCAAATGAAGAGTAAACAATGTAAAACTGTCATTGGTATCCTTCTGCATGCAAAGTCTAAAGTTTTGAAGGTCAGTTATAAGCTATAGATCTTATGAGAAAGTATGATGTATGTAAACAAGTATGATAGCATCTATGGTGGTTAAAGCAGGTACAATAAATCTTGTTTATAAAAGTTGAAGTGGTATTTATAATGTAAGTATTGCGGCCTAAATAAGTGGAGACATTTTTTGTCAAACTTCAGGTTGACCTTAAATTTATATTTGTTGTAATTTCATTTATTTTATTTCTGTCAAATTTAAGGAATTGTTTTATAGCATTATAAAATGACATCAAGAACATTTATTTGTACCTGTTGACATACCTGTGAAAAGAATTTTAATTTAATTATTTTACTTGAACATTACTAGAACCTTTAAAGTTATTTTTTCAAAAATTAGTTTGTTTATGACCTGTTTATTTTCACATTATCTAAAGATTGATGTAATAATCTTTTAACTTCCGCACTATTTTTGTTAGCAAATTGATATTTACAACTGCATTTCGATAAATAAAGTATAGCAACATTCTTTCTAATTCAAACTTTTCATGTCAGCAAAAAATAGCCAATGTGGGATGTTATTTCCCTGTCTACTTTGTCAACATGTTGGCATTCGACAATTGCCATGTGCCAACGTAAATTAGCAAGGTTGAGCATCATCCTACTTTACTTTTGTTTAATAGATGTTACAACAATATGCCCTTTTATATATTCATTTTAGACATGGAAAGAACTGGATAATAGAATTACTGATGCTGCAAATGAAGCCAAAGATAATGTTAAATATCTTGATACATTGGAAAAATCATGCCACCCTCTATATCAGAGTGATCCAGTATGTTCTTGTGATTATCTATTTTTGATGATCTGGAATTTTCAGCTAAATTACTAAAAGTACAAAAAATTCTTTCTTCAATGACATTTAACTTACAATCTGTGTACACTTCTCAGTTCATGTCAGAAAATCAGCATTGTACAACTAACATAATTAAGTTGTTTGATTGGTTGGTACCTATATACAATATTTGTGAAACTTTTGGCACATAAAGTTCAAGAAATGCGCACTTTGAACTTATTAAATATCCAACATGTCCTTAAATAAAGCATAGTCAATATAGACAGTTCTTTGTGACATGTTATGATGCGTGCAATACAAGTCAGGATTTTTTTCAATGTTTAAAAACATAGAAGCATGTGTTCAAAAAGAAATCCAGAAATGTATTATTTCTTGAATTTAACTTTTACTTTTTAAAAGACAAAATTTTAAAACATTAGAATAAACAATAACATGTTAGACTAACAACTTTATCATTCCTTTTCAAATGTCTCGGTGTGCATGGAAAACTTGTTAAACTCTGTTTCTGTAAACAGATTTTTTATCCCATAACCATTTAACCATGTGCTAAGACACATTTTGAGACATATTTTAAGAGGGAAAAGATTGTGACCTTTTTTTTAAGAATTGCACTGCTATTGATTTTAAGGTCAAAATGATCACAGCTATTCCGAAGTTGATTGGTGCTATCCAAATGATTCATTCAACGTCACAGTATTACAACACTTCGCAAAGAATGACTTCACTTTTTATTAAGGTACAAGAGTTTTTTGGTATGATATGGTAACTTAAGGTAAAGGGGAGATGTTTTTGTTGTTGCCGAATCATATCTTTAATTCTTGCTTTAACTTAGTAATAATATAAAGTAAGTAAAACTTTTGTTTTCGTCTTAAAGATAAAATTATTCGTTTTATTTTAGGTTACAAATCAAATGGTTACAGCATGTAAACAGTATGTTACAGATGGCCAACTGAACAGAATTTGGGACCAGCCACGTAAACCATTGATTGAAAAACTAAATTCTTGCATTACTTTGAATCGAGAATACCAAAACTGTTTCCAAAAAACCAAACAAAAGATTGAAGAGGATCCTTTGGAGAAACCTTTTGAGTTCTCCGAGATGTATATTTTTGGAAAATTTGATACATTTTGCAGGAGACTGCAAAAAGTATGGTTCTTTCTGTTTTTTATTCGTAGTAATGGTGGGAGAAATGTAAGAAATGTTTTTTAATTAAATTTTGTTTGTTTGTTTGTTTGCCCCACCCCTATGATTAAACACCTCCGTTTCAATGATTTCTCCCTCTAACAAACACCCTTTCATTTAGACGGGCATTTATATCGAAACGTGCAAATATTGAATTTTACACAACTTTGTGAAAAAATCTGTGTTCCATTAACAAGCACAAAAAAATTACAAAATTGTATTAACCCCCTCTTTTAAACGCCCTTTTCAAAAAAATTAATAAATGTCCCAGGCTTATTAAATCATAATGTTATATGGATTTCATGCATGAATATAATGCATAGATTATATTATAATTTTTTTCTTCTTCTCATAGATCAAGGAGTTAATGACTAATCTTGAGATTTACAACATTTTACATGTGTCAAAAATTGAGGGTATAGATGTTTTAGCTGCAAGATTTGATAACATATATAAAAACATGCAGAAGAAGAATTATGATGCGCTGGATCATAGAAAAACTGACTTTGATTACGACTTTAAAGAATTTAAAGAAAGAATTGAAGAGCTGGAGGTATTGTAAATTGTGCATCTGGAGTTTATATATACGATTCAATTTGACAAGTGTAAAAATGATTTAATTTTTTTTTATTTAGTGTCAACTCCAAAATTTTATGGATGATTGTTTTGAAAAACTAACGTCAACAATCCAATCATTGCAGTTGCTTGAAAGGTATGATGTGAATAAATTAGGTTTATTACTTTTTTCTGATGTTTTAATAATAATAATAATCCATTAAAGTTTCGCTTGTTATTTTTAATGTAACGTGATTAATTAATTAGGTGTCTTAATTCAATGTCCAAGCTTATATTTTCATTTTGGCAAAATTGCAAACAGGTTAGATTAGGTTTTACGGATTCGTTTGCTTTTAGATTTGAAAATTTGAATATTCCTAGTATGAAAGATGCTATTGATTATAAGTATGACCAGTTATTTCAGCAGTTTGGTGTGGAAGTTATCAAAGTCGGAAAGGTAGTAAAATGTTTTATTAGTTTATAAGACAGCTTTAGACAGTATAAACACATGCCATGATGAATGTGTTTCATATTACCAGGGTTTGAGTTAGTTAGTAATTAGCAAATTACTAAAACAACCCGTTGAGAATCTTTTCACAAAAACAATTACCTTTGCTTAAATACAATATTTTTTATTGTTTTTGCACTATATTTATATTAAAGTCAAGTAGCTACAGCCATTGTTCTTCTATATTATTTTAGTCATAATTTAAACCTTAATGGCTATGCTAAAATAAAAATGTGCCTGGACGTTGTACAACTATTTGCAATAAATAGATTATAGCAAATGCACACACAATGAAAACACCAATATCGTTTTAAGTTATCATTTACTTAAATCATGCCAGTATAAAACCTCATACTTGTTTGTTAGAGAGGTATAGATTAGATCCATGCCTGTATGTTCTTTTATTTTGCTGATAACCATTTAAACACATAGTCAACATGGACTTGTACAGTTTTTTTCCTGTCACAAGATATCCATTGCATTTAAATTAAAAACATTACTGCAATGGATAAATTTAACAGAAAAATACAGAAAATACAGAAATATTCTATATAATACTTGTGGCTTCAAACCTTAAAATTTGCAACGGTGTCTAACTATATTTTGCGAATAGTTGTAGTGTATGGAAAATAGATGTTGTAGCATGGATAAAAAGAAAGTGCTGATTGATTTAAGGGTATAAGACTTTCCTTTTTGAAACTTTTCGTCATTGTCACTAAGTAATGTCCATGAAAGTGTAAAACAAAGCTCCTTACTCGCTGTGCTTTAGACCACTTTCCATTAAGTTGTTCTTGGCCTCAATAAAAAGGTGTTTGGTGTTCGGGCATGTGCATTAGATTGACCTAGATGCTTGTATTTTGACCAGTAATTCAGAAAATACTGCCACCATTAATGTAATAGAAATTGAGCATATTGCACACCAACATTTAAAGCCTCAGATCTGCAGCCGTAAAAACTTCACTGGAAAACGGCTTTTAGTGACGTTTCTGCCTTCTGATTTTAAATACTGTATTGTTTATTAAAACAGTTGTATGAAAGATTACGAGAAGACCCCCCTGTGCAGCGTGATTTACCACCAATTGCCGGAAAGATTGCTTGGGCACGTCAACTAACAAGAAGGATTCGTGATCCAATGAATTATTTTGAAAAGCACATATCCTCCATGACTAAAAGGGAGTCTCTTCGAATTATTCACAATTTTAATAAGGTTGCACAAATCCTTTTACAATTTGAGATGGTATACATGGATGCATGGTCTTGCGAAGTTACAACCATCAAAACAGGTAAAATAATTCCTGTTGACTTTAGATTGTCATGTAAACTAGGCTTTCACTTCGTGTAACTTGCATTTATGTCTATACCTTTCATAAAAATTTACATGCCTAATTTTCACCCAGAGCCACTATGAATAATTGGTTGCGTGAAAGAGTACTTATTTTTCATGCATTTAGCAGTGGTAAAATTGGATGTGTGTAAAATATTTTTGTTTCAAAAGCTGTGTGAAAATTTGATTGTGTAAACTAGAGAAAACAAATAATGAAATTTGAAGTTCTGTGAATCAAAAATAATCATAAAATTTAAGATTGTCCATAATCACAACATTATCATCTTTGGTGGTAAATCCAAGATTGATAAAGTTTTTAAGTACCAATGATTCGTGCAAAAACAAAATAAAAACATTTACAGATCTGTTTGAATTTATTTACTGTAAGGAGTGTGCAAAAATTAAATGTGCGCTACTCTGCTGCACAAAATTTCAAAATAAAACAAAAACAGATGCACAAATTTTAAACTTTGCGAAGTTTTCATGAAGATACTTAAAATCTTCAACTCTTCATTAACATTACTTTACTTGTTAGGATTGCAAGTATCATTAATCATAAGAAACAAGGAGACCAATACTTTGCTAGTTAATTTTGACCCATCAATCACACAATTAATACGTGAAACCGACTGTATGATAAAAATGGACATCGACGTACCTGAAGCTGCCAAGCAAGTTTACCAAAGACAAGATCTATTGAAGGAATATCAAGATAATTTAAAGGTATGAGAATTTTGTTGTTGTTCTTATACAAAGATATCAGAACAGTGTGTTTCTTAGATGTCTTTACACACAAGGTCTAAACAATCCCTATAATCTTACGGAAATAATTCGTACTAGATGTATACCCATGGATGAATCTACTGATTTCTCATTAATTAAATCGATGTAAATTACACCAAAATATATATAGTAATATGCAGGAAAAACAAGCAACAAAACAGTTTTAATTTTGAACAGTCACAATCTGCATTATTCCATATTTTAACCTCTGAAATAAAAGGCTTAAAAATAGAAGCATCAAAAGGAACAACTGCAGTGTGGCATGTAAAAGCTAAATCTGATGGAATTTCTTGCTTTAATATCATAAGAGTAAATCAAATAAAAAGTTCACCAAAAACAATTGCATCCAACCCACAAAATTTAAATCAATGAAAATATTATTCCAACATATTTTATTACGTTGAATCCAAAAAAAATATCTCACAAAAAAATATTTCACAAAATTTTCACAAAAGGGTTAGCATTATTTGAAATTAAATTCAATATACCAAAATCGGTAATTTAGTCTATTGCATTTTACACACACACACAAAAACAAATTCTTATTAATACATACTGCCCTCCAAAATTAATATGAAATGTAAAAAAAGAACAGTTTCCAAGGAATAATTCCTAATTCAACAGAAACGTTCTTTTGGCATATTGCACATTGTCCTTATAAGATCTTAAAGAAAATGTCAAATCCTCATTTAGTCCTCCCAAAAAGTTTACACAAAATATAAAAAACAGCAGCTTGCAAGGTGTAAAACCTTGTTGTACAAAAATTAATTTTCAGGATATTGCACATGGTCCTTCCTCTCAAAAGTCAAACACAAAATGTAAACGAAAACAACAACAAATAAAAGTTGAGCCATGTCATTAGAAATAAAGCAACAAAAATCAGTTTCTTTTGTGTATTTCCTACTGCTAAAAATGTCAAAATCAATCTGTTATAAATTTTAATTACTTTGGTATGATCCATGACTATCTCTACCTAATATTTTAATCCAAAATTTCAAAAAGAGGGGTTTGCAAGGAGCAAGCACAAATCAACAAAAATCAGTTTTTTCAGCATTTTGCATTCTGCATATTGTCTTTTCCCTAAAGTCTTAACTAAAATGTCCAAAGACAACAGTCTGGAAAATATCAAAATTAAATCTAGAAAAATTAGTCATTTCAGTATATACTGCATACAATCCTCTTTCACAAAAATTTACAAAGAATGTAAAAAATCAATGGGCAAACGAAATGAAATAAAAATATATAAAAAATTCAATGATTTCAGATTATTTCATACTGCCCTTTAACAAAAATGCGAAATTTCAAAAAAGAGCAGTTTGCAAAAAATTAAATTCTAAAAAAACAAAAATTTATTTTGGTAATATTCCACATGGTCCTTTCTCACAAAGGTTTACAGAATAGTTTGTGAGGAGTAAACTAAGATCAAGTCCTCTGCCATAAAAGTTTATAAAAAAGAACAACTTGAAAGTTGCCAAATATACAAAAGTTAGTTTTGTCAGTATTGCATATGTTTCTTCCTTAGAAATGTTGAAAAAAAATGTCAAAAAAAAACAGTTTCAGTCATTACATCTAAAATCAAAAATAATTTGTTTTAGCATATTTCATGCCATTGTTTTCCACAATTTTTTTGCCTGAAAAAACCTACAACTTGTAAATTAAAAATGAACTAAAATCAGTTATTTTGTCCGCTGTCCGCTCCAAAAAAAATGTAAAAAAAACGACCATCAATGGCACAACATGTGAAACAGTGGAATTCTCTATCAAAATTATCTGACAATAAATATATATCATGTACAGTACTCCCCCACAAAAGTTTACACATGATTATAAAAAGCCAACAGCTCCAGTGGTGTCTGATTCTGAAAAAACTTGTTCTTTCTGTATGTTGCATATAAAGGCTTCCCCAAATTTAAAGAAAAGCAATTTGCAAACAAACAATATAAATGGACAACCACACCATCTTCTCCTGCAAAATTTTAACCCACGATGTCAAAAATCCTTACAAAATAAGAATTTACTTCAGCAATCCTTTTATTATTTTACATGCAGGCTCACAAAAGTTTAACAGGAAAAGTCAAAAATAAAACGTTTAAAGTATAATAAGATTTACAAAAATCATTTCTTTTGTCATATCTTAGGTAGCCCTCTTCCATGTAAGTTACAAAATGTGAAAAATTATAGTGTTTTAGCATAAAAGTGTCCTAAAACTATCCTAAATATATCAGCAGGTATATATGACTTGTTCTTCTGAATTCATGCATAAAAGCTCAAATCAAATCATCTAGAGCCACGCCCTTAGTAAGACTACTAAGGTAGTTATAGATATTTAAATAAGAGGAATTTAACAACATGACTAAGGTTGGCTAGGTACTAGAGCTTTTTTAGTAAATATAATATTAGCACAGTTAGCTAAAAGACAACCAGTTATATATAAACTGGAGACTTAGCTATTTATACTGTGTAAAACACATATAAAGAGAAAGTAGCTATGGCAATATAAATTAGATAATTTTTTGCCTGCTGCCTATCTGGTCGTTAGCTTAGTGGTGGCTGTATTTTGCTATTTATCTTGCTACAACAAGTTTTACACAAACATTGTGATGGTGATTTTTTATAACCACACTTTCTATAACTTAGGCTTATTTTAAAACAATCAGTGTGGAAATATAGAAGCCTGTGATATTATAGCTATATTACATACGGCTATATAGGTATTTTGCTGTACGGACATATTTATTAATATGGTAAATACATATGTTGTTTATATATTAATGTAATTTGTCACATATCTAAAGTAGTGCCCGATTTTTTATTTTTGGGAAACAACATTGCGTTTTAAACATGGGGGTAAATTTAAATGTTTTTCACTATTAGCCCCTTCAATAACGATGCAATATAAGTTACAACAGAACCTAAAATTTTTTACTGTTTGTGCATGTTATGAAGAAGTAACTGTTGGACATAAGAAAGGAGACCTTTGATGTTCCTTTGCATAACTGTGCACACACACAAACCAGGCGAATAAAAAATTAGATTAATAGTGCTAAGAATTAATTGGAAAGCCTACATTGTAATGATTAACTTGGGAAATTTTATCCGTTAGCATAGATAGATTTTTAATTATTTTACAAATCTAGTTGCTTGAAAAAGTTTGTTCAAATATTATATCTATAATAAACAAAAAATATAAAATATAAAATAATGTTTTATAAATACATCAATACGTTCAATGCATCAATGCCTAAAAAATTGTAGTTAATTACATCAAGTGCATATATGTTGTTTTTGCTTCGAGCTTTGGTAATTAAAAGGTTGATATGTTCCTATGGATGTCAAAAAGGCTTTTGGTTGCTATGGGAGGTAAATTAACTACACTCCCGAAGAAAGAAAATGTCATTTTCTTATGCAGGTGAAATGCACATAGTGAACCACATGCCTGGAAAGCTGTGGTCACATCAGCATGTCTCCCCACAAATACTTGCAAGTATGGATTATATTTAGATGATGATTGACGAATATATGCGTATCAAGGCGTCTATCCCAGCAATATTTCTACCAATGCTCAAACCTCATTTAAACAAGGTAAATATCACCTCTGTTGCGCCTCACGTTATGTTATCCCCACTGGGTTTGGTATTTTACATGTATGTTTTTATATTGTTATTATTAGGTTGAAGCACAGATTTCGCCAGGCCTTACTATGCTGAGTTGGAATTCTTTAAAGATAAATGATTACATCAGGAATGTTTATCATCATTTGAACGAGCTGGAGATTCTAAATAAACAAGCAAGTTTAACATTATGTTATACGCAACGTCTATCAGTTAAATAAACAGAGCAGTAATAAAGTTCTATTATGTCCAAGCATTTTATTATATCGTACATAATGTCGTATTATGGACAAAGAATATAACATTGAGCTATTAACTTCTGCCAATTTTCATCGGAAGCGTCACAATATCCTACTTTTCCCCTTAACTAATTCGAGACAAAAAACTGTAAAACGATTTGTAGTTAAAGTATGTTCCTGAAAATTGAATAACAACAAAATCTGAGCAAATAAACACTGTAATTATTCTAAAATGTTCCACTTCCACATAAGATACTGCTTTTCCAATTTACATGCGTCACTGACTTAACTTTTGAACAGAATGATCAATACATACATTTTTTTTAGGTTATGGACATAAGGGATTCCAGAATCGATTCCCTACTACAAAGTATCATCAACACACAACTGTGTGAGGTACCTGGAGATGTTCCATGGACGGTTGAACAATTTGAGAAAAGAACCAATGTAAGTTATTTGGGAGATATTTGTAAAACTTTGCCTTAATTTCACTATAATATATTTTGTAGCTTTGTATTTAAAATAGTGTGGTTTTTAGCTGCCTTTTTACTCAAGTCCAAAACGGATTAGAACAGAAGAGAATAGATCACAAAAAATGTTTATATTTGATTGGCTG
The DNA here is from genome assembly GCA_030067915.1 of Hydractinia echinata. Lineage (NCBI taxonomy): Eukaryota > Metazoa > Cnidaria > Hydrozoa > Anthoathecata > Hydractiniidae > Hydractinia > Hydractinia echinata. The sequence goes on from JASGCC010000001.1 coordinate 4,589,250, forward strand.
TCTGCTAATTGTTTTGTTGTTTTTTTTATTTTAATCTGTTCCTGTCTGCAAGAAAAGTTGAGATGACTTCAACTTTCAGTTTGGATCGGAATTGATCAGAACAGAGATTTAGACAAACCAATCGAGAAATCGCAATTGTTCGTTGTAATCTGGTCCATTCGTTTTTAAGTGGGAATTCACCTTTTAGAGTTGTTTTCTCTAGAAAATGTGAATGGATTTTTTACTGGTTCTACAAAACAAAAATGGAGATTTTTGTAGTGTCACCAAGCCATTAGACAAGCAGAAAAATGTGAAACATTCTTTTTTTTGGATTTATTAGGTTTATAGAAAGTAAAAAAGATAATAAATATTTTGTTACATGCTTCCTTTGTTTACATTCAGGAAATGTGTCATATTGCAGCTACAAAAATCGAAGCAACAAGTAGAAAAATAGAGCAAGCAGTTGGTAATATAATAGAAGTTTTTGCAAATAATTATGAGAGAATTAAAGAACGTTCAAAACCAAGGTGCAAACGTGAAGAACCTGATGTTGAAACTCCTGAGGAGGTAGATAATTATTTAACTTAGCCAACCAATTTTGTTTACCAGATCTAAGGAGGACACAAGTGTGTTTGTTTGTATGTAATGTGTCTGTGTCACACAGGCAACTCCTACTATTTATGTTTTAAAGGAATATGCTTTTGAATCTGTGAGCAAATTTAAACAACGTATTTCCTGACTTGTTTCCTAGACAAATATTTCTAAACATAACTTTGGTATTTATTCTTGAAAACAACTTCTGAGTATATATTTCAGGGTACTTTCTTACTAACACAGAAGAAAATCATGGTGCGTGGCCTTGTGGTTATGGAGTTCGCTTCGTAATCACAAGGTCTGTGGTTCGGTCCACAGCGCGACCATGTTTAACAAGTGTCTTTACCACAGCTACGGGTCAACCCATGCCATTTGAGGAAAATTGGGTAGCATTCTCGGTGTACACTTAATGTATACATTCCGAACACATTGATAACAGTGTTTCCAGCACTGAAGTGGCTATATCCTGTATAAATATTCCGGCTAATAATGGATTACAAAAAAACCACTAAGGAAGCTATCCATATCTTAGTAAAAACACGTTTTTTGTTGAAAGAAGTCTTGCTGGTATTTTGATATTTACTTATTTCTACTACATAGGTTGCTTGGAAAGAACGAATGAGAATTCAAGATGGAGAATTAGAAGAAGAAAATCAGGAATTACTTAACACATTTAGTAACCGAATGGTTGACGCATTATTAAAATGTGTGCGGAATTCTCTTGATCTTTTGAAGAGAAGGGTATTTCAGGGGTACGTTCTTATTTGTTAATTCTAGTTGACTTAGTCACATTGATTTTTGTCTGGAATTAATAAAAAGATGGTGATTACATATTTCTTTTTGGAGCAAGCTCCTATATTATGTAATTCTTTTTACAACGGATGTTGACCTCTTTTTGCATCCTGAAAAATTATTACTATACACAATTACGTTAAAAATTTTTCACTGCACTCTATAACTTTAATGAATTAATTCTAGACTAGTTGTGAAAACCTGTGGGAGAATCCACGCTAATCGTTTTATTTTATCACAAAAATGTAAACAAAAGTTTTATAAAATATAGTGAGGGAGGGTAATTATTACGCCATATCACAAAACTTTGTTTTTCTGCCCAGCGCAATCGAATTAAATTTCCTTTGTTGTGATTTCGTAAAGGCTATAGTACCATCTTTAAAAGTAAAAAGAATTGTTAGTTCCTAACTGCCTCGTTTCGCACTTTTTCGCAATTTATTGAGCGTAACAATTAGCCTCAAAATTTATTAATTATTACGCCTTTGAGGAAAATTATTACGCTGTAAAGTTACGCTATATACCAACAACTGCAGCGTACATGAATAATACAACTAAGCTCTGAAAAGGAAACAATAACTTTCTTATAACTAATTTACATCAATAACCTTTTACAACGGGTACTGAAAGGTTGTATATCGCAGAAGTCGCCGATGACATACTTCGAAAATGCTTGTCACAGGCACAGTTTAACATGAAGCAAAACTATACAGGAGACTCAATTGTTAGAGTCTTCACAGAACATCTCTCCTCACAAAACCGAGGACAGGGCTGATGTGTTGCCTGCTGTGTCGTGTTGGAGAAAGAACTTCTGGACTTCTTTTTAATACGATATTACGAATCGAACGGCACCACAGTATTTCTGTAGCCTGAATGAATTTAGTTAGTGGTAGCATAGTCATAAGAAAAATGGTGATAGGCTGTAGTTTAAAAGAACACAAGTATTCAGAAGATGTTATCTACTTATTGTTTACATCTAAAAATAAAAAACGTGTTTTCCAATGTAAGCAAGTTAATAAAGCACACTGAAATAAGTTTAACCATACAACTTGGCCTAATTAAATTGTCTAGGTCACTTGGTAACTTGGATTGAACCTTGACATAGGAGCGTAAAACTTTCCCGCCATATCAACATGGCGCTGATATCTATTACGCTGCTATTCTGTAAAATATACATAAGTACCCAATGAAAACAAATGATGGACTCTAAAAGCTATAATGTTAAAGAACAAAATGTGTCAACAATAAGCGAGAAGGGTATTTCCATCGGAATAAAAGCGAAAGTTACTCAGGCACGATAAAAACTTGTTATCAGCGGAAAAAATGTAATGATAATTTAGAGCATTATTTACAGTTATCAGTTGAATACTTGAGTTTGTATTATATATTTAATTAACAATTATGGAAGTATAAATGTGCTCAGAGCTAGATACAGCTGAATTCTACTTCCATTTTTTGTAAATTAAGGGCGTAATATTTAACCTGACAACCCTCCGGCGTAATAATTACCCTCCCTCACTATACAGAATATAGTTTTTAGGGAATAAATTTTATCAAATTTGCCTGTTACAGACGGACAAATACACACAATAGGATATTAGTATATAAAACTAGTTGATAAGCCTGTGGAAAAATCGACTTAGACAGAAGAAAAATGGAAAAGATCTATTATTTGAATTTTGATGACATCAGCAAAAACTTATTTGCCCTAAATTTCAAAACCTGTTGCATTTACTGCAGACAGCTTGAAACGCTGATCAAGAAAATGTATAGAAAAAAAATTGTTTTGAACGGTTGAAGTGATATTGACTCTTGCGTGTTATCACACTCGCATGGCTCCACACACACCTGAAACAGAATTGGGTGTGCTGTTATGAGATCTTAATTGCACGCACAAAACCTAGATCACATGCAGAACTTTATTTTTTGTAGGACGACTGATTAGAGAATTTAAAAATTATACGGCTAGACAGTGTAAAAACAATTTTGTGTGTGCAATTTGCCACACACCAAACCTTTTCTTCTTTGACACAACTGTTACCCACACAGGAGACAACGTCTAATTCCATTTAATCTTAAAGTTCTAAGTGGATAAGCTCATGGAAAAATCCACCTACACAGAAAAACAATAGAGAAGTCATTTAAATTGTGATTACATCATCAATGATGATGTGTACACAAAAAAAAATTTGTGTGAATTATAGAAGTTTTAACTGTGACTCATAGTTGGGGAAAAGTGCAAAACATGTTATTTTTTTTAGTTCTAGTGGACATCATTATGGTAAATCCTATTTAGCCAAAGATTTGCCAGATGCTATGAAAAACTCTGTGGCATCATTTTTTAAGGCTGACATCATTCTTTCAATTCCCAATGTCGTAAGTATATATTTTTGATGACTTCCAATACATTTTCAAAGAATGGGAATTCGCTTTTACTTATTTTTACCTGACTGATACAAAAAAAATGTAAATGATCTGATTGGTCTATGTCTTATTTTAATAGAGTTTTGTATGGAAGTGTACTAACTGGTTTACAGAGTTAAACAAAATTTCAATAGAAGCAAAAATATAATTCACATGCCTAAAACATATTTTTGATACAATTCACATACAATATTTCAAACTTCTCCTTTATATCACAAAATGTTTAAAGTCGAATGGTCTTGTATACCAAAAAAATGTACCTTTTTGTTCTCAGTGGTTTGAAAGTAAATTTTTTTAAAGAAATGTTTCGATTTTTACATGGTGATATTTTTTATATCAGGTGCAGCCAGGTTATAAAATACATGCTAGCCAAAAATGATTTATTTGCGATTGTGAGTAAAACAAAATTCTATCAGAACATATATTCGACTAAAATACAAAGCTTTTTGTAGCATATTACTACATCATCTTATCAGGTAAAATGAATTACTAAAAACTGTATTACGATAATATACATTGAAAGTTCAAAACGTGTTCCAAAAGACGTAAAACTAATTATGTAATAAGAAAGATAAAATGTTTTTTTTTCATAAATTATGTGACTCATAATAAATGCATCTTTGAAATTACTTTGTAGAGCTAATATTGAACAACTTTGCATGAAAAACAAGAAAAATATGTAAATTAGCTGTTACAGAAAACATTTTGTACCGTACTTACCTGTTATTAATTTTTCCGGCACCTATTTGAACACTCGACCTTTGAGTTTTGGTGTAAATCACTGTTTTACAGACAAAAACAAGTTTATTAAGAGAAAAAATGCGTTACAGTTTGAGTTCATTGTATCAAAAATTGACTCTACCTTAGATTGTCAAGAAAAAGAAAACGTTAGTGAATATCTTTGTTCTCAGTCAAATATAATATGTTCTGAAAGAATTTGGTTTTACATGTTAGCTTGTTTTGATATTACGCTAAAAAAGCACTTGGTCAATTTGTACAGAGTTAGAAAGACCTGTGCCACTTGACTGAACTGAGTATTCATTCACATTTAGACAGTGCAGCCATCTTTAGACGATATCCAACAAGCATTGAACAAAGGTTACCAAAGTGTATTAGAAGTATGTAGAAGTGTTAAACAATGGGGGCAACTACGCACAGAACAAACAGGTATTTAGTTTGTCAAAGAGAAAGTAAGCATTCAAACATTTTTTTTCACCAAACAGCGTAATATTTGTAAAGAAAACAATATTCCAGTAACAAAACTCAATAAAACAAACAAAAAAAGAACAATCTAATTACAATAAAATCCTTCATTATACTGTCAGTTTATACAAAAAAAAATTTTTTTATTTTGATGAATGCTTTTCTTAAAATATTGGTTAAAATGCTAACATTAAAAGCTTATTTAATGTACATCGATCGTTTACATACCTTTTGCAGTAAAATAACTTTAATAATGCTTAGAAACAGGCTGGAGCTGTCACATGGAAATTTGTCAGCCCAGGGATCCTGCTTTGATCAAGCATGTTTTCTTATTCAAAATTTAACATAGGTAGGTTATGGTAGGTCACAAACACAAAAGTCACCAATTGCGTTGTTAAACTACAGGGCTTAGTCTCAAACCCTATTGGTTTGGTGGACTTAAAATATGCACAGTAGACAAATGTATTGATCCTTAGATGCTCCTCCTAAACCAAGAAATTATCACAAGTATGTTGCAGACCACAAAGATGTAACGAAGTTGATTGTAATGCTTACATCAGCAATCAGTTCAGCAAAAGCTGAAGCAGCAAGATGTGTTAACCATTTTAACTCTTATGCATTTTTATGGAAAGGCGACAGAGAAGAAGCTATACAAGAATTTCTAGCATCGGAACCAATTTTGTCAGAATTCAAAGCAGAAATTTTAAAGTATCAAAATTTAGAACAGGAAATATCAAAGATTCCAGATGCATTTGCTATTGGACACAAGGCACTTCAGCTTAATTCAGAACCAATTAAGTTGGCCTTAAAGGTTGAAGCTAAAAATTGGAAAATGACAGTGGGTAGAAATTTGAACTACAAGTATCGAGGCATACTTGAGGATATTGTGACATTTGTTGGCGACTACTCCAGACGTCTTATTCATCCAATTGAAGATTTAGATGATGTACGATTCGTAATGGCCGCCTTAAATGATATCCGTCAAAATGAAATTAGGATCGACATGTCACTTTCTCCTATTGAAGTAAGTTAACAAAATTCTCTTTTTGTTAAGTTATTTTATTAACCTGCATTTACAAAATATTATCACATTGTCTTTATGTGACATGGTGGTAACAAAATATCTGATAATTACTCTTTTTTATATATTTAACGCTGTGGGGTGTTTTAAACAAACCATCTACATGTGTATATAAAAAACAACAATATCAAAAGTTTCGAACTAATTTTATATTCCTTTTTTTCTCTAAAACCTTTTTTGTGTGGTGCAGATTGTGTTATTTTTCCTTAAAAATAGTTTAAAAAAATATGTCCAAATTTTTCTTTGAATGTTTTTACAAAAACGTTTTGTTTTGGTTGGCTTAAAACGAACCATGTGATAGAATAAACCAATTGCACCAGCTAAGAGCTGGTTTACAAATCAAGTAGCTTCATTCTATATCTATCATTTGAAACATCTCTTATAATAATACGCCAGTTCCGTGTGTCTGTAACAGGCAAAGTTGATATGCCTATTTTTCTTTGATGTCGCCGAAAAAATCTTTGATGTTGCCGAAAAAAATATGTCTATTTTGTTAGCGGGTTTACTTTGTTTACGTCACGTGATGAAAACAACTCAATTTGATTTGCTGAAATAAATTTAACGGCTAACTTTCCAAAAATGGTGTCCCTCGACACCGAAAAAAACACAAAAGAAAGGTCCCTTCGTCTTGAAAAAAGTGCAAAAAGTGATTCAGAGAAAGAAAACTCTAAGTAAAGAAGTAGAAGTAGAAAAATAAAGTTGAAAGCCACAAGAAGTTACTTCGGAAGTGAAGAGTGGAGCTAGGAAGTAGTAAAGTAAAGTTAGAAGTAGAAAATGCATGCTAGAGTTTCAAGTGGATTGGAATTCAGAAAAAGTAAGAACTTTGATATATTTAGACGTTCCGTTTTTATGTCGCTGAAGCTGCGTGTTACTTTTTTTATGTAGTACACTTAAAATTGTCAAGCAGAATTGCATTCTCAAAAAAAATCCATTAAAGCTCCAAATTCTTAAAGTTTTTACCGCGTTTTTTTAAAAATAAAAAAGCTAGCCATATTTGTTTACAATTTTTTTGCAAAATTAATGTATCCCCTGGTGCGTAACTAATGTATTTGTACTAAAATACAAAATGCTAGATAAAGCTGTTAGCTGGATAACAAACTAATTTGCTGGACAAACAGAAAACTTTGGTTTGTTTTACATTACTATTGTTTCTCTTTATAATGTCTTTTACTAAGCATGAATAGCTAGCTAAGTCTCCCCAGTTTAAGTATATTTAACTGGGTGTCTTTAGCTACTGTTATCTGATAGCTAATGTTAGCTTTAAGGCTCCCCATCCCAAGCTTCTTAGCTAGCTCTAACCTATCTTCTTAGCTAGCTCTAACCTATCTCTTCTTTTTTGAACACGAATTATGATGTAACAAGCTAGCTACAAAATCTTTCTTGAACTTTTAGGATGGTGTGACTCATTGTTATGCCCATAGAGTATAATTTTTTCACATTACCTGTGAACTTTACAAAGGGGACCACAATATGACAAGTGGAACGAATTTTATAGAATTTAAAGTGTGTGTGTTAAGTTATTTTTATTGTTTTGTTTCTGACATCCCGTTAAACTTTTGTCAGCCTACATGTAATATGCCAGGTTTTTTTACAAGTTTTTTTTTACATTTGATTGGAAATTTACGTGGGTTTATGACTTTGGGTTAAAAAAAATTATGAGAGGAAGGTATGGTTAAGTCAGTTTATATTGTTTGTGTTGCAAAATGCTGTTTTTTGAAATTTTGTGTAAACTTTTGTGGAAATAGATCACATGCAATATATACTGAAAGAACAAATTTTTGTAGAATCGGACTTCACTGTAAGCTGTTGTATAAGCTGATGTCTTTATATTTTGTAATATAAACTATTGTTGGGGAGAACTAACTGTATGTGATGTCATTTTTGCTGGAAGAAAATTCCATGGTTTCACGGTTTTGTTTTTCTTGAGAATTTTACAAAATTTTGTAGGGATATATAAATGTTTGCTGATGATAAAAAAATACTTAATGTTCTGACTGAAACTGTTTTTATTTTTTATATTTTGTAATCTAACGGGCAAGGACTGTATACACTGAAATGACTGATTTTTCTAAATTTTGATGTGTTTTATAACCTTTTTGTGGAAGATTAATGGGTAATGGCAATATACAATATGCTGAATGAAATTATTTTTGTTGATTTAGATGTGTTTCTCAAAAACCAATCTGTTTTACATTTTGTGTAAACTTTTGTTTACGAACCGTATACAATGTTTCCAAAATAATGAGCTTTTTTTATTCAAGTTTATTCTTTGCTTATTGATTTTTTGACATTTAGGTTCAAAATTGTTGGTAAAGGGCAGTACGGATCATCATACTAAAAAAGAAAAAATTTTGTCTTCTTAACTGGTTGATTTTTACATTTTGTGTAAATTTTTTGTGGGAGAGGATGGTATGCAACTGAAATGACTGATTTTTGTAGATTTAAATTTGATGTTTTCCAAACTATGGCTTTTTCATATTTTTGTATAAGCTTTTAAGGGAAAGACAATATTTAAAATGTGTAACTCTTGCAGGCCAACTTTTTGACATTTCAGAATAAAATACTGAGGGTTTTCAACATAATCACTTATAAGATGTACATATTTGAGACGCGTTATTTCTGACATTGTTATTATCCGTTTTGTGACTGTCAGTGTTGTAACTGTCGGTGTTCTTACTGTCGGTTTTGTGAGTATTGGTGTTGCGAGTGTCGATGTGGTGAGTGTCGTTGTTGTAACTTTTTATCAACTAGATTTTGCACCTTGCATGCTGTTCTTTTTTATTTTGTGTAAGATTTGTGTGGAGGATTTAATGCGATTTGACATTTGATATTTGGTGTAAAATGTTAAGAACATTTTTTTTTGTATATGCACTGCTGGCGGCAGCAAAACATCTAAAGCAACCTATTTTTTCATTGGCCTTTTTCCTAAGTGGATTTTTCCACGGGCCTTATCGACTAGTTTGTTTAATAATACTTTTGTATTATTTTTTTGCATGCCTCAACACAAAATATTTTGTTTAAATTCTTCAAAATTAAAAATATTATGTTACAGAAACTGTTTTTCTGCAGTTGTGTTTGTATCACCTTTTAATTGCTTTTCAATTTTGTTTAGGAAGCGTACAGCATGTTAAACAAATTTGGAGTACAATATAATAGAGAAGAGTCTGAAAAGGTTGACTCTCTGAGATACTCTGTTCTAAAGCTTTTCAGACAAGCTGTAAGTATATATATTCTTCCATACTCTGTACTTTTTAATATTTCTAAAAATTGACAGGTTTAAAAGTGTATGCTGATAAATGTCAATACAACGTTTATATTTTACACTTTGCCCTAAGGGTCAAATTTAAAACAAGTGATATTCCAGTATTATAAATCCATGAAATTTTGAACACTCAGACAACCGATTCTGTGACGTATGAAAAAATTAAACGTTACATTTCTAACGGGTCGTTGATGTTTAGCGTATATGTTTTATGTCGTATTATAATTTAACGTATTTATCATATTTAGGGATGACCCACATCCCTAAATATGATAATAAAAATAATGAATAAGCATGATCATATTCCTTCACACATCTTTTTCTAAACCCAATGTTTTTTACACTTGTCACCTTTTTTATCTTTTTTTACAGTCCACGGTTCAAACTGAGCTGGTAAAGATTCAACCGAAATTCAAAGGGGGGTTACTAGAAGCAGTTGAAGGCTTCAAAGTAGATTCTGATGCATATTATCAGGACTATGATGATGTGAGTATAAGGAAAATATATTAGACAAGCCTGGATTGTTAATTATTAAAATTTATGAGTCTTGTGACTGTTTTTTAGCTTGGACCAATGGTACCTGGAATTAGTCCTCAAGAAGCAAGTGATCGATTATCTTTATTCCAGGTAATGAAACATGCACAATTTGTACAAAATGTAGTAACCAACTTTGCATGTAATATGACCATCATCTAAGATCCTATTCCAAAGCTTAGCTAAAAAATAATGTAATATTAAGCGTTATCGTGTTTGATAACGAAATATTGTGACATTTAAGTGTTGTACAACTGCTACATTGTAATATGAATTTACAACCAGTGTGGTCATTGAATTTGACGAAGAGACGTGTGTATTGTTTTATCTGGTGATTTATGGCAATGCCTGGCATTGGTCAATGTTTTACTATACTGTTTTTGAAAGATTTTAAGAGGATTTGGAATAATTAGATATATTTATAGAGAATTGTAGGAGAAAAACCACACACATTCAACACATTCTTATATCATGAAAGATCAAGGACTGTAATAAATCTAGTTTTAATGCTTATAAAATTTTATCTTCAATATTTTTCTAAATTAGTTTTAGCTTGTAAAAACATGTTTAGCTAATATGCTTTATTGCTAATCTAACAATGCTTCACACATGTGGATTTTTATGCTTGCGACGTTATAAAATTCCTTCATTTAAAAATTTCATTTTTACTTTCAATACAAATAATGCACAGCGTCCAACTTTTGCCGGATAAGAAGAAGTGACTATAAAAAAGAATTTGGTATGCATGCCAAGACATTTTTAGCACATTAATTTTTTTTTACATTATTCTTGCACCATAAATTTAAATGTCTTATTTAAAATCTCTTATTTTCAGACACGGTTTGATGATTTATGGCGTCGTTACCAAACCTATTCTGGTGGTGAAGAATTATTTGGCTTGCCTAAAACAGAGTATGAAGATCTGGCTCGCATTAAAAAAGAATTGAGTCTGCTTCAAAAACTATATGGTTTATATAATGCTGTAATTGATGGCATTAATGGCTATTATGATATTTTATGGCACGAGGTTGACATAGAGAAGATCAATAACGAGCTGGTTGACTTTCAAAGCAGGCATGTACTTGCACTTGTAATATTAGGAATGTTTTCTGCAATCGTAAACAATCAAATTAAGCAATTGCAAATTATAATCATGTGCTATTAAAATGATTGTAAAAAGTAATCTCACAGTGATCATTTTCTTCAAGTGTGGCCTCGTGTTTCTTTTACAACAACAACAATGCTATCACCAAGATTACACAATATAGATAATATCAACTTGGCTTGGTTACTTCATGCAACCCACGGACTGACCTTATTGATCAGAAATACCCAGAGTTGATCTTTAAAACAAAAGATCTTTAACGTCAAGCATTTTTTCCAACGAAATAATTTTATTAAATAATAAAATTTCCATTTCCTATTGCAAAAAATATGTGACAGAATTTGACGATAAGCAGGTACTTTTGATTCCTAAAGTGTGTCCATTAAACAAGAATTAATTTTTTTTAACAATGATCATTTGTGCAAATTTTGTTTAGTGGACATTTAGCTTTACATGTGAAAATATTAGATTTCTTCTAAACGAAACAAATATTGTCTTTTATTTTCAGGTTGACCTTTTCGTGTGGACCAATTTTTGCGTAGTACTTAAATGGTACACAAAAATTAGTAATGCGTGAATTTAAAAACACTTAAGGTACCTTTTTTTCGCGCGAAGCTTTAAAAAATAAAAATTTGAACCTTAAAAGTGTTCTAATTTTGTTTCTATTTTTCGGCCTTTATAAAAAAAAGAATTTGCGCTCCACACCTGGTATGTATAAGTTTGGCATGCGGATTGCTACAACCAAATGAAACCATACAGTTTTCAAATTCACAGATTGACAGATTCTCCCGTAAAATTATTTGGCTAGCAGTTTGCAGTTTGAAATAACCCCTTTGACCCAGCACATTATTTTATCAAAAGCAGTCAAGGAATTTAAAAAAAGAATTAAAACACCAATCAAAATATTGAAAATCTGTAGTCTCATTTCAAAAGAATGTATAACACCATGGATAATTGATTTTTTTAAGAAAAGGTCACCAACGACTCTCTAGGACTGGAGAATCATATTCATACATGGAGTGCTCCTCCTTCTGGCGAATAAAAGATGAATGGAATAATCACAATGTCTATCAAGAAATAAATTACTATTTTCTAAAAACAATTTGTGTAGTTTGAAATTAAATTCGATTCAAAATAATTTAATGCAATTCAAATAAATTTCTGTGTTCTGAAAATACATTTATGTATGTCTCTTAAAAAACCACGGAGTGCAATGAACTCTTTATCAGAGAACTTATTTAAATATTGGAGTAATGTCTGCCTTTCCGATAATTTACGGGTCTTACGACGTACTGCCCAGAAAGAAAAAAAATTTAGCAACTGTAAAATTTTGTTCACAAAATGCTTTTTCTATCAAAATGATGTGTTTTTGTGAGGTTAAAAACAAATTTCTTGGTTTTATATTTTCAGAAATCGACACTAGTGAAGAATTCTATGAAGATTATTTTTTGTGAATAAACAATGTGAAAAATTTTTGCAAAATTAATTTTGCAGAATTTATGCAAGATTTTAAATATATACGAAAAAACAAAATACATAAGGACCTGGTTTTTTAAAAAATTAAGACTGAAATTTTGCCGAAAATTAAGCATGTTTACATCTGAAATTCAGACGTTCTTTAAGAAAAAGTTATATATTGTTTTGTTTTCCTTTTTACTGGATAAGGATAAAAACCTGAAAAAAATAGTTCCATTTAAAAAAGACTTTTTTCTATATATGGAGATGTATGATAATAAGCTATGTGCTCTATCAATTCATATTACTTGCAAACTGTAAGTATTTAGGTTAACCAATCACAATGCTTGATACAAATATATAATTATTGACTGTCAAAAAGAAAGAGAGTAGTGACAGAGGGAGCTATATCTACAACCCTGGAAAAAATATTTGGGATAATGTTATAAGAAAATCTAGCCTTTTCATTATTCTTGTTGTTGAAATCTCTTTACTGTCCCCTCCCCTTCCCCTTAAAGTTAATGTTACTTATATGTAGCTATAAGGTTCCTAGAGTACTTCTGTTATCATCAGCCAAGCATATTTAATATTCAACATTGATTTTTAGGGAAGGGAAAGCTCAAAATGAAATTCCCAATATATTTTTCCAGAGTTGTAGCTTAGCTGTAGCTACTTGCTATTTTGCCTGGTAGCTAGTTATGCTGGCTCGCTACTAGCAAGCTAGTTTGTTTTTTTGAATCGACCATTTTTTAATTGTGTTAACTACGATTTTGTAAAACTGGCAATTAAAAGCTGTAAAAGTCAATATTTTGTTGATACATTCTTCCAATTTGCATGTTAGCAACTAGCATCCTGAAATTTGCAGATAACTGTTCTCGTTTTCTTGGTATTCTGCATTTTTTTCCGTATTTCACAGAATGAAAACGGATATGAAAAGTTAGTTCCCGATAACTCGAACACCTGGTAACTCGAACTTTCATTATCTCGAATCATTTCCTTGGGTCCCGTAAAGTTTCGTTAATACTTTCTGTTGAACATTAAATATGGCACTTACGGTAATCGTTAATGATGACAGCTATACGTTTGATTGCACCGTCACACTTGTGGTTGGACTGGTATACTTCTCAACACGACTTGAATATACGGTAAACACAATATCAAAGCACAGCGAGCAATGTTGTAAGGCAATGTCTATATCGTATACATGCAACGCTAAACACCACGATTAACACGACGCAGTATTTGGAACACAATATGTAACACAACACGTTTCTTTGTAACTCTATAGCCGGAACGGCAAGCACAATTTCTCTGGAACGCAACTGCAACACAGCGACAGTTTCTATTTTTAAACACAGTTCATTGAATCACATATCACAATAAACACCAACACCGGACATCCACATTTTTTTTGTCCTTCACTAAAACGAGAGATTAACACTTTCTTTTAAAAAACTCTGTTTAACTCGAACCGCAGATAACTCTTGTTAACTCGACCCATTTTTCTGAGGCTAATTTTTTCGGATAACTCGCACATGTCAGATTTTAAACTTCTGATGTAATATAAAAAGATGATGTTGTCTGTCAAGGAGAATTCAATTTACAAAGGACTTGCATGCTTTTTCATTGCTAAGATTGCATCTTTTCCGGTTAACTGTCGCTCCACCTCTTAAAAAAATCCCTTTAGCTCGAATTATAATCTCATTATAGACTAAAGTCGACTTAACAGGAGCTTCGTGAACTCGAACATTCGTTAAATTTAACTATTTTCCTTGGGCCCTTGGAGGTTCGAGTTACCGGGAGTTAACTGTAGGTCCTTTCTTGGTATTTCGTATTTTCCTCAAAAAAAAGTGCAACATAAAATTTTAGTGTTAGTTTTTTAAAAATAGTGTCGTTTTGGGATTTTTGTCGAATTAATTTCTGTTGTTACAATTACCAATTTTTTTAATGGTGCTACATGTATTTAGGGTCTTGACGAACCAGTGTTTTTCACACAAAGTAACTCAAATTAGTAAGCCCTCCTTTTCAGGGATTAACAAAATGTGTTTTTTAAGATCCCTTAGGATTCCTTAACAGTAGTAAGAAAGGTATTCACTAGAAGACATTTTAAATGTGAAATATCAGTGTGTATATAATTTGAACTTCTTTAAAAGGTGTCGTCGTTTGCCCAAAGCGTTAAAAGAATGGGATGCGTTCAATGAATTAAAACAAAAGATTGATGATTTCAATGAATGCTGTCCCCTGCTTGAGTTGATGGCAAATAAAGCAATGAAGCAAAGACATTGGGATAGGCTGGAACAACTCACTGGTCATCACTTTGACATATTAAACGAAAATTTTTGCTTGAGAAATATCATGGAAGCTCCTTTGTTGAAACATAAGGAAGATATTGAGGTGATGTTTCAATTCTTTATTAATGAAGGTCATGAATATGATTTATTATATTTATTAAAGCAATCACAGATCACGTTTTATCACATCGATTTCTATAATATTTTTTGAAGCACAACATTTCAGTTACAATTCATTAAATTCCTGAGTTGTTTAATTAATTTTTTTAACTGTCTGCTTATTATAGTAGACTGTAGATTTAAGGTTAAATGTATTTCAAATGCCTTTGCTTTGGCTGGAATTTTAGCCTTAAAGAGCTGGAGAATAGTACCATACCATGAAAGGGCTGGTGTTCAAAATAGTAGCAGAATTGTAGCAATTCTGTTTGTTATGTGATACTGTAAATTTGAGGTTAAATTGCTACTGAGTTGGTTAAGGCAGGGCTGTCACTGACTGAAAAGGCTGGAAAAGCTAAAAAAAAGTTTTTTCATTTTGGGCTAGTACTAATTTTTGATGACGTCAGCACGCCCCAATACATTGATTTTGTACGTTTCCAGGATTTGGAGTGGATTGTTCCATTATGCAGATATTGGCCTACACTTCTCTTTACTTTGCTTACACCCCAGCATTGAATCTTTTGCAGCCTATCAGCTGCAGAGTACTAGCCAATTAATCCTATTTGGCCAATTCGAGGAATAGCCAAAAAAAATGAACATTTCCACAAATATGTCCAGGGTTGTAGTTGACCAGTTTCTGCCACTATGGTCGCAATACTCTCTGTAATATTTCTAACAGATATTTTTATTTCATAGGACATTTGCATATCAGCTGTGAAGGAAAAGGATATTGAGGCTAAGTTGTTACAAGTAGTAACTGAATGGAAGGCTCAAGTTATATCATTTGCTTTGTTCAAAACAAGAGGGGATTTATTATTAAAAGGAGGAGAAACAATGGAGATAGTGTCATTGCTGGAAGACAGCTTAATGGTTCTGGGTTCTCTCATGAGTAACAGGTAATTGCCTAACAATATATGGCTGAAGCCAGATTTAAAAAAAAAACTTGTCAAAGCTGTGTAAAAAATCTGTTTTAAAAAGAACATCTTAGCAAAATTCTCTGCATTAGGATCTAATGTTCAGGTAAAAACAATGTTGACGAAGTAGGAGAAAGGTTTAAATTGTTGTCGTTCTCGACATGAAAATAAAAAGAATGTGTTTATTAGTTTCATTTCTATACCAACTTTACTGCCAATGACTGATGGCAAGACTTGTTTAAAACATTCAACATGCTACAGAGATGTTTTGTATTTAGGTACAATGCACCTTTTAAGAAAGACATTCAATTGTGGGTGCAAAAACTTTCCAACACTTCAGATATTATTGAAAGCTGGATGGTTGTTCAAAACTTGTGGGTTTATTTGGAAGCAGTTTTTGTAGGTGGTGATATTGCTAAACAACTCCCAAAGGTGATTATTTGTTTTTATTGCATGATAACCATTTTGTGTGAATTAATTCAGATATTCAGATTGAAATGATAATTCTGAGGATAAAAGTAGTTTTAAAAAGGTCTAAAAATATCTGTTAGGCGTTTGATTAAATGTTTTTCTGTACATACCAGATTGTTCTTTAAAATCAATTCAAAAGTCTTTTTTCTCTTGTAAGACCTGCTTTTTACCCTGCGATCTCAACCAAAACAAGAAAATTTGTAATTTACACTCTGAAGTGTGTTTTACAAATTCTTTGCACAATAGAGGGTTTTAGAATTAGGGATATGTAACTAAATCTGAATAAGATTGCTAGCTTCCTGTCGGTATTGTAGATTTTTAGTACATAAAGTGTTTTTTTATGTAGGAAGCGAAACGATTTCAAAACATTGATAAATCATGGGTGAAGATTATGACTCGTGCACACGAAACTCCAAATGTAGTCACATGTTGTGTGGGTGATGAGACGATGGGACAACTATTGCCACACTTACTTGAGCAGTTGGAAGTTTGTCAGAAATCTCTAACTGGTTATTTAGAGAAGAAAAGATTATTATTTCCCAGATTCTTCTTTGTTTCCGATCCTGCTTTACTTGAAATATTGGGACAAGCTAGTGATTCGCATACTATTCAAGCTCATTTACTCGGTGTTTTTGACAATACAAAAAGTGTGGAATTTCACGAAAAAGATTACGATCGTATTATTGCTATCATATCAAGTGAAGGAGAAACCATTCCTGTATGTTTGATTAGTTATTTTTCTATTCTTTTTATTTTTGTTATTATTGGTGAATACTATGTACATCAATTATGTCAACATCAGCAGCAAACCAGCAGGATGACCTTAAAAACCCTTAACACGCCCAAAAAGATCAAAATATGAGATCTTAAAATATTAATATTTCAAAGAACATTTTGGCGTGAATGTTTGCACTGATTTTTTGGGTCTTTTTTCGTTTACCTTATGGTAAAAGGTATTGAAAAAAACAACAACTTAAAAACAGCCAATAAAAAAGAAAAGAAATATCTTTGTTAAAAATTTTTGGGAGGCACCCTGACCCAGTTATGTTACAGAAAAGTGATGAAAAAGAAAAATAACATTTCAATATTTCAATTATATTTTTGTTCTTATAGCTTGAAAAAACAGTAGATGCAAAAGGCAATGTGGAATTATGGCTAACTGATCTACTAAAAAATGCTCAATCATCATTGCACACCATCATACGAGATGCAGCTGTTACAATTAAAGATCCCTCTTTTGACATGATGAATTTTTTCAACGTATTTGCATCACAGGTAATTCAGTCACGGTATAGGGTTTAGTGTTTGAAACCAGTTTAAGACAATGTCATTAAGAAATTTTTGAACAAGAAATGTACTTTCCAGTAATGACATTTACTTAGTTTTATTTATTATTTTCTCTGCTATAAACCTTGCTGGAGTGAAGCAGTTTTAAATTTGTTATGGGCATCTGATTTTGGCAACCTGGAACGTGCTGTTACTTCCCACACCAAATCGCGATTGTTTAAACACACAGCGTTTTCTTGTTAAATTCCATGTAACTCATTGTGCAAGTCATACAATATCTAGTTTTTATGAATAATATGAAAACTTGCTCAAATGTCTTGAATAGATTTATAAATTAGGTACCATTTAATTTGTATCAATACTGTGTCAAAAAAAACTTTAAGCCTCAATCCGTACCAAATTCAAATTTAATACCCTGGACTAATATAATTACAACTGAAAATTGGATGATGAGACCACCATTTGATTGTCCATAAAATTTATTACAAAATGTAATAGGGTGTTATAATTAAATATGTGATGAAAGATGTCAAAGACAGTGCTCAATATAAAGTAGAGCTTGATATATTTATTCACATTTGATAAAAAATTAAAAACAGTATACAACTGAACTGCGATCATCAGTTAAAATTTTATATCTGATGATCTCATGTAGCGTGAAACTGTCAGTTGTATACTGTTTTTAATTTTTTATCAAATGTGAATAAATATAGGGTGTTATATTTATTTATTTTAGATTTCTATTATTATTTCTTTTTTTTTATTTCATGTTTATTTAGGTCGGTTTACTTGGAATACAAATGATCTGGACAAGAGATGCAGAGGAGGCGTTAAAAAACGCAAGATCAGACAGAGGTGTTATGAAGAAGACAAACCAATACTTTCTCGAGATGTTGAATGCACTTATTGATGTCACGATTCGTGACTTAACAAAGATGGAAAGAACTAAATTTGAAACACTTGTCACAATTCACGTTCACCAACGTGATATTTTTGATGACTTGGTATGTTTTATACATCAGAATTACAAGCTTTCTTGGATTTTATGAGTTTTGGCTTAATTGGCAAAAGCTTAGCAAATTTTAAAAGTGTTGTTTTGCATAATAATATGCTAATAAATTTTGCTGTCCCATTTTAAGATGAAGCAGGTAAGTTAATAATCTACTAAATGATGAAATCCTGTTTACAAAAAGCAGTATGTCTTACTTAACGTAATTCCTTACAGTAAACAACAAAGAACTTTTTTTATGAAAAGCATTATAGTAGTAAAGCTTAGATAAAATAGCAGTATTCGTTTTTTTTTGAATAACAAACAAATAGTATGTACATCTAGTTTGAAGATAAAGTGTGAAAAATATGAACATTGTAAGATTTAAGGAAAATTTAACGAAAGCTATTCGTTTCGTATTTATCCAAAATGACATTATGCTACTGAAATCAACTTTCATAATATCAGAGGCTTTGGATACTGTCCTTTAACATACAACAAGTAACGTAACAGGAAGTTTTAACGTCCTTGGGGATTCCATCCTAACGACCGGCTCTTCCTCCCCTCTGACTGTAACACTGTTACATTACCGCTAGAGATACGTATAGCATTGCTCTAACTTGCTTGCCTGACACACAAGCCGATTAGCGGTCAGTAGATGGCACCAAATGGGCTGACAACACTACATTTAAAGTGCGCCGGAGTGGGGACTCAAACCTGAAACCTTATGATTACAAGCCTAATGCGCTACCTCTACACCATCTCCGCCATCAAATAGCCAAACAGATTTTCCTTAGAAAACAACAATAAAAGAACAAAATGTTGACCTAATAGAATGTAACTTTAGGTACAAAGCTACAACCTCGAATCCAGTGCTTTTTCATAAAAACCTTTTTTTTTTACTTGTTTTGAGCTTAATTGAATTAAGCACGAGTTGTGTTTTTGAGAAACCTAGTGTTATTTCCCATTATAAAATATAGCAAATTAAAATTGACGAAAATAGTTATATAATTTATTAGTTATAAATTAAAATATCTTTAGTATGCACTAATTATCGCGCGGTACAGAGTACAATATGGCAGAGGACAATATTTTTGAGTTCTAATATTTTGTTTGGTTATTTTTTGAGCCTTGAGGCGAGGAAAATAAAAAAACAAAAATATGAGAATGAGAAAAATATATACTATATTATACGAGGCTTCAGTGAGATAACTAGTGTATCATTACTGCAAAAAAAATCCTCGAACCAAAGTGAAACGAAATAGGAAAAAAAAATTATGAAATAGATAATAATTGAATTACCTCTGCATGACCCAGAAATGAATAAAACAACAAAAGAAACAAACAAAAGTTAATTTACCGTGACTAGATGTTTAATAGCTGTGGTCGTAAAAAATTGTGGACGATAAAATCTCATTTTTATGTCACAGACAAACAGATGGAATTAAGAAAAGATTTGTATTTTCTCCCACTACCCAGACACCTGAAAATTTTGTGCAGTCATATTTTACATGAAAAATATGAGATATTGTATTTACGATCTCCTTTTATCCAATCACGTTGGAGATATTTTCATGCTGATGATAATCTAAGTTATTGTTTGTTAAACCTTTTAATGTATTTCACAGCTACCCACCAATATGTTGTTTATTATAATTATAGGTCAAAATGCACATTCGAGATGTTACAGACTTTGAATGGTTAAAACAATCTCGCTTTTACTTTCAAGAGGAAAATGATGCTTGCTTAGTTTCCATAACAGATGTTGATTTTCACTATCAGAATGAATTTTTAGGATGTACAGACCGACTTGTCATTACACCACTCACTGATAGATGTTATATTACCATTGCACAAGCATTGGGAATGTCGATGGGTGCGGCTCCTGCTGGACCTGCTGGAACTGGAAAAACAGGTATACTAAATTGATCTTTTAAGGGACAGAGCCCTAACTAAAAATTTGAGAAATAAGAGAGTTTTATGAGGATTACTCATGATCATTTGTTAAATGTCCTAGTGGGGTGCCCACTAAAAATTAGAGTTACCAATGGTAAACCGCACAGGCTTGTCTGGATATTAACTGGACAGTTACAATATTTCCTTTTTTCCATAGAAACTACGAAAGACATGGGTAAAGCTTTAGGAAAATATGTGGTTGTATTCAATTGTTCTGATCAGATGGATTTCCGAGGTTTGGGGAGAATTTATAAAGGTTTAGCTCAGAGTGGAGCATGGGGGTGTTTCGATGAATTCAATCGTATTGAATTGCCAGTGTTATCAGTCGCAGCACAGCAAATTTATATTGTTTTAACGGCCAAGAAAGAACGCAAACCAGAGTTTATTTTTTCTGATGGAGATATTGTGTCGCTTAATCCAGAGTTTGGCATTTTTTTAACCATGGTAAGAAATTGGTCAAATATAATTACTTCCCATTTATGTAATTTAATAAGTTGCGTAGGTGCTTTTGCAATTGATGCCATTAATTCCCAACTGTTATGTTCTTTAGAATCCAGGCTATGCTGGACGTCAGGAACTTCCTGAGAATCTCAAAGTTCAGTTTCGTACTGTTGCTATGATGGTACCTGATCGTCAAATTATCATGCGTGTAAAACTTGCTAGTTGCGGTTTCTTAGAAAATGTGATCCTTGCGCAAAAATTCTACACGTTGTATAAATTGTGTGAAGAGCAGCTGACGAAACAAGTAAGTGATGAGAAACTCTAGAAACACTAAGGAAATGAAAAACAAAAACAAAAAAAAGTCAAAATGCGCAGCTGGAACGTTAGATATTTATTGCCTGACAATGCAGTGTGAGAATAAAGCTATTTTGATATATTGCAAACAAAACGGATTTTTTGTTTTTTTGATCAATTTGAGTGATCTGATTATGTAGCGAGATAGATCACAGAAGCAACTAAAACGTTTTCCATCAAATGGGTCTTTCTTTTATTCACTTTATATCTACTTAGGTACATTATGATTTTGGTTTAAGAAATATCTTATCAGTGTTGAGAACATTAGGAGCATCCAAAAGACAGAATCCTAACGACAGTGAAAGTACAACTGTTATGAGAGTGTTGCGAGATATGAACTTGTCTAAATTGGTAAGATTTTAGAATATCATCTGTTGTCAGTTCTTCCATGATTTGTTCTGCCAATGTGCAACTGATTTGTTAAACAAATGTATGCAAGGATTGATTTTGTTCTATGTAGTGTATTATTTACCTCCCTGGGCGTGTTTAAAACTCTATGAATTGGTGGGTGTTAAAGAGGCGTTAAAAAGGGGAAGGTCATTACAGTACTTTTATTTCAAATCTTATTTTTTAGGTTGATGAGGATGAACCTCTATTTTTAAGTTTGATTAATGATTTGTTCCCTGGAATTGTTCTTGAAAAAGCTGGGTATCCAGAAATGGAAGCATCTATTCAAAAGAATGTGGAAGAAAATGGACTAGTGTATCACCCACCTTGGGTGCTGAAGTTGATTCAAGTAAGGATATACCTATTGTGAATGATGGCAATATTATTATTTAGATCTATATTACTTGTTTGAATTTGTAATGGCGTAGACGGTAACTTACATTACCTACAGACAGTATTCTAAATTATGACTGGCTAGATTTCCCCTTCAATATTGTAGCTGTTTGAAACTCAGCGAGTTCGTCATGGACTTATGTGTTTGGGACCAAGTGGTGCTGGCAAAAGTGTTTGTATAAACATGCTTATGAAAGCACTTGGGGATGCTGGTGAACCTCACCGTGAGTTACGTATGAATCCGAAAGCTATCACAGCACCACAAATGTTTGGTAGACTTGATGCTGCTACCAATGATTGGACGGATGGTATTTTCTCTACATTATGGAGGAAAACATTAAAGACTAAAGCAGGTAAATATTTTGTTGGATATTTCTTACCTGTGTGTTGCAAATCGTGTCTATGAGGGGAAGAAGGTTGGGGTTCAGACACATTTGTATCATTTTTAGTAATACCATACTGTTCTTAACTTTAGGAGAAAAAGTTTGGCTTATTCTTGATGGGCCAGTGGATGCCATTTGGATTGAAAATCTAAACTCAGTGCTTGATGACAACAAAACATTGACACTTGCAAATGGTGATCGAATTCCCATGTCACCGTGTTGTAAAATCTTATTTGAAGTGCATAATGTTGATAATGCATCACCAGCTACTGTGTCAAGAGTGGGAATGGTGTTTATGAGTTCTTCAATTCTTGATTGGAGACCATTTTTGGAGGTGAGATATACATTAGTAGTAGTATTTCCCTTCGTCAGATATATTTATCTTACGTGATCTTTGTGTAAGGAGAAAGGCTGTAATCTTTCCTAACTCTAAAAGTGTTACCGCTATACTTAAAACGTTTTATACAGGTAGAGAATACCTTCAAAACATGGTTTTTGAGTGACTGCGCCTACAAATAATTAAAACAAAAATGTTGCAATTTTTTAAGGAAAAGCGCAGTGAAAAAAAATTCTTATCTTATATTATCAAGATCAAGTTAAAGCTCGTTTATTTTTAAAAAAAAAATTGTTTAAATTACGCAGATTTTATTCTGTTTAAAAAATTATTGCGTTAAGGTGCTCTAAATATTTACCTTTTTTTATTTACATGTGTTACTGCCATTTCGTCAAAATGCCGGTTTCTTTAATTTATATAAATGATTTTTAAAGGGTTGGTTAAAATCCACATGCTCACCACAAGAAGCTGAATTGATTCAACAGACATTTGACAATGTTTTTGATGGTTTGTTAGCCATTCTTTATCAGACACTTAATCCTAAAATGGATCTGCTACAAATCAATGTTGTAAAACAGGTCAGTGCATCCATTTGGTTTTCACACTAAAAGTATGGCAATGTCATTTTGTACGCAATGTATGTACCTTACTGTATGTCATTTATCGTTTTTTAGGCGATTGATTTATTGGATGGTTTAATACCAAACCGAGTAGAACATGGTGCTTTACCGACTGCTCATTTAAACAAACTAATTGTGTTTTCTCTGATGTGGAGTGCTGGTGCGCTGTTAGAGTTGGACGATCGTGTAAAGATGGAAGCACATATGCGTTCATTGAAGTATTTAGATCTTCCTGTCATATCTGCAGATTCTGGTGAAACCATATTTGAATATGTTGTGGATGATAAAGGTAAATATAGTTAGCGTTATGTCTCCTATTTTGGGGGCGTTTTTGACTTCTTAATAATAGGATAATCAAGGGGACTGCTATGCTTAAAAGGCCTGCGGTCGAAATATGTTGACTTCTTATACATCATACCTTAAAAACATGCTTTTTAAAATATTGTACACCAATGCTTGGAAAACCTGCAAAAAGTTTAAAACGCGTAGACCTTTTGTGCACCTAAAACATTCCTTGAAAACATGGTTTTTGAGAAACTACACATATTTTCATATACCCGGAAGAAAAAATTTGTTGCAAATATTTTTTTACTGTTTGAGTCCAGTTAGTGTAATGGCATTAAAAATGCTACTTTTTTCAGTTATAAGTGAAATTCTTTAAAAAAAAAGCAGTTGTGAATTCATATCCATGAAATTTCGAACCTGAATATATCTGTCCACCAGATCTAACTCTTTGTTGACGTTACTTCTACATTTGAAGTAGATTGTTTTTCCTCATAAACACATTTTGACAGTTTATTAATATGTTTTGCATTTATTTTAGACAAATACTTTTCTGCACCATAAATTAGTTTATGCTGTGACATGCTGTCCTGTTGTTGCTACTGTATAGTCCACACGTAGATTGATTTTGATATAATGTTTAAACAACGACAAATTTAACTTTAGGTGAGTGGGAACATTGGCGTAATCGCGTGGAAGAATACATCTACCCATCAGATAGCAAGCCTGAATACTCTTCTATTTTGGTACCGAATGTTGACAATGTGTGTACAGACTTCCTTACACATACTATTGCAAAGCAAGGAAAGGTACTTGTAGTTTTTATTGCAACCTGTGTGTATTGACCAATCATCAAATGTATGTATTTTTATTGACCAATCATCACATATATGTATTCGTATTGACCAATCATCAAATGTATGTATTTTTATTGACAAATCATCACATGTATGTATTTGTATTGACAAATCATCATATGTATGTATTTGTATTGACCAATCATCATATGTATGTATTCGTATTGACAAATCATCAAATGTATGTATTTGTATTGACAAATCATCACATGTATGTATTTGTATTGACAAATCATCACATGTATGTATTTGTATTGACAAATCATCACATGTATGTATTTGTATTGACAAATCATCAAATGTATGTATTTGTATTGACAAATCATCATATGTATGTATTCGTATTGACAAATCATCACATGTATGTATTTGTATTGACCAATCATCAAATGTATGTATTTGTATTGACCAATCATCAAATGTATGTATTTGTATTGACAAATCATCACATGTATGTATTTGTATTGACAGATCATCACATGTATGTATTCGTATTGACAGATCATCACATGTATGTATTCGTATTGACAAATCATCATATGTATGTATTCGTATTGACCAATCATCAAATGCATGTATTTGTATTGACAAATCATCACATGTATGTATTTGTATTGACCAATCATCACATGTATGTATTTGTATTGACAAATCATCACATGTATGTATTCGTATTGACAAATCATCATATGTATGTATTTGTATTGACAAATCATCACATGTATGTATTCGTATTGACAAATCATCACATGTATGTATTCGTATTGACAAATCATCACATGTATGTATTCGTATTGACAAATCATCACATGTATGTATTCGTATTGACAAATCATCAAATGTATGTATTCGTATTGATAAATCATCACATGTATGTATTCGTATTGACAAATCATCAAATGTATGTATTTGTATTGACAAATCATCATATGTATGTATTCGTATTGACAAATCATCACATGTATGTATTCGTATTGACAAATCATCACATGTATGTATTTGTATTGACCAATCATCACATGTATGTATTCGTATTGACAAATCATCATATGTATGTATTCGTATTGACAAATCATCACATGTATGTATTCGTATTGACAAATCATCAAATGTATGTATTCGTATTGACAAATCATCAAATGTATGTATTTGTATTGACAAATCATCACATGTATGTATTCGTATTGACAAATCATCAAATGTATGTATTCGTATTGACCAATCATCACATGTATGTATTCGTATTGACAAATCATCACGTGTATGTATTTGTATTGACAAATCATCACGTGTATGTATTTGTATTGACAAATCATCACCTGTATGTATTCGTATTGACCAATCATCACATGTATGTATTCGTATTGACAAATCATCACATGTATGTATTCGTATTGACAAATCATCACATGTATGTATTTGTATTGACAAATCATCACATGTATGTATTTGTATTGACCAATCATCACATGTATGTATTCGTATTGACAAATCATCACATGTATGTATTCGTATTGACAAATCATCACATGTATGTATTTGTATTGACAAATCATCACATGTATGTATTTGTATTGACAAATCATCATATGTATGTATTTGTATTGACAAATCATCACATGTATGTATTTGTATTGACAAATCATCACATGTATGTATTCGTATTGACCAATCATCACATGTATGTATTCGTATTGACAAATCATCACATGTATGTATTCGTATTGACAAATCATCACATGTATGTATTTGTATTGACAAATCATCACATGTATGTATTTGTATTGACAAATCATCACATGTATGTATTTGTATTGACAAATCATCACATGTATGTATTCGTATTGACCAATCATCATATGTATGTATTCGTATTGACCAATCATCACATGTATGTATTCGTATTGACAAATCATCACATGTATGTATTCGTATTGACAAATCATCATATGTATGTATTTGTATTGACAAATCATCACATGTATGTATTTGTATTGACAAATCATCACATGTATGTATTTGTATTGACCAATCATCAAATGTATGTATTCGTATTGACAAATCATCACGTGTATGTATTCGTATTGACAAATCATCACCTGTATGTATTCGTATTGACAAATCATCACATGTATGTATTTGTATTGACCAATCATCACATGTATGTATTCGTATTGACAAATCATCAAATGTATGTATTTGTATTGACAAATCATCACATGTATGTATTTGTATTGACAAATCATCACATGTATGTATTTGTATTGACCAATCATCACATGTATGTATTTGTATTGACCAATCATCACATGTATGTATTTGTATTGACAAATCATCACATGTATGTATTTGTATTGACAAATCATCACATGTATGTATTCGTATTGACAAATCATCATATGTATGTATTTGTATTGACCAATCATCATATGTATGTATTTGTATTGACAAATCATCACATGTATGTATTCGTATTGACAAATCATCACATGTATGTATTTGTATTGACAAATCATCACATGTATGCATTCGTATTGACAAATCATCAGATGTATGCATTTGTATTGACAAATCATCACATGTATGTATTCGTATTGACAAATCATCACATGTATGTATTCGTATTGACAAATCATCACATGTATGTATTGGTATTGACAAATCATCAAATATATGTATTCGTATTGACAAATCATCACATGTATGTATTCGTATTGACAAATCATCAAATGTATGTATTCGTATTGATAAATCATCACATGTATGTATTCGTATTGACAAATCATCACATGTATGTATTTGTATTGACAAATCATCACATGTATGTATTCGTATTGACAAATCATCATATGTATGTATTTGTATTGACAAATCATCACATGTATGTATTCGTATTGACCAATCATCACATGTATGTATTCGTATTGACAAATCATCATATGTATGTATTTGTATTGACCAATCATCACATGTATGTATTCGTATTGACAAATCATCACATGTATGTATTTGTATTGACAAATCATCATATGTATGTATTCGTATTGACAAATCATCAAATATATGTATTTGTATTGACCAATCATCACATGTATGTATTTGTATTGACCAATCATCAAATGTATGTATTTGTATTGACCAATCATCACATGTATGTATTTGTATTGACCAATCATCAAATGTATGTATTTGTATTGACAAATCATCACATTTATGTATTTGTATTGACCAATCATCACATATATGTATTCGTATTGACCAATCATCATATGTATGTATTTGTATTGACCAATCATCATATGTATGTATTTGTTATGACCAATCATCACATGTATGTATTCGTATTGACAAATCACATGTATGTATTTGTATTGACCAATCATCAAATGTATGTATTCGTATTCACAAATCATCATATGTATGTATTTGTATTGACCAATCAGCATGGCTAACGTTATTAATTCTAAAAGTTTAATTTTTTCACTTTTTGTAGATTTTTTTGCACAACATATCTCCATATTTTATTTTTTTCGTGCATGTATATATATATGTAACTTTGCATTATTTGCTTTTCGTAGTACCTTCTTGCCTATGTATACAGGGTAAAATGATATCAACACATCACAATATAATAAGCGCTTCTTCTAAAACTTAGTGTTTCAGCGCCTTTAGAAGTAATCCTGCAAACTTTGCCAAACTTTGTTTATATCTCTCCAGTGCTATAAACAAGAAACAAAAAAACTGACGAAGGTGTAAATAAGTGAATGTTTTGATTTTTTTGAGAATTAGCATCACGTTTTATTTAGTCTGTGCTACTAATTGGAGAACAAGGTACTGCCAAGACTGTCATGGTAAAAGGTTATATGTCCAAGTATGATCCAGAACAACATATGAGCAAAGCATTTGCATTCTCTTCTGCTAGTACACCAGATTTATTTCAGGTACCACATCCTGTCCTACTTACTTTTCTTTTTCATATTCAATATTTTCAATTTTTTGAATGAACGTATTTTTTGAGTAAATAAAACCTTTATAATTGGTGTTTGTTTTCTCTGTATTTTGATGGATACTGGGGAATCTGTGAACGCTTTGAATTTAGAATTTCTATTTTAATTTAGGATTTGTGTTATATTGTCATGATATTTCCATATATACATATATTTTTGCAAGTTATAACCGCTAGCTTTTACTTACGTTTTATAGAGAACCGTGGAAAGCTATGTTGACAAACGTGTTGGTACAACATATGGTCCGCCTGCTGGAAGAAAAATGACTGTCTTTGTTGATGACATCAACATGCCCATCATTAATGAATGGGGAGATCAGGTATATATTGGATAGATATACTAGCTGTATAAGGAGACAATAGTTTTTCAAAATCGTATGTAAGAATTACTATGTACTTATTGAGCAAGTTTCTTATATTTTTTCTGTCACACGGGGTGATTTCGTGTCACGAATGCACGACATATTTTTGGTCGAAATAGCTGCGATATTTTTTAATTCTATATAGGTGTATTTTAATCGTTGTAAACGTAATTCAACATTAAGAATCTACTCTTCTTCGTAACTATAGATCACTAATGAAATCACACGACAAACAATGGAAATGGGTGGTTTCTACAATCTTGATAAACCTGGTGAATTCACAACAATTGTGGATATTCAATTCATCGGTGCTATGATACACCCAGGAGGAGGGCGAAATGACATACCTCAGCGATTGAAGAGACAGTTCTCAGTATTTAACTGTACACTTCCTTCAAACGCATCTATTGATAAAATTTTTGGTAATATATTGTGATGCATTTTTCTTAACTAAATGACTTCAGTAGATATTTAACTTTACTTTAATCGTACAGGCATTATTGGATGTGGTTGGTTTTGCTCGGCTCGTTTTGAACCTGGAATTTGTGAGATGGCGGAAAAACTTGTCTCATGCACACGCACATTGTGGCAGAAAACAAAGGTACTCTTTTAAGTAATGGGGAAGATGTTTTTCTAAATAAATTCCTCACACAGAAAACTGTAGTCTATTGAAGTTCCTGGTATTACATTTTATTAAAAACCTGTAAATTTGCATGTCGTCTCCATTCGTCAGGTAAGTTATACAACAACATTTTTTAACTGCATCTTTAGATTAAAATGTTGCCAACTCCTGCAAAGTTTCATTACGTGTTCAATTTACGTGATTTGTCTCGTATTTGGGAAGGCATGTTAAACATTACAAGTGATGGTGCTACTGAAGCTAAAACATTGTTAAACTTATGGAAGCACGAATGCACCAGAGTAATTGCAGATAGGTTTACTAATCAGGAGGATAAGGTTTGGTATGAGAAATGCATGACAATATCTGTATTTGAAGAAATTGGTGAGGATGTTGCGGAAATGTTAGACAAGGAACCTTTTTTTGTTGACTTCTTGAGGTAATATTGTCTAACCTGATTCTGTTTTATTATTGTGATATCGTAGCTTCTTTAAGGATTGATATTTATTATGCTCTTGATTCCCTAGAGACGCACCGGAACCTACAGGTGACGAGGGGGAAGACGTTGATTTAGATGCGCCGAAAGTGTACGAACAGGTCTGTGATGCTTATTAAATTTTGCTGGTTTTGATATTATGACAGGTTTTCTAGCGTTCTAAAGAATCCTAAGAAAACCCTGGAAACAAGAGTTTAGAGAAGAAATTGAAAGGGTTTAACAACATGTTGACGTGTTAATTCCATCATATTAATTTCTTCCACACCCAACTTTTAAATTTAGCAAATTAAAAAACTTTTTAATATCGAGATTTTGAAACTTTGATTGTGTTTAGGTTCCAGATTTAAACTTTTTATCTGATAAACTGGGATTTATATGGCACAGTACAATGAAATGGTGCGCGGTGGATCGTTAGATCTCGTGTTCTTTAAAGATGCGATGGTACATTTAGTTAAGGTTTGTACTTTTGTGATTACCTTACTACGAAATGCCTGATATTACATTTAAACCGCGTATTTTGTCTGTAGCACAAGCCAATTTCTCTGTAATTTTTAAAGTTGTTGTTCATTGGACATGATTGGGCCAAATAAATTCTGATATTCGCGTTTTTACCAATACTGTCATCAAATTAGCGGAAATGGAAAAAAATAGGTTAAATTGGTGATTCTTAAAATATTTGTTAATTGCTTGGAATTTGTCACACTAATGTTGCAAAGAAAAACTAGTGTAACAATATATAGTAGCAAGTCCCCTAAAGCTTTTAAAAACTTTTTTAAGAATTTTTTCAGAAATAAAATGCACAATTTCACTTAACTCGAGATATTTTCGGAATATGAAAGTTAAGAAAAGTAAAAAAATAATTTAACATGTAACTATAAATAAGGCAATAGAAAAAGGCTGAACAGGGTGGGGAGAATCTGTTTTAGGCATAGAAGATTGTCTTGCCTGTCTGAAAAGAAAATATGAGAAACTAAGAACATATCACAACCTTGTTTTACTAGATATCAAGAATCATTCGAACAGCACGTGGCAACGCTCTACTAGTCGGCGTCGGAGGGTCAGGAAAGCAATCTTTGACAAGACTAGCATCGTTTATTGCTGGTTACAAAAACTTTCAAATCACTTTGACTCGGTATATTTGTTGTAATTTATGTTTCATGCTGCTAATATCGCGTTCTCGTTTGATTGCTGATCAACTAAGACTTTATGTTTTCGTTCCCTGCTGTCCTTTTAAATGGAAACGGTTCCTAATTGCTTTTTTGTTGTTTATAGATCATACAACCAAACTAACTTGATGGACGATCTAAAGTATTTGTATCGGGTTGCTGGTGGTGAAGGGAATGGGATTACTTTTATTTTTACTGACAACGAGATCAAAAGTGAAGGTTTCTTAGAATTTATAAACAACGTGCTGTCGTCTGGAGAGGTGTGTTATTTTGCACTCTTGTTTTTACTTTTGTCTAATCATTACAGTATTCACCCTACTCTATTTCTATATTTTTAAATATGCACAAATATTACAATTATAGGTTTCAAATCTGTTTGCGAAAGATGAATTGGACGAGATAACTAATGATCTAGTGCCTGTCATGAAGAAAGAGCATCCAAGGATTCCGCCTACACAAGATAATCTTTACAATTACTTTATATCACGTGCTAGAAATAACCTCCACGTTGTACTCTGCTTCTCACCTGTAAGTTAACCTTTTATTAACTGATTTCAGTTAGCCCTGTTTTTGCACTCGTTTGGAGACGATTGAAATTCAAAAAATGAAGAAGAAGTCATCTTGACGAAACGAAAATTTTGCGGAATTGGCGTAATTTAATTTGACGGACGGCGAAAGAAAATAATTTTTGCGGGAATGTAATTTAGCTGATTTTGTTGAACAATTTTTTTACGGCAAGATTTCTCCTTCTAAGATAGTTTAAGCTAACGTCGGCATGTCTTTTCGAACCTGAAAAAAGTCTAAAACGGTGAAACACGAACTTGGGAATGTTAAATGTGCTATTATTTAGGTTGGCGATAAATTCCGCACGCGAGCATTAAAGTTTCCAGGTCTAATCAGTGGATGCACTATGGATTGGTTCAGTCGATGGCCAAAAGACGCTCTTATTGCTGTAGCTGATTACTTCTTGTCTAAATTTGACATCGTGTGTACTCCAGAAACCAAACATTCAGTTGTGGAGACCATGGGTGTGATTCATGATGGTGTAGCTGAATCTTGTGTTGATTACTTTGAGAGGTGCGTGTGACCAATGATTGTTCAAGAAATATTTTTGTGAAATATGTCCACTGAAAGAGAAACTGTTTTTTGATGCAGAAAAATAACGTGTAAATAAATATTGCTCGAAATAATGGTGCATGAAATCAAAAAAATACGTCAAAACTTTAACATAAGGAGGAAAATAAAACAATCTGCAGTCAAATTAAAAGGTGCAGTGATGAGTTGCACGGCAAGTGTCAAGGCGTGATTATAAATGGAATTAAGATAGTATCTTTTTTTACAACGTGAAATGTGGGGTGAGCAGTGTGGTGTTCGTTTTATTGACATGTCCCTTTTTTTAGTCTTGAATGTTTTTAATTTATTCGTTTAGATTCCGTCGACAAACACATGTTACGCCAAAGTCTTACCTCTCTTTTATTGACGGCTACAAAAACATTTATGCGGAGAAGAAATCAGAAATAGGCGAACTTGCAGGACGCATGAAAACAGGTCTTGATAAACTAATCGAGGCAACAGAATCTGTGGCCGGACTCTCTAAGGAATTAGTGGTCAAGGAAAAAGATTTGCAAGTTGCGTCTGTAAAGGCGGATAAGGTAAGAATTGGCCTCGATGTTGGTGTTTTAATGCAATCTGCTTGTATAACAAATATCTATCTATGATGGTAATTTCTTTTTATGACGAAGCAATAGAGTAAAAACTGATATAACGAATCGTAAATTTCAATATGAAGGTTTTGAAGGAGGTTACTGAGAAAGCTCAAGCAGCTGAAAAAGTGAAAGCTGACGTACAGAAAGTGAAAGACAAGGCGCTATCGATTGTGGAAGAAATTGAAGTATGATTTTTCTAGTAACACATTTGAATTTGTATTTGTTGGTTGACTTTTGTATTTGTTGGTTGACACCATTCACCTCGATTATCCACAGGTTGATAAAGCGTTTGCTATGGACAAATTAGAAGCAGCAAGACCTGCTCTTGAAGAAGCAGAAAGAGCCCTGCAAGTAAAAATATGAAACTTGTAAATTTAAGTTTTCCGCATTTATGATTTTTTTTTGTAAATAAACCTTTTTTAGACGATTAAACCTGCACATATATCAACTGTACGAAAGTTGGCCAAGCCGCCCCATCTTATCATGAGAATTATGGATGCTGCTCTCATATTATTTCGCCGTCCTCTTAATCCTGTTGTTGCCGATCCAGCTCATCCATGTCCTACACCGTCCTGGGCAGAATCATTAAAAGTACGTCAAAAATAATTTAGCTATAATCCTTTTGTTTTGGTTCTATTAAGCCATGCATGAACATTTAAAATAAATTTATTTTCCAGTTGATGAGCTCGTCAACCTTCTTGCAAGGCTTAATGACATTCGATAAAGACACGATTACAGAAGAAATGGTGGAACTTTTAGATCCGTACTTATTGATGCCGGATTATACTTTAGAGGGAGCTAAAAAGGTGCTCATTTGCGTGGAAGTTGTTGAAGTCTTTTCAATTTCTTTTTGTCAAATTCATTCTGGACAATTCTCTTTTCCTGTATCTTCAGTGTTAACGGACTTTTTCCGTTTTTGTAAATACTGTCTATGTTGTAGAGTTGCGGTGATGTAGCTGGTCTTCTGCAGTGGACAAAAGCTATGTCCTTCTTTTATGGTGTCAACAAGGAGGTGCTGCCACTGAAGGTGAAAACATGTTTACTTTCTTTGTACTTAACACTTGAACTTGAATGAAAGCAGAGAACCACGAGTTCTTGCAAATGTGTCTCACTGTCTTCGTAAGTTTTAACAGCTGTACCTTTTTTATTAGGCTAACTTGATTGTGCAAGAAGCTAAACTGAATACTGCGCAAGCAGATTTAAATGCAGCGCAAGCCACACTTGATGAGAAGCAGGCTGAACTCGACGAGGTGCAAGCTATGTATGATGCTGCTATGAAAGAAAAACAGGTGGGTGAAATGTCATCATTTGTCATGGGTTCAATTCTCACTCAAGCTACGGACAACCATAATGAATGAACTTCAACGATAAAAAAATGGCAGGGTTAATTGAAGTAAAAAGATAATGATAAATTTAACACAATTTGGTAAATAAAGAATTCGTGTTTGTTGATTTTTTAATGTATACGGTACGTTATATGTTGTTTGCTATCCTGCTTCATCGTGTGATATGTATATGTGCCTCCATTTTATAGACTGTAAAACAATCTCATAGCATAAAATAATGTAAACTGTTTTAGCTTAATCCCGAAGAGATTTATTTAAACACCACATATATATTTAAATATAATTCATTTGATTCATTACAGGACTTGCTAGATGACGCTGAGAGTTGTAAGAAAAAGATGGACGCAGCTTCCCAATTAATTGATGGACTCGGCGGTGAGAAAGTTCGATGGACACAACAAAGTAAGGAGTTTCAAGCACAAATCGGAAGGTAAGAATATTTCTTTACTTGAATAATTTTGTATGGATTTTAATCGCTACTTACATACCTGATTTATTTTGCTTCTCTCTCGTAGACTTGTCGGCGATGTATTGCTCGCTACTGGTTTTTGTCATACTCTGGCCCTTTCAATCAAGCGTTTCGAACGAAGCTGCGAAACAATTGCAATCGGAACTGAAAAAAAAAGAAAATTCCATATTCTGAAGACCTGAACATTACAGCAATGCTTGTCGATAACGCCACAGTAAGTTGTTTACAATATATCAGAGAAAGTTGTTTCTTGAAACAGAAGCTGACCGATCTGCCCGAAGGTTGTACAGTTGCAAAGATTTCTAAGATATGTTGATCTGTTTTCTCCAGGCCGCACTCAGAAATATTCAAACATTTGACTATAAATATGAACCACACATTACAAATTAGCTTTACCATGACAAACCAAAAGAAGTTTTTCTCGATATAAATAGTGTTGTTTTCAATGATATTTAAATATATTGTTTTCCAACTTTTCCTTAAAGAAAACAATTTTCAGCCAAGCCAGTTATGGTACAACATTAACAAAAGAAGAATTGTATTCACATACATTTAAAATGGTGTCGTAGACAGAATATTGATTCGTGATTTTCCAAGTTATTCCATCCATAGAAGTAATTCTTTTCTTACAGATTGGAGAGTGGAACTTTGCGAAGGTTTGCCAAACGATGATTTGTCTATTCAAAATGGTATCATTGTAACGAAGGCAACTCGCTATCCTTTGTTGATTGACCCTCAAACGCAGGGTAAATCATGGATCAAGAACAAAGAAAAAAATAGTGAATTACAGGTATCTGAAAATTACTCCGGTATCTGCAAAATTACTCCGGTATCTGCGAAATTACTCCGGTATTTGTAAAATTACTCAGGTATTTGCAAAATTACTCCGGCATCTGGAAGATTACTCCGGTGTCGGATTGCAGCACTTATTTAAGGGTGACCACAACTCCTTAAAACTAGTGGAAACTTGGAAATGGAACATAATAATAATTCTGAAAAAAATCTGAATCTATTTTTTTTGTCTGGTCTGGTCTGTTTTTTAGTCATCAGGTTATGAAAGCTGTTCACGTTTCTTTTTTCTTATTGAAGATAATGTTTTTGTCACGTCAGCTTATTTCTGGAAAAGAATGGCCACCCTGTAGGAGTCTTCTTTATCTATTATAATTTGCAACCGTCGCGAGATAAAATTTAGAATCTTATTGCTACCATTAAAACTTAGCTATAAATAATAAAATGTGATAATATTTTTTACAGGTGTCCACGTTGAATCACAGATATTTTCGAACTCACTTAGAAGATTGCCTATCACTTGGTCGACCCCTTTTATTGGAAGACATCGGCGAAGACCTTGATCCAGCACTTGATAACGTATTGGAGAAGAATTTTATTAAATCCGGTAGTACTTTTAAGGTGTGATACTTTTCTTGAGGTTTATAGTACTGTCTGTTCCTACTAAAATACTGAACTACATTAAAAATAGACGAGCCAATGCTACGACGTTTTATGTGCTTTGATATAGGTGAAAGTTGGCGACAAAGAGTGTGACGTTATGAATGGTTTTCGTTTGTATCTTACTACCAAACTTGGTAATCCCGCCTACACACCCGAGGTAAGAACTGTGTGGTATTTTGCAGGATATTTTTTTGCGTTGTAATTCTCTAGTTATCAACTCAAACAAACTTGGACATACGTCTGTAGAAATAGACTAAATCTTTTGTAAGCTGTATCTGTAAAAAACGAATATGATGATAAAAGTAAATCATGGACAAGAATAAAGAAATAGTGAACGTACAGGTATCTGAATACTAGGTATCTGCAAAATTACTCCGATCTGGAAATACTACTTTTGTCAAATACAGAGAAAATTTGTTTCAATACCCAGTGTCGGATTGCAGCACTTATTTAAGGGTGACCACAACTCCTTAAAACTAGTGGAAACTTGGAAATGGAACATAATTCTGAAAAAAATCTGAATCTATTTTTTTTGTCTGGTCTGGTCTGTTTTTTAGTCATCAGGTTATGAAAGCTGTTCACGTTTCTTTTTTCTTATTGAAGATAATGTTTTTGTCACGTCAGCTTATTTCTGGAAAAGAATGGCCACCCTGTAGGAGTCTTCTTTATCTATTATAATTTGCAACCGTCGCGAGATAAAATTTAGAATCTTATTGCTACCATTAAAACTTAGC
This sequence comes from Hydractinia echinata, assembly GCA_030067915.1. Classification (NCBI taxonomy): domain Eukaryota; kingdom Metazoa; phylum Cnidaria; class Hydrozoa; order Anthoathecata; family Hydractiniidae; genus Hydractinia; species Hydractinia echinata. The sequence continues at coordinate 4,626,146 of JASGCC010000001.1, forward strand.
TATAAATAATAAAATGTGATAATATTTTTTACAGGTGTCCACGTTGAATCACAGATATTTTCGAACTCACTTAGAAGATTGCCTATCACTTGGTCGACCCCTTTTATTGGAAGACATCGGCGAAGACCTTGATCCAGCACTTGATAACGTATTGGAGAAGAATTTTATTAAATCCGGTAGTACTTTTAAGGTGTGATACTTTTCTTGAGGTTTATAGTACTGTCTGTTCCTACTAAAATACTGAACTACATTAAAAATAGACGAGCCAATGCTACGACGTTTTATGTGCTTTGATATAGGTGAAAGTTGGCGACAAAGAGTGTGACGTTATGAATGGTTTTTTTTGTATCTTACTACCAAACTTGGTAATCCCGCCTACACACCCGAGGTAAGAACTGTGTGGTATTTTGCAGGATATTTTTTTTGCGTTGTAATTCTCTAGTTATCAACTCATAACAAACTTGGACATACGTCTGTAGAAATAGACTAAATCTTTGTAAGCTGTATCTGAATATAATAAACGAATAAATCAACGAATGAATATAAGAAATGTGATGTGAAAAACGTAACAGCTGTATATCTCTTCGAATACTAGGTCAGTGCTCGCACGGCTATTATCGACTTCACTGTCACTATGAAAGGTCTGGAAGATCAGCTACTTGGTCGTGTCATCAATACAGAGAAACAGGTTTGTTTCAATAACCACAGTAAGGCTTTATTAAGAAGTCTGTTTCTTTTTGAATAAACATGACTTTACTGCTTCCTTGAGAAGTCTATTTATGTTTATTACTTGCGAAAGGCATCGTTTCATTCATTGTGTTTTTTATTGAAGGAGTTAGAATCTGAGAGAGTGAAACTCATGGAAGATGTGACAGCAAATAAAAGAAAGATGAAAGAGTTAGAAGATAACCTACTCTACCGTTTAACAAGTACTCAAGTAAGTTAATTGTCCGCCATTTTGTTATTGAAGGAGAGGTGTTTGTTGTTGCAGAATACAAAGAAGACAAATTTTTATATTCATATTGTAACAAATAACTTATTTAAATTAATAATGCAACGTTGACGCGTTTTGTTTAGTCTTTCCAATCTGTTGGCAGTTGGTAGATAACCTGACAAACTCGTGTTGAATCTTTTAGTTTACTTTCATTAGGGTTCACTTGTTGAAGATGAGTCTTTAGTTGCTGTGTTAAAAACCACCAAAGAAACTGCTCAAGAAGTCAGCGAGAAGTTAATCATTGCAAGTGAGACGGAGATCAAAATCAATGTGGCGCGAGAGGAGTTTCGTCCGGTCGCAACTCGCGGTAGCATTTTATATTTCTTAGTTGTTGAGATGAGTATGGTGAATATTATGTATCAAACATCGCTCCAACAGTTCTTGCATCTTTTTGATTCCTCTATGGCAAAGTGAGTACAGTGTGTTTGTGTTGTTGTTTTATTAACGAATGTTCTAATGTCTTGTTTATTACGTTATCTGTGAATAAGTGTGCTATTTTATCGGATGAAATCTCTTTTTTTCGCTGCGGTACAAGGGGTTGTTTTATCGACTGGCTAGTTTACAGCTGGTTATGTTAAATCTTTTACGTGTTATCGTTGGAAATAGTTTCTTGAACTACCAGCTCTAGTACGGCATGGCATCGAAAAGAAAATATGCGCATGCGCAAAATATATACAGAAGTGAAATAAAACTAACACATAAACGTCACACTAGTTTTGAATCTTACAAAAATACAATAATATCATGTTTTTATTTCTTGAAATTTTAATACTTAACCCTTGGGCGACGGAAATATCGGTCAAAAATCCAGCAAATATCAAAACTCGTTTTCATAAAATTGCACCGCATATTTTACAATGAATGAATTAGGCTACCTAACAGTACCAAACATGGACCATCTAGGTCTTGTCCTCAGCCCTCAATCACGGCTCAAGTTCCGGAAAACTTATTATCAGTTCTATAAGTATATTCTTTCATATGATTTTTGTTGTGTAGGTCAGATAAGTCACCGATTACAGCGAAGAGGATAACAAACATTATCGATTATCTGACGTTCGAAGTTTTTAAATATGCTGCACGTGGATTGTATGAGAAAGACAAGTTCATGTACACTATACTGCTCTCACTGAAAATTGATTTAGAGAAGGGGACAGTGAAACACGAAGAATTTCAGTCGTTTATTAAGGGTATGAAAATTATATTCAGCAAGAGGTGCTTATGTCATCAATACTTTATCAAGATTTACTTGCAATACACGATTTTTTATAAGAACCTACTTAATAAGAATGTTGAGGCTGAGGTTTTGTCAATTAGCAACATATTAAGAACGTGCTCAGCCTGAATGTTTTCATAGATTATAAGAAGCGAATAATGTGAATTTAAATTTGCTAAGAAACAATATTTCTAGAATAATTTTTTTACATTAACATAACTTTAACATCATCTATTCCTTTCAATCATTAAAAAATACTTTCCGTACGTCTGACCATATATTGCCCTATTTTTAAGAAAAAAATAAATAAGTACCCTTGAGGCTGTATAAGTAATTAAAAAGAAACACATTTAGTCTCAGCTGAAATTATAAAAAAACGTTAAATGCGTTTTTTTGTGCATCTACAAAGTCTTGTGTATTTTACTCCAACATGGAACATTTCGTTTCATAGGTGGAGCAGCGTTGGATTTAAAAACAGTACAGCCTAAACCATATAAGTGGATATCAGATATGACATGGCTTAACTTAGTGCAGCTTAGCAAGTTACCTACTTTCGGAGGAATCTTAGATCAGGTTTGCATTGCAAATATACTTTGTGTAGTTGTTGTGGAAGTTAGTTAGTATGACCATGGAGGTAGAAATGGTATGACTTGACTACGATTTTAGTTATAAAAAAAATAATAACAAGTGAAGCCATCGCTGAAGACACAAACAAGGAATAGATAGATAGAAGGAATGTCGACAAAGCAACAACGTCACAGGACACAAATATTTTTCAATTGAATCATACTCTGCTGTGTCTATTTGCAGGTTACACGAAACGAATCTGCATGGAAACATTGGTTTGACAAAGATGCGCCGGAAGACCACCCCATTCCAGATGGCTACCAAACATCCCTGGACACATACCGAAAGTTACTTTTAATCAGGTAAACTTTTGTCTCATGGGTTGTGTGACATAAGAGATCTCCAGTTTGTCTATATAAGTCACAACTTTATCTCTACATCAGTTTTAATTTCTAATGAGGTTGAAAATAAAGTGCTTAGCCACTCTTTTGATTACGTTTGCAATCACCAACGCCCCATCTTCAAACTATTCTTGGGCGTTGCTCAGAACTAGCACTGGACGCCACCACTTCATCCGAACATTGCAAGCATGCCTCCATAACCGCTCGATCACACAAACTAAGTGCTATATTACAATCGTTAAGCTTTATATCTCGTTCTCTTAACAAGGTCGTGGTGTCCTGACCGAACACTTTTTCAAGCCAGAAGGTACATTGCAGAGTCGATGGGTGAGAAATTCGCCGAAGGAGTCATATTAAATTTGGAGGCCACTTGGGAGGAGAGTGACATACACACTCCTCTGATTGGTTTACTGTCAATGGGTTCCGATCCCACCAGTGCTATAGAAGGACTTGCAAAGAGACATAGTATTGAATGTCGTGCCATCTCGATGGGACAAGGCCAAGAGGTTCACGCGCGGAGATTGTTGCAACAGAGCTGCTCTGGTGTAAGTTAAAACATTTTATATGTCGCCTTCACTCTCTTTTGTTTGCTACTATTTAAAAGATGTTAAGAATTTTACTTTATATTTTTTTACTGAATAGCATCAGCGTTTCTAATAGCAGTAGCATCGGTTATGTTCTTCTTAATTTCTTGTAAGCATTATTTAATAAATGGTTCTAGGGTGGTTGGGTCCTTTTACAAAACTGTCATCTTGGACTTGATTTCATGGATGAACTGTTAGAATACGTTTTAACTCTTTCATCTGGTCACGAGTCATTTCGTATTTGGATCACCACCGAGGTTCATCCGAAATTTCCGATCGGATTGCTGCAGGTTTGTACAACTGATTCTGTTGCGTCACTATTACGCATTCATATCTTGTTTTCATATCTTGGTGTGCACGATTTGCATTTTAGACGTCGATCAAGTTTACAAACGAACCTCCGCAAGGTGTCAAGGCCGGTCTGAAGAGAACTTACGCAGGTGTTACACAAGATCAACTAGATATTTGTGCTATGAAACAGTGGAAAACCTATGTTATATGCTGTCGCATTTTTGCATACGTGTGTTCAGGGTAAGATTCGTCTTTTTGTACCACTTTTTAAAGATATTTGGTGTTCGCCCCTTTTCAGATTTCATTAGTAGGAATGATCTCGTATGGAGTAAATGTTAAGATTCTGTTATTTGTTTTCTATGTAGCAATGTTCGCGCAGAACTATTAGGAAAGAAACTTACATATAGGCAGATATAGAGATTATTTATGGGGGAGATTAAGTTAAAATGTCCGGGGGTTCCCACATCTCTTTAAATCTCATGCAATTTTTTTAATACTCCCTAATTTTTTTCAAAAAAATATCTATGATACACAATTATGATACACAATTCATGTATTTCTCAATAAATGTTCTTTGTATGATGCTGCTGTGTTTTTACCTTACAAGGTTACTTTGTAACTTTGGAAACGAGAATTTCCTCATTTTTAGCTTGTAAAAAAAACTTAATTCTCTACAATTTTGATTTTAAGTAGTAGGAACTCTATGTAATTATATCAGTTGTTGATATGGGTGGTATTTAATTTCGCTGGGTTCAAAATATTATTTTGCGAAATTCAAGTTTTGGTAGACGTGACGATATTTTTTACTTTCATGTTTACAGGAAAGACGAAAGTTTGGTCCACTTGGTTGGAACATTCCCTATGAATTCAACCAATCAGATCTTACAGCGACTGTGCAATTCGTTCAAAATCATTTGGATGATTTAGAACATAACTCTGTAAGTGATTGCTGCTTTTCCTTTTCCGGTGATTAAACTGATTTCCGCCAGGACCTGATAAAAATACAGGGTATCCGTCAGGAATTTTGTATTTCTTAAAGTTTTTTTTGAGTGATAACAGGACAATTGTATTTTAGAACGTGTCTTGGAATACAGTGTGTTACATGGTTGGTGAAGTACAATATGGTGGCAGAGTGACAGATGACTATGATAAGAGGTTGTTAAATACTTATGCAAAGGTAATTTTAGTTTCGTTGAGTATAAAATTGATTCTTAATATTTTACGTTAACTGTGCATAGAAGGTTTATCATATGGTGGAGTTTTTCTCGCACTTTGATTGGCTAACCTACATCAAATATATGCTACATTTTAAATTTTATGCTTGTATTTTTTGTCTGATTGGTAAATCTGATTGGACTTGTCGGGATCATATATAACAGTAGATACATGCATATATACTATAACTTTTTCTCGCTGTTGAACAAAACAAACAAACTTTATGAACTATGACTGAAATTAAACAATAATTTACCGAATATACCAAATACAATTGATTCTAACTAGTTATCGCACTTGCTCTCGAAAAATATCGTCATATTTTTTTCGTTTTTAGTTCTCATATATTTGACTCGCCTAAACGTTCGTAAAATAATATGTAAACGAGAACATAAGTAACTCAAAAAATATTTCCGATACTTCACTCGGTACTGTGCGATACTACTACTTATGGTTTTATAAAAGGAAAGATGTATCTGTTCTTAGTTAAAATACACCTTCGCTCTTATAGTTATAAATTAATTTTGATTTTCTATTCTCGATTTTGGATTTTTGTTGTTGCTATGGAACACAAATTTGTGGCGGATTCATTTTAAGTCTTCTCCACATGTGTTTTGGATTCATTTTAAGTCTTCTCCACATGTGTTTTTTTTAGGTTTGGTTTTGTAACGAGATGTTCGTAGATTCGTTCTGCTTCTTCAAAGGATATAACATTCCCAAGTGTAACATATAAACGAATTTAAGGACGCGATTAATAAACTACCTGCTATGGACACCCCGGAAGTGTTTTGGTCTCCATCCTAATGCTGACATACGTAAGGACATACAGAATTAGTGTATTCTATTAAAAAAACAGAGGGGACAAAGTCATGGCAAATTTCAGAAGTCATGAACGAGTCGTGAAGTTTCATTTCTGTCTAGAGAAAGTTTTAACGTTTAAATGTCTTTTGTCATTTGTTTCCTTAAGTTAACCTTCTAACCTTGGAAAATATTTTTACTGCATACAGGGATCAACGCTTTTTCGAAATTCCAAAGTCTCTGTAGCCACCTTGAATAAAGGAGAAATTGTAAGGCAGTTAGGGTGTGGTTTTGTGCATATGGTGCAAATTCTTTCCACGTGAATCAGCTCAAATGTAAAGCATGGGTTCTTACATTTACTTTTACGGTACCAAACTACCAAACTAACACACCAAAGAAACTTTGGAAACAATTCTAAACATTCAACCGAAGGGACAGTGGAGGTGGTTCTGGTGAAACAAGAGAGCGGTATTGTGATGAGACAAGCGCAAGACATGTGTCAAGATTACCTGAAGATTACGTACCACACGAAGTTAAAATAGATTATGTCTTTCTTACTCTAACCTGTTTGTTACACACATTAACAAATACATGTGATATTACCCCTCGTACAGATTCCATTTTGTTTTTCCAATAATGAAGCCTAAATTAAACCAGGATGGTCAACGGTTCTGGAATTCTTTAAAAATTTGGTACTGGAAAGGGAAAAACTCCACTTTTTAAAGCTTGTTTTGGAAGTGCACTTGGGTTTAAACTTTTGACTAGCAACTAAATTTGCATTTTTAAGATTTTAAAAAGGTCAGGAATCTGAAATTTAATTTTTTTGGTGTTTCTGTTCGTTTGCTTGCTATTATGATTCATGAAAATGTTTTAGGATTGTTCTGAGTTTTCCTAATAATCTGTCAGCCACCCTGTGAATATATTTTGTTGCTTTGCTTTTACTTAAAACTATATTTGTGTTTGTAGGTTCGTGCTTGTTTACAAAAAATGGGTGCTTTGACACCACTGAACATTTTCTTGCGTCAAAGAGATCGATCGTATGCAACGTGTTATCACAGTGGTTTCGTAACACGCTTACTGACTTGCAACTTGCTATCGAGGGAACTATTATTATGAGTGAAGTAAGTACAAAGACTGTCAATAAATCTTCAACTTGCATGCAGCTGTGAAACGTGATTTCGTGTTTTTATGCTTATGTATTGATTTTTTCATTTATTTATTGATTTCATTTTTTTAGAATTTACGTGATGCGCTTGATAATATATTCGACGCAAGAGTTCCAAGACTCTGGGAAAAGGTAACTTTTTACTTGTTACTTAACAAGATGCACACGAAGCGATTCTGAGAAAGAAATTTTAATTTTGAGTAGGCTTATATTCGCGAAAGTTTGTTACCGCGATGTACTTGCAGAATGGGAAAATGAGAAATTAAGGTTTGCGAATTTGCCTCGTATTCGCAAACTTAAATTCTCTACTTTCCAAACAAGGGCGGACACTCGTAATTTGTTAATAAGCCTTTTACTTTACTCCTGCTTGTTGCCAATTTTTCCTTTAAAACACAAAATTCAATTTGTTATTTCCCAATCTTTAAATCCACAATTCCAATAAAAAAATTTAATTTCGCATTTTGCGCAATTCTTGAAGTCCTATTCGCAAACTTTAATTTCACAGTCTACTCCCTTAACGTAAAAACAGTCGTTTTGCTACTTCCATCGTTATGCTGAACGTTTCGTATAATAATAATCGTTAACAAACTCTTTGAATCAATCCAAATTCATGTGATTTTTTACACTATTACGAGACGCTCTCACGGAAATATAAATGCCTATCGCAAAATTATTTCCCTAAATTTTTTGTATCATCAAAGTTTCTGTAGATACTGTAGAGTATTTTGTCCTTAGATCTCCTGGGCTTCATCAACTATTGGTTTTTGGTATACCGAATTGATTGAACGAAATCAACAGTTCTCTAAGTGGGTGTTCAAAGGACGTCCGAAAGTGTTTGGATGACTGGCTTCTTCAATCCACAAGGTTTTCTTACTGCAATGAGACAGGAAGTGACACGCGCCCACAAAGGTTGGGCGTTAGATTCTGTTGTGTTGCACAATGATGTTGTAAAGCAGATGAAAGAGGACATCACAAGTGCTCCTGTGGTTAGTTATATTTCATTTTGAGCACCATAGATGATAACACGATAACTACAGGGCTAAATCAAACCTTTGTAGTCATTTATTCTCGCTTCAAAGTTATCTTTTGTTTTACCTAAAAAATACTTTTTGTCCTAGGAATTCTGGAAATTAGTCGTTTTTAGCAAAAGGCCGAAAAACAGTTAAATTTTTACTATATACGGTACTATATACGGTACTATATACGGTACTATATACGGTACTATATACGGTACTATATTGTACTATATACGGTACTATATTGTACTATATACGGTACTATATTGTACTATTGTTCATGTACTAGAGTTCGTGTATCATATAGGTCCAATCGAATGCTACATAGAATTTTTAAATACTCGAAAATACATGAAATTGCCATAGCTAGTTTAGGAAGGCTTACGATATAATGCATTTGGCCCCAAACTTTTCTATTTTTCGCAACATTAGGAGGGAGTCTATGTCCACGGTTTATATTTGGATGGTGCATCTTGGGATCGTAAGAATTGCAAATTGATGGAATCTGCACCAAAGACATTATTTTCGCTGTTACCAGTGGTTCATGTTTATGCAATCAATAACACGGGACCGAAAGATCCACGATTATACATGTGTCCTGTTTACAAGAAACCACGACGTACAGATCTAACGTACATCACTCCGTTGTGGTTACGTACAACACAAAGTCCAGATCATTGGATTTTAAGAGGCGTTGCCTTACTATGTGATATCAAATAAAAACTGACACATTGACAATTTAAATTTAACAGTTCTAAAACTTTGTTAATCAGCATTTCTCTTTTATAAATTCCAACTGAAATAATTTGTATATAGTGTATCTCAAAAAAAAACGCGTAATTAAACCGTTTGTATTTATTGTTACTATGGCTCGTCATCATCGCTCGTTTCATCCAGATCGATTCGGGACATATTTTCTTGTCTTTTCAATCTAAAAAACAGTGAATTTAAGTTGATTTTAGCCACAAAGTGGGGATGTTTTTCAGTTCTGATCTTGCTTCACGTCTTAGTGTTAGACTATATTAACTTACTCACCTCGTTGTTAAATGTTTTACTTGTGATTGCAGAGTTTCTTTGAGTTGTGTTTGCTCTTCTAATGATCTTTGGAATCGTCTAATGTGATTCTCTCGTAAATCAATCTAAAAGTATAACATACTGCTTAATGCATTGATGATACTGCTGGAAATTGAAACATTTTCAGATTGTCGAATTGCACATGACCAAAAAAATCTTTAATTAAAGTAATTAAATTACCAACCTTTTCCTCAGTCCCCAAAATTTGTTTTTTTAACTGGTCTACTCGCGACCTTAATTTCTTAATTTCACTTTCATAATGTTCTGTTCTTTTTTGTTCGTGGTTAAGTGCAGCTGTCTAAACAGACGATTAGAATCACAACAAGTTATGGATTGCAGAATAAAGCCTTGTTTCCATTTGACTGCATTTCCAACCGCAATACATAGACTAAGCGCCAGGTTTGTGAACTTATTACAGGTGGGTGGGGAGCGCTCATTGATAAATCTAAAATATATGCATAAAAAGTCCATCTTTGCTTCACAAAGATCAGTATACGTACCTTATCTTGCAACTGTTTGCGAGTTCTATTCAAATTGCATTTGAGTTCCATACACGTCTGTGTTTTGTGTTCTAGCTCCGTCTTAAATAAGTTTAATTCTGCTAAGTGAGATTTCGATGTTTCTTCCTTTTTTCTAGCCAAACTTTCTTTGAGTTCCTACATAAAAAAGATTTGTTCAAGCTTCTTTGAATTGTCTTGGTTTCCTTGAGGTTATTAATTATTGCGGTACACAGCGCAGGCATGTTCAGCAAGTGCCTTTACCACAGCTACGAATCAACCCAAGCCATGTTAGGGAAATTAGGTAGGGAATACCAGTGCATACTTAATGTATACATTCAGAACACAGGACCTACATTGATAACAGTGTTCCCAACACTGAACTGGCTAACTGTATAAATATTAATAATAATACATGACGTAAGGTTGTTTCGCGATATCCTATTTGCGAGTTTGATATAATATTCCTTTTACCGACTTTTCTTATTTTTTTCAAACTTATAAATTATGGTTTATCATACTTTTATTTATTGTTTAAATTGCTGGAATCCGTGAAACAGATATCCTGGGAAAACAAGCTCTTTCAAGTCCTGTATTATTAAATTAGTTTTTCCTATGAAAATCAGTCCAGGAAAATACATTTAGTCTCGATTACTTATATCTGTAAAGCAACATACTTGTATAGTCTGGTGTGAACATTTGAGTTCTCTTCTTAACTCTATCATATCTGTTTCAGATTGTTCTCGTTTCGTCCATTCATTACAATTTTCTTGCTGCAACCTTTGTATCTACAAGAAATATAATATGTGCTCAATACTTTTTTCATTCGTGCACGCTTTGTGAACTAGTGGGGTAGAGTTGCTTCTCTTTCAAAATGTAACTGTTTATCTTAGCGTAGTACTTTAGGCGCAGAAACTTACGTGGGTAGAGATTTAAAGGCTCGTTTACATTTGACTGCATTTTTCGCTATAGTACAAAAAGCCTACGTGTTTTAGAGATTTTGTCCAATTGCGCGATGTTTTGTCCAATTGCGCGATGTTTTGTCCAACTGAGGCAAAAAACTTTCGCGAGTAGAGACCATGTTTGTTTGTGCAGATTTAGCGGAAAAAAGCCTTGCGAGCGATTTATTTTTACACGTTCACGTCGAAAAATTTTATGATCAAAGAAAATTTTTATAAATTTATTACGTCATAGAGTAAATTTAGCAACTGTTACTGTCAGGAATAACAATTAAAACAAAAAAAATAAAAAAATAAAAAAAAATAGTATAAAACACTTTCGCGAATCTGTTATGACGCGAAAACATATTTTACGATCTTTTTATTTGGAATGTTCCAATGTTTATTAAGAGGAAACAACACTAAAGTTATGGTATTTTTGTGTATTTTGTATCAAATTTGAGAGTGAGACGAGCTTTTCGAAAATTTATTTTTCGCCAATTCTTTTAACATGCGCCAAAATTTATACGTGGACATTAGTACGATTTGCACGCGATAAAAAACTTACCTCGCGGTGCAGCTCTCTGATTTTATATTCGTTTGTATGTTGTCCGTATTTATCTGTTGATGATTTTTCCTCACTGTTCTTCTAAAATAAATATGTTAAATTACCGCTTTAAAAAAAAAGTTGACGTGTCGAAGCAAAGTTTAAATATCATCCAAAAAAATAAAAATAAAATTCACCTTATCTTCGATGTACTGTTCTTGTAATTTTTCGTAATCTTCAGATAATTCCAGGTTTCTTGATTCTAATTTAACAATTTCTCTGAAAATTCGGACAGAACATTTTATGTAAAAATTCATTATAAAGATTTAAAATGATAAAGAAAGATTACTTCAAAATTCAAACGCTTTACCTCTGCACGTTTTTTTGTAAGAAACCGAGTTGCTGAGGGCTGGGTCCTAAACTAATCATTAGTACTTCAGCCGGATTTCCACTTAGCTTAGATGCACGCGGGTACATCTACGCTAAGTCGCGAAAAATTATTATTTTTGCGCAACCAATTTTTCGGACAGCCTCTCCGCAAAAATTAGATATGTCGCGAAATATCAATGAATCACATGATGTGCCAGCCTCGTTCCCAGCGCCTGTTGTCTCTTTTCTATAACCGGGACGGCGAGCCGTCCGATGTCAAAAAGATACAAGATGCCCTGGGAACGAGGTTGATGATATGCTTAATTATGCCAATTGGTGCATTTTTTGTAAAATATCCGCGCAGATTTTTTTTCACGAATGGTGTCCATTGTCATTTTTTGCAAAGACTCAACTCAAATTCGCAAAAATTAATCCAACGAATAATAAATCTTATTAACTTGTTAAATATATTGTTATTATACTTTGGTGCATATAAATCAACAAAAAATCTTCCGATCTATAACGGTTGAGGAGATAATCGAATGGAAAAAATCATAGTCATAAGAAAAAAAGATAGTCTGGCGTCTTTGGGCCGTACTATTGTTAGCAATATTCATGATGTGATAAATAGGGTGGCCCGAGCACGAGGGGACGGAAAATTAGCAAAAATGGCTGCTTGGGCTGAAGACTTTTTCTGTGATGAAGATTTGGATGCTATTTTGGCTTTAATAGAGGAAAATATTCCCGAGTAAGATACAGGTTTTACTTTAGAGGTTGATGGAATACTTGAGGAAATAGAAAATGTTTTTCCTGCTTCGAATTATCCCTGTGACATTTGTGAAAAAGTATGCAAGAGTCAACGTTTGACTTAGGCACAAAAAAACGAAGTACAACACTGCTTCTACCGGGAATTCCACGATCGGATCAATTTCACTACCCGAGCAGAAAGCGGTATAAGAAACAAGGCCTGTGCGTCTGATGAAGCCCTTGTTTCTTAGGTCATCCCTTTACCCACACAACACCCTTTATCTACATACGATACTTCGAATCCTCCACTGGAGAGTAGGGACACTCAATCAAAAAACATTGGATGATACCGAACACCTTTTATTGATGATAACAAGTATTGTTGTTGCCCCTCCCAAAACATTTTCATGAAAGGGGAGATTTTACTTTTATCCGCTTGACACATAATATCAGTGAGATCTTGTCCAAGATTACCAGGTACAGACATAGATTTACTTTTGATGGCATTATTGAATTCCTCCCTGAGCTGTTTATTTTCTCCTCTCAATGCCTGGACAGTTACAGTAATTTAACACGCGGCGGTGAAGTTAACGTTAATGGCGCTTTCCGTTTTGCAGGTAGATTTATGTTGGATAATTTCCTTTTTAAACTCAAATCTTCCCTTATTTCCACTGATACACATTCCAAACATTTCTCTTTTTCATTTGGAATTAGCAAAAAACAAATGGTTGGGCGATGATACTTTGTTTGTGACAAAGGTGAAGATGAAGATAATGGTACGGTGAAAATTTTATGTACAATGTGATCCAGGCAACTACCAGAAGATTTTGGTTGTAATCCAGGACATAACTTTAAAGAACTCACCAAAGAACACAAATAGGGTGATATGTTTTACTGAATGTTCATGTAATTTATATATTTCGTGTTTTGGAGGTAAGTTCCACAACAAACAGCGAATAGTGAAATCCAAACTTTGAGAAACGTATATTTCAAGTTTGGGAACTGAATGAATCTGATCATGTTGGCAAAAAAATATATAGCTATGTTGATGGTGATGATATATGCCATCCATTCAATTTTAACATACTGACTCTGTTTTGAAAATCTTTAAAGGATTTATAACATGGAGCAAACTCTTTGGATGAAATAGCATTAACAGATGATTCTTTTTTATTTCGAATAGCAACAGCGGAATCCCGAGGGTTGGTTAGAGTGGATGATGATGGGTGGCTCTTTTGTGGTAGATTTAAGGTTGGAATAACTCCAGGATTTAAGGTTGTCATTGTATCATGACGATAATATTCGTCTTCTTTAAAATGGCGTTGACAAATACGTAAATTGCATTTATCAATTTGAGAACGAAGAGAAGAATCAATTACGCGATCTCTGGTGATAACTGCGATCAGTTTTTCTCTCCATTTTGTGTCGAATTCATTTTTTCCAGCAGGAACTTTAAACAATGAAATACCCTTATACTCTGGTCGACGTGGGACTGAACAGCCGTGGATGGAACAGTTAGCACCAAGCATGATCACTACTAAGCCTTTTATCAATAATTTCCAAGAAAAAAAACCCAAGAAAAATAAACCAAAGTCTTGTTTACATCTGATTTCCCCTTACACACATGCAGGGATTAGCGCCATTTTGAAAGTTGATGCATTCGAGAGAATGGGCCTGAGTTTTGAAAACGCGACAAAAAGATACAACAATGGTCTATTGTTAGACACCAGACTATCTTTTTTTCTTATGACTATGAAAAAATGAAACGTCTACTCACCTGTTTTTCGCTTGCACATATTCATCACATGATATGACGTAATCTTTCACTCTTGAAAGTTTATCATTTATAAGCTCACTGTCAATTTTTTTCACGATAGTCTCTCCAATTCTTTCTTCATTCTCTTCGTCTTCCTCAACGAGATCTTTCAGTAAAGCATATTCTTTTGGAAGATCTGATAACTTTTTATCCTTCCTTGGAGAGTTCAGTTCTTTGAAAATAACATTTATCTCCTCCGTGGTGTTATTTTTTTCTTCAAGTAAAGGTTCTATGCGAGCTATTCTTTTTTCAGGTTTTAGGCTTGCCAGTTGGTTCCGTAAATTATCTTTCTCTGCCTTTATCATTGAATATTCTTTAGTCAGCGAGGCATATTGTCCTTTTAGTATGACGTAATCGTCTCGTAGTTTATTTCGCTGACTGCGAACCTTACCCCATTTTTCTCTCCAGCTTGCTGTAGACTCACTCCACCACCTTGCTGTTTTTTCAAGTTGATATGTTCGAATGTTAGCCTCATTTAACTCCTGCAGCAAAGTTTGTTCTCTTGTCAGCGACATTTAGACTGCTATTCTGTCAAAAAAGTAAAGCGAAAAGCACGTCACGACGTTATTTGCTCTGCTTAGGTTGCAAATTAATTTTCACAGGTTAATGTTTAAAAATGAACATGGGATGACAGCGCATGCATGTTTTTTTTACAAGAAACCTAAGTATTCGGTTGAGCCTGGAGTTTCCCAGTTTTGATAATTCCCACCTCAAATGTTTCTTAATTTTCCTTATGTGACCGTTTCATTAAAAAGACTTTTTGAGGGTTTAAGGATTTTTTTGTTGGAGTTTTCTAAAATATGGCCTTTCTGAGCATAAGGTTTATTATAGACTTGTTTCTTATAAAAAATGTTTATTGAAAAATAGAAAAAAAAAATTGGATGTCGGAGTATAATGACTCACTTAATAAAAAGTCAGTATTCCTCCAAAGACAGCGATTATCGTCACCACCGACTACCCTAACTAAGAGTATTCGTGGGTCGCAGCTACTACATGAAAAACATGTTCCTGTGTATCCCTGTATCAGAAAAATTATCACATTTTCTGAAGAAATACAACCCTCAAGATAAAACCTCTTGCAAATTTTTCCCCAAATCACCGAATTGAATATACGCTAAAAAATATCATTTTGTTCTTCATAAATTTAAATTCGCGCCAAAATTTGTATGAATTAGGTACCCAGATAAAAGTGGTTTGTGCCCAGACACTAACACACAGGTGTATGGCGTACTCAACCGTTAGTTAAGATTATTATGAAAAAGGAAAGTGCAGATTAAGGGGAATATTTCAAAACAGGACCCACAGTGACGAAATTTTACGGTTTCTAAATTAACATATGCGAATGCTGCCAACCTTGATATTCTTAACAATGAATTAAAAATTTAACTACCATCAATATCAATTTTTTTATCAAAATAATCAGTAAAGAGCTTCATTCGAAATAACATTAATACCATAAATAAATAGCGCGCATTTAACATGATCTTCAATCTCAAGTATTTGTATAAAAATCTTTATGCTCACACGTTTTTTCTTAAGCAACATGGTGCTCGAATTCTTAAAAAAGGAACTTGTAAGTAACTGAGCCTAGAGTAAACAAAAAAGGTCAAAAATAAGGACTGTAAAAACATCAAACCTTGTTCTAAATCAAAAGTTTTATACGACGACAAACGTGATTGAGACTGAAGCTTGATTTTGAAGAGCTCGCCAGTCTAAGCAAGCAAATACGTGAATTTGTTTGATAATCAACAAGCGACAACTATGCAACAGTTGAGTCTGTAAAACGAAGAAACCTAAACAACATTGACCCTCAGCTTAAATTTTGTGTTAATTGCCATTTTTGAATTATTCTTAAAAAATATCAAATTTCCTATGAATACATGTAGTAAGCGAGGCTTTAGAAACATGATGCAAGACAAAACATCATAAGCACAAACATCTGGTGTAGAGAATTGAATAAACCATACACGAAGCTGGTTTATCTTTGCAACTGGATAACTTCAACTTCAGCTCTCACAAAATCTTCTTTAATGAGACAGTAAATATAAACTCCCCATACGACCATCCGAACATAAATCTTTTGTTTTTTTAAAATCGAAACAAACCTTAAAATTAAAGAATAAACAATTCTCTTCTTTAAAACCCGCGTAATTCAATTCTTTGTCAACGGCGCGCCATTTTGAATATAAGTTTCTTCACTTTTTACAACTTCAACAAAACTAGACGTATGAAGGAAAACGTTCATAATATTTTTTCTTTTTTTTAAAACGGTCTGCTTTCTATACATAAAAAAAATAATATTGAAAAGCTAATCTCATAAAAGAAATATCAACAAAAACACATGCGCACCGCTGTGAAGAAAAAAGCTTTAAAAATATTGAGAGAGTGAGTCCAGATTTCGGGATTAATTATATCCAAATTAAAGAAGAAAAACGCAAAAAAAAATACCCGTATCGATTGAGAAAGTCTAAATCCTCTACTTGACTTTTTTTTTCCGCTCTCCACTAGTAGAATTTTCATCGCGAATTTCTTATCCCAATATAAACAGCTGTGGAAATAAACAAACACATTACGGAGTCCTCACAAAAAAGTGTATAAATAAAATATAAAAGTTCTCACAAAGTGCGTTAAAAATTTGTTAGTTTATTGTAACATTTCACATGGATAGTGTGACCACATCACACTGCCATCAATATTACAATCAGTTTCATTTGCGCAAGGTGGGGAACACGTGTGGCGGGTTGGACTTAAAAAACTGCTGAGTCAGACAATGTTTACACTCCGCATCTGTCACAACCTTGTTAACAGTATTTAAGGATTTTATAGTGAAAGAGACTGGTGATGAAGTTAAAATAAATAAATACTACAAAATATTTTTGTAAAAATAACATTCCCTTAAAATAAATTTCAACGTAGTCATTTTGTTAAAATAAAAAAACGTGAAATCATCTGATGAATCGATTCATCAACTTCTAAATCGACTAATTTCTTCAACTGCAAATTTACGCAATTCGTTGAAATCCACATCTAAGCATTGTCTCCAGAAACGACGATCTCTACCGAAAGTAATCGCCGGATAACACGGACTATTAATGCCTTGCAGTATCCTAGCAACAGCTCTCCCTGTAAATTTTTCATCAGGATGAGAGATTAGCAGGTTCCTAATATCACTTGCTATCAAGTTCCATCTCCGAGGGGGAGTGCATATACTTGTGTCAGAACTACACATTTCTCTCAAGATTTCAAGTTGTTTTTTGTTGTCATACATGAAGTATCTACCAATATTTTCGCGCGCTTTTTCATCAATTCGTTTATTAGAAGGCAACTCCCAAAAATGTTGACAAGATAAATCTTTTAAAACATTATATAACGCATTTAACTGCAGTAAGCGATTTTCTTCCTGCGCGAGGACGTTTTCGTGTAAAAAGTCACAGATTTCGTCCTTTTCGTCGTCACCAATCCCCTCTCGCGTCACAATATGAAAACTTAATTGTCCGCACTCAACAATAATTCCAGATTTGCCCGTGGTATTCAACGGCGCGTCCAAAGCGAACGCCATATTCCATTGAAGTGAACGCACTTCACGAGCAACCGTGATCACATCCCAGCACATTTTATCAGCTACCGTCATAAATTCCAAATCTATTTGTTTCATATCTGCGAGATATTTCAGTTCACTCTGCGGCAGAAGTCTCAATGAGAGTGCAACCGGCGGAAACTTTTTTGCTAATAACTGAAACTGCTCCGGACCTCCGTAACATTTGACCGACGCAAAAGAGAGAATGGGATTAAGCACCTCTATCCAGCGTCTCGGGTGTAATTCTAGATAAGACATTAATGTCGATATGTTTTCTTGAGGCATATCTAATTCTAGCACTGTTGAATCGATTGGTAAAGCGTTTCTATGACCGGAACAACATTTCTGTGAAGGGATCACATCGTCGTGATCTTCAACAGCTTTGCTTATACTACGCGCTACACCCATCATCTCGATGTCGGTACACATCGCATCGTCGTTGTCCTGACTGAATAATTCTTCCGCCTCTTTGTCAAGGAGTGGAGGTGCAGAATCTACCTGGGGAATATCACCATCTTTAGTTAAACTGTTGTGATGTTCGTTTAAATCGGAACAGTTGCATGAAGGAAATACTAAGTCGACAAATTTCTTGACTATACTGCGATCGACAGTATTTCCGTATATATGTCGACGAAGTTCGTTCAGGTCGTTCCACTATATACAAAACAAAGTAAAAATACGTTTTACACACGCAAGAAGTCGAAAATAGTTAAAAAATGAAAACATGAAAACAGCTGCTTACGTCATCGTCCAGGAATACATGACAGAAAGATGGTTTTCCGTCTCGGCCAGCTCTACCAATCTCTTGAACGTAATTTTCGAAACTCTTCGGCATGTTGAAATGTATAACAGACCGAACATCTGACTTATCAAGACCCATACCAAACGCGACCGTTGCAACGACCACTCGGAGTTCACCCGACATAAATTGATTTTGAACGCGTCGACGGTGGGCGGGCGTCAAACCAGCGTGATAACATTCCACATTCCACCAAAAAGGTTTCGTGGACGCCCTATCAAAAAATAAAATTGCACAACAGTGACTTTCATGAAAACAGTGTGTGTCCAGAATGTTATATTTTGAAATCTTTACAATCATCCGCAGAAACCCCTCTCGCAAAGTAGTATTTAAAAAAGTTAATTTGTTTATACTTTTATACAGAAGAAAAATGAGATTAACTAAACAGGATTCTTCCATGCAAATCCGACTCAGTGCGTTCCCCCATCTTGAATGGAAACGCAAACATAAAAGCATTCTGACGTCACTACGTTAGTCGGAAAAATTAGCTAAAATCTCTGTAAGAGACACGTAGAGACGTTTCAGAGTGAAATTTCTTATTACTAAAAAGAACAATACTAATGTGTTATGAACCAGTTGTTAGCTCGTGGAAAATCCATGATAATTCGCCTGTCCAACAAAGTCGATAAAAATATATCGCATTTGTTATTTATAGCTTGAAGAATACGTGCGTGGTTCAGCATGACCCTGTTTTAGCCGACAAACAAACAAAATATGGAAATTACAAAAAAACGTTTTTACCTTGACTTTCCTTTCTTTTTCTTCTCTTTTTCAATTTCCTTCTTTTCTTCTTTTGGCGGAGGATCCGGAAGGCAAGTTCTCAACATCACAGCAAGCCGATCTGCTTCAAGACGTCTTGTGACATACACAATGATTGAATCACATTCATCGAAAGGTTTCATCTGAAGTAATTCAACCAACGCCTAAAATCATTGTACAAATTAATCAATAAGTTCTTAAACCTCGTACCTCTCATAAAAGCCCTCTTATAATATAAAGAAAAACTCCAGTCGCTCATTTTCGTTGATTTCACAAACGATAAAGAAAATTAAAACTTTTAAGACGCAAATCAATTAGGACAGAAGAGTTTATCTTAAGCGATGCTAAAAGTTTCAGAAAAAGGTCATGGAGTGATGTGCACTTACTAAATCTCTGTTTTCATCACGTGACGCTGTGATATGCAAGTTTGGTGGGATTGGGTTCGGATCACGGATGATAGATCCCTCACATGGAACTCCCAAGTGATGAATAACTGAAGTTGCAGTGGTTTGTGATGCTGTGGCTGTTAGACCAAGCAAACATTTGATGTTGTATCTCTCCCGCAGAACTTTACAAACACGCAGATAAGACGGTCGGAAGTTGTGCGACCACTCAGATAGACAATGGGCTTCGTCAATACAAGCGAATGCTATTGGTGGTAGAGTGGACTTGGGTGGTAATATACCGGTACCAAACCCACCGGACACGAGCGCTTCCGGTGATACCAACAGGACTGCAATCTTTTGTTCTTTGATTTTTGTGATGACGCGCTGTTGTTGAAGTTTAGTCATGTTACTGTTTAAGAAAGCACCAGGTAGACATGAGGGAAGCCCTGCGACCTAAACAATCACAATATCCATTGTAAACTCTTTGTGAATAATTAGTCATATCATATTAGTGAAATACAACGTATACGTCTTGCACATGCTGGCAGATAGGTTCGGTTCTTAAAAATTACATTTTTTAGGCCAAATAAAATTTGAATACTTTCCAAAGTTAAACACCAGCAAAAATATAGAAAAAGTAAAAGTGGATGCTAGATAGTGACATAAATAACATATTGCTAAATTGTACATTGATGCTAAAAATTTGTGTGCTAGGACCCAAATTATGTTTTTCAGTAAGTGAAACCACGACTAACTTACTTGGTCTTGCATGAGAGCAACAAGCGGCGACACAACAATTGTCATGGCTTTTCTTTCTTTAAAATACATATAAGCTGGTAGCTGATAACATAACGATTTTCCTGAACCAGTTGCGAGAATAACCAAAGTGGACAAACCTACAAGAAAATATAAAAAATAATATAAAAATGTACTATCATTGGACGCTAAATAGTTTCATACTATATACAAAAACAAACAAACAGATAAACAAACAAACAAACAAACAAACAAACAAACAAACAAACAAACAAACAAACAAACAAACAAACAAACAAACAAACAAACAAACAAACAAACAAACAAACAAACAAACAAACAAACAAACAAACAAACAAACAAACAAACAAACAAACAAACAAAAAAGCAATATTTATATATTTTATGTTAGGCTACGCACCAGACACAATTCTTGCAACAGCCTCATGTTGTCCTTCTCTAAAAGTCTCATGTCCAAATATTTTCAGATTTGATTTGACTTTTTTGTAAGTTTCTAGAAATAAACAAAAAGCTGAAAAAATCTCCAACCTTTTTGCAGTTCTACTGTTCATACATGCTGAGTCAGCATTAAAGATTGAACAAAAAAAAAATAATTAAAATTGAATACCTTTAACTGGTTTCCCGTCTTCAGATTCAAACAAGGGTAAGAATAATTCATCATTTATTTCCATCCTATATGGTGTGCGTGGCCAACATGGTTCAATCTGCATCACATCTATAAAAAAACAAATGTTAAAAAACACACACCCATACATCTTTGATACGCTAAAGATATTTTTCGGAATGGTTTGACAAAAGTAATAGGTAATGGTCGTCAGTAGTAACAAAAGTAATAGGGAACGGTCGTCAGTAGTAACAAAAGTAATAGGTAACGGTCGTCAGTAGTAACAAAAGTAATAGGGAACGGTCGTCAGTAGTAACAAAAGTAATAGGGAACGGTCATCAGTAGTAACAAAAGTAATAGGTAACGGTCGTCAGTAGTAACAAAATTAATAGGGAACGGTCGTCAGTAGTAACAAAAGTAATAGGGAACGGTCGTCAGTAGTAACAAAAGTAATAGGGAACGGTCGTCAGTAGTAACAAAAGTAATAGGTAACGGTCGTCAGTAGTAACAAAAGTAATAGGGAGTCAGTAGTAACAAAAGTAATAGGGAACGGTCGTCAGTAGTAACAAAAGTAATAGGGAACGGTCGTCAGTAGTACCAAAAGTAATAGGGAACGGTCGTCAGTAGCAACAAAAGTAATAGGGAACGGTCGTCAGGAGTAACAAAAGTAATAGGTAACGGTCATCAGTAGTAACAAAAGTAATAGGTAACGGTCATCAGTAGTAACAAAAGTAATAGGTAACGGTCGTCAGTAGTAACAAAAGTAATAGGTAACGGTCGTCAGGAGTAACAAAAGTAATAGGTAACGGTCATCAGTAGTAACAAAAGTAATAGGTAACGGTCATCAGTAGTAACAAAAGTAATAGGTAACGGTCGTCAGGAGTAACAAAAGTAATAGGGAACGGTCGTCAGTAGCAACAACAGCTGTGAAAAGTTAACAAATACGCAAATTTTTATAGGTTTATAAGCAACCCTACTAAATTCGGCAGGCTTTTGATATCCTTTAAAAATTTTTCGACTTTCCTCCAAACATCTTTAGAGCATCGATTCTATCGATTTAATTTCTGTTAGCTGCTTAAGTACAAAGTCGAAAGTACAAGCAGAACAAAATTTTTTTGATGTTACTGTGATAAGATGATTCGTAAGATACACACGTTAAAGGGTTATCGTTCCAGTGATAGCAAAGGGATGATAAAAGGCAAACCAAAACACGATTTCTCGTCCCTTGAAGGTTGTCACTCACATTTAGAATTAAAACTCCGGACTATTTCCAGGATTTTTTAAATATAAAAGGACAATTTTTAAGGTTTTAACAAGAATCCAGTTTCGGAGTGCGACAAAACTCTAGTTACTTCTCCATTTTTCAAGACAAGATTCTGAATTCAACCTTAAAGATGCCAAGAGATTGCTTAGCACAATATTCATATTTTAGATTGTACTACTTTATAAATGTCATCGTCTCCAGAAAAAATCATGGCTCAGTGGCAACCCGCTTACACATGTGAAAACTTTGGCGGGTTCTTAATTTCGCCAATCGTTATAATATATTTTCACAAAGGTGATCAAAGTTTTATACCAAAAAACCCTTATAAGACAAAAATATCTTGCAGGTTTTTAATTTCACAAATTTTAACAAAAAATCGTGAAATATTCATTTACAGTATTTAACATTCGAATAAACACTAACCATCAAGTGTGAAATTTTTCTTTGAACACAGAAGATTATTTCTTTCATCTTGTGCATCTTCATTCAAATAATCAAAACAACTTCCCTGTTCTTCATTTAAATGTTGAAATTCCAACGATGTCATCTCTTCATCTAATTTTCTGCAAATACGTTTTATTATAAAATCACTATAGGCTATACACATTTCATTTGCAAGCCTAAAAATCACCAAACTAAAACCTAATTACTATTCGTAAGTAACTAATAAAAACATAAAAAATGCACTTCACATCAATTGAAGTAAAAAAAAAAAAATTCCACCAAAATGTTTTTTTGCTTCAATTTTAGTAAGCTTTTAGATGATGGCTGGCACTTTCATTTAAAAAGACACTTTTTTGTAAACCTTAAACCTTTTTTTTCAAATTAGCAAGATCAAAGTGACAGTCATTTCATTTTAGAGACAGTATAACCTCTTTAATTTGTGCAAGGTCTTATTGCAACTGCTTCAAGACTACTGATTATTATAGCTCTGTCTACACTACAACTGAAATACCAGTCAGCGTTTTGATGTGTTCTTAAAGATAATTTGAGATGAAATCAACATGTAGCACTAACATTTCTCTGTATTCAGTGTTGCTTTTAAATACCTGATTTTTTAAGAATAGTAATCTACTCAAATATTTGCTCGTTAAACTTTTTCTCATCAAACAACTTACTTGAACGGGTCAACTTTCTTCGGTTTACCTCTACAAAACTTTGCCCAGTGGCCCTCTCCTCCACATTTGAAGCATTTGCTTCCATTTTTCGTAGGTACTTCAAAGCTGGTTTTCTTCTTCCACATTCTCCGTTTGTACGCTCCACCTGTGAGCTTTTTCACACCACGTTGATATGTTTTTTTCTTGAGATCGATTTTAACAAAGTTATCGCTAACTAACCTAGAATTAAATACACAACCAGTAACATCACACATTTCTACATTAAGCAGAATGTTCCTTGTGTTAACCAAGGAACCACACAACCTTCCAAAATATGTTTTTGAAATGGATAAGGATATAAAATGTCTAGCATATATATACACAGTTATAAAAACCAATATGAAATTGCAAATGATAAGAAAACTACCTCTTTCCTTTCTCGGCCGCCTTTTTACTTAATTTAACTTTCTTGCTTGTTGCTTCTTCTGCATTGCTTTCTTCCTCTCTTTTTCTTTTAACTCTTTCAACAATCGTTTCCTCTTCTTCATCTTTCTTCTTCAACTTCTTCTTCTTCTTCTTACTTGCATTAAGTTTCAACACAGTTTCGTCAGAGTTAGTTGTATTGTTCTTCTTAGGTGGTTGGATTTCATTATCGATAGCAGATTGTGTGTCTTGCATAATAGAATTAGCATTTGTCAAATTATTAGTGTGATACATAGCTTGACTTCCTTCTTTATTATCTAAATGTTTATCTAAACAAAGTTCTTCCATCGTGTACACCTTTTCTATATTCTCTTTCACTGAGCTTGTCTCTGTTATCTCCTTAAGTGAGACATCAGCTTGTGAATTAACAACAGCTGCTGGTGTGTTTTTGTCATCATTAATGACGTTACTTAAGGAATTTTTTTTCTCAGATTTCTCGTCAAGAGATTGTTTACAGCTCTCAAGTAAGTCACATGACAGATTTCTACCAAATGATGACAATCTTTTCTTGACAAAACCCTTGCTATGAAAAAATAGAATATGTTTTTAGTTTAACATACTATTTTACTTAGAAGATATTCAAAAAATTTTCAGACGGTAATTTATAAGGCATGCAAAAATAGGTTTCACAAAACAAGTTTTAAGTTAATTTCTTATAATAGGAATATATAACGAACAAGAAGAAGAAATGCTAAAATACATTGAAAACTAGCAAAGGTTTACTTAATTTTTATACTTAAATTTCTTGTATTCATAACAAATAAATACAGTATGTTTAGTTAAAACTTAAAAACAGATTTGAGTTGAATTTGAAAAAATGCAAATTTCTCATTTAAGAAGATTTCAGGCGAATTGAGAATTTTAAAAATTTAAATTAAAGGCAAACAGTATTTTAAACTTTGGCCAAGACCAAAGTTTAATTTTAATTTTTAGACTTAATCCATGTTTAAACATTTTTAACCAAAGCATTGACTTCAGCTTCAATTTTGACCATCATTTTTATATTGTAAAAAAACAAACCTTTTTACTACTGGAATTCTCTCCTTAGTCTTGCAGAGAACGTCGTCAGAATTATTTGATGGATTTTTTAACCAGCAAAATACTTCCCATAGTAGGCTAAATAAGTATTTTAAAACTTAATATCACTCCATAAAAACAAAACAAAAATGTAACATATTCATTTGTTACCTCGTTTTCTTTCTCACAATCCTTCTCCAAAGTTTGGGTCTCTGATAAACCAATTCTTTTTAGAGGTTTTAATTTCGGCCTCCATGAAACATCAGGGTCGTGTTTAATGTAGCTGGTACTTTTAGTTGGAGGTGTTTTGTTGTGCGTTTTGTTAAGACTTGTGCCAAAAACACCATCATCTGGTACCTGGTATAGAATATTTAAATTTTAACAGGTGTTGGCTTAAAATAAGTTAGTTCCATGCCAAATCAACTTATATTTTTGAGATGATAGCAATAACAATACATTTTAATGTTGACATCTTTACATTGAAATTTCCTGTTTGTAATGAATTACTATGAACTGGAGTAATATGGCCAGGAAAGTTGGGACTTTCTGTCAATCTCTCCATAATAAATTTGCAAATATTTTTTATTGTTGTTAATGGGACGCAATTAAATTTTTAGTTATATTTAAAGTAAAAAGAACCATTTAATAAACTGCAACCTTTAACTTTTTTAGTTCAAAAAATATGGGTGCATTATGATTATATATATAGAACAAAAATGCACTGCGTATTATGTTTTTAGCAATCATGCGAAAAAGATAATCAACTTTCCTTGGCCTTAGATGTGCAAAAATAGTGAAATATTGATTATCAGTATTTTAGAAAGTGTCTATCACAGGGATTTATATTGTACAGTCAGGATATGAATGCACTGGTTCTCCAGCAGAACTAATCAGATTTAACCACACATAAGCCTCACGTTTTTCTATAACTGACCAACAGGAATATTATTAAGTGTAACTAAATCAATAGCATATTTCTGGCAGTTAAATTAGTAGTTTGTTAAACAAAGAAGTTCAATTTTGAGAAATACAAAATAATAAAAACTGCATCAAAATATATAGTCTCACTAAATTGCTGCTGTTTTGTGTTTCACAATCAGTATTCTCATCTTTCTTTTTCTTGAGGTAAGAATATCGCTTGTAAGATTCTAAACAAAAACAAAATTGCAATCATTCTGCATAATACCTTGATGCACTGAACATTTTTCACTTCATGCTCACAGGGAGGCAAGGATGCACAGAATAGAGATACAGGAAATATGTAGGACGGGGGAGCCCCTGTGGAAAGACTAGTTATGATTATTACTGATCTACTTAATGGTATTTATTTCCAATATTTTGAAAACCAATAAACATTTTGTTTTTAAAAAAAAAAGATTTCTAGAGAAAATTAACTTTAGGAGGGTAAGCTTTGAAGAATCCCAGAACTGTTGGCCACCCTGTGGGTTGTATTGGACCTATAAATATGTATATAAAAACTAAATGGCACCTTTTATTTCTGCAGAGCTGTCATCAATGTCTTCCTAAAATATTAACAAAAGGTACAATAACCATGATAGTTTAAAAATTTTTCTTTTCCCTTTCATATTAACATTAAAAATTTAAACAAATTAAATGTTTTTGTGAATGTTAATTAATTAATTCTCAATAACCCACAAGGAGTGCTATGTACAGAAATCTTAATATAAAGTTAAACAGAACAAATTTGTTACCTTTGATGGTTTTCTGCCATATTTTCTTGCAAACATTGACTCCCAACATTTTAATTCCTTTTTTATAGAGGTAATTTCACACTCCATCTAAAAAGCAACAACGTGTTTCAATTGTACAATGGCAAAAACCTTTTTCTAATATTTCAATTTTAGTAGGTATATATGAAACTGCCATATTAAAAATTATTTAGACAAAGATATTAATTATGAAATACATTTATTTGTTAATAGAATAGAATGAACAGTTATTATTATAAACTTTTCTTCCTCAGTTGAACAGGAAACAGCAGTAAAGCTAAGTGTAAAATTGCAAAATCCCTCATAAAGGCAACAATTATGACCAATAACAAAGGATGGACACAAGAGAAAAAACAAATCATACGCAGAGCACAAGGTATATATGCAGACACCACAAATTACATGAGATTAGAACTCAGAATTGGGCAAGAAAATAAAAACTGTCAAATCAGAAAAAAGCTCCATTGGCCTGTTTTGGAAACAATAAGGTCAATTTAAAATTTCCAGGAGGTCTGAATCAATATGGACACCAAGATATCTGATACGAACAAATATGTATTTGGATAGAGATAACAAACTTGAGATGTTTGAGGGGTTGTTAGGAAAAGAACATACAGTTTTGCTGTGGCGCTGCCAACTCTGTCTTCAAGGCAAAACAACAGCATTAAATGTTATAATGAATGACATTGATCTTCAGTTCACCACCAAAAGAGAATCTAATAGCTGTCTATTATTTCTGGATTAAACACATTGGTAGGAACCTAACCTCCACCGTGTGTACAAAAAGCAATGACTACAGGACTAACAATGAATTTTCAATCACTTGCACCACCAGTTAGATATACGCGTTCAAAAATAGTGTGACATTTCAAAAAAGGCACAAAAACAATATTTTTGTATATTTTTTTTAAAAATCAAAATATTTGTTCAATATTTTAGAGGGCAATGTAAAATTTTAAGGAGATAGATATTTTATTTTTTAAATTTGGCTAAATTTGCAGCTGCCGGTCCATTTTCTTTAAAAATGTCAACCACAAAAATGTTACTTGAGATTTTAATTTGAAATTTGGATAGGCATATTGAAAAATAGTTTAAGTTTCACTGGGTAAGAAAGGTACAGGATTTTTGCATTTTTAAGTTTTGCGGCTCACGTTTGCTAAAAAAAAATTTAATCAACTTGAAAATATTATAAAAGTTTAATGAAAGTACCTAAATGCGGCTGCAATAAGGTAAGTAAAGATGAAGTTTATGAGAAAGATATAGCTATAAAGAACCCTCTAAAATAATTAGAAAGTAAAATTTGTTAGTGGTTATCAATAAAACAGAAGTACATTAACAAACAGAAGTTTAAAATTGCCTAAAGTGACTGCAAAAGGATTTAATAAAATTGAAAGGAACTGAAATAATAAATGAGCTACCTTTAAAAATTTTTGAACTAATTAAAGAAATATCAACAAGTATATAGCAGTTATTGCAGTAAATGAAATTATCATTTTAGGATAAGTTGTTTTGTTCAATAAAATGAAGGATTTCAATGTAGTCGTCATCACTGAGGACAAGCCCCTTCTTTGTAGCAACAAAGTCTACAAATGGGTAAACCACTGTTTCTTTGTAAAAATAAGTAACCTTTTTACTCTGCTTAAAGGTTTGTGAGGAGTTAAACTTCTTTCCAAAAAGTGACCACTGCAATATTCGATTCCTTCTGGCATATTGTTCCCATAGTCATCATGACTGACTCCTCCACAGCTATTACATGTGACTTTGATAATCAATTCTTTGCAAGAAGGGTTTGAAGAAATGGCTTAGTCAACTGCAAGTTGATACTTTTATGGAACAGTACTATTTTAAAGAATGTCAACCATATTTTTGTACTCTAAATATGCCGGCCAGTTTCCACTATCAAAACTATACTAAATATTATAATTTTAAAAGATAATGACACCTTTTTACGACTTGGCAAATGCAAGTAGAGGTTGCAAACCTGTGTTCAGTTAGCCGCAATTTGGTACTTTTATGGAACCAACTTTATAGCAGTTTAAAAAGCCTTAACTCTGTACTTTCAGAATAATTTCTGAAAAATGAGGTTATTTTAAAGAATGTAAACTATTTTTTTACTCGAAATAGGGTGGCAGCCGCAAAATGTGCCCATTTTGTTTTGCCCTGATGACTAACCAGCCATTTCCAACCATCAAAACTCCGATAAGTATCATGATTTTAAAGAAAACGAAAATTTTGTAAGGCTTGGTGGTGTCAACCACATGCCATGTCAACCGCATGCCATGTCAACCACACTTTGAAGTACAATAAAATAAGTTTGATTAAGCTGTAGAAATAGGTACCAAAATGGCTTTATATCCCAACCTTCCCTGATAATTATGTGATATGAACGACAGTATAAACCACATTTTGGTACTAAGCGATTAACTAAAATGTGGTTGACACTAAAAATATCACAATTCAGTGTCTAATTTTTGAACGCAATCACTTGCAAAGCTGTATACAAAAGTTTAGAAAAAGCATTGAAATTTTTTGAAAACAATTAGTACTTAAAACAAGTTAAATAATGTTATTCAATTAAATGATAAAATTTATAAGCAATTTTAGCAATTTTGGGGGCATTTCGTGAAACACTAATCTATTATTCATTTTATGTTAAAGCTTATCTCCCAAAAAAAATCAAGTTGTGTTGACCTAAATCGATTCATAACATCTTAAGAAAAAACAATTTAACGTTTATTTTGTTAAAATCACTACAGTATTCAAGAAACCAGACAATGTTTACCTCATGTTTTAAAAGCTTTCACCTCACTTGTTTGCCATTTTGTAAGTAAGCATTTAACAGTATATTACGCGTCTGACGTCACCAGTTAGAAGCTCACATTCGGAACCCCGAGATGAGAGGCGAAACTTTGCGCATAGGATGTGATTTGTAAAAAAATGTTCCTCGCGTTTGATGAATAAGGACAAATAATATGGCTTCTTGTGCAGTACCTGGTTGTCTTAACCACCAAAAGAAACAAGGTGTATCTTTTTTCAACTTTCCCAAAGATCCAAAACAACGAACTATATGGATCAAACTGATCAAGAGAGAGGATGCACTTCCAAAGAATTTAAAGATCTGCGAAGCTCATTTCACTTCCGAGTGCTTTGATTTTAAAACCGAGTTTGAAAGAAAAAAACAAAAAGAAGAAGGTTAGAAGATTTTTTCATTTTTATCATCATTCATCGAACTCATACGCTATTATCTAATTTGAATACGTTTTTGTACAACGACAGGTAAGAAATTCAGTGCACGCAAGTTAGTACCCGGTTCCCTTCCATCAATTTTTCCAAATAAACCAATCACTGGTGAGAGAGTAAAGTTGGAAGGTTCCGTATTCGTTATTCGAAAGCCACTAAGAGATTTACAGCCTTAAAAGTTAACCATCGAACTATCTACAAAGTATTCCTGGCTTAAATAATATTTAAAATTGTATATACATATAATGTTAATCCATTTCTTCTTCTTCCCTCAATGCCCATGCGATGTCAATTTCGGGTATGGGTTCACCATCTTTATATCCAACATAAACTCCTCTCCCTATCCTATTATGCACCCACCAAGTAAACTAAGGTTTGAGTAAAAAATTCCAATGCGGAAGATGATTTACGATCTTCTAACAGGTGACATCAGAGCACTCAAAGCTGAAGAAATTTATGAAACAATATGGCGGTGGTTTAACCTCGTGTCAGAGGTGAATTTCTAAATCTTTGAATAGGCATTATTAACTTAAAAGTGCAAATTAAGGAAAATAAACTTTATATTCGTAAATCACATATGAATATAAGCCAATTTAGGTCAACTTGATTTTTCTCGGGAGGTATATAAGCTTTAAAGATATAAATTGCTTCTATAGGTTTATAACATAAACTTTTGATCACTTTTGATAAATTGCTTGTAAGATGCTTCTTTGATATCTAGACTGAATTCTTGAAACAACTAGCTGTCAAGTTTGTTAATGTTACATTAATTACAGAACCCTATGCAGGGATTCCGTTCGATGAAAACAGGAACCAGGAAAACAGGAATTATCTCATTACAAGACACTTGGAAATTGGTATGCTAACACTTTCAAAATTGACGTGATGATGATGGAAGTATTGACGAACATTAATGCACATCTGTATGCACAGTCATAAAAGGCTCTGACAGATCTTATAAACCCATCCTTTTGTCTTGTATCGATATCACCACCATTAAACAATCGATTTAGTAAAGATCGTGTGCCAATACCAATGTCCAACTGAGCATCTAAGAAAAAAATTAGCTAGTTTCATTACTGAACGACAAACGGTAGCGTTGTTAAATAAAATGCTATTTTACCATTAAACCAAAACTTACCTCCTTTCTGCAAGTCATAATCAACTTCTACAGCATGTTTACCCGTAATTGCTGTAAGTTTTAAAAATTTGCATTCAAGGTTTCTAAAAAACTTTTGAATATGACAGTACATTTTTGAAATTAACGGGTCCTTTCTTTGTAGTAGAAGATTCATTTTAATGAAAACTTGTAAGGCAAATTGATAAAACAACAGATATATCTGCAACATAGGATTGGAAAAGTGATCACACGGGCGTTCGAATCGAGGTGAACTGTCATCTTCCGAGAGGAAATACGATTGTAGCGATGGATATATCTTCGATGCACGGCCAACAGCAGCTTCCAATGACAACCACCTCGTACTGACGTACTTGATGATCTTTCTATACTCTTGATCACGGAATTCGCAGAAACATTCTAATTGTACCTAAAAGTAGAGTAACTATATTTTGTTGGCTGAACAGAATATTTCGCATGATATGGACATGGATAAATTATGTAATCCTAAAAACATTTTTTAGAAATATATTTAATGATTACCTTTCATTTAGAACTCTTGTCAAACCAATGATATAGGTCTACCAAAAAATCTTCTATGTCAAAACCAGATTCCCCAGTAAAGGCATCAGCAGCTTTACTGGCAGTGTTGTGAATAATGTGACATGGACAACCATTGACAAATACTGTAGCGTTTTTCTTGAGCACTCTGGTCATGATAGAGTTACGTTTGCCCACGTTTACGGCAGTATTATCAAGACCAATTGCAACACAATTTGCCCACGTTACTTTATTATTTTCTAAAATTCTGTTCATGTTGTTGAATAATGCCTCAGCGTTGGCTTGTTTGCATGCACCCATATCGAGGAGCTGTGATGACACCTTGCCCTTAGTATCGTTGAATGTATGGACCAACAAAGGATTCAACTTTTTTAGTCCTTCGTCGTTGGAATCGTCTGTACCGATAGCATAAGGGCCGTTGTTCATTTGTTTGATAAGCTCTGATCTAAAAATGTACACAAACTATGCAAACACAAGCTAGAAAAATTAAGTTTTTTATCCTAAATAAATATCTCAGAAAAGTAAAACAAAAACGTTCCCCAATTTTGTAGTAGTATATGCCGTTTAGCACTAAAACAAAATAGCTTACTTGAAATATGGTTTTAAAGCCCTATTTACAATGCATGTCGTCTTCGTTCTACATGATGAATACGAGCTGGCAATCCTTGAATCTGGGAAGACTTCACGAATAATTGGTGAAATGCTATCAGCTATCATAAACGGTGCATTATGCTTCACTATTGCAAAAGGCATTTTCACTTCGGCATTGATTACCTGAAACGGTTAAAATAGTTTTGATGAAATTGTTAAAAACATATCGATACAACTTTTTTATATTGTGTTAGTATTCACTATTTTTATAAGGGTAGAAGAAAAGGGTTACCTTCTTTTTAATTGTTGCGTCTGGCTTTTCCAATTTTTTCTGATTGTTTAATTGACTTTTAAAGGACAAGTGAGTAGCTGAATTGCAGTGTCGTACCACGTCCCCAAAAACTTGATGTTTGCAACTGACCTTTTTGGAACATACAGTACATAGAAACGAGTAAGGATCTCCTGTTGCTGGCTGAATACACGGGTTCTTTTTTGTCCATTCAGGATCAAATTTGCACCAATACTTCGACGACCTGTCAAACTTTCTTGTGTCACTATCTTTTTTTACTTCCTTCTTTTCTGTTTTCAATGATTTTCTAGGTGTACATATGTCCTGCTCTTCTTGCTGCGATAATTTCATTTTTTGTTGTTGATGCTTTGGGTGTGAAAAATGAGTGCATGTTTCATCATTCTCGGCTTAACGTCCGTTTTCCATGCTAGCATGGGTTGGACGGGGTATATTAATGACCCTCTTCCAATCTGATCTAGACTGTGTTAGATCTAAAATCAACTTCCTCTGTATCAAGTCTGTCCTTATAACCTCCTGCCAAGTCTTTCTCGGTCTGCCTCTGGGCTTCGCCCCAGGAACTATCCAGTCTCTACACTTTCTTACCCAATTACCCCCCTCCATTCTTTCCAAGTGCCCCAGCCAATTCAATCTTCTTATCTGGATAACATCTTTAATTCTACGGATACTTAGCCTGCTTCTTAGCTCATCTGAACTCTTTCTGTCTCTCAGACTGGCGTTACACATCCACCTAACCATTCTCATATCATTCCTTTCTAAACGGTCAAGATCTTCCTGCTTCACTGCCCATGTCTCACTACCGTACAACATAACACTTCTTACACAGGCCTCATACAACCTACTTTTTACCTCAATTGACAAGACTCTTCTAGTCGTTTTCGCTTTGTATTTTTAGGAACAACTAATCCTTGTATATTCTTTTTGTTGATGCAAGGGACAAAGTGGTTTGGTTGCCATCGAGAATCCAGGGTTGCATTGCTTGTAATGACACCACATGACAGATAGTGAAATCTGTATCCACTGTTCTAGGTGAAAAGAGTGTGTTCAGCTGGTCCCTAATCAAACATGGATTCGTAACTTTAGGATAGATGGACTTTATTTTGCAACCAATGACATTGGAAATAGCAACCATTTGCCGTAAACTACTATAAGTCCCATGTGGTAATGGACTCTACAACGTCCTCTTCGAAACCTCCATATTCAACGCTCGCATAATTTGCATAAAGTTTAACATCATATGATAGTCTATTTCTTATAATTTCATTCACAGTTTTCAAACGAAGTTTGAGCGCTAAATCTATCGAACCAGTGAGGTATTTCGACGTAGCATTATAAAGACAATTACCATCGCCCAATTTTTTTATTAGAACTAGTTTTCCCGTTTCTTCTTCTGGGAGCATTTTTGTTGAAACTCTGTCAATTTGACTTTCCTCAAACATTATATCTGTTCCTCCTGCTAAAAATCGTTGAAAATCGTATGTGTCTCGTTCTATTACTTCATGACTATCCAAAAAAAACTCCATCACACTATGGGAAGCTTGGGATAGAACTGACTCGTTTGTATAATCAAGCAATGGTTGCTATAGACCACTTTCCGGGATGTTTTAATTTCATTTTGAGAACAATGGGCATGTGGTGCGCACTTTTGTGTAGGTAAAAAAACCTGGACACTTACTGGGTGGCTGCCTCAGGTCTCAAAACATATTATTCAACACTAATACATTGTTGGTCCTCGACTTTATACATTTTTTGAACATAAAGCAACTTACCCTGCAGCTAGCTAGGTGACTAAACTAAAACACTTTTCCCTGTGCTGTTGTTATCATTTCCCAACTTTTTCCCGCCTTATGCCGCCATATTTGTTTACATCTTTTAAAAAAAAAGTTAGCGCAAAAAAGAAAAGACGACCCGAAAAACGAAAACCGTGGACGGGTACCCCGGGTAACTAAGATTGATTTTTTTTGCATTATTAAAAAAAAAAAAAAATTACTAACTTTTTAACACCCTGGCAAGCGCTAAAAAAACATAATAGCAGTGTTGGAAATTTTTTTTTTAACTGGAACCACGGAAAGTTAGTTTAAAGTTTGTTAGTGATGAGGCATCTGCGCAACAAACAAGTTCTCTATATCAGGTATCTCCATTGCCCTTTATTTTGTGGAATCGAGATCCGCGGATACATAAAATCATCCATCACAGCAAACTAAAATTCACTCTGCACATACTCAACTGTTAAACTATACTCGTTTTTCTTCTTTTTCGTTGGTAAGAGCTCCGCTAACTTGGAGTAGAATCTACGACATTCGGAAAGAACTTTGTGGCATTGTGGCTTGGTGACGTGTGTAAGACAGCTCCGACATTCCGTTTGCGTTGACTGCCAGACTTGTATGTTGTTTATAAAAACATTGTTGAGCACAAGCAATCAGAACATGCAAAGCTAAAAATCGCATAATGTTTAAAGCCAAACAGCTACTGCGGGTAAAACTGCTGATCGAAAGTTAGTATAATATTTGAATTGATTTTAAAGGCCAGACCGGTTCATACCATCTCTGGCCTGGAGCATCATGACGAGGCTGAAAGATGCTGGAAGTAGTAAACAACCCTTTTTTCAGCTTTTTATTCTCAGAATTTGCTGATTCCAAGTCATCGTGTTTATATTAAGAACCGAAACTTTCGGCGGCAAAAGTATCAGAACTTCTTTGCTATCACGGTACTGTAAAGCAGTAAAATGTGGAACAGTATCAAAAGAATGTCGGATGATTTTCCTCTCACAGCATTGTCAATGTTTAACAAATAACGTAAAACACATCAACAGTTTAATTATATATTCAATTTAAAAAAAATAAACAAATAACTATTCAACAATACTTGAAAAAATAAAATAAATACTCTATTTATGAAATAAACCTTCCTCCTATGCCGCCGAGCTGTTTCAAGTTCGCTAAAATTCTGAAAAAAAATAAATTTATTGTTTGATAACGAGACCACAAATTTAATGAAAAACTCAAAACAAAAATTCCGTCTGTAAAAACGTCAAGAAACAGACCATCTCTTTACGGTGTATTATGCTTGTTGCCTTTGACGTAAATCTTTAAAAAACTTTTAGGGCTTTACAAGAGCGTTTAATGAAGGAGGGCACTTAAAGGAAACAGAGCCTTATAAATTTCTTCAATCATTTAAAGCTGCATTAAAACAGTTTCCGAACAGAAAATTTTTTAGATGAACAATTCATACGAATAAAAGAAAAACGCTCCATAGTAAGGTTTTACTTTTAAAAAAAAACCGGGCATGAAAAATGCGCTTTTGTTTACGTGAAAATGTATGCAGAAAAAGTTGTATGCAACTGGAGAAGGGCGCTGAAGATATTTCGCGCAAATATTTCGAACCATTATGGTATATTATCAAACTTTTTGCTATGAATTTATAGATGGTCTAATGACGTTCCGGTGAAATGTCGAAGATGAAAATTTACAATGTATTCGGTATTGTTTCTTTGAACTGAAATTGCAAACGGATAAAACGGATGAAAGGTAAACGCCACTAATCGTCTTCCGGTGGGCGGTAATGCCCGCCCATGAACACCCGCATAGATTTTATATTTCAGCAAGCCAGTGTCACGACAGTAGAACCTGAACAAAAGAAATATGTTTTTATTAGTTAAAAGTCAAATGGCTGTTTATTTAAGCGTGGCGCGCACCAGGCCATAGCTTTCAACTCAGTTTTTGCATGGTTTTATATATATATGCTTTCATCTAGCCAGGAAACCCTCCCCTCGCTATACTTTTTCACGCGAGCTTAAGTCCGCGCTTTGAACTCGTGTAATAAAGCATAGCAGGGGGAGGGTTTTCTGGCTAGCTTTCATCTAACCGATGAATATAAATTAATCATTTGATTATTTATCTCATAGAGAGTTTGACCTGACATTCAGTTAAGGCTCCATAAAAAGATTCAAAAACATAGATAAAATTGCTTCGTAAAATCAAAACTAAAGGAAGAAAATTTCCGAGGCGAATGCTGAAAATTCTTGAGTCACGTGGGAAAGACGTTTCCCCACACAATTTTTCTTTAAATTATATGTAACTCTCATTTTCTCTCTCTTAATTCTCTCTTAGTGTGCAAAACAAATGTATTGAATTAGAAAGGCTGGACTTGGGCCTTACATAATAACAAAACAATTTACTTCCTGGATATCAGGAGGTACGCTTTATTTCACTGATACGGCTGGATGAAACACTCCATGACAATGTGATAATTATTAGACAATGGACAACAGCAGGTGCTTTTGTCAGACAATTTTACAAAAAGAAAATTCCGCGGATTTTCGTTTTCCACAACATCGCGAAAATTAAATTATGAAAAATAATAGTTTTTTTTTAAACTGCGAAATTCTAAATCGTGACAAAAATAATAATAAAAAACCCAACTTTATCAAGATAACCACCTGAACTCCATGTCTTTTTTATGATAAATATCGATAAAAATTTTTAATAACCTTCCGCGAGAATTAATACCAGCAAAAATTTTCTAACTTTCCTTTCTTGCCAAAATTAATTCCGCAAAAATGCTAAAATTTCGCGTTTATTTTTCAAATCACGAAAATTTCTTCCTACAAAACAGTAAATTACTTTACCTAATGGGATGATCGCCACATCCTTTTGGCCTTTCCATCACTGACACCCATTTATCATCATAACTAAACAAAGACAGATCAAGGAATGGACTGCTACTGTAAGACTGCGAACTGATAGGTAACTGCGCAAGAAGTCGCTTTACTGCCTCTTTATGTCCACCATATTTTGCATTGATGATTGTACTTTTAAATCTACGTTGATTGTAGCGAGCATAAATATTACTCGAAGTCGAGCAAGAAAACTGTGCAACTTGATGAGGTAAAGCATTCCTAAAATGATCATTGAACTGCTCGAATATATCTAAAAGCTCTTCGGATGTGTTTTGGTAAATCGCGACAATCTCCGTCGTTGACATGTTGTACACTGCGAAGAAAGATGCTTGCGAGTTTGGATCGGCAGCTTTCAACGTGACAACATCTTCTGCAGCATACTTGATCAACAAATGACTTTCATCTAGTAACTGCATCTTCCACATACGCAAGTTCTTAAACTGATCGAAATACTGATAAAACCTTCGTATGGATTCTTTCGATCCATCTTGGGAAGAATAACGATATAAATACGTTAGTAAACGATGCTTTAAACTGTTAAAGCATTTATCGCGAAACGGACGCGTATTAGAAGTATCTGTTAATCGATTCACGAGGTAATGATCGTCCTCGTGACAAAATCTTCCTATTACTCGAACGTCAACAAAATATCCTTCAGGTGTTACTTGAAATATATGAATCGTCTGATGTTGTACAGATAAGACTGCCAGAAGATCTTTATACAAATATATACCTTGATTGTGGGACAAAAATATTTTATCGCATTTAAAAGCTCTGGAATCATGCAGTTTACCGTGACACAAATCCACAACATGGATAGAATAGTCTTCCAGTGGTGACCGGGCATTTGGTGCAACCGATTCGTTGTTGCGATAAATGTCATAAAAAAGTGGATGGAAATCTTCGGGTATAGCTGAAGCTGAACCAACAATAACAAACTTTCCGTCATCAGTAAACAAACTGCATTCTCTGTTTAAGTGTTCACCATAACTAGCGACAGTTACAACAGCTTTTTGTTTGAAAAAATGGTCAAACATATTCGCCTTTAATTCATCTATATCTTCGGGAACGCCAGTGCAAGCTTTATGCAGTAATTTTTCCACTGTACAGGGACCTTGAAACTCATATATTTCAATCGAACTTTGATCTCTAGAGAACGCCACGAAGTGATGTCCGTCTGGAGAAAATTTTCTCAAAAAACATGGCGGTTTCTCCACATTCGTTACAGTAAAATTAGGAAATACATTTAACGTGAATGACCTTGCAACGTGAAAATTTGTATTTGGTTTTATTTGGAAAGTTTCTCGGTGAATTAATTTTTTGACTATATTTTGATTGGATCTTCGTCTTCTTTTGTAGACATCGTCACGAAATATACTATAGTCAGTGTCTTTATCTCCAGACATTTTTACAAATCTACTTTTTCAATCGATCTAAATAATTTAGAAAACAAGTAGAAAGTGAAAAAATAGTACCAAAATTGATCAAATCCCCATGAAGTTTTATCAATAATATTTTAAAGATATTTATACACATGTTCTCTACAGGTAAACAATATAAAAAATATATAAAAGACGTACACACAAGGAAAGTATTTGTTAGGCGAGCAAATTGAATTAGTATTATGGCAACTGCATTTACAACTTACTCTAGTGATGTTAAAGTACTTAAAGGTTCATATTGAGTTCTGGAATGTAAACTATTCTGAGTACACTATTGACTCTTAGGACCAGATGTGAATACAGGAAGTTAAACATTTTTTATTTAGTTTTCCAAAAATTTAACTAGAACAGGGTGTTAAGACTATATGCAGGACGTTTTACCACATCTAAAAGTTGGCAGAGGGGTCAGAAGGGGTCATTTGTCTTACTTGAGGTAGGTAATCTTAGAAGCTAAACCCCACCCTTTTTATTGGGAAATTTTTAACAGTTACAACCAAAATTTTGTCTCATTGAGGATTCTTAACACTTTAGGAAGAACTGTTTTTGAAAAAACACATAGCTGCTTTATACAAGCTGTGATCCCTAAGAGCCTATTTCCAGACTTGGTGACATATTCCAAAAAAAAGGAAAAACCAGCTGAATACGAGACATGTTTACACGTTGCCGATAGAAACAATTCCCAAATATAATTTGTACATGCAAACTGAAAAGGACTGCCAGATAGATAGATAGATGTGCATATTTTACATGGCTAACCTCACAAATATTGAGGGATATATATACCCTGTCTATTATTTTTAGGAGGGGCCATGGCTTAGATGGGGAGGCCTAGAGTATTTAATGCTTGTTTTGAGCTCTGCAGACCCAATTAGCTCTACCACACAACTGCTTGCAACATCCAACCACCAACACAGTGTGCTATGTCCCTAATTTTCCTCACATGGCTTGGGTTAACCCAGGGCTATATGGTAAGATTCACTTGTCCATATTTAATCGCTGTCAAGAGAAATCGAACCCTGGTCCCCTGCACAAAATGCAGGAGTTATAACCACTAAGCTATACGGCGAATGGTAGTCAATCAGTTATTTCATGAAATAAAACATCTTTACTTGTTTACTTTTTAAGGTCACCATTTTGTTTTGCTTCTTCTTTTTACAAAATGCAGTCTCTGATCACAAGCAAAAATGTTTGACTAGAGAATCATTACTAGAGAAACACTTAAGAGGCCTGGGACGAAAAAAAAATATGTTAATCAATTCACATTTATAATATCTATGCATATGTTTGAATGTACATCCTTTAACAGGTCTAAAATTACTGATGACAGCAAATGTAAAAATTTGCAGCATAATTAAATTCTTTAAATGTGAATATCTTCATGGTTCATTTTAATAATTATAAAACAAAATACAACATGGTTAAACTTCTTACAATCTTAATTTGGTGATATTTGTATGGCAATTCATATTAGCAAACTAAATTATAATTTGTGTATAAATTGTATGACGTTTGGTAAAGAATTGTATGAAAATCGTACAAAATTTGTATGACATTTTAAAAAATTCCTATAAATGATTTACGTTATACGAATTATATACAATTTATCTATGAATAATATGCTATTAAATTTGTATATATAAAACCATATTCGGGAAACGGGTAACGGTTTCCAAAAAGAGAAATCAGAAAGTCTGATGCTGTGAGTAAAATATGATGGCTTCAAGAGCACTAAAAGAATGTTGGGATTGTTTTGGTTGGTTTTTAAATTAAAAAACAATACAGTACATATAGATAGTTTTGAAGAATAAACTTGAGCGAACTTATTTTTATCAACAGATCGTTTTAAACATCCAACAATTTACACAAGATAATGTCGGCTTTGAATGTTGAAAAAGTTCCATATATATAATGTGCACACATCTTGACAGACAAGAAAAGAAGGACCACATTAGGCCAAATTGGCTATTTACGCTAATTTATAGATTTTGGGGAATATAAGATTGAAAATGCATTGAAATTGTTCTTCTTATCTATTATCTTCCTTAAGAGTAGACTTTGTATACTTTATTGTCAGTCTTTTTTTCACTTAATATCTTCGTTTTTTGTTTATATTTTTTGCCTGTGCATAATTTGTGCACATGTCCTTTGTTCTCTATATGCAAAATAAAAACATTACGTTATGTTGCAACTCATCTATAAGTCCGCCATCATTTCAGTAAAATTTATACATATATATATATATATATAAACCTAAAATGCCATGCATCTGGCAGGTGTTTTAACTAAACAATAGTTAAGTTTATGTTTGGGAACAAAACTTACACCACCTCATCCGCCCTTTGCCCATTGCAAAAACTATCCACTCCCTTTTCAAAGACCTGTAAGTTCGCCAGGTTAGTGTGTAAGTGTTCTATATTGTTTTTTATATGATGATTTGGAGAGAGGGTTGTTGAATTTTACTGTTTCGAATAACCAAGTTGTTTGTTCGAATCATTTTACATATGGGAAGCCAACGTTTGCATCACCCATTCCAACAATGTATATGAACGTTCGAAGGGCTGAAAAACCTTCCCCTCAAAAAAGAAGAAAATTGTCGTACCAAAAGAAGTTGGATTATGACAGTGATATTGGTGAAACTTCACAAAATTATAGAGACAATGATAAATCAACCCAGTGCTCTAACCACATACGATCAGCTATGATTTTCGCCGATTTAACAAGAAACTCTAATGTTAATTTTTTCACTGGACTTCAAGATGCAAATACATTTGAAATGATATTTAATTATCTCTAAGAAAGGCCTGTAATATAATGCACTACTGGAAAGGAATAACGAATACTGCAAAAGATTTGTCATCGCCAAGGGTTCTAAAAACGTTTCAGTAAGATCCTTGACATTGCAGCAAGAATTTCTTTTAGTTATGATGCACCTTCAACAAGCCTTACTAACTGATGATTTAGCACACCGCTTTATTATATGGTTTTCAACCTCCAGTCAGGGTAAACACTTAATTAGGCGACGGTAGGCTAATTAGGGCATACCACCTATTTAGGCGACTCATTGTAGCCTAGTTAGGCCATATGTAACCTAGTTAAGACATTACAATATTTAATGGCTTTTCACACATTCCCAAGTAAAAATCGCAAAAACCCTTTTTTCAGAATGGACAGTCCATGATTCCAAAATTGTCACTCGTGCCTCGATATGTTCGCGCAAGTAAGAATTATGTTAAAATGAAATATATAACCTAATTAGGTTAAGTGTCGCCTATTTAGTTGACGATAGTAAAATACGCAATAATTTAATGAAGATATTCTTTCACAAAACGCAAAAAAAAATTGTTTTTTTTAAGATGGATGTGGTAACAATTACTTTGTTTGTTTTGTAACGTTTCTTTTTGATTCACATGCTGTTTTAACAACGTTAAAATCTTCGTCAAACAATACCACATTTTCGTCCGCCATATTTTTTTTTCCTGTGGCGTGGATGGCTGAAATCCATTATTTAAAACAACAAATATTGCCACATGAGGTTTGGGCCATAAGTTCCCAATGCGCGATACAAATAAGACGATAATTGGTCAAAATTGTCTGCAAAGTGGACAGATTTGATTCACATAAAAATTGTAGTGCGAAACACAATGATTTCGACGTATTTACAACAGTAAGTTTTCGTTCGCCTAGTTAGACTACGGGTAGCCTAATTAAACTACATCACGTCGCCTAACTAAACGACTCGCCTAATTAGGTCATGCCGCCTAATTAGGTGTTTACCCTGATTGACCTCTGTTGTCAGTTCAGTATTTACAACATGGATCAGATTAACATCGCTTGAAATGAAATTGACTTATATATTGGCTTGATCGCAACTTAATTAAGCGAAATCTGCCTTCAATCTTTAGAAAATACTACCCCAACTGTTGTATAATTATTGACTGTTCAGAGCTTTTCAATGAAACTCCATCGTAGGTATAGACCTTTTTGAATGTTTACATTTTCCGCGGTAAGCCCCTCTGGCTCTAACAACTGCGTGGCAGGCAGAAAGATGCGGAAGCTTGCTGAAGAAAGGTATTTTTCAGCCCATTTCTTTCTACGGAAATATTTTTGAGGCTTTAAACTATTATCGAGTGTAGATGGGTAACTTCTGACTGACATAATATTCATATAAAGTTGTAATGATACCTTTGTGCGAAGAAACAGACTAAAAAGGACCTCACTTCACCTAGCGCCCCCATCTTTTTGCCTGCCACACAATTGTTAAAGCCGAAAGGGCTTTACCGCGGAAAATGTAAACATTCAAAAAGGTCTATATATCCCTCAATATTTGTGAGGCTAGCCATGTAAATTATGCACATCTATCTATTTACCTAATGTTTATAATGTTCAAAAAAAACATTAAAAAAAAAGTTAGTTACGGGTGTTTGAAGCCTTCTTTTGTTCCTTGGACACTTGCAAATTCTAGCTATGCACGTAACAAATGCTACCATATTTGTTTTGTAAATTGTTATCAATGTACCGGCAGCCGTTAAATGCAGAATCGCGCCGCGGGTGTTGCAACCTCACACCCTACCCCTCTCCCCCCCCAGAGATTTTTTCTTGTTTTTTACATCGCGAGACGGCGACATGAAAAAGCTCTCGGTCGAGACCGACGTTCGATATACAGATACAAAAAACCTAACAAGCCCTGTTCACAAGATTGTAGCTAAACTTGTCAGATCAGGGTTCCCCCGAAATCCAAAGGGGTTTTCATGCGCGTTAGCCAACATATCAAGACTTGGGAACGAGACTGTTTACAAAAAAGTATTTTCGCGGGAACGTCATTTATCTCATCTATCACGTACGC
Organism: Hydractinia echinata; assembly: GCA_030067915.1. Classification (NCBI taxonomy): domain Eukaryota; kingdom Metazoa; phylum Cnidaria; class Hydrozoa; order Anthoathecata; family Hydractiniidae; genus Hydractinia; species Hydractinia echinata. Next base: position 4,669,650 of record JASGCC010000001.1, read on the forward strand.
TCACAAGATTGTAGCTAAACTTGTCAGATTAGGGTTTAACATACCCCCGAAATCCAAAGGGGTTTGCATGCGCGTCAGCCAACATATCAAGACTTGGGAACGAGACTGTTACAAAAAAAGTATTTTCGCGGGAACGTCATTTATATCATCTACACGTACGCTGAGTAGAAATGGCTTGGTGGTCGTCCGCCGTAGTTTGCTTGAAAAATAGAAGTAAAATCTCACGACATGCATATTGCTCCAAAAAAAACAATTACCAGCCCATACTTAAAACGTTAGTGTTTACCTATGCTTATATTGTGTAGTTGTTACGCTGATTAAAATAATGTTAAAAATGGTTAATTTTCCGTGTTGACATTTCAAAGAGTTTTTGGATGATGAGAAGGAAAGTTGTACCAGAAAAGTGGGTAAACTTGATTTTTTTTATTGTGAAATTATCCTCCGGTTGAGATATTATACCTACTGGAAATGCGGTTTCTGTGCTTTGTAAAACATGCATTGCCACTGAGTTCGCATAGAGCTTCTTAGCTATCATAACTATAAAAATCGATCGACATAAAAATACTGCTGACATATGCGTTACTGGTGTAGTCTCTATAATAATAGCCGTATTCTACCTGCCTCTGCGCAAAATGATACTGCAAGTAGCGAGACACAGGCCATCGACTATTCTTGTAATATTGGGGTGGAGCAAAGTTTAACGACTGGTTCGTATCAAATACTACCATGATTGTAACAAACAAATAATCATAAATACAATCGCAAAAAAAAAATTCGTAGGGACCCTGGCGCAAATAAGCAGGGCGAGTGCAGAATTCTAAAATAAGAGAACAAATTTCTCAAATAACTAACCTGGGAGACAGTTCACACAAAGAAACATTTTAGCAGGTATCAATTTTGTTTGCGTGATAGACAGATAAAAACAACAACGGCGGAAATTTAAAAAATTAGTTTTTCAGGTAAATTTTTTGATTATATCAACAGAATCGAAGCTGCGATAATGAGATGTTAAAAATAACTCATTAGAATTGCCCAACAAGGCTTGCGGTGAGTGGCTTCATGAAATTAAAAACTGCGAAACAATGTCAGAACAGAGACACTCTTTTAGAAAATTTCAACCATCTAAAAGTGTTTTACCTGTCTCCAGTTTATTTCGGGTGGTCACATAGTTTTTCGGTCTGTGTGAAACATGTCCTTCATGTTCGCAACAACATCTGTTAAACTGTGTACCAACTTAAAAATCACGTTTTCTTATTCGTGCTGCTATGAGTACGTTATATATATTTTTTATTATAAATCGTAACGATATAAGAAAACCGTGTGAATAAATTAAGTGGCATTCAAAACCTATCATTTAACTGGCGGCTGCCGGACTTGTGGCAGGTGGGCTGGAACTGTCCTTTCCTTGTGCTGATCCATTGCGAGAGGAATCTTGCCTTACAACAGGATCTAAATATATGACAATACACGTTTGGATGGCTGAAATACATCACAGAAACGGAAACATGGAAGATCATTGGAGAGCCTGTGGTAAAATTTTTTTATTTAATTCCCTTATTACAATCAGTTTTAAAATAACTATTCGTTAAGTGAAGTAATAAAGGACTAACTAAGACACATGGTGTAGTAAAGTGCTAATATTAGCTACTTCTTAGCATGGTACTAACTAAGACACATGGTGTAGTAAAGTGCTAATATTAGCTACTTCTTAGCACGGTACTAACTAAGACACATGGTGTAGTAAAGTGCTAATATTAGCTACTTCTTAGCATGGTGCGAAACAATCCCTTAGGTCTGACTTTTTCTGATATTTTCGAATACGGTCCAAATTTTAAGATCGTACTTTATAATATACTTATTTTAAGTTTTAGTGTTACACATCAATGGGATGGAGAAAAAAATATTTTAGGCACATCCAATATTATTTTATAAGGTCAGTTACTCAGGTTTTTTCTTCACAGGGTACCTTTCAAGCTTAAAAGAACGTGCTTACTTAGTTACCTTATAGTTTGATTCCGATTCCAAAAAAAATTCAAATATACTTACGAAAATACGCATGGTCCATTGCTTCTCTAGCCGTTAAACGTTCCTAAAAGAAAGAAGAAAAGAATATTAACACCACTAAAAATGGAAATGCACAATACTAGCATTAAAAAAATGATGGCTTTTATGAATGGCTAACCTGATGATCGTATTTAAGAAGTTTGTCTAATAAATCAATAGCTTCGGTGCTAACAAGATGTTGATTTTCACTGGTGATAAAGCGTTCCCATCGTTTCTTAGAATGCCTGCAAAATAGAAATTTAATAGGTTATTAAAAAACTGCTTTATTGGATATTAAAATGTGTGCAGCGTTTGAAGGGTGAGTACTGTCCTTACTTCAATGCAATAAAATGTGAACATAATCCGGGGATACTAAAAAACTCATAAAAATCTTTTTTGTATTGAAATTCTCTGCACCTAAGCATGCAAAATTCTCTTTTTTTCAGACATTCTGGAAGCCCATGAGTATGTCTAAAGAACAGTTATCGTGCTTAAGACCTTACTTATATAATTCACTGGAAAAATTTAGGCAGCATTGTATCCAAAAAACCAAAGCTATTTATATCATCAAGGTTTTCCAAGTTTTCAAACATCAGCCTTGAAATGTGATTTTTTATGTCCTTACAAAAACCTTTGACTTTCTCGAATGTCGCACCCTATAGAAACCTACAGTTCAAAAGTATTTTAATTAGCACACGAATAAACTAACCTCCCCAGTATGTCATTGAATCTTTGATCCAGATCAATTTGATACTTCTCCAGATAATCGAATAACTCGTCTGTCCCAAGTACTTTTGCTATTCTAACAAGCTAAAAGAAAAGACAAGTCAGGGTAATTACTGGGGAAAACAAACACAAGAAATTTCAAAAAATATAGGTAAGTAGAGGACTTACTTGGTCATAGTTATCGTGGCCATGGAAAAATGGCTCCTTTCGAAAGATCTAAAAAGTTTCAAAATTCCAAATGTAAGACATGTTTTAGATGTTAAACACTTCAAATTTTTAATTTCACATCACAGAAAACAAAAAATTGAGACATTCGCAAACTGTTTAAAAAAATTACCATGCTAGCAAACATGCAACCAAAACTCCACAAGTCTAACGAGTAATCATATTCTTGGAAATCCACCAATAGTTCTGGTCCTTTAAAATATCTGGAAGCCACTCTCACATTATATTCTTGAGAGGGATGGTAAAATTCAGCTAATCCCCAGTCAATTAGTCGAAGTTTTTTCATTTCATGATCAATCATAACATTGTGTGGTTTTACATCTCTGTGCGTTATACCCATGCTGTGGCAATAATCTAATGCCTAGACAATTAGAATGACATTAATGTGAGAAATTTTTGCTTGCAGACATTTTTGCGAATCACACCATTTACAAAATTTTAATATATTTTGCTAATCGATTAAATTTGAATATTTTACAGGAATTCATTTTGGAAATACATATTTACAGAAGCTTTAGAACATAACATTCTATTTCAACGATAAAAATTTTCAACAGAAAATTACTACTCGCTTCATCATTAGGTATACATAGAGGTAGTTGTGGTAATGGCACTTGTTAAACATGCCTGCAATGGACTTACAACTTACCTTATGATTAGGAAGTCAAACCAATAATCACTTAACCACACGTTATTTGACAATTATACATTATACTTAAAGAACAGATTGCACTAACCTTAAGCAGTTCATATAAATAAAATCTGATGTCGAAATCTGTGAACTGTTGATACAATTGCTATAAAACACAAGGTAGAATAGTTCCTTTTTCAATTTGGCAATTTTTTATATACATCACAAAAACAGCACTTTTACTTTCTACAAAAAGTATTCGAATAAAACACACATTCTGAAGTACATATTTATTTAGCAAAACCTGAGGACTTATAAAGTACTCCTGTTCAACAGACAAGAAAAATTACCTTGAAGTCAGTGTTATTCACATATTCAAATATTAACGCAGGCGTCCGTGACTAAAAAAAAATAAAAAAGTTTATTTATTTATAAAGTTATTATCTATTTGCACATAATAAATATAAACTTAAAAAAAAAGATTGATACTCACAACTGGATCTTTAATTACATCTAATAATGTAATGATGTTTGGACCTCCTCTTAAGTTCTCTAGAATTTTTATTTCTCTTTTTATTTTCTTCTTTTTCACAGGCTATAAATAAAAGTATAATAACAAAGGCATGCATTAAAAACACTTATATATCAAAAACGTCCACAGTACTCCATTCCAAAACCATCAAAACACGATCATATAAAAGTAAAGTCATGTTTTGTTTTAAGACTATAAATGGGTTTGTATTAAGTTAAAATTGACTAAGACACATTTAAGAGTAAATATTAAAAGAGGATTTATCTATGGGTTTTATTTATAGCATGTTCTTATTTCTTTAGAGTCCTACCTATTAACTTTAGTAGCAAATCCAATATCATGAGTTGAACCAACTAGTTTACAACATTAATTGGGTAGTTTAGTTTAGTGTCTATTCATGTCTCCTTTTATGACACCAGATTTTTAGTGATATAGCAAAATGTTTATCAGGACTTAAAGATACACTGGGAAAAGAAAATTCAGACGATTTATGCTTTCCCTAATTCCAAATTTTTCCAGTAAGTAATCTAAGAAACCACATTATCAGTTAACGCTATATGGACTATATACTATAATGGTATGGCCTATGGCCTATCTATCGTCTTTGATGTCTTTTTTATCAAATTTGAAGAAAATGGTTACTAATTTCAAGTTTAAGTTTTAGTTATCACATGCAAACAAATCTGAAGTGTTTACCTTTAAAATTTTGATAACAACTTTGTCATTATTTGTAACATTTATTCCTTCGAAAACTTCAGAATATTTTCCACGACCAAGTTTTCGTACAAGTTGATAATTGTCTTGTTGTCTAAATACAAGCATACATGTTATTTTTATAAAATATTTTTGCAACAGAGAAAAAACAAGGAATTAAAATAAAGGCTGTTTTTATCTAAAAGTTTGTTCTTCAACAGGCTGATGATACTATTCCATTTTGCTTGGATAAAATTCCACATAGTAAAAAAACATTGACTTTCCTTTTTGCTGTGCAGAGGGTGAGCAAACCTTTAACTAAAGATGACCTAAATCACTTTAATTAAATTACTAATTTTTTCCTTATTTTTCTTATTTTTTTTATTATATATATACTTAACGTTTTAGTGTTTAACTGTGACAAAATAAATAATACAAAATAATGCAATTGGCAAAACTGTTAAATACAAGACCTCGCCCAGAGCTAGTTCATGATGTCATGCATAATTAGTGGAAATTTTAAGTCCAAAATCTAAAAAACTAATCAAGATTTTTCAAAACAAAAAATTAAAATTTCTAGACAACTTTCCCAGCTCTTTCATACGAAACTAACTTGTTATTTTACAGGTCGTAAGCTTCAAAAACAAAAAAAAATTGTGCATTCTAACGTTATGTCGCAGTCACCAACAATAACAAAATTGGGCTGTGACTGTGTAAGTAAAGTTCACTGCGAACAAGTTCAAATATATATGTGTTGAAAGTGCACAAATTGTGATAACGTTATTTGAAATTGGCCCCTCTGTCCACAAATATTTTGTGATGCAGATAATTTGCTTGCATGTCAAATTCACTTTTAAACCCATTAAACAAAATAAAAGAGATGATATAGTTTACTTACCCCCATTCAATGACATGTGATTCATAATCCCAATACTCTCTTGGTCTGTGGGTATTAACATCTGCATATACTCTCGTTCGACTATGACCGCTTGCCATTATTCTGTTTATAAAAATCTCCCTTGTAGGAACTGTTAATTTTCGGAGACGTGACACAAATATTATGTTTTAGTTTTTCTGTATAAAAACAAAAACAAGATTTATATTCAGCTGACATGATCATAATAACCACTTTTAATATGCGATTTTTTTTCGCAATTTATACTTACACGAAATTGATTACTTAGATACACTTAGAATGGAATTCAAATTGTGTTTGCAATTACTCAATGATATATATAAAAAGTGCTGGGGTACTGGGTACAAAAGTTTAACCCATTTTTTAATATCCTGATATTTTATGGATGCTGTTACAACTTCTGTCATTTTCAGTTTGAAGAACATTGCTTTAATAAAGTCAAAGAAAATGACTGTAAAGCCTCCAGTGTTTGACATCCAGTGTTTGGGATGGACTTTCTTAAACTTTATATTTTTTGGTAATTTTGTCAAATGACAAGTACTGTTCTTACCACAGGAACATTTTTTTCTTTATTGACCTGATGTAAAATTGTGTGACATTGCATATACCTTGGAAATTTTGTTGATAAACTAGTCTTACGTGACTCCACATACACACACATGATGTTACTGACACTAAATTAGTAGACATTGTATATACCACACACAGGAGTAATATAAATTTTGTTACTTTTTATCTATATACAATTATTTAAAATTTCTAAATTATTGTAACTTAAAAGTTCAAGGCTGCCGGTACATTTCCTGCTGTGAAGAATCTGTTTTTGGAGTACATTCACCAGGTTCAAACTTGGTACCATTGTATTTTTATAAATTTATATACCTTAAGGCTTTATAGATAAATTGTCAATAAGAAACATGGCAATGTTTCAGGTTTTTAGTGTGAAATAGCATCCCCTGATATGATTTAGGTGTGCTATCAATATCACATTATGTTAGATAAATAAATGTTATAGGACAAATCTTCATGTAAGCTCATGATGGTGCAATACACATTTTTTATAAGACAACCTTTTTTGACCCGAGCCTCATTTTTTTTAGCAAAATGCCTAAATATAGGCTGAAATTTTTTAATTTTTTTCTTAATTTTTATTCTTCTATTTTCTTTGTTTTCTTTATATATAAATAACTACAATATTTTACCAACAGCTGTAGTTGTGGATGGATGTGGATTTTGCATAGAGTTGTCTTGCAGAGCGAGGACCCTAATTGGGTGTGCGTAGCCTAAAATGAGCATTAAATACTCTAAGACTCTCCATCTAAGCCATAGCTCCTCCAGGAAATAATAGACAGGGTATATCCCTCGATATTTATGAGGCTAGCCATGTAAAATATGCACATCTATCTATCTAATACATACAAATTAATTTGCCAAGATTTATCGCCAAAACTGATGCTTCATAGAAATAACATTTCAAAACAACCAAAGTAAAATAAATTTGTCTGACCAAAAAAACCCTTACCCAGAAGATTTAAGTTAAGCAGCACAAGAGAAAACACAAAAGACAAGTTTCAAAAACGTAACAAACCACTGTGTATTAACAAATATAAAAAGGTGAAAACATACTAAATTCAGATTGTGGCGCCGTAGATTAGTGGTTATAGCTCTCGTACTCTGTGCGGGAGACCGGGGTTCGATTCCTCTTGACGGCGATTCAACATGGGCGAGTGAATGTTACCATAGCCCCGGGTTAACCCAAGCCATGTGAGGGAAATTGGGGAGATGGCACACTGTGTGGGCCGTTGGATGTTGTCGAGAGTTGTCTAGTAGAGCGCGGGCCCTAATTGGGTCTGCGTAGCTCAAAATGAGCATTAAATACTCTAGGACTCTCCATCTAAGCCATGGCCCCTCCTGGAAATAATAGACAGGGTATATCCCTCGATATTTGTGAGGCTAGCCATGTAAAATATGCACATCTATCTATCTATCTATGAGTAGAGCTTTAAAAGAATTAAAATTCCTAACAAAGTCACCTCCATAAGTCAACCAAGATAACAGTACAGTAGCTAGCTAGCTATATATTCTTACATAATTTTAAGAGTGACTATATTTAAGCATCTTACCTTAGAAATATATAAAACAAAGTCACCTCCATAAGTCAACCAAGATAACAGTAGCTAGCTAGCTAGCTATATATTCTTACATAATTTTAAGAGTGACTATATTTAAGCATCTTACCTTAGAAATATATAAACAGACAGTTGTGAAATAAAAATTTGCAATCATATGTGAAAATAATATCTTAAAAACAAAGACATAAGAGTTTGATGGTATTGAGAAAGACAGCAACAAGCAAGTTTTACGACATCGTCTGTGTAGCTATATAGCTAGCTGCTAGCTACAGGCACTGAATTTGTATCAGATATTTTCCTTGACAACAGTAAAAATTTATGTTTTAGCTTGTGTCAATATTTTGATGGCAACTGTATCAATAATTTTCAAAAATATCAATTATATATGTGCAAATAATATACATACTGCGATAAATTGAATATTTCACCACGGGAGGTTTTCAAATTGATGTATTACTAAAAGGGCTGTAAAAACTCGTCAAAAGTATACCAACTTACTGTCCTTGTCACGTAGCTTATTTTACATTGTATTAAGCAAGAATAACCAGAAAGACTGCAGTAAACAGGCACTAACAAGACAAGTACAGGAACGAATGCGAAAATTTGTGAGGAGCGCATTCTGTAAACGCCTGGATCGAACACTATTTCAAAATGGCCACATTCTCGCTCTCGCTTGGTGATGGAAAAACGAAACATGTGGTCGGTCGGGAGAATGTCGTGTTATAGTTCCTACGGTCGTTGCTCCTAGGCGCTGTGTGTGGGGGGGAGAAGGGGAGCGACAATAATTTACTAAAATTGTGCATTCAACATTAGGATGTGCTATTTTTTACAAAATTGCGTATAATAGCAACACGTTTTATTACCGCAATGAAATTAGTAACCCCACAACCAAGTTGCAGTAGGTCATGACTAACTCGTCCTCTGGATAGAATTAAAAAAAAGTTTTTTGCGGAAAAACTTTTCCACAATGCTAAATGACTTCGTTCGACGGGAACCAATTTCGCTGCCCTTAAATAAGCTGTTCTTGTTTTGATTGTGTCTCTTTGTTTGCTTTCGCTCGTCCAAAAATTTAATTACTTCATCCACACTCTGAAAACAACACCGCTATTACGGCAGATGCAAACCTCGTCCCCAGGGTCTTGTGGCCCCTGAACCGTTATTACGGAGTGAGTGGCGCTATCAACTTCATCAATAAGGCGAAATGCCCTGGGTTTTTGACATTTTTGATCTTATCTTATCTCAAAAGGGCACAAATCCCTAGGGATGAGAGTAAACGCCAATTAGCACCCTTATTAAACACCTCAAACGAAAGACCGATAAATTTTTTTGCAGCCCTGGGGTACACTGCTAACAAAATTGCGGGAAAAATTGATTGGAAAAACACTAACTTTGCCGAATCGTTACATACATCCTGCCCTCAAAAGCCGGCCTGTTATGGTCTCATATTAAAAAGCTGCAAAAAACGTACTAACACTGGTTCCAGACCAATCGCTCCTTCCCTCCCCCTCTCTAAATCTCCATTGTTGCGTAAGACATTAAAAAAACTAACGTCGGTCTGTTGTAAAAGGTGAGGAATAATACTTCAGGTATTCTTATATATAATCAACAGCAGGGTGTAGGATAAGAAATGCTGTGCTAAAACTTGCGATTATCATTAGGTGAAAAGGTAGTGGTCTACAGCTACCCTGCTTGCACCAAACCTGCACAAGCTTTTGGGACAAATGGTTTGTTTTTTTGTTCAATGTCATGGTCAAATTACATTAATAATGGAAGTGTGATTGTTTTTATTACGTGTAATACAACGACTTCAGCTCCCTTCACCTGAGAGGATGTTGAAGTTTGCAGATTTCAGGGTTTTTTAAAGTAGCCTATAAGACCCTTTTTCCGAACGTTTGCTCCAATGAATTTACCTTACACGGCCTCGGAATACAGGAGTCAACACTAAGGAGGCATAAGCGTAAATAGAAGTGTCAAGATAAGCTATCTATCAAAAAAGCCTCCTTTCTATCACGTTCCATGTCACGCTTTGTAGAGGAGCTCCAACTGCAATAAAAATTGGCAAATGCAATGTTTATACTTCAAATGCTACATTTCTTCTCATGGCCAGGTCAACGATTTAAAACATTTCAATGGTTATTCGGTCTGATTACTCGCCCTTATAATACAGTATTTACTCTAATAAACGTGTTCATTAGAAATTGCAGTTTTCGGACGCGGCGTTTTTATAGAGGGCGGCGTTTATAAGAGGAAATCAATGTGTAGCTATCGTTAACACCACCCAAATGTTGACATCAATTAAATTGTTCTCTGCACCATGTCAATCGATACTGACTCCGTCAAAGAACGAGTTCATTATAAAAAAAATGAGACTGTTCATAAAATAAAAACAACGACGAAAGGAGATTCAAAAAATTTATTGATGTCATTTAAAAAATTCAACTATCATAGTTACAATTTATTTTACGCTTTTAAATTGGTTGGTATAAAAAACCGTAAAAACAAACCGAACTTTTTCTAGAATAGTCATACAAAATTTCGCTTGTTATGTTAGTTCGACAAAAGAAGACGCTAAAAAGCAAGACCAAACTTCTGATAAATGGATTAAAAAACGAGTTTTTAATCCATTTATCAATTAGTTTCACCCTAATATATGCGACAAACACCCAACTAGTACGTTTACATTCATTCTTCTCCTGATCCTGTGCTTCTTTTAACACGTCTTTGTCTTGGAGAACGTCTGGGAGATTGCTTGCCTGTGAAGAAAATAAGTCAGTTATAACTGTTGTTTAAGATGCTAACAGCAGGGTTCCCACTCTTTTTTTAAAACAAAATTTGAGAAGATTTGAGGACTTTTGAGGAGCTTTTGTTAACAATTTGAGGAAATTTGAGGAAAAAAACTTGCACTTGTAAAAAATGAAGGAAAACACAGACCAGCATCTCAACATTTTCTTACAAAAGATTAGATACAACAACAAAAAGTAATGTTTGCTTAAAAGAACTTACTGAAGTCTGTTGTAGTTTCTTTGGGCAGCCAATCGTAATCGACATTATTTTTGTCGTTTTGAGTCCCACTTTCTGGAGCTTCGTGTTTGGTTGTAAAGGATCTTTTAAACTAAAAATAGATTGTCTAAATTACAGAATATGCAACACCTTGGAAAAACAAAATGAAGGTAAAGTATCGATATCGATTCAGGAAACTTAAAAATCATGATGAACTTCATAAGGTGTCCTAAGTTAAAACTCATCATAATCGATATTACAACAAACATGTATATATCTTGCACAGACCTACCTTACTGTTCCCGAATGCATAATTCAAACCAAAAATAACTAATAGAGCAACAGCTGCTAACAATACATAAAGGAAGAACGTTTCGCCATCAAATGATTCATCAATTTCTTTGAATGTTACGGTTTCATTGAAAAGACCGGTACCATATTGATTACCATCCTATAAAAACAAAAAGTTTAAAATGTTCAGTTTAACAAATATAAAATTTCATTTGTAGATGTTTTTTAGCCGCTCCTCAAGGCAAATCGAGTATTCTGAATTTCAGAAGAAATCTACAACAAGCCTTAAAAAGTTGCTTTTTTCAAATAGATTCAGTTCTAAAATTTTAGAACCAATAATCACCCTGGTACAGGATAATGACTGGAAATCAACGGGACAAGCTCAATGTCGTGTATGTCACCTACATCAGTCAGATTTAAATGCCAGGCAGACAAATACATATGTTAATGTTCAATAAAATTGTACATACACAATACCAACTAAATATCAGTGTTTTCTTCTCCTTAGGCTCAGCTTGCCTACATTTTAAGAAACAATGGCAGGCTGAGTGAAGCAAAAAGAGAACATTTTTGTGAAGGCTGATAAACTTAGCATTAAACAAAACATTACATGTATAATAATATTGTAACTGTCAGTAGACAATTGCATTGCAATCTCCCTCATTCCACTCTTCTAATGAGCTATCATCATCACGGGGAATTTAAGATAACTATTTAAAGAAACATTAAGGTTCAACTCAGATTTTCTGTTAACTTGGTATGTGCATGTACTTCCAAATTATTCATTACATGAATGATAAAACAAAGGCTATTTCTTTAAATAAGCATCAAGAAAAGGGTATAACTTCTGGAATTCAATTATCGATTCAGAAAACTTAAAAATCATTATTTTCATAAGGTGTCCTAAGTATTGATCATCATCATCGATAAATTAATTCTTAAGGGCAGGAAAACAAAACTTTAACCAGGCTTGTTAACAGAGGTTATGGAGGAATTTTAAGCTTTGTTTAAGTGAATGGGTTTATAAATCAGTTTCTGCATGATTTTAATATTAAAATGTGTCTACTTATGCTTGGGGACAGATGACACTTCTTGGGCATACATAGACAATTGTGAAAATCATGTGAATGGACAACTATTTTGTTATGTTAAAGTTAATAACAGCCAATGTAAAGGAATGGAAAAAATCAAATTTATTTTTTACTTAGAATGATTTTGTTCAAGATATTCCACAACCATTTCTAGATTTTTTTGACTTAACAAATATACATCAGGGTTGCCAATCTTTTTATAAATAAAATAAAATAAGCTATTTTGTAAATAAGCATCAAGAAAAGGGTATAACTTCTGGAATTCAATTATCGATTCAGAAAACTTAAAAATCATTATTTTCATAAGGTGTCCTAAGTATTGATCATCATCATCGATAAATTAATTCTTAGGGTAAGAAAACAAAATTTTAACCAGGCTTGTTAATAGAGGTTATGGAGGAATTTTAAGCTTTGTTTAAGTGAATGGGTTTATAAATCAGTTTCTGCATGATTTTAATATTAAAATGTGTCTACTTATGCTTGGGGACAGATGACACTGCTTGGCATACATAGACAATTGTGAAAATCATGTGATTGGACAACTATTTTGTTATGTTAAAGTTAATAACAGCCAATGTAAAGGAATGGAAAAAATCAAATTTATTTTTTACTTAGAATGATTTTGTTCAAGATATTCCACAACCGTCTCTAGACTTTTTTGATTTAACAAATATACATCAGGGTTACCACCCTTTTTATAGAGTCAAATTTGAGGACTTTTGATGAGAATTTTCAAGCTTTTTTTTAAAAAATTGAGATATGGGGATATTTTCATATATTTCAAAATAAATTAAAAATATTTAAGGAGAAGGGTAGCACAGATGGGTGAAGAATAAATTATTTCTGCACTCATGTGGTATTATTTCTATGCATTATGAAAATGAAATTGTGACAAACCATATAGTTTTGTAAAAGGAAAATTGAGATTTAAGCAGAGTTGTTAAAAAGTCTACCCTTAGAGAAGATTTTAGTAGACTTTTCAAAATGGAGGAGAATTAAGGACTTTTGCGAAGGCATGGCAACCCTGGTAATAACATATCAGGGTTACACCCTTTATTAGCCTACCTAGGCTAAAGAATGCTAAAAATTAGGCATGTGACCCGATGCTTATAAAGAAGTGTAAGTTTATTAAACATCACAATTGGAAAATTTAAATTGCCCAATAGGAATCTCTTATAATAATAATCTTATCAACTAGTTTTAAATTAAAGTAATAGGCCATATTTTGCAAATTTAGGTTCACATCACAAATTACTTGCTGACATAAAAAAGTAAATTAGCAACTATCAATTCAGAAAACTTAAAAATCATTGTTACCATAAGGTGTCCTAAGTATTAATCATCATCATTGATAGTTAGATATTTCAAGCGTGGGAAAACATAAAATTTAGTCAGAAGGACTAACAGCCAAATTTACTGCATATTGTTCAGAGACAATGTTAGGAAAGCAATCGCACTACCTACCGAATCTTTATAAAACATAAGAATTGTTAAACCAAATGGTCTTCCACCATAACTCTCGTGAGGATGAAAAGCATATTGGAAGGAAGCTTCTTCACCAGATTGAACAACTCTGTTATACTGCGTACCAGTGAAATTTTGAATGTGGTAACTATAATCTTGTGGATATCTGAATGAAGCATCAATAGTTTCAACAACGAAATCTTTATCTCCCTTGTTGTGGAAACCAACTAGCACATATATTGGCTTGCCAGCAGGTAATTCTAAATTAAATACAAAATATATTTTTTCTACAAAAGAATAAAAAAGCAAATTCTTATTTCTTATGTGATGGTAAGTTTTAAATAAAAACTTGAGGTGAAAGATACATTATATTAGCAATTCCTGATGGTACTTGTGATGTGCAAAAATATAAATACTCCGTTTAGACATATGTCCATACGTATATTTGAAAAAAAGTTTAGGAAGTTTAGGAGAAACCATGCACTAAAATTATTTTATGCTTTCAGGATTGTACAGAATGCAGATGGCTTACGTTTATCAGGATAGTCTGTGAATAAGACAGCAGTTTCAGCATCTGGAGATGGTCTAACCCCCTGAGGTTTTTCTTCTTCTTCTTCAGCATCCTATGAAAACATTAAAAGATAAAAAGAACAAAATTTCGACGCTTTTTATTCTGGTTATCCTAAATTTAAATAATATGTCCGAAATCCCCTAAATATTCCTTTCTAGGTTAAGTTTTCTATCGCTAAAATCAATATCTAAACAAAAAGCAGTATCAGAAACAACACTTGGACATCTAGCCCACTGTTTCTCCAGCCATTGGGTTTTGTTTTTTGGAGAAAGCCAAAAGCTTGACACAATTTAGACGTGATATTGGCTTTTCAGCCCTGCGTTGCACGGCTTTTCAGAAAGGTTTTGGTACATGTGTGGCAAAAAGCACATGTCAAGTGATTTAAGTATGCTTTAATAAAGTGTGCTACATTGGACAAATTCTTATAAAACGTGCAAGCAAATAGCATGTCTTAATCAGTTTACACCTGTAGAGGTATGGACCTCTGACTTCCCTAAAAAATGCAGCTTTGTTTAATAATGCTGAATTCAAAGCTTATATTCCAACACTACCTTTCCAGTTGGAGATGTTTCCTCGCTGGTCGTTTCTGAAGAACTATCTTCATCCTCAGTTTCAACCTAAACAAAAAGAACAGCTAAATCAAACAGGTAGCTCTAAAAGAAAAACAAACTTGTGAAAAATCAACAACACACATACCTTTGAATCTTCCCCAGCATCTTCTTCAGTTGTTACCTCATCCTCAACAGGATCTTCTTGAGCTGCGACTAGGAAAGAATTAATAGTTCATAAATCTACAACAGTGGGTAGGAAAAAATTTGCTTCCTGGTTGCTGCAAAGCAAACTCTTTTCTTTGCAGGAGGGAATCTGGTAGCACAATAAGCACAATATCAAATTGATTCAATGCTTCTGGCTTACAGGATGGCTTAAAAAAGTTACAGCCTCGAAATTTTTGATTTGGTGCTTCAATTAAAATTTTACGTAGGGATTTCCTGCCTCAAGGCCTAGATTGCAATGGCTAACAATTTCTGCTGTTCTAAAACGTTACAGCTTATAGAAAGATATAAACATTGATTTATGCATCACAAAGGGTTTGCTATTTCAGTGTAGGGAACACTTAATGTGATTTACAACATTGTACACAACCAGGATTTTTAGCTCATGTATTTACAAGTAATTTATAAGTAAGGTCTTCGACTTCTCACCCACTTGAGGGTCCAATATTTAAATTTGAAAAAAAATTCCCCCCAAAAGTCAACAAGCAGCAACTGTGAAATGTGCCGTATGTACCAAGATAATTTCAATTTTAATAACGAATTGTGATAAAACTTGCGAGTTATATTACTTCACATTGCAAATAAGATTTCCACATAAGAACAAACACAGAAATGCTAAAGTCCATTTAACATATTTAATGAGTAACTTAATTGAAGGTTTTCTAATGAGCTAGAAATGTATTTTTTTCTGTTGTTTTTTTTGGAATTCAGTCAAACATGGCCTTTACTAATGTCTAAATTTCCGCGATTTGGAAATTTTATTAAAATATTTTCAAAAATCGTTAAACACGAAAAAAATTTTTTAAAGGATTTAAAAAGTTTACCAAAGTTGGATTTTTTTTTAAAAAATTAAAAACTGTTACGCCAACTGTTTTCACTAAAAGATCGAAATCCATACCCTTCTTGCGTTATTTATGAAGGAACGTGTACCACTTGTAACACATCTTACATCTTACAAACAAGACGAAATACTGTGGTTCGCTGGAATGAGCATAATAATCCAACCAAGAATTCCAAACCATCAGTTTAGTTGGAAAATTTTGATAAAAGCACCTCTGAGAACGAGGTTGAGGAAAAACTTAAAAGCTTCATTTATCGCATTTAAAGGTCCAACATTAAATGAACAACTTGAATCTAAAAAACTTCTGCTTTTTAGAAATGGAGTCACAAAATGTTTATCAGTTGATATACATGCGTGATAACAAAATGTGATTTCGATATATGTAGTAAATGATAATTGCCTTCTTGAGGGTATTTATATTTTATTGTATATATGTAAATTATTTTTTAAAACTCATACTTACGTAAAAATCTGTTCACATCAAAATTTATTACATCTATGTATGCGCTGAGGATGGTTTTAACCGAAAAGCTTATGCTATTTTACTTTTTACAACATTTATTCTATGGCGAGTTACTATAATAATACATATATACAAATTACAGAAAAAATAATGGATGGAGGAAAACTGGGATGGCTGGGCTTCAGAGAATGTTTGTTTTTAACAATCAAAACAACAATCCAATATTTTTTACTCATTATCAGGCCTTTTCAGGAAAATTTTAATACGTGTGTGCCAAAAAGCACGCCTCAAGTATTTTAGGTGTGTTTTTGGGTGTGCTGCACTGGTTAACTTCTTATAAAATTTGTTATTTTGCAGGTGCTATCAATAGCACGCCTAAGCCATTTTGCGTGTGTGTGGAGGTGTGCGCGTGTTATTGCACGCCTCTCCTGAAAAGGCCTGCATTATATGAGAAAAGGTGATTTATTTTTATTTTTATATTATGATAAAAATTGTATGAGAAATGTATTTGTGCCAAAATACATTGGAACAATGCAAACCATTTGGTGGCCTTCACTTTATTATAAGCCTAGCTATTGTGTTGGTCTCTAGCCGTCGCATTATAACTGTAACTTGTTATATTGTATATACCTACTTTAGCTGATGTTTCAATACGGCTGTTGGAATGCTAAAAGCTACAGTTTAAGCTTTATTTTTCACCCTGGAAGGATCTGCCTGGGTAAAATCGTAATTAAAATTAATCCTTGAAAAAGCACCAGCATCAGCCTCTCAGGTATTTTTCCCAGGTCTGTCCACCCTTGTGGAGGAAGGATCACTTGGGACAGGGTTTGAATGAAACTTAATTGACAAAGAAAAAAAGAAGCAATCTGATGTCTGTGATTGGCCAGATGTAAAAATAACAATTAGAAATGACACGAAGATTGAGTTTGAAAGCTTTGTTGATAAGAATACTTTAAGTTTGTTATATTATGGGTCCATCGGAGAAAGCGGACATAACACATTTTCAATGTTGACCTTTATAAGACACAAATCAATTCGACAATGCATGTCCTCGCTTTCAATGATGAAAAGAAGAAAGAAAAAAGTGCTTGGGAGAGTTTACGCTTTTTCCATCTTCCTGTAGTTTCGCATTTAGGGTTTAGGGAATCTCTAATAGATCAGCCTCAAAAATTAAAATCTCTTGCATAAAGTCATAGTAGTAGCTACATTGCCCTGAAAAGTAAGTTCATTGCAAGTTAAAAACCTGGTCGTTTTTGACTTTTGCATTAATGACTAAATTGAACGCAAAGGTAAAAAGGGATTCTATTTTAGGTCCCGTTATTGAGGGCAATAATTGATGACGTTGCACTAAAACAAAACAACTAACCTTTACCAACATTAACCAGCGTTGTTGGAAATATAAGAGCAGCAAGAAGTAGAGATATTGAAAATAATTTAAACATGTTTGTAATTAATTCTAATACAAGTATGAAGAAGATCTGTAAAGATGAATAACACGTCTCCTAAGCTAGTTGGTATCTTCTTCCTATGATTTATCCTTTGTTTCTTGCGAGAATCAATGTGGAGGTTTGGAATCTAATTAGTTGGCCATAATATTGCTCATGGTAGATAAACATTCGGGATAATATGACCATGCGGGGCTGAAAATTAAACGGCAACGATAAGTCAAAACGTGTTATTCAACCTTCTTCTTGATCCCAGGCTTATTCTAACGTCACACCACGCACACCGTGGGCGGATGAAAAGAAAAAAATTGGGGACTTTACACGATTGAGATATAAGTGAGTCATTCCAAGACTGCCAGCTAAATGTGTCGGTGGTAACAAATTTACCATTGCGCACAAGGAAACAACCTTGTCCCCAGGGCATCTTGTAATCTTATCGGAAAGCGATAAACACATCCGTCCGTATCGCCGTCCATAAAAGATGCCCTAGGGAAGAAACTGAAAAGTGGACCTCGTCACACTGCACCACAACGAATTAAGATATATCATCGGTTCTTTTACTAGAATATGTGTACCGAATACGTGTATGTTTAGACATACGGGTATTTCACCTAAACATTCAAAGATATAAGGGTTTAGAATTAAAGAAATGCTTCAAAAGAAACGAAGACAACAAGGAGAAACGTGCCTACAACAATTGTGTTTAGTGTTGTCCACAAAGAAGAGCTAATTTTTCTTTCTCTCTGAAATTTCAGAGAGAAAGAAAAAAATACCGACCAAGCCATTCTCCTCCTCGGAGCTCTTTATGAAAAACCTTTAGAGTACTTTTGAAGTTTATGGGCTCAACTTCATCCCTAGGACACTTGTATCTTTTCTAACATCGATGTCAGAAAAAATACAAGATGCCCTGGGAATGAAGTTGAACCCTAGGGTAACGCCTAATTTTAGAGTAACACGGAATGGCGGAACATTGTAATAAATAAATAAAATAACTAGAATAAGTATTTTGCGACGTGACGATCTTTGAGCACAACGCTCAAGACACCAATGAGGATGAGAAAAAACATGAGATATCTATTTAATATATTTTTAAACTATTGATGCAGATGTTTACAGAAAAACGAAATGTTGCGATGTTTGATGCTTAGGTCGTCAACAAAATCGGAGATTACAGAAATCGCACAACCTCGTTCCCAGTTCCTGTTGTATCCTTTTGATTTTTGACAGCAAGTTGTCTTTGGAGGATGCTTCGTCATGTGATCCTTTAATGTATGTCTTTTTGAGTTAACAAGGCTTGTTTCAGTCAACCAAACTTTTATAAGCAAGCTAAAAAGCAAAAATATCTGCGGCGAGTTGATTGACTTCATTCTAGTTCCAGAATACTGTCAGTTGTCTTCAAAATTTATGAATTTGCAACCACCGTTCCAGTATTAAAAAGGGCAAGGTTGCAACCTCGTCCCCAGGACTTGTTAGGCTTTTTATATTTGGACGGCCTGTAAAAAGTCTAACAAGTTCTGGGAACGAGGTTGGAAATTGCAAAGAAAAAGTTGAATTTCTTAAAAAATAAATCAACAATCTAATAAATGCTGTATTTTTGTTTGCCATGTTGTTAATTTTAAATGTTTCTTTTTATAATTTCCGGTGCAATGTCTATTATTACTTAACCGATAAGAGATCAATCTGAAATGAAAATCATCACCCAGAAGGAGAAACTGGAATAATTTTAAACAAAAAAATAAGTGGTGTCTAATATCAGATAAACTTTCAAACCACCAAGGGATTTTTTATCTTTAATGATAACCTTTCTCGTTGTCAAGTAATTAAAAAGACTAAAAGAATTACACGTTGATCGTTCATATATTCAGCATCAAAAAGGAATAGCGCATACAGTAAGTTTCATCAAAATTGCATTAAAAAAAGACATTTATAAATCCAAAGAAAAGGCAAGTATCTTTATTACTTCTTACAGGATAACAGTGCTGTGACAACAACCCAGAGTATCTTGTATCTTTTCTGACATCAGGCCCTTACTATCTGCCTGAAAAGCATTTTATAAGAACAAACACATGCATCCAATCTCCGAACTCTGCGGCACGTTTTAAATTCTTATTGATATCAATTATTTCTTTCTCTGTTAAGTATTTGCATGAGTAAATTTAAACTTTTTATGATTCGAGCAAGTTAGATGAAGAAAAACATAACTTTTTGGCATGTAATTTTGGCATACTTAATGGCCTTCCGGTTTTAGAGCAGGATATGTTCTTCCGTGTTTCTTGTCAAAATAAGCAAAATCTCTCCAAGGCGGACAGCTCTCTAAAGCGGACAAAGTCTTTGGTCCCGTAAGTCCCGTAAGTGTCGTAAGTGTCGTAAGTGTCGTAAGTGTCGTGTGTGTCGTAAGTGTCGACTCTCTAGTTAGCGCGCCTCAGCCAACAAACTACCATGGTCATTTCAGTATACGGAAATACAATTTATTTAAATATATTTTAATGGACACCAGAAAACACTAGCTACATGGAAAACGAATTTAAATTTTTCCGTTTTCGATAAGAGAATTTTTTTCGGTAGTAAAGTTTCTTCGTGCAATCACTTGTTTCCCATTAATTAGAGAGTGTTCGCTTTTCGGAGTGCCGTTAATTAGAGAGTCGACTCTCCGTAAAAAGTATTTTTATGCTTAAAAAACAAACCTTTTGTTCGAGGACACATAAAAATGTTCTCACTGAAACTATTCTCCTCCTCCTCCGTTTTTTTGCGTTTAAAACAACCCGCGTGACGGAGTACTGTCGTTACCTCATAAGTTAAAAATAATCTAAGATGGAGGATGCGGCGAAAAATTTTTTTTTGTTTACTTAAACACTTCGCCATTTTTTCATTTGTTTGTTAAACCACTCAGAAGAACTATCTTTTATATATGCTATATAAGCTGAAATAAGAGCCTTGAGAATAACGTTACAAAAATCATTGAGATTTTGTTGTTTAAATAGAGAATAAAAAGAGCTTAGTTGCAATTACTAGATACTAATAATAAAACTAGTCACAAGTAATAACAATTTTTTTTATAATTCTGTTATTGAAACATCTCCTCTACACGGAACAAAAGCACAGAATACATAAGCCATGCACAAACAAACGAATGAATAAAAAAACTTTTCTACATCGCTTAAGTGTTAAAGTACGGGTAATATTAACAGTTTGAGGATTTTTAAAAGTATAGACGGTTTTAGGAAATCAGATAGGTAGTAGACTGAGTATTCGAGATAACTCGCGATAACTCGCGATTGCATAGATAAAAACATTCACTCTAAGTTTCTAATCGCATATATATATGCTAAAGGAAAGCTTGGCTATTGATTAAGATCTAACTTGGTTTAGTTAATCGCTTTGTCACTTTTAATTTTAGCATAAGCTATCGAGAATTTTATGGTTCCACCTTGTTAACATGACTATAAAACTTTTATTCGCTTTCTAGGTAAGAGGTACATTATGGAAGCGTTTAAGATATTGTTGGAAAACCAGAAGCTCAAATCAAGCGAAATCGAATTTGTGCGAGTTGAAATGGAAGATCTTCATGGTATATCGAGAGGTTTAACGTTAGATATCGATCATTTTATTCGCTGTATCGATACTGGTGTTCCGCTTTGTAAATCAACGAACGCCTGGACGGTTCATGGACAGTATGTGCCTAAAACTGGTTTGCAAGAAGAAATCAATTACGAAAATGGTTTCCTTTATCCAAATTTAGAAACTTTTCGGGTTTTACCTTGGAAGAAGAACACAGCATCTGTTCTTGGAGATTTTAGGCTGGAGTACGATAATAACGAAAGTTCGTTTATGCAGTCTAATTCTCGTGCTATTTGTAAAAAACAGATAGAGAGGCTACGTGAAAAGGGTTGGCAGATTTTTGGAGCATACGAATTCGAGTTTTACATTCTGAATAAAGTGGATAAATCACCTGTTTTTAAGGAGGTTAATATGTTCTCCACCTTCGATACTTCAAGACACGATTTCTTGTTACAAAACATATCAAGAAACATGAAACAAATGGAAATAATGCCAGAGTTATACCACGTGGAATACGGGCCGTCGCAGTACGAACTAACAATGAAACCGTCTTTTGGAATTGCGTTATGTGATCATGCGTTCCGTTTTAGACATCTTGCAAAAGAAATTGCAGCGTCACAAAATCAACTTGTTACATTTATGTCGAAACCATTTTCAAGTTCTAGCGGATCCTCTGGTCATTTTAACCACTCCTTGTGGGATATGAATGGAAACAACCTTTTCTATGACAAAGAAAATAAAAATCATTTGTCCGAGCTTGGTCAGCAATGGCTAGCCGGTTTAATTTATCACTCGAAGACTTTAATGTGTCTTGCTTGCCCAACTCCTAATTGTTACGATCGTCGCAATAGTGGTGTCTTTGCTGCCACGACTAATCTATGGGGGTTTGATAATCCGAAGCGTAACATATCGAGTCAAAATAATGAATGAGAATGGTACGTATATTGAAAACCGGAAGCCGGGAGCAGCTGTCAATCCATATCTTTTAACAGCCGCCAGCATAATTGCTGGTATGGATGGGATAAAGAAAGGGATGAAGTTGACCATGCCACCATATAAAGGAGATGCTGCTATCTCGGATACCTTCCCTGCAGCGATGGAGACGCTTCCAAAATCATTAGAGGAATCTTTAAAACATTTAAAGGAGAATGATTTGTTCGTGCGAGAACTTGGTGATGACTTCACGAAATGCTTTACAGCCATTAAATCAGTTGAAGAAGAAGAGACAAGTAAAATTAAAGAAAGCGAGAGAGAACAGTGGTACTTAGATAATTATACACGTTATCTTTAGATAGTTATTCTATTTTTATAATCTATTTACTGTGAAAATGTGTTTGTTAAATCAAGACTGAGAGAAAGATTCACATTTTTTGCTTCGCTTTCAATTATAACACTTCTTTGCACCAGCGTCGTCTACTTGCGACTTGGACTATGTATGGTTTCTTATTCTGATGCTAACATTTTTTTCATTGTTCGACAAAAATTGTTGCGAGGGAACGAAAAAAACATGCTGAATATAATACTGAGATCAAAATTTTGTAATTAACCCAATTGTC
This sequence comes from Hydractinia echinata, assembly GCA_030067915.1. Lineage (NCBI taxonomy): Eukaryota > Metazoa > Cnidaria > Hydrozoa > Anthoathecata > Hydractiniidae > Hydractinia > Hydractinia echinata. Next base: position 4,692,601 of record JASGCC010000001.1, read on the forward strand.
AACTTCGTACCCAAGAAATCTTGCTTTTTTTACGTTATAACAACGATACGAACATGACCCTTGCGGCAAGCTTGTTCACACTAATACCACGCAGACCGTGACTAATATAATTTATGAAATCCTTATCAGGAAGTAACAAGAGGTAGCAAGAACCACGTGAGGTAAATTTAAATACCTATGTGTTTTTAAGGGATTTTTTAAGAGAAATTCATTAAAGTGCAGGACATTCTTATCCTGAAGATTTGATTACTACCATCGTTCCTACAAGTAGTTAATCGACATTTCGTCAAGGAAGAAGGTTGTGTCTCTTAGAGTCACCGCGTGTCTAACATTCACTTTCAAGATTTTTTTCTTTTTTTTAACCATTTTTTTTTAACCAGATATAACCATGTGTGATGCTTATTGTTTTTGTTAATTAATCTTCTCATTTGGACCCTATTTCTAACGCAATGGGCTGGTAATTATGGTACTAGAGATAGTATGATTCCTCAATAAATAGCTGAATTCCTCCAGAAGTATAATTTTTTTAAATTTCCAGCTCCTGTCAGTTGCAGTAAGTCACTTATTGTAGCAATACGTTTAGTATGTATATCGATCTCTTACAGGTGTAGTCGACGTATCCCTGATTGAGAGGCTCCCTATCACACTGTTTCCCACACTTTTCAATAAATAACTTTCTTTGAGCTGATCTATTTTGGTAGCTAAATTTTTGGCATTCCTCAGGGGCATATTATAACTTATAAAAAGATTATTTTAATTAATTTCTAATTCGCTTTGCTGAAACGAAATTAACCTTATTTATTTTCCCGTAGCCAGACTTGACAGAATAAAAACAAGTTGTTTGAGAAGAGGAGTCGCCTTAGCCTGTACTTAAAAGTAGGGGTTATTGGTCGTATTACTTATCGTATTAAAACCTTCTAACTTAGAAACTAAGAATTTCATATCATATTAAAAACCTAATGCTTTTGAGACTGAAAGTAACGAGTTAAGATCATCTTGCACGTATCCATCTTTGGCTGATTCCGATTTCCAATGCCCATGTCGTTTGAATAGCCTGTCTGCGCCATTTGCAGCCGCTGTTGCACCACCGGATGTAAGGCTATGTAGGCCAATCTTTGATTTTTCTAAACCGATACTGTCCAGCTCTTCTAGGAGTATTTCCCTCATTCTTGTGTATGATAAGCTCTTTCCTTTTCTCAGAGTTCCAATCGGATTAGATTTTGTCACAGTAACTGCTCTAAAAATAAATTCCTCTGAACTCTCGTCCGTTAACTTTGTAAGTTCTAAGTACACTTTTAGATTTTTGACTGGACATAATTCGTTTCCAGTCTTACTAATAAAAATCCAATTTCCTTATCTGTAAACGTCAGTTTTGCATTTTTCTATGAACAGTTTTATGTAAGATTCACAAAATGATATATCACAACGTCCAAGACCGGCTATCTCGGAAAATCTAATAAACCCTGGCATAGCCAATTAAGCATATTGCTAATGTCCTCATATTGTAAATGTTTTTTCTCTGCGAAAGTTTTGTGTGCAATAACTTTAAATGTTCAATTGTAATAGGTTGTTTTCTATTTTTCTTGGTTGAAATAATTCGTTTAGAAGCCTCAAGCATTTCAATAACAATAGGATTTTCACATGGGTTTTCGTACCCTCCGAGAAGATGAAAAAACTTTATAGCATAATAAGCACCTTCGATTTTTGACAAAGACCAATCGGACTGAACTCCGCTTAATATAAACAACGCAATAGTGGTTGGTTTGGCTGGCGTAATTGACACTTTAAAAGACTTACACCAGCGTTCCCAAAGGTTGAACGACGATTGATATTTCTTCAGCGTATTCTCCTCTCTACAAAATGACATATATGTTGGCAGCTCAGTAATAGTAAATGTTTTAAAGATTCATTCTCAATTTTAATTTTCAAGTGTTTTGTGATAAAGTCTAAAAGGGAGAAAGTTATGACAATTTGATTCTACTTGAACTTTCAGAGTATAGTATTGTGTTCTTAATCAAAGTCCCAGTGGACCAGTACTCGTACCCTGTAGTATATTGCTCTGATTTTTTGTAGTCCCAGCGGACGCATTTGCCCTGTGGCACTTTTAGCTGAAATCCAAATTGACAGCTAGTATTGGCGAAACGAATTTTTCGCTGCCAATGAAACACTTCTTATTTTTTCCTTGTGTTACACATACTTTTGGGTCACCAAAAACCTTTCTGTCTGTGATTGCGGTTTTGTTTTCTGAAAACAGGAGTGGCCAGAAATAAGCAGAAGGCCAATAAGGTAACACAATTACACCTTTACATTTCGAAGTTTTCATGTGTTTTAACACTTTTCCCGCAAGACTTGGAGGTACTATGTAATCGTAATTTAGCGCATTTACTCCTTCTGTATTGGGACAATAAAATTTTGAATAAAACCGACAAATCTTTTTGTTGTCGTTGTCAGCAAATCTGTCAACAGTAAAAGGGCCCCACAGTTGGTTCAAATTATTATAAAGCTCTTCTTTTACTTGCCAGTCATCGTGATCTATGATACGACTAAGAGTGTCAGCAAATCTCAAATGTTCCCTTGGAATCCAGTTTACCGTTAGGTCAATTCTATTTTTCCTACATATATAAAATATATTTTCAGCAATAATTTGAAGATCATTTTTTCGGCTTCCCGCGTTTACAATTTTTGACACTTCAAAATTATCCGTTTTCCATAGAATTTTCTGTTTTATCAAAATGCTTTTTAAAGACTCCAGTGAGTATTCTATAGTTTTTAATTCCCTCCAAGCGGAGCTTTTTTCTTGTTTTTCTTGCAGAAACTGTCTAAATGCAATTCTCTGTTGATTTTCATGCATCGCATGCGCTGCCATCCCAGTGGAGCTAACATCGGAATTTACAACAATCGTTTTTGTAGAATTATCGTACAGTTTGCTTATGTTATATTTTGACAGATTATTTTTCCAAAAGAATAGTTCTTTAATCGCATGGGGGTACTTAGCTATATTTAGCGTAGCATCACAGGAGAATGCCTGCTCAATGACAGAATATAACCTTCTTGTTTTTAGTTGTGTAATTGCCCCCATTACAATTTTCATAGATATAATTTTACCACACAGCTGTGAAAGTCTTCTCGCGCTTGTGTACGGTAGGCGTATAATAATATCGTTTATTAAGTTTTTCGCTGAAACCATTATTTTTTTTGGTATGTACCACTCCATTTTTTCCAAATCTACCGAGACACCTAACCATTTTAACTACTGTTTAGGATCCCACACTGATTTTTCTGCATTTTCAACCAGACAGTTGTAAAGATTTTTGAACAAATAGGGCATCTTGTTTTGCTTTTTTTATAATTCTTATCAGTGCCAAAACCATCGTCAATAAATATCGCAATTTTGAGCATATTTTCTCTCCAATATTTTATAAGAACTCTCATTGTTTTTGTAAACATAAACGGGGCCGGAGAAAGCTCAAACGGTAATACTGTAAAAACAAAGTATCTTTCCTTTCCACCTATGACCCATGAAAACCCCAATAATTTCTGATGTTCTTCTGAAATATCTATGTGATGGTAGCCCTGCTTTATATCGAACTTAAACATGTAGCCTTGTGCAGTTAGAAATTCCCTTACCACCTTCCAATCCTCAAACTTAACTTTTTCTTTGTAAATGTGCTGGTTTACATACCTTAAATCGAGAATTAGTCTATTTTTTCCTCCTTTGGTACTGACTGAAAGGGGATTTACAACATGTGGTGCAGAAGACACTTCCTTAATTCGACCTGTATCAAGAAACTCTTGTACCGCTTCATTGACGAATTCCGAATTTTTTATAGCGGATTGATTATTAGAAAAAGTTTGCTTTTGTGGTGTCGTGAAAAAGGGAATAGTATAGCCTTCCTTGATAATTTTGAGAATAGTCGTATTACAGCCGATGGTTTGCCAATATTTTAAGTTTTCCTTAAGCCTACCCTTAACTCTAGTTCCAGCCGTATTTTTACTTAGACAAAATTCGTACGTTTCCTCATCTCTTACATTGTTATCAAAATTTAAACACTTATCTATTGTCTTTTCTTTAGACTTGCTTATGGCCAATAACGTTTGGGCAGTCTTTCCTCCAGTGCCCAGTCTTGCCACAACCGAAGCACATTGATCTTGCACTTTGGAATCTGTACGCTGATTGGGAAGAATATGGTGTGTTATGGTTGCCGATACTCCCAGACGGTTGAGATGGTTCTCTTGGAAATGCGAATCTTTGTGATTGGAAATGGTTTGGCATAGGTGGCGACGAGGACATTAGTTGGGTGTGCATAGGGCTGAAACGTGGAGGGTAGAAGGACTTTGGCTTTACCTTTGCTTTCTTTTTTGCCAGTGCTTTTGACTCAGCTGATTTTATCCGTTTTTCGTCACCTGAATCGCTTGCTAATTCATCGGATAAGTACTTTTCTACAGTGGCCCATCCTGCTGGTGATCTATCCGCCATTTTTATTAGCTTGTTTCGCTTCGTGATTTCGAGTTTTATTCCTGCTAAACGTTTTCTTGATCTTGATACAGAACCTTCTTTAATAAGGTCGATAACATCTTCCAAATCTTCCGCTAATTTTTGGTTAAATTCGAATTGGATTTGATTACCTTTAAACTTAAATTGTCTCGACGATTCTGGTTTTGCTGAAACCTTCATGTTTTTCGGTGTACTCTGTTGTTGCAGTTTTGTTTCGAATTCTTGTTTCTGTTCGATAAACGTTTTGTCCAGGTAGCTTCTGATTAGGTCAAATTGTTCCATTCCGTTTAGCGCTTGTGGGGCAGATTGGCTGTTGATAACAGGTTCTTCCATGTTATTATCAGAAGTTTCGTCCATTTTTAATGCAATTGCGTGACCTTGAATACTTGAAAGCTAATCGACGTGTGATTGAATTTTCTGAAAATCCGCCCTTTTGCTTAAAATCACGTGACAACGTGATACCGAGGTTATTACTGTAAGGCCTGTTCTACACCGAAAATAAATTCTATTATATGTGATCAATCGAAAACACGCATTTAGGTCTTGAAAGCAAAAACATATATGCGAGATATGGGCCCTACGCATAACTTTCAGTTCTACACTGGATTGAGAGGGTACCATGTTTATACCAATGCTGCCGGCTGGAAACCTCATGTAAGACAGCAGATAAAGTTTAAAAAAGAGCATAATAATCTCTACGATAAATTCGCAGTTGCCGGAAAGATTACAATGAAAGAGAAAATTGGGTTAATTGTTGTTGGACACGTACCAAAAGAGCTATATCGATACATCTGGTATGCTATACAAGAAGGAGCTAAGTTTGAGGCACAGGTTCATCGAACTAGAGGCAGGCCGTCTCCATTGGTTCAAGGTGGATTAGAAATCCCAATAAGGGTTACAGTAACCTGGAGTGACCCTGAAAAACTCTCAATTTAAGTGGCGAAAGATGTTGGGTACCCGCTGACTGGGAAATATGTAGATGTTAAAATGTTAGGGATAGAAACAGATGAGGATGACGAAGATGACGATGAAGAAGATGAGATTGAAGATGTGGAATTTTTAGCTTGATATATTTAAAATATCGCTTGTGAGGACTTTTGTTGATTTGTTAGAAATAAGAAAAGAACACTCCATCTCTCCGTTTTATATAGAAGATCTCGAAATCATATAATTATATTTTTGAACAGGTTTTGCAACAGGTACATATAAAAAATAAGATGCGTTGAAATATACAGATGTTTTTTTTTAACGCGAACCATTAATTAACGGAGCAGAAATCTATGTAGGTATGAAATTAACATGGTTTTAATTAACGCGAAATTTTCAAATTCGCGTTAATTAGTTGACTAGTTATTTTCGTGTCATACGGTCTTTCTGTTTTTAGACAGGACTGTTTCGAATTTTTACCTCGGGTGTTAACGAAAGTAGTGAATTATATTATTATAAGAAAACTAAACCGAGATTCTTATTTTTTATTTTTATCTAACTTAGACGGAAAACATTAGTTACAAGAGTCGATTGGTAGGTCGTATTTTTTTTTTATCATGTCGCACTTGCACTGGAGTAATGCCGAACATAAAGAAAACTGGAAAAATACCGAACAAAGAAAAACATCAACATAAAATTTTGCGCACGTGCTTTTTCTATTTAGTAGAAAAATGTGAGATTTCCTATTTATATAAAATTGATAACTCGTGTTTTTTTTATTTTATTTCATTTCATTTAAAAACGTTTCGCGATCGATTCGCCTTCATTTTCGCGTGGGGAGGAAAACATATTGGAACGGACAAGAAGAAGATATATGTCCGATTAATAAAACTTAATGAAAGTACAGTTTTTGTTTTTATCTGTTATTGTTAGTACTTGTTCTGGTTTCCATTTTCACTGATTGAATGTTTTTTACCAACGAAATGTTTTTCTTTACCAGATGGCGGAGGTTAATCATAATCCAATCTCGTTAGGTAAGTTTAGAACTGTAAAAAAATTGCTTGTTCTTGTGTTACATTAGAAAAAAAAAGGTCCTATAAAACTTCTTTTTTTTAGATTCATCAAGTGATGAAGAATTTGAAAAAGCTATCGCGAATGAATTAATTAATGAAATGGAACATGATGAAGGCAAGTAACTTACTTTCTGCTAAACGCGTGGCGCGAATATTTCTACTACATTGATAAATTCGGGAATTGAGATCTGACTCTATTATCTCAGTATCATATTTTCATTTGTATATGCTTAACAGGTTCCACTGAAGATCAAAAGTCTAATGAGGATTGCTCTTCCCAACAACCATTGTCATTTACAACTAACTCACTTGCAAAAGCAGAGGAAATTATTCTTCAACACGAAATTAATACCGACCGCAAATATTCCATCTATAAAAAAGATAAACTATTCGACACGAGTGAGTACAACGTCTATACTTTAAGTATATTCCTGAGAACAATAAAACCTTTTACTTTATTAGGTATATTTTAGGTATAGGTATTAGGTATATTGTTTTATATTTATCTCAGAAAAAATAAACATCGTAAATCACAAGATCTAATTTGAAGACATAGACAACGGAAAAGGTAAACAGCTGACATTCAACGGAACCCCATTTGTAATCTTGGGCGCAAAATACATGGATTGTTGTCATGGTGTATTGAACGGAATATTTCTCACAAACAAAAGCTAAACGAAGCATTGCGAAACAAAGTCAGTAACTGTTATGCATATCTTCCTAAATCCGAAAACAATGGTGTTTAATTTAAAATGGAACCTTTTCCAACCGTTAAAGGTAAAATGTTGCGTTGCCGAAGAAAATCTACAATGGTTGAATTATTTTTTCTCCCGTAGAATGCCATACTGCAGAAATAATAACAATGAAGACAAGGATATGGTGGAATGCAACAAATGTCTGGAATGGTTCCAGAGAAAATGCGAAGACATGCCTCACTATGTTTTTGAAAGGAGTTATCGCAAAACTGATTTTGTTCCAGTTGCAATTGACTTCAGCCTCACATTAAGTATAAACTAACTGTTATTATTTGGTTATTTTTAATTTTAAAAACTAACTAAATTATGTTAAGAAAAAAACAAAATCAATTAATTTGTGATTTTTTTCTAAATCCCATGACGCGCGGGGGCCGTAATAAGCAAAGAAAGCCTGGGGATGAAGTGTGAACGTATTTCCGAGTATTTTTGGCTGATTTGGATAACTGCTTTGCAGTATACTGGCTGACCTTGAATTATTATTTTTTAGCAAAATTTGAACCTACCAATCGACTCTTGTAACTAATGTTTTCCAACTTAGACGGTTAACAAATACAACAGAAGCCCAGGGGCTTGAAGATTTCCGCCATTAGCCTAAAAGATTTTAAAATTTGAAGTTGATCTTGAAAACGGAGAATTATGGGGTAAACAAATCATTGAGTATTCTCAATTATTATTGTAAAGGGCCTGATACACTTGTACAATATCACTGAAATATCACTTATAATATCAATATAATTTCTTAAAATATGTTTAAAATAGAGTTATAATTTCTTATAATTTCTTATAATTTCTTATAATATAGCTATAATTAATATGTATAATTTCAACACCTGACATGTGCGTCATAACCTCATAATTTGCTGCATGGCTATAATATTTGAATAAAATCAAACGAGTTTGATTTTAATAATATTGTTGGTGATCTGGTTTCGAATGCCTTTTGTTTGTGTGACAATAGATCTATTATCTGCTAGCGTTGTTGTGGCAACGATGTTATGAAATTAAATGAAATTATAACGATATTTTAACAAATTATAACTGTATTATAGAATATATTTAATGATATTATACAAGTGAATCCTGGCCTTAACTAACCTGCAATGTTAAAATACAACTCAATAAATAAAAAATAAAATTCATGAATAATTAGTTAGTTCTGCTGAATATAGCTTTAGTCTACGTGCTTGAAAAATTGTACAGAAAGAAATGACGTAACATCAAAGATGGCGCATTATAAGACGATCTTCATTATGCTACACTGCACGAGCTTTAACTTTCGATAGCATATAAACTTTAAAATAAAGTATTGTTCATTGGATAATAAAACAATCTGTTGCACTGTTAGGATTCTTATTGGCTTAAAACTCATTTTAGCCTCGTTCTCAGAAAAAAATCTTTAGCCTGGATAAGTCTCGGGCGTCCAGCCTAGCTGCGCTGTCTCTATCTATCTCTCTATCTCTCTATCTCCTCAGGCGATTTTAAAGATTCCGCCTTCGCTGGCGGAAATCAATAAAACAAAATATATGCTATTCTGCAAAAATTCTAAATCCAGACAACTTGCCATTAAAACTTCCAGATCTATGTATAAATGAAATTAGCATAAAAACGGAAAGTTCTCTAAACTTTTTAGGTGTTCTTATTGACGAAAACCTGTCTTGAAAAACCCATATACAAACAGTAGAGAATAAGATTTCCAAAAATATTGGAATATTTTACAAAGCAAAGCCATTGGCATTGCTAAATTTTCATTGTCTTAAAAATTTATACTTTTCCTTTATTCACAGCTATTAAACATATTGTAACATTGTCTGAGCTAGCACTAATCATTCTAAGCTTACAAAAATTTACAGTAAACAAAAGCACACATGTCGCATAATATTTGGCAAGGGCAGATACACAAATAAGGGCTTTGAGTATCTATAAACTGAACATACACCAGGTCCTGTTGTTTATGTATAAAATCAGGTATGGCATTGCACCCAAGGCCTTCACAAATCAGTTTCTAGAAATAAAACACAGGTATTACACAAGATATTCAATAAACAATTTTAACATTCAAAAGACCTTACTAGTGACCAGTCGTACGACTGATATCTTATCGTGGGCCATTATTATGGAACACAATCTTAGATGAAGACAAAAAATCTATTTGCTTGTTGACGAATTTTAGTTAAAGACTGAGAGAAATATTGTATCAAATAGGACTTTCCCCGGCTGTGATATACTGAGGGGACATCTCCATAATTACGGAAACTGGTCTCCCACTGATCAATCATAATAGACGTCGAAGAGTCGTGGGCGAGAGGGAATGAGGAGCATCGGGCCCCATGGACCGGACTTATGACCCTCTTTCCTTTACAAATTGCACAGTCAGCACATCTGATAGCCTTGTTTATTCAGTCTTATTTGTTTAAATAATAACCAATATCAGATATAATTAGCAAGACAATTTATTTTTTCTTCCAGCTGAATGTTTTGAGCAGTATCAATCTGCCTGTAAGCTGTTTGTTTGTGGTGGCATTTGTTGACTATACTGGTTATTTTTTCCAGTCTAGTGTTAAAGAAACCACTCCTGATTTTTGCTTTCCACAATCTTCCTGGTTGTAATTCTAAGGCAGACATCACAAAAATTTGGTGTTAGAGTCATCATCTGGACCAACAACTTTTTATAGACGACTTTCATCGTGACGCGTGTTGTTTATAATCCCCAGACCTCTTACGCAAATCGACAGGCAAAATAATGCAGGCGGTAAGTCGTGCACCAGTCCATTTCAAACTTTATTTTCAGTTAGAGGCATCTTTTGATCTTGAAGTAGTAGTTTAGATTTAAAACATATATCAGTGAAAAGATGCTAGTAGCCAAAGTTTTTAACCATAATTTGACTTTCTTCACCTAAGGTCTGTATTTTTTTGCCTGTCGATTTTTCTGATTTTTTCTGCGCATGCTCAAGAATCCCGTAAAAACGTAAACATTGAAAGTCATCTATTACGTGACTCTATAAACAAACAGCTCTGAGCGATGATGTGGCAACTCTGCTGCTCGCTACAGAACTTATAGTTTTAATTATAGATGAGTTTCATTGTGGCATGTGTTGTTTATCTATGCTCTACCCCAACCTCTTACTAATATGTACACAAAATTTTCAGGAAAATAATGCAGGCAGTAAGTGGGTTTTTTTCAAGGTTTTTGTCTGTAACCGCCCGGAAAAGCCTGGGCCCGTCCGAAACCGCCTGAATTACGCCTGAAATGCAACGCGTGCAAGCTCATTGTTCTCATTTAAATTTTGTCGAGAAGGAAGGAAGGTGCTATTTTGTTGTACTCTCAGTTTATTATTTGTGGGATTTTATTACAGCTATTTATCGAATAAATGATATAAAAAACAGTTTTTTCAGAACTCTTCCACTACCACTGCTTGACATTAAAAGAATAAATTATATATACATAGTAATAAATGTTTAAAAAAATGTTGTTTCGCGGGGCGAAATTTTAATTTTTTTTTAAAACGCCGGAAGTCGTCCGACAGCCCGTGGTTTTTGCGGCGTTTGCGGCGAGTCGGCACCCTCGTGGCCCATTCTGAACTTTATTTTGAAGTGGAGGCACCTTTTGATCCAGCACAGCCCACAATGCTATAATGTTCCTTTCAATAGGAAAAAAATTTGCAATGGCATCCTGATTATCATTTTGAGATTGTATTGTGATAGATGGTCACAATGGATCGCCATGATCATGTTAAGCCCGGGGAAAATCGATCAACATTCTCGTCAACATTTTGAGCAACATGTTGATACAATTTGCTATACCCTCGTCAACATTCTCGTCAACATTTCGAGCAACTACATTCTACTGAAACGTGACCATTCATTCTCTTTTTTAAAAAGAGGCGGAGAAGGAAGCTGCAGCATGTTTATTGCTGGCATTGGTAATAGATAAATGCCCGTGAGCTCTTGTATAGTTCATCAACACTTTGGCCACTCCTTGTTTTGTTTTCTTTGGCCACTTCTCGTCTGTACTGTGTTCTTAAAGCTTTCCATTTGGCTTGGATGATACTAACTTCGACGCCCATCTCTTCTTTTATTTCGGAGAGAGCCTTTTCCTTGACATCTCTTTTTGAGTAGCTTCAATCTGAAATGTCCCAAATGTCTTCATACAGGTCAATCAGTTTCTCCACTAATTCATCGTTTCATTTAAATTTTTGTTTACCAGCAGTGGTTAGTTGCAGGATCAGCTGAAGCAGTGACTTCCGCCATTTTCGAAATTAATACATCTCTATGTTTTGATCTTATTTTCATGCAAGCCGTGTATACACCCGAAAAAACATACAAATTTGTGCTAGAACATTCGAATTTGCAATTAAATGATTTGAAAATACTGAAAATGTTGCCAGAAATGTTGATGGCAAATCGTAGCAAATCGTAACAAATGTCGATCAACATTTCTAGAGTTTTTTTTATTCTTCGTCAACATACCCATAGCAAATCGAGTCAACATATGTTGACGGGTAATGTTGCTCAAAAAGTTGCCTCGATTTGCCCCGGCCTTTAGATCGAGATGTTCACGATCAACGTTAAAAATGTTTTCTTTTTTTAATTTGTTGTGAGCAACTTATAGACTGCAAAACACGTTGAAGATTTTTAAAACGGCAAGCATGTTTCTTAACGAAAATTATGAATTTTTTGTGTTGGAGACAAGTGGGGAACTTTCAAACTTGTGAACCTCAAACACGAGAACCAAGTGTGTGAACTAGCGACTCTCTTGGTCTTGACTTTCATTGTCTCCGACAACCGAAATAAAGATTTATACAAAGAGCTACTGAGTATGTGTGTCTTAAGTGTTTTTATCACAGGTCGCAGTTTGCAATTTGTGAATGGAAATGCCATCTTTGTGAATCATTTAACAAAGAAAATGTTGAAGTTGCGAATCCTATTTTTTTATGAACCGTTTATATCACCTACTTTTATAATGTTTTCTCTAATTTCACAATATATACATACTGCGATATTTTCGCTTTATACGATCCCGTTTTAACTGTTTTTAAACGATCTGCAGCGATGTTTTCACTTTTTACGATCCGGTTTTGATGCTTCTTAAGCAATCTACAGCAATGTTTCACTTTCTACAATGCTCTTTTGACTGTTTTTAAACGATCTATGGCAATGTTTTTGCTTTCCACGATCCATTTGGACTGTTTGAAACAATCTACGGCAATGTTTTCGCTATCTAGGATCCGTTTTGATGGTGTATAACAAACTGTTGAATCATTATTGTCTGAAAATTATCTTTTATTTATTGAGAAAGATGATTATTTACGTAATTTACACGTGCACATCACAATGCAAAATGATATTTATATACAAAGCATTATGGGCTTTGGACAAGCTATTCGCGTCTTGCTAGTACTTTTGTTTATTATATTTACTATATATGTGTGTAATCTACCTGAATTAATTGTACAAGAATAGTTATATATTAAAGTTAATAGAAGACCACAAGCTAGCCAAAATACTAAAGCCAATTTTTTTCTTTAATTATCCGTAGCAATATCGGGAAATACTTATTATTTGCTCCTCATACTCACATTACAATGTGTGAATAAAATATTAAAAATAGATCCAGCGATAGTTTTTGTCCAAACACAACTGCAACATTTTGTATTTTTACGATGTTAATTGTAGAGGCTGAATTTTGTGAAAAATGTTTTTTTTTAAATCACCACAAACGTTCTTTTACGTTGAATAATGTAATATTTGTGTCTTGATTTTGCTAACTGCTTATGTATTTATTAATGTTAAATACATGAGCTATTTTTGCATGTTAAAAACAATCGAGTTTATGTCTCGCACACAAACTTTAATTAGCTCTTGTGAACTTTGCATAACCTATTGTTTTATATTAATTATCTTAGCGTCATGGAATCAAAAAGAAATAAAATAAGATATAAAATAATAAAGTAAAAAAAGAAAACATGTCACTGTGAAGCTAAAAAATTGCCATATTTTTTTCTAAAATGATGAGAAAATTTTACAAGCTTAAAAATCAATGTATTTCGTTTTGAAATAAGGAGAAAACAACCCTACGAAGCTTAAAAAAAAATTAATATTAAAAGTATTTCTTCCTAAAATGACAAAAAACTTATATTCTGAAGTTTGATTGTATGTAACATTTTTTTTAATAATTTTACCAGCAAATAATAATTAAATTCCTAGGCACTAGGTGGTGAAATACATGTCAATGACACCTGGAAAAGATACTTGCAATACTGCTTTATTATAATAAGACTAGGCGATAAAGCCTGTGGAAAAATCCACTGAGGTAGGATAAAAATGAAAAAGAAGCATCATTTGAATTTTGATGACGTCAGCAACCCACCCATAAAAAAAAATTAGAACCTTGTTTTCACGTTGCCTCTATTGTGTAGAGCTTACAGTGCTGATGAAGAAAATGTATATGATCATGTGCTTTTGATGAGCGGTTAATGAGATATAAGGGTTTAAAAATTTTGCTGACGTCAGCAATGGCCTGTCAAAAGTAACAAATTTTTTTTTAGAAATTTGTATACCTGTTGCCTTCATCGTATAGATCTTGAAACGCTGATCAAGAATATGTATAGGATCATGTACTTTTGACAAACGGTTGCAGAGATATTAGGGTTTAAAGGTTTTTTGATGACGTCATCCATTCCGAAACGGATTTGGAGACCCAGGTTTGGGAAAATTACCCAAATTGGTCCTAGGTTGTCCCTAGATATTATTAGTCTGTGGATGGGTTGCTGACGTCATTAAAATTATTTATTTTTATCCTACCTCAGTGGATTTTTCCACGAGCTTTATCGACTAGATATTAGACATGCATTTTTCGGCAACATCAAAGGAAAATGAACACATCCTCTTTGTTACAGACAGACGGACAGACACACGCACTCTGTATTATTATAGGTTTAGAAGATTAAGATAACTTTCAAAACAAAAGAAACAATATCTTCAGAATTGTGTTTAGAGAGAGATCATGGAAATTATTCCCAAAATCATATAATGTAACTGGGGATTGAATTAGCAGGTCGCAATCCGCAGTTTGTAAATCAAACTGCTGTGTTTGTGAATCATTGTATGAAGAAAGTATCAAAATTGCGTATAATCCCAATGTTTGATTAATCGTTTGTATCACCTATTTCTATAATAATAAGTGCCTTAGGTGCTTCCAGATCCACGGCTGCAAAGAGGTTTTATTGTCTACAGTCAGCAAATTTTGCCGAAGTGACTTTATATTTCTAATTTGAACCCTGGTAACATTAGCAAAATAAAATAAAAAATACAATAAAAATTAAAACAGCTAAAAATATAAAGAACTTTCACTGCAAGTTAATAGAAAATAAGACATTCTGTTCGCAAATTATTTTACAATAAAACCAGAGTATCAAAATAAAAAATAAATTTTTTAATTTTTAGAGCTTGAAACGCACCTCATTTTGTATATAGCAGAGTTTGATGATCATCATGTACCATGTAATGAGTGCCGCTACTTTTATTCACACGCAAGCCTGTATAGTATCATTTTGCTAATATGATTCGCTTTCCTAATTGAGGGACTTTCCTTTGTAGCCATATGCCATGTTTATTTTAGAACCTTTAAATTTCATATGGTTTAATTTTATCTATAAATCAGAATGAACCTATAAGTATTTTATCTAGACAATTTTTATATTTTTTAGCCCAATTTAACTCTGTAAACTATTTGTGTTTCCATATTAAGGCAAATTTAAGCTGCTTTAGACAACTTTATTGATATTTATATATAGTTCTGTGTATGTTTAGTTTTTAGTATATTAACAAAATCAATATGTTGATCAAGGTCAAGACACTTACAGGAAAAGAGGTACAGATAATTTTACAATTACCAATTTTGTACAACAATTTACCATATTTGCCATAATTCTTATATACAGAAATTTCAATATTATTTCCTTTGTTGACATTTTGTGCAATGATACTTTGGTGCTGTTGGTCATTTAATGCATAAAAAGTTACTATAACTTTCATGAGTTTTTTCTTTATTCCGTGTGTCAAGATAATGTGAGGACACAAGTAGGTTGATTGCACAACACTTTGAATATTACAGAGTGCTGTGGAAATGCTATGGAGAACACTAGGTTTAAAATTTTTTAAATATATATATACTATTCAATTTTTTTTGCTAGATTGAAATTGACATTGAGCCATATGACAAGGTACACAATTTTGTCTTTTGTCTGCTCGCACTGTTTTATTTATCTCTCTATTATTGATACCAGTATGTCTATCTCTGCACAAAATGGTATCACAGTAGCGACAGGCAATAATCTGATGACAGGTTTAGAAATAATACACATCTAAATATATAATCAATTAAGATTGTAAATTTCAAATAGCCTCAGCAATTTTTTGTTTAAGAATTACATTGAAGTGGAAAGGCTGTACATATTTTATACTGAAGCATTTGAGACTTCAATAGACAATAATTTATATTTTTCAGGTTGAGAGGATAAAGGAACGTGTTGAAGAAAAGGAAGGCATCCCCCCTGCACAACAGAGGTCATTATTTTTTCTTTTTTCTATGTTTATGCCTACTTTACTTTTTCTCTACACTGACCAATTCAATTATAATTAATCCTAGACATAATATTTTTGCAAAAGGACATTTTTTTACTATTTCTAGAAATGGCCAAATGGCATCACTTGACCAGTGTTGTGTAACCATCGTTAAAAATCTGCTAGCCGGAATTTCCACAATGTCCTCATGTGGTTACGGTCATCAAAATTTTGCCCTCCTTTGCACTAAATTTATATCCGAGATTGTTGCAGCAGTACTCCTTCACTATATGTCATCATTAAGGTTTGAGTAATGCTGAAGCACGTACAAAGTTTACTATCAGAAATTAATTATCCTTTTAGGTTGATCTTCAGTGGAAAACAAATGTATGTATTTATAACTTGTGACTTGTGTTTGTACTTCTATGTACTTATAAACAATACAAATATTAAAAATGGGTAAAACTCTTTAGATGGTTAAAAAAATTTTCAGAGTTCACTAGATTTGAATGCAGAATTTAGGTCAAGACGACATTTTGAAATTTTATGCTGAACACATACTTTTCATATTAGGTTAAATTCTCAGAAATTATATTTCATAAAATTTGCAATCCACATTCCATAGCTGTAAATGTAACTGAAAAAAGATATTTCAAATTTAATAGGAATAAAAAAATTAGATTATAAAAATTAAAAAGATTAGCTTGGATTAGGTTGACTGAAGGTAGTTTTGAGAGATTACTCTTAAGAAACCACAACTTTTATTTAAAAAAAAAATATTTTTTAGGAATGATGACAAAACAGCCCAAGATTATAAAGTATCTGGTGGATCAGTGTTACATCTTGTTCTCGCATTGAGAGGGGGAGTTGTGTTGTGATGTTGAAGAAATCAAATTCTTTTTAACGATTAACTATAAACTGTGGATTGTTTGTTGTGTTTAAACATTCATGTTGACATACATGCAGCCTAATAATATTTGGGAAGGCTAAAATTATGTCAATTTTTATTTAAACACTAAACTTTTGTTATTAGTTGTGATTTTGTTCTGCTCAAGAAACTTTAATTGTAGATGTTCTGGATTTGTCGCAAATTTTTTTGTTGCGCTCTTTTGTTTTGTTTTTTTGTTTTTAAATTGATTTCTTATTGAGATATAAGTTAAATTATAAAGAAAACAACAATATCCTTTGTTATTGAATATTTTTTGCATGTTATATTATGTGAAAATATTTTCTTAAATTGTTAGCCAATGTAATGTGACAATGTTTCCTTTCTTGTATTGTCCTACCCTGTTTGGTCTCTGATATATTTTGTATTTAACGCCCAGTTTCAAGTTATGACAAGTGACACAGCTGTTCATTTTTATTCAGTCACCAGTCAAAATAAAGCTATTTTAAAGCTATTAAGAGACTAGATTCAAATTTTTTGTCAGTAGTTGCAATGTTTATGTCCAGTAGGCTGACAGGAAATACAAATGTTGTAAAGTGATCTGTACCAAAACTACATCTTTCCATGCATATTTCTTTGTATACGTGATAGAGTAGAAGAAAGAGAAATGAATTAAAAACAATATGTTGATGAATCACAATGAACACTGCTTCTTCGAAGAAAAAACATTCTAACAAATTGAAGCAAAGCAAACATAAATTAAAGACGAAAAGTAGCAAAGCCGATGCTGTTGATACACAACGAGGTATTTTTGTTTATTAATGCAGCATGATAATGGTCTCTAAAAACATTTCTAACATGTTTAAAAATCCTAAATTTTGCTTTGCTTTTACCATTGTCTGTTTCGTTTTCGCCATTTTACAAAATTCTCAAACTTGTCTCAGTTGGGAGAGCTTATTTTGTAAAGTTGATATTACATGTGTGGCTGTTTAAAACTTGAAACTGGTTCAATCACTTGTGTCACTTGTTAGGGATTACTCGCAAATTCAGAAGTGTATGCTAAACGTCAATCCGACGTTAAAGGTTATATATGCTTCACAGAAGACATATCCTAGTCATGACGTCATCAAAAGCATATCATCCTTTTTGATTCGTGTTTCTATTTTAACGTTCAGGGCAGGGAGGAAGTTTGATATAATCTGAACGTCAGACGGCGTTTAGTGTACACCTTTCGATTTGTAATTCATTTCTTATCCTAATAAGATTTTTATTGTGTTACGACAAGACAAGAATGTAAGATACGTTTAAAATCCTCTTGGAAAAAAATTGATTAAATGGCTCCAAATTTGCTAGAATTTTGACTTTTTATTTTGGCCAGTGCAAAACTCAAAGATGCTATATAGGTGCAAGTAATTTATTCTGTTCTTTTTTTTGGTTTGATTGTTCAATCTTTAACATAAATCTGTTTTATTTATTACTATTTTAAGTACTTTTATTTATCTTCATTTTTTATAGAAAAAATAACAGTTTACAGGGATTTTACAGGGATGTTACACGTTAAGGGCAACAGGCCCTTATAATATTCTGAAGATAAAATAAGTAAAATATGATAAATAAGACATAATAAATAGAATAAAAATATGTAGCAAAATATTTTTTATACTTTTTTTTTTAGTACTGGGTATTATTAAATTCTATTTACAGAAGCCTTCATAAAGGCAAAGATACGAAAACTGAATAATGCTCTGGATTCGGATCCTGTCAATGTTGATCTACTTCGGAAATTGATGATCTCTAATGAGGGCTGTGTGACCAATGACATCAGATGTAAAGTCTGGCCAAAGTTACTCAACATCAATATTTTTACTGTACCAAGAAAAAAGAAAGGTGAGAGTATCACATCTAATTTTGTAAACAGCGAAATTTATTTCAGTCTCTTTGTGTAGTCTTTGTAAATGTTTACATGATTTCGTTCAGTGTTAACTTTTTTTTTCCCCTCGAAATATCCATGTCAACACGACTTGCCGGAAATCAACCTATTGCTCATGTGTACGAAGCTATTGCGCAAATGTAAAAGGTTATGACGCATGTGCAGTAAACACAACGAAATTTTCTTTTCTGCTTGAAATCTTATTTCTGCTTGAAATCTTATTTCGGGTTCCTGTTTTTGGTATTTAGCTACGTCTCTGTCTTCTCATCTCTCAGGACAGTCGACAAAACAAAACTCTTTTTCACTTTCGTCTCTCCTACATTAAAGTCAAATTAGGTTTTCATAAGAACTTATCCATTTAAATACTTTGTTGTATATTTCTACCTTTCAGGGGATGTTGAGCTCAAAGAATTTCAAGAAAATAGGTGGTGGCATCAAGTTAATTTGGATGTGAAAAGATCTCATCGACGATTTCCATTTGGTATTTAGAACTCAACTTTACACCTATACCATACCAGGAACGTCTTCAGTGTATTTTAATTTGACTTTTTTTTTAATCATAGAAACTAGATTGTCACGAAAAAGAGTTCTTCAGCATCAATTGACCAGTATTATAATGAGAGTGCTATGTCGAAATCCAGAATTGAGTTATTACCAAGTAAATTAATTATGCGTTTTGTTAATCGTTATGCATGCACCTAAAAAATGATAGTGCGCTGGATACATTAGAACTCAGGTTTTATCTCACTTAGATTTCCTCCCTTATTTTTTTAGTTCGAGCAACCTTTTCAATTTTTCATCATTTCTGTTGTAGGGTTACCATGATATAGCTGTGACACTTCTTCGTGTTCTTGGTGAAGATTTGGCGACCGCTGTTCTTGATCAGTTATCAAAGACTCACATTAGGTAGCATGTGTTGTTATTAAGTATTTGGTCCAATTATAGTAGCTATAAAGTAGCTATAAAGTAGCTATAAAGTAGCTATAAAGATAAAGTAAATGTATGAGTTGTTTCGTTTTTAAATAAAGAAGATGAGTGAATGAATGGATAAATGAATAAATTAATGAGTGAATGAAAGAATGAATGAGTGATTGAATGATTGAATGGATAAATAAATGAATGAATGGATAAATGAATGAATGAATAAGTGAATGAGTATATGAATGAATGAATGAATAAATTGAATGAATTTACAGCAACTGCTTTTTTATCTTGTTGAAATACTTTCCAGAAACAACGTGCTTTCTTGGAGGATTATAATCAAGCTGATTTTCAGCAATAGAGTGTTCTACATTCAGATTTTACTTTTTCAAATTTATGTCTGATCTAAAAAACTCTAAAAAAGCAAAAATAAGGACTTTTTTTAAGTGCCTTTAAAATTACAGGACTCCTGCCTTAAATTGTACAATAATACTTTTATAATTGTTGTGACTCGTTTATTGAGAAAGTAAATTTAAATGTTGAAAGGAAACGCTGACAGATCCAAAAAGCTATGATTGATCAACACTCATCATCAACTGGTTTGTAGCCACGAAACTCATTTTACGTGTACAAACATTTATTTGCGTGTTTTTATTTTCAGGGATTTCATGGATAAGAATATGAACCGCACCAACAAAATGTTATCTTTCTTCTACGCTGTCATAGGAAAAGCTGATGTAGAATTGGAGCAATTTTTACTAAGGTACGATTCGCAATTCCCCGTTCCCTCTATTCGAGAAATACGCAATGCATTATGGTAGTTGTATTTAGAAAAACTTTCCCGAAAAGAATAAAATTTGTTAATAAGTGTTTTAATCAAGTGCTATCATTTTCTTATGGAGATAATGAAAATCTCAATTAGAGCTTACATTTCTCGCATTACTTTTGAAGTAAGACCCGTCCATCTCCATAATGGGGCGCCAGCAATACGATGTAAACATACGATCGTCAGTAGGTTTATAAGAAAAGTGGTAGTACAAAGCAAGAAAATGGACGATTATTGATTTAAATTGTAGCATCGACTTTCTCTTAACTTCTGAAAACTTGGATCCTAGCTTTTCTCAAAGCTCCAGCGTGGGTCCAAGGCCAGTCTTCAGAGAAATATCAAACACAGAAAGATGCGAAACGTTGGAAGAAAATATTCCATCTAGTATCAAAGAATGGAGCACAGATCTTACTGATCTGCCTCCAATATCTCAGGAAAGGATATACTCCTACTTAGTGCTTGGAATAAGTTTTGAC
Source organism: Hydractinia echinata (assembly GCA_030067915.1). Taxonomy (NCBI): domain Eukaryota; kingdom Metazoa; phylum Cnidaria; class Hydrozoa; order Anthoathecata; family Hydractiniidae; genus Hydractinia; species Hydractinia echinata. The sequence continues at coordinate 4,713,452 of JASGCC010000001.1, forward strand.
AACAAGCCAAGGGGAGCAGAGAAGCATAAGATATTGGGATATCAGTTATTCAAAGAACATTATGTGAAAAATTGAGAATTAAATCGAAAGTTATGGTTGAAAGACTTTGTTTTATAGTCAAGTGTTTTGTTAGGGACAAATATACTGTTTACGTTCATTTATGCCAAAACACTGGAGATATTTTTTATGCAAAATGTTCTTGCAAAGCTGGTAGTGGAGGGTGTTGTAAACATGTTGCTGCTGTCCTATACCAGCTAGTTGAATTCAGGGGAAGCAGCAAAATGTGAACCCTATTAAATTTTCAGAGTTAACTTTTTTAAAAGCAGACATTAACGCAGATATAAAAAACAATCGTAAGCGACCATTGGTGACAGGAAATAGAACATTTTGTACTACACCATTATTTGCACACTCGCCAAGCCAAGAAAAAATTAAAAAAATTTACTTAACTTGGGAAAAGGTAATATATTTGGGATGTTGCTGAAAGGGAATAACTATGAGCCATGTAATTTTTTGATACATCGATCAAGGAATACCATGCGAATAAAGAAGGTACATCAAAAGTTGTTCGTAATATTATTCAAGAAATTTAAATGAAATTGGAGCAAAAACTGTAGACTTTACAAAGTTGAAGCAAAAACAACAAAAATTTGTCTACGATTATCGTGTCACCAGGTTGTAACAAATTATATATGCCACTGTCCTTCGTTATTTTCTTGTCTGAAAAACGCCCAGCATACAGATCTGATACAAATGTTACGGCTCCATTTGGTGCTATGCCAACTAGTCCTTTAGCTGTGTTGTGGTGTTTATAGTTCGAGAAAGTAGCTGATTGACTGCGGTAAGACGTTGGCATTTCTGTAAATATTTCTGTGCAATCCAATATTACACGTGTTGTACTAGGGTATTCTTTTTAAAACATTTTGGCATAGTGTCTTCCACATGTTGTCTACTAGCCCATATCGGAAGCATCCGGAATTGGGAATGTAAAAAATCTGTCCATGTTATTAAAATTCTGCTGATATGACTGGTAGACATTTGTATCGTATTGCTAGGTCTTCTAAGGGAAAGCCACATCTTAGTCTAACAAGTATTAAGAAAAATTCTTCCTCAGAAGAAAGAATTCTACTACGTCCTCTTTTGTTCACATTTTCAGTTGTTTTATTTTCCATATTCGTGTTAGATCCCGAATACACTAGTTTGCTAGCTGCTGGTTGAAGGTAGTCTAATACAGCTTTAAATACCTCATATGAGTCAAATCCTGTGTAGAACTTAAAGTGGGCTTCATTATGCTTGAATCGATCAACTGTAAATTGGTTGTTTTGAATAGTTGTTTCAAGGTTTTGTAATTTTGTTTTAATTTCATCCTCCCTCAGATCATATTTTAGTTTTAAATCCTGGAGCTCATTAGTTAGTTCTTCAACTTCTATGTTTAACTCCTCTTCAACTGAAAGTTTTTTTTCTGGAGCATCTGCTACAACATAGGAGAAAAAATAATACGTTTGACCCCTGAACTATTTCTGTTTTTTCTAGATGGTAATTCCTTAAGTTTTATGGTTTTTGGAACTATAGTGGGAATATTATTCATATCAACAAAATGTTCTGAACATACATGATGTGATGCAGTGGGTTTAAAATCCTTTCTGCTGATTTTTATGAGCCACTTTTTTCGTAACACAGGGTCCTTTGGAATAACATAAAATGACACATTTGGATTTCTTTTGGAATTGTTGTAGCAGAGTGGCACACATCATGTTATTCCACCTCTAGGATTTCCATTCTTATTTCTTGATGTGCTACCACATTTTTTTCAAATAAAGAGATTTCACTTGAAATAGGAAAGTTTTTTGAGCTTTCAAAAAAACTGTTTATAGCGGTGGAATTTAAAATTTGTTCATGCTGCATACTTTCGTTTTCCCCTACTGCGCCAGCCATTTTTATGTTTTTTCGCGAAAAGTTGAATACAACTACCAGAATGCATTGCGAGAAAGCCGTATAGAGGGAACGGGGAATTGTGTTGTTGCGAACAAACCCGAACTACGTAAATAAACACGTTTCACTCTCATTACAATTCACTACTTTTTACCTGAATATTCTTTAAAGACGCATGATGGATATTTCATAGTTGTCATGGTTACTTATACGTAATCTGAAAACATTGCAATCATTCAAAACTAAACTTATTTGATTTAGGCGTTAATAGGAGTTTTTATAGCTATGCAAATAAAGTATTAAAAACTCGCCTATTTTTCTCATTGTCTGTATTGTTGTTTTTTGTTGTCAATGAATAATTTATTCCTTGTTATTCGCAATGCATTTTATTTCTTATATATATAATGTCAATTTTATCTGGGCCCTTGCCGTCTTTTCAAATTCTTACCATTACCTGTATTAACCTTAATGGTACATTTCTATCCTTCGACAGTACTAGCAGGAGTTTGGGCACTAATTAAAAAAGTACAGTATATTTGATTCCATTTAGATCCGATGTGGGTACCATATTTGCATTAAGTTGGCTTATCACGTGGTACGGGCATGATCTCAATGGATTCGACCTCATCGTTCGATTATGCGACTTGTTTCTTGCTACACATCCAGTCATGCCTGTTTACGTAGCCGTGGCTGTAAGTACTGACGTCATATAAATAACAAGTAAATAAGTAAATAAATAATAAAGAGATCAGACTGCAGTGAATGTGGGGATATGGAATCTACGCATTTTCCTAGGACATATCTATAACAGCCCTCACAAATATATTGAGACAAGGTGGTGATTTCAAAGTTCGTTTTTACAAGTAATTTGCTGTGCACAGAAGCTATAACAGATTTGCGTATTTTGAACTTGTCAATATTTACAGTGTACTTACAACTTAGGTTTTTTGCTTAGATGCAAACTCTTAAAATACGCTAATTTTGCTTACATCAGCATAACCCCCTTTTCCGAACTTCAGAGGGCTCATGGACCCGGATGTGGATTACTCCGTGATTCCGGCATGTCAGAAATTAATTTAACAGTGTCTAGCTATTCTACGCACCTGCTGCGGAGTATTAAAACTTTTCGGCAAGTTTAAAAACGAAGGAAACAAAAGCGCAGTTGTCTTAATTTGTTTTGTGGAGGTTGTAAATAATCTTGCTGGGACATGCACGAGAATCTAAGTTCAGTACTTCAAATATAGCGTAGCACTTAAGTAAGACAGTACGTATTTATCTTCTAGCTGGTACTTACACATAAAAATCAAGTACTTGAACGTGAATGCGACATGGCTATGGTTCACCACTGCTTGTGCAGACTACCTACTTATATTGGTGTAGATGAAATTGAAAGTCTTATCTCGAAATCGTACGAACTGTATCAAGCACATCCTCCTGAAACGTTGAAGTCTGAAGTTCGAAAATACATTAGAGAAAGGTAAAATTTCTGAGCTTTTTGTTGTTTGTATTTACTGCGCATGCGCATACGTGTTATAGGTGGCGGTAGCTAAGGAAATCTTTTTACACTCGTAAGCCCGTGGTAAAATTTTTTTACGACACGGGTTCACCAGTCCTTTATATGTTGCATTTCGTGTGTCCGTAGCACAATTATATAATTGCCCGCAGACCGGTAACGGGCATTACTACTAGTCGTCATCCCATGGAAAACCCACAGGTTCGTTTGTCCTACATATTCCGGTCCTCAAATTATCGCTCGTCATACACCGGCACTGCTGTTTTGTACATTTTGAACACAAGTAGCTATTCGGCTACCATTTTAAAGGGAATACGATTTTCAGTATTGAAGATAGAGATAACTGATTCTTTGTACGCATTACCTGACATTTCACTCGGGATTTTTATCCTTATTTTTTATTGCTTCTTATTTTTAGCGATTCCATCTCTCAACATGCGGAACTTATATACCAATCATACAACCAAAGACCGGACAGCATACTTCGCCGTAGAAAGAAACACGGCAGATTGTTTTCAGAATCCTCCAGACAAGTTAGCATATCTGGAAGTGACATTGTCGCCAGTGGAGGAGAGTCAGGAGTTCTAATAAAGCACGAAGTGAACCCGATGGTGAAAGTGGCGGTGTGGGCGATGACTGTGTCTATGGGTGTGATGACGTATTTTGTGTTGAACACACACAGATATTTGAACTTCTGACATGATGTGTCCATTTTTTGACATAAGCTTATTGTTTAATTGTGTCTGATAAAAAAGAGGATTCCCATAGAGCAAAAATGTTGTGTTCAAGCGATAACAATCTTTGCGTGAGCACGAAGTTGTACAAATTTAACTAAATTCAGATGCTTTCCCACTCTTGTTGCTACAACAGAATCGCTTTAACCAGTTGTGTTTTCCATTTATTGAGCACGCTACAAAAGCTGTTATGCCGTTTTAATCGCCAAGCAGGAAAAGGCTAGTTTGTTTTTAACACAAGCTGCAAGGTAGTTTCGAAAACAGTATAATCTTTGTGAATTGAAGTTTATAGACTTTCAAATGTTTCATTTTCGCTATTATAATTCACGTGATGCGAATTTAGAATTAAAAAATTATATTCAAAGGTGATGTCCTGTATGTGAGCTAACACTGATTGGTTTGTTCACGGGGATGACCCTGTAGGTTTTTTCTGAATTTTTTTTGTTTATGGAAATGACATCTATATAGGCCAACACTTGAAAAGTATGTGTGATAAGTATATATCTCTCAACAAATGTTATAAATATATATATATGTAGACACACAAAAAAGAAGTTTCATTGTACATACTGTGTCACATGTTTGATCACGTGACCAAATATACATAAAATAAGAAGAAATTAATTTCATTTTTATTAAATTATTTTATAGCTGTAAAAAGATCAGTCATTATTAAATATATCTACATATGAAAAAACTCAAGCAATCTTTTCTGCATCATCCAGCAACTGCTTTTTTTTTACTTCTGATTCTTAGATAAAACTTGATGACAACAGATTTAATTATCTCACTGGTAGCCTTGTGGTAGAGCGTTTAAACTCTTGCCGAATCATGCCAGGGAATATAAAAGTGTGGATCGTTCCATTCTGTTAGCGTTCATCATGAGAAATGGATTGAAATCTTAGGTGGTTGTCCAGTTGAGCGATTGCTGTGCTTGCACGGCTTTTGTAAGCTCAATTTGGAGCTTTAAGTGAACTAGGAACCCCTTCGCAGGACCCTCGTTGATAGCAGTACTGATAGAAACTGAAGAGGTTATTCTGGGTAAATAATTTCAATAATAATTTTTTCGATTCTGATAGTTCGTTTTAAGCTGAATTTTCGTTCAAAAACGAAACGGAACAAGAAGTTTTATTTTGCCGTTTCTGTCAGCAGGAAAAGTTGAGACGTCTTCGACTTTCCGTTCGGATCGGCCGGAAAATTGTTTTAACCAATCAGATTCTAGAAATCATATACACTGCATTCACTTGCCATGTTTAATTAAAGGACCTATTTTATGTCATTTTTTAAAAAAATGAAAAAATGCGAAAGTCCCGTTCTCAAATTTTAAGTTTTTAGGCCAGCGTAAATAAAGTGATGGAACATTAATAAAATACCTCGAAAATTTGTTGTACAGTAGATCGGTAATAATAGGTAGCCTCATTATTATGTTAGAAAAATATTTTGAAGAGGTGTTAGATATAGTAAAACCAATGTTGGCGAGTACTTTAGGGGCAGAAAGTTTCGCGACAAAAACTTTCACGAATTGTAATTTTGGGGCAAATTTAGCGTAAAAAAATTCGCGAAAATAAAAAATCACTTTATTTGCAAGGGGAAATATTTCGTGAATGGCCACAATTTTCTTTGTTTGCTTCTTTTCTCTTATTATTAGTAATCAACAGTCTGCACTATTACTGTTTTAAGGAAAGTTTTGTGGCAAAAAAACTTTCGAGTCTTAAAAAATATCCACGACTTCGCGTGAAAAAACTACACGCGCGAAGTTTGTGGAAATCATACTAAGAGAGAATTGTGATATACAAAAACACAATGTGAATAACCTAGGCGAATAGAAATAGATCTATTTTTATCCTCCAAATTATTTTGTGTTTGTTGGTGGATTCGAATTAGGGATTTGTTTGGACACATTATTTTGTGTTTGTTGGTGGATTCGAATTGGGGATTTGTTTGGACACATTATTTTGTGTTTGTTGGTGGATTCGAATTGGGGATTTGTTTGGACACATTATTTTGTGTTTGTTGGTGGATTCGAATTGGGGATTTGTTTGGACACATTATTTTGTGTTTGTTGGTGGATTCGAATTGGGGATTTGTTTGGACACATTATTTTGTGTTTGTTGGTGGATTCGAATTAGGGATTTGTTTGGACACATTATTTTGTGTTTGTTGGTGGATTCGAATTGGGGATTTGTTTGGACACATTATTTTGTGTTTGTTGGTGGATTCGAATTAGGGATTTGTTTGGACACATTATTTTGTGTTTGTTGGTGGATTCGAATTGGGGATTTGTTTGGACACATTATTTTGTGTTTGTTGGTGGATTCGAATTAGGGATTTGTTTGGACACATTATTTTGTGTTTGTTGGTGGATTCGAATTGGGGATTTGTTTGGACACATTATTTTGTGTTTATTGGTGGATTCGAATTGGGGATTTGTTTGGACACATTATTTTGTGTTTGTTGGTGGATTCGAATTGGGGATTTGTTTGGACACATTATTTTGTGTTTGTTGGTGGATTCGAATTGGGGATTTGTTTGGACACATTATTTTGTGTTTGTTGGTGGATTCGAATTGGGGATTTGTTTGGACACATTATTTTGTGTTTGTTGGTGGATTCGAATTGGGGATTTGTTTGGACACATTATTTTGTGTTTGTTGGTGGATTCGAATTAGGGATTTGTTTGGACACATTATTTTGTGTTTGTTGGTGGATTCGAATTGGGGATTTGTTTGGACACATTATTTTGTGTTTGTTGGTGGATTCGAATTGGGGATTTGTTTGGACACATTATTTTGTGTTTGTTGGTGGATTCGAATTAGGGATTTGTTTGGACACATTATTTTGTGTTTGTTGGTGGATTCGATTTAGGGATTTGTTTGGACACATTATTTTGCGTCTAAGCTTTCGTATATCGTTGTTCAAATGGTGCAAAATTCAATGAGGTTCATATGCAAGGAATTATGGTTCATATCCAAGGAACATTCATTCATATGCAAGGAATTTTATTCATATTCAAGGGACATTCATTCATATGCAAGGAATTATGGTTCATATTCAAGAATTATCATGCATATTCAAGGAACGTTCGTTCATATGCAAGATTTAAATTTATTCATCTCTAAAACAAACATGTTGTCTCAAATCTGGTCTGTTAATTTTATTCATTGGTCACTAAAATGTACCAACGAATTTCATTACAAGCAGAAAAAAATAGCAAATTTTCGCATTATAACTTTTTTTTTATGTGCATATTTTCGTGACTCAAACTTTCGCGTCTACTTCTTCCCAGGACACAAAAAAATTAAATGTTTTTGAAAAAACTCTCGCCAGATCGAAATCGGATAATGTAAGATAAGCCTTGGAACAATAAGTGTGCTTGCATTTTGTAGGCTAAATTATTCTGAGTTATAAGGTATCCGCGGTGGAAAGTGTTCGTTTTACTAGTTGTGGTTATATAGAATCATTCAGGTTTAGTTTAAAATTTTATTCCTCACACATGACGTCGTAAACTGTATATAGATTTCAACGGGGTAATCATATTCTGGAGTTTTCAACTTGAAGGTCATCTGAAACCAATTTACATATAGTATAATCCATCAGTGCTAAACTACTGGTTCGCGAAAATTCCTTGTCTATTTCGATGGGAGGATAGAATAAAACTAACATCATATTTTCTAATCTATCTTACTTTTTTCACATACGTCCATGATGTCACATCATCTACACTTTTTGTTAAGAAACTTCACGACATTATGGAAATTCGGCAACTTTAACTCAACATATCTCTTAAAGACTTAAATTTATGACATTGGTTATTTATGACTTGGTAAAGCCCTTTAAATAGTTTTTTGAGAGCTTTCTAATGAACTAGAAGGTTTTCTCTGAAAATGAAGTAATTTTTCTCGAAATAGCTCTAATAATTTAATTTTGATTTCTAAATCATCATCCTCTGAATTTAACAAAACATAGCCCTTAATTAAAACTATTTCTCCCTCAAACTGGTAATCAGCATCGTTTTCCACATCATCTAGGGGCATGTCCAAGAGAAAAACATTGATTGTTTTTTCGATTGTTTGTTTAACTTTCTTTCTTTTACCAGTAGAAGGCTTTAGTCTCCACGGATGTCCAGTTTGGTGCGACCTCTTACTAGGTGCCCCTGGTGTAGGGCGTGTTGTTGTAGTAGTACAAGTAGGGGTGGTGCAGCAGGTGGTAAAAGGTATGGAGGAAGTTGAGGTTGCACTTTTTGTTGTTGTTGCTGTTGGAGTCAGATCAGAATAATTTCTAGCAGCAGAACGTATAAGATGTTGTGTTCTGCTGAAAATAGACTGATGAATGGATCCTTGACTTGTTCTTGCCGCTGCCTCCATCTCTTCCCTAACTATTCTTCTAACATGCGCTTCAGTATCTTCAGTATCCATCTTGTTGTATTGATTTGTTACCACATCAAATTTACTGACCATAATTACAAACGATTATAAAATTACAGACCCAATTACAAGAACTTTCCCGTAATTACAGGACCAGGGCTGCAGGGAACTGTTTCCTTTTACTATCATATTATTTGGACTATATGCACTTATTTTACCTCAAAATCATTTGTTTTGAATTTAGAATAAGAATTAAACGCCTTGCATATGCATATCGAATGCTTGAATATGAACATCATTGGTCTTGAATATAATCAAAAGTTTCTTGCATATGAATATGCGTGTCTTGAATATGAATACGCGTGTCTTGCATATGAATATGCGTGTCTTGCATATGAACGAATTTTCCTTGAATATGCATGGAAATCACTTCTTGAATTTTGCACCATTTGAACAACCATATTCGTATTAGAGAAACTGAATTTTATTATCCTCGAAAAAAGCTTAGTCAACCAGGCTACAACTCAAACAATTGCTAATTGGAGTTTAGTGTTATCATCTTTTTTATCTTTTTGCAATCTCTTCCCAGTCTTTCCTGTTGTTGCGAAGACATTGGCACTGGGAAGGAAGTTGAGGTTAATATTTTTGGTTAAAAGTCCTGTGTTCTCAGGGCTTATTTTTTCCTATTCAACAGAAAAAATTTAGAGTTAAAATAGCGTTTTAGCAAATCTCAGCGTCCTAAGTTTCCAAAAATTTTATATATGTAATGGCCTCCTTCACTTTTAGGGCAAATCACTCGGCCTTGGCTCTAGTGCACTCATGTGGAAATAATCCTATTACAGTTGATTTCTTTGCAATTAGCTATGACAATTAGTTATTGCCGCGTATTAAAAAGTATGACGTCAATTTATTTTAACATATGACGTCAAATTATAAATTACATATACTTTTTGAGCCATAAAAATAGCGCGATATTTAACACAGGCTGAGAAAAATTGCCATGTAAGTTCTGAAGAAGGTGGACCACCGCCAACATGGTATGATATGAAGTTGGCAACTTATCTTTTTTTATGTAGTGTGGTGACATTCTTGCAATCAGGTGAGAAAGAGAGTTCCATGTTACCGATATTTTACCTACCTATTTTACCTTACCTTTCTGTGTTTTTTTAGCGCATTAAGATATTTCTAGCTACCTCCATATTTAGCGCAAGTGTGAAATACTCTTCTCTCTTACCGAAACGCATATAAAAACAAAGTGATTTTGTCTTATTTTTGCATCGAACAACCCTTGACAGTGAAATTTGCGCACTTTTGATGAGAAATCTATATAAAGCGAGGTTAGAATGGATGCCTTTGTTGATATCGACATTTCGTATTTTAAGAAAGTACATATTTTTTGTAAGAAAATTTTTATAAAAACACAAACCACAGGTTTTGTTGAAAAGTAAGAAGAGAATAAGAGCAGTTTCAGGCAACCTTGTTCCCAGCGCCTGTTGTCTCTTTTCTATAACCATTCGTATCGCCGTCCCGATGTCAGAAAATATACAAGATGCCCTGGGGACGAGGTTGCACTTTTAGGCTCAAATTATTGTTTTTAAAAATAGTAACAACCTGAGTTTGAATTTTGTTACAAAAATAAGAACAAACCAGAAAATAAATTCTCTTGTAATTCAAGCTAACATATCTGCGTAAAACATACTAATATTGACTCGATTGATCATGAATTCAACTATAGAGCTCAATTACCAACAGAAAACACTCAATTTTTTCACATAAACATTAATTTTAGAGAATTCTCAACACAATTTGGTGTTGAATTTTGGAGTTGTGTGTTTGTTTTTCTCCAAGCTATCAAGGACAAAACAAGAACAAATCAGGCGGAAAAGGGCGCGAAAAATAAAAACAGTCAGCCCTAGTCAGCCCTTACTGAAAATGTCACGTTGTAACAATGATAATATAACAGCATCATCACATCTGCAGTCGACAAATACATTTTTTTGTAGGCTACCCATATGACGAAAAGATCATCAACGGTGACGAAAAGACCTTCACAAAGGGTGAAACGACTATAGAAAAGAAAAGTGCGTAGTTTTCCTCAATACTTTTAGTACATGAAAATAAAACGTGTGTGAGATTTATATAACTACAGTTGACTCTCTCTAATCCGAATCTCAAGGGGGATAACTTTTTATTCGTATTACAGAGAGATTCGGATAGTAGGAAGTCTCTCTAATTCGAATTTCCAGGTTTCAAGGGTGAAAATTCGGATAAGAGAGAGAAATGGAACTTTTTTGAGATCAAAAAATCAAAACATTCGAATTCGACAGAGATTCAAATTACGAAAAACAAAAACATTCTAAAGTGTTAATGGTATATTTACAATTAAAGGCCGGGGCAAACGATTCCAACATTCCATCCAACATCAAAAATGAATTGTTGGACAAATGTTGGATGAATGTTGGATGAATGTTGGATGCCCTTAAAAGCGTTTAATCGTAACATCCAACATTAGCTTTATCCAACAATGTCGTTCATTCATTCATTAGCACATGCTCTACTCATTCATTTCAAACTAAACATGGCGGCGGCAGAAGACATGCTCCTCCTGATTATTTTATCAGAATTCGCTGATTCTGATGACGAAAAGCCTCGAATGGGTAAAACAAGAGAGTGGGTCAAAAGGAGAGGCCAGTTTGGAATATATGAGACTTTGGTCAAGGAGTTGATAGTGGAGGATCGGATGTCGTTCAAGCAGATGTTTAGAATGAGCGTGGAAGATTTTGAGATTGTTTTGAGTCACATTGACGATCTCATTTCCCCCCAAGAAAGAGCACATGGAGGAAATCGTCCTATACTATCAAATGAACAACTTGCATTAACGCTACGATTTCTTGCAACAGGCGAATCTTTTCACTCGTTGTCCTTCCAATTTCGAATATCACTAGGGGCTGTGTCTTACATTATCAAAGGCTGTTGTGATGCAATTGTTGAAAGGATGTTGCACATCTTTGTACCTTTGCCATCCACTGATGAATGGGGACACATTGCAGAGAAGTTCGAACATCGCTGGAATTATCCGCACGCGTTAAGAGCAATTGATGGAAAACATGTTACAATTAAAAAAACCGATAATGGTGGATCATTTTATTTCAATTACAAGAAAACCCATTCAATTATCTTAATGGCAATAGCAGGTCCGGATTACCAGTGTTTATGGGCGGATGTAGGTTCAAACGGCAGAACAAATGACGGGGGAGTTTGGAACAAATCGCAGCTACAGTCATCTATTGAGGATGGAGTTGTTGAACTTCCAAAAAATAAGTCAATTTCAGATGCATATCCTAATATGCCATTCGTTTTTTTGGGAGATGACGCCTTTGCGCTTAAAACATATATGATGAAACCATATCCCCAAAACAATCTGACTGTCGATAGAAGAATTTACAACTACAGACAACTACGTGCAAGACGAATTTCTGAGAATCTTTTTGGAATATTGGCAAACAAATGGCGAATATATCACACCACAATTCCACTTTCTCCAAAACGAGTCGAAAATATCATTCTGACAACGCTAGCCCTTCACAATATGCTGTGTAAGAGCCAAACATCGCAGAATACCTATCGCCCGAACGTCTTAGTGGATTCATTTGACAACGAGGGAAATTTAATAGAAGGAGAATGGCGAGAAGAAAATGATTTGGAACACTTTCATCCTTTGCAAGTTCCTAAAACTGGTCACAATTCTACAGTTTCGGCCAAAACAACAAGAGAAAATTTTAAGGACTTTTTCATGGCAGAAAGGTGCGGTTCAATGGCAGTGGAAGTATACATAACTTTTTTGATGGAAAACTTTTTTTTAAACAACAAGAGTAATATGTGCTAGTATATATTCCTAATCATAAACAAAGTAAAATGTATATTCTACATGGTTTCATAACGTTTTGGTTTGAGTGAAATAAAGCTAAATATAAACAAATAAAGTAAGTGTTTTTCCTTCCTTTTTCCTTCCTTTTCCCTTACTTAATTCCTCAGCATAGCACTGTAAGGTCCGTGACTACTTGGACTACTAAAGAATGGAACGTTTCCTGTAGAATTTCCAGGTGTTCCATGTTGCAAATTCAGAACATTGTCACTTCCTGAATATATATTGTTGTTGTTAATTTCACCCATAAACTCAAGCTCAAAAATAACGTCAGTAATTCTTTTTTCAGTGAACGCTCTCTTTCGGTCATCCAAACCTCGTAACTTTTCATCGATATACAACGCAAATGTCGACATTTTGATCTCTTTGCTTTCTTTTTCCTTTTTTGGCTCCTCTTTCTTCTTCGTAATAGCTTCGGTGCATTTTGCCAGCAATTCTAATTTCCGTTCAGCTACTGATCTTTTCTTCGACTTTGGTGGTATTGACGCCTCGCCATCATCATGATCATCAGCTTCAATATTGACTACCTCAAAGTCCAGCTCAACTCCTGATCCTCGTTTCCGAAAAGTTTCTTTGCTCTTTGAAGCACCCATCACGGGAAGCAAGAAGCCTAATCGATTATAATGAATCCACGAACTTTCATATAGTTCATCAGCCGCTTGACCACTTTTGGTTGTAGTTTCTTTGGTCTTTTCTCGCCCCAGCTGAGCTCGTAAACCGTTGATTTTTGCTTCTATAGATTTGATGATTGTGTCGAATGTTTCTGCCATAACAGAGTAGGCAATCTCTTTCAGGTCACGTTTGCTGTAATCTTTGTGAAAAATGTCCCAGAGACAAACTCGCTCTTCCAACATGTCAATGAAATCAAAAATTTCATTGTCTGTCCAATCTTTCTTGTCCTTCTCATCTGCCTTTGATGCTTTTTTACGCTGACCTTTCTCTGGTTGCTTTAGATTCTTCTCTTCTATATTCTTCTTCCCTTCCACTCCGGTGTTTTCAGCTTTAATTTCAGAAAGTGTTTGCTCGTCTTCACTGTCCATGTTTGTTTTTTGTTTACACACAGTTTATACACAGCTTTTCTACCATCTTTATTTATACACTATTTCTTTGAGAACGAAAAACGTTCAATTTTCTTTCGATTGACGTCATCATCATTCGAATGTTGGACGAAAAGTGTTCAAACGATTCCAACAGGAAAATCGAGCGAGAAAAAGAGGCAAAAGTTGGATGGCGAACAAACTTTCATCCAACTTCATCCAACTATTTTTTTCTTCTTTTGACGTCATTTTTTCTTCTTTTATAAATTTTACTTTCGTTCAAACGATTCCAACATTTATCCAACATGGGTGTTGGATGTGTGTTGGATGGAATGTTGGAATCGATTGCCCCGGCCTTAAAAATTCGGATTATAGAGATAATTTAGCCGAAGGGATCTGAAAAATAGTTCGGATTATAGAGGTTTTCGGATTACAGAGATTCGGATAGTAGAAAGTAAATTAGGAGAGTTTCTTAAGGAAAAAGGACGGTGACTTTTAATTTGTTCGGATTATAGAAAGATTCGGATAATAGAGATTCGGATTAGAGAGAGTCAACTGTATATCATAATGCTCGCTGTCTTTCTGTGAGCCAAACATTGTACCTGCAATTAGTGACGGGTGAATTCTCCACTTATATATTTCATTCTATGAGAGGGTCAAACTTGACTGGACTATGGTCAGCAAAGAAATATGCTCGCAATTTTGGAAGCGTCTCTTTTATAAAGGCCTGTTAGAACGAAAGTCTTAATTTTATCATATATTTTGTAACATTTATTTTATTTTTACCTATACTTTTCAATATGTTCGTCACATCACCAGACAAAAAAAATGATATATTATTATATATTTTCTTCTATTTTTATTTCTTATTTTATTACCAGTTATTGCAAATAAGAATAAATATGTTTTTTTCTGTTTGTGAGCCAAAGAGGGTGGATTCCCGTGGGTTCTTCCATAGACTTGCAACTTCCTTTTAAATATGATGTGCTCATGCGGTGCAGACAAATCTATATTGTAAAAAATTAACATTTTCAAATTCCATTTTGCAGCTGATTAGACCAGACTGTTATATGAGCAGTCAAAAGATACACATTCCTCAGCGCCAATTATTATTATTATTATTACTATTATTTACGCAGGATAGCCTCTTCAGTTTCTATAGGACCTGTTATCAATGAGGGTCCTGCGAAGGGGGTCCTAGTGCATTTAAAGCTCCCATTAGAGCTACGGAAGGCGTGCAAGCACAACAACCGCTCAACTAGACAACCGCCTAAGATATCCTTCCTATTCTCGTGCTGAACGTTAAGCAGAAAGGATCGATTCACACTTTTATAGTCTCTGACATGACTCGGTTGGGGTTTGAACCCAAGACCTTCCGCACTGGAGGCGAACGCTCTACCACAAAGCCACCAGTCGGCTAATGACGGCCTGAAGTAACTGTGTTTATTAAAATTGAGCTTGGTGCATTAATTATCTGTTAATATTTTTGGCACATTGATTGTACCCTGATAGCTTATTTGGATAATTTTTTTTACACTGATCTGTCGTACCTAGGGGAATTGAGTCGTAGTATAGCTTATGGTTAAAAAAGTCTTGAAAAAAGGTCGGTGAAAATTTTTGGTCAGCAAAGATATTAGTAACTTGGAAATTTAGTCACTTTTTATTGACTAGAGTTGATCAACATGGTCACTTTTTGAGGACTATTTTCCAAAGCAAGCACTATTTGAAATAACAAATATTAATAAACAATTCCATAAGGGAATTAATAAATTATTCTCTTTGTTTTACAATTGCATCCAACGTCGTTCCCAGGGCATTTTTCCTTGTTGAACGGCTCAGGGGCCACAAAAGCCTGGGGACGAGGTTGAATTACATTTCAAATTATAAAATATTAAACTTGAATAAGCAAAAGCCGGGAAAAATAGTTGGCAAAACTTTTTGATCAAAACAAAATTTTAATCACTGAGCCGCATTATATCGACTTTTTACCGACTTTTTACCGACTTTTTACCGACTTTTTTTAGCGATAAGTATATGTGTCCAATCACTGATTGTGATTTTATAATTTTTATGGCAGTCTAGATTATTTGATTGCAAATTTTGCCACTTGTGACGGACCCTACATGTAACCTTGATAAGTACTTAATGCCGGCTGGTTATACTTGTTACACTCATGTTTCAGGATTGTGCGAAGCATTGTGTCGCAAACTCATATAAATAATTTCTCTGGACGGAAACTTTATATAGCAAATGATATCAGCTAATCTTCACACGAAAGCTTAAAAAATTTAAGCATTATTTTTAATTTTATTTAGCTGTAACAGGATGTCTTGGTTATCCCATTACATTGGATCCAATGAACTGGATGAATCCTGCATACTACGTGTTATGGACTCAAAACGATGTTGAACTGTCTAGTTTCAAATACAGCATGTATTATGGTAAACTTATGTTTTTTCGGTTAGCTGCAACAGATCGCGGAGTATACGTGGCGTACCAACGGGAAACAGCAAAGGAACTCGAATTCACTCTAAAGATTGCAGGTAAATTATTGACAATGTTATTTGATTGGAGCCTTCTGATAAGGACTTCATCAAAAAATGAAAGTGAAAATGAAACCTCTGATACCGGCTATTTTTGTGGACCGAGTTTAGTGACCGGTGTTTTAAAGGTCACCGGAGTGGCGAGGATTTTTTTAAAAACATGAAAATAAAATAATTCGCAGGGATGGATTAGGACTTGATGTTTCAGGTAACGTCACATGAAAAAGCTGGAAAACGTGGCTGTTTGACAATAGGTTGGATGTAAACGTGAGGTTTTGGTGAGGAATTTTCTTACATTTGGCAGAGAATACCAGTAAAGGAGGGTAACATTGCTACAGATTCTGCTGTTTTGAATTATCAACATGCATTAGAAAACTCATGATAACAGGATATGATCAAGTGTTACTTTATAGAAATTGTTTTTAGTAAACTATAAAAACAAAACAACAAGGGCGTAAACGTTTTGATATCTTAGTGGGCTGGAATTGTCCGCACAAAACGAAAACATAAAGGTATCCTTAAGATCATTACAAGCACTGTTTTTTATTAGTTCACAGACGTTTTATTAATATTCTAATAAGTGGATTGTTTATGGCACCTATAGGGGCTGAATGGGAGCAGAATTCCACTGCATTAGCGCCAAATATTGGCGGTGCGGCGTTGCGCCCACCAAATAAATGAGGAGTAAAGTGGATTTTCGACCGCAGGATACTCATTGTGTGCAATAGCGTCACCACCCCGTTCTCACCCCTTTGACTGAAAGAAGCTTTCAGAGTAAGTGACTCTGACTGAAGCGTAATAAAAACTTGTGTGCCTATATCGGATCCACTGAAATTGGTGTGCTTATATCGGATCCACTGAAAGTGGTTTGGCTATATCGGATTCACTGTAATCTTTTCCCAATATATTTTCAACAGCATGTCGATCTTTATCTGTTATAAAACTTCTAGATAACACTTTAACTGTGGAAGGCTCGCAAGAAATCACAACAAACGCACTTGAAACGGTTATACTGAAAGTGCATATGGCATCTGGAGGATATGGACAATGGAAAATGAAGGGAACATATTTGAAAAACGGCGAACACTATACTATGTCAGTCACAAGTGATTCTAGAGCTGTGTTGGAGATAGCTAACATACAAACACGTCATGCAGGAACCTACCATTTCTTTTACGCAGTAGAAGGATGCGAAAGTAGTAAAGAATGGGTTGTTAATGTTCTTCCAACAGACACAAAAGGTAGGAAATTTCAAAAACTTGCTAGCAAGTTTAAATAGTTATTGGGTTAATACAGCAACTTCACTCGCCTTTGCATAGCATCGTGGTTGAATAAACAAAAAAATCATCAAAACCTAGCTAATAGTCATTCGTTTACATCTCATCCGTAAGACCGTAAATAGAGTAATTTAGACGCTTCTTTTTTTAGAAAATTTAAAAGTATGCCCTGGGGATACTGCTGTATTGAGGTCAACATCATTGGATGGCTTGTTGACATGGAAACAAGAAAACAACATTGAATTATTTGCAAACTCAAAGTACGAACTTACAGACGATACGCACGTGTTAAAAATTCATAATGTGTCCCAAAAAGATGCTGATGTGTATATAGCATTAGCTGTTGACGGAAGTAAAGTTACGTATACACTAACAGTGCCGGGTAAGTCTACGTATATTTCTACACCCGTAAATTAAAAGCTTAAGTCTGTAATAACAAAATCGTTTTACAACTAACACAACGAATAAATGTCTGAAAAAAAGAATAATCTAGTCTGTGACCTTTCAAAATATTAGTCAGATAGTTTTATTAATATTCTAACAAGTGGGTTGTTTATGGTATATATCGGGGCTGAATGGGCGCAGAATTCCACTGCATTAGCGCCAAATAATAATAATACGTATATTTCTACACCCATAAATTAAAGTAACAAAATCATTCTTTGACTAACACAACGAATACACGTATAAAGAATCACATACGAGAGTATGACTTTCCTTGGACAAATATAATTAAGAGAAATATAGTCTTTATACACAACCTGTGAATATTCAAAGTATTAGTTAAAAAATCAAAGAACTTCTTAACAGATTGCTCATTTTGCATCTAAGATTTCCCAAGAATACTTTCAAGGCTTTAAGTTTTGTATTTCTGAGAAAGAACGCGTGCAATCATTTTTATGTTCTCGTGAAGCTATGCCTCTTTGGGAGATTTACCATTCTGTTGTTCTAGAAAAAGTTCTTCTTTAAGGTCCTGCCAATGTACAAAGGGTTGGGGAAAGAATAGGGAGGGGTTACAGCCTCCGCATTGTTTTTTTAAAAAATAAATAAGACTTTGTAACATAACCAAAATAGCCGACAGAGGATTTAGTTCACCTCCAACCTTAAGAAACCATGCCGCCATGGCCTGTTTTGATCAAAGTCAACGGTAAACATTTCGTCATATTTTTAGACACAACTCTGCTATCATTGGATAAACCCACAAAGGTTAATGTGAACGATCAGGTTGTACTGCGTGCGTACGCAAAGCATCATGGTATATTTACATGGATGCATGGGGACACTGTTTTAACAAAATCGTCTGAAGCGAGTCATTTTAATTTTTCTGATCTAAAATCTTACGACATAGTAAATGGATCTGTTTTGGAAATTCGGGATATGAAAGAAGAACACGCGGGAGTTTATAAATTGTATTATCAAGTCGACGGATGCAAAGCAACTTTAAGTTGGTTTATCGAGGTGCAAAACAATAAAAACACAGGTTAGTGATTGATCCAGCAGATTTTTTCTTCTCTCGATATGATATGCTTAAGAATCTGTTGTAGTTTACAGCAAGGCGTTGATGAAATTTGACATACCAAATATATCACACAGAAATTATTTCGAAAAAAGTTATAGTATAGTAGACTATTATTACCCCGCAGAAAAAATCAGCGGGTTTGCACATCCGGAATTCGCTCTTTTGCGCATGTGCAGTACAAGGTAGCGATTTTCCAATCGGCCTAATACTTTTGCTACGTTGACGCTCCAGTAGAGTTTTGAATCTACATTTCTCCTTCGCTCCAACTTTAGGATATTTTTTTTAAATCGATAAAACGATTAGCCTGTATATATTTTATCCATATTATAACACCCAACTTTTCGTCTGTTGGGCAAAGATAGTAGCTGCGTGTAGCAGCAGATATACCTGACTAGGGGTTTTACACGGGCCCACGACTAGTCTTTTATAACTTTACTTGTAGTTCAATGTAGTTGATCACTCAACTTGCTTAGAATACTTTCTTCAAAAAGTAGATTTTCCGGTTGTTTGGATTCCACAGTTATTTTTTATTAGTTATTTTCTCTAGCGATCAATGTTTTGCAAAACTTTTGCCGAAAACTTTTGATCTGATTTACCTTATAACGCGCGATCTACAAGTTAACTTTTTTCGTGATCGCCAAAAATGTCCAGCTATCGAAAAATTTGCAATGCGCATGCTCAGACTATGAAACCTGTTTCAGAATATTGATTGCCGGAGAAAAGTAGATAAATGGAATTTAGGCTTTATAATCAAACGGTTTCAGCAAATAACAAATTCCACAAATAAAGTTTTCAAATTTTCATAGGGCCGTGAGTAGTTAGATAGAGAAATCCATCAAGACGTAAGTAATTTCTATTTTGTTTTTATAGGTGGTATTAAAGTATGCCCTGGGGATACTGCTGTACTGAGATCAACGTCATTGGATGGCTTGTTGACATGGAAACGAGAAAACAACATTGAATTATTTGCAAACTCAAAGTACGAACTTACAGACGATACACACGTGTTAAAAATTCATAATTTATCTCCAAAAGATGCTGGTGTGTATACAGCATTAGCTTCTGACAGAAATAAGGTTTCATTAACACTGACAGTGCCAGGTAAGTTTAAATATATTTCCATTCCAGTAGATCAAAATACAGTTGACTCTCCCTAATGTCCCTGTAATTCGAACTTATAGCTTCAGAGAGTGAAAATTCGAATTACAGAGAGAAATTACGTTATTTCAAAATCAAGAAAACATAATTCAAGTTTCATTCAATCTTTTATTTTCATAGTTTACACAAAAAAGAAACTCTATTTGAAAAACTGTTGAATATTTGATTGCTTTACATTGGAGAGACGATCTCTTTCGACAATACGAGTTGCATCACCAAGTGCTTCTCTCAAGTCGACAAATTGAATTTGTCAAAGCCCTTTTACACTCTAAAATTTGAATTAGGGAGAGAATCTTGCTGAAGGGACTGAAAATCTGTTCGAATTATAGAAAGTTTCAAATTAGAGAAATTCGAATTGTAGAAAGTTTTTTATAAGAGTTTCTTAAGGAAAATTGACGGTGCCTGAGCACTTGTTCGAATTATAGAAATATTCGAAATATAGAGATTCGAATTAGAGGGTGTCAACTGTATATATTTGCTATTTCTGCAATAATAAAGTCGTTTTCTAACTTTAAAAAACCATCCCGCCAGGGTCTTCTTTTGCCAAGTAAAAATACATTCGGTTTTCCTTTTAGACACAACCCTGTTATCATTGGATAAATCTGCGAAAGTTAAAGTTAACGATCGGGTTGTACTGCGTGCGTACGCAAAGCATCATGGTATATTTACATGGATGCATGGGGACACTGTTTTAACAAAAACGTCTGAAGCAAGTCATTTTATTTTTCCTGATCCAAAATTTTACGACATAGTGAATGGATCTGTCTTGGAAATTCGGGATATAAAGAAAGAACATGCAGGAGTTTATAATTTGAATTATCAAGTCAACGGATGTAATGCAAGTTTGAGTTGGTCCATCGAGATCCAAAACAATAAAGAGACAGGTTACAACACAGGTCAAAACAATGAACCGAAAAGTTAGTGAATGATTTAGCTGATTTTTTGTCTCGATATGATATGTTTCAGAATCTGTTGACAACCAGACAATGCTTGTGTTTTATATACAAGACTAGTCGGTGGCCTGTGGATAAATTCACGGGTTCGCCCGTCCTTTATATATCGCATTTCGTTTGTGAGTATACGTCTGTCTGTCTGTCTGTCACGCAAAATGGTAACCGCAGTAGCGAGACACACAAAATGCGGTAAATAAACATCGGCGAACCCGTGGATGTATCCACGGGCTATCGACTAGTCTATATTATAATACCCGTATACGTCTGTCTGTCACGCAAAATGGTACCGCAAGTTGCGACGCACGCAATTTGTTTTAAAAAGAATGGGCGAAACCGTAGATTTTTCCACGGGCCACCGACTAGTTCTATATTATTTCCGCTGCAGGATTAAGTTTTCAATCTTAAAAATAAAGGCGGGTTACTACAGAGACGGGGATAGCAGAGATACGGGAATAACAGAGTAAATATGGTACGAATATTACTATAACTTATAGTACAACGTATGTTTCTTAAATTGATGATCTTGCATATATTTTATTTATTGTTATTTTACTTGTGTACGTTTTAATTTTTACTACTTTTCTTGTACTGTAGTTTGTCATTTATTTTGAGTACTTTTCTTTTTATTTTACATTTGCATTTTACAGCAATCATCTATGTATATACAGTTGAACTCATGTAATTCGAATTCTCAAGGGACCGAGAATTTTGTTCGAATTACATGAGTTTCGAACTAGATGAGTTTTCATATTTTTGACCTAATTCGATGAAAAAAGTCTTTCCCAGGTTTACTTTCGAACTATTTTTTGTATTTTCGAGTTAGAATAATGAAATACTAAATTCATAATTTTTCGAAAAAGTCTTTGATTGTTGATTGTTTCATTTTCTGCTCTCGTTTCTTGGAAATCTCTTCGGAGATCTTCTGAATCAATGGGATGACGTTTGATGATTCGAAAAGGGTCATCTTTTTGAGAGTCTCGATTGCGTCGTCAATCTCATTTTGCGATGGGGGTGGAATTGGTTCATCATCAGGACACTCTGCACTTTCGTCGTCTGAAGAGCCGTCATCGATGACTTCTACTTCCGGATTTTTATACATATCCACGATTTCTTTGACAGACAATGGGCGTGATTCATTAGTAACAACGTTGAAATCTATATCAATGAACGACAGAAATATTAGCAGCATTATTGGTCCATTAATTGGGATGTTGTTACCACGCATTGAGGTAAACCAAGTCAACAACGATTCATTCAATTTTTCGTACTTGTCAGTCTTAACTCTCTGGCGTTTTAGTGACGAGTTTTTGAAAGCAAGGCATATCTTCTCTTTATTGTTCTTCCATGTTGACAAGGTGCTGCTTGGAACGGAGTACTTGATGGATGCGTCTTTATTGGACATACCATACCATCCTCCAAGTCACGGAGAGCTTCATATTTTGTTTTTAAAGTGAGTTCTTTATGCTTTCTTTTCCCCATCTTGTCTTGATAAGAAATGGAAGCCAAAAGCAGTGGACGAGCTCCAATCGAATGTAAAAAAAACAACATTCGATTGCAAATTATCGAGTTGGTAAGCTTCAAAAACTCAAAAAATTCGAAAATTCGAATTACATGATTAAAATTTCTTGATGGGACCGGAAAATCTGTTCGATTTACATGATTTTTCGAATTACATGGGTTCGAATTATAGGAGTTTTCTTGTAAGGTTTTCAAGGTAAATTCTGAGGGGACCACAGAATCTGTTCGAATTAAGTGAGTTTTCGAATTATAGGAGTTCGAATTACATGAGTTCAACTGTATATATTTATTGAATATATAATATGCTGATATGAGTTATCTAGGTTTAAAAATGTGCACCGTGTGACAGGGCCAATCAAATCATTTCCACAAATAACTCTGCATGAAGTCCTGCATTATTTTTGGTCTGCTTTTTACAGATCTGTTTGATTTTATTCTTATTAAAGGTATTAAAGCCTGTCCAGGCTCTATGGCCGTTATGAATCCGGTATCCTTGCAAGAAAATGGTCTATTGATGTGGCAACGAGACGGTGTTGGTATACAAGAAACAACCAGATATGATTTTAGCGCTTACAATCACGTATTACAAATCTATGATGTTAAACCGAATGATGCTGGTGTGTACACTGCCTTAGCAAACGATGGGAATAAAACTATGTTTACATTACAAGTTCCAGGTATGTCAATATTAAATTATTTTTAACTTAAGTCAACTATTTGTGTGTTGGGTATGCTTATACTCATTCGCGACTGAAAGGTCAAATGTAGCTGCTTCGCGTTCTATAGATCCTACCAGCCGTAACCGTGGATGATCAAATCTACACCGCATGATCTAAGACCAAGTCAGTAGTACTTGAAAATAGTTTTCGATTGAATCCTAATTTGGCGTATTTCCGACTTTACAGGCTCAAGATACAGCCGCTCATAGTTAGAAATCTCCCACGTTCCAAAATCAGAAAAATAAATTTACACCGCCCGAAAAAGAGCTTCATTTGGCATAAGAAAATGAAAAAAAGTTTAAATAAAATCAAAACAAAACAAAAGGTATTTTTTTATAGATACAACTCTACAATTACTCGACAGTGGTTACAATGTATTCGCCAGAAAACACGATCGAGTAATTTTACGTATACAGACTACACATCGAGGAGAATCAACGTGGAAATTTGAAAACAAACTTTTAATTTCTTCACCATCTAGCGAGCATTTTGTATTCCCAGATTCCAAAGAGTATGGGATAGCTAATGGTTCCGTACTGGAAATACACAACATTCACGAACAGCATGCTGGGACGTATACATTCGACCAACAAGTTGATGGCTGTCGAAATGAAGTAAAAATTTTTGTACATGTTATGAAGAAGAAGTTTGTCCCAGGTAAAAAAATCTTTCTTTTTATTCCAGATATCCCGAACACCAGAATTTTAGAAATAATTTAGTGATATCACACCTCATCAAAATTTATATTTATTCAATTTTTTTACTTTAGAAAGATTTAGCGACCCGATCGCATCTTACAGGGTGGTAGCACCACCAGATGAAAAGCCGACAATCACTCTACGTATTCATTTAGCCGTCATCCTGTTAATTGTTTTTGCCGTCATAGTCGGAATCATCTATGTGTGTTTTATTCTATGCAAAGATCTTAGCCAAACATTGAAGAGGTAGGAGAATATTTATTAGTTCACTTACAACAAAATCAACAACAACGTCACCGACAGCGACACCAACAGCGTCACCGACACCGACACCGACAACTACAATGGGGAAAATTACAACATTTAAATTTATGATTTTTTTTTAAAATTGCGAACGGTAAGGGGGATGGGAAACGAGTGGGTGGGAGGGCGGATACATCTAGATTTTTATCCTTCGAATTTGTGACGGAAGTAAAATTTTCTGAACGTATTCGTTTGCAACTTTATAGTATATTCCAAAAAAATATAATTTACAAAAAAATGCAACGCAGATACGCAGATACGCATTGTTAAAGAAGGAGAATTCTCGAGCATTATATAAAAAAATATGGGAGCTGCCGTCAAGAAAACACGGGCGACAAGAGTCAGCACTGCTTCAAAAAAATAAAAGATAAAAAACGACAAATATTTTCAAGGTTGAAACAATGGCTTGGAGAAACTAAGTTTAGCGAACGATTTTATTCAGTATAATTTAACGGCGAAGATGGTTCAAGAAACAAAAACTATGGGATCTGACTTTGGAAGGACACTGACTGGAAAGACTTCTCATCTTTGCAACTCGGTTTACTCAGGTCATAAAGTCAACAATTAGAACAGCAATTGTCGTACCACCAAGTTGTATCGTAACTTTCATACAAATCTCAGACAGAATTTGTTTTCGAACAACCATAAACAGTAAAATCACTTTTTATATCATCAGCGCATACACAACAACACTTGACATCACTATCAAGACACCTGAATAGAGACAAAAATTATATCACTAACTGTCATCTCTGATAAACAAAAAAAAAAGAAAAGAGAAGTGATTATCCTTGGCGTAGACTTCAACACCGAAATAAAAATAGTACTATTGTCACGCTAAACAAAATGTTAGAAAAGTATGCAAAGAGCAAAATTAACGAAAATGTAGAAAAACTGCACAAACTACGTATAACAAATACTTTCTTTAAACAAACCTATCCATCAAACTACTTGGCAATAACCAGCTCTATATAAAACAATACGAGGTGTTGCATCAAATCAACCAAGAAAAAACTCCCTATCGATGTCAAATTGATTACATTTTCTTGTCACAAATGGACCCAACATAAGATATTTTTGACTGCAAAATAAAAATAAAATTGAGTTTTACTAGAACAGTTAGACAACAACCTACGCAAATAAACATTGCGAGACTTCATAACGTAGTTAGCGCCATTAACAGAAGAGATTAGATGAACTGTCAAATGATTAAAGAACAACAAAAGTCTTGATAAAGATGAAATCCCGTCGAGTTAGTAAAATCTGTTCTGGATATAGAACACATAGCTAAATTATATAATTACACAGCTGAAACAGGATAAAATAGTTTTCCTGATTATCTGTTACATGAATGTTCTTGTTACTAAAGGAAATGAATAAATGAAAATCCACCAACTCAAACACCGAACCGCAAAAACCGTTTAATTATTGATCATGTGTTTGCCCTCAAATTAATCATTGAACGAATAATCTCGGCTATATCACAAACAGTACAATTTCTACTACTGGAGTAAAGCATTTGATAGCATTAACAGACCACCATAGATCCAGACAGAAACAGGTGCAACACAAGGTGATTGTGCCAGCACTAGTGAATATACATACTATCAATCAAAATATTTAGCATCAATTTGAATGCCTGAATTTATTGATCACAGCCATACTAGAAGCATTCACACAATATAACTACCATAACCCAAGTGAAACATATAGATATAGATTTAAAATATGCTGATGACATAACTAAAATGTCCAGTAACTACAGCTTCTTTCTTTAGGAAAAAAGACAAATGACATCACTAGTCGAACTTTTGCTTCTCTGTACTTTAACAGGTGAAAGGCCCTAAATGGCGCTAGGAAAGTTTGGGATCTGTAAGGGTCGGCGTTAAAAAAGGGTAAAAAGGGCCAAAGTAATATTTCGGTGGACTTTTTATTCATCTGATTAATGTTGTATATAAACAAAAATATCTTTACAAAATCTATATAGTAAAAATGTTTAATATTTTACTATTCTGCATATGTAGCTCAATATTTTCTTGCCGTTGCAATCTGCTAGACAATTATATCAAAACAAGTCTTATATTTGATCCACCCTCACACTTCAGGCTCATCGCGAAAATAGATGCAGAAAGTGAAACACTACGGTAACGGTATGTAATAAAAGTTAAAAAATATTTTCAGGCTTCACTATTCGAGATATCTTCCTCCTATCTCTTCATTCGACCAAGAAAAATACATCAAACAAATCGAGGAGGTTTGGGGAAGATCTGTTAAAATGATGAAGAAATATAATCCTTTTAATAATGCAACAATCAAGGAGAATCATACGTATGAGGAGTTACCTTCGCAAGATTACGATTCACTTTCTGATCATGATGAATTTGATCAGGACATTGAAGCGTATGAAACTGCCAATAGTGACGTGGAATCTGCAAAAGATGAGATAACGCATGTCAGTAGCTGTTATGAAAGTTTTGAGTCCAATGACGAGACGAGGGAGAAAAATATGGACAGAACATCTGAACAAGACATAGAACCCATATATGATAGTCCTATAGAAGAACATATTTATAGCAATATTTCAAATGACGAAGATAATATACAGTAGCTAACTAGCTATCTTGTTTTTTTCAAATTTTCTATCTTCACAATCCAATGCGATCCATACTATGTAAACGTATGTGCTCTTTAACCGCCGAAATACTAGAACGAATGCCAGGTAAAATAAGCTCAAACTAATTCTCTTGAGCACTCACTTCCCTTAGATATTATTAGATAAAAGATTTCGCCTTTTGTCATAAACATTATTTCTAATCAATTTTTAAATCACTTCATGTCTTTTTAGGGGAAAGAAAAGTATTTACTTTCCAAAATCCAAAAATTATATAACGCTGGATTTCTCTTACTTTACAGTTTTCACTTTATAGACATGTCGATGCATAATAATTTACACATATTCCACTCTTCTATTCCTTTTTGCACAACATATGTCCTTCAAAACTTTTTATATCACCTAATTAGATCTCCGATATTTGAATTCTCAATTGACAAAACAAAGTTTCTAAAAGTAATTAGCTATCTTTAGCTAGCAGAGAAAATACATAATTTGCAAATCCTGCCGAAAAACACCAAAGCGTCCTTTTCAAACATAAACTAAAGGTTACCTAAAGTTATCTAGGAATCTTTTATTTTTTTGGAAGAAGATTTTTTGGTTTTCGAAATATATGTCTTAAATGTTTCGCTAACGATGCGAAATGATAACGACATGAAGTAGCTCTGAAATGTGTGATTGCCGTTATTGAGCATAATTATGGTAAGTAAATGTTGAAATCTCTATTATATCTCTATTATAATACGCGTATACGTCTGTCTGTCTGTCACACAAAATGGTACCGCACTAGCGAGACACACGAAATGCAATAAATAAAGGAAGGACGAACCCGTGAATTTATCTACGGGCCGCCGACTAGTTTTTGTAGAATGTTCGAAACGCCAAAATGAATGACCAAAAACATTTTCAATTCTATGTGCCTCGGCAAAACTGTTAAATACAATACTCACAGAGCTAGTTCATGATGTCATGCATAATTAGACTAGACTCCTAGACAACTTATTAAGCTCTTTTATATGAAATTAATTTTGTTTTTTCGCGAGAGTAAAGGTTTAAAAATTTTCTGCATTTTTTAAGAACATTTATTGTAGTTGCTAAACAACTTCTCGATTTTCTGGTATATCTGCATAATCTGTATTTACTGCTACTAAAAGTTTGGCGGCTAAAGTAGCGTTATTATTTCGCGCAGTAAGTAATACCCTAATTACGGCACGCTTGTATAGACGGCTATTCTTGTCACGTGATGTTTTGAGTTTACGTTGAGGCAGGTTGATAGGTGGACGTGTGCAAAAGGTTCCTACATCAACAACTATGCTCAACATTCGGTCATGTTTATTTGTCCAAAACGATATCGATGGAAATGTATGCCGAAACTTCGAAAATTACTTTGAGTGTAAAAATCACGAAAAAGCAACAAGAAATAATACCTGTTTGATTCGATGGCTAAGCTCGAGTCAACTAAATTATCATTTTATTTTTCTGGTGCTGTATTGTACAATTCTTTACCTCGTGATTTACAGATGATAAAATGTTAAAGCGATTTTAAAAGAGAAGTTATTTTATATTTTACATATTTTTTTTCTTTCCACCCTTGAGTTTTTTTCTTTAACGTTTTTATTGTTGATAATTTTTTAATATTTTTTACTAATACATACATTTTAATTACTACAGGACGCATATTGATAACAGGTTTTTTACATTTTTTGTAAATATTTCTGAATTTCTTATCCTGTATAAACATTCGTTAAATAGAATAAAAAATAAAGATGGCAGCGCCTTATTTTCTTCTTAACCCGTATTAAAAAGCAATCTTGGAACGAGAGTTAGTTATATTAATAAACTTTATCATATGATTAGAGTTTTTCTCGGACTGTGATTGGCTAATCTACACGAAATATATGCTATATTTTTGGTTTCTACCGAGAAACGAGTGCAATTTTTACTTATTTTTTAATTCTACATTGCAAAAAGCTGATATTTTTTTCGTGATTGGTTAATAAATCTAAATTTGTTCCATAATTTTCTCCTCATAAAAAACAAAAATTATTTTTATGAAACAAACTAACAATAAAAAAAAGTTCCGATATTTTTCTCGGCACTGTGCCATAACTACTACATATCCATCTGCAAAGCTTAACTTTATTAAGGATTATCTGATGTTTAGAACTTCCTCTAGCTACTCCAGTACTTCCTTACAATATAAAATTAGCACCAATTCCCATACTTGTTGAAGTGTCCTTTCTTATCATCCAATTGTAATGACAAAAGCCAAAGCTTTGCAAGTCCTAAATATTCATATTTCTCGAATCTTTTTAAATTTATGTGTGGTTCTGTGTTTTTTTAAAGTTTGATAGCTCTAACAAAAAGATATTGATTGAAAATTTGACAAACACCATAGATCCAGACAGATACAGGTGCAACAGAAGGTGATTGTACCAGCCCTAGTGAATATACATACTGAATATACATACTAGCAAAATCTCTAGTATCAATTTGAATGTTTGAACTTATTGATCACGTTTATACAGCCATACCAGAAGAATTCACACAACATAACTATTCTACCAGAACTCAAGTAAAACATTTGTAATATACTTCGTATTTGTAAAGAAGCTTATCATCTTGTTACCTTAGAATCCGAGATAGCTAGATAATAATGTACACGTCATCTTGGATTGAATCACCACATTCGATTTTTTTTGTCCCAATTTTCTTTCAACGTGCTAACAAATATTTTTGTGGGTTTTTTAGTGTGTAGTGTATTTTTTTCGTCAAACAGAGTTGCAAGTTCGTTTATATATACAAGTTCGTATCGTTTAAAAGTAAATAGAAAATATATACATACATCAGCTAGTATATTAAAGATCTTAAACCATACGAAGAAGTTTAAAAGACTGACTGGAGCTTGCAGAAAGCAATTTTGCCTTATCAAGCTTTTGTGTTGCGGGTTAAGGCAACATCAGTCATTACAATTTCAGATGTTGATGTTATCATACGTTCTTTAGACCATGTTTCTATTGTATTGGATAGGTGTTTGCGCCGAATGAATTTATGTTTCGGTACAATGGAAACACATACGAACCGTGTCGGCACAGCCCTGGTTACATATGCCGAATAGCCTTTTGTAAACATATTCGTCATCATAAAAAAGTTACGGAATACAGTCGGCGCTCGTTACCTCGACCTTCCACGGGACTGGTGAAAAAGGTCAAGATAACGAAAGTTCGAAACAGTGGATAGTCGAGATAAGGAGCGTCGATCGTGAAAAAGGTGGAGAAAAGGAAAGTTTTTCAATATCATGCACACATTAGAAAAATTATTTAAATTTTTAAATCTGGTCAGGGATGGACTATTAATCAGAAGAATCAATTATTACTAGACATGGTGTGTAAACGAAGAGAAAATTGTAAACATTCGAAATCTTGATTTTGAGAAAGTTTGAGAAATTCGAACGTTCGAATGATTTCCTGATCGAATTTTTGTGTGTGATGTAAATGTACTCAAGGGACCGCAAAACCGGTCGAGATAAGGAAAGTTCGAGATAACGGGTAGTTGAGATATTGGACGTGTTTTAGCCTAAGGGAGGTTGAAATGCCGAAGGGAGCGATGAAAATTGGTCGAGATACGGAAAGATCAAGATAACGGGTAGTCGAGATAACGAGCGCCGATTGTAACAAAGGAAGAAGACATCCGATACGAGACGTATCACTTTGAAAAGCGGCCCGGCCCAGAAGCTATCCAATACCTTAATTCATTCGGCACAATTCGTCCCAATAGAAACAGAAGGGCCTACTCGTTACGTAAATTGATTCTGCACGAAATCTATCCAATCAATGGAAACATGGTTTTAGTCATTCAAAGAGTCACAGAAGTGTACAAATGATTTTCAAAAGATCCAAAATTCTACATAATATAGTTCCAAAAAAATTAATTACAACATGTTGTATAAAGTTTATACAAATAATTGATGGTCAGTGCGTATGATGTAAAATTATTACAGTGTGGACTGCCGGTTGCTCAAGGTTGCAGTCATTCGAAATTTCCGCTTAATTAAAGTAATTTTTATTTCCTGTGGTTTTTCCTTAACCCTATTCAGTCTAGTAGGCGATAGCAGGTTATTCTGCCGACACTCCATAACTTTTAATAGGCCTTCCAAAATAGAATTAAACTTGCTACAGTATGATTTCATAAATGAAACAAAAATGGTAGCAAAAAATTTCGAGTAAATGCTTGTTAGAAAAACCGGAAGTCTATTATAATTATACAAGCATAAAAACATCAGTATATTTACAAATTTGAACACCGCTGTTATCAATGCTTGTTCTCTCACATAAAAAAATGAAATGAAATCAAATAAAGGAGAACCATTTTGAGAGAACTAGCAACATCATCATCCCAATGTTTCATTAATGTGTGGCCTGCTCCTGAATAAAGAAAAGAATGACATATTTTAATTTGAAATACCAATATCTCTCTGGATTGTAAACTCGACTATTAAAAACTATATTCAATGAAAATGGAGATGCAATCTTACTTGGTGCAGGTTGAGAATTTCTTCATTGGAAAGCAAACGATTGTAATACACGATATCATCAAACATGGCGTAATTTTTTATTCCACTTGTGTACTTCCAAGCCAATTTCAATTGAGTGTTATCACCATTAGCTGAAACAACATAATTCGAAAGTCGTCATACCAGTTCTCAAACTAGCTGATTTATTATTATAATTTTTATTTATATTTTCACTAACTAATTTTCTGTTATAAGGTTGTATCGCATTAAAAGTAAAAGAAATATAAAACTTTCTTAGCCACACAAGATAATAAACTTTACATTCCATTTTTGCTCGAGATCATGAGAGATACCAAGTGGGATGTCATTCGATGTTTGACAGGTTAAGTTAACCCTATTCGGCCGGAGTTTTTCGAACATATTATGACAGGCGGAAGATTCCCCCGGTACTCTCGTAACTTTTAGATAGGCTTTCTCTAAGGTGATAGGTAAACTCTGGGCTTTCCTAATTGAAATCAAACTTGGTACAGTTGTAGTAGTTATAAATGAAATTTTCCCAAAATACTAGAATGTTTCTTCTTGATAAAATAGAGTCATGGTGTAAGTTTCAAGTTCTAAACATAATCCTAACGAAAGGTATTGTATTTTAGGGATTAAAAAAATTTCATAGAAATTTAAGGGTTAGTTTCGGGTCATAAATAATATCAAAAGCTCTGGGAGGTATGGAGGTATGGGGCCGAGAAAAATTACGGCAGAACTCGCCCGTCCCGTGTCAGAATAGGATTGGACCATTACCTCAACTGATTTGCGCATGATGTTATTTTAGAATTGTCACTACTCTACTGTTATCCTTGATGGATGTTTTATTCCACATTCAAATTATCTTTTTATGAATAAGACTTGTTACAAACATAGGTGACTTACGTGATCTAGCAAATTTTTCTCCATCAAATGCATGTATTCCATTAATAAATACAGAAAACAGGTCATTTGCAATGTCAAATTTGAAAACAAAGTGAATCCATTGAGAAGCATCAGGACCTTCATAGTTTTCAAAGCGATAGGTATAACTTGCCGTAAGGAAAGTTATAGTCCAGGACGCAGTTCTGCTTTCTGCATTTCGATTACTGATACGGACATAGAAACCATTACTTGGAGTCTGAAATAAATGGGGGCTTCCAAGCGAACGCATGAATGTTCTGTACCAGAAGGAAAATACGAAACCATCACTATGACAGCTTCCAGGAAACGCAGGTGATAAATCCCTAAATATTAATAATTCTTAACTATGATAAAGCGTTATATAGACTGAACTTTTTCCCTAGCTATATTCCTTTTATCAAAACTGCAAGTTAATGGAAGCTCGTCGTACATTTAACGAATCTTTATAAACGACGTTAAAAAAGGTAAACACTATCAACCTCTTCATGTTGTATTTCTCGCTATTTTGATCCTGAAATTCATGACATAAATAGGGCATGATTCCTTAGATCCCTACGTTACAGGGTGAAAATAAACCTTGCAAACAATCTTCAATAATTTTACTTAAATATTACAATTCAATTTTCTGTAAATTCTTTTTTATTTTTTATGTTATTAATGTGTCAGTTACAAGGTCTGAAACATTTCAGGACTTTTAACTATTTATTTCTCTGGTATATCTTTTGTGTTTTTTTGTCTGTCATTCATATTCATCCTAGCAGAAACTTTTGAATTTTATAAGCGCCTTCCTCTTTTTAGTGTTCCCCTCCAATAAACGCCCTTCTTTCCAAAAAGTAAAAAAATATTATAAGCACTCCAGGCGCTTATTAGAGAATTAAACATGCAGACAGCTTTTATCATAAAATCAGAAAACATTGTAAAGGAGCCAGTTGTACTTCATTTTTTTTTAAATATCATTAGTTTTCATTAGTTCAAAGAGTTATTAATTTATTTTAGATATTGATTAAGTTAACATAATGAACCCAGTGTTGATCGCAGTGCATGTTTTTTTGTCATTTTGTAACATAAATAATTATGTAACATTTTAAAAGCAAATAAAACATTGAGCAAAATACAAAAGGAGGACACAGAGATTTACGGCATGCTTTTTTTATTTATGTAATTTGGATTTAAGTTATTTTTTAAAATAATTTCTTTAAATAATTTCTATGGACTGCAATCCTGGAAATATATTTGAGAACAAAACCCGTTCTGCTTTCCTTAGAGTTCAACGTTTCAGTAATTAAAGTGGTTGTCCTGCTGGACATCAACGAAAGATATGTTGAAGAAATTGATTTAGTGTAATTTAAAATCAGTGTTGATCAAGTTTTGTTTCTTCATTTCAATGAGAAAACAGGCAAAAGAGAATTACATACAGGATTGAGTTTAATCAACAAATCATGGAAATAAGACATCTGCTAGCTAGGTGGATGTGACCAGCATAAATAATAACAAAAAAGAAAAACAAAGTTGTTCAACTTGTTCAAAGATGTACTACGTAACTAAATCCTTACTTAAGGCAACCTTCAGCATGCAAAGATGGCCCATTTCCGGTCTCAATTTTTTCTGGCAAATACATCACTTTGGTTATTCGGTCAGGAACGTTTATTCGTTTTCCAGCCGCCCAATGCGCGCTGGCTTTGCAACCAGAACATTTATTATCTTCATCAAATGTGAAGTTCATCAACGGAAGGTGATAAGCTACAAAGAAAAATGATTTAAATTTCTTTTTCTCCTGAAAATTTCAGCATTTTTAATTCATGTTACACTATATTACAAATCTTTATGACGTGAAATCATGTATATACAAGTTTCCCAAAATCATAGCAATTGATTCTTTGAAATATTCTGGCGTGAAAAATATTTCTCTATCTTTCTTGTTTCTTGTCAGAGTAAGTAAGAAAAATCAATAAACTTCAGA
This sequence comes from Hydractinia echinata, assembly GCA_030067915.1. NCBI lineage: Eukaryota > Metazoa > Cnidaria > Hydrozoa > Anthoathecata > Hydractiniidae > Hydractinia > Hydractinia echinata. The sequence continues at coordinate 4,747,670 of JASGCC010000001.1, forward strand.
CTTTATTTCTCAGACTTTCTCAATCTCATTGTTGTAGTGAAATTGTTCTTATAACAATGAGTAGTGCTGCGAACAAGAAGAAAAACCTGGCACTGTTTCTTCATTTTCCCGCACCTAGAGCAATCCAGGATCAAAGTGCATTTTATTTCGAGCACAGCTGGGGATGAGTTTTTTTATCGAAAATGTAGCTAACAAAAACGAACAGTTAAAATATATTTATATCTTTATTGAAAAACATTTCTATTTAGCATGTATTCAGTGAATATTATTTTAATTTTATAGTGAAAATTATATCCATACTTACATATTTGAGTTTGGTGAAAAATATATTTACGTTTAGCGAAAATGTATTGGGAATATGAGCTAGTCATATTCTTTATTTACCGCGAAAGTATATTGCTATATGTGGGGCTCCTATCATTATTTTCGGTTAAAGAATGTGATTTTGAGATTTTTCTAAACACATTTGAGAATAGTGGCAAATACAATGGAAACTTAAAAATGGTGGTATAACGAAAATTGTTTGTTGTGAATTTTTAGCTAGCTAGGTAAAACTTCACAACACACGAACGAGTAGATTCCTATAAATTGGAGAGGTTATTGTTTATTTAACAAAAACCCACTGCTCTCAGCGCGTCTTTAATCTACCTAATAAAAAGAAAGTTTAAAAGAGATAGAAAATTGAAGATGAGTTGTTCTAAAAACGTTGGAGAATGACAACTAAAATGTTATCAACTTACGATCTGAAAGTACGCATGTGTATGAATTATTTCGATAATGTGGAAGACATCTCTCGATGTTGGGTTTGCATGGGTTGTCATCACATCTACTCTAAAGTCAAAAATATTTATGTAATTGTCATGATGATCAAGAAAACTTGTTATTTGGCATAACTTAAAAAAAGAAAAGTTAGTTAAATAATAATTTTATTCATTAAATTAAAATATTCAAATCATACAGTCAGCTTTGAAAAAAAATAAGTTAGGTTTAACGAAAGGAAAAATATACATGTCGGTGCATCAAATCATTACTAAAGGACATTTCCTTGCGATTTATGGAAATCGAAGAAGACGTAAGAAAGGTTCTTACAGCTGTCGTGAAAAGCGACCATCCGGTAGCGTTAACCAGAAGCGCAGCATTCGTGCGTCTGTCTTCACCAAGCAATTGACAAACAAACGTTGATGCGTTGTTTGGACCAACATTAGTTGAAAAACATCCTTCATGCTTTGCGCACAGTTTATTACATCTTGCTGTACTTGCAACATAATGTGTTGATAGTATGGTTCCATTCAACTTTGTGTTGTCGAGTTTGTCCATGCTGATGTAAGCAAATGTAGCGGATGTTTTTGTTTCTTTGCATTTATGCTTTGATTCGCAAGTTGATGCTTCACTAAAACCATATCTAAATACGCAAACAACTTTTTCAATGCAAAGATTGATGGTTTATTTTATTTTAGATTGCATTGTTTCTTTATGATTCCCGACCTCCTAAATTTAAAGGAAAGAATAAACAAACTGGTATGTCAGCACTAAGAGCAGTATAATACGAAACATCTTCTTCTTCTTCTTCTTCTCCTTCTTCTTCTTCTTCTTCTTCTTCTTCTTCTTCTTCTTCTTCTTCTTCTTCTTCTTCTTCTTCTTCTTCTTCTTCTTCTTCTTCTTCTTCTTCCCTTTTCATGTTATCTGTAAATTATTTTTTCACGTTCTAAATATTCATGACTATTTAAATCATAGAAAAACTTTGATTTATTCAATAACTTTAACAATAAGAGACCAATTGAAAATTGTACTAGAAACTTCAACGAACAATTTGATTTAATAGAGAAGATTGTTTATCAGTATGGTGAAGTAAACTGCTTGGCAACAATGTTATTTACGACGATGTTTAGTTTTCACTTGAACTATTTTGTCCTTTCTGATCTTAGAACTCTTAAACGGACATTGCTATAGACAACCAGAAATAAAAATAGTGATATTCTAAGCGTTTCCAAAAAACATTTATATGGGATATGCTATAATCTACTTCGTCCCTTTTTTGTTTTTAGTTTTCCCAAATTATATCGTAAGTATCAATTGTAGAAGCAGGAGAAGGAAATGAGTAGAACTTGATAAGAAAGAATTAATGTTTCAGCGATTAATGGACAGGTACTACCCGTCGTTGAGAAAAATGGTAGCTTAGAATGTAAAAATATAGATGTGGATATAGTATATGTATATAGTCCAAAAAGAAACAAGCTTTGCTAAAAATCCCTTATACCAAACTGGATATAAGATAACAGAAAAGCCCCACTTTGCAATAATTGCCCCACTTTGTAATAATGCCTTGCCCCACTTTGTAATTTTTGTTTTTTCGCATGCTGACCAGTATGCAATTTTTATGACGTCATCTTTTTCGATGTTATCTGTGTTCTGGATGCTCTGTCTTGTTCATTGCGATAAAACGCGCGTCATACGTTAGTAGAATGATCATTTTAATTTTGATTAACAGGCGCTGTAACATTAAATAAACTTCTTTTTGTGAAAAATGTACCAGCGGAAGTGTTTTTATACCATAACATAACATCAATATTACAACCGCGTTTCAATAAGACACAAAATATACAGTAGCTAATGTGTTTTTCGCACTATAACATAACATAAGAAATATAACCTGTAGCAATCTTTAACCTGTTTAACATAACATTCAGATTAATCAGTTCGAGGATTTCGACGTGACCTCTTTTACAACCAGCACGGTGATTAGTGATCAAATTCAGATATTGTAAATCAATACTTCAGCAACCTTGATCACAGCCTTCTCAAGTTTTGATGATAGGAAAGGGGGACCCGATGTCAGAAATAAACCCGAGGGCGAGGTTTTCTTCCTAATGCCTTTGCGTTTAATTTACATGATCACAGTATAAATAGAACCTACCCCATTTGCAGTATCTGGCTTAGGAACTGCTTTGTTATTGAATTTCATACTGAACTTTTTAAACCCAGCATCATTTGATGCTATATTGAGAATTCTTCTGCCCCTGATTCTCGCATATCCGTCTGCAGCTCTGTTCCTTAGTTTTTTATATCCAGCTGATTTACTTTTTTTAAAAGTTTTCGCCACCACTTTATTCAGTTCACCTTTTTTCAGAACTTGTTTACCTTGAAGAAAAAATTAATCCATATGAATCTAATGTCAAATCATTCATTAATCTCCAGTATTTGATGGGATTTTGGATTGTCCATCGTTCCTTATCAACTCCGCTATTATTTCATACTCGTCTTCTCGCATAGGATGAATATAACTCAACAATACGAGCCTAAAGTTTGCGAAACATGCTTTCCTTTTATTGTCAATTCCGGTTTCACAAAAGGTAATTATAAAAACGTGTCCGGGCCAAAAACTATTCCCAAAATCAAAATCCGTTAAAGTGAGTATATGTCGATGATATCCTATAAACCTCTCTATATCCTGCTACAACCCAACTAATTTTAACAAAATTCACAGCAAATTGATAGCTATCATTCAGAAGTTATTTCATTGTTTCGACAAAAATACAAATGCAAAAAAAACATAACACTTTTACTCCGTTGTTTTTCTGGGTTTTTTGTTTGTTTGGCTGCAGCTATAATATTTTTATATACTTTATCACATATAAATTGTACCAGCAAGCATATTTTTACTTTATCACTTTTACTAACTTCTAATTTGAGTCCCCTTCTAGTGTGGTTTGTTTTGAATTCATAGTGCGCGACCCCCTTTTAAAGTTTTTTTTCTACGGGAGCGCCTGAAAGACTATTCATGAGTAAAATAAACCAAAAATTACAAAGTGGGGCAAGACATTATTACAAAGTGGGCGCAGCTTCAAAAATTACAAAGTAGGGCAAGACATTATTACAAAGTGGGCGCAGCTTCGAAAATTACAAAGTAGGGTAACGATAAATTACAAAGTGGGGCAAGACATTATTACAAAGTGGGCGCAGCTTCGAAAATTACAAAGTAGGGCAAGACATTATTACAAAGTGGGCGCAGCTTCGAAAATTACAAAGTAGGGTAACGATAAATTACAAAGTGGGGCAAAAGTTATTACAAAGTGGGGCAGGTATTACAAAGTGGGGCAAGATAATTACAAAGTGGGGCAGATATTACAAAGTGGGGCAATTATTACAAAGTGGGGCATAACAACTGAGTACTGCTACTTAGCTAACTGGCTACTTACAATGTATGTTTGTAACCAAAACATTAAAATCGATATAAGATTGGTACATGGCTAAGAACGTGATGGAATGTATACTCTAAAGTTTACAATGCATGTAAATACAAATTACAGTGAATAGAAAATTTAACAAAACTTAAGAACTTCAACCCGTTTTGAAAATTGCGTCGGCGTTGTTATCGTAGAAAACTAACTATCTGAGACCGTCCAATATGGAAACAGCAACGACGCCCAAGAAAGCTCTTAAGGCATGTTGATTGGATAAAATATAATCTCAACCTTCTGATTGACTTATTTAAACCACACCTCAAAACTTTTGGCAATATTTTGACGAAAACCATATCTGGACGTTTTGCATTAAAAACGCTGGACTACGGACCCTGTCGTTGTGAAGAATAATCTCGCGCCCGACATACAGATAGGGCTGTTAGTAAAGGAGATAGAAAACTCATGTAGATTAATATACATGTTAAATAAAAACAAGCGAATTACATAAAAATTCTATACAGTGCAAAATTTTGAAATAGCCAAATACAGTTCAACCCCGACGAACTCCCAAGGGACTGATGAAATAGTTTGAAAAATCGAAGTATTCAGATAAAAAGGGTTGAATTAACTAAAAAATTAAAAAAACACTGAATATACGTGTTGCACCTTTGTTTCAATAAAATTATTCTTTAGTTAAACTGTTTTCTATTTTTTGGGAGCAGATGTTTGCAATATGGCAGCAGTGAAAATAAATAGAAAGGCTGTGAACAAAGGAAAAGGAAAGGGAATGGAAGTTCCCTGCACAATTACATTCACTGGTAGTAAGCAAATGTTAAGCAAACTAAAAAAAGTTCTGGAAATGGTGATATTTATTAGAAATAAAAACATGTTTTCTAATACGTGTATTATTTTCTCATTTTCCAGAATTCTGCACAAGTAAAAGTTTGACATATCGAGGGTATTCATTCGAAGGGACCCCAAAAAGTTTTTTTAAGGCAAAACCAAGAGACCAAGGAAATAATTCGAAAAATCGGGGAATTCGAATAATCCGTTGTTCGAAAAATCGGTATACTAAAACTGTATAAAACTGTATTTACAAAACATTTTTAACCTCATTCAGGCCATGGTTTAAAGGTTTTAGAAATCCAGCGGGAGTTGGGAGAAGGAGATGGGAAGGCAGTATTGCAATTAAGATTTCACAATGTTTAAAAACTAAAACACACATAAAAATCCGGAGATATGAATTTATTTACAATATTCACAAACATTTAAAAACAAAAAAAACAAAAGCAGAAAAACTGATTTTTTTTCCCGATGTTTTGATATTTATAAAGTTAGTAAAAAGTAAGGTTATTTAAAACTGTGCAGAAGCATGTTACAAATTTTTTAAAAAGAACGAACAAAAAAACAAACAAACAAGCAAGCAAACAAAATATCCAACAAAAACAACAACAAAATACAAACAAAAAAAAACCCGAAAGGATTACTGCCGTATGCAATTACTCGCATTCTTAGATGTTGCTAGTCTCGGTCTATTCTTAACCGACGTTATCGTTTTTTAAGAATTTCAGCCAATCAGAGAATAAAATAAAAGTTGAAAACGTCGAAGCTATAAAAGTGCACTTGTTTCTCGGTGACTTCATAAATTAATAAATTATAGAAAAATGAACAATAAGTGTAAAAAAATTCCATCATCCGTCATCTGATAAATCATCTACAACTTCGTTATCAATGCGCTGACTGCTCCTGCATATAAAACAAAGTAAAGTTTCAATTAACATTACTTTTAAATTATCCTGTAGTCAGCTAAAATTATTTTTTCACAACTTCTTTAAATGTCACATTTCACTTGATGGTACCGACTTACTTTGTGCAGGTTGAGAATTTCTTCGTTGGAAAGCAAACGATTATAATACACGATATCATCAAACATTCCGTTATATCCTTTCATGACGAATGGTTTCGAAGCTATATCTATTTCAGTGCTTTCAATTATACCTAAGGCAATTAAAAAATATGGTCAAATATTATTAAAAATTTACGACGGCTAGCCCCTATCACTAAGTATGTCAGCTTAAATCATTTTTTAAATAAAAGGTCAAGAAATAGAGCCTTTGCAAAAACAGTTTTGAAGCTACAAGAAAAAAAAAATGTTTTCAGAGAGAAATCCAACACACCACTAACTCCGATTAGCAGAAGAAATTTTTTCGACAATCAAACAGACAAGCAGAGAATAGCAAATTAATTATAACGAGTCATTATTCTTAATTATTAACTGATAGCTATTTTCAACCGGTTAATACGGGAAATCCGTAGCGCTGATTGGATAAAAAGCCTTAACGACGGGCTTTATACAGCACGGTATAACTTTTAACCTCTTAGAAACCATAATGGTAGCTATAAATGTAAACAAATAACATTGCCAGAGAATCGTGAAAACATAGCTACATACAAGTCTTGAAATTTTACTTTAATAACTATATCTTTACAAAAAAGCTTTTTTTAAAGCTACAAAAAACAACAACATGATCGATTCAAGTATCATATGGTGCACACATAAATAACTGCGTTTTTAATATAAACATTCATCAGCACAATGAGCAACAAGCAAAAAGACGTCGAATTTGTGTGATAGACTCTTCTTTTGACGAAGAATAAACTTTGGTTCAAAAAACGTTTAAAAAAGTTCTATATATAGTTATTCGAATGTTTTGTTTTCTCTTTGTACATGTTTTTGAAAAATTGAAACAATGAAATTCTAATCGAACGTTTTCTTTTTTTAACAAAACCTAGTTTTTACAACTTGTCACAAGTAAATCTTTAGAAAATAATCCTGGTTTCTACAAACATTTGGAAAATAGCATCAGTTAATAAATACAATATAAACTGTTTTTGTCTATCTATTCCGAGAAATATTACCCTCGGTCAGCGTATTGACCTCGCAAGCTCGGTCTATACTTTTGACCTCGGGTAATATTTCTCGGTATAGGTAGACAAAACAGTTTATATTGTATTACTAGAAGACTCCTTTTATATGTTTGGCCATATGGAAATAAAATTCGAACCCCATCTGTTTTCCTGTTTCATTGCATCAAATGCATGTTGACCATTAAAGAAGACAGAAAATACATCACTCGCAATATCAAATTTCAAAAGCAGGTGAATCCATTGTGAAGGATAGGGACCTTGGTACTTCTTAGTGTACTCGTATTTCGACGTCACAAAGTGAAAATACCACAACGCCATTTGATTATCTGCATTTTTCCGGAAATAGATAAAGAAACCGTTCCCTTGGTATTCCAAAACCACTTTATGAGATCGCCTGAACGTTCTATACCAAAATGAAAGTACGAAGCCATCACTGTCGCAGTTGCCAGGAAATGCAAGGGATAAATCCCTAAATACAAAAGTTAACTATATATAGGGAGGAACACGACTACAATATTAATTGTCATTCGGCTGTTTATTCTGCTATGGATTTTTTTGGTTTGTTTATGGTTTTCTGCAACCAATTAGGGAATGTAAATTTTTGTTTTTCTGTAGACAATATTATTGCAAATCACCCTTTTTTGAAGTCTGTAACAAACAACAACATTTACTTGTCTTTTCTGTTGTGTCAAACATTTGTGTTCTATTAATGGCTTATAGCTAAATTGTTTATCATTTGGCAAGCATCTGGATAAAAAAATATAACACATGTTTATGTAGAAACCATGTGTTCGGACAGCAGTAGAAAATCGATTAAATGAAGGAAAAGAATTCCAATTTTTTCGAACACAATGAAACTTCTATTGTAAAATTTTTAAACATTGTCGTTTGGCTGGTAGAGTGGTTGTGTTTGGGGGCAACAGTTACGTAACACCCAAATTCGCTATTTTTGTAACAGTTCGTATCAAAAATGATCATCCCCCCACCCCTTCACGCCCCGGGCGTTACGAAATTATTTAATAGCCCCTTGTTGCAAAATTTAACGAGCAATTATTAAAATAACAATCATGAATTAACTAAAAAAATCATTCTTTCACACACTTTGGTCAAATTAGCATGAAACTAAAATTGCTGTAACAAATTTTAATTTCAGGAAAGTTTGTTTAATTTTTTTAGTTTTTCTCTTCTCTTCTCTTCTCTTTTTGATTTTTGTTTTGTTTTGCTTTTTACATTTTAGCTAGTCGCCAAAAGAAATTAGCGATTATATAATGATCTATAAAAACGTCAGAAAGAAGACCGCAGAGAGGTACTAAAAAGGATTATTACTTGAGACAACCCTCCCGGTGAAGCTGTCTTTTGCTTTCCTTGCCATCTTTTTCTCCAAAATACAACACTTTAGTCTTTCGATCAGGAACATTTATTCTCACTCCATCTCCCCAGCTGGCTGTTGCATTGCAAGCCACACATTCCAAATTTTCGTCAAATGTGAAATTCATCAACGGCTGTTCATAAGCTAAAAACAAAGAGGAAATGATTTGTTATTCTCTGTAAAGTATTTTCAATCATTAGTATAAAAAATAACAGTGTACAGGTGAAGATGGTTAAATTGGTAGGAAAAACTGTTTTTCTAGAAATATTAGTGAAATGAATGCGTAAATGTACTGCATTTTAAATTCATATGATCAGAAAAGCGGACTGTCTGACACTTTGTTTTCATAAAAACTAAATTTTTTTCGTGCAACAGGTGTGCTAAAGGTTAAAATTATTACAATCTCTGCAACAGTTGCAGTTCGTATGAATGCAAACTATATTGAAAACCAAGTTGGCGGAAACACACAGAAGATATATGTTGCTGCAAATTTTGAGCTTAGTCAATATTTATATGACGCACATATATATATAACAATGCAAGATACGTAAAAAATATGTGGCAGCGTCGACATCATACTGCCTGAATGTCTTTAAGACATTATTATTATTGCCCTTAATACATATTTTTATTTATTTGACATGGTTTCGTTCATTCGATTTTGGGTAGAATTTCAAAACAAAAACGAGGGGCCATGCATGTTGTTGTTAGCCATTTTGAAATAAAAATGTTATTAAATATTCTTACGTAATTTAAATATAGGTTCTGATTGGCTGAAAAGTTAAAGCGAAAAATATAACTCTCAAAAAGTCAGTTTTTTTGCAATCGCTTCAGCCAATACAAAAAGGTGAAGTCAGCCAGATTATTCTGATAATGCGCATGCGTAGATCAAAAGTCACGGCGCTTTTTACAACTTTTCGCAAATTTGAAAGCATGGTTACAGATCATACGTGTGTTTTCAATAAATTTGAAACGATATCTGTTGTGTAACAAAATATTGGAAACCAAGCATTAGCATCTGTTTTCGTCTTTTAGCAGCACGAGGTCTCATTTATATGGTAATTAGGTGTAGGAGCATTCTAGTTTTTAATAACGTTTTCTTTGTTGAGTTATATTTAGTATTATCATGCACTTCCGGCGGGAGCGTCTGACGGAATATTTTTGGATATTTGTGCAGTGGTTAGCCGAGTGTCGAATATCTCAGCAGATATCCGATATCGAATATCTGCTCGAGATATTCGACAGTTTCTCCGGCATTATATTTCTTTTATTACCCGGGTAAAAGGGCGGCATCGATATTTTCGAAAATCGTGCAATGTGATTGGTTAGAACTTACGTCATAGCGGGCAATATTCCACGGTATTGCCCGCTACCATAGCAACCGTGTTTAAAGTTTAAATATGGTAGCATTAAATGTAAATTAACACGGAAAAAAGCAAACAAAACGCGAAACAGAAGTGAAACTTACTTTTATCTTTTAAAGAATTCTAAGTTGTGGCTACAATAAAAACCTGTAATGTTTACACGATATTCGATTTGAAAAAAAAGTATTTTTAGTTCGAATGCACGTTCCATATGGGAATAGTTTCTATAAAGACGTGGTTTCTACATCCTGGTTATAATGTTATATTTTTTGTCGTAAAATACAGTACCCGGATAATAATCCATATAATAACTGTTTATTTTGGGCAATACCTTCGAATATTGACCTCTGTCACGTATTACCCTCGCACGCTCGGGCAATACTTTGACGTTGGTCAATATTCTCCGGTATTGCCCTCATAAACAGTTATTATAGGGTTATTATATATATAGTTCCTTTATAAAATTACATGCAAGTCAATCAGATGGAGAGTTAAAAATAATTAAATAAAAATGTTATCAAACAAAGGATGTATTATATCGCACTCCATCTTTTATTGTTCTTGCTAAAGGTACACAAAAGATAAGCAATCCGATGGAGAGCTGAAAATAACTGAAGTGCGAATGTTTTAGAACAACAAGACAAAAACAAAGCGAAACATCTCATTCCATTCCAATGGTGCACGATAAAACACATATTCAGCGCGGTAAAATCGGATATCGTAATTATTCAGTTTCGCTTTGTTGATATTTGACTCCACTGCACGGCGTCGGATATCACAAGCTCGACTGAATAATAACGGATATCCGATTTTACCTTCTACTTGAATATCTGCTTAATGTTTAGCAAGAGGAAGGAGAGTTGCAAAGCACACCGCGAGTCTGGAATAATGAAAATAAGAATAAGTAATATTTCAAACGCATGGACCGACAAAACAATAGTTCTTAATTTACATTTTTGGGATAATTCTCATTAGTTAGATATAAATTGCTGATAGGTTGTTTTAGAAATTTCAAAAAATGTAGTTTCAACCAAGAGAAACTTACGCTTTAATACGCATATGTATGAACTATTTGGATAATGTGGAAGACATGTCTCAGTGTCGGTGCATGGATTGTCATCACATCCACTCTAAAGTTGAAAACATCAACACATATATACTATTTTAGTAAGCAAAGGAAAAAACGTTTGAAAATCCCCATTAAATCTGTTAAGGAATAGAAACAAATAATCTATATATAACTTCATGGGATGGTTATAAGTGTTCACGTAACCATCGACGTAGCAAAAAATATTAACAAACTTGGAAAAAGTCAGACTTCAACAAAAATAATTGATTTAACGAATAAAAAAATAAAAATTTCCTTAAGCAAAGACTTACAGCTGTCGTGAAAAGCGACCATCCGGTAGCGTTAACCAGAAGCTCAGCATTCGTGCGTCTGTCTTCACCAAGCAATTGACAAACAAACGTTGATGCGTTGTTAGGACCAACATTAGTTGAAACACATCCATCATGCATTGCACACAGTTTATTACATCTTGTTGTATTTTCAACATAATGTGTTGATAGTATGGTTCCATTCAACTTTGTGTTGTTGAGTTTATTCATGCTGATGTAAGCAAATATAGCGGATGTTTTTGTTTCTTTGCATTTATACTTTGATTCGCAAGTTGATGCTTCACTGTATCTAAAGAAAACAGTTCAGTAATAAGAAAGAAACTATTATTATTACCCTATTACGCAGGGAATGAGTTCCATTTATCATGTTGATCCACGTCAACCTCGTCCCCAGGGCTCTTTTTCTCTTTCTGTCAGAAAGAGAAAAAGAATCCTGTGCTCGAGGTTGGATTCACGTTATACTTTGCCATGCGTGCATAATCTGCACAAAAATGACGGTACCAAAAAAAAGTTTTACAAAGGCACCTATATTTTGACAAACGCAGTTTTTCAACATGGCAGCAAGTCAAATAATTTGTAATTTATTGTTCCACTCGAGAATAACTAATTTCTATACAATGTTTACCAGTTTCAGCTATATGAAATTTTCAAGTGACATTCATGACGTAGTCTCGGATACAACGTAGTCCCCAAGGCATCTTGGAGCTTTTCTGATATCAGGAAGGCGATCTCGCCGTCATGAAAAGATACAACAGGCGCTGGAAAGGAGGTTGTTTCGGATAGTCTCACGTAAGCTCTGTGAATACTAAATCGAAAACTTTCTCAAATAATACCTAATTATGTTTTATATGGTATAATGAAAAAGTTTGAAACTTTCATTGAAAAACATTAGCCTACAACACTTTGGTTTGGCCCAAAAGGTAATTACAGACGATTATTATTATTACTGAAAGCTTATCATTTCTTGAAGATAGTGATACATTAGTATGCGATATTTCGGGAGATTTTTCTCCTTTGGGAAATTCTTTTCCCATCATCAGCAAAGTAAAATGATGTTAGACACAAGGATCGATATTTATAGGAGTTAACCACCAGGAACAAGCTGTCGATTACTAATAATTATGGTTATTTTCTGGTACACATTTCCTGAATTACATGTTCTTTAAAATTTTAGAATTTCGATGTTTTGACTTTAAGATCATATTCAGCGTCATTGAATTGGTGTGTGTCTAAATTTTTAACTTAATCCGACAAGTATTAATGTTACGGTCAAAATCTTCTTAATTTTCCACTTGTACTAAAAGACTCGGTTTCAACCGAGGTCAATTAGCATAAAATTAAAAAACCTTTTTTGTAACAGGTTGTTTGTTTGCTGTTTAAATCTGAAGATTTCACATTTTATCAAGTTTCAGGTGAGCATTTCAAAAATCACATTCATTTTGTTTGAAATAGTTAAGAAATGGCAGCGGTACATCAAAGAAAACTAATTCGGGAAAGCTATCAGCACAAAATTAAAAAACCTGTTGTAACAGGTTGTTTGCTTACTGTATGAATCTAAAGATTTCATATTTTATCAAGTTTTGGGTAAGAATTTCAAAAATCATATTTATTTTGTCTGAAAAGGTCGAAAAACAGCAGCGTTACATCAAAGAAAACTAATTCGGGAAAGGTATCAGCACAAAATTAAAAAACCTGTTGTAACAGGTTGTTTGCTTACTGTATGAATCTAAAGATTTCACATTTTATCAAGTTTTGGGTAAGAATTTCAAAAATCACATTCATTTTGTCTGAAAAGGTCGAAAAACAGCAGCGGTACATCAAAGAAAACTAATTCGGGAAAAGTGTAGCCATTTGCGATCAATGCAGTTTTCACATCACTGACTACATTGTTGACACGGCTCAATAATAAAGAGGTGACACTTCCGTTGCAAAAATTTCTGATAGTTCCATTCGTTGTTAAGGTACCAAACAGTGTGGGTAGATTTACGATGTGCTGAAAGTAGAAGGGTACCGTTCTTGTGTTTGCGTGTGATCAATGTGTCAATGAAAACGATACTGTCATCTTGTTAATGGTCAACAGTAAATTTGTCGTTTCGGTGTTCATGAAACTTTCGAACAGATCATTATGGCGGATACATTGTCCATGAATCTTTTCCAAACCTTTTGAACTTCAGATAATGTCTTTGATGATATTGAAGGCGTATGTTATGGGAAAATGTATGTACATTTACCGCGGTGACAACGATAGCATCACGTTTAAAAGGATAAATAGGACCCATATTTTCACGATGATCTCCCTGCTAGGTATGATAACAAAGAAGACGCACCAGAATGCAACAAACGCAATTCAAATCTTTAAGACTATTGAAAACGAAGAAAGTAAGCTTGTTGAACATATCTCAACCGAACTTTTAGGTCTTTCTTATCAATTCAAAATTTAGGAGAATGTTATAAAAAGTAGCAGCTGTAGGGAAACAAAAATACGAAATTCGGCTCTTTGTACTTCGCGGTGGATATTGCATTTTCTTGGACGGGGGTAAATTCGATAATCGAAATCGGCTGATGTCAATGTGAGGGTATTGTATATTCTATTGCATATTCTTTTGGATATTCTATTGGATATGCATATTTAATGTATGTTGGTTATCACGTAGTAAACATACTGTTTTGCTAAAGAGATATTCACATGCTAGGAATAAAACGCAGACCAGATTTGAAGGAAATAGCGATCCTTCGAAATCATTTCTGGTGTCAATAACGTAACTGTGTTTTATTTACCTCGAGCATCTTTAAGTGTTTCATTCTACGGGTGTAGCAAACGCTGCTATTTCTAACAGACCTTTACAACTTAATCGTTGAAATAAGAAATGTTCATGCACATATGACGTCATTTTTGCATCAATGATGAAACATTGAATTCAGTAACCACGTCTGTCAAGAATCAAGGCCATTAGTAAAACATGAAAAATAATACATATTGAGAATAAGACAAATCGCCTTGACGTCAGTTCTCATCCTTATGACGTCATAAAATTAATTTTCCGACGCAATGAGATTATATTAAGATATTCTACAACTGTAACAAGTTGCATCTCTTAAGCATAAGCAGTTCAGGATATATTGGTCTCGAAGCACTTTATGTCTCCTTTAAACTCCACCCTAAACACCCACCCCTCATACCACACAACCTGTTAAAAAGCCCACACTTATAACCATTTCTAACCAGGCTGATCATTCTTATTTCTCTATTTTTCTAAAGAACGGGCCTATTGCTTTTAATCTGAAACCCCAGCTTAATATTCTTTCAAAACATATACTTATAAAAAAAAAGCTTGTGCACAGTTTTTTAAGTTGTTTCTTTTTACTTAATACATAACGCAGACGCAGATAATTTTTTCAAACTTAGTATTCTCACTGAAAACAATAAATTCTTAAAGTTTATCACGATTATATTATTGATGTCAAAGGAGATAGCTTGGGATTGACTTTGGTGCAGATTATTGAAGAAAGCATTTAATTGTGATATGAAACAGAAAATATGTATAATTATAAAAAAAACATACTTAAGTAAAACCATTATAACCCACACAGAATACATTTTCTTTTTTCTTCTTCTTCTTTCCCTTGGTATCTGTTCCTTCTCTGCAGCTTATAAACAGAATGAAAAGTTTTGTGTTTGCAGCCAAGTATTAAGAAAAATATCACTAGAAATAGATTTCAAACCAAAATTGGTAAATTATTAAAATGATGTGGCATTAAACATTAAAAACATTGGATATTTGGCTTTTTATCTGATTCAGTTAATTTGGTATGCTTTGCGGACAAATAAGTTATTTAGTGTTTTAGTGAAGGACGTCTTCTCTGAACGAGGGGGCAGAGATTTGGTATGTAAAAATCTATCCTAATCCAGACCGGTTTTGATGTTATGATATGAAATACAAAGCCCGAGTCAACAGTATACACTGCGCTTGCGAGCATCTCAGCTGCATAGTAAATTTTCTCTCGTAAACAAAAAAATCGAAGCTACTTTTTATGTTGATATTCCCAAGCCACTTTTCAAATTCAAGAAAGTAAAAAGATGGTTTAAAAAATGAGCGACTTTTTTCTTATTTTTGTGCTATGAAAATCTATTTTTTATATATTTACGTTTTTATTTAACTGATAGCTATTTTCAACTGACTGGCTAAAAAGCCTTAACGACAGGCTTTATACAGCACAGAATAAACTTTAACCTCGTAACAACCGTAATGTTAGCCTTGTGGTAGAGCGTTCGCTTCCAGTGCGGGAGGTCTTGGGTTCACACCCCGGCCGAGTCGTGTCAGAGACTAGTGAAGCGTGAATCTATCCTTTCTGTTTAGCGTTCAGCATGAAAATAGGATTGACATCTTAGGCGGTGACTAGTTGAGCGATGGCTGTGCTTGCACGACTTTCGTAGCTCAAATGGGCGCTTTATGTCCAAAAAGACCTCCTTCGGAGGATCCTCGTTGATAGCAGTACCAATAGAAACCGAAGAGGTTACTTTGGGTAAAAAATAATTTCGATAATAAGAATTATAAATGTAAACAAATAACATTGCCAGAGAATCGTTAAGACGCAGCTACTAATTTTAAAAGCTTATATCTCCTTAAATAAGAATAATCATAATAAGCTTTCTATATCAAGTTTCATCGTATTTTAATGCTCCTTCGTTTGGTATAATTAGTTTTTAAAAATATAGAAAACAAAATACTACTAATTCTGATGACGTCATAACGTAAATCGTTATTTAACCGAAAACAAACGGGTTTTGGTGTTTAGAAATTAGACATAATGGTATTTCGTCATCAGGCGTACTACCTAATCTGTTTTACTTGACAGCACGTTGTCCTCATACCGCCAATTCTTTTTACGCCAACGCCCTGACTATACGTACAAATTTGGAATATGTACTTTATTAAATATTTTTACAAAACAGCTTCTTTAAAAAAACAAACAATATTATCGATTTAAGTATCATTGAAGAACGGGAAAGTAATTTCGATTGTGGAATACAGTTTATGTCATCACAGCCCCTGACGTTTGTAGCAGGAAAGGTTTCTACGATCGACGATGAAATCTACATGTAGAATCTCGAAAAATTAAAAAACCTTTTAGAACTACATTGTTATGACTATTTTTTAAATAAGAAACTTTTTCCATATTTAACTTCTTCTTTGAGAAAATTTATTCAGAGACAAATTTGTTTTAAACGCATTTAAAAATCGAATGTTTTCATTTCTCAAGTTAAAGGTTACCTCCCGAAGAAAAATAAATATGCTTAAATCAACTCGAAATACATTACTATAAAACAATCCAGCAATAGTTTTTTAAAATTTGTACACATACTTGAGTATAGCTATGACCATTTATTCAGTTTTCCAGAGCTTCGATCGTCTTCACGCCGCCATTACAGAAAACATAAATTCACACTGAAAACGGCCCGTGATGTAATGAATATGCAGCGCATGCTGGCGGACAAGTGCATCTACGCTAAACCACACAAAGTACGGATTTTTGAATTTACCCCCCTGGTCCTACAAAAAAAAGCTATGGAATCTTATTCAGTATATTTTCTTCTTCAATTAACATGGCCTGGTGCGCTGTTCCTGAGTGTCTCAACACAAGAAGAAATTGTGAAAAGTCTTTTTTCCGTTTACCGAAAGTAAAAAAACAGGCTGATGCTTGGTTGGGAAGAATCAGACGTGAAGATAAATTGCCGGTCGATGTGGTTGCGTGCGAAGATCATTTTGCTGAAGAATGTTTTGATAAAAGTACAGACATGAGAATTTCCTTGATGTGTAAACATACTGAAGGTACGTGCTCACATTTCAACTTCGTTCCCAACCCTTACTCTTCAAGTTATATAATATATATCGTATGCTTATTTCAAGATCCGTCAGCCAACGCATGTAAAAAGAAAGAACGCAAGTTGCCTCGTAAGTTGCTTCCTGGATCTGTTCCATCTATTTTCCCAAAGAGGAGGACAGCCGAAGTTTTTCGAAAAAGTTCCGTATTATCTTAACTGGAACAAAAAAGGGTGCGTGTTTTATTGTTTAATATGCCACTGAAAATTATTTATTTTAAAAATATAACCTTCCATCCCATGGATGGTAATGAAAACAGTACTCTATTCCCATATTTTACTTTCATATAAGATGGTGGAGGACGCTGTTAGCGGTTGTGTTGTTGAAGAAATCGAAGTTGCGGTAGGTGAGGACGAAATCAACAACACAAGAAGTATCGGTACGCAAACTGAGATTACATCTTACGTAGACAGATCAGTACAAGTATGTAAAAAAAAGGTAACATAACTGTAGTTTTACGTTGGAAAGTTTTTGCTCTATGATCTAGTTTTTTAGAAGAAAAATATTTTTTTCTAGAGTTTTGTGAGGAGTAAAGGCGTACAAGTTGAGCAAATTAACGTTAAGAACGTATCTTGCCAAGTTTCTGTTTCTGAAGATGTCGAGAAGATCGATGCCGAGGAAGACACGGCCGATGGACCCATTAACGGTGCTGAACTATGCGAACCTAACAGTCCTTCTCTTCATATTGAAGGTATATTATTTTTTGAAGTGGTCTGAATTATACTTATGATGTCCAACTCGTTTAATATTTGTCCTATATTTAAAAGACGATGACGTTCATGTTACACCGATGGAAAACTCCTCGTTTTCGCAGCCACAGAAAGACCTGATGAAGGAGTAAGTAACTATATTATGATATTTAAGCAAAAATCGTGTTATTCTTGTTGAGTTTCAACAAACTTTATTTAAGGTATGCTGAAGATTCCTTTAATACCAGTTATACGGACGACTGGTTAACACGTTCTTATCAACGATCGGATCAACGCGATTCAGTTTACGAACCTACATGTGACGAAGAAGAACCGTTGAAACTAACTCTGCCTAAGTCTTGTTTAGCTGTTGATGACCGAGTATACCTCGTGTACGAGAACAAATTAGAGGAACTGATGAAATTTTGTTCGAAATGCGGTAGTCCTATAGCGTCTATTGATAAAAAAAGTTGCAGGGGGACGCAAGTTAACTATCACTTCACTTGTTTGAGTGGATGTGAATCAAGTTGGTGTTCGCAGCCAAAGTTAGATGCTGTTAAAGGTATTTTATAGGGTCACAACTCCATACGAGTATGTGTAAACATACTTCAAATAAAAATATTGTTTCGTTACTATTAGGTATTGGAAATCTTCTTGTCACAGCTGCCGGCGAGATGGCTTCCATACCGTTTCCGAAACTTAAACGATTCGCGTACGTGCTCAATTTACCATTTATCGAGAAAACTACATACTTTCGACTACGAGGTGACTATTATTTTATTATTGCTTACGTCCTTCTGCGCAAATTACAATGTATGAAGTTCATTTTTGTGTTTTCCATCCAGGGGAATATGTTTTCCCAGAAATACATAGATTCTGGTCTGAGCATCAACAAGCACTACTTTGTTCTGCATCTGAGCAGCATCTACAGCTGGCAATTGATGGACAGTGTGACAGTCCCGGTCATAGTGCTACATATTGTACAGTTTCGGCCGTGGATACTATTACAGAAAAAATATTGGATTTCAACGTGGTTGATGTGAAAGAAGTTAAAAATTCGCAAGGTCAGCGTCCACCATAAATACACTTCATACAGTAATAGCTATGTAATAAGTTAATTTAGCTATTCTTATTCAAAATTTACTAGGAATGGAGAAAGAGGGGTTTATTCGTTGTCTGGATAACCTACATAACAACTTTGATGCTAACATAGCAATCGTGTCAACAGATCGTCACAATCAAATTCGTCCGCTGATGAGAACTGATGACAAATACAAAAACATTAAACACCAATACGACCCGTGGCATATTGCAAAAGGAATCTATAAAAAGTTGCATAAGTTTTCGAAGAAAAAAGGTACCCCACAGATAATTTCCTTACCTACTTTTGATACGAACTGTTTTAGTTCCTTTACCTCTTCTTTTCAGGATTTGAGTTACTGGGTTTGTGGGCACGTGCCATTGTGAATCATTTATACTGGAGCGTAACTACCTGCAATCAAAATGGTGATGAGCTAATGGCATTTACTGAATAATAAAGAAGTACGGGGTTTTTAAATTTTGTTTGTTTGCGGCATTGAATAGAAGACTCGCTATCATTATTCCGATCTGAATATTGTGCATACTCGTTACGTCACACTACGACCACCGTGTGATTTTAATTTTGTAATGGCGGCTGGATGTAAACAAGCTACGAAGGTGATATTTTGAATTTGAATGAAACATTTCTTTCTTATGTTACAAATTTTGTCAAAAAGAAAGTTATATTGTTTATTATAGTATGTTTCTACGTCGAAATACATTAAGTTGTTTTTCTTCGGGAGGTAACCTTTAAAACAAAAGGAATGATTTAAGAAAATAAAAAATATTTTAGAAAATAAAGCAAGCGACTTTGTTCAAATTCAGTTATGCCTAAAAATTCAGAAATATTTAGAACTATCATTCATTGGATATATATTTGTAACAAAAATAAAATAAAAAATCGAATAAGAAACTTTTAGAACTAGACCCTTCACCAAGCGTATAAAAGCATATTAATTGATCTTCATGATCTTCCAATGCGTAAACGGATGTGGATAGAATTAAACTAAAATCTTGAATATACTTTTCCATATAATCATTGTCAAGTATTATGTATTTATATCTAACTTGATATCGATCAATTTTTGTGTTCATATTAGATGTAATCGTGGTCGCTTATTTCGAGACGCGGCAACACGTTTGTTGTCTTTCCTTTCGATGTTTGTCACGATGTGGTCGATTAATGCTTTTCCATGTCTGGTTGGCTTATTAGCTAAATACCTGCACAAGATTATAGAAATCAAGCAGCTGTTGATCCCTCTGAACAATTGGTGAATTTGTTTTTAACATGTTAATCTTAAAATCTTCAACTATAACTAACATACCATTCCAGAAACATGACACGTGATTAGTGAGAACTTCAAAATGGTCGAGTCATTCATTCATTTACACTTACACGCTTATCAAAGTTTGGTTGATATACTGTACCAATGAGAACTTTGCTAAATCGATTTTTCCCCTGAACTTCAATACAGATATGTTCAATTTATTCATCCAGATATTTTATATCGTTGCGTAACCTTGTTTTTATACTTTCTTTTGCATAAATACCTACACCTCCATGAAGTTTCGACGGTTATTGAAAAAGGCTTTATAACCCGAAATTTATTTATTTATTATTGAATTTTTATACAGGATTAAAAATAGTAACACTTCAGTAAGCTAATTTACTGCTATAAATGTTATCTTGTTTTATTTACAATAATAAAAAACATACGAAAATAAAGAACTGAAAAGTATCTAACAGAAAAATAAAAGAGGGATGATAAAATTTATTTATTTATTTATTTACAGATACTAAAAAAGAAAAGAAAAAGAAAGAGAAAAACTAAAAAAGATAGACTTTCAGCGCATTTTTAAATTTTTCAAAGTCCTCAATCTTTCTTAAATCATTTGGCAGTTCATTAAATGTTTTTGCACCGCAGAGATGAAAAGCTTTCCTCTCATATTCAAGCTTTATACAGACCAGTTTAAGTAACGTATTTTTTATTAACGACATTTAAAAGATTGGGATTTCCTTCACAGTGGCATTGAGTGGCCTGTAGCTGTAGTGAAGGTACTTGCTAAACATGGCCGCTCTGTGGTCCGAACCACGGACCTTGTGAATACGAAGCGAACTCCATAACCGCTAGGCCAGGCGCCATGTCTACGTGTATTGGCCTCTGAGGATCAACTACAGGCAATACTTAGAAATGCAATATCTTCCGTCAGAGAAGATGTAGAAGGCAAGCTCCGAACGATAGAAAAGCACGGAAAAAGAGTTTGAAATTTAGAAGGAAAAAAATAAAGAAACAATTTTTCAATAACAACAAATACATTAATGATAGTGAGCCATCTCCATATAAACAGCCCCTTAACTTAGAATGAATTTCCTTCTTCGTTGTACTTCCCTACTAAATTAAACCAGAAATGAAAAACCTTAATTGGGACCCTGGATAAATAGGACTTTCGCTTATTGGGACCCCCTTGAGAACTCGAGGATACTTTACTGATTTTGAAGTTAGATAGTGCTGCGTTAAAGGTGTATGGCTGTGTTATTTGAAAAAACTTTATTTATGAATATTTAATCAAAGCATATTGAATACATACATCGGAGGTTTACCAAGTAAAAGTTTACTTTAACACCTTTTCTCGAATGAACCATGTTATACAGTTTTTAGTTAGCATCCTCCTTTGCTTAACGACTGTAATAGTTTTTGATACCGAAATAGGCGTTATAGTTTTAGCTTAGAGGAAGAAAAAGTTTTTTAGTTAATCCCATTTAATTTTAAAAGCGAATGTTTGTCAGTAATTGTGCCTCCTAGTGGCATATAAAATATTTCATTCTTTGTCCTCGGTAGCTAAAAGTTCATTTTTCTCTTTATAAAAAATATATTCATTATGCACGTTTTGATAGAACCTTTTGCGACACAATTTTAATCAATGCTGAACTGAGTATCTAGGGCATTTGAATTCCTCTCAACTGATGTTATCATTTCTTTTTGTGCATTACAGCTGAAAATATTACTGAACAACAACAACAACAGCAAAAAAAAGGAGCATCATTAATATTGTTATTTTATTGTTCAGTCAACCAGTGTACATCAAAGGGCTTAAGAATTAATTTACATAAATTTCTCATCATGTCAAGATCATGTCAAGATCATAAAAGTCATTAGTAGTCCATGATCTAGTAGAGGTTAGTGGGGTCATAAAAGAGAACTTATATTCAACTTGTTTTATATATAGTATGTATGAAGTATGAAAATTGATGATAGCAGTTTCAATGTGGCCATACTTGTAAATACTGGCATATTCAATACATTGCTAGAATTTTCTCTAGAATATTAAAGTCTGGATATTATCGTTTGGCTCATAGATCACAGATCGCAGTTGTTGAAAAACATCTTCAAGGTTTATTGATTAAAATGATTTTGAGCATATATTAAAAAAATTAAAAAGGGTATGGAACTGCTGCAAAATAAAAAAAGGTCTATATCATGAGCTGGTGAACCTAAAATGTAACGAAGCATGTTCTTATTTTACACACCTGACTAAACAGTAATTTCTCATATTTTATATCACATATACTGATGATATAAATTCGATCATTTATATGATATATTAGTAACTATCTTCAACTGGTTTATCCGCAAAGCAGCGCTGCTTGTCTTAACAACGGGTTTTATACAGAAAAACTTTTAACCTCATAGCAACCATAATGGTAGCTATAAATGTAAAAAAACAGCATTGCTGGAGAATCGTTAAAACATTACCTCGGGTAATATTTGTCGGCAGACTGAATAGTTTATATTGTATTATGAACATAAGCACATGCTCTTGGAACATTATGAGGCGGAGTTTTATTTAATAGGCACTGTTTTCTTTGTTGTGCCCCAGCTTTTTTAATTCTTTTTATAGAATTTACAGATTTAATTTTTCAAAATCCTTACAAAACCTCAAACTTTCAAAATCATACTACAAACAAATAACCTGCTACAACGGTGTGTAGGTCTAACCTCATCTAGGCGCGCCTTAAAATATTACAAATTTTGAGGGTTTCAACCCTGAAAAGAATGCAACCAAAACAGTCACCGAGATCAAATTAACTTTTTAAAAATATTTTATTCAAGAAGTCTTTATTCAGGAAGTATTTATATAGTAAGTAATATATGCGAAAACTACAAAACGATCGATACTGATCTTTTTATGTGATACAGACACACGGGAGCCACAGCCCTCAACATAAATCTTGAGACTGCCTCCCCTCCTCTTTAGGCACGATGTTAACGTATGTGATGGGCAGGTTGGGCTTCGCTATACGCGTTCAGCTCGTTTCGCATCACATTGATTGAAGGGAGAGCAATGAAAAGGTAGTCACAACTTTTTAATTGCAAGTATCAAATCGTGCATATTACCAAAAAATAGGAAGAAGAAGAAGAAGAAGAAGAAGAAGAAGAAGAAGAAGAAGAAGAAGAAGAAGAAGAAGAAGAAGAAGAAGAAGAAGAAGAAGAAGAAGAAGAAGAAGAAGAAGAAGAAGAAGAAGAAGAAGAAGAAGAAGAAGAAGAAGAAGAAGAAGAAGAAGATGTTTCGTATTATACTGCTCTTAGTGCTGACATACCAGTTTGTTTATTCTTTCCTTTAAATTTAGAAGGTCGGGAATCATAAAGAAACAATGCAATCTAAAATAAGCCATAAATCTTTGTCATTGAAGAAGTTGTTTTTATATTTAGATATGGTTTCAATGAAGCATCAACTTGCGAATCAAAGTATAAATGCAAAGAAGCAAAAACATCCGCTACATTTGCTTACAATTGCATGGACAAACTCAACAACACAAAGTTGAATGGAAACATTCTATCGACAAATTATGTTGAAAATACAACAAGATGTAATAAACTGTGTGCAATGCATGATGGATGTGTTTCAACTAATGTTGGTCCAAACAACGCATCAACGTTTGTTTGTCAATTGCTTGGTGAAGACAGACGCACAAATGCTGCGCTTCTTATCAAAGCAGCTGGATGGTCGCTTTTCAAGACAGCTGTAAGTCTTTGTTTAAGGAAATATATTTTTTATTTTATTCGTTAAATCAGTTATGTTTTGTTGAAGTCTGACTTCTTCCTTGGCTTTGCCAAGTTTGTTAATCTTTTTTGCTAGGTTGATGGTTATGTGAACCCTTATAACCATGCCATGAAGTTATATTAGATTATTTTTTTCTATTCCTTAACAGATTAAATAGAGATTTTCAAACAGAGTATTTGACTTCCTTTGTTTACTGAAATAGTATATACATTGATGTTTTTAACTTTAGAGTAAATGTGATGAAAATCCATGCACCAAAACTGAGACATGTCTTCCACATTATCGAAATGGTTCATACAAATGCGTAAAGCGTAAGTTTCTCTTGGTTGAAACTACATTTTTTGAAATTTCTAAAACAACCTATCAGCAATTTACATCTAATTAATGAAAATAATCCCAAAAATGTAAATTACAAACTATTGTCCTGTCAGTTTAGGCGTTTGAAATATTAATTATTTTTATTTTCATTATTTATGTGACAAGAACGCAATTGGAGCCTCCATTCGATGTCTTTACCCAGGGGCGACAGAATAGTCTCTATAATAATAGCCGTATTCTGTGTGTTCAAAATGGTTGCGCGCAGCTTTTTCGGAAAATCCCGCAGAACCCGATTTTTACGGGTCGAAGGCATATAAAATAGATATACGGCCATTTTGAAAGCTGTGGCGTTGAAGTGAAGTTGGTAAGTCTGTTTTTGTCTTTTGAAAGCTGTTTATTTTTGTTTTTTATATGTTTTTACATGTTAAGGTAAATATATTGTTACGTTTTTTAGCCACATACAAATCTTGAACTTACCAATTTTAAGAATTTGGCTACGATCGTATATATAGATTTCAAGTGAGCTAGCTAGCTAGCCTTTTCATTCAGTTTGATACAACAGCTTTTTATCTTAGCCGGTATTATTTTATTTGCGTTATTTTTACCAATCTGATTTTACTAACTTGCAACTGGGGGCTTTCTAGCTAGCTGTTAGCTACCTCTGGCTAAAAAGTGAAAGTAGCCAAATAAATACAGTTAGCTAGCTATATAACTACAACAAAATTTTCAAATCTTTCTTACGCCTAATGAAAATGCAGTATCGTAGCTACACATTTTTATTGTCATAAAAGCGTATTCCCAAAAATAAAATTGCTGAAGGATTTTTTAGCTCATATTTGTGAGGCTAGCCATGTAAAATATGCACATCTATCTATCTATCTAATGGGGTACCGACGGGCTGTTTCCTGTGTTGTTATTTAAACCGAAGTTGCGACAAAGTTTTTTAGGACAAGGGTATTACGCCTATACGCCTGTTCAACTCTGTTCAACTGTACGAAGCGCTTAGCCCGATGATAACAACGGACTGTTTTTTTGGAAAAGGGTATTACGTCTATATATATGTGCAACACCGCTTACCTCTACTAAGTGTTTAGCCTGTTGTTAATGACATATGCAACACGGTATACCTGTATAGCGCTTATTCCTGTGTTAACAACAGAGTGCATCCTGTGTTTTTATGTAAACCGAAGTTTATAAATAAAATTGCTGAAGGATTTTTTAGCTGAATGGGGTACCGACGGGCTGTTTCCTGTGTTGTTATTTAAACCGAAGTTGCGACAAAGTTTTTTTGGAAAAGGGTATTACGTCTATATATATGTGCAACACCGCTTACCTCTACTAAGCGTTTAGCCCGTTGTTAACGACATATGCAACACGGTATACCTGTATAGCGCTTATTCCTGTGTTAACAACAGAGTGCATCCTGTGTTTTTATGTAAACCGAAGTTGCGACACAGTTTTTTTGAAAAGGGTATTATTCCTAATGATTGACACGGTTTACCTTTACTAAGCGCTCAGTTCAATGTTAACAACGGGCTGCTTCCTGTGTTTCTGTTTAACCGAAGTTGCAATAAAATTTCTTGCGGAAATGGTGATGACACCTATTGTTTTACCTGTACAATAAGCACTCAGCCTGGAGTAACATTCACTTTTGAACTTTCACCGGGAACATTCTTCGAAAAATAAAAAAGGTTGAACGACTGTTTTTGCTATGATGGGGTAACGACAGGTTGTAAACTTTGCTTTTTTATGGCTAAAGTTGCAGTAAAGTTATATTTTTAAAAATACATTACAACTGAAACACTATAATGTTGTGTGCGCTTTACTCGATTCACGACATACTGCATACCTCCTAAAGCGCTCCACCTAAATGTGTGACATTGTTTGCGGTTCTTATTAGGCGCTCCACTGTGCCTTCCAACGCTAGGCCCCACAGTTTTAAGGCATACTGTATACCCGTACTAAAGCGCTCCACCTGACCGTGTTGCACAGTTTGCGGTTCTTATTAAGCGCTCCTTAGGGCGTTCAACAACAGTTACTTGTGGCTTAAACCCGGCGTTTCGACGCCGGGTTTCCCGGCTAGTCTCTATTATAATAGCCGTATTCCTTCTGTCTGTTTGTGCGCAACATGGCGTCGTAAGTAGCGAGGCGGACGGAAAATCCCCGCGGTCCTGCTGCTTTATTTTGGAGCCCCGGCAGACCCCGTTTTTTACGGCTTGGTTTTTACCGCCCACCCGTTTTAACCAATCATGAGGCTCGATTGTCACTAATAACCAATCCAAGTTCTTCGCGGCCTCAGCATGCCGACGGAGGACCCAGGCTTAACTTACGAAGGTCATTTTTGGTTTAACAGTGATGTTGTGAGGTTTGTAGGTCTCCTTTTGATCCTTTTCTCTCTAAATACTTTGTACCTATAGGAATATTTAGTTTCTGTATGTTTTTACATGTTAAGGTGAATATTTCATCACGTTTTCTAGCTACGTATAAATCTTAAACAAACCAATTTTAAGTTTTTGGCTAGCTACAAAACGTAAATTTTGAGGCAGCTAGCTATAGCTATCTTTATTTATTCCTATTCTTTTAAAGTTTTTATTCAGTTTGGTATATTGTTATTTATTTTTATGTTGGAGTTGGGTCTATACCTAGCTAGCTCCTTTTAGCTACCTCTGGCTAAAAAGTGAAAGTAGCCAAATGCAGTTTGGCTGCAACACAATTCTTATGCTAAATGCAGTTGGCAGCGACCACTTTTATTACTGTTTTAAAAATTTATTCTGCAAAATAAAATTGCTGAGTAATTTCTTAAACTGAACCAGGTTATCGCCAGGCTGTTCACTGATTTCTTTTAAAACCGAAGCGATAAGGATTTTTGGAAAATGGTATTGCCCCTATGCTCATGTATGACACGATTCACCTGTTAAGCGCCCAGTCTGGTGTTAACGACGGGCTGTTTCCTCTGTTTTTATTGAAAACGTTGTGATCAAATATCTTTGGAAAATTTTATTACGCCTATTACTCATGTATGACACGATTTACCTGTTAAGTGCTCAGCCTGGTGTTAATGACGGGCTGTTTCCTGTGTTTTTATTTCATCCGTTGTGATAAAAAATTTTTTACCTGCAATAAACGTGCAACCTGGTGTTCACAACAGGGTTTTTTTAGTGTTTTTTATTTAAATTGAAGTTGCGATAAGTTTTTTTTGTAAAAGGCTATTATGGCTATAATGCATGTGTGACAACATTTACCTGTACTAAGTGCTCAGTCTGGTGTCATGATTAATTTGTTAAGATTTACTGAAACTTTATTCCGCAAAATAAAATAATATTGACTAATTTTTTTTGTTTTGACGGGGTAACAACAGGTTGTAAACTGTGTTTTTATTTCGGCTAAAATTGCAGTAAAGTTATATATATATATATATATATATATATATAACAAGCGTACTAAGTACCTTAATTTCTTTTTCATTAATATATTAATATTAATATATATATATATATATATATTTTAAAAAATACATTACAACCGAAACACTATAATGTTGTGTGAGTTTTACTCGATTCACGACATATTCTGCATACCTGTGCTGGAGTGCTCCAATTATGCAGTTTTTTTAGCTGGATGGGGTAACGACAGGATTTTTCCTGTGTTTTAACTTAAACGGAAGTTGCAGTAAAGTTTTTTTTGAAAAGGCTATTTATGCGCTCTTGGCCCGCTGCCATGATTAAGTTTGGAACTTTCACGAAAACTTATTCCGCAAAACAAAATAATATTGCCTGATTGTTTTTGCTATGACGGAGTAACAATGGTTTGTAAACTCTGTTTTTATTTTAGCTTTTTTTGCAGGAAATTTATTTAAAAAAAATATGTTACAGTCGGAACACCACAATGGTGTATGCGCTTCACTTGATTTACGACTTACTGCATACCTGTATTAAAGCGCTCCACCTGACCCTGTCACACAGTTTGCAGTTCTTATTAAGCGCTTCTTAGGGCGTTCAACAACAGTTACTTTTGGCTTACCCCGGCGTTACGACGCCGGGTTTCCCGGCTAGTCTTTATAATAATAACTGTTTAACATACTGTCTTAAGCAAGATTGTAAATGTTTAAATAACTTCGACTCTAGCAAATTTGGCATATAGCTACTAACATTTTTCTGCAGTATCGACAAAAAACAAAACATTATAGAGTGTTCTATGTCCAATTCTAAATCCAATTAAATGTCAGCTACTCCACTATATTAATAACACTTATCATCTGTGTGTGTTGAAAATGAATCGCTATTTTGTGCTAAATTATAACTAAGGGAAGATATCCGGAATATGTACGACGGGCGATAATCTGAAGACCGGAATATTTACGACGAGCCAACTCATGCTAATTCCGTGCTATCAAAACAGTTGCGGACAGCTGCGTTTACAGAGTAGCTCATTTACTTGGCTAATCATTCAACTAACAGTGCCGGACATTCATATTTTCAAAACAGACTCGAAAGAGCTAAATCCATCTTGTCAAATGGGTTTTAATTTTTCCACCAAGGTTATGTCGATATTTTCAACATTTAAAAATATAGTATTTAATCTGTAGATAAAAATAATAATAAAAGTAAAAACAAAACTGTTATTGAGACCTTAGTATTTTGCATTATGAAGCATTTATTCAAGGTGATGTTAAATGTTTTTTAAATGAAACCTAGCTTTCTTTACTCCCTGTAGCGTATCACCTTCCGTTGATGGACTTCACATTTGATGAAGATGATAAATGTTCTGGTTGCAAAGCCAGCGCGAGTTGGGCGGCTGGAAAACGAATAAACGTTCCTGATCGAGTAACAAAAGTGATGTATTTGCCAGAATCAACTAAATACAAAAATGGAGCAAGCTTATCTCCTGTGGGGTGTCTTAACCCTATTCGGTCCGGGGTTTTTCGAACATATTATGACCGGGGGGCGGGCGGAATCCGCCCCCCCCCTCAATAACTTTTCATAGGGTTGTGCAAATTGAATCAAACTTGGCACACTTATAGTACGTCATAAAAGGAACAAAATGGCAGCAATAAATTTTTGCTTGTGTCAGCACATTTTCTGTGACGTCATCAGAAGCTTCAAATTTGTTAAAAATGACACTATCTGCTTAAAATTTAATTACTTTTGTTCCAGATCGAATTTTTGCATTCTGTTTGAAGTTTCTGAAAGCTAAATAAAAGTTATTTAACATATTTTCCGGTTTTTACGTGTATCGCATAAAAAATTGCCAAAAGTTGCCCGAAAATCCGGTTTTTTCCGATTTTCGGGTAAAATCCGACAAAATCGGGAAATCGGATTAATCACGTGTCCAAACTATGCAAAATGATTCTTCTTAATAAAACAAAGTTGTGTTGCAAGTTTCAAGTTCTAAGGATAATCCTAACAGGAGTTATTAAATTTTACCCATTATAAGGATTTCATAGAGATTTTTAGGGGTAGTTTCGAGTAATGGCCAATATCAAAGCCTCTGAAAGGTATGGGACCTAAAAATTTGGCATGCAGGTGTCTAATAGATAAATATTGAAAGTCAATAAGTTTCATAGCCATATAACATAGCAATAAGGAGTTATTTATAAAAAACCGTCAGGGGGGGGGGCGGAATCCGTCCCCCCCGGACCGAATAGGGTTAAGTAAGGATTCAGTTACGTAGCACAGCTTTAAACAAGTTGAACAACTTTGTTTTTCTTTTTTGTTATTATTTATGCTGGTCACATCCACCTGCCCATCAGATGTCTTATTTCCATGATTCTAGATAACTCAATCCAGCCTGTAGTCCTTATTTGTCTGTTTTCTCATTGAAATAAAGAGACGAAACTTAATTTTTACAGCTAGATGCAGCATAATATGCTAATTACATTTCTTTCAAAACAAAGAAAAAGCTATTGTGAGAAAAATATAAAAAAACACACCCTTTTGATACGACCAATCTAAGGTTTGTTTTAAAACAGAAGTCAGTGAGTTTGTAAAAAGTTGGAGCTCTTAAAAGCTACTTCTTTTCTTCTTTTTCTTCATATTTACAAATGAGTATATCTGCTGATTCAGCAAATTAAAAAACTGTTCCTATGTGTCCAATATTTTCAGGAAATAACAAAGAAAATTCGTATAGATAACTCACTGACTGGAAAATCCATCTGTCTGAACGGCTAAAAAAAAAGGTTTCTTGAAATATATAAAGAAATTATTTAAAAAAAAAACAACGTAAATTCAAATTACATAAATTACATAAATAAAAAAAGTATAGCGTAAATCTCTGTGTCCTCCTTTTGTATTTTGCTCAATGTTTTATTTGCTTTTAAAATGTTACATAATTACTTATGTTACAAAATGACAAAAAAACATTCACTGCGATCAACACTGGGTTCCTTTTGTATTTTGCTCAATGTTTTATTTGCTTTTAAAATGTTACATAATTACTTATGTTACAAAATGACAAAAAAACATTCACTGCGATCAACACTGGGTTCCTTTTGTATTTTGCTCAATGTTTTATTTGCTTTTAAAATGTTACATAATTACTTATGTTACAAAATGACAAAAAAACATTCACTGCGATCAACACTGGGTTCCTTTTGTATTTTGCTCAATGTTTTATTTGCTTTTAAAATGTTACATAATTAGTTCTGTTACAAAATGACAAAAAAACATTCACTGCGATCAACACTGGGTTCATTTTGTATTTTGCTCAATGTTTTATTTGCTTTTAAAATGTTACATAATTAGTTCTGTTACAAAATGACAAAAAAACATTCACTGCGATCAACACTGGGTTCATTTTGTATTTTGCTCAATGTTTTATTTGCTTTTAAAATGTTACATAATTAGTTCTGTTAAAAAATGACAAAAAAACATGCACTGCGATCAACACTGGGTTCATTTTGTATTTTGCTCAATGTTTTATTTGCTTTTAAAATGTTACATAATTAGTTCTGTTACAAAATGACAAAAAAACATGCACTGCGATCAACACTGGGTCCATTATGTATTTTGCTCAATGTTTTATTTGCTTTTAAAATGTTACATAATTAGTTCTGTTACAAAATGACAAAAAAACATTCACTGCGATCAACACTGGGTTCATTTTGTATTTTGCTCAATGTTTTATTTGCTTTTAAAATGTTACATAATTAGTTCTGTTACAAAATGACAAAAAAACATTCACTGCGATCAACACTGGGTTCATTATGTTAACTTAATTAATATCTTAGCTAAATCAATAAGTCAAAAGCTAGGCATTGTAAATTCATTAAAAGCGCATGGGGTGCTTTTTATAGAATTCACCACGAGCCTTCATTGACTCGCAATTTTGACAAATAGGGGAGAAGTTCAGTTTAAACTTGGAGGAAAGAAATTGTTTCTTTCCGCCAAGTTATAAATAACTGTTTATCTGCCATGTGTTTTCTATTTTCCCCTTTTAATTCTTTAATTGTGGTTTTAAAGTCTATTTTTCTTTTCGACAGATATATATACTTGTATATAATCTGAATTGGTAATCATGTATAAATATTTGATGAATAAATATAATGAATAATCAGAATTATTAATATTTAGGGATTTATCATATGCGTTTCCTGGAAGCTGTGATAGTGATGGTTTCGTATTTTCCTTCTGGTACAGAACATTCATGCGTTCGCTTGGAAATGTCCTTTTATTTATGACACCAAGTAATGGTTTCTATGTCCGTATCAATAATCGAAATGCAGCAAGCAAAACTGCGTCCTGGACATTTTCTTTCATTACGTCAAGATATATTTATCGTTCTGTAAACTACGAAAGTCCTGAAGCTTCTCAATGGATCACTTTGTTTTCAAATTTGACATTGCAAATGACCTGTTTTCTGTATTTATTAATGGAATACATGCATCTGATGGAGTAAGGATTACTAGATCACCTAAGCCATCTGTGTTTTTAACAACTCTAACGCCTTAATAAGATAATTTGAATGTGGAATAAAACATCTTTCATATTGTAGGGGAGGAACTTATAAACAACACATTTGTGTATCATACAACAACTAACTCTCTTCAACTCATGACTCTTCTATATATATACAACTCTCCATCATAGATGTTTCCATCCATCCTTGTTGTCGCGTTACAACAACATCCACCATGGATAACAGTAGAGTAGTAATAATCCTAAAATAAAATCCTATTCTGAACCGGGACAGGCGAATTCTGCCGTAATATTTCTAGGTCCCATACCTTCTAGAACATTTGATATTGGTTTAGACCCAAAACCAACCCTTAAATTTCTATAAAATCTTATAATCGATTAAATATAATAACATTCGTTAGGATTATGTTTAGAACTTAAAACTTACACCATGACTCTATTTTATCAAGAAGAAACATTCTGGTATTTTGGGCAAATTTTATTTATAACTACTATAATTGTGCAAAGTTTGATTTGAATTAGGAAAGCCCAAAGTTAACCTATCATCTTACCTATCCAACAGTTATGACAGCACGGGGGGAATCTGGCCTCGGTCATAATATGTTCGAAAAACTACGACCGAATGGGATTAACTTAACCTGTCCAACATCGAATGACATCCCACTTTTATCTCTCATGACCTCAAAAAAAATGGAATGTAAGGTTTATTATCTTGGACATAATGGAATACATGCATTCGATGGAGTAAAGATTGCCATAACAAGTATGGCATGTTTATGATTTGTTAACAGTCAGATGAATAACATCTAAGGGACCTTATACAGCTTACTTTATTTACTCCTTCTACTTATTTAACATTTACTTCCATTAAATGTCAATTATTTTTCTGCTTATAATAAAAATGCATATTCTATATGTCACCAACAAAAATGCTGTCGTCATCAAATTTTTTTTCCACCAAATTGATTATTAATACCTGGACAACACTTGTGGTAAGTTTCAAGTCCAACGGACAACAATTGAGGAAATTACACAGGAGGGGTCGAATCATCCCCCCCAGCATTGAGGAGCCCCTAAAAGGCCCAGCAGGAATAGGGTTAACAAAGTTGAGAAATAGCAGCGGTACATCAAAGAAAACTTATTCAGGAAAGTTGTATTAAGAAAGAGGTAGAAGGAGTATGGCAGACGGAATAAGGTTAAGGTAATTGAAAATAAAACATATTCTTCTTGAAGAATTTAAAAAAAAGTGCTTTATCAAAACAATATGATCTTGGATCAATGCAGAATTTAGTAAAATCTTCTTTTTTTTAATTTTAACGGGAAGTTCGTTATGGATTTCAACTGGAAAAAGAAATGCGTTTATGCATTATCAAGTAATTTTACTCATCGAAATCTTTTGCAAGACTTTTTCTTTTTTCACGAAGTTATATTTCAACGTTTTAGCTTTTTTTTAAATTCAGAAATAAAATGACAACGTTATGTAGGACTGACGTTATGCAAAAAATACGAAGCTTAATTGTCCTCCAATGTTTCAACTGACTTTTTAGCAATTGTGGTATGTATAAATTTAACCAACATTTGCATGTTGTAATTAGATGTCTCTTTCATTTTTACCCTCTTATTTTCCAGATTTTTTTTCAAACCCAAAAAAGGCAAGTTTAGGGTTAAAGTAGTTTTTATTTTTAAAGCATCTCCTATAATAATACGAAACTTTCGTTTGTCTGTGACTTACTTTGGCGTTAAATCAATATTGACGTCAAAAGAAGTATATTAAGATTAGTGAAGCCATCGCATTGCACTTTTAAATTTAAGGCTTAATAACTTGGAAACGGGTGAAAATGTATCACATTATCCCCTGCGTGGGTAACTACGGGCCACCTGGGAACAAATTAGGATCAATTTCCTTGAGCTGAATCAACCCACCTATTTCGAAACAGACGTGTTAAAGACCATTTTTTGTATTGTGGCGAAAATTTTAAACCCCTTAGCTATATCTCTTTATACGTTCTTCAAAGGCACACGATCCTACATATTTTCTTCGTCAGCGTTTCAAACCCTTCACGTTACAGGCGACGGGTAAACAAATTCCCCTCAAAACATTTTGTGTGTTAACAGGACCTTGCTGCCGTTGTCGAAGTTTAAGTGACAGTTTTCTCTTCCATTGTTCTCCAGCCTAAGCGGATTTTGCCTCGGGCAATTTATGGTTAGTAATTTATAATGGCATAAATTAAAAAAGTATTAATTATTTAATAAATCAGCTAGCTTTGCAGATGTATGTAGATAGGAACTCACAATCGGTATGACGTTAACTGACTGGTTTTTCTGTACTTTCAGGTAATTTCAAAGACACTAAATTAAGATTGGCTTGGGAGGACACAAATCGTAAAAAAAATTACGCCATGTTTGATGATATCTTGTATTATAATCGTTTACTTTCCAATGAAGAAATTCTCAACCTGCACAAAGTAAGGTTGCATCTAAATGTTCATTGAATACAGTTTTTAATAGTCGAGTTTACAATCCAGAGAGATATTGGTATTTCAAATTAAAATATGTCATTCTTTTCTTTATTCAGGAGCAGGCCACACATTAATGAAACATTGGAATGATGTTGTCGCTATATTTATTTGTGAGATATTTATTTTTAAAATATTTATTTGTGGAATATTTATTTGTGAGATATTTATTTGTAAAATATTTATTTGTGGAATATTTATTTGTGGAATATTTATTTGTGAGATATTTATTTGTGGAATATTTATTTGCGGAATATTTATTTGTAAAATATTTATTTGTGGAATATTTATTTGTGAGATATTTATTTGTAAAATATTTATTTGTGAGATATTTATTTGTAAAATATTTATTTGTGATATTTGTGGAATATTTATTTGTGGAATATTTATTTGTAAAATATTTATTTGTGGAATATTTATTTGTGGAATATTTATTTGTGAGATATTTATTTGTGGAATATTTATTTGTGGAATATTTATTTGTGAGTTATTTATTTGTGGAATATTTATTTGTAGAATATTATTGATGTTTCACCAGGATTGTGTAAATATTTAATATGTCTTTTACACCATACGCACGACCATGCACTCTTTGCATAAGTTTTAAACAGGATATTGCGATTTTATTGTAAGGTTTTGGAACTATATCTTATAAAATTTTCACATCTTTTGGAAATCATTTGTATTTTACTGAAACGCTTCATGCTTCGAATCTCAGCTTTATTATTAAGGCTGGACATCTGTTTTTATCGGGTTCAAACGTCCGTAAAATTCACGCGTCGTCGATGTGCAACCCTAACGTTTGTAAACTGTTTAGAAGGAGCCTTATCATTAGCTGCGTCATCTGTACATAGTTAGTTGTTACTTTTGCATTCTTAACATAAGCGTCATCGGACTATTCCGCTAGTGTACGTTGATGGGTGCAGAGTATGTTCGATGTTGGGCGTATGTTGCTCTTATCGGCCATGTTGACAAGTGCGCAATGATAAACGTTTGTCGAATACGACTGGTATATTTTTGTCAAGGTAACAAAAATCGCGGTATGACCACGGAAAACAACACAAGATGTATGATTAAGCGTGACCAGATAATAGAAAAGTTATCAAAAGGAATAGCTTCTCTTGGATCAATAAAAACAGAATGATATGAGTAAAACTAGTCGATACGGATCATCACAGCTCAGATTTACGTTTCTGTGAAATGAATAAATTTACTTCATTCTTGCGTAACGTGATATGGTTTCAACGGTGCAAGACCAACGGTATGTAATTTCAAAGTACGGCTGGCACAATTTTTTTGTGAGATACATTCCAGCTTGTAGGTAGTAACATTTTTCTTCGATTTAGTTGAATTGCAGCGCCATTTTTAAAAGGAAGATCTGTTTCATATATTATTAGACAAGAAGAACACGACTGTCTGTTTACATGTGAAACTCGAGAAAGGCGTTGCTAAATTGTAAGGCTACAATTGTCATAATGGCGTACCATATGAAGACATATATATAGTTTTGTCAAATGAAAACAATTTCAAAGCGTCTGGTACCATAAATTTTAAATTTCCTTCTTACAAAACCGCAACAAAAATGACAGAGTCTTCCTATTTTCTCAATCTTAATGTTGACATGTCTGTATTCAGATAGACAAGTTGGAAAATTTCGTAGTTCGTCTCCACAAATAGTTTCATAGAGGGAGCTTCTATACTAGACCCTACCGCAATTTCAACTTTTCAATGTATATAGCTCACAGCGTACCCTATTCGGTCCGGCGGGGGGCGGATACTAACTGAGTTTCAATATCTGTCCGTTAGACACATGCATGCCAAATTTTTAGGTCCCCTACCTTTCAGAGGCTTTGATATTGGCTATTACTCGAAACTACCCCTAAAAATCTCTATGAAACCCTTATAATAGGGAAAATATAATAACTCTTGTTAGGATTATGCTTAGAACTTGAAAGTTACAACACAACTTTGTTTCATCAAAAACAATCATTTTGCATGTTTTGGACACGTGATTAATCCGTTTTCCCGATTTTTTGGATTTTTCCCGAAAATCGGAAAAAAACGGATTTTCATGCGATCTATGTAAAAACGGGAAAATATGTTAAATAACTTTTATTTAGCTCTCAGAAACAAACAGAATGTGAAAATTCGCTCTAGAACTAAAGTAATTGAATTTTAAGCAGATAGTGGCATCTTGAACGAATTTCAAGCTTTCGATGACGTCACAGAAAATGTGTTGACGCAGCAAAAGTTTATTGCGGCCCTTTTGTTCCTTTGGTAACAACAAATTTAATTAGGGCGCCGTATCGATCAATATTCGCTGTATCCGTCTATACCGATTTTTTTAAGGTTATTTATTCATTTTTTTCAAGAAATTTATTTATCTGTTGCCTTAGTGTGAGTGTTAAAACCGCTTCGGTTTCTTGCTATTTATTACAGCGCGATGTAAAGCAATGGATGAACGGTAAATCTGGAATCCAACAGCTCGTATCTGCTAACACAGTATGAGCTAACAAGAAAACCCTTGCAGTTTAAACTGTTGAGTGAAAAATGTATATCTCAAATAAGTAAATACAAGGCATAGATTTCGCAGTTTTGCAAAATAGCGAATAACATGAAAACGAGGTTTTTAGTTTGCAGCGAAGCACTGCAAATATGGTTTGTTTACTTGCAATATTTGCAAATTTAGTTTGTCGTACAATCTAATTAATAACATTTGGTGATAATATGGCATAATAGCATGTATCTGCCGGACATTGGGTCGTTCTAATGGTTTGTTTATTATTCTTGGTGTTAAATGAGCTTGATATTAACTAGATTTAAATATGATGATATAAGTAGGTAGCAGCTGGCTGGCTGACTTGTTCCGAACAAACCTGAAATTTCAAGCTGTTTATTAAAATTGGTGATGTTGTTGGTCCTTAGTCTCCAGTTACTGAGTGTACTTTATTATTCAAACAACACCTGTAAAAATAACATTAGCTAGGCTTACTGACCTATTGTAAGGGGTGTCTTTTTTCCAAGCGAGACAACAAGTGTAGTTTTGGAAGTATTATCACATGTTAAGCTTCTGTTCTAGATTATATTTGGTAAAAGAAAAAATTATTTAGTTGACAAAAGGGATGATATTCGACTTCTTAAATATTGTATTCAGAGAGACAAAATGGTTACTTAAACGGTTTTAACGTATTGCCTAGAAAATAAAACTGTCAAATTTTGCCCACAAAAATGCTTGTCATGTCGAACTTTTCACTTTAATCAGAGAGAGAAAACAATATTTCGTGATGTCAAAAACAAATTTTTTGCTTTCATATTTTCACAAATAGACACTATGGAAGAATTGCATCGAGATTATTTTCTGTTAATAAACATTTTGCACAATTTTGCAAAACTTAATTTTCAAGATTTTATGTATGAAGAAAACAAAATATAAAAGGACCTGGTTTTAAAAACATTGAGACAGAGATTTTGTTGAAAATTAAGCACGCGTTTACAGCTGAAATTCAGACGTTTTTATAAAAAAAAGATAAAAAAAAGATTACTTTTCCATATATGGAGATTTATGATAAGCTCTATGCTCTATCAATTCATATTACTTACAAATTGTAAGTATTAAGGTTAACCATCACAATGTTTGATACAAATGTATGATTATTGACAGTCAATAAGAGATTAGTGACAAGGGGAGTGTAACAGTTACATAATCACAACAGCCAATAGTCTGAAAATATTAATTTTACGCATCCATTCCCTTCAGCTGACTTGTTGACGTAAGAAATTAATCTGAATATGAACCGTGGTGTTAATGAAGCAAAAAACATTTTTAAAAATTCTACTACAAAAAAAATTAACCTATTTATCTCTTTAATAATAGCCGTCGTCTGTCTGTGTGTTTGCGAAAGCTGCGTCCTGTTACGGAAACACGAAATCCGATATATAAAGGACGTGCGATCCCGTGGATTTCTCCACGATGGGCGACCCCGTGGATTTTTCCATGGGTTAACAACTAGTCTATATTATAATACCCGTATACGTCAGTCTGTCACGCAAAATTGTAACTGCAGTAGCGAGACACACGAAATGCTGTAAATAAAGGACGGGAGAAGCCGTGGATATTACCACGGGCAACTGACTAGTTTGTTATATCGTTTTAAGGAAAACAACATATACCTACCAACATATTTCATTTTTTGAAAATGTTATCGCATAGTAATACCACTTGCTCTTTGTCAAGATTTTGATAAAATCAAAAATTTAAATGCTGACCTGGGTGATTTAAAAAAAACATGAGACTCTTAATGCTAAAAACGTAAGAAAGCTTTAAGAAACATCGCCAGCCTGGTGATAGGAAGCAAAACCAAAAATGATTTAGATAACTAAATTATCCGAAAAATAGAGAAATCTGCCTTCAACAGATAAGAGATTGTCAAACATGATAATGAATGAGATTATCATAAAAACAGAAGAACTAGAAAGAAGAAAGCTTAATAAAAGAAAAAAAGACAAGGGAAGGTTAACATAGCATAAGAAACACAAGTTCAAGAAACAGGAGGCTGAAAAAAATGAAACTTTTAAGATATATTTCACGCTCAAATGGATGACTTTTTAAGAATAATTTAGCCTCTCCTGCAAAACCAGTTTCTTAAAAGAAAAAACCCGTGTATTTATGTACCCTAAAAGTAAAATCTATTTAAAATCATTTTGATAAATAATTCACAGGTGTGATCACAACAATGTTTTTATAAAACAAAAATGGATAGGAGTGCAAAAAAAGGGTTGATGTCAGCATATTTTTAATTATGAGAATTTCTTCCAAATGTGACACAATACAACTTGTGCTCGGTTGTTTTATGAGCATTGTGCTCCTCTCTTGGAGGAGTTAAGAATTACGGTTGTTAAGTGTTATAAGGAAATTATTTGACTAGCTGTTTTCGTTTCTTTTAATTACAACATAGGAGGATAGAAACCACACTGATTCTTTTTGTTTGATATATCAACATCCTAATCGGATGTTGGAGAAACGTAATTTGACCTAGATGGAGTTTTGACGACAATACCAGGATCAATGCTGTGTTCGTTCTCCGTCTGCGAAAGCGAAGTAAGCTACCCTGTTCTAGACAGTGACGTAGGAACCAGGGAAAGGGTGGGGGTTGGCATGGGTAGGCTTAGACCCCAATAATTTTTTTAAAAAATTATTTTTTTTAAAAAATAAAAAATATGAAATAAGAATTTTTTTTCCTTCTTCCATCCATTCCTTGGATTTCTTTACTACATGACAACAGGAGACAGTATTTTACGAAAAATTATTTCCAATGGCAAGATTTTTGGTAACAAGGGGAAAGAGAACCTCGAGACGTACTGTAATAATTCTGGTATAAGTAATTAAAAAAGATGATTTAAAATAAATTTCGTTGTATTCCAAAGCCAATTTCAGCGATCTAGAGGTGCTAATTTTTAAAGCCACCCTCCTCCTTCCACAAACAAAACAGAATTCCTTCCTACGTCACTGCCAGAACATTTTTCTCTTTTTATTCCCTAATATGCTGATTTTAAGCCACACTTTTACAGTTAGTTATTCATCTACAACCACAACATGAATATTTTGAACAACAATTGCAAACAAGGTTTTCACAATGTTGAAATAATGAATCGCCATATTAATATTTTGTAAAATTAAAAAATTAAATATATAATATTACCTATTACCTTCGTGATACTAGTCAGTGGTTAATAAATATACTGAAGATATATTTAGTCAACCATATTAAAACATAGGAATGAGAGTGACGCATAAAGCGGGTAGGGATCACTGACAACTTTTTTTGTATTTTATTTATTTATTTTAAAAAAAGTACAAAGATGGAAAACCAAATACAGTGAATAAATAACAGAACACAGTAAAACGTAAGAAAAAAATGTTGGAGTTGCTTGGAGTGACATTTTGTGTGTTTTTCTTCCTGTTTTCACATCTCTATTGTGTCATGAACAAATCACTTTCGTTCTTGGTTATCCAGTCCAGTAAAAATGCTTCGAATAAACGCCCTCTTTCTATTAGACGCCCACCTTTATTAGACGCCCTTCCCTTCCAATGATTCTTTTTCAATGAGCGCCGCTGAGGGTATTAATTTGAATCATTTTTACTAAATTAGCTACCGATCTTCACAAAAAGCTATTCCAAATATGAGAAGAAGAAGATATGGTCAATTCTGCACCTGCTTTTAATAAACAATGTTGACGATTATGTAGATATTATTTAGAAAACACGTATTCTGTTGGTAACAGAAAAGAAAAATGCAGAATTATAGTAAAGGCTATATTTTTCTTTATTTTCCCGTGGTTGTTTAGGTCAAATTTTCCTTTTTCTTTGCTATATGTTAATTCATTTTAAATTTACTGCATGTTTACAACAATTACTGATTAACGCCTTGGTTAGAATTGCATTATTTACTTCCATGAGAAAAAAACTCACACCTATTTTCTTCACTACTTTTTTTTATACATCTGGCGCTGGATTTTGTTATAAGAAATGACACAGTAAATAAAAAAATGGTTGAAAAAAAGAATAGCTAAAACAAGTAGTAGGCCAATGCTTGACGTGTTTTTTAAATATTATATTTTATATTGATGAAAAATGAAGAGGATCAATCATAATGGAAAGAAAGGTTGAACAAAAGGACTTCAAAACCTATTTGTTCTGTTAAATATTTTGCGGGCAGAAAGCGCATTTTCTAATCATCAAAAAATGTGTTGAAATCCACTTAAGCTGCGTATTTATTTGCATATTGTATTCTGGCTACCTTTCAGGGATGACGTCATACGCGGTTTGTAAAGATAACAAAAAATGTGTAAATCAACAAATGAATGGCGCACTTCATCATATTTTTAAAACAACAAATTCTCTTTCAAAACTCTTTACAAAACTCGCCAAGTGTGGACAGACCCCACTGTAGCTAATTTATTTGTGTGAAAAAACTTCAACTTCTTAACCAGCGTATAAACACCTCACAAAGAATTTCCCTCTACGCGTTATTTTATAAAAGACATAAAATTGAACTGATTATCGATATTTCTTATTTTGTTGT
Source organism: Hydractinia echinata (assembly GCA_030067915.1). Taxonomy (NCBI): domain Eukaryota; kingdom Metazoa; phylum Cnidaria; class Hydrozoa; order Anthoathecata; family Hydractiniidae; genus Hydractinia; species Hydractinia echinata. The sequence goes on from JASGCC010000001.1 coordinate 4,789,454, forward strand.
CAGAATTTAAGAACTCGAGTGTTTATAAATAGTCACAGATGAAATAATGTAAAAACAACTGTATGTGCACAGAATGGATAAAAAAAACAAATTCAACAGCAATCCCCTGGGGCAATAACTTTTTTATATTCAAATAAAAGCTGGACTTTTAGTATTAGTTATACAAGGAAGCAAGTTCGTTTATCGAAAATTACGTTTTATATTTTTCCAAACGATAAAAACAATGTGTATTCCGCGAAATTATATTTGAGCTACAATTAACTCCCTGTAACTCGAACCTTTAAGGAGCGTAGGAAAATAGTTCGACTTAACGAATGTTCGAGTTAAACGAAGAACCCGTTAAGTCGAGTTAAGTCTAAAATAGAATTATACTTCGAGTTAGGTGATTTTTTTATAGAGGTGGAGCAACAGTTACCGGGGAAAGGTGCAATCTTGGCGATGAAAAAGGCATGCAAGTCTCTTGTAAATTTTCCTTCGCAGAAAACTTTATTTAAATATATAACAGCAGGAGTTAATAAAACTAAAAAAAAAATCTGGCATTTATCTAGTCTTTGATTTCCTTTTCTCGATTAAAAATTTCGAGTTATCCGAAGAAATTAGCCTCGAGGGGGGACGAAAAATGGGTCCAGTTAACAAATGTTCGAATTATCCGTGGTTCGAGTTAAAAATATAAGGCAACTAACCGTAATTCTATTTTTGCAGAAATTTGATGAAACGAGGTTAAAATAATATATAGTCGGTTGCATCTGAAAATACATTCTTGATGTAACAAAAACAACAACAACAACAAAAACAAAAAGCAAAGCAACAACAGCAATCATTATTAACAGCAATCATCATCAACAACAACAATAACAACAACAACAATAACCACAACAACAACAACATCAAAGCAGTCAACAACAGCAATCAACAACAACAACAACAACAACATCAACAACAACAAACATAACAATGTATTTAAGTTGAAAACCAACAGATCAGAAAAAATTTCGAGTTATCCGAAGAAATTAGCCTCGAGGGGGGACGAAAAATGGGTCCAGTTAACAAATGTTCGAATTATCCGTGGTTCGAGTTAACCGGAGTTTTTTATAAGAAAGTATTTACGAAAGTTTAAGGGACCCAATAAAATGATTCGAGATAATGAAAGTTCTAGTTATCCGGTGTTCGAGTTACCGGAAGCTAACTGTATTTATTGTGCAACTTCAGAATCTTCAATTATGTTGGCGGTACATGTTTAAAGCTTTCAGGCGAAAGAAATATTCCAAGTAAAAAAACTCTTAAATGTAAGAAACTGGCTCACTCAAATTCTTACTACAAGTTCTCAAAACTTTTTAAATTGCTAAAATCCAATCCTACACTTATACACTCTTGTTAAGAAGAGCACAACCAGTGATGATGCTCTTAGAAGTAAGAGACGCAGAGGACATACAGTAATCTTACGAAGGAGGTTGGTACTGAAGTTGTCTTAAACATACCAGAGTGTCAAATGCAACACTTTGTGGCCTTACAGTAACTTCGAAGAGAGGCTGATAACAGAAAAAGAAATTTGTATAAAAAATTGTTTTGATAAACAAAATACTTGTTCTCAATTGCTGGCTCTAAGATTAATGTTTGTTCTAATAAATGCATGTTGGATTTTGCACTTATCTTACCTTATCCGTAAGAAGTCCAAATATTAGTTACCTACAAAACAATTTAGTCATATTTCACCAACTACATTTTTGGGATAAACACAAAAAACATCTTTTTCTAAATCAAGCTCTATTTAAAATAAAAATGGATAACGAAACATGCAAAGAGAATCCACAAATTCTTCTTTTTATAACAATTTCAACAAACAATATTATAAACTGCAGAAATATATCTAGGCTTTTGTGTACACTTATTTTTGATGCATTTTCATTTTTAATGCACTAAAAAAATAAAGCAAAAATCTACGAAAAAAACTTATTAAGCGAAAAATAAAGTTGATAAAAATAGTTAGGCGGTGAAAAATAGTCTGTAAAAAAAAACACAGTCATAAAATTTAGTTTTAACCCATGCGTTTGCACGTTTTGCTACCGAAACTGCTGTTATAAGCTTTATAAAGTTTTTCAAAGGATTTTCACAATTTTGCTTAAAAATATAAAAAGCCCGACAGCTAGAACACAGTAAAACCACAGTGCACAGTTTGTAGATATCAGTGGAAGGAAGCCATGTCAATCACACGGCTTGTGGTCATTATTTAAAATAACAAAAGCACTTTGTGAAAGAAAAAAAAAATTAGACAATATAAAAAAAACAAAATATATATCAAAATGACATCTTCCTTTTAAGTTTGATTGTAGTTCCAGGAGGCTTTCCTACGTACTAATGTGAAAGCATATGTTTCTAACTCATGTTTTGATTTCTTGAATTTGTTAGCTTCTTGCGTGCGAATTAAAAATAATTTTAATTAGGTAGCTACGTCATGTGTTTCACGATATTATCATATATTTTTTTATAGATTTATCCGATTTTTTGATTCGTTGTCCCGATTTTTCCGATTCGTTGTTCCGATTTCCAATTAATGATTTCTTTCCGAGCGCTTTGTTTGACTTTACTTAAGTCAACATTTCATAGCTTTTCTGATCTGTTGGTTTTCAACTTAAATACATTGTTATGTTTGTTGTTGTTGATGTTGTTGTTGTTGTTGTTGTTGATTGCTGTTGTTGACTGCTTTGATGTTGTTGTTGTTGTGGTTATTGTTGTTGTTGTTATTGTTGTTGTTGATGATGATTGCTGTTAATAATGATTGCTGTTGTTGCTTTGCTTTTTGTTTTTGTTGTTGTTGTTGTTTTTGTTACATCAAGAATGTATTTTCAGATGCAACCGACTATATATTATTTTAACCTCGTTTCATCAAATTTCTGCAAAAATAGAATTACGGTTAGTTGCCTTATATTTTTTTTTAAAACTTACACTAGCTGCTAAAGTCTTTTTTACCCCTTTAAAGCTGCGTGCAAGAATGCCAAGTCGTATTTATTTAGGGTTTATCTATTAGCAGTGCTTCGTTGTTGGTGTTGGGTTGCAATTTAACTGTTAAAGGGATTTCATTCTAGTCGTAAGCATATTTAAATCTGTGAATAAAAACGTTTTACAATGGTAGGCGTATGAACTTTGTTTACATTTGCACGCGAGTCAACAAATTGTTTACTTAAACAGAAATTTAGCATCTTAATATTGAAACGTAATGATTTACTCGCACTGGCTGTGTTTAAACTTTTTTCAAGACTTTTGTTTTTAGCTCTTGTTGTTTTGAAGGTGCATTAATATCTTTCGGGAGTGTTGATTTCGTCCGAAAGATGCGGTAAAATCAAACAAATCGTGATTTTCGTCACTGTTTTTGACAATTTTGTCACCAACGATTATCCTATGTTACAGCGGTCTTCTCGTCATATTGTAGATCGTCGTAAAATAATGATTGACACTTTTCTCTTCACCACCACGGTTAAGTCGGAAGATCACAGCGTGTACTACGCAATATGACAGATCGTGGAACTGTGAAAGGTTCTTGTTAAGAAAAGAAAGCTCTCTTAAAAATCGTTCATTTTCAAACCTTTTATTCAGAGAAAGACTTTTTTTCTTGAAAAAAATAAGTATTAGATTAATTTGTTATTTTATTTATCAAGTCTCATTCTTGAATTTTAACTGTCAACATAGATTTATATATAATTTGTGATTGTTGTTGTTCTTGAAGAAGATCTTGTTGATCCATTGGTGTTATTCAAAAGGTTTGTAGATATTGTAAATAGAACTTTACCGAAAGTTGATGTTCTTTTTATCTTACGTTGTTTGTCTAAAAATATTAGAAGAAAAACTGTAATATTATATAGATAGTTTATATGAGAAGAGGTGGGAGAGGGTGGGCTGCTTGAGTTTTGAAAACAACAAATTGTTATCATTTTGGATTTATATATTTATATAATTTTAGTTTACAAAAACAAAAACTAAAAAGCATAAACGAAGCAAGCGTGTATCTGCTAAACAAACAAATCTTTTAGAATATAATTTAAAAAAAAAATATGTTGCGTGGAACACACTCGTGCGTGGCTCATGATGGAAGAAAAAACGCGCCCAAATATTTCTTAATGTTTGAACCTTTTTAAATGTTTGATGTTTCGCATGTTACATGATATGAACCCAGTTTTCATTCAAATTATTTTATTGTTATATTTCTTTATATGTTAGTACTTGAGACTGGCTACTCAGGTTTTGATACAGAAACAGAATAATAGTGTCTGGAAATTCTCTGGTGTGATTTTTCTGTGTATCGTTAGAACAATTGCACCTACAATTGCGCACAGCTTTGTAAAAAATCCCTAATGATTAATTACTAAAATTTGTGAAAATGTAAGAAAAAACATTTGAAAAAAGTTTTTCTTACTCCGCTGGTGTTCACACGTAATTAAAAATAAGAAAAAAATAGACGAAAAAATATCACACTTTTATTGAAAAGATCACAGAGTCCTTTTTTTTAATTGTGTGAGATCAATGTCGATTCAGAACTTGCAGGATCCGTCTTTTAGCTTGTTACACATTGTTTCTAAGTGTTTCCGTCTCAAAGAAAAGCTATCAAGAGAGTTTAAATCTCTTTTCTCACCTAAGAGGATATCTGGTGGGGTACAAAAACCATGTTAGCGAATTAAAGAATACAATTATTAAGTTGACGAATATAACACTTGTACAGGGAGTTCCGTATTTATCCCCAAGCACTTAATTAGGCAATCAAAAGTCTTAAGTAATATTAATTTCTTTAGTTTCTATGTTTATCTTTTTTAATTCATTTTTTTGCTAAAATAAAATTAACAAAAGCTTTTGTCTTTTAATTAAATATTTTATCCGGCTTAATTATAAAGGAGCAAAACCTGATTCCGTCAAATGAAAACAGAGAGCCTGCGAAGAACTACGAAACGAAACGGAAGTATAGCTAGAACACAGCGAGACGGTTCTCGTATCTTAAACTTTTTTTTTAAGTCATTCAATTGTTGGGAGAACACGTGAGGATAAATTTTTGTGTTTATTTTGTCATTAGTCTATTTTTTTCCTAAATGTTAGAACAACTTGTTCGAAGTAACAAAACAAGGTTATTTAAAGATTGAGGTTAAAGATGAAGATAAAAGTTTTGTAATATATTGTGGCAGGATAATTATTTCAGGAATTATTTTGAATTCCGAACTTCTGTTTTCTTAAGATTATTTTTCTAATTTTTATATCGTCTTACCGATGTTTTTTTTTTTTTTTTTTTTTTTAAGAAATATATAAAAACAAGTATATACAGCTTGAAGCTGGAAATAATTTAGAAGGAAATTTAATACATCGGTTTTAGCAAATAAAAACATTTTCGCGCCAAAACTGAAATCAATGCACCACAAAGTATTATTTATAGCACATATGCGTAATCGTTGACATAGAGCTCATTCATTTTTAAGAAAACTTTTTTTCGCGTTACTTGGAGAAAAGTTTAGATGTTAAAATGTAATAACTGATTCATTTAGATTATAGTTAATTTTTATATATAATTTTTACTTTTCATTTTAGCAATAAATATGGACGTTCCACCTTTCACAACATCATCCGTGGTAGATAGCGCCGCATCTGCTTGCCCTACACCCTACTACAGTTACAGCCAAGACCCACAAGCCTATGCAGACTATTATCGTTCCAGTGTTTACCGTGGCGGTCAAACTTACGCCAACATAACCAGCCCATACTACCCTGGCAACCCGTACGGTGACCCACATTATCATCATCATTATTACACTCCATATCCCATACTGGGCATGCAATCTCAACAGAAAGAGTTGGTAAAACCACCTTATTCGTATATTGCACTCATTTCGATGGCCATACAAAGTTCGCCAGAGAAAAAGCTCACACTGAGTGGCATCTACCAATTTATTATGGATCGCTTCCCTTATTATCGTCAAAACAAACAAGGCTGGCAAAACTCTATTCGACATAACCTTAGTTTAAATGAATGTTTTCTTAAAGTTCCTCGTGATGATAATAAGCCAGGAAAAGGTAGTTATTGGTCCTTAGATCCTGACTCCATAAATATGTTCGAAAATGGCAGCTATTTGAGGAGACGCAGACGATTCAGAAAGAAGGATGTGAAAAAAGAGGATGGCGATATTGACGATGAGGAGGAGGACGAGAAAGAAGTGATGATGGAGAGCCAGCACAAATTGTGGACGAACAGCCATCAAGAGAAACTACTGCAGGAAAGTACTATCATTGAAGAGGTGCAACATAAAAATGAAAAATTGGTTACACGAACCCATGAGGAGGTCATTGATGAAAGCGACAAAAAGCCACCTCAGGATGAACAGGCGGTAAAAGTTGAGGAGAGAGAAAATTTTCACGCGCATAACGAACTTCACTCCAACGGCGTGATTAGTAACACCGACAGTAATAACAACAGTGAAAAGTCATCTACGGTGGAGGAGAACGATAAAGAATCTAAAGTTCCATCAACGGCCACCATATACGATGCTGGTCAAACATTCACAAGAGCGACATATCCTGATGTTAGCCACACCATGTCTTACACCAACCTCGATTCCAGCTTTCTACAGTACCATTTGAATTACAGTTTCAGCGATGTTTCCTCTTCAGTATCAGCTGCTCGATATGCGGCGGAGAGAGGGTTAGCAGCCACTGTCCCTCCTCCTTTGGACTATATATCACGAGTGACTGGCTCTTCTACTGACGCTGCAACGTTAGCCGCAGTGACTCAGGCTGCAAGAGACACGGGTGGTTCAGCTGCGTCTCGATTATCCGAGCTTGCTTCTTCATCAAACGAGTTATACAATGGATCACCATCGAGGTTTCTCTCACCGCCGAACAGTCCTTTTCCTAACGGTGAGGGAAGAGCCGATTTCTATCCTCCAATCAATGCTGCTGCATACAGCAACTTCGGTACTGTTCCTGGCGAGCAAGATAGAATAGGTTCGTTTTACACTCCATATAGACCGGTTACGACTACGTACCCATATTGAGAAGATGATTTTTAGTGAATATTTAGGACTTATTAAGATATATTTTAGATTGAATTTGTAACATAAAGGTCTTTAATTGTGTTTTATATATATATTTCATTCTTTATCTTTTAAAAACAAATTTATTTTTAAGATTTTTAGTGTTTTAATATTTTTTAAGTGACTGGATTGTTTTTTAACGATTTAAAAATTACAAATTCTGAGAGAGTCATCATAAAATGTGCACATTAACAAATCATATATACAGAATATAGTTTTTCTTCTTCATTTCCAAAATAAATAGTAACTTAATTACTTCTTTCATAAAAAGAAGAATTACCACATCCTATTTTGAAATACATATGCCAAAAAAAGTCTTTTTTTGAAACAAAAACTTGATGCTTCTCGAAAATTTCTTTAAAAACAAACCCAGCCGCGTTCATTACTTTTACAGTTAGCGCGAATACTGTCTAAATAAAAGATGTTGTTTCAGAAAATGTTGATTTAAAATGTGCCTATATCCATTTCTGTCTTCGCGATGTGTTTTGTTTTCTTTCATATTACGAATTACAATGATAGTTTTTTTTAAGGTTAAAAAAAAGTTGAACGCTTAGTTTGGCAAATATTTTGTTTCAAAATTAATAAGGTCCTTCCAACAATAGAAGGGCACGTGTGAAAATATTTTTGTTCTTATTTTCGTTTTTATGAGGAGTAAAGAATTCGTACAGATGTGTTCATCTGGTAGAGGTGTAGTAGCTGGAAATAAAATGTGGGATTTAATTTGTGATTCACGAAAGCTTTATAATGTGAAAAAAACTTTTTTTTTATTGTTAATTCATCTGGGTTTTTTTTAGTTTTGTTTCAAGTTTTTAGTATATTATTGTTTTGATGTTTTTTGGTGTAAAATGTGCCGTTATAAAAACATTTTTTAGTTTGTTCTTTACAATAAATTGTTTTTCTCGAATTGCGATTCAATATATCGATTTTGCCTTTAGTTTTTTATTGGGAATTCTAATGCCTCTTTTAGAAGACAAGTTGGCCAATTAAAAATAATTCGTAATTTTTTTTTGATAAATACAGCAAGGGTTATTGCACTGACATTTTACACGACCAATTTATCATGTACATATATTTTAAATTTCTATACAAAATTTTAATATCTTTTATATTTTTATACCCTCTTTACACATTTTAAATTTTATTTTATTTTTGTATTTTTTTTCTTATTTTAGTTAATGTTTTCACTTTTTTATTTTCAAAATATTTTCTAAGAAGTTGTTAGAAAAGCACGAATTTCTCTTCATCACGAGTTTAAAATTCTCTTGCTGAGAACAAAAAACTTTAACTCTACTGAAAATTTATCAGTGTATCTGGACCTTTACGCGTAATGTCGAATTTACACTGTAAGTAAGTGAAAACTTTCATAACTCAATGGTTTTTTTAGATGAGGAATTCGGCTTATTAATAGAAACGTATTTTATTTCGATATGCAAGATATAATATTCATATATTTATAAGTTTTATGTAAATGAGAAAAATGACCACGACTCTACGAAACATTTTGTGTTGTTTATGAGTTTAAATCCATGCCAACATATATATACAATCCTGCAAAACAAATTTATAGCTTACAGGCTAACCAAGTACGGATTCCAAATTTTTTTGATTTCAACGTACATATTGTGGAACGGATACGCATGACATTTACAAGAGTGAGAACAAACACATATAACTTTTTCATGAATTGCAAAGGCTTAGCCGGAGGGATTGGCATTTAGACTTAACACTTCAGAACAGAATTGACCGGCTGCACTTAACCACGTGATAAAAACATTTCACAGTTTTCTTCACAGCCAAAATACATCGGGACATTTTTAAGAGAGTGTTAACAGCGAGTTAAGAGCATATTTAGGTGTCAATATTTCTTATGAGCTGGTAGAACATAACTGCTTATAATGCGTACAGCATTTTTATACTTTTTTCGCATGCTGAAACATTTGTCAAATATCAACAGTTGTTCTACAATATTGACATAGTGCACAGTCATTTGAGAAGAATTAAAAAGTGTGTCACCAGAACAATGCTTTGTTAAGAAACAAAAAATCACGTATACACAACGTATCTACACGTATACACAACGTATCTACACGTATACACAACGTATCTACACGTATACGCAACGTATCTACAGGTTTCTTCCAAAAAAACTTTACTATTATTAAAAATGTTAAACTTGTTTCCCCATTGCGCCATTTCCGCAACTCACTACAAGCCAACATAAGAAGCAAATAATCTCAAGTGACGTCATGGACCCTTAAAAAGACAATTTCCTTAAATCCTTTCGCAAACAAGACATTTCATGACGTCATTACTTGTTTTTATTTTATTAAATTTATTAGACTTGATTATCATTAATTTCTCGATGTTTATTTTCCAATAGGGTGGAAAGCCTAAGGAAATAATGGGTGTTAGTTGGGGCGGGGTGGTATTATTTTGTTAATTATTAACGGAAAATGTCTTAAGGGATATGAAGCACCGCAAGAAAAGGAAATGACTAAAATGTCATCACAATCTTGACATAAATGACGTTTACCCTTTTTCCACAAGCACTGCATTAGCATATTGACATGTTCAAGTTATCGTGAGACAACAAAAATCATCGAAAGATAATGATAAGAAGGTGCACATGTAGAATCAAGAACAACCAAATTTATGTCAATAATAAGCTCTACCAAGTACGGCAATTTTTCTTCACGTAACATTCATCAGTAACCACGTCGAATGAAATTAATGTCGAATTTTTTTTAGTTCGTTGCACTTTCAGTGGCGTAAAACACAAGCTTAAGCCGTTATACCAAATTTCGTTACTAACGGTGAGCTTGGCGTAAAAGTGTCAATGTTAATTTTAGAACCAGCGTAAAAAGCGCCGATATCACAAAAAGATGTCACGTAGTACACGCATGCGTCGTCGCGAGGGATGTTATTAACACACGTGTCTATCGCATATAACGTCTCATTATTATACTGGTAGTAAGTATTTATAACTTTTTTGTGCAATTCCTTACACAACTAAAGTCATGTTTAGATCCTAAGTCAAGAAACAATTACAACTATGTCTCTATTGACCAAACACATGGCAAGTTTCCAACCTCGAAACATGAACATTTGATTAAATCACGTGACTCATTTGTATTTATTAATTCATTTTTAAATTTATTTTTTTCACTGCTTCATTTTCATTGATTTTTACTTTGCATATATTTGAATTTTGTTATTGGTCAAAACTAAATTTTACTGCAATGGATCGATTAAGAAGCCCTATGTCCATTTCAAATATAAGAGTTCATTTCACATGAGGGTTCCACTAGAAAGACTTAAAAATTTGTGCAGGTGTCCAATCAATGCTTTTACACGGTACCTGGACTTATTTCACGTTCACTAGTTACCTTCAGGTGTTCGCTCCAAGCAGGCTAGCTTAAAACGTTAACCAATTGTTTTTATTTTTTACAATGAAGGTAAAGGAGTGGTCGGGTGAGTATTATTATAATCCCGTGTTAGCTGTTGCAGTGGCCCCACTCACGAAAACTAACAAATCACTCGAATTATTATTGTTGTTAATTGCTTATTGAGCACATATTTGTTGTCTCATAGTTTGCTGTTTGTTTGTTTGTTTGTTTATTATTTACGTAAAGAAACGGAACAACAAGTCAATAAGTATAATACAATGACACATTATCATTGTCTTGTCATTCAACAACTATGTACCCATTCTCCTCCACACGTGTTATTTAACAACTATGCATACGCTCTCCCCCACACGCGTTTTTTCTTTGTATAATGACGCAGGAAATATAGGTGGTTAGAGCTTCTTGACAAAATATTTCAAGTACTATCGTTTTACCAAAGTTCAAAATAGATTTGAAAATTCCAAAACTTTAAAAAATGTTTCTAATTGACTAGTATCGGGGAAAAAACAAAAAAACACTTCTTCGTTCTTTGTAAAGAATGGTTAACTTGCGGATTAGGCCATTGACATGGCTTTTTTAAAGTGGACACAAGTTGGCGTCACTTTGGAGCACCTGTGGAAGAGCTACTCCCACATTTCAAGACTTGTTTGTTTATTTTATTCTAATACCATCTTAAAGTTTCAGACTTGATTTCAAGAAACCATAAAACAGGAAACCAAAGTCTAAAAATATATTTTGTTGCTGTTGTTGTTATTGTTATTGTTGTTGTTGTTCAGTTCTTGTTGGTGCTTGTTGTTGTTGCTATTATTGTTATTGTTACTTGTTTCTATCTCATAAAAAAAAAAATTTTTCGCGTGAGTGTTATTTTCGAGAGACTTTTTCGGGTATATAATTTCACGATCCTGGATAAATTATTTAATCGTGAAGAACTTTCCGTCGCATAGCTTGAGTTAACGGATTAACTAGATTCAAAATTTAACATTATTATTCAGGTCTCGCGCGCCAGAATCACAAAATCTAAGTTTATGTCGGACAGAAATTTATATTCGGGCACCTACTTTAAGATAAAATAAAATGAAATAAAATACAAAAAATTAATATATTAGACATGCTTAGTAAAATTAGAAATGGTGAAAAAAAATTTGCATCGATATTCATTTCTAGATGAATATTGTTGTAGAATTAAAGTCTTCACTCTTGCCACCGCAAAAACCAACAAACCGCAGCTCACAAACTGAAAACATTGTACAGGCCAATGAATTTCTATATTCGTAAACAGAGATAAAACACTAACACGTATTGAGAAACAGATGATTCTTTTGAAAATCTGAATTAAAAAAAGGTTTAGGTGTGATAAAATGAAGTATGAAAAAAGAAAAAATCCAAGTCTAATATACTATACGCATCCTAATTTACTATTTATAATTAAAGGCGTAAGGGGTGGGTGGAGGTAGGACGATTGGGGTGATTGTTCCAGTTTTAAGTCTGTAATTTAATCTTATAATTGGATAAATTTATGGTCCTGGGACTAAATTTCTTATGAAATAATTGTGTATTATATGTTGCATTGATTGGAAATTACATGGCATACATTATGTCCTGTGTATAAAATCAGTCATTGAAGAGTGGAAAAACCCACAGAGACATTTTGTGCGTCTTTCAGCAGGAAGTCAGATCGAGTTACAGACAAAATGAAGCCATAACAGTGACACCTCTCTATAGCTGAAACCATCGGGACCTCCAAAAAGTGTCCTCTATAGAGAGGTGTCTGCTACATCGAGGCTTGATTGGCTTGATGCTTAAAAAGCCCGCTCTAGAATGTTAGAGTGAAATTGACCGTAAAGATTTCAAGAGGATAATTTTTCTTTTATTCAAAATCTAAAAAAGACTCAAGACTTCACGAAAAAACTTTGAGATTTTGCCTTGTCTTAGCGCAGAAAATGTAATATTTTGAACTTCTAACATATTGTCTTAAGCAAAAGGCAAAGGCACACTGCTTACAAGAGTTCTTTTATCTGACCCATTATTGGGCGTGTCCGCTATAGAGTTTTAGATGCTAATGTAAATTGGAACCTTGGAACGACGTCCGCTATATCGAAGTGTCCGCTATAAACTGTTCGTTACATAGAGGATATGGTATGAGATTTTGACCGTCGTGGCATCCCTCCGTGCCCGTTGTAGACAGGTGTTCACTAAAAAGGATGCCCGCTATAATAATACTGTATTAGAGAGAGAGAGAACATGTTTAAATCGTTTCATTCGATGTCGCTTCTTCCACGTTAACGTTGCAGTGACATCTACACTGCATTTACTCAGAAAACAAATGCGTACATTGTCGAATTTCATTTCTTGGAGGAAATAATGCTTTCGTGATTAAAACGTAAAATGTAAAAGTACGGTTAAAAAAGATTAAAATTGCATCAAGTATTAAAAGGTTTAAAAGTAAAGAATAAGAGATTTTCTTGATGTTTATTGCTTTTTTAATGTTAGCACTAAAAACAACTGATTTTATTTATAAGATATTCTCGCTCGAGTATCTATGAACATTAACAGTTCCAAGATATTGACTTTTACGGTACAAAATCATAGCCACTTTTTAAAGGCACTTTTGTCTGGTGCAATGACCAGATGTTGACACCAATCGTTTATAATTCTGCAGTTTAAACACCAAGGGTTAGATAAGAATGTTTTGATAACCAGTTTTAGATTAATAACTAGTTTTAGCTATCGCTTGTGCTAAAACTATTCTGGCTGTATTCTAAAAGTTTCTTTTCCACATCATCCATTATCAAAATAGCCATCATCAATTTTTTCTTGACAATGTTGACCTAGTAAATTTAAAATGCTGAGATTTTGATTCCTAAAATAATGCATCATTGAACTAGCTATTCGAAATATTGAAGTTGTTAAGAAGTGACTATTTAATTTATGCAAAATGAACCAGCAGTGAATCTTGATTACTTCTAATTTATGCATTTAAAATTTGTTCGCGTGGACAAAGCTTTATTTTACGTAAAATCCACGTTTTAATTTCTATGGTAATTCTCGTTAATTTTACATAACAGGATTTTAATCCTGGAATTTCTAAATATTTACAGAATGTTTTCAACAGGTTTTCTTTAAGGCATCTACATTTACTAAATTCCGAACATGTACCATGCGTAGATATTTATTTTTTATTTATTCAGTTGCGTGTATTTTTAAAAAGTTAGCTATTATTTTCCAATAATGATTTAGACTGGCTGAAAGACACAGCGTTAAACACTTGCGAATAAGTGCAGGTAAACTGTGCCATACAATTTAAGCGCTTTTGTATTGGTTCGCAGCATGCCATCCTAATACAGATTGATCCTTTAAGGATACTGAAATCAAACTAAGTTCTGGCCAAAAAGAGTTCACTTTTCTTAAATTCCTGTTTTTCATATAGGTTGGACACACAATGTGATGTTTTGTCACATACCTGACTTGCCTAAAACAACATGATTTAAAAATTCAGGTAGAACCTAAATGTAGGTGGCATTTTCTTCAGACCCTGATTTATGTCCCCTGCATTGTACTAGAGTTTTTCTTTAAAAAAAAAGACCAGTTAATCTCTAATGAAATTTTTCCATTTTATGTAACGTTTGGGAAGCCGCATCATGCTTCCTCTAAGGGTACACCATCACGATGGATAAAGTCAGCTATGACGTCAGCTGGTAATATTACCAGTATTTTTCCCCGGGTAGCTGTCGTTCAGCCTGTGGGAGCAAATCGAGAATTACAACAGTACCTCTTGATGGTATTTTAAAGTATGTCACATGAAGATTCTAACTTTTACCGTTATTATTGTAGAGATGTTATTGGTTGTGTCTTTACGATATTGGTGTCTCGCCCTCGGACTCGGTAGTGGAAGCAACAAGTCATAAATCTTAAGCGTTGCTCAGTTCATTCTATCCTTTTTCTATCCTCCTAGGTTTATTCAATTTTTTCTTTATATGTATATATCCTTTTCACTTTTTTTCGCCTCACTCTCTGGCTGAAATCTCATACTCTGCTTGCCGAGAGAGTTGGAAAATAAAATTGAAGGATTAATCAAGTATCCAGAGTTTATTTCCCAATATTCTGCGTAAGCATGAGGGTGCATTGCTCATCATGCCCCTTTTCTGCTCTTTTGCGTTTACCAGGTACACTCTGCCAGTGAATCACGTTCTTTCATCAAAGTAAGATTTTCGAGCTTTGCTCTCACCCTCATGCCTACACAAAAGAATTGGATATAAAATCTGGATCCATCGTCATACCATATTTACTCTGTTCTGTTCTCGCATCTCTATTATTCTCGTCTTTCTAATATTCCCGCCTCTCTAGTAAACCCGTCCTTTTTGTATTTCTTGGAAAAATTATCCCGCTTCTCCAATGATAGCGCAAGTGGGATTGCTGAAATTTATATCGAGTCTATAACGTATTTACGTTCTTCTATTTCCGTCGCATGTAGCAGTGTAAACAGCATTTTACAAAATTCCGGATGCATACATGTAAGAGTTTTAATTAAAGAATGTAAAATTTTTGTCTTTGTTGTAGACGGAACTGATCTGTCTTAAATGTATTTGTGTTTTTATGCTTTTTACAACCTCGATCCCAGGGCCTGTAGCGTTTTTGATATGAGGATGAAACGCGTACGAGGCCCTGGTACAACAGACGTAAAATTCGCCCAAAATTAAGCATGCAGAGAAAAGTAATGTATGCGTGACGTTTTCGATCAAAGATGGTGTTTTTGTGGCGGGAGTTTGTGAGATTGTTTTACTTGATTTTTTGTAGGTAGCTGAGAGCCATAGAGCTACCTATAGCTACTGTATACACCGTAAAATTTCAGAATGAATACAACCCTTAATGGCTTTCTAGTCATTTTGTGGTGTATGTTACATATAGAAAAGACTACAGCACTTATAGATATTATAGGATAATTTACATCAGCTGCAAAAATAACAGATGAAAAGAGGACCACTTGGCAAGTTGGAGAAAATCCAGGGATCTTCAGAGAGACGAAGTTTTCTTGACCTTAACAAGTCAAATGCTTAGAGTCAATAACACGAGGACAGGACGTCATTGGAGTGTTCCCAAAGGAATATGAAAATCTCTAATTTTTCAATTGTTAGCTAGCTAGCTACACCAGATGTCATCAGAAAAGCAAAGACGAAAATTTTTTGATACACGAGTTCACAGTTTCAGTTAACCATTGTTTAAATAAATCTCTCTTTGTTACAACGCTCTTATTGAGAATTGAAAAAAGGAAGTAAACTGTTATGAATTAAGAAGGCTAAGTGAAATAATTTTTTTGTCAAATATTTTTCATAAGAAAAGTTACAATTTCTTCACGTATGTTTTAAGTAGCATAACATACTAAATTTTCATGCCGTGAGACTAATTATTTCTTCAGAAAATGAGAAATATTCATCACGCCCATGGTAAAGCCTTATCAAATTCACTCTGTCTACCTCATTTTTTAAATACAGAAAATGAGCAACAACTTAAACTCTAAAGAGATGTATTGTCATTGTAGTCACTTGGTTCAAGGAGGTTTAAAGAGAGAAGGAGATACATCTCAGCAACGTCCATTTAAATTCTATTCAAATTTCTTTTGTTTACGTGCTCCTTTGAACCGATCCGTTGCGCCGCTTTTGCGTCGTCTCACACTCGGCATGTAAAAATTTACATGCCGAGTGTGAGACGAGTGTTTTAACGACAAAGCAGAACTTTCAAAAAACATATTAAAATCTATACCGAACATAAATAAAACACATGGCTCTGTTGAGCTATAAGAATTAATGCTGGTGAAGTTTATCCCACTTGCAAAACGATTCAGCTGGTATTTGGAGCTTATATTGTGTAAATTGTTGCCCTGAGATATGGTGTAATTTTATATCTTGTAGATATTTCCGTATGTTCCCTCCTAGCACAGCGTCAGTTAAAAGATTGATAAAACTTTTAAAAAATATTACTGCAGGAGGGGTTGCATATTAGTACATATTTTTTTCTTCAAAGTTATTGAATTTTCGGTATAGAATCGGTGTTCGGTGACTATTGTTTCTTTCATAGAACCTTTAGTATTCTTAAGTATTCTTTCCTCCAAGCATAGTCACAAGAAAAAGAATAGTCTGGGTAATCGGCCATTCCGGGCCGTATCGTAAAGAGACTTCAAAAAACTGGGGTGGCCGGAATATAAGGGCACCAAAGTTTAAAAAATGGCTGCGGCTGCAGAGGATTTCCTTTATGGTGAAGATCTTGATGCTATTTTGGAGGCAATAGATGAAGATTTTTTACAAAATAATGCTGAGTTTGAAGTGGAACTAACTTCAGTAATTGACGAAATACCCAAAGAAAAGGCCAAGGTTACATTTACCTGTAGTTTGTGCTCTAAAGTTTGTGTATCACAAAGTGGGTTATCCAGTCAGGGATAACCGCAAATTAGGCTATGATAGTCTAATTAGTCTACGATAGCCTATTTAGGAGATTTATCTCTCCTAATTAGGCTGATTAAGAACGCATGCGCTGTGTTACGGCTTCTTTGGTTTACGGCCACGGTTGCTTCTAGAAAAAGGCCAAATTTCCCGCGCGCATATTTTCAACATGGTGGCGCATAGAAGGGTGTGTGAATGCGGCAAAATGTAGTTCGACTACCGTAAGAACCATAGTACCTCGGCAAAGCACATCGAAGGAGAGTCGAGCCTCGGCAAACACTCCTGAGTGGAGATAAGAATATTACCTCGGATCCTGGGCGCAAAGGAATCTTATTAAACGCTTATAATAAAAATTATGCGTTGCTTTAAATCAATTTCTACATTTAGATACACATGATTTTCTCATTGGCAAAATTTCTCCTTAGGCGAGTGCCGAAGTGGCCGAAGTCTAAATCCGCCCCTGACGATCCTTCGTAATCACAGCAATAAGCTTCTGTCTCCAAGATGTGTTGTACTCATCATTTCCTTGTGGAATACAAAATATTGAGATGCCAGTAGTTCTTCTCGAAGTAGAGCAACCAAAAATCGAACAATTAGCACCAGGCATAGCAAATTACAGCATAAATAAAAAATTACTTTAAAAAAATATAAGCTAAGGTTGCTCGCTTGTTTTTTTAAATTTTGGTGCCCCTAAAAGTAGTCTGGGTACTAGAAAATGTAGGAACCCGAGTTATTTGCCGGGAGCAGAGCGCGTTGGCACGAGTCTCCAGACTATTCTTTTTCTTGTGACTATGCTCCAAGATAGAACAAAAGAAAATATTAATCATTCGTTACTTTATGCGTTTTTCGTTGGGCAATGATTTACTTTTATTTCTTCGCGTTTTTATTTTCTAATATTGTTACCATAATTTCCCTCATATTCGGCTGATTTTACTTATTTTCTGCATGTACCACCAGAAATGTTTAAAAACTGATTTTAAACGATCAAAATACAAAGCAAACGAGTTTTTACTGCTAGAAAAAATAATTTATAATCATGCAGAAATAACAATGAGCAACGGTTACTTTTATAATTTACGCGCGAGATTTCAAAAAATTTTGTTTACAAAACTGAATTTGAAAACAATACAGCAACCTGCAAATCGGCAACGGATGGTTTCAATAGAAACTGCTGAGATGTATCTCCTTCTCTTTTTAAACCTCCTTGCTTGGTTAAATGCAATTATTAAAGATCAGTAAATTTTTTTGAAGAAGTAGGAATGAGAATGACTTGCTACATTTTACATGATTTAAATTTTGAGGAGAATGCTGTATATACAGATGTTGTTTGAGGATCTCTGTTTAACCAATAAAATATAAGATGTCTTGCCATCATTTGTATTGGATGGTCATTGTGACTTCACATTTTGCCATCCAAAGGCAATTTTGAGTGAGAGAGAAAGGAATTTAACGAAAATAGAAATCAAAGAATGTCAAAGCTTGTTTATATATATATATAAATTAACAAAGACAAGAATATCTGTAAACAACCGGATAACAAAAAATGTAATATAAAATAGATATATATATAGCTACAACCCTGGAAAAAATATATTGGGAATTTCATTTTTAGCTCCCCCTTTCCCCCAAAGTCAATGTTGGAGATGGTATTTGCCTAGCTGATGCTTGCAGAAGTACTCCAGGAACCTTAGAGGGGAACAAAATTGACTTTTGGGGGAAAGGGGAACAGTTAAAAGGAGTTATGCCATAAAAAATAAGGAAAGAAGTTTTATCACATTTTTCCCAAATATTTTTTCCGGGGTTGTAGCTCAAAGCTACACACTTGTCACACAGCTACTGGAACAGGAAAAACAGTGACTTAAATGGAACATATTATACCTGAAATAAGAACCTTAACAATAATATCTGTCAATCCAAACAGAAAAAATGTATACCTATGCAGAAAAAGGAGAAAAGTTGGCAAGGAAAGCCTTGAAAATATCAAACCACAAACATTATATATTGTGGATTAAGGTTTTGTGGATAATTTGCAACTTATAAAAAATGTATTAAACAAACACATACATAACAACCCCTAGCAATTGTGTCGATGAGGGCTGAAAGCATCAGCAAGATTATATTATGCTGGGCATAAAATCAGCACTAGGTGTTTGAAACAAAATAACGTTAAGGAGCTTTAAGTGATGATATAACGCTCTTCACACTGCAATTTTTCCAAAAGCTTATTTGTGCATTCTGGCAGAAAATCTTGAATTGTCTTTTGCATTTACGACAGATTATATCATTAATATTATCAGTTTGCAAAATTTCGATACCCACAACATCTTGTATTTTTTCGTAAGCTGTTTCTAGGTTCCAATACTTCTGAAAAGTTGACTAAACCGTTTTAGGTTAGTTTCAGCAAACAGCCTACATTCAGCACATCCACCATAATTTATGTTGTGTGATATTTTCTTTCTTGTTGCCACAAAACAAAAATATATATTTAGTTGTGATTTTTTGTATATATTTCTTTTTGTTTATACACTAGCTATACTTTATTTCCTAATTTATTTCCATTTATTTTTCAATACTCTAGCTAGTATTTTTGTCCCAAAAGTTTGTTAAAAGATATCGTTAACACGACGTGTGGAATTTTTTGAAAAATTACTTTTCATTGTTGTAATTGTTTGTGCATCTTCAAACCAAAAGCATCTAGCCAGGAAGTCAGCATACACACTACAGTTAAATGTCTACCAAGATTTTGTCTACTTTTTAGCATATGAGAAGTTTTTAAAAAATATAAGTATTGTGTCACAATAAAAGGTGAGAAGTACCTGTTACTTTGATCGCACCATTCCATTTGAGTTGTCAGCTGCCTTTTTTCACCATCAGTGAGAAAACAAAAGTAATGTTTAAAATTTTTGAACAGCTTCGATAGATTTGTAAACAATGCAAGGAAAGTCAAAAATAACGTGAATTAATAAATATTTTCTTCATAAACAAGTAACCATAAAAATCTTCGTAATGCTCATCGCCATATTTGTTGTTGATAAAAAATGCTGTGCTTGCAAAAAAACTTCTGCATTAATTCAAGAATTACGTAAGGGCGCAAAGCGCCCGCAATGTAATTCTGATTTTATGAATAAAATCGAAAGAAGATCTAATACTGGATTCTTACAACCCAATCGGCGACCGAAGAAGCTTAATACGCTGCAACGCGGAACACCTATTTCCGCATGTTGCGCATGTACTTTACATTCAAACTTAGGCCTGTGCCTAAAATGAAGTAACATCTCAAAGATCCAACGTAATATTTGTCCACGCGGTTTTAACGACGGATTGTTAGATAAAACACAGAGACAAGTCATCATTGTGATAATAAAATATATATATATATATATATATATATATATATATTTTTTAATAATATACATGAAACTTAAAACAATTTAACGACGCCAATGCGTCCCACGGCGGGGTTTCGAATAATACGTATCTAAAATATACACGAAAAACAGTTTAATGTAAGGAGTGGGTGGGTGGGCAGTATTAGATCTTCTTTCGATTTTATTCATAAAATCAGAATTACATTGCGGGCGCTTTGCGCCCTTACGTAATTCTTGAATTTTATTTCATAAAATCTCAATCGATCTAATACTGGATTCTTACAACCCAACCGGCTCCACTACACAAAGCTAGTGGAGTCCGGACCTCCTTCCTCAGTTCGTAGCGTTTTGACCTTTCCTAAACACAGAATTCTGAAATTTTTTTGTATTTGGCATTAGAAAAAATTTCCTTCCTATAAAAACGTTGCCATGTGGATTCCTTAGACCATGAGCCCCTCTCTAAAATATCCTTTACAGAGAGCCCTGACAGTGCTGCTTTTGATGTAGAAGCTGATCTGGTAGAATGGGCAGAAAACCTATTGGTATCAATCCCTGCCTCCCTGAGCACAGTTTTAATCCAACCAGCTATTGTTGAGCTGGCCACACCCTTATGAGGACTAAGAGTACTAATTAGCAACTGTGAAGCACCACTTGCTTTCCTCCATTCACTGGTGCGTTCTAAATAAACATTCAATGCATTAATCACACAAAGATCCTCATCATCAGGATAACTGACAAAAACAATAGATGGATTTGGCTGTCCTTGTCTCCACGACTTATGGAGTTTATTAAAAGTAAACGTATATTGATCATTAGTTTTAGTCATAAAATTTATATCCAGATTATGAATACCTAACACCCTAGACGCTGAAGTTAAAGCTAATAGCATTGTGAGTTTTAAGGATAGTGACCTTATAGAGATTTGTCTGTTATCTTTAAATGTTTGTTTAATGTAATCTATGACAACCTGAACATCCCAAATGAAAGTGTGTTTTGGTTGAGGAGGCTTTTCATTAAAAACACCTGATATAAGAGCACTAACTTTAGGATGTTCTCCTATAGGCTTTCCTTGAATCTTATCGTGAAAGGCTGAAATGGCTGATCTATGGGAACAAATAGTTCTATATTCATAACCCTTTTTGAATAACTCCCCCAAATAATTTATCACAAAATTTATAGGGCATTGAAATGGATCAACCTGTTGTCGACCACACCAGCTAGCCCACTTATTCCAGGACGATGAATAATTTGCATTAGTACCCTTTCGTCTGGAAGCAATGATGAGATTGGAAGCCTCCGGTGAAATTCCTTCCTTAAGGAGTTTTCCCCTGAAACTATCCAAGCAGCTAACCGTAGAGCCCCTGTCACCACCATGGGGTGGTTTTCCATTTTTGGATTTTTCAAAAGATTTTTCTTCATAGGAAGAAGAAACGGTCTTTTCACTGACAGACGTAACACTTCTGGACACCATGTTTGTGACTGCCATTCTGGTGTGATCAAAATCAGAAAAGGAACTTGTTCCTCTTCCACTTTTTTCAGTACTCTGTGTATCAGAGCAAAAGGAGGAAATGCATAAAGACACTGTTAATTCCACTTTTGGTGAAATGCATCCGTACCCTGACTGTGAGGGTCCGGCTTCCAAGAATAATACATTGGAAGTTGATGAGATAGACGGGAGGCAAACAGGTCCAGTTTGGGATATCCTATTCTCTGACAAATTATTTTGAAAACCACAGGACAAAGCTTCCATTCTGCTGAGTCCTGGGTATGTCGAGACTCCCAGTCTGCCTTGATATTTAGACAACCTGGAAGGTACTCTGCAGTAATCGTCATCTTGTGGAGAAATAGGAAATCCCAAATTTCCTTGGCTATTTTTATCATAGTTAAATTCTTTGTTCCTCCCATTTTGAGGAGGTAAGACAATGCTGTCATGTTGTCTGTTTGAATGTGAACTGATGCAAATTGTTTTGTTTTGTGAAAAGACAGAAGTGCTAGTTTGATTGCCAGTAATTCCAAAACATTTATATGAAGAATTTGTTCTGTTAGGGACCACATGCCTCCCGTTCTGTTCCTTTGACAAACTGCTCCCCAGCCTTTCAGGGAAGCATCTGTCTGTAACAAAACTTGTGCTTGAGGTTGAATAAGGGAACGCCCATTGTACAAAGTTAGATTGTTCACCCACCATAGAAGTTCTTCCAGAGACTCCCTCTTCAAATGCACTAGGGTTGCATAAAATTTTGATACTTTTAGACTTTGAATTTGTTTTTGTTGTAGAAAACGAAACTCTAGACGAGCTGGCAGAACTGCTTGTATGGTGGAAGACAGAACTCCTATTAAAATTGAGTCAGCTCCAGTATAGTGGCTTCTCTCGCCTTGTACAAACTCAAGCACTGTTTCTGTATTTTGGCAACTTTCTCCTTTGTTAGATACAGAGACATGGTTAATGAATCCACAGACATTCCCAAGAACTCTATTTTCTGGGTTGGCTCCAGGACAGATTTTTTCAAATTTATTAAAAATCCCAAATTTTGTAAGAGAAAAATCAATGTGTCTCGTGCCATAAGGACCTCCTCTCTGGACCGTCCCAAAATTAACATGTCGTCTAAGTAAATTACAATTCTGATCATTAAACGACGAAGAACTGCCATGGGAATTTTCAGCAATTTTGTAAAAATCCGTGGAGCTGGACCCAAGCCAAAACAAAGACAGAGGAATTCGTATAGATTGCCTGACCACTCGAACCTCACAAATGTTTTGGAAAAATTGTGCAGTGGAACATCTTTCAGGTCTAACTTGCACATCCAATCGCCTTCGTTTAATAGGAATTTTAGTGAGTGCAAACCCTCCATTTTGAAGTGTTCGTAAGGAACAAATTTGTTTAACTGCTTGAGGTTTATTACTGGTCCATTTCCTCCATCTTTCTTTTTTACTAAGAACAGATTGCTTAGAAACTGCCCCTCTGTGGGAGCTACTTTCGAAATGGCTCCTTTTCTCAACATGTGTTCCACTTCCCCATCTATTAACTTTTTGTCTATTGAATTCCGAACAGGGAAATAAGGTACTTTTGCCTGTGTTGGCTCTGAAATAAGGGGTATTTTGAACCCTTATATTACTGACAGGATACTTTTGTCCTGTGTTAACTTTTGCCATGCTGGAAGAAAATGTTTTAGACGTCCTGCTAAGGGTACAGTAGGGATCTTCCACCCTGAGAACAGATTTTTTATGGCAGGGTGAGCTTGCGTGAGATCCTCCAAGTTCACCCAATTTTCGATTTGTGGAAGTGGTGACTGACTGTTGAGAAAAGGATCTTTTTCTATCTTTAGAAAAGTAGGTACCTTTATAATATGGCTTTGTCGGTGCTTTGTAGCTGTTGTAACGCCCCCCCACCAGTCTTCCTGGAATGGGAGGAGCCACCAAGAAAGGGCTGTTTATGCCATTTTCTGTTGTTAGAAGGCTTCCCAGAAACTATGACCTCCTGTTTCATCGATTTATGAAGTTCGGTCATGTGTTCCCGATATTTTTTGCCAAAGAGATCTGCGTCATGTTGCTGAAGAAGTGGAGCCTTCTCTTTTAGTGTTGCTGCAGCTTGTACGGATGAAATTTTTGATGTGGCTGAAAGAACATTCCTCCTGCGTTCGTAGGTCAGAACATTTAAACACTGGCCTACCATCGTCACTGTTTTCTCGACGGTTTTGGCTACTTCTTCAGGGGATGGAAGCTCCTCCTCCTCTGTTGCTGTCCTGACATTTTCCACCATCATCCATACTTTGGATAGTGGTCCCATTATGTCGGCCACTCGCTCCTGCACCTTTTTCAGCATCCTGTCAAGCTCTAAACTCTGAGGATGTTCTTTTTTGAGAACATTTCCCAAGGATTCATCAAGTACTTTGATAGGATCCAAATTCGATGGTCGTGGCGCCTCCAATAAAACTTGTTCCTTGAGCTCCTTTTCTGGAATAAATTCCTCTGAAGCTTCGTTGGCATATGTGGCCAATTCCACAGGAAGAGACCACTTGTGAAGGTCCTCCTCCCTGGTTACACGAAAGCGTTTATAATCAACCCTCTCGAGCGGATGAGTAGCTTTTCGTTTGCCATGTGGGTCAATATCTGTGCTGTCATCACCCACAGAAGCCCTTGACATATCGCTGTCACCGTTTTGGTTGACAGAAATATCCCCTACATCAGATGTGGATTCCATTACGATAAATTATAAAATAAAAACTTGTAAGAAATATGTGTTGATTATGTAGAAATAACTGGATAATTACGGTAGATAATTAATAATAAATCCAGAGCTCCTTTCTCGATCGTGAAAGAAATTGAAAGAGGAAGGAGGTCCGGACTCCACTAGCTTTGTGTAGTGGAGCCGGTTGGGTTGTAAGAATCCAGTATTAGATCGATTGAGATTTTATGAAATAAAATTATCTTTTTAACATCTATGTTAAATTACCCGTATACGTCTGTCTGTCTGTCTGTCACGCAAAATGGTAGCTTAGCTGCGCGAGTAGCGAGACGCACGCAATGCGGTATAAAAAGGACGGGCGAACCCGTGGATTTTTCCACGGGCTAACGACTAGTCATTTCAAAAAGCCGTACACGCAATCTCATTGGTTAAGTAAGTCTGTTGTACCAGGGCCTCGTACGTTTCATCCTCATATCAAAAAACGCTACAGGCCTTGGGATCGAGGTTGTGCTTTTTACGCATTTTAATTTTATGACTGAAGTTTTGTTAAAAATAATAGTAAAATAATAGCAAATCCCATAAAAAATAATCCCGCCAGTCTAATATTTCCGCCTCTCTAATATTCCCGCCTCTCTAGCAACCCACCTTTATTTCTAAAGTTGAAACGCTAATACCACAGCAGGAATAACACAGCAGGAATAAAAACAGAGCAAATAAGTACGCAAATACTCGAAAGTACTTTAATTTCAAGTAAAAAAGGAAAAAGAAAAAAGCGACAAAAAAATGGGAAGTGTTTGACCTATCCTAGTAATGATATACAAGAAATGAATTCACCGGGAAGATCACCGTAACTTTGGGCTAAAAGTTCTAATAATGTTAGCGGGATCGAGGTATGTGTAGTAGTTAACAGAACTAAATTACACACGACCTATTTTGAGATTAATTTCAGATAGATAGATAGATAGATAGATAGATAGATAGATAGATAGATAGATAGATAGATAGATAGATAGATAGATAGATAGATAGATAGATAGATAGATAGATAGATAGATAGATAGATAGATAGATAGATAGATAGGATAGATAGATAGATAGATAGATAGATAGATAGAATAGATAGATAGATAGATAGATAGATAGATAGATAGATAGATAGATAGATAGATAGATAGATAGATAGATAGATAGATAGATAAGATAGATAGATAGATAGATAGATAGATAGATAGATAGATAGATAGATAGATAGATAGATAGATAGATAGATAGATAGATAGATAGATAGATAGATAGATAGATAGATAGATAGATAGATAGATATATAGATAGATAGATAGAAGATAGATAGATAGATGATAGATAGATAGATAGATAGATAGATAGATAGATAGATAGATAGATAGATAGATAGATAGATAGATAGATAGATAGATAGATAGATAGATAGATAGATAGATAGATAGATAGATAGATAGATAGATAGATAGATAGATAGATAGATAGATAGATAGATAGATAGATAGATAGATAGATAGATAGATAGATAGATAGATAGATAGATAGATAGATAGATAGATAGATAGATAGATAGATAGATAGATAGATAGATAGATAGATAGATAGATAGATAGATAGATAGATAGATAGATAGATAGATAGATAGATAGATAGATAGATAGATAGATAGATAGATAGATAGATAGATAGATAGATAGATAGATAGATAGATAGATAGATAGATAGATAGATAGATAGATAGATAGATAGATAGATAGATAGATAGATAGATAGATAGATAGATAGATAGATAGATAGATAGATAGATAGATAGATAGATAGATAGATAGATAGATAGATAGATAGATAGATAGATAGATAGATAGATAGATAGATAGATAGATAGATAGATAGATAGATAGATAGATAGATAGATAGATAGATAGATAGATAGATAGATAGATATGGCTTATGTGGGGAGTCCCAGATTGCGAAAACGGCCTGTTTACAACCGGGACAGCCGGATTATGTACGCATGGTCAGATTATGTTTGTTTTGCACTGGTTATGTCGTGGTGACCGGATTATGAACGCTGATATAATGGCTGGCCAGGCAGGCTGTGATTGACATTTTCTTCGAACTTTTGTGAATTAAACATTCCCTGGAAGATACAGTACCGCCTGCGTGTAACTTTACATGTACGCGATAGTTATCACCTTCGCATGAGCTTTCGGTAGCGTCAGAACTTTCGTTGTTATTGTTAACCTATTGTTAAATACATGAGCTATTTTTGCATGTTGAAAACAATAGAGTTCATGTCTTGTTCGCGAAATTTAATTAGCTCATGTGAACTGCGTGTGTCCCATTGTTGTATTTAATTGCTATAGTCGTCAAGAGATCAACGAAAGAAAATAAAATTTAACAAAGATTTAAGTATCTATTGTTTATACTCACGAACGGCCATCTTAAACCATTCATTTATAAATGTTATGTTTTCTCTGATGCTCGTGTTTTACGAAAGCGTGCGTGCAATTTTATTTCACACAAAGCTAAATATTCCAGCTAAATATTCCAGCGAGTGGTTTCACTCACCCTAACAAACATTAGTAAACTATAAAGTTTTTATCACAGTAAGATGTGGCCAAGCTTGGTAAACAACTCACGGATAAATAAAAATGGCCTCCGAAGCGATTAGTCACATTGGACGTAGATACTGTTTTAATTCAGACCACAGCATCTCTATTGGGTTAAGGTCTGGACTTTCAGCAGGTGTGGCCAGTGATTTATGTTGTTGTTTTGCATAAATTCTCTTGCAAGAATGGATGTGTGCTTCGGGTCATTATCTTGTTGAAATCGATGCCCGTCAGGGTATAACTTGTCCAGCGACGGTTTTAATGTATTTTGAAGGATCTCCTCCACGAAAAATTCCTAAAGAAACAGATAGACGTTACCGCACCTAAAGGATTATGGAAGAACATTGAACTTTGCAAAAAATATTATTTTGGCGTTCAAATTTTTCGCAGCTGAATGTTCTTAAGTGCGATGTGAAAAACAATTGGATGTTGAGCAACATGGAAGTTGTCAACATCAAAAACCGTTCGCATTCCGAAAAAATGTTTGCGCAAAGATTGATGCGATGGATTTTCCCGCTTTCAGAAAGGCAGGGACGCAGCGTGTATGGCACAAGTATTGTTAAAAACGGACAAGTGATAACGAAAGAACCTTTAAATGTAGCTAAAGTGGAATATATTAAAAATATTCTATTTAACATTTATTCTGTTAGTGAGGATCGGAAGAAAGCTGTTTGGTGTGAAGCTAAAAATAGCATGAATGAATATCTAAACAGAAAAAAACATAATGAAAGTGACATTGATTTTAATTCAGCATAATTGTATTTTTTTTTAAGTTTTTTTATTTTTTGAGAACTTGTATTATATATAAAAAGTTAAAAAAAAATGTTTTCTACATATTGTTTTTTGATACTCTCGACTTTATAACACAGCAATTAATTGCTTTGGGTTCCAGAATAATAACACAAAATTGATAGAAACAATGTATTTCTATTGGAATGAGTAGATACAACACGTTCAGTATGTATAGACTATTTATAGAATTTTTTGGGGAATGGGTGGGAATGCAGGTGCCTCCTTCGTGCTTCGTCATATGCACATATATATAATGCATATCCTGAGCGTCAGGATATGCCTTATAGGTGTTTTCATGCTCTGAGCGTCAGAAACATGAGACAATGGTGTTTTTTTTCATACCCTGAGCGTCAGGTGTATGAGAGAATTGAACGAATATATATAACACATGAGCGTCAAAAACATGAGACAATGGTGTTTTCTCTCATACCCTGAGCGTCAGGAGTATGAGAGAATTGAGATGCCTTGAGCGTCAAGTGCATCGGCATGTCCTGAGCGTCAGGCACATGCTAATTACTGGTGTTTTTATTCATACCCTGAGCGTCAGATGTATGAGAGAATGAGATGCCTTGAGCGTCAAGTGCATCGAAATGCCCTGAGCGTCAGGCGTATGTTTTCTATTCCAGTAATGATTACAGTACACATATCTACAACTACATGTCCTGAGCGTCAGGCACATGCAAAATACTTGTGTTTTATTCATACCCTGAGCGTCAGGTGTATGAGAGATGCCCTGAGCGTCAGGCGCATCGACATGTCCTGAGCGTCAGGCACATGCTAATTACTAGTGTTTTTATTCATACCCTGAGCGTCAGGTGTATGAGAGATGCCCTGAGCGTCAGGAGCATCAACATGCCTTGAGCGTCAGGCACATGTTTTCTATTCAAGTGCTACTGATTGAGATGCCCTGAGCGTCAGGAGCACCTCAATGAGCGTCAGCAAATATGGTGAACACATGTATACACGCCCTGAGCGTCAGGTACGTTTTTCAATGACTTGTATCAACACATTACTTGCCTAAATGGCTGACGAAGGAGGCCCAACACACCCACCAATTAAATTAGAGGCTACCTACAGACTCGTTGATTCTACCTCTGGACTAAAACCCTGACATAACATGAGCCAAAAGAAATGCCAGGGAAACCTTGAGGCAGAAGCAACTGTCTGGTTGTGTTGTGCTGCGCGCTGCCATAACAGCTGTGATGCAGTTGTCTTTAGATGCATTAGAGACATCCATGATATTTCGATTTCGATTCGATTTCATTGCACCACGGTGATAAATTGAATTGGTATCTCCCATCCACCACTCGTAGGTGTGTTGATGACAGAAAATAAAGAAAAAATAGGTGAAGAAAATCAATATATAAAAAGGGTGGGAGGGTGGGTAACTGTAAGCTGTAAGGTACATCTGAAGAACTAGCACAGTGTGGGGTGTTGGGGTTTTATATGCAGCCATTAATAATCAAGGCCTGGGTAGGGTCCAGTTCCTTTACAGGCAAGTGAGACTACTATCCTGGCAACCTTTAAGATCAGGTCTATAGGTAGAAACCACCCCCCACTGTGAAAGGCTCTACATTGCATCCTCAATGACTAAGGTAAACCTAATGTATACTAACTACAATGCTAAAGAACTGTACTTCTGTCACCACAATTAACATGAGCAAAACTTGCAGTTTAGCTCCATAATAATTATAGAAAAGCGGCGATTAAAAAACTTTGTTAGATCGCATTTTAAAAGTTTAAGAACAAAAAGCGGTGATAGAAATGCTTTTTTGGAACGCATTTTAAAAGTTTAAGAACGAAAAGCGGCAATAGAAGTGCTTTTTTAGATCGCCTTTTAAAAGTTTAAGAACAAAAAGCGGCGATAGAAGCGCTTTTTTAGATCGCATCGCAAAACAAAATGTTCTCACAATGAGTGTTTAGATCTGTCAAAAGTTAGATTTTTAGATTTTTCTTTCTTCGGTATTGAAATTTAATTTGTTTTCGAAATCTTATCGTGAAGGGAAAAGTCCTGAAAGTAGGGTTTTTCCGTTTGCGCTGTTAAACGTTGCTTTTTATAAGAAGAACTTTTAAAAGTTTTGCATGTTAAAAAATATGCTTCGATGATAAAGAATTATTACTAAAATTTTTAAAAAGTAGCAACATTAGTTTTTTTTAAATATTAAGTGTTGTGTTCGTTCTTTTTTCTAAAATAATATATTTCAATAGCCTTCGTGATCTTTAACACTTTTAAACAATAACATGCATGAGCTAGAGTAGAGATGGAATATAACCACACTTTTCCAAAATTCGCGGTCAAACTCTCATAAAAAATATTATACAAAATATTGCTTGTGACGTCACAACTTTTCATCACGCTCCATTACACAAAATACCGTTAATCATCAGCAAAAATCCACTGATCATTAACGCATACGCAATAAAGAGGTGAACTGTGTTATAAAAAAAAAATACTAATACTAATAAATGTGCATTAACTGTCGGCAATCAAAATTCGATATATTTGAAAATGCAGTATTCATGACCTTTATGGCTGGCATTGTTATCTCCCTATCACTTATGGTCCTAACATTAGTACAAGAATCAGAGAAGGATAAGTATAAAAGCCGGAGGATTCAGGATCTATGGGAACGTCTTGATGACCTAGAAGATGATCGTCCTTGTAATTGTAAATAAAATTGAACAATGTAAGGACTGTGAACGTATTCTGGATGAGTATGACAGGTGTACCTGCGGACGAAGGTTTGTGGTGAAAGCTAAAATGCTGTGCTGGTACTGCTACCAGGAATATATCACATATAATGGAGGTGGATGTGTATGTACGATGACATGCAATTCTCTGAAGTCGTTTGAATTACAATAAAACAAGATGCTACAATTTGAGAAAGAGCTCGTCACCCCTAAAATTTTCTACTCATTTGCCGCCAATTTTACAAACATCAATGATATCAACGTGGACTGCCTGACAGTGTCAGATCCAGTACCGGCCAACGGGGGCAAGGATCAGCGGTACATCATAGGGTACCATACAATAGACCTCGTGGTAGCACTCAGGGTAAAAACACCTAAAATCTGGTCACCGAATGGAGTGACCCGGTACAATGCCAATGCCGTACCAGCAATGAGTCTTGATTTTGAAGAGTACCCCGACTGGGTTGCGAAGTATCGTCAAATATGGAGCAAAATCGAGGAGTTGATTTCTGAGCAATTGACGACGGAGCCCGTGAAAAAGGACCGTTACGTGAACGCCAAGCTCAAATATTACAAGGATACAATAACTACTAAATTCCACGGCATGCCGGTACCCTATGATGAGCCCTGCCAAGCCAGTGCAATCATGGCCATTTCATCGGTGTACGTGCAGGGTAAAAACCACTACCCACAGGTACATGTCGTGGAATGTCGGTACAAAGATTTTAAAAAAGAATGGCTGCTGAATGAGGATTAGAAAAACCCCAATATTTTATAGGCCATACAGTACCTATAAAATATATAAAAATTAAGGCTTATACTCAGGTGGGGAATCTAGGTAGTGCTCGCATACTGTACAGATTGCAGTTTTTTTAAGACATCTTGCCTGCCCTCCTCCCGACCCTTGGCAACTAGCTGGGCACGCTCCTGTTCATAGATGGCGTTGACAATATGGTTAAAACGCTGTCGCATCTGTTCCTTTAACAACATATATTTCTGTTTCTCTTGCGTGATCAGACTAAATTCGTAGTTGCTGATGACTCCATTCTCGATGGCTTTTGAAATCAGGTCAATGATGGAGTTCAACTTTGATTCCGCCAATAGTCTTATATTCTCATGTTTCCTGGCCTTCACACCAAGCCTTTTCCAGCAGTCTTCAGACCCGCCTGTCCTACCCATACAGCCACGGTCAGGCCAGTCATTGCCACTGCTAATGGTACGCCTATCTCGGATAACAGGGTACCGATACCGATCCCGGACGTGATCACGCCTATACCCAACAGACTATGGTCACAGTAGCGTACCCAGGTCCCATGCATCTTAAACTTTCTTGCAAGTTTGTCCCGCTCCTTAATTTCACCCCTTAGAAATGCCTCAATCCCTCTTATCTCGGCAAGTCTAAAATGCTGGCTTTCATCCTGCATGTCCGCACCTTCTGCAGGTGCACTTGGTAGGTTTGGGTACAGCTTTGTTATATCAGCCATTTATTTATTCTATGAGAAGGCACATTGTTATCCCAGTGAACGAAACGTTTTTGTCGTGGTGGAATTCGTCTGTTAGCATGAACTCGAGGCGATCCGTAGAGCCTTTTAAGGGCATGTAAATTGGGGTATCAAAAGTCCAGGTCAGCATATCCCCCCAAGTGTTTAATTCCTTGGTGGGGAGTAAAGCCAGAATTTTAGACTTTTTACCATCTAGCAGGCAGTCGTCTTCATCCAACTGAGGGCAAACGAGTCGTAGTCGAATATAGATGTCACTCTTGTAGAAGGAATCATAGTCTCCCTTCTGATAGTACATTTTACTAGGGTCGTAGGATAGACCCAGGAGCTTTTGCAGCTGTCGATGAACAACCACTGTGTACCCGTCACTGACACGGAACCTACAGAGTCCATTTTTTAGGACAAAATGTTTTATCCTGTCCTGTGCCTGACTATTGACGATAGCCGCTAAATCCTCGATCCTATACAGACCGTTCATGATCTCAATTCTAATTTCCCTCTGATCGGGCCCTATTTTACGGATGACAAATTCATTATCGCTGTAAAGGTTCAACCATACAGGCCTGATGCTTATCGATTTCAGGGCTATCTTACTATCCTGACCCCAGGTAGTCTTCAAATATCGTAGGTTTATAGATATCCGTAATATATAGCTGTTTCATCTTTGTTTTAAAACAAAGATGAACATGTATTCATACAACCCTAAGGCAAAGTACGATTCCAACAGGGGTGAGTGGCCACTTGGTGTAACCAACTTGGAGCATCAGGACCTGTATGTTGGGACGGAGTCTTATATTTCTGTGGTATTTCCTGAATTCACTAAATACCCCATCAAGGTTACCACAACCTACCTGAACGACCCTGTCATTCAGGGGTGGACAAGAGGACAAGCCCTTAGCTATTGGAATATTCAGGTGAAATTTGCAACTCATTGCGCGAGCACAGCCCTGGGCATATCGGCAAAACATCTAACGGGCTCTGTACCCATTGTAAACTCCATATTTAAATTTCATGTGTATTACCACATGCGTCGTATTCTGGCAAGAATGAAAGTACCCATGTCTTTTAATGACGGTTTTTCTCGGTACAAAAATCCCTACTCCACATCTGGGTATGCACAAATATGCCGTGAATATGGTGCCGACCCTAATGGCCTGTACAAGACCAAATCAGTAAGTGCATCACTCACCAACGGTAGATGGTGGCCACAAGTTGATGGTGATTGGGCCAAATTCATCACCCCCGCAAGTCAAGGCTTGACATCGGAGGGTCTGACCAAGCTAAGTGAGAGTATAAGAGTTTACGTGGTCTTATTGCTTGGATCGCAGGCGGGTGCGAAAGCCTCCTTACTCGGGTCTGGTGCGGATAACTACACGGCAAGGCAAATCCTGATGCAAAAGTTTGAGGCTATGGTACAGCGTCAGGAAAATGTAGGACATGACATCACAGAGTTTCAGAAGGTCTTGCAGTATGCAAGGACCCCGGTGAATTTTGCTGTCATGCCCAGCGTATACATGCTGCCATCCGACATGAATTTGCGAATAGGGAAAATTGTGGGGTATAATAACAACATCCTCATAGCACCTGCCAATGTCAATATTGGTACCCAGGTTGATGTTAATAACAAACCTATTGTGAGGCATGCGGCTGCCGCACCCCTCAAGCATACTATACCCCCTATACATACCACACCTCCCAAGCATACTACACCCCCTAGGCATGCTATCAAAACACCTATACATGCCACACCCCTTAGACATACCGAACATACCATCAGACAATTGGCGGATATTAAACTACATCCCAAGCATGCTACGCCTCCTATACATCCTACTGAGCACAGGGAACCAACACAAAACCAGCACGAGGATACGAAGGTCGCGTTGATCACGACAGGGGTAGGAATCATCATTGCCTACATATGGCTAAAAAAATAGTTCCTATTAGACCCCCCTAACATAGAACACGGCAAACCCGGCAGCGGCCGCGATGGCCATGTACAGATGTTTTGCCACGTATTCCACGACTGTTGCCGCTACCCTCAGAAGGAAGGAGACAACCGTAGCCATAATACCAGGTAAGACAGCACCCGCCTTACCTGCCAAATATTTCAGAAACTTTCAAAGCCTTTCAAGCTGCTTCTGTACGAAGCCTTTTCCCGCACCCGCACCCGCTGCAGAACTTCCTCCTGCAGCACCTGCCGCGGCACTTCCTCCCGTAACGGAGAGTACAATGGTGCTTATCAGTAGACCAATAGCGGAGACAATGCTGGCTATAGTGATCCCCTGTTCCTTGAACAAGATTTTAAGCTTCTCTAGCAAAGACGTGTCCTCTCCGGCAATTTTCAATAACGTCTCCTTGATATGTCTCAGCTGGGGGTATATGTCAGTGGATAGCATGCCATGTGCTTCCTTTAGGGCCTTTTTTTATCATTCAGATCCCTAATCTTTTTCTTCACCTTTTCTATATCCCTCTCAAGGTTAGCTTGTTGTCCTTCATCTGCAATGGCCTTCTTCTCCTCAAGTTCTTTCAAATTACCCTCTGCCCTGATAATCTCGCTATCAAGCGAAATCATCTTGCTTGTCAAGCTTTTCAAGTTACCTCTTAATGTCTGAAGTTCGAGGTCAAGCCCCCTTCTTTCACGTTCAGTGATGCCACCTTCATCAGGCCCAGCAAACGAAGTGTCTTGTATAAGGCTCTCCGTGGCATCTACAAATTCATCGATCTCCCCCAACGATTCCATCTCAATATTTTCAGCGTTCTCAGCCTCCTTCTCTATTTTGCTATACCTTTTCAAGAGGTTCTGGGCCCTGAATTTACCACCTTTATTGGGTGTAACATAGTCGGCAAAACCCAGGGCCTGCAGACGATTACTACCTAGCAGCGTTTGTATCTGGCCAACGGTTTTTAAATTACCATCTTGATTTGTAATCACTATTTCCTTGAAGGTTTTTTCCCTTTCACTATCTCTTTAACAATCAGTTGATTCCCCTTATCCACCCTGAAGGCATCGTAATATCTCGCATCAGGCCGTAACCTCAACTTCTCCGTAAGGAGATCGTAGAGGCCGTTGACCCTATCCTCTAGCAATTTCTTCCTCTGATTCGAAAGGAGATCCCCTGGAGCACCTTGTTGTTCTGTTGAAGGCCCCGGTGTTAATGGGAGCTTTGGCGTTCCGGGGAGTTCTGACGTAGTATCATCGGGCTTATTTGGATGGCCCTCATCCTCATCATCCGGAAGATCAATATCAGGTACAAATACTGGATTAGTTGGCATCTTTATTTTCCCTATAATAAAACATGAGTGGATTTGGAACCATCCTAGACCCCTACGCAGAAACGAAACAGCTCCTTGCTATCAAAAGGAAACGGCAGCGCGTCAAGGTAAGCCATATACCTTCCACAATCAGCCAGAATGAAGAGTTGTACGTGGATATTCCGAACCTAGGACAGAATGATGTCATATTTCCGGGCAGCATCAGGCTACTATTTGACCTGGTGCTTACAGGGACCAACACGAAGCGTACCATCGTGAGCAACATAGGCAAAAGCCTGGTGCGAAATCTACGCATCACCTTGAATGGCAACGAGGTGCAGAATATCAGCGACTACAACAAGCTTGCGGCCTACAGAGACTTGTGGCTCCCTAAGTTTGATAGGGAGAACAATCTCATCCTGGAAGGAATCAACCCCAATGATGGTACTATCAGAGCCCTGCAGGTCAAGGCTACTGAGTACGTCGGGACTGATGAGGAAAACGCCATCGCCGCGGCGTATGGCAACACTTTTTGCATCCCATTGGGCAAGATGTTTGAGCTTACAAATGATCTCCCTTTTTACCAGGCAGGGCTCCATGACAGATTACAGTTTGTACTACATTTCGCATCGTACAGTGACGTGATCAAAGATGCGGGCACGGCAGCCGTGGGAAGTACGACAGCCAAGGCAGCCGACGCTGCCTATAAAATAAGCAATATTTCATTGGAGTTCGACAAAGTCACCCATGAGGGTCTCGCGAATGCCATGATGTCGCGGTATAGTAGCCTCGAGCTACCCTATGAACGGATACTTCGAAGTAAGGTGGTGACCATGAAAAAATCGGATACTAACTACAATTTGCAAATCGATACCCCTGCCAAGAGTCTCAAGGGTGTCCTGTTACTCTTTATAGACCCCGGAAAAGTGAAGGCCTATTCCGGTGTAAATGAAGTCTTTTACAATCCCAAGATTGAGAAGATCTCGATCACCGTGGAGGGTGAACCTAACGAACTCTATAGTCATGCCATGCTTCCAAAGGATCACCTGGAACAGATTGCCAACCTCTTTGGTAGTCACGACTCGAATGTGACAATTGGCCAATTTTTCAATGAACGGTATGTGTTGTTTATCGATTTCAGAGCATCTCTCGACCATACCCTACATGGCAGCGGGAGACCCCTACAGAGGCTTAGTGACGGAATTACTTTCCATATGACCAAAAAAGCCGACGGAACCGGGGATTTCAGATGCTATGTGTACTTGCTTCAAGATGCTCAGTTAAACATTCTGGGTGGTAGATTTCATTCTTTGGTGTACTAGTGACCATAATTTATATTTGTCCTCATAGGGCAAATACAAATCAATATGGAAGAAAACAAGAGATGTCCAAATTGTAAAAAAGTGTTGGCCTTGGATGCAGTAAGGGTGTTGAAAAATGGCCAAGCTACAAAGGCATGCATATGCTGCCTGGATAAAAAGAAACAGCAGCGTGCCAAAAACAAATGCCTCCATGGTAGGCGGATGGCGCAGTGTAAAGACTGTGGAGGAAGTCAAATATGCCCCCATGAAAGGGTGAGGGGCTATTGTAAGGAATGTAAGGGCAGTCAGATTTGTCTCCATGATAGACAGAGCGCTTTCTGCAAGGAATGCAAGAGCAGTCAGTTTTGTAAACATGAAAGGATAAGATCCCAGTCCAAGGAGTGCAAGGGGAGTCAAATCTGCCAGCATGAAAAAAGGAAAGCCCAATGCAAGGAGTGCAAGGGCAGTCAGATATGCCCTCATGAGAAATTGAGGTATCGCTGCAAGGAATGCAAGAAGGGCAAACATTTGGAAAAAAAGAGATGCCCAAATTGTAAAAAGAGTCTTTTGCTAGATGCATTCAAGGTGTTGAAAAATGGTCAAACTACAAAGACATGCATCAAATGCCTCGATATTAAGAAGGCTTCAATTGAACGTAACAGATGCCCCCATGAAAGGGAAAGGCCTAAATGCAAAGACTGCAAGGGCAGTCAGATTTGCGAACATGAAAGGATAAGATCCCAGTGTAAGGAGTGCAAGGGTAGTCAAATCTGCCAGCATGAAAAAAGGAGGGCCTATTGTAAGGTGTGCAAGGGCAGTCAGATATGCGAACATGAAAAAGAGAGGGCCTATTGTAAGGAGTGCAAGGGCAGTCAAATCTGCGAACATGAAAAACAGAAGGCTTGCTGCAAGGAATGCAAGAAGAGTAAGCAGTCGGAATAAATATGGTTTCATTCCGTGGAGTAGACCACAATTTGTATTTGCCCCTGGGGCAAATACAAATCAATATGGAAGGAACCAATAGATGCTCAAAATGTAAACACTTTTTATCTTTGGACAATTTTAGGATCAAAGGAAATGGTCAAACAACAAAGACATGCATTAAATGTCTCGATGCTAGCAGGGCGTCAAAGGGGCGTACGAAGTGCCCGCATGAAAGGTAGAGGTCTCGTTGTAAGGACTGTGGGGGAAGTGAAATATGCCATCATCTAAGGGTGAGGTCTCAATGTAAGGATTGCAAAGGGAGTCAGATTTGTGAACATGAAAGACAGAGGGCCTACTGCAGGGACTGTAAGGGAAGTCAGTATTGCCACCATAAAAAGCAGAGGCGGTGTTGCCCCATTTGCGATGATCTTGGATATCTAGCTGGTGTTGTACGCAGGCGAACCTACCAGGCCCTGAAGGGAAACAAGGATCTCAATTCTCGGGAGTACCTTGGATGCGATATCTCTACACTGCGTGCCCATATCGAGCCCCAGTTCTCCGAGGGCATGAGCTGGGACAATTACGGCAAGGGGTGGCATATAGATCACAAAATCCCCCTCAGGTATAGAGAAAATGGGGATGCCCCATCGCTTGCTGAGGTTGTTAGTAGATTGCACTACACCAACACTCAACCCATGTGGGCGAGTGAAAACATGTCAAAAGGCAATCGCTTCGTCTCAGAATAAAGTATGGCAACGATTATAATAGCAGGCGCTGCAATAAATGTCCTAGCATTCAGCGGGACCAACTATCTATTTAGCAAACTTTCAGGGCATGACGGGGCCGAACGAAAAAGGCATGACGAAGCCATGGAAAAGCTCAATGATGCCCAGGCTCAATGGGTACGGGATAGACAGGCTAAGCTTGATTGGTTTAATGAGCAAAGGCAACTGCAGATAAAGGCAGGTAAAATCCTAAAAGAGTTGGACGACGACCTGTATCAATACTATATAGCATCAAGCAAGAAGGCCCCGCAGTTATCAGACTTCTATAAACCTTCAAAGCAACAACAAGACAAAGACGTCATGCGGACAAAGACGTCATGCGGATTTTGGCCTTCATTTGGGTTGGGGGTGGCACCCCCAACCCCTACCTGTATATTTTCTCTTGTTGATATCATTTGATTATCGAGGCTACACTGTCTAACATTTTCAATACCTAAAAACCGTCCCAGGTCAGCCCTTTTGAACATGGGCTGATCCTGGCTATTTGATAGGGTCTCAATGGCTCCTGTGTTGAACATAACTTGCGACGACATCTTTCTAATATAACAATGTTCGGCGGAGGCTTTCGCCCCAGAATTTTACTACCCACAAGAGTAGTAAAATTAGTGCACGCTTACGACATATCAATGTCAAACATGCCTTCGAATAGCTCTCGCGTATCATCGTCGGGTAGTGTGAAATGGTTCTTATAAAAATTGTCCTTGGTAAGAACATCATCCTTGAATCTACACCAAGCATGCACGGCATTAGGATCATCACACTCGGGCTTTCTTAGCGCCATGTCCGGATACCTCACTCTCAAGGTGTTGATTCTCGCGGTGAGCTGCTTCCTTTGGCATCGGATCATGTAGTGTGGGTGCCTTCCGGATCTTCCACGCTCCTGTGGATCATTTTTGCTCAAGACACATAAGACGGTATCGATAGGAGGCCGATGCGGTACATGTCTTTGCTCGAGTTTCGAGTTGTCCTGCCTAAGAACATCAAGATCGTCCTCTAGGATGGCAATGGTCCGGCGCTGTTCCCTGACCTCATCCTGCAATTTTTCGACACCTTTTTTCGTAAGCCATTTTGTCAAAGCTACAGCCTTGGGCTTTTTTGATCTGACAACAATCTCTAATGCACCATCTAATGTGACGAATACGTCATGCCAATTTTGGCCTTCATTTGGGTTGGGGGTGCCACCGCCAACCCCCCCTCCCTGTATATTTTCTCTTGTTGTAGCTACCTCGGCCAAATATTTAAAATTGCGCACTATATCAGCAATCTCTAAAAACCTCCCCAGATCGGCACGTTTAAAATGGGGTTGATTTTGTTCATCAAACAGAGTCTCGATGACTCCCGCGGGCACTGCGTTGAAAAGCGAAAGTTGCGACATCTTTCTAATATATCAATGCTTACCCAGAGGTTTTCACCGTGGTCATTCGAGAATCTTCCAAGTTCGAGGGTGTTCCAATCTCACGTACAAGCAAGCATGTTTGGATTTCCTCAGTTCAATTTTAATCTCATCCCAATCGTAGATGAGATTCGTTTCCTCGTCCAGCAGCCTCATGTCACTCTTCTCATGGGGGTACCAGGCAAACAGGGCTTTTTTCTGTCGTCTCAGATTCTTGGGGAGAGCTGTATAACTCTGCGTCAATAGCCAAAGACTATGCTTACGGTGCCTACCACTGATGGCCAGCCCAAGTAGGGATTGTCGCCGCTTATCGAGGCTTTCGTCGGATATCATGTCGTCAACTATGAAAAGACTATCCTCGCCTGCTAATAACGACGGCAATTTCGCTATCCATTCAAACAGCTGATCCTTGGGGTCTATCGGGAACACGTAATCATCCTTCCAGAGCGAGGCCGTTTCCAAATAGGTGGTATTCCATCGTATAGTAGGACAAAGTATGACTATGTTGTGATAGTGCTTTTTATATTCGTTTTCAAGTAGGTCTAGAACACGTTGCGTTTTTCCGCAACTTGTCGGGCCTGTAAAAATACAGGTATGTGGGTCCCTTACGACATCCATTTACTAATAATATAACCACTTTTGATTATGGATTTTTGAAAATACACCGGCACAGCCCAAAATATCAACACACCGCTGTGATTGTTTACCAAAGACCCCCGGCAGGCAGGGCATAGCTTGGTATTTCGAGCCTGATATTCCATGGGTAGTGGAGTATATCTTAATTTTCCCTGTAGGCATCATAGTACCTTGCTATATTGTTTAATGAGTGGTTCCTTTTCCGGGCTCTCAGGGGGTGCTCCGATGAGTTCGATGTACTGGGGTATGATGTTGTATGTCAACAGGGTGTAGAGAAGTAGGTAATTTTCATCCTGCTGAATTTCCCTAATTTCGACATCAGTGGCAAGAATGTCTACCTTTTGTTCGATAACAGGGTCCTTGCATTTGGTACGCCGCCTCTCCCTCGCCTTAGCCAGGCAACCTATACAACTCTTAGTTCGAGTATGTCCCCTAATCTTGAACATGTCCGGGGAAAACAATTTTTTACATTTGTAACATATCTTGGCCTCCATTAACTATTCCGGGGCTCGCCTCCTCCATTTCTATTTGCCTCTTAGACAAATAGAAATTTTCACGGGACCCATTAGGCCTCACGCCTATTCCGAGACATATCGGTTGCTTTTTGATATGTTCTCGCTCGCCCACATGGGTTGGGTGTTAGTGTAGTGTAATCTACTAGCAACCTCAGTAAGCGATGGGGCATCCCCATTTTCCTTATATTTAATTGGCACTTTATGATCAATGTGCCACTCTCCATAATTATCCCAGTTCATCCCATCGGAAAGCTGCTTGTCAATATGGCCCCACAGTGTAGCGATATCGCAACCTAGGTACTCTTGAGAGCTGAGCTCCTTGTTTCCCTTTAATGCCTTGTAAATTCTACCGCGTACAACATGGGCGAGATGCCCCTCAGGATCGTCAATTTGACAGGTGGATCTCAGTTTTCCATGCTTGCAAAACTGACTTCCTTTACACTCTTTGCAATAGGCCCTCACTTTTTGATGGTCGCACATCTGGCTGCCTTTGCACTCTTTGCAATAAGCCCTCACCTTTTGATGATGACAATACTGAATGCCCTTGCATTCCTTGCACTGGCCCCTCTGTCTTTCATGGGGGCATTTGTTTTTTTCACGTGACGCGAGGCATTTGATGCACATTTTTGTCCGTCGACCATTTCCCTTGATCCTAAAATTGTCCAAGGATAAAAAGTGTTTACAGTTAGAACACTTACATTTCTTAGCCTCCTCCATGTTGATTTCTATTTGTCTATACGACAAACAGAAATTTTACTAGACGCTCATTTCGGGGGTATCAGAGATTTTTTATACCATCCCTGTTTCATTGCGTATTCGTCGAATAAGATCGCTGCCGTCATATAGCCGGCGAGTTTCAGGCCGTCATCCAGGTCCATCTTTGCCCCAGGTCTAGAAACCCCTAGGGCCTTTTTCGCACCCATAGCTATTAAGATTGTATACGATACCAGTCTGACCGATTCCCATAAGGAGTCAATAACCATGGTTTCTTTTGGGCTAATGTTGCTTGATGTTGCTGTACTCATTTATATTATAACATTTTGAACATAGAGATATGAGGCTGGGCTTTGCCCTGTTTCCCCTGCTGAGGCTCCGGATTGGTCGCTGGCTTGTGAGTTTCTCCGCCATTTTTGCCACCCCTACTAAATTTATACCAGACGCCAACAGCTATCGCAAGCACGGCAAGCGTACCTACACCATACATGTACGGCATTGGGATCATCGACTGTACGGAACTAGTCCCAGAAGAAGCTTTGACTGCAGGCTCTACAGTACCCTCTTGTTGTTTCATTTCCTCCTTTCTTTTCTTCATCAGTGCTGCCAACTTGTGACCCTGGGCCACACGCCCCGGATGCTTTACTGGTTTTGTAATTATTCGCTCTTCTTGTTTCTCTTCCTCAGTCATTTATCTTGTAGCACCGCCGTCCGAGGCTCTTCCTTAGTCTCCTCCTCCTCCTGTTTCTTTTTTTTACCCATATGCCGGGCCGTGTGTCCTGCTACCAAGATAGGCGCCAGACACCTCCCAATGGTACAGTACACAAGGATCCCTAGGTCTGTCATGGCATCCCTGATAATAGGGTCATCTTCGATATCTTTTCGGAGGTCCTCAACGCTATCAATGTCCACTACATTTACAATCAGTGCCCTAGCAGTCTTTTCACCCTTTTCGTGGAGTTCCCGCTGAAGGTGCTCGGTATGTACCTTGTCGATTGCCTCATCAGGAGCCTTGTCGACAAACCCTTCTGTACATTTTTTAGGTAGGAGATGCCCCTTGCCCTTACGTAGGGCCTCTTTCAAAGCTTGGTGTTTATCGATGGGTTT
Source organism: Hydractinia echinata (assembly GCA_030067915.1). Taxonomy (NCBI): domain Eukaryota; kingdom Metazoa; phylum Cnidaria; class Hydrozoa; order Anthoathecata; family Hydractiniidae; genus Hydractinia; species Hydractinia echinata. Next base: position 4,832,152 of record JASGCC010000001.1, read on the forward strand.
CTCTACATGTTCATATTCTGTAGAGGCTGTGTCGAATACTTGTGCAAGATCTGACATTCTTTTTATTATACGACGATATCGAAAAAAACATAAGCAATCATGGCATAGGGTAGAATTATAGCGATTAGTAAACACACCTCCATTTTATTCCCTTAAACCACAAGCGGAGAGGTATGTACCCCATCGCTATGTACAACTCTTTTGTCATAAAACGCAGAGAGACCGAGCTTGTTCTGTTCGTACGTGATCATACCCTGCGTATGTACCCGAAAACCTACGTTTTTGGCCATGTCTAAACCACCCTTTAGCGCACTCAGGTATCTACCCCAGGTCAAAGCATTTTGTCTCTTTGACATGCCTTTGCACGAAAATTTAGTACCTTCTTTACCCTCCACAAAATAACACTTGGCTGTCAGGGCAATCATCCTAAAACCAATAAATTCCGCTTTAAATAGCTCTCCCGTTCGACTCGAGTATTTATTGGTGACGAGCCAGTTTTTTACATCCTCATCATACTCGTCAACCAGTTTGGGACGAACGACATCTCTTAACTCTTCCCCAGAGATGGCAAAATAGGCACTGTCGGTGTCCATGTAAATGTACTCAAAGTCTCGACGATCCACGTACTTGTCCAGAAAATCGTAGTAAAATTCGAGCATGCGAAGCTTAGCTAGTTGGTACACTGCAATACCACACTGGTAGGCTCTATCGATAGTACACTTGTGTTTGCCCCTTCTTACCTCATACGCATCCCCAATCTCTTCAAGGTTCTCGAGGTACGGGCTTCGCAGGGCTGCATCAACCTCCTTTTCATCCCTCGTAAACGTGGTATTTGCGTGCCTCGCCAAATCTTCAATCATCTTGCCGTAGAACGAGTTGCCTTTCAACTTTGCCGTATCCCCCGCAATACGCTTGTCGGGGTCTTTATCAGCCTCCCGTCGTGCATCAGCAATCTCTTTCGGAAACCATTCAAAGGGCCTACCTCTAGCATACTTGAGAAATTGGTAAAAGGCAGTCACTTTCAGCCCATGGTCAAGGTACCATTTTAGCACAGGGGTATACAGTAAGATCTTTTCAGCCTTTAGCAACCCTAGAAGCTTACGTGTTCCAGGTACACGCCTGCGACCCGTAGTTTTCAAATATTCGTGCATGTGCTCGGGGATTTGATTGTCGGGTATCTCCTTGACGACAAACAGGGGAGCCATTTCACTAAACCTTTCGCGCAGATACTCAGGTACCTCGATATCAACCTGCGAAACCCAAACAACGACCCATCCACCACACCTCGCGCCAGTAGCTCTAAGTTATGTGCTGATGTCGGTGTAGCCACCTTGATCAACTGTTCCTTCCCACAAGGAAAGTCTTGCATCAAGGTACTAGAGTAGAGCATATTTGCGTCGTACCCTAGAATGGTCTTGCACCTGTGGGGTTCGCCGTACACGTGAGATCTGATACCCGTCACGTCTCGTTCGTGGTATCGACAGAATACGATCGCAGGACCGCCAACCATCCCCGTCCGTAAGAGCTCGTAGGCCTCATTCCTCGTACATTTTTCACATGCTTTCCGTACCTCCTTGCAGGCCTTTCAAGTCTTGCTATAACAAGAGTCCTTACACCTATGCCTGCATGGGTCTCCCGGAGCATATAGCTCTAACTTTCGGTTCAGCCGTAGGGATTTGTTCAATACGTAGCGCATCGACACGCCCGGAATACTTACCGCGTCCTTCAAAATATCTATCTCGTCATCGTAATACTGCAACCTCGTCTTGTCCACGACTTCAATGAACGGTTCCACATCGGCTAGGTTGTACCCACGTAACCAGTCCATCATGGTGACGCAGCCTCGCCTGTAAAACTCAGCGCAGAATGTCTCATACTCATGTCATCATAGTGTGTTTTTCCCACTTAGCCGGCTATAAAAAGCCTCGTGCGCAACGGGTCCAACATGCCTCAACTTGCCGTGGTAAGTCAACCATTCATAAGGAAACACGAGCTTTTGCATCTTACATTCCAACGATTTACACCAACCGGCATAGCTCAGTCCGGGAGCAAGGAAATTTTTGATGTCGAGAAATTTAAATCTTGAGGTGGTGAAGAACATGTAGTTGTTTTCTTTTTTCGCCACCTTGATCTTATCGCCTTGCGCGATCTCTTCGACAAAATACCTCTTGATCAGGTTGATGTCGTACTTGCCAGAATTAAACCCTATTACAGATACTTGGTTTACCCACTCGTTCCACAGCTCCTGGTTCTTTTTGGAGAGCATGTCAAAGTCGTCAGGCTTCGGGTACATTCTCTCGACCTCCTTCACGATCAGGGTATGCCTCTTTTCCAGCTCCCCCGCAAACTGTTTGACCAAGACCTTGGGATTTTCGTGCTCGATGAACGTCGGGTCCCCATTCAGGCTGTCGGCAATACCCATGTACAGGTGTTTGACCGCAGATTCTACAACCTTTGTTGTTTTTGAAAAAAATGAAGAAATTATCATACCAGGGATACCAGGTAGCGCGGCATCTACCTTCAACGCTAGGTATTCAAGAAATCCCCCAAATTTTTCTATTTGCTCCTCAATAAACTTTTTAACGAAAACCCAAAATGTCGGGTGTTTTTTCAGGCTATCAGCAATAGCCACGCTTACGGGAATGTGTCGAGAAATATATGTTAAATCAGAGGTTTGTTGATAATTTAAACGATGCAGGAGAGCTTCAAAGTCGAAGACGATATAGTGGGGATACGGCCTGAACTCCTTCTTAAATACCTCTTGATTTTGGGTGGTTTTTCACATTCCCAAGCTGTGACGAGGTTGTAGCCCTGTTCCCGTATCATCCTTTCCTTAGACAGGGTTGCACCGTAATGAGCCTTGTCTGCGTCGGTTCTCGCAGGCCGGCAGGGACATCCATGCCACTTACAGCCGTGGTACTCATAAACGGTTTTTGTGATGGGCTCATAACCATCAACCTTCCACTCCTTTTTATCATCGCGGATAACGCGCTTACCACCATGACCGCATAGTGCGGGATGTATGTGCCTCCCGGTTTCCTGCGACATGTATTCAATCCATTTTGATGCATCATAGCTAAAACCTTCAGCGTAAAAGACTTTCTCCGCCTTGCTCGGCATGCGTTTCACCTTCCCGCCCTTGCAGATAATCGTTGTCTTGACACCCTCGCATTCGTTCCTTTTATGCCGCGTAAGGGCAGAGGCGTAATTAAACTTCTGTTTACATACCTCGCATTCCCAGTGTTGGGTCAGCACATCTAAATCCTTGACAGTGCCCGTCCAGCATACCAAGATTGATGCCATCTAAACCTTTTTTGTGTTGCTTTTGACCATAGACGAGTCGCCATGGTGCTTTCTTAGAGTTTGTCTTGGGTTCAAAGACCCTGATGTTGACCTTGAATTGTTGTCACCGCCCTCCAAATCCACCAGCCTTGTGGGGCGCACGTCCTTGCGCTTAAGCTTAGGGTCCTCGTAGTAATCCCGGGCTAGGGCGAGGGCTGTTTTTGTTAGACGTTCCGTCCCCCGTACTACATCTGCCCTCTCCTTTACCGCAAGACATCTCCAGAAGCATAGGTTGTCCGTTCTGGCATCCTCACCATCCATGGCATAGATGCACCTTTTTTGTCGCAACCAATCCGGGAGAGGGCTGCATCCCAAGAGGGGTTCACGTGCGCTTATCACCTTAATCTGTACGTGATTGAAGAGAATTTTGCCTTCATACGCTCCCGAGGTCTCGGTGGTCCTGGCAGGTGGTAAATAAGCCCTGGTCCAGAACTCGTGGTCCTCCAGATCGAGGCGCTTCATCTCGCATTCTTCTACGAACGCTTCGATTTCGGCTCTTAGCTTTGTGATAATCAGACACATCGCCCCCACCCTTGTAAATATTACAACTGAAGCTGTACACAACCTTAACGCGCTTTTCTATGTGGGTTTCAATTTTTCGCATGATCCGCGTCCCCTAGAGGTTGGTTTAGATGCTTGTTGAACCTCCATGTCTTGATCCTATTTCCGTCCTCCAGCATCTGTATATTGTCCCCCCGGATATCCTCCGCGTAGTCCTCCCTTGCCTCCTGTTCAATCTCATCGTGAAGCGTTGTACCTCCCGAAATTTGTTCCTTTGACTTGTTGTAATAGAATGCAACGGTATTCCGCACACTCTGTAGTCGATCGACAAGAGCGTCGTGGGTTGCTGCCACTGGTGCCGACACAGTGCTATATAGTTTGCTGATGGCATTCTTAAACCAACTCATTCCTTTCTTATATACACATTTTAACAAAGTCCGAAGATTACATTTTTATTGCGCATGCGTTAATGATCAGTGGATTTTTGCTGATGATTAACGGTATTTTGTGTAATGGAGCATGATGAAAAGTTGTGACGTCACAAGCAATATTTTGTATAATATTTTTTATGAGAGTTTGACCGCGAATTTTGGAAAAGTGTGGTTATATTCCATCTCTACTCTAGCTGCATGTTACATGTGACAACAAAAGGATTCATCAAATCTTATTATTATGACTCGCGCACGACGATAACAATAGAAAGCAATTAAGTTTGTGTGTAAACAAAAGATATGTGAACGTTCTTTATGTAGACATGAGATCGTTACATGAGGTCGTAAAACTCGCGTACATGTAAAGTTACATGCAGGCGGTACTGTAGAACACCCCTAAAAACTAGACATGGCGAAAGAAAAACGTCTCGACGTAATTCTTAGTATAAAGTACTCTTGTAGTAAATACATTTCAACATAATATATATACTTTGAAGTAACTAAATTTCACGGAACCTAAATTATTCTTTTTGCAGGAATTAAGTTTGGTGAAAAGTTATTAAACTTGCGAATCCCAAAATTTAGTATTTGCCACAAAATTTTGTTTCATTTGAGAACAACAACAACTTCGCCATCAGGGCTATTTGCTTGTCAGAAGTGATGATGAATGATATAAAAGTGGTTGGCCCCGATTATATTTGTTCTATAAGTCTCGAATAATATTTGACTGTCATACATAAGCCGGTCTTCCCCGATTATGTGCGTTCTATAATAAGTGAGAAATAATATAAAAATATTGAATATAAGCCGGTTGGCCCTGATTACGTTCGTTCTATAAGTCTCAAATAATATTTGACCGTCATACATAAGTCGGCCTGCCCCGATTATGTTCGTTCTATATTAAGTGAGAAATAATATTAGACTGTCGTATATAAACTGGCCTGCCCTGATTATGTTCCTTTTATAAGTGCCAAATAATATTTTTTGAGTAATAAGCCGGCCTGTCCTGATTATGTTGCCCTGATTATGTATTTTCTGCCCTGTTCTTAACCGGGGCAAGCTGCTGTACTTAATCAGGGCAGCGTTTATTATCTGGGCAGAACACCACCACACAGATAAGATCACATCATATGGTGGTTGATATGGGTCGGTTGGTGTATTCCACACAGGTCATACAGGTCACAGGTCAAAATATATATATACCATATATTTTTAGCTTCCTTTAGATATTTTTCAACGTTCAACATGCGCAATCATTTTGGTAGCCCTTTTCAGTGATGCAGCACCATAAACACATAAATTCGACCTGTGCTTACGTTAGACTAAAAAGACCCTGAGACGAGTTGGATATTTCATTTCCACTATTATCTACAGTCACATGATGGTATGAGAAAATAAATTAAAAAACAATGCGGCCAGTTTATCAGAAATACTTTTCACACCTACATGGTACTTGCAAAACCATTGTTTGAGGGTGTTTGATAAGTATTTAGTATCTTTTGTTTTGTGTGAAGTGACAATTTGACCTCGTCCCCAAGTCTATGATATATTCTCACCTTTGATCGCTGGTGAACAAATACCTTTTTACTGGGCACCAGGTTGACTCCATAATGTTTCTAATCCGTGTATATATTTTGTATATAGTTTTTTTCACTTTAAAAGTTTTTACTTACTTATGTTACTTATGAAGTTGTAGCTTCACGCCTGTCGTGGACGACCGACGTTAGTCACTTCTTCCTCTTCTTCTACTCCATCTCTAAAGAGAGGAGGATGAGGGTTAGATCGAACTACAGTGACTATACTGTTTTCTGAGGCTTCATTTGTCCCGGGGATCGGAGGTTCATCTGGGAGAGTTTTGAGAAACTTGTTGAGGGCTGTTTTAAACTTTAAAACTGGACATGAAGTGATGCTTCTTACAGACTTGGGGCGTTGAAGGTTCTTGGAGCTTGATAACGGAAGCTGTTGTGTAGTTTAGCGAAGGCAAATTCATCGGACCCACCAAGAACGATCGTAAGGTTCGTAAATAGAAAAATTGTGGAAAAGCTACATCGAAGCAAAAAAATCTTAAAATCGGAAGATCGATTATTAAAGAATATTGGTCTGATACATTTGATACATTAATGACAACCTCTGCCCCTACTATTGTATGATCTGGGGTGAATGCAAAGCCCTTTACGTTGATGGTTGCATCGCGAGATTCTGGACATACAACAGGACGATCCACATTAAAGAAACCGAGAACTCTGATGTTTTAAAAATTACACGATGACCTAGAATTTTTGAAAAATAATGCCGATATTTAGTTGGTTTTTTTTCGCAAATTTAGTTTATCCCAGGGGCCGTGACCCCTGTTACTATTCTGCCAGTTTTCTCGTTTTGAAGGCCAACATCGGATTAAATTCAATATGGCGCCTATATTACCCGCGTTGATGGTATCTTGTTTGGTAAATTTATTATTTTCCTTACTTTTTCTCATCCTTTGGCTTCTTAACAAAATCGGAGAAAGCTCCCCCTTCACTTTTGTGTTTTTGTTGTTGTTTTTTTTGTTGTTATTTTTTCTCTTTTTTAAATGACTGATACGCAATATTTTTGTGCAATATGTACTAAACTACAGTACCGCATGCATGTAACTTTACATGTACGCGAGTTTTACGACCTCATGTAACGATCTCATGTCTACATAAAGAACCTTCACATATCTTTTGTTTACACACGAACTTAATTGCTTTCTATTGTTATCGTCGTGCGCGAGTCATAACAATAAGATTTGATGAATCCTTTTGTTGTCACATGTAACATGCATGTTATTGTTTAAAAGTGTTAAAGATCACGAAGGCTATTGAAATATATTATTTTAGAAAAAAGAACGAACATAACACTTAATATTTAAAAAAAACTAATGTTGCTACTTTTTAAAACTTTTAGTAATAATTCTTTATCATCGAAGCATATTTTTTAACATGCAAAACTTTTAAAAGGTATTCTTATAAAAAGCAACGTTTAACAGCGCAAACGGAAAAACCCTACTTTCAGGACTTTTCCCTTCACGATAAGATTTCGAAAACAAATTAAATTTCAATACCGAAGAAATCTAACTTTTGACGTTCTTGACAGATCTAAACACGCCATCTGAAAAAGCTTTTCTATCGCCGTTCTTCGTTCTTAAATTTTAAAACGCGATCTAAAAAAAGCGTTTCTATCGCCGCTTTTCGTTCTTAAACTTTTAAAATGTGATCAAAAAAGCGTTTCTATCGCCGCTTTTCGTTCTTAAACTTTTAAAATGTGATCTAAAAAAGCGTTTCTATCGCCGCTTTTCGTTCTTAAACTTTTAAAATGCGATCTAAAAAAGCATTTCTATCGCCGCTTTTCGTTCTTAAACTTTTAAAATGTGATCTAAAAAAGCGTTTCTATCGCCGCTTTTTGTTCTTAAACTTTTAAAATGCGATCTAAAAAAGCATTTCTATCGCCGCTTTTCGTTCTTAAACTTTTAAAATGCGATCTAAAAAAGCATTTCTATCGCCGCTTTTTGTTCTTAAACTTTTAAAATGCGATCTAAAAAAGCATTTCTATCGCCGCTTTTCGTTCTTAAATTTTAAAAACGCGATCTAAAAAAGCTTTTCTATCGCCGTTCTTCGTTCTTAAATTTTTAAAACGCGATCTAAAAAAGCGTTTCTATCGCCGCTTTTCGTTCTTAAACTTTTAAAATGCGATCTAAAAAAGTTTTTCTATCGCCGTTCTGCGTTCTTAAACTTTTAAAATGCGATCTAAAAAAGCATTTCTATCACCGCTTTTCGTTCTTAATTTTTAAAATGCGATCTAACGAAGCTTTTCTATCGCCGTTCTTCGTTCTTAAATTTTTAAAACGCGATCTAAAAAAGCGTTTCTATTGCCGCTTTTCGTTCTTAAAATTTTAAAATGCGATCTAAAAAAGTTTTTCTATCGCCGTTCTTCGTTCTTAAACTTTTAAAATGCGATCTAAAAAAGCATTTCTATCGCCGCTTTTTGTCCTTAAACTTTTAAAATGCGATCTAAAAAAGCATTTCTATCGCCGCTTTTCGTTCTTAAATTTTAAAAACGCGATCTAAAAAAGATTTTCTATCGCCGTTCTTCGTTCTTAAATTTTTAAAACGCGTTCTAAAAAAGCGTTTCTATCGCCGCTTTTCGTTCTTAAACTTTTAAAATGCGATCTAAAAAAGTTTTTCTATCGCCGTTCTTCGTTCTTAAACTTTTAAAATGCGATCTAAAAAAGCATTTCTATCGCCGCTTTTCGTTCTTAAATTTTAAAAACGCGATCTAAAAAAGCTTTTCTATCGCCGTTCTTCGTTCTTAAATTTTTAAAACGCGATCTAAAAAAGCGTTTCTATCGCCGCTTTTCGTTCTTAAACTTTTAAAATGTGATCTAAAAAAGTTTTTCTATCGCTGTTCTTCGTTCTTAAATTTTTAAAACGCAATCTAAAAAAGCATTTCTATCGCCGCTTTTCGTTCTTATTTTTTTTAAGAGTTACGTATGAACATTTAGCTTTTGTGAAAAAAAATTAAATTGCACGCACGCTTTCGTAAAACACGAGCATCAGCGAAAACATAACATTTGTAAAAAAATGGTTTAACATGGCCGTTCGTGAGTAAAAACAATAGATAAATAAATCTTTGTTAAATTTTATTTTATTTCGTTGATCTCTTGACGACTATAGCAATTAAATACAACAATGGGACACACGCAGTTCACATGAGCTAATTAAATTTCGCGAACAAGACATGAACTCTATTGTTTTCAACATGCAAAAATAGCTCATGTATTTAACAATAGGTTAACAATAACAACGAAAGTTCTGACGCTACCGAAAGCTCATGCGAAGGTGATAACTATCGCGTACATGTAAAGTTACACGCAGGCGGTACTGTAGTACATGAGGGATCTGATGCTATTTGTTGTGATTATTGTGATAACTGGGTCCATCGTAAATGTAGTCTATTGAACATCCAGGATTTTAGAATATTAACAAATTCCAGTGAGGTATGGTCATGCTTGAATTGTAACTCTGATATTTTCCCTTTCAACTCGTGCCCAGAAAATTTTGATGGTGACTGGAATCCATCCCAACATGATCCAAAGCTGTTATCTTTTTTCCGTGATGCAAATTCTACAAGCTCAAATGACAACAATAACACCGATGAGCATGATGGATTTGTTGAGAAACTTGATTGTAAGTATTTCAACTGTGATGAATTTAAATTTTTTCTAACTGCAAAGGTATGTCTTTCCTTCATTTGAATATTAGTTCTCTATCAAAACATCTTGATAATTTCAGTGCCATGCTAGACTCGCTCATCATCATCATCATCATTCATCATCATTCTCGGCTTAACGTCCGTTTTAATGATTAATTCACAGTTCTTGGAATTTCAGAAACCAGAATTTGTTATTCATCTCTATTTTGTCGTAATGTCAATCTACCAGGATATTCTTTTTTGTCCACTCCCACTGAATCATCTGCTGGGGGCACCACACTATATATTGCCAATTCCATAAAATCTAAAGTCTGTGTCGATCTATCCTCCTCCTTATATCTAGCAAACTTTATAGAATGTACTTTTGCTGAGTTGGCACCCGAGAATCAAACCAATGTTATTGTAGGCTGCATATATAAGCATCCTATCTCCATTTTGCCAATTCCTATGAAAATTTTTGAAAAGTTAGTGCATGAGCGAATGTCTCAATTTATTTCTGAGCACAACTTCCTGAATGACAGACAGTCCGGATTTCGAAAACTCTTTTCCACAGAAACGATGTCTCTGATTTTATTCTTACTGAGCTCGACCAACATAACTTTGTTTGTGCTGTGCTCATTGACCTTAAAAAAGCTTTTGACACTGTTGATCATAAAATTTTGTTAAAAAAACTATGGTGTTTTGGCATCAGAGATGCTGCCTTTGACTGGTTCGAGTCCTACTTAACGGGCCGAATGCAGCTGACTCTTGTAAACGACACAGGATCAGATCTGCTTCATGAAGACGCTTTTGGGGTGCCGCAGGGATCTGTGTTGGGACCCCTGCTCTTTCTTTTGTATATTGATGACTTAAAATCTGTCATCAATTCAAACTACCACCATCTATATGCAGATGATACAATAATTATTTCGTCCCATAAAATTTGAATACCCTTGTCTCCCAGGTCGAGTTAGAACTTTCGCAAGTCGACCTCTGGCTGAATAATAACAAAATGACTATTAATACGGACAAAACTGAAACAATCTTTTTCGGCAACCACAGCCAGTTAAAAAAAGTTGAGAACAAAACTATCAGCTATATGGGTATCCCTTTGAAGAGGAGCGAAAAAGTTAAATATCTTGGGGTAACATTTGATCAAAAAATGCAATGGGAAGAGCACATTAATGACATAAATAGAAAAATACTAATTAAATATTCTAAAATTAGAACCATTGCATCCTGTTTAACACCTCACACAAAAAACCTTTTAATTAATGCACTTGTCATGCCATATTTCAACTACTGCTCCTCGGCATGGGCTTGTGTAGATTGGGAAAACTAGAAAAACGATTAAAATGTGTCCGTACCTTTCTTGGGAAAGAGAGGGAATATTCAATGAATAATTTACTCATCAGAAACGATGCCATATTAGTTTTCAAAGCCATGAATCACATTGCTCCTGATTACATGCGCTCAAAATTCCTTTTGACAAAAAACTGTCATAATCATCAAACAAGAGGAGCTTCAAAAAACAGGTTCACACTTCCCTTGGTCAACACGGATTTTGGCAAAAAAGCCTTCCCATTTAGAGCTGCAAAAGTGTGGAATAATCTTCCAGACCAAGTGACCTGTGATGGAAGTCTGCTTTCGTTTAAGACTTCCATCTCTAATGTATTTGGCAAATTCTAATGGAGATCACTTTTTAACTTTTTAATTTTTGTTTTTTATTCTTTTTCTTTTCAATTTTCACAGATTATAAATGTTACTATGTTTGATTGAGCTGAGTCTAAGGTTTATCATTTTTTGTTTCTTTTTTGTTCTAGTGGCCCCCAGTGGAAACAATCCACTAACTATAGGTTTTTGTGATTTTCTGGGCTAGCCACTTTAAATATTTATTATTATTATTATTATTACCCATCCTTCTCAATAGATGAATTCAACACCCTATATGTAATTCACCTTTATTGAAAAAAATAAGCAAAGAGGGTAAAAATATTATACTAATGGGTGATTTTAACATCAATCTACTCAATGAAAATACTGATAAATCAATCTCTGAATTTCTGGACCTTATGGGTACTCATTTACTACTCCCTAGTATCTCTCTTCTCACCAGAGTGACCGTAACATCTCAAACATTAATAGATAACATCTTCATATCTCCATCCTACTGTGAAGCCTCTTCAGGAAATCTAACTATAGGCATTTCTGATCACCTGCCACAATTCTTAATTTTGAATTCCTCTCTCCATGAAAAGAGTGAAACTAAAGAATCCTATTATCGAGACTGGAACTCTTTTGACCGTTAACATTTTATATTAGATTTTTTATCCTATGATTGGGATAAGGAATTGAAACTAGAAGAAAAAGACCCCAATGTCTCTTTCAACATTTTTTTATGAAAAACTAAACCTTTTTGTAGATCAATATGCTCCCATGAGAAAACTGTCAAAAAAAAAAAAAAAATCACAACTGAAACCATGGATAACGAAGGGTATTAAAAAATCCATAACTCATAGAAACCATCTTTATAATTTGTTTATTAAAGCTAAAAATAAGACTCTTAAAGATACTTATCATAATCAGTATAAATCCTACAGAAATCAAATTGTCAATCTTTTACGTATAAAAGTAAAACTAATTACTATAAAAAGTTCTTTGACCAAAATATTAATAACTCTAAGTCAGTGTGGAAAGGAATAAGGGAAATCATCAATATCAAATGTAAAAGTGAATCTCCTAAAATCTATTTAAACATTAATAACCAGCTTGAGACTGATCCTAACATATTAGGTAACACATTCAATAATTATTTCACTACCATAGCAGACAAAATAAGACAACATATCCCACGCTCTAATAAAACTTTTAAACATTTTCTTAAAAACCATTCTGCTAAATCCTTTTTCTTTTCTCCAATAAAGAAACATGAGGTAATAAAAATAATAAAATCTTTGGATCCAAACAAGGCAACTCGTCCAAATAGTATTCCAAATAAAGTATTGAATATTCTCCTAATAGACATAAAATCTTAATAGATGTATTTAATCTCTCTTTTGAAACAGGTATTTTTCCCAATGCACTAAAATTAGTTAAAGTAGTCCCCATCTTCAAAAACAAGAGTTCTCCTTTTGAAGTCACTAACTACAGGCCGATATCTCTTCTTTCCAACATAGACAAAATTTTTGAAAAACTTGTACATTCTAGATTAACATCCTTTCTGAATAAACATAACATAATTACTAACAAACAGTTCGAATTTCGAAGTAAGCATTCCACCTCTCATGCACTTATCAGTCTCACTGAACAAATTCGCTCAACCCTAGACAAAGGACATTTCTCATGTAGGGTCTTTATTGCGAAAGGCGTTTGATACTGTAGACCATGAAATTCTTTTATCCGAATTAAATCATTATGGGATTAGAGGTTTGCCTAAGCAATGGTTTAAATCATACCTTCTCAATCGTAACCAGTATGTGTCTATCAATGGCCACAGTTCTAATCTCAAATCTATTTCAAATGGCGTACCACAAGGCTCTGTTCTAGGACCCCTCCTTTTCTTACTCTATATCAATGACATCTCTGATGCAGTAATTAACTCAGAAACTTTCCTATTTGCTGATGACACTTGTCTCCTATTTTCTCATAAAGATCTCAGCATTATCAAAAAGAAAGTTAACCTTTTGATCTAAAACTCTTACTACAATGGCTGAATGCTAATAAGATAGCTCTTAACGTGACCAAAACAGAAGTTATCTTTTTCAGAAATATCAGGAAAAAAATTAACTATGACATCAAGTTGAAACTAGGTGGTAAACGTCTCTCACTCTCATCATCAGTCAAATACCTGGGGGTTTACTTAATGAAAATTTAAGCTGGTTCTATCATTATAACACTCTTGCTCTTAAACTTCGTAGAGCCAATGGTATTCTCTCAAAATTACGTTATTACTTATCTCGGAAAACCCTATGCACTGTATATTTTGCCCTTTTTCACTCTCATCTATCATATGCAACTCAAGTCTGGGGTCAAAATCTTCCACTCAACTCTCGTATTTTTAAACTACAAAAATCTGCAGTTCGCCTCATAACTTTTTCTCACTCTCAACCACTCTTTGATACTCTAAATATACCTCCCCTTGCTGATATAATTTTCACATTAAACGTTTTCTTAGTGTATAAAACTCTTAACAACTTATCTCCTACGTATATACAAAATTCTTTCAATCTGACTTCAATTTGTCTATATTCGTATAAAATGTCATACGAAATTTGTAGATGACCCCTAAGATGTTGATATATATAGGAAGCAGTGGTGTGATATTGATCTGAGCGTAGGTATAAATGAGATATCGTGAATGATGTTGGTGTTGTTGGTGAATACAAGGTCAAGTATGTTTCCAGCTATGTGTGTAGGTTTGCGGATGATTTGGGTGAGACTGAGTTCAATAGTAGGTTGTTTGTGATGGTGATCGTTTCTTTTTCACCTCTGCTACTATTTTGGTTTGGGGTGCAATCGGTCCAGTTGGTGTGAGGTATAGGTTGAAGTCACCCATTATGAATATGTCTGGAGATGGGGAGATGTTCAGTACTTGATGTAGCTCATTTATTGCTTGTGAGTAGTTTTCTGATGTTGATCTGTTGTTTTGGTGGTCATCTGGTTGGCGGTACATAGTAGCTAGGACTAAGTTCTCATGCTCTGAGTAGATGACGATGATCTGTATTGCATTGTCTGAGTAGTTTAGGACTGGTTTGAAGGTGGCTGCTAGGTCGTTTCGAACATACATGGCTACACCACCTGAGTACCGTCCATGTTGGGATGTCTTTCTATGAGTGCTATCTGTTCGAAAGATTTTGTAACCGTTTATGTGTAGTTCGGCATCTGTATGGTTGTGTAACCAGGTTTCTGTAAGACCAATAAAGAGTTGCTTCTTGGTATGAAGTATGTCAGAGATATATGGAACTTTAGATTGAACAGTTTTTGGTTTCAGTCCTTGTATGTTAATATATGAGAAGGAGTTCATTACCTCTTTGGGATCTGGTTGTTTGTTATTTGTTGATGTGGAAGTGGAAGTGATATTAGGTGGGTTAGCGGTTTTGCTGGTTGACAGAAGGGAAGGATGTTGTGTTGATTGAGCATTGGTACTTGATTTTTGGTTTGGGTGAGGATTGTAGGTCTGTTGGGTAGTCATGGCTTTGATTTTGGTATCCATTACCACAAGAAGCCTGTATTCCATGTGGCGGATGTATTCTAAAAAATTTGTGTTTGTGGTTTGAGGCAGCATTTGGTCTTGGTTGGGTGGGCTGATCACGGTACTCATTAATGGTCTGATTCTTTTTGTTCCTTTTATATGGCTTTTGTTGCATTTTAGGTTGTAACACTCTTTCTTTGTGAGTGACGTTGAGCAAATTACTGTAATGGGTGGAAGGAGGTACATTTATTGCGAAGAGTGCATCCGTTTCTTGCATTGGTTCCATGAGTTAAAAAGGGCTGACATGGTGGTGGGTGCAAGAACTTGCATTCTTTACCTTTGATTCTGTCAAATTTGCATTTTCCTTTGATGTAGAATCTGCATGTTGGTTTTGGTTTGTGGCTATCTTCATGTGATTCAGGGTTCTCTGTTGTCAATGGTTGGTTTTCCCTAAGGTGGGTTTCTGGTTGTGTTTTTGGCAGGGTGATGTCATCTTCTTTGTCTTCATTGGACAGACTTGGTGGAGCCTGACTTTCAGTTTCTGTTTCATGCTCACCTATATCATCTGCTACTGTGACATGGGGTTCTGAAGAAGCTGGCTGTGAAAGATTTTGTTGACATTCTGTTGATGTTGATGTCCCAGGGGCTGATGGAAGGTTTTGTGTTTGATAGGTTGAGTTCGTTTCTTCTTGGGGAATAACTTCAAGCTCACAAGCTCCGCAGATATAGTAGATCCCCGGGACGTTGTAAGGATTGTAGTTTGGAGTTCCATCTGGAAAAAGATTAACAAAACACTCTTTGTGGACTTCTTGTCCACATACCTTACATGCAAGAAAGGTTTTGTCTGTCCGCCTTATGCAATATTTTTCATTGCAAATTTGACAGGTATCGGGGAATAGGTTTTGTATTCTGCAGATTAGATTGTGCAGTATCGCAGGCTTGTTGGATGTTTCAGATGGTTTTTTACTCAGATAGGTTAGTGTTTCTTTGAGGGTTTCTTTAAGACATTGGTTTAGGGACTTCTTTATTTGTGAGGATGGTTTAAGTGGGTCATATAGTCTAATGCAGTCTCTTACAACATTGTTTGGGGCATTTGAGCAGAACTCTGCTATGATTGTTTGGCGCTTATTAATGTCATGCTGCTGGCAAGAATTGAGAGTTAAGGCTGGCTGGATCTGTGAGGAGCTTATAGTTTTGTTGGCATTTTTTCGGAATAGTTGCCGAATGTCAGTACAACAAAACAAACAACAAACAACAAATGTAGATACCTGATCAGCCGCACACAGAGTTCCAAACTTAAGTGTACGACTGATCCTGTTGGTCAGGTCACTTGATAGGTATCAGTTTGATGATGTGATCTTCACCAAACTTCTTTGATCAGCAGTTTTAAAGTTCTGCAAACTTTTATTGTTATTAGGTTTTCTGTGTTTTTTTCCTTAAACTTAAACTCAGGGACCTTAAACTCGGGACCTAGAAATAGTGTGAGTTTTTTATCTGTCTGTTTAGAATGCATGTTTTTTAAATTCAATCTCAACACTAATGTTTAAAGGTAGTGACTGCTTATATCAAGTATAATTCAGTTAATTGAGAGATCAAATCTTACTATTTACGAATTTCAAGTTAAAAGTTGAAGAATAAAACTTCCAGCTGTAATGTTGTTTTTCTGATTTTCGAAGCTTCCCCTCTGTGCCTCCGATCACATTCTCCATTTTGAAATCAGCGCTACGTCATTGGTCATATTCCATCAAAACACAAAACCTATAGGTCTCAAGGAAATGAATGTATTTATCAAAAAAAACAAATGTGGGTTTTACCCCCGTCACCAAGAGGTAAGATTCGAATGAATAATTTATTACTTTTTTTCTTCCTTTCGAAACTTTGAAAAAATGAGGGGCCTTGTACACATTGGGAAAAAATTATGTAAAGAGAAAGAAAAAATACGGAAGTGAAATTACTGTTATATCGTGCAACCAAATACATTTTTTATCAACAAAAAGTATTTAAAATGTTTTAATAATATATATACTAATTAGAGGTACATGTCAGCCCGAGTTTTAAATATGAAATAAGTGTTCGAAAATATTTGCATGAAAACCCGGCCCTAAGTTTTATATCTCGATAAGATGCGCGCTAAAATCTTTGGGTTTGTGGAAGAATCATGGCCTTGTGTGCTGCGTATCGCTGCAGTAATAAAAGTCAGCATGAAAAAGATAGAAGTTTCTTCCGCTTTTCTAAAGATGATAAATTACGGAAAGTATGGTTCCAAGCAATGGGCAGAGATAATCCTCCGAAATATGGGAGGCTATGTTCTGACTAATTTTCGGAAGATTGTTTCGACTCGAGCTGGGCCATGCAAAGCACAAGCGAGTCCCCAGCGCCCTTCTGATGTCGCTATCAAAAAATAAAAACAGCGGTTAAAACGTCATCAATAATAGAAAGGACTCTAAACGTGTAAATTCTCTAAAGAACCTGAGCACTAAAATTGTTAAGAGACCGGAAGTTGGGCGGTTAATTAGCATAATGTAGCATAAGGGAATGAGTGTTAAAAATTTTGTAATGGCGGAGCATCACGAAACTGGAAATGGCTAAAATTACTTGCAATGTCATCATGTCATAATTTCAAACATTTAAATTTTGACCTGTGACCTGCGACCTGGGTGGCCTGTGGAATACACCAGCCGTCGATATGGTCTATCAATTTTATGCTTTTCAAATTTTGACGTTTTTACTACTAGCTAGCTACGATCATAATGTAGTCATTGTGAACTTGACACAAGCATGTTATAAAATAATACTGGAAACGAAGCATTCTTTTGCCTTTGCACCATCACAGATAATTTAAGTAGTATTACCATCCTTTATTACGTGATTATCTTAAAAACTGATCTGGCACTCTGATGACAAAGGATGTGATCCAACATAGTTTGTATAATGGTCTGACTTTGCAAAATGCTGAACTTTATTAAGGCTCTGTAGCTGAAGTTGAGCAGGTATCTAAGTCACATGAAATTGCTGAATCTTTGTGTTGTGCGCTGATTTAACCAGACGATTGACAGACAATTACCTTGGGTTCCAGAATAAGAACACACAATTGATAGAAAACAATGTATTTCTATTGGAATGAATAGATACAACACGTTCTGTATGCGTTGGACTTCTAATAGAAATTTTGGGGATTGGGCATGAATGCAGGTGCCTCCTTCATACTTCACCACATGCACAAATATATAATGCATATTGTGAGCGTCAGAATATGTATTACAGGTGTCTTCATGCTCTGAGCGTCACGTGCATGAGACAGATGAGATGCGCTGAGTGTCAGGCGCATACTAAAATTGTTGGTGTTTTCATACATACCCTGAGCGTCAGGTGTATGAGAGAATTGAGATGCCCTGAGCTTCAGGCGCATCAACATGCCCTGAGCGACAGACGCATGTTTCCTATTTAAGTATGATTACAGTTGAGATTCCCTAAGCGTTAGACGCATCAAAATGCCCTTGACTTGAGAAAGTGTTTTGCTTGAAGTTGAGTAGGGCTTATAACATATTTTTATTGTTGTATGATCAAACTCTTTATGCTACCATTGATAAGGCTTGTGTATAGGTAGAACAAGGTATAGAATATGCTTGTTGTAACACCCTCCTTCTTTAGGGTTAATAAGCTTTTTCTTGTAAATAAAAATAAATTGAAATGTAATATCCCTTAAAATTTACCTTTGCTGCCTGTGTAACAACATAAGTTACCCTTGGCAGTAGCTTTTTACTAATACTGTACCATTATTGGCGATACCATATCAATGCCATTGGTATCATCAAGTACTATTAATCTTGTTAATGTAAACGAATTGTCTAATTTTGCCTTCACATGAACCATCCACATTGTTGTATAAACATTAATAATTTCTTTTGTAGTAGATCAGAAAATATATGTTAGTGATGGAATTTCCAAAATTGACATTGGGACGTTCATGTGCTTTATCACTGGCAAACAATCCTATGTATGTTCTGCATTTTGCAATACAGAAAAGGTATGTCGAAAGGGGTTGAGAAATCACAATTGTTTCATTGTTTTTTGGATACATAACAGCCACACAGTGCACATTGCAATATGGAAAAAATATTAGAACAAGAAAAATTTATGCCGTATTGTATGATGCGAGAATTCAATCATATTGAAAAAATTATTGGAATAAATCCTTAAGGATACGGTAACCCCCTTCAGGGTCATTTTTTAAAAAAAATTATTTTTTTTAATTTTGATTCTTTGGCATATTTTCCTGATATTTTTTTAAAAAGAATCATAAATATTTATTGTTAAAAGAGGGATAAAATGAGAAAAAATATTTTTTATCTTTTAGTGTTTTCAATAGTGTGCTCAAAGTTTAAAATTCCTCAAATATATTTAATCTGTATAATAATTAAAGAGAGTTTTGCAGAACGAGTAAAAAATTGCATCTCTACATATAACATAGGAAACATTTACACTTTAATAATCTATACAAATATATTATTATTTATCATCTATACCTTTATAATTTATTTCCTTATTTTTTTCGTTTTTATCCTGGTATGTTATGTTATCCTGTTGTCTGTTTATAACAATAACTAGACCCATAGTTCTACGAAAACACTTTACCTTTAATTTTATATAAAATATTCATGAGTTATTAGTTATTCATAACATTTAAGTGGGCGTAACCATGATTCTTGCAGGTAAAAGCAAAGGTCTTTGATTTGCTTTTTCTCGAAATAAAATTTTTAGTCGTAACGGTATATATTTTTGTCGAACACTCCCCTCCATCTTGTCGAAATTGTACGAAAACAAGTTTGTTGCGACAATTATATCTTTGGCTACAAAACTTTGCTTTTTCTAACGCAGAAAGTGAGGAAATATCGAGTTATTGATCTATCATGCTTAAAAATAGATAAATCAGTCATAAAACAGCTATTGTAACACAAAATATGCGATATTTTTGGAACCACAACAAAAATTTTACTGAGGGGGGTGTTCGACAAAATGAACTGGAAGGGTGAATTTTTGTATAAATTTTTTTTTCTCCTTTTTGGATTTTTTTTATAGAAATACTTTATCATCACTCTAGAGATGATTTATTTGGCTTTCAGAATATATATATTTGTTAGGGTTAATATAGCGAGCAGAGGAGATATTTTAAATATGCTGAGTATGTGCCTCAGGGGGTTACTGTATCCTTAATTTCAAAGATCAATGATTCACCCTTTTCAACCTAATGACGACTTCCAGAAAAAGTGCTGACATAAGCAATAGTGATGTATTATAAGTGTGGCAAGTTTTATTCCATTTGGAAAAGCCTATTAAAGGTGATGGAGGGTAGGAGGCAGAATCACTGCCACTTTGATCCAGAGCAAGTAGGGTTAAATAAGAAATGTGAAGTGCTGATAACTTTCTTTCCTTAGTTTATGTTTTCGCCGGCTGTAAATAATACCTATTTTCAGTTTTTTCAAGGTAATGGGAAAATTTTCTAGAGAATTATTTATATATTTTTGAAAGATCATGATCGGATCTTAAGGTTTTGAATTTCAAAGTTTCACTGTGACTTGGTTTGCAATAAAATTTTCTGGGTAACCTTGTATATATAAGCTTATGTTTACTCACAAAATTTGATTGCAAACCGGCATGCGGACCCCAAAATTTATGTTAATCAATTCACTATAATATCCATGCATTGATAAAGTTTGAATGCACATCCCTTGACACCTCTAAAATTACTGATGACAGAAAATGTCAAAATTTGCTATCACTTAAATATGACATCATAATTTATGCTACATAATTAAATCTGAAATTCTTTAAATGTGAATATCTTGAGAAGGAAAAGAGCTTTTTAAAAAATTTAAAAGGACTTGTTAACCAACTTTTTAAGCTCTATAATATAAGACAACATGATTTTATACCTCAGGTTTCCTTTAACACCTGCAATGTTGTGCAACTCTTTTAACACCTGCAATGTTGTGCAACTCTTTTAACACCTGCAATGTTGTGCAACTCTTTTAACACCTGCAATGTTGTGCAACACTTTTAACACCTGCAATGTTGTGCAACACTTTTAACACCTGCAATGTTGTGCAACACTTTTAACACCTGCAATGTTGTGCAACACTTTTAACACCTGCAATGTTGTGCAACTCTTTTAACACCTGCAATGTTGTGCAACTCTTTTAACACCTGCAATGTTGTGCAACACTTTTAACACCTGCAATGTTGTGCAACTCTTTTAACACCTGCAATGTTGTGCAACTCTTTTAACACCTGCAATGTTGTGCAACACTTTTAACACCTGCAATGTTGTGCAACACTTTTAACACCTGCAATGTTGTGCAACTCTTTTAACACCTGCAATGTTGTGCAACTCTTTTAACACCTGCAATGTTGTGCAACACTTTTAACGATTAATACAATAGAAATAAATCAGCGCGCTTTCAATTTTTAATTCAACAACATTCAACTTTTTAAAACACTTTTTAGAAATCTTAATTTTTTTTATAGTGATGGGTTACCAAAGGAGGCAAATCTGTTTGCTGCAGCAGGTAAATTCTTCTCTTTTTATCTTTTTTTTGTGTGCAAAAACAAGGTCAATTATCGCAAGGGTCAATGTGAATAGAGTCTTTTCATTTGAGTTAGCTTAAGGAATCACTAACAATACAAGGATTACCTCTTTCTTTCTAAAAGAAAAATAGTTTTTGTCATAACATTTAGTATTTCTCAGTTTCAGGTTCACATGAAATAAAACTTTACAGCAAACAGACGTTTCTAAGCCAAGGATCACTTCATGGTGAGTTCGTATAATAATTGTCTATACAGGCCTCAAAAGATTTGTTTTTATCGTACACAATAAATCGGGCTTGGTATTCAAGTAATGGTACACGATCGTGTACGATCGGAATCAGGTACGCCAACAAGAAAATACGTGGAATCGGGAGCCGTGATCGTGTACGTGTAAACTTGTTCACTTGTTCACGAAGACCTATTTTTATATATTATATGCAGAAAACATTTTTTTATCGTCGTAGAGCATTGCTTTTCTGTGAATTATCAACATCTCGAGGACCAAGTGATTTGTTATGTTTTTTTCTCTGTAAGTGAAAATGTCAGATATACAAATTTAAAAATTCTAACAAATTTCACAAGCACAACTTTTCGGGCCCCATCTTTGATGTCGCGTACACGATCGGTGCCCGATGCCGATCGTGCACTTAATTTTTTGAGGCCTGCTATATTAATCTTCTCTGTCTGTGAATGAAATTACCCAAGTGAAAATTTGCATTTTCACAGGGGATATTTTTGTTCTCCTCAAAAAACAGGTCAACCAACTAAGTTGGCCTATTAAAGTTACTTAAATGTGTTTTATTTGTTTATTGGCTATTTCAAAATTACATCATTACAGTAAATTGATGTCAGCAGTATAAAATTACTAAAGCTGTTTCATTTCAGTTATATAGTTTGATGCCAATATAATTTGACAATGGCTAAAAAAAGTTGACATATTTTCCTGCAATTGTCAGTGCCTCCCCTGGGCCTGGGTATCTAGGGGAGAACTTAGACAATTACTTGCCCTATTTCCTAAAGCTGGACCAACCTGTAAAACAGGAATAAACACACGTTGATTTGTTAATAATATATTAAACACCCACCAGTATCTAAAATATAACACAACAATACATAATAATGTACAGTCTAACACACTCCTCCATTTCTCTTCTTCTGTGTGAGTGTCCGTATGGAAATGTTTGTAAATAACATAACTTCGATAAAGTAAAAAATAACGCAACTTCGACTGAGTGATATCTAGTCAACAGTGTAAAATAAACTATGGTCCACATCTAGTCAGTATCCAGCTTGGCACAGGTTATAGCTTCTCGTATAGCTTCTGGCAGCTTGATCCTTGTTTGGTTAATCCATCAGCTAATTGTCCTTCAGTGCTGACCCATTTGATTGTTGTTATCTCTTTTCGGGACAACATTTCTTTGATCGCTGCAACTTCAATTCGTAATCTTTTCTCACTGATAACCTTTGTTGAATGGATTAGTCTGTGTAAATTCTTGTTGTCGATATTAGCTTCCACAGGTATTTCCGTCACGCCAAGTTGTAATAATTCACACAATATTTCTCTCAAATAAATAACATCATCCAAAGCTTCTGATAGTGCAAGACTTTCTGCAGCTGTTGTACTTCTAACGACTCTCTTTATTTTCTTGCATTTCATAGGTTTCTCGTTGAAACCTATAGGATTTCCATACTATCTGGGCTCTTTATCTTCTTGCTTGCTTTTCATGTTATCGTAATTTCGTTTAAATGACCGTGACTGCCATCTTGGCTCTCTCACTTTCTGATGATGGTTCCAATTTTATAGCATAACTATTATAAACAGAAGGAATTGCTTGTTCTCCATGAAATTTTCGAAGAGCGGTCTTCATCTGCTCAAAGAGTTCTTCCTTTTTCGTGTAATCAACAGCTGTCAAAACCAACTGTCTGTCTTTATGTGTTAATTTTGCAGCATCCAGCAAATTAAATGCCAAAACACAGGAAGGTAGTTTCATATCCTTTTGCATTATGCGGTTATATCTTCTCTCAAATTCAAGTATAAAGTCCTCTATTTTCTGACTAACATCACGAACATATCTATCAAATGTTGTGTATCGTTCATAAACTTAACTCAGATCATCTTTTTTAAATAACTTGTCCAAATACGTAATCAATTTCTCCACTCCATCATTGGCATTAATAGTTTCTAATTTCAGTTCATTAAATACTTTATCACGCACTCCACTTGGATCATTTTCTGGAAACGACAGAGCTATAGCTACCCCTTGTTTCGTTATATCGAGATCTGTTACTATACACCATGCACGAATCTCTTCCACATACCTTAATGCCATTAATTTTCGCGCGCCTTTTATTTTCGCGCACACTATTTTCGCGCCTTTAATTTTCGTGCACCCTTCAAAAACGCCGATTCGCGCACCCTTAAATTTTCGCGCACCTCCAAATTTACAATTTTTTTTGAAGTGAGAAAATTTTAAAAGTAATTGATAGACGGTTTTTCAGCTTTCAAATGACTCTTTTCTTGTGGTTTTAAGTAAGCCCGTTGATACAAAATAATCATGATATACTAAACAATAAAACTATTTTGTAGAAAAAGGGTCTAAATTAATTTTCTTTTCAAGATTTTTGGTAACACCGGACTTTTTCCAGCCGTTGATGATTATTTCTGGGTGGTTCCGGGCGTAGTCGTAATATTTGGTAATCCATTTAGCATGTAATGGTTTGACGACTGAGAGTCGGACATCTACCTTAGTTTGATCCGTACGCTTGCCTTCAGACATTTGCTTCGCGATTTCGTTCGAGTACCAGGTTTGCGCTTCGTCGCGCAAAAAATCCTTACTACTTTTGTTCACGGTGAGGTAGAGCGGTTGGAAGTAATTCGTCCAATTGTTTGGAACAGCAACCATCTTTCCATTTGATGCTTTCACAACTTTCTTGACTGCGTCTGTCCACTGCCCTTTGAAAACATCGCAAATCAATAGCCACGGTTTCTTCGGAGCCTTCAATTCTTTCCGTTTTTCTTTAATGTAGGGGATCAAAATCTTCTTCATCATTTCGATACTTGTATTCTCATTAGCCCAATGATTTGGATTTTGGGTGACGTGGAATTCTGTAGGGAATTTGAAATTGGGTTGACTTCGATCGGTCTTCCCTTCATAAATTAACTGGATCGGTAAGAAATGACCTGACATGGTTATCCCAAACGTGCCAGTAATTTGACGGTAATCGGAGGTGCCTAAAACGGGAACACGAGAGGTGCCTTTCTTCTCGAGCGTGTATTTACTGATGAGCACAAAAGGTAGAGGGGTCTGGTCGATGTTGATGATCAATTCAGGTGGAATTTTATGGGCATGAACAATTTCATTGATTTCTTTGTAAAATGAAAGACCGTAGTACCAGAAACACAGACCCAAACTGTACCTGAAACCCAAGACATTGGAAATACTCAAATAATTCCAGAAACACAAAATGTTATTGTCATTGATGATTAGACCTTTATATTCATGAAAGAAATTTATTAAAGTTAAACTCAGTAGCTCTCTTTTACTGTTGTTCTTAATGAAGCCTTTCGACCGGAAAAGTACTTAAATGAAAAAATGACCATCTCTTGAAGTTATCAAAGGCTTAGAAATAGCTAAAAAGTGATTTTCACTAATTCGCGCACCCTTTAATTTTCGCGCAGCCGAGTGCGCGTAAATAGGCCTTTTCCGCGCGCCTTTTATTTTCGCGCACCTTTCCTGCGTGAAAATAAAAGGCGCGCGAAAATTAATGGCATTAAGGTATCGATCATACGGCTTGTCTTTACTAAACACTGGCGGGATTTTGTATCCACTCATTCCTAACCCTCTGCTATCATGTAAAACAGGAATAAACACACGTTGATGGTGTTAATAATATATTAAACACCCACCAGTTATTGTTAGTACAGTATCTAAAATATAACACAACAATACATAAATGTACAGTCTAACACAACCCATTTGTTTTAGAATTGACAGGTTGATGACATCATCAAAAATTGTTTTCATCCTTATTATCTCTGTAACTGTTTATCAAAAGCATATGGTCCTATACATTTTCTTGATTAGCTCTTAAGAGCAATAGGTAAACAAACTTCTAAAACATTTTTGTGGGATTGACGGGTCATTGCTGACATTATCAAAGTTCAAATGGCGGATCTTTTTTTTGTTGTTCTTCTGCCTAAGTGGATTTTTCCCACAGGATTATTAATTAGTAAGTAAGTTAATATTTAAACAAGAGATTTAATGAATATGCCTCACTTTTCACACTCTTTCTAGTTTTTTAAAGTTTTTACATTAGTATGGAAAAAAACACAGTGGAGTGGTCTGAGCTTTTAATGACGTGATTTATGTTTTAACTATGTCAACAAGATGTATGATTAAGTTGCAATACTTTCATGTTTAAAGCAGAATAAACTGGTCTTTTTATTATCTGCCAAATCAGTTGCAGGTTTCTTGCAGGTTTTTAATGAATTGATTTAAAAAATTATTGAGACACATAACACTTATAACCATATTCATTACTAAAGAATAATAGCTACTGTAATCATTACAGTAGTTCCAGATATTTTGGTGCGAATCTATAAAGGCATGAAAACTGTCAAAATACGAGCAGTTTTGCCTTTTTTTTTTTGTCAGAAGAACATTGTTGTATAAAATAAGATTTAAAAAAAATAGTGTTCTATAATGTAATTATATACTTTATTTTTGATCCTTTCTGCAGTGTGTTGCTATATCTTTTATTCTGATTAGAAATTTCACTCTAATATTTTTTCCATTTTTTTTGTGTTCTGATTCTTAGGAAATACAGCTGGAATCACCGCAATAAAGTTCGATATCTTGATTAGAAATTTCACTCTAATATTTTTCCCATTTTTTTGTGTTCTGATTCTTAGGAAATACAGCTGGAATCACTGCAATAAAGTTTGATATCTTGATTAGAAATTTCACTCTAACATTTTTTCCATTTTTTTTGTGTTCTGATTCTTAGGAAATACAGCTGGAATCACCGCAATAAAGTTCGATATCTTGATTAGAAATTTCACTCTAATATTTTTCCCATTTTTTTTGTGTTCTGATTCTTAGGAAATACAGCTGGAATCACTGCAATAAAGTTTGATATCTTGATTAGAAATTTCACTCTAACATTTTTTCCATTTTTTTTGTGTTCTGATTCTTAGGAAATACAGCTGGAATCACTGCAATAAAGTTTGATATCTTGATTAGAAATTTCACTCTAACATTTTTTCCATTTTTTTTGTGTTCTGATTCTTAGGAAATACAGCTGGAATCACTGCAATAAAGTTTGATATCTTGAATCCTCATGTTTTGTGGTCTGCCTCACAGGATGGAGGACTCAGGTTTGAATCCTAAATAAAGTTTAAATTTATAGATATTTTTAACGTTATTAACCAGTGAACTTTGCTCACAAATACCCAAAAATTCTATTTAATTTATGACCAGCAAGTTGTTTGCGTCAGACCACTGCAGATGGTCTCACTCTGCCTTTTTGTTTATGTACAAGGTTGTACTAAGCGCGTAAAGCAACAAACAAAACATTGTTTAAAATACCGAAACAAAACATTTATTCTTTAATCACAGTTCAATCAAAGGTTTGATTATTTTTAAAATGCATAAAAATGGCCTCAAGGGACCACTGGTTAACATAATAACTCAACTTTATTTATGCAAAATTCCTTTAATTTCCTAGGGGTGTTGTTTAACAAACTGCTCATAGTTCTGGTATAGTATAAGAGGCAACCATCCATTAAAAAGTATTTTGAGTGTTGTTTTTTAGTTTTTTTGGTTAAAAATTGCTGAAGTCAAATTTTTTTAATTTATACTTTTAAATCCTCCCAAAGATTCAAGTTATAAGTGGCAGCTACCGTAATAAAAATTGATAATTTAGTTAAGAAAACAACTTTGGCCTTTTTCTGACACAAAACTTCCCATCTTTTGGGGTCCATGTCATTGTTGTAACAGTTCCTAAAGTTATGCTGCTGTTGACCATGCACTAATTTTTACAACAGTTTTGAGAATTTTAATAATAACTCAAACATTTGTTATCTCAAACCACATTTTTTGTCGTCTATTAGATAATTGTTTCGCATAACTTCTTGACAAAAGGAAAAGAAAGAGACTTTTTTATCTGCTATTGATACATATGACATAAAGACACCTTAACTCAAACAATTGTACTTCAGAATTCAGCATCTGCAGCATTTGTTTATCTTGAGGGTTGACCAGAAGTGAACTACTAGAAAAAAAGAAACTTATTTTTTTTCAGACTTATTAATAAATGGATACTTTTTTTAGATATTGGGACCTAACTCAAAAGACTCCTGAGGAAACCATAGTATGTAAGGAAATAATATTTTGTTACCATTTTAAAAGTACGACAGTGAGGGTTTACATTGAGTTTTTTAATATGTGACTAGAAAGTCTTTAAATGGGGACTAGTTCTAAATAAAAATTAAAAAAACATAATGTAAACTGGCTTTATTTCATGATAGTCCAAATACTAGTAAAAATATAAACACACTGTAAATTAAACAACATTCAAAGCTCTGGTTTTGAGATAATTTTAGTCAAAATGGCTGCACTTCTGTAAGACTATTATGCAAGTCAATAGATCAGAAAAACACTTTCCCCTACCACTGAAAAGATACGCAACAATGGTCCATTGGAGTGACATGGCATTTCACAGATACCAAACATCAAATGATGTTGTTTTAATGCCAGGTTCCCAAAGCAGGCTGGCCATAAGTCATAAAAATTCCATTAGTCATAGGAAAGTCATAAAAATATGTATAGCTTGGCTAAAGTCATGGAAAACACCTGTTATGGAAAATGTATGCACTTATATCGAAAAGATGAGCCATTTTAACTTATCAGTTTTTTATCTTCTGTTTCCTTGACTTATACATATACAATTGCAATCACAAAATAAATATTATTCGATTTATAAAAATATTGACGTTCAGTTGTGGAATACCTTATAAAATGAATCAAAAGGTCATGCAATTTTTTTGTGGCCATCTTTTAAATGAATGGGGACCAATAATTTTCGTATTGTTATATTTGCATGTCTACAATTGTGTCTTTTGGTACATATTTTTTTTTAATTTTTAATTTGTTAGCCAAACTTGATGTCGGGTACCTATCGCTTGATATTAGTTCTGATGGATCTATACTTGCTGTTGGGACGGAGAAAGATGGGAAGGCGGAAACAGTTTTTGTCGAATTCTGGTAAGATTTTTATTCAAATTAACTTGACACATTGCTTGGGATCTCTTCGAGTTGGTTTTGAGGAATTCCAATAATATTGCTTGTACTAATAATTATTACCTGATTGGTACAAAAACCAGTTAATATGAAAAAGTGATTCGATTGGTTTACGGCTCTTTAAAACAGGGCTTTTAAAACAGCGCTAAAACAGGGCTTTTAAAACAGCTCTAAAGCAGGGCTTTTAAAACAGCGCTAAAACAGGGCTTTTAAAACAGGGCTTTTAAAACAGGGCTTTTAAAACAGCGCTAAAACAGGGCTTTTAAAACAGGGCTTTTAAAACAGCGCTAAAACAGAGCCATACTATAACTTGTTTTGGAAGCCATTATAAAATGGTGCCATAACAACGTAAACGAATAAAAAACAGATTTCCACGAGACACGGGGAAAAAATATTAAAGTCGCTTCTTAAAACCATCTTATCGTTTCAATTTACTTATACAATGATTCTGTTTTGTGAACAAAAGTTTCGGTCAAGGGCACAGGACTAGCTAGTTCATTCTTTAATTTTGACTTTGGGCGTTGTATTTCACAGTGCAGCATTAAACACCGGTCAGTATCCGTTATTTACTAGTTCTGTTTAAGCTATAAAATAATTAAAAACATTTTGTTAAGGGATATCCGTAACATCCAAGAAAGACCACCAAAACTGTTGGCTCGGTTTGAAGAAATCCATTCAGATGATATCACTAAAGTAATTATTTGTTTGTATAAATAAATCTAATTTTTGGAGTATGTTTTTTGTTGCATAAAACAAAAGATTTTTAAGAAGAGATTTATGGTTTATGTTTAAACAATTTTTATATGATTCTGTTCCTCAAAGCTTATCTCCAACGTTAAAACAAGTTGATTTTATATAAAAGAGCTTGGAAAATATAAAAACTGTATGGGTTATTAAGATATCGAACTTACATGGGTTATTTCTGTAATTACGCGACATGATCAACTAAGAAGCAATTCTATTATCATGATATTGATATGAACAAAATATCACCATCCATTAAGATCTGTTTCCAATATCAAACTGACTTAGATCTTGACAATGTCATTCATAATTAGTGGATCTTCTATGGCCATTGTTTAAAAAATCAATCAAGATTAAAATAAAAAATAAAAAGATTTTTTAACAACTCTGGAGACTCTTTGATATGAAATCAACTCTTTTTTTGTGGGAGATAAGCTTATTGTATTTTATTCGTTAATGTGATGCTCTTTGTTTTGTCTGGACAGATTCTGTTTCACCCGTCCAACCCAAAGATACTTGCTACTGGTTCAACGGTACTATTTTTATGTTAATCAGTCAAACATGCAAGAAAGATGTCGTATGGTTTAAATACATTTTTGATGTTTTCTTTTGTTTTAGGATGGTTTAGTAGCCATTTTGGATTTGACGACGTACGATGAAGACGATGCGTTAGTTCGTACGCTGAATACGGAGTCTTCTGTGGTACTAACTTTAAGTTGTCTAAAGGAGCAGGGGGATAATATGTCTTTCTGTATATTTCACACTGGTACACAGCATGTTTACGTGTTTTTTCCGTATATAATGTGTATGAAGCATTGTGTGTTCTGTTGAAGCAATTTTTTTGAATTTTATATAGCCACATCATACCCTCAGCACAACCAATTAAATTTTAAGTCATCTTGATTCTTTCATACAATAACGAGACATGTTGTTTAAAACTTCAGTTAAATTTTTCATTTCTAAATTTTTAAGTGTTGTCCAAGCTAATCGAGAACAAAGCTAATCGAGAACCACATTACTTTTTTTTTCTAGAGCACTATGGTTTTTTTTGGACCATCATTCCAATTCCTGTATACATTGACCCATATTGAAACTCTTCAAATTTGGGATTATTCGCAGGTTTGTCTCGTCGTTCTTCAACGTTCACATTAACTTCATCCTGTTGTTTCATGGTCCAAATAATATCCTTGTCGTTCTTCAACGTTCACATTAACTTCATCCTGTTGTTTCATGGTCCAAATAATATCCTGTGTATTTCAGGGTGAACGTCTTGCTTCTGTTTCTGACCTGCGAAAAAACTCCTCCGTAAGTATCGTTACTTCCGTATTCAAATCGCATCCATACCAATATTTTTGGGTAAGCGCTCTGAGGGAGAGCTGGTTATGTGGAGAATAAAGAGGGTAATATATTATAGTTGAAAATTTTATACAGCAAGTTACCTTTGTAAGCAATAAGTAAACTATTTATAGAACTGTTTTCCGTAAGTAGCTTACCAGCGAAGGGAGCGATGTGCAAAAAAAATAAATCTTTTGGAGAATTACATTTCATTACATCTTATGTAATGTTACTTTAAGTACAGGAAGTTTCTCTAATTTTGCGAATTTAAGCTAAATTCCCAAAAGTTTATGCCGAGAAATGTTTTAAGTTTGCGAAAGTTATGTTCGCGAAAATTAATTTCAGGTAAGAATTTCCTGTTGCAGTTTCAATTTGTGCTTTGATAATAAAAAAATACGTTTTAAGGTCGAATTGTTGAATATTTTTGCAGTTAACTTTTGGAGACTCGCAAAAGTTAATGCTGACGAAATTTTCCAGTAGCATCGATTCGCGAAAGGTTATGTTTGCACAATATTTCAATATATGTTATTTGCGAACGTGAAGTGCGAAAAATTTGTCAAAGTTTTTGCGAAGGTTTCTGCACGTACAAAAAGAAGAGTAAGATATATTAGGCAGGTCGATGTGTTTGATTATTAAAGTCTGTAAGATTTTGAAATTGTGTTTTGCAAACATTTATGAGCAATCGTGTCGTGAATATTCTTCTTGTTTATTTTTTCTCGTTCTTCTGTTAGATTTCGATCGATTACGTAATTGATTGTATTTACCACGCAACCGCACAACGATTGTTCATGATTGGTGGAACACACAAGTAATTTCTAACCTTTGATTTATTTTAACTTGTTACACTTTAACTTGTCTTAGCGATAGTACACGTGTTTATATTACGTGTTTATAGCACGTGTTTATATCACGTGTTTATAGCACGTGTTTATAGCACGTGTTTATATCACGTGATAAATGTCGTGGAGTTGAAATCACTATCATTTCTGTCAAATGGTTGATCAAAGTTATTCTCATTTTTTTAAATATTGATTAGATTTGAAAATGTACCAAATTTACATTTTCAAGGGTAATCCAAGCTTTAATAAAGTATCGGTACCGTGCGAAAATAGCTGAAGAATGTAAAAGAAATGTCAAGAATTTTAGTCAAAGAGTCTGAGAAATGCAAGGAAAATAATATTGAATAAATATCGTGTAAATGTTGTATTATGTGTATTTTTATATTACAGGGGAAGTATAGAAATTTTTCATGTCAACTTAGACGTTATTGAACCGTTTCAATCTCTAAGTGGAGGACATTCTTCTACTGTGCGATGCATTATAAGTGAAACACAGGTGACGATTCTTTGGTTTATCTATCTACCGTAAATCACCCATTAATTAAACCACCTCCGAATAATCGCCCATGCTCAAATAAACGCCCTGGGTGAAACTTCAGTTACGCTTATTGGCGTGACTGAAGTTTTACCCGCATGTTGTTTTTTACATAAAAAACGGCGATAAGGAGTTAGCAAAAAAATTAAGTTCGAATCTATGACGACAACTGTCAAAAAACCTTATTCGTGCTTAGATTTTGGTCATAAATTTTTTCACAACGAGGATTTATTCTTCACGTTGTAATTCTCATGTTACATTCAATATTATGTTTAAGTGAGAGAGAAAAACATCTTGGTGTGCATCTGAGGACGTATATGATGTTCTATATGCAAAAAAATCTTTCCATAAACTGTGTGATATAATATTGTTCTTAGAGATAAAAAGGTTTACATGACTAAAAGTTGCTTTTTATTACAGTGCCTGCTTACGGGAGCAGAAGATGGTATGGTTTGTGCGTGGGTACAGATTGATGCTTCATCGCATTCTACCAAGGTGAGGTGTCACGTATTCAATAACATTCGTAAGACTCAATTTCCACAAATACATGTTTCACCTTAACAAGGTTAATTTTGTGCGGCTTTGATTTCTTTACTTCTTACTTTTTTCGCGATTATAAGTTAATCTGGTTAAGGCTTTGGAGTTAATAATAATTGATCTCAAATTTGTTGCAGCTTTATTTAAAAAAGAAAGATCATTTTGTCCCATGAAAAACTTTAGGTTTTAATTTGAGTCTCAAAAAGTAATAATGATAATATTTTTAGCCTAAACCAAAATCACAAAAGAAAAAAGAACGGTCAACGAAGCCATACGAAAAAGAAAATATATAACTTGCTCTACTGTAGTTGAAAGATTGTTGTGAAGGAATCCTGATATAGTTACAGAACGAATCTCGTTCACTTAGGTAATTTTGGTACCAGCCCTTAGTAGAAGTTGCTTTAACCGAGACATTTAACCACAAGTGATAAAGTAGATTGACTTAAGAAAATGTATAGAAAGACTTTATAAATATGGATACTGCGTGTGGATGTGATTGTGTGGATAAAATTTACTGCATACTGTATAGCTTATAACTGTTACGCCGGCTGTCTCTTTTTGATTCATTTATTTATTGCGTAAATTATCAAATTGCTGGTAAGATTGTAAGATTATTGAAATGGTACATGTTAAAATTGACTTTTATGAAAAGAGCTTCAACGGCAAATTTAAATCATTCAATCGTTATCTTTCAATCACGTCCAATGTTGACAAACGTAATGGAACCAATTTAATTTTAAAGTTGACGAACAAATTCAGGTAATTACAGAGAAACTGATAAGAAATGCTTAAAATGGTATTATTTTTCTTTAAGGAGGACGCCAGAGTGTTTTCAGAGCGATATCTAAAGAATTTGACCGCTACAGTACGAGGCATAAATTGATTAGATTATGCGATGATGGGCTCCTCGTGGCCTTTTGAAAAAGAAAAATTGATGGATTTACAGGGTATCCACTCTGTCAGGGAAATGTCTAATTTTCGGTTAAAATGGTTAATCAGAACTATCTTCATTTTCCAAAATGTTGGCAAGGACTAAATTTCAGAATTGTTCTAATCAATCTGTTCCATTATTATGTTTGTTATTAAAATTTATATTTTTAAGGATCCAAGGTTACAATAACATAATAGTCTCGTCTGAAAATAAAAGGTTAATATTGAGTGAACACTCTGATTTCACAGATAACTACCTTGAAATTTCGGTTGTTGCACGCGTGCTTATTAACCATTCCTTAGCACAAAATGATTTTTGCAGCTATCTTAAAGACATGCAAAACAAGGATATTGTTATAGATTTATTTTTCATGCAAAAAAGAAATGTTATTTGTTTTCTTTGATATGTCCTCAGTTGCATCCGACTGTTGGTTTGAGTTCAATGCACTGCCAGAAATTTCCATTGCAGCAACTTTGATTATGTGTGAATGTTGACATGCATTTCTGGTGGATATTCTGGCAATTCTAAAACAAAACAAATCTCCTTAAAAGTACTTAAATATACTTAAAAAAATTGAAATTTTAGAGAACTAAAATTGGTTTTCTCTTTAATTATCCTTTTATTTTTTATTTTTTTATTCTCGTTCGCGGCAAAATATCCTTATAAAATGTCAATTTGTCTCCTTAATTCTCCTTAATATCCTTACTTTTGTTCTCATTTTATTAGTGGTCACCCTGTTTAACAACCGTTTGGTTCCCTCATATTAATTTCTCCGCAAATTTAAATTCCATCAAAAAATGTCAAAAAAATATTTGAATTCGGCATTTTAGTCAAAATATGGATGCGTAGATGATACAACAATATGCGACGCTTAATTTAGACGCAGGTTTTTTCATGTATTTTTAATAAAGGAATTTAAGACGCAAAAATACCTTTCATATTGTCATATTTTTTTGTTCTTTATATATTTCTGTCAATTTTTTGTTAAAATTATGAAATTGGTTAAGTTTTGACACTGGGTTCATTCAAAATTCTTCTTTAAGAAAAAAACCCACCTCCACTATGTTTTTCCAAGTTTTCTCGTTCATCCTTATACCAGGGAAATCTGCATAAGCGTCAAGCAAGGAGCGTTTGTCATCTTCAATATCTTCCATTATGTCCTCGAGAAGTTCCTGTGAAAATTCTTTAAAAATATACTTGTATACTTTATAAGAAAATAACGTGAAATAATACTTAATGTGAAAGATGACATATTTATTAATGAGGTGCCAAAATCATTTTAATGTCAACATCATGTTCAACATTTTTTCTCACTTGTAGAATTTGTTCAAAAACCAGTCAGTTAGTTAGACTCAGAAACCACCCAAGTCACGTGTTATATGAGGGAAGTAAAAGAACAAAAACATGTAAAATAGCGATGTCCGGGAAGGGCGAACCCATTGATTTTTTCACGGATTAACGATTGTTACATGACTTAGTATAATTATGCAACCACATTCGCTCGAAATAATGCTATAAAATGTAATCACCTAGCATGTAAGTAAACTGTCGGTCTAATAATACACCCCATTTTACAACCTCGCTCCCAGGGCTTTTTGTCGCTCATCGGCGCTGCGTTTATTGCGTCTCGCCGTGCGCTATGCAAAAAGAGACAACAGGTCCTGGGATCGAGGTTGACCATTCTAGATAATATAGCCGAAAGCTTGGTAAAACATTACCGGTCGTTAACCTATGGAAAAATTCAGAGTTTCGACCATCAGGCATAACGTCGAAATTTTAGTGTTTGTATATTTTGTGTTTCCGTAGCACGACGTTTTTCTTGTAGATAAAAAGAAATAATCAGCTATTTTTAATATAGAGAAGAGACTTATGCTGAGAATACAGTACAGGGGAATTTTCACGAAGCGAAGTGGACAGTTTCTTTGTTTTGATTTTTCTTAGCGGTGAAATATTTCGCTGTAAAAAACAAACTACTGAAAAGAATTCAAAACTGGGTCTTTAAAGGAAAAAAAGTGCTTACATTCACCAGTATTTTAAATTCGCCACGCGTTTCTTGTTTCTCGTGGAAATCAAAACGATATTTCAAAGGTAATTCGCCGCTTAATTCGCCATTTATAATTCACTTCGTGAAGATACCTCTTAAAACTAAAAAAATATACCTCATCATCGCTTTTAAATCGTCTCGCTAACCCAAAAGTTGTAGTGAGAAAGAAAACATGGATAAATATGATTGTAAGTATCTTCATCGCAAAAGATCCCAATCTCAAATGTACTACTCTGTCAATTGGTTTGAGTGAAAATGTAGAACAGTATATTGTTAATAACAGTGGAGTGTTCGCTCATGAAAGAGGAATATCTTTCACCTTTTTAATACAACGCAGTCGAAACTTCTCCTACACAGTGCTTTTAAATTCCACAATGGGGTACAATATTATATAATTTGTTAGCATTCCAATGAAGAGCCGTGGTATATTTATTTTTATTTTTAATCGTCATCTGGGCACACAGGTTCATTCAAATTGACATGTTTCATTTAACTCTAACACCGCCATTTTGTAGAACAAGTTCTCAGAGCGATGCTAATAGGCTTATTCTTTAGGTTAATAAACTAACTGATTCATTGCAACAAAGAAATTATTATTCCCGACTTTTCTTTTTTCGTCCTCGTTCGAACCAAAGAAAACAAATATTACAGGTTAAACTTGGTATTGGATTTCGCGGAGGCAGCAATCTCGCGGCGGCAGCAATCCGAAATCGCCGCAATATTTACAATGTTGTGATACACGTGACTAAGTAGGCAGCGTAAAACCTCCTTTTAGGAGGAAACATTGTCTTCGAACCAAGTGCATTAGCCACTGCCCTCGAAGGTTTAAGGGTGTATATGTTACATATATTTACTACAATAAGTATAGATCGTGTCGTGTCTTCTCCACAGTCTCTCTTTTACTTTATTCTTATTGTCTATTGAGTGTTGTTTCGTTTCGTATTTTTCATTTTCCATTGCTGTTGACAATATAAAAGAGAAAGATAAAATCATATGTTAGGAATCTTCTTTATTTAACTTAAGTCATAAGTTTACGATCACTGTGTGTTGCTGCATGAAATCCGAGAACTTTACTAACTTCAAACACACGCCTTTTATGCGCATTTCGAATGACAAATGCGCATGCGCTACGACCTCACTTTCAGAACCGTCGGGAAAACATTTGCCGACTAACTGGCGAACTGTCGTCAAATAATATTCTAGACCTATTCTCTTGAAAAACAATAAAACACAATATATACGGGGACAGCTTATATTTCGACCGTTGGGAAAACGACTGAGACCATAAATGCAAGGATATCTTGTCGGGTTTGTCGATTCTCTAGCTGGATTCGGGAAATTGCAAGAAAACTTAGCATAAAAACGCAAACTTCAACATATTTTATCAATGCCAGCTTAGACTCTTTGAATGAATCCAACACATCATTTCACGAAAATGGACAGCGCGGCGACAGGAAAGGGCGAAAAGATCTCATATGGTCTCGCAACTGAACATAATTTGCGACTTGATCGATACCGAGACAGCTTCTAATGTCAGTAGTCGACCATGGTGTAGGGAAGTCTTAAATAGCATTAAAAAACCTCCACTTTGTGCTTGAAAATGTGAGAAC
The DNA here is from genome assembly GCA_030067915.1 of Hydractinia echinata. Lineage (NCBI taxonomy): Eukaryota > Metazoa > Cnidaria > Hydrozoa > Anthoathecata > Hydractiniidae > Hydractinia > Hydractinia echinata. Next base: position 4,869,286 of record JASGCC010000001.1, read on the forward strand.
CGGAAAATCCTACCACACGCTGAGCAAATTGGAACTTGCGTGTATTAAGAAAAATGCCTGCTTTGTCAATTGTGATAAAAATGATGCGCCACCAGTGTTCTTTAAGATCTGTGTTGTAATGGGGTGTGACGATTATTTCTTTCGTTGCAAATTCTGCGAGTATCGAATCTCAGGTTATATCTATTATATCTATGAGCAGAGGAAATCCTGTGGTGGTCGACAAAACGCCATCTTCCGAAAGAAGTGATAAAGGCGGTAAAATGTTTGTTAGAATCACGCATCGGTAACTGTTTTAAATGTTTCATGTGGAATGCGTCTGGCGAGGAGAAATAGCGACGCCGAATTATCTTTCTCCCTTTAATATTATTTATTTAAGTGACAGGTTTACTACGACGTGAGGAGCTATCGTGTTTACGAGTGACCACCATTCTATGACACCATTCCACCGGCTTACATGGACTTTACTACACATTCCGGCGAACGAATGTGCGACACGGTCTTCATTGCATTGATCAAATATAAAGAATGCACAGAAATTGCTAAAATACCCAACGGATGGAAAGTTCTTACATAGCCTGGCACGATGATGTGAATTAGATTACTCTATCGAACAGGTACGCCGCCTTTACCGTACTCTTCAATGTTGCCTTAAAAGCACTGCTGATCTTAATGGGTGATTTGTTTGCGGCAAATAGGCTTCAATGTTCCATCCATTTCCCAACGTCTCTGGATAACATTCCAGTTCTAGGTCGTTGCGTAAGCCCATACTGGGCCTTCAGCTAAGTTTCAGCGTGCGGTAAGCAGATAGACAAGGATCAGGAGTGAAGTTAGAGTTCGCCTAATTATTCAGGATAGCTACTATCACATCCGCATCATCTGTTATTTCGCAACAATATTTAATTACTTAATACTGTAAACGACAATCCAAACCCCGATCGCCGTCCCGGGGTCAGAAAAGATACAAGATGCCCTGGGGACGAGGTTGTCCAAACCCTTATCACATCCGACCATGGCTTAAAATTGTTTAATTCTTATTAGTTAGTAATTTTTCGGATCTGAAAGTAGTAGTGTCAATATATAGTTCAATTAATGGAGCATTCATAACCCATCCTCGTCCCCAGGGTTTATTGCCTCAGGGCAGCTAGCGCCTTGGCCTCGATGTCAAAAAGGCAAAAACCCTGGGGACGAGGTTGTTCATAACCGTATATAGTTATCCTCCATTGTTTTTGTTTTCCTGTATTCTTGAAGCGAGCAAGCAGCGTCAGAGTTCTTTTGCTAAATATAAATATTGTATTACATCCTCCATATTTATTGTTTTGATCGCGCCAAAATACACTCTAAGCTACCGCGATTGACAAATTCAAGTGCGTATGACTTTTTTGGAAACAGTCTGTTGGACGATTCAAATTTGATCCTATTTTACTATTTAGTAGTATGCGCGAGTTGTAGCAATTTAAATTCCAATTAAAGCTGTCCTTGATTGAGTTATGATTAGTTTCTTCCCACAACGTTATATGGAGTGCCATAACAACCATTTATATGGAGTGCCATAACAACCATTTACAATAACAAAGCTGTAAAATAACAACGCTTATGCTACAATCCATAAAGGGTATACCCTTATCGAAACCAAGACAAAATAACATTTGTATTCACTAATATTTATTTTTAAACTTGAGGTTTCTGTAAAAAATTATTAGAATTAAGCAAAGCAAAAGCAAAATAATAACGGAAGATACCTGATAAAACAAGCCTCAACAAACGTCGCCATAATATTAACTTGTATTTTTCGTCATAATTATATATATATATATATATATATATATAAAAGCAATAACACATAAACATAAATATAAAACTTAATGATTATACATAAATTTTTATATCTCTGTTTATAAGGATAAAAAAAAGCTTATGAGCTTGAGAATACGCCGTAAACCTGAGTTAAGGATAGGAAATACTTTGAAAGATAGGTTCACTAATTTAAGAAGTATAAAAGTGCTATGCAAAGTACTATTTTTTTCTCAAATAAAAGTTAAAAAGAGAGAAAATATTGTAGACAGCAAACACCAATGTTGATGAGAATAAAATGCCTAACAAGCCCTGGAAACGAGGTTGTTAAAAATCATTATTCTTGGCTAGCTGACATCTCCTCATAACAATGGTATTGGTAATTTCTTGTTACCATGCCAATGTATGTGTGTTTCCTCAAACGGAATATTTAAAAGGTTACGCAATCATATCACTATTTTATTCAAACATGCGGAAAGAAGAGGACAAGGTGTATAGACAGAAATACGCTCGAATCGATTATAACGAAACTAATTACAATTGTTTTACCATGCAAGAATCAGGTAGCTGTGAAAGTCAATTAATAACAAAAAGTTCACTCCATCCATTAATGTATGGTAAAAAGTATGAAGTTGTGCTTATTGAAGATAATATCGATGAAATAAAAAGTTTATGTATAATTTTTCCACAAGGAAGTTTAATTCGCGACATTTACAACCAAACACAAAGAAAACTTTTTTCAAACGACGAATCTTCTTTCAGAATCGAACAAGAAACTTTCACCGGGGAGAGTATGCTAGTGGCTTGTAATCAATTCAGAGATTTAAGTATGTTTGTTGGAAACAATGGCGAGTAATTTGCGACTGTTTTCGAAACGAAACTATTGCAGATATGCTTTGTGAAGAGCATTCTGGTAAGAATTTAAATGCTCCTTATAAACGATGTTTGACTTTTATTTCCGATGCAAAATTATGATGCGAACATGTGATCCTGGCGATGTTTTGTGTCAGATAGTAAATTTGTATTATTTGTATTATATATTGTAAATTTGATAGAAAAAGTATGATTCCTTCATGATTTTGAAGTTTGTTTTTGGGCAAAATTTTAATAAAGATATGGAGGTAAATTATCAAAGATAAGTGAAATCGACCCAGTCTATAAAACGACATGACTTTAAGGCGGATTTCCACGAGCGAATTGTGAATAGCGTATTCGAGGGCGAATTAAAAGAAACACATTTATTTTGAATGCTTTTCCAAGGATAAACACTAATGATTGCATTGTATTTGTTTTTATATTTGTAGAAAGTTTACGAAAATTTTCCCCTTTCGATTTTCGCTTGATCTTGATCTTTGATGGTACACTTTTGATGAGACATTTTAATAAGGGCTATTTATTCGTGCCTCTGGATTAGTTTCATATTTCTCAAAAATTATATTTTCTTGAAACATGCGTACTTAGTTTCTAAAAGGGAATACAACTTAAAAATAGAGCAATTTGCAGTTTTATTACTTTCGAAAGGGGAATACCTAGAAAACGAATTGTAATAGCGCGTTTTTAATAAAAAATGAAGAGGTTTTAAATCCTTAGCTTTACAGACATGACCTTTATGTGTACTTCTTTATAATTAGAGGGAAAATTTCTACGAATATTTCTTCGAATATTTTTTTTTATAAGATGTCAGCAAGAATCTGATAATGCATAATCCTATCATACATCACAGCTTGGCAGAGCTTTTACTTTCGAAAGGGGAATGCCAACATTACATTAAATTGAATTGACTCATCGTATCCAGGATCTAAAAAGCGATTACTTTCTTTAAAATATTTTGCTTATAAAAATACTAAGCACGCTATATTCAAACGCGACCACTCCCTCCTTCTTCCCTAAGGTTTTATTACTACGGTGATTAAATAAAGAATTTCTGGCTAGCTTATAATAATAAATGAAAAGGCTAAGGTCTGAGTAGATTAAACTTTTTTACAACCAACCAAAACGTTTCGTGGCTAAACAAGCTGTGAATGAAAGGAAACCGTATTTCGATCTTATCCCCATTTCCCCAAGGTTTTTAGAAAGAGGACAATAGCTCTGGCAAAGATTTAGAATCAACTATTTGACCTGTAGCATCAGGTACACAAACATATCTGTTTCGATAAAAGATACTGCTAAAATGATTGCCTGTATTATCTATCCTATATTTATATCTCAGGTTTAGATTAGATTTTGTAGTCCTACTTAAATTTTCTAGTAGATAAGTTTTGATTCTTTGAACTGTTCGAACATATCTTTTCGTCAACACAGTTAGACAATAGTTGGTTTAAACCCATCCTTGCATCTGAAAAGAGATATGCTCCTTGAAAAGGGAAATACCTTTAATTAAACATAAAACAATGGTGAATCGATAAAGGTAATCAATACGTCTGTTAACGCGCTTTTTTGTAGTTAAATGTGATTACAGTTACGGGAAAAACACCATATTTAGTGCGACAAATCCTTGTTCTTTCCAAAATAACTACGCAGTGCCTCCGGAGCGTACCACTCACTGCTGACATCAGCCGAACCTGAAGGTTCGACCTAGCAGTTCGCGGTATAACTCGTTCTATATCTAATTTATCATATATTAATTATAAAATACCAAATGATGCTAACGAGTTCGTCCTGTTATTACTGTGCCATTTTACAGCTTTCAGTCACGTTATGTACAGTTTCTGAAGCAGTACCACTTTGTAACACGTCATTAAATGACTTGTCGCATGCTATAATGTGGCTGAACAGATGAAAAATATATGTCTTATTTCTGGTTTCCATTATGCGTAATAAGAAAAATTGCAGAAAAATGCTCTTTTTACTTATTTCTTCACACAAAAATAAAAACAATAATATACAATATTCTTATATTACACGGCTGATATTTAAAATCATAATAAAAACAACAAAGACATGAAACATCTTAAAGAAGAAACTTCTTGACTAACTTTCTGTTGGTAATTTCGTTTGTTATAAAAAGCATAGCCCCAACACGTGCCAAGAAAAGTTCATTTTCTACAACTGCAACTGTGATTCGCGGTTTTAAATAAAATATTTTTATCCCCTTTTAATCTTTTGCTTCCACATAACATACTCAAATCTCTGAATTGATTACAAGTCACTAACATACTCTCCCCAGTAAAAGTTTCTTGTTCGATTCTGAAAGAAGACTCGTCGTTTGAAAAAAGTTTTCTTTGTGTTTGGTTGTAAATGTCGCGAATTAAACTTCCTTGTGAAAAAACTATATATGAACTTTTTATTTCATCGATATTATCTTTAACAAGCACAACTTCATACTTTTTACCATACATTGATGTATGGAGTACATTTTGTGTTAATAATAGTTCACTTTTAAAACCAGATTTTTGCATCGTGACGGCGTGAAAAATGTTAAAACATCTGCATTATATAGATTGTCTGGATATCACAAGACGTAGGCGAGTTACTACTTAAGTCAGCAGTCATGTGATTGACGACTTAAGTCAGCAATCATGTGATTGACGACTTAAGTCAGCAGTCATGTGATTGACCACTTAAAGGAAATTCTAAACAAGTAAGGTCTCCGTCATTGATGTTGCTCTCCATCCTGGCACATTCTGGATAACATTGTCTAATGACCAGACCAATCAGAAGGTCAGGGAAAAGATATTATACCCACTTTATTGCAAGAATATACCCAACCTCTTAATGAAAAATTACTTTTTTATGAATTTCTACTTTTTTAATAGTATATTCCGAAAACTGATACATTAACTTCCAGTATTCTTTTTGGCGCTAAAGTAAGGTAAAGCCTGCTTGTGATTAGGAAACAATATTTGTTATCTGTATTTGTTAAAATTACTATACGAAATAGCCATTAAAAGGTAATTAATAAGATTTTAAAACCATTGTTGTTGCTTAATAGGCTTTTATATGCAATTACGGAGTTTCATACCGCGCAGGTCTAGGCACTAGCGAAGCGCTTGTTTTCTTTTGACTTGATAGCCCAAATAAATTTCATGGTCAGTTTTTCATAGCTATTCTGGTTAATGCTTTGAAAAGAGGAGAAATGCGTAACCTTGCCTGTTGTTTATTTCATTAATTTTGTGCTTTTAACTGACATTTTAATGAAACGTTTAAATAGTGCTGCTGGCCCTCTTTATCCGTGTTAATATACCACATATTAACATGGTTAAAATGTTTAGAGGCGAAGAAAACTTAAAATTATTGACTTTTACAGAGAGCCAAAAAAGGACATTGTTGATGTTGGTTTTAGCAGCTAAAGACTCGAAAGGCGAGTTTGGTAAAGTAAGCTAGCTAAATAACAGCATGTTTGACATGGATTAACGTAGTAGAGCATTAGTAAAGAAATTATTTGCAAAAGAATAACTAGCTATGTAAAAAAAAAACGCAAATGAAATTATCAAAAATAAAATTATCAAAAATAAAATACACACTTAAATATTATAATGACTGGCTTTGACAGAACATTTATCACCTGCTTAATTTAACACCACTTCTAAAGTTGACTTCATGTTGGAAATAATTATTGTATATATTAGATAGCTGGCTAGGGATATATTGAGATATACATAATATATGGCATGTTACACCGTATTTTGATGTTAAATGTTTTTTAGTTCTCAAATTTTCTTAATTTTAGTAAATGGCTATATATTGGAAGAGGAATTTTTTTATAGCTAGTAATTTTGGTAGCTAAAATTTCAAAAAGTAAAGTTGGATTTCAAATTGCACTGTTTCATATTTCTTTAATTTTATTTTTTTATTATATTCAAATCTAAACAAGTGGAGCAATGTTAGAGAATCAATGTTTTTGTGATCCAAATTTTAGCACCCTAGGTACTTACCCACCCACCCACCAAATTACCGTACAAATGACGCTAAAAAATTAAAAATAAGATATATATGTGAGTAAACCCTAAGAAACACTACATTGACACTCAAAAATGAATTTCCTCACCATCAGTTTTTAAATTTCATGATGTTTGCATAGGTATTCATTGCTGGTAAAATAAAAACTAAAAAAAATACTTTTAAAATTTTTCTTTAATATTATAGGTAATTTTATGATGAGCTACATTTTTTTTGCTGTAACAGTAGCCATATAAATCTTCCATGGCGCTAGCTATGTCATATACATATAATAAAAAGTTATTTAAACATGTTTGTTGTGTCATCTCTTAACTCGATTATATAGCTAGCTAGCTAAGACCTGACCTTGTTTGTTTCTTCCTCTTTTATCAGCACTGTGGTATTTTTAAGACAATAGTGAAAACTTGCGTTGTAACTAGCTACCAAACATAAGGTTTCTTTCTCTTTTGACTGCTAACTTTTCGTGTAGCTAACATAGACAACAAGATATGGGTGTACCTACATCTTGAAACAATTTTACCAAGTTTAGTTCTTAACCTCCCTTCTTGACAACATACACTGAGCACTGAGTATCCTTCCTCTCAATTATTGTGAAATTAATATATCGCACCGTTTAAAAAGTATAAATACGAAGAAAAAAAGTGGCTAATTCTCTGTGCAGAACCGTGTTTTCCCTAGCAAATGCCTAAGCTCTATGGGGGTTTCAAAATTTGTCCCTACAAGTGCTTCGCTAGGTCAAGACCTGCGCAGTATAAAACTCCGTAATGATTTAAAGGCTTAATCCTTATGTAGAATAAAATATGGGTATTACATATTTTTAAGGTACTTTTTTTAACAGAGTTTAATCTTATCCCTAAATTCATGCAACATGTCTCTCAAGAGAGCGATGCGTGATTCATTCGACATTTTTGAAGTCTGACAAGGTAAGTTAAAAAGAGCGATGTATGGAATTCGTAAATGGTTCGTGTATTGTCCGCTTAAGGTTAAAGGAATGCCGTTTTAACGCAGTGGTCACAGAGTTTTCCCCACAGGTTTCCATTTTGAGGGAGTTTTACAATTGAAAAATCACCATGCATTAGTGGGATAATAGGAAGTTGTTTTCCCCGCAATCATAATTTTTATTATTATTAACCCATTATAGTCTACCGCATCTCATTTGTCACTTTACAATACACACTATGACGTCCTTTAGAAAGATTTACGCAGGCGTTGAGAAATTGTCAAGAAACAAAAACATATCACTAAGGTTTTAAACTAATATAAACACATCTGGGTTTTTTTTAATTAGGAGGAATTAAATAAAAGTTGTGACGAAAGAGCGTATTTTACCACCTATGCCACATAAATGCGTCAGTGGGGATAAGGGTCAAAAATTGACAGGGATGCTATATGAGGCTTAGTCCAAGTATAATTTCTGCTGAAGATGACTATTTTGAATGATTAGCCAACCCACTGAAGTTTAAACGTGCGGTATCCTTAGTGGATTTGTTTATGATTCATTTGATTTCGAACAAAGGAATGTGTCAGCACATGGAAGTGGGAATACTGTGATGAAAAACTACATGATTCAGATGTTATGTTACCAACTACATGATTCAGATGTTATGTTACCCAAAAGTTGCAGCATACGCATTTACTTCTTCTATCGACCTTTGAACCCCTCCCTCTATTATAGAGGGAACTTTCAAAGAATAAAAGTGTTTTTACGTAAGTCTGGTGGTTTCTTGCCTCCGTCATACTTTTTTCTTTTAGCAGAGGTGGAGTAAAAAGGTAAGCTGAAACACTAACATAATCACTATCAGTATTTTACGTGGCAGAAGAGTATTCCTCAATTACCAGAGATTAGCAATTTTTTAAAAAAAAACAGATTACCAGGGTTCTTTGACATACTATTAAGAAATTGCATATTTGTCAAAACGCAACCTAAGTTTGCAAAAAGAATGAATTTTCCTGCTAATATATTGTGAATGAGGAAGATGATTTAACAACACTTTTAACTTCAAAAGTGAATTAACACATAAGCATTCTCTGCATCATCTTAAAACTTTCAGAATCGAGTCATGGCACCCAGTGTATCTGCTTAGTGTGGCAGTAAAAATTGCGATTGAAGATTATGACGAAGACTGCAAAGAATTTTTACAAAGATTTACTGATGAAATAGTACTTGTAAGCCTGGCAAACAATTCTACAACATCTTTTTAACGTATGAACTTCAGTGCATACGTTGTCTCATTATTTACATAGCAGTAAAGTTGTGTTTCCCGTTTTACTAAATAACTTACTTGGTTGTGTTACCGATCTTTGGATGATGTGGTTTTATCACGCAACATTTCTTTCATCTCTGTACACAAATTTACTTGCATTTCATTGCTGCAAATGCCGTAAGTTTGTTATTTCTATGCTTTTCCACGAGCTACGGACTAGTTAAGCTAGCTTAGCATACAACACATGGAGTTACTGTAGGTGTATTACTTTGCAATCCGAGCGCAATTTGTAATCCTATTGCACTTTATAATCCCATCTTTGTAACTCTGTAACTTTTAACTAAAATTGGCAGACACGCTTTACGGGTGATATCAACTTTAAAAACTCAGCTTTCAAGAAAATATCGTATTTTTCTGGGGATAAGACTTCCCAACCTCGCTCCCAGGGTATTTTGCAACGGCTCAGGGTCCACAAGACCCTGAGAACGAGGTTGAAGACTCCCGTAATCTTTGCATCAACAGAATGTATGTATGTAAGAATATCACTCAAACATAGCAAATAGGATGGTGGTGGGGTTTAAAATATTGTAGGAATATAACAGTGTTAAAAACCTTAAAGAAGGAGAATAAACAATTTTACCGGCAGTGTAGTAAATACACGCAATACATTTCCATAAATGCTTAAATTTAATGTAGACAAGTTGTTTTAACCGCCAAAAATAAAACTCGCATTGTAATGGCACCGGATTCAACGCAGCAAATCGCGTTTGACAGGTTTTTTAAACAAAAATGGAAAAATGACAGCTTAGCTGTGAGTGAAAGTTCAGGGCTACCAAAACCACAATCCCACAGACTACAACCGACAGGTTATGACGGCCTTCGAAAACAACGGTCATCTAAAGAGTACCGTTGTTTTTGCCCTGCCCTTCAAAAAGTTTAAATACGAAAATTTTCAATCGAAAAAAAAATGGGATAAGGTTTATTCTATCGATTCGGAATGTTTGGAAGAACTAAACTTTTGGAAATATAACTTAGATAGATACAACGGTTTTTATATTAAAAGCCAACACGTGACTACAAAAATAGTGTATTCTGACGCCAGCGAAAAATGTTACGGCGGATACATAGTGCAACGACTCGGTAATATCATTGCTGAAGGAAATTTTGAAAAAGCTGAAATTGGTACAAGTTCAACCTACCGTGAGTTATTAGCGGTTAAAAACATTTTGTCAAGTTTCGCTAAAATCTTAAAACATGAACAAGTCCTTTGGTATTCTGATAATTTTAATGTTTTACGCATCATTGAAGTCGGTAGTACAAAACCTCATTTGCAAGCATTAGCCGTACTAATTTTCAACTTGTGTATTCAATACGACATTAAATTAGAACCGTCGTGGATCCCTAGAGAACTTAATACTTTGGCTGATGAGTTATCAAAATATAATGACGGACGATTGGAAAGGAGACAATGAAACATTTTCTTTCATTCAAAGTAAATTTGGCACATTTACGGTTGACAGGTTCGCTGATAACTTGAACAAAAAAGTGGCAAAGTTTAATTCAAAATTTTTTGCCCAGTGACGTCTTGCGTTAACTGTTTTACGGAACGATGGAACACGAAATTTAATTGGCTATGCCCTCCAATCGATCTTGTTGGTGAGACTTTAACGCATATGAAAATTTGTAAAAGTAGCGGAGTGTTAATAGTACCTGAGTGGAAATCGGCATATTTTTGGCCGTTGCTAACACCAGACGGTAAAGTATTCTACGACTTCGTAAAGGATTGCTTGGTATTAGACCCTTACTTCATTAGCACAGAAAATTCGATTTTTTCTGGAATTGTTAAATTTCGAACTCTAGCTTTACTAATAGCATTTTAGTTTTTCCAAGTTCGTATTTTGTCGTTGTAAATAAGCAAACACTCTGCAAAATTTGTGTCGCAGCAACAAGCTACGAAAACCACATTTGAAGGCAATTGGCTGTTTACCTGTTACAAAAGCTTGAACGGAGTTCAAGAAGTTGAAATAAGCATCGTCTTTGTGTAATTGGCTGTCGTGTTACAACATGCTGGTGAGCAAAATGATACGTCCTCTTTGGACTGAATACCCTCTTCTGGTAGTTGGCTGTTTTCGTGTTACAACTGCCGATGTAAGCTTATACGTCCTCTTTGGGCAGAACACCCTCCTTGGTGTGCGAGTCGATACGTCTTTTTTAGACGAAATATAAATGGAAAAATTTAAGAATTTCGTAATGTAATGTATATATGACTAATTATTGTGAGCAAAATGATACGTCCTCTTTGGACTGAATACCCTCTTTGGGTAGTTGGCTGTCACAGAATTATTTTTTTCTTTATTTTGATTGGACAAAAAGCTAAAGCGCCAGCGATTTAGGCGAAAAAGATGAATTAGTAGCGGGCCGATTTGCGCTAATTAAGCGGCAATTTCTGTTCATAGCACATGCGCTAAGCAATGAGTCGGCGCTTTTTGCGGTATTAGCGACAAACGCGCTAAATAAAAACCAGGCTTTGTTACTACATCTCTTGATATTATATAAACTATCTATTATTCGAAATTATTACCCGGGTAAAAGGGCGGCATCGATATTTTCGAAAATCGTGCAATGTGATTGGTTAGAACTTACGTCATAGCGGGCAATATTCCACGGTATTGCCCGCTACCATAGCAACCGTGTTTAAAGTTTAAATATGGTAACATTAAATGTAAATAAACACGGAAAAAAGTAAACAAAACGCGAAACAGAAGTGAAACTTACTTTTATCTTTTAAAGAATTCAATGTTGTGGCTGCAATGAAAACCTGCTATGTTTACACGATATTCGATTTAAAAAATATATATTTTTAGTTCGAATGTACGTTCCATATGGGAATAGTTTCTATAAAGACGTGGTTTCTACATCCTGCTTGTATAATAATGTTATATTTTTTGTCGTAAAATACAGTACCCGGATAATAATCCATATAATAACTGTTTATTTCGGGCAATACCTTCGAATATTGACCTCTGTCACGTATTGCCCTCACAAGCTCGGGCAATACTTTGACGTCGGTCAATATTCTCCGGTATTGCCCTCATAAACAGTTATTATAGGGTTAGTACTTCTAATGTAAGAAAACATCGCCACAAGAAATAAATAAATTTTATCTGCTAAAAATATCACATGGTCGAAAACGGGTCTGAGTTTGTCGAGCATGGTAGCTAATGACAGCACATCATTGAACGGAAGTGAACTTGGGAAGCTTAATCTATGTCCCTGCAAACGCATCTGAGGAATTCAGTTACTTAAGGATACTGTAAGGGTATAGACACACATTCAGTATATTCATTATTTCTCAAAAATTATGTTTTTTTCTTCAAAATTATTTATTGAATATAAGAGCAAATTAAATTGTCTATAGGATAATATAAATATGAAATTTAATTTTTTTTCCAGGTAGCCATAAATCCACATCTTTGTTTTTCACTAAAACGTCCGAAACTCCCCTCCGTTTTTTTTTTCTGCGTCATATTTATCAATCACTTTAGCATTACCATAGCAACAATACTTTGTCACATTTTTTCGAAAAAGCGCGTCGTTAGTTTTTTATCTAAAAATTTGTGAAAAAATGAATTTTTGCTCGCTCTTTTGTGTTTTAACCTGTCTTTTTCTTTAAATAATCAAAATATACATAAAATGTGACAAAGTCATTTGCAGCAGGTATCGATGAGCACGTGTGCAAAGTTTTGTTGACTTTCTCCATCGTGGAGGGGAGTTTCGGACATTTTAAGTCATGTATACATCGTGAAAAATGAACATCTAAAATTCCTCGTGAAACAGTTTTTTGCAACCTGACCTTTACAACAATAGCCTAATCAAAGATGTGCAGAAGGTGTTAAGCGAAGTACCGACAACTCATTAAATATTTATAAGTTGGTAGAGAATATCAAACTCCACATATTTTTGAAAAAAAAAATTTTTGTAAAAAAATTATATTTATACCATTACAGTATCCTTAAAGGAGAGGCGAACAGCCGTGGCACGGCTGCTGATTGAAAATTCATGATGCCTGAGATAATTTCAAAGACCAGATCCGCTGGTCTGGAATATCCCGTAAAATCTTGACAATACACCTTTCCCGAGACTTATTCCTTTGATGTGCCGCAACTTTTTATGTTGAGTTTTATGAAAAACGGACAACAGATTTGAATTCCTTGTCAAAAATGTGATAAGCAAAGAAAATTGCGAAACAATGCAGCAAGTAAACAACCTGCTATTCTAATTTAACGCCAGCGAAAAATGTTACGGCGGATACATAGTGCAACGACTCGGTAATATCATTGCTGAAGGAAATTTTGAAAAAGCTGAAATTGGTACAAGTTCAACCTACCGTGAGTTATTAGCGGTTAAAAACATTTTGTCAAGTTTCGCTAAAATCTTAAAACATGAACAAGTCCTTTGGTATTCTGATAATTTTAATGTTTTACGCATCATTGAAGTCGGTAGTACAAAACCTCATTTGCAAGCATTAGCCGTACTAATTTTCAACTTGTGTATTCAATACGACATTAAATTAGAACCGTCGTGGATCCCTAGAGAACTTAATACTTTGGCTGATGAGTTATCAAAATATAATGACGGACGATTGGAAAGGAGACAATGAAACATTTTCTTTCATTCAAAGTAAATTTGGCACATTTACGGTTGACAGGTTCGCTGATAACTTGAACAAAAAAGTGGCAAAGTTTAATTCAAAATTTTTTGCCCAGTGACGTCTTGCGTTAACTGTTTTACGGAACGATGGAACACGAAATTTAATTGGCTATGCCCTCCAATCGATCTTGTTGGTGAGACTTTAACGCATATGAAAATTTGTAAAAGTAGCGGAGTGTTAATAGTACCTGAGTGGAAATCGGCATATTTTTGGCCGTTGCTAACACCAGACGGTAAAGTATTCTACGACTTCGTAAAGGATTGCTTGGTATTAGACCCTTACTTCATTAGCACAGAAAATTCGATTTTTTCTGGAATTGTTAAATTTCGAACTCTAGCTTTACTAATAGCATTTTAGTTTTTCCAAGTTCGTATTTTGTCGTTGTAAATAAGCAAACACTCTGCAAAATTTGTGTCGCAGCAACAAGCTACGAAAACCACATTTGAAGGCAATTGGCTGTTTACCTGTTACAAAAGCTTGAACGGAGTTCAAGAAGTTGAAATAAGCATCGTCTTTGTGTAATTGGCTGTCGTGTTACAACATGCTGGTGAGCAAAATGATACGTCCTCTTTGGACTGAATACCCTCTTCTGGTAGTTGGCTGTTTTCGTGTTACAACTGCCGATGTAAGCTTATACGTCCTCTTTGGGCAGAACACCCTCCTTGGTGTGCGAGTCGATACGTCTTTTTTAGACGAAATATAAATGGAAAAATTTAAGAATTTCGTAATGTAATGTATATATGACTAATTATTGTGAGCAAAATGATACGTCCTCTTTGGACTGAATACCCTCTTTGGGTAGTTGGCTGTCACAGAATTATTTTTTTCTTTATTTTGATTGGACAAAAAGCTAAAGCGCCAGCGATTTAGGCGAAAAAGATGAATTAGTAGCGGGCCGATTTGCGCTAATTAAGCGGCAATTTCTGTTCATAGCACATGCGCTAAGCAATGAGTCGGCGCTTTTTGCGGTATTAGCGACAAACGCGCTAAATAAAAACCAGGCTTTGTTACTACATCTCTTGATATTATATAAACTATCTATTATTCGAAATTATTACCCGGGTAAAAGGGCGGCATCGATATTTTCGAAAATCGTGCAATGTGATTGGTTAGAACTTACGTCATAGCGGGCAATATTCCACGGTATTGCCCGCTACCATAGCAACCGTGTTTAAAGTTTAAATATGGTAACATTAAATGTAAATAAACACGGAAAAAAGTAAACAAAACGCGAAACAGAAGTGAAACTTACTTTTATCTTTTAAAGAATTCAATGTTGTGGCTGCAATGAAAACCTGCTATGTTTACACGATATTCGATTTAAAAAATATATATTTTTAGTTCGAATGTACGTTCCATATGGGAATAGTTTCTATAAAGACGTGGTTTCTACATCCTGCTTGTATAATAATGTTATATTTTTTGTCGTAAAATACAGTACCCGGATAATAATCCATATAATAACTGTTTATTTCGGGCAATACCTTCGAATATTGACCGACGTCAAAGTATTGCCCGAGCTTGTGAGGGCAATACGTGACAGAGGTATTGCCCTCATAAACAGTTATTATAGGGTTAGTACTTCTAATGTAAGAAAACATCGCCACAAGAAATAAATAAATTTTATCTGCTAAAAATATCACATGGTCGAAAACGGGTCTGAGTTTGTCGAGCATGGTAGCTAATGACAGCACATCATTGAACGGAAGTGAACTTGGGAAGCTTAATCTATGTCCCTGCAAACGCATCTGAGGAATTCAGTTACTTAAGGATACTGTAAGGGTATAGACACACATTCAGTATATTCATTATTTCTCAAAAATTATGTTTTTTTCTTCAAAATTATTTATTGAATATAAGAGCAAATTAAATTGTCTATAGGATAATATAAATATGAAATTTAATTTTTTTTCCAGGTAGCCATAAATCCACATCTTTGTTTTTCACTAAAACGTCCGAAACTCCCCTCCGTTTTTTTTTTCTGCGTCATATTTATCAATCACTTTAGCATTACCATAGCAACAATACTTTGTCACATTTTTTCGAAAAAGCGCGTCGTTAGTTTTTTATCTAAAAATTTGTGAAAAAATGAATTTTTGCTCGCTCTTTTGTGTTTTAACCTGTCTTTTTCTTTAAATAATCAAAATATACATAAAATGTGACAAAGTCATTTGCAGCAGGTATCGATGAGCACGTGTGCAAAGTTTTGTTGACTTTCTCCATCGTGGAGGGGAGTTTCGGACATTTTAAGTCATGTATACATCGTGAAAAATGAACATCTAAAATTCCTCGTGAAACAGTTTTTTGCAACCTGACCTTTACAACAATAGCCTAATCAAAGATGTGCAGAAGGTGTTAAGCGAAGTACCGACAACTCATTAAATATTTATAAGTTGGTAGAGAATATCAAACTCCACATATTTTTGAAAAAAAAAATTTTTGTAAAAAAATTATATTTATACCATTACAGTATCCTTAAAGGAGAGGCGAACAGCCGTGGCACGGCTGCTGATTGAAAATTCATGATGCCTGAGATAATTTCAAAGACCAGATCCGCTGGTCTGGAATATCCCGTAAAATCTTGACAATACACCTTTCCCGAGACTTATTCCTTTGATGTGCCGCAACTTTTTATGTTGAGTTTTATGAAAAACGGACAACAGATTTGAATTCCTTGTCAAAAATGTGATAAGCAAAGAAAATTGCGAAACAATGCAGCAAGTAAACAACCTGCTATTCTAATTTAAAGATTTGCGGCATGTCCAACCTCTTTTTGAAAACGAGGCGGGACATGGTAACTTGAGCATTAAGAAGACTTTAACTGTGATATATATCTCCTCAACATAGCACTTCTGGTTGGCGTACCAAGTTAAACTTTTACACATAAACTAAACAAACTATACTGAATTCAAATATTGTATTCATATTTTACGAGTTTACAAAAAGTATGACTCATGGTCTCGGGAAAGGTGTATTGTTTAGTTTTTGTAATATTTAGTTAGCATCAAATCAGGTAAAAAATGGTTTTGCTGAAAGATTTGCTGTTTTTATATTAAGGGGGTAATAAATTAAAGCTGCTTGTTTAAAAAAGGTGAATTTGTGGCTTAAAACTTTGCAGCACAACAACACGTTATTATACTCACATTATACCCTAGCCTAGTTAACTAAGCTTTCTTTTTCGAGTTGATAAAATGAGTTTCTCTCAAACTAAAGCTTAGACGCAAACGAATGACTCAGCGGATACCCCGAGTTTAAATTGGACAATGTGACTAATCGCTTCGGAGGCCATTTTAACTTATCTGTGAGTTGTGTACCAGGCTTGGCCACATCTTACTCTGGTAAAAACTTTATAGTTTACCAATGTTTGTTAGGGTGAGTGAAACCACTCGCTGGAATATTCGGATGAAAAGGGCTTTCCCCGACATGGACCACGTGAGCAAAGAACAATAGAATTAGCCAATCAAAAAGCGCGGCCAGATTTTGGCCGCAGAAAAATCGTTTGAGACCCGGCGTAATTTTTCCCACCTTAACTACTCCGATTTCCCGGTGGAAAGAAAAATTACGCTGGGTCTCCTGGCTAATTATACCCAGAAAATCTCTCCATTAGAAGTTTATAACAAAATACCAGTTTTTACTTTTATCCTTGAATGCTGAAGCATTCATTTTATGGTTCAGTATTTTTACACATTTGCCAAACTGGTGGTTATTCAGAAACAATATTAGATCTTTCGCTACAGTGATGGCCACGCTTCGATGATCACATAAAATAATACACAAGTTAAAGATCAAAATAGAAAATATGCTATTAGTTGAATAACACGACGAAAATATTTTTATTTTCATTACTAAACTTAGTAAACTAATTCATGAGTAAAGATAAAGAAAATAAAGATTTGTAAACAAAGCTGAAACCGCCATATTGTACGTTCGATTTGTTGTTGAAAGTTTCCGGTCTGTGTATTTATCAAATTTGGCGCCATCTCATCACAACAAACTTCATCGTTCGAAGTTGGATGTATGTTGTGAAAAAGCGAACCAAAATACGAAAAGAATATTATTATTGGCCGTGAAAGATGTCTATAAAGTTCCAAGAAGTCTTAAAGAAGGTTATAAAATGCTGGCACTACGATTGTATGTAAAATATTCTTGGTTATCTTGAGTTAAAGGTCTTATTTTTAATGTTTATTGGTAAGGACATCTCAAACTTGCTTCTTTTTTACCCACATAGCCATAAAAACTTTGTAAAAATGTTGTTAGGAAGGAATATGGACATTTATTTATGAAACATAGTTCTTTGTGTGTCGTTATAGTAGTTATTTTATTAGATTTTGGGCTTTAGACGTTCCTTAATTTTTGCTACCTCGCCTAAAACTTATTTTGTGGCTGCCACAAAATAAATTTTTTGTTCGCCTCTCCAGTAATAAACGCCTAGTCTGTCATCATTGCACTGATTCTTATGATTTAAATACATCAGTATAGTTAACGACTGGAAACATAGCAAATGCACCTATAAAGGATCCAACTTGGTTCGCAATGCCGGCATAATACAAGTAGTCTTGTCCTTCGTTTCTCATGATGGATGCTATTGATAATTTTGAATACGAAACCAATGCTGAAGCAACAACGCTCACAAATATCTAGAAATAACATCAATGTGAATACAATCCTGTCATACAGTTGTACATTCCGGAGTTTCATACCGAGCAGGTCTGGGCACTAGCGAAGATAAAACTCCGTAATAACACATGCATCAAACAATTTTGCTTTGTATGTATTACAGATGCATCATTAAGGGCATTAATTTAGTTTTTACGGAGTTAGCGCGTCCTAAGATTTCTCGAGAATTAATTTTCGCAATTAGCGCGTTGCTAAATAATTTTCGCGGGAATTAATTTTCGAAAGTTAATTACCTAAATACAGCGAAACCTCTCCATAGCGGACACCATCGGGACCTCAAAAAAGTGTCCGCTACAGAGGTTCTTCCCAAAATTAGCTCAAATTTCTTCAAAAACCATCCCGGGGCTATTAGGGCGTATTGAAATCGAGGTGGTGTATCAAGAGACTGGTTTTGGGAGAAGAAAAACAGTGAAGACAATATATTGAAGTTATGCTACCTTTCTTTCAAAACTAAAACAAGCTCAAGACTTGACAAAAAACATTGAGATATTGCTTTGTCTTTGCGAAGACAATTTAATATCATGTGCCTAAAAATATATCTAAAGTCCTGTTTATGTTTCTATCCCTCCCTTATTGCTCTATGGAAATTATAGTGACTGGGAAACGCGTTAACCGCGGAGGTGGATACGGCCTGGAAATCCCTGCAAATTTTCATTTTTATGGCCCTGAAAAAGCCATAAACTGGCTGAAAGATAACATACAAAAGATTGAAGAATTATTAAATAATAATGTAAAACATTGTCTTAAGTAAATATAAACAAATTCCTTACAAAAATTTGTTTTGTATGACCCATTCTTAAGCCTGTCCGCTGTAGAGAGGTCAGTTCCAGGGGGTAATGTCAATCGGGACCTTGAAACGATGTCCGTTATTATATAGAGGTGTCCGCTACATGGAGGTTTTGTTATGAGAGTTTAACCGTCGTTTCATCCGTTCCCAAGAAAAGTGTCCGTTGTAGAGAGGTGTCCGCTATAAAGGATGTCCACTATAAGGAGGTTTCACTGTATAAAAAAAAAATTGGCGAGATTTAATTTTCGCGAGTAATTCAATAATTTTTGCGGGAACTAATTTTGAAAGGTTGGTGTCACTGATTATATAAAACATCTCCTTTCTTTTTTCTTTCTTTGTCGGTCTTCCTAAAATTTCGTCAGTTAGAACCGACAAAGTTTGAGCCGATAGATAAGACCCCATGAAGTATGAGTTTCTTTCGTTCGCTTTTTTTCAGGATATCATTTCTAAACTTTTCCGCATAAGGCTCCGATTTATTTATATTTGTACAGAACTTTTAAAAATTGCATTACAGGTTCAATATATATATATAGGATACATACGTGAAGGGGAGATATTTTAGAGCAGGGGAAATTTGACGAGATCGGCGAATTTTGTCGAAATACGCCAAATTGAATCCACGTTAAAAAATTAAAATATATATTTATTTGCCAAATTAAATTCACATTAAATAAAATTCATAATTTGTTCAAAAATCAAAAATGACTCTAATGAAGTGTCTTCAAAATTATCTGTGATGTATGAACAAGTTGAATTTTGCATATTTTTCCCCCCAGAACTAATGAATCAATGTTTCAAGAAAACTAATAATAATTTCCATTACTCGCCAAATTTTTGATCCGCCAAAATAACAAATATTTTCGTAGGAGGTACTGTACAGTACATGTCGAAATCAGTTGCTTTTAAAATAAAGCGGGTCTATTAAGAAAATCAATTTTCATTTTTGCTATAGCCTGTTCTTTTTTTAATAAACAAACAACATAAATAAAAATAAAAAAAATGTCCGCCATTATGGACAAAGGAAACAAAAGAAAACTCACAATTAACACCTTGCCACGATCGTCGAACTTCCACAATGGATTTGGACTTTGCGTAGCTATCACTAACACATACATCGATAAAATAAAATACGCTGAAGACATGGCAGATATAATCTTTGGGGATTTGTTTGGTATCCATAAATAAAGGAAGCATGACAATCCAGAAGAAATTGCACCAAGTGTGGCAACTAAAACGTAATATGGTTAGTAAGTGAGAAGCAATAAAGGAAGACATTTTACCGAATGGAAAATGTAGCGCAATTGGCCGAATTTAATTTGACGGATATCATGCAGGTTGATTTTTTCTTTGTAAACCACGCAACAACATTCGTGTTTTTCTTGTTTTATTAGAATAAAAACAAGTCTCTTATGTGAAAGGAAATTTCGTCGTTCAATAACTATACGCAAAAAAACGGATAGAAAAAATTAAGTTTGGCAAAATATTAACTTGGCGTTCTGCGAAAAGATTTTGACGGGAATTTAATTTGGTAGAATTTTTCAAATACACCAAATTTTCTTCCTATTAAAATTTGTTCCTTTAAAGCAAATAGCAGCTTGTCATAGAATTCAGCAGTTGGATTAAAAAACAGATATTAAAAAAACAACACCGAAATTAGATTTATTCGAAACTATATTTTATAAAAATCCAAAATGTTTAATATCAAAATGTCTGTACTATCTCACCTAAATGATACGTCATATTTCCGTATGGTGCGCAAGCGAAGCTAGATATACTTGAAATAACACCATTTTGGATCAAGTTTAACAATGTAAGACATATGAGTAGAAATAACAGCAATCTTGGAGATCTATTTGGTGCTTGAATTTGAATCAAAGGTAATGAATCATTTGCACTATCATTAGCGTCATTATCTGTTTCATTCGCAGAATCTTGCTTCGCATTTTTATGCACATAAATACGTTTGACCACTTTTAGAAAGTTTAAACCCACAAATGAACAAAAACATAAAAATATTAAAAAGGCTAGGACGAGAAAGAAAACTGCCACAGGAAATTTCAGCCCCTTTGAGGATGATGATGAAGAAGTGCCATTATGCACACCGGATGAGTTTGTTTGGTTAGAAGAGAGTTTAGGAGAATCCACTCCTTGAGCTAGTACAACTACGCCTGGAATAAATCCACTTAATGTTTCGCCAACATAAAAAGGACTCATAAATACTTCAGGAAGTACTGACATAAATGGTAAAAATGTCACAGATGACGTGCAATCAACAAGCGCAAGCAAAAAGCTTAATACAAGAAGTGCAGTGCTTCGTTCACCATGAATATAACTTGTTTTTCTCCAAAATATTGATAATAAAATACAAGCCAAAAAACCGACAACAAGCAGGATATAGATCGTCACATGAAGAAGAAGCTTCTTTCTCTTGACTTTTCGTTTAACTAAACTGTATGTAATAGGTCCTATATTAGCCAACTGGCAGATTACTGTTAGATAGGCACCAAGCTTCCATCCTTCAGGAGCATGATTGACTAGGCTTGGTAACTCAACCCAAATACCGTTTATAGCCACCCATGAACCAATTCCAAAGATAACCACTAAAACATATGTGACTAGCAGTGATACCTGGTGCGAAGCTATCATTTTTTGATTACTGAAAACCTATAGATAATTGATAAAGAGATAAAAGAAAGAAAAATATGAAAAAGTACAGAATTTTATTATTTTTTATTATTATTTATTATGTCTTCTAACCTGATAGTAAAAAAACTAGGGCTTAGTAAAAAGGAGGTGGGTAGGGGGTTAAATCATTTCTGGCGTATAACATATGTACTAGTGTTTTTATATTATTTAAAAAATATTGAAAAATACACCTGGTTTCTTATAAGGTTGAGTGTAAGGTAGATTTTCCGATTTTTTTTAATATGGGTATTATTGAATACATATAGGTGGTACAATTTTTTTTCAAAAAGTAGCGTTCCCCCCAGCCACACCCCCATACCAACAAATGTCAAATTTCATGTTCCAAGGTTTTTTAGCTATTCTTAGAACAATCTAAAAAGTTGTTTGTTGAAATTCTGAATTCAGAAAACAAACAACTTCTTAGATTGTTCTAACCTTTTCAGAACAAGCTTTGAAGAGAGACTTTTGTTAATTGCCAAAAAAAACCAAAACAATTCAAAGAATGTCAATTAATTTTTTAAAAAATTGTATAATATAGTTTCTTAAAATAATAGAGTAATTTTTCCTAACTAACCAGTAATAACCATGAAGATTTACAGTTTTATTTTTCAAAAAGTTGTGATACTAAGGTAGTACAGAATCACAAGCTATCCATAAGTTTCTTAATTTCAGGCGGTTAATCAACTGTAGAAAAAGTTTCTAACATTTCAAAGCTCTTAGTAAAGGGTTTCTTATAAAGAGGTTTTTTTAAAAAAAAATTACGTAAATTACCTTATTTAGGGCAAAAACTATTTGTAGAAGAAATTTCCTTTGCAGAACTTATTTTGACAGATTTAGCCCAAATCTACAAAAAGGCTCTGGGGAAGTTTTAAAAAAAAAAAAAAAAAAAATTTCTGCAAGACTTTCCATTTCTTGTATCCACAACAATTTCCACCTCAACATTTTCCCTTTCTACATTACCTCGATTCCCTCTAGGACCTTAGGATAATGATATCTTCATTGCTCATTTAGAAATGATTCCTTATTAAAATTACTAAATTTTTAGCATATTGTAAAAAAATTAATTCTTCAAATTTTGGAATAATATATATATATATAGAGCATTTAAAAACCACTCATTCACAAAAATCAGTTCCACAAAAATTTTTCAGCCAGTAAATTTTAAGACTTTCCAGGACTTTTTCAGACAAAATAACTATATAAAAATTTCAAGTCAATTTTGCTATTTTTAAGGCTAGCTTTTTCAAACATAATTTGAACCAATTGTATTAAGAGCTGATTTAGGCTGTCACAATATACATAACTAGTGGGTGGCCTGTGGACAAATCCACGGGTTCATCCATCCTTTTTATACTGCCATGCATGCGTCTTGCTACTTAAAAGACAGACATATACAGGTATTATAATATAGATGGTTCAATAAGAAGAAGTAAACATAATCAACCACAATCCAGAACTTAGGAAACTGATTAATCATTTACCAGCATTCAATAATAGGAAAAAGAACAAGTCTGAACACAGATTTCTTAAAGGACTTCTTTTTCAACGATTATTTTTAAAAGAAATATTTTTCCAGGTCTTTTTTTCTAAAGCTGTTTTGTGGCGCCGTAGATTAGTGGTTATAGCTCTCGTACTCTGTGCGGGAGACCGGGGTTCGATTCCTCTTGACGGCGATTCAACATGAGCGAGTGAATGTTACCATAGCCCCGGGTTAACCCAAGCCAAGTGAGGAAAATTGGGAAGATGGCACACTGTGTGGGTTGTTGGATGTTGCCAGGAGTTGTCTAGTAGAGCGCGGGCCCTAATTGGGTCTGCGTAGCTCAAAATGAGCATTAAATACCCTAGGACTCTCCATCTAAGCCATGGCCCCTCCTGGAAATAATAGACAGGGTAAATTCCTCGATATTTGTGAGGCTGGCCATGTAAAATATGCACATCTATCTATCTGGACTACTACCAAGAAAAAACTAAATTTTTCTTATCTTGGTACTAATCAATTTTTTATGGGATAGTAGTAGTAGTAGTATAGTAGTAGTAGTAGTAGTAGTGGTAGTAGTAGTGGTAGTAGTAGTGGTAGTAGTAGTGGTAGTAGTAGTGGTAGTGGTAGTGGTAGTGGTAGTGGTAGTAGTAGTAGTAGTATTTATTTCGTGTGAGATAACTGTATATTTTACATTAAATAAATACCTACGGGGAGACCATCAGATAGTATAAATACTAATGTAGGTGATGGCCACCTATATAAGATCAAACGATTGCAATAAGCAGTATGACACTACAAAAAAAATTTTCTATTTCTAAAGATTTCTACAAAAGTTGATTCTAATTTACTTTCAAGAAAGAGCAAATTTGAAAGGTCTGAGCGTACCACTACTATTAGCGAATTAGAAATATACAAGGAAGTACCTCCTGCATTGCTGCTTGAAAGGTTATGAAATCCTCTATAACCTTTTAAAATTGGTGTTATTGAGTACTTACTAAGTCTAGTTTCACTGAAGCCTAACACATCAAAGTCAATATTGAGAGAGTTCAGAAGAATGTTGATATTATCAATATTCTTGGGAAGAGAACAAGTATTAAGATGAAAATAAGAAAAATTAGGTGTAAGGTCCGAAGAAGAAAGTTGTTCAAGAGTAGAGTTAAAGCTGTTATATTCATAATATTTACAATTAGTAAACTGTTCATCCCCATCATCAACACTATTTGAAAAAGAGGTTTCCATATGAGAGTTAACGTCAGAAAAAATCTGACTTTTTTGTGCCTCAAACAGAGGTGTATTGTCACTCTGGAATGGAAAAATTTCAGAATTACACTTTAAACACGACCATGCCTCATCTGAGTTATCCTTGGTGAGTTTTTTGAAGTCATTAGAATTAAGCAAGTTACAACTTGGGTGAACCCAAAGTTTACAAAAATCACAAAAAATACAGTTAGAATTTGCCCTAATCAATTCACTGCATATACCACAAAAAAACTTACTAATTCTTAGTTTGCGCGATTGAGAGGGAAGCCAAAGAACTCACATAAATTACTGCATGAGCATCAGACTGATTTTAGCACATCTTCGCCGCCATATTAGAAATCAATTATAGATCGTACTAACAAAAAATTTTCCTAGTTGGTAAGTATACTAAAAATATTAGTAAGCGTGGAGAATCAAAAAAATTTATTCGGCATCAGCGTTAAAGTTGAAAGTTGGAAATAGGCCAGAAAGTTTATCAAAGTGATCTATATCTTAATTTTCTGATCATTTTCTTTAACAACGATGAAGAGATTTCCATTAAAAACCCAAAAACGATTGATCATCTTCTTTGAATGAAGTCTCTTACATTTGCCCCACAGGAACTTCATGTACGGGGATAGGTTAAAATTAATAAAAATATTTCCTTTTAGACCAATTTCTCGCAATTTCTTTTTAGTTTTCGAGTTTGAATCTTTTAACTTGAATTTATTTGCATGTAAAAGGTCGCAGTTTTTTTTGTTAACGAAGCGTACAATCGTCTTCTTAGTTTCGTTTTCTCTAGCGTGAAGGCGGTGGCATGCTTCAACATCGCTTTCAGAAATTTCAACACCTATAGCCTTAGCAATCTCAATGACTTTATCTTGATAGCTGTAACTTGAATTGATAAAAGATTTTAAGTCGAAATTATATTAAAAAGCAGGAGGTGAGTTAGTCTAGTAAACTAAACTCGTCATTTTTTCTAAAATAAGCAGGGTTACAAAAGCAGGACAGACATCGAAAAGCGCAAGAGCAGAAAAGAGAGACAGGTATCGTGTCTAGAGGTGAGTGGAACACAAAGCTCTGGGGGGGTACTCTCGTATTAATTAGCTACAAGAGCCAACTGCACACACTCCTTTAATTAGGACACAAATACATCTATACGAGTCGAAACTCCACCAGATCCAAGACAATTGTTTTATTTCATGCTAAATATTGCATAACATAACCTCTTCGATATCGTGCCGACATTTCAGGTGATCGACTCTTACTTTCGTTTTCTTGTTGTTGTCATTTCGACTTCCTTGGGTGAAATACGGTGCAGTCGATGGCATAGTAGATTTGCACGCAATGTAGCCGTTCATAAATAGGTACATTTATGTCAACTTTGTTTCGACAGTATTACACGGAACGGAAAATATTCTGTTTTCAACACGTTTGCAACCTCGTGAAAAGAAATACGTTTGCTAGGTGCTAGGTAGACTCTTCTTTCTAGAATCTACGTATTTTATCACCAATCTTTGTTAAAATTGCATGGTAAGAATTATATTTTTTGTAATAAACAGCGGGAACTTTAAAACAGATCTGGTGTTGATTAGTGCCCTTCCAAATTCGCGAGGTTTTGCCAGACCCAAGTGAAAAAACATCCTTGTAGTTCTTTCAGTCTTTTCCTAGTTAAAAATGGTCATTACTGAGAGAACTCTGCCACAAGAATCAATAATTTAATGTTTCTTTTTGAGAAACATCAATTTTCCTGGTCTACTATATACTTTTAGTTGTAGGAAAACTCTCACAAAAGAAGCTTTGCTTAAACAAGTACAAGTATTTGAATTAAATTAAAGCTAAATTAGCAAATACTGACCTAAACTACACAATATACCAAGTTTGAAGTTAGAAAACAAAGACTTTATTTTAAATTCAACCCCTATTTATGAAGAGTTGACCGCGTGAACGGCGTATTTTCCATCAATTAATAGATGAGTTGCAGCGTGACGTGGTTGTTTTGATTTTGCGTGTAAAACAATGGACATGCGCACACATGCACACAGGCAAGAAATATAAAGAACAGACCGCAACGATCAAAGAAATCAAGTTAAAAAACCAACTTTTTAAAATAATTAAAACATAATCTTAAAAAGAGAAGACGGTAGTTAAGAAAAACCAATTCCAGCTCCTTTTAGATCGTTTATTCCTTAAATCTATAAATTGAAGGAAATAGTCGATTTTATTTATGTGGTCCTTCTTTTATTGCCTGTTAAGATGCGCACGCATATACGGAACTTTGTAAACATTCGCAACTGATCTATAATGGCTACACTAACAAATATGGAACTGTAATGGGTTTAAAAGTATCATGCAACATTTGTCGACAAGGAAAATGCATTGCAACTGCAATACAAAATTTTTTTGTGACAGCTGTTACTGCTCTACCTCATCACCAGTCTCTCATTTGCATATTTGCTCTCCTAGCTGGCTAAAATATAAAAAAGAAGGGTAATGAAAGATTATCTTAATATTGTTTTTCATTAAAAATACACGTGTGATGTATGAAGCAGTGTTTGCATTGCTTACATTTATTCACAGGCTGTTTCACATGTACATGCAAGACTAGGTGGTCTTCAAACAACATCATTAATTCAAAATGCAGATGAAATAAACGGTTCTTAACAGTCAATTTTAGTACTTTACTTTTTACTTTTGTTTGGCTTTGAGTATGAAATTACCAACGTGATGCTGGTGCACCTCAATTAGGACACAAAGATACATTGTCTCTTTTTTCAGCGGTTTCAGATCTATCTATCTATCTGGTAAACTTGATTTATTAGCATACTTATTACAAAATCTATCAAGTAGTGACAATTGCACCACTGTCATAATCTCTCAGTTTTCAATTTTAATATTGCACACAATTACTTTCAGTGTTTTTTAAACATAAATTATTCGATATCTTTCTCTGCGACATTGTAAGGAGTAAATCTCTGGAAGTTATCTAATTTATTTTCACATGCTATTTTATAAATAAAGGATTGCTGCACCTGACACCATGGCAATTTGTTTCTTTTTCACCAGATAGGAGCAAAAGTCAACAATTTGAATTACTAAGGACTTTCATGTCTTTAGCATGGCAGTTCTTGATCTACATTTAAAAGTTCTAAGAATCCAGGCTGCTACATCTTTAGTGTTGATATGTTCGGAGCTTAACTCAATGTACTTCATTTTTCGTTCCTTTATACATTCATTAGTTCCAAATGTGACTATTTCAAATTTGTCACTATTAAACTGCATGTAGTTTATTTTTGCACATTTGTAAATTGATTCTAAAGCAGAGTTTACATTATCAGATTTTGTCTGCAGAGTTTTCTCCTTAATTATTCATATCAGATTCTTGCGTTTACATTTCTATCCGATGTTGAAAGTTTTTCTTTCTCTTTTCAACATGGTTCCTTACCACGCAAGAAGGCTGTTTCACTGAAAAGGCAAAGGCAACAGAAAGAGCTCATTTCTAATTTGTCGCAAATGCCTTCGCTTTCTCATCCCTGTTTTTGTGCAGAGGAATTTTAATTTTCCACAGAGCTTTTTCCCCTTTTTCAATTTCTATTTTCAATTTCAATAAAAATTTCTGTTCTTGACATTTTGCGTGCTATTAAAATCATACAAATTTTAAAATCATTAATATTTAATGAAACAAACTGTTGCTTCATTGGTTAATTTTCTTCAGAGGAAAATCTGAAAAGTTAAAATTTTTCAACTTTTCAGATTGTGTCTGACGACAAATTTTTGTCACACTATCAGATTTTGTCGAATCAGATAAATCTGTCAGACAAAATCTGACAATGTCAACGCTGCTTAAGTCTTGCTGAAGGTTTTCGGTATCATTTTCACACAATATTCCATTTGATAATCTTTTGTCATCAGCAAATGAGGATAAAAAAGAGTTTTTAATTTCAACATCTACATCGTATAGGAAGATAAAAAAAATCAGGGGGTCTTAGCACTGTTCCTTGGGCTACATGAAATATTACATTTTGGGCTTTCAAAGGAAAACCAATTATTTGTATGTTATTTCAGATGTTTATAAAAGAAGGTTAACCACTTAACCTTCTTTCATTATCAATTTTCCTTCGATTCCCATTGTTTTTATTTTGAGTAACACAAGATCGTCATCATTTTTATTAAACGTTTTAAAAAGATAAGATAGGTAGTGTCAACAATACATCCTTGCTCTAATAAACTGATCACTTTTTCATAGTGGCAGATCTGTTGAGTAAGTGTAGATTGGTTCTTACGAAAATCATGTTGTGATTTATTGAAAAGCTCGTTTTCTTCAAGAAAGTATATATATATACATGTATGTTGTGCATTAGGGTTTGAAATTATCTCTGCTATTTTAAGTGATGAACTTCTGAACTGACCATTATTGTCCATCAGTGGGCCTATAACAGCTTTAACTTTACTGTAATTTTTGGCGTAGTGATAATTTTTTTTTGGATTTTCACATTTTTGGTAGAGTTCAGCTGAGGTGCCAATAGCTAGGAAATGGCACGAATACCACAAGCTTTTGGGTCAAGCCCCTAAAAGTTACTATTACCCCTATTATCCTGGGCTTTTTTGGCCCATGTAACCCTGGGAGGTTATAAATCACACAGGCTATAAATTTCAAACTATTTGCGCTTAAGTGTTGAAACTTTGTACAGTTGTAGAATGTTATAATACAAAGTGATTTCAGGTAAAAAAATAATTTGATGACATTACAGGGATCGGAAATAACAGAAATGACGTTGCACACTTAAGATAATCCATTTCCCTATTTCCAAATATACTTAATTTCTTCTGGTTACTGATGCTACAACGTTGATTCTTGTGAAATATGTGGAGTGTAAAGCAAAAAAAGATTTGACGTCAAAAAACAATTTTTAATAATGGCGGTACCGCTGGGAATATTGCTTTTGAAGGATTTCGATATAAGGAAAACAATATAATGACGTCATTGGGATTAAAACTGGTGTCATTCCGCTGGACTAATATTTTATAATATTTTATTCAAATCTGGTGTGTATTTTATCCCTAGTATATGTACTAAGCAACCCCTTGGCAACCACTTGTTGACCAACATATACATGTAATAAATATTTATGGTAAAAAAATACAACATTTTAAAGCACTGTTTACGTTAATGTCAGCATTTTTAAAAATTCACAAAATTTTCCTTGTACCAAAAAAACAGCGCAAATTATAAAAATTTCCCCCCAATTTTTTTTTCACAGGACCCACTAAGAGTTGGAAAAAGTCTCAGAATTGTAGCACTTAATCACATGCCCAACAAAACTTATGCCTAGTCAAACAGGCTGCAGGCACTCACTTTGTGTGCCCTCCTTCAGGTATAATAGGGTTAAATGGTTGTTTTTCTTCTGAGGATACCATTTTCTTTTATAACAAATTGATTTACGAAGAAAAAAAATTTCTAGTGGTATTCGAGGGCCATGTTGGAGGGGGTGATGGCAAACTCAAATGATTCTTTTTAGTAAGGTTTCACACTGACCCCTTTTCGGAGGTTATCCTTTCCAGTTCTGTACCAACTCTTTTTTGGTTGTCTTTTGGAAATACTCTATTTTTCAGGATCAATATTAAAATATACTCTCTCTTGAGAGTTATTTTGAGATGCTTGTTTACAGTAGCGCAGTTTGCTCTTCCTTTCAAATTAATTTGACTCTGCTGAGATTGTCAGTATGGTCACTTTTTATCAAGTTATTTTTTTACGGATCGTTTTTCATAATTTTTCTTTAAAGCTGGTACCTCGGCACCAGGTGGACTTTGTTACGGCATTTTACATTTTAACTTTTTTTGTTTTGACAATTCAGCATGTTTCATTTTAGATTATCAGTCGACATGAGTGACGAATACGACGAGTATGATTATGACGACAAATTTCATGCAGAATCGTCGTCACGTAAAGGAAAGTCGAAAAAAGAGGCTAACCAAACGGCGAAATCAACCTCAAGTGCAGGAGGTAAACCTGGACAAGAGCGTAAAGTTGCAGAAACGATTGCAAACGCTGAACAGAAACGTAAAGACGAACAAAAAGATAAATAAAGTATAAAGAAAATAAATCTCTATTTATTCTATAATTTATATTTAATGGGTTTAGCTATTCCGTGTTACAACTTTAAGCATTAAAACCAACCGCCAACGTTTGATTAAACCCTTCGGGCGCATACTTAACAATACAGCTGGAAGGAAACGCTTATTGAACGGAGCATAAGGGGGAAATCAAACTTCCCCTTAACGCGGGTATAAATTTAAATTACCCTTCTTTTTTGATATTGAAATTTGTTCTCTTGACTGTAGGTGGTTATTTTAGAAGATTATTAAGAAGGGGGTTTAATTAGACATTTCGGTATATACACCTTTTTTCTGTTTCTTAAAGACAATTTCGATTTGTTATTGTAGTTGCATTGCAATAAATATCTTGTACCTTGGAATGTATGGTTTGTAGTTCCTATTTGTTTTTTGGTATACTTTTCAGATTTTGCAGCAGGATCTTGTTTTAATAAATAAGACACTGTGACACCTTATTTTTATCGTAGATGTTAAGTTTCGGAAGTTTAGCTGGTTCTTCGTTTTTTGGAGTGTTTTTCTTTCTTTATATTTGGCTTTGAATATAATTTTGCAAACTGACCAATAGATTGGCCTAACCAATTGCTTGGTTTTATTCCTTACCTAGAATACTAGAAAATATACGTTTCAGTCGCGGACAAAATTAATGAAATGCTTGTCATTTCGTTCCCATTTCGTTGTTGTTGTTAAAATTATTTCCACCGCATTTGCCCAACATTGGCAAGAGGGGGAATGGGTATACCTGTATCACCCATTATGACAAAATATCTTCAGGGTCTTTTCTTACATTTCGCTCACGATTCCAGAATGTAAAAAACCTTACGCGCACTAATTTTCGCGCGTATTAATATTTGCGCAAGTTCTTGAAAGAAATTATATTTTTCGCCCAAA
Source organism: Hydractinia echinata (assembly GCA_030067915.1). NCBI lineage: Eukaryota > Metazoa > Cnidaria > Hydrozoa > Anthoathecata > Hydractiniidae > Hydractinia > Hydractinia echinata. The sequence continues at coordinate 4,900,761 of JASGCC010000001.1, forward strand.
ATGTTGTACTAAATTTCGCGCACCAAAACTCTTTTGCGCAACTGCGCTAAAATTAGTACGTACGTAAATTAGGATCAGTAAGGTAGTGGCCTTCCATACCGACAGTAATTAAAACGCGTTTTTATAAAAAATAGTGTTCCTACCCAAAAAATGTCTGCGCTTATCTGGCCCGTAATATCGAAGGGTAATACTGCAATATTACCTTTCATGTAATGTGCAATTTCTCTGGGGGGGAATTTCATTTCACTGTGCGTCGCGAGCACTTTTGGCAAACACGTGATTAAAATTAAAATTTCGCCAAAAGACGCGCCAAAAAAAGTTTTTTTCGACACGTATGAGTTGGCAATAGCAACCGTCCCTTCAAACTGTTGTGCGCTGTTAGCAGTAGACAAGATTGATAAACGCATACTTTATACTTGAGTTTCATCTCCTCTAATAATGTTTTTATATACAGAGAATAAACCTATATATTTACACAATATTCTGAATTTTCTTGCAAATTTATTTATAGAAAGATGACATCATTAACATCGTCTTTAAGCCTCTGCTGAAAAGATCGAGTTATCAGGAAATTTTAGTTGCGCTTGTTTACGCGTCACTTTCTAAATTTTTTGTCACTTTGTAATAATTTGTAAGCCACTTTCAAGTTGAACACTTTTCTGGATAGTTCAAGATGTTTTATAGAAAATACATCAAGATGCATAGCTCTCCTACCTAATTACATAGGATGGTGCAGAAATTAATTAAAATTGACGCAAAATAATTAAAAAGTGAAGCATTACAGCGCGCTCTTATGTTTCCACACCTAGAATTAACCACAACTTCAAATGTTTTGAAAGATTGCAGGTTTAGTAACCGAACAATATTGCTTCGAATAAATGCTGGGGCGTTCGTTAATTTTTTCATCTATTTAGGAGGCGGTGTTTATTACAAAATTAGCGTTTTTACATCTCTTGATTTATCGTGGAAAGGAGCGCATACAGAAAATTTATTGCCATATATGCACAGATATTCTCAAATTTCAAATATTAGCAATACTACTACTGTGATAGATTTTGTAATTACATCATAAAAACGGGGCAATCTGTGAAGTGAAAGATTACCGTAGATATCAGAAGAAATCAATTTTTGGTCGCTTGATAAATGAACACAATAATAGGTTGAGTTGCCAGAAGTTTAAAAAGAAAACAACGCTGATAGGATTTACTTAGGTATTCTTCCATCCATAATGAAAGACCTAAGAAGTTCCTTGTGCTGAAGTTAGACAGCATAACGACCAACCCTTACAAAGCTGTTTAATACCAACCTCGTCCCGGACTTGTTAGGCTTTTTATATATAGACGGAAAGCCTAACAAGCCCTGGGGACGAGGTTGGTTTAATACCAAATATTTATTGTAGCGTGTGCAGCAAAACCTTAGTCCAGCTGATATTTATTTTTTCTTGATCGATACCAATGCAGAATAATTCCTCCAGGGACGAAGAGAAACGAGCCAACGAATACAAATATACCGACAACCAACGCCCATGTCGGGTATGCTACTTCCGACCCTTTTGCCTAAAATAAAAGCAAAAGAAAAATATAATGCACGAGCCCTGACAACAACTGATAATGCTTCACTATGGTTTCTATCAATCTCGTCCCCATCAGGAACCCTTTCCCCCAATATAAAAAAGCGAAAAGGGATCCTGGTGACGAGGTTGTGATTTCTATATGTTGAGTGAATCGTCCCAGCACAACAACAACAACAACAACAAAAAGTTTTTGCATAAAAAACAGAATGAATAAAACTTGATGACCTTATGATTACGCTTTGTTACTATGGTGAAAAATGAATACATTTTTACACGGAATCAGAAATATGCGTTAACAAGGCCGTAATAGCTTAAAGGGCGGCATGGGGTGTTGGGCGTTCCCTCAAAATGATTTTGATGATGTTAATACGAGAGAGATTTGTGCGCAGAAAAGATGTTTTAGCAAATCTAGGGGCTTAAAATATAACCGTATCGTATCATCCACAACCATAACAGGGCGTCATTGTAAATTATTACGCCCCTCCCTCCCCTGGTTAACTGCTACGGCCCTGAATTAAACGACTCACTTCTCTTGTGTTCCAAGCTAGATACTGTGGGCTTTCAGTAAACATGGTGTACAACGACAAAGCAAGCATGATTATGATTGCTCCGGGAGAGATAAACTTCCAAAATATTTTAAAAACCATCGGCGGCTGTCGACCGGTCATATATTCAATATCGTTACCAAATCTAAAATGAAAAAAGAAAATATCATCTTGGTTGTTAGCAAAAGTAGCTCATGATTGAATTCATATCTAGGCAACAAAAGTCAGTAATTTTCATTCTGTACATTCTCACTTCCAACATAATTTACGATTCTTTTTTCAATAAGTAACATTTCTTGGCACAATATCCAATGTACATTGGCCATTGTTTTCACTATATCAGCAATGGTGTTTAGGATAACAACTTCATCACCGACACATTTTTTTTCTTATGCAAAACACTGTGTTGTTTTTTCAGAAAAGATACTAAATGCACTGGTAACGAAGTTGTAAAAGCAAACGAATTTAAACTCACTTGTCCAACCCATAAACCCACGAGATAAATATCAATTCACAAAGTGCCACTGCTAAGATTGGTATGTCGACACTAAACTTGTTAAAAAGCTGGACCAGATATTCGCCGGAAAATTGAGTAAAACCAAGACCAACCAAAAAGCCAGGTACAGCAACGACAACTACAAAATATCATGGCAATAATAAACTGTTGGAATAACTTCAATTACAGACTTTTGACCTATCTGTTCATGTTTGCTTTTCCTTTCAATACTGCTATATGCACCTTACTAAGAAAACGTGCCATTGGTCAGCCTAGCGTCACGTGACCAAGCATTATAAAGGCCAGAGAACTGAAGTTAGAATGCTTTTAAATTGAAACCAAGCTTTGTTTACACTTCTCCCTAGAATTCCCTTTGTCATACTTGAAGTTACAAAAGTACAACGTATCTTAGCACTAAAACATTCAATAGTGGTGAAACAATACCTATAACGAGTTCTTTTCGAAATCTTTGAAAAAATGGTGTATCTCTTAAAGATGTCACCAGCCCTTCTAAAGATCCAAACATGCTTCCCAGACCGAGCGTGATTAACATCAAGAAAAAAAGGATGGCAAAGAAAGTTGGAACCGGGAGATGGTTTATCGCTTCTGTGAACGCTATAAAAGCCAGTCCGGAACCTCCACTGCCCTAAACACGAGAAAAAGACGTATTTAGAAGGAGCCGTGCGGTTCCATGCAACATTATGGCGGGAAAACAAACGAGGTAATAAAGGTGGGTAAAACATAAAGTTTATAAATCAACTTACTTGCGCTAAAAAGTGTTCCACTGTACAATTGTCAATCATTTCTCCTTTTTTTAAACCCATTTCTTTCACACAAAACTGACTCTTTTTGTTAGCTCTAAAGAAAAAAAATCTATAGTAGTTAACTCATGTTGCAACAGACATGGAATGAGAATATGGCTAATTTGAAACAATTCTGTGACTATAACCTTTTGAAGTATCACATTCTCCTACAAACATAACTTTAGTTTAGAACAATTTCTGCCGGTGAAACATTTACTGGACAAATATTTTCGAACAAACGCAGTATAATATTTTACAAGAGGAAAGAAATTATTTGCCATGGTTGCCATGATTGCCACGGTTGCCAAGGGTGTTAAGAAAGGGGGGATACGCCCACAAGCCCAAATGAAAGACATTTTGTGGATTCGATAAGTCGTTTTCAAGTAAGTAATATTTTTTTAACATTTTTATCCAAAAAAACTTTCCAATTTGGCAGACTACTATCGGAAAGTGACAGGATATCTCACTTGGTAAAATATTGACAGAGAGCATCGAATAAAGTGATTTTGAGAAATTAGTTTCTAAAGAGAGTGTGATGTTTCCTCGATAAGGTAGCTACTTTATAACCAATTTGACGCGTCCGTGTGTTTGCTTATATACACATGTGACGTCGTTCTCCTGTACAGCACGAAAATTAACGTCATTTAGAATGTCAACAAAACTGTCAGATGTGGACATCCTAGGTAGCACAAAAAAAGGTGGTTAAACGGACATTAAAACTCCAACACCCAACCGTACCTGTATCCAAGAATTGAGAATATAGCCAAACCAGCGAATATGGAAGTTCCACAATTTGTAAAACTGATAATTAACGCGTCTTTTAAGGTATTGTTTTTTTCATCGTTGTAACTAGCATATGCGATTAATCCACCGAAAGCCAAACTTAAGGAGAAAAATATTTGGGCGGCAGCTTCCATCCAAACTTTTGGCTCTAATAGTTTTTCCCACTAAAATGAAGAAAGTAGTTAAGTAATCGATAGTAAATAAAGAAGCAAAACAACAAAAGCAACAACGACAACAACAACAATAACAACAAGAACAACAAGAACAACAAGAACAACAACAGCAACAACGACAACAACAATAACAACAACAATAACAACAATAACAACAATAACAACAACAATAAAAACTAAATAGCAATACCTTAGGCACAAAGAAAAATTTCAATCCATCATCATAACCTTCCAATAAAAATCCTTGCACAATAAAAACAAGTAAAACCAAATATGGAAACGTTGCTGTAAAGTAGACAACCTGGGGGAAAATGAAAGAAAACATTGAACATGAAGTAGGCTTACCTAATTGAAATCAAACCAGATTTACAAACGTTATTGCTTGTGTGAAATAAATAGTATTTTATTTCACACAAAAAGGAACCAAGTCCAAACATACTGAAAGCTGTGTTTTACATTGAAATTTTATACCTGTTTGAAATTCGCTAAGACTCTTTCACAAAGTAGTGAACTTATCAACAAAATTTCCTTTGAATTAACCCTATTCGGTCCGGGGTTTTTCGAACATATTATGACCGGGGGGGGGGGGGGGGGGGGGCGGATTAATAACTTTTCATAGGCTTGTTCAAGTTGAATCAAACTTGGCACACTTAAAGTACGTCATAAAAGGAACAAAATGGCGGTAATAAATCTTTGCTTGTGTCAGCACATTTTCTGTGACGTCATGAAAAGTTTGAAATTTGTTCAAAATGCCACTATCTGCTTAAAATTCAATTACTTTAGTTCTAGAGCGAATTTTTAACTTCTGTTTGAAGTTTCAGAAAGCCACATAAACGTTATTTAACATATTTTCCGATTTTTACATAGATCACATGAAAAATTGCCAAATATTGCCCGAAAATCCGGGTTTTTCCGATTTTCGGGTAAAATCCGAAAAAATCGGGAAATCGGATTAATCACGTGAATGCAAAATTCTTCTTCTTGATGAAACAAAGTTGTGTTGTAAGTTTCAAGTTCCAGACATAATCCTAACAAGAGTTATTATATTTTCCCTATTATAAGGGTTTCATAGAGATTTTTAGGGGTAGTTTCGAGTAATATCCAATATCAAAGCCTCTGAACAGTATGGGACCTAAAAATTATGCATGCAGGTGTCTAATAGATAAATATTGAAATTCAGTAAGTATTGTAGCCATGTAACATAGCATTAAAGAGTTAATTAAAGAGCGGAATCTGCCCCCCCCCCCGGACCGAATAGGGTTAAATACGTTATCGCGCATGCTCATACCTTTCCTGTCGTTTGTATTCCCTTCCACATGCATAACGCTACTAGAGTCCAGGCTGCTAGCAAACATAAACTTAGTTTCCACGCAAAACCAGAATGGTCGCTAATATCGTCACTAATCTGTAAAGCTTCATAATACCAATAATATTGTGTTGAGCCGATCTCATGACATTTCAGATGCTCTGTCAATGTTGATGTGGTGTTTCTTTAAAATAAAAATTTTAAATAAAAAATATATAACTGATAATTCTAACATTTTTATTTAAAAAAAGAAGTTTAAATTCCCCTTCAGCAATTTACAATGGAAAATGCGTTGCCTTGTTATGGAAGCGAGAAGAATCAACCTAATTTAACTTCAAAATCGACATTAACATTTCAGAATTAGTTTTGAAATTGGATTTTGAAATCTGGTTTCAGAATCAGGTTTTAAAATTGAGTGTAAGGAAAATTCTACACTTGAATTTAGTCTTAAAGCTATGATGGTGTCAAAAGCTAGTGTAAGACAAATGGTAGCTACGTCGCGGTTCGGTTAAATTAAACAGTCGGATCACATTTTCTGCACCGCATGACAATCGGTATGTCGACGGAGTATGATAAAGTAAAGTCATATGGATTGTCAATACATGATTGACTCTAACGTCGCGTTATATGGCCAAAAGTTTGTCGAAGCCTCCAAGGTAGAAGTAATAACAACGCCATTGTTTCAGCATATTTTTATACAAATTCAATAGCAGAAATTAGTTTGACCCTGACTGCTTAGACGCCGATACAGAAAACAGAACAATGGGCGCTATTCAATGATATATGCTGTAGACTACAGAATCAATAATCACATTCAAACTAGAGAATAAAAGAATGGTGATTAGCGAGGAGAGAAACAACCTTTTTTTATAAGAAAGATAAAAATCAGGGCAGGCTAAAATATTAAATTTTATCAATTTTCAGGCTGAAATTATTCTCAGGACATTCATACATCTGTGTCTTGCATAAATGTATGAATTGGAAACTTGTTAGAAGATCTAGACACAAACATTAACATAGTAATTGAAGAAGGTGACAGATGTTTTAGTAGTGTAGATTCGCAGTTAAAAAGAAAAAAGAAAAAAACTTGAAAATAATTTCTTTTTATTCTCATCTCCATGATCAGCCTAAGGACAATTTTTAAGAAATTCTGAATTTTTAAGTAAATCCTAGCCTAACATTCTTATGAGGCATATTATTACAAAAACAGCGTGTAACATTTGGTCGGCGTCATACGGATTTTGTTTGGTTACACAAATCGTTACATAATTAAACGCGTGCCGTTGGAATGAGATCCTGACCTTATTGTACTTTTACCAAAAATGTCTGGAAACACTAATTCCAGACACAAAATTCCTACTAATTATTGAATCATTTTGTTACTAAGTCAAATATTTCTAGTGATGTTGAATTACAACGTAAAAAAGATTCGATCGTGAAATATTACCTCTCTTGACCTACTTCCATCACGTGCCTTCTACGTGAATGCCAAGAATTTTTTTTAAAAAACCTGATTTTAAATCTTGATTTCAAAACTTAGTTTCAAAACGTGATTTCAAAGGCGATCTCAAAATCTGATTTCCGAACCTGATAGTGGAGTAAACTTGAAAAGTCAATTTCATATTTTAAAACATGGTTTCTCATATAATAAATATCGATTTCTAAAATAAATCTCGGCTCTGAAAATAAATCTTGTTTGTTCCTCCGCTTCCATATAACTTATCAGCAAACTTATTTCTGTAGTTAGTACCAAGGCAGAACAGTCAATATTTACCTATTTTTGCCTCTCTCTCTCTAAGTGGATAAGATTAAGAGGCCAAAATGGAATAAAAACGCAGGGTACAAATAAAGTTCAATGCAGATTAAAGATTGTCAAACTTACTTTGGGCATTCATGATACGGCAGCGGACTTGCAAATGATATAAACAGATAATACAGACACCATGCAATAACAACATTGTAGAAACAACTCGATAAAAACGAAGCTATGCACATTGCATAACCAACTCCAAAAGCCCATGGCGATACTTTTTTCCATATGGGTATAGGACCAAGTCTTAAACGTTGACCAAGACTGAGTTCCAAATAAAACAGCGGTATGCCTTCAATGAGCAACATAATAAAGTATGGAATCAAAAATGCTCCTAAAGATCAAGTGGTAACAGTATCACAAGTTAGAAGGTTCTATTGTGCCTATTTCCTCCATTTATTTCTGTCAGTCGTGGTCACGCAACATATATCCCGCCTTACGCTCCGTTCCCTTTCAGGCTCTGCACTTTAGTAACTGTCATATTGGAGAAGTTTTGTAATACGTCATTTATATTGGAGAACACTTTTAGTGTACTTTACAGACACTGAAGATTATTGCAATATTGCGAACCTCACAGTGTGTATGCAACAACAACAACAACAATAACAACAACAACAACAAAAACAACAACAATAACAACAACAACAACAACAACAACACTAACAACAACAACAATAACAACAACAACAAGACAAACAATTCCATACCTCCTCCATTTGACTGTGCTAACCATGGAAATCTCCAAACATTACCTAACCCAACGGCATATCCGATACATGCCAACATGAATTCTGCTTTATTTCCCCATTGCATACGTTCTGGTTCTTTGGCTTCAGTCAAGTTTACAGTGCTTGCAAAATTGTCAATTTCAACGTTGTCTTGTTCTTTGTCAAATTTTACTGGTTCCATGTTTTCAAGTTATTTACTTGTTAGTTTGATGTTATGTTTTCTTGTATTTTAATCCTGAAACGATGAATCAAAAATGAGAACAGAGAAATAACAATACTAATTGTGTTATTGGAAACTACATTTTGTGTGTTTAAATAAATATAATTTTACTCTCATTGGAAGTACTGGTTAGCAGCTATTACGTCATTCTTTATAATCATTGAGAAATGTAAGAAAATTGTCACTCAAGAATAATTTATTTTGAGAATCAAGGGCTTGCTCCAAAATTTGCGTCCTTTAATCATCCTCCTTGAACTACCGAGGAGGTAGAAGTATAAAGAACATGACAATTTTTTGAAAAGCTTTATCTTGTCACATCTCTGTTATCAGACATGTTAAAATGATAAGTTGGGATGACAAAAAATCTCCAAAAGCAAATCAATTCGTCTCTAAAATTGCAAAGCATGATTCGTTCACGTGGCATTATTTGTACTCCAAATGTATAAAAATTTCCCCATTTATAGAACTATATAATTTTCGACTTTATTTAGAGGTTAGAATACGAATATTATCTCTTGAAATATTTTCAAAAGCAGGTTTTAACTGACGTTTCAAGGATTTGGGGATATGATGAAATCACTTTTTATACGTGAAAGAGATTGATTCAGGGCATATACAAATAGCAATATCTCCACAATATTAAATCGTCATTACCTCTTATCTGGTACATAAGATACATGAAATCTTTCACTCAAATATTCAGGCTGGCAAATTTTATTAAATCTTAAAATGTTAGCACAAGAAGAATTCAAAGCAATACACGCACTCCAAAATTCTGCACTACTTCAGCCAGTCTTAAAAAAACGTCACAACGTGTTGCAGTCACACTGGCCCGGAAACCACGCGTAATACAAAGCGGTTTCCAACGGGCGGTGCAAACCACGCGGTTTCCAACGGGCGGTTTCCAACGGGCGGTTTCCAGCAGGCGGTGCAAACCACGCGGTTTCCAATGGGCGGTGCAAACCACTTTGTATTACGCCATGAAATTTAACACTTGCGCAATCTGAAACATAAGGTATATAATATCGAGTATCAAGTGACCAGTGTCGAAATTTCTGCCACGTTATTTAGCTTGTGATGATCACGTGTTCTTGCTGAAACAGCTTAGAAAGATAGTATTGTTATTGAAACTTTGCAAAACGAAATAATGTGCAATATATTTAATGTTAGTTTTTTGTTATCCGTGTTTATATAAAGTCTACTAACTCTATCGTGTCAAATCATTTTTCCAATTTGAATTGTTCACTCATCCATCTATAAACGTGTTTGCATAATAATACAAAAAACTTTCTTTATATATCAGAAGGCTAATTTCATATTGCTAATATTGGCTAATTTAAATTCGATTTTTGTTGACTTATGGTAAAGCTTTCGTTTCCAGCGGAAGGTCATGGATCCAACCTCCGGTATATCTATAAAAGTGTGAATTATTCATTACTACTTATCGTTCAGCGTGAAAATAGGATCAATAGCTTTATCCGCACTAAGACCTCTCATGCAGTATACCCATTGATAACAGCATAAAAAGGAAGTAAAGAGGCCTGGGTAAAACAAAGTAATAAAAAAATGATTTTTTAAGCATCTTTTTCGTTGATGGTGTGTCGCCTATAAGATCATGAAAATTTTAAATAAATTAAGTTAACATTGGAGTAACAAGCCTCGATGTCGGTTAGGTTAAAAATAATTGAACTTTTCTAAGTAAAGTACTAAAATCTTACATAGAATGAACACCGTTACTACACTGTTACTCCATTCAAGTTATCGTTACTACAATGTTACTACATTTAAGATGCCGATACTGCAATGTTACTACATTCAAGATGTCGATACTTGAAATTCAGTTTTATGCTTCAACCAACATCTGCTGCTTGTCACTATACAATTCTTAACAGATTCAAATGTCGTTTTATGATATCACTAGAATGTAAAAAATTTGTAGGTTTACGTCTGACTATAGAAACACAAACATTTATTATAAATACTACCTTTTAATATTCCTCTTTATTCCTACCAATATCAAGAATTGCCTAAATCCAATGAAGTTCTAGAACCACATCCCAGTAGTATGTTATTGCATTAGACATGTGGATGTTAGTTAGTTAATAACACTTTCCAAGCTCGTTGCCGAGCCAGTGAATTTTGAACCACATTGTCCAGCAATATAGTTCACTTCATTTAGGTTTTAAAGACTTTTCTCTTTTAAGCGATGATTAAGCATAACATAAGTTCTTTCTTCGTCATCAGGAACTGCAAAAAAAACATAGCAAACAACATTGAAGAAAAGTGTCTATTCTGGCAGACGTTGTCCATTTTTGTAAAATTGCACCGAACTTGTCTTAAATTTTTCAACAAAAACAACAACAACAATAACAACGAAACGTTGAACAGGAAACTGTCATTGATGTTGGTGACACTTTAATATTCGTCAAGTATTTATATTTGGAAAAAGATTTAGATATATATAGTATATATTGGAATTGACATTGTGAGAATGCATGTTTTTGCGTTCAGACTTACTTGTTCAAAAAGTCTCTGTGGACATCTAACCAAAGTTTCAATGAACATTATTGGAATTCTGTTTTATTCGTCTGATTCGCATTTTGCTTTCTCGATGATACCCATTGAATTTGTTTGTGTTTGAAGTAACCAAGTTAGTCTAAGTTTACAAATGGAAATAGAAACATTCTTTTGTTTACAAAAGCTGCCATATATAAAAACTGACTTAGACCAGTCGTCAACCTCGTTTCCAGCGCCTGTTGATGCCCTGGAGACGAGGTTGACCAGTGGTGTCAGTTTTCTTCAGCAATTTCTGTGTTTTGTCACTTCCATTCTGCATTTTTCAAATCCTTTCCTCACTGTGTAATGGCAAATACTTCCCTTCCCATTTAAAGTTTTTTTTTTAATTTCTTTTCTTCATAATAAATGTTCCTTTTATTGTTTTTGTTGCCGTTTCATTTCAGTATTTCGGTTTCCTGTTTAGCATTTTTTTTAGTAAAGGACAACATGTCAACTTGTTGTGAAGGAAACAATTCATGAAAATATACTTCCTTTAATGTCAGCATGGCCTTGGCATTGACGAGTTTAAATTGCGTTAACGATATCAACACTTTCACTTTGGATTTATTTGTGTGGTATTATAAAAAACGTTTTATTTACTTCGAAGTCAAGGAATTTATAAATACTCGTCACGAAAAAAACAAACTTTTTTTCTAAACAAACACGTTACAAGTTACATAATGGGACTAACAATGTCCAAGATAATTAAGCATATTATATATAAGCATACCATGACCCTGAGAAATAAGTAAGCGTGCTGTTTTAGGCTTGAACTACCTTGTAAGCATTATTTTCTCAGGAAGACCACGACAGGCAAACTGCATTTATGGGTCTTTTCAGAACATTCTTTAAAACAACACGTTAAATAACTTAACAATTGGCAATAATAGTATGAAGTGTAATTTTTTTTTAAGTTAAGTATAACATAAGCATATATCAAGGCTCATATTTTCAAAATACTCTTCAAAATTCAGGCTGAAGCAAATTTTACCTCCTGCTTATAAAAGACATTCTTATGACTATGTTCACTACAGATTGTCCACAGCCTATGAATGTCGGGAAAACCTGTGGGGAAAATCCAAAAACAACCGAATAAACAGTGAAGAAAATTAAACAATGGAGAAGAGAATTCATAATATGCAGAAACGAAAACGTCGAAAATGCTGAAGAAAATATCAAGAAAAATAAAACCTCAGGGCCATCCTAGACTTAAAAAAATCCTCTTGAGCTTTTTGCAGACAATTCAGCTAAATGGGAACGGATATATATCGTCAAGTGGAGCGGAAATACTTATGTCATGAGTTATTTCCATCTATGGATGACTTGCCAATGTTTACTGTTACAAAACGGCTTATAAAACTTTCTTGTACATGTGCACACATTCTTGTAGGTAAAAAAGTAGGACAAAATGGGTTAGAAAGACTATTATTGAAATCCATACAGGTTTTTAGAAGAAACAAGGTCCAAAAGGCATTGAAATTAATTTTTCATCTAAATTCTCTTTTTTTAAAACAAATCCACCAATTTTTAGCAAATATTTCGTTTCTAAATGGATTTATTAAACTTTTGTGGTACGTTGTTTATATTTTTTCCCTACAGGATGCATGCGCATGTCCATTGTTCTCAAAAAACATTACATCTAATTAATCATGACAAAGTAAGGACGAGCAACCCACAGACCAATCTAACTATACCATTTCCCGCCTATTTTTATCTGTGCTTTCGACAAAATACAAATTCAAAATTTTGTTTCAATGAAATACGAAACGTACCAAGATTACAACAAATGGCAAAGAATATTACTAAACATCGACTAGCGAGCATGACTCCCTCTCTCACTCACTCTCTCCCTTGCAAGCACCTCTCCAGCACCATAAGAGTATAGAACCGATATCGTGCGATTAAAATTGGTTAAACAATACTGGACATACTTAAAAGAAATATTTAACATTTGCTAAAAGAAAGCTACAAAAAGAATTTTCTTTGTTGACAAACGGGACAGCTTATTGAGCGAGACAAATTAGCATTTAAAATTTGTTTTCATGGGAGGAGTGCACCACAACAATGTGCAGCTCCTTTAAAATTCCACTTTATAGCACTTCATGAGAAAAATAAGCCGCGCAGTTATTTTTTCTTTACATAATCTTGCGGTTTAACAAAAAAAACATTTCATTGAAACATTCTACCAACTGCCCGCCCCCATTCTTATTAAAAACCCTTCCTTATGCAACCAAACATTGTTTTGGAGCTTCATTGAGCAATATATCTGAGTGGGGGAGACCAAATCGTGTTTTTTTATGTCACAATGTAACTAGGTGTATTTATCCAGTCTAAATTCAGCTTTGCTGTGAAGAATAACAAAATATTCTTGTGTATATGATACTCTTGAATCATAGAAGTTCTCTTCATCCACTAATAATTCGCTCTGTTAGGATCGGCTGGAAGCTGATAAGCTAGGAAAATTAAACTGTCTAAACAATCTGTATGTTTTATACTCTGTTGTAAACATTTCATCGCCATGCAAGCTTATTTATAAGCAATGTTTTGTATCACGAGGCTCACTCTTTGCAAACATCGAAGAAATTTGTAAACAAAACCAGCCTTAAGTGATGAATTAGTAGGTAGGTAAGTAAGTAAGTAAGTAACGGGAAGTTTTAACGTCCTTGGGGATTCCATCCTAACGGCTGGACCTTCCTCTCCTCCGACTGTAACTATGTTACATTACTGCTAGAGATACGAATAGCGTTGCTCTAACTTGTTCGCCTGCCGCACCAACCGATTAAGAAAGAAAAAGACAAACACAGGAACTATAAGAGTTTGCCGGGTCTTTCCTTGTTCTAAAAGTCAATGTTATACGACGACAAATGTGACATTCAAACAAAGAAGTAGTGAACATGAGAGAGTTGTCAGAAATGGTGATACGAAGAAGAATGAGATTGCTGATCATAGTTGGAAAAACGACCATCGATTTAACTTCGACAACAAACAGATAATCGATCCAGAAACCAACTGGAGTCAAAGAAAAATCAATTCGGATCACTGATTCATTCTATCAGTGATCCGAATCATATAAACAGCATTCAATACCGATTACCTAACATATGGATTCCAGCACTACAAAAAATAGAATTATCTTCAGTCTAGAACAACAAACGGAATTTTCGCGCCAATTCCGTACGGCAAACATCTTACATTTGCGTCCGCACTAATCCAGGTGTGAAGTGTTTACATCAATGTCCGGATATTTCGATCCGAAATAATACTATAAAACGAATGTTTCATCTCATTCGCATCGCCAGCAAATAACATCAAAAACATCAAAATGAATGAAATCGAGTAAACACGTAAAATAAATGTCCTGACCATCCCGTGCCCAGCGCACAAACCACTACACACATGCATTCGCATCGCCCGATGATGAGAGAAGGATCTCTCGACACGTCGCCGAACGTAAATCCTCAGGTCCACGACATGATAAACAATCATATCGAAATAGAAAATACTGGACTGACAAGTCAAAATATTTTCAGAACAAATGTGATGAAGATTGAAGGTGGACTTGGAATAGCACACCAGTCTGACTGAGAAAATTCGATTGCTTTAAGTGATATTCAACAAGCAAAGTAATCAATGGGTGAGTTTGTAAAGACGAAAAGTTAAGAAAAGTTAAATGTGCTTATTTTTTGAAGGACATTGAGGCTGAAATTGTTTTGAAGTGGTCTTAATAACGATTTTAAAAGCCTCTCTTTTTTTGACCTAGATCCAGCAAAAGAGATTTTCAAGCTTGAAAATCCGGTCCAGGCTCACTATACTGTTAAAGTGCTTTCAGGTTCAGCCAAAATATCCGCCAAAATGTTCTTTTAAACTAATAAAAAGAGAATCGCACGAAGATTCGTCTGATGTTGTATATCGCATTTGCAAACATTGACGTCATTCACACTCAAAGTGACAAGAAAATAAAAAAAAACTGTAATCAAGAGCGCAAGTGATTTTCTCAAGATGGTAACCAGATATTTTCGTGGATTTATTTACGTCTTCTCAAAACAATTAAATGATAATGCTCGCCTTCTGTCTGTAACCCAACTTAAACCGGTGGTTTTTTTAATCGAAAACGCCCTTATAATCGCACCTATAATCATAGTAATAACCCCCGTCCAAGTAAATTTCATTACTTCATGCTAACAGGCGGAAAGTATGCACGGAATAGCGATGCGAGAAATATGTACGACGGGCGATCCCCAATTTTCGGTGGGTTAACGACTAGTTTGTTGTAATTCTTAGTAATATGTGCGCGCAGTACTGCACAAAAAATAATGTGATGATCAATGTTTACAGCCTTGTGTGTTTTTGTGGTTAAATAATACACAAACCTTAATTTTATGTTTGTTAAATTTGTTCACGCAGGAAAAAGAGAATCCGTGGTTTAGAGGCATAACACACTCAATTTTTTGAGAAATGATCGTTCCTCAAAATTACCAAAGAAAATCACCTGAACAATGCTCTACAACCAGGGAAACAACTTCAAAACCGTTTCTGCAACGGCTTTAGCAAGTTAAAAAAAATCGAGAACATGAACTGTGCTGACGTCAGTATAAATTAATATTGTGTGGCGTTTTATATCTAACAAAATAATCTAAGATCCTATGGCGCTTGAACAATGAACTTTTATCGAGTTCGAAGGTCGTGTGTCGAATGTAAGATGCGAAAGTACGAAGTAGAGCACAATTTCAAGCTAATAACGTTCAACAGACAATGAGGTACAGTTGATTATCAGAAACAAACAATACTTTAGAAAAACAATTCCACATACTTACCTGTCCTCAAGACGCACGCGACAACATATTCTACTTCAAAATATGATCCAACTTCACAGTTCAGGCCACACACACTTCATGTTACTTTTCATCACCATTAAGAATGGCATTTCACAATCTCAAGAAAGGTTTCAAGATCTCTTTTTGTTTCTGATATTTTGATTTAGACTTAGCAGGATTACTCACAGTTTAATGAGGATAAATTTAAAACTAACATCTTTTGCATTTTTATTCAATAAGTTAAAGTGACTCTTTCACCACAAGTCTGTGTTTCATTGTTGCATTTCGATAAAATATTTGAAACAGTTGAAAGAAAATAGAATTCAGTGTTTGTTTGTTTATTTTTTAAACTTTCACACAAACAATAGTAAGATGACACGAACTGATTCTAATTTTTCTTTATGAGTCTGTTTCATTTTCCCCTTTTTAATAGATGTCTTTGCTCAGCGCGTTTCATATATATATTCTGAACGGGTACTATTGTTTTCTACGCATATGCCCCTTGCGCATAACTCGATCACCCCTGCCCACCAATAAAAAAACCCACGGGTTGTATAAGCTTAAAACATATATTCGGAGGCTCTAATCCATCCTATTTTACTTCTTTAGAAAGAAACATACTACGTATTTCATCAACAAAAAACCTTTAATTCCACTGCTCTTCTCTTCTTGCTTCATACTCGACTTTTTTGTCGTTATAAAAGTGTAAACAAGTCATTTAAATAACAAACATTTGTGAGGTTTATTTACTTCATAGTTACTCTAAATTATCTGTTAAGTACGTTCTTCATTTTTGTAGTGATGAACAGTTATTTTTAAAACTATAGTTTTCAAGTGACAATGGCCGTGTTTCCACGTCTTTTTTGAGTCTAAGCAATCAACCTGTTCAGTACATTTACTCAAGAAGGGCGACGGACTTTTTTCCAGGTCTATTAAACCGTGCGAAAAATAAAAAAGGTGAACCTGAGAAAAGAACCTTCACAAATTTCCTCTGAAAATAAAATGATTTTAGGGGTCCTAAACTGTGCAATGAATTCACAAAATTTGTCAATTTTAATTTCATTGGCCCTAATTTTCGTCACTCTCTCAAAATTTCGACACGGCAAACAGAACCTGGAGTGATAAGGTACCAAGAGTTGCAAACCCTGCATCTTCCAGTAGCGTGCATCAACAAACAGTGCGAACAAAATTGACTCACTTCTGTAAATATCGAAACTGTCTGTGTGGAGTTCTATTTTGGTTTCATGTCACATCCTTAACTTGAAAGTAAAAGTCAACACCATGACGTAAGCCGACGCAGCATGACTTACGCATTTAAAACCACTTAGTTTCCAGTACTTAAGTATTTTTTTACTTCATGGAATTTGTCTCCAGAAATTTTAATTCATTAACTGCATGTGATTAAGATTAGCCTGCAAAAGGAAATGAGAAAGCGATTTACTTTTGTCCTTATTAAGCCCGGGCACTATGATCCCCACCTATTTTCAAAAAAACTGCTGAGACTTCGAATGTAAATCTTGATAAGAGTTAGCTTAGTTTCATCTCATTCCAATAAAAATTTTTTTAAAAAACTTCTGCTAAACGTCATTACTTTTGGTTTGTAGCCATAGATACATAGTGGTAGTTGAAAATTAAAAGCTGTAAATCTCTGATATTAGCTTCCGTTTGACGATAACACTTTTACTCACTCATACTGGGATTTCAAAAAATCGGTCTGTATTTTTTTAGATTCTGGTCTACAAAGTGTACTCCGACATTTAACACATCTCAACAAATATATGAATTATATAAAAACGAAAAAACTTCTATATAATAACACATTTCGTTCAAATAGCTGTTTGTATGTTCTTAAATTCCGGTCTGCAAAGTGTACATCAACATTTTACACATTTCAAAAAATATATGAATTATATAAAAACGAAAAAACTTCTATATAATAACACATTTCGTTCAAATAGCTGTTTGTATGTTCTTATATTCCGGTCTGCAAAGTGTACATCAACATTTTACACCTTTCAAAAAATATATGAATTATATAAAAACGAAAAAACTTCTATATAATAACACATTTCATTCAAATAGCTGTTTGTATGTTCTTAAATTCCGGTCTGCAAAGTGTACATCAACATTTTACACATTTCAAAAAATATATGAATTATATAAAAACGAAAAAACTTCTATATAATAACACATTTCGTTCAAATAGCTGTTTGTATGTTCTTATATTCCGGTCTGCAAAGTGTACATCAACATTTTACACCTTTCAAAAAATATATGAATTATATAAAAACGAAAAAACTTCTATATAATAACACATTTCATTCAAATAGCTGTTTGTATGTTCTTAAATTCCGGTCTGCAAAGTGTACATCAACATTTTACACATTTCAAAAAATATATGAATTATATAAAAACGAAAAAACTTCTATATAATAACACATTTCATTCAAATAGCTGTTTGTATGTTCTTAAATTCCGGTCTGCAAAGTGTACATCAACATTTTACACATTTCAAAAAATATATGAATTATATAAAAACGAAAAAACTTCTATATAATAACACATTTCATTCAAATAGCTGTTTGTATGTTCTTAAATTCCGGTCTGCAAAGTGTACATCAACATTTTACACATTTCAAAAAATATATGAATTATATAAAAACGAAAAAACTTCTATATAATAACACATTTCATTTAAATAGCTGTTTGTATGTTCTTAAATTCCAGTCTGCAAAGTGTACATCAACATTTTACACATTTCAAAAAATATATGAATTATATAAAAACGAAAAAACTTCTATATAATAACACATTTCATTCAAATAGCTGTTTGTATGTTCTTAAATTCCGGTCTGCAAAGTGTACATCAACATTTTACACATTTCAAAAAATATATGAATTATATAAAAAAGAAAACACTTCTATGTTAATAACACATTTAATTTACATAGCTGATCGATATCATCTTAAATTCCGGTCTGCAAAGTGTACCACCTGTTTTTTACACGGAATATAAATACAGTAATTCGGACATTCCGCAAATATTCCATATAAAAAATTGAAAATACTATGTATATATCTCTATATGATAAAATAAATATATTGCCCTGACATTATGACTTATATTTTCACGAAAATGTTTTATTCCTTAAAAGGTTCATGTAAAGACGATGTACCTAAATAAATAAAGTTAAAAAAGCTATTTAAAAAGTGCGTGTTCAAAACGTTATTGCGCATGTGTACAAAGTTATGGTGCATGTGCAGTTTGCACACACCTGGTTCGGTTCCACGTGATGGCTGCTTTGTAATTGACTTATTTTTTTATGGTAATTTCTTTTAAAACACTATAATCCAGCCTTCAGGTCAAAACCTCATTTATTTAATGAGACACTAGATTTATTTGTTGCCAACTTTCTAACGGCTGCCACAGCCGTTAGAAAGTTGCAATCATTCAAGCACATGCGATCACATTCAAGCACATGCGATCACATTCAAGCACATGCGATCACATTCAAGCGCTAGCGATAACATTTTGTAAATTTTGGTCCCATTGTTGTTACATTTTCCGTGAATAATGACACGAGTTCACGAGATATTTATTTACTTAAATGCAAGGAGATAAGAGTCGCAATTAATGCTGGAGAACCTAAGAAAAAAACTGGTGCTATAAGTAGTATAAGTCTGAAACAGAATCACACAGCATGAGTTATTTTTACGTTTATTTACTTATTTGTTTGACATGTAATCATAAGGTTACTCTTTCGAGTTTACAATTCGGCAAATTTTGAATGCAGTGTTGTCAGTCCATAAATCTAGCGGTAATGTACCATAGTTACAACATCAGATGGAAGGAAGAGCTGATGAAATATACAAGGACGTTAAACTTACTGTTGCGTCTTATCTACTTACGAATTATTAGTTGTTCTTTTTATTTTAATATAAACTTCCTTTTACCAACAACAAAACATGCTGATGATGATGTCATTCACCTGGACAGTAGTCACACGCTTGGTGACATTATTTTCTATTATTTTATTCTCTTATTTTGTACTTCTTCCCTAAAAAAGGTTAACAAATGTGGCAATATTGATCTCAAAAGACTTGTTATGTGCAAATAAAATATCTTTGACTGTTTCAAAAAGAGGTTATTCTTATTTGTAATCCCAGTAAAAAAATAGTCCAAATGTTGTCTAAAACTTAATGGTAAGCCTTTAATATTTAAGTGAGTGAGTAAGACCTTGAAATTTTATCAGACTGATTTTTAACTTGGAGTACTCATATAAAAAAACATATCTGCCAAAACTCGAAATACTAATGGTATTATTTTAAAAATACATTATTTTATTTCTAAACCAACTTTTAGTACATAATATGCTCTTTTTGATTCTCATTTAAGATATGCTTGTCAAGTTTGGGCCAAAGAGGCAAATCGTAATTCTTAGAGAGACTTTTACTTCAAAAACAATGTGTTAGGGTTTTGACATTTTCTGATTTTAACTCGCATACTTCTCCTTTTATTTTATGAACTGCGCATTCAAAGTTTTCTGACCTTGTTAAATCTTTAAATGCTTTAACAATTTATCCAATTTTAAATCGAAAATGTTCTTCTCTTAATAAGGCTTTTAACCTCAGATACTCTTCAAGACTTACACCACGAGAGGGAAATCTAGGGGTTTATTAGCAAAAAGTCGCTATAAAACTTTAAAATATGGTATTATTCAATTGTTTATCAGTCAGGTCTTCATTGGAACGAGCTACAATCTCTGTAACCTGGACTGGACCTTGATTCTTTTACTTGTGTCTCACTGGTAGTTATTTAAGATTTCGATTATTTATCTACCACTGCCATTGCCATTCATTCAAAGAAATTGTTACCTAAATGGCAGCTTTACTTCCAACTTTTTTTACTGAACGCACGGGCAGTCGCCTACGTGTTTTATTTCCCGATGAACCGTAAGCACAGGCTAGTGAGCGGAGATTGAGTAATTTTGTAAAGGTTGTAATGTTTTTAACGCTAATTAGAATCGGCTGAAAAAGGACAGGCTTTTTTAATTTCAGGTACATAAAAAAAATAAGAGATTGATATTATAGATTCTTTGTATTTTCTTACAGGTGGGGCCAAACATTCGAGAGGGGCTATTTAAAAAATGTCTAATCGAAACATTCGGGAGGGGCTATTTAAAAAATGTCTAATCGAAACATTCAACTTAAAGCTGCCTCATTTTATCCCCATCGCTGTTACAAAAGGTAAATTCTTGGGCGGCATTCTTTTATTTTCGTGCAACGCAAGATGACGTCAAATTGTTTATAATTACGTCAAATTACACTGTATTTTTAACCATAACCAACAGAGCAGTATTAATTAACAACACACACACACACACAAAAAAATAAATAAATAAAAAATCTGGTCACATAATCACACAACCACATCAAATGAGAACAGCAAGACGGATCGCAACAGGACTGATTCTTGGTTATCTACTGGTTACATATGCGCCGAAGGTATGTATAGTGACAAACAGTAGTGGATTCTTGAAAGTGCAGAAACTCTCGCAAATTTCGGCGAAATTGGCTAAATTTTCCGAGAGGATCGATGCCCTTGACTCCGAGAGGATCGATTCCCTTGTCGTGAAGAAACTCAAACCCGGCAAATAATGATCTATTTCAGTTTCAATTTTATGCTTCTATTTTTTTTATTTTTTTTTTTACACATATATTTCGGCTTCCATATTACATACATGGTTCTTCAGCCTAAAAACAATTTTAAAAGTAAGTATATATTAAAAGCATACTAACATTAAATATATATATATATATATATATATATATATATATATATATATATATATATATATATATATATATATATATATATATATATATATATATATATATATATATATATATATATATATATATATATATATATATATATATATATATATGTAATAGCCGCATTTGGTAGACAATTTGTGCGAAAAAATGCAACCTTTGGTAGACATGGTCATTTGGTAGACAATTTCGTGTCCACCAAAATATTTATATATATATATTTAGCATTTGGTGGACAAAAATCAATTTTCTTTTATGCCACTTTCTTCTGCATAAAGTACTCTGTTAACACAAAAAATCTGGATTCTATTAGGTCATTGGCTGCTGAGAAAACCATTTTTAAAAATGGTTGTTGTATATATGCGAAAGTCAAATGCGTCATCATTTGGTAGACACGGCATATATTTCCACTTTCATGGAAGCCTGGTACCTATAAATGGGAATAAAATTCGCCTTAAACAGTGTCTTAATACTATAGCATGGTAAAAGAAATATTAACATTCCTGTTATTTGCTTAGGGCTTCCACTTAAAAATATATACTTTTATACATTTATGCTGGGCGTATTCTACCCCATCCTGCTGGGTTTTGTTTAATAACTCGTTTTTGCTATGATACTTATTGAGTGTTTTTATATTTATCTATTAGGCACCCACATACTATTTTTTAGGTCTAAGACCTTCCAAAGCCTTGGATATTGTCTATTACTTGAAACTACCCCTTAAGAGAATAGGAGTAACTACATCGCAATGCAGATATAACTAGTCTTTTAAGACAGAGATGTTAATGAAAAAAAGGAGGTTTCTCTCCAAAGAATAAGAAGCCGCTGGAGAAATTCTGCATTCTCCCCTTTACAGGGATGATCGAAAAGCTAATGGATTTCGGCTGTACTGAAACAAACACCTATGAATGTGGAAACATGAGGATTGGTGAAATTCACTCATGCCTGGGATCTGGTGCGCGCCCTTGAGTAAGCATCCCCCGCCTCCTGCAATACACCAGCCACATTCATTGACACCATCCGCAAAAACCAATAACCTTTGTTAAACGTTGGAAAAAGAAGAGTCGACAACTACAAATGGTATCGTTGTTGCTTTTACCTACCGACACAGACCCCAGGGCTAAGAAAGGTAGACTTGGAACCCAGCCCTTACAAAGGTTGTGACAAAGAATGAAAAGCAGCAAACCTGGAACCAGAAAAGCTTTCTGACCTTAGACATGAACATCATCATCATCATTCTCGGCTTAACGTCCGTTTTCCATGCTAGCATGGGTTGGACGGGGTATATTAATGACCCTCTTCCAATCTGATCTAGACTGTGTTAGATCTAAACTCAACTTCCTCTGTATCAAGTCTGTCCTTATAACCTCCTGCCAAGTCTTTCTCGGTCTGCCTCTGGGCTTTGCCCCAGGAACTATCAAGTCTCTACACTTTCTTACCCAATTATCCTCCTCCATTCTTTCCAAGTGCCCCAGCCAATTCAATCTTCTTATCTGGATAACATCTTTAATTCTACGGAGACTTAGCCTGCTTCTTAGCTCATCTGAACTCTTTCTGTCTCTCAGACTGGCGTTACACATCCACCTAACCATTCTCATATCATTCCTTTCTAAACGGTCAAGATCTTCCTGCTTCACTGCCCATGTCTCACTACCGTACAACATAACACTTCTTACACAGGCCTCATACAACCTACCTTTTACCTCAATTGACAGGACTCTGCTAGTCAACAAAGGAAGTAACTCTCTGAACTTTTTCCAAGCAGAACCTATCCTGCAAGTAACACTTCTTCCAACACCCCCTTCACTGCCCAACATATCACCTAAGTAACAGAAGTTCTCAACTATCTCTAACGAGCCACTGTTGTACATCATTAAAGCTGGAAATACTTCATTCTCTATAATCTCACCTTTGCAACGCTTGCAAACAAACTGAATGTCAGCTCTTAACCTTCCACTAATACTACTGCACTTCTTATGTACCCAATGCTTGCAAGTCTGACAAAAAATTGAGTTACTACCAACCCCTTTCCTGCAAACTCCACAAGGCCACTTTCCAACTACAAGGTCACACTTGGCTGCAATGCTACTAATCATGACTTTAGACTTTGCTGTGTTTACCTTTAGCCCTTTCTCTTCTAGTCCTTTCTTCCACTTCTCAAACTTTTCAACTAATTCTTCCATCGACTCTGCTATGAGAACCAAATCATCTGCATACAATAACTCCCATGGGCAACCTGTTCTGAACTCCATCGACAGCGCTTCTAAGACTAGAACAAACAACAAAGGACTAAGTACAGAACCCTGATGTACACCAACATTTACACTAAATTCATCACTAAGTGAATCGTTAATCCTGACACGACTTCTAGCATTGCTGTACATAGACTGTACCATCGTAACTAGCCACTCATCCACACCTAATTTTCTCATAGCCCACCAAATAACTTTACGTGGCACTCTATCAAAAGCTTTCTCTAAATCTACAAAGGCAAAATAGAGATTCTTTCTCTTTCCTAAATACTTTTCCTGAAGCTGTCTGAGTAAAAATATTGCATCTGTAGTGCCACGCCCTGGAACAAAACCAAATTGCATCTTATCTATATCAATCCTTTCCCTAAGTAACTTATCAATCACTCTTTCAATAACTTTCATTACTTGATCAACCAACTTCAAACCTCTATAGTTACCCCTTTCTAATGCATCACCCTTGCCCTTGAAACAATTCACTATTACACTCGACTGCCACTCACTCGGAATAACACCATCCTTTATAATCTGGTTAGCAAGACTTGTAATAAGCTCAACTCCAATATATCCAGATGCTTTTACCATCTCTGCAACAATACCTGATACTCCTGCAGCCTTGCCAATCTTCAATTTCCTAATAGCCTCCACTACCCATTCTGTCTTGATCTGCATAGCTGGCCCTTCTACAACATCATCAGCAGACAAATTATCCTCATCCCAATCAAACTCAGTGTTAAGCAACCTCTGATAATAATTCCTCCAAGCTACCCTTTTCTCCTCCTCTGTGCTAGCCAAAACACCTTCGTCATTACGTATACACTTCTCACCTACAACATCTTGATTAGTCTTCTTCATTTGCTTTGCTATCTTGAATACCTCATTGCGCTGGTCTTCCCTTCTTAACACATCTGCAAATCTGTTTCTCTCTGCTTCTGATTTTGCCTTATACACTGCTGTACGAGCACGACGCTTAGCTTCTAAGTAAATATTTTTACTACCACCTGACTTCCACTCTTTCCAAAGTTTCCTCTTTTCCTTTATACACTGGTCAACCTCATTATTCCACCACCAGGTCTGTCTATGTCTAGCTGGTCCTTTCGTCCACCCACAGGTATCATCAGAAGCTTCTAGAAGACAATTCTTCAAAGTAGTCCAAGTACTTTCAACATTGTCACTATCACATTGACCATTGTGGGCTAACTGCTGAACTTTTGCACTAAATTGTCTTGCTACAATCTCTTCCTTCAGCTTCCAGACTTTTCGACGGGGCCTGTACTTTTCCTTGGCTTCTTTAACACTCTTCAAGATAATATCACAAACCAGCAACCTATGCTGGGAAACACACTCTTCCCCCGATATAACTTTCACGTCCTTCACCACTTTCTTGTCTGACTTTCTAACCAGGAAGTAATCTATCTGTGTCTTACAACCACCTGACTCATATGTTATCAGCCTACTCGGTCTCTTACTGAATGATGTGTTGCAAACCACCATGTCCGTTGCCATTCCAAACTCAAGCAATCTCTCCCCTTCCTTATTTCTGCTCCCAAATCCATAGCCTCCATGCACACCTCTATAACCTTCAGATGACTTCCCAACATGACCATTAAAGTCGCCGCCCACCATGACAAGTTCAGTGTCTCCAAACTTTGATGTGACTGCTATTAACTCATCATAAAACTTATCTTTATCTTCCTCACTGAGTCCACACTGTGGAGCATAAACTGACAGAAAAGTGACAATCCTATTACCTATCAAAAACTTTATCACTATAATACGACTATTAACACGCATAACATCTATTACTTTTTCTACCCACTTCTCTGCAACGAATATGCCAACTCCTCCATATCCATCACTATTACCAATCCAAAAAAGCTTATACCTTGCCCTCCTACCTTCCACAAATCTCACTGAAGCTCCTCTCCACCTGACTTCCTGAACACAACACATATCAACAGATCTACGTTCTAACATTTCAACTACTTCACCTGATCTACCTCTCAGAGTACCAACATTTACACTAGCCATCCTCAACCTAGTGTTATCTACCTTGTGATGTGATAGCTGGGTAACGGTCTGACGATGCTCACACCTGACATCTGTCCTACCGTGCGCGACACCTTCACTCCTTAGAGTTCCAGCCCCGTTTACGCAGTTTGTCTGATCAACTATTCTTATGGCCATTAATAAAGAGTTTTGGCATTGTTTTACAGCTGGATGCCCTTCCTAGCGCCAACCGTTCACAGATGAACCGTTCACAAATGAACACTTAATCATAATCGGGAAAATGTGATAATCTTAGGAAGGATAATCGTTAGAACTTGAAACTTACATCACAACTTTAGTCCATCAAGGGAAAATATTCCGAAAATTTTGAAGACGTGGTTAATCCAATTTTCAATTCTTTTGGATTTAACCCAAAATTCTGGAAAAATCGGATTTTCGTGCAATTTAGTATTTCCTATTTCATGCTTCCGAAAACGTCACAAAAAATGTGCTCACATAAGCAATCAAGTTTTGCTGCTATTTTGTGCCTTTCCTGACGTACACTATGTGCCAAATTGGATTTAATTGGACTCTTCCTAGTCATTACATGATCGAAATATTTCCGGACTGAATAGGGTTAAATTGTCCCCTTAACTGCAAAAATCAAACTTGCATTTAAATTGCTTTATCCTTTAGGGAATTATTGTTAGTTTGTAAACAGAGAAAGTTACTGCAGCTATCTACACTTCAAATTTCCCCCGTAATTTTTATTTTTTTAGTTTTCATTTATCGATAAAATTGCTTAAATACAATATCACCTATGGATCCTTCCAAGACTCTTTATAAGCTAGCTTAACGATTGGTCCTCCTGTTTGTAAACAGATCGCTGCGTTGAAAGTTGGACCAGAGCATTAAAAGATTGGATGGCGTAACTATAAGCGCGTGCGCTCGTAGTTTGAAAAAGGGTCACAAAATCCAACTGTTAACCATTGTCGTTATGCGAGTTTTTGAATGAATGAATTGAAAGTGGAAGATGGGTCAGGACATCGTCACTACTTTTAATTTTTAGCTCTCTACTTAATTACTTAATTTGCCGTTAATGTTTTAAGTACAAATATTTCTATCTCAGAAAGATAATAGATAAGATTTATAAAAACCTATGCCTGAACCTAAATTTTTTCAACTAGCTTCGAAGATCTCACTTTTGTTTTAGTCACAGAAATAAATTAAGCAACTTGAAATGAACTTAATACATTTCAGTTACTTAAATAAACGTCTGGAAAAAGCAACTCTTCTATGGAACCATTTGAAGAGGACAAATATACTTGTTTTGACCTTTTTACGTTTTAAGACCTTTACTTTTGTAATATTTGTTTTTGATAAATTTAACATGTTAATATGAGCGTGTCATCACGGTTTTTTAAATCATGTATAAATCTTAAGCAAATCAAATATTAAGATTTTGGTTTAAAACGTTGATCATGCGGAAGCAGAAAATATTCAACTAACTAAGCCAACTGTATTATGTTGTTCTAACCAATTTCATTGTTTCTTTTTTGATTATTTTCAAATGACGCGCTATCTATGGTAAACTCTACTAAAATACATTCACTTTTTATTAACCAAACTTGTTAAATACGGATTCTACAGTTAATTTTGTAACGTAGCTAGGCTATATTTTTATTTAAATAGGCCATAGCTTTAAACATTCAAACTTTTCCACGAAATAAATTTAAACGGAGTAACAACACTAGTTGCGTAGCCTGTGCTTTTATTTAAAACAAGGTTGTATATATGCGGTAAATAATTCCTGAATTTCATGTTTTTAAAACTTTTGATTTACCAATATTTTTCTTATCTACAACTCAGTATAGGTAAATTAAAATGCAGGAACTTGTTTGATATTCAGTAGGTCAAATTGTCACAGTCAAACGCTTACGAGCGTAACTTTAAAAAAAAATCAAATCAAAATTATCAAACAAACTGCTATAACAGCTCATTTATATGCATTATTGTCTTGCAAATTTCACACTTTATTATAATTTTGGTGAGGATCTCAAATATTTTATCCATTTTACTGCTAAATATTTTTAAAAATTAAACTTAATAAAACTGTTTTGTCACTGCTTTAGTTGAAAGGCGTAGTCTATTGCTTATATCATTGGAGTTTTTTTAATTAAAGCGCTCAATCTGGGATATACCGCCGAGTAACTGGTTTAGTCTCTATAATAATTGGCGTTGTCCGCCTGTCGGTCAAAACTGGATTACACTAAACCACGTACGAAATCTTCAAGCTTCAAGTAACAAATGACAGAGATCTTGCTGTCGCGTTGAATCGTTTTCTTCTTTTTTGTAATATACAATTAATATTTCAGCGCGGTCTTAAACTGGATGAGACAAATGGTAACTAAATGACAATTTTTTCTCTTTTCAGAAAAATAGAACATCACAATGGATAAAAGATAAAACATTAATGGTGAGAAGTTCCAAATTCCCAGTCATTTTTATCTAGGCTGAACTCAAAATTTTTGTTTTCAATAAAGTATCGGCTATGAATGAAGTGAAATGAAATGCTATCCAGATAGGCAATAATATTGGTTACACACTATGCAGTTATTTTTCAAAATTGATTTGTAAGATCTTCTTGTTGAACGGAAAATTCTTTGAAAGTGAAGCACAGAAGAGGAACGCAGAAAGTTGATGGTCGATAAAAGTCTTATAATTCTGCCTACATTCACTTTTGTAAAATTTGGTGGAAACACTTTTACTTTACCAGTTAGTTAAATAATGCTTATGAACACTTATGTTATCTTTTAAAAAAATGAAATTTATAAGAGCAAGGAAAAAAAAGGAAAATATAGTTACCATGATCAGATTCGAACACACGACTACTCCCGTTTCGGTGCTCAGAGAGACAAAAATCTCCATTCTTGTGGGACACATTTGCGTTTTAATACAAGCTCGTCCCATTTAAACAAGTTTAATAAGGCAAGGAAAAGTGCGTGTTATTGTCGAATTTCCACCTTTTGAGAAGCGATGCATACAGCATTTTTGAGTTAATTTTGGTTTTGACGGCGAAAAGGTTATTTATAAACTTTAGAAAAAGGAAGAAAATTTTAGAACTATAAACGCTTCTTCAAGGTTAGTGATGTTGTGTTGAATTGGAAGATGTACATGGTATCTTTTCCTACCATAATTGTACGATTATAATTATGAGAAATTGTTATGGGCAACGTTGCAAACACCCTATTTCGAAATTGATGTTTCCCCACCGAAGAGCCAAGAAATATAGTCTTGTTTAATTTTCTATACATCTATTAATATACAATAATGCAGCATTTGGTAGACAATAGGTCACAAATGGCACGTAAATGCAAAAAAATGCGACATTTGGTGGACAGTAATAAAAGAATTGCACAATGAGGTTTTATCCAACATTTTAAGATTTATATCCACAAAAGTACTGTATTTGCTGGACAATAAGTAAAATATTGCAGTTTCATTACAAAAAGTCAGAAGTTATATACGCAAAAAAGGAGCATTTGGTAGACAGTACATGAAAAATTCAAATTGCGGCTATGTTTCAAAATTATAACATCTGTAAGTACAAAAATGAAGCATTTTGTAGACAATAAGTAAAAAATTGCAGAAAAGTCCAAATTATATGCGCAAAAATGAAGCATTTGGTGGACAATCAGAGAAATATTGCAGTTTTATATCATAATTTTAACATTTCAATATACAAAAATGCATCATTTAGTAGACAATAGGTCAAAAAAGGCACGTTGCAATTTTCTTACTAACGTACATGATTTATAGGCGCAAAAAAGCGACATTTTTTAGACAATAATAAAAGAATTGCACGTTGCGGTTTTATCCAAAATTTTAAGATTTATATCCACAAAAGTTTTCCTTTTACTGGACAATAAGTAAAATATTGCAGAAAAGTCAAAATTGTATGCGCAAAAATGGAGCATTTGGTGGACAATCAGAGAAACATTGCGGTTTTATATCATAATTTTAATATTTCAATATACAAAAATGCAGCATATGGAAGACAATAGGTCACAAATGAAACGCAGATGCAAAAAAACTGCGACATCTAGGGGATAATAAATAGAAGAATTGCACGCTGCACTTTATCCAACATTATAAGATTTATATCCACAAAAGTACTGTATTTGCTGGACAATAAGTAAAATATTGCAGTTTCATTACAAAAAGTCAGAAGTTATATACGCAAAAATGGAGCATTTGGTAGACAGTACGTGAAAAATTCAAATTGTAGCTATGTTTCAAAATTATAAGATCTGTAAGTACAAAATTGAAGCATTTGGTAGACAATAAGTAAAAAATTGCAGAAAAGTCCAAATTATATGCGCAAAAATGAAGCATTTGGTGGACAATCAGAGAAAAATTGCAGTTTTATATCATAATTTTAACATTTCAATATACAAAAGTGCAACATTTCGTAGACAATAGGTCAAAAAAGGCACGTTGCAGTTTTCTTACTAACGTATATGATTTATAGGCGCAAAAAAGCGACATTTGGTAGACAATAATAGAAGAATTGCACGTTGCGGTTTTATCCAAAATTTTAAGATTTATATCCACAAAAGTTTTCCTTTTACTGGACAATAAGTAAAATATTGCCGTTTCATTACATAAAGTCAGAAGTTATATACGCAAAAAAGGAGCATTTGGTAGACAATCAGTGAAAAATTGCGGTTTATATCATAATTTTAACATTTCGATATACATAAATGCAGCATTTGGTAGGCAATAGGTCACAAATGGCACGTATATGCAAAAAATTGGGACATTTGGTGGACAATAATAGAAGAATTGCACAATGAGGTTTTATCCAACATTTTAAGGTTTATATCCACAAAAGTACTGTATTTGCTGGACAATAAGTAAAATATTGCAGTTTCATTACAAAAAGTCAGAAGTTATATACGCAAAAAAGGAGCATTTGGTAGACAGTACGTGAAAAATTCAAATTGTAGCTATGTTTCAAAATTATAAGATCTGTAAGTACAAAATTGAAGCATTTGGTAGACAATAAAGAAAAAAATGCAGAAAAGTCCAAATTATATGCGCAAATATGGAGCCTTTGGTGGACAATCAAAGAAATATTTCGGTTTTATATCATAATTTTAATATTTCAATATACAAAAATGCAGCATATGGTAGATAATAGGTCACAAATGAAACTCATATGCAAAAAACTGCGACATCTGGTGGACAAGAATAGAAGAATTGCCCGCTGCACTTTATCCAACATTTTAAGATTTATATCCACAAAAGTGCTGCATTTACTGGGCAAAAAGTAAAATATTGCCGCTTCATTACACAATGTCAGAAGTTATATACGCAAAAACGGAGCAGTTGGTAGGCAATAAGTGAAAAATTTAAGATTTATATGTACAAAAATGGACCATTTGGTGGAGAATCAGAAAGAAATTGCAATTTTGTATCAGCATTTCCACATTATATACAAAAATGCAGCATTTCGTTGACAATGGGTCAAACAAGGCACGTTGCAGTTTTCTTAATAACGTATATGATTTATTGGCGCAAAAAAGCGACATTTGGTAGACAATAATAGAAGAATTGCACGTTGCGGTTTTATCCAAAATTTTAAGATTTATATGTACAAAAGTTTTGCTTTTACTGGACAATAAGTAAAATATTGGCGTTTCATTACACAAAGTCAGAAGTTATATACGCAAAAGAGGAACATTTGGTGGACACTAAGTGAAAATTCAAATTGCAGCTATGTTTCAAAATTATAAGATCTGTAAGTACAAAAATGAAGCATTTGGTAGACAATAAGTAAAAAATTGCAGAAAAGTCCAAATTATATGCCCAAAAAAGGAGCATTTGGTGGACAATAAGGGAAAAATTCAAATTGCAGCTATGTTTCAAAATTATAAGATCTGTAAGTACAAAAATGAAGCATTTGGTGGACAATAAGTGAAAAACTGCAGAAAATTCCAAATTATATGCCCAAAAAAGGAGCATTTGGTAGACAGTAAGTGAAAATTCAAATTGCAGCTATGTTTCAAAATTATAAGATCTGTAAGTACAAAAATGAAGCATTTGGTAGACAATAAGGGAAAAATTCAAATTGCAGCTATGTTTCAAAATTATAAGATCTGTAAGTACAAAAATGAAGCATTTGGTGGACAATAAGTGAAAAACTGCAGAAAATTCCAAATTATATGCCCAAAAAAGGAGCATTTGGTAGACAGTAAGTGAAAATTCAAATTGCAGCTATGTTTCAAAATTATAAGATCTGTAAGTACAAAATTGAAACATTTGGTAGACAATAAATAAAAAAATTGCAGAAAAGTCCAAATTATATGCGCAAAAATGAAGCATTTGGTAGACAATAAGGGAAAAATTCAAATTGCAGCTATGTTTCAAAATTATAAGATCTGTAAGTACAAAAATGAAGCATTTGGTGGACAATAAGTGAAAAATTCAAATTGCAGCTATGTTTCAAAATTATAAGATCTGTAAGTACAAAAAGGAGCATTTGGTAGACAATAAGGGAAAAATTCAAATTGCAGCTATGTTTCAAAATTATAAGATCTGTAAGTACAAAAATGAAGCATTTGGTAGACAATAAGGGAAAAATTCAAATTGCAGCTATGTTTCAAAATTATAAGATCTGTAAGTACAAAAATGAAGCATTTGGTGGACAATAAGTGAAAAACTGCAGAAAATTCCAAATTATATGCCCAAAAAAGGAGCATTTGGTAGACAGTAAGTGAAAATTCAAATTGCAGCTATGTTTCAAAATTATAAGATCTGTAAGTACAAAATTGAAACATTTGGTAGACAATAAAGAAAAAAATTGCAGAAAAGTCCAAATTATATGCGCAAATACGGAGTCTTTGGTCGACAATCAGAGAAATATTTCGGTTTTATATCATAATTTTAATATTTCAATATACAAAAATGCAGCATATGGTAGATGATAGGTCACAAATGAAACTCATATGCAAAAAACTGCGGCATCTGGTGGACAAGAATAGAAGAATTGCACGCTGCACTTTATCCAACATTTTAAGAATTATATCCACAAAAGTGCTGCATTTACTGGGCAAAAAGTAAAATAATGCCGCTTCATTACACAATGTCAGAAGTTATATACGCAAAAACGGAGCAGTTGGTAGGCAATAAGTGAAAAATTTAAGATTTATATGTACAAAAATGGACCATTTGGTGGAGAATCAGAAAGAAATTGCAATTTTGTATCAGCATTTCCACATTATATACAAAAATGCAGCATTTCGTTGACAATGGGTCAAACAAGGCACGTTGCAGTTTTCTTAATAACGTATATGATTTATAGGCGCAAAAAAGCGACATTTGGTAGACAATAATAGAAGAATTGCAGGTTGCGGTTTTATCCAAAATTTTAAGACTTATATGTACAAAATTTTTGCTTTTACTGAACAATAAGTAAAATATTGCCGTTTCATTACACAAAGTCAGAAGTTATATACGCAAAAAAGGAGCATTTGGTGGACACTAAGTGAAAATTCAAATTGCAGCTATGTTTCAAAATTATAAGATCTGTAAGTACAAAAATGAAGCATTTGGTGGACAATAAGTGAAAAACTGCAGAAAAGTCCAAATTATATGCCCAAAAAAGGAGCATTTGGTAGACAGTAAGTGAAAATTCAAATTGCAGCTATGTTTCAAAATTATAAGATCTGTAAGTACAAAATTGAAGCATTTGGTAGACAATAAGTAAAAAATTGCAGAAAAGTCCAAATTATATGCGCAAAAATGAAGCATTTGGTGGACAATCAGAGAAAAATTGCAGTTTTATATCATAATTTTAATATTTCATTATACAAAAGTGCAACATTTCGTAGACAGTAGATCAAAAAAGGCACGTTGCAGTTTTCTTACTAACGTATATGATTTATAGGCGCAAAAAAGCGACATTTGGTAGACAATAATAAAAGAATTGCACGTTGCGGTTTTATCCAAAATTTTAAGATTTATATCCACAAAAGTTTTCCTTTTACTGGACAATAAGTAAAATATTGCAGAAAAGTCAAAATTGTATGCGCAAAAATGGAGCATTTGGTGGACAATCAGAGAAACATTGCGGTTTTATATCATAATTTTAATATTTCAATATACAAAAATGCAGCATATGGTAGACAATAGGTCACAAATGAAACGCAGATGCAAAAAAATGCGACATTTGGTGGACAGTAATAAAAGAATTGCACAATGAGGTTTTATCCAACATTTTAAGATTTATATCCACAAAAGTACTGTATTTACTGGACAATAAGTAAAATATTGCCCTTTCATTACACAATATCTGAAGTTATACACGCACAAAAGGAGCATTTGGTAGACAATGAGGGAAAAATAGCATTTTGCATTTCTTTTTCAAAATTATAAGATTTGTATGTACAAAAATGAGTTATTTGGTGAACTATAAGTAGAAAATTGCATGGCGTTGTTGTATTACAGAATTGTCGAAAATTATATGTACAACACTGCCGCATTCGGTAGACATAAAGTCAAATATGGCACGCTGCGTTTTTTTTTAAAAAACTTATATGCAGAAAAATGCAACGTTTGGAGGGTAATGAAAGAAGAATTGCGGTTTTATATCAGAATTTCAAAATTTATATGCACGAAAATAGGTCATAAATGGCACGCTCCAGTTTTGTCACAAAAATATGTGATTTATATGCACAAAAAAGTAGCGTTTGATGGATAATAAATTTTGGAGGTTTAAGACGGGGGACTTAATAAAAGCGGGGGCTAAATAAAGGGAGGGGGCTAAATAAATAATAGAATTTTAAACACAATATCCATTTTCAACTTAATACATAATGATAACTTCATCTGTTTCACCATCATCTTCTCATCTAACAGAAGAAGTTCTATGATGGACTTGTAGTGCCTGGAACATACACAGCCCGTTGTAAAAAAAAAGAACCATAGATATTTTGCAAACAAAACTTGGGGAGAAAAAATTAATGCTGCAGCATTTGGATATCGTTGTATATGACGTTAAATCAACGAATAATATCGAATTTCTTTGACTACTTTTACTTTTTTATTTTTTTTTTATTTTTATTTATTTATTTTTTTTTGGGGGGGGGGCTAAATAAAGGCAGGGGGCTAAATAACTTTTTGAGTCGCTGGAGGGGGAGCTTATTAGAAGTGGGGGCTAAATAAATGGAGGGGGCTAAAAAGAAGAATTACGGTATACAAAAATGGAGTATTTGGTGGACAATATGTGTGTACATAGAATAAAAAATTATAGGCAAAAAAATGAGGCATTTGACATTCAGACGAAAATTGAATGTTGCGGTATAATGTAACATTTCAAAAATTATAGGCACAAAAATGCAGCATTTGGTGGACAATCAGACGAAAATTGCATGTTGCGATATAATCTAACATTTCAAAATTTATATAAACAAAAATGCAGCATTTGGTGAACAGTAAGTGAAATAGTGTGCTTTTATTACACAATATCAAATATTATAGGCACAAAAATGGAGCATTTGGTAGACAATAAGAGGATATTTATATCATGCAGTATTATCTACCATTTTAAAATTGATGTGAGCAAAAACGCAGCATTTGGTGGACACTAAGTGAAAAAATGTGGTTTTAACACACATGTCAAAAATGATATGCACAAAAATGAAGCATTTGGTAGACAATCTGAGGAAAATTACATTTTGCGGTACTATCTAATAACTTAAAACTTATATGAACAAAAACGCAGTATTTGGTGGACAATGGGTGATAGATTGCGGCGGTTTAAGACAATTTTAAAACTTATAGGCACAAAAATGCAGCATTTGGTGGACAATCAGACGAAAATTGCATGTTGCGGTATAATCTAACATTTCAAAATTTATATAAACAAAAAATGCAGCATTCGGTGCACACTAAGTGAAAAAATGTGCTTTTATTACACAATATCAAATATTATAGGTACAAAAATGGAGCATTTGGTGGACAATCAGACGAAAATTGAATGTTGCGGTATTATCTAACATTTCAAAATTTATATAAACAAAAAATGCAGCATTCGGTGCACACTAAGTGAAAAAATGTGCTTTTATTACACAATATCAAATATTATAGGCACAAAAATGGAGCATTTGGTGGACAATCAGACGAAAATTGAATGTTGCAGTATTATCTAACATTTCAAAATTTATATAAACAAAAATGCAGCATTCGGTGGACACTAAGTGAAATAATGTGCTTTTATTACACAATATCAAATATTATAGGCACAAAAATGGCGCATTTGGTAGACAATGAGAGGAAATTTATATCATGCGGTATTATATAACATCTTAAAATTTATATGAACAAAAATGCAGCATTTGGTGGACAATGGGTGATAGATTGCGGCGTTTTAAGACAATTTTAAAACTTATAGGCACAAAAATGCAGCATTTGGTGGACAATCAGACGAAAATTGCATGTTGCGGTATAATCTAACATTTCAAAATTTATATAAACAAAAATGCAGCATTTGGTGCACACTAAGTGAAGTAGTGTACTTTGCCGGGATTGTTTGATATTTGAAATGTCTATATATACAAAAATGGAGCATTTGATAGACAATCATAGGAAATTTATATTATGCAGTATTATCTAACATTTTAAAATTTATATAAACAAAAATGCAGCATTTGGTGCACACTAAGTGAAGTAGTGTACTTTGCCGGGATTGTTTGATATTTGAAATGTCTATATATACAAAAATGGAGCATTTGATAGACAATCATAGGAAATTTATATTATGCAGTATTATCTAACATTTCAAAATTTATATAAACAAAAATGCAGCATTTGGTGCACACTAAGTGAAATAGTGTACCTTACCGGGATTGTTTGATATTTGAAACGTCTATATATACAAAAATGGAGCATTTGATAGACAATCATAGGAAATTTATATTATGCAGTATTATCTAACATTTTAAAATTTATATAAACAAAAATGCAGCATTTGGTGCACACTAAGTGAAGTAGTGTACTTTGCCGGGATTGTTTGATATTTGAAATGTCTATATATACAAAAATGGAGCATTTGATAGACAATCATAGGAAATTTATATTATGCAGTATTATCTAACATTTCAAAAATTATATAAACAAAAATGCAGCATTTGGTGGACACTAAGTGAAATAGTGTACCTTACCGGGATTGTTTGATATTTGAAACGTCTATATATACAAAAATGGAGCATTTGGTAGACAATCATAGGAAATTTACATTATGCAGTATTAAATAACATTTTAAAATTTATATGAATAAAAATGCAGCATATGGTGGACAGTAAGTGAAAAAATGAGGTTTTATTACATAGAATCAAAAATTATAGGCACAAAAAGGAAGCATTTGGTAGACAATCATAGGAAATTTACATTATGCAGTATTATCTAACATTTTAAAATTTATATTCACTGAAATGCAGCATTTGGTGGACAAAATATTGCAGTTTGCGGGGATATTTTTATATATTTATAACGTCTATAGGTACAAAAAAGCATCATTTGGTGGACAATAAGTGAAATATTGTGGATTTATTACAAAATTTCATTAAATATATGCACAAAAAATGGAGCATTTGATGCACAATCAGGGAAATTATATGATCGACATTAAAAATATTATGCGATGATAAATAGCGAAAAAGGTCTCAGCATGTTGGTGGCAGAAAGAGGGATCTCTCGTCAAACTATAACCCATAGTCACGTGATCTGAGACAAGAAATGTAAGAATGACAGCATGCTGTAAACAAATAACGGAGCTGGAAGGAAATCACAAAGTCAATTATACAGCCTTCATCTTGGTTTTCCATAAACTAATTTTTGTTGCACCACAGTTTTACAACTGTCATTGTTACGACTAAATTGAAAACGCGTGTAGTTCACCACCAGTTATAAATTTTATTGGAAACCAAGCTATATTTAATTATCAATGACATTTAAAATATAGAAGCAACGCATTATTAATGTAACATAACTATGCATATGAAATATACTTACAATAAACAAGGAGTTAATCGTCCAACTTCAAAGTTTCGAAATATTTTATTAGGTAGCTATCCAGTTAGTGCCATGTTTTACTTTGGAAAATTATCTGTTGAAACAGAAGGTTATGCTTAATATAAACAGAACTAGTCGTTAGCCTGTGGAAGAACCCACGGGTGCGCCGGTCTGAGCCTGTGCTCAGATTTTCACCTATCACAGGATTGCTGTTTCATGACCCTTTTATGTGACACAGACAGAATGCAACTATTATTATATAGCTTTACTTATGAGTAAATAAAAGTTTACAATGACTAAATTTGCATTTCCCTTATAAATAGAGCTAGTCTGCTTCGTGGTTTGCACGCCTGTAACTGCCAATTTGCTTCTTCTTGACGGGGATTGCTGTTGTTGTGGGTAACGCGCATTGTTTAGTAAAGAAAAGTTGTGAACATTTTTTGGAAAAATAGCGGAGTCATAAAATCATCTTTGACTTACTGTTATTCACGTGGCAACGTTTTCTTTGTCGATTAAAATTTGAGACATGTATTTTTCGGGAACTTCAAAGGAAAAAGAACACTTCCACTTTGCCTGTCACAGACAGTTAAACAATGTTTTTTACCTTTGTACTTTTTTTCGAATTTGAGCAATTTTGAGAAAAAACCCATCTCTTTTGTAAGGCCGAATTTTTTCCTAGTTCGGTATTTCCAGTCATAACTTGGAGGAAAGAAAACAGACAAACGTTGTGTATTAATATAAGACATTTTTGCATT
The DNA here is from genome assembly GCA_030067915.1 of Hydractinia echinata. Lineage (NCBI taxonomy): Eukaryota > Metazoa > Cnidaria > Hydrozoa > Anthoathecata > Hydractiniidae > Hydractinia > Hydractinia echinata. The sequence goes on from JASGCC010000001.1 coordinate 4,939,471, forward strand.
AAATACACGCATTTCCAGTCATAAGAATATTGAATGTTTTATGTAAGAAACTTTCGCGGAAACGGAAATCAAAATAAAGCAATTGCAAATATGTCCCCTGTGCGTATAGGGGACCTTCCACCTAATGTGAATAATGAATTCATCATGTATTAGTTTGTGTCTGACCTCGTATCTCCGAAAGAAGTCAAAACATTTTATTAAAAATTAAATTTTCTCATCACATGTCCACGCTTTTTTGAAAACGTTGCCTTTAAAATGGCGGACTTGCTAATGTAATGCAAGGGGCTGATTATTTGAGGCGAGCTGACCCGGTACTGGCTCGTTTTCAACCCGGCACCAGCTCGTTATTATATGGAAAAATTCAAATGAGCCAAAAGCGCGCCAACTCGTTTACAACCCGGGAAATTATCAAGATGGCGCACGCATTAAGTAAACAAAGAATGATATATAATCGTATGTTGATTTTGGTGAGCACATTTTTGCAACTGTCAACAAACGTTTTATTGCTTTGTATACACAGAAGAATGATGCTTCAGAATATAATTATTTCTATGGTTTCAGGAAACAGTTACTTTCAAGAACACAACAGAGAAAAGTTAGAAAAAAGAGAAAAATTTGGTTCAGAAATTGTCGTACTGATAAGTGGTGGGTTGATTCAGTAGGTCATCAACAAGTTCATCGCTCCATTTAAATTTACTTTCATTCATTTTCATTTTCAGCATGCAGTGTCTTCTTTCTTGCAGTCAGTTCAGTTCAGTTCAGTGTGCGTTTGTTGACTGGGAAAATTCTACCATTATTGTTCATGATACCGGCTACTTGGCATGCGTCAACTCGCTTCTGACCCGGGACAAGCTATTACATGGGGCGAGCCAGCTCGTTAGGCGAGCTGGCCCGGGTTGAAAAACGAGCTGGCTCGGCAAGTGAGCCAACCCGTTTTCAACCCGCCTCATATAATCGAAATTGTCTTTAGAAGAAATTTCTGCAATAGCCGGGTTGTGTTTAAAAATAGATTTCCCTTTAAACGAGCCAGCACCGGGTCAGCTCGCCTCATATAATCAGCCCCCAAGTTACGACTACGCAGACGGAAGATATGCCTAATAGGTGCGAAAGAAAAACACCTTCATCTTTTTCACTTTCTCGAATTGAAAAATCGGAGAAGAAATTATAACTATTTTTTGAGATCCACCAATATCAACAGTAGATGGTTTAATAATAATAACAATATTCCCACGTGGTACGTAAGAGATGCAAGAAATGAGTACTATTTTTGTGCAATAATTCCATATATTGTTATTCCTCGATTACATTTCAAGAGAAATTTCGCTTTAAAAATCATTGTAAAGGAATTCATATCCTGGAATGTCCTCATTTCATGGCAAAATTTAGACTCGGGTTGTTTCATTTTAAGAAGCAATGTTTAGAGATTGAGGCTTTTTTATTTTGGTTAATCGGAAAACATCTGAGGCTTGTGTTCTTATAAAAAAAGTGTGTATTCCGTGTAGTTTTAAAATTCTCGTCACCGTATCTATTATTTTGCGTTATTCTCTCCTCTAGGCCTCGTGGTCTTTAAAAGAATAGCACTGGACACGAGAGGGCAATCATTATTTTAAGCCGCAATGTTGCTTCGTTCCTGGACCTACATAACATTTAAGTGATCAATTATGACTTTCCTAAGAGGCCACTTACACGTTAAATTCTATCCCAGGATAAGTTTCGTCCCAGGATGAGTTCATCTCTGTGTCTACTGAAAGTCCTCACAACGTTTACACGTTTTAAGGCGGAATAAAATCTTATCTCGGGATGAGATTAAGAAAAAAAATGAGTGTAAACACAATAATTCTTTTCATTCCGGGATGAGAATGCTGAATGTACACTTTTCACACTTTTTGAACATAATTTTAAATATAAGAACTATAAAATCAATTCGATCATTCTTTTTGTGACGACCGACGCAAAGAAGTAAAGAAAGCATTTGGAAAAAATATGAAGAGGTGGTTGTAACTTTTTTCGTTATTTTATATATTTTCAAAGTTTTATGTTTTATTTTTATAAAACGAAATTTCATCCTAATTTTATACGAGTTCAAATATTATTCCAACATTAATTATGGTTCTTATGTGTTTGTACGAGAAAGTGTTTTAAAAATGCACGTCATTTTAATGTTATGCCTGCTGTATGCTAAAATGATGTTGTCTGTTTAAATTGTCAATTATTCATTTTTTATAGGAAAATAACGTACAACGAGATGTTAAAAAAATTAAAGAGTGTACTGATTGATAGCGACGCAAAAGAAAATGAAGTGGAGGAAACTTTGCCGAATGAAAATAATGAGGATCACACGGCCAACGGCGAGCCAGCAACCTCAATCTTGCTCGTCGACATCTAGCCAATGCTTTGTTTCTACCAAACAGCTTCCCTCAGAAGAATTACATTGTTTCTATATTACTCTGCTAGTTGTATTAATAACACTACTAGCCGAAGTCCCGTGGAAGAATCCACCGAATCCCTCATTGAATCCGTATAAGGGATACCAAACAAAAACATACAGCATGTTAATTTGAATTTTTAAAACTTACAACCCAACCTCGGCTCTTTTTCTCTTTTTATAACGGGACGGAAAAAAGAGAGAAAAGCCCTGGGATCGAGGTTGCTCACAGTCTGCATTACTTTATATTTATACCCGTTGAAACCAAAACGTTGAAATATAAGCAGGTGCCAGAAAAAAAAAGAAAAAAAATTGTAAAATAAAAATGGAAAAAATGTCTAACAACTGTTCATAAAAAGCGAAATACGCTAAAACTATATACTTGCTTTGCCATTCCAGAACTCAAAATATAAGAAATTAATAGTTAAAACACATAAAAGAGAAATATAAAAACTTGAATCATTTGGTATATTGTATATCTACCGAAATATTTCAATCAAAAATATTAAAAGAACAGACCCAAACTTATAATCAATAAAATCACGCATAAAATCAAAGAAGATAACAATGCAGCGTTTTCGAATTTGAGAATTGAATATTTCAAATCAAACGATCGTAACGTAACAGATGTAAACATTGATTTTAAGGGATTTAGGTTTAGGTTTTTTTTAACGACATCAACACTGAATTACACAGTCTGTTGTGTCAAAAACTACATTTACAGTTTATGTAAATTCTTCTTTAGGATATACACGCTGTTTTTATAAGAATAGTGTGTTTTAGTTTCAGCCTCGATGTTTTTAACTTTTTTGACAAATGCTATCCTCATTATTCTCAATGTGTTCTTAGCATGACTATGGCCTGAAAATATATAATGCCTTAAAAAAATAAAGCCTGCTATAAGTTATAATAGCTATCTAATGGCAATTCTACTACATGTAACGGCCCATTGCTTGGACACAAAAAGTTCAATTCGTTTGATATACAATAAGAAAAGTAAACTTCTATTCAATTTTGTGCGTCATACAAATGTTCATATTTAAAACAAACTATCAAACTTAGTCATATTCTTAGGATATTCTTAACTTCTGACCCATTTTTCAGAGTATATTCTTGCAAAATAAGTGCTTAAAGAAAATATTTTCCGACTCAAGACACAACAACAAATTTAATATTTAAGGAAAATTTAGCTCTGAAAGGAAACGGCTAAAAAATCGTTATACACCCAAATTCATTTATCTACCAAATAATCTAAACAACACACCTGCTTTTCTTCCGCTTTCTTTTTACTTCGAATATTAAACTTCGCCTTCATCCCAAAGAGAATGAATTTAAGATGTATTACAATTGCCTGATACATTTTCAATCAGTTCTCTTTGTGATGTTAAATCATCGTACGTTAGAAATATTTCTAACTAACAACACCAACTTTCGTTCGACAAACAACACAACATTTTTGTTTTTTTACATTTCAGATTCGAATTACATTCATATTCGAATCCGATAGAATTTCTATAAAAAAAAGCAACCTCGGTCCCAGAACACAAGAATGGAAAATATAGAAGAACAAATATAAGCTTTAATCTAACCTCATGATGAGTAAACATTGTTTGAAATAACTTTTTCCAGGATTACTTTGAAAAAGGGACAACCTTCTTCCCTCCGCTTTCCTAACGCAACTATCGCTTCGAATGTGAAACATTTTATAATGTACACAGCAGTTCATGACCCATTTTTCTGAAATGTTTATGTCTGGTGTGACATAATTGCTTTATGCAACAGTTGAGACAGAAGGCTTTTAAAACCACACGCGAGAATTAACAAAAACAAAATTAATATTTTAAATAACGAATTAATATCTGAATTGTAAACCAAATATAAAGAAAAACACAATACGGAGGAGAGTCCAAAACGAGACATTTTTTTGTTCTGGTAGACAAAGTTAAAGTTCGAATGAATTGAATGAATTAATAAACTGCACAGTCTGAAGTCATAGTGCGTGAGAGATACCTCTACTGCCATTGTATTCACTGTTGAGGAATCTATATCAAATTTTAGTTTATTTTTCGCAGCAATTACACACTTCCTTCAACGCTTCCTAAAAAATTATTCCGCTTAATCAGATTATGTATTTGACCAAAGGATTTTCATTTTGCAATTCATCTATTGTAAACCAAATATAACGCTAAACGGAGGAGGGTCCAAACGACACATTTTTTTCTTTTGGTAGACAAAGTAAAGTTCGAATGAATAGAATGAATTAATAAAATGTTGTGGAGAAACATCGTGGCATCGGACAGAAAATATACGTTTGTTTTTCTCACATGGTATTTGTTCAAGTTAAAAATTTATGCTTTCGATATGAACGTTTTTTCCTTGAAACGTGTTACATTTTATTTCAAAGAATGAGCTCTAATCCTGAAAACACTCTTTTCGTTCTGTTCTTTTTGTTTCCATTATTGCCTTCAGGCGAAATAAATAAATAACTTAAGTTGGTTAATTATCGCGAATTCCGCGAATTTTATTCATATTTTCGAAAATTAACCTTCGCGGAATGCATTTATTGGACCTAGTAAAAAACAACTTAAAAGTAGCTAGTTAGCAAGAGCATAAAGTATCAGAAAAAAGCCCAGGGAACTAGGTGCCCTTTTATTTATCATATTTGGTAGTTTTAAGGTCATGAAGTGTTGTGCATTTACTTTTAGTATCTACGTTTTTTCTGCAAGATTCTTGGGTAGTATCCATCCAACGCTGTTAAAATTAAAATACCCAGAATATTTTGCAGAAATTTTCGTAGTTGCATGATTAAAAATCGTGAAAAGCAAAATTGCATAGAACAACAAAAATATTGTAAGATGCAGCTCTTGCAGTGTAATATAAAGATCGTAATAATTCATGCCTATTGTACCATCATTGTTGTTATTTATCTTTTCTGCATGAAAAGTGGTGGCGTTGCCAGAAAAATATAATCTTTAGTTGAAATTTTGATCAGTAAGGTTAACATCGCACCCAACGTGCAATAAGAAAAGAAAGGGGTCCCGTCCACCCTATTTAAGCATTAGAATGCCATAAAACCGACTCGCTTAGATACACGATCCATGTTAAGAATTCTGAACAATTCGTCGAAAAAGGTCCGCGTAACTCTTGAGCGTTTCATTACATGACGGGCGATGAGATTCTCCAGCAAATGCCGTCAACGTTATCAATAATGTTTTTTCAAGCTTCCCGTAGACCTGTGGCTCTACAGTCCGTATGCGAAAGGTGAGGTCTGAGTACCTTCATCCTTTAACGGTGCAGCCTTCAATTTTGTGTGTATATTATATACAGCTACTCCAATTTCTCTCTACCAATCAATATCTATTATAAAAACTATTGCAGGTGTAATTCGGGTACCAATTATAATTACCCATACATCCACGTGACTATTATTTCTCTTTCAAGATTCACCTCGCTAGTCACTATTCTGTTAACCAAATCCGTTAAGCATGACCAACAAACAAATTTAAAAAGAAGTATAAAGAGGTAACCTATTTTTCATAAGCATACCCTTAATAATGAATAACCGCTAGCACCAGGTCGGATAGTTTTGACTTTATTATGGTTGAATTTAATTATCCGAGCAGAAAGCGGTATAAAAATCAATGTCTGTGCGTCTGATGAACCCCTTGTTCCTTAGGTGATCCCTTTTCCCCACACAAAATACTTTCTCTACCTACGAATCCTACAACTGGATGATTTTATAAGGCAAGAAACCCCGCCAGGCGAAGCAGCAAGCATTAAAGACTAGTAAAGTTGATTTCAAAATAAATTGTTGGAAAGGAATTTGAACTACTTGACAGAAAAAATTACGGTTTTGTGAGTTACAAAGAAACCTTGCACAGTGCATTCTTTAAGATTTTTATATGCAATGGTTAATGCAATCAATACTCACAAACATTGGTAACATCAGGACGATGCCTAATTCACTGCAGAGATGTATAAAGGAAGTGACCATATTTTTCCATCAGTAAGAAATAAATTGCATGGGATATACAGAAACGACGTCAATGCTAAGCTTTTCCTAGATGGATTAGAACACCATGTCTTAATCCATGGTAAAGGAAGTGCAAGTTCAAATTTAAACGCCAACTTTTCAAAATAGATAGAATGTGGTAAAGTAACTTTGACCGTCATCAGATATAGGAAAGCGCACGACAATTTCCGCGATAGTCTGATATCCAACTGCGACACAAAGTCCGATATGTCATCACAATTAAAGAATGTAATACAGGTTAGTGACCACTAAAATAAAATTGTAAGCTCTTAATTCTTCTCTTTTAATTGGTAAACGCTCCCTTGTTCGTTTTTTAGATTCATTTTTTTCACATTTTTAAAATAATAATTGTAATGAAGGCGCAGTTTTTGCTTGTCTAACAGAAATTTAAATACCCCCTTTTTAGGAACTTGTGCCTTGGACTCTCTTTGTAACTTTGTCGCTAATTTTCATATTTAACACCGGAAATCTACATAATTTAGACACCAACGAGGCTGAGCTAAATAAAGTGCTGTTTAAAGGTGTTTATTTCTATAATCCAGAAGACTAGAATATGGAACTTTCGGAAAAAGAAGAATGGAGTGACAATGAAAACTGTCACTCGAGTTGGCCATGAAAGTAAAAAGAACGTGTGTCCCAAGAAAATTTGAGGAAGCTAATGGTTAATTTCAAACATTTAATTGAAGCGGGTGATGTTTATAACGTGATGCAAAAAGCTTTTCAGCAGTGTTAGAGAAAGGAGAGGTGAAAGACCTTGTAAAGCGATATGGAGAGTATTGATTGTTGTTATATATCCGGACAAAAAGGAAAAATTCTCTAAAATTGTCTAAACGAAAGAAGTAAACGTTTTATGCTCACCTAAAGCCTTTAAAATTAAACGCCATCAGTGAAGTCAAGTGTTATCACTTGTCTTCACTTCAATTTAATCTTTTTTTCTTATCTTAGTACAATATCAAGTTCACTTCTTTGAAATAATACCTAAATAAGAATGATGGTCAAAAACGTAGCTTTGTGTTATGTCACTCTTCGCAAAATTTCAGTGTCGCTTTACACATATTAATTTTGCGTAAAAAGATAAATTGTAGTTTAGTTATATAGGTAGTTTTAATTCATCTTTGCCTTCCTACTATCAAGTATTTGTTGTATCTTTTTATAAGCATCATTTTTCGCATGTAGTTTCTGGCAAATCACCTTTTCAAATGCTATTCTGAATCACAGTAAAGGTTATTCCCTAAGAATTTTATAAGAATCTCCCTGTTACACAACAGTCACATTTCATTGTAAAAATATGTTGTTTCTCTCAACAGAGTTATGGCATTATTTTATTCTTGACACGGTTTTAGGTATATGTAGCTATATTTTTATTTTTCTAGATGATGGTTACATATCTATTTTTATTCTGACAAAACTGTGATCTTTTCGATTTGTAAACTCGTCGATGGGTTTACTTCCAAATTTTCGCTTTGTATTAAGTTGAACAACCTTTTTAAGGTCATTGCTTACAATGACGAACTCAAATATTGAAATTATTAAAAAGTTACTTTTTTCATTCCGGTGAAATTCATCCGTGAAAATAAAGCCCTGCAAAAATTGGCCCCGCAAAAATTTACCGTTTAGATTTTTGACAATAAAGTACTGCATTTTCTTTACTGATTGTAGCTTCTTTCTATTTTTACGGACACTACAAAAGCCGGGCGCTTTTTCACGGATAGACTTGGTTACGCCAGCGAAACTCTGGTCAACGTCTCAAAGAAAATTTTGTAAAAGAGCACACTATTATCCGTACATTTTCATCCACCAAATGGACTTCTTCAAGTTTGTTTTTATTTAGCGGACACATTTTTTAAATCTATAATATACTCAACTAATATTCAATCTATCTAATTAATGGAACTAAAGATAAAATTTCAATTCATTTCAACACAAGCATGAAGTTATTTCACAGCTACTATACCAAACACCTTAATTTCTAGCTTATGTCCCTCATCGTGGCTTACCCTTTTATTCACTTTATAATGAGGTTTGAGGTAGAGTTGGGAACTTAATGATTTAACAAAAAAATGTCCTGAAAATAATATACTTTCTAAAAAGGGGACACCTCTAATTAGTGGAAGAAGCCTTTTGCACCAGTGATCTTTGCTAATTTAAGGGATTACTATGAAGTTTTACAATCCTTTGGCGCTAATTCCACAAGCTTAATTCGGCTGATGGCTTACAAACACAAAGAAGAACATTTTAAGATTTCCATTTTATTTTGTAAGAGTGAAATATTTTCCACTAAAAACCTTATTACGATAAAGGTTCAACCAAGGGTACCTTATCAGGAAAAAAAAAGTCGGCAAAAAAATTAGTCGGCAAAAATAAAAAGTCGGCAAAAATATTAGTCACTTAAAAAAAATTTAGTCACTTTTTGCCGACTAAATTTTTTAATTTAGTCAGTTTTTGCCGAGTAAGTTTTTGAATTTAGCCACTAATAAAGAATAATTGCATAAAACTGATAAAAATTGGCAATAAAAAAGTACGCGAGTTCAGCATATAATTGATTTTTTCAGTGCACATAATGATTTCTTTACCACTTAGAACTTCAACTGCCAATTTGACGTTATACATGTTCCTTTAAAAGTGCATGACTACAAGCAATGATCAAACAATTACAAAATAATTGCATAGGTGCGATGCGGCGATTAATTGTGCAAATCACCACGCTACTCCTAGGGTGTATTAAATTCTTTTGGACTTTTCGTCATATTGGCGCTTCAATAACGCGATTATGAACTAGTTTAAATAAATGTGAAAGTATTTAAATATTAGATTTAGATATTTTTATGCCGAACTAACAACAATGCTAATTAATATATATATTTGGAAACTGAAATGTTAACAAAAAATGGTGACGGTTAGCAACGAAGGGTAGCAGGATCATTTACACCATCCTTTTCCCTTCTTTCTTTCTCTCGTAGGCTATAGGTATGTGGGAAATGGCACACCATAGTTTAGGATGATTAAAACGTTTTTAACAATAAGATAAGGAAGTCAAATAGACAAAACACTGGGAAAAATTGAAGTAAATATCTCCCTATATCAAAACAGGAGAAATGTTGATTCCTTTTCTTGTTCCATAATATATAGATTTGATATTCCCCTTGTTATTGCTACAATACAAAATAATGAGACATTTGTATTCTATTACATATACCAGCAAAATTGAAATTTCTTTCTGCTCCATAAGTTAAAAAAACTCCACAATCAAACAAAAAAAAACAATCCGTAATTCCTTATGTTTCAATTTTTTTTAATGGTATTAATATGCTTCTTCGGATGACAATTCTTTTTTAGGAACAAAAAATGCCAAAATTGGCTTAAAGGTGTTCAAATGTGATTTTATTATGATAATTTGATTCATATTCACACGATAAGGCTGAAAGGTCAAGCAGTTAGTTATGTTTGCTCGAGAACTTTGAGAACTCAAAAAAATTGTATTTTTCTGGAGGGATAAGTAAAAGAGCCGGTGAAATATCATAGTGGTCCTTAGGAAAATGCTTTTTTAAAAAATTTAAAAAGTACTTCCCCACATTTGTGGTAACATTACAGTTGTATGGAGGATTAAACCAAACTATATTTCTTTTACGATTTTTATTTTTGCTTTGCGGAGTTCTGTTTGTTGGGTTATATTTGAATTTGTGATTGTATCCAGAATTTATTAGTGCAGTTTCGTAGTATGGGACAGATTCGTTAAATATTGCTTCATTTCATGATATATTTGATAAACGTGTTTTAATGGATAATGGGATTTGTTTTATAATATTTGGCGGGTGGTTTGATTCTTTGTGGACATAGTGTGTCTCATTGTCAGGTTTGCGATACGGGCTGTATGTGGAATCAGTAAGGTTTAGTGTAAGATCGAGGTAGTTGACAATTTTCATTGAATTATGATATCTAGACCATGATTTTTAAATGTTTTTTGGAACTCTCTTTTTATCCTTTCACTCTCCGGACCACTGATGTTTTTGAAAACTGTAAGGCCATCGTCCCTGTATAAGCCGATGTTCTTCCTATCATACTTTTTGGCTAAAGTGTCCAAAAGAAAACAACCGACCAATTCGCATACTTCTGCTCCGTCGAAAGCACCCATTGTTACATCAAAAAGTTTTCCTCCTTTTTTTATCCAGATGTCACCTTTATTATATAGTAATGACTTTCTTGCATGATGAATAATTTCCATTTCTTTGTTTGTTTGTTTAGATATACCGTTAGCGAAATTAATTGCATCTTTCAGCAATGTTTCATTAATTGTAGGGTAGAAATCTTTGATGTCAAACATCATGAATTTGTGCGTCTTTTTGTTTTTAATCTTTATAAACCAATCGATAACGTCGGCAGTACTTTTCCATTGATTTAAATTCAAACGCTCCCTTATATCTTTATTAAGCTTTTCTACTATAGTTTTACTAATTCTTCCTAATTCGTTTTTTGCGGGGTTAATGAGACGGGTTATTGGATTATTATGAAAGTTGTCTTATGATCTTTAAGTGTAATGAAACAGTTGTTTTCATCATTAATACTCATTCTCTTCACAACATCGTCATCTTTAATGATTTCTTTGCCTTTATTATTTAAAACTTTGTTGATATTTCCTTTTGCCTTTTTGTATTTCTGTGTAATTGATATACTTAGTAAGTTGTCGTACTCATCTTTCGTAATTTTATACATATTTGATGTTTTGTCGGCTGATCTTGTCTTAGTTTAACTTGAAAGTTATTAGTGCTCTTTCTAAATTTTATTTGTGTAATCATTTCTCGAAAGGAATCATTTCCGGAACTTGTGATGGAGTTTTGGCAGATTTTATATGCAAACCATGCAGTTGTCACACCTCTTCCTTTTGTGACCCTCATCATAAGCATGTCATCACAGGAGACCTTAGAATAGCGGAAAACAAAAAACTTAGAAAACTTTTGACAAAGGGCCCAAACTTTAGAGAGCCCCGCACTCTAAATTTTTCCAAAACTTTAACTGAAATTAAAACTGCCCTTAATTAATTCCTGCATAGATAAAATAATAAGACAAAAAAGGAAGCATCTAATTTCAGTGCATGGAAAGAAAGCGTGTTAACGGCAGTCAAACAAAAAATTAAACTTCTTAAAAATAAATATCATCCAATGAAAACATATCCTGTCCTTCAAGACCCTGAGGTGTTATCTTACCTTAAAAATCTTCAGCAACACTATGTAATTGTTCCAATAGATAAGGCCGCTAATAACTTTGCCTTTATATGCAAAAAGTTCTACGTATCACGTCTACTAACTGAAGTAGGGATACATACAACCGTTGCAAGTGACACATACTCCCAGGTTAACGATACCAAGGAGAACATCATCAATGAGAATGTCAAACAATGCAAAAAAGTCGGTCTTGATGTAACGGATAAGCAACGTACACTACCCATAATGTATTGGCTTCCTAAGATGCACAAAACACCTACATCTTTCCGTTTTATTGTAGCCTCCAAGCACTGTAGCACGAAACCTCTGACTAATGTAATTTGTAGGGTATTTAAATTGATATTTGCTCAAGTTGAAAGCTTTCATAAAAAAAAAAGTTATTTTTATTCTCAGTTTAATAAAATTTGGGTTGTTCAAAATTCTTTTCCTACTATTGATAAAATTGATAAAATAAATACTCGAGGTAACGCGAAAAACATCTCCACATTTGATTTCAGCACTCTATATACAAACATACCTCACAACCTTTTAATTCATGTATTATCACAGATAATTGACTTCGTTTTCGACTGTAAGAAGCAAAACAAACTGGGTTTTTTAAATACGTCCGTGCATTGGACAAACAAAGGCGTTAGCAATCATTTTTTTACCAAACAGGGTCTAAAAGACCAAGTTTCATTCTTGATCTCTAAATGTTTCTTTACCATCGGCAATCTCGTCTTTAAACAAGATATTGGCATCCCCATGGGTAGACCCCGCCCCCTTGGGCCAACCTGTTCTTGTACTTCTATGAAAAACAATTTGTTCAAAAATTAATCTCTGAGGGTTCTCCCAGAGCATATAAATACAACAACACAGGACGATTTATTGATGATCTGTGTACAATAAATAATGGAGAAGATTTCCTAACATGTCACAACACCATTTACCCTCCAGAACTACACCTGAAAGTCGAACATCATGGAACCAAAGCTACTTTTCTAAATTTAGATATTGAAATAAAAGACAACATTTTCATATATAAACTCTTCCACAAAAAGGAATAAATTTCCATTCCATATAGTACGCATGCCAGATCGGAAAAGCAGTATACCATCATCTACCTTTTATGGACCAATCTTTTCCGAATTTTTACGAATTGGCAGATGCTGCTTACTAGTCGAAGACTTTATTTCCCGAGCTTCCATACTTTTTAATAGAATGATCAAACAAGGAGGAAATAAAAACATGATCTCCAAACAAATTATTAAAGCAATGCATCGCTACAATAGCGTTTTTAATAAATATAACAAAAACAGTGAATAAATAATTGAATTATCGACCGCCTGAAGGCGGTCACTCCCGGAGGCCCTGGGTGCGTAGTCTTTCTTGCAAAAAATTTCTGCGTTCGTAGCTGTGGTCCCATGTTGAATGTAAAGGTCGCGGAATGATGGAGATACAGCTGAAAACAGTTGAAGATTTACTGGCTTCGCCATCATATGATGAGCAGCAGACTGCCCTTGAAAGAACAAGTGTGCACGCTGCTGTGGCGGTATTTTCACATCTCTCTCTTTCGAAACGAACTTTACTATAAGCACGTGTTTGTGGTGGCGGTATTTTCACAAGTAAGTAGAATTATTATAGAATTTTTATTTCAACGGATGAGCGTGAAGGCTCGAACGAGCATGAAAGCTTCACTCATATTTGATTGTTCAGTAAAGTGAAACTCGTCTAAAAAATGTTCATTTCTCAGCGCTACCATCTCTTGAATGCGGTCCTTAAAAGTCCAGGTATATACAGCTGTGCAATAGACACATTTTTAGAGTTGTGTTACTATGTTTTTTATCCATATCTGAAAAATATTCATCCAGATATGACACATTTCTGTCACAAAATATATGACGCATGTGTCAAATATGACCAACATCTATCTTCTAATGTCACTGATCTTTCACTAATTTACGACTTGATCGCCTATAATGTTAGGGATCCCATTTGGACTTTGATACAATCAAGATGTCCCTCATTTCGTAGGAGGGACTGCAATGCTCAGTTCTCAGAAATTTTTCAGGAATCAGTGTTTGGATCTTTGAATGATTCTGAAAAAGCATTATTTATCACATCTTTTCAATATAATGATTGTTGCGAGTGTTGTGGGAGGATTATATGCGGTTCGATGTGCAGTTTCGTACAATACGTGTCCAATTATAGATCTCTTCCACTTGCTCATTTCAATGACAATTGGCATATGTATTTATTTGCACATAATTTTTTTGTCACTAAGATTGTTTGTCCTCTGTGTGGAGAACGTACTACTGTGCCAAATGCTTTGACCACCCCAGCAACAGTTTTGTTCATTGAGTTTTCCAATGAAATGCAGAATCAGTTGAAAATACAGACCATCATTGAAGTGGGTGGTTTGCGGTATAAACTTTCAGGTGCAGTGAAAAATAAAAATATGCATTTTACGACATGTGTTACTTTTCAGAATTCATGGATGTATATAGATGATTTGAGTAGGCAAACAGAAATCTTCACAACTTTTTCGGAATTGTTACTGAAATATCCGGATGGCTGGTTCTTTTTTTGTTACTGTCTCGTTGATTATGCAACGTGTGACACCAACAGTTTGGATTCTGTAACAAATTTTGGTGGTGTAGTTTGCAATGATCATAATTACTGTAAAGCTGCACTAGTTGATAATTCTACACCTGATGAGAATTCATTTGAAAGGCATGATATGAATCATAGTGAAAGTGTTGTGACTTATTCTGCAGAGCATATTATAACAGGTCATCAAAATTCAAATGCTAAAAATTCTTCTCCCACCAGTATGGCTTCTGAATTTACTGATAATGCCTTTAACCTGATATTTAAATTTCACAAAAAAATGAATAACCTTCAATTGAATCAGTGTAAAATTTGTTATGAGGTTTGGTGCGGAATTACAGGAAATATTTGTGGCCGTTGCAAAAGAGATAAAATAGAACCCCGGAAATTCAGCAGTGAAAATAACATGGTGCCTTCGTGCGTACCACAAGAATTGTATGGTTTAACACAAATTGAGGAAATGTTGATTGCGCGGGCCTTTCCAGTGATGAATGTGTACTGTAAACCTAGAGGTGGACAGCGAGCATACAAAGGACATGTTATTACTTTTCCTTCAAATGTTCAGACAGTTGCAACCAGGCTTCCCAACTGTCCTGAAGATCTTCCTGTCATCAGACTTGTTTCGAAAAAAACAGATTTTCAGTCTAGAGATTTTCGTGTCCGTCGCCTAAAAGTTCTTCATGCATTGCATTGGTTAGTTGAAAACAATCCTCTTTATCATGATGTAATAATAGATAATTCTAGAATAATTGAATTGCCAGAAGATGGTGATATATCAAACTTTAATGATGTGGTTATACATGATGATGATGATGATGAAATGCAATATCCTGTCGACAGAGGTCCTGTTGTAGAAAATGAAAGCATTGCAGAAAATGAAAGCATTGCAGAAAATGAAAGCATTGCAGAAATGAGATCGTTCCTCCCAGTGCCCCTTAATTCGAAAAAACAGAAAGACTTGAATTGAAATTGATTTGGTGGGTGAAAACCCATTCAATGAGTTTCGCACAGAATTTATCGCATCTATGGCTTTTCCAACTCTGTTTCCAGATGGGAAGGGTGATCCCACCAACTTTTCTATTTTACGTGAAATTTCATCTAGTGACACGGAGTCTTTTGCATTGAAGTTGAACCATTTGCTCAAATTTGCTGAGAAAATTGACCAGAAATGGTTTTATCGGTTTGCTGCTCACCCGCGTTTTGCTTACTGGGCTTACAATATTTTATACCGGAAGCGGATTTTAGCTAAGGGGAATCTCTATGTCAAAAGAAATCCTGGGGAAGCTGAGTTCACTTTTGAAGAGTTCAATGAGATGCTATCTTCATCAGATAATGGGTTGTTGTCAAAAATATTCTATTACACAAAGGAAATCACTGGTTCTAATTCATATTGGAATCGCGTGAGACAAGAGCTCAATGCAACCATCAAACAAGTTGGTGTTCCAACAATTTTCTTCACTCTTTCTATGGCTGAATATCATTGGCCAGATCTACTCAAATTGTTAAGTGTTGCAGAGGATGCCCCTACTAGTGAAATTAGGGATGCGATCACAAACAACCCACATCTTGTAGATTGGTTTTTTACTGAGAGAACTGAAGCGTTTGTGAAGTCTTGGTTATATGATTATTTAGGAGCATCATGGCATTGGTTCCGCTACGAATTCACTGTATTACGTGGCTCTGTGCACTGTCATGGACTCGCTAAACTGAAAAATGACCCAGGATTAGTTGAACTTACAGACATCGCACTGAAAGGATTTTTAGCAACTGAATGTAGTGTCAAAGTTGACAAACGTAGCATGTCAGAGGATGAATTGGCTCTTCTTGAGTATGATATTGAAGTTGGTAAATATGCTGAACAAATAGTTTGCAATTACATTGATACACTACTTACTACTATTAATCCTGAAGGTGATTGTGTGTGGAGCAAACCAGTTAAGCATCCATGTAAAAGACTGTTCAGTGAATTACAAAATCCTGAACTTTTACATACTGATTATGTAGATCTGCTCAATTCTGTCCAAAAACATGTGTGTAGTACCTTGTATTGTTTGAAAGATAATGGAAGTGGACTGGTGTGCAGATTCAAGTACCCATTCGAAATGCGTTCAAAAACTTCTTTGAAATTTAAGAAAGTCAACACCAGAGATGGATCTCTAAAATTGAGAGCAGAAATAGAAACTGCCAGAAATGATCCCAGGTTGAACAGGCACCAACGTGTACAGCTTCAGGGTTGGAGAGCTAATTGTGATGTAAGTGTTGTGATTGATTATCATTCTTGTTTAGAATACCTCACCAAATATGCCTCAAAACCTGAAAAGCTTTCTGTAGTTGCAAAAGATGCATTCACTCATGTTGCTAATAGTGTATCAAATAGTGAGTTTGATCCTGTGAAAGTTGTCAAAAAACTTATGATGCGAGCCGTTGGCTTGCGTGACATGAGTATCCAAGAAGTGTGCCACTAAATATTGAAGCTCAAGTTGCATAGTTCATCATTTGAAGTAATTACAATTTCTCTTGATGGATCGAGGAAGGTTGAATCAGTAGATGGAGAGCTGATAACTCGGTGGTCCTTATCAGATATATATGCTAACCGGCATGATTTTACCTCTGATGTAAAAGTGATCAACTCTAATTTTATCAATTTCCATTCTCATTATTTTTTGAAAGATGGTCAAATAAAAAAACGGCGGAAAATGGTCATTGTGAGAACTATTCCAACTTACTCTTCATACCGAAAGGGTGTTAACTATGGTAGTTATTGTAAGTTTAATCTGATCAAGTATAAACCATGGTCTCGTACCATAGCTTCACTGTGGAATAACAATGAAGAGTGTGATGAAACATTCATAGGAACATGGGGTGCCTTTTTACAGTCAGAAATAGCTACAGACTTGGTTCCTCATCTTGCTTTTGAATTAGAAAATTTACAGAGCTCAACAATATATGAAAAAGAAAGTGACGCTTCTGATGATGAAAATAATACAAATTTGTCCAATCAGGATGAGAAGGAGGAATGGATGTTTCTCTCTGAGCTTCTCATCAACAATCCCAATGACTCGGATGAAAATGACAGACTGGAAGATGTGCAATACTGGAATCAACAGAGAAGTCAATTTACTGAACAGGAAATCAGCAATATGCCAGCCTGGATCAGTGCCCAGAGAAGCATTCATCTCAACGATGATGTTTTATCAGTTCCTTCTGATGAATCGGAAAATATTGAGAAGTTGAATTTACAGCAGCGTAAAGCATTTGACTTGGTTATTCATCATTCTGAATCTGATACTTGTGAGCAGCTTTTACTTTTGGTCATTGGTAAAGCAGGTAGTGGTAAGAGTTTCTTGATTGACAGATTGCGCTATGCTCTAAATGCAAGCTGTTACATTTCAGCTTTGTTCGGTATTGCTGCTTACAATGTAAGCGGTAAAACACTACACTATTTACTTAAGTTGCCTGTGAGAGGGAAGCGTAACCATGATCTTCAAGGTGCCAGCTTATCACAGATACAAAATACATTTTGTAATAAAAAGTATCTGATCATAGATGAGTATTCTGTTATCAGTCAACGAGATTTATCTTGGGTCAATAGAAGGTGTAAGCAAGCCACAGGTATAACTGAGAAAGCATTTGGTGGCATAAACATTATTTTAGTTGGTGACTTGGGTCAGCTACCTCCTGTCAATGGTAAGGTTCTTTACCATCATAAACCTTCTACAGAACATGACTCAGAAGGTTTTTTTTTATACAACATGTTTCAAACAGTGATAGAGCTAACTATCAATCAACGAGTTTCTGGAAACAATCAGGACTGTGTTGAATTCAAAAATTTGGTCTCCAATATCAGAGATGGTAAACCAACACTTCACGATTGGAACACTTTACTAACTCGCACTCCTAGAATTTGTAATAATATTGATTCTTTCTCTGAAGCCTTGAGATTATCTTATGGTAACAGAGAAGTTGCAGAGAATAATTTTACGTCATTAAAATCTCTTCAAAAACCAATTGCCAAAATAAAAGCAATCCATAGCAAAGCTTCTGCTGCTAAATTTTCTGCTGATGATATGGGTGGTCTGTCACCATGTATTTATTTAGCTGTAGGTGCCAGAGTGATGCTCACAAGGAATCTTTGGACAGAAGTGGGTTTGTGCAATGGTTCTTTAGGAACCATTCATAACATCGTGTATGCATCTGCTTACGAACTCTTTCCAGTAGCAATTCTTGTTCAATTTGACACTTATTCTGGTCCATGTTTTAATAACGACAATGTTGTGCCAATTGCACCCTGCTCAAGCACTTCTGAATCATATGGGTCAAACTTTGAAAGGACACAATTTCCTTTAAAATTAGCTTGGGCCATTACAATTCACAAATCACAAGGTCTTACTCTACCAAAGGTGTGGATTGACCTTGGCAGCAGTGAAAAATCACCAGGATTGACTTATGTTGCATTGTCGAGAGTCCGAAAATTGCAAGATCTTATAGTTGAACCAATGAGTTATGAACGTCTTACATCCATAAGCAACAGTGCAAATTTTCAATACCGTATTTCAGAAGAGCATAGACTGCATGATATAGCTATATAATTCATTTTTAGTGTCTGATGTCAAAAAGATGAGAAAAGTAGTTAAAAAAGGTAAGTTGTTTTTTTCTTCAATTAACTTCATCTTCACTAGACTACGTATGAAAAGTAATAAGGTTTGCTTTTTTTATTATTAGCACAACTAAAACGAGTGGATGATACTCCCAATGGTTCACCACCTATAAATGTACCTGACACAGGTAACTTTTTTCATTTATTCATATCTATCAAACTGTTAGAAAAACCTTTGCATTGTACAAATATTTTGATGAGTTGTGAATTTTTTCATTCTAACACAACCAAAACAAGTAGACAAAACTTTCAATGATTTATCTATTCAACAGCTAGCATATAAATACTACCTTTACCTCTTCATGAAATTTGTTACTTGCCTTTAGAACAAAGTACACCCAAGAAACGAGCATCGACATCTTCAATTTCAGATAGTCCATTAACTCCAAGCAAAAGACTTTTCACCAATGTATCTTCCCCTTATTCACCCTCAGCACCATCAACTGCTATTGGTAAGTGAATAAGTCTGATACATATTTTGCTTAGCATAATGATTTACTTTATTGTAGAGAAATTTTAGCGGATATGTTTCCAACTGCTAAAAATTGATTCTATGATGCGTGATTTTTTTTATAAGCAACTTAGGATTTTGATAAGAACTCAAGTTGCTTACTTTTTGACCAATTTTTGTATCTCAAGTTGCTTAATGGTTGCTTATTTTTCTTGATAAACTTTTCGGTGTTATAATAAAGAAAAGAAAAATTGCAATCAGGCTTAATTTACTGGTAGTTTTTTAAAGGGAAATACAAGGAAAAGGCACAATTTCGGCCCACGAAGACGAAAATAGTGCGTTTCTCTTGGGCTTTGAATTATTCATGTGCAATACTAATTTAGACAGTTGCTTATGTTTGGAATTGTCAAGAACTGAAGTTGCTTAATACTTTTTGAAATCAAGTTCAGTTGCCCATAAACGAGTTGCTTATAAAAAACAAAATTGTATCTGAAAAAATCTTGAAACAATACTGCAATAATCTCAAGGTACATATTGAGAAAAATTTTACACGCAGATGAAGTTGACGATTCTCTGTATTCTGTGAATAAAAAATCCCTGATTCTGTACAAGCAAACTAATCCTGTATAATGCTCCTCTTTTTTAGACATAACTGGCTTTGTCGCATCGTTTTCACCCATCAAACAAAACCAACAGAAAACCCGTCATTACTTTTTCATTTTCATCAAAAGTGGTCCTACGGACTTCAAGAAAATTTTGGTTAGCAACCACAAAAATATCAAAATCATTAGACAGAAAATATTGGATGCTTTTCATGACAAAACTCCAATATTACTTGCGAAACTTGTACCTGGCAAAGATCTTTTCTTCTTCAATGCATACTCGGTCATCTCACCAGCATCAGATGCCATTGGCTTTGATTTGAACGATGCTGATGCAGTGCGTTTAGCTGATATAGATGATGATGGTTTAGTGACATCAGTGGTTGGTCAAATAAAATTCACTTCAGAAGAAACATGTCAAGTGTACACGAAGCAGGGTAAAAATCGCCAGGATAGAATGAGAGAGGGCATCTTTAGTGATGGTACGAGAACATTGAAGATCACTATTTGGGCTGATTTATTGGAAATTGTTAAGGAATTCCAATTGATTCAAATAGCAAATGCGTCAACCAAGACCTTCAATGAAGAGCTGGTTCTTACAACCAATTATTCGACAATCATTTGCTTTTTAACAGAAGCGTTGGATGTACAATTTGATGAGTCTGTAGCGCAAAAAGATTCTACAGCAACACCGCCTAAGGAAATGATCGTATGTTGTCCCGTTATTGAGAGTATTGTCGTGAAAACCTTCTTACAATGCAAAATATGTAAGGGAAAAGTAGATATTCGTCCAGGAACTGGTTTGGCAACCTGCACCAATGTTCACTGTGGTCGAGATTTCTCAGTCACTCATTTAAAGCAGCAACCGAACTGCTGCCAAATATGTGTTGTTTTGGATATGCGTAACGAATATGTTGCTTTAACCGTAACTGCTTACAGAGAAGTCCTTGAAGAATATTTCGGCGAAGAAATTGCGGATGAGGTGAAACTGCGATCCGATTTGTTGAATC
Source organism: Hydractinia echinata (assembly GCA_030067915.1). Lineage (NCBI taxonomy): Eukaryota > Metazoa > Cnidaria > Hydrozoa > Anthoathecata > Hydractiniidae > Hydractinia > Hydractinia echinata. Next base: position 4,960,457 of record JASGCC010000001.1, read on the forward strand.
TCACAGATGTTGATTTTGTTATCACCAAAGGTCAAAAAGTTAGCAAAATGACCATGCATAAAAAATGAACTATTCGAAGATGATTCCACTATGGCTTTTTTTTTTGTACTACTTGTGTTATTATTACCGTAGGACTGTGAAAACTGCTTATTTCATGCTATATATGTACCAATTTGTCAGTTGTAGAAATTGAGCTGATTTGAGAGATCATGATCCAACACTTCGTTTCTCGTTAATTTTCTATTACAGCTTTTATATGAAAACTCTTTTTATATCATGTTGATAGCTGGTCTAACACATAAAGATCAAACACTTTTTTGCTCTCTATTTTTTGTTATTATTTTGATAGGTATGTGACTTTTCTTTATTTTCACATTGTAAATATTTACTTTAAAAACAAAAAGTACGTTTGGTTTTGTTATACCATGCTTCGTCAATTTCCAATGCTGAAAAGTAACTACGCAACGTGGCCTCTTCCCGCGCATTATATTCTGTTTTTTCATGGCCAAAAATTTTCCAATGAAAAGTTAACCTGCCCTAGCCGTACTGAACGATGGAAAAATGAATTTCGCGGTATTGCAAATTGGTCACCTATCGTAGCGTACCACTTTTCCAACTGCTGCGCATATGCAAGCTTTGCAGAAAATAGGACAAGCTTTGCAGAAAATAGGATAAGTTCTTGCATAGAAAGTATGGAACCAGCAGCATATTCAACTGATTCAGGTATACAAATAGGTTGAAAGGCAGTCAATAATAAATATCTGTAATATATATACATATAAATTGGCCTTCAACAAAAGTGATGATATATATGACCATTCGCAAGAAAACTTATTTATTTGAACTGAAAAATTGATGCACGCAGCGGTCGCACCAGTGTGGACACTGCCCTAGTTAATAACTCAATAGGAAGAACATAGTTTTGCTACACGAATTTGTTTATATTGCTATCACTTTACTATATAAAGTCTTTGGATCCATTCACACACCATTTTTATCCCAAATATTTCACGGCAGGCCGTGTGTCATAATTCTTCATCTGATGCTGGCTATCTCATTCATATAGTTTTTCAAAATCAAACCATTTTTACCTGCTGGACAGTTATTCCTCCATCATATGATATATTTATATTTCCTCCATCATATTATTTATATTTGCAACATTAATTTATTTTATGTGCTGTCTGTGACAGTTTCTTATTTATTTCAATACGCACTTAATGCTGGACATTCACGCTGCAGGTCAGGCTTGCTATCTCATTTATATTATTATTTATACTTTTATACTATTGTTTATACAAATGACACTATTATGCTGGACATTTTATATTACAAATCGTTTCGTAGCTGGTCTTTGAAACTCGACTTATGGTACAAACCATCAAATCCCTTTTGACTTGTGACAATTGTCATTAATTATACCAACAACAAACACACCTATGACGGTGGGAATTAGCTACTCCTGCTGGGCATCCAGTGCAATTGAAACTGTTTAGAAATAATTGCCCGAAACAGTTGCACTGGTATCTACTGATGAGTCATCAGGTGTTTTCTTATTCATTTTGTTGTTCTTTTCCTTTTTTCAAAAAACAGTTTGCATAAAGGTACACATGGCGAAACTTTCGTTCGGAAATGGTTATTCAAATATAAAAAATACAAAAAAAACCCAGAAAAAACAGAAAAAACTATAAAATTTATATACAGCCTGTCCGTTTTATGAACATATGTATACAGATATATGTCGTGTAGTCACATTTCTGTCAAACTATCAGCAAAATAATTTGTTATTGTTCTTCTGACTACTCCCCCCTCTTAAGTGTTACAAGAGAAAATTGGGTCTGGAATGTTCTTATTTTCGTTATCATTTCTGGGCATTAATTCCATTTGAATTTTTACCTGTTCTGTGTCAACATAAGAACTCTTCAATTCACAGTAGTTATGAAGGACGAAACATGCATATATATATTGTAGGAATTTTGTCTAATTTCAAATCCATTTTTCTTGTTAAAATTGACCACCTAGCTTTTAGGCGGGCAAAGGCACATTCAACAGGATTTCTGGCAGATCTCAGCATATTGTTAAAAATAACTTCCTCGTTATTATTACAGCGACAAAACTCCTTTAAGCAATATGGAGTCAATGGGTAAGCAGGATCCCCAATTAGGTAATTTTGGAATTTTCTCGCACCCTGTAGCTATTGACTGATATACACCTGGAAGCTTTCCATTTTGTAACTTTTTGTTTATACTTGAGTTAGCAAAAACTGTACTGTCATATACACTAGCTGACCAACGGCACTCTACATCCATAAACATCCCCTTTTAATCGCAAACTGCTTGTACGTTAAGGCTGAAGTATTGCTTATAGCAAAAATAATCCTGACTATCCTCAGTAGGACATAATATTGGGATGTGAGTGCCATCGATACAACCGATTGCCTGAATCATGCCGTACTTAGCTTTAAATTCTGACACTTTTTTATCATTTCTTCTTTGTCCCTTGGTAAAGTCAGGTATTTAGGTCCGAGATGGTTTGAGATAGCGCTACACACTTCAAAAACTAATGCCCCAACTGTATTTGGAGCAACTTCAAATAGATTAGCCGTCATGGGTAAGGAATCAGTGTCTTTGAGGTAGTATAAACTTATTGCTAACTTTTTAAGGGCTGGTATGGCCCGACGGTTCGGAGACATGGGACTAGGCGAAATAAGCGGAATGAGCTCATCTACCAGGTCGTAAAGCTGGGTTCTTGACATGCGAAAATTTTTCTTCCAATTTTCAATTGGAGGTACTCCGGAAAGAAGGTTCAACCACCATTGTTCAGTTCGTCCTGGTGATACCCAATACAACTTCTTCCTTCTACGAAGTCTTCTTTGTTGAAGCATTCGCAGCTTTTTGTAATATAATTTCTTTTTTCGCAAGATATTATTGTGATCAATTTATTAATTTTAGCTTGGTGCAAGTTCCATAACATCAGAATACCGTGCATTTGCATTGGCACGCATAATACTGCAGACAAAGTAATCATAGCAACAGAAGAGCATATCTTATCGCCAGTGGGAACCATCTTTGTTACCGCGCAAAACGTAAACAAAGTCACGTGACTCAATTTCAGCCCGCTTAGCCGGGCTGAGTTTTCCTCATGTGAAGGCACGAAATTATCAGGCCGCCTAACCGAGCCAGCCCACTTAACCGGGCTGGCTCGCCTCATGTGATCAGCCCCTAAGTTTAAAGATTTTTATTGACGATAGTAACTCGTTGATTGTGCAGAGAAAGGGATTTCTTCTATTTTTTAAATAGAAAAAACATGATTCCAGGTGTGTATCATAAAAATCGTATGCTTTCGGCATGTTCAGACTTGTCGAATTCGATTTCAAAGAGTCAAACCGATTTTTATTCGATTATTCGAAAGGTTTTTACCCAATTAAAATGCTTAAAGGGGAAGTAAGCTCTAATTTTTTATTTAAAAAAACAGTAGCCGCAACAAAAAAAACTTGAAATACCTATTTCTTTTCATATAAAAGTTTCACTAACTTGGTAAAAAGTTGTGTTTACTACGCGTGAAATCGCTTCGTTATTCTGACCCCTTTGCGATTTTAAAAGGATTGGGTCGAGTTGAAATTATGACGTTTTTTAGTTCAGAAAGTGTAGTGTGCTGGCGGTGGTAGTAGTATTAGTTGTTAATTTACTTAAACATTCGCGTTTAACAGCTTAAAAACATGCCAAATTGCGCCGCCATCAACTGCACTAACAGAACTGGTAATAATAAATCAAAAGAAAATGTTGACGATGTTGTAGTTTTTTTCAAAATTCCCAGCGCAGAGAAAAACGAGCTTCGAAAAAGATGGTTACATAACATTAGAAGAACTGGTCCCTTGCCTAAGGATTCAGGATTTTATATATGTTCCATGCACTTTGAGCCAGACTGCTTTGAAAGAGATCTTCAGGCAATTACCTGATTTACGTAAATCATTTGTTTTTGTATGTATCAACCAAACACATGCTTCTTTCGTATTTGTTTATCAAAATAAAAAGATACAAGCTCGGTATAAACTTCGTGTTCGTAACCAACAATTACGTACCAAGCCAACAAAAATTATATTTCACACAATGATAATTCTTTCTTTTAACATTAATGAATTCCTAATAACTTCGTCTCGTTGATTCATTTTTTTTCAAACTTACTTTGACTTTCAAGTTCAAAAATTATGCACCCAACAACAAGTAAATGTTTTCTTCGTCGCATGCATGTCTTGACAGACGGGGGTAATGACAACAATTCGGATATATCTATCGGCTTTAGAGTATTTATAGCGGATTGCCCATAAAGCACACGATGGTATGTCTTACTGAACATCTTTTTCTAATCTATTATGTACCCATCAAATCTGTAATACATGTTTTTCCTAAAATAGGAAATTTAAAATCTACCCCCTGTTCACATACACTCATTGAGAGCACATCTCACTGTTGTATTTCTTCATTAGAACGCATCTTCGGTATTCTATTTTTTTTAATCCCTACATCATTGTTGCTTTCCGGGCCTTTTTCAATGAATTTCAAAGATGCAGTTGCATAAAATATTTCGGATGGAGAGCAAGATGTTGTTTTTTCACAAAAGATTGTGTTGAAAAGTTTATTGTAAAGAGCTTGGTGAGAAACTTTTTAACATGTGCGTATGGAAAATGTATTTCCTTTTTTATCGGACTTTTTATTTTTAATACGATTCAATTTAACAATTTCAATTAATTGAAGACAGAAGGATGTTAAAGATATAAAATGGATATCACTTCAGTCATGATTATAAATATGAAAGCCTTTATATTTGGCGAAATTATTTGTACTTTCGAAGTAGTCGTCAGGAATTTCATTATTATCTTTGCAGCACAAACCTTCAGAGAATAAACTCATCGGTCTACAGTGACCACATCATTTACACCAATTATTGTTTCCAATTCGATTGCCTTCTTTTTGGTATAACTTCGTCTTCATAGTTTGAACTTAAAAATTTATCTTGCTCTTCCAATGACATTTCAGGCTCAAAACTAAATGGCTTTAGAGCCGAAATGTCTGGAACAGTGTCTTCTTCGTCACTGGACAAGAAACTATAATGCATTTTTTTGTTTCTTAATCGAAAGTCTGTTGCATTAAAAGCACCAACATAGGGCCTCGTCTAGCTAGCGTAATAGAGAGCTTACGCAAAAGACGACTCAGTTGTTCATGACGCGGAAATCTTTAAGTTTTATACCGTGAGGCGGCGGCGTATTACAAAATGAACTTACGCGCCAAAAATTTCAGTACGCGCCAAAATTTTAAAAACAGACGGAAAAAAATTAAACATTTAAAAACAACTTGGCTAAACTTTGCTGCATGCCAAAATTTAGAGAAGCCAGAGAGCAACTTTTAATAGCATATGATGATAACCTGATATCAGATGAAGAATTCTTATTATTATATGAAATCAATTCGTCAAAAAACCCAGATTTTAATTATTGGAATTATCCTAAATTTGACGTGGACATAATTCCTGAAGAAGAGTGCCAAGCAGAATTTCGATTTTTGAAAAATGATATTCCTAGATTACGAGAAGTTTTGCAAATACCTGAGGAGATCGTCTGTTTTGAACACAACGATTTGATAGCTGATGGGACGGAAGCTCTTTGTATTGTCTTAAACAGACTGGCATACCCATGTCGATACTCTGACATGATCCCACAATTTGGAAGACCTGTGCCTCAACTGTCCATAATATTTAATAAGACAATAGATATCATTCATTCGGAATGGGGAAGATTGTTAGACACTATGAATCAACCATGGTTGCAACCTCCACACTTACCTAATTTTGCAAGGTCGATTCACCAAAAAGGAGCCCCACTGGACAATGTGTGGGGATTTATAGATGGTACAGTTAAGGCATGTTGCAAACCAGGTCATTATCAGAGAGAAGTATATAATGGACACAAGAGAATACATTCACTTAAGTATCAGTCTGTCACAACACCATCTGGGATGATAGCAAATTTATTTGGTCCAATTGGAGGACGAAGGCACGACAGTGCTCTTTTAGCCTTGTCTGGCCTTTTGCAACAATTACAACAGTTCTCAGTTAATCCGCAAGGAGGTATTTTATGCTTATACGGAGATCCTGCTTATCCACTCAGACAGAATTTACAAGCACCTTTTCATGGAGCAAATCTTACAATACAGGAGCAAGCCTTTAACAGAGCCATGAGTGAGGTACGAGTCAGCGTAGAATGGATATTTGGAGACATTTTAAATTACTTTAAATTTAATGACTTCAAGAAAAACCTTAAAATTGGCCTGAGTCCGATTGGAAAAATATACAGAGTCAGTGCTATTTTATCAAATGCTCATACTTGCTTCTACAAAAACAACACATCTAATTTCTTTGACATTGACCCACCTCTACTAGAGGAGTATTTTCAGTAAGCAATAACATACATACAAATAAAAATGACTGACAATTTATGTAGAACGTACATCAATGTAAATGTTTGTAAATGCATGGTTACAGTAACCTCAAGATAAAAGTTTTATATTTTTTCTGCCAGTTTAGCCATAAGTAAAAGTAAAGCTTCAGCCTGTCTTTGATTCTGTTGTATCATCTGTTCACAACGGTCATTTGATTTTTGGTCTCGCTGAATTTGAAAGGCCAATTCTTCTTTTTTGAGTGCAAGTTCCTCTTTCCTTATTTCCATTTCGGTACTAGATTTTTCTCGAAGATAATTAACTGTATCAGAGCCGTTGTTTCTTCTTCTTTTGGGGGTAACTGCATCCTCCAAGTCATCTGACGACTCACTTTTTCTCATCTCTCCTAACCTTTGCATTGAACGTCTTCGAATCGCATCAGCAGACTTTCATTCTTCTTGCAAATTCTTTGCTTTGTTCTCAGATGTTGTGGCATTATTATTTCGACTTTCCTCCAGTAATTCAGATACTTCTTCCAAAAGAGTGTCCAGTTCTGTCACCTAACACAGAAACGTTTTTATAAATGGTTGGGCAGAGGTAAATAAAAAACAGACATAATTTAACAATATTTTCCCAAAAAATTACAAAATCAAATGTTTAGTTCATGCATCATCCCAAATTCCAAGCTGAGTATAAAACAGTTAAAAATAACAAAAAGGGGAATGTTTACCTCTGGATCAATACCAGAAGCCTTTTCTTCATATGCTTTTTTTCTAGCATACTCTTTCAGGAGTTTGTTTAGATGATCTCTCAAAGATCTTTGATCGACCTTGAAAAATGGCTTTGCTATCCCATTTAACTTGCATGCTATGCTGTCCCAACACTGGCCTTTTTCTCTAGATCCAGCCTTGTACTGAAATGGTTGGGTAACTATCAGTTCACGACAAAACAACACATCGTGTTCTTCAGACCATGTCATTTTGACACTAAAATATACAAGAAAAAAAAATAATGTGAGAAATTAAACAGCTAGCTAGCTAACTGCTGGTCTGAAGTTTGGTCTAAAGTTCAATCAAGCTCACAAAGCTTTAATAAGAGAAAAAAAGATGTAAAAAATAAATAAAAAACATATGGCAGAAACGATTTACGAATAACGTTGTGATGCTGCAAAATAAACTCTTTCTTACCTCGTTTTTGTAGAGGGAACTTTGTTTTCTTTATCCATGTTTTCTGCGTTGTGTTCACAACGTGAAACAGCCTACTCTTGGCTCCTCGACGCACAAACACACGTCGCGAAAAAAAGGAATCACCTTAGTTACGCATGCGCATATTGTTTTTTTGACGTCATACGTCGTAGATCTCCACCGCGTTGTCTTTGCGTAAGGTCTCTAATGTTTTGAACTATAAAACGTCATATTCAAATTAGAACCCAGTCTTTTTTATTTTGACGCGCTTTTTTCAAAACCGAAGTTTTTACGGAGATATGAACAGGGAATATAGGTATTTAGAAATAAATTCTTGTGTTTATGTGTTATTTTTCTGATTTTATAAGTTCAAATGCAAATACGTAATCGAAAAAAAAAATTCACATTTTTGAGGTTACTTCCCCTTTAAAATCTATACATCAAATGTGCGTTAAGAAAAATTTCAGTTTCTATATGAAACATAAACATTACAAGGGAACGTTTAAGAACATCATGTCTTCAAAAAAGGATAAAAAAGAATAATTTAACGACATTTTTATCAGGGAGTGGATATGTTGGAAAAAGCGCTCTGGAGCGTATTACAAGAAGACATCCAAAAAAAATTAAAATAATCTCGCTCTAAGCAAAATTTGTTTAATAACGTATCACACATTCCTAAATTAGGTCTTTTTGCACTCATTCCTTCGTCAACATTTGTAGTTGCTAAAATAATAACTGCAACAGCAGCGAGCTCAACTTTGTATTCGCTCTCTGATGACATTTTATCAAAATAAGAATATCAAAAATCTGTTCTCGTGTATCACCTGTCAAGCTTCGATTTTATTTTATACCTTTGATGCTTCAAGTGCAACGCAAGAACTGAGCTGACCTTGTGGAGTCAATTACAGAAAAGTTGCAAAGTTACTGTTTTTTTCACTGAAAAGGTGCAATGTTGTGTTAATTTTAGTCTCACGTGATTCTTCTCAATCGTTTTCTTTCAAGTTTCTAAGTGCAAGTCAGTAAATTTAGTAATCTAAATCTTAGCACATGTTATTTAAACCATTTTTGAGAAAGTCTTTTTGCTTGTATACTCTTTTCAGTACTGGTGATACACAGGGCGCGTCGTCTGGGTTACAATCTTGAAAACGCTATATCTCAAAATCTCGTGACCTGTAGACACTCTTGATTGGTTTTTCTGAAAGTAGACTGAATTTCCTACCAAATTAAGTGGTTTCTGCGCCGCCCTAAGAAATAATATAAACGTTTGGCACTAATTCTTAGAGACGTTCGATTTAATGAAATGCCAACCTGAGCCGTTGGTAAACTACTTTGGTACATCACCGTCGCGAGGGACGTTATTAACATCACATTAAGGTCTAAAAAAAGGATAGTATGTCCCTGACATACTATCCTTTTTTAGAAAGGCGGCCTGTTGTCAGAGATGTTTTTCACTTTATTTATCTGCAAATTTGACTTTACAAGGCGAAAATACAGCTTTCTATAACCTGTTGAAATTTAGCAATTACTATTAATTCAACGTTAAATAGTCTAAATTTGACAAAATTAGTCTAAAGTCTGACAAACTAAAAATTTAACCTAGTCAAAACAAGGGAAAAAATCTGGTCATTAATCTCTACTATGACGTCTTTTTCAATCAAATGTTGCCCCTGAAATGTGTCAAACGTTCAATCGCTAAACGGTAAAACAGCTATTGTAACGCTACAGCACGGTACACCATTACATTACAAGACCTGCAAATAAACGTCTTTTTGTGTGTCCAACACACACTGTCAAATTAGGAGCTATTCATTACGTCGCAGATTGGTCTAAGGAGAAAAAAGTATCTCTTTTAGTCCTTTCGCAGCAAAAAATTCTTAATAGTGTGGTATTGTCTGAATTAAATATTAGTAGTAAGGCATAAATTTGATGATTCTAATTAGATATATTGCTTCAGAAATGCAATTATCTATCGAAATCATCTAACTGTTAAATCATTCCATATTTGCTCAATTTCCATACATGTTCAATTTTAAAAAGAAAATCAAGCTACATTCTTCTAATAAAGTGGGGTAAATTTGTTTCAGATAAAAAAACACTTAGTTGGTATGATTTCAAACAGAAATTAATATCAAATGATATTACAACTGCAGAAAACGATTAAGACAAAAGATGGACGGGTTTAGATTCAATGTTAGTATCTATTCAGCTATTACTAAAATATATGTTTTCACATCTTTCTAACAATGAATTAGAACAGTAAAAACAACAGTATTGGAGTAACTTGATATATTGACATGCGTATATTATTACTATTCTAATGCTCATGCGCATAACCCGAAAACATGCGTAGCATTGTAGTGCAGAATCCGAAAAAAAACTTTCTTTTCTGACTTATTGCCGGAAAATGCGTTTTAACCTAAGTTTACGCTGCCTTATTGAAGTATTGTTTCCCTGTTGGATGTTTTTCCACGTTTTCCAAATCTATTTCCTCTCCTGTAAAGCACCTAAATAATATAAAATTTGTTAAAGCAGGTAGTCACTCATCTAGCAAAAAATCAAAACCGGTAGGCCTTTTGCATCTTGCCACTGACTGGTTATTTCTTTCAGATTTAAATGGTGAACTTATTTTTCCTGGTCATATTGCCATAACATCGCTTAGACCAGATCTTGTCCTGTATTCCAACAACAGCAAACGTGTTATTTTAATTGAACTTACTTGCCCTTGTGAGGAAAACATGGAAACCTGGCACTCCAAAAAGCTCTCTAAATACACCCCTTTGATAAATATCATCGAGCATAATGGATGGCAAGTAAATCTGTTCGCGATCGAAGTGGGTGCACGTGGATATTGCTCTCGGTCAGTTGCAATTTGTTTAAAAAGATTGGGTTTCCCAAACAAAGAAGCTTTCCAAGCCGTCCGGAAATTAGGCGACATTTGTATGAAAGCATCCTTCTGCATTTGGCTAGCCAGGAACTCAATTACGTGGAACCAAGGCAGCTGCAATCTTGTGCCAGGCTCAACATCTGTGCCTACCCCTCTATTGCCAAAGGTTACAAGCCCGCAGCAACAACAACAGCATCAACAACGAAGGCCAACTGTGGATAAAAGTCACACACACCCGGACCCAGAACCGCCTACCAACAGCACTCCAGCAAAACCAACTCATGCTGGTCTGATTAATAAAGGGAATACATGCTATGCTAATTCTATCCTGCAAGCATTATCTGTAACTCCTGCACTTTGGTCACAAAGTGCATCGGAGTCCTCTTTTGTTTCCCCCCTCGCCAAGTCCGTCTTGCTGACTATGTCTCTGTTGTCTAAATCCACCTCAGTTGTAGACCCTTCCGCCTTCCTCCGAGCGTTACAACGTAAGATGTCCAATGCTAGGAACAACCCATTCAATATTAACACACAGCAGGATGTTCCTGAGATTCTACCTCATGTATTAAACGAGTTGACAGGGCCATCAGTTATCGCTAACAATATTATTACCAACAAAGTAACTACAACAATATCTTGTAATTCATGCCTCTTGTCTTCCAGTAGGGAGGAAAGTATGTCCATTCTGCCACTCCCTGTTTCAAACAACATAACAGGCTCCATTAAAGCTTTTTTGCAACCAGATTATATGTCTGGAAATGACAGATGGATGTGCCCACAGTGCTCTTCCCTTCAAGACAGTACCCGGGAAACTGTCTTCACCCAGTGTGGAGATATACTGATCATCCAACTGAAAAGGTTTAACTGTATCCAAGGAAGATCTGTGAAAAATAATAAATTTGTTTCTTGCCTCGCCCAAGGTCACGACACCCTAAAAGTTTATTCCCATCCTGCGGAGGATATATCATTCACAAACCAATATAAATTAACCGCCACTATTAATCATTCAGGCACACTGGCGGCTGGTCACTATTGGGCTTTCATAAGAGATCAGGGTGTTAATACTTGGTTAAAATGTGATGATAGGGCAGTGATTAGTGTCAAGCCATCTGATCTAGATAACTCCACAGTGTATGTGTTATTTTTTGTCAAAATTTAAATAGTGTGAATTCGCACTAAAACGGGAGTACATTATATCAAAAGGGGGAGGGATCTATTTTTCCTAGCGGTTTGAAATTACCCCTGCTGTGTGTTTTACATACAGTTTACCGTTAATCACGAGTTCGCTCACTCGCCGCTTTCCTAGAAAGCAATTATAAGAAGCTTAGCAAGGGGGCTTGGCAATTGCCTTGTCTTTGGGTGTAACGACCCCACTTATAACCCCAGTTCTGTAGGGAGGCTAAGTTGGCTCACTTAGTCTACAGGGTTAACGATCCTGCTATACCTGATGTTAGGAAGAAGCTATATAAGGGGTTTTCATTTCTATCTTTCTTGTTTCCGTGACTTTACATCCACGTTGATTACTCCACTGTCTTCAGGCTGGTCCTGACCTACGGCTGGTCCGAAGCAAATGGCTGGTCCAAAGCGACAACTACCCGTGTAAGGCTGAGTGTTGGGATCCCGTAACACATGTGGAAAGCTACTGCCAGGTTCACAAGTCCTGGCGCTCGGGTGGTTGTCTACTCATATTTATAGTTTTATATTTATTTATTTATTTTTATAGTAAATTCTTTGTTGTATTGTTGTCGTTATGTCTGTCTTTTGTTTTCATGTTGTCAGTTTTTGTGTACCGACCGTTAGTTGTACGTATTGTATTGTGTAGAGAGGGTTGTTTGGTTCAATTACCTTGAATCTACAGATTACCCTTGCAAAAAGGGAGATCTTGCACTGCGTTTTGATCTTTAGAGGGTGTAACCTCTACAATTTTAACTTCAAGGGTCGTTAGACCAGTTCCATCATCACAGCTTGCTGTCTTGTTATGTCAAAATCATTTTTGTTACCAACGCATACCAATGCCACATTGTGCGATTGTAAGGTGAGGCCATTAATTTTTTTTAGAGTCACGCAAAGGATCAGAGAAGCATTTGTCCTCAAATATCACGCGATGCAATGTAACAAAACATTCACGCATTTTGTAAATTCCCTTGTGATGAGAGGAGGGACCAAGCGCATAAATTGGCTATAAAACAAATATAACGATTTTTTTATTGATTTCTAATGAACGCCTGCACAAACTGACGCAACTATTTTTATAACCTTTCATTAAAACAGGAATAGATGCGTCATTTTTGTAAAATATTTAAGATTAATTATCTGTCTGGTTTTTTTTCTTTTTTTTCACAATTCTTTTCCTTTGCAAATTTCCATCCAATTCAGGGCATTAAAAAAAGATGGTAACAGAAATGTTTTTCTGGTGTCAGCTATTTTGTTAATTACGTCACTAAAAACTTAAAGTTTCTGCATAATGTCCATGCTTGCGTGTAATTTATTTACTTTAGTTTTATTTCAACTTCAAATGTTCTATTTTTGTTTCCTTTTTGTCCTATTCGCGTATTTTGAATTAAAAATATTCCAACAATAGCTTATGAATCAGGATGTCGTGTTATTCAGATGTCAAGAACATCCATCATGATGTGGCTTTTCATGCAGGTTTAAACGTTTACCAGAAATCACAATCGAAGTTATTGCAAAAGGAATTTCCTAAAAACTAGTCGTTAAGCGGGGAAAAATCCACGGGGTCGCCCGTGCTTTATATTTCGCATTTCGTATTTCCGTAACACGACTTTTTTTTCGAGCACAAACAGACAGGATACGGCTATTATTAAAGAGATTGGAAGGGTAAATTCTGGTAATGGCCAATAAGTAAGATATTAAATTCCAAGATATCTAAGAGCTAATAATTTGGCAAGATATTGTAAAGTAGATAAATACAAAATAGTGAATAAGTATCATTGTTATGCAGATTAGCAGGTCGTAATGATGCTAATCTATTTAGCATAAGAATGAACATGTCAATTCCGGATATTGCTTACAAAAGTTGATCAATTACTGGGTTTTGCAAACACGTGATCCTTCTGAAAGAACAAATGTCCTTTACTTGATTAATTACTTTGTTTTCGTCTTAATTTAATGACGGTGGTGATATGTTGTTGCCCGGTCAGAAAATTAAAACGTGCATTAGGAGATGTGGCTACGGAATTTCCATTTAATTGAAATGTGGTGGAATTTTTTAAGAAAACTGTCAAAATTAGTGACAATACAAATTAATGTATCAGGACATTAGGTATAACATAATTTGGCATCTGAGGAGGCCAATATTGATGTAATCTTAAATTGCCATCTTTAGTGACTCATACATTGCCAAAGCTGCCTACTGAAAAATTTATTTGAATGGTTCCACTGAGTCTTTAAAATACCTATTTAAGTTACGGACAATGTCACAGACAGGATAAAAAACAAGCCGAACTAGTAGATTTTTTATTATTTTTCAGAATATGGAGAGGTGCTACAAAATTTGAAATAATTATATGAAACAACATTTAACTTATTGTGCAGGCCTTAAAAATTGTAGAATACAATGTGACTAAATTTTTCAAACCAATTTTGAACAAAACTCAATTGAGAAAAATTTATTTTCTAAGTTACAAGCGAATTAACGTAGAAAATATTCTTTATTGAATCTACAAATGTATACATATTAGTCGTTAGTCCGTTAAAAATGCTCTCACCACTATGCACAAGTAGCATTTTCGACTCACAGACAGAAAATTGTACATCATGACTATTCGTTAGTCCGTGGAAAATCCAGGGGAATTTGCCCATCGCAGCATGGTTGATAAAAATATATGGCATTTGTTGCTTGAAGATTTTGTGCGTGGTCTAGCATGAGTCGGTTTTGGCAGACAGACAAACAGCATCTATTATTATAGAGAAATATATACTCTTACATTCCAACGCTTGAAATACTTTAGTATCAAAGAAATACCATTTCACAATGCTTGTTAACTTGAGGCTGAGAATATAGTTACTTTTAACTGCGAACTCCCAAAATATTTAGAATATTGAAAAGCAAATCGATAGATTGACAAGATCTAACTAAAAAAGAATTAGCTATATAATTAGCGTATAAAAAACAGAAGTCCGACTCCATATGTTTTTAGAAAATTGCCTTTATTTTTAAATTCACTTTAAAAACATTAAGTCTGAACTTAAACAGTATGTTTCTAATAAAAAAAAAGATGTACTGTTATCGAAAACAAATACCTTTAAATTGTATATTCCCTTATAAATATATCGTCAAGTACAATCTCCTTTTTCTGTACACTTTTAAGCAAAATAAATATGTAATCGATAAAAAAGATAGAGATGATACACAAATTTGGTATGATAAAGAGTCACACGAAAATCATCTGATTGGCGCGTGAAAGTGTGTCTGTACAAATGAAAGTGACCTAAACATAAATAGGTTTATTGCCTGTATCTGTCCAGCCCGCGCTCAACTCCCTGACCGTCCTCGTTTAAGTTTGGGGAAAACGTTCAAAGGTTGCGCTAGACGCAGTTGGTGTAAAAAAATTATTCCGTGTTCATGCATTGTTTATCATATGCTCCTCTGGTGCTGCTGCATTCGTTAAATTCGCGGAGAAAGCTACTTTCATGCAGAGTAGCTGTACTCTGCATGACAAATCTTCAAGCAAATTAAAGCTATTGTTTTGTGTGACTTTGTACTCAAAGGGGTGGCATGCAGCTAACAACTTTCTATCCATTTTGATGGAGGCTTTTTAAGTAAGAAAATTAACCTTTGACCAAGTATGTTTTGCTATAATTATTTCTAGTAACCTGATAGCTTAGGAAGCACGCGTGTTCGGTTGTACCGTTTTTAAAGGATCAATGTGGAAATATAATGTGCACTCTGTTATTTCAAATTTCTTTAAATCCAAAAACATGAAGCGACACTGAAAATTACGGAAATGACATATTACCTGTTAATTTGGCAAGTATTGCGATACACTAATTGCGCCTTCGCTATATTTAATTTGTCTGCAAAAATCCATGTTCTTCGAAAATCAATATGGTTATAGGAAATTGTGAATGGTGCACGAGTAATTGACTGCACTTTGAGCGTTTTTTCCAATTACAGTTAATTGCCATCAGAGATTTTGCGTTTAAGCATTTATCCAAATGTTTAAACAAGTTACCCAGTATTACGTGGGTTATTCTGTTCTATAAGTATATGTTCCGGGAAACATGATTTATCCCCGGCATAATTATGGGATATTTTGTACAACGGTTAGGGTTATTGTTATTATACATAATTCCCTAATTTACCACAAATTGGGTGAAGATACAGAGGTTAGGATGATTCCTAAGGGACATTAAACTTCCCATAATTTACTTACTCAATTTTTATATGTCTGGTACCAGTTACGCTATGGTTATCATTCTGTAAGCGCAGGGAAATATGATTGAGCAAAACACCTAACTTAATATTTTGTTTGCTGTTTACTATGAAGGTGTGGTCGGCTTGTTGTATCGAACAATGTGCAGCGCACTTAAACTTAAGTGCCTTCACAAAGGAATGGATAAATTTTGAGAGAGAAAAACTGTACAATTTTATCAATTTGCAAAAATAAATTCAAAAAAAGAATCTATACGAATCTACTAAATGACCTAGGATTAGGGAAAATACCTAGAACATCTGACGAAACTTGTTCAGCTTCTGCTTCAAAATGAATAGCCGTTTGTATTAATTAATTGCTTAATTGTCATAGGTGAGACTTAAATATATTGGCGTTGGTTTTTGTTTACGCCTGACAAGAAAATGAAAATTGCAGTATTAAATAAACAACCATCAATTATGGCTGTCTGAGGAGAAAAACCAAGGAGATAAAAAGCGATATATGATGATGCATAACCCGACCCAATTAAATAAGTATTAAATTTTTATTTTACTACACCATTATTAGGTACATTTCACTTAATATGCTAATTTTTTTGAAATTTACGATTACATTGACATTCCACGGAAAAATTAATCAGTGAGTCATGGGTTATGAATTGCTAAATTGCTACTTCTGTCCTAAACAAGGTAGGTACGACGTCTAATGTTGATCAAATAAAAGTGCGCAATTTAGACTCTTTTTTTTACTCTGGGGGAGTCTGAGTATCTTTAGCTGAACTTAGAAAATGCAGTTCAACTGACGCACTTGCTCGTACACCTTTAATCATCTAGGAACTTCCATAATTTGCAGGAACAATGTGATTTGCGAAACTACTGCAATCAATTGCTGAAAAACATGCAATTTAGCATTGCAGGCTAAACAGTTTTTGTAATAGTCCATGTCAGAATGATACCTTCTTAGTCACCCCACCCTCTTCATAAAGACTTTTTAGATAGTATGAGTTCTCAGCGCTACTTTATTTGTAATCACTTTTCTGTTTAAATATAAAGTGCAAATAGTATGTTTTAAAGTAAAAAAAAGCCGTTTAAGGGGTCTCATAGAATATTGGGGTAGCAGCAATCTCCAATTTTTTCATGGAATAACTCTATGACAGGTTTGTGTTGTGGTTATTTCATATCATAGTTTGGGTCAGTTTGAGTGGGTTTCTTGCTGCACCCAGCCATACAATTGATTGAGAAAGGCAATACCAAACCTGTATATTCTTATTAAATTGTTTCAAACTGGAGAGCTAGCTCACAAGATGTAAACTTTGTGATAGGTAATGTATCTCTTTTTTTGTTTCGGCGGATTAATCACATACTAGCATCCTGATCAAAATGTATTAAAGTAAAAATGTAAAATACGAAGTTTGTCCTAAAAAATAATGATATAGGATATTTTTGTGCTGGATTTATGCAACTTGTCAAAGTCCAGATGTTAACACTTATCTTGTATGCTCGTATGTCATCCACAAAATATTTAATATACAAGGTGGAAAATTTTGAAGTTCTGTGCCACAAGTAGTTGTATAGCATATTTCTATACTGGGTAATTTTGTTAGAGCCAAAAACTTAAGAGGTGCTTTTCACAGCTATCATTAGCATGGCCATTTTGCTAAAATTTCCGAGGTCTCTGTGAAGTTTTACGTGAATCTTTTCGCCCAGCAGGTGTGTTAGAATGTTCGACTTTGGCATTTTGAAGGTTTGTTACATAACTTAGCGTTTGCAAAATTAGCGCTCATGCCTTGATGCGTTTGGGCAACCTCTTAAAAAAGATACGGGAAAGTATCGTCGTTTTAAAAATTTCGTGGAATAGATAAGAAACCTTGCAAGATGTTAATTATCGATAATTTTAGCGTAACGCTTTTTCAGAGTTCTCAGGTTCATGTGAGTCCTCACCTGTATTATTTTATCATGGAGATGTCTTGATGCCCAAATAGCGGATTGTACGCATTGTCTACTATTCATACGTTTCTGCGAAACCATTTTAAAAGCTGCAGAATATTGATCATTTGACGCCTGTAGCTATATCTGAAAATAATTTAAAAATTTTCGTTGTTCTGGTAATTTTGACCAAGATTGCAGCTACAGTTGTACATTTTTAATTTTGCAAAAAGCACCTACTTTCAGAATTTTATTGTATTTCTGTAGACTTTAGCAGGCATGAATACTTATAAAAAACTGATTTATGACTACGATTTTTTTCCATTGATCAGTTACAGCAAATGTAACAGAAAAAGCTATATACAAAAAATGTTACATCATAGTATAGGGACGCATAAAACACCATAATGTTATTTTTGTCATATTTTTGATTTTTATATCATTGGAAAGCTTAAAATTTATAGAATTTTTTTGACAGGAAAAAGGCGAAAAAAGGAAATTATGAAACAACATTATTTTCTAAGTTATTTTCTTATAAGATTCTATTTGCTTAAATCTTCTGGAAAGCAATTTATGTTTGATATACCTCTATGTTTTGGGCTAGAAACAGAGTATGTAAATTTATAAATATCGGCGAAAATAAAATAATAATGTTGAACTATTCAACGATTTAGAAAAAAGTATAAACAACTACAATCATGTTCATAAATTATTGGAAAAACGGCTTTTGAGGCTTTTTTCAGAGTTTGCCCCCTCTCCCCCTACAGTCAGTGTTGATTTTGTGTTGATTTGTGCCCCAAAATACTGTCGGCGACTCTGGAAAAGACCTCCAATCAACACTGAAGAGTGGGGGGAGGGGGAAAGTGGTTTTTCCAAAACTATTATGAACATGATTGTAGTCATTAAACCGTGGAAAATTCCATGGTGATTTACCTATTGTACATATTTCTCGCATCTTTTTCACCTGTTTATATAAAGTAACGCAATTTGCTTTGATGGAGGTTATTAATATAATTATTTGTCCGATTATCTTAACGTTTTTCTTCACAAATTCACCATTTTTTAATTGGCTCACACACAGACAGCGATTATGATAATATAGATAATTTAATAAATAAATAAAGTTACTTGAACATTACCTGCTGTAAATGTATTTTCGCAATATTGCAATGATCCTGAATCGGGTGGTGACAGGTTATCAGTATTAACGAGTTTTTTTTAATTTATTTATTCTCTTATTTTAAATTTTTTTATGAGACTAGGTTTTATAAATTGTTCTATTTCCTTAATTTTGCCTATAACAAACGGTATAGGTTTTTGTTTAAAAATTAAAAATGTTAAAAATAACACGCGCAATAGCAATATGAGCGTATTTCGCCCGTATTTATTTTCCCGAAAGTTTAAATTCGTCCACAAATATTAATGTAAAGATAGTACAATTTATTTAAAAAAGCGTTATCGCCATCAGTTTTGATTCTTGGAAAAATATATTTTTGTGCGTATTAACATTTTGCGCATAACGTCTGTACCAAATTTCGCGCACTAAGGCACTTTTAAAAGTTTCTAAATCATATTTTAGGTGCATTTTTACAATGTATAAAAAATTTAGCAATACGTACATTCCCTTGTTTTTTTATTATTTCAATGTTATTTGACTTGTTTGGCGCCTATTAATAGCAGAAACAGTTTTTTTTTTCAAGAAAGTGGGAACTTTATTGTACTTTAAATATCAGTTTTCAACTAAAGAACGTTAAAATATAAAACATTTTGTAACAAATTTTCTAACTTCAGTTGAGTTAAGTTACATAAATTGGTGTCTCTAATTGAACTTGCTAATTTGGGTTTAATGACATTTTTACATGAAACCAAAACAAAACAAATTTTGGACTGAAAAAACGCGCTAGTGGATGGTACGATTCCTGTTTGCACCATAAACCATTTTAAAACACACAGGTAAATAGATCTTTTTGTTGTTGTATGGTTCAACACTGTTAAAAACACAGGCTCAGAATTTCTAATGCTAGAATTTACTACCCCGTACAAAAGACACTTGCGAATATGTGAAACTAATCAATAGCATTTAGTACTGAAACAGATAAATAAGTAAAGAAAATACATAAAAAAAAAATAATAATAATAACTTTTTCGACCTTTGTGTTGGTTGGTAAAACTTTGCCTCCATGTTTGTATTAGCCGAACTTTGGAAAGCTATAACCCTTAACAAAATACAGTAATGAAGGTTTTGTTAACTTAACACCTCTTTTTTTTTGGTTAGCTACATGTTTACTGGAGGTTAAGGACATTGAAGACTTTCTGTTTCTATACACATCCTAGAAATGGGGAATACAAAAATATTTGTTACTAAACTGCTCCGGCAGGCTTAATATTTTGTTACTGTTTCCATCATATTCAGCGCGCACATAATCATTTTAAGTACACCTAAATTTAAAATTATGACCGAAACATAACCTGGACTTACCGTTCGTGTATATATTGCTTTAACTTTCTGAGTAAATCTTTTTTATCAGCAATAAGGTATAAAAGAAATGTAAAGGTAAATTTGGAAAGTAAAATGTAAATTGAATAAGGAAGGATTTAAACCTTGGTAAAGCCTGCATAATTCTTCTTTAGCTCTTTAGTAAACATAAAGTAGGGAACAAAAAAACTTTGCAAATTAACAAAAGCAGTCCCTTACCAAGGAACGAATCAGGTTGATTCTTGTGTAGTATACTGCATCAGCGAGGTTCATCTGTTGTCAGAAATTCCATGCAACTATGTTAAACAGATTTTCACAAGATTAAAAGTGGGAGGAATATCTTCCTATTTTAATGCAACTGTTAAACACACAAAAATACTTTCCCTGAATGTAGAGAAGCTCACTTATACGTTTGCTACCTTGGTCATGCTTCCAATAATGTTTCAACTGGAAAATTTAAAACGTGCAGCCCAACATCGAAACAAATTTAGTTTATTTAAAGTTTGAATCATATCTTGAAATAATGCTTCCTCTTTCTCGGAAACTAAGATGTGAGCAGTTTTTGCCGAGTTGAGTTAATTAAATAATCTTTTTCAGGATTTGTTTTGTGTCAAAATGATTCGCAAAGAAGGATTAAAGAAAAGTGTGAAATGTACACGTGCATTTAAAATTGTAATAAAGTTGTAATAACTTTTGTGACAAATTTGAAAAGTGCTTCCACTGCGAATTTTATTACGAATACGTATCAAAGGTGTTATGCTAATGAGAGGATTACAGACTGCGTGGTAGTATGAACATACGAAAGAAATTTCTGTCTGTATGGATGTGTATATGTTTTATATAAGTGAGGCTGAATGTTTACCTATTACACACATTTTTTTACATGCAACTGTACTTAAATCTGCAAGACTGCTAATTAACTTTACTATAAGTGGTATTGGATAAAAGCAACCATTTATGTTCAAGCCAAGGCTTAAAATTACATTATATCAAATCAAGAGTTCCGTTTTCGCAAAGGTAATCGTTTATATGCATTCATGGCGCACTTTTTATTTTCCTGTTTTTAAATCAGATAATTATTTGCTGGTTTGGTATTACATAGGAATTTAACATCAAATAAACAACTTTTCTATAATCTAAAGGCATCTTTTAACAATTCAAATACCAGGTCAAAAGTAAAGTTGCTTATAAAAAAAAAGTGTTTTGTTAAATTATAGTTCCAAATGTGTCAACGAACAATCTGAAGAAAAATGATACGGCATTATTTTGGCTTTCGCCTAGCCATGCTCTTTTTTATAATTTTTTGCAGACCAGGCATTCTCGATTCTAAGTCTCAATGTTCTTCTGAGCAGGGTTCTTACAAAAAAAATGTGTTAAAACGTTTTCAGTTTGCGTCAGAACTTTCCTAAACTACCTTGGTTGTTCACCTGTTTTGTCTTGTTTCTCCTGTAGTATTGTTGAGGTTATACCAAATTCAAACCATTTTAAACTTTTGATTATTTTTTTTAATTTTTTGTGTACCTTTATTTTCCAAACTATATTTTCATGGTTACCGTGTTTAAATTTAAGTGTTAGCCGGTATAGACGAGACAGTGGGTCTCCTGTAACAATTAGACCAAGTGGTAAGACTTTATTAATAAAAACAATTATAAAAATAAACAATGTTTTTTAAACATTTTAAACGTTGTTTGAAAAATAAGTAAGATGCTAGTATGCACAGCTAATTCAATAGCCATGCAAGAATTAAAACTATATTTGTGAATGTTTTTTAGACAACTTGTATTTTTCAACATCTTTAGACAAAGGGCAAGGAAAAACTCGCTGGAAACGAAAGTCAAGGCAGATTCCCAAAGTATAGGATAGTATAAATATGTAGTAAAAATATATAGTATAAATATATAGTATAAATATATAACATAAATATATCGTATAAAATAATATTTAAGGTTATAAATGTTAATAATGACGTTGTTTTCAACTATGCTGTCCTAAATTCTGTCATACTTCCTAAATACTTCCTTAAAGGATAAAAATAGCAAATGCATTGGATGTCATGTGTGTGCTGATATATTGCACGACATTCTATTAAATCAAAACAGTTTACAATCTCCCTTTGTTCTTTTTGTCCAGGAATTTGCTCTACATTAGTTAAATAGCACGTTTTTGAAATATTTAGATGGTCAGTTATTAAAAACAATGTTGAAAATTTGCCAAAACATTGTTTATTTTCTTTTTCTTTTTTTTTACTTCTAAAAATAATTTTTTAGCAATTTGTCTCTCTGTCTGTTTTTTTTCTTTGTTTGTGTTTTTGTTTTCTGAATTTTGTTGTTTGTTTTGTTATTTTGAATCAGGAAAAGATTGTTTACATTTGATTTAACACGATTTTTCCGAAAAGTCTATGAAGAGAAAAATTAAAAATAGAGTTTATAAAAAATGAAAGTGGCTACACAGAAAAAAGAAGTATTATCGAATTATGTGGCTAAATATCCCACAAAATTAATAAGACCATAGTAAAAATAAAGAGTGCCTGCATGCGCTATTTATTTTCGCTTAGCTAAAGCACGTAAACAGGAGTTCCGAAAAAAGTCCAGTCATAGCTGGACAGCGTCCAGATTAACAAACTAGCTTTAAATCAGGCTTTAAAAATATAGCATGCTTTAAATACGCAAGTCTAAATACGCAAGTTGTTCACATTTTGGTGTCATATAATTCGACCTGATAATATATAATCACCCAGGTGCAAGCCTACCCATGTCACTAACACAAACATCAAGCAATCTAGTTACCCACCTGAGTATGGGACCAAAGGTATAATGCTGATAAAAACAAAGATTATATTTTTTGTTCTTATTTTGTTTTGTACATTCATTAACATGTTCTCTGTCCTTTTACCAAAAACACATGTACATGTTGATGCTTTCTTGAATTGCAATGTTACGGTGCATTGAGATTACGGAGATTTCAATAAGTGATTGATAAAGTTCGCAAGCGGCTTTGCAATATTCTTTTAAATTTTCCTTTTCCTTTTTCTCTTTGTAACCATTCTAACATCGTCATATTTGGTGCTGGATATTACACATTGAGAGCATTTTAAATGCAATTCCTAACCTAAGAAAGTGTCCCACGTTAAAGCTTTGAGAGATGAACATACTCTTGCAGTCTAATCTACACAAAATTGAATGATTTAAAGAGAATTCTTTTCAAGTTAAAAATGTTCCCCGGCATGCATCTTCTGGCAAATCATGCCACGAATATTACCACCTTAATAGGAGCCCATTCTTGTACCAGGTCATTTCATATGCGTTTCGACTGGAAGTGAAACCAGAAAATCATGCACCTGGCTACTGAAGAAAGTCAGACTGTGAAAAGTTAGAGATTGTATAAAGGTGGTCAATGAAGGTTCAAAATAAATCAAAGCTATCTATATGCATTTGTGTTCCATTGCATTATACTCAGGTGGGTTTATATATTGTCGGGTGTTCGCGTTAACGACACGGGTTAATCTATACATGGGTGGTATTCCTTTGGGGTAAACTTATTTCAATTGACATGTCTTAAGTTCAATTTTTTTTCTTAATGGATAACGTCTTGTATTATAATTATTTTTATAACACTATTTTTATTACACTTAATAATTTTGTAATAAAACAAAAAAAGTGAAGTGAATCAAAGGAAAAGGGATGTGATGTTTTAACAAAATTCCGCGCTTTGCGAGGAGATTGTTTGGTATTTACATTCTATCTATCCGTCCATCACTCATTGCAACTCTCGATAAACCATAGACCTATTATCATACTGTTCTATTTTTTATT
The DNA here is from genome assembly GCA_030067915.1 of Hydractinia echinata. Lineage (NCBI taxonomy): Eukaryota > Metazoa > Cnidaria > Hydrozoa > Anthoathecata > Hydractiniidae > Hydractinia > Hydractinia echinata. The sequence goes on from JASGCC010000001.1 coordinate 4,984,562, forward strand.
TTTGCGATAAATTAATAATGTCACTATAAATGTTATTGTTGCAAAAAGACTTTACGGTAGATATTTGGCTTCGATATTGTAAAACGAATCCGAACGTTTTACTACAAACGTCAAATTTAGTTCATAACGCCCTATAACGCTGTGATAATTTAAATATTAAATAAAAATAGTAAACTTCAAGGTTTTAGACAAAATATAGATGCGTTTACAACGACTGTCCGCAACTAGTTTTGTGTTTTGATGAAAAAAACAGTGTACATTCGCATGTGTTTTTAATTCTATACTTTACAAAACTTCGCGCATTAACCAATATTTTTAAAAATTGTTACTCTTGTAATTTAGTACTCATAATTTATTCTTTCTGAGATTCATAAGGAAAAAAAATTGTTGGTAGACCGACAGCCTGAACTATAATGCAAAACATTATCTATTAAAAAAAAAGTAAAAAATCAAGCTAAAGACACGTAAATTGGATGATCTAACGCAGTCGTCTAAACGCGGCTAAAGTTTTTCGATTAGACGTCCTTGAAATCTAATTAGCTTTTCCACAAGCGTTAGAAATGAAGAAATACTTTCCCAATAATCTGCAATAATTGTTATACTTAAAAACACACACAAATAAAGTTGCGCAACTTAACACAAGGATGCCTTAAGCACGAGCTTCAAATAAAATTTTATGAAACGTCAAACTTTGCTTTATCGCTCCTTTTTTGAAATTAAATTTGACCTCAAACTCAAATTTCTTTTTTGATAAGTACAAGAAATTGCTGTACTGTTTTTAATTTCAATCAAATCTTAATGGACTGTTGAGTACGTGCCAATGCTTCACGTGGCATAATTGAAACTTACTCCTTCAATCGATTGGAAAGTTATTTTCCGGTAGGTCATGTATTGTAATGAAATAAATGTATCGAATAATCTGATGCATCTTTTCAATTTAACTAAACCTTTGATTTTAATTAGTTGCGAAGGATAGCAGGCAAATTTAAAGCTATGGACAAAAACTCTCCGGCTAATTTGGATTAAAAAATACCCTATTCGTACTATTTTTGCGCGTAAAAGATTTTGCGCGTAATTTCTGTGCCACATTTCGCGTATTAACGAAGGTTTTTGCACGAATACGCAAAAATTAATACAAAATAAAATGGTTTGTTCATTTCAAAAACCATTGATTAAATATAATATAAAATAAGACGAAGTTGAACACGTTCGTATAATACGTTTCACACCGGAGTAAACAGAATCTGAATTGAAAAAATCAAAATCACATTTAAAAGGAGAACGTCTTAACCCAAGCCCAATATAAAGTTCCACAAGTGTAGAAAATGTTAAAAAAACTTTGCGGATCTTTGTACATGCACACATTCTTGTAGGTAAAAAGCCGGACCATATGTGATATGATGAATATTATTGAATTCACAAAGATTTGTAGCACAAGATCTAAAATGTACGAAAATTATTTTTTTAACTATACAGCTACTCTTTTTTTTATAAAACGTTTTACCAATTTCAAGCAAATATTTGAATTCTATTGTCCGTATTTTTCTACATTTTCTGCTTACAAGACCAAGGGTTTATGTTCATTGTTCTTGACGCAAAATCAAAATATTACGTCCCACGGAAAATGGTCTATTTTTAGTAAAATAACAGAAATGAAATTACCTTAACGGAATAAATTTTCGCGAAACTAGATTTCGCAATTCCACGAATTTTCGCGAAATGCTTTATTGCCACTGTCGCCATTCACGAAAATATGTTCTCGCCCATTTTTTTTAAAAAAGTCTTGGCGAAATTCAATTGTTCGAAATTTTGATTTTAGAAATATTCGGGAATAATAAGTCATCGTGTTTGCGTAAATTCAACAATTTTATGACCCCACCTGCACTTTGTTTTTATATTTAAATAACAGAAAAAAATATTTTCTATCGCTAAAATTACGCCAGCTATAGAACTGGAGAGTCGTCAGTCGACGACTTCCTACCCAGGTCCTAGGAAGCCTTACATTAATGAAAAAGATGACGATTTCTCCGATAAATTTGATTGGTCATAGACTTTGATGTTGATGAAGGACGTAATCCCATCAACTAGTTATATGGTAAATAGCCGTAAACTTGTGATATACGCTTTTTGTTTTATAAAAATGTGTTTATGAGGATATCAGGGTGGGATTTCAGGTTAAAACAAAGGTCTTTTGTCTAGAACAAGCGAAATAAGGGTGATGACCACCCTTGTTAGAAATTAGGTATTCTTATTAAAAAAAAGCATAACATTCTAAATTATGTAATAAGAATTATCCATTCACGAAAATAAATCCACGCGAGCTTTATTGAAACTATCCATTCGCGAAATCAAATTTTCGCAAATTCTAAAAAAAAATCAAAATTTCGATTCGCCAAATTTGCTAAATTAAATTCTCACGTAAATTAACTAATAAAATATATTCCATCCCTTAAAATGGTGATTGCATTGGATACTTAAAGCTGATTTGTCGCAGGCAAATTGTGACATTTAATCAATTTTTCTTTTAACCATCCTTTAATCCATCTTTAAAAATGGTGAATTGGAAGGAGGAATGCAAGTTTTCTACTCCTCTGTAGTTCTGTGTCAAACATTAAGGACAATCATAGTCTTTCAGTTTCCACCTCAGTGATAGAAACTAGCTGAGGGGACATCGCGTGAGAGTTTTCTTTTTCAGCTATGTGGTCCATTTTTATTGCTGTCACGTTGTTTCAAATCTGCAATAAATTTCTTTTTAACGCAATGGTTAGCCAGTTAGTACTATCATGATGAATTATTAAAGAGCTTAAAAAATAATTTTTTAACGTTTAATCACGTTACTCGTTGCACGAGGTTTTTAATTCTAAGGGAAGATTTAGGCTATTATGTCTTGCGGTATTGTGACTTCAGACCTTGCGTACTCCTGTATAACTTAAACTTAGAAGAATATTCAGTACCATTTGGCTGTAAGATAAAAGAAAAACATTAATATCATTTAATTTTTTCAAAACAAATTGTATTTAATTTTATTTTGTAATTTTAATATTATCCTATAGACTAAAACAAACTCATCTACTGAAAGGTAAAGTGAAATCTGTGTAGCAGTCAGAAGTTTCAGAGCAAAAACCAATGGGGTGGGACATTAAGCAGCCTCACCCCACCCCAACTTGGATAGGGTTAATCCACATGCCAAAACCGTTCTGGGATGGTCGTGGGCACTTTGGCATGATAGCAACGGCGGGGGTATTTTGAATAAGCACAGTTACAGTTCTCAACATTTGTTTTGTTTTTTTATTCTGTACTTTGTATTTTAAAGAGTTCTTAACTTTGAAATAAAATTTCATCACATTCTTCAGCCATGTGATGAGCAGCCCTAGCCCAGCCCAGCTATAGCTGTATTTAGGCTGTCATGTTATGGTTCCTTATTTTGGTTATCTCCACCTATCAGATTGAGTTTCTGCTTGGGTTGCTACTAGCGTGAGCTACCCCTAACTAGAAGTAAAAGTAGACAAATGAAAATAGTCAAACAAAATTCTTCAACACTTTTTTTTTTATGTTACGCAGTTTGCCATCTAGCTACACCTTTTACTCTAATATAAACTTGGGCAAATGTCCAAAAAATTTTAATTTATTAAGAGCTCTTTTGTGCGCACAATTCACCATTCGATTAACCTGTCATACTTTTAGAGGGTTTTTTTCTTCCAATAACAAAATTTTATAAGGAACAGCTTAAGGCTGTTTATTTCTGTATAAACTGACGATTAAGCTTTACAAAATCTCACTGCACAACGTAGAATTACTGTGTGACCGTTTTATAAATTATTGAAAGCTCCCCACACGAATTTGCGACATCGTCAAAGTACTAAGTAGCTACTCAACCTGGTCTCACTCACGATTAATTTTTGAACTTTCACATGAACTTTTTCCGCCAGAGAAAATATTCTGGGTGATTGTTTTTTTTATGTCGCGGCAAAAAAAATTTTGTGTTATTTATTTCAGCCAAAGTTACTGGCAGGTTATTCTTTGAAACAAACATCACACCTGAAATATTGTATCGCTGTAAGCACTTCATTGGATTTTTGACACACGTAAGTACCTAAGTCCTCACTCCCCCTTGATATTCGACATAGTTTACTTGTGCTCATAAGATCTGAATCTGGCGTTGTTATAAATCGTAACTTAAGGCTGTAGCCTGCGTTTTTAGTTCCGTGAAAGTAATTGTTTTGGAAGTGACGAAAAACATCTGGAAGGGAACACTGTTATTGGCACTCGCAACACACCATTCTTGTACTTCCGCCCTCCACTGACATGAGTTGCACGGTTTACCCGTACTAAACGTGCCACCAAGGTGAGTGGCTCGGTTTACATGCACTTCAGCACATTGATTGGAATAAAAATAGAGTCTGTCAGGGTGGCCAAATTTGGCACAAACCACCCTACAATTGCTAAAATAATTTATCCACACTCTGAATTTGTTATTGTATGTTTATATTATACTTTGAGATTAGTATAGAACAATCATAACAAAAAGACAGTATTTTTATGTTTTTAATTAAGAACATAAATTGCCCCCACCCCCCTTTCCCAATCTTGACTAATTCTTCCCCAATTTCCCCCCTCCCCACCCCTGTCTGGAAGAATACTTCCCGCGCAATTTCCACTTAGTATGACAAAACTTTTTTTATACTTTTCTTTCTTTTTTTAACTAAACAATTTTTTTTTAAAGTTTATCTTCTGAAAAATGTGCGAAAACTGTTAAATTGGCTATAAGCGAAATTAAATAATTAGTTTGCTTTTTTTTAAAAAAAACATAGGATCTTTTGTCAAAGTTGTTTTCAAAGACGTACAAATAAGAAGATCTGGTGTCACTTACAGCAAAGTGTTCTAAAATGGGAGTTACTTCAGTGGGGCAAGGGCAATTATTGAATAAGACTTGACCTAAGTGAAAGTGATCCAGGACCAATTATTATTAAAGGGCAGTTATCTTAGGTTAAAATAAACTAGCGAGTGTGGGCGATTATTCAATGGAAATTAGCGGGTTCAATTGTCCGGGGCAATTATGCAAGGAAAGAGGGGATTGTCCTAGGTGGGACTTATCCGGGAGGCAGTTAACCCACGTGGAGTTATCATAAGTAGGAATTGTCCGGGGGAAATTATTCAGAGGGACTTTATCTGAAGGGAATTGTCCTGTCACCTCTCTGAAAAACATTTAAACATATAATTTATTCTTGCTTAAAAGTCGTTTTTTCCTGACTGACTATTTAGGAACTTTGGATGAACCATTCAGGTGCATTAAGTGTCTTTTTTTAGTTCTGTAAATAAGCGTAGCGCTGGCAATAGACAGAAAAACTTGGAGACGAAGTAAAGTGCCGTAGAAAGAAAATTTGTTTTAAGGGGGCTTAAAATGGCTTAAAATAGTGTTTAGCAAATTTTAGGGAATGCTTGAAATTTCATAAAATCTATATTTTTATTTTTCTTCTTTTTACAAAAAAATACCATTGTGAAAAAAATACTCCCCCCCCCAAAAAAAAAAAAAAAACGCAATTGAGGTTGTGCATAGTGAATCATATGCTAGAAAATGTTGCTTTAATCGCAAAAAATTTGATGCACTCACTACGTGCTTCTTGCTAGTTCCTAAAATGTTCGAGAAAAATGATTGATTATAAAGTTACCATAACTCCAAATGCTTTATTTCCGATTTCTGTGAACTAATCATCCATTACTAAGGAATTTAAGTAAATATAGATTAGGAAGATTTAAAAAAACCGAATCTCTTTGCCAACGTACTTTTTCAAACCAAAGTATTGCGACATACGGAAAATGCGGCATGCGTATTAGATCTTGCGTTAAAAAAACCTCAACAGCTCGATATTGGTCCAGTTAGCTACTTAAATGTTTTTTATATTTAGACAAGGTTTATTAAAGTAATGTCTAGTGGTCTAAAATTGCTTTTTTCTTCTGCACTTAGCTAACTAATATTTCTACTAGACCTAATTTATAACATTGCGCGCTAGTTCTAAATATTATATCTGAGAAATCTATCTTGCTAATGAGCATTTAAATTGAATGTTGATTGGTCGATTTATTTTCAACATACTTGTCGCGAAATCGATTCATCGACGTATGAAGAAGACCAAATAAACAAATTACGAAAAGAATTACATAAGCGAAGTTGTTTATATATGAAGTTAGCAGATATGGGTAAACAGAAGGATAAAACATTTTGAAAAACGTAAGAGCTTGCATAAGCACATTAGAGTCAGTAAAGGTCACATGAGAATTATCAATGATTATGCTTTTAACTAAGCGAAGGACATATTAACAAAAATCGAAAGTTCAAGGAGCTTTCTAAAGTGGTTCATCTAGCTGCTGAAAGGACATGAATTTTTTTAACTTATTTTTCTTAGAGTACCTGTTCCTTAGAATACAGTCACATTTTATCATGTCTAGTACCTACATACTGCTACATACCTGTTTATACCTGTGAGCTGCCATGAATTACCTTCTTATGAAGTTTCTACAGTAGTACCATCAAGGATAGCGAAAAAATTTAGCATCTATAAGATGTTTTAAACCGCCACACGAAATGTGTGCTTTTGGAACGCATAACACTGTAGCAAATTAGGCTTTTGCAAATATCAGTTCATTCACCTCTGTAGCTAGCTAGCTGGTTGTAGCTAGCTTACCCGTAGACTAGCTTCGCTTCACGTTTACTACAATGCTCTTTAGTTTAAATGTATGAAAATTGGACGCACTAGGTGCGTGGAAAAGCAACAAGAATATCTCACCCAAGGCGGCTCAACCGTCAGTATTCCCCTTTCCAAAAAAAGTGGGCAAGGTGTGAAGAAAGTTGGTAGACTTAAGTGTTGTGCAAAAAATAATTAAAATTAAAGCGATCCGTTATAGATAGAGAGATTCCACTGATTTTATATACAGTGGAATCTCTCTATCTCGAACTCGCAAGGGACCAAAAAATTTGTTCGAGATAGAGAAAGTTCGAGATAAAGAAAGAAAAATACCTTAGGCGGACTACAAAGGGACCGAGACTTTAGTTCGAGATAGAGAGAAGTTTGAGATAGAGAGTAGTCGAAATAGAGAGATTCCACTGTTTATTCCTGAACGACTACATTAACACATTCTTTAAGCGGCCGGCCAAAATAAATTTTTTTTAGTACTTTCGGGCATTTCAACTAAAAAATGACGTTAAAATTAGTACTGGTCGTATATACCTAAGGTTTAAGTCAACATGGAATTAGTTTTAAGCCGCATAAAAATGATCGTCGCTTTTACATTAGCCTTTCATATAGTAGATGTGCAAATTGTTTAATGGTTTTATACACATAAAAAGCAATACGTTCATTTCGAGTGGATCTTGTTAAAAAATCATCCGAAATGAACCGAATTTCGGGAGAATAAGACCGTAATAAAAAATTTATTTCGGCCCCGAGATGAGACTTCAAGTAAATGTTTCCAAACTTCCACGTGTATTTTCTCTCACAAGAAAAAGCAATTGCATTTGCTTAATTTATCAACTGATTACTGTGTAAAAGAGTTTGCGAGAATTTAAAATCTCAAAAAAAAATTGTCACTGACCAGCTAACAGAATATATATAATACACTCTGTACCTTTATATTTTTGCGCGCGTGTGTTTTCGGAAATAAAGGTTAAGATAAATTTTCAAGCAGCTAAAGCTGTTGAAGATAAGGTGTTTTCCATAATTCCATGTGGAAATAACACTTTGTGGTGATGGTTCCAGCAGTAGGCGGAGGTGTTACACGAACTATACGTAATATCAAGTGAAACACCAATATAACTGAACAGATTAAAAAAGAATCACGACCTATCTGCTTCCTGTGTCTTTGTACCACGATCCGCCCACCGTGGGCAAGTAGCTAGGTGATTAGACAGCAGTGGTATACTTCAACCTTTAATTTCGATTGTTGCTAGCTACTGCCATCAGTGTTGAAATAATACGTAATTGCTAAAACGGTTTATATGAAGTTATTTTAAGACACTTTTTGTGTGTTCTCCAGCCAAGCTTATCCAACAACAACAAAATTAAAACGTGCGCCATATAGCTACTTCGTTTATGTTAAATTATTCAAGAAAAAACAACAACTTTGAATACTCAATTTTAAGCCTCAATGTTCTGTTCACTCATTTTTATACCCATTTTAATTTTAATTTGTCTTTTGTTAACAGAAAAAATAAAGCATTCTAAATAAATTCCCTTTTATTGCACGTGACGAAATGGTGCCCATCCCACATTCCTAATGATATAAACAGTGAAAATAGATTCAATCTCAGCGAATAAATAAATTCAATTCCAATTAAATTTAATTCAACTCAGCAAAAAGTAGCACTAAACATTTTGTTCCCTAACTCTAGAATTTGCTGAAAAATTGACACGATAAAGTGCATAATCACAAAAAAGCAATACCTCCCCGGAAATCATAAAATTTTCAAAAATATTTTTCCCAATAAAAATTTTTTCCCAATAAAGGTCCCAATAAAAGTTAGAAAAAGTCACAAAATTTTAGCACTCATTACGTGCCCAACAAAAGTTATACTTAGTCAAACATGCATTGCACACTTTTCCCCAAAATAGACCCCCCGCCTAGGTCTAATAGAGTTAAAGCGACCGTTGTATTTAAAATATGCACTTTTTGCATGACGAAATTGACACATTATTTAGCCGACTAAATTAGTAAATTTTCAGTCATTTTTGTCATAAATGATGTCAGATATAAAAAGAGATCGCATGTACCTAATATTGAAGTATGCGTTGACTCCAAATAATATTTTATCCTAAATAAAAATAAAATATCGTCGCATACAGTGGGCAAGTAACTGAGTAAAAGACTGCAGTGGTATACTTTAACCTTTAATTTCGATTGTTGCTACAAGTGTTGAAAAATGCGTAATTACTAAATTATGACTGTAATTTGGGGAACAGTTTTAAGGAGTTAACATTCAATCATTCACAACTCCATATATAAAGGCCGCCTTTGACCTGAATTTTGTCAGTTTTTAAAATTAAGACGAGTCAACTTTAATGCGTTTGCAAACAGAACTTTTCTTCTTATGAAAATGCAGTAAACCTACCATGAGTTGCAATTTTTAAAGGGACCCTAACATCATTATTGATGATGTAATAAGGCATAAGTTACACAAAATGAAAACTTTTTTTCACAAAACCATTAGTCGATGGAATTTTCCTCTATTTTACGTATCTCAATTCGTGCGACGAATCGACGCAAAAATTGGAAAAATTACGTCAGCAGAATTAAAATCCCACCAGCATAAATAATGGATGACATTTTCATCTAATGTTTCGTTATCACTTTTTAATGTTCTTTGTACTAAGTTTATTTTTAAACATAACACGATAAATATCACAGCACGATTTTCGGACTGATTGTAATAATAACTATCTACCATACAAACTAGTCTTAGTGTTCCGTCCGTCACAGCGTTTTAACTGACGGTCGACGTTTTTTCTCCAAGATCTATCTATCTATTTATGCTGCCGAACTAATCGTAGAAATGTATTGTCGGTAATCTTCTGGAACCATCAAATGACATCACCAGTTCCCGGATTTCAAATATTTAGAAATCTTAAGAACTAAAAAAGATTATTAAGAGCTATTAAGCTAACTCTTGTGTATTCTATAACTTTAAGGGTCTATGTAAAACGCAGTGTATTTAAGCACAGAAACTTTAGCAGACAGAAATGTTTTGCATTTCGTGAGCATAAACTTTCCCGGATGTGCCATACTAAAAGATTTTGTGGACATAAAATTTCACGAATCTGAAGAAATTTACTAGCCAATCACTTAAAGTTAACCTTTCAAGGACTAAACCTAAAAACGTGTTTTTCGATTATTACCCTAACCCTAACCGTAACCCTGAAATAAACGACTTTTAACAACTTTTTTTTGTTTTGTTTTGTTTTTTACTTTCGCGCAAATAAACTCTCGACATAAAATTCCGCCAGCGAAAATCTGTCACGTGACTTGTTTTTAAGAGAGAAAAATGGTACTACTTTGCATACTTAGCATTCCAGGATTAACGAACGTATCACTGGAAATACTGAATAAAGATTTAGGCAATCAAAATTTTAATGTCTGTTTGTAATCTAAATTTACTTGTTATTTTGCTAACATTTTCCATGAATGAAGAACGCATAATCAAATCCTGTTTCGTGAAAAGTCTCACAAAGGACTTTGGAAGCGATTGGCATTTTTCATAGAGTCTTTAAATACTATTTATGTATTGCTAAATGTGTCCACAATTTGTCATATCTGCTGTTTGGAGATTTTACACAACCTTGTTTGCTTGATTTAACATGTTTGAAATGGTGTTGATAAAATCTAAGCAAATAAATAAATTGAGACAGATATGTAAATATGTAGATATTTTGCGAGGAGCAGTCAACATCCCATATTCTGTGGGAAAAAATATCCACAATAGTTCAGTTATGAATACCTATTATGCCTAAAAATGTGATGTTTGCAATGGTTTCTAGTTGGCTTTCAATTATTGAAGAAAAAAAATTGGAAGTGACGTTGAAGTACTAAAAATCCCATTTTAAATTAGGTATCGAAATAAGGTCGTTAAAATTGAGGAATATGGACTATCCAAGTGACAAAAATTTTGCAATCGCCCAAAAGTATAATTTTTACTATGGCCAGGAGGAAATTTTACGCCGTTTTCAGTACGTACTCTTTAAAACCTTATAATTATTTAACGCTACAATTTTTGCGAGCAAATAAACTCATCTGCATTGCATTAACCGAATGAATCAACCAGTTTCAAATAGACAATCTCATTCATTCAATGTGCTTGAATCTATTTCACTTTTTACATCACGAGGAATGTGAGATGGGCACCATTACGACACGTGCAACAAAAGGGGGATTTAATTAGAATGCTGCATTTTTTCTTCTGTAAATAACACAAGGGAAATTAAAATGGAAGAAAATGACTTTAAATCGAGTATTTACAGTATGTTTTGTCTTTAAATAGTTCAATATAAACAAAGTAGCTATGCGTATTCGTTGCAAAGTTGTTGGTGTGTAGGGTAAGCTTAGCGTGAAAACACGTCAGCAACTTTCAGTATACGAACGTTAGCCATGTTCAGTCCAAAACAAAAACAAGAAGTGTTGCAACTTAAAAGTAGAAGAAGCAAAATATTGACGTGGTTATGAAGTCGTAAACAACGGGTGACTACTGTAGACGATAAGACGTTGCACAGAAGAAAGAAATATTGATCTATAACGCCTGAAAAGGCGCGTGTTCATTTCGTACACCTTCACCTTGCCTCTTCTCCGCATGAACATAAAGTATATGTATATTGAAATTTAGAAATTGCGTCAATGAAAAATGCCTCGCGTTCTTCATATGTTGATATGAAACACATATTGATATTATCCTAATTTCTTTAATTACTTTGTTTATACAGTAAGAAATATTGTTATGCTGCATTTGGTCACCTTTGAAGTGGTATAAGTAATTATCAACTAATTAGACAAAGTCTCGTTACATTTGATGCATGTTGGTTGTAATTAATAACGTCTGTGCAAGTGATGGCTCCAGGGTTATTTGTTATCTTCTCCACTTGTGGCTTTCTATAACACGCCTCGCTTCGGTCTCCTTTATTTGCTAGAATGCTTATATCTTTTGTGTTTTACAACTGGTATACGTGTCTGTACAGCATAGTCAGATATACGTACAAAAACCGCTAATTTGAATTAAAATATACGGCATCTTACAACTGCGTACGTGGTTTATATGCGGAACTAACATTTATTATTAATATATAATCTAATATATTCGTCGGCAAACATTTTTTTCTTTCATGCTAACCATGGAAGCAGCATTAACCATTAAATTTTTGTATTGTTCTTCATTAACAAGTTCTTCTTCAGAATAGCAAGACTATATCTTCTTTCATTGTTAGTACAATGAATGATTTAAAGTTTGTTGCCAGGAAATAAAATTGTTCTCTAGTATCCAATAAAAAATCTCCGGTTAAGATTGGCAAGTATTCGCTTTCCCTGTGTTCCTTAAGGTCCAAGGTTCCTGTTCAGTTTTATCGGAAACGACCAGGAAACATGCCTTCTCCTTTTAGTCTTTTTTGCGAAAAAGATAGATTCGCAAAAATGTTGTACTTAATATCATTTATTTTAATATTTTTTTAAAATCAAAACACATAATGTTGTGCCATTTTTAAGTAGTATTTTTGTTTCTACTTTCTGGAATACTTCAATAACCAATAAAATACACTTAGCGTTCTGTTGCTTGTTATAAAATCCCATTCTCGAGCTCTTTCTGAATCTTGTTTTTACTGACTTTGTTAAGTAACAAAGACTGGTTTGTCAAAAAGTAAGCTCCTGCCTAAAGGTACTTTTTTTAGTCCAGCTACATATTGCGTACACTTTGCATGGTCAGTTATCGACTGTAGCGCGGTAATCGTGAGTATCGAGAGAACATCGCGAACTGACAATTAAATTTTTTTGGCGCGATAAACTTTTGCATAAGTCTTTATTCGGAAACTAATTTATAACTGGAGATGTTTATCGTGATAAATAGTTGCTTATGTGAAGGAGAGAATATTATTTTTTAATTACAAATGGCTAAAGTTTCGTAGCCAAGACTTGCTAATATTGAATTCCTCGACATCGGAGAGAAAAACTGCATCATATGTAAGAAACAAACGACTTTTGTTTGATGCACAATTGCGAAAATATTCGGTAAAAAAAAAAATAAAAATGATTTATTAATGTTGCAAGGGTCAGAAGAAGAAGAAGAAGAAGTTTAATGAACTTTGAAATTTTGACATATTTACGAGCATGTCAGGAAGTACTAATCGAAAGAAAATTTAGCAGGCTGAACTCGATATGTGTTTCGAAATATATATAAATTATAAGAATAAGTTAACTACAGTAATGAATAATGACGGAAGCAGTAAGGAATTGATGTATAAAACGTACATCACTTTAGCGTTCTTTTAGTCCTAAATTTAGGACGAATCAGGCTTGACTGAAATTCTTTGATGAGTATAAAAACAAAACGTCTATTATTAAAAAAAGGGACAATGATTAAAAATATAATACGATAATTAAAGTTCAAATTGTCCTTTGTCCGACTAATTTAGAAATTACTGAATGTCGAGAAATCTAAATTAGGTTCGAAATATCCGCCACAAATCATCTCTAGATGTTGTTCAAATTGGACAATGAGAATTTAATATAAAATAATTCGACCTCTACTCTTTCTATATCTATTAAACATTTGATAGCAAGACAGGGAGAAATAACTAACATAACAGGAAATAACTTGAGGCGTTTTAATTTTATGAAAATAACGCTCGTAAAAACTGTCGTCGGACAGGCTATTTGCAGTTTAGTCAATTGATTCTGTTTCGCAATTTAGATAAATGACCATTTTTAGAAAAAAAAAATACACGGAAAATTTGGGCTGAAGAATTTCTGGTGTCCTTAAACTGCATAGAAGTAAAAGTAAACTTCACTAAAGCTTGTCTCCAACGTGGTGGACAAATGTTTTACGGGCACTATCTAAAAACATGTCTAAACAAAATTGAAATCTTTTGCCTCCTTTTGCATTTTCCAAGCGACAATGCTTTAGAACAACAAATTCTCAGAGCCATTAGAGTAAAGTGTATTTTGCAGAGAATATGCAAGGAGATTTGCAGTTTTTATATTAACAACAAAATTTTAACTTGCGGCGGAAATTGCTGAGATTAGATTCAAATTAATGCAAAGAAGTGAGAGGAAATGATAAAATGTCAATAAAAATAACAAATCTTATTGAGGATTATTTCCTCTCTGTAATTGCGTTAACTAGTTTTTATATTTGAAATAGGAGTTTAAGGTATATCTAATGTAAATATAGTTACAGGAAGAGATAAGGAAAATTGCAATCGTGGAGCATTCAGCAAAGTAGATTGAATCTTCAATAAAATTAGTATCAAAATTGATCTAGAAAAAGGTGAAAAAAGGAGTGTGAATCCATTAATCCTCCACGTCTGGCATCATTAACTATGTTATTTTTTCTACCCAGTTTGTCCATTTGCATACATTGAAGCCTAAGGATTAAAACAGATTATTGATTCACAAATTGAAGCTTGTATCCAGCGATAAAACTATCCCGCCCTTTATTTTTCAAATAGCGTTACCCCAAATTAAGCCTGGGGAAGAAAAAATATCAGAAAATCAATTTTTTGCCTCATCTAGGGAAGATGAGGCAAAAAATTGATTTTCTGATATTTTTTCTAATTTGAAGAAAATTTGAAGAAAAAACAATGGGTTATATAGCATTAATCCGCCTAAGCTAAATTGCGTTCGAACGATAGTTAAAAATAGGCTAACGCTAGCTGCGACGAACATTTCTGTGGTCACTGGCTGGAAGAACAGTCGATAAGATATGTGTAGTCTGGATCCTGGTATTTAAATTTTGTAAAATTGACTCTTAATATTACCTTTTGACGGCGCATTAGTATTAGAATGACGCATTTTTAACACAAAATGTTTCTTTACATGACATATAACACGATCAATGATTTTAATTTTGAATTCTATCAAACGATTTTATTTGTAATATAACTCATGTAATATGATAGTTAAGACAACTAATTGGTTTGTTTCAATATCATTTAAGAATAGTGTTTTCTGTGCAAAAAGACAAGCTTTTTAAGTTGACGCTATTTAGTTATGTATTGCAAGCAATAAATTGTGAAGATAATTTGTCTTTTCTGTAATGTCTTTTCAAATGTCTTTGAAAAAATTACAACGACAACGTCATAATTCGAAGTCGAATTGTAGAGAATGCGTCATAATTCAAGTAAAGATTGAACATTTCTTTGTTTTCTGTCGTTCCTACGCAAGTAAGACTAGTGGCCAGTCTGAGAAGAAATTTAAGAAATTTGTCCTACTCACGGATATCATCTTAAGGACTCAGGCATAAAGTCGTGAATTATAATATACTAGAATTCGACTGTCAACAAATTAACTTCTTTGCGGGGAATGAACATGCAATACTAACCCTATAATAACTGTTTATGAGGGCAATACCGGAGAATATTGACCGACGTCAAAGTATTGCCCGAGCTTGTGAGGTCAATATTCGAAGGTATTGCCCAAAATAAACAGTTATTATATGGTTTATTATCCGGGTACTGCATTTTACGACAAAAAATATATATGTCTTTATAGAAACTATTCCCATATGGAACGTACATTCGAACTAAAAATATATTTTTTTAAAATCGAATATCGTGTAAACATTACAGGTTTTGATTGTAGCTACAACATAGAATTCTTTAAAAGATAAAAGTTTCACTTCTGTTTCGCGTTTTGCTTACTTTCTCCGTGTTTCTTTACATTTAATGCTACCATATTTAAACTTTAAACACGGTTGCTATGGTAGCGGGCAATACCGTGGAATATTGCCCGCTATGACGTAAGTTCTAACCAATCACATTGCGCGATTTTCGAAAATATTGATGCCGCCCTTTTACCCGGGTAATAAAAGTCATTAATGTTAGTGCATTATGACCAATTCTTTTCGTCTACATTCTACATCGTCATCTAATATCATGACTGTAATTTTTAATAAACGAACTTCTGTTATATTTCTTGACGATTTTCATAAGCAGTTAAGAAGTATTTGCAAGCGAGAAGTCGTGGGTTTAAGTTACACTCGATCCATCGTGCAGCACTTGAAAAGCTAATGTGCAAGTGTACCTACACCAATACTCGCTTTTAGATGCCAAATACCCGTCGTTAGAATTTCTATATATCGATAAATTTTACAACATTAACAGGTTTTTTTGCCACTTATTTTAAATATGCCCCGGACACTGACTGGAAACTTATTTAAACATTGGGTGCTAATTTGAAACTTCCAAGAGCTTATTTAATAGCAAGCTAATCTACTTTTCAAAGCACCATTGCTTAATCACCATTAGCTTTTATTTTGATGAGTTTTTTTCATAAAATAGTTACAAGTAGAAAAAGGACATAAAGTAACGTACACGTGCTCAAAGTCGACGCTTCTTTTATATAAAGTAAAAACGTCTGGAATTTAAGTTAAAATTATTTAGATACAATACGTAAGAAGTATCTACAAGTGGAACTGAGAAAACCGTTTGCAACTAGACCTCTTGCAAAGCTTTTTTTGCATAACAGATGCTTTTACAACCACAAAACCTATATCAAACACGCAGGAACAGCGCGCCTGCCTAATTAATTATTGAAAAGTAATTAATAAAGATATTGGTTGAATAAATATTGTTGGCTTTTTCATTTTTTCTTTCTGGTAGGATCACGTTTAATCCGGATATGCAATATATAATTACTTCCACGTGTCTCTAACACAAATGTCTTTCAAACGACTGCCACCTTACCAACAGCTTTTGCAAATTTGTATTTTTTTCTTCTTCTCCTTCAGCTACAAAGTTTCTATGTGCAGTCATAAGTAAAGTAGTTATCATAAAACAGCATCGTCATAAAAATCGAGGCAAAGAAATACAAAAAGTGGTTGTTGCAATAAGGCTATTATTAGATGCTTAAATTTCTTTTCACAAATGTTACAATTCAATTGATAATTAATTTCAAGTCTGGGACTTTTTAATCATAATCAAACATTAATAGACCACTAATAGACGCCTTAGTAATTGATATTATCTTCTAGACATTTTTTATTTGGATAAATCTGCTAAACAATGGGAATTGATTTTGGATTATTGTAAGAGTCGTTTCGTGCAACTACTGGATAGCATGTTCGTGAATATAACAGGTATTTCAATGTATTGTATTGTAAACGGATTTGCTTTGTTGATCTGGCCAAGTTTTTGGTAAAATCTTCCCAAAATTCACTAAAACCTATATGTACTATTTAACGCACCAGTGTTATTAATTAAAAGGTCTTTGAATTTGTGCTATCAATTGATAAAGTTTAAGAATTTAAAAAACTCACATGTACGATATAAATATGCAATGTATAAATGTATTAATTCTAAATTTTTGTCATATTTATTCCTATTGTTATTGCGCGAAAATTAATACACACACAATCGATTATTTCTGGTACGAATATGGTGAGAGGTAACAGTGATACTTCAATCAGAATGGAAATGATTAATAGGTCCGTAGGAAGCAAAATCCTTTTGAGGATGGCGGAGGGCAATGATATTTGTTTACCTAGTAGTCCACCATAATTGACCGTTGTTTAGATCATCCATAAATGTATTTTATATATTTATTAGAAAATTTCATCATAAGTTTTGGCAATTAGAAAAGTCAGTCATTTTCAATGTTCCCTCCGTGCTACCCCCTTATCCCGGTTACTACTGGCCTGATTACTCGAAATACCTTAAACAGATTGAGCGCTTGTTTCCTAATAAAAATTCACTAACAATTTACCTGAGTGAAATATGGGTAAATTAGAACGACCACGTCAGCAGCAATTGAGAAAACATTGATACAATGTAAAAAACAACATATGAAATACAATTATGAAATTTAAAGATAAATGCTTAAAAATCTTTAGGCTAACAGCGATGCTGAAAACTTGAAAAGACTTTGCATAACGAAGTCAATAAGTTGACTTCGTTATGCAAAGGCTCTTTTTTCTTCTTCTACAGATCTCTTAGATATTAAATGTATTACTCTCCGTTTTTAAATTAATTAGAACATGTGAACTCTATTTGATTACGCGTTAAGGAGATTAAATGACGGATGAGTAACATGTTGAATGTTTTTACATGTGGTTTCAAATTGTGTCTTTATTTATTTCCTGCCTATACTCCTTGTAATTGAAAAATCTTTTAGATGCAAGGCTTTTAATGCAAACCTTTGATCAAATACCGAGCAATTGAATACGGTTATAACCATTCAGTTACATCGCTGAAAGCCGAACTTATATTTACAAACCAGTAAATGACCCTGCGATATTCAACTCTGTCCGTGAAGTTCCAAATTATTTTGTAATAACTTTTGAAACATGCTGTTTAGGTTTGAATTGACATTTCATCATTTTTATAAAAATGATGAAATGGTTGCAGGATATTGAAAAATTTCACGTTATGACATCACGTAACATGCGTGACGTCATAAGGAAAACCTTTTCATGGTAATTCACTTTTTCATCAAATATCCTTATTAACAGTTCCCCATCATATTTTAGTCTTTTTATTTTGTTTATCAAGTAATATTTTTGTTTCTCTTATCTCAAAGTTGATCCACAGTTTTAACATTTTCTCAGGTACAGGAATATATAATGACGTCAACATGGACTGAATGAAGTCATCGAAATTTTCGGTAGCCTATATTTTCTCCAATGAGCTTACAAATATTTGTGCTAAGTTTTGTGGCAACACGTTGTCTCCTCTGTCGCTTTCGGAAAGGCGCTTTTTTAAGCCGTACCTTTGAGTGCCCATAATAACCCGGCATGGATAAGATTAAGAGGGTATTTAGTTTGTCATTGCAATGAATTAAGCGATCAATGGATAGTTGTTACGTACTTTCAGCGGAAAATTCAATTTCTATGATTAAAAATGCGTGGCAATATTTTGCGACCATTTTTTTCATTTGCTGAGCTAAATATTTTAAATTACAAACTAATCACAACTCATTAAGCCTTATGACGCAGGGAACAGAATTTTCTAAGAACTAATTGATTGAGGAATTGATTTTAGCATAAGGAAACTGACAAAAATAATTTCTTCCTTACTTTCAATTTAAAATTACGTAAAGTTTAATAAGTCTCTAGTAAATACAATTAGTTAATCTCCAATGAAGCTAAAATTAGATTCCGACCTGTCGCTCCCTCTATGGGCAGCTTCAACACCACCTCCTTTAGCAGAAAAAACCTCTTCCCTCCTCCCTTCACCTCCATTTCACTAAAAAGCTTACTGAACTGGAGTACCACATTTTTAAAAAGGGGGTCAAACTTTGCTGAGTAAACTAGGAAGTCCAAATCCAAATTCAGTACCAATTTTAGAACAAGCCCTATAGAGCCGAATTTTTACGAGTACATTTTCAGTACCAAAAAAACCTAGATTTTAATTCCAATTTAAGGAATTCGACAACCGTTGACTATCATAAATAGATTCATTCCGCTGTATACACCAACATTTTAAACCAACCTGCAAACTAGACTATAAAATTGAAATCCAAGTAACTTTACCCAAATACCTAAATATTAAAAAGATATTACCTGTTTTACATAATTTATTTATTCCTAGCACATTAACACACAAAAGACACGTTTGGACGATTTTGTGTAGGCGCAAATGCAAATTTATAATTAAAATGATTATTGTATCGGGGCAAGGCATACAACTCATCGACCGCTAATTAGCACCAGGACCATTAGGTGAAAACTTCAAAGTTTCATCGAAGTAATTACAACGGACGATATCGTTATTTAACTCAGCATTTTATTGTTCGGCTCCCCGTTATGCAACCTTTCCAAGCACCCCTGTACTAGCTTCTCGTTAGGAGAAAAGGTTAGAATGACAGAAAATTCCACAATTTTAGCACTCATTAAAAAGTTATTATGGACATGAAGAACTGAGGAACAGAAAAGGGATTATAGGGCAGTATCATTTTAAGAACTGCTGCTACATTTGATTGCCAAGTAAGATGTCTGTTATTATGAACCAGAAATGAACAGAAATTTTTGCTTCGCAGAACTCATTATAAGAATGCATGACAACAAACCTTCATGGTTAGCTAAAAACGCCATTGAACACTATTGAAAAATTTTTAGTACCACTTTCTAATGACAAAAGCGGGAATGCATTACCTGAGAAGGAATATAGAAGAAACCGGAAAAATGTTTGCATAGTTTCGCTTCTAATTGTGTTGTTATTGTTTATTTAAAGTTGTGATAACCAAGCATGCTCACCGCCCACTCATCAGTCGTCACTAAAACAATTCCGGGACAAGCATATCAATTTCAAAAGCAATTATGGATTAAAAATTAAATGCTGTTCCATTTACACAAAAAACAATGTAGTCAGATACTTATGCACAAAAAGAAATATAGGCGTAGTTTTATCCCATTGTCCAAGCCGAAACATTCGTTTCTACTTCGCTTGGCTCCCTTAACTAGAGCATAACATATACTACTCCTCGAGAATTAGATCTTAGACTTGTTGAAAATGAATATTTATTCAGACGAAACGGATATACAACGGATATGAAGCCCGTCCTGTCTCTTTTATTTGTAAAACTATAAAATGAGTAGAGTGTGAAATTTAAATATAAGCCTGGTTCATATTTTTGGTTTCAGAGATATTTTAAGTGCATGTGTGTGGGTAGCAATGAAAGTCTTATAGTCATTCGCTCCCTTTTTTTTATCTCATTCTCATTGTTATCCTTAAATGTCCCAGCTGTGAAATGAAAAATAAAAATTGAATATCTACAGTAGATGTGTTTTGTTGGTTTAAAAATCATATATACACAAATATTGTAACCGTTAATCTTGTTACGTTTTAGTTGACAAAAACAAAATAATTATTTTCATTCGTCATTCTATATTGCAGAAAACGTGGGACCTAATGGACATTTCGCATCAACGCGAAAATTCTTTCGCATGAATCATTAGAAAACAAATTGAGAAGGTAATGAGTCTAGCTTATTTGCGGTTCATATTGTAATTATCGTTATGGCATAGGCAGTATAATGAAAATGAGATTCGCCTTATGGCAACAAATTAAAATGAGTGGGGGTAACATTTATCTAATCAGAGTTATTTAAAAACATATGTAGCTATTAATGTTATTAGTTCCGATCAAAACATTGGCTGGACCATAATACAAGAAGTACGTATGATTTTTGTTTACTATTTTGTGTTTGCTTCTCTGTTTACTTAATTATTTGTTTGTCTATTTATGGAGCATGATAATGTATGGTCCAAATAAATATCAATGAATTGAAAGAATTAGTCGCTGGGCAAATAAAGTGTTTCAAAGTCAGAATTCGTGATATAATATTGAGTTCGAATTAAAATTTTATTTTAATAAATCTGTATATTTGTACATAACAAGCTATAAGTAGAAGATATATTCCATTTCGAATGTTGCACTACAAATGTAAAAAAATGCAAAAAAAACAAGAAAAATTGAGCAAATCAGATCTCAGTGAGTGAGCCAGTGCACAAACCAAGACACGACAACAGTCCTAAAATTATTTACACGCGCCGATGCCAGAATACTTCCTTTTTTGTAAATTATCTTTCCTTAATATTTTCTTGTTTCATTTCTAATATGTTAGTTGTACAAACGAAAATAGCCAAGGGAATATTTCCATGAACACTTTCAGTAATTAATGGAAGTATTAACGATGTTTTTATGAGTAGAGGGAGGCCATTACCGATTAACACTAATGTTATAACAAGTGCTCTGAGCTTGCAAATGAAATTAAATTGAGAAGTGGCATTCAGATGAATTTTAATTTCTTATTTTTATTTATTCACGATTTGTTTATTGATGTCAACGTTACTCTACTTAATTATTAGCGTAAAACACATAAAAATGTGAAAAAATGATCCTTAGACTAAAAATTTATGCATTTGCGTCTTCAAGCAATAATGCGACGCAAGTTATTATTTTATTCTTGATTGCTGCATTCTTTTACTCGTACACAGTTCAGCTGACGTATAAAATCTGCCAGCAAACACAGTTTAAATGAAGTTAAAGAAATGTTGATAAATAAAATTCAAAGTCAATTTTAATACCTTCTTTCAATAAGAAGCCGAGGAAATCTTTATGACTTTCAATTTGAAAGATACTTAAAACGAAAACTCCGTGTTTTTAAACACTTTTTGCTACTTACTATCAGACACTAGTCTTAAGCCCGTAGAAATATCCAAGAAAAAATCGCCCGTCGCGAATAGACTAGACTAGTCGTTAGCCGGCAAAAGAATCCACGGGATTTCGCTCGTTATAAACAAATCAATAAAATATAATATATGTAAAAAATATATGTCACAATATATGACAGGCAGACCAGACTGAATATGTGTTTTAGTTTAGGTGATGTGACCAATCAAACCCTTTTTCCCCTTCCTCTCACAATTAGCGGCTGTCATAGCTGAAGGTATGGGAACTAGTATGGAACTTGCAGGAAGATTTCTCTGATAAGGTAAATATTACACGAGAAATAACACGAACAAAAGAAAAACATACACTTACTATAACACACAAATCCCACTACTTCAATTTTTGCATCCGTACACAACACAGGTACTTCACACACTGACGAACAAGAAACTTGCGTACACAAAACACGACAAATACGCTATACCCAAGGGACAAAAACAAAATAAGACGTAGCACACAATAAACAACGACGACCTTAACATATAAAGTTAATTACAAATAAACACAAAGAGGGAGAACCAGTTGCTCCCTCATAGAGATTAAAGCTACCTAATGCGTAAACACTTAATTTCCTAACTCCACCTAGCATTTTGGATCGCCTGAATAGTATATATAATGAATTGGCTTAACGTTTAGCGCATTAACGGGACAACAGAAATGCTGCCCAATTTACTTATATCTTTCTACATCGTAATTATTGTCAATAAACAAATACGTAGGAGTCAAAACAAGTTGGTACAGTTTACACCAGAAGCTTTCAATTTCAAAGTGAGGATGCATTTTTGGAAAAATGCCTAAAACAAAATTTAGCCGCGCATGTTTAAGCCACCAATTATCTAAGACCCTCGTTTGCTTTATGCAAGCACGGCAATATCCCTTTGATTAAAAAAATCATTCATAAGAAATAAAAAAATAATCCCTATGTTAAATTTAGGCATCTAACCATTGCCGGATATTAAAGAAACAGGAAATTCTAATATTCCATCAATGTGTGCAACAGTATCTGTTCACATGTGCTGTAAGAGGAAAGATCATGGATAATTAAATACTGTATGTTATCACATTTTTGAAGTATGTAGTCGATGAACTATATATAGATGTCAAACGGAAAACAAAAATTGATCATCGAAGCTGTTTATCAATACTGATTACCAAGGAAAAGCAATAAGGCTTGTTAAATTTTGGTATAAAAATCGTCATTAATTTCCGCCCTTTAATTGTGTTCAAAATTGGCGTTGCTTTAGTAAACTCACTGTCTTCTGTCATTAAAACATCAAACCACCCTATGAATAAACAGTCAACGATCTAAGAAATCTTTTACAGACTAAACGTCCATAGTGGCATTAGGTAAAGTTATTTTTAATTTAGGTTTATATAATTTGTTTGTTGATATACATAAATTTGCAGATATTTACCCTAGCCCTAAACATATTTTTTTGAACTCCATATCTGGTGAGCGATTATAATTTTATAAATACATATTTAGCTCAAAAACTTGGCATAATATTTACCATGACGTATTTCGAACCATTTAACATTAATATGTCCGAAATAACGTAACCTATAAGGGTTAAATGGAAAGCCCAAATGTTATCTTTGGTAATTGCTATACACACAATTATTCTTGTTAAGCTGTAGAGTTAACTCGATAAATCCCTAGACATCACGCTGGAGAGAAAAACAGCTTTTCATTCTTGTATGTTTCTTACCTTGTTTGATCATGCTTCACTAAAAGGTTTATTTCTGATCCTAACTTACTTTGCCACAATAATTTAATAGTTAGTTGTTGCAGACAATCTCCGATAAGGTTCGCGATAAAAGCGTAAAAAAAGCATGTAACTTTCTAATTTATGTATTTGTGCTGGCAAAGAAAATAAAGAACTAATTTAAACGGTCATGACACTATAAATTTTTTTCGTATCATTAAGCATGTGTTAACACCATAGATATATTTTGTTTCTAGTCTGCACCACTGTGGGTGGTTGACGTTGAACTTACAAATACTTTAGATGCAGAAATTGTGGACAGAAGCATTCATGAATTGAAAAAATTAGCCAAATTTTTCCATATTGCGAATATATCTTTTCGCAAATCCATGTTCGTGGTAACTTTCGGGAGCATTCACTTTTGCAAATCACCAAATGTTAGAAAAAAATTTAAAGCAATGAACCTCAAAACTTATATTTTTATGATCGAAGCCTATAATTGAAAGTAAAACAGTATAAGCCCAGTATTTCTTTTTTGCCATCATTAACTTTTCCAAATCGAAGCTCTTAAAAGTTTTGCAACGTAAGATTTCTCGAATTTGGTCTTAGCATAAAGCTTAAACAATTAGTTTTTATTGATTCTTTTGTTATATTGTTATTTTTATTTCTTCCTACCGTTTTTAAGTTAGTAATTGATCAGATTGAGTCTTTAAAATAATGAGCAAGTTTTTCACTGTTTTATAAAGTCCCTCGTGTTCAAGGATTTTAAAATGTCTATTCCAGGGATTTTGACATAAAATTTCTATTAAAAGTTCCTCTGAAATCAAGAAGCTGTTTATTTGATGACAATACAGCATGCTTAAGCAAGTACACGATTATTTATCGTACCATGTTCTTTCTAACCCTTTATCCGTATCGAAATGTGATTAGCCTAACGAACAGAGACAACAATGGCGTCAAGATGGTATGTAGAGTGTATCTTACGTTTCCTCTATGATTTGCTTTTTATTGTTAAAACTATTAAATTATAATCAAATTTCCTTTTTCAATATGTTTAATGGAAAATTATACCACTCTGATACCTAGCGTTACCATCATTAAGTGTATTATTGCCTATAAAGGTAACTGCGTACATACTTGTTTGTGGTCCAGTTTTAATAAACCTTTTTGAGAGACAATGCGAACGAGGTTTTTGTGTTTTGTTATAAGCATAAAGCACATGGTATGGAATATTATGATATATTTTTAATTCTCCTAATTTAAAAAAAATCGTTTTTGTTGGTTTTCTTTGCGACTTCCTCATTTCTATGCAGACTTGAAATTTTACTAGTCGCTTGACAGCGAATTCAATTGGTTTTTAGGCGAAACTATAACGAGAAGGTGAATTTAACACATATTTGAAAACCAAGAAATGTTTCGAAATTAATGCTAATAATAAAAGATAAGATTGGAGTTCAATATAGAACATTTTAAAATTTCTTTGGACGTTTAAACTGTTAATATTATACACTAAACACTAAAAATCGAGTTTCCAATCTCAAAAAAACCTTGTCTAACTTTTTTTTAAGTAACAGAGCTTTTAATAAATGTTTTACAGAAAATAGATATAAAATTCACAATCATTGCAAAAAGTTGATAAATTCTGAAATTCTCGAAATCGGCCTGCAAACGAACAATCTGCTACAACGAATTATTTAATTATAAAACATTGAACCTCTGTTGGAAGACAGGGCTTAACAAAATTTGTTAAAAATTTGACCGTAACAATACTGCAACCAATAAGTGTTTCATAAGATCAAATTAACAATT
Organism: Hydractinia echinata; assembly: GCA_030067915.1. Taxonomy (NCBI): domain Eukaryota; kingdom Metazoa; phylum Cnidaria; class Hydrozoa; order Anthoathecata; family Hydractiniidae; genus Hydractinia; species Hydractinia echinata. The sequence continues at coordinate 5,009,988 of JASGCC010000001.1, forward strand.
AAATTTACACACACGCATCCGCAAATTTATTCTGAATAACAACAGAAATTTGAAGTGACAAAAACATAAGGTTAGGAAAAAGTGAAACTTTAAGAATACCATGGAGACTTCAGTATTTTAACTCTATTTTCAGAATTTCACGTGTTCTAGCTGTTAGTCACCCGGGAAATTTTTTAATATGATTTTAGGAAATGAATGTATAATAAATAATTAAAATTATTACAAAATGAAAGCGACGTTAACTCTCCTTAAACCTTCTGAATTGAAAACGCTTAAACTTTATATGCTATTCGCTTCATCATTTTAACCTTGAAAATAACGACGCCAATAGCATATTGACATCAATGTCCATTGTGAATTAAAACTGTACAAAACCTTGTTGTCTGTTTTGCCTGAAGCGTTTTTCATTATTTCCGCCTTTAACTTAACAGGCTTTGTCCACCCCCGAAAACATTGGAACGAAATGAAAAAGTATCGTTTTGTGATGAAACAGGCATCATACAAAGTTTGATTGTTTTTTCATTCTCAAAGTTAAAAAGGTGAGTTTCTGTCGCTTTCTTTATTTTATATTTTTAGTTATTTATATATTGATTACTTCAGTACATATAAATGAAGTTACTGTAAAGCCAACAATAGTTACATGCAAAATCTTAATCCTAAACTTAAAGTGTTGGTTTCATAATGTTTTTACCTACATATCACGTCAATGCAAAGTTCAGGCGACTAATGCTAGCTGTCTACACACAAAGATCTCCATAAATTGGATTGCAACGATTCAACGGTTGTTTAACCCTATTAAAACTGGGGTTTTTTGGTCTAATGTGACCGCATGTTATAAATCTGGAACTAATTATGCTTAGAGGAGAAGACTCTAGGTGACATACTTGTGCAACGTCTTAATATAAACAGATTCCAAGTCAGAAAATAATTTGATAACGTCATTGGGATCGGTCACGTAAAGTAGGCCATTTTCCCAAAATGGCCTACTTTAGACTTTTAATTTCTCTTTAGGCTTTCAATTTCTCAAGCATTACTGATGATACGGCTTTATATCTTGGTAGACGTATTTACTAAATTGAAAAAAAGGTCACTTATGTAGAAAAATTTTAAGGACGCCATTAGGATCGAATAATGACGTCATACTTGTACGAAAGTTTCTTATTTAAACGATAAATTTTAAAGATCCGTTTTTTTCAGAAATTTGATGTCAGTAAACTTGGTACGTGTTCAGAATATGAAATTTATAGATGTTCGAGACGTCATTGGGATCAAAAATAACATCATTGGGCTGATATTTTCTTCAAATCGGGTCTGTATTTTATTCCTAGGACCCATGTATCTTATTAGCAACATCTTAGTAACCATCTATGATAACATACGTGTAAGAAATAATTTTATGACCAATATAACATCATGCAACATTCAACATTCATACCTGGCATTTCTTTTTGTGTTATTTGATGTCATGTTTTCCTTTTTATAGCTTTCGCCTAATTCAGAAACGCGTTTTGACAGGTTTTTTTTTAATTTGAAAGATACTAGAAACCATGTAAGAGTGTTGTAAGATTTTGTATTGGTTATATAAATATATATTATATACATGCATATTTGTTACCAGGTAGTTACCAAATTGCTTCTAAGGAGATATATGGATACTAGGGAAAAAATGCAGACCAGATTTGAAGGAAATGACGGCATTATATTGTTTTCATTACTTTAATATTTAAATGCGACATTCTTAACATGCGTCAAGTCTAATGACATGCTCATCAATATTTCCAAAATACGGGTCTTTTTATCTTCATCGCTAAAATAAGAATTTTTCGTGCAGATATTACGTTATTTTTGATCCCAATGACGTCATAAAAATTCCCTGGAATGACTTTGTATTAAGAAAAATTTTATTAGGACGTTACTATTAGTGTCTAGAAGTTCGGGGTATATGGCCAGTAAAACTGAAAAAGACAACACTTTTTTATTTCTTCTGTAAGTTTTGCTGTTTTTAAAACCAGTGCTTTTTTGCACATTTTCACTGATAACATCTTTCTTTTTATAAAGTCTGTTTTAAGCCTGCTTGTAATTTGTATATATCTGATTAGCTTTATTACATAAAAATTTAAAACGAGGGTTATTTTATTAGCAACGCGTACTAATTTTCGCGCGTTCGCGCAAAAGAATTCGTTAGTTCGCGAAATTTTGTAGAGAAATTACGCATAAAATGTCTTAATTATTATTATTATTAATAATTATTACCAGCGAAAATATACTTTTTTCAAGAAACAGAGCTTGTGAAAAGGTGTTTTAAGTTAAAATTAGGCACTTAAGTGTAGATCAAGAAAAACATGTGGTTTTCGAAAACAACATTTTATATGTAAAATTAAAGTCGCTAAATACAATGCTTAAATTTTAAGAATTTCAGTCTCATGTTGTGCGTAAAACAGTGCTGATACGTTTAACCAGTATTTCTGAAGAGATTCTAGACATCATCAATCTTTTTATAAGGTTGCTACTAGTTCGTAAGTGATTTATAGAATAACCTTCGTGGCACTAATATCGAATATACGAGAGATTGTGGTAGAAATCGGTTTCCGCTCATATCACGAGAATGGCATTAAACGAAATGCACATTTTCTCAAGTGAGTATGCAAACTTTGAAAAATAAGCGATTTTGGAATATTGCAAAAGCTTTTGTTCTAAATTGATGTTTGTAAACAAAACATTAAGTATGTTTTTGCTTTATCGTACAATGTGTTTTTGTTAGCATTTAAAAAACAAACGCATCAACAAAGATTACAAGCTACTATTGTATGGTAACTAGCGCTAAAAATAGAGGTACTCTGCCAAACAAAGACTTGGCAACAACTGATTTTTTAATGGATGTGGTGAGACATTTGGGTATGCTTAAAATTGACGAGAATAAATGTTTTAAAAACAGCTCTTGTTGAATAACATAAAGACTGTCTAGTTAAAATGACACAATTTCAAAACTCAAGGTCTGCTAAGATGCCAAGTCACTATTTCAAAACTCAAGGTCTGCCAAGATGCCAAGTCACTATTTTAAAACTTAAGGTTCTGCTAAGATGCCAAGGCACTATTTCAAAACTCAAGGTCTGCTAAGATGCCAAGGCACTATTTTAAAACTTAAGGTTCTGCTAAGATGCCAAGTCACTATTTCAAAACTCAAGGTCTGCTAAGATGTCAAGTCACTATTTCAAAACTCAAGGTTCTGCTAAAATGCCAAGTCACTACAATAAAACTCAAGGTTCTGCTAAAATGCCAAGTCACTATTTCAAAACTCAAGGTTCTGCTAAAATGAAAAGTCACTATTACAAAACTCAAGGTTCTGTTCTAAAACTCTAGGAATGTTATTTAACTATACATTGTCTGATAGACCGCTTAAAAACAGAATTTTAGACAAAATCCTATTTTGAAGCCAAGAAAACCACTCTTTCCTGATTTGAAAGTCACACTAGATTAAAAGAGATTAACCGCCCATTTTTGACCATTCATCATCATGGTTTCAACCTTACCACATTGATTGTTTTACCTAAAATGCTTGCTCTGAAAAAACACACGTAGGTCTAAGATCTATTAATTAAGCATTAAGAAAAACCTCCTAGTTTCAAGTTTAGGCTGCAGACGTTTTTTTGGATATTAGTTTCAATCATGTTATTAAATAACCTTTTTGCATACACGCTTTTATTTATAACAAAATGCTTTCTAAAAATATTTGGCTGGGATTTTAGGTTAATAAAATAGGTCTATTGTTTAGAACAATAGGAAAATAAGAATAATGACCAAAGTGGTTAAAATTTTGATATTCTTACGCTTCTTGGCTACTTTAAGCGCTGTACGGCAAACTTTTACACCTTAAACTAATTTTAAGAATTAGACAGAATGATATATTTTGCTTTGATTTTCACATGTGTATTAAATGTGAACAAAAAGTAACGATTTTTTTCGGAAATAACGAAACTTTTATCCCACGAATTATGTATTGGAATAATCGCTTAAAAATTCTACAGTTGTTTTAAGTGTTTTTTATCGTCTGCATGGACAACCGAGAGACAAAAACGAAAATAAGAATTTTTAAAAATGGACAAAAGGGACGAAATTTTCTTTAGGTGACGAATTTTTTTTTCCAGACAATGTCTGACAACAATGTTAAAAAAGCACGCAAAATGTAAATAAATTTTTTTTGTAAGATGTTTTTATTTGCTGTTCTAAAAGCTAACCGGCTGTTTCATCTTTTAGGTTTGCCAAAAAAAGAATTTTTTGTTTTAACTGTGAGGCCACAACCTAATCTTATTAACTCGGGGATCACATTAGTCATAGAACTATATTGTAAACATCTTTCTGAACAGGACAAAAAGTTTTATCCTGTTTAGAGAGACTTTCACTTTAAAGAGGTTTAACAAAGAAAAAATTGTTACAGATCTGTTTTGCGTTTTAGAGACCCTTCACGGCCTTTGTCTTTGTCCAACGACATGAGTATTGCTTGATAGGCCAAGATCAAGGCTATTACAAAAGAATGAAAGTAAATATTATTCTGAATAAATAGTAAAATTCCTGCTTAATATCTACCCTATGAAGGTCAATTTTAACTGAAATGTTTAAATGGGACCTAAAAAGATGTCTGCTTTTGCGTTTTATATGTTTTACGTGTTTTATGTGTTAAGTGTTCGCGTTATAGATTGTCCGGTGTAGAGAGCATCTACCGTAATTTTATTTAAGGAAAAATCATTCTTTTAAAAAATATTTTGCTACGGGTGCTTGTTTTGAATCTTAGCCTATCTTCATAAGACGTGTAAGCCAAAGTAGCTGAATGTACATGTGGAGAATTCCCATGGATCTTGCCGACGGGTGGATTGCCGTGGATATCCGGCGATTTTATTGTAGAAGTTTTTGTAGCTCAGCGTCAAAGTTAAATTCAACGATTGTTAGCAATAATTAGAAACATGGAGTATAAATATTTCAAGGGAACGGATAAGAAATACATTGGCTACATACATGTCGAAGGTGAATCTAAAATCACGCATATTAATGCTATATTAACAATTTTTTGTAAATGCCTTAAAAATTATTCCTGCTGATTAAAGTAGAGAACAATTGAGCCTTTTATGATATAGCGGAAATGCAGCCAAATAGATACGATCCTTTAACGTGGCAGTAAAAATCAAAGATATTGAATGCTAAAGGTCTGTTGACAAGGAAGATTTATCACTAAGGCCATTCCAAAACTATATTGTGCATTAAAAAGAAAAAGAATTAAAATTATCAGGTTAGTTGTTTTAAAAATTTATTGTCATGCAACGTGTCACGAATTTTCATTTTTATTTTGTATGGCTTAGTACTAGTAAGAATTGTTACGTGCGGTTACTTAAGTATTATGCAATGTCTGCTTCAAAATTATGACGCAAAAGAATTCCACAAGAGACGTTTCGTTAGTGCTAATAACGAGAAAGAAATGTTAAGTTGGTTTCCACGTAACACTCACATAGATATTAAACTTATAGTGCCGTCCTCTTTGCTGATGGGAATGCATTTAGCCACTGATCGTCTTATTTGCTCAAAACAATGTTAAAATAAAACTTAGAAATAGCATAGAACTGCTGCTGCCTCAATAACACCAATTTTTGCGTGTGTTAAACTTTGCGCTTTCGCGGAATAAAGGTTGTTAATGCGCGAAATTTAGTACAGACGTCACGCGCAAATTGTTTGGCAGAATTTGATACAGACGAAAGGATAATTTTTTTAAGAATCAAACCACCTTTTTCCTTGTTGTTTGTGGAGAGGTTGGAACGTTAATATTTGCAAAATATGTTCATATTATACTTTGCTTTTTCTTTATAGGAACCGATTTGATACAAAAATTAAGGCTAAATATTACTCAACGAAACAAGACTATTTTTAGATAATGCACATCGTTTTTGAAGAAGTAGGGTAAAGTGGGAAATGGGAGAGCATACAGGAGAGCATATACGGAAATAAAGCAAAGGTGTGCTGTATCCTCGTAAATAAGGGATAGATTAAGACTAAATTAGTGTGGTACCTTAATGGTACTAATTTTAACGAATGTTTACTTTGCCAAGACCAATGTTTTATTAAGAAAAGTATTTTTGCTATCTTTATGCCATTCGTATAATATAAGTAAAATAAGTACCTACTAAATTTTTCCCAAAACAATCATCCGTTGATAACCGTGAAATGCTTTTTTTTCAAATCGCGAAAAATATCTGATGCGAAAATCAGTACTGGTAGTCTTGCAAGGATATAATTGAACTTTTTCGTAATCTCTTCAAGTATTCAATTTTTTTAGAAAAATATGAAAATGTCCTCAAAGCTCCTTATTATTATTTTGGGGTTTTTTTTATGAAAATACTGTCATTTTTTCAAAAGAGCTGAAAAATACTCATTAAAAATCTCCTCAAAAGAGTGGCAACCCTAAACATAGCAACTGACCATTATTTTTGTGGAGAAAAACGATAAAAAAAAGATTTCGAGAATTGACCTCTCCTTGAATTTTCGCGCAAATAATTTTACCAGAACATAGATAAAATTTACCAAATTCGCGAAAATTAATCATCTTAATAGGATGCAAATATTGTGGCCTAAAACTTGTATACGTCATATAGACCCTATTGGTATTATTTAAACGTTTGATGTGGTTACATTGTGTTTATTTTTTTACCAAATTTCATCCATAAGTGTTCTTAAACTGTTCTCATCAGAACACGCGTTAATATGAAACTTTTTGAAATTAGGAAGTCGCTGTAAATTACAAATATAACGGCGTGAAGCTTAACCACCTCAATCTCCAGTAATATCCCCGGATACAATTTCTCAAAAATCGCGAAAATAAATGCATTCAAGAATCTTGATTTTTTATTAATTAAACAAAATTGCAAATAACTTTTTTTTTACATCTCAACTGTGGAAGAAAACAGAAGACGTTTCCTTCCATTTTGACACAATTTTTATTCTTTTTAAGAGAGTTATTACATTCAGAGAAAATAATAACGAACATTGATATTTTTATTTCATTTTTTTTCAACGTATGTTATTAAAGTCCATGCATGACAATTTATGGCAAGCTACAATTATGAAACAGCATCATTTGTATTTTGATTATTTTCCTTATATTTTCCAACACCTACGAACTTTTAACGTGGGGTGTGTTCTTGAAAAACATGTTGTTTTTAGACTCCAATTGTTTTCATGACCTTTGCTCCTGTGAATAAAAAGTGCACATTTGGTCATAGAAGCGTCAAAATTCTCATTTGACCGCCTAAATATTTGTGGAATCATCTTATCTCCTTCAATAATATTAAAACGACCCACGTGTTGCCAGTTTTAATGCCGAAATGGGTAGCTAATGCATTTTCGCTCACATACCTTCGGTGCGTTCAAATATGGTTTTAATTTAGGCGGGGTTTTTCTAACGTGCCACAAAATATTTAGCAAATTTGAAACAGCTGTGGAAGCTCACACATGAAAGCGCTCCATTTTGTTCATTAAAAAGAACCTGAAAAACCGAATCACAGAAAATAAGTCTAAGGAATTTTGGTTATAATATTATAGGATGCATATAAGTCATACCTATTGTATATAAACAAGACTGTATTTACAAGGAGAACTAAAGGTAAGATTTTTTGCTTTCTTTCCTCTTTTTTTATTTATACTTGTTTGCCATTTGAGAAAAAAAATAATCCCTTCTCTTTTTTCAAATCATTTTTTGGGGAACGGAGTGCGAAAGGATTGGATTGAATAAGGAGGTGAGATGATGAAGCCTTGCCTAAAAGACACCCCTGTAATGGGATTACAACATAATCTAAAAGGTCAAAATGACAAATTTCCGTATGGATTTTTATCACATATTATGCACTGATTTATTGAATGCATTCTTTCTTGGCTTTTAAAATTTTGAAACTAGAATAGCGAAAATTATCTTCATTTACAAGCAAAATTTGAATGCACTAGTCACTTATACACTAGATCTCGAAGAAAGGATGGGAATATGGTAAACTACAATATAAAAGATATACTTTTATCTTTATTAAGTCACAGTTAAATGCTAAAAAACACCCTAAATCTTACATTTTTATTCAGATGTTAGCAGAAGTTAGAATAAAAGTAATAAACGGGAGGAAGATAAAGTTTGCTTTAAAAAATGGTGTATTTTCTATTGTACAATATTTTTATCTTTTTTGCGAGCTCTATCCTGTAGCGCAAGTAGTATTTTGATCAATGTGACTTTTAAAATCGCTTGAATTCCTAAACAGTTGATTTAGTCTTTCTAGTAAGGAAGCAATTCATAAATAAAAAGAATAAAATAAAATAAAAATTCCTTGTCAACCCCATAGAGCAAAAACCAACAATTTTGACCTCCTAATCAACTAATGGACTACCTGACTGATTTTGTCGTCCTCAGTGGATTAAAGGAAATGTATTGGTGTCAGTGTATTGTTATTTGCACGCAGTAAATTATAGGATAACAGTTTGTTAAATATTGAACTCAACTTATTTTGATAGAGAAAATACCACCTTTCGAATTTTGAACAGCTATTTAATATTAAAGTAAGCACCCCTAGTAGACAAGTCTTGAATGTTTTTTCCACCCATATATTTGTAGAAAGGACTTGTTTGAATAAAACAATCCTGTATTAATTAAGTTAACTAGTTTTTGGAATAAAAAATGTGTGTTTCTTTAGGAAACTAAATAAAACGCTTATATAAATGTGTTTACAGTTTACATAAGTTATCTAAAAAACTATGTGTGCATGGCCTTCCGTTTGGAAATTTATAAAAAAACATATATAACATTGCTTTAAGAAAAATAACACTAATTTATCGATAAATATCCAAACGTTAAGAATGGCAAAATTATCGTGAGCATAAATAAAGGCTTGGTTCCATAATAAAGACTTGGATAGTAGTGACGTTGTTGCAAATTAAATTTTGTTGTTTATCAAGAAACAGTTTTTTTGGATGTGAAAAGGTCAAGCACAGACATTTTAATCATTCTATTTATTCTAAAAGATTAACAATCTATGTTAGGAACATAAGCTTAATGTCAAAAAAGCTCCTTTTATCCTTGGTTAGTTGCATGCACTTCTTGCATATACAATATCCTGAGTTTACTGAAAAATTCCTCTATTCCTACCAACGCGGAAAGGAGAACATAAAAGTTTTAGAACCGGCCTAATACTCACCTTTGACCTAAAGTAAGGACGTCAACCTTTTTGGCTTGGTTTTCATATCAACTGTAAAATATACCTTCAGACAACCGGTTATCCGGTTATCCGGTTTAGATAACCGGATGAGTTTAAATATCAGGGGTTTGAAAAACTGAAAATCCGCTCAAAGTGACCCATTTTGGTATAGATAAACCAAGGTATGAATAACAAGTGGGCGTTTAGACAAAGGTGATTTTACATATTTATTCTGCAAAATTTAACAAGTTACTTTTTGAAAAAATCATTCATTTTCGTAAATTTTAATAAAAGTTTTAGTAAAAATTCTAATAACTGAAGGTTTTTAGTTTCACTGAGTGAGAAAGCCCTACGATTGTATGTGTGCTTTTTTTTAATTTAATACCAACAATTTAATACTTTCTATACGCTATAGATTTGTGTGTAACGAAACAGAAATCGCAAGTTTTTCCCGTTTTTTTGCGAAACACATGGACATAGGTAAAAAGTACAGACCCAGCTCACGACTTCTGTGCCGTCTGACGGAGCACTTTGTATTTCACAGTACAACCGGTCTGTATTTTTTTATTACCTGACTGCGTCTGGTCTGAATAATAAACATTTTTGTGTAAACAAAAGATACAGTTATATAACGTCTTTATTTCAAACCGACAAGGTATGTTCGATTAAATAGTTTGTAACTGAAATTTGTTTCAATCATTCTTCGTCTGAAATGAAACAAAGATGGTTTGAGGTAACCACTTTTATAATTCGTTCTGAAAAATTTTGTTTGTTCGTGTTTGCATCCATTTTTTTCAAATAATAGCTATGCAAAAAGGAGTTGTACAGCGCTTAAAAAACTTTGTTGAAATGAGTCAAATCCATTGATTTAAACTTAGGTCTAAGCTTACCTGTTGTGAATTAATCACGTAGAAAACTGAATAAGGAACTGAATGATTCCATCCAATTACCACGCTGGAAATTATAAGAAAGGTTCAATGTGAAGACCCCATTTATTTGCAACAATGTCTACTACAGGCCTTCATCTTAAACTTAGTCAACTCAACTGTTTCATGGTGGTTATGGAAAATGTATTATTATACGTTTAGATATATATATGTGTGTTAAAGGCATTGGGGTAAATTCTGAAATTATACATATTGATTAGTTATTAATCAAAATGACAATATCCCTAGCCTTTATACGTAACACCTGGGAGCATATGATAAATATTCCAATTGATCATATTCCTCGTAACATTTTACTTCTTTTGCCCTGTGAGCATAAATCGTACAAACATAGTTGGTTTAATTTTACAGGTATTATTAGGACCAATATGGTAACATTGGCTAAGCTGATTTACTGACTTATTTATTTACTAACTGACATTTGTGTTATATCCAAACCTGCTGTGTACGTCCCTCTTGGTAGGTGGAATATTAAGCAGATATTGCAAGCTCATTCGCTGAATATTAAGATTTAGACAGTAAGTAATACTGTCTTACCGAGAATGGATAAATCTGAGATTCCACAAGAATGTGCATACAATATCTATTTGATTATAAACCCAATTGATACACAATTGATACCCAACTGCTGTGTTTTCAAAAATGAAAAATGCGTTTGTAGATCTCTAAAAAGTCCATTCCTTATTTATTTTAAGAACTTTCAACCTATCAGTCACAAAAACGAAGTTTAAAGCGAAATAAATAAATGATCGATTTAAACGACGAAACAAAAAATCACAGCTAAAAGTAAAAAAAGTTTAATTATCGCAAAGTTTTGTCCAATGGAGGATAGGAGTGAAATATCATGAATTATTTGATAGATGGTTTTTCTACTAGTTATAGTAATATCCAATATGCTTTTATTTTGCCAAGCAAGATTGTATTGTATTGTATTGTATTGTATTTTTGCTATCTTGTTTTTCAAGAATAGCCTTGGAAGATTTTCTTGATATTCTTGATATTCTTGATATTATTGATATTATTGATATTATTATTGATAGACAAAACAGAATAAAGTAATTGTCTCACTACTTTGTCTCACTAAAAAGTGAATGCGAATAGAATTAAAATGAGGTGAAACGTTGCAAACCACATCAAAACAGTTAATATCAATGAGATTTTAGACTAATGCAAGTTTTATTAGAAAAAGATTTGATGACGAAAAAAAACGAAAACTAGTTAGAAATGAAATCACAAAGAAAAAGGGTTTTTGCGTGGATCTGAGCTTGGTAAGTATTACAACCTATATAAGGCAGCATTTATGGAATAGTTGAGACATTATTAGTGGTGCTAGGAATTAAGTAAACTGTTGCTGATCCACGATAATCAGGAAGATCTGGTGTATGAGAGCTTAACCTTCTTCCAGCCACGAAGAAAATGTTTTTAGTAACAAGATTATTTTGTTACCAGTAACAATTTGTTAATTCAAGCTTCAAAAATAGTACCGTGACAATACCGAAATTAGTAGAGCTACTGTAATTTTTCCAACAATACAACAACGCAAGTTGTGCAGTCGGTGCAATACTTTCAGTATCTTATGTCCCCTAAAATCTATATTCTGTATTTTATGAAACTTTGCTTTACATTTTTAATTGGTTACAAAAATCACGTGATAAAATAAAGCAATTTCATTAGCTTGAAACTTTAGTTATTGTTTTTACCGTGACGGGTTTATAAACAACAAGGAATGTTATTGCTTTGTTATAACTAATTAATGTACGGGCAATGTCACGGGCAATTAACATTGTTATTAATGTTGTCTATTTTTTTGAAAAATGTTAATTGATTGTTTGTGTCTTTTCCATGAAATTGACAACAAATCATTTTGTGATTAAAAGCATACAATATAAGTTTTTTAAGTGGCCTCTTTCACAGGTTCCAATAACTAGTTTACAATAATAATTTTTGAACGTTTTAGTACACTTCTCTGGTACAATTATGATTCGGTCAAATCTTAAAAGAATAAATAAAAACAAGGCCTATTCCTATTTTAGGTAGCTTACAAAAAAAAAGTTGATAAAAAATTCTATTTCTGTCGCGCCGAATTTATTTTAAACCAGAAAATTGAATCTAGAAGTGAAAAAACCCGAAAGTATCCTATAATAGAGCTTGCAAAAGAAACACTATTGTTTTTATATGATGTGGTATCGGCAAACTATCAACTTTCTATGTGTATTTTCTTATTGAGGTAGACAGTCATCTTTAATACCAATGCGCCTTAATACAATACATCAAAATTTTACCATGAAAATTATCGCAACTGACTGATGCTACAAAGTAATTGTGCTCAAATGAGGTGGTTATGATTATTAGTAAATTAATAGGAGACGTGTGGACAAAATTCCGACTTGTAACATTTCCCTTGGATTATGTTCTTTTTAATTGGCGTGCAAATATATTTCGCTGGTATAATTAAGTAAGGCAGTACAATACGGACCACATAAAAGTAATTAAACTTATTATTAAGTTTTTAGGCTAGTCTACTTCTGGTGGTTGCCAATAGTAACAAGGTCTTTTTTATCTTTGTTGAGACCTACTATAAATACGTTATATACTTTGTATACTCTTTTTTGGTTGCATACTCTTTTTTGCTTTTATTACAATGCAAATTTTACATATCCATTAGTAAGTTGTACAAGTGCCAAACAATTTTACCAAAGCAACAGCGAGAATGTTTGGGCAAAGTACAAAATAAAAAGCAATGCGTAAAGGAATAGTCGTTAGTCTGTTAAAAAACCCATGAATTCGCTTGTCACACGCGTTCAGAGCAGCAGATTTATGCGCGTCGCACATATTCTAACCATGCTTATTTCATGTAATTTTAGCATAAAATCAAACAGGCAGCGCCTGTTATTTATTACTAAAAAAGTGTGCTGCAGCTCAGTGTTATGATACATTCACACGAATTTGTCATGCTGTTAAATCGTGTAACTATTCCCAACGTGACAACAGTATTGTTTTCTTTTCCTGTCAATAAATCTTCTTTCCTCTCTATCACTTTTTTCCATGCGTGTGAGCAATGTTTTTTCTACGTGTGAATGTTCTAATAACCTTAGCACACTGCTTGCTACATACGCTATTGTGTGAGAAAAAAATGGTAGCTACCATTTCTTATTTACATAAACAGGACACAAATTATATATTTTTTGAAGCTATACGGATACGGAGATATCTTAAAATAACAAATACTTGGAGCATCATTTTCTTTGTTTTAATTTGCCATATTAAAATGCGTTTTTATTTGGTGATTAGAGCGGTCCAACCTAAGTTACTTCGATTTAAAAAAAGTCTTTAACAACACTGCGTACTTGACACTAACTGCAACAATTTCAGAATCAAATGCGTTGCTTAAGAAGGCTTTGTACACACGTTGTCTTCGTCGTGGTTCTAAAAACGTCCATAGCAGTGGTTAATTGTCGAGCGAAGTTGGTTAAAATTTGACAATAATGAAGATGTTACTAATTAATAAGTCCATGCGTCATGTTTTAATGAAGTACTTGAGGTCAAAATTGAAGAAACATAATGTAATGTAACGGTTTTAATGAATTCAATCTCTCTTTTGATTGGCTAGTGTCAAGGTTTGCAGTAATACTTAAGTCGTATACTTCACAGATTTTTTTAAATTTGAGTAGACTCTGACATAGAGCACTGCTTTAGAAAATCTCGGTGTATGAAGTTTTTTATTTTTACAATTTTTTAGACAATTTTAACTGAAAGATTTTCTGAATACAAACAAATTGTAATGTAAAAGCAAAGGGTGCAATGTGACGTTGTATTAATAATATATTGACATACAAATTTATAGTCAGTGCTTATTATTTGAAAAAAATCGGATGTATTTCTTTAGTTTTATTGGAAGTAAGTACCGAATTCTGACTATGTTTATACATAACTGTTATGCTTTGTACAAACCAGACAGTAGAAATAGACAGAACTTTGATGACAATAAGGTCATCTGTCTTATTGGAAAATCGTGGCAACGTCATAAGCATGCAATGGCAATTAATAAACTTTTTTTAATGCATGAATAGTCCTTGTATTTTCTTTATGTGAAAGATAATGGTAATTGTTATTTATGAAAGAACAAATACTGAGTATTTATTTACTATTTACAAAAATCTAATTTCTAATTGTTATCTTGTTTTTTATCTTGTAAAGTCTTTAAATTTTACTTTGTTTCGTTTACAGTATTCTTTTCTTTTTAGAATTAACAAAAAGAAATCTGTCAAAATGTCAACATCGCCTATCCCAGATCTTGATTGTGGGTTTTCATCTTTTGATGATCTTATCGAGTCAATAATACCAGACGATACATTTACCTACAACGAATCCATTGCGATATGCAATCCAAATACTGTCCAAAAAAACGCAGTACATTGCGGGGGAATTCACCACGAGGGTGAAGAAACTAAGTTAGAAACCAAAGTTGTTAAACCCAAAGCTCAAATAGCTGATTCAAACACTATAATGCAATTGATGACATCATTTGTTGACAATATGGAAACACCAAGAAGTTGTACGCGAAGTGCGTCGACGTCATCTATTGTTATGTCTCCTCCTTTGAGTCCAAATTGTGAACAACCTCATTTCACTTCAAAGCAAGAAGACGAAAATGCTTTTCTTTCTATGCGTAACGAGGAAGGGTTTGGCAACTCCATCGAAGGTGGCGCATTTGCGCCATGGGAACATAACAAAATTTGCGCTAAAAACTACCGATACGATCCGAAACCGTTAATGCGAAAAAATAAACGTCAACTTGTTCCTGACGATGAGAAAACACATAAGTACTGGATGAAAAGGAGTCGAAATAACAAAGCAGCTCGAAAGAGTCGAGAGGATAGGCGGCAGAAAGAGTTGGAAGTGCTGCAAACAATGAATTTACTGCAAGACGAAAACACACGACTGAAGATGTACATGAGCACATTATTAAAAACGAATGAAGAATTCCAGCAAGAAATCATGAGGATGAGACAACAACTAGAGCTAGCAGGGTTCTTCGTGCCGTCCAATACCACCTGAGGAATGAAAAGTGGAGAAAAGTAAAAAAAAATATAAAAAATATCAAGATAAAGTGCCGGCATTAAATAATATAAAAAAATAGTCATTTTCTATATATATTGTATATATCTTTTGTTTTGTTAATGTTATCTTATTATTTCTTTATTTACTTGTTTGTCTCTCCTGTTGTGAATTGTAATTTTATTTTTGTATTTTGGCTATTGGGGGCTTGAAACAAAAGAATCGTACCTTTACTTTTTGGTCTGAGAAATGAACTTAAGGTTGAATTTGCAATAACTTTTATGCCAAGAAATAAAGTGTGTTTCTATTATCTATTTGTGTTAACCTAAAAAAGATCCGGCATAAATCTATAAAATTAGAGATTATTCTATTCTCTCTTTCTTTGCTTTTGACACTTTTTAACCTTTATCTCCCAAAGATCTTTTTTTAACAAGGTTGAAGCACGAATCAGTTACAAAGAGCATTTTATGTGTGTATATATATACAAAAACATCCTTTCATATTTTTAAAGTTGATTTCCTTCTCATTGTTTGTGTATATTATTTAATGGAAGTGAAAATTTACAAAGTTTATTAATAATGCGTACTTTTATAACAGCTTTTTCATGAAGCAATCCTATGGCCAGACCACTACAGGGAGAAGTGCTGTTCTTTCCAACTAAAGAGAGTACGAAATGGTTTGAGTATGCTCTCCGTCATTGATGTTACTTTTAATCAGGCGTGTAATATACGGACCACCCAGAATGTAAAGGCGCATGAAATTGTAGCTCCACATTTTGCGACCGCATAGACGTCTAGACAATCTATTTACGAATAATTGCATTTGTATGATGAATTTACTATTTAGTGTTTTCTAAAAATAAAAACATGCGGTAAAATAAACTAAATTGTGGAAAATATACGAATATCAGTAGAATCGAAAGTTGTTTTTGACGAGAAACAAAAATAAACGCGAGAGGCTGTACTATGATTTTTAGGTTATAGAAGGTGATGCGCATTCTGAAAGATCTCAAATTAATTGTTGTCTCGACCTTACTCTCCATGTATTTATTTAAAGCAAGGATATAATACATAGGAAACTTCCTGCTTTCCTTTCCTTTTATTTATTTTATTATGCTGTTGTTGCTTTTCTTCTAAGTGGCCATAAGCTTTTACATCGCGATAAGTTCATTATTCGTGAATGCGCTAAAGTCGAAAACTAAGAGCTGTTTTTTGGCCTATTAAATTGTTACGAATCTCCTCAAAGTTGTCTTTTCGACCGTAACTCCGGAGGACGTAACGTTTACAACCGCCATAAGATTTGAACGAAGAAGACAAACTTGCTGAACACAATACTCTACTAGTAAGCCACTGCTAGTTACTTAAAAAGTATTTTCTGCTTGTTTTGTTAAAAAATGCTACCATCTGTTTTTCAAAATAAAAAATTACGCTGTTGTAAGTTGAGTTGGGTGGTGGATGCAACAAACATAGACTATAGACGGATAATGTACAGAATTTTGTAAAGAGAAAAAAAATGCATTTCTGTTTTCATAACCTTATTATATCGATTTATCCTATTAAAGTTCTTTAAAATATGGTACAAACCTGGTCGCAAATAATTAAAACAAAACACACCACTTTTCCCGCAAAAACAATTTGTTCAAAATTGTTTGGCAGGAAAAGTAAAATACTGAACTTTAAACGGGAATTGATAAAAGGATATATTTCAACCAGCATCACTTAAAAAAATATAAAACTTTCATGCGCTAGTGAGTCAACGTACCGTTTATATGATGAATGATACCAACTTATAAATACCATCTTCCCAAACTTAACATAACACGCTTCCTAAACTACTTGCATCCTCCCTACTTAGTATATTACGAAAGGTGCGCAACACCTGATCTTCGTAAAAGATGAAACCGCGGAGAAATGCACTCAATATGGTAATGGGTTAAGTTTCGTCGGATACAGCCAAAACATTTAATTGAACAAAAAAATTAACAATAATTAATTTTGATAAAATTGATATATGATACGTACGACCATTTAACAAACCAGACAGAGACTTGGAAATTATCCATACAGTTTTACAAACAGTTTTCCATGACACCTCACAACTTACCTGCAGAATTTAGAAATTGATAAGAAGAAAGGCCATTTTTCTAGTATTTGGATTTATTAAAAAAAAAACATTTCAAAAAAATACCGTAATGAAAAAAAATATAAAAATTTTGTTTAATAAAAACGTAAGGATATATTTTAATAAAAACATCTAAAACCCCTCCCAATCCGCTAATATCAATTTGATGATTGACTGATGTTAACAAGTTGACAAGCATAATCAACATTAAAGTATGGGAAGAAGGAAAGTCGTTAAACAGCCTCTCTTAAATTTTAGCTAGATGTTCTTATTTTAGCCGTAATAAAAATGGACTGTTCTTATAAAGAACGCACAGGTCAAGCTGAAATAGAAAATCAATACACTCCTAAACAAGCGTAGAAATAGTTACATCTTTTACAATTTATATTGACGTCGATCCACGAGCAAGGAAAGGTAAAATATTCCACACTCATGTGCAGATTCGATCGACGTAGATCGATTCGACTACATTTGTTTAAGTGGAAACCCGACTTAAGACATCTTCAATAATTTACTAAATTTAAACTAAATCATTACACATTTCGCGTTACCAATCTGATTACATCAGTCAGACAATTATACTGCTGTTAAATGCTACTGCTCTGAATTCATATTATGTTAAATATATGGGAAAATTTTCTGACTTGAAGAATGTCCTAGTTAAGCGAAGCTCTCGGTAAAGTGGACTTTTTGAAAACGTCCGATTTGTCGATATTATGAAGAAAAATAGACTTTAAAAATTTCATGTGCTTTAATATGTTAAATCTTCTTCTTATTCACTAGAGAAACATACCTTATAGGATAATTTATATAATTATTTAATCCTGAAAAATGATTATTTTTCAAAAAATTCAAAAATTGATAGAGATCTTTTAAAATAACAAAGATCTTGACGCCTGACATTTACGCCTGGCATTTACTTCACTCAAATCTTTCAAATTCGAGGTAAAAGTCCTAGCTAGGCAGAATTTTTGCTCGAAGGGAGAAAAAAACAGTACGAGTTAACGAACGGTCCAACTTTTCTGAGGTACGATTTATGCGGACCTAAGTTGATAAACAAAGTTTAAGGGGAATTTAAAGTGAGTCTGACTTAGTAAAGTCCGATTTATCCAGGGTACCAGTAAGTATCTAAATGCTGAAACCAATGAGCAACGGTAATAAAAACATGACAATAAATAATAGACCTGTTTCTATATCCAATTTCGTTCCGCGAAATATACGTACCAAAATAGCGAATAACATGACAATGAGATGTGGTTCGATTATTTGCAAAATTAGTTTGTCACACAATATAATTATTAAAATTTGGAATAATAAAGGGATAATAGCATATATCTGTCAGTCACTGGGTCGTTAAATTGGTCGGTTTAGTATTCCTGGTATTAAATGAGCTAGATAAACTAGCTTTGAATATTATATGATGGCTAGCTTATAACGTGAAATTCTAAGCTGTTTTTTAAAATTGGTGATGTTGCTAACATATACTCTGTATTTCAAGTTAAAAAATGTACCTTATCTTTCAAACAATATCTGTAAAAATAACATTAACTAGGCTTACCGACAGTGCTTTTTAAATAATATACTACTGTCTCCCCAAGGGAGACGACAAAGGTATTTGAAACTCACAATTTACACATTTGTGATTCCGGAATTAGGACACCAACTTGGTTTTTTTATCCTGGTAAGGCATGTTGGACTTTAAGCACCTTCTTCTCTCCTTATTAAATTCCAAAATACAAATACAAGGTAATTTGTAAATTATAACACGACGTAAGGTTGACAACAAGAAACCAACAACATAAGGTTGACAACAGGGAATTCAAAGCCCAACTTTCCCCACAAGAATAAAAAATTATGATCTTAGTAATTTTTTGGCTAATGAAATTTTATAGTGACTTTTCCATCATTTTTTCTTAGGAGTCTCACTTAATAAAACAAGTTTGCTTTTTCCCATTAAAATTAAAAAATGTTGTAAGGTTTCTTGTTATTTCTCGAAGTTAAAAAGCCTTATTTATCACAATTATTACGTCAGAGTTCCAAACCATTTCACTCCAGTCGCATAAAATTCTTGTCAATTCAGACTTGTTTTATTTTCATAAATTTACTATATGGAAGAATTCAATGAGGATTATTTTATGAACATACAATTTGAACAATTTTGCAAAAGTTTTTCATTTTTTTTTCAGTTTGCATATAAAAGAGAGAAGAAAAAATTCTCTGCATGAACCTACTTTATAAGTACATCCACAATTCACAAGTTTTTGCGTGCACAGAACTCAAAGATGCTTATTTTTTGAGCACTAAAAGATGCTTGCTAACAGTTGCTTTAGATTTTTTTGATCATATGAAAAGTTAACAGCGGTCATAACTTTAGTTTCATAAAGTTCAACTTGTTTTAGGAATATATATTTATACCTTATGACCTCAACCTACTCTCGAACATTACATTAATTAAATAACCTCTTTTTGATTTTTTAGAGTTGCTAAAACCACCATGAAAATTATGTCATGTTCGCGTATTAAAGTCCTTGCAAAAAATGAGTCAGTCCATCGGATGCATTACAAATATACCACCACCAATACCCTCTTTATAAGTGTGCTAACTACGATTTCGTGAAACTGTCAGTTAAAAGCTGCAAACACCAACATAAACACTAGCATTTCACAATTGGCTCATAACTCATCTTGTTTTCATGTTATTCGATATTTTGGAATGTATATTTCGCGCAATCAAAGTAGATATTAAAATAGGTCTATTACATAAAAATCACTCGGTATAGGCAAATTTACTGGTTCGTGTATTGCCTTATCTACAAAGTCAGTTTCAAAGGATATGTCAAAAATTATTTGTGGACGCGTAGGCTCATTATGTTGTACAGTTGTGGTTATTAAACGCGTTTTTGACATAGTAGTCCTGTTAAAGTGTTATGTAAGAAATTAATGTCCATAGTGGACATTTAGTCTTGGATGCGCATCTCTTTGCCCATTTCGTTAAAAGCAAGAGCAAATTACTTCATCAAAGAATAGCTATTGACTTGTTACGGGGTTTTATAGAAAAATTATTAGTTGTGGTTAAATAATAATAATTTCTAAAAATTAAGGCAAGGTCTATGTAGCTACATGCTAAGAAAATTCCTTTCTGTCTTTTTATATTTAGGCCACGGCATGGCGTACTGTTATATTTTATAACCCGGTGTTAATAACCAGCATAATGCAATATGATAGCTATCTAACCTTCAATTTAAGCTGCTGTCCCTTTCAAAAGATTAGGTCACGTAAAAACAGTTTCTTGCTTGACTTAAAACACAAGTAATCAAATGCATCGTATAAGGTAAAGTACCAAATCAGAGTTAATAAATTGTTAAAGAGTTACGAAGTACTTAATTTTTTAATCCACGAAACGTTTTGCTGCAAAATTGACAACAATTTAGTCGCAAAAAGTGTTTTTGTTTTGTTTGTTTCTTAAATTTGAAGAAAAACACGGAATCTAATGCTTTAGCCCATCATTTTGATTTTTGGAGGATGCATAGTCATTTTATTCCCCTATCGTTTTGTTTTTGATAACTTTTATTGTAGATGGGATCTCAGATGCCAACTTTATTGCAACATAGACGACCTGTTAATTAATAATTATGTTTTTTACTTTTTGCTAAGTATAGACTTATCTGTCATTATTTTTGAGTAGTCTTTTTTGGCGGTAAAATAAGCTACGATCTGCAAAATATAATTTATAACATTAAAATCGAAAGTTTCTTTTGACGAGGAAGTAAAGAAAATATCCATTCATTGTTAAAAATGCCATAATAAATAGCCTTAAGAAAGTAATTAATACCGCTAAAAAGATTTAAAGTTATTGTTGTTGCTTAAGCTGGCTTTAATGCTTAATAATTTGGTAGGTTTCTGTGCGTAATTTAACAAAAATAGCTAGGCTTGCTAGGTCAAAAGTTTAAAGTTTTTTTACTAGAAAATTGAATTAACAGTGTTTATGTACAATTAAAATCATTACATTTCCCTATTGCTCAGAAACATTCCCCTGCCATAAGGTTTGACTTACGTGTGTAGCCCCTTTAAGAAATGCAGAAACTATTGTTTGCCATTGGGACGAGATAGGCAGTTTAATTGTTTATTTAGATACTGATAACCAGAAAAGTGTTTCTGCACCAACAGCAAATGTCAAGCACAATACATCGTTTAAAATCGTTTTTTTAAAAAAAGGGGGAAGTTATTTTCGCGGTTAATAAAGTTCTCCCTACTTTTGCGAAATACTTTTGCGAAAAGTCCACATCGCAAAATAAGTTCTGCAATAATTTCCTGCCAAAAAAATTCTTCACTTAAGGAAAGGGTTTGACTGTTACTAAGCGTAAATCTGGCTAGACTTCTCGCGAATAAAGTGATTTGCAACAACATCCGGACACAAAAAATTCTCTCCGTTAAACTATATTTAATACTCAACCAAATAATTAGGAAAGAACTATTTAGTCCGATACAAATAAAAACATGTGAAATATACTACTAAATGAGTATTATGCCTTTGGCAAAATCCTAACATATCTAAAACATTCACAATTTTACGCTCAAGTGCATGAATAGCGTAAAAAACAACAACAACATTGATGCAACATTTTAGCGCGTTACTTTTGTGATGTATGGTATTCAGGGTATTCGCCTTTTCTAATTTTGTGGTAAGTTTTAATTTCCTCGCTAAAATATAAAGCTATGTGAAAGATTCTCGTCATTGTTTTTTATCCCTGCTCTGACAACTACGACTAAAGTGATTGTGTCCGCTTTAAGTGCAGAGGATGATGCATTTCTTTATACCGGGTTTAATACAGAGACCGATATAGTTTTTTTCGATACAATTTCTGCACTAAAATTTTTATATTTGTATGCATATTGTTGACGAGGAGAGAGAGAGCTACGTCCGCGCAAACTTTAAAATGCTAGCAATAAATATATGTATGTATTTCAACTATAACGCGCGTCTCAAGCACAGTACAGTGAAATTAAAAAAACTTACTGTTTTTCAAAGTCTTTAATGTTTCACAATTTATAAAGTTTTCACTTCCTTGCTTTTCTGTTCACGAATACAAAATCTACACTTCTTCACGAAAAATAAATACTTGAAATTGACTACAATGATTTTTAGCGCGAAGGAAATTGACAAGAGAAAAATATGACGTTGTAACAAACAGAAAATACAGGCAAGTTAAAAAAGACAAAACTTTGGTTTAGTTATAAAATCCAGTGGCTTCTTTTCTCATTCAAATTTTTCCTTATTGGACGCACGATGTAAGATTTAACAAATGAAGCTGCTTGGTTTTTATTTTGTATTTTGTTCACGCCACTTACAAATGTAAACCAACTAACGACTTTCGCGCTTTTTTCTTGCGAACTAGACATTAGCCTATCAATTGTAAAAGAGAAACAGTTGACTAATTCATATCTTCCTATTTTTCTTTCTCAAGTTGAAAAAACAATCCTGCCTTTTCCATCTTCCCGCCTCTTTAGTGGGCTCGCTTTTACTTCTATGGTTGAAACGTTAATCCCGCAACGGGAATAATGAAATAAATATGGTATGTGGTTTTTTCTATTGTCCTTTGCTCATGTTATCATTATTGGGAAACTCTGTCTACTTTGATGTTTTAAACAAAAAAACGGCGTTGGCTGTGTACTCATCGGTCCATTTAAGTTCTATGTTTGCTCTGAAAAATCGGTTTGTCTTTTATATAGAGACTGAATTTTAGCATCTTCGAAAAAACTTAACTAGGACACCCATGAACAGTGTAAACTGGCCGTTAAATCACCATCGAAAAATTATTTGGGTTGTTTGATAAAATAAAGTTAGCATGAATACTACTCACCTCATGATTGCTCCTATAATTTTTTTACCATCTAAAATAACTCCCCGTGTAGAAAAATTACACTTTAAATAATTGCCCCGCTGACCGACGGAAGATTCTCTAATTGTCACCGTTTACCGTTTTCTGTTACTCGGATGTTGAGTGAAGGATTAAGTTTTGCATTTTTTTTTAGATATATACTCTCCAGTAACGACTATGGCCCTCCTTACATTCTCAGTACTCACAAGAGCACCTAACTAAATTGCATTACAGCTTTTGAGCGAACGTTTCATGCATTGATTTTTTTTTTTAAATTCTTTAGACGTTCGGCTAACCTGCAATCATAAAATTCTTATTTAATAAGATAGGGTACAAAAGTAAAAAAAAGATATAGCCAACCAAGGTTGGGTGAAGAGGAAAACTTTAAATAACGCTCTAAGACCCCTAGCATCTTTTTTTACTTTGAAATATACTTTATTTAAAAAAAAATCCATATCTAGCAAAAATGGCGGCCCTTTCTAATTCAATGACTTGTTTGACGCTGATAAACACTAATTATTGTAATTGTTGCTATGGAAATATCAATAACCAATAGACTGTCATGCTGAATGCAAAAATGCGCGCGCGCAGGTTGTTAAAATGCATCGCTAGTTATGCGAGTTTTTGAAGTAAAGGTTTTAAAAACGATTTTGAAAGAATTTCTTATTACGTGCTGATGAAATCTATATAAGCCAGCTGAAATTTGTATTATATTTAAAAGCGATTTAAAAACGAACGATTTAGCATGTGAATATATTTCCAATTAAAAAAATGAACATGTTTTCTCGTTAAAAGAAATATTGAAAGCAAAAACAACGTTTAAATGTATTTATATGATTAATGAAGTATATTGTAAAGAAATTTAGAAGAAAAGATGAATTGTAGAGAGCATAATAAGATGAAGAATATTTTAAAAAGTGTTGAAAATGAAGGGAGGGAGGAAGATAATGAACATGGCTTGTTAGATTCTGGCAGAGATAGTGGAATATCCAGCGATTCGCCAAGATATCAAGAAACAAATGCGAAAGTGAGTAAATATATCATCTTCGGCATACTTTTTCTATTTTCTAAACATTCCCCAAACAAAAAGCTTTCACCATAACAAAATTGATTAAAAAACACATTAATTTTAATACATTTTATCTGTTATGTATTTCGTCGCTATCGAATTCCCATTAAGCTTGATTTTCCATCATGGGTTAAAGTAAATTAGCATGGGTTAATATTTTTGGCGTCAAACTTTTTATTTTCTTAGGTTAAAATTAATATTTGTAGTTTCTACAGACATTTTCTTGCCACATCGTTTGCGGACGATATGTGTGAAAATAAAGACAGTTTAAAGGAAGAATTGCACTGCTTCTTTTACTGGACAGGCGCAGAAAAATAATAGGCAAATTTAACGTCGCGTTCTACGTTATAGGTATTGAGTGAGATTTATTTTAATAATCGTCGAAAATTGGGCGAATATTCTTTTTATTTAACACAAGAAAACCCAACAACTTGTTTTACCTCAGGTGTTAGAAACGACATTTTTTCCATTTTATCCTTTTGGCCATTTCTATCGTTGAGATGGAATTTTAAAATTAACCCACATAATCCATAAGCGAATTATCAAACTACGGAGATTTTAGCATAAGGTAACTCAAAATTAAACAATCAACCAATCACCAATTAGAGCTGCATGTGCATGTGATCTCAGATCACATGTATATCATTGCATGTGATAAGCTGTTGTTTCTATTACATCTTGCCCTAAATTTTATCCAGTGCAGTAAGGTATTTATTGAAAAAGGAAAGAAATTTTAGCGGGAATAAAATTGGTGGAACTTAAATTTGGTGGAGTTGGCAAAATTTAATTTGCCGGATGTTAAGAAAACTTAATTTGCCAGATTTTTGTCAAAATTACTAAATTTTCAATCCGGCAAAATTTCTTTCTTTGGTATCTCCTATAGTCGATGGTTGTGAATTCGTTTTCATAATTGGGTAAACTATATTTTCTTTCTGTTTTTTAGTTAAATCATTTGGGAATTCAACTTGAGGTTTGAAATACATTTTATTTATAATTCTTAAACCTTTTTAAAAATCTTAAAACTCTGGATAAGAAACTGTAAAAGGAGAGTCAAATATAAAATAAACGTTCCAAATTTTAAAATTGAAATCGCCTAGCATAAAATATCTGTATTGCTTGTTGTCAAAAGAGCCCGTTCTGGTTCATTTTGAATGACTTTGGAAAAGCAGTCTATGAAGGCAGCTGCAATGGCAAGGATTTTTAGATAAAAATATCGGTGTTCGTGACACAAGATTTAATGGGAAAGTTTATTAGTTGACTTCTAGTACCTGTAGGGGTGTCCTGACCAAGCTTCAGCTCAAAAGAGGAATTACATATTCTGATGCCTATTGTTTTAGAGAATTGCTTTATCTTCTCGCCAAGAGCTACAAGAAGCAAAAGAAAAGTTAGAGAACTTAAGGTACCTGATTAACTACGTGTTTTGATTTTATGAATGCTTCAGATTGCTTGCATAGACTGCTGACTTGCGTTTAACAGTCTATCCAACTTGTAAACGGCTTTTCAGTTCTTTCATCATTTCTTCATTAAGTTCTTCATGCTTTAGTAGGCACTCTGTTATCATTAAGGAGGAAATTAAACTTTTGCAGAATTAAATGCACATATAGCTAATTTTAACCATAAAGGATGAGCCCAAATTGCGAGCAAAAATCGGGCAATATAACTTCTGAGGACCAGGTTATCATAAAACGAGGATGAATTGGGCTACCCAATAGTATCAAACCAGTTCTTGCCATTTGTCACCAATTACGGTTCCAGTTTCGGAAAGCTGATCAATTGTTCACTTAGTCTGTATAAAAACGGGCTGTCCTTTGGGTTAAAAGCATGTCATTGGTTGGCATTGTGTTGATGCTATATAAGTTGATAGTAAAAAAGCTGAATTTAAAATTTCAGATTTACACGTTTTGAAGAAAATCTGATGCCAAAAGATGAAATAAGCAATCTGAAGAAAACGACTGGCAAAGAGGAAAACAATTCAAATTTTATAGAAAAACCACTAAACAATTTTGCAGACCAGAAGGCATTGTATTCGAGGAGACTATCAGATCTGGAAAAGGGACAAGTCATAGGTTTGTAACTAGTGAAAATTTGCAGTAAGTTCACTCTGATAATATTTTCCTTTTTTTTGCCTTACTGTAACGAATCCTAAAGATAAAGTGTTATTACGTCTGCTCTTTGAAAACGAAACAAAATGACTTTTAAGAATTCATCGCTCAGCCTCCTTGCTCAGATTAATAGATTCTAAATTCGCATTGAAAACTAGTTTCACCAATGGTTGATTTCATACTGGATTTTGATACACAAGAATTAACTTTTCCGTAGTTCCTAACTGTTTTTGAAGCTCCAATAAAACTAACGCACCGAATTAGTTATACAGTGGAATCTCTCTATCTCGACTACTCTCTATCTCGAACTTCTCTCTATATCGAACTAAAGTCTCGGTCCCTTTGTGGTCCGCCTAAGGTATTTTCCTTTCTTTATCTCGAACTTTCTCTATCTCGAACAAATTTTTTGGTCCCTTGCGAGTTCGAGATAGAGAGATTCCACTGTACTTTCATTGTTCAATCAATATTTTTGTGTTTATTTGCAGATGTCACTATTGCTCAACATAGCTGGCTATTTGATATTACGAATTGTAATTGTAAACTAGGAATTCTATAATGTTGTTTGCATTTAAAACACAAGCGTTTATATGACAAGAATAAAACTTGTTTGCATATTACCATTCATAAATGCCTAGAGCCTTTAATTTGGTGCCATAACATCATATTGTTTTCTGTGTATGATTTCAAACACCAAAATCTTGTCTAAAGAATAATTTAGTTGAAGTTACTTTGATTAAAATAGTTTTATCTTTGTTTTCAAAAGGTAGCGAGATTAACATGCTGCAAGAGCGAGAAATAGTCCGACTCGAAATAAAGTTAAAAGAACACGAATTAGAACGATTTACTATGTCGCAACAACTTGATCATCAACGTAAATTAATAATAGAAAAGGATAAACAACGACTGAAACAGCAAGGCGAAGTTTATATCCTTAAAGAGAGGATGTCGCAGTTAGAAGAAACGAATATGTTCTTAAAAACCGAAAGCGGAGATACGTTGGAAAGATTTAGAAATTCTGAAAGAGAGGTGCACACTCTGAAAAAGGATGTAGAGGTGTTAAATAAGGAGTTAGAAAAGTTCAAACATGAATCTAGCAGTTCAAGGTTAGAAGTGCAGCAATTAAAAACATCAAACTCACGTTTAGAAGATTTAGTTGTGAGTGAAAGAACGCAAGTACAAGACCTACAAGAACAACTAAGAAGTCAAGTGAAAAGGTAAGATTCTGCATATAATTGACTCTATTGATCTCGATCACTCTCTCTCAAACTTCCCCCATCTCGAACAAATATTTTTGGTTCCTTGCCATGTTTTTCTTCCTTGTATTCTTTCTCTGTCTCGAACTTTCCCTTTCTCGAAAAAATTATTCAAACCATTGCGAGTTCAAGATAGAGAGATACATGTTTTTCTATAAACACAACCTTTATAGGCATATTCAAGCTCAGATAAGGGAATTTCTTAAGCATATGCTAAGCAAATTGCTCAGCTTTGATGAAACATTTTGATGCGTGTTCTTTTTTGTCATTGGTATTTTAATTAGACACAGTTTTTTAAAGCTTAACACCACTACACTGTCTGAACTTGTCCTTAGGTACCTTTAGTTTTGTGGCTTGTCTTTTGAAGCTAAAAAATAGGGCCTTTTTCTTGAAAAGAATATTGTAAGCCTGATTGTGTTTTTCGCATAAGCACATCCCAGTCTGACGTAGAATTATCCCTTGCTTATAAAAATAAGATGTAGTCCTCTCAAATTTTAATTTGTAAGTTATCTTTGAAAAATACATAGATGGCAGTAACTACTGTCTCTTTGATTCACTCTTTAGGGATAATTAAACTCCACGGTTTTAAAAAAAACTTTGTGCTCTGATTACATAAACTTAATTATCAGAAGTAGAGTTATGGATTTAGAGCCTGATTATATGAGGCGAGTTGGCTCGGTGTTGGCCCGGTTGGCGGGTCAACCCGTTTGAAAAAATTTCATATTATATGGGAAAAGTCAACCCGGGTCAAGACCTACACTGCTGCCGGGTTGAAAAAAAATGCGCGGTTTTTTTAAAAAAAATGGCGGGTGCAAGATGTAAACAAACAAGCGAATTTTAATCAAAATTATCATTAAGTATTTTGGTCGCCAATAGTTTGTTATTCCAAATCCAAGGTGTTCTGTATTTGTCATTGTTTCGAAGAAATCGCCTAATACAGAACATAATGACATATTTTTTAACAAAACGAAGGCAACTTTTAAAACTTTTGAAACACCTACAGGGAAATCCACGTAATCTGCTCCACAAGTTCTAAAGTCCATTTAAACTTCTTGTCTGCTGCTTCGCTCCCCATTATTGTTTTTCTTCTGTTTTGGATCGCAATGCGCATGCTCTTTTTTTTCAACCCGGCCCTGGCTCGGCAAAGTGATATTATATGAACCGAGTCAACCCACTTAACCAACCCAACCCGGGTTGAAAAAACGAGCCAGCTAGTAGTGATCTGCCATTATGCCGAGCTGTTTAATTTTATCATGCTGAGCATGTGGCGAGCCAACACCGAGCCAACTCACCTCATATAATCAGGCTCTTAGTTGACTCCTCATTACAGGAGAATGTTAGTACAGAATTTGATAAATGTAGACCGTAACTTTAATGACTTGTATCAGCTGATGCATGGATGAAGAAATAGAACAAAATTATCATTCCCTAAGTGTATGCATTACCTCCTCTTGAAAACGTTCAAAAGATTATTTTTTTTGTGTGTGTATAAATTATAGCAGCATTGTTCACTCATTCGCTTAGAATATATGACAGATTTTTTCAAAAAATTCTGCAAATTTATAGGTTAACAATCCACCTTAAACGTATTAGCCATAACCAATGAAAACCAAGTATTTTAAGGCCAACAAATGAATTCGATCAACAACTACTACATTTTTTTTCAGTTTTACATTTCAGACTCTTAAAGTTCTGTGTGTTTTCAACTCAACCACAACCTGGATATTTTGTCAATGACTTCTTTACAACTTCATTCACTTTTATTTGTTTGTACCTCTATGTTTATACGCCTCATTATGACAGCTTTTCTTAAATGACTCATCAACAACACGATTCATATAAATATTAATAATAAACACAAATATAAGTCAATGAATAAATATCATAGAAAAGAATAGTATATAAAGAGTAAACATAATATTTGAACTCTCCAATGTGTCTCAGTGTCGAAAACATGTAATAAAATTGAATGGATTGTAAAAAATTTCGAAGAGATGTGGTGTGCGTACAAAATCCAGACGAAGAGAATTTTAATTTTCTGAAGCAGCTTTCGTTATTAATAATTATATTGTTATTGCATATAAAAGTCCCCGGAAATACATTTAATATACCTTTATCAAAGATAAAACAAGATTTATAACCGCAAACACAGTAAAAATCATTAATTTAGAGATTCGAGTTTGGCATTCCGCAAAAAAAGTATGTATCAATCTTAACATCTACAGCTTCTATATAACATAGCTACCCTACTGATTTTTGCATAATTAAGTATCTACGCATTCATATACAACTAAATTAGAAATGGCGGAACAGCTGCGCAAAATCATTAAGCGCACTGAAGCAAATCACAGCAAGACATTTCTTTCACTATTGAAAATATTATTTACAAATCACTAAAGTTAAATAAAGTTGAGTGTTCTTCAGTGAAGATTGATTGCAACCTTTTGAAGGGAGAATATAGGTTTATGAATTGCTTATTTGGTTAGTCCATGTCTTGTTAAATCTTTCTGTGTTTTTAAAGTGTTGACTTTGATATTAGTATTTCTGTTGGCTTGAATTATTGTTAGAATATAGGCTGACATATTCATGTAAATTTATGATAAAACTTTGGGACTAGTAATATAGATAACGACAGATGAATTTCTTTAGTTTTATTTGAATGTATCTAATTGAAAATGAGAAATTTAAAGAAAGGGATAATTAAGCGGTACCTAACTAAGCGCTCTGTTGAATGTTAAAGGGGCTGTGGTTAAGACTAAAAGCACAGGAACATGTTAACGTGTTCTATTTTATATTACAAGAGGATCTAACTATCTCTGTTCTATTTCTGTTGTATAGGTGCCAGAACCAAGAAGAGGATTTCCAAAAACGAGAACTTTTGCTACAGCAGGATCTAGATCACGCCTCTTTTAACGAATCAAAACTTTCAGAGAAATGTGAGGACCTTGAGCAGCTTTATTATAACACGCGAAGAA
This sequence comes from Hydractinia echinata, assembly GCA_030067915.1. Lineage (NCBI taxonomy): Eukaryota > Metazoa > Cnidaria > Hydrozoa > Anthoathecata > Hydractiniidae > Hydractinia > Hydractinia echinata. Next base: position 5,040,604 of record JASGCC010000001.1, read on the forward strand.
AAAAAGACGAGCAAAATTTTGAGCTGAAACAATGCCAAGAACGTGTTAAGGTTTTAGAAGAAGAGTTGAACGAAGTTGAAGACCAGAAGGCTAGACTGGAAGATAGTATGAATGAAATGCAACACATTTTGAAGAAATACGTTTACGAAGAAGAGAATATGGCAAGTTCACCAAGATATTCACCAAAATTAGGTAACTATAACAAAGTTGAGCGTACTATTTTATCTGAGTTTAATACGATGACTTTTACCAAGAAAAATCTTGTTGAAGGTGCTTTGTGCAAAATATATGTAACAGAAAATCTAGAAAAATGAAAAATGCACATTTACTTCATGTGATTTCACTCGAAAATTTATCGAACTCATGGAAAATCGGGTAAAAACCATCCAACAGTTTCAGCACAGAATAAGTGCAAAGAGCATGAATTGGACTACTTAACGGTACCAAACATAAACCATCTTTCCATGAGTCAGGTGCGACTCTAAGGGCTAAAGCTGTTATCTTACCTAAAAATGCTGGGTAAGAGGTGAATCTATCTGTCTAAAAAGCCAATGGTAGGCGAGTAGTTTTTTATAAAAAGGTTTTTAGTCTATCCTTGGCTTGAATAATCTACCAAACATTTTATGTACGATAATCTTGGGGACTTCCTTCACCTGTCTGATTAGCCTTTCTCACTTTTTTCTTTATTTTCATCTTCTTTTTTGCATTTTATAATGCAGTTTAGAAGAATACAATAAGGTTTACGCTTTAAGTTTGAAGTCTGAGCCTGATTAATGATTATAAAAAAATATTTAAATAATGAGAAATATTTACGAGATGGATTGTTTTTATATAGGTCAATCAATCCAACAAAAAACAAATAAAATGATTTCTTCATCTATATATATCTAGACTTGAACTTGACGAGGACAATATCACCTGAAGCAATGAATGATTACTTTCAACGCAACGCATCAAGGACGAGCAACCTGCAACTCGAAGTGACCGACCTTACTACACAAATACGGATGGAACAACAAATCATGGCAGAGTTAAACGGCACTGTCGCTGACGTCAAGTCTCAGTTAGAGAAAACTCGGGCGAACTTGAACATGACTTCGAAATTGAGAGATAGTGTGGAATTGGAGTGTGATAGAGCAAATGAAACAATGCGAATGCAAGTAAGTGTGATTTTTTATTTTTAAAACAATGGCTTCCTAACTCGTGAGTTTATAATTTAGCGGTGACTAAAATAAGTTTTTTTTCGCGGAATTTATTTCGAAGATTGTAGCAAACACCGCGAAATTTGGTTCTCCTGAAACTTTGCTCCCTAAAAATATCTAACTGATCGTATAGCGTCTAGCATGAACCGTGATGGTGAATTCAGATTTTGGTGCCTTATTGGCGAAAAAGGTCGTTAAAAAGTTATAGTCGGCAAAAATATTAGTCACTTTTTACCGCCTAAATTGTCACTTTTTTGTCATTTTTAGTTTTTGAAAGAACTACCTTAAGGGCAGAAAATAAGGCGAGGATAAAATAGTGCGGAATTAATTAGTGCGAATTAGGGTGTATTTCGCACTAATAAATTCCGCCCAAATCTGATGGAGCTCTGCAATTCGCACTATTAAAATCCGCCCAATGTAAAAAAATTGGCCAGCATTAGAAATTTCCGTGAAACTCCTTAAAATAGAAGGCTACAGGTTGGGAAAGACAAGATCTATTTCAATAGGTTTACTTTTTACTGATTCTCCAAAACGTTTCTTCTCCACTGGAATTCTTCCTGATTTATTAAAAAAAGCTTTCTGTGTATCGTTATTGTTCGTCAAAACATCATCTTTCTTCTTCAGCTTTCTTTTCCCCCCTTTCTTTTCAGACTTTCCTTAGGACACTTAGGACTTCCAAACGTCTTCAGATATCTAAGTTGTCTTAGAAAATAGGACCGTTTGGGGACCTTGCTTACGAAGTAAAAAACGTACGGAATCGCATAAATTAAATCCGCAAATTTCATAAAAATTTCGAAATCGCACTAATAAATTCCGCACATTTAACCATTTACCTAGAATCGCACTAATTAATTCCGCATTAATATAAAAAATTCGGCTCTTAATTCGCACTAATTTATTCCGCACTTATTTATCCTCGACTTATTTTTAATTTTTTTTAAAGCAAGCACTATTTGAGCGTAAAATTTATGATAAAAAATCTTACATGCAAAGAGAATTAACAAATTCCTCTTTCCATATATTTTCAATTTGAATTTTAAACCGAAAATATCGAAACTTTGAATTAACTGAAGCATTCTTAATGCACTAAAAAAAAAAAAAAAAAAAAATTGGTATCAAGTCTTAGTCATAAAGTAATAAAGTTGGATTAGTAAAAAAAAGGCCGGTAGAATATTTTGGCCGGTAGAAAATGTTAGTCACCCTGCCAAAATTTAATCACTGGTTACCGATTTTATTTTATTTTTTTGCTAACCGATAATAAGGTAAAAAGCAATAATTTCTCATACCTTTCACTACGCTGATTCCTTTCTATAAAATTTAAGTTAACCCGAATCTGTAAAACTAGATTTCAGGCTCAATCTCTTGTCTAAGCTTTATTAGTTCCTATTGTGTCGATTGTTGGCTATCTACTTGGGAAGATGAAACTCGTGTTTGTTAAGTTAGTAACAATCATATATTGGTTATTTATTAAGGGGAAATTACCATATTTTATTTATTAAACTAGGAAAGAGAATTACAACGTAAATCAGGAGAAATAACACATCTTCAAGAGAGACTGAAAGAATTTGAAGATCGTGTTATGTATTTGGAAAGTGAACTCACCAAGTCTACCAACGACAACACGAAATCGTCCATGCTTTACAAAGAAGAAAGAAAGACACTGAAAATCAAACTACAAGAAATTGAAAATGAATACCATCTCTTGGATTCAACGAAAAAGAGGCAAGAAGCAAAGCTGCAGGATGAGAAGTCGAGTCTAAACGAAGAAAGAAGAAATAAGGAGCTTCAATGCGAAGAATTAAAAAAAGAAAATAAAGATTTAAAGAAAGAAATGGAAAATTTAATTGAGGATAACAAAACGTTGGCGCAAAGGTTAATTCATTTAGAGACGTATTCGGAAAAACTTGGTTCCGTGGTAGAAAAGCACCAAACTGATAAAGATAAATTAAAAGATAAAATACAAAAAGAAATGCGAAGTCACAAAACAGTGTACGAAGAAAAAGATATGGAAATTTCAAGTTTAACGCAAAAATTGCACGATATGAATCGAAGTATGCACGAGAAGTCAACCCAAAACGAAATGTTGGGAGGTAAAATAAAAAATGCTAAAATTGATCGCAAAAACTTAGAAAATCACATCAAAACTCTAAATAACACGAATGAAGAGTTGCAAAAGAAAAATAGAATTATTAACGACGCTCACACAGCAGCCGAAAGGAAAGCGATATCTTTACAAAGTGAACTTAAAGAAATGGCAAGACGTTTCGATGGTCAAAACGAAAACATCGATGAGCTGTTCGCGAAAATGACTTTAATCGAAAACGAAAACAAGACTTTACGAGATAACTTTACAAACGCTGAAAAGCGTTTGGAGTTGAAAGAATCTCTAATAGTCGAATTGACGAAGAAAACAAGCGAGGCTGCGGAAAATTACAAAGCCTTGAAATCTTCAATACGTCAAGCAGAATTAGAAGGGCGCGAACACGAACAGAGAATGTATACTTTACGGAATGAGAATACGTCTTTTGAAAAGTCAATGCGAGAAATGAGCGACGAAAACGCACACTTGCGGGAGCAAGTTTCCAATATGCGACGATTGTTGTCGAAAACAGAGGACGAAAAAGAGAAAAGGTAAGGAGAAGTTATGCTTCGTTCATGACTTATGCCCATCATGTTTTTAAATAAACATGGTCAAATAAAATAGGAGATAATAATTTAGATGGCCATCCATTCAAAATTGCATATGTTTTCGAAATGCAAATGGAAGATTTTTAGCAAATTACTAAATATATTTTGAAAATTCATTTAGGTGTTCTCATATCCCTACGTCACAAGATATTTGACGTCATTGGTGGATATCTATACTCCCCTTAAATTGTACATTAGTTACATTACCCGACATATATCATTGCTATACATCCCTTACCTTCCACATAAGCCAGTTCTCGGTCGATGGTTCAAAATGGACAACCTGTAAAATTAGAATTCCTGTCCATTTATCATAGGACTCAATTAGACCTACCATTTTAAATATGTTTTTTCTTCCTAGTTTCAATGAAGCCACGTACCTGCAACATGAGCTCGACTCAGAACGTTTGAAAATGAAACGAGAACACGAGCAAACGAATAGAGAACAAAAGGTGGCCATCAGCGAGTTGCAATCAAAGGTTAGAAATTCCATTCCTTCTTACTCTATTTTGTACGTTGCAGATGTTACTATATTTGTACCCCCAATCTCTTACATTTCAATACTTGGGCTGACACAAGTGATAAAAGTTTTACTCTTCGTTCAAATAATTTAATGAGGACGTTGACGTACACTGTTTTAGTCCTGACAAACATGACGCGTTTGGGCATCTCGAAAGGTAAAAATGTCCTTATGGGTGTTATGAGATCCTAAGTACTTGCTGTGTGGTAATTCTGTATTTTACGGAGAAAAATACACGAAAGACAATATCATGTACTTCCCTGTACAAGTGAAATTACAAAAAAGCAAATAGTTGAAATTTTGCTCAGTCATCAATATTGTTGGGCAACCATGTACATTCCAGCATGGGAGAGCTAACGAACAGAAATTCTCAGTATATAAACCCAGTATTGCCTTATAGCTAATAGCGCTGAATCTGCAAAATTTCTATTTCTTCAGCATGGAATATCTCAGTAAGGGCAAATCGCGATATGGAAAAGCATACCATTTTCAAGAGTTCTTATCCTCTTTTAAAGAAAGGCATTATTTTTTACAACATACCTTAATAGAATAAATTTTGGAAATTATAAAGTCAAAAATTAATTTTCGCGAAAATATATTCGATCTGACAGCATAAAAATGCCATATTATGACGGTTTTTATTATTTGACAAACTATAATTCTGTAATTCAAATATCATTTTCTATACTCATACATTTTCAAAGGATTTGGCCTTTTTGAAATTAAATGTCAGTGAAATTCTGCATAATCGGCCATCCGTGGTGTCAAACATCTTAGCCGTTATTACTATTGTTTTGATGGTCAAAAATTGCGCAAGAAAACCTCCATTAGCAAGTAAAACACAACTAAATAAAACTACGAGAGATCGCGTCATGGAAAAAACCATTGCAACCGTCAAATAGATCCCCCCAAATGACCATTTGTGAATCTAAATTCGTGCAAATATTAACAAAATATGTCATCCGCGAAATTAAATATCCGCAAGAGTTAACTAATTTCCCCATTCGCAAAATATTGAAATACGCTAATATTGTATTAGCAAAATTCGAAAATTAAATACCTGCCACATTTGACTCCTTCAAATTTTTTCGAAAGTTATTTTCACTCCAGTCTGCTGTATAAAATACCGTGAAAATACCGCATTTTCACCTCTTACTTGGACCAAAAATAATTCTGATTCACGTTATACAGTTGACCAGGACCTCTACAAATCACGAGGGTGTTCTTACCTTTCAAGGTGGCCAAACGCGCCATATAAGCCTGTACTGTTACTGTTCAGTGAATATTCCTTTCGGTTGAATACGTAAGTTCACTTTAAATGATTATCCTAAATCTCCCCAACCATCGTTTTCGCCCTAAACACAGTCGAAACCATGTTAAGGCGAATCAGGCTGGCAGCAGTACTTCCAGGAGATGTGACTTGTACAACAATTATGGGTAGGATTTGAACCGTTGGTTCTCTCGAACACGATTCTCTGTCGCTAAGCCACTACTGCTTCCCGTGTAACTTTAACTGACAATAAAAGAACTGTAACCGCGATCCATTAACTAAAAAATAATACTAAAACCTTAAACGTCCAAGTGCTCTCGTTATTTTCAATTCTTTTAAAACAATTCTATTATACAACAGCAGTATATAGTTTAAGGAAGCAGTACACGTATTTCGTTTTATAAGAAAAAAAAAATTTACAAAAAAAAAAAAAATCTTAAGAAAATCCCCAGCCTCAGCGTGTTAAGATTCAATTTTTGGAGACCTTGACATTTTTTACATTTACAGTTACCCAGTTAATACATCACCATAATTTCAAAACATAACACAATCAAATTTCTTCTTTTTCAGTCAAATATACATCCTAACAAAGTTTTATCCTAAAAATAACAAAAGAAGTCTTTTTTCTTCAATAAAAATTAAAGATATCTCGTTATTTATAAAGAAAACAAACAAAGAAGAAAGAGAAAATTTCAACCTATATTCAGGCATTTTGTTAAGAAAATTAAGGTTTACATTAACGCCGGTTTCCATACAGCTGCATTTTGCGCCCAGTCGTAAAATGCGCCGCGACATTTATCACATATACCGAACCATTTCCATTTAGCGATTTTTGCTCACGTGTTTTTTGGAAAACATGGCTGATGTAAACAGACGATATTTGTTGCTGCAAAATTTGAGAGTAGTCCTAGCAATATTTTTATGGCGTAGAAATAAACAACGTTGTAAAATACGTAAGAAAAACATGTGGATGAGACGACTTTCCATAGAAAGAATCAAAGGACTAACAACGTTTTGCTTAAGGATTTAATGTTGTCAGATCACGAGTAGTCTTTTTAAGTTTGTTTACAACGTTGTTTCTTTGTGCCTCCACAGACTCATTAATGTTATTTTGTTTTTCATCTACTTCACTTGATTGATATATATTCTGATTCTCTACATTCATTTGGCTTTGACAAAAATTTAACACAGAAACGAGATGTTGCTAGCCATCTTGAAATGATCTAATTAAAAATTCTTTCGTAATTCATGTAGATTTCTACCTTTTGATTGGCTGTTAAGCTGAAGCGCAAAATGTAGCTCGCAAAAAAGTAGAGCCTGTTCAACTTTTTTTAAATCGCCCCAGCGCATGCAAAAGCGCGAGGTCAGCGGCATTATTCTGATAATGCGCATGCGTAGATCAAAAGTCACGGCGCTTTTTACGACTGGGCGCAAAATGCAGTTGTATGGAAGCCGGCCTTAAGAAACGAAAATTTTCGGACGTAAAAACTTTCGGATTTTTTTTGTCCGAAAATTATTCCGTTCGAAATTTGTGTCTGCCAAAAGCTTTTTGTCCGAAAATTTTGGTTTTTCTAATTTTTTTAAAAGAGGACCAGTGCATAGAAATTATATATAGTTACAGGATAATCAGAAAATCAATAAAAACTGCAGTTTTTGAACTTATTATTTTCGTTATTTTTACATTTGGCTGAGGCTCTATCTATAAAGTTGGATCCTGAAGACCCTTTTTTAGATCTTGATTGAATATATCATAGTCCGTAAATGCTTTTAGCCTTCTTTTTGTGTCATTTTCCGTAATCATTACTTTTGAAATTTGGTTAAAATTCGTTCAAAAGACTTACCCATACATTTTTTGACTTTATAAATCTTGTCCGAAAATTTTTCAGCTGAAAGAAAAAATTGTGTGCGAAAGTTTTTCCGCCGAAAATTTTAGTTCATAATGTAGGTCAAAAAACAGTTTTCTTTTAAAACAATTCGTTATGTCTGTCTATGCTTGCTCCTGCAAAAATAAATGGTACACGTTTAATTCACCAAAATCTTTATGATACTTATTTTTGCAGGTCAAAACAAATTAAAAATCGCAGATTTCTGCGAAAATTAGTACTAATAAGGTGGGTTTTTTTGCAGTCAAGTCAAAGACGGCAACTTAGTTAAACAATCCTAACGGCAATGGCGTCGGTCATGTGTTATGCCGTTTTACATGTCCCCCCAACCCCAACCCTTGTAATCTCTTAAATGCGACAAATCGCAAAACCAAGGATTCTAGTTCAACGTTCCTGGATACTGATTTAGTGTTATGAATTTTTGATAGATTTCATCCTTGAAAGACGAACTAACCCAAGAAAGAAGATTAAGACAACGCCTAGAAGTGTTGTACAACCAACGTGATGGTCAAGTGAATAAATTACGGAACACTTTTGATGAATCGCTAAATACAATAACAAACGATACAAAGAACATCAAACATATACTCGGAAAATCCCTTAAAAAACTCGATCGGCAGATTTTACATAACGATGGCCTCGTCACTGATTCCGATTTTACCGAAACGGAAGATCAATTCTTATCTCCTGAAAACAAACAACGTTCGAGTCGATATCAACATTATAATTCTGCAAGCCGTCGAAGTAAATCGTTAGAGTCATCCGTGGACACAGTGGACGAGAGAAGTAAAGTTCGAACACCTTCACCTTCGTTCAAGTCACATGAACACGGCAGAGACAAACTGCAATCCGTGTTGCTACCGTCTTCGAAGCCTCAACTTTTGATGCGGGAATACAATAGTGGGAAGTCACCACGAGATTCCACACCGAAGAATCGACGTTCTAGTAAGAGGGTTTCTAGATAACATTTTATAAATTTTTAGGTGTAAGTTTTTATTATATTCTGAAAAAATCGAAAAAAAAGAAAATGCCTCCTTGATAGATTTCTTGAGGTCCAATGAGTTTGATGAACTAATTAAGAGAAGAAACTTTCGCGATAATTTAACCTCATTTTTCGTAAAAGTTTCTTCCGCAAAACAAGCCTAAATTGCTTAACCGGGAAAGTTTCTCGCAAAATCTTAAAAGTAAAGAAAACAGCGCGAAAATTCACATTGTAAACTTCCAGTCAAAATATAGTCTAATGATTTAGTGCCAAATTGCGATTTTTTTTGTTAAAATCGCAAACCGCAAGAATTTACTTCCGCGAGGTATAAAAACTCTCGAATCTGCGAAAGTATAATCCTGCAAAAGTTTCTCAAGACTTAACCACAAAAGTTAGTTCCCAAAATTTAGCGGTGCTTTGGATACTGAAAATTGTAACCATATTCGCGAAAATTTATGTACACTAAGATTACTGGAAAGGTTAATTCGCGAAAGTTAAATTTTTGTGAGTTCTAGGGCGGTTGCTTATTACGTTCTTCTGATTGATAAGAGTTAGGCCTTGTTATTCCTTGTTTTTTGTTATTGTTAAACTTTGGGGAAAAAACATAAACTTAATTTCTTAACATCATTATTGATTTGTTTTGTAGCTGATAAAAAAATGGTCAGCCCCTATGATAAGAGCAAGTTCAATTAAAGGCTTCCATAAAAGGCCGGAAGTAAATTAAAATGGCGAAAATTAAAAGCCGATTCGCGAATTAATTCTTCGCAAAAAAATCTTCAAAAAATCTCAACATGACTGAGTTGCGAGAATTTGTCTTCGCGAAATGGATTTTGACTGAGTTGCGAGAATTTGTCTTCGCGAAATTTAACAACGCGAAATTAAGTCGTAAATTAATCAACTTAAGGTATTTATGGTATAAACACTTCAATATGTCGTCCGGATTGAGTCCAACGGAAGATGTAACGACAACTTATATTTAATTTAAAAAAGCCTAAAATTACAAAACATAGCTATAATTGTATTAAATATGTTTGTTTAGATCATTATAATATCATTATTCGATAATAAGACAACATTGAACGCGAAGAACGTGGTACAAAACTCAACTTTTATCCCATGTTATATGCATGTAGATACCATTTCACAACTTGAAACTGCAGTGTGCGCTATTACCAACCCTTCACTTCACCAATTGGAATTATGACAAACTAGTCTTTAGTCGACTTTAGGTGAAAGCTAAACAAAGAAATATTCCAGTTACGACATGATTTGCTTAGCATTTACCATTTGGGTCAATCCTTTTGTTTTTATCGCCGTAGCTCAGTGGTTATAACTCTCGTACTTTGTGCGGGAGACCGGGTTTCGATTTCCCTTGACGGCGATTCAATATGGGCGAGTAAATGTTACCATAGCTTCGGGTTAACCCAAGCCATGTGAGGGAAAATTGGGGAGATGGCACAATGTGTGGGCCGTTGGATGTTGCAGGGAGTTGTCTAGTAAAGCGCGGACCCTAATTGGGTCTACGTAGCTCAAAATGAGCATTAAATACTCTAGGACTCGCCATTTAAGCCATGGCCCCTCCTGGAAACCTGGAAATAATAGACGACATGGTATATCCCTCGATATTTGTGAGGCTAGCCATGTAAAATATGTACATCTATCTATCCCTTGCTTTATCAAACTCTTACACAAACAAATTCTATCTTTGCTTACTACTATCAGCTATAGTACATTTGAGAATCCTTTTGGTCAAAACTTCGTTGGCGTCCACCCCTGCCTCTTCCGCCACCACCCCAACCTATAATATAAAAGAAGAGCACCGGAGTACCAAATTTTCTCATGAAGCATAACGAACAATCTAAGTAATGTATTTAAAAGAGAAGGCACAAAAAAATATGACAAGTTGTAAAAATAAGTCTACTACGAAGTCTTTGCGGAAAGCCTACACATACACGCACCATAAAAAAAGAAGATCTGTTTTATAACACAAAATACACCTACGACCGCCTCTTCCACGCCCTGTATTTCCGCCCCCTTTACCATATGCGTCATCATGGCTGTATCTGCGCTTAGAATCATTGTGTTGATCTGTAAATAAAAAAATTGGAGATAAACACTCTAGCTTTAAAAAAGGAATATTGTTTACAAAACAGCAATTTTAGCAATGTTTTCCCCCTTTATTGTGCAGGGCGGGGAAGGGATAATTTCCTGCATTCATAGTTAGAAGGCTGCTAATAAATTGAAGTGGTGGTATTGTATTCTGAGGTTTGAAATAAGGGGTGGGGGGACAAGTTCTATTTAAATCGTTTTATCAGTCTTCTTTTGAAAACGCCTTTTATTAACTTTGAATTCCTTGTCAGAAAGTTAAATTATTTCTTGGTTAACATTGTACTTCCTGTTTTTTGAGGACTTTTATTGGAAATTATATGTCATTTTTTTAATATGCATAATTAGTACTAACAGAAGAGTGAGGCGGATTATGGGGGTAGGGGTGTATTAATATATTGGACTGGTTGGTAAAATTTTCTGAAATTTTGCGTAGTACCCCCTACAATTAGCTTACCAAGAGTACAGGAACTATATATGATTTTTATATTTTCAATAACTTTTGTCTGTATACATAAAAAGAAATCGTTTAAAAAAAGCTAACCATCAACAGTCCTAGAAGTGTGCATTAAAATATTAAAATTTATGTAGCAGGCCAATTCAAGTCTTACAGCTAGTTCTTCTAGCAAGAAGGAAACATCTTCTAGGAAAGAGAAAACAAAACGTGATAACAAATAATAGAAATTTTATGAGATTATAAAACTTATCAATTGTTTTGCTTAATCAATCAAATTAAACACATTTTTAACATTTACCTCCGCCATCGTAACCACTATCAGCTCTTTCATACCGCCCGCTACCGCCACCACCACCACCGCCTTCGCGGCCACCACTACCGCCACCACCGGCCACCACCACCACCGCCACCACGATAATCACCTCTATAGCCACCTCTGCCGCCTTACAAAAAATATATGACAATTACAAATAAAAAGCAAACATTAATAACATGAAAAACTTAAAGCATTAACGTAAAACTAATTAACTTAATTCTTTCGATGAAGTTATTTTCAGTCGAGGACTAACAACCCTTTTGAAAATGCAAGATTTCTTTAAATTGTTAGAATAGCCCCTGCGGTCAGCTCTTTAGGCGACGTGGCAAATATTAGCGCCATACACTTTTTATAAAAAGGAACCGGAAATTTCGGTTACCTCGAGTGTTGCTGTCCTTTCTTTGTTCAGCCTTTTTACAGTATATTAAAAGTTCTGGCGACTTAAAAATCAAGTTTATACACTTTCGCAAAAAAACAATTTATTATCTGAAAAAATTACAGCGATTTCTAGCCTCGTTCTTCTTACAAGACAGTTCTTATAAAGTTGCATGATCGCAATATAAAGCAAACAGCTCGTAAAAGTATCCAGGCGTAACATAAACATTACTGTACCTCCACGGTAACCTCCACCACCACCTCTCGGAGGGTCAGGCTTACGCTGTTGAAACCTCGGCATTTCGGGGGCCGGTGCTATATTTGATGGTCTTCCTCCTCTGTCGGGAACCTTGGTCATAAAACACGGATTACAATAATTAAAGACTAAACTGCAGAGGAATATTCTTCGTCAATTAGAACAACTAAGCTATGCTTAAACAATTATATTTTAGTATCGTATTATTTTTAACCACCATAAATCCTCTTATAAACGCCCTCTAAAAAACGCCCGGGGCGTTTATTTAATATTTCAAATTTTGAAGGAAGGTTTTAATTTACAAATTTAAATAATATCAATTACATCTTTTTTATTCATCTTGATCGAAAAAGTTGAAGGCAGCGTTGCCCCTTTAACACGAATTTGTTAGAATCCCGGCGAAAAGAGAGTTGTTTCCATATCAAGTATAAAACATAAAAACTTCATTATAAAGTAAAAAATATTTACAGCAAGTTTCCACTCTTTGTTTAGGAAAAAAAAGATATTAACTACCAAAACAACTTAAGGGAGAAAACTTAAACAATTGTCATTTGTTTTTACCCATAAAAACACGTGTGGTAACATTTCTCTATTGGAGTGGGGCGTTTTTTAGAGGGGGCGTGTAAAAGAGCGGGGGCATTTTTATTAGAGGATTTACGGTAAATTAAATCGACTTTCTATAACATATAATATTCCCGGTGTAAAGTTACGGATTTCCGGCTCACCGAAACTAGACGAAGAACATAGTTCAACAAATCTCCCACACTGTGTACAGTTATATGTTATGTTAGCGCAAAAGGCTATCCCATAACAAAAAAGAATCAGGATATTGGAAGCTAATTTTACCGATCATTTAGTGGCTCATCATTATCTTTAAACGCGTTGAGCGCACCTCGCTGGGATGTAAAAAGTTGACCTTTTTAAAAAGCATTTAGAAATGAAAAAAGTTGGCAGTGAGTTTTTTTGTTTGTCTGTTTGTCTGTTTGCAAAAATAAACAAGCTAACGCGCAGATCGTTGCACTGCATCATGGCAAAAACTTAAATTCAATAGTGAAAGACCAAATTTCAGATAGAGAAAAACGGTATTCAATGTAAATTACCTTTCCAATCATAACTTTGTGTATTTCAGACTTTGTGCCTTCTCTGACGTCACCACTGCTTGTTTTCTGTATCACGCATAAATCTAGAGAAAGAAGTGAATCACGTGACTATTGCAGACGGTGAACGTTGAGTTACTACAAAAAATAAACAAAAAGATTGTGTAAACGACTAGTAACAAACACTCCTTCGTACTTTTATCAACAAAACAGAACGCCGACAAAAAAAATGGCAACAAAAACATTAACTTTAAGCCTAACATGGAGGAGGGGGGAGGAGGAGAAACAGACAGACAGACACAGAAGCAGACAGATAGACAGAGGAACAGACAGACAGAAAGTGAAATAGACAGACAGAGAAACAGACATACAGACAAAAAAAGAAACAGACAGACAAAGAAATAGACAGACAGAGAAACAGACGGCGAGACAGACAAAGAAACACACAGACAAAGAAAAGCAGTCAAACAGACAGAGACACAGACAGACAACTGCATTTCTACCTTTTCTTGCAGCTAATACGTCACTTATTGATGTTAGCGAGTCTTCCACTAACAAAGAACGGATAGGTTGATATGCTTGTGAGACTTCTTCCGTAGAGTTCTATAAATCAATGTTGCCGAGATGATTTGCGTAAGAAAGAAGCCTGATTATCAAGCAACAAACCAGACGAAAATATAATATCGCGGATAATAATTTTCGCGAAAATTTTATGAATATTTTTTTTCCTGAATTTGTTTATTCGTACATATGAGAAAAAGATCAGTTCATGGCGATTATTAAGAACTTTCATTTTGACAGCCTTAATATTTTTTTCTTTGCCTAAACTTTTTCGCGGACGCAAACGTACATACCTTTAACTTATCCGACCATGTGAACGACTGTATAGTGACATCAACTCTTTTTATCAACACTTTTCTTCGCATTTTATATTCTTGACACATAGCATCGTTAATCTTCGACACTTCTTCCTAAGTGAATTTGATTAAAAATGTTAAAGTTGAGCTAACGGCTAGCCTGAGACACAGAGAACTACACCTGACCCTCATCAGGACTCGAGAGAGTTAAGGGTAAACACATAATGATGCAATTTAACATAGATAATCGCATGTTTTCAGACGTCACTACACCATAAACACACCACAATACAACACCAATTAGTCCAAACTGTTAGCACTGTCGCAGCAACAGATGGACAAAGCAACCCTTAAGGTAACTTAAAAAAGCAACGTATAACTTAACGTATTGCTGTAGGTTTGATTGGGCTTCTTTCTTCAAGTGATTTTAGATACCAAAACGGCGCAATAGAATTTGAGTTTAATCCTACTTTTTCATGTAGCATTACCCGTAAGCTAGTCCAATCAGATCAACTGAATTCGCTAATAACGTATCATGTCAACAATTTTGTCGTGTGTCAACAATTTTCATTGGAAATCTGGCCGAAAATAAGTTACTGATGGACTATAACTAGCAAAGACGCATTGATTCCCGTTTGAAACTAAGCAAACGATTCTAACATTCCCAAAATGTTAACATTACAATACATAGCAACAAAAAACAGATTTAGCATATAGTGACGTGCAAATGCATTATTGCAAAGAAGTACGGTGGACAGAAATCTAATAAATTTGACATTCACCCATTGTTTCGAACTCAAGTTTTTCGTCAACAAAGGTTCGGATATGTAATTTTCTGGTAGCGTTGATAACTTTTGCTTTAGCTAAAGCGGGAAAGTAAGATAAATTAAGCAAGAATGAAGAAATCGAAAAGTTCAATAGCAAATTTAATGTATACGCATTCGATCACCAATAAGTTAAGTACCTTCGATTTGATATCGTCAAAAAGTTTCGCGACGTTCGATGTTGCAGGCACATCAAGAACATCTGTAATGGTTTGCACGCAAACAGCTGCTGCATTTAAGTCGACATCCTGGAAATAAAAACTAGTCGATGTGACAACAAAAAATAGAACGCTTTTACATGGTGCTATTCAAAAATACATACAAAAGACATTGGTTTAATGTTTGGCTTAATAGATTTGTCCTACGGTTTAACAACATCCAATTACATCAAAATTAATATGCACGGAAGAGAGTACACTAAATTTATCGAAACTCGGCACGGTAATGCAGCATATAACATGTTCCAATTCATTACTAGGATTCTAAGTTTTTGACGCGTGCCTCCCCTGGTATTTTCAGTATCAGCTGCTTATAAATCGTCAAATAGTCGCCAAACAATTGATCCCTTCCATGCCCAATTCCTACGTTTAGAACACCACTGAGTTGGTAGCAGGGAGAAACACGTACTGCACCCATGCGAAGGAAATACCCATTTGTACAACGTCGCCATTGGGGAGAAAAATGAAGGTAAATTCTGGTTTCCTGGAATATTTAACTGAAATTTTTAAGCATTACCAGGCATGTAGGTTAATATTATACGAAGAGAGTAAAGTTACAGTAACAAATCTAAAGAACAAGCAAAACCAAAACCCTAACTTTTTATTTTCAATTTACACTACCCTAAACATTTACCAAAAAACCTTCTTACCATTTGTTCATCAGCATTCACATCATCATCATCACAATGTGCTGAAGCATACATATGACAGGCTTGTAACTCACTGACTAAAAAATCTAAAAACAAGAACAGTAAAAACTAGATATAAAATCAGAAACATGTCTCGTGGTAGAGACCATGCTTGCTGTTAACAAGGAAATTCATTTCACGTTTTTATTTATCAAGGTCAAACCATCCCGAATTGACAGTTCTCTAAAGAGTAAGCAGCTATGTCCATGAGGATTTGACACGACACATCCTTGTCTTTTTCCCCCTGAGAATGGTCCACCTCGACGGTGATGGGAGCATAATCGATGTAATCAAATTGAAGCAGATCTACACATCGCTCACACTGGACCACCAGTGAAGAACAGCCAGACGAATGTGAGATGATTAACCTTCACCTACATATATACACCATCCGGTTAAGCTATCTGTACCGCTAATATATTGCCGCACGTAGTGTAGTGGGTTAATTTGCGGCTGCCAGGACCGCGTTTTGAATCGATCACTGAGACGGTATGTGCAATGCACAAAGTAGCCCAAATTTAATTTAAAAACCAACTACTGATATTAACAATGGAACTTTGAATTAACCTTACCTAATACAAACAATTTGCCAGTGGTATTACTCAAGCCATACCGTTGTAATACGTCATTATACGGAAAACCTGGAAAAAAAATCACTGTCAAAATGAATGACATTTGCAAGACAACAATTTTTGGGCATTTGGGCATCAGCGTACATAGGCCTAGAAACGTTTTACCTCGAATTAGGTGATTTTTTGTGGCTTAACAAGTACTTCAGATAAATGTCACTCATATAAAATCACATGGTCAAAAATAAAAAACAAACAAACAAGATATGTAAGGAACTTGATACAGCTGTGTTCATATGAGATGCATTTCCCATGGTTTTATGTGAATTTCAATGTCTTGTATTTTCATCATTTTTAGAGAGGAGAAACAGAAGGATTGCAATAACTTCTACAAACAATCTTATTTTAATTTGTATGCATATTGCAACGTAAAATATAGGAAACGAGGACAAAAAAGAGGACAAAAAAAAAGACTGAAAGTGATATGTGGTTTAAATTTGGAACGCTTTACACTGAAATATATATTGCAACATATAAAAGATCCATAGAAAACTCGTGGAAATTTCTATGGCGACAATTCTTCTAATTAGCTACGACAGGGTTCCCACACGTTATGCAACTAATTATTTATTAAGGATATTTAGGAGCATTTTAGCTGTTTTAAGGAGATATTTTCGATTCAGAGGGAAAACACTTACTGATTTTAGGTGAATTTGAATTACTAAAAGTATAACTTAGAATCACCAGAATCAAGGATGTCAAAGGAATTGAACAAGGAAAACATGTAGGATTGATCAGAATTCATTGCCGCATTAGCTGATACAAAACATATATTGAGAAGAAAAAAGGAAAAAAGAAAAACTATCATAAAATTGAGTTTGACAAATGCATGTTTCTTAAAAATATTTTAAATTTTTAGGAGTTTTCAAAAAAAAAAAAAAAAATCAGAAAATTTTAAACCTTAGAATTATTAAGGTTTAAATATTTTAGGATTTTTACGAGGCGCGGGAAGTTTGTACGAAAAATATGATAATTGCTTAGAGCTGTAAATCGTTTCACGTGCTGCAAATTACACTGTGTACATGCGTTCAGTAGTAGCTAAAAACACCGTACCTAGTTCCCTGACAAATCCTTTTAAGTCCAATATAAATGTTTCTCGGTTATCTATAACAAACAAAAAAACAAAAAAGGTTACGTTATACAAAAACCAGGATCACTTATGGTTTCGCGGATAGGGCGAAGTTTGATATTTCCTGAGAATTTGTTTTCGCCCCTTTTCCATTACCAACTTTTAAATTAAAACAGATTAATTATAAACAAAACATGGACCTTAAAGATCACAATTAAAAACTAGGCATCACTAAACACTTGACATTTAGTCTTGGGTAGTTTTTAATATATTTTGGCGAAACAAGTTAAATTTTTCGTGGGAGTTTAATTTTGCGAATATATTTGACATCACACTGAATCAAGGTCAATCAAGAAGCGGAAAAAAAGGGGAACATCTCGAAAAAAATCTCTAGCAGCTTTCACACAAAGGTGGACTTGGCGAACCACCTGTTAATTAAAATCATGGACAAAATTAGTAAAACAAAGATAGTTTTTTCGTTCTTTTTTAAATACGGCTAAAAAGGCGAAATAGTCACGACTCTGCAGTCAACATGCTGCAAAGTCGCTACTTTTACGCACACGGAGGTCATGTAGAGCCTGTCAAATTTGCTAGTAAAATTTTTGAGGGCCGGCACAACGAAATAAAGGACTTCGCGACAGTCAGGGAAAATGGTCGTGCTGACGTCAGTAACAATTGGTACATTTATAGGGTTCGGATAAAATTACGTGAAACAAGTATGGATATTCCTGTATAACTACTTGTGGGGACAAACTTCAAAATTTGTCACCTGTCACAATATTTTTGGGGTGATTGTAGCTAGCCATTATAAAATTAGGTATTCCAATTTTTGTGGAAAATACTTGATAGTCTTTTTAGATATGATCTTTAAATAATTGTATTGATTTTTCAGGTCTAAAAATACTCAATTGCGGGTATTGCTTACAAAAAAATAATTTTCGCGAATGACATAAGAATGGTATCAAATTCTTTCGCAATAAACCATTTACACAAACATATAAGTTCGTCGAAAAAAAAATAAACGTTGTATTTAATAATAAAAAATTCTTCATTTTTTAGATATTTACAAAATATTTGTCTAAAAGCAACCTGAAATAACTTTCTTTGTTAAATCACTTACAATCATGAAAAAAATATAATAAACCAGGACGGCTATTTTTGAATTTCGCCGCCACAAGTGCTCACATTGGTTGTTTCTATATCAAAGTCGCGCATTTTGCACTTGTCAATGTTCACAGAGTACTTAGGACTTCAGATCTTCGGTTATTGGTTAAATCTATACCCTATAAATGTGCCAATTATTGCTGACGTCAGCATGGCCATTATTCTTACATTTGGGGTTTTTGTGAAAAACAGATGTATTAGAAAGTGCGGCTAGCGCAATTCATACGGTGCCTATGAAACATACGCATTTAAAAAAGCAGAACTTCCGTAGCCTACTGCCGGCGCAGAATTCGCGAGTTGATGCTTTTTTACCAACTTTGCAAATATATCTTTGCACAAATACCATTGTCTAAATATTTTGGTGAGGGATTGTAGCTTTTGTTGCAATCAATCACTTGTCCAAAGACCGCAGCAACTGGACTAGAAAGTCACACTACAGTGACCGGACCACTACAAAAGGAGGGGCTACTACCACACCCCGCCCCCAATTTTCATCAAAGTAAAATGTGCCCAACCAGCAAATGTTTTTATCTGAAAACGACCAAAATTATTATCAGCGGAATTTTAGCACAGCATACTTTGATTGCGGATAAGAGTATAGTTGATGAATTTGAAAATATTCTTTCGTGACTGTCACATATCGTACATCAATTAAACCAGGTATTCAGCTATCAAAAATATGAGATTATTATTATTATTATTATTATTATTATTATCATTGAAATTATTTATTATTATTATTGAAATTATTTACCCAGGATAGCCTCTTCAGTTCCTATTGGTACTGCTATCAACGAGGGTCCTGCGAAGGGGGTCCCAGCGCATTTAAAGCTCCCATTTGAGCTACGAAAGTCGTGCAAGCACAGCAATCGCTCAACTAGACAACCGCCTAAGACATCAATCCTATTTTCATGCTGAACGCTAAGCAGAAAGGATAGATTCACACTTTTATAGTCTCTGGCATGACTCGGCCGGGGTTTGAATCCAAGACCTCTCGCACTAGAAGCGAACGCTCTACCACAAGGCTATCAGTCGGTATGAACTAATAATTCTACTCTGCAAACATAAACAAATAGGCCACTAAGTAAACTCCTATAAAAAATCGCAGATTGCATAAATAAAGATTTTCCAAATTTAATAACACTGTTTATCCAAGACCGCACTTCATTAAAATACTCAAGGAAATCATCAATCAAAATTATAGCATTTGCAATTGTCTATGCAACCGACACGTAACTAGTGCTATGATTTATTTCAAATGCAAGTCAGTGGCTACAAATTCAAATTGTCAAGACATTAGCCTAACAAGTAATACAAAGTCTTCTAATAATGAAATTTTACCAGTGACTGTTTCTTCCAGCTGGCAAAAATCCTTCAATTTTGTTGCTAACCAAACAATTAACTGCATGAACGGTGCGTCGACTTTACCAGAATTGATAGTATCTTTGAGTTTCGCTTTTGTACAGCAACTCTCGTCATATCTACGTAGTAAGTTACGTAATAAGTAAGTTCACAGCAAGCTTTCTAACAGAAAGTTTAAATTTGTACAGTTTAATTTGTTTGGGAGTAGTTCTCGGCGATTTTCCATGAAAAAGTTAAAAAAGAAAACAGTATGTGGGAGTAGTTCTCGGCGATTTTCCATGAAAAAGTTAAAAAAGAAAACAGTATGCAATACGACATGGCTTTAGCTTCGTGAAATTTATAAAATTAACAATCAAATAAACATAAAGAAAGAGAAAACGCAAACAAACAAATAAACAAAAAAGAAACGAAAAAGAAGCGAACAAAACAAACAAACAAAACAAAAACAGAAAATAAACACGTACTTGAGTGCTTCAAGTGCAGAAACGACACGATCTTCCATTTGACTGAATTTATCCTTCATTTTATGAATTCGTTGCTAATGGCAAAAAGTGATTTAAGTTTCCAAGAAAAAAACGCTAACAACATTTCCATGCAACTCAGGTTAAAAATCAGATTCTAATTACCACAACCCTTCCAAAATAGCCCAATAAAATATCGAAAAAAACAACATTTTGTGCACAGCACTCATCCACTAATTAAAACCTAGCTTCGTTCAACTATTCATTTCGAATAAATAAATTGTTGTCTTTTGCATTCATCAAACTCATGCTTTCTGTTGCTTATGTTCTGATCTTAGGCATATAAACATGTGCTGGATCAAAATAAGATTTGTTGAACCATAGTGCGAAATTGATAGAGAAAATGCATGAAAGGTTGTTTTTGCCAAAACGTTTACTTAAAAATTGGTTATTTAATGTTGAATATTGAAAGAAAATCACTGACTAATGTGAACAGAACATTTTATCAACATGTTTCAGTTTTCCTTGAAACAGTCTAACAACACCACAGGCATGCTTTACGCGAGACAACACCCATTTGATAACAACACAGAAGATATACTAGGGTTAATAAATCTTTTTTATCACAAAAAATATGTTTAAATATGAAAATCATAGGTTACATTATCGAACTAGACACATAGGTAAACACAAGCATTGTATTATTCAAGGTTACAGTTTGGCTACATAAATTTCAAAATTGATTCCAGTTCAAATTATTTTTTTTTATTATTTCTATGTAGAAAAAAATCATGTGACATAATAAAGGTAGCCAATAAAGCAAATGTAAGCACCTAATAAAGCAAAAAAGACCCTTAATATAAAAGCATACACGACTCTACCATTACCAGGTTTTTACAGAACTTTTCCAATAAACTAAACCAAATTCCATGACTATGGCTTCTGGAATTGCAATAACTTGTGGCCACCCTAGGTTAGATTGATTTACTCATTCCCAGTGCAAAACCGTCAAAAGATATTATGGCATAAGAGGAAAAAATACTCACAAATGAGAAATTTGAGATAAAACAATATAACATACTAGCGCCATGTCAGTTACTATAGTATAGCAAACTAACATACACTGGCAACCAAGAAGAAAAGGCTCAATCTTGTGAACAAAAAAAATAAAAAACCAAAAAAAGTTAGGTTGATTATTGTGATATAAAAAGGTGTTGGGTTATAAATAAATTTTGTATTTTAAATACAACTGCTTACAACTAAATAAAAAAATGTTTCTCTACAAAATAGTAACCAAAACTCTAATGAAATAATTTCAACTATTTTTGAAATCGAAAATCGAATATAAGCTTTATCTGAAAGGCATTAGGGGCGTGTTGCAAAGTAAAAGGCTAAATTTATATTTATATTTTAGCGCTGACCTGAACGTCAAAGACAAAATCTTTTTGGATAGTAGAGTCTTTACAAACTCTATCAGCGAGGCAAGTGTATACAGAAGATGATTCCACACTTTACAAACGGCAGGAGCAAATGTAAAACAACTTTTTAAAATCCTATGCTTACAACAGTAAATTTTTTAAAAGATATTCTCTCAAACACGACCCCTTTAACACATCTAAAGTTTTAAAAAATCGCTTGCTACATCTATAAAAAATAAACATAGTTTAAACTCAAATTTGTCATAAAAAATTCTACCTACAATGAAAGGCATAATACTTTCTAAATGTTGCATTCTCGACTGTTTAACCCCTACCACTAACACCTTGAACAGTCCAGTACTAAAATATTATTACAAAACCTGACCACGGCTTGCAAAAAATTCCTTTGTTTTTCCACAAGTCGCATTCACACAAAGAGGACAACGCAATCCTAGTTGCTTTGAGCAAGCCTCACCCGAATATATGTGTGCACGAACAATATCAGCTAAAGCTTGAATGAAAATTGAATTGTCATTCATTGCACTGGAACGTCGGATATTCTCAACACCAACCTCCTTTGCCAACTGGCCAGCGTATTCCAAATCAAGCTCAAATAACGTCTCAATGTGATCAGACGTAAAGGCAATTGGGACGAGAAGTAAATTCTTGTTCCCGTTTTTCACAAATCCTTTTATTGCTTCATCAGTTTGCGGTCCTAGCCATGGCAAAGGACCGACTTTGGATTGCCAGCATAAGCGATACGTGTGGGAGAAGTTAAGCATCTCCATCACTCGTTGCACTGTGGCAGCAACTTCCTGAGGATATGGATCCCCACGGTTGACAACAGACATTGGTAAAGAATGTGCAGAGAAAAGTATAACAACATCGTCTTCAACTTCAGGAGGGAACTTCTCTAATTCATCAACTATGGTTTGGGTAAAAGCTTTTATAAGTCCAAGATGAGTTGGCCAGCGGTCAATGACAGACCATTCTATTGAAGAGGGTACGTTTAGTTGTTTGTAATAGCGATATATTGCATTCAAGCTGCTGCCTGTTGTTGAACATGAATACTGCGGGTACTGTGTAAAAGCGATAGCACGCTCAATACCATCTGCTTCCATTTCGTTTAAAGTGTCCTCGGTCAAGGGATCAGCATATCGAAACCCAACATAAAACTTATGCGGTGCTGTTTCAGGGGAGATTTTATCTAAAAGTTTGATCATTTCTTCACCTTGGTGTTCTGTCCATTTGCGTATTGGCGAACCACCACCAATTTGCCGGTACTGCTCCACAATTGATGGTGTTCTACGTGTTGCAATAAATGGCGCAAGTTGCTTTTGTGCAGGTAAAGGAATCAGATCTTTATCATGAAATAATCGACTTAAGAAGGGACCAACTTCTTCAAGAGTTGAAGGACCACCCATATTGATCATCATAACACCAGTTTTTGGTTTTGTTGACGAATGACATGATGCTGAAGTAGCAAGAAGTCTACTGACTGTTGTGTGTAAGCACTTCTGTCTTGCCAACAAAAACGTTTTACTACTGATATTCATTTCTATCTTATCTAAAAAAAAAACGTTGAATAGCATTAAGCACAAATATTGATAGCTTTGACATCTAGAACAACAAAATGTTGTGTGTCTTCCCAGGCAGGATTTTTTCACAGAAAGCAGGTATAAAAAATATAGTCCTAGACACTTGAGTTCCTTCCTTATGAAACTATTATATTGAAAAACAGATAGATTTTAAACTGCAATACTTTTTATTGTGTGCGCTTTGCAACAGAAAAAAAAACAAAAAACAAAACAAAAAATACAAGAATAACACATTACATAACAAACCAAAATCCCCCGAAAAGTTAAATATTGGTTTACTGTGTTTTCTTTGCGAAACACACATTCACACTACCTGACCATATAGCCCACTATCTGCTTTACGATTTCAAAATATTAGCTAACAGTTCTTATTGCTGATTTTAAATGCACTGAAGTGCTCCAGACTTAATTAGTTAGCAGTCATTATGGTAAATATATAAATCCACAAAATTGTGTTTTTTGTTGCAATCTTTTAACCTAAAACATCTCAAACAAAAGTTGGAGAGGAATAGACCAAATTTGATGTAATGAAGAAATGAAAACACGTGCCAAATGAAAATTTCACCAAAATAAAGCCGCCTGCATGTCACAAGAAACAGATGATTGTTTTCTATTTTTTTGCACTTTATTTATTTGGTCCAAAATCCAAAAAAATACAAATCCTTTCATATTTATTTATTCTATTTCAAAAGTTTCAACACAGCAAACCAACAAAGGATACTTAACAAACTTCATCAGTTCTGTGTGTATTAAATAGATGTTATCAATCCAATCTACTCAAAAAGTAACACTTTGAAGAATATTCAAGTGAACAATCTGCCAAAATACAAAAAAGAGAAGTTCTCCTAACAGCCATAGACTCTATACAATTCTTTCCAGCTCTTTAGCATAGGATAAACATTGTTCAATAATTTTTAACGATGGAATATCTTTTTGTTGGTGAACTTGTGATTGAAAAACGTAATTCTTAGTCTCGTCCAATTCCCAGTTTCTCTAAAAGATAGCAGAATAATCTCTTCCAGTTTTACTCATTACACAAGCATTTCATTAGTAGCAATAAAAACAAGTAGTTGTATGCTAGTGGGAATACACAGCAATTCACTAGTTGAGAAGATCCACAGGAATTTGCCATACGCTACTTGCAGCTATACCATCTTTGGCTTAGTGAACAACTTAAATTGTTATTTACCTTCCCGGTATAAGACAACAAATCCTTTTGTTTGTCGAAGAACAACATTCTGCAAGCTTCCTTCTGAGATATTCTATTGTATGACTTTTCAATACATACAGCAACTTCATCTCTACAAATGTAAAAGTTAAAAGAATTAGACCAAAGGTGCTCGTGATAATAACATCTCTCAGATAATTACATGTTAATTTTTAAACACTGCATGTACTGAGAATTTGAGGTGATAATAAGAAGTTTGCTTGATGTGAATCTGTGAGGATTCCTGGGTGAGAAATGACAATATCAATGCTTAAAATAACAGCC
Source organism: Hydractinia echinata (assembly GCA_030067915.1). Lineage (NCBI taxonomy): Eukaryota > Metazoa > Cnidaria > Hydrozoa > Anthoathecata > Hydractiniidae > Hydractinia > Hydractinia echinata. The sequence goes on from JASGCC010000001.1 coordinate 5,065,537, forward strand.
GGTTAACGGTTAATGACTGCCGAAATTTAACATTTCACTGTTAGGATACAAAAACGAACAGTTAAATGGATAACTAATCTAAACTAATCTCGTCTTCCAGGAGCAAGAAGACGCTTCCGAAATTCACGCAGTGAAAATAACTTGTTTATAAGAGGTTTAGCTATATGGCAAAGCATAAAGTGTATAACCACCAAACCTCTAAGCAAAGAAACAATTAAACTTTAGATAGCGCTAACGAAAATGGCTGCAAACGTCTCAAATTTACGAGGAAATAATAAATAAATTTTGACACTATAATCAAAATTTAAGCCTTGTAGCTAGATATTTTACACCTTAAAAAATTGTAAATGCAAATTTTGAATTAAGTATCTACATTATATTATTGGCAAAATATGCACATTTTTCGCATGGAATGTTATTTTTAATACATATTTGTCCCATAAGTAGTTACAAAGTTTAAGTAAAGACTCGCTTTACTACGCAGATTTTTTTGACTACTGAAAAAGTTGACTTGGTCGGCTATTTTGAATTCTCGACGGTCACAGTGACTTCCAGGAATATATTTATTTTAAGCGCTAAAAAAACGCAAAGCTTTTAAATAAGATTGAAAAAATTATTTAGAGAAGCAGGCTTCACTGAAAAAAATATGACTGTTTCACAAACAACGAGAAAAAATAAAGTGTAAAATATGGAAAACAAAACGTTTTGTTCTGTTTCGCTAACTTTGATAAAGAAAACATACATAAAATGTTATCATATGACTTGTTTCTACATGGTGGCGAATTAGAAGTCTACTTAGATTTGGCCAAAACAAAGTTAGATTTTAAACTAATGCATTATTTAATTTAAATTCTTGTGGTTTGTTTTGTAAGAAACAATACTTAGGCAATTTTAAACATTTTATCGTGTGTTACCTCAATGTATCCAGGAGAATATTGAAGAAGAAATGGTAACTTTCGGCAGGCACATTTCCTTTGCTCAGAAAGACCTAGAAAGAAGTATCATTAATAAAAGTTAAATTAGGCTATTTTGAAGTCTTTGTCTTTGAAATTGTAGATCACGCTTTCAAAAGAATTTGCTCAAACACAAAAACTTTATTTACAAACACCACAACTATAAGTTGGTTTATTCAGAAATGGAGTTGCTACACACATGCATATAAAGCGTGTCTGTAAATTTTCTTTAACATTTTCTAGGTTTATATACATGTTTTTTTTGCTATTTTTAAGGTGCTGTTCAATAATTTGTGCGATATTAAATGCTAAATATACTGCTATTTATTAATAGGCACCTGTATGCCAAATTTTTAGGTCCCATACCTTGGAGTTTTAGAAATTGCTCATTACTCGAAACTACCCCTTAAACTTCTATGAAATCCTTATAATCGGAAACATTTAACTTTTGTTAAGATTATCCTTCGAACTTGAAACTCACAACATAACTTTATTTCATCAAAGGGAACAATTCTGCAAAGTTTGAACACATGATTACCTGATTTTCTGATTTTTTGGGATTTCACCCAAAAATTGAAAAAAAAAACAGACTTTCAGGCAAATATGGAAATTATTATTATTATTATTATTATTATTATTACTATTATTTACCCAGGATAGCCTCTTCAGTTTCTATAGGAACTGTTATCAACGAGGGTCCTGCGAAGGGGGTCCTAGTGCATTGAAAACTCCCATTTGAGCTACGGAAGGCGTGCAAGCACAACAACCGCTCAACTAGACAACCACCTAAGATATCAATCCTATTCTCATGCTGAACGTTAAGCAGAAAGGATCGATTCACACTTTTATAGTCTCTGGCATGACTCGGTCGGGGTTTGAACCCAAGACCTTCCGCACTGGAGGCGAACGCTCTACCACAAGGCCACCAGTCGGTCAAAAATATGTTAATAACTTTTATTTGGTTGTAGACTTAAAGTAATTAAGCTTTAAGCAGATCATGGTATTTTGAGCAAATTTCAAGCTTTCCAATAACGTTACAGGAAAGTGCTGACATAAGCAATAATTTATTGCTGCCATTTTGTTTCTTACTACATACTATAAGTGTGCTAAGTTTGATGGCATCTGGAAAACTCTATCAAAAGTTGTTGAGGGGGTCCCATCTACATTTATAGGCCTAAAAAAAGCCCTGTATAGGGTTAAAGGTTCCAAATACCTAGCTACACAGTAAGGTATAATGTAAAAAAACATCCAAAAAAGCAAATTCTGAACATTTAAACCTTTGAAGAATCAGTTAAAAAAAGTTGAAAGACAACATATTTACTATGAATGATTGGTTTCATAAATATTTGTTTCATCACAGAAATGTTTCTGAATATTCATTTTCAAGATTTTCAAGGTTTTTCTTCTCAGAATGATAAATTTTCAAGATTTTCAAGGCCACTCAGAATGATTTCAAGGTTCTCAAGGTTCTGAAGACACCCTGATGTTAGAAATAGTCAAGACACCAGTCGAAAACTGACCTATATTCATACTTTAGATCTAAAGAATAGCATCTAAACACTATAGACCAGCATAATTTACTGAAGTAAAAAGACAGAAAATGTTATACCTTGTTATAATTTCCTTCCATCAAATACTGAAAAAAAGAAAGAATAAGTTAAGATTTTTTGACTAGTTGTTATAATAAAATGAAAAAAACTTATACTAAATACCTGCTCTAATGCAACTGGACATCTTATATAAACATTCTCTTGCAATTCCTTGGCAGGTAATAATTCTAACTCCTACGAAAACAAGAAAATAATTTCATAAATTACATAAAAACAAAAATGTATGGAAAAAACTGGTGATACTCAATGGTTAACAACTTAATTAAATTTCATACATGTACAATCAACGCTTTATTTCTCGTTCTGGTATATAATCACGATATTTTTTTCTTTTTGAATAAAAAGCATTTTCAGAATAAAATGCAATGTTAAAGTTTACAACATATAGAAATAAATTAGACTAAAATGTCATAACTAAGATACACAAATTATATGGTTTAATAAAACCGAAACATGTCAAAATGGTAGAAATAAATAAAGTATTTTTGTTTCTAAAAATTCAATTGTTCATTCTGTTAAGGAGCACTCTCTTGCAGAACTATAACTATATATATAAGTGGAAATCTGCTTATTAGCTTATTTTTGTACATACATAATATCGATTTCTTGACCCATTCAAACTACGGGAAAGAGGAACTTACTGTGTGAAATTCAGCTAATCGATTTTGTGCTAACAGACACATCAAATTTAATCCAAGCAATTGGTAAAGGTATGGCGACTCTGCAAGCACTCCACTGTAATGGAAAAAATGATGATAATGAAACAAAAGATATTAGTTGTGTGGTTCTTAAAAAAAAATGCAAGCTATGTATTACAATATCATTCCTATATTAAGAAGAATCACAATAAAGTTAAAGCTGCAGTTAGCTGTACTTCATTCATCCTCAAACAAACAGGAAAAAACATGCCATCTATTTCAGCAAAAATTGGTTTCCTGTGGATGTTTAATTAAACACAAACCAGAAATGCTAATTATTAAATAGCTTTATTCTATTAAGGATTTTAAGTAATTTTTTAGTTGAAAGTAGCAGTTGTTCAAAGTGGAACAGGTTTATCATTCCTGCTCATGCAGGAGAAAGTAACAATATAGCATTCTTATTGGTGAAAAGTAGTTTGGATATCGTAATTTGTTTATATTCCCCATTATTAACTAATAGCTTTTTTCAACCAGTTTATACTGGAAATCTGCAGCGTTAAATGGCTAAAAAATTTTATAGCTACCATTTGAAAAAATTGAATGTCAACACAAACGAAAACAAAATTACTTTCAGACCAGAGATATATAAAGACCAAACAACAAATCCAGTGCAGGTATAAAATTTAAGTCTTCAAACTTCTTGTAATCTTTGTCAGTAAAGTAAATATTACAGGGTGAAGATATTTTACTTGAAATTGTTATTAGAATTCTTCTCTATTTTGTTTTGATTTTTAGTGTTAAGTGGACCTTCAGGTGAAAAAATGACATTGAAACATTATATGTTGTTGAGCTAAAAAAATTTATTCAAGAAAATTTAATTATTCTGCATAAATTACGATATTACATTTCTAAGTAATAGCAAATGTTGATATTTTTGTCATTAATAGGTTTATATCTGATAATGGATAAGGATTCAACTTTTATATAGCAGAGGTGAATTAACAAACAAGTGTTTACACAAATTTGCTACTATCAGTCCTCTTTATATCTTTGGTGAGAAACTTACAACTTTTTTGTAGGAAAACTGTATATTTTATTGCTATTAAATATGCATATCCCTATTGGAATATTGGAATATTATAAGAAATATGACTCCTTGGTAGCTAGCTCTAAAAGAGATTTAAACTCACTTCTAGTTAGACCTTGACACCTATCACATTGATCAAAGACCTTTGCCGAAGACATCATTAAACAAGATGGCAGTCTCTATATGGTCAGCCTTGACATTGACGCTTTATTTACCAACATTCCGTTAAATGAAACGATAGAAATATGTACCAACCTGGTCTCTGATCAATGTGATAGGTGTCAAGGTCTAACTAGAGGGGAGTTTAAATCTCTTTTAGAGCTAGCTACCAGGGAGTCATATTTCATTTTTAATGACAAAATTTACTAACAAATTATAAGAAATCTTTGAATGGAATCTCTGATGAATAAAAAATCTTTTAAAAAAATCTGTAAACCAAACCAAAATATTTGCAGTGTTCTCATTAAACCGTTTAAGGATAATGAATGAACTATCAACTAACTGCAGGTAAACGAAAAGGGAATTCAAATTACCAACATCATCCAGTAATAATTTATAATACAAATCTTTGATTTATAATACCTGTAATCAAAATAGTAGCATTTTAATTGAGACATGTATCTTTCAAATGCTGGAATATCTTTTCTTTCCAGGCTGTACTGAACTCCAATCTCCAGGACATCTCCTAAATTTTCCAGAATTTTACTTGACATAAAACTCCAAAATTCACTGGTTTTTGTAATACATACGGCTAAGAACAAAACATCCAGGGCTTTTTTAATTTGCTAACAATAAAATAGCCTTGATAATAATTGTTTACAGTAAAAAAATAATCTTGTTTAACTTTGTTTTATATAGGTATAGTTGCCATTTTGACAACCCAGAGAACAATTTCCATGAGTTGTTCCTGCTAAAGCCAAATTTTTAAAAAAATGCACTGTTGTCTTTCACTGTAATGTGTAAACAACTATACAAAGCAATTTAAAAAAAAATAAAAACTTCATTTATTACACAACTGTAGAAAATAATATCTTACTAGCTACAACAAGTTCTTGTGGTGAAGGATTAGTACCAGAGGTGGGCATGAACTGGAGTTCTGTTAACGCTAGCTAAAATAAAAACAAAAAAGAACTTCTTTCAGTATTTTTTAATTTCTTTCTTTTACATGCTACCTGCTAAAAAGATCTAAAGATACAGTTTCCCATTAAAAAACAAAGCAATTCTGTTCCTTATGTTACATAAATTCATAATGATTGTGGTGTAAGAAATAATTATTACATACAGGGGATTTCCCTATGATAACAATACTTTGTATATACATATATATATATAGATGCCATGGTTTTACCTGCTAGTTGTATGACCCAGTAAATCCACTTAGGCAGACAAACAATGGAAAGGCATCAATATATCAATACACAAAAAAATTTAATATTTTAAAAATATTGATTCGTTAATTTAAGACTTCAAGTAGGAATAAAGTAGGCAACAAACAAACATCATTCATCATCATTCTCGGCTTAACGTCCGTTTTCCATGCTAGCATGGGTTGGACGGGGTATATTAATGACCCTCTTCCAATCTGATCTAGACTGTGTTAGATCTAAACTCAACTTCCTCTGTATCAAGTCTGTCCTTATAACCTCCTGCCAAGTCTTTCTCGGTCTGCCTCTGGGCTTTGCCCCAGGAACTATCAAGTCTCTACACTTTCTTACCCAATTATCCTCCTCCATTCTTTCCAAGTGCCCCAGCCAATTCAATCTTCTTCTCTGGATAACATCTTTAATTCTACGGAGACTTAGCCTGCTTCTTAGCTCATCTGAACTCTTTCTGTCTCTCAGACTGGCGTTACACATCCACCTAACCATTCTCATATCATTCCTTTCTAAACGGTCAAGATCTTCCTGCTTCACTGCCCATGTCTCACTACCGTACAACATAACACTTCTTACACAGGCCTCATACAACCTACCTTTTACCTCAATTGACAGGACTCTGCTAGTCAACAAAGGAAGTAACTCTCTGAACTTTTTCCAAGCAGAACCTATCCTGCAAGTAACACTTCTTCCAACACCCCCTTCACTGCCCAACATATCACCTAAGTAACAGAAGTTCTCAACTATCTCTAACGAGCCACTGTTGTACATCATTAAAGCTGGAAATACTTCATTCTCTATAATCTCACCTTTGCAACGCTTGCATACAAACTGAATGTCAGCTCTTAACCTTCCACTAATACTACTGCACTTCTTATGTACCCAATGCTTGCAAGTCTGACAAAAAATTGAGTTACTACCAACCCCTTTCCTGCAAACTCCACAAGGCCACTTTCCAACTACAAGGTCACACTTGGCTGCAATGCTACTAATCATGACTTTAGACTTTGCTGTGTTTACCTTTAGCCCTTTCTCTTCTAGTCCTTTCTTCCACTTCTCAAACTTTTCAACTAATTCTTCCATCGACTTCCATCGACTAATTCTTCCATTCTTCCATCCATCCAAACAATAAAAATTATTCACCAACAAAATTTGCAATAATAAACTTAATGATTGTATCGGTGTAGCAAACAAGATATATAATATCAGCTTTGTAACTTTCACACACAGACAATTAGCAGGTTGTTATCAGAGAAATGTTGATATGCTTACAAAGTGCTTGAAAAGCATTTTTAAAATGGAATGGTTATGAGAACTATTAACTCTATTTTTTAAATTTTACTTATACTTTTGAACAAAACTAATTTCTGTAAGAGTGAGGCAGGTCCTGATTGCAAAAAACCTTTGTTTTAGATAGTAAATATAGGGTTCAAATTCTAACTATTGGAAAGTTATGATTAATTTAATAATCAAAATCAGATGCCTCAACTACCCAGTCTTGTACAAATAATGACTTCACATTTTATCAAAAAAAGACGACAACTACCCAGTCTTGTACAAATACTTTTGTCAATTTATAAGGAAGTACAGATATTTTAAAGCATTGTAAGAGTGCCTTTTTGTCATTTTATAACAAAATATAGTACATTTCTAAAGTTTATCCAGATGTTTGTTTTAATTTCAGAGTGAAATACAGCAACCAAAGAGCTTTATTAGGATGTGTTTCGTCATTTTAGAACAAAAGACATCAGATGAGCATTTACCAGACTTTTGCAGGGTATATAATAGTGAGATAAAAAGCATCAATGTCCTTACAAGCAGTTTTTACATAAGCTGGATGAATGCTGAAGCATTACTTTAGGTACAATTCAATAAAGGTAGTATTAAACATAATACTGTGAAAATAATTGTTAATGCTGAAATGTGTGAGTGGTGCATACCTTTTGTACAGCTGAATATTGTGCTTCATTATGTCTGGTGACAACCGATTGAAGTGGTTCCAATGTATAAGCACAGTAATTTTTTCTTTACTTGCCTTTCATTATAGGCATATTTTTTCTAAGGTTGGAAATTTCAGATTGTTTAATAAGAATCAGTGTTGTTCAAATTTATTTATACACGTTAGAAATTAAAATAAGCCAAACATTGTGCTGTTCCTAAGTTGTATGGTCTAAGAAGTCAGAACGTACAACCTGATGATGATAAAAAAAAACAAGAAATTCGACCAGGGCACATATTAATAAATAACCACTTGAGGCTTAATTCAAACTTGGTGGATAGAATCATAGCAGATACACTATTATTTTTAGAAGAAAAGCTTTTTTAAAGAAATAAGATCTATGATTGACAAGCAAAGATTTTGCAGTATGCTTTAAACATAACGCAGTATAGATTGATTTAAAGGGGAGGTCAACAGAAATTTTTTTTGATTTTTATTCATAATATAACTTATATCGTTTCTGAATTATGTGTTTTATGCGAAAACCTAAATCTCTTTTTTTAAGGAACAATAATGACGTAACTGAATTTAGAAACAAAAATTTTAAAAATGCGTATAGGCAAATAGGAAAGACTGGAATAAGCCTCAGCTGTCATATTTATGTATTATGTATGTAGAAAACTGCGTAGTTAAAATGCATAAAAAAACAAAATAATGAATTATTACAGACCGTCTGAAACAACGAAGTACGGAAGATTCTTTCTTATGTTTTTATAATTTTATTATCCATTTTTATCTTACCAATCATAGTGTGCATAATAAATAGTGTGGCAGTAATGGGAAGGACAAAGTTTCATGTATGTGATTAATTGTATTTTGAATTTTTTTTTCACATTTTTTGTGGCCACCTGTTGTTTGAGAGTAGCTAGCCAATATAAAAAAAGAAAAGAAAAAATGAATATCATTCATACTAAATTTTTACATTTTTTACCTATTTTTAACAGCATTTATCAATTTAGTCCTGGGCACTAGCTTGTGAAATACATGTCAATAACACCTAAAAATGATACCTGCCATACTGCTCTATTACCAGAAGCAAATCATTTCAATATGCTCAATGTGATTGCAAAGATATAAATAGATTAGAATAACATTCAACACAAAAGAAAAATTGATCTCCAGAATCGTGTTTTAGAGAGAGTGAAAAAATCGTTATTGAGAAAAAAAAATAAAGCATTAAGTGAAGTAAGGTCATAAGTATTGGGTGGTTAAATTTTAAATGTGCGTGATTTATGTCATTTGTTATAAAGGAATATGGCAAATATTTATATGTTCCGTTCAGTACCTTTATATATTTATAATCGTCTTTCGGAGAAATAAAGTTCAAAAATAACTAAAACAAAATAAGTAAAAAATAAAAAAAATCTTTGATAGTGACGATTTATTATTATAGTAAGGAATTTCGTGATCCATCCTTAGCATTGAAATGTTAAATATCGTTATTAGCCACGCTTCAACTTTACGTAATTAAATTTATATTAAATATTGTTTGTCCCACATGTTGTTACAAAGTTTAATTTTAAAGACTTTACTCACAATTTTTCGTATACCATGTGAACTTTGTTGGAACTTGCTCTTCGCATCTTCCTTGCGCCAAAACAATAGCCTCTGTGCGGCGTAAGGGGGTAAAGGAAATTTGTTCTTACTTTTGCTTCTCAAAAATTTAATTTTTTAAGATCGCACGCGCACCGCACAAAATTATTGATGCGTGCGAAACGAAACTGAACAACACTGTAGCAATTCAAGGAAGTTTAAGCAAACTTAGTTAACCAAGAAATAATAAAACTTAAAAAGAAACCATTGCAAAGAAAGAAAAAGGTCTACATACACCACAGTTAAAGGTGAATGCAAGTCCAGACAACAGACGCGAGTGACCTTACTCAAAAGAATATCAGAAGTATAAGTATAGCCTATTACAGCCCTGAAAGTTAAACAAAAAATACGTCAGCATAAAATTGCTGACAGCAGAGTTGTTTGCAACGGCAAATACTCAGCATAATTTGCAGACACAGATATGTCAGCAGTTTCAAGAGAATTCAATGAGACATGTGATCACACCTGCTAAAAGTGCTAATTCTTACATAGAAAAGAGATGCATAAAAATTTATCTATTAGACAGTTTTTGGGTCCCATACGTCACAGAATCTTAGATATTGGTCAAAATTTCAATGAATTCCTTAGAATCTGCAAAATTTAATAACTTTTTATTAGGATTATTCTTAGGATTTTAAACTTGTAACATAACTTTATTTTATCAAGAGGATTCATTCTGCAAAGTATATTTCTGGATTTCCCAGCAATTTTTACCTTTTTTTCATTCAAATTATGTAAAAACCCGGAAATATATTAAATAAGTTTTAATCGGCTACCAGAAACTTCCTATTGTTATGTGATTGTAGGATTTACCTGACTGATTAAGATAGAAGGAAGTGTCATGTGAGTTTCCCGCTATCAAACCTTTTTAAAATCTTGCAGCAAATTTTCTTTATTCAGTAATTCATTATTTTGCAACAGGATTGTTGAACATGTGCGAAAAAAAATCGGAAAAATCGACAGGCACAAAAATGCAGACCTTAGGTGAAGAAAGTAAAATTATATGGTTAAAACCTTTTGTACTGTGGCTACTAACATCTTTTCACTGATATATATGTTCTAAATCTAAACTACACGCAAGCTATAGACCAACAAAAGCAGGACTCTCACAGGGTGAAATGGCTATTATTAAAGATTAAAGATGTTTTGGGTAGCATAAGATCCAAGAGAAATTGGAATTAAATGTTAACTATATTCCTTCTGTAAAATTCCACTACTTTTAAGCAAAAATTTTTTTTTTTGATGCATTTCTTTGATTACTGTGGTCTGTAGTTTATATTTTCTACCTATAGAAATGCTTGTGCATGTGCAAATAAACCAAACTTTTTACGGCGTGGCTAAAGAACCGGTACCGGCTCATTAGCTAAAGAGCCGGTAAATTTTTAGGTCACGTGATTCATCTGGACCACCATGCTATACGGCGTGCATTCCCTCTTCGCGCTCTTTCCAAAATGGAATTGCGGAAGGTCAGTTGTACTCTTCGTTTGAAGAACTACAACAAAAAATTAGCTTGTATAAGCAGAGAAATTTTACTGAATTGTGGATAAGGGATTGTAGAACCATAAAAGCAGCACAGGGAAGGGTTAAAAAAGAATTAAATCCTGATTTGAAATATTACGAGTTAAAGTATGCATGTGTTAACAGAGGAAGGTCGTTCAAATCTCGTGGGTCAGGATTGCGAACTTCATCGTGAGTAATTTTTTATTTATGCTTTTTTGTGAGAAGATTCCCCTAAATTGTCAGCTCTTTTATTTTGTAATGTTTTCCATAGAACTATGCAACAAGGATGCCCCTTTACTATAGCTGTGAGAGTGTCACTTGCAAGTAAATTCATTTATAAAGGATCACAACCATCCTGTCAGTGAGGTAAATATGTTTTATTCAATGCACATCTACCTATTCAAATTGTTAGATTTTTCTTGGTTAACCTTTGCCTTTAACAATTCGGTGATTCGGTTCAGCTTTGTTGCCGTATAGTGATGATTGACGAATCACATTTGTGCTACATCCGCCATTTTTAAAATTTCACAGGGTGAAAACAAACCTAGTTCATAGGGGGAAGAATGCAAAAAAATGTGGAAATGGAAGAATAATTAGCTAACAAAAGGTAATCACAATAAAAATCTGTCTGGAAATGATGCTTAGCTATCTAGACTTTGCTCTAAAAAAATGTCTTTGCTCAAACTTCCTAACATTGTTCTTAAAACTCCAAAATGTGTCTAGCTCTGCACTCTCTTCACCTAAAATACGGAAACTTTTCACCTCCAAAAAAATTGTTATGATGTCAAACCGAATCGCCGAATTAGAAGATGTTCATCTGCAGTAAAAGGTCTTTTGTATAATTTCCTCAAGTTTAAATAAAAAGAACAAGAGGCATATTTCCCTGTTTTTAGTCAGTCTGGTAGTGAGCTAAGAGGGTTCCTTTCATACTCATGCTGCCATTACATAACGTTGGATGTTTTTAGGTGGGGTTTATGACCATGACAAATAACGCACCACAGAATAAGAGGGTGCCGATAAGCCGAAAACGCCCACATATATAAGGGCAAGTTTGGGCGACTTTTCGAATTAAATTGGTGGTTGTCGTCCGAAACCGCCTGCACTTCCCCGAACTCGCCCGGAACATTCCCGAAATACAATTCCTTGTAACATACCATGTGGACGATAGTTGGAAGAAGGCGCTTGAAGATAAAGGAGTTAATAAAGTTTATATATAAGTTATTTATCAAGTAAATCTTATCAAAAACAGTTCTTTTAAGAACTTCCCTACCACATAGTAAGTTTATTTTAATTTTTATAGTTTTTTGAATCATTAGTGTCTGTTTTTTTTTTCTTTTTTCGGACATTGTTCGGGTCTATGCGGGTTTTTTTGGGCAAATACTTGATTTTTTTTCAAAACGCCGAACTCGCCCGAAAACGCCCGCACTTTTTACGGTGTATGCGGCTTTTCGGCACCCTCATCACAGAATTTAATAATTAGGGCTGTTATTGCGCTTAATGTTTTTGAATAAGTTTTTACAGTAATGCAATTCTCGCAGTTCGTTTGGAATTGTCTGAAACTCCTGTGGTCTAAAGGTAAGATTCTTGTGGAGAATTTCATAAGAGATCCAGGTTCAAATCCTGGCAGGAGTTAATAGGGCCAAAGGTTATGCCTCTCTTTGGTCATGCTACTTTGTTTTTTGCAGATACAGTGTGCAAAACCAATATTTGGAAATTGGCATGACAAGTGAATAAATATATATTTAAGTTTTTATAATTCTAATTTTAGAATGTTCTTCCCATTGCATTTTTTGGTCAAATATTACTCCAATATCCACTTTTATTTCATAAGTTACTGATTAGTTGTCTTCTTTAAAAAAAACTTTTAACCAGCACTCTAAGTATCTCTGAAAAACCCCGGTGCTTTAAGTCTATTGAATCGCACGAAAAAACCCGGCACTCTAAGTATTTCTGAAAAAAAACAGTGCTTTAAGTCTGATGAGTCTCACGAAAAAAACCGGCACTCTATAAGTCCACTGTCTCTTAGGAAAAAACCCGGCGCTTAAAGGTAACCTTGTCTCCTACAAAAAAAACGGCACTCTAAGTCTACTGTCTCTTAGGGATCGTCTCCGAGATCGTTTCAAAAAAAATCGTTTCAAATCGTTTCATTTTTTAATTAACATAGCATGTGATACGGATTTGAAACGATTTTAAAGTAATGTTTAATTTTTTGAAATCGTTTCAGATCGTATGGAAATCGTTTCACTATTTTGTAAATCGTTTCATTAAAAAATAAAATCGTTTCATAATCGTTTCAAGATTGTTTTATTATATTTACTTAAAATCGTTTCACATACCATAATTCGTTTCAAAATCGTATCATTATGATCGTTTCAGTATATTTATTTTAGATCGTTTCAAAATCGTTTCAAGGTGTTTCTTTTACATTCTTTTAACATAAAAGAATAAAAGAAATTATTAATCTAATAAAGGTCTTTCAATAAAACCTATGCGCTGTCACACAGGTTTATCTATCGCTGCTTTTCGTTCTTAAACTTTTAAAATGCGATCTCTAACGAAGCTTTTTTATCGCCGCCTTTCGTTCTTACATTTTTAAAATGCGATCTAAAAAAGCACTTCTATCGCCGCTTTTCGTTCTTAAACTTTTAAAATGCGATCTCAAAAAACTTTTCTATCACCGTTCTTCGTTCTTAAATTTTTAAAAAGCGATCTAACGAAGCTTTTCTATCGCCGTTCTTCGTTCTTAAATTTTTAAAATGCGATCTAAAAAAGCATTTCTATCGCCGCATTTCGTTCTTAAATTCTTAAAATGCGATCTAACGAAGCTTTTCTATCGCCGTTCTTCGTTCTTAAATTTTTAAAATGCGATCTAAAAAAGCATTTCTATCGCCGCTTTTCGTTCTTAAACTTTTAAAATACGATCTAATGAAGCTTTTCTATCGCCGTTCTTCGTTCTTAAATTTTTAAAACGAGATCTAAAAAAGCATTTCTGTCGCCGCATTTCGTTCTTAAATTTTTAAAATGCGTTCTAAAAAAGCATTTCTATCGCCGTTCTTCGTTCTTAAATTTTTAAAATGCGATCTAACGAAGCTTTTCTATCGCCGTTCTTCGTTCTTAAATTTTTAAAAAGCGATCTAACGAAGCTTTTCTATCGTCGTTCTTTGTTCTTAAATTTTTAAAATGCGATCTAAAAAAGCATTTCTATCGCCGCTTTTCGTTCTTAAACTTTTAAAATACGATCTAATGAAGCTTTTCTATCGCCGTTCTTCGTTCTTAAATTTTTAAAACGCGATCTAAAAAAGCATTTCTGTCGCCGCATTTCGTTCTTAAATTTTTAAAATGCGTTCTAAAAAAGCATTTCTATCGCCGTTCTTCGTTCTTAAATTTTTAAAATGCGATCTAAAAAAGCATTTCTATCGCCGCATTTCGTTCTTAAATTTTTAAAATGCGATCTAAAAAAGCATTTCTATCGCCGCTTTTCGTTCTTAAACTTGTAAAACACGATCTAATGAAGCTTTTCTATCACCGTTCTTCGTTCTTAAATTTTTAAAACGCGATCTAAAAAAGCATTTCTATCGCCGCATTTTGTTCTTAAATTTTTAAAATGCGTTCTAAAAAAGCATTTCTATTGCCGCATTTCGTTCTTAAATTTTTAAAATGCGTTCTAAAAAAGCATTTCTATCGCCCTTCTTCGTTCTTAAATTTTGAAAAATGCAATCTAAAAAAGCATTTCTATCACCGTTCTTCGTTTTTAAGTTTTTAAAACGCGATCTAACGAAGCTTTTCTATTGCCGTTCTTCGTTCTTAAATTTTTAAAACGCGATCTAAAAAAGCATTTCTATCGCCGCATTTCGTTCTTAAATTTTTAAAATGCGTTCTAAAAAAGCATTTCTATCGCCGTTCTTCGTTCTTAAATTTTTAAAATGCGATCTAAAAAAGCATTTCTATCGCCGCATTTCGTTCTTAAATTTTTAAAATGCAATCTAACGAAGCTTTTCTATCGCCGTTCTTCGTTCTTAAATTTTTTTCATTGCAATATTTTCCATTTTAAAGGAAATTGTTAGTTTTAAGAAAAACTGTTTATTTTTAGTTTTGAAAAACTGTTTTACGATATTTACGATAAAAGATGTTGTTGATGATGTCGATGTTGTGTTGAATAAAAGAAAGAGAAACAATAATTTTACATTTATATATAAGTTTAATTGGTTTTTAATTAGTTCAACATCGTTTCAAAATTCGTTTCAATAACTTAAAAGACTTTTGCATCGTATCACAAATAATATTTTGACAATCGTATCAAATCGTTTCAGAATTTTTTCTAATCGTTTCAAAATAGTTTCACAATCGTTTCATTTTTACGTTGTTTATACAAAATCGTTTTGCAAATAAAATATAAAACATTTAATTCGTTTCATGATACGATTATGAAACAATGTGAAAAAAATATTGAAACGATGTCCATACGATGAAAATCGTTTCAATTCGTATCAAAACTGAAACGATCTTGGAGACGATCCCTTACGAAAAAAACCGGCAGTCTAATATTTCTACAAAAAACCGGCAGTCTAAGGTAACATTGTATCCTACAAAAAAACCAGCACTCTAAGTCTAATGAGTATCTTACAAAAAACCTGGCACTCTAAAGTCTAATCAGTATCTTCAAAAAAACCAGCACTCTAACTTTACGAAAAAAACCGGTTCTCTAAGTATCACTGCAAAAAAACGGCACTCTAACTTTTATGAAAAAACCCGGTTCTCTAGCTAAGTATCACTGCAAAAAACCCGGCACTCTAAGTCTACTGTCTTTTACGAAAAAACCTGGCACTTTAAGCTTCAGAACGCTTTCAGCTTAAAGCACCGGTAGCTCTTATACGCCATTCACATTGATTATTTAGCAAAAAAAACTGCATTTTTGAGATCCATAAGGTGTATTATACTTCATTCAGTTAACAAATATCATGTCAATTTCTTAAATATCGTTGTAAGCATGCCATTTTTAAATTTACTGGTTCTTCAAGCGTTTTTTCGCTTAAAGAACCGGTACTGTTCTGCCCGGATAATAAACGCTGCCCTGATTAAGTACGGCAGCTTGCCTCGGTTAACCACAGGGCAGAAAATACATAATCAGGGCAACATAATCAGGACAGGCCGGCTTTATTACTCAACAAATATTATTTGGCACTTATAAAAGGAACATAATCAGGGCAGGCCATACGACAGTCTAATACTATTTCTCACTTATTATAAAACGAACATAATCGGGGCAGGCCGACTTATGTATGACAGTCAAATATTATTCGAGACTTATAGAACGAACGTAATCGGGGCCGACCGGCTTATATACAATATTTTTATATTATTTCTCACTTATTATAGAACGAACATAATCGGGGAAGGCCGGCTTATGTATGACAGTCAAATATTATTCGAGACTTATAGAACAAATATAATCGGGGCCGACCGCTTTTATATCATTCGTCATCACTTCTGACTTAAGCAAATAGCCCTGGTGGCAAAGTTGTTGTTGTTCTCAAATGAAACGAAATTTTGTGGCAAATACTAAATTTTGGGATTCGCAAGTTTAATAACTTTTCACCAAACTTAATTCCCGCAAAAAGAATAATTTAGGTTCCGTGAAATTTAGTTACTTCAAAGTATATTACAGTACAGTCTGAATGTAATCTACCGCGTACACGCTAATATCACACCTTTGCGTGGAGGACGGCAGTCGTTTGTCTTTTGTTATAATTAAATCCCTTAAGGGTTTTGTGAGTTTATATTTGCGTGTTAAAAACAATGCGCTCGCGAAGAAATATCGGAGCAATTATATTTCTTGTAATAGCGAGATGCATTGTGTAAATGTATTGAAAGCTATTCCCTTAAGTATTAGCGTGAAGTAATTAAATAATAAAAATCATTCGCGAAGTTTTATAATACATTGCGCGAGAATGTATTGTTGATTTAATTACTTAAAAAGATCCCAGCGCGTTTAATTTAAGAAACATACGAGAATAATTGTTCACAACTATTAAATGCCGCTTTTCGTTGATAAACTTTTAAAATGCGATCTAAAAAAACATTTCTATCGCTGCTATTCGTTTTTAAACTTTTAAAATGCGATCTAAAAAAACATTTCTATCGCCGCTTTTCGTTGATAAACTTTTAAAATGCGATCTAAAAAAACATTTCTATCGCCGCTTTACGTTTATAAACTTTTAAAATGTGATCTTAAAAAACATTTCTATCGCTGCTTTTCGTTTTTAAACTTTTAAAATGTGATCTTAAAAAACATTTCTATCGCCGTTTTTCGTTCTTAAACTTTTAAAATGTGATCTTAAAAAACATTTCTTTCGCTGCTTTTCGATTTTAAACTTTTAAAATGCGATCTAAAAAAACATTTCTATCGCCGCTTTTCGTTTATAAACTTTTAAAATGCGATCATAAAAAACATTTATATCACCGCTTTTCGTTTATAAACTTTTAAAATGCGATCTAAAAAAACGCTTAATTACTGCAATTAAAAATTTCAAAAGAGTTCGCGCAAAATAGATTGCTAAAATTGATCTTGCAACCTATTGTGAGTAAACAATCAATCGCGTGGGGTCATTGTTTATCAGCGAGGCAATTATTTTCTTAAAAAAACAAAAGCTATCGCAATGTTATTGTTCTGTGTAACTATTCATGCGAGTTTCGCGTCCTCGGTAAATTACATTCAGACTGTACTGTATGCAGTTGAAATGTATTTACTACAAGAGTAGTTTATACTAAAAATTACGTCGAGACTTTTTTCTTTCGCCATGTCTAGTTTTTAGGAGTGTTCTATCTTCCAGAAAATGTTTAATTCGCAAAAGTTCGAAGAAAATGCCAATCACAGCCTGCCTGGCCAGCCATTATATCAGCGTTCATAATCCGGTCACCACGACATAACCAGTGCAAAAAAAACATAATCGGACCATGCGTACATAATCCGGCTGTCCCGGTTGTAAACAGGCCGTTTTCGCAATCTGGGCAGAACAGTACCGGTGCACTAGCCACGTTCAACTTTTTAACTTTTGTAAACATTGACAAGTCATGTATATTTTGATTTCAAGATCAGAGATACCTTTACCTGAAGTTTAGAATGAACTGGTCCATGGTTAACTGCCTGTATTTATTTGCCTGTCGACTTGTGTAAGAAGTCTGGGGATTATAAACAACACACTTCACGATGAAACTTGTCTTGAGCTATAAGTGGGGGGCTAAATAATGTACCACATAAGTAACCATGTATTGGCTTAACTATCTCGGTACAGGCTAATTATCAGTTCTTCCTGACTGCTGACTGTTATTTAGTGGCACTTATGTTATACTAGATTACATTGTTTTTTCGCGTAAGGTAAGCTTTAAACAGTTTTGCTTGTTTCACTTCAAGAGAAAATTTCACAAAAAACTTTTGTAAACATTCATCTTATTAAATGGCAAAGGATAATAAAGGTTTGATTATTATTATGTCAAATAAATAGAGCATACTTTCAATTGTGTCAACAGTTTTCCAACATTATCCAAGTTGGCAGGCTTTTTTGTCCATTCCTTTATCAAATTTTGATACATGGAAACAACTGGCCCTGAAGCTGCCATTTTGTTGTAGAATATGATGACTAAGCATTTCCGCAAAATCATGACAAGGCAAAAAGTTGGTGTGTCCCCACACCCCCTTTCGCGTACTTGTCCCCGGTGGCCCTTATCGAATTAAAACCCTGTTTATGAAAGTGTTAAAGTTCATACAGAAAACCTACCTTAAAATTAAATATTTTGAGGAAGGTTGAAACAAATTCTTTTTCTTTAGCTAGAGGAGGAAACTCTAAGAAAATCTAACATAAAACATCGATTAGAAACGCAAGAAAAACCTTTTTTCTACCTTGTTTTCTTGTCTTGATGGACCAAATTCTTATTATTACTTGGTCTTGAACCTTGTCTCTTCTTGACAATATACACACATACGTCAGTACTGAGTACCATTCCTTCAAATTATTGAAAAATGAACAATCGCTTCAATATTCATTCTAACATGCCTGGTCTGCGCTTGCTTTGCACCTGTTCGCACATTTAGTTTCCGCACACCAAATTTTGGCGCACGTTTAATAATCGCGCACTTTATTCATATGGCTGATTAGCACCCTTATCACCACGAATTCTCTCACATTAAAAATGCAAAAAATCCCCGGGAACAAGGGTGGGCTGATTGGCGCTTTTAAAAGCTTATCACCAATCTTTGATTTACACAAATCAACAAGGATGCTCTTTTAATTTTTATGATTAATTTAAAAGTGAAAAAAAACGTGTTACGATACATAAATTGCACGAATTAAAGTATATTAGAATACCATTGTAAACAAATTTCCTTGCCTAAAGGTCTACAAATTCAGTAAAGACCACAGATAAAATCAGGTGTTCGCTAAAGTAAACTTGCTACTAATAATAGGCAGATGCATCTGGACTTATTTACACAAGGAATCAGTAAAACAGACTGTGCAAATGCACATACGATGCACGTACTGGCAATAAAACTGACACAATATCAATACAAAACCAACATTTAAAATCACATTCAGTTATCCTTACAAGTTAAAATATCTACATTTTGAGAAGAAAAACGTGATACATAACGGTTAATAATTTTATCTTAAAAATATATTTTGACTATAGGTAAAAACATAATAAACAAAAAGGTAACCTCGTTTCTAGTACGCTACACAAACTTTGTCTGGGAACGAGGCTATAACGCCGTACTGGCTTTTCTTTAACCAGTCCTATTTAAAGACCACCCCGTTTTGGTGTTGTTTACAATCTTATCGACAAATGCTTAACGGCCCTTTTTACGCGTTCCTTTTACGCTAAAAACATTAACGCCCATACTTGGAGGTCGTAAAAAGCGTCGAATAAGTCACATTAATTTGTTGATACATCTGATAAGAAAAATACTATAACAAAAACATCAAAGAAAACAAAAGGCGAGTTATGAGTTCGCATTTAACAAAAAGACGCAAACATAAAACAAGAGTGAGAAATCGACGTTAAAAGACTGCTTTTTATTAAAGTGTTCATGACTAGCTCCCTGCGTGTAAAAGTTAGCGCACAATATGCTCAATTTCTTTTTCATTGAAGATGGCAGCGTTTTATGAATTTTTATTGGTTATTCAAAAGATTGCCCGCGCGTTTCAAGATGCTAAACGCTGGGAGCGGCAGCCAAAAATGTCTTGAAGGAAAGCGACCTTAACACTTTCTTTGCATTTATCTCACAGTAGTTTCAGTTGGTATAAAGAAATACCAATATGGCATAGTGTAAAAGCCATCTTTACGACAAAACGACTTCAACACTGTTTGGTAAACAAAAATCTATAACTGACATAAAAAAGAAAAAATATTACGTAATTATATATAATATATACAAAGAATAAATACTGCTCTATTGCATAGAGAAAGGTTTAAAATTCTGAACGGTTAAAAGAGGGAAGCAAAGGATTTAGAAACCAATGCGCTAATTGTGACACTCATTTGAAGAAGACTCGTGATTTATAGTGAGACCGGCCACCGAAGAAAACGTAGCTAGATTATTTTAGGAAATTTAAGAAATTTTAAGAAAGATCTGATCCTATTTTCAGGGCAAAATATCACGGTCTTTGAAATTTTTAAAGGATATTTTGGCTAGCTTCGAAAAGGAAAGCACAAAATAAAAAAAAAATTCTTAGTGTAGAAATAATTTACAATAACTTGAGCTTGGGAGATGCAACTACATATTAGATATAACAAACAAAGGCAAGAATCTGAAAATGCACTAAGCTCGAAAGAATGATGGCAACCCTATCAACGAAGAATGTTACGCTTAAAATAAACTACAATATCCTTATAATATAGAAGTATTATATATCATTAAAAATACGTTAAGCAACCAATGTACAACAAACGCCATGGAGACAACATCTTCCCTCAGAATGCCTTCACCTTGTGTTTCTCATTTCATTCATAATTAACCGTGCTTGTTCGGTAAGAAACTTTTGGTCCGTACTCTGGCCAAATGCGACCGCTTTAAATGCTTCAGATAAATTCAAGTACACCGGTTGATTCGTCGGAAATTTCAAATTTCGAGCCGGTAGTTTGCGCAAAGGTAGTTTCAAAGGCTTTCCAACAAGTGGTAGAATTTTAATTTGTTGTTTTTGCGGGAGTACATGTCCAGGATGTATGGGAATAAAATTTAGGCTACCCTGACTTCCTTTCGGCATTGCAACGTTTGATAAGTTTGGGTTTTGTTTTCTAGGCGTGAAACTCGTTGCCATTTGTTCGATTGCGTTCAGTTCTTTTTCAGTAAAGGCGTTTCCACTAGAGGACCTGAGCAGTGGGTTTTGACAGGGCGTATCGAACAAAGTTCGCCGCAACGAGTCTCGACCTATGCCACTATCCATAGGATCTGTGTATGTTTCGGATACCGATTTCGCGTAATCGTGATCGGGCGTTGACGATGTTCCCGACTTTTGTATAAACAGTTCGGATATTTCATCAATCGTTTGACACTTAGTCGCGCGCCGAGTTTGATCTTGTTTAGTCGCCACTTTTAACGGGGTCGGTGTTCTTGGTGTCGTGCTGACCATAGACTGCTTAACAACTGGTGTTTCCGAAACAACCCCTGCTGAGATATTTATTTTCCTTTTCCGTTTCTCACTCTTGCCGATTGTCAACGGCGTTATTTTTAAAAATGAAGGCAGTTTGTTCGCGGCCACCTTTCGCGCGGGTGTTGAAGTAACCAGCTCTGTACATTTCGAAGTGTTCAGAAAAGCCGACGGCGAAAAGCCAAGTTCTTGTACAGGGGCGGGGGCATCCATATTGATATTTGTATTCATATCAGTCAACGGCTGCTTGTTGCGAGATCGTCGAAGAATAGCCGGCGCCGGTGGGAAATTCTGGTTAGAACTCGTGTTTCTGAAAACAATAACAATAAAAGTCACTAGTAACTTTTGACTGTGTTTTCCTCTATAGCGGAAAAGCTCACAAGCTTTCTGTTTAGCGCATGCGCACTTTAAAAAATTGAGTGATTTGCCCTACAAGCTTTTATTTTATAAAAATATCAAAATTTTAATAAAGCTGTTCATTATTCTTATTTCTCTATTGTTCTAAACAATAGATCTATTGTTTTTAAGCTGAAATACCAGCCTGATATTTTTGTAAAGCATATTCTTATAAAACAAAGGGCATCTATAAGATTTTAGCTGTATGGAACATATACCTTTTAAATGCAGTTGATGCGAAATTTTCTTTATTCACGGGACTGTAGTTCTGCAGAAGACCATCTATGCCACCCAATTCAGCTAACATATCAGAAAAGTTGTTTAGATTTTTGAAAGGCGACATAACAAGATCTGAATCGTTTGGAATATCCTCTTCGTCTGTCTCCTCGTCCTCCAGTTTTATTCCCCCGCTTTCATTTTCTATATAATTAGGCAAAATATACCGCAGCGCTTCTTCTGATTTAACAACATTTTCGTCAATCTCTGTCCCTAAATCATTGTCGGGAGGATTCACTTTGAAAGTCGGCCTTGTGAATAATTCCGCAGTGTCCCTTTCCGTACTTTTGCAGATTAGTTTTGTTTTCACTCGCTGCCGGAAACCTGGCTCGAACCTTCGTTTCATTGTGGAATTCCAGTGATTCTTAATTGCATTGTCCGTCCTTCCTGGTAATAATTTAGCGATATCTGCCCATCTATTTCCTAACTGACTATGAGCTTCGTAAATTACGCGATCTTCTTCTTCGGACCATGCTGTTTTGTTTACGTTGGGGTTTAGGTGGTTGTGCCAACGTTCTCGACATTGCTTCCCGATCCGACCCTTCAAGTGAGACGCAATCAAAGACCATTTCTTAGCACCATACCTATGCACCAGCCTCACCACAAGGTCGTCTTCCTCCCTTGTCCAGGCGCCCTTGATAAGGGAAGGATCAAGCACCTGAAAAACATAACAGGAAATAATAAAACAAGCTGAAAAAAAATGCTCCAGCATTCAAGTGTAGGCTTTACGGACCGACTCTTATGTTACAAAATCGGAGAGATCTATTATAAAAATCAATGCTAGAACTTTAGATAGTGTTGTTCTGGTTTTTCAGAATATAGAAAATAGCTCTGACAAATGTACAAAAATTCTACTTTCGTTCTTGCAGAAATGAAACTATTCACATTTGCTCTTGTTAAAAAACAATAAAAACAATTAAACCATAAAAACTGACAGAGTAACAGAGATCTCATTCTATCAATCAGTACGTAAGCGATGAATTGCGTACACCAGTTAATCTTGGTACGTGATCGAGTAGATTACTCCTTAACTTAATAATAATAATAATAATAATAATAATAAACATTTGCACCTTTTTCCATCTTTGCTGACATTGCAGTTCTGTTCTTTGTGCAAAAAATGCTGAAATTACCGACCAATTCTTTGTGCCATATTGACTGCATAGATCCCTCAATTTTTTATCTTCAGCTTTGCTCCATCTGCCTTTTATCAGACGAGAGCTCTTCACAATTTCATTGCCACAAATTTGAACAGTGTTTACAAACTGGCCAGACCGGCTATTAAAGCTAAATAAAAAATTACAGTAAGCATTGGAAAAAATCATTCAAAAGGAATTGCACAACAGTTTTTTTAGAGGATATATTGCTTTTATAATAAATAAAAAAAGCACAACAAAGAGAAAAAGATTAACCAATGCTATATAAGTTAAATTTGCAGATTTAAACTTTAACTCACTTTACGCTAAACCTTGCAAATATCAATAATCAATACAAGCTTTAATTTGTACATTTTAATTTCACACACAAAAAGTGGACCTATAGTTGCGCAGTTTCGAATTCACCTTTGGTAAAACAACTAAAAAGTGAAGAAAATATGCACAAATTTCAGAAAAATGTCTTTTAAAAGAATTATTATTTTAAAATCTCATCTAAACTATTCACTGTCTGAACATAATTTGTGCAGATTCAATTTCACACAAACACGCTCTGTGCGAATTTCAACATAAAGTATAGTAACAGTTTTAGCACTCGTTACGCAATTCACTAACAGATAAAAGAAGAGAAAAATGGAATTATCTTTTCATGAACAACATCTATATAAAGGCATCTCCTTTGTCAAACATGAAATCATTACATCATCAAATACACCTAGTTACATTAAAGCAGTATACATATTTATTACCTGACTGATACAAAAAACCGGTTAGTATGAAAAAATCTGATGATTTGATTGGTTTATGGCTTATTTTAACATACAAAGATATGAAGCCATACTAACCGGTTTAGGTGGCCAGTATTAAAATGGTAACATAAAAACGTAAACAAATAAAAAACACACAAAAAATATAAAAGTGGCTCACTTAAAACCATCTTTTCGTTTCAATTCACATGAACAATGATTCAAATTTGTTTTGTGCACTTACAAAAGTTTAAAATTGAACGATCTTGAATTCGAAAAGTATCAAAATCGAACATGCCTTTTTTTCTTCCTTGGTGCCTTGGGAATAGCAACTTAAATATAGCTTTGTTTGTTTTATTCGCAATCAGGTAATAAAACGGATACTGACCGGTTTTGATGTTGCACTGTAAAATACAATGCCCTCGGTCAAGGGCACAGACCTCGCAAGCTCGGTCTGCACTTTTGATCTCGGTCTTCGTATTTTACAGTATATACAACATCAAAACCAGTCAGTATCCATTAAATATATACTGTATATATCTTCAATTCCAAATAAAACATTAACCATATTCTTACCTAGCACCAAAACCATGGTCACTCTTCCCTAAGGGCAAACCATCCATCAAAACAACATAGTGAAAAACTTTGCCCCAGTGTTTAATATTTTTAGTGTGTGTTGCTTAAAAGGAACAAAAACAAAAATATATATAGGAAATAAGACACAGTTTTTGTTAAGTTTAACTGCGCCTGAAATGTTGACTAACAGAAATCAGTGATTGTGGAAGTATGTGTTGTTACACCAGAACATGACAACATATGGACAAATTAACTATTGTCTAGCATTAATCTACAACGTAATACTACAGAAATAGAAATTGCACTATTTCAGATTTTTTTTCCAAGGTGTCCACTCAATGTTGACTCTTTATTTTCCTGACAATTCCAACATTTTTTGACTACAATTCCTCACATTTTCTTCACTCTTTCAGCTATTGTTGACGGGAATGTTACGCTCTTGGAAACTGAATTTGAAAATTATATAATGCTAATTTTTTTAGAACAATTCTAAAATTTAATCCTTGCCAATATTTTGGAAAAAAAAAAGATAGTTCTGAGTGACCATCTAAACCTATAAAATTGCTGACCTTTTTCCTGACATTTCATAACAAGATCAAATTCAGCTGACATTTTGCCTATATTTTCAAAATTCCTGACAGAGTGGACACTCACAACCACAAATTCATTAAAGCAGACTATTGACCGAACAAGTAAATTACTAAATTTTATAAGAAGTCGGCCACTGTGGTATTACATGTGAAGGCATGCCTAAACCACTTGATGTGTGCGTTTTTTTCCACATGTATGTACCAAAATCTTCCTAAAAAAGCCTGATCTTTGTCCAAAATAGTTTATTATAAGACAAATAATATGTGTTTTTTCCAATAAAACATTGAGATAAGGATCTAACATAGCCAACATATTAAATTTCAAAGGCAAACATTTGTTTTTTAATAAATGTTGAAAAAACAATGGCATAAAGGGTTCATCTCGTTGGCTTTTTTTAATATTGGTTGACTTTTTTAGGTATGCTGTTGGCTGCTGACCAACGATTTTCAGACATTCAAATTAATTTAGACTACCTTTTCTTATTACAGGTGGACCGCTCACACAGATAAATTTACATGGGCGACTTAGTGCTCATTTGTGAGCAGGTATATATGTACAGTATTCAAAAAGGTTAACCCGTACAGCATATGCATTGTGATAAATATGTGTTAAGTTTTTTTAATATAATGTTTTTGTTTGGATATATAGATGTTTTGTTTGGACTTAATTATGCATGATAGACTTCATCTATCATACATCATTAATTTTTTTTAGAAAAAGACTAGATAGGCCACATGAAAATTTATAAAATCTTTTAGATTTTAATATTTTCTGTTCCTTTCGTTTCCTTTCATTAGATCCTTTTGTTTCTTTATGGAAAAGATCACAAATAAATTACTTTTGAGGAATCAAAAAGTTATAACCGCACATGATGAATTCTGTCACATACAAGGTTTACATACAACCTACAGTGTTTCAATGTTATGATTTTACTATAGCTCTTTTAATTTATGAATTCAAGTCGAAACACTGAAAAGTAACTGTTATAACTAACACCAGTTATATATTTGATTGATTTGTCCTATAGCTGATGTTACAGAGCCAGTTAAGACTATGGTTACAATTTCATATTCCATAAGTTTTAATTACAGTAAGGTCCTATGGACATTATAATATTCTCTTATGGTTTTAAGTTATCCAAGTCTTATCAAAACTACTCTTTTGTGCTTAATTGTAGGGGGGGGTCTAATAAGCAGGGGGGGGGGTGGGTACTCCGGGGAAAATTTCTTAAAGTGGGGGGGTCATAATATAATGACCTAAGGGGGTATTACGAAATTTTCTGTAAAATGGGGGGAGGGGGGGGGGGATAAAACGACTAACTATAAATAAACTAACACTAGTAAAACAACTAAATATAAAGATAACAATGCTTTTGACATGTTTAAGGAATAAACTGTGCTGACATTTTGTTGATATTTGTTATTTTTAACCTGTAAATAGTATTTGTTCTTGAGATTTGTTCCAAAAGAGAGTTGTGTTTTGATTATAAGAAAAGATGCTGCTTTGTGATATCCAAAAAACTTTTTTAGGGGGGTGATAATAAAATGAGGAGGTGGATCTCATTCTCAAATTTCGATAAAATGGGGGGGTCATTATAAAATGATTTTAGGGGTGAAAAATTAGAAAAAGTGCAATTTGACCCCCCCCCCCCTACAATTAAGCACAAAAGAGTATTATTGATTAAAAAAGGGCTGGTTTGGTGACTCTAACACTGTGATTTCCACCAACTTTTCTGAATGTTTACATTTTTGTTGGTTGACAATTGGCTCTAATTTAGAATGGCTGCATGTTAGGCCAAAAAGACAGAAAATAGAGTAAATAAGGCTTTTCCAGTTAACTTTGTGTAGAAAAATCTCAATAGGACTTTAAATTGAAAGACCCATAATCTTCTCTAGCATCTTTCTTGCTACACAGCTGTTAGGGTCAAAAGGTCCACCACTACAGAAAATGTAAACATTCAAAAAAGTAGCCTACATGAGGGATTTCACATAAGATTTTCCTTTACTGGACACAGTTACATAGTTTCAAAGATTTCCATTAATGCTATAATGACATCTACATATTGATGCATTTTTTCAATATCATACAGTTACACAAAATTAAAACTTTTTGCAGTATGGATTTTTATTTCTGATTATGTCATGACATAACCAAAGTTTAGAAGTTTAATAATGATCTTATCTTTATTAACGAGTGAGTCAAAAGTTCCATGTGAGTGTTTTTCTGGTATTAGTTTTTTTTTATTTGTATTTTTTTTTGAATAATTCCAATGAATTTCGGAGAGTGCGTTTACTTGAGAAATGATGTGCAGGCATATGCAGCTTAATTAAAGAAATATATATGTGAAATATAATCTTAACATTTTCTTAGAGCCACCATGACATCACAAGTTCCTTGATTTCAAGTATAAGAGTCTTAAATGATGTATGCCAGATCTACAATAATTTCATAGCTAGAGCTCTAGCGATTATAAAAATAAGAACATGGATATTTGCTGGCTAAAATTTATGATCACATTTACATGATTACCGATGTCTGGGGCAGTTGTTTTATTTTATTTGGAAACTTATATCAGTAACAAGCACCATAAGAAAATGGGATGTTCTACAAAATAGCTATTAGCTAGAATTGTAAATTCGACAAGATAATTCTGCTTGTTTGTTGCAACTAGTGTTTTTTACATATAAAGCTATATATAAATTAGCCCCTGTTCTGGCCAAAACCAAAATTTAACATAACTAAGTAAAAACAGCCACAAAACGTAAAACAGTCCCGTGATCCATATATAGAGCAGAGCCAGAGGAGGTATCATTCCCAGCGGTGACAAACACAAATATATTAGCTGCTAAACCCTTAAAGTTATTCTTTTTTAGCTTATGTGTTAGAGAATACAGTGATATCAATAGCTTTGGAAGATACATGAAAAATCACCTAAAAAACGGGAGAGGTCTATAACAAAACGGATCTGACCAGCAGACACGTTGATGAGCGCTAAAAAAATATCAGATCGCTGCTGTGGTGTCCTTTTGAATTTGGCTGTTGTGATGATAACCCCCGCGCCAAATGTTGAGATGTAATCTTTTGATCGGAAACTCCATCTTCGATGCTTAATATTAAAAGTAGTTAATATAGTCCACTGAAGTACACTTTAGGTCTTGCTATACTTTTTTTTTAAAAATAGCTTGTTAAAAATGTGTTGGTAAAATTTCTATTTGGTTTAAGGGAAAACGATAAACTGATTATTATTTTGAAAGTAGGAGTGCAATATTAACCTTTGTCTCATTGGCCCAGTCTTATGATGGTTTCAAAACAAAAACAAACTCATGCCCACCTCACGTTTGTCGAAGGAAGTTTTAATAAACACTTTTAGTTTTGTTTTCGTGGTGTATATTTCAACATGACTAATGCAAGGGCTACTACTTATTTTGATCCCCGTGCCCCAGCTGTTGTTTTAAAGAGTTTGTTTTTAAAATACGATAAAGATGGAAATGGCCAATTGAGTAAAACAGAGTTAGAAGTTCTGTTTAAAAACGATTTAGGCTTTAACAAAGAACAAAGTGAAGCTTATGCATTACTTCTGGATAAAGACGGTAATGGGGAAGTATCGTTCGAAGAATTTAACAGCTGGTTAAAAAGTGGTGAGAAATTTCAAAATATTAATGACAAATCTCGATATCACCGTCTGAAAAAAGCAGTGGATTTGTTTAAGAAATTTGACGTAGACAACAGTCAAGCACTCGATCGTGACGAATTCAAAAAATTGTTCAAAGAAGTAGGAGGGAAACCAAATAAATTAGATGCTGCCCTGGCTGAGCTCGACCGTGATGGCAATAATAAGATTTCGTTTCAAGAATTTTTAAGGTGGTTAAATTGGATTCCAATGGATGACATGTAAGATGAAAAGTAACAATTCCAAAAACTTTTTTTAAAATTATGCAATATTTAACAATTAATTTTTATAGTCTTTTATTTAATAAATTTTTATGAAATTGTTTTAATTTTTTTTAAAGTTGCATTTGAACATTCTGAAATTTCTTATAACCATAAGTGGATTAAATTTCTTTTAAATTATTTCTTTTCGGATAACAGTTTTTTAACTTTTCACGGACATGCAACAGGGCAGAGAATAAAATAAAAGTAGAACTTTTTATAATAAATTGACAAAGGCATTGCTATTTTCGAGATCTTATTAAGGGTTCCGGCATAAACATAACCCACTTGCACATAAAAAGCCTTTATTGCACAAAAGTTACAAAAAATCAATAAATAAACATTTTCAAGTACATTTCATTGTATTATTGTAGTTTATGTTTTGTATAGGTTTTTTTTTATAATTTTCTTTAGGGGGAGGAAATGTTTTTTAACTAAGAGACTTGAATATTAAGCTGTCCGCTTCGTGCTTCACTATACTTATAAATCGAAACCTTTAGTCATAAAATCGCATGCTTTTCTAACGCACATCAAATGCATATTAAAGAACTTCAACATTATCTGGTAGCATCCATTCGCCAATTTTGGGAAAAAGAAGGTAAACGTACCATATCTTTACCCCCTTTGCCACTTCTGAAAAGAATAAGAAACTTTTTGTCCCTTACAGTATACAAAATTTATATTTAAAACCTTTAAAATTTATATTTCTTGCATAAAATTCTTTCAAAATTGGTAAAGCATTTCCACCAAGAGGATTTTGGGTAAAATGCACGCTCTACAGTAATAGGATATATATATACAATAATAATATACAATAATAATATACAATCATAAAATAACATTGTACAATGTTATTTTAAGTTCATTAGAATAATCGCAAAAAACATTTCTCGCAGTACGATAATCTTAACAATGGGCGAAGAAAAACAAAATACGATTATGAAATAAAAGAGAAGCCAAACATTTCGCTGTCGCTTCCAGAAACATAACAGTTTTCGGACGAGATAACTGTGTGAACACTAGATCTCTCGCACAGCCATGACTGATCTAAAAAATATCGAAATCTCTGAAAACCCATTTTCGACCCCAGAGCTCTTTCAGATAAACCTCGAAAATAGTATTTTCCATGTTTCAATCTTAAAGAGGTCTGGGAACGAGAATGCTGAAAACCTACAAACAACAAAACCACACCAAGAAGAAAATGACGATGAAACAAAAACAGAATTTATAACAAGATCTTTTTTAGGATTGGTATATTTACAATTTATAATAAAAAACACTACAAATATTATAAATCAAGATTTTAGTTTATTCCAGTTGATGCCAGAGAAGAACGGATGTGACTTGATCTCCTCACTACCGCTTGGTCCAGAACCTAAATTTAAAATAAATTGAAAACGGATTACGTTATTCGTGTCAGTTTTCGCGCAAAAAATCTATTTCGCGATTAATAATTTTTTAAAAAATATATTTATTCATTCTCTTTTAGTTCAATCGTTGACTTATTTAACCTGGACAAAATTAATAGCAATCTGAAATTTCGTGAGTATGCCCTTACAGATATTAAGTCACTAAACAACGTCAATAAAGTCGATAAAACAACTCCCCTACAATCTGGTGTCAGGAACACACAATTTTTTCTGAAAATCCAAAATGGCGGATACCCGCATAGTTTTTTTTTTTTTAATTCACCAAATTAGTGAGAAATTTTGACAGTTAGTTATATTGAATTAATTTTGGACCTAGGATACAAATTCATACAAAAAACAATATGAACCAGTATGCCTCTGACCTAGGAGATGAGGCCAGATTAAAGGGGTTTTTTTTAGGTGACTTATAGTACCTGTAGGATCTAATGATCAAATTTCAGCTTTTTACTAACTTTGTCTGGGTAAGGGTGAAAAAAAAATTCGCCCAAAATCTGTACTGATTTTTGCGCACTTAAGAACAACAATTAGTACCGCACAAAAACCAGACTGTTCAAGGATTAGCTTTCAACATCTATTTGAGAGGATATATTACGGCGATACTCAGTCCAAGATTACATTTAGTTTTCTCAGCCGAGGAGGCTGATAAAACTGTATTTTTTTTTAGAAATCAAAACTCTTCTATTTCGTTGTTACTGTGAGAAGTGAAGTTAGTAGCCTCGTTCGCAACTAATAATTTTCGCGAAATATGTCTTATCATTTCCTTCGCGAAATAGCTTAGTTACGACAAAATGCGAGAAAAAACGTAAATAATTCGTAACCATAGTTGTAACACCTACCTAATCTTTCTTTCGGATCGTATTTTAACAGCTAAATAAAAAAACATTTAAAATTAACCTTTTGACAAAATCAATGCCGTACTCCAAGGTTGGATAGCCTGCAGTTTATGAGTTGTTATGCCAAAACAAGTGAAAGAAAATCTTAAATTTTTACGTCCTTTCCAGTCTTGACGTTAACTCCAAACCAACAAAATTAATAACATTTTGGTTTTGAACTTTTAAATTTCGAAGATAAAAATTTCTACGTTTTAAACAGCTTTATCATGAAATCAAGAAACACAATTTTTAATGGCTTTCAAACCTATCTAAGGCAGATACAACAGCAGTATAAACAATAGGGCATCTCATAATAAAGTCCATATCAAAACAAAACAGAGAACTAAAACTTTCTTCCCTGTATCGGCGAAATGTATTTATTTAATAGAATAGACCAAACCCCGACCATTGAGAAAGGTACTTACACCAGCAAGCAATGAGCAGGCTTCGTTACTCACTCTTCGTGGCAAAGTGATGATCGATCGATTGTTTATACCATCCGGATGACACGAGCACAACGACTGAAAAAGTAAAAAAAAACATTCCAAACATAAGTTCCCTTTTTTTCACGTACTTTTTTATTTCGCGGTAATTTAATTTCGTGTTTTGCCTTATTTTATAAATTGCATCTAATTTATAGGAGAAATTACACATGCCCTTTAGGCTTATACTATATTTCCTAAAAAATCACATCAAAACAAAATAGGATACGTACTGCATTATTTGGAGGTAAAAAAATATTTTAAACCGAAATTTGTTTATGCGGGAGAAATAATAATTTTTCACGGGACTTATTTTCTAATTTTTTTTTCCGCAAAAATGTCTCTTAATAAGATATATCCGCTATACCCTTAATTCGATCTATAATTCATAGAAAAACTGGATTGCCTTTGATTCCTTTAGATACGCCAACACACAAAAAAACACATGAACTTTAGCTTACAAACTTACGCCACTTGCGCCACATCTTCACGTAAAGAGGAAAAGGCGTTGCGTGAAGGCAGCGTATGCCAAAACGATAACGCGCGGAATGCAAATCATTTTCAATCAATTCTCTATTGAATGTTTCCCCTGTGATTTCTCGCAATTATGCATGTGGGCTACTTACTTATATCTAGGAGGATGAAGGTTGTTGCATACTGCGTTTGTTAAACATTGTGTGTAATGAACAAAAACAAACTTACTTCGCCAGTTAATAATTCAAATATTATCGCGCCAAAACTCCACCAATCAGTCGAATTATCTGGTTCAAATACACCGTTCACTTCTACAAAAGATAGAGTGAAGAACAAATGCTTTTTATGCAGTCATTGATGAAGATATAGCCTTCACAGTGTAGTATAAAACATGAACAGAACATTCAAATGTCTATGGATATGGATACGGAACATGATAGTCATTTTTTGGTAAACGTTTAACCAAATAACAATGCAGCACGGTTGAGATAGTAAATTCAGAAAAACCACAGCGACTATTTGAGGGCACATTCCAAAAACCTACCAGCTATACTCGCTTCACGCAATTTGAACTCAAAACTCAAATCAAAGTTCACTTGTCAAACGTTAACAGCGGACTTAGGATCTTAGGTTATTTGATTAGATCCAAACTCATCCAGATGTGCTTATTGTTGCTGACGTCAGTATGGACATTTTTCTCAAATTTCGGGGCCTTTGTTGGTCCTGACCTGGTTTATTCTGTGAGTGTTAGAAAGTGTGACTAGCGCAATTTAAACGCTGCTTTCCTAACCTACGCATCTGAAAAGTATCACTTCCACAGCCTACCAACTGCGAAATATTCGCGAGTTGAGGCTTTATTTATCAACTTGTAAAATGCCCGAAAAAGTGCCACTGTGTCAAGATTTTTGTTAGGGGTTACAACTAGGAATAACAACATTCAAAAAATTATCTTACCAGGTGAAGTGTACATGTTACTAACAGCATCCGGATCCAACGTGTAATCGATTCCTTCTACATTTGAAAAATAAGTAAGCTTGATATTCCCTTGGGGGTCAATCAATATGTTTCGAGGATTTAAATCTCTAAAAAAAATTAATAACTTCAGGTAGAACTTTTCTGAATTTCAAGATTTTTATTTTTTTTCGAATTCGCACACTTTAATTGTACAGCATACTCTCCAATTAGCGGACACCATCGGTGTATGACCCAAGTGTCCGCTAATCAGAGGTGTCCGCCTTTTAGAGTGTCTGTTAATTGGAGAGATGCTGTAGTATTTATCGAAGGTACTTTTTTCGCGGTTAGTTACCTTAAGGGAATAAATTTTGGCGGGAAGAAATTTTGGCGGACGACCCAATCCGCCAATTTTAGCGTAATTTGACGGAATTAATTTTGGCGGATGCAGAAAAAAATAAAATTTGGCGGGAATTAATTTTGGCGGATGCTTAAAAGAAATAATTTTGGCGGGAATTAATTTTGGCGGATGGCCTAAGTGACTAATTTTTTGTCATACGATGGAGTTTGTTAAAAAAATGGGAATGCAAAATATTCCATTGACCTATCTTTTCTAAACGTAATCCAAAGTTATTTTACAAGTTATGTTCGTCATCAATTATAAAGTCAAATGCGTTTCGGTTGAAGTTTTCATCGTCGTTACCATCCTCCCACTCAGACTCATTATCCTCGTCGTAATCTAATTGCCCATTAACAAAATCTTCCAATACTTCCGATTCTGGCATTTCTAATTCGCTCATCTCTTCTGTTGGGGTTGGAGGTAATGGGAATAAATCTTGGAAGGGATCGATCGGAGCTAATCCAACCTAACCACTTTGGACAGCTCCTAGTATTCCTGAAGCTTTCCAGCCAGTTCTTCGTAAGGAAGGATCTGGTCATTAAACAAACATTTTACCTGAGCTTGTTGATTGTAAACTTGAAGCCATTTTATTGTAACCAAATATATAAACAGAACCTTTCCTCTTTTTTCATTCGCCTGCTAACTTGTGTTTTCGAATCTTTCGAAGTTCGAAAAAAACGTTCGATGAGAATAATACTTATGTTTTCAGTTTTACAGTGTCGCTGCATTTACCTTAAGGGAATTAATTTTCGCGGTTTTCGCGGATTTTGGCCATTTCCGCGAAAATAAAATTCCGCGAAAAGTCTGGGAAGGCCTGATCCGCGAAAATAAGTTCCCGCGAATTACGTGGAAAACTTCCAACCGCGAAAATAAATTCCCGCGAAATTTGCAAAAAAATATCAAAATCCTTAATTTTTTTAAATTTTTGCCAAATTTTAAAAATACTGTGTTTTTATGTTCAAACTATCTTTAAATGATACATGCCACGTATAAAATCTCTTATAATAATGCGGAGAGTGTGTCTGTGTGTTTGTGTGTCTGTAACGGGCAAAGTGGATTTCTTCATTTTGCTTTGATGTTGCCGAAAAATGCATGTTAAATTTTCTGACGTTACGTCGCCACGTCAATAACACTACTTTAACGTTAATATCCTATATTAAATTAATGAAGCCATTACAGTGCACCTAAAACTTTGAGGCCAAATAACTTGGAAACGAGGAAGTGACGTCAATGATTTTTCACCGCGTGGGTAACTAGGGACCACCTGGGACCAATTTGGGTAAGTTTCCTAAACCTGGGTCCCTAAATCCGTTTCGGAATGGACGGGTTGATGACGTCATCAAAAAACCTTCAAACCCTAATATCTCTGCAACCGTTTGTCAAAGATACATGATCCTATACATTTTCTTGATCAGTGTTTCAAGATCTATGCGTTGAAGGCAACAAGTGATTTTTGGGTTTTGACGGGCCAATGCTGACGTCAGCAAAATTTTAAAACCCTTATATCTCATTAACCGCTCATCAAAAGCACATGATCATATACATTTTCTTGATCAGCGTTTTAAGCTCTATACAATAGAGGCAACGAATGAATTAATTTTCGACAATTTTTTTTTCTATATGCACTGCTGACGTCGGCAAAACATCTGAAACAACCTATTTTTGCATTGATTTTTTTGCCTAAGTGGATTTTTCCACGGGCCTTATCGACTAGTATACAATAATCAATCAATAACTATTGTCTTTTTATCCATGTTTTTCTCATTTTGCTTGAAAAATAACTGTCTTATGTCTCTTATCAAACATCGATATAAGTCTTAAACTGTCGACTGTGAAGCCGCTTCATGCAAAGTGGATCTTGGAAATATACGATCATATGACATCAGCTAAAGGGGAAAAAGTTTGTCTTAAAGGATGGGACGTCGCTGGCATTTCAGACGAAGTAAAAAAAGGATTAAATTAAATGGCACATATTGATCCTTTTCACGACATTGACCCATTGAGTGAGGTGGCTGTCGAAGATGAAGATTCTGATGACAATGAAGATTACGAAAGGGAGATGTATATAAGCGAAATCGACGACGAAGATAGCGAGTCGGAATACGAAGATGATGACGGAAATATTTTTAGCATTCTACAAGATGACCTCGACGATGATGAATAATTGTAACTAAGAAATTTATTAAAAACGTTTTTCCGAGATAAAAAACCTTTTAAAATTCATAAATTTTCTTCGATTTCCTTCTTTAGAAATGTATACCTAAACTTCGTATTCCCAGTGTTCGATTATATAGACGTTTTAAAGTGAAAAAGACGTATTCCCTGATTTTACATATCCGCGAAATTCTTTTAAAAGCTTCAACCGCGAAAATTAATTCCCGCAAAATTTTTTAAACTCTTCAACCGCGAAAATTAATTCCCGCTAAATTACCTTTGCTGAGAGCTCCGCGAAAATTAATTCCCTTTTTTTCCGCGAAATTTAAGGAAGGGTCGTGTTCGCGAAAATTAGTTCCCGCGAAAATTAATTCCCTTAAGGTAGCTGTATTTTTTTAATTGAATACTTTCAACTTTCATTGGAGATATGGCATACAGTAGTGTTTTTGAATTTTCTGCTGCTGTTCGTGGATACCTTGCAAAATAAAAGCCCAAATCCCGTGGACCGTAAACAATCTCTTAGTAATGGAGAGATATAAACAGCTCTTAGCAGAGCTGTACATAGAACCAAAGGAAGAAATGGTGTTAGGTTCATTTCTAGAATGCGATCCAGAGCGCCAAATGGAATTGGAAGAGAACAGTACCGCCAAACAAACTCCAGTTCGTCAAAGAAAGAAAGAAACTGGAATGAACGATATAAGAACATTCTTTACACCTAGGGGAAGTAAAAGAAAAGACAATGCTGAACAAATTGATTAACGCAAAGAAAGAAAAAAATTGAAAAGTTGTGATTTTTCTGTGTTTTGTTCTTTTCTAGCTTAGAAGGAGTGATTTTGTCACTGTGATCACAAATAGGAGATTTTGGTGATTAAAAATACTATTTAAAAACAAAAAATAGCGACATAAATTTGGCTGCAGTTTATTTAGGCGGAAATCGATTTTGGCGGATGAAGAAAAAAAAATTAAATTTGGCGGGAATTAATTTTGGCGGATCCTTAAAAAAAAGAATTTTGGCGGGAATTTATTTTTGGGGATGCTTAAAAAAAAGAATTTTGGCGGGAATTAATTTTGGCGGATTTTCGCTCGATCAGCCAAATCCGCCAAAATTTCTTTCCGCCAAAATTTGTTCTCTTAAGGTATTCCGCGGGTACTTAATCCCAGGGGTAGGTAATGGCGCGGGTGATGATCGTCTGCAGAATATTTTGCAAGTAATAATTCTTACGAATAACTCGGAGATATTACAAATATTTAAAATATTTTTGAAAATAAGCCTCGCACTTTAGAATAGCCAATAATCACCTCCAACACGATTCTTAATTTATCCAATTTTTAAATAACCAATTGCATCTCCTGCGCACACTTAGTTTCACTAATTTGACCAAAAACAGCTAAAAAAACGCAAAAATTAACATCCGCTAAAATTAAAGGTAGGCATGCCTGTATATGTTTAGCTCGTTTCGACTTAAAGAGTAGTTTTGCTGGCGTCAGCGTAACGATTGACGTAATAATAACGATTGGCGTAACCGTAACGATTGACATAATCGTAACGATTTGCGTAATCGTAACGATTGACGTAATCGTAACGATTAAACCCTTTCGACTGATCTCGTACGCCTTCGGTTTCAAACAGAAATCAAATTTGGTTTTAAAGATTTTAAAGATTTAATCAATATTTTACGAATTCAAAGGTGACTATAGCTTAACTATTTTACACACGAAGCATTTTATGCTACGATAAGTCGCAAGATTTTTGCGAGAACATTGATCGAAACATCGATTAGTTAACCTATACCTAAATCAAGTTATTTCGTCGTTGCTACGACATTATGTTTTCGTCTTGCTTTCTCATACTGAAGAGAATCTATAGTTTGCTGAAATTTTAGGTTAGCAACAACTTTTTTGCAGCAGATATCGGTTCACATTAAATACAAAGTTCAGGTAGGAAAAAAAGATTTGCAATATTCCTCCAACTTAACCATCCTCATGGAAAATTACATTACTCAGGTCAAAAACCTCCAAAATTCTCCTAATTCATTCCGATTAGTGAGTGCATCTTCGGCTACGCCACCACCTCGTTAAAACATTTTTAACACCCATCTCAATATAGCTGGTATTCATTTACTAAACGTCAAAGCTTATATACTTACCTACACATCACCCCTTTTGAATGCAACTCCATTATTCCATGTGCTATCTGCGCAATCCAGAGACGCATGTCGTCTTCCGTCATAAGAAGCTCACGTGATGTCGACTTTTTAATTTTACACGTCAATGCTGTCGAAGAATTTTGCTGACATAGTTCCGACGTGCCTTGCTTCGTGTAGTTATTACACGGAATATCAACAATGTCTGTATACTCGTGATTGGATGAATTCTCAATTAGAGAGTTATCACAATCCGTGGCGTTCCAAGAATGGTGCGATTCGATACACGACGAATATCTTTGGTTATGAGTGCTAAACAACGGCATAGCTAAGTAATCCCATAACTTTCCGCCGGATATATATTCCAATAGTAAATATACCCCTGTTGGTTTTTCAACACAGTTTAAAAGGTTGACCATAAACTTGCAGTTGTAGAGGTTTCTGGGCTGTTTGTTATTCGACTTCTTAGGAGGCGTAAAACGTTTGTACTCTCCACCTTGCTTGTGCAAAACTTTCATCACGTACACTTCATCGGAGAAGACTTTCTGAACCAACATGACTTTGTCGACGACACCAAACACTTTGACATCGCTCAAACGAAACCTCCACTTGTTATCCTCGCAAAATGGATTCACGCCGTCAATCATCTGCTTGTCCTCGTTCGCTTTTAGGTTAGACTTGTATAGTTCCTCCGCGCGTAACAAATATTGCGCTGTTTTTCTTCGAACAGCATCACGTCTTTCAAAATTTTCATCACTTTGCACACCGCGGAGGAGCAGGCCGATGCCAAATTTGTACATGTCAAATGCCGACTCGATGTTTCCTAACTCTTCTTGTTCGATAGCATTACTCATCGCAACGCTCGCCTGGAACACGTAATCGTCCTCTTCGACAGTTTTCTCAATGATCTTAGACATTTTCGCGTCCACTTGGAACTTTTTATGCAAATCCTGAGCAGAAAGAGTGGGACTCGAAATGTCAGTATTGTTTTGGTTGTCATCAAAACCTTGCGCTGTCGCAGGTGAGCAAGACAAATCGTTCTCACATTCTGGAATATCTTCCAGCTTTGGGGAGGAATAATTATCATTTAACGGTTCACTAAGCAAGACACTCGCCTCATCGCTGATACTTTCTCTAGGCGTAACAGGAAACTCGTCGGCTGCTTCTGAAGCTAAACTTTCAATATCGTCACCGCATATCGAACGAGCTTCTTGGAGCCAGGACTGACGTCCGTCGTCGCTTTGTATGGAGACAAAAACGTTGTCTTCTTCCCCTTCACTGTTAGTATCGTCGTAGCTCTCTAGAAAACAATTGTTCAAGGGATCGCTAACAGTGTCTTCTTCGCCAGTCGGGTTAACTGGTGTAAGTGAGTGATTTTCATTGTCATGGACCACTGCATTATTATCAACTAAAAGAAAACAATTATTAGCTATGAAAAATTTCTTTCTTTATTCTTTTTACTTTACGACATAGAGAGCAGGATAAAATTCTTCCATTTAAGTTTTATTTTCGAAGGTTTTATGGTCCGCTCACGCCGCCTCTATTTCATTCAGGGCACTGGTGCCTTGCATATTTTAACTGGTGCACGTTATATCACTTTTTAAATACATTACACCAGAAGCAGTATCACGCTGTATGCGCTTTACTGGGTTTGTGGGTTTTTTGACATACTATATACCTGAACTACAGCGTTCACCTGGAGGTGCGGCACGGGTTACCTGTACTTAAACGCTCGGTGACTGAAGGATTAACCCGGCATCGAAAGACCGGCTAGTGTCACATAAAATATAACACTCAACATTCCATCTAAAGCCAAACATAGTAGCTGCGACTAGCAATGGGCGAATTCTCGTGGATTTTCTCGACAGATGAATTGGCGTAAATTTCCACGGGGCTAACGGAAAATACACCCAAAACAAAAACTGAAATCAGAAAATTGCAGCTATACGTACCATTTCCAATTTCTGCTGTTTCTACGGGTAAATCTGCTGAAGAGTTTGCTATGCTGGCAGCTTGATTTAAATACGGTGTAATTTGGCTGACCCCATTCTAATGCACAAACATACAATATCAAGAACGCCTTCTTTCCATCGTTATATTTTATGTATATAACACCTTGACAAAATAACAAACGAGTACTGTAGATACAAGATTGTTTTGCATTTAGACAGAATCAAAGAGTCCCTAAAAAGGCACTTCTTTCACCTATAAGCAAACTATTCCTCCTGCATCCCTTACGCGTTCCTTTGATACTTTTG
Source organism: Hydractinia echinata (assembly GCA_030067915.1). Taxonomy (NCBI): domain Eukaryota; kingdom Metazoa; phylum Cnidaria; class Hydrozoa; order Anthoathecata; family Hydractiniidae; genus Hydractinia; species Hydractinia echinata. Next base: position 5,105,770 of record JASGCC010000001.1, read on the forward strand.
CAGTATTTGTCTCTCACCAAAAGGTAGGTTTTTCGTTGGAAGGAGTAAGATATGGTTATTGTGCAGTTTTAGAAACTTACTATCCCTTACTATACCAAACACTATGATTTTCCAAAATTGATCGTATCGTTGAAAAGTGTATTATCGTTAGAATTAATGTACGACTGATTCAAAGCTTTTTCAGGGTGTGCAGAGAGGCGTAAAACATCGCTCTAGACCCTCCTCTAAAAAATCCATTCGATTTATTTGGAACTCTTCTCCCCTATATACTTTATTTACCAAATATGACCTCCTCCTGGTTTTAGGTAATACTTTCATTACCACAAAAATTTACCATAAACACCCCACTCCCCGGCCTCGCGCGCGCCATTTACGCCCACCCTTACTTACCTCTATGAATGACTGAAAGGATTTGTGGCATAGCATTTGAGAATATAAAATTATAAATTGCAGCAATTTCAAAGATGATTGTCTTCGTTCTTCAATGACGGCTTCGTCGAAACGTCCTAAAGATCGGTGTACATGCATAACAAAGATATTCAGTATTCCTGCAACTGATTTTAGATTATAGATTGAAAGTTTGATATAGAGAATCTTCCTTAATGCTGAAACTATTCTATTCTTACACTCTTGTAAATTTAAAAAATAATAATACACCACCCAACAAATTTTCGTTACTAAAAAATGTATTGTTTAAAAATTATCCTAAAAAAAACGCTTTTCAACATTTGTGAATTTAACGAATTTGCCAATAATCAAGCCTGTTAACTTTAGAACAGATGTGTAAAAAATGAATAAGATGGGTAAAAATAATTTTAATCAAAAAATGAAAGAAGAAATCCACAGATGCAAAACAGCGAAATAATTGTGATTATTTACAGTTATTTCAGGGTGTCGAATTTGATTGGTTCAAATTCAGGGTCATTTACTGACTAATATCGTGAATTTTCACAGTTTTTGCTTGATTTTTCATGCTTGATTTTTACTCTTAAAATGTCTTAACATAAAAGATTATAATGAAACTGCTATTACAACTAAAATAATTAATCTCTAATAACTCACTGAAACCCTGAAATGAAAACATTGAGAGGAAATATACTAAAGAAACAATAGATTTATTTACAAGATTTATTGCAAAAGTCGTTTTTTTTTTCAACGAAATAGGAGAAAAAGAAACTCAAACAGACCATTCCAATAGTTTTGGCAAACTACTCATTACTAAATTTTCAGGGTTTTTTAAAAAAAATTTTTTTCAGGGTTTTTCAGGGTCTGCAGACACCTTGTATTTACAGTTAGAAAATATTTAGTACACATAATATATACCCAGTTTGTTGACAAAGGAATTTGTTTAAGATAACATAAATAGAAAAGTAAAATGCGTGTAATTCCCTACAAAATTCCAGTCTTACCGAAAAAAAGTCCCTTTGCAAAGTCCGGAAATGATTGCTTGAAATGATTGGGGAAGTCAGCCTTTAATTCTTTATGCAATCGCTTGAAATCATTGAATCTTTTCCAACCTAGGAACTAAATACAAGATTATACATAGCATTACATTTAATACTCTTTAATGATGATTCATTAAAAGGGGAGGGGTTGCAACCTTAACGACACAATAAAACTAGGACTAAAAACTTGTAGATTATCACAAATATCTTGTATATATTTTTGGAATAGAGCAGCATATTTCTTAGGCTTTATAATGCATGATTTGTTTTTAATGTATCATTTTTCAGGCCTAGTAACAAAATTGGCAAAACCAGATTTGGTTTTTGACCATGTGTTTTTTATGTTACTTGGTATATTACTCATACCCAATTCTTCTGCCTTTTAAGGTCAAATTGGTGTTATGGTAACATGCCACACACATTTGAAATTGAAGATAAAAATTCCAATATCCAAACTGAATTGGACTGAAATAATATCTGTAAAATAATTTGTTTTGTGAAATGTGTTTTTGCAATAGGGTACCCAGAAATATATTTGCAGGACTTGTTTTTGCAAAAGAGCAGTTGTAAGGATAAACCTTTGTGATGAATGAAGAAATGTTTTTTTATTCTTATTTTTTTGAATTGGACTGAAATGCCAAATGTATGTCTATTGTATTGTAATACTGCACATTATAGTGAACAAAAGATGGTGTATAATATGCACAAGTTAGAAAAATATTAAAAAACTAGTTGTCAACCCGTGGAAAAATCCAAGGGGTCGTCCTAGCTTTATATATCGCATCCCGTGTTTCCGTAACAGACAGACAAACAGACGGACGATGGCTATTATTATAGAGATACTATTTTAACAGATTATGTGAAGGCTGTTTGCATCAATATTGAAGATTAGTTTAATGTGTCACATTGTTGCAAAACGTTTGATATTGTCAGTTTCAAGCACAAGCAGTTTGGTAGATCACTTTTATGGAAAGTGTACTTATATGTCTAAAATATTTACAACGTATAGCTCTGATAACTGTGGCAAGTTTGGCACCTAAGAACACGTCCCCTTGTTTAGCTAAAAAAACACGCCTACCTCATATCCTGGATGCTCCTTGTGGCTTTCATAAATCTACAAAACAGACAGAACATTCTAAAATTTTTGATAAGGTAAAATTTTACAACATTAACAACTACAAAACAATATCACGAGAAGTCACAACTTCATGATTGCAGGGCAATTTCATTAGAAAAATTGTTCATAGGAATGTGTGGCAAAAGTCATAATGGATTATTAACAGCACTGTGGTAAGGATGACCCCTGTTTGCGGTATATACTTCCCGGTATAACCTTGGTCAGTGTATGCAGATTCTTATCTTTGATTGGGAAAGTCCTATCCACATGTGGCACCGTCTTATTTGCTTTGTTAGGTCAAGGGTTTTCATGGATTTTTGACTGTTTAAAACATACTTTTACCACTGTCTTTTCAGTAGTTAGTTTCAAACTGTAAAAACACTGTAAAAAAGACTGTTCATCCCAATCAGGGTGTCATATACCAATATCCTTTCTGTACTGAAAAGTTTATAACTTCTGAAAATATTTTATTAAGAAAAGGCTTCTAAAAAAATTATTGTTTAAGATTTTCCTTTCTGAAAAATTAATAAACATTTATATATTTTCTTGTAAACAGTTAAAGGCTCAAGTAAAATATTTGCATCCAAATGATCTGGAATATTTTACAAAACCTTATACAAATGTTCATTAAAATTACAAACTAATCAGCCCATACTTTCACAATTTTGCTTAAAAATATCATTCTCAACAGTGCATAAAAATAGTGAACTGCTGATCACTTAAAACGGTTTAATCGATTTAGAGCGGGCGAGAGGCTAGTCTGTTACTATAGCTACATATACATATTATATGTTAAAGTTATTTACAACAGTTTTGGCACTGTGTGTCTTTCTTTTTTGAGTGTTAAAAAGCTTCTCCCAGGTTTGTAGGCACATGCTTCATGTTTAACATTCTTTGCATGACTCCTTCATTAAAACAAGACACAATATTTACAGTCTTTGTCATATAAGGCGTGCGATCGCACGGGCGCGCCTCAGCACACGCCTGGTTTACTTTGGACGTGCGAAATATCACACTTCTAAAGTGTTCATTTTTATTGTAGACGAGCGAAAGAAAGCACGCCTGAGTTAATCATTTTATTTTCTCTTGAAATGTTCTGAGCTAAATATTATTTTTTTAAATATTATTTTTCGTAAATGATTAAATTTTTCTGTTCGTGAAGAAAGTGTATCATCAGTAACAAAACTGCGATCGTTTGAGGTTGCTTAGTAAAAAAATCAAGCACGGTGGAGCACGAAAATTGAGCTTAGAATTATTAGATTATTTGCGTTTAGAATTATGGTAGACCGACAGCAAATACATGTTGCGAAAATATTATATTTAAAAAATTGTTGTAATAAATAAAGTTGTGCAGCATGTGCTCTTACTTTCGGGATAACAAAAATAATAAAATGGATATATGCAGCAACCTGTTAAACTAATAAATTATTAAAAAGGAAAAACAGCTGTCGATTTCTTTCTTCTTTTGATAGCGTGCAAGCCATGTGTGTCCTTGGTGTTCATATACTTAAAGAATGGCTTTTACAAAAGGAAACTTTTTAGGACTTCCAACATTTTTAAATTATAATGTAAGTGACGTTATAGGCCACAAAGTTATGGAAAAGGATGGCAGTCCTATGGTTAATTTTGTTTGGTGTAAATTGTGCAGTAAATTTAAAGATAATCACAGAATAGAGCTGGCTGTCAAAGATGCGTTAGTGAACAGTGCATTTAAGGACATAGATTCTTTTTATTTAAGTAACTTTTATCTCCTTAGAGACTCTGGTAAAATAAAGTCTGAAGTAAAAATGGCTGCTGAGGCTTTAGGAATTCAACATTACACTCTCAATTTAGGAAAGAGAAAGAATCTCTATTTTGCCTTTGTAGATTTAGAGAAAGCTTTTGATAGAGTGCCACGTAAAGTTATTTGGTGGGCTATGAGAAAATTAGGTGTGGATGAGTGGCTAGTTACGATGGTACAGTCTATGTACAGCAATGCTAGAAGTCGTGTCAGGATTAACGATTCACTTAGTGATGAATTTAGTGTAAATGTTGGTGTACATCAGGGTTCTGTACTTAGTCCTTTGTTGTTTGTTCTAGTCTTAGAAGCGCTGTCGATGGAGTTCAGAACAGGTTGTCCATGGGAGTTATTGTATGCAGATGATTTGGTTCTCATAGCAGAGTCGATGGAAGAATTAGTTGAAAAGTTTGAGAAGTGGAAGAAAGGACTAGAAGAGAAAGGGCTAAAGGTAAACACAGCAAAGTCTAAAGTCATGATTAGTAGCATTGCAGCCAAGTGTGACCTTGTAGTTGGAAAGTGGCCTTGTGGAGTTTGCAGGAAAGGGGTTGGTAGTAACTCAATTTTTTGTCAGACTTGCAAGCATTGGGTACATAAGAAGTGCAGTAGTATTAGTGGAAGGTTAAGAGCTGACATTCAGTTTGTATGCAAGCGTTGCAAAGGTGAGATTATAGAGAATGAAGTATTTCCAGCTTTAATGATGTACAACAGTGGCTCGTTAGAGATAGTTGAGAACTTCTGTTACTTAGGTGATATGTTGGGCAGTGAAGGGGGTGTTGGAAGAAGTGTTACTTGCAGGATAGGTTCTGCTTGGAAAAAGTTCAGAGAGTTACTTCCTTTGTTGACTAACAGAGTCCTGTCAATTGAGGTAAAAGGTATAGGTTGTATGAGGCCTGTGTAAGAAGTGTTATGTTGTACGGTAGTGAGACATGGGCAGTGAAGCAGGAAGATCTTGACCGTTTAGAAAGGAATGATATGAGAATGGTTAGGTGGATGTGTAACGCCAGTCTGAGAGACAGAAAGAGTTCAGATGAGCTAAGAAGCAGGCTAAGTCTCCGTAGAATTAAAGATGTTATCCAGATAAGAAGATTGAATTGGCTGGGGCACTTGGAAAGAATGGAGGAGGATAATTGGGTAAGAAAGTGTAGAGACTTGATAGTTCCTGGGGCAAAGCCCAGAGGCAGACCGAGAAAGACTTGGCAGGAGGTTATAAGGACAGACTTGATACAGAGGAAGTTGAGTTTAGATCTAACACAGTCTAGATCAGATTGGAAGAGGGTCATTAATATACCCCGTCCAACCCATGCTAGCATGGAAAACGGACGTTAAGCCGAGAATGATGATGATGATGATGACTCTCCCTAAAATGACGGGAACTAGATTTATTGGACACAGAAGAAAAGCATTCGAGGTTCTACTAAATTTATGGCCTGCCTTTATTTCTACGTATCAAAATGTTTCCGCAGATCCTAAAACACGTGGTGAGACGAAAGGGAAAGTGATGGGCTCTTACGCAACTTTCAAAATTATAGATATGTACACATTGACATGTGCCTACCTTGACATCTTGGAAAAAACTGTTCCGGCTTCTAAAGTCTTCGAAGGGGAAAATCTTCTTCCTTCTGATGTCAAAGCGGCCATAGAAATCACAATTAGCGACCTGAGAGAGTATTCCGATGTGAACTGTGATGACTTTGACAGCCACACCCATAAATTCCAAGTAGTTAGCAATAATGAAAACGATAATCTGTTAGTCCAATGCAAGTACAATAGTCCGGGCGACAAAAATAAAGCTTTTGAAAACCGGAAAACTGTGAAGGTTTCCTTTCCTGACATGACTTCTGTCAATGAAAGAACCATGAATGAGGCAAAATCCGCAAGGGCAGAAGTGTCGCAGAAACTTGTTGACCTCTTGAAGGATAGGTTTGAAAGTTTCAATAACAACGTCTTTTCCGTCTTTGAGTTGGTGCAGCCCGGAACAGTGGACTAATGAAAAGGATTGTGGGGTAGAAGTTTGGCGAATCACTTTGAAGTTCCATTATTAAAAGCAGAATTTGATCCTAGTAAATTGAGGCTTGAATGGAAAAACCTTCAGCGCTATGCGAAGATGTACATGCTAGTCAAAGAAGCAAATCAACTTTGGAAAAGCATCAAGGTTTATAAGCAAAAAAAATACCCAAATTTGTACTTGTTGGTAGAGTTGATTTTGTGTTTATCGGGTTCAAACTCGGCTGTTGAGCGTGCATTTAGTGTGCTTACAATGATGTTATCAGATCGCTAAAAACTCACACAAGTTAATGAATATGCGCCTCACAATCAAGATCAATCATAAAAACTGGAGTGAAATAGAGCGAGAGGAAATAATTAAGAGAGCGCTAGATATTTACATGAGCAAGAAGAGCAGAAAAAGAAAAGTTGCACCAGAAATATCATCTACAATGTGTACAAGAGAGTCGATTTCCATCGATACAAGTTCAGAGTCAGAAATTTCTGATTAAGCTGATGACGATTTGGATGACAATAATGAATCAATGGATTCCGATGTTGTAGACATTTAATGCTGTAATGTTTTTGTTGTAAATATCTTTTTATTGGTAAAATACCAAGCAAGTGTTAAATAAAAAAACTTTTGTTATGAAAAAAATAACTTTTAACTTTAACTTTAAAACTTTTAAAAAACTGGTTAAGCCATAAGTAAAACAAAAGTGAATTTAACGGCCTTGTTGTGTCCTCCCAGTTATCTACACGGCTGATAAAAGAAAATGAACAATTTATCTTCAGCCGCATTATCTTCTTTGAGATCGCACCCCTTGATAATTTAGAAGTGCTGTAAATCACATGCCTTGCCTTCATAAATTAAAGCTTAGGCACGCGGCTTGTCACTCGCCTTCAATATTTATATGACAAAGACTGTATTTATTTATCTCAAACAATCAGGGATTTACCTTTATGTAATTTCCCACAGACACGTGATTTTTCTAACGATAATGTAAAGACCAATCAGAAGTTATCCATCAACACGCGATAATAGATTAACGCCTCAACAATTTTTTCGTAGAAAGAAATGGACTGAAAAAGACCTTTCTTCAGCAAGCTTCAGCATCTTTCTGCCTTCCACGCAGTTGTTAGAGCCAGAAGGGCTTACAGCAGAAAATGTAAGTTTTCGCTAGTTTAGCTTTAGCTTAATACACCTCTTCAGAGTTTAAGTTGTTTGCTCATTTTCGGTATTGCAAAAGGGAAGTAAAAAGAGTGAATTTAATAAGGCATTGACCATTATGAATATTTCTCATTTTCTGAAGAAATAATTAGTCTCACAGCATAAAAATTTAGTATGTTATTGCCAGTAACCCTACTTAAAACATATGTGAAGGAATTGTAACTTTTCTTTTCAAAATATTTCACAAAAAAAATATTTCACTTTTCTTCGTGGTCAGAGCCTTCTTAATTCATAACAGTTTACTTCCTTTTTCAATTCTCAATAAGAGTGTTGTAACAAAAGAAAGATTTATTTAAACAATGGTTAGCTGAAACTGTGAACTCGTGTATATATTTAGATTCTTGCAGTTCTTTTGTTTAATCAAAGCTTCTCCTGCTGAGAGAGTTTGACTATGAAACGTCTGGACGCTCCCTTACCTTTAATTGTAGACGATAAACAGTATGACCAGCATAGGATTTGCGGGGATTAGTGACATCAAATGCTATTTCTTTCTTTTCCTCCAATGCTTTCCTTATTTTATCCATTTTTTTCCTGATTTAATTTTTTCGGCACAAAATTTGTTTACATTTGATAAGTAGTACTTATCCATGGCTTAAATTGGTGCATACAGAGTGTATATAATTGTATATAGCTTACGCAAAACCAATCTACTATGCGCGTAATGGTTCCGTAAATTATACTTCTATTTCTTAAGGCCATCCTTAATAACTTATTTTCGTGGGATTTAACTGCGTACCGACAGTGATCATGCACATTTCTACCACTCCCTTCTCATCTGTAAATGTAATTGCATGATTCCAACACACATGAAATTTATTTGATGTACTTACTAAGACTACTCTAGCGCTACAATCAAAGATTTTACTCTAGCTAGGCTACTGTTGTGTAACTAGCTAGCTAGTTTAATGCTTCTTTAATATTTTGGTTGTAATCTTGGCTACCTAAACTTTAGCTAGCTACCTGACTGGCTTGTGTTAATTTTTTGATCACTTTTGAATAGTGCTATTGATTTTTATTTTATGCTTCCCAGCCAGCAGTTTTTTATAGTACTAGCTAGTAGCAAACTAACTTAGGCCGCCATCAAAAATATGTTAAGTTCGCGTCCTCCGACCGACTCACTTTTGGCAATAAAAACCAGAGTCGGTAAGTCGGAAAAAACTTGAGTCTGTAAGTCAGAAAAAACCCGGAAAAAACTTTTTGATCCAAACGAGATATATTTGAAAAAAAAAATTTGTGACAACTATAGCTAGCTAGCTATAATATTCCCAAAATTGACGAAAACTCCCGAAAATTAATTCCCGTAAAAATTAATTTTTTTAGGGTACTCATGGCAAGTTTACAGGGCGGCGAAAAAAGGATATGCATACAATATCGAGTGGCGCTATACTGTTTTTTGGCCCTGGGAACAAATTTTCCCCCCATCTGAAAATCCCGGGAAAAATACGCCTGACCGACCGACCGACTCATTTTTGCGGGGTCTTCAGGACGCGAACATAACATATTTTTGATGGTGGCCTAAAGGAGTTCCTCGAAATAGACTTCAGAATTTTTATGTGATTTAAGTTTATTAGGCACTCTTAGCTTAGCAAAAGTTGAGAACTTTCATATTGCCCCAGAAATATTCTTGTCTACTTTCTGAGAGTTTTATTGTTTTGATATTTTATTAACAAATTAGATTTCTATGTAGCATGTACAGTACAGTCCAGATGTAAGCATAGCTTACGCGTACACTCAACTTGCAAAAATAATTGCTTTCATTCAAAAACACAATAGGATAGAGAGTTCCTTTCAAATCACGCGAAAATAATTGCTTCGTGTTAAAAACAAAATCATAGCAAGAAACATTGTTTATAAACAATACTCTGCGCGAGAAAAAATTAAACGCAAAGGCGATTGAATTTTTATTTTTTTAACAATATAACTATAATTAAAGTAACGCGATTTTAATTTCGATATATTTTCAAAACACAAGCTCTTTCAAAAAACAACAAATCCAATGGTCTAAATATTTAAAAAAAATAATGCTGCTACTTTTTAAAACTTTTAGTAATATTTCCTTATCAGCAAAACATATTTTTTAACATTCAAAACTTTTAAAAGTTCTTCTTATAAACAAGGCAAACGGAAAAACCCTACGTTCGGGACTTTTCCCTTCATGATAAGATTTAGAAAACAAATTAAATTTTAATACCGAAGAAAGAGTCTAAAAATATAACTTTTGACGCGAATAAAAGGTGGAAACGCTCGTTGTGGGGACATTTTGTTCTGGTAAGAATAAAAAGATACTAACATGCCATTATGTGAGAGGCGTGCGATCGCACGCGCACGTCCCCACACACACGCAGATTTGTTTAGGGCTGCGATTGTCTGCGATAGCTTTCTGAAATTATCGAAATTACGAAAAAAGCAAAATATGAAGTCAGAGAATGATTTAAAGGGGAAGTATGTAACCTCAAAAATGTGAATTTTTTTTTTCGACTACATATTTGTATTTGAACTTATAAAATCAGAAAAATAACACATAAACACAATAATTTATCTCTAAATACCTATATTCCCTGTTCATATCTCCGTAAAAACTTCGTTTTTGAAAAAAGCCCCTTTAAAATAAAAAAGACTGGGTTCTAATTTGAATATGACGTTTTATAGTTCAAAACATTGCGCTAGCTAGACGAGGCCCTATGTTGGTGCTTATAATGCAACAGACTTTCAAATAAGAAACAAAAAAATGCATCATAGTTTCTTGTCCAGTGACGAAGAAAACACTGTTCCAGACATTTCGGCTCTAAAGTCATTTAGTTTTAAGCCTGAAATGTCGTTGGAAGAACAAGATAAATTTCAAGTTCAAACCATGAAGACGAAGTTATACAAAAAAAAGGCAATCGAATTGGAAACAATAATTGGTGTAAATGAGGTGGTGACTGTAGACCGATGAGTTTATTCTTTGAAAGTTTGTGCTGCAAAGATAATAATGAAATTCCTGACGACTACTTCGAAAGTACAAATAATTTCACCAAATATAAAGTCTTTCATATTTATAATCATGACTGAAGTGATATCCATTTTATATCTTTAACATCCTTCTGTCTTCAATTAATTGAAGTTAAATCGAATCGTTAAAAATAAAAAGTCCGATAAAAAGGAAATACATTTTCCATACGCACAACATGATAAAAAGTTTATCACCAAGCTCCTTACAATAAACTTTTTAACACAATCTTTTGTGAAAAAAAAAATCTTGCCCCCCATCCGAAATATTTTATGCAACTGCATCTTTGAAATTCAATGAAGAAGGCCTGGAAAGCAACAATGATGAAGGGATTAAAAAAAATAGAATACTGAAGATGCGTTCTAATGAAGAAATACAATAGTAAGATGTGCTCTCAATAAGTTTACGTGAACAGGGGGTGAATTTTAAATTTCCTATTTTTGGAAAAACATGTATTATAGATTTGATGGGTACATAATCGATTAGAAAAAGATGTTCTGAAAGACATACCATCGTGTGCTTTATGGGCAATCTGCAATAAATACTCTAAAGCCGATAGATATTTTCGAATTGTTGTCATTACCCCCGTCTGTCAAGACATGCATGCGACGAAGAAAACATTTACTTGTTGTGAGGTGCATAATTTTGGAATTTGAAAGTCAAATAAGTTTGAAAAAAAATTATCATTAATGTTAAAAGAAAGAATTATCATTGTGTAAAATATAATTTTTGTTGGCTTGGTATGTAATTGTTGGTTACGAACACGAAGTTTATACCGAGCTTGTATCTTTTTATTTTGATAAACAAATACGAAAGAAGCATGTGTTTGGTTGATACATACAAAATCAAATGATTTACGTAAATCAGGTAATTACCTGAAGATCTCTTTCAAACAGTCTGGCTCAAAGTGAGGGGGGGGCGACTCCGCCCCCCCCTCACTAACTTTTCATAGGGTTGTTCAAATGGAATCAAACTTGGCACACTTGTAGTACGTCGTAAAAGGAACAAAATGGCGGCAATAAATTTTTGCTTGCGTCAGCACATTTTCTGTGACGTCATCAGAAGCTTGAAATTTGTTAAAAATGCCACTATCTGCTTAAAATTTAATTACTTTTGTTCTAGAGCGAATTTTTACATTCTGTTTGAAGTTCCTGAAAGCTAAATAAAAGTTACTTAACATATCTTCCGGTTTTTACATGGATCGCATAAAAAATTGCCAAAAATTGCCCGAAAATCCGGTTTTTCCCGATTTTCGGGTGAAACCCGACAAAATCGGGAAATCGGATTAGTCACATGTCTAAATTATGCAAAATGATTCTTCTTGATGAAACAAAGTTGTGTTGAAAGTTTCAAGTTCTAAGGATAATCCTAACAGGAGTTATTATATTTTCCCCATTATAAGGATTTCATAGAGATTTTTAGGGGTAGTTTCGAGTAATGGCCAATATCAAAGCCTCTGAAAGGTATGGGACCTAAAAATTTTGCATGCAGGTGTCTAATAGATAAATGATAAAACTCAGTAAGTATCATAGCCATATAACAAAGCAATAAGGAGTTATTAAAAAAAAAAAGTCAGGGGGGGGGGGAATCCGCCCCCCGGACCGAATAGGCTTAAGTAAATTAACAACTAATACTACTACCACCGCCAGCACACTACACTTTCTGAACTAAAAAACATCATAATTTCAACTCGACCCAATCCTTTTAAAATCGCAAAGGGGTCAGAATAACAAAGCGATTTCACGCGTAGTAAACACAACTTTTTACTAAGTTAGTGAAACTTTTATATAAAAAGAAATAGGTATTTCAAGTTTTTTTTGTTGCGGCTACTGTTTTTTTAAATAAAAAATTAGAGCTTACTTCCCCTTTAAGAAGGCTTTACAACCCTTATCGTTAACTTAAATCTTTTTCATGTATGTAGAAAACTGCGTAGTTAAAATGCATAAAAAGAAACAAAATAATGAATTATTACAGATCGTCTATAACAACGATGTAGCGAAGATTCTTTCTCATGTTTTTATAATTTTATTATCTATTTTTATCTTACCAATCATAGTGTGCATAATAAAATGAGTGGCAGTAATGGGGAGGACAAAGTTCCATGTGTCTTATTAATTGTATTTTTAATTTTTTTTCACATTTGTTGTAGCCACCTGTTGTTTGAAAGTAGCGAATATAAAACAGAAAAGAAAGAATGAATATCATTCAAACTATAAATTGTTACATTTTTTACTTTTTAACAGCATTTATCAATTTAGTCCTAGTCCTTGTGAAATACATGTCATTATTATATACCTGTCAACTCTTTTTATATACAATAAATCTAAATGTTCCGTACAACCGTGCAACAACTGACGCGATATTCCACGCTTGTTTTGGTATTTTCAATTTGCAATGCAATGACTTCTGTAAAATGCAATGACTTCCGTAAACAAAAACGAAATCGAGATATCGTTACTCTCTTTCATGCCTTCTATTTGGTAAAAATGCAATAGAAAAATAAAAAATGTCTCACAAAAAAAGAGATGTTAGGTATATAATAAAGCATATATTGCATGCCTGTTCGTCGAATATCAGATTTATCCACTCTCGGTGAGGCAATATGAACGAACGGTCCTGCAATATCTGCTTATTATTACCCGGGTAAAAGGGCGCCATCGATATTTTCGAAAATCGCGCAATGTTATTGGTTAGAACTTACGTCATAGCGGGCAATATTCCACGGTATTGCCCGCTACCATAGCAACCGTGTTTACAGTTTAAATATGGCAGCATTAAATGTAAATAAACACGGAAAAAAGTAAACAAAACGCGAAACAGAAGTGAAACTTACTTTTACCTTTTAAAGAATTCTATGTTGTAGCTACAATAAATGTTATGTTTACACGATATTCGATTTTAAAAAAGTATATTTTTTGTTCGAATGATGTACGTTCCATATGGGAATAGTTTCTATAAAGACATGGTTTCTACATCCTGCTTATAATGTTATATTTTTTTGTCGTAAAATGCAGTACCCGGATAATAATCCATATAATAACTGTTTATTTTGGGCAATACCTTCGAATATTGACCTCTGTCGCGTATTGCCCTCACAAGCTCGGCAATACTTTGACGTCGGTCAATATTCTCCGGTATTGCCCTCATAAACAGTTATTATAGGGTTAATAACATCTAAAAATGATACCTGCTATACTGCTCTATTACCAGAAGCAAATCATTTCAATATCCTCAATGTGATTGAGATATAAGTAGATTAGAATAACATTCAACACAAAAGAAAAATTGATCTCCAGAATCGTGTTTTAGAGAGAGTGAAAAAATCGTTATTGATAAAAAAATAAAGCAGGTAAGTGAAGTAAGGTCATAAGTATTGGGTTCTTTTAAAAAACTTTGTTCAGATTAATTTTTAAATGTGCGTTATTTTTATGTCATTTGTTCAAAAATAACTAAAACAAAATAAGTATCAAATAAAAAAAATCTTTGATAGTAACGAAATATTATTTTAGTAAGGTATTTCATGATCCATCCTTAGCATTGAAATGTTAAATATCATTATTAGCCACGCTTCAACTTTCCGTAATTTAATTTACATTAAATATTGTTTGTCCCACATGTAGTTACAAAGTTTAATTAATGACTTTACTCACAATTTTTCGTACCATGTGAACTTTGTTGGAACTTGCTCTTCGCATGTTCCTTACGCTAAAACAATAGCCTCTGTGCAGCGTAAGGGGGGGAAAGGAAATTTGTTTTTACTTTTGCTTCTCAAAAATTTAATTTTTTAAGATCGCACATGCACTGCACGCGCGGAATTATTGAGGTGTCTTATACGAAAGAATAAAAGAAAATGTAATTAAGTCAAGTCCGGTGGGATCGTTTTATTGTTTTTCAAGAAATATATAGCTACCTAGTAATTTTTGAACTTATTCCATAAAAAGTTGAACCTGTTTGTATATTAAAAAAACTAAATGATCCAGTCAATAACACAAATATGTATATCTCTATAATAATAGCTGCTGTCTGTCTGTTTTCTTTTAGATATAGTATACTTAAAGTGCAATGTAATCATGAATGATACCCCTGCTAATACATTCCAGCCCACCTTGGGTCTGATCTTAGAGGAGCCTTCACCATTTGTTAAAGGGCGTTTTGACGACTCACTTTTAGAAGATTATGCTGTTTTGACAGAACGTGACCTTCTGAAAGCATTAGATTTACTTGATGAGTCAGAACAAGTGGAATCAAACGCAGAAATCTTTACTTTTGATAAAAAAGATGTAGACAATACAGATAACTGCCATAATGAAGTCAGCAAAAACCTTGATAGTGAATTTGCATCCCTTCACAAAGAAGCAAAAACAAAGAATGAAGGAATTATTGAAAAGGTCTACTCCAGCATACCAGATTTAGACAGGGAATCGTTATATGAAACAGAAGATCAAGCAGGAGAGGATATAGAAATTCAAAAATATGAAGTTGGTAACGATGTTTCGTATGTTCTAACTGATTCACAAAATAAAAAAAATGATTACTCAGCAAAAGACAATAAAGATAATAGAGTAGAACTCTTTAAGGTGTGCAGTTTACATTCTGACGAAAGCGCTGAAAGTTTTGGTGTTCATTTTAACTCAGTGGCAGGGCGGAAACTATTTGCAAAGGCTGTCAATCACAAAGGCATGAATATTTACTATACACTATCACAACACCATGCTAGTGGGCAATCTGACAAGCAAATGTTGCCTTCTTTGAGCATTGTTCTTAGTGCTTTAAATGTTAAAAAGAATTTCAGTGGCACCATTGAACTAAGTAATGAATCTGTATTTCAAGAGTTTGCATATGCTGCAAGAAATTGTGGCCTCGAGGTGGATGTTGTAAGTTCTGTAACTGCATCTACAGGAATGGAATGTTTCAGGTATGTAACCTTATGAATTTTATACTGCTCACATGTTTAATGCACAGTTAGTTAATGATCCTTTTTTCATGATAAAAAAAGCGTACAAAATAACTTGGGCTGTTTGTGTGTCAGTCAAGTTTGCGCTACATTAAATAATGTTGTTTTTAATATTATATATATTTTTTAAGTGTGTGATTCAAAATATATGTCATTTTATCATTGATGTGTAATAATCTAGAATATGTTGGTATATTACAAACAACATTATATTTCTACGTTATAGGCAAGCTGTTAAAGCATCAACTATGTCACAAGATAATGTAATTGTTTGTTACTACACAAGAGAAGCTCTACAACAAGACTGCTGTGGCCATTTTGGAATTGTAAGTGGTTACTACAAAGAAAAGGATTTGATCCTGCTGTCCGATGATGTGCTGCCAACAAGATGGATATCTGTTGGCGTGATTTGGAAAACCATGTTTGATTTAGTAGCAACAGAACCCCCTTCACGTAAGATTTTAACAACTAACATATTTATTCATGGTTTTGTTTGGTGCAATTAATAGTCCAAAAAATATCGAAGATGTTCAAATCATGTCGTTGGACTGTAAATCAAAATTATTGTCATGTATTGTTGCAATAGAGGGTATGGCGGAATTATAACGGAGCCCAATTTGATTTTGCTATATATACGTGTTATTATCATTGCCAGGCTAATGATTAAGATTTAAAGGATTAGATACATGTTGTATCTAAGTCTAAAGTAAACTTTCCTTTTTTTTTAATATACTTGAGATCACTAAAAAGATTTACTACTGTTGTTTTTAACCACCAACTTCATAACTATGCCTAAGAAAATGGGTCTTTGGGGAATAGGGGCGTTGTTAAGATAAGAGACCACTAAGAATTACATGTTATCTACAACACACCCTTTACACTATGCTAATTGTATATGCCAAAATCAATTTAGTTTGTCCTGCCAAAATTTGTTTTCACAGTATACCCCAGCCTTTATCCTCAGAATTTCCTAACGCTTGGTTTCCATTAAAGTATTTTTTATCGCACGACAGTTATACGATATGTGTTGCGCGGAAGTCGTGCGACTTGTTTTAATGCTATTCCTTGTTTTCAATAATCATACGATTGTTGTGACTCGCGAAATGAAATTGTACAAACGCGTAACATGGCTCGTAACTTATTTTTGCATTTTTTGCGAAATTAAGTTTCGCAAAAGTAGACAAAAGTTGATTTTTCGTAAAAATAGGTTCCGCAACTTTTTTTAAGAACTATTGAATTACAAAAACATTTGAAATTCTGGAAAACAGTGATTGCAGTGATCTTAATGTGGTGTAATTGACATTTACTCTTGATATTGTGCAAAAACACTTTTCTTGTTACTTTTTTTAGGGAATTATTCGAAATGCAAAATTAAAGTGCTTATCTCTTTTTAAAAAAAATAACGTTTAAATCGTCAAATTTTTGTCCCCAAGAGTTTTTATTTCAGACCTCCCAATCGCTAAAATAAGAAATTTTCTTTCCTTCAGTTTCCGCATTGCCAGCTTGTACGTCTGGCATTACTAGTCCAAAAAGATTATTGTAAGAAAAGTTTTACAATAAAATGAAATATTGCACGATTTTTGTTTTAATTAAGTTTGCGTTACTGTCGTGCGATTAAAAGGGCTTACCAACTAAAGTAATCCTCTAACTATCTGATTTTTCTGGAACGTTGGCGTGCATTAGTGTTTGTTGCTTGTATCGAAATATTTAAATTGTAGGTCAAATGAAGGGATATTTCGTCCTTCGAAAACCTGAAAATTCGCCTTCAATAACAATGAGTGTCAATCCAAAAGTTTCCATCAAACTAAAATCCAACAGCGAAGAGTCTCAGAAACTTCTGAGCTTGAAAGAGGATTGGGAGAATTGGTTGTCTGCTACACCAAGCTCGGATTGCACCGAAGAAAGCATTTTAACAAACGGAATAAATCACGTGATAGATTTGATAAAAAATGGGAAATTTGCCGGTGTCCAAACTTCTGTTTCCAACGAGAAGATTAAATTGAGCTATAAAGAAGGTAGCTTGGTTGATTCTGTTACCAAAACAAAGGTTTTCCAAGTCGTACAAACAGCACTTTCAGCCTTGCCCGAAGAAGAATTGGTGAAAATGACGCAGTTCTCTGAATGGCTTTTTGAGGAATTCTTTGTCGCTGGGAAATCGTTACCATCGAAGCAGTCAAACGCGAAAAAGAAGAAGAAAAAGAAAAGTTTAGTCCAAACGAGTGTAAATGTGAATTTGTTCAATAATTCTGCCATGCTAAGCACGTGCTTGCTGTTTTGGCCTTATAACGACCAACAAAAGGTTGGAAGTAATAATGCTTCTGTGTTGGACTTCTTGGGTGAAGATATTGGAACATTGCCCAAAAAGACTGTTGGTATTTTTCACGAGAAAATCCGTTTTGTTTTGAAAGCTTTGAAAGATTCTTGAAATGGAAAAGAAAGTTTTTTAATGAACATTTTTTTTTTATCATTTACTCTTTTCCTAAAGTTATTTTTAATTATATATATTGCTCTTGTTTACTAGATTATTTTTTACATTATATTTTATACATGTGGATAGAGTATGGTTGGGCGGATTTTGGGAAATCAGTGGCGGGAAGGCGGTATTTTTGTTCACGCCATCTCAAGGAAGATAAGTGGGTGGGGGGAAATGTTTTTCGAAAGCCTTCAGATGTTGGCGGTTAGTTACGTCACCTAATTAACTTAATAATCTACTAATAATTTTCTCTAATGTTTATGAACTTTACCACTAGCCAATTTCTCACTAAACTGTTTCAATTTCATTCCTACTTACGTCAATCAGCTAGTTTTTTACTAACTCATGAACCTTCGACGACAACACAGGGAAATATAACAAGGAAGCAAATAAACAATATTTTCTTACTAAATAATTAGATATTTTATTCATCTGATACCCCAAACTTTAGTTAGGGGAAAGCGACTGATTCTATGCATTGATGTCTAAAATTTTCCCGGCTAACCTAAACCCTGGTTTCTTTTTTCCCGATCATGTATTCAACAAATTCTAAGTTTAACTCGGGTGTTTCACCCAAGCGACAAGCAGTGCCCACTTTAATGCTTTTTGTAAAGCATGGCATTTGATTTACAAATATACATTGACAATATTTTACGCTCTGTAATGTTTTTACGACCGATAATTTTGAGCTGTCAAAATAAACGAGATTCAGTACCAGTCCACTCTAGATGGTGAATCGAACCGTTTTTTTTCTTTTTGTGGTAATTTTTTGTTGTTATAAGGGAAATGGGTTTTTATTATAGTTTATTGTAGTTTTCTATGAAATAAAAAACAAGGCGGTTACGACCGGTTCATTTATTATACAAATTTTCGACGGCTTTCGTTTTTTATGGTGTTATTTTATAAACTTAATATAATAATTTTTAACCATTTATATTTTTTTTAAGTTTTCAAATTCCATATTCAAAAGTATTTACTGGAAAAGAGAGAGAGAGTGGTATATTTTTAACTTTAAGTGTTATTACTTCATCAAGACCAGAACATTTTTGGTCTTGTTTTTTATCTGTATAATCCGGTGATTTTACAGCAATACTTGTTGTTATTGTTGTTATATATAAGCATAACGCTTATAAGCATATTCAGGATCCGATAGGGGAGTTTTTAAGCATATGCTGAGCATATTACTCGGCTTTGGTGAATCCTTCTGATTTGTGCTTTTCTTTTGGCTTATTTATCTTAAAGTTTAATTAACATCACTACATTGTTTAAACGTGGTCTTGTGTAGATATACCTTTAGTTTTTGGCTACCTTAAACGTATAAATTTTGGCAATCGCGAAATGTTTTGAAAATAATTTTTCTCGAGGATTTAATTTCGCGAATTGGTATTTCTGACGTGTTTCGCGTTTACTAAATTTTGAGAATTTTTGATTTACAATATTTCTGAAAAAAGGAAAAATTAACGAATTAAAAAATGACAAAATGACAAAAACCATCAAAATAGCCTTACTATGCTTTAAACAAGTTAAAAACCCCACTTATGCAAGGTGGTCTCGAAATACCATGCAACGTTCTGGCTAAAATGAATTGGTACTCTGCCCGTAACTAAATGAATTTACAAAATTATGAACAGTTCGTTCAAGTGTTGTACGTAGAACCGAAAAACGAGGGAATTGTTGTACTCTTCCAATAAATTATTACATGTATTTGTTTTCAAAATAACTCAACAGTATTCACTTTCGTGAATTTTTCAAAAAAATCGCGAAATTAAATACGTTTGAGGTATTCTTTTTAAGGTTAAAACCGAACCATTTCTTCTTGTGCATATAGCTTATGAGGCGACGTTTTTTCAATTTGTTTCTCCAATAAGCATCAATGAAAGCACATATGCTAAGCCTAATTGCGATTTACGCATTAAGCATATCCCAGCCTGAATTCGTATTTTCATCTGCTTATTAAAAAATCTTGTAAGGCCACTATTGGTGCTGTAACACAAGGAAGCGTCAACCGGCCGAACTTTCGTTGTAGTTTCCCGTCGAATAGCCATGTCAGATGCCATTCTCGTCCCCAGAGCTCTTTGAGATTAAAACCTCAAGAGCTCTGGGGTCGAGAATGGTCAGATGCGGCTTTTTTAAAAAAAATTCTTAAATGGTTTTGTCAGGAAAATCAAAAACAACAAAATTGCCTCCTTTTGTCAGGTCTGATAAACTTGCAGAAGTGCTGCCTTTCCCGATGCGTTGGTTTGGTGAGCGACGTTTAAATTATCGCAGTCGTAATAGTCGGACTTTCTAACATGTCTGCTCTACGAAATAACGTCGCGTTTTCGAAATTTGAACACGACCGTGCTATTGTCAGCAACAATTAACACATTTTGAAAGTTTGGATCAACCAAGTGATCTAAAATCCTAAATCCGCTCAGTTCAAGTTGTGTGAATCTTGTATGGAGATGGCCTTTTATATTTATGTGCGGACGATACGAACTTCAAAATTGGTCACCTAGTCTTAATATATTGTGAGGTTATTGTATCATCATTACAAATTGCCTCGACAAACCATTAAATTTGTCACCCATGGATAGCAAATACATTTTATTAATTGACAATTCATGAAATTAAATTCACTGAAATATATCGGCTGCAAAACACGTATATCTTGGCGCTTTTACAACAACCTTATTACGTAAAAATTCGAAATAAATTGATCAAATACGTCAAAATGGCGGAGGAAGAGTTTTTTTCTTGCTTGTACCATGTGCAACTTGCGAAATTTTTAATTGAGTATTTAAGAATCTTCCTTAATCTTGATCAACTGTACTTTCTAGTAACATTCAACAAGAATATTTTTAATTTTAGAAGTAACAAAAATGGGGAAGGTCTCAAATCAATATACATTCCTACAAAAAAAAACGTTTAACAGACAGCAATCAGCGTATGAAATACGGACTTAACGCAGATTTCAAGAAAAAATTGCTTAAAAGACGATGAATTAAAGCAAGAAAATACAAAATGTGTTTTTATTATCAAAAAACGTACGAACTATAATTTCATAACAAACGTGTAAACTGAATAGTTCTTTAAACGTGCTGAAGTAATAAAACGGGATTTTCCCGCCATTTTTCTTGCTTGAAACTGGTCGACTATATGCGTGTTTTTAAATCTATGCATTGCACAGTTGGAATGGATTTTAAGTTATCTTTAGGCTACTTTAAGAAGATTTTTTATTACGAAATCATATAATCTCTAAAAAATAAATAAATGTTGATATGAATCCAGCCCACATTTTGGTTTCGCATAGATTTTTATCTGTCGGTCCAATATTTCGAATTAATTTGTTAGATTCTTGTTCATTCTTTTTTTAATAGCTTGTTGCATTTTTGTTATTATAAGAAGCAAATAGTAAAGTGAGTTGAGATTTGTTTTTTAATTAACGCTTGGGAGATAAAAAGCTGAAATTAAAATAAAGTTATGAATATATAGGTTTTATCAAAAAACTTTATCGACACAAGTAATTTTATATACATACAAATAAAAAAACGATGGCTCATCTTGAGATATGTTTATGAAAACGATCAAAAGGAAAAGTCACGTGTTTAGAAATCGACTTGGAAATTGATGACACCAAAATGCGCGTTAATATTTTATTTGAAGATCAACGGTATAAACTGGATGTAAAACCACACGACACAACAGATACTTTACTACCGCGTATAAAAAAGTTGATAAACTTTGAACCGTTTTTATCTTCTCCTTATGTTTTAACAGAAACTCTATTACAGCTATATTATGCTGATGTGTTACTGCATCCAGGACTGTTGATAGGCGACGCAGGAATTGTTTCTGGCTCCACCATAAAGTGTAAATGTTTTGAAAAAACACTAGGAAATTTAAAAGTCAATGTGAGATTTTTATCAACGTCAGTTGAAATTAAAGATTACTCCACAGTTCTTAAGATCGGTGATATTCGAACTACTTTGCAGAACAGATTGGGAATACCAGTCAGCGTTTTTCGGCTCTTTAAAGGTAATGTAGTGTTATACGATATGCATATTTTGAAGTACTATGGGATCGAAAAAGGTGAAATCATTAACTTAGAATTACTTGAAGGAACATCTAACCTCATAACAGCAGCCTTAAAAGGAGACATCGTCAAAACATTGGATTACATTCCAAACTATCACGAAAGTCCTCATTATAATCGTTATTTATCGCATGTGGCGCTCTTTATTGCCGCCCATAAAGACCTGGCTAAATTGGCGTACCACACAATGCTACAAGGTGCAAGGTTAGCATTTATATTTTATGAGAATTGAACACGCCCATTTTTTTTTATCCAGTAAAGACCTATTTTGATAATATTGACACTTTATTGTTGCTCTCATTTGTAGTGTTAAAAATTGCAGCTGTTGTCTTGTTGATATTAAAGATATCTCGTCCCCACTTTTAAGGTTTAGTCTGAATGTTTATTTACATAAGGATATTTTCTGGCATATTCTAGAACTTGATTCCTGATTTTTGCCCTTAGAATTCTTCTCAGCAGGAGCCCTATCAATTTACAGGCTAGCCACCAGGGAGGGCAGAGTGGGCATTAGTAATATCACAAGTAAAAAATGTGAAAGTATCTTCAAAATCATAACAAAGAATCGTTAAAGCGACTTGCATGAAAGTTTCATTATTCCAAATAATTTTTTATATAAAGCGCTTTATGCAAAATTTGCAAAAATTCATAGATGTGAATACGGCTTTACTATCTCTTTAGAAGTATAATATAATCCCGACAATGACAACTGTTTTTAAATTTCCCTTTTTCCCTCACAAAAGCCACCCTCGGAGATTCCATTTGCCGGGAATGTACTGTAATATGAGGTTCAAGTTACCGGAAATGTATCGTAATATGTTCTAATATCAAGAATGAAAAAGTCTCAATTAGAAATTTAATGGTACAAATTTTTGCGCGTGTTTATTTTACCCGCATTCCGCTGATTTTGACTTGATTCGTGAAATTGTATACCCGCGAAATATTTCCCAAATTACCATTCATCCGCAAAACTTAATAAACGCGAAATATATTTTTCTTTAATCCGCAAAAATATAGGTAGCTTAAAACAAAACACCTTATCGGGTCAAACTTTAGGAAAAATTTAGGCAGCGAAAATACAGGGCCGTCAATAATTTTGGACTGACAAACAGAAAAGTTTAAGACATTAAAAACAATAGATTACGACACAAAAACCTGGTGAGGAAATAAACTTTTACGAGGATTGTTTGAGAGCTTTTATGAGTTCAGATCATAACTAGAATTAATAATATCATCCTCAAAAACATTTTACCTTCCTGATACCTGCGGTCAAGAAGGGTTTTTCTTCTAAAATACAAATCACGTTGTTATTTCCCTGATTTGCTTTTTTTTACAGGTGTGAGGACGCTGTTGGCGCGCATCCATCAAGACAATGGTGCACGCAACAATCAAATCCAGAAGCGCTTAAAAGCCCAGTGCATCAAGCGGCGCAGGAAGGTAGCTTTCACTGTTTGAAATTGTTTACACACCAAAGTCCTACATGCATAATAAAACGGGACGGATATGGCAAAACACCTGTTAATTATGCAGCGAAATATCGCAGAATTAAATGCTGGGAGCTTTTACTTGTCGCTCAATTCAAAGAGAACACAAAGAATGATATAACTCAGTTTACACAAGCAAGACTTCTAAAATGGTACCGCTCAGCAAAAGATCGAGTGGCTTTAAACAGCGAAAGCAATAAAGGTAGCATGGCAACGTCCATTAATTCAATGACAGTAAACAAGGCTCACATAGGGAATCCATTATCTGTGGATGGTTATAATTCTTTCCAATTTTTATCAGAAAAGTTATTACCAATGAGACAATCCATCGAAGAAAAGGAAAATATTCGTGAATTTTCGAAAACATTGCCCTCGAATGCCTTAAAAGGTCAAAGCGAAGCTAAAGATACTGTTGTGCAATTGAAAAATTCACATTCTAAAGCATTTGGTAAAACAGCTCACAAGAATGTTAATGAGAAATCTGCCTTGACGCTTGAAAGGATACCACAAAGAAAGAAATTGCTCAGAAAACGCGCTGTCAGGAACGCTTATGATGCTGTGGATAAATCAAGAAAACGGCTAACATCAGACGAACAGGCGTCACGAATAAAACTTGATGATTTGTCGATTCAAGCAACTGGAATGAGTAGCCATCAACTAGCTGAAAAATGTCTCACATTTGGGCAATCTTTTGAGAAGAAAATTTGGATGGCACAACTGAATATTGCTTTGAAAAGCAGCAAAAACGCCCTTCAAGCACACAGACGTTATGTCAACTCGGTTTAGTGTTTAATATTTAAAAACTACAAAGTTATACAAATGTAATACAATTGCAATCGTGGACATAAATTATGAGACAAATCAGAAATTCACATCAAATTAGAGTTTATTACCTTTAAACAAACCCCTTACCAAAAATAAGCAAATTATTTTTGCTGCTAAATGTGCAAATTAAATTCTGTCTAAGATTACAAACGATAGGAAAAAATTCGAACAGTCTTTTGTGACACCTTTTTAATACTAAAGTAAGCAGATGATCGCTGTTAATAGCAGGAAACTATAAAGATCTCTAGAACCGATTACACACTTGTACTGTCAAGCACGCGTTTCTTTAATTTAAAGTCATCACTTTTCGTATGCGGGATTATGTAGGTCTCATTTGAGCAATGTTTCAATCCTTGTTTTGCAGCATAATGTGATATTTAACGCACACTAAAGGTTTTGATGCTGTACTGTTTGAACACAAAGTCTAAAGTGTGGACCAATCTTGCGCACACGATGCTTCCTCACTGAAAGCTCTTACTTGCACTTTACATTGCAGAATTAATACCAATTTAGTATCCGCTTTAAACAACTTCATCTTGTCTTCAACAAATTTACAAATTTTGTGAAGAAGCCACCAGGAAGAGAAAAACCATGTTTTTAATTGTTAGCTGTTCTTTGGAAAGTTATTTTAATTTTTTTTGTGTTTTTTTTTTGTTCGTTTGTTTGTTTGTTTGTTTTTATTTATTAATCAATGACTTGTTTAATGACGAGTAACAAAACTCTATTGACACGAGTCACATACAATTCAAATTATTTGGATTTTTCTTACTAACAGGTATTTTCTAACGGCCAGATAAAAAGTATTGTATACAGAAACCTTGACTTACGCATGAAAAGGGTAAAGAAAAATCAACACAATTAGCCAACATTCTCATGTATTCTGACCTTTAGTTAACAAGTCAGTTAATTTCTTATATATGAATTAATCCAATCCATAAACTTATTAACTGGTGTGTAAGCTGTATAATATTTACAATATGTATACACGTAACTCGCAACACCTTCCAATTGCCACCTTCCATCGGATTGCTGACATACTAATGGACCTCCAGAATCACCACGGCATGCGTTTGGTTGCTGCCGTCCGTCTGGTTGATTTTTAAATCCATTTCCGACACAAACAACGTCCGGTTTCTTGCATTCCATTGAGGGTACTATAGGAAGTCGTGTTTGTTGAAGCGTGTGATGCCAGCCACCTGGATGTTTGATGCTACCCCAGCCTATATTTAAATAAGAACGTGTTAAAGGAAGTTGATGACATGCAAGCTGCGCAAATTTAGCCACGAGAAAATTCTGGCAAAAATGGCATGTTTAGATAAAGCTTGGTGATTCGTTTAAGTTATGAACAGTATTTGTTTTAAAAAGAAGAACACATGTTTATTTCAGATATTTTTTACGCCAGTGGCTTAAAAAAAAAATTGCTCTCCCTTTCTATTAAGCCCACTCTCAGAATCAACACAAGTTGATCGATCCTTATAACTTCCATATGAATTTACAAACGTAACAACGTAACTTTTCCTCTCATAATGTAGAAGAGACGCAACTATTAGAATCCGAGCTGTAATTTTAGGTAGAATAAACATTTTTTTATATTTAAAACTTCGTTTATTCTATAAGTAGGACTAATAAAGGTGAAATGAGTAATTACAATCTGAAAAAAATAAATTTGGCTTTTCTTACAAAACCAGTGAATTGTTAAGCGCCTTCTTTACCTTAAGAGTTGCAAACTTAACTATTCGTATAGATTCCTTGTAAATATATGACTTGTTTTGTATTCTTGCACAACTGAGCAAAATACAAACATATCCACCCTACATTTCAAGATAATGACCAT
The DNA here is from genome assembly GCA_030067915.1 of Hydractinia echinata. Lineage (NCBI taxonomy): Eukaryota > Metazoa > Cnidaria > Hydrozoa > Anthoathecata > Hydractiniidae > Hydractinia > Hydractinia echinata. The sequence continues at coordinate 5,131,957 of JASGCC010000001.1, forward strand.
TCCTTTTTTCTTATTGAGTCGTTAGTGGCGTAGTCCGTAGAAAATGTTTTTACTTTTCTTTAGCGGGAAAAAATATTTTATGCTCAATACATAAAGTTACTATAGCAGATTCTAGATAAGGAACCCGTAATTCTTTTCGTTTTTTAAGTCGATATGTCAGTACATTTAAAACGTTCCTCTATGATATGTATTGCAGAATTGAAGTTAAAATTCGCATTTAGTTTAGCATACTCCTCAGCATAGATAAAATTACCTGAAAGATAACATTGTTTGCCAATTGGTGGATCAACATCTCTTGGTGGTAGACAAGCAACTGATACTCTCGAATTAAATTGTGTTGGAACGTTCAGCTCAATCAAAGCAATCTCTGCTTTTAATGATCTTCTGTGATAGTCCGGATGCATTATAACTCGTTTTATCGACTTTCTCTTTGCAGTTGCTTCGTTCTTGGCAATATTATGTGCTCCAACCTTTACACTCCAAAAACCTTTATTTCTAGTAGTATAATTATGAACGCAGTGGCTTGCGGTTAGAATCTAAAAATATGTGAAAATCAAAGTGGAGAATCGTATCAATTAGGCGGCAACGGGAATTGAAGATTATATATTGAGATTTTGAAGAATCAAAATGGTTTTAAGGATGGTTTGATTTTTCTGTTTAAAATACTTCTAAGGCGTAAAATGTCGCTTTATTGTATTTCTATTAAAGGCTGAGACCTGAAACGAAAGGTTGCTTTGTGGTGGAGTTATAAGATTCTCTGCTATTAACAGTTTTAATAAAAGGTGTTTTCATGACCCAAATACGATGATGAAGAATCGCAGAAAGTAAAGTGATAAAAAACTACATTGTTTGCGAGAGTGGTCTTGACGTGACCCAAGTATGATGATGACGAATCGCAGAAAGTAAAGTGACAAAAAAAACTACATTGTTTGCGAGAGAGGTCTTGACATGACCCAAGTATGATGATGAGGAATCGCAGAAAGTAAAGTGATAAGAAAAACTACATTGTTTGCGAGAGAGGTCTTGACATGACCCAAGTATGATGATGAGGAATCGCAGAAAGTAAAGTGATAAGAAAAACTACATTGTTTGCGAGAGAGGTCTTGACATGACCCAAGTACGATGATGAAGAATCGCAGAAAGTAAAGTGATAAAAAAAATACATTGTTTGCGACGTTTCAGGTGTTCACACACCCATTTTTAAGCAATCAATAATATACAAATGTACAAACTTCCTTAACAGGTAAGAAATGAACATTATCTAATTGTACAGCCATTAAAGATCATCTGAAAGCTTGTCACACCACATCGTCTCTTGACGATTTCAGTATACTGTGTAGGGGGGACAAGCGGTATTTGTAAGAGATTAAAGAGAGTTTGTTTATAATGCGGGACAGTCCCCAGTTAAATAACAACATTATATTAGCTCCATTGTATATATACACTCAGTTAGTTAATCTGCAATTATGGTTACTGTTAAACTTTGCATATATAAAACAAAATTTGTACATTATTGATTGCTTGAAAATGGGTGTGTGAACACCCGAAATGACCCAAATACTTTGTAAATATATAGGATTTCGAACATTATTGAGAAAACTAGACTAACGTTGATTATAGGCTACGTGTTTTTTAGGCTTGACTAGCTCTTAGGATTTTACAAGAATTAAAAAAAAAGAAAGTAATTATAAAGTTTAAAACGTCCCAAAAGGCTAATCTGAAACCTTGATGATGCATCCCAAAAGGTTATAAATTATTGTGAAGGAGAAGAAAAAATCTTACCCATTTAGGCGTAAGAAGTGTGCCTCCACATTGATGTTGAAGAAATTTCTGTAGAGATATAATCCAAGGCCATGCACCAGGTTTGGCGTCAACGCCATGAATGATTCTACTTTGTTGCACACTTGATATACCACAGGAGCCTGGTAGGGGAGGTAAATCCGTCGCTGCTTTTTTTGTTGATGTTGTCGTTGTAGTTGTTTTTTTCGGTGTTTTTATTGTTGGCACTCCGGTGCAGCCGCCGCACGTTTTCTTGCAAAAATCATAGGCATCGCTGCGTGAGCAAAAGTTTAAAGATTTCTTCCAAAAATCACAGTTCTTAGAATTATCACGGCACAGCTCTAAGTGGAAGAAATAATGAATATTTTATTTATGAAGGAAAAAATGTTGCAATACTTGGATGTTATCAGGAAATAAAAAGTCAAATTTAACAAAAGGCTGGTCCTTTTGCCACTTACGTTTTATCGACTAATTTTAGAAAGAAATCTATAACAAGATTTTGCAATTTTGCAATTTTGATAGAAAAGTTATCGAGCATCTCCAGCCGTGTACTTTTCCAGAAACCAACGTTCTTAAAAAAGGGATTGGTTTTGTCAACGATGGTATCAGGGGACCAAACGTTCGTAAAAAAATAAATTAAACTGCGTATTATCAAGATATAAAAGTTATAGGTACAGCAACAAATTAAAAGCAGATTTTTAAACAGTTATAACCTAAATCTTCTTTATATAAAAGTTAGGGAAAAGTTCTTAAGCATTTTTAGTACAAAAAATGATCAAGACCTCTTACCAGCATTGCAGTATACTGCCAGAAAGGCAACTAGAATCAGAATTTTCATCATCTTGCAAATGTCAAAGGCACCAGGAACAATCGAAGACAAGATGCAATATGAGAAAATTTTCTTAATTATGAAACGAAATATCACACGTTTTTATTTAATCAGCTATACAAAATGCAAGAAAAATGGCGGATTTTTAGGTATTTGCTGTTGTATAATATATGTTTTATAAAGATTTATGTACACTGAGCTTGTAAATGTTGTCTGTGTTTTCAAAAAAAAGCGAATAGTATCAAGGAGTTTGAAAATATTTACCCTGCTGTTTGCCATCTTTGAAAAAATAGTGACTACAAAATATTACATTACCAGTCCTAGAATGCAAGCCGATTTACCCACCGCTATCCGCAGCTACTATCTTTGGCTCACAGACGGAATGTTGAGCATTATAATATAGATTTTTACAGTAAACTTGGTTTTTCTAAAAATTCAACTTTATTAAATATCTAAACATTTTTAAACTACCCTGATTATTTTGTTTAAAGGTATAATAACGTGTTCAAAAAATATTCGCAAGGTTTTAAGTCCGCGAATTTTTTAAGAATGATTTTAGTAACTTAATTATTATTATACTTAATATTCAATTTAGTTTGAAAAAAATAATTATCCGAAACATCACTGCATTAAAAATCCAGATTAAAAATGAAATCATGTTAAAAATTTGCATAAATACCTGCAGCCAATACACATAGGTAAAAACAAAAGTTCCACGTAAAGGTTGTGATAAACAGTCCTATGCAAAAATAAAAGCCTCCTAAATAATCCTAAAAAATCCTAAAATTTCAAGATTTTTTGTGAAAACTCCTAAAAATCTCCAAAATTTTGAGGAAACATCCATTTGTCAAACACAATTTTTACGTTGGGTTTTTTTGTGTGGAATATATGTCTAAAATATTTATTTGGACGGAAATGAAATTTGAACAATCCAATTTTTCTTCCTTGTTTAATTCCTTTGACATACCTTATCGGTAAAAAAAAACACTGGTAAAAGTGACCAAATTTTTGATAAGAAAGACTAATATTTTTTACCGACCAACACTTTTTAGCGATTTTATTTTTATGCCATTAAACGTTTTTACCGATATTTTTCGTTCTTTTCGGCCAATTTTTATATTTTGCCGATTTTTCAATTCAATAGTTTTAACCCTATTCAGGCCGTGGTACAGGGGGGCGAGTGTAGTCCCGGGGGGGGCAAAAATGCCCTACCCCATAACTTTCCTTGTATTAGGTTATAGCTTATAAAACTTGGTACGGATGATGTCTGTCACACGACAATTAAAAACCATGCCTCAAATGCTGACTGTCAGCAATTTTTTTTATGACGTCGGGATTTTTTTTTTTTTGAGTTTGTGTAGATTCATGATAGATTTTTATTTCTTTTTTTTTGAATATTAAAAATAATGTTAATTTTAATAATTAAATAAATATTTTAGCTATTTTGGCTTAGTTTAAGACCCTTTGAGGCGCCAACGTAACATATATTACTCACATCTGAAAATAAATTTTTGGGGAATTTATTAGTTGTTTTTTTGGGTTTTTTTATTCAGAAATGCTTACAATCAAATGAGAAAAGTATATAAAATTTATTGACAAGCAACGCAGGTATCAAAGTTTTAGTGAAAACGAAAAAAAAACACAAAGAAAAAGAAGAAAAAAGGGCGTATGTGGGCGTTCCCTAAAAATAAAAAATAACGCCCACGGGCGTCAAAGGGCGGTAAAAGTGAAGGGCGCAAGTTATTTGAACAACTTTAGACACATAAACCTAAACGTTAACATTTTAAATCCATTATAACATCAATATACCAAAATGCTAAAAATAATCGGAGCAGTGCCTTTCAAAATGGGCGTGGCACACCACCTGCTGTAAATTTTTGGAATTTTTTCCCCCCATATTTCTGATCCAAAATTATAAAAAGTCAGCTACTAGGAGTTTAAGGGTAATACCATTTATGATTCCAGAGTTATTAACGAAAGTATGCCAGGTAGGGCATTTTTGCCCCCCCCCCCGGCCTGAATAGGGTTAAGAAAATAATGTTAATAAACAGAACATAAAAAACAGCCTTCTATCAGTCTCTGGGCTCATCTTCTTACTAAATAACGTTTCAATCAAATCTAACAAACAAAACAACAAATGATAGAACGAAGCAGTTTAGGACTAAAGTAGAGAAAATATTGAAATGAAAAAAAAAAGAAAGAAAAAGTGATCATTGAGTTGGATATATTTTTCATTGCCCTTTTGTTGTTGGGCATTTTGGATCTAAAAATTACTCGGCAAAAAGTAACTAAATTAAAAAATATCATGGGTAAAAGGTAACTGAATTATGTCAAAGTGACTTTGCCGACTTTTTTTTTTACTGAATGTTTTTACTAATAGCTTGATTCTTGTGATTCTAAGTTACACTTTCACTAATTCAAATTCTTTTAAATCATTCTAAATATTGATGTGTTTTCGCCGCAAGTCTCCTAAAAAACAGTTAAAATTCTCCTGAATATCCTTAAAAAATTAGTTGTGAAAACATCGCTAAGACATCTCCAGGCAATCCCTTCTAAAGACTGTTTTTTGGATGTCTGTCGTTTATTGTGAAGTGTTAGTAAATGGTAAATATACCCAAGACCAACTAAAATACCTCATATGTATCCGGAGTCATTCAGAATTACTCAGAAAGACACAGAATCGGTAAAAGACGAACTATAGAATCACTATAGAAGAGTATCCTAGAAGATGTAGAAACACAAATAGTGTTTAAAAAATATTTTAAATAGCGTTTAAAAAACCTAATAAAATTAATGAATATGATATGTTCTTTAAAAAGTATAATATTTTTCTTGATATGTCCGTTCTCCCGATGATGCTCAGTGTTCTGTCATGTCCTATTGATAAATTCAGCGTTAATTAATTACCGCATATGTTTTACCTCTATGTAATTCTATTTTCTGATTATTATCTATGAATACGAGGTCTTGAAAACAAATTGGAGTAAGAGTACTTTGATGAACGTTTATTAATTTCAATGTGCACCGTTATTATGTTTGTAAGTATAATATTATGCAAAGCTTATAAAATCATGGCAATCTTACGTATTATAATAGTTACTTTAGATGTGGCTTTGCTGGCTGCACTCAACTCCGCATAAGAGGGAGTCTTTAAGCCTTTACGTGTGCACGGTTTGCCCACTAGGTATAGGGGTGTGTGGCATCGGTGCACTTAAGTACAATGCTAATAAATTATGCAAAATCGTTCTACTTCGCGTCTTCTGTTTTGATATGATAACTTTTTGTAGCATCTTTTAACTGTTTCACTTTGTCCATCGACAAAGTTATCTTCGTCGAATGCATATTTCTGTACGTCTCGAGAAATAAACTTCAAGAAGATGCTGTTTACATAAGGTCAAAGTGAAAATCAGACGAAGTTGAATTCCATATTGCAGTGAAGAGTGAGGTGATCCGTAGAAGGTCAAATCTTTTATGTCAGTGACTTTAAAGCATGCGCACTTATCAAAATCCGCATTTGACCCTGGGGTGAGTTGTTTAAAAGGAAATCTCACACAGGCTGGAAATTTTGCTCCGATCAATTTGACCGAGATGTGTAGTCCTAAGAGTTTCAAACCTGTTTTTAACTTTGGGTTTTATGTAAACGGTCACTAGAAATATCTATAATCATTAGTCGCTCATTGTCAACACTACAATACAAACGTTTAATCTCAAAGGATAATTTACTAGCTACTAGTTATTAGCGCGTCGAAAAATCCATATAAAAAAACCTTAAGCCCCTTTATTACCCACCCATTTGCTGCGTAAAAACTACAATCTTGGTCATAATATGTTAAGACAAGACAGCTAATTTCGAAGTTCGCCACTACAAGTAATTGCGTAGGCTATTTCTATATTAACACATTTTAAACTTGTTAAAGTTCACTTGTCAATGTTCAGAGTGAACTTAGGACTTAAAATTTGGTGAATGTTGCTGACGAATTTCAGGTCCTTCGTGGGCCCCGATGTGGATTATCTCAGTGTGCAGGTGTGCTAGAGAATGTGCCTAGAAACTTTTCAACGCTGTCTACCTGGTGCAAAAACAGCGACGTTGTATCCTGCCGGCTGCTGAGCATTGACTGTTTGACATTTTTGTCCATATTTGAAAAATGAGGAAAAAAAAGCTCTCTCAATATTTTTATCCAAGATTGTAGATTAAAAACACCTCCCCGTTGCTATAACAGGATAAAATTTGTAATACGTTTTTTGTTTTATTCATTTGAACTGTGTATTTGTTGTTACCTTAGGAGTACTAATTTTCGCGGGTACATTTTTTCGCGAATTTCGCGTGTTTTGACCATTTTCGCGAAATTAAATGCCCGCGAAATATTTCGCGATGTTAAATTTGCGAAAATTAATACCCGCGAAAAAAGCTAAATTTATCAGGCAGAGATGATAAACAAGACAACCTTAAAAATAACACGCATATATTCCCAAAACCTAATCGACTACAACTTTATCACATCGTTTGTTTTTCTTCCCAAACATGTCTCGAATGTCTCTTGACCGAACTTCCGCCTTCTTTTTATTTTTTGTGCTTAACGAAGCCATACACGGCGTACATTTGCTGATTCCCACGAAATCGTTCTCATGGATGACGGATAAGAACGTCCCCATTATCTATCTGTCCGCCGATGAGGGGAAAGAAATTGTTGCCAATGGTTGGAAAAAAGCGGGCATCTCTGACGCTATCAAACTTGGTTCAAGCGGTCTTCCATCTTTGGATCCATTTGCAGATATATGCCCTCTGATTGAATCTCTCCAGTTACGTGAAAACCTGAGTTTATCGACCCTCTTTCCAGAAGAGCTTGATTGTTTTCGCGAGAAAATCCAGGAAAGTGAGGATGACTCCGACTCAGAATGGGAACCTGACGGTGATTCTGATAATTACTCAGCACCAGAATCAGATGATGATAGAAATGCGTTTGATGCATTCGACCATGGCTTATGATTAGTAAGAAAGTGGCAATTTTGTTAGAACATGTGTTTTAATTGCTTCAATTTCCCATTTCGGAAGGTTTCTCGTGGAATGCAAAGTTAATAAATTACATTTTTTTATTTAAAGTCTACTTCCGCGAAAATTAATTCAAGCGAAAATTCTAAATACGAACAATTCGTGAATATTAATACTCGCGAAAAATTAAAATTTCTTCGATTCGCGAAAATTAATACCCGCGAAGTACATTCTGCAGTTTGTGTTTTGAATGTTAAAACTTTCCCGCGCATAATTTTTTTTACGATGGACGCCTTAGTGGCGTTAACAGTGCCAATTAATATTCGCACAAAACTAATAAAAAGCTTAAACTTAATCTTGTCGTGTGAATATATTAATTAACTGCATTGTTATTACCCTTGAAAATAACTTCCTTTTTGTTGTCTGCAGCATGTTATTCCCATGGCAAACCAAATAATTTCTGTGCTCATCCATTGTTTAAACGACATAGTACTGATGTGGTGTATTTGATGTGAAGCTTAATGTTGGTTACGATATAAAGAGACAAGAAACTCGAGCCAGTAAGTTACTTTTTATAACTTTTATTGTCGCTTAAAAAATTTACGTTAATTTTATTATCACCTTTTGTATAAACAAGTTCAATTTCAATACAAGACAAAATTAATGCCAATAGTTCCTCCAGCCCATGTCAATGTTGTCTCAGATTGTCCAAAAGATGTCGATTTGGTTGAAATAATTTGCACTGCATGCAACTAACATTGAAAAGGCGAGATATAAGTGCACCAGCATTTCTCCAAAAAATATTAATATTCTTCAGGGTGTGCCGTTACATTTTGACCACGATCATCTAAGGTTCATGCAGTATATATAGTAGTTTTAGTTTTTGCTCTTTGCTTGTTTAAATCACTATGTAAACATGTTTCATGTAGCCAAATTGTGGCAAGAAGATAAGCAGTATAAACGCTTTACAATACTCTCGTTATGCTCCAATAATTATGACATGCAGGCAATTTGTTATGTTCTATGATCATTTGACTATTTTGCTATATGCATGTACTAAGATAAGTTCTATATATATAGTGAAAAATCTGCAACTGAAATAATAGACACTACATTATTGAATTTTCACAAATATTTCACGCGCTTGCTACTGCTATATCCCCTTCATTTTCTATGTTCCAAGCAATCGCGGATAAAATAGTGAAATATCTGTTAAGACTCTTTTTTTTCTGCTAAATTCAATGTTATCACAGGTTGCGTAAAAGATGTCGCTTTGGTTATAATAATTTCCACAGCGTGAATCCAACATTAGCAATGAAGAAGGGGGATATGTTTGTGCAGTGTCAAAAAAATTTGACATTCCATGTATAGTTTACAGGCTGTATCTTCGTTATATTTTCTACACCATTGTAGCTTTTCCGGTAAAATCAATTATTTCGTTAGCTAAATATTTTTAAGCAACTTTATTTTCTATACTTAATTTTTCGTAACATTTCTAAGAAGTATAATTTTCTTTGTTTTTGCAAATAATGCTCTTCTCACCAGTTGTTTAAACTTCTTGTTCTCAACATGTATATCTCTTGCTGGCAGCTTCATGTTGACCTCAATTTCGTCGATTGTTGTACAAATATCTTGCATATGTTTGGGAAGTTCGGGAGTTCGGCACCACTTTAGTTGGTGTGATCCCTAGAAACCGCAACGATTGTTATGCACGTTACACAGAAAAAAATATTTCTGATCAGTTGTAAATGCAGTTGTCATCAATTCCGTCTGTACAAAAAATCACAGCAATGCTTAAAAAGAGCATTTTCATAGAAAACATGTTCCTAAATATTCAATCCGTTCTTAACTTAACTTTATTCAATCCTGCTTATATAAAAATACTCCAATTTTTGACCCCAGTGTTAAAATTGATGACGTCTTCAATTTTCTTTATATCAAATTGTAGATAAATGAAAGGACTATGTACATGAAAAGGATGAATGGGGTTAATGTCTGACAGTATATTGATTGGTACAAAAGTGTCTCAACAACTGTTTATCTACTATTCGTATGATTGTGAAATTTCGCACCTCCATGATGCATACACACTACAACATCTATGGCTTTTCTTTTTACGTAGTTATATTTTTAATATTTTCACAATTTTTTGCGTCCCTGCTTGTATATTCTTCAATATAGGTTCCAGTGGCTCAATTGTTCCAAAAGTTTACTCATTCAATGTCTTTGTTGTCGCTTGAAATCAAAGACATAATATCGCCTTTGTTTTTTACCCACGGCAAACAATATAGGGTAATTTCTATTTCTCGATAAAAAAGATAAAGCTACTGGAAATTGGCATATGAAATAATGTAATTTAGAAAATGTAATTGTATTAGATCAAAATGCAACTAATAATGTGTTTAAATTTTCACCGATGTACTAATTTTCTACGCTTATATCTTATCTGATGACTGAATGACGTATTCTTTAAATATTGAACAAGGAATTAAATTTGCTAATAATCTATGTTTCCACCTATACTTCCTTATAAAACTTATTTCCGCTATTGTACGACCATCGAAAATTTCATTTCTCTTGAGGCGTATTTGCATACTAGAATTTGTTTTACCAGAAGGTTCACTACTGCGCTAATATCCATAAATTTCTACGATACGTCTTGAGTCAAACATAATCGTCTTTTTATTTCTTTTGGCTGCTACGCAAATTAGAGTAATCGAAATTTTCAACTTAGATGAATAAAGACATAGACTAGGTTCAAATCCTGGATGCGTGGTGTTAAGGGTATCCAGGCTAATGGAGGCGCCAAAGAAGATGTTATGATAAACTATTGAAACTGGTTTACTATTGTTTTTATAAACCGAAAATCAAATCCCACGTTGCATGGTAGTGATAAAAAATTTAAGTGGATTTGGACAAGCAAAGTAAAGCAAATTTAATGCATTTTAAACGTTTTCTACATTGTTTTTGTAAACCCAATATCTGAATTTGTATACTTTTCCACGTCGAAAATTATGACAATAAAACGTTTCAGCAGTACCTGTAGCGCCAACATGACTTAAATGTCAATATCCCTAATTATCAATATCAAGATAACAAAAAGAGCGTCATGAAGTATTTTTAAATACTTGAGTTTAACATGATCATCACCTCGGGTCCTTTTTCAATCAATTTATATCAATTATTACTGACATTCAGGACTTGTATAGTCTTTAAAAGTATGCCTTATAGCTTATCAAAAAATTTCACAACTGGATGCTAAATGATTTCTATTGTTTTCTGCTTCAAACAAATTTCCACATAATTTAAAACGAATTAACTTAATCACGAGGACTGTGTTTTTAATTAAAATCAATACTGATGTCACGCTCTTATAAAAAGAAGTCGCCCTTCCTGATTATGCATATGCAAAGGTATCATGTCATGCCAAGTATGATGTACGTGACACGGAAATGTTGAGACATCTGGCTATCACATGAACCCACGAAACAAAATTATATGATCTAACTAAGGAGAGGGCGTGTTATATTACCCGCAAAGACAATCTGTTCTTTCTGAAGGACATGGGCGTCTATATAATTATTTAGCATTGTAAATTACAATGGGCACTGGAAGTATTTTTTTATCAAGAGCGAAAAAGACACCAAGAATTTATGTGGACTAAACACAAAATTTTGTAAAGCGATTTTTTTATGTTTTCAGAAACAAAAAATGCATTCGTAGATGTTTACAAAATTCCCAATCCAATTATTTTAAAATACATTTAACCAATCAGGTATAGCAATTAAGTTTCAAACAAAAGAAATTAATGCTTTAAAGATTTGACCATTTGACTGACTGGAAACAGCATGAAATTGATAACTTCTATTGAAGAATAGGAATGGGATATCATGAGTTATGCGATAGCAAGCTTTGCCTATAGGTATATTACAATTTAATTTATTCCTTTCCCATTCTTAATGAAAGGTAATTAGAAACGAAAAATCCCTTTTGCAATTACGGTAAAAATCTTTGAATTAAGTAAGGCAGACACGACTTATGTTAGAAACGCCAAAAATTAGAGAGCACAAAAAGGAAAGTTTTAAATGACATTTTTGTATGCATGTGTTGATGGATGTGCAGTAAATTATAAAATGTTAGCTATTGTCAACTTTTCTTTCATGCGCTCCATGCATGAAGAAAGTCAGCCTTGCATTTTTATCTTTCTTTCTAATTTCAAAGAATCTTTTAACATGGTCACAGTTGGACCTTTTTGTGCCCATTAAGACAATGAATTAGGATTTGCTTGTTTTGTCAATGGAAAATGTTTTATAACACCAGATTCGTTGGAAACGCAGTAAATGATTAATGTAACCCCTATGGCTGATTTGTCTTCCGCAAATAGAAAAATGTCTTCTCTGCGATACAAATATTTCTCTTGTCTAATTAAAATTTTTATGCGATTCTGTGCATCAAGAGTATTATGTTAAAAATACGCGGAAAGTTGTAACATATTTGTTACGTATCTACATATCGTGTCATGATAAAATAAATCAGTTAAAAAATCGCCCGAGTTACAGATTAGACCACTATCGCTTTTGTGTTTAACTCTTTTCAATATATGAGTGAAATCTTTGATGTTTATCTCGAATTGTCAATTGTCCGTTGTCAGTGTGAGTAAATTCGTTTCAAAACAAGGAGAAAAACATAATCCAGCATCCGACACTCTAAACACCGTTAGGACGTGATGACTCGGGTTTACTTGCCCAAATGCATATCAAAGCTTGATCTGCATATGCCATCTTCCGTGGCAAGAGTTTTAGGTATTTCATTTCATCATAAATTTGAAAATGTGTAGTGTAGGTAAAACAGCTCCAATTGGGCGTATAGCTAGGAAATCGTTTTTCTTCTGAATTTTGTCATGTATTCGTATTCGTGTCGTGTCGTGGTAAACGCGTGGATTCTGTTAACACGAGGTGCATGAGTCAAAAAAAGAAATTACATACAGGAAAGAGCACAATTACAGAATACAATTAATTTATTAATTCAGATTTTCTTGATTTAACGAAGGATGTTTGCATTTCAGAATTGCCTTTCTAGCAAAATGCACTTTTAAATTTTTCTTTAGAAAGAATGTTTTTATAACTTTGTAAGCATAAGTCTGTATACTGGCTTCAAATAATGACAGATATAGTGGGGCTCCGGAAAATAAATTGCGCTACGCGAAATTAAAGCATTTGCATATTTGTTAACCGACTTCGTGGAGATTTTAATAGGGGAAGATTTTGAGATTTCATTTAAAAATTATTTGTCTGTAATTATCTGTTGTCTCTTATTTCAAATTAGTTGGAATTTTTTATATTTACATGTGAGCGAAATATCTAACTTCATGATGATAAAAATTTTATGCCATGGTGTTTTATATTTACTTTGAAAAAATATGGTATGGACTTAAATTAGTAGAACTTAGATTTAAACTATATACAAAAACCAGTTCTTGACATGTTGTCAAATATTGGTAGATCTTAACTATGTTTCTTTTTTATCTGAATAAACGCAATTTCTTTGCTAGGATTTTCAATGTGCAACGTAAAAACAAGAACACAAATATATGACGTTGCAAAGTGCGGAAGTAAGCAAACAACAGCAAAAATTTTTCTAAGGAAAACATTAAGAGAAGCTGTTAAGTCGCAAATGTATAATAACCCTTTATACGATAACTTTTGAAAATCTGAAATATTTAAAAACATCGCCTTAAAAGTTTCACATCTCCCTATTATATTGTGCCTTCGGATAAAAATATCGTTATATTTAACATGGAATAATAAAGTTTTTTCTTGCTTTCGTATCAATCATCTGCCAGCATAAGCAACAACATATTATTGAGATAAACCTTCGCCAATGGGTCAAAATTTTTTACGAACATAAGTCTTTGAGAGTCAAGGCTTTTAGTAAATGTTGCGAGCATTAACAGTTGGGTACATCGAAAGTTATCCTTTAACAAATCAAAGATTGGGCATCAAATTGCAACCGACCATTCTTAATTTGGTTGGAGTATCTGCAAATTACTTTGAATAAGCATGCAATAAGTAATACAGAATATCAAGGTAATATGAAGCAATACAGAAATACAAAATATATCTATATAGCTAAATATCCATATAATATATCTACGACCGTGTGTTCGCAAACATTAACGAATTGTAGGAAAACACTTAAAATATAAACAATCCATGATAGAATATGAGAAAGTTCTCGCCCAAAGCGAGAAGAATACTCTCAGATTAGAAAGAAGGTTTAGTTTGTTATCGTTTTAAAGAAATCCAGTGTTGCGACCTCCAACGGAACTATTACTGCTACCTAAACTAAAATCAACAAATAGGATGTAAAAGATGATGCCACATTTGATATTATTAAGAAAAATTAGAAGCATATATTGGAAAAATAAGGTAGTACCCAAACATAAAATTAAACACATGTTTCGCTGTATGTGTAAAGAAAATTTTAATTCTCAGAAAATTGTGTAAAAGAATTTGTTTAATATTCTAATGTAATGCTCGACACAATTGATTTGTGAATTAACAGTAAAATAGTGTTTGTATACAATTTAAAATTCCAAATTTCACAAGCGCACAAATGTTCAATTATTTTCTTATTTTTCACATCAATTAATTCACACAATCAGCTGTAAAGTCTTCGCTGTATTTTTATTTGCTTTTTTTTTTTAAATTTGCCTATTTTTCTTTCCTTTGTTACGTTTTCTTGGCGTTGGTGTTGACAATAAGACTTGGTCACAATTAACGTCGTCATCTGCGCATTTCTCTTTGTAAGTTTTTCCAATAATAGTTAATTTAGTTTGACCACAACTAACTTTGTTATCCTTGCATTCTTCCACCAAACTTTTTATTTATTTCTCTCTCTTGTTTTTGTTTGTATTAACCGTATCATCTCCAAGAAGTTTTATTTGCTTTGTTTTAGTAACTGATGATCGTCTCACCAGTTGTGTAAACTTCTTGTTCTCAACATGTATATTTCTTGCTGGCGGCTTCATGTTGAACTCAATTTCGGCGATTGTTGTACAAAGATCTTGCATATGTTTAGGAAGTTCAGCAGTGCGGCACCACTTTAGTTGGCATGATTCCTTAAAACCACAATGATTTTAATAGCAATTACACAAAGAAAATTTATTTAGAATCAGTTGCAAATGCAGTTGTCATTCAATCTGTCTGTACAAAATAATCACAATAATGCAATAGTTAAAAAGCTGTTCCTAATTATTGATTCCGCTCTTAAATTAATGTCAGATCGTGAAATGATTGCATCAAATAGGTATCGGATAACATATTTGTTTACTTGTAGGATTTTAAGATTTTCCAATTCGCATATGTATCACTTTTCAGCATTTATGGCTTTTTTCTTACTGAGTTAACATGCTTAAGTGTGTTTTCTTTTAATTTTCCGAAGATTTACCTTTCGTTTTGATAAAACTTATATTACTGTTGGCATTTCTCTAACTATTGTGGCCATCATGTAAATTAAATCAATTTTTTTAATGTTTTTGATGTCGCTTGAAGTCAAAGAAACAATATTGCTCTTGTTCGTGTTCCAGTTAAAGTATTTCAATATACATGGATAGATACATAAATTAAGTTTAAATCCTGGACGCGTGATGTTGATAGAATCTGAACTAATCGAAGGAATTAATCCATTTCGCAAGTTCTTTGATCGTTAAGAAAAACGCGGAGCCACGAAAAAGTAATGAGCAAACGTTTTAATGCCATAAGAATCCAGAATCCAAAATGTTCCAAAACTTCAGTATTTATTGTGAACTAGTTGTTAAAAGTCGTGGAAAGTCCACTTACAGAAACTAGACTATTTATCATTAAATAGGCCCGGGCAATTGAACGAAATTTGAGCGAAATGGACTGAAATAATAACAGCGTTAATTGCTTGTGACTCTGCCGGAACGTTAATTTTATATCCACTGTAGTTTAAAACCGCTCACAGTTTTTTACGCAATAAATATCGTGACTTTTTTCAAATGTAAACAATAGTATAGTTTTATTGACATTGAATACTATACATTCTGTAATGCCCGTCACAGACAGACAGTATTATCATCAAAGACTAGTTGTTTTAAGCGGGTAAGAATACACTTGCCCGTAGATTAACAGAAAAATTACACTATGATTTTATATTAGCTTGCAATTCAGAGCTAATAAAATCGCTTCATTATATCACGTGATTTGTTCCAGCAACGTGGTTATAAACCTCGGTTCTAGACATTTCATAAAATGCAGAATATAGTTTTTAGGCGCTATATTTTTTAGGTACATTGTAAGCAAGCGAATTGGTCTGTTACAGATGTATGCACTCAGTTACCCTAAATTATATGAGATGCAAGCTCTCTATTTTTTAATATTTTTACACTTATCTGAGCATATACTCAATATTACCTTAGGTTATCAAATCACACCAAGTATTAGGAGAATAGCATCCTCTTACGTAATTTCTTCCCAAGAAATGCAAAGAACCACATTTCTAGATCTCAGTTAAAACAAAGATAAAATGTTCAAAGTGAAATTGAAACTTACCTGCACTAGCAACCAGCATACGAGCATTATTGAGAAAAACATTTTAGATATATCTACTTATTATCGAATCGGCAAAGAACGTTTTTGTGAAATAATATGCCTTTTTACACCAAGACGAGAAATGAAATTTCCTCTTTGCATCGTCATGTTCCTCTTTTTATTAAAAAACCTCCAAAATGTTATAAAAAACTAAAATGAATTACTTTGACACTTTGGCGTGAACATGTAATTGTGGGACGTGGGCATAGTTTCCAAAAAATTAATTGAATTTGTTTACTTAGACAAAGAATTTACGCACGTGTGCTATTACGTCTTTGAATTCTTTCAGACAATTCCATATCTTAGTGTTGTTGGTACAAAAAAGTTGTCTATATTTCTGTATCATCAGCAACATTTATAGTAAAGTTATTTTTTGCATCTTTGGCTGTGCAAGGCCTTTTCCGGTTGCCTGATTTACTATTTCTGTCATTAAATGTCCTTCATGCCAGTAACATGGGTCATGGCTATAATTTTCCTAAAATTATTTCCGAAGCTCGGCGATTAGAACTTGGTCTAAATAAGCATACTTACAGAGTCAATAAAGTGGACAAACTCTGATAGATTAACAACGGCTTTACACCACTTCTCAATATCATTGCCTAACTTTGCAGGATCAGGCTAGCACAAAAATGATAAATCAATATGATTTATTTCACCATAAATTTCCAATAGGTACCCTACCGCCGCTTTAAAAAAGTGGGTGCGATCAGTAATGGTAAACCGAACCAGCAGGTGTTTAATATCAATAGACCTGGTTGTATAGCCGGCCAAAATTTTAAAAAGCGCAAAACTCATTGCGTTCACTTTGTGATTTATAAATTTGTAAAATTACAATGAAAAAACTGAACTGATTAGTAATGAATAATTAAGGAGATCAAAGAAACAGGAAGATGTTGCGAGAAAGATATGTATAACAGGCTCCTAAACAAAATGAATGCGTATTAGCGGTTTTAAACTATGAAAAGTAGGGTTAAAAACCCCCTCAATCTCCATGCGCTCCGGAAAAAATGGTAGGTCGTTGTGGGTCTGATGTAACTCTTTCGGATAGTCGATATCAACCTCAAGCAGGTAGCCATATTCGTTCTTTTTAACAAGTTCCGCGATCTTTTCCTTGGTATTAAAATCCATAACTTTTGATACCCATTTGAATTCCTCCGTTGGTAGGTCTTGACACATGGCACCCCCGTACAAGTTGTTGGCATCAAGATATTGAAGGTAGGAGCGATCCTCCTTGAGATTGAATTGGTCTCCCATGTACGGATTGTTTGCCTTGGCGTATCTATGTACTGCCTGGGTTATACCTCCTCGGATACCTTTCTCGAACATGAGAAGCATGTCAGGGTCTGTGAGGAGCTCTAACCTAATTCCAGTATACTTGAGTGCTGCCTTCCATGCCAGGCCGGGTGCGAAGTAAAAGTGCGCAGGATCAAGCTTGTAGTTTGTCAAGCATACATCCCGAAACGTTTCAAAAACGTCGGCTAATAGCAGAACGTTTGTGGTGAGGTACACATCGTGGTAGTCACCCATGGTGACCTTATCACCCTCTGGGGTGATACAATTCCATACTTTTTTTGCATATTCATGATCCTCGTCACTGATCTCCTTCATATTCAACCTGCTGTAGAATGCTTCCTTAGATGGTAGCCCCAACTCTTCAAATCGTTGCCAATCATCCATGTACTCGTACGGGTATACGCCCTTCCTGCGCATGAGTTGAAACATATCATCCTTGTTGAAAAACCAGCGGAGATTTTTACCTTTTTTTTACCTTGATTTTAACATTGAAGCTGATGTACTTTTCCGAGTTCTCCGCGATGCAACCAATGTCCTGTGTGTTATACTTTTCCCCCAATTGCTGATTAAAATGAGGTAGGTGAAAAAATAGATTTTAGGGGAGGGCGTGAGGAAGAAGCACCTTCATTGAATTTAAGAAAGGACGCACGATAGGACTATGAAACTTGATACAGTAACTAACCAAAATAAAAAAGTGATTTGAAATCAAGAAATTAATGCTGTTGTCATTATCTTTTGCTGACGTCGTCATTTTTACCAAAACCATTTTTTAAATTGTTTTTGATGAGGTGAGCACGTAAAACTAGATTTGAGAAGAAAATATTAGTTTATTTATTCAATTGAGAAATCGGCGTGGGCGATAAAAACCTTGTAATGTCATGATGTGAAAACTTAAATTTTACTCCAACAGATTTAAGACTTCAATGCAGCAGTAATTATCCATCCAACATTTTGTTTTAATGCCATATTTAATGGATATTTTAATAAAAAATATTATTGTGAGGGATTTCCTTCTTTTCTGATACTAGATTTGATGGTATCACATTTTCTCTAAAACTTTTAGTCATTCTACTTAGTATGCGTATCATAAAGAAAATACTTAATTACTAGGATTGCGTTTTCAATTGGAATGTGTACAAAGGATGTCACACTTTTATAAAACAAACTGCACTTCCTGATTATACATTTATAAAATATACATATCATGCCAAACATGATGTACGTGACACGGAAATGTCGAACATAGTTGGCTTTTTTCTGTTTGCTGACAAGCAAATCCCAGGTTTCAGGGTAGTTGACAGAAAAATTAAGTGTATTGGTGCAAGTAAACTAGAGCAATTTTGATGTATATTGAATGTTTTCTACTTTGTTTTTGTAAATTGAAAAAACAAATTAATATTTTCTTCTCAAACTATAGTGTAATATTTTACGTGCTCATTTTTGCTTGCAATTTATTCTGTATGTGATTCACCTAGACCGTGACGAAACACTTCAAATACTCGTCTTGTGATTTGATTGGCTGGACATAACTTGGATAATTGACTGAAAATTTTGAGAATTTTTCTTCATTGATTAAAAAAAGGTACTAGATATTTGGTGTACATTTATGACAAAATCAAATCATTTTGATTTTGTTGGTGGTAAATGAAACAATTTTGAATTCATATTTTTAAAAAAACGTTTTCATTATGACATTTCTAACATATATTTTATAAAGAAACATTTTTTCTAATTTAAAAATGCTTGTCCTTGAAATATTAAAGGCAGATTAGGAAAATATAAATTGATAAGATAAAATAATTAAAAAAATGCTTTTGGCAAAAATGACGACGTCAGCAAGAAATGATGGCAACAGAATTAGTTTGTTGATTCCAAATCAACTTTGGTATTTATCATGCGACATTTCTAGAATTTAATAGAGGTGCAACTTTCCTCCCGCCCTCCTTTGAAATTCCTTTTTACACGTACTTCATTTTTCTCGGCTAACATTTATTATTAACCCTACTTTTCATAGTTTAAAACCGCTAATACGCATTCATTTTATATAGGAGCCTGTTATACATATCTTTCTCGCAACATCTTCCTGTTTCTTTGATCTCCTTAATTATTCATTACTAATCAGCTCAGTATTTTCATTGTAATTTTACAAATTTATAAATCAAATAGTGAACGCAATGAGTTTTGCGCTTTTTAAAATTTTGGCCGGTTATAGAACCATGTCTATTGAGACTAAACACCTGCTGGTTCGGTTTACCATTACTGATTGCACCTACTGTTTTTAAAATGGTGGTAGGGTGCCTATTGGAAGTCTATGGTGAAATAAGTTATATTTATTTAGCAATTTTGCGCTTGGCTGATCCTGCAAAATTATGCAATGATAGTGGTAAGTGGTGTAAACCCGTTGTTAATTTTTGAAATTCTAATCTCGCCGAGGTTCCAATATAGTCTTAGGAGAATTATAGCCATCATTCCTGTTACTGGCATGAAGGAAAGTTAATGACAGAAATAGAAAACCAGGCTAGACCGAGACTGTTTCGGTGGCGGTATTCCGCTGTATGTACGGCAAGATATTTTATCCCGACCCATTACCTGTAAATTTCAAAACAATGCAGAATACTTATTAGTGGAAATAAATCTGCGGAAACAAAAGTGGCTCCTCTGTTGCGTATATAACCCTCATAAACAAAATTTGAAAATACATTTGCAATATATTGACGAGGAACTTGCTAAACATTCTGCTACTTATGACAATCTTCTTGTGATCGGTGATTTCAATGCTGAACCAAGCGAAATTCCACTTTCTGATTTTGCAAAAATGTATGGTTTGCATAACCTTGTAAAAGAGCCTACTTGTTTTAAAAGCCAATGCAACCCAACTTGCATCGACTTGATCCTTACTAACAAATCATCAAGCTTTCAACACACTAATGTTGTGGAAACAGGCTTATCTGACTTCCACAAGATGACTGTGACTTTTATGAAAACTAAATTTAAAAAGGGTAAACCGACCATACAACAATATAGGGACTACAAAAAATTTGACCATGAAACTTTCCGGGGGGACCTTTTTAAATCGTTAAATGAAACCGATTTCTTAGGTATTGATCTTGAAGCATCTTTGAACAAAGTCATGAACACTCTTAATATACATGCTCCAAAGAAAACGAAATATTTGAGAACCAACCAAGCACCTTTTATGAATAAAGAGTTAAATAAGGCAATAATGACTAGATCTAGACTAAGAGATAAATACTTAAAAAACAAAAGCGATGAAAATGAAACTGCTTTTAAAAAGCAAAGAAATAAATGTGTCAAACTAGTACAAAAAAGTAAAGAAACCTACTATAACAATTTAGAGATTAAAAGTGTTACAGATAATAAAAAATTCTGGAACACAGTTAAACCTTGCTTTACTGAGAAAGTCAAAAACAAAGAGCTGATAACATTAGTTGAAAATGAAAAAACTATCACTGATGACCGTGAAATAGCATCGATTTTCAATGATTATTTTTGCAACCTTGTTCCCAATCTTAGAATCAAGCTAAATGAAAATCCACAAAATGATAATATTTTTAATGATAAATCTATTGAGACCTCGTTATCGAAATTTGCTAATCATCCAAGTGTTGTCAAAATCAATATTTATATGGCGAGTCTGGTAAAAAGCTTTCTTTTAGACGAGTCAGCCTATCTGATGTTACAAAAAAAATTAAAGATTTGGATAAAAATAAAACTACACAGCAGTCTGACATTCCAACGAAAATAATACAGGAAAATTCTGACATTTTTGGAAATGTTTTGTGCAATAGCATAAATTATAACATCGACCAATCCAATTTTCCAAAAAGCCTTAAGAACGCAGACGTCATTCCAGTATAAAAATCAAGTGGTAGAAGACCTTGAAAAAACAGCAAAAAGAATGTTTATATGGTTTGCTGAAAACGGTATGAAAGCCAATGAAGCAAAGAGCCATCTTCTTTCTAGCTTACCACTTGATACAAAAACGTAAATTGAAAACAGTGACCAACAGAAACTGTTAGGGATAAAAATTGATCGGAAATTAAAATTTGATTTGCATGTAACGGACTTGTAACGTCAAAAAACCAGCCAAAAACTACAAGCGTTAGCGCGTGTTGCACCTTACATGGATACTCAAAAAAGAAGAGT
This sequence comes from Hydractinia echinata, assembly GCA_030067915.1. Taxonomy (NCBI): domain Eukaryota; kingdom Metazoa; phylum Cnidaria; class Hydrozoa; order Anthoathecata; family Hydractiniidae; genus Hydractinia; species Hydractinia echinata. Next base: position 5,153,627 of record JASGCC010000001.1, read on the forward strand.
TATTATGAAGGCTTTTGTTACCTCTCAATTCAGTTACTGTCCTTTGATATGGATGTTCCACAATAGAACACTGAACAACAGAATTAATAATCTGCATGTAAGAGCACTTCGAATAATCTATTGTGACCATACATCAACATTTAAGGAACTGTTGCATAGAGATAAATCAAAAACGATACACGAAAAAAATCTTGAAACACTAGCTATAGAAGTATATAAAGCTAAAAACAAACTCTCACCTGATATAATAAGTGATATTTTTCTGTTCCGTAGTAGCACTTATAACTTGAGAAATGAAAGAGAACTTTGCTATTGCACAGCAAAAACGTCTACTTATGGCACTGAAACTATCTCAAATTTCGCGCCAAAATTGTGGCAGATGATACCATTAAATATAAAAACATCTGAAACGTTACAAGAGTTTAAGTCAAAAATTAAGAAATGGAATCCAGAAAGTTGCCCTTGTAGGTTGTGCAAACCGTATATTAATGGATTAGGTTTTATTTGACAGGCAGACTTTTATTTAGTATTTATAGCATTTTGCTGTTTGTTTTTGTTGTTTTTTTCCCAAATTTTCTGGCATACCACTTCCTTGCAATATATACGATCTCAAAAATACAAGCTGAAGTCTAACCATCCTTTATTTCAGGATGATGGTATGCAAAGCAAAGAAGTCAAATTAACTAAATTAATTGCCTTCTTCATTGACTTTAATTAGCGACTTTTCCCGAGAAGCTAGAATTTTTTTATTTTTTTCACACGTCAATGTAAAACAAATTGTTAATAATAAAAAAGGCAACTTGTAAATGTCTTGTACAAGACAAAAAAAATAACTTTACCTTAAATGTTGCATGTTATACAGAAATATAGACAACGTTTTTTTTACCAACGGCACGAAGATATGGATTTGTTTGAAAGAATTCAAAGACGGAATATCATAAATTCTTTGATTGTCTAAGTAAACAAGTTTAATTAATTTAGTGGAAAATACGCCCGCGCCCAACAATTGAATGTTCACGCCAAGGTGTCATAGTAATTTACACAGGAATTTCCGTTTTTAATGGGTTTAATTAAAAAGAGGGAACATGACGACGCAAATATGGGAAATTTCATTCCTCGTCTTGGCATATAAAAAGGAATACTAATTTACAACAGTGTGAGATGTTCTTTGCAGATTCCAAAATAAGTAGATATATCTATAATGTTTTTCTCAATAATGCTCGCTTGCTGGTTGCTAATGCAGGTAAGTTTCCATTTTTCTTTGAACACTTGTCTTTGCTTTAAGTGGGATCTAGAAATATGGTCCTTTGCATTGCTTGTAAAAAAATTACGTAAGAGGATGTTATTCTATTAATATTTGGTGTGAGAAAGGCTAAAGATTTGATAACCTAAGGGAATAGTTATATATATAGATAGATATATAGTCGGATAAGTATGAAAATTTGAAAAATACAGATCTTGCATGTTACATAATTTAGGGTAACTGAGTCTGTACGTCTGTAACAGAACAATGCGCTTATATTTTATACAGTTTTGGGTAAAATGTACCTGAAAAAAGTCCGCATTCTACCAACATCGTGCGTCCAGGATTTAAACTAAATTTATGTCTTCATCCATGTGTGTTGAAATATTTTAATTACTCTGCCTTGAGTAGCAGCAAAAGAAAATGAATAACGATTACGATTGAACAAAAGCCGTAAATCCAAAACATGAATGAATATTGGCACAGCAGTAAACTTTTTAATAAGTTAATTCTAATATGTCAATACGCATTTAGGAAACTGGAATTCCGATGGTCGTAAAATAGCGGAAATAATGTTTCTCGAACTTTTAAAGGGAAGTGTAGGTGTGAACATAGATTAGCAGCAAAAATTTATTCCTTGTTGAATAATTCCGTGTTCAATAATCACAGGGTAGGTGGAGAGGAAACATGTTTCAATATTCAGTCATCAGATAAGATATAAGCGTATGAAATTGTTACATCAGTGAAAATATAAAGAACGGGATGATAAATAAATTGCATTTTGATCTGATTAAACCATATTGTTCGGCCGGTTTTTTTATCCTCTGAAAAGGATCCTAAAGGTTGTACGTCCTTTACTTAACCCTGATGATTCATCAACTGCTTAAAAAACCAATTGAAATAAAAACTCAAAATTTCATGATGTTCTTTGTCATGGGACACGAACAAGAGCAATATTGTTCCTTGATTTCAAGGGACATTAAAGACATATAAAAAAATAAAAGTTTTGAAGCCAAAATAGATTGCACTTAGACGATGGTCGCAATAGTTTGAAAAATGCCAACAGTAAATTTTAACACAGCGAAAGGTAAAACTTTGGAAAATTTAAAGAAACACACTTGAATATGTTAACTCCGGAAAAAGAAAGCCATAAATGCTGAAAAGTGATACATATGCGAATTGGAAAATCTCACAATCATACGAGTAAACAAATATGTTATCCGATACCTTTTTGAAGCAATCATTTCACGATCTGACATTAATTTAGAAGCGGAATCAATAATTAGGAACAGCTTTTTAAGCATTTCATTATTTTGATTATATTTGCACATGCAGAATGAATGACAACGGCATTTGCAACTGATTCAAATATATTTTTTTGTTTAACCTACTAAAGTGGTGCCGAATTGCCGAACTTCCTGAACATATGCAAGATATTTGTACAACATTCGACGAAATTAAGTTCAACATGAAGCTGCCAGAAAAAAATATACATGTTGAAAACAAGAAGTTTAAACAACTGGTGAGACGATCATTATTTGCAAAAATAAAAAAAATGATGCTTCTTGGAGATGATACGATTTATACGAACATAAACGAGAGAGGAAAAAAATAAAAAATTGGTTGGAAGAATGTAAGGAAAACAAAATCAGTTGCAGTCATACAAAATTAACTATTGGAAAAAGTTTCAAAGATAAATGCGCAGATGACGATGTTGATTGTGACCATGTCTTATTGTCAACGGCAAAGCCAAGAAAACGTAACAAAGGAAATAAAAATATGCAACTTAAATAGAAAGAAAGCAACATTAAATAAAGCAAAGACTTTATAGCTGATTATGTAAATAATGTGATGTGAAAAAATAAGAGAATAATTCAACATTTGTGCGCTTTTGAAATTTTGCATTTTAGATTGTGTACTAACATTATTTTACTGTTAATTTACAAATCCATTTTGTCGAGCAAGATATTAGAATATTAAACAAATTATTTTACACGATTTTCTGAAGATTGAAAGTTTTCTTCACACTTACAGCAAAACATGCATTTACTTTTATGTTAGCGTCCTGCTTTATTTTTCACAAAAAAGAAATGTGTGTATTCTTAATTATGTCAATAGTGGCATTATTTCTGACTTCCTATTTGTTGATTTTATTTTAGCTAGCAGTAATAGTTCGACGCTTAAAGTTGAATTTCTTAAAAACAACAAGAAACTAACTCTACTTTCTAATTTAAGAGTTTTCTTCTCGTTTTAGACGAGAACTTTCTCATATTCTAACATGGCTTCTGTATAGTTTAAGTGTTTTCCTACAATTCGTTAATATTTGTGAACAAACGGTCGTAGATATTAATATATTTTGTATTGCTGTATTGCTGTGGTATTGCTTTGTATTACCTTAATATTCTGTACTACGGCTTCTGTATAGTTTAAGTGTTTTCCTACAATTCGTTAATATTTGTGAACAAACGGTCGTAGATATTAATATATTTTGTATTGCTGTATTGCTGTGGTATTGCTTTGTATTACCTTAATATTCTGTATTACGGCTTCTGTATATTTTAAGTGTTTTCCTACAATTCGTTAATATTTGTGAACAAACGGTCGTAGATATTAATATATTTTGTATTGCTGTATTGCTGTGGTATTGCTTTGTATTACCTTAATATTCTGTATTACGGCTTCTGTATATTTTAAGTGTTTTCCTACAATTCGTTAATATTTGTGAACAAACGGTCGTAGATATTAATATATTTTGTATTGCTGTATTGCTGTGGTATTGCTTTGTATTACCTTAATATTCTGTATTACGGCTTCTGTATATTTTAAGTGTTTTCCTACAATTCGTTAATATTTGTGAACAAACGGTTGTAGATATTAATATATTTTGTATTGCTGTATTGCTGTGGTATTGCTTTGTATTACCTTAATATTCTGTATTACGGCTTCTGTATAGTTTAAGTGTTTTCCTACAATTCGTTAATATTTGTGAACAAACGGTCGTAGATATTAATATATTTTGTATTGCTGTATTGCTGTGGTATTGCTTTGTATTACCTTAATATTCTGTATTACGGCTTCTGTATAGTTTAAGTGTTTTCCTACAATTCGTTAATATTTGTGAACAAACGGTCGTAGATATTAATATATTTTGTATTGCTGTATTGCTGTGGTATTGCTTTATATTACCTTGATATTCTGTATTACGGCTTCTGTATAGTTTAAGTGTTTTCCTACAATTCGTTAATATTTGTGAACAAACGGTCGTAGATATTAATATATTTTGTATTGCTGTATTGCTGTGGTATTGCTTTGTATTACCTTAATATTCTGTATTACGGCTTCTGTATATTTTAAGTGTTTTCCTACAATTCGTTAATATTTGTGAACAAACGGTCGTAGATATTAATATATTTTGTATTGCTGTATTGCTGTGGTATTGCTTTGTATTACCTTAATATTCTGTATTACGGCTTCTGTATATTTTAAGTGTTTTCCTACAATTCGTTAATATTTGTGAACAAACGGTTGTAGATATTAATATATTTTGTATTGCTGTATTGCTGTGGTATTGCTTTGTATTACCTTAATATTCTGTATTACGGCTTCTGTATATTTTAAGTGTTTTCCTACAATTCGTTAATATTTGTGAACAAACGGTTGTAGATATTAACATATTTTGTATTGCTGTATTGCTGTGGTATTGCTTTGTATTACCTTAATATTCTGTATTACGGCTTCTGTATAGTTTAAGTGTTTTCCTACAATTCGTTAATATTTGTGAACAAATGGTCGTAGATATTATTATATTTTGTATTGCTGTATTGCTTTATATTACCTTGATATTCTGTATTACGGCTTCTGTATAGTTTAAGTGTTTTCCTACAATTCGTTAATATTTGTGAACAAACGGTCGTAGATATTAATATATTTTGTATTGCTGTATTGCTTTATATTACCTTGATATTCTGTATTACGGCTTCTGTATAGTTTAAGTGTTTTCCTACAATTCGTTAATATTTGTGAACAAACGGTCGTAGATATTAATATATTTTGTATTGCTGTATTGCTTTATATTACCTTGATATTCTGTATTACGGCTTCTGTATAGTTTAAGTGTTTTCCTACAATTCGTTAATATTTGTGAACAAACGGTCGTAGATATTAATATATTTTGTATTGCTGTATTGCTGTGGTATTGCTTTGTATTACCTTAATATTCTGTATTACGGCTTCTGTATAGTTTAAGTGTTTTCCTACAATTCGTTAATATTTGTGAACAAATGGTCGTAGATATTATTATATTTTGTATTGCTGTATTGCTTTATATTACCTTGATATTCTGTATTACTTATTGCATGCTTATTCAGAATAATGTGCAGATAATCTAGTCAACTCAAGAATGGTCGGTTGTAATTTGATGTACAATCTTTGATTTGTTAAAGGATCACTTTCGATGCACCCAACAGTTAATGCTCGCAACATTTACTAAGAGCCTTGAGTCTCGAAGACTTTTGGTTGTAAATTTTTTTGACCCATTGGCAAAGATTTGTGTTTATGAAATGTATTTTGTTTCTGTCCGTGAAAGTATTTTCGTCTGTCATAATGATAAATAATTTTTGTATGTGAGAAAAGCCTCTTAGTAATCTGTTGGTGCTTACGTTGGCAGAATGTTTGACACAAATGCAAGAAAAACTTTAATGTCCCATATCATGTGGCAACTGACAAAGTTTTTATTTATTTGTTATTATCTTTTATATAGAAAAAAGCAAATAATTGCAGTATCATAAAGTACAACAACCAGAACAGATACAACTAATTTTCTGTGCTTTAAGATTTTTTTCTCTATTCTTAGAATATCAAGAGAACACAACTCCCTTTTCAGATTTTCAATTAAACGATTTTCAATAGTTATACGGTTATTTTTAAAACTAATTGATCAATAAACTTTTCCACTCCGTTGTCAGAGCTGAAAACATTTAAATTACTTTCTTAAGATAAAATAACATGGAATAACATATAGCAGAACTGCGAATTAAGTTGCTTGAGTAGTATTTTCTTATTGAATCCGACATTTGTGACAAGCCAGTTCTCGGACGATACAGAATCATTTATAATTCATCCGTCAGAAATGAATGAACACTTTTCCTTTATACCTTGGAGTAATATTCCATGTGTTCAAGGAGAAGAAACAGCATCAGCAGCTATACTCTTCTCCTTGTGTCAATCACCAAAAATTTAAATATCACAAAATACTCTTGTTTATACTCATCAGCGAAATCAAACTAAAACTAATTTAGAGGGTACAGCGTGAGCTTTATCACATTTAGCTGAAATCAATAGGCAAAAGTTTTTTGCAGGATGATTTTGTAACATGTAGCATATATATGTGAAAAATTTAGGATTAATTCAAGTATGTATTCCTTTACTATATAATGGCACAAATACATTATTTTACAATATAACCACTTCAAGGAGCATTGCAGCTACCACACAGAAACTTGTAAGATATAATAATACGTTTCCTACATGGACTGAAATAGTCTTCGGGGAATCTAAAATATATACTATATATTTCAGTAGAGTAAATTATTTACCAACGCGGCGGATCTAGGCTCCATACTATCTTAATATATCTATTTGTATATATCCTCTATGCCGACATTAATGATTCCACCTGCAGTAAAGAATTAAAAGTCCATAAACATCGTCGTAATACTAAACTTTTACGTATAATCCTTCCCAACTTAACTTCTAGAAAGCGAAAATGTCGATGATTGTAAAAAAGGAGAAGATAGTTTTCCTTGTATTTTTTGCAACTATGAACAATTGAAAGTGGGTTAATCATTAATTGCTATAACAAAGTAATTACCAAGACGTGGGTGACAAGGAAAGACCTTTACATTGCTGTTGCACGTGCCAAATTGTTTCATGTGTGGGAATCAAAATAGAGTAGTGATGTCTTAATGGAATTAATATGATTCAATTATATTTTGTTAGTATATGAATTCAATTGATTTATTGCCGGTCTGTACGGACTTCTCAATAAAAAATACTCCAACCGTTTTTGGTTCATCAGTATTGCGTCTAACAAAAGTTTAACTTAAGTATCTCTTATAATAATACGGAGAGTGTGTCTGTGTGTTTGTGTGTCTGTAACAGGCAAAGTGGGTTTCTGCATTTTGCTTTGATGTTGCCGAAAAATGCATGTCTAATATGTTAAATTTTCTGACGTTACGTCGCCACGTCAATAACACTACTTTAACGTCAATATCCTATATTAAATTATTGAAGCCATTACAGTGCACTTAAAACTTTGAGGCCAAATAACTTGGAAACGAGGTGGTGACGTCAATGATTTTTCACCGCGTGGGTAACCAGGGACCACCTGGGACCAATTTGGGTAAGTTTCCAAAACTTGGGTCCCCTAATCCGTTTCGGAATGAACGGGTTGATGACGTCATCAAAAATCCTTCAAACCCCAATATCTTTTCAACCGTTTGTCAAAGATACATGATCCTATACCTTTTTTCTGATCAGCGTTTCAAGACCTATACGATGAAGGCAACAGGCATACAAATTTCTAAAATAATTTTTTACGCTTTTGACGGACCATTGTTGACGTCAGCATTATTTTTAAAGCCTCATATCTTCTTAGGCGTTTATCAAAAGTACATGATCATATACATTTTCTTGATCAGCAGTTTAATCTCTACACAATAGAGGCAACGTGAAAACAAGGTTGTAATTATTTTGGTGGATGGGTTGCTGACGTCATCAAAATTTAAATGACGTTTCGTTTCCATTTTTATCCTGCCTCAGTGCATTTTTCCACGGGCTTTATCGACTAGTAAGGTATATACGATGGCGGCACAATCCCACATAGGCGCTAATTGATTATATCAAGATGAAATAGAGAAAATTACACAATATGTTATTATTGATTCCCATAACTGAGCATAACAGAAAAAGCAAATTTATTAGCAATGTATCTGAATTAAGTTTAGGAAACTCCAAAGCAAGAACCGAATTAAGAAATATACTTCTGAACAAAATAGTCTTTGTTGTCTTCATTGGTAAATAAACCCTGACTAAATCAGCGTCGGTTAGACGTGGGGGCGAGAACGTGACTTGAGTAATTCTAGATAACGCAGAAATTTTGAATATCGCTGCAATAAATTTGAACAAAGGTTCTAGAAACTTTAGGCTTTTCCAATTATAGTAAATGAAAAATCATAATGTTCGGAAGTGCATGGGTGTGTGTGGCCGGATATTTCATTTTTATCCCAACGAAATAAAAGGAGCGATTCTAAAATGAATTTTAAAATTTTTTGACATTAAAAAACGTGTTTTCTTTAAAAATGTTAAATTTAATTATCTTCATGTGGTGGCTATTATACATAGATAAGATCTTTATTTTGTTATTTCAATTTCTGAAGTAAAATGTGTTAATTTGTGCAGTATTTTATCAACATTTTTTTTGTTCTCTAGGGATCACACCAACTAAAGTGGTGTCGAACTGGAGAACTTCCTAAACATATGCAAGATATTTGTACAACAATAGACGAAATTGACATCAATTTAAAGCCAGGACAAAGAAATGTCAATGTCGGGAACAAGAATTTAAAACTGGTGAAACGATCCTCGTCCACCACAGCAAAGAAAATGATACTCCTCGGAAGAGCTACGAAAAATACAAACAAAAGGGAAAATGAAAAGAGAAGTCAAAGTTTAATCAAGAAATGTAAAGACAACAAATTTAGATGTGTTCGAGCTATATTAACAATTGCAAGAGAAAAAGGTAAAGTTCAAGCAAAGTTAGGTAAAGAAATTAAATTTAAAGACAACAGAAAAAACTTACAAATGAAATTGCACAGATGACAAAGTTAAATGTCAAGCAGTCTTATTGCCATCGAAAATGTCAAGAAAATATAACAAAGAAAGAAAAAGAAAAGACAATGTAAAAAAGAAAAGCAACATTATGAACACTTTCTTTCTCAGTCTTTCAAAAAAGTTACATATTTTTTTTCTCATATTGCCAGCATTATTATTTAATCTTTACGACATGTAAGTAATGTTTCCTAATACTGCCGACCGAACTTACTTATAGAATTTAAAGAAAGTTAAAATGTATTTGAAGAATAAAATATTTAAGAAACTTTATCGGTGTGTCGCGAGATTGAAAATTTGGTAATATAGGACTATGTTTAGGACTAGATTTATTTTTCATTTTTCACATTGCAACTGATAATTTACAGAGTAAAAGTGTAAATGTTTTGCAGAAAAATTGTTATACTTAACCACCTCAGATTAACGTCAGGACTCGCGTAACGGGGGACTTAGCAAGTGAATTATCAAGGAATCTAGGGAAAATAGAAAATTGTGAATAATCTTAAAAACTCCAGATATCTTTTTCAGCACTGTGCGATAACTTTTACGTATACAAAATTAGTCGATGACAGTTTAGCTCATCTTGTTTGAGTGACTACACTAACATGGAAGCACATGTTGTTCTCTGAGTAGCGAAATTAACCTTAACATAAAGCAATAGCAAACTTTCATTGAAAATAGTAAGTTAAATCAAGTGGTACGACAATCAATGTTGATTAGAAAAAATAGCTTAAAGGAACACATTATATAAAAGGAAGACAAAGATGAATAAATTAAAAGTATAGTTTTATTTAACATAAAAGATCTGCGAGTAATTTAAAGGAGAAGGTAACCCAAGAATTATATTTTTGATATTTGATCAATGTAAATATTTTGCAAAATTTTGAAACAAGCTTACCTTATACCTTTATAACTTAATGAAGGGATATGTTAAAATAAACACCCAGAACAATCATCAAAGAGGGCACAAATCATGAAATTCGTGTTTATATTAAACCTCGCAGTTTTCTCATTATGGGAGCAACCTTCCACGCATATTCACGGTATAAACCGCTTGATCCAATTTTTTATTTTTTTTTTACTTTCAAAAGTGTCGAGATTTGACTAAAAATTTAAACGAGCGTGAGTTTGTTACAAGTATGAAGGAAAAATAAAAATTTTAAAATTGTTGATATTTGTTTTAGGAAAGAAGGCTTGTTTTACGAAGGAAGGCTGCAATGTTTTTAAAATAATATTTGACCGATTTCAAGAGCGGTCTTATCTTCTCATTTCTTCCAAATCAGACAACATACTATTTTGACTGTCTTACCATAGTGAGCAAAGTAGACTTTACACTTTCATTGGGATGTTCTTGTTAATTTTTGTCACATTTTAAATCCTCTGTCCTAAGTTGTATACAAAGTTAGGTTGACAACAAGGATGATATCTTGATATTCAAATTTTTTATTGGGAGAGCGCCATATTAGTGTTTTTACAGGCAATTTAAATTTCCCAGTGATTCTGCTCGGTCAAAACAAATATTTTCTGGGGAAAATCACTTCTCAAAGCAATTTAAAAAGTTTACTTAAACGGTTTTGACATACTGCCTGACAAAAATAAAAAAATTCGCGACTGTAAAATTTTGTCCACAAAATGGTTGTCATTGCAGAAAAATTATTTTGCGACGTTACGTGTCATTTATAGAGCAGAATACATATATATGTCTTAAAAAAATGTAGAATAATGCTTTGACATATCCATTTCATTTAATACTTTCTTAAAAGAGACTGGTATGAAATTCTTTCAAGTACTTAATACAAGTAATTAAACTAAAATATAACATAAAATAACTTTTAGCAGAACCGCGAATTAAATTGTTTTAGTAGTATGTTCTTATTGAAGCCGAAATTTGCTAAAATGTGGAAAGCCCGTTTATATGTACTTTGCCAAGCCAACGAGGCGAGAATACCAATATCACCATATTGAGTTGTTATTTATTATTAATCACCCATTGCTGTGAAGAAGTGAAAAGAATAGTGTGTTTAGATTGCTGTAGCTGCTGTTGTTCTCCTCGTGTCAATCACCAAGAATTTGAATTACCACAAATCAGTCTTTTTATACTCATCAGGATACAGCATGAGCTTTGTCACAAAAGCGTGTATGTCATACTGTTTTATTCTTATAAATTTATTTACTCATATAAATGGTGGAAATATAAATTTTCCATTAGAATATTTTATCATCTTTTTCTAAACCCTTTTCTTTTTTTTCACTAATTAGAATTACTAAAATCCTAATATGCATAGGTTAAAATTATCTAAAGCAGACCTGCCTTGGCAGTATAACGTTTCAGAGAGACAAAATAAAGACGTCTTGAAGACGATTTGATACTGTTTTGGTACGGGAACTTCTCTAAAACGTCTTTAAAACCTCACAAAAAGACGTTTTTAGGCGTTACGCTTTTAGAAGAGTTGGAGACGTGTCAGAGATGTATCATCTGGTCATTAAAAGACGTTTTAAAGACGTGTTTAGGACGTCTCCTTTTTACTGGTATCAAATCAAGTCCTTTGTTTTTAAATAAAATAACTAGCAACTATATGTATATAAAAACACCTTTCAGCGGAATAAATTGACTGGAACAAATGAAGTTAATATGCGATATACATCTTACTACAAAGGCTTTAGTTCGTAATGAAACGTTTGTATAATTTTTTTTTGATCTTTTATAAATGACGTTACATATAACAACTATTTAATTAGATTAAGTCTTGTATTCTGGATTTCTCTCTTTAATACCATTTCTTCATGAGCCGTCATTCTTAATTAAACGCCATTTGTTGAAATGATTTTATGCCCACTACTCTTGTTGACAAGTTTAATTTATGTCACATGACTACTTATATTTCTGTTTCTTTTTTGAAATTATTATCAACGAGTTTCCTTTTACTCTAATGCTTAGAATTTCGTATCCACCATGTCTACTCAATGTCACAAGAATCTCGCTGTGGTATCTTTGTACCCATATACATAAATGTTGAGCTCGGAGCACTTACTGTGATAAAAACAAAAATGTTTAAATTACAGTTTCTAGCTGTTATAGCTCCCTTCAGATCCCTTATAACTTTCACAAACAATTACAGCATGTTCTTTAATTTTCATATAATATACTGGCGTCAATGATATCGTAGACCCACTCTATACATGGTCTATATGACTTTGATATTTGGCAGTTAATATATAAAAAGTTTTTGCCATTTATTTCCAACTTAAATGTGCACAGTCTAAGCAAGATCCCATTGATCATAAAAGTTGTAAATGAGGCAAACACATTCATTTTATCAACTGCAGTTGGCTTTCTAAATTTATGTCGGGACAAAACTGCTAGTAAGGCGTGGTAGGTATACTTTCGTTAATAGTTTAACTGAACAAACCTAGATAGTTTGTAACTAAAACTCATTCAAAAAAGGTTGTCCTTATGCATAATGTCAATGTTTATGTCAAACTTAAAAAACAATTTATTGAACCATTAATTCGCCATTAACGCATTTCTAGCATTTTTATGTATTAATGTGATTTTGCAGTATTTAACGCAAGAAAAACAGACATGATAATGCAAAGAACAACATGTTATTTCTTTGCCCAGCTTTTATTTCAGCTTTTATGTTGGTTGTCGGTGTAGATATGTGTCAACTTCATTAACAAAATTCCAACCTTCTTTAAAGTAGAATGTAATGTTAACAATGTTTTTGTGCTAAAGAATGACTGTATGCTTAATGGTTGCGACTATACTCAAAAACTCATACTAAAAAATACACTGACTGTACTTCTCAAAATGTATTTCATTATTTTATGATTCATTTATCCCCAGTGACAATACCTCAATACGCTAAACAAACGTTTAATGCACGTTCTTGATGTGTCTCTCGTTTAACTCTCGCAACATTGTTTAAGGTTGTTGACTCTCAGACAACGATAGGTTATTGCAAGTGAAACGTGGCACTCTTATTGGCTTTTCAGAAAATAAAAAATAAACCTTAATTTTGTAGTTCCGATACCAACAACTTAACAGCGCCAGGGCTCTTCGCTATATATTTCTATCTATCATCTATATATCTCCGTTTACCATCCGGCGTCTTTAAAGATCCCCCCTCCCCCACGCATGGCGTCATTGGAAATCAAAATATTTATTTTTGTTGAACAATGTGAATTAAAAAACTCACCATGCAAATAATATAATATAAACATTGTTATATTTTGCATTTTCGCTAACATAACAAATTTGTTTCGCACCAGTCAGGAAGATAAAGTGACATGTCAAGGAAGATAATAGGCCTAAAACATGCGCTGTTTGTTAACCAATTTTAATGTCCTAAAATCAGTTAAATCATAAATAAATATAACATTAAATTATTATAACTAATCCTTAGAATAAAAATGTTGCCACGGTTAAAACATGCGCTGTTTGTTAACCAATTTTAATGTCCTAAATCAATTAAATCATAATTAGTGTATGTAATCGCATGCTTACGAGTGCAATTAGGAAAATATCGAACGAGTATTTTTTATTTTTTTTTTAATTTTCCGAGTCCGTTAGGACGAGGATAAATTTAAAAAGCAAAAAAATTACGAGTTCGATTATTTCCTAATTGCACTCGAAAAGCGTCCACCATACAAATCAGAGACAAATGTCACTGATCCATCAGGAGCTATTCCGACTAATCCTTTTGCTGTATTATGGTGTTTGTAATTTGAAAAGGTACTGGACTGTGTGCGATATGACGTAGGCATTTCCACAAATACTTCCGTACAATCTAATATGACACGGGTATTTGGGTAACCTTTTTGAAAACATTTCGGCATTCTATTTTGTACTGTTTCTTTTGAAGCCCATATTGGAAGCATACGGAATTGTGAATGTAAAAAATATGATCAATATTCTGCTTATGTGACTTGTCGACATATTAAATCGAACAGCCATATCTTCTAACAAAAGTCCACATCGAATTCGAACCAGTATCATAAAGAATTCTTCTTCTGCACTCAATGATCGTGATCGGCCTCGTTTTGTAGAGTTTATATTTTTTGTATTTTCAGTGTTAGTATTTGAACCCCAATATATTAGTTTATTTGCAGCTGGTTGTAAATATTCTAAAACTGCTTTGAATAATTTATAAGATTCGAATCCGGTATAAAATTTAAAGTGTACTTCATTGTGTTTAAAGCGGTCAATTGAAAATGCTATGTCACTTATAGTGGCTTGTTGTTTTTCAATAGTTTGATCAAGTTCCTTTTCATGAATTCTCATACAAGTAATTTCGGCTCTCAATTTTTCCAACTCTTCTTTTAATTCTTCCTCCACAGATAATTCTGCAGCAATGTCATTTGTCGTAGCCCTCACAGGAGAAAATAGTTGCAATTTACAGTTTGTGCTGTTGAGAGTTTTTCTTGGTTTGCTGGCTGTTGGTTTGAAAGTTTTTGGGACTATTGTGGGAACATTGTTCATAGCTATATGTCTTTTTTCCACCAGTGAAAAGAGCAGAGCAAACTCTATGCGATGTAGAAGGTACAAAATCCTTTCTACTGATCATAAAAAGCCATTTCTTTCGAAGCTCTGAGTCTTTAGGAATGACATAAAAAGATAAGTCTGGATTCTTCTTTGAGTTGTTTTGACAGAGAGGTACACAGCAAGTTATCCCTCCTCCTTTACTTTTAGCTTGCAATAAAAAGCTTGAACTTGATGAAAAGTTTGAGCCAATGCTTGCAGGAGAGCCCAAGTTTTGAAAAAAACTGTTGTCTTGATTAGAATTTTGTATATCGCTTTGGTTTTGAGTAGAATTAAGGATGAAGTGTACTTGTTCGGCCATTTTTGTTACTACGAATGGTTTGTTTACGTTTTTGCAGAATACAACTACCATAATGCATTGCGAATTAGCCGTATAGAGGGAACGGGGAATTGCACGAGTAAACGTGCGATTACGAGCTAATCACACAATGAACTATTTTTGTAAGAGTAGCACAGGATGTCAATTTCAATGTTTTGACTTTTTTATTACCCGATTTATAATTAGTTCGATTCATTGTAAAGATATCTTTTTTTGACTTATCATAAAACGCGAGAAAATAAGTATTTAAATTATCGGCGCTCCTTAAAGAGTGCAGTTAAGATTCTAGAGTGCAATTAAGAAATAATTGCACTCCGCACAGTGCAATTACGATATAATTTACACTGTAGAAGAAGCGCCAAACAAGAAAAAATAGGTCATCGTGTGATATAAAATTATACTAAGGTTGACTGGCAAATAAAAATCCCTGCGTCACACGCTTATACATTTTAGAATAGTGTGCCTTTCCTGTTGACGTCATTAAAGATGTTTAAATACGAATGTAAACAAAAATTTGTATAGCCATTGGAAACGAATCAATTCAAAAGCTAAATAATGTCGGAAAAAATGGCATTTAATGTCTATAATTCTCTAGAAAGATTAAAATCTAAAAATAGATTTCTCCATAATAAGTAGTGCACTCAGCTGTTTTATTTAGACAACTCTCTTCTTGATCAAATCTGAACTCAGTTTGTCCTCTTTAAGGTTTTTGTGATATGTATCGTAACGAAATTTTGAAACGGATTTTTATATGGACTTTTTTCTTTCTGTAGGTAGCCTTCAGTAGCTTAGGACAAAGGCTTCCAATCAAGTTGGCAATAAACGACATTTTCTGCATATACTGATCAAACTGATCACGCTCGTTAACCCCATTAACACCCATCCACCGGTTGTGACACCGGTGGATGGGTATTATAACACACTTGTCAAGTTTTTATAGCTATAATACGATTATCTTTCACCAAAAATATTTAGCTACAACAATTCCTCTTTAAACTCAAAACGTCATGAATAATTAATGAAGTCTGCGAATATAGTTCCAGTGCTACCTGCTTGTAAAATTATAGAGAATGAATGACGTAATTATTAAAGAGAAACGTTAATAACATCAAAGATGTCGCGTAACACAGAAATTTACGACGATATTCATAGTACTGCACTGCGCGAGCTCCAACTTCCTACAACATTTTTGTTTTTCTTTAAAATTTTTAGACATGTTTGGTATATCATACAGCTATAATAAGGTGTGCTGAAATATTTTTAGTCTGGATATTTTTCTTTCAACAGCGTTTGATGCAGCAGAGGATGCTACCCAATAATCTTTCAAAAAAACAAAAGCCTATTGTCAGAAATATATGAATGAACAAAAAAATTCCGCACATCTTTTTAACATGGTTAACCAAAGTTAATTTAAAAAGCTGATGAAAAATCATGAGGTTGTAAAAAGTTGGAGCTCGTAAAAGTCGATTTTTTTCTTGTTTATTATACATTTTTAACTGGAAATTTCTGCTGACTCAGCAATTTAGATAATAAGTCAAAATCATTGTCATACGTCTTAAGGGCCGTATTTTCAAGAAATAGTAAAGAAAATTTGTATACATAAAACATTGAGTAAATAATGCAGCTGTTTGGACTGCTAAAAAAGGGTTACTGTCACCTTAAGTGATAAAACTAGACATAGTGGAAAATAGAAACAGATTCCAGATGACGTTTTCTGATAAAAAAAGATGTCACAAATATTTAGGGCTGTGTCATTGTGTGGGACACTTCATTAAAGGCAACAATATTGTCATTTTAACATTTGTATGGAATCCTCTGAGTCCTGATGCGAAATTCCCTTGTTAAAAGTGTTCGTAACCTGTAATTGTGTCTTATTGAATGGTTGTAATTGGTCTTATTTAGCCAGTAAACAAAATATGTAAGTAAATTAAACTGCTGTGTCGCACTTATTTTTAAACAAATACTTTTTACGCTATACACCATTTCTGGTCACAAAATTACAAATATTAGTAATTAATAGACGTTAAACAAGGAAGGGAAATAATATTTACACGAGTCAACAGTTACTTCGCAGTAACACCAAAAAAATTGACAACCGAAGAAAAATATTTCTCTTTTCGCCAGAAAATACTCTGGAAAGATTAATACTGCAGACTACAGAACTTTATGTTAGTGTGTTATCAATAGACCTATTTCAATAACCATTTCCATTCCGCAAAATACACAGTCGGAATAGACATACTAACATGAAAACGAGGTTAGTTTAGAGACAATTTTAATTTGTCAGCGAAGTGAAGGACATATAGTTTGTTTACTTTTATTATTTCTAAAATTAACTTGTCAAATGGGCAAATTTTGAACTTTTGTAAAAATAAATAGAAAATGGATTTATTTTATACCCATTGGGCTTATTAAAGTTGGTTTATATTTTTTTCTAGTGTTCAGCGAGCTAAGGTTGATTGGTTTGGATTTTATATTTAGCTACACTAGCCCTAGCATTGGTTAATACTAGCTAGCTAGTTGGAGCTTTAACCAATGTTATTGACATATATATACACTTTATTCTTTGTTATTGGATATCTTTTATTTTTTAAAACATCTGTAAATAACATTATGACTTGGCTATCCTAAAAGCATTTTGGGTTGGTGGTATTCGACGTCTTTATGTTATATATTCAACAAATTGTAATAAAAGCAATGCAATCACCCAAGGTAAAAGCATGCTTACTCATAAGAACCATTGAGCCTTAATTATTTTAAAATTATGGCCCTTAAGAATGTTACAGTTGCAGCTACAGGAAATTGTTTTTTTTTTAAATTCACATATTGTTCTGTCAATAAGAAGTATCTCTATAAGTATTGCCAGTAATATTATTTCTCTAAGTATTGACAGATTGTTATTTCATGTCAGGTATATGAGTATTGTAATTTAATTGTACATAAAAGCAAAGATCAACAACTTATGTAAAAATACTTTTTTAAAGGCAGCTCTTCTTAGACAAATCTGATAGAATTAACATAAGAATATTTCTGTAATATACTTCTTGAGTTAGGGCAATAGATTTTTTTATAAAGAAAACTATGTACCTTCATCAAATAATAAACAGGCATATTTTTTGTTGGGAGGGGGGCATGATTTGTTTAAAAGGTAAGAGAATTGTTGATGAATAAACCGGTCACGATTTGTTTCAAGTCACACGCCTAAGATATGTTAAATACTCGATCCTTATACCACAATAACTTAACCAGATGGCCTAAGAAAGTTAAAAAAGTTATATATACAGACGGCCGTACAACTAATAAATGCCTTCCTTTTAATTTTTTGAGGATAACCCAGACAACATAACCGCACAAGTTTAACACTGTCATTATCCAAATAGTTAATAGACGCCTAATCTTGCTCAGTTATCTCCAAAGAGGATGGAAACAATTTTAAGAACCTTAAATCTATTTTCTTAGAGAAGAGAACAACACTACACCTACTAAAAATCTCTCAAGGAATTCAAAAAGACAAACCGAAGAAATAAACATTTTGAGATTTCTGAGTACACTGGGTTGAGCCAAAATATGTTTAACATAAATGTATCCTAAATGGAATGGTTAAAGCATATTAGCAGTGGAGTGTGACAATAATAACGATACATAGACGGGCAGCACATCATCTCTGTGTACATAGCTAGCTATAACATCCTACCTATTATATCTGGCTGGTATAAAAAAAGGAATAAAAATAGTATATATAAATTATAATTATATAAGTTATATGAAGTTTCAGTAAACCAGTTAAACATTTTAGACCTTACGGTTCAGAATATAAACTTTTTGGAAAAGTAAGAAACAAGAAGTTTCTTGGCTAGCTAGCCAACATTAAAACTGCCATAAACACACTGAATATCAATAAATAATTTTTGTCACACTACCACTATTAATACACTCTATATACTTTTATCAACCACGATTCTTTCAATATTGCAGTTGAAAATTATAAAGCCAACATTTGTTGTTAACAAATAGACAACTTGGCGTCCTGAACTTTATCTAAACTAACCTCATTTTTATGCAATGTTTTGATGTTTCGCCTCCACGGCTGAACATGACTAAGCGATATCGAAATAGGTCAATTGCAAATTGCCAGAATTGATAAATAGGAGAACAATATAAATCTTGCCATCCAATGGAGGGTGACTAGTATGCGTGTGTTGATAGGAAAATAATAATAAGTTAATGAGAAAAACTAGGTGCGAAATAAGGTGTTGCTAAGGAGATGTAGGGCTTAGAAGGCTAAAATACTAACCACACTTGAAGGAAATACTGTTCTACCGAAATTACATCGTTTTTGATTCTAATGACCTTATAAAATTATTTTCCCAAATGTCATATTCTAACCCGGTACCATGTTAAATGATATGAACATCAATATCTTAAAAAAACATTTTCATATTTTTATCTTTATCTTTAAAAAGAGAAACTTTGAATATGAATTATGACGTCAGTTTCGATGGCAATGAAGTGATTAAAATTCATTTTTGTTATGTTAAACATTTTTTTCTATTTAGTTGTAAAGTCTATATTAAGAACTAAAGACGCGTTAAGACTAATACTTGAGACTTCGAATTTACTGCCAAAATTAAGAAAATGAAAAATTTTAGGCATGTGTGGCTGGGATGGAAATCAAAAATGCTTCTTTCGTTGAACTTAGTAAATTGAAAAAGAAACATAATATAAACAAATGATATAATATAAAACTTATGCAAAACGTACATACTATCACCACCACTAACAAATTTAAATTTCCTGAATCAATTAAATCGGAAAATAAATATAACATTAAATTATTATAACAAATCCCTTGAATAAATATAGTTTGATCTAGTTTTTTATAGAAAGCACGCCATTTATCTCAACATTTTATCAACCAGTTTTACCGTGTTTGAGTTTCTCAATATTGCCTTTTCTGCAATTTGGCTCGCTGACATTCGTTGTTGCCATTCTTACATTTGTCTTTGTAAGTTTTAGCGTTATCATTGTTTGCTCGGCGACAGCTAACTTCGTTGTCTTTACATTTTCCTAAAAAAGGTTTGGAGTCCTTTCCTGTTAAGTTTTCATTTGATTTTACAGTAGCACTTCCAAGAAGTAGCATTTTATTCGTTTTTGTACTTATTTCTCGTCTCACCAGTTGTTTTAACTGCATATCTTTCACTTCGTCATTCGTTACGCATATGTATGGAAATTTTTTATAAATTATGGTACTTCGGCACCACGTTGGTTGGTGTGATCCCTAAAAATAATTGAAAAATCGTTTTACGAACCATAAAAATATACATACCTTTGATTGTAAATTGAAACTTGAAAATAGAAAATGTCATTAATATTAACCTGCGCTGACAACTGAAGTGCGGTGAAAATCAAAAAAAGCATTTTCAAAGAAAACATGTTTGTAAATATTTGTTTTCCTTCTAACTTAATGCTTAATCAGATATGTCTTGCCTTGTGACGATGGTTGCCAAACTGTTCATGTACCTACCTTTTTATAGTGTTGAGAGGAAAATTAAATTGGGAGCGTCAATTTTCAATGCAGTTTCGAGCTGCGTTTTTTTCCTTTTAGCGCTATCAAAAAAAGAAAAAATGACGGAAAACTATGTTTGGCAATTGAAAATGAATTAATGATTATAAACATGTAGCTCTTCCTTCTTAATGTTTTAAAAATCTAGAATGGGCAGGAAAAATGGTTTTTCGTTTTTCATGTTTTCAGGTATACCAACTTTACAGTACACATGTGATTCCAGGTTTATCACAATGAGACATGTTGTGTCAAGGTGAACACAAGAGTAAGTAGATAGGAATTATACAAGGATAAATTAAGGAAAAGCAGCAACATATGTTTCCTGTAGAACAAAGAGAGCATGCCGGAAAAAAATGGCGATTAATATTTATAATCCTGTAGAGAGATTAAACACAAAAAGTAATTATCTCTACATTATTTTACGCACTCGGTTGCATTACGTAGATTTCATTGTTCTTTTGTCCTACTGATTATAAACATGCAACTATTTCTACTTAATGTCTTAAAAATGTAGAGAATGCGGGAAAGTAATATGTTTAATAGTTTTAAGGAGTGTATAAGGTATGTCTGCATTTGTCGCCATGTTTATGTGAAGTTATTCAAAGTTGCCACTGCGCAACTTTTTTCTCAGTATAGCCATTAACCTTTTTTTCACTACGGACACTAATTAGGGACCGAGGGTTATAAAAACGCGTCTAAGCGTTACCGTTGTTGTTCCGACTACGCCGTAATAACAAACATGATATTTTTGTATGCCCTCCTGTGTAGCCGTGTGAGAAAATGGCGAATTATCTAAAATATATGTCGTATATACATACATATTAATGCATTGCAAATCAGCAGGGAGGTTTGTTCATATAATAACGCATCCCTAAGGCTACCAAATTCGTCTTTGAATGCATCGCAATTCTTTCAGATCAAATTTTTTTAATCCATTCTTAACTAATTCTTTTATTTTATTTGATGTGATTCTTGAAAGTTAATTAAATCTGTAGCTTTGAATGGTTTACTAGATCGATACGATTAGCTCATCTTAGGTGTGCTTCATAGGTTTTCCCTTTCAAGGTTCCATTCTGTAGAAAAATTAAAATAAAACTAGTTAGAGAGAAGATTTGTCAAATATAATTTTTTTTCGAATAAGCATTAATTGTACTAATTCTCTTAAAGTGGATGCAAGGATGGCAAAAAAAATCCATGTCGTTGGCACGTAATACTGATATAGTTTTTCGTGTGTGGCCCTTGTCGACATGCCACATTATGGTTAACCTGGAATAACATGCTTATTCTGAACTCGGTAATATTTTTGAACTTTTCCTTATGACAAATATCTCCAAAAACACGAAAGGGAACAAAGATACAACTGAGTCAAGATTTTATATGAAAAAGACATACGAGAGTTCTTTACGTAACGCAACCGAATGCATAAAATAATGTAGAGATAATTCCTTCTTTTTGAATCTTTCTACAGGATTATAGATATTAATCGCTACTTTTTCCGGCATGACCTTATTTGATTTATGTATAATCCTTATATACTTCCCCTTGCATTCACCTTGACAACATGTCTTATTGTGATAAACTTGGAAGCGCATGTGTACTGTGCACTTCGTAAATTTATGTCAAATTTTCGTTAAAACAGAAAATGTAAAAACATGAAAAACCAAACACAGTTTTTCCTGCATTTTCTAGATTTTTAAAAACATTAAGAGGAAAGAGCTACATGAGTATAATCATTAATTCATTTTCAATTGCTAAACATAGCTTTCCGGCACTTTTTAAATTTTCTTTCGCTTGGCTAAAAGGAAATAAACGCTGCTCGAAACTGTACCGGAAAGTGACGCGGCCAATTTAATTTTCCTCTCAACCCTATAAATAGGTGGGTACTGGAACGGTTTATCAGCTATCTTTTTAAAGCAAGACATATTTGATAAAGCATCAAGTTAGGAGTAAAATAAATATTTACAAACATGTTTTCTTTGAAAATGCTCTTCTTAATTTTCTCCGCAATTCGGTTGTCAGCGCAGGTTAATATTGATTGACATTTTCTATTTTAAAGTTTCAATTTTTCGACAAAGGTAAGTATAATTTATAGTTCGTGAAACAATTTTTGTTTTTTTAGGGATCGTACCAACCAACGTGGTGTCGAACTACCATACTTTTTAAAAATTTTCCATACATTTGCGCAACGAACGACAAAGTGGAAAATACGCAGATAAAACAACTAGTGAGACGAGAAATAAGTACAATAACGAATAAAATGCTACTTCTAGGAAGTGCTACTGTAAAGTCAAACGAAAAATCAAAAGGAAAGGACTCGAAACCTTTTTTAGGGAAATGTAAAGACAACGAAGTTAGCTGTCGCCGAGCAAACAATGATAACGCTGAAACTTACAAAGACAAATGTAAGAATGGCGACAACAAATGTCAGCGAGCCAAATTGTAGAAGCGACAATATTAAGAAACTCAAACATGGTAAAACTGGTTGATAAAATGTTGATATAAATGACGTGATTTCTATAAAAAAATAGATAGAAATATTTTTATTCTAAGGATTAGTTATAATATTTTAATGTTACATTTATTTATTTATTTATGATTCAATTGATTTAGGAAATTAATTTCTTTGTGTTAGTGATAGTATGTATGTTTTGCATAAGATTTATATTATATCATTTGTTTATATTATATTTCTTTTTCAATTTACTAAGTTCAACGAAAGAAGCATTTTTGATTTCCATCCCCACCACACATGCCTAAAATTTTTCATTTTTCCATTTTTTTCAGTAAAAGATTCCTCATATAGACTATGAACTTGATAGATTAAAAAAATTCATGAATTTTCATCACTTCATTGCCCACGAAAATTTTATACACAAAGTTTGTAATTTGCACGATAAAGACAAGAACATATGTTTTACATAAAATATTGATGCTCATGACAGTAAACATGGTACAATGTTAGAATTTTGCATTTACAGATGTTCGGGGAAAAGCAGAAAAATAAGGAAGTCGTTAGAATCAAAAATGACGTAATCTTGGTACAACGGTATTTCGTTCAAGTATGATTTGTAATTTAGCTTTGTGAGACCTATATCTACTTAGCAATATCTTAGTAACCACCTAGTAACCGACAGGTAGTAAGTAATTATATAACAATACAAAATCTTACAACACTTGTACATGCAGGTCTTACAAAGAATTAACTTTGTCCGAAAAATGTAATAACCCCGGCAAAGTATGAAATTGTGCCAAAATTCTTTCCTTTCTTTACAAGTCCCGATGAAAGTTTGGAAAAGTCACAAAACTTCAGCACTCAAATACATGGCGAACAAAAGTTAGACCCAGTCAAAGAAACGGCAGGCACTCTGTGCCCCCTCCACTCGATCCATGCATACACATGTGTTAATAGAAAAAATATCCAAAAAGAAAATACGAAGACATTTACCAGGAATGAGGTCTTTAAAGGCTTTAATCAGGAGTATGGTATATCGTACCTTACTCCTGGTTAAAGGCATACTGTCGGAAAGTTTAATTCTCTATATTCAAGGCGTTATTTTAATGACTAAACAATGCCTTCCTTTTTATTATTTCAGTGATCACTTGTTGTATCTATATTTTTCATCTTAATTAATTTAGGTCTGCATCGTCACGCAAACTTAAAAATGCTAATGCACGTTCTACTTTGATAGATTCAAAGTCACTTGATATTAATAAGAGAATATGGATGGGTTTTTAATTCGAGATGAACTCAAAAAAAGCCAATGCATTTTCTATTTCGTAGACGCAGTGAAAACCTGCTTGAACTGTTAGCTGCATATGGCGAGATCGTGGGTCCATTTTCAGGTAATATAACCCTTCTGTTGACAAAAATCATCGTTCAACCAAGATTTCATGACTAAAAACACCATACTTTTGGTGTTCCACTTGGAATTTCGTGAAATTTACACTAATATTTATTAACCCTATTCAGGCCCGGGTATAGCGGGGCGAGTGAAATCCAGGGGGGGAATGCCCTACCCCCATAACTTCCCTTGTAACAGGTTATAACTTATAAAACTTGGCAGGGATGATGTCTGTCACATGACAATTAAAAATCATGCCTCAAAGATGACAGTCAGCAATTTTATTGCTGACGTCAGCATTTTTTATTATTTTTGAATTTGTGTAGCTACATGATTGATTTGTATTTCTTTTTTTGTAAATATTGAAAATAATGTTAGTTTTAATAATTAAATAAACATTTTAACTGTTTTGGCTTAGTTTAAGACCCTTTGAGGCGCCGACGTAACAAATATTACTCACATTTGAAAATAAATTTTTGGGGAATTTATTAGTTGTTTTTTGGGGGTTTTTTATTGAGAAATGCTTACAATCAAATGAGAAAAGTATATAAAAATTATTGACAAGCAACGCAATTATCAAAGTTTTAGAAAACTAAAAGAAAAACACAAAAGAAAAGAGAAAAAACGGCGTATGTGGGCGTTCCCTAAAAATAAAAATACGCGCCTACGGGCGTCAAAGGGCGGTAAAAGAGAAGGGCGCATGTTATTTGAACAACTTAAGACCATGTAGGTTTTAGACATATAGAGATACCTAAACGTTAACATTTTAAGTCCATTATAATATCAATATACCAAAATGCTAAAAATAATTTGAACAGTGCCTTTCAAAATGGGCGTGGCGCACCACCTGCTGTAAATTTTTGGAATTTTCTTTTCCATATTTCTGATCCAAAATAATAAAATGTCAGCTACTAGGAGTTTCAGGGTAATGTCATTTATGGTTCAACAGTTAATAGGGTTAACGGCCTTTTTTACATAATTTTACTTATTCGGATTCGCAACTGTCACAACGTGGAGTGCGCGTCCTACGTTCTACGTTGGCGATGGCAAAAAATTAACACATTGTGCGATAACATCCATTACAAAATTGTTAGCCTATCTTTTATTTTTCTCTTAATAAAGAATTAGAAATCTTCCATTTTCATTGTGAATTTTTCTTGTGTTTAGTGCCTTTCTTGGCTCAGCTAAGGCCCGTTCTTTTATTATTGCGAATAAAAAGAATTATTGGCTTTCAGAAAATTTCAAATTTTGCCTAATTTTGTAGTTCCGATACCAACAACTTAGCGGCGCCAAGACTCCGTCTTATATATCCCAATCTACCATTTATATATATTTCTCTTTACCATCAGGCGTCTATAAAGTTCCCTCCACCCGTGGCGTTTACAAAAATCAAAATCTTAATTTCGTTAAAACCTGTGTAAAATATAAAACAAATCCAAAACAAGACTTTCCTTTCGTTTGTCTTGTTAAGTAAAACCCGTTTTACCTTTTTTTCAAGTTTTCATTTGACTCTGAGGTAGCACTTCCAAGAGTTATACTTTCGTTCCTTTTGTTAAATAAAGTCCGTTTTACCAGATTTATTATCACATTATTGTCCATATCGTCATACAAATGTATAGAAAATGTTTACAAAGTATGGTAGTTCGGACCACTTTGGCTGGTGTGATTTCTAAAAACGACAACAATTGTTGCACAAATCATACAAATAAACATACTTTAGACGAAAATGTGAAACGTTAAAATGAAAATGTTATGCGTGTTTGCCTACGCTGACAACCACTTTACGGAGATAATTAAGAAAAAGGTTTACAAAAACACATATATGAATTTACTTTGGTTTCTTTGGCGCGGCTTAATCACATGTCCTAGTCTTTTTATGAGTGTATCGTCTTACGACTCATCACAAGTCGATAGAATTGACCCTTCCACCCAGCCATATATTAGAATGATATTTGTAGGACACATATTGATGAAAGAAATATATACGGTATATTTTGTGTTAGATATTGTACGACACTCGCTGTACTTTTCTGACTGTACTATAACTGATACAGAAGTAAAGATGATAATATATAAAGTTATTTTTGTTTGAGGTACAAATTAGAAAATAATCATATTGATTATATTCCTAACTTCATACTTAATCAGGCAGGTAGGTTCCTTGTTGCCTTGTTCCTGTCTCTTATTTTGATAAATCATTTCAGCACATAACCTTTTACAAGTTTAAGAGACAAATGAAAATCGCTGCGTAAAGAACGGCGGAAAAAATGGCGATAAATATTTATAACGCTGTAGAAAAATTAAAAAAATAATAATTACCTCTACATTCTTTTGTGCACTCGACTGCCTTACTTAGACAAGTCTTGTATGCCTTTTTGGTAAAATCTGACCTCAGTTGCTTAGTTCTCTGTTGCTTCGTTGCTCAGTTCTCATTTATTTATCCTAACATAAATATAAAACAGTTTTTATATGGCGTTTATTCTCTCTTGAGGTACTCCACAGTAGCTTTGGACACAGGTTGCGCCTCGAGTTTACCACAAACGACAATTTTTTTTCACTAACTGATAAAACTGATCACGATCTGTAACCCTATTAACACCAGGCATTTTCGCTGTACTGTAGCACCGGGCCTTGAAATCATGAAATACTTATGCTCGGGTGATG
Source organism: Hydractinia echinata (assembly GCA_030067915.1). Taxonomy (NCBI): domain Eukaryota; kingdom Metazoa; phylum Cnidaria; class Hydrozoa; order Anthoathecata; family Hydractiniidae; genus Hydractinia; species Hydractinia echinata. The sequence continues at coordinate 5,180,687 of JASGCC010000001.1, forward strand.
AAACTTGACATAGTGGTAGAAAGTCCAAATACAAACATATTCAAGGTAAAACATTAATTTGATGCCTAAAATTAGTCATTTTCCTACGTTTGATAAATATATATTAATTGCTACCCAATGTGTGACATAAAAACACCTCATTAAAGGCAACAATATTATTATTTTTACATATGTAGGGAATCCTAATAGAAAATTCCCTTGTGGTAAAATGTGTCATTTGGAAGTTTCATCAAGCTCAAAGTTTCTAACCTGAAACTGTGTATTCTGGAATAGTTGAAGTTGAACTTATTTAGCCAGTTTAGCCAGCTTTGCAGTAAAGTTTGTCGTTTCAAATACGATTATTCACACTCCATAATGTTTCGATGTAAAAGCATCAACCATTGTTTTCATGTTTAAATTGGGATACTCAGACATTTTCACATCTTTTATGTTGTTGTAAATGCTTTTACCAAGCACGTGACATTTCCAGGAAGAAAGGAAAAAATGCACAGAAAGAGTGTGATATGATCGATATAACAGAAAAATGAACGGGAAAGATTTACGACTTACCAAAGCGTCGTATTTTAATTTGTACAATTTTAGATTACGTCCATTTTGATTCTAAAGACCTTATAAAATTGTTTTTCTATCCCCGAACATCCATAAGTGTCATATTCTATCCTTGTTTGTTTAATGACATGAGCATCAATATTTTATGAAAAACACATGTTTTATCTATTGAAAAGAGAAACTTTGCATGTGACATATGACGTTATTTTCGATGGCAATGAAGTGATATATTTTATTCTATCGAGTTGGTACGTCTATACTAAAAACTAAAGTCGAATCGTCTATAATACTTGAGCCCTTAAATTTGCTGGGAGAATTGTGTCGCGGAGATGGAAATCAAAAATGATTTTTTCGTTGAAATACGTAAATTGAAAAATAAAACCATCATAGACATAATACAACATTAGACTAATGCAAAGGTACATACTATCACTATCACTATTAACAATATTTAATTCCCTAAATCAGTTAAATCATAAAAAAATATCAGATTAAACTATTATACTAATCCTTAGAATAAATATATTTTATTCCGTTTTTGAATGGAAAGCAAGTCATTTATCTCGACATTTTAGCAACCAATTTTACCGTGTTTGAGTTTCTCAATATTGTCGCTTTAGCAATTTGACTCGCTGACATTCGTTGTCGCCATTCTTACATTTGTTTTTGTAACTTTGGTGACAACTAATTTCGTTGTCTTTACATCTCCCTAAAAGACTTTTTGAGTCCTTTCCTTTTGAATTATCGTTTGACTTTACAGTAGCACTTCCAGGAAGTAGCATTTCATTCGTTTTCCCACTTATTTCTCTTCTCACCATTTGTTTTACCTGCTCATTTACCACTTTGTCGTTCGTCGTGCAAATGTATGGAAAACGTTTATAAATCATGGTACTTCGGCACCACGATGGCCTGTGTGATTCCTAAAAATAACAAAAATTGTTTCATAAACTATAAAAATAAACATACCTTCAACGTAAGTTGAAACTTTAAAATAGAAAATGTTATCAGTATTAACCTGCGCTGACAACTGAATTGCGGAGAAAATTAAGAAAAGCATTTTCAAAGAAAACATATTTGTAAATATTTATTTTCCTCTCAACTTGATGCTTTATCAGAGATGTCTTGCTTTGAAAAGATGGTTGAGAAGCCGTTTAGGTATCTACCTTTTTATAGGATTGGGAGGAAAATTAAATTATCAGCGTCACTTTCCGGTACAGTTTCGAGCAGCGCCTATATCCTTTGCGAAAATGCCGGAAAACTGTTTGACAATTGCAGATGAATTAATGATTTTCTTAATGTCTTACAAATCTAGAGACTGTAGGGAAATTGTTTGTCCTTTTTCATGTTTTTACGATTGCTATTTTACCGAAAATTTGACATTTATCAACTTCAGAGTAAACAAGTGATTCCAGGTAAATCACAATGTGGCATGTCGACAAGGGCCACACAGTGGTAACTATATAAGTATTGCGAAAGAATCGTTCAAGAAAAGATAATAAAACACCCTCCCCGTAAAACAAAACAGAACATTATCAAAAATTTTCAACTCAAATGTACAATTTACGTTAAAGACAAAGTTGTCAAATTTATGATCAAATAATAGTGACATTAAAATATTTTTAATAGTTTTAAAGGGTGAGAAAAAACAACGCGAAATATAAAAACAATGAAGTAAATTTCTTATTATTGAATCTCTAGTATGTTTTTATGGCATGTCTTCATTTGTGGCCATGTTTAGGTCAAGTTATACAAAATTGCCACAGCGCAACATTTCGTCCCTCTTATACATGGATTATTTTTCACGACGGACAATCATAAGGGACGGAGGGAAATGTTATAAAAGCTGTCAATGTGTAAAATGAAAAGATCTCATTAAGGGCAACAGGTTTTGCACACTGTTCGCTATTCTTTAATGTGAAACTACAATCAGGGACAAAATATAACAAAATACAATTTACAACATAATGCTTACGACTTATTTTAAGCCAGTTTTAATTCAAGTGGAGTTTATTATCAATACGTAGGGATAGAATACTTAAATGAATGCTCTTTTTAGCTACACTACCCCTTCAAACGCATTTCAACACGTGCTAAAGTTTAGACCTATAAAGTTTGCTCTTATAAATAAAACAGTAGCTACTTTATAAATTGGCGTGATGAGTGAATTGCATTATATAGAAGGATTGTTTGGATATAATTTCTAAAGACAGCCCATCATCCAACATGCACAATATGACAGACATAGCTTACAGCCAAGGTTTAGACCGAAGTGTTGCCGAAAATATAGTGACGCTGCTGTTCAAGACAATCTCCAAAGATACAAACTGTGATTGTTCATATTCAACAATTTTAATTTTGTATTATTACACTGTATATTTTGTGTTATGCACGCTTTTTTCTAAGCAAGACAGCTGTTTAGCTTAATGCAGCGCATACGTTTTTTAAAAAGGCTCGAATATTGCTTATCTGCTGCTCGGTGATCTTCCACTAGGGGAAGTCCATCTTTTAGAACAAGAAAAGTTTTCGAAACTAATGTTTTCGCTTTCCTTTTTGTTGCTTAAAACATGGTTGTATGTCATATTGTTTTCGTCTTATAAAATTATTTATTCATATAAATAATGGAAATATAAATTTTCCGTTGGAATACCTCATCGTCTTTTTCTTACACCCTAGTCAGAATCAAAATTACTACAATCCTAATATGCATAGGCGGAAATTATGTAAATCAGACCTGCCTTGGCAGTTTAACGTTTAAAAAAGACAAAATAAAGACATCTTGAAGACGTTATAGTACCTACGCAGACGTCTCTAAACAGTCTTTACCACGTTACAACAAGACGTCTTTTTTCGTCTGTCAGAGATGTCCTTAGGTGCTACGATTATGGACGGGTCAGAGAAATCATAGGGACCTCTCATCTGGTCTTTAAAGGACGCTTTAAAAACGTGTTAAAGACTTCTCGTTGTTACTGGGTTCTAATCAAATGCTGTGTTTTAATATAAAATAACTAGCAATTATATGTTTATAAAAATACTTTTCACCTGCTTATGTTGATTAGAACAAATAAGGTTAATACTTAATTTTTGATGAAAACAAAAAATGCTTAAAATACACTTTCTAGATTTTATAGCTCCCTTTACATCCCTTCTAACTTTTCATCTTCTTTGATTTCCATAACATATTACTGACATCAATGATATTGCAGACCCACTCTATCCATGGTCTATTTGATTTTGATATTTGGCAGTTAACATATAGATTATTTTTACCATTTATCATCAACTTAGATGTGCAGAGTCTTAGCAAGATTCCATTGATCATAAAACGGTGTAAATGATGCAAACAAATGGTTAACATTTATTTTACCAACTGCAGTTGGCTTTGTAAATTTATGTCGGAACAAAACTTTAAGTAAGGCGTGGTAGGTATAGTTTAACTGAAAAAAACAAGATAGTTTATACCTAAAATGCATTGAAAGAAGGTTGTCTTTATGCATATGTCGATGTTTATGTCACACTTTAAAAAAAATGTATTGAACCATTAATTCACCATTAACCTATTTCTAGCACTTTCTATGTATTAATGTGTTTTTGCAGTATTAAACGCAAGAAAAACAGACATGATAATGCAAAGAACAACATGTTATTTCTTTGCCCGGCTTTTATTTCAAAATGCAGGTATGTTGGTTGTCGGTGTAGATATGTGTCAACTTAACAAAGTTCCAACCTTCTTTAAAGTAGAATCTAATGTTAACAATGTTTTTGTGCTAAAGAATGACTGTATGCTTAATGGTTACGAATATAACTCATACTCCTATAAAGCTCATACTAAAAAATTCACTGACTGTACTTTTCAAAATGTATTTTATCATTTTATGTCTTAGTTATTCTCAGTAACGATACCCCCATACGCTAAGCAAACGTTTAATGCACGTTCGTGATGTCTCTCGTTTAACTCTCGCAACATTGTTTAAGCTTGTTGACTTTAAGACAACGTCAAGATATTGCGAGTGAAACGAGGCACTCTTATTGGCTTTTCAAAAAAAAGGTAAGCACTAATTTTATTATTTTTTGCATTCTCGCTAACATCATTAAATTGTTAAGTCAATTAAATTATAAATAAATATAACATTAAATTACTATAACTAATCCTTAGAATAAAAATATGTTAATCTGTTTCCTTTTCAGAAAGCAAGTATTTGAGTTTCTTTATATTGTTTCTCCTGCAATAGATTCCTTGCCATGCGTTGTCCTCATCTCTACATTTGTTTATGTAACATTTACAATTATTCTTGATTCATACCGTTGCAACAGAAGATCGGTGACAGATACTTTCGTTGTCTTTGCATTTTTTTAAAAAGCTTTTTAATTCCGTTTCTTTCCATTCTTTCAAGTTTTCGTTTGACTCTGAGGTAGCACTTCCAAGAGTTATCATTTCGTTCGTTTTGTGAAATAAAGTCCGTTTTACCAGATTTATTTTCACCTTATCGTCATACTTGGCACAAATGTATAAAAAATGGTGTGATTTTAAAAACAAAACAAAAAATGTTGCACAAATCATACAGATAAACATACTTTCGACGAAAATGTGAAACGTTACAATAAAAAATGTTATGCGTGTTTGCCTGCGCTGAAAAATCACTCTGCGGAGATAATTAAGAAAATGGTTTTCAAAAAAACATATTTATATTTATTATATTCCTAACTTCATACTTAATCAGGCAGGTAGGTTTCTAGTTGTCTTGGTCCTCTTTATTATTGTGATGAACCGTTTCAGTACATATAATTTTATAAGTTTGAGAGACAAATGAAAATACCTGCGCAAAGAACGGCGGAAAAAATGGCGATAAATATCTAAAATACAGTAGAGAATTTAAAAACAAAAAGTAATTATCTTTACATTATTTTGTGCACTCGACTGTCTTGCTTAGACAACTCTTGTATGTCGTTTTGGTAAAATATGAAGTCAGTTGCTTAGTTCTCCGTTGCTTAGGTGCTCAGTTCTTAGATATTTGTCCTAACATAAATTGAAAACTGACTTTTGTATGGACTTTATTCTCTCTGTGGGTAGTCTAAAGTAGCGTTGGACACAATCTGCACCTTGAGTTTACCACAAACGACATTTCGTTTTTTTTTAGCATTAACTGATAAAACTGATCACGATCTGTAACCCGACTAACACTAGGCATTTTTGCTGTAGTTTAACACCAGGGGCTTTGAATCATCCAATACTTATGCTCAGGTGATAAAACTTGTCTTAGTGGTAGAAAGTCCAAATACAAACATATTCAAGGTAAAACATTAATTTAGATCCTAAAATTAGTCATTTTCCTACTTTTGATAAATACTTATTAATTGCTACTCATTGTGTGAGATAAAAAACATGTCATTAAATGCAACAATATTGTCATTTTAACATTTGTAGGGAATTCTGATACAAAATTCTCTTGTTAAAAAAAGCGTCATTTGGAACTTTTATCAAACTTAAAGCTCCAAACCAATAACTGTGAATTCTTGAATAGTTGAAGTTGGACTTCTTTAGTCGGTAAAAGGGATTTAAACTGAAAACATGTCAATTGAACTGCTGCGTCGCGCTTATTTTTGAACAAACACTTTTTACACAATTTTTAAACACCAAAGTACAAATATTAGTAATTATTAGACGTTAAACAAGAAAGGAAAATAGTTTACACTAGTCATCAGTTATTTCCCAATAACAACAAAAAATTTGACAATGTAAGAAAAATATTTCTGCAAAACTGCAGTCTACCGGAGATTTAATATCAATCTGTTATTAATTGCAAATTGCCAGAACCGATACACAGGAGAAAAAGTAAACCTTGCCATCGATTGGAAAGTGGCAAGTGTGTGTAGCAATAAAAAATTATTATAATGCTGAAAACAATGATTGTGAAATAAAATGCAAAGTCAAATATCGTGCTAAGAAATTAATTTTGCTGTGAAGTTCGCCGTTACAAATAAGATTGTTCACACTCCCTAACGTTTCGATGTAAAAGCAGATCAAGCATTGATTTAATATTTGAATTGGGATATTCAGACAGTTTCACATCTTGTATCTTGTTGTAAATGCTTTTACTAAGCGTGGGACATTGCCAGGAACAAAGCAAGAAAAACACATAATCGGTATGACCGGTGTAACAAAAAAATTAACTATAGCAAAGAAAACAATTTCAACCCACTTTTGATGGCAATGAAGTGAATAAAATTTATATTTGTTATATGAGATATTTGTTTTCTATCGAGTTGATAATTCTGTACTAAGAACTAAAGTCGTATCGCTAGTAATACTTGAGCATTGGGAAAAAAAATTGGGAAAATGATTAATTTTATGCATGTGTTGCGGGGATGGAAATCAAAAATGCTTTTTTCGTTGAATTGACAAATTGAAAAATAAAACCATCCAAAAATTATTACAATATAAAACTAATGCAAACGTACATACTATCACTACCATTAACAATTTTTAATTGCCTAAATCAGTTAAATCATAAAAAATATAAAATTAAATTATTATACTAATCCTTAGAATAAAAATATTTTATTCTGTTTTTGAATGGAAAGCACGTCATTTATCTCGACATTTTAGCAACCAATTTTCCCGTGTTTGAGTTTCTCAATATTGTCGCTTTAGCAATTTGACTCGCTGACATTCGTTGTCGCTATTCTTACATTTGTTTTTGTAACTTTGGTGACAGCTAATTTCGTTGTCTTTACATCTCCCTAAAAGACTTTTTGAGTCCTCTCCTTTTGAATTTTCGTTTGACTTTAAAGTAGCACTTCCAAAAAGTAGCATTTTATTCGTTTTCCCACTTATTTCTCTTCTCACCGTTTTTTTTACCTGTTCATTAAACACTTTGTCGTTCGTTGCGCAAATGTATGGAAAACGTTTATAAATGATAGTACTTTGGCACCACGATGGCCTGTGTGATTCCTAAAAATAACAAAAATTGTTTCACAAACTATAAAAATAAACATACCTTCAACTTTAAGTTAAAATAGAAAATGTTATCAATATTAACTGCGCTGACAACCGAATTGCGGAGAAAATTAAGAAAAGCATTTTCAAAGAAAACATATTTGTAAATATTTATTTTTCTCCCAACTTGATGCTTTATCAGAGATATCTTGCTTTGAAAATATGGTTGAGAAACCGTTCAAGTATCTACCTTTTTATAGGATTGGGAGGAAAATTAAATTAGCAGTGTCACTTTCCGATACAGTTTCGAGCAGCGTCTATATCCTTTCCAAAAATGCCGGAAAACTATGTTTGGCAATTGAAAATGAATTAATGATTATAAACATGCAGCATTACCTTCTTAATGTCTTACAAATCTAGAGAATGCAGGGAAAATTGTTTGTCCTTTTTCATGTTTTTACGTTTGCTATTTTACCGAAGATTTGACATTTATCAACTACAGAGTAAACAAGTCATTCCAGGTAAATCACAATGTGGCATGTCGGCAAGGGCAACTCAGTGGTAACTATATAAGTTTGCTCTTATAAATAAAACAGTAGCTACTTTATAAATTGGTGTGATGAGTGAATTGCATTATATAAAAGGACTGTTTGGATATAACTTCAAAGAAAGCCCATCATCCAAAATGCACAATATGACAGACATAGCTTACAGCGAAGGTTTATACCGAAGTGTTGGGAAAATATAGTGACGCTGCTGTTCAAGACAATCTCCAAAGATACAAACTGTTATTGTTCATATTGAACAATATGAATTTTGAATTATTACAGCGTATATTTTGTGTTATGCACGTTTTTTTCTAAGCAAAACGGCATATTAGCTTAACGCAGCGTAGATTGTTTTTAAAAAAGGCTCGAATATTGCTTATCTGTTCTTACACCCTCGTCAGACATTAAATTAATACAATCCTAATATGCATAGGCTGAAATTATGTAAAACAGACCTGCTTGGCTATATAAGGTTTAAAAAGGACAAAATAAAGACGTCTTGAAGACATTATAGTACCTACGGGGACGTCGCTAAACCGTCTTTACCACGTCACAACAAGACGTCTTTTTTCGTCTGTCAGAGATGTCCTTAGGCGCTACGATTTTAGACGGGTCAGAGAAATCTTAGGGACGTCTTAAATGTCTTTAAAAGACATTTTAAAGCGTTTTTTTAATATAAAATAAGTAGCAACTATATGTATAAAAATATACCTTTTAGCTGCTTATGTTGATTACAACAAATAAGGTTAATACGAGACATTTATCTTGCTAAACAAGTTGTAATAAAACTTTGTTTTTGGATCTTTTGAAAATGGCGTTTAATATAACAACTATTAAATTAGATTAAGTCTTATATTCAGGATTTATCTCTTTAATACCACTCCTTTATGAACCGTCATTCTTAATTAAATGCCATTTGTTACCAACTCGAAATAATTTTACGCCAACTCCTCTTATTGACAAGTTTAATTTACGTCACTTGGCTACTTATATTCCTGTTTCTCCCAACTTCCTTATTACTAATTCTTTTTTAAAGTTATTATCAACGAGTTTTCTTTTACTCTAATGCTCCGAATTTTGTGTCCGCTATGTTGACTCAATGTCACGCGATCTTCGTTCTGTTAACTTTGTGCCTAATTACATAAGTCCAGAGTTAGGAGCACTTTTTGATGAAAACAAAAATGCTTGAAATACAGTTTCTAGCTTTTATAGCCCCCTTCACATCCGTTCTAGTTTTTACAAACAATTACAGTATCTTCTTTGATTTTCATAACATATTACTGACATCAATGATATTGTAGACCCACTCTACCCATGGTCTATTTGTCTTTGATATTTGGCAGTTAACATTTAGATTGTTTTTACCATTTATTATCAACTTAATTGTGCACAGTCTAAGCAAGATTACATTGATCATAAAAAGTTGTAAATGATGCAAACAAATGGTTAACATATATTTTACCAACTGCAGTTGGCTTTATCAATTTATGTCGGAACAAAACTTCAAGTAAGGCGTGGTAGGTATACTTTAACTGAACAAACCTAGATAGTTTCTACCTAAAATGCGTTGAAAAAAAGGTAGTCCTTATGCATAATGTCGATGTTTATGTCAAACTTAAAAAACAATTTATTGAACCATTAATTTACCATTAACCTATTTCTAGCACTTTCTATGTATTAATGTGTTTTTGCAGTATTAAACGCAAGAAAAACAGACATGATAATGCAAAGAACAACATATTATTTCTTTGCCCAGGTGTTATTTCAAAATGCAGGTATGTTGGTTGTCGGTGTAGATATGTGTCAACTTCATTAACAAAATTCCAACCTTCTCTAAAGTAGAATGTAATGTTAACAATGTTTTTGTGCTAAAGAATGATTATATGCTTAATGGTTACGAATATACTCAAAATCTCATACTAAAAAAAACACTGACAGTATTTTATAAAATGTAATTTATCATTGGATGTTTTAGTTATCCCCAGTAACGATACCCTCATACGCTAAGCAAATGTTTAATGCACGTTCGTGATGTCTCTCGTTTAACCCTATTCCGTCCGGGGTTTTTCGAACATATTATGACCGTGGGGCGGAATCCGCCCCCCCTCAATAACTTTTCATAGGCTTGTCCAAATTAAATCAAACTTGGCACACTTATAGTACGTCACAAAAGAAACAAAATGGCAGCAATAAATTATTGCTTGCGTCATCACATTTTCTGTGACGTCATCAAAAGCTTGAAATTTGTTCAAAATGCTACTATATGCTTAAAATTCAATTACTTTAGTTCTAGAGCGAATTCTTACATTCTGTTTGAAGTTTCTGAAAGCTAAATAAGAGTTATTTAACATATTTTTCGGTTTTTACATGATCGTATGAAAAATTGCCAAATATTGCACGAAAATCCTGTTTTTTCCGATTTTTGCGTAAAATTCGAAAAATCGGGAAATCGGATTAATGTATGTATGTATGTATGTATTCTTTATTTTAAGTTGGTTACAATGGGTAGCCTAGACTAATAGAAACCATCTAAGCAAGTCACCAGGCGATCCAGCTTTATGCTTTCTTCTAAAGAAAGGCGAGAGAACCTGTGAATGAGGTTGTAATAAATATTAATTTTCAATTTTATTTTAATTTATAAACAAATTAAACAACTACAACGGATAATTCCTTGTGACATAAGTTGCTTTTTAAATTCTTCGACCGTTTGGCATAATTTTACATTTTGCAGCAATTTATTCCATAGCCAACAACCTCTATATAAAACAGAGTTTGTACCAAAGACGTTTTTCTACAAAACATCCAGATTATCGGAGCATAACTGAATTGACTTTTGATGAATGCAGAGGCTAAGACTTTAGCCTTATTCAGTGTAAAATATTGTCTTAATCTACGGAGAGCATGGAGTTTATAGTCAGCCGTAGAGTATATAATTTGAATATGGCCATTAAATAGTAACTTATTGTCAATAGTAATTCCTAACAACACCACACTATTAGTCTCTTTGATGGAAATTTGATCTATCTGTAATGTTATCGGCTGCCTCACTTTTTTGCTTAAAATCATAAATTGAAATTTTTCAGGATTTGCTTTAAGTGAGTTAATTTTAAACCACTCCAGTAAATTTTTTGTATCGTGAAGCAGGCGGTTAATTACAACGGATAAATTACATCGCAAGAATAAAGTGAGTTGTCATCAGCGAAGTTACATATATCAGTTTTTTAGACGAAAAAGAAAAGGTCGTTAATATAGATTAAAAAGAGCAGAGGACCTATATAGACCCTAAACCGTCAGGGGGTGGGCGGAATCAGACGCCCCCCCCCCCCGGACCGAATTGGGTTAACTCTCGCAACATTGTTTAGGCTTGTTGACTCTCAGACAACGTCAGGATATTGCGAGTGAAACGAGGCACTCTTATTGGCTTTTCAGGAAAAAAATAACCCCTAATTTTATTATCTTTTGCATTCTCGCTAACATCATAACATTGTTTCGCCCCAGTCAGAAAAACTAAGTGAGAATGTAAAGGAAAATGCCTCACCTAACAAATGCAATGTTCGTTAACAAAATTTGCTAAGTCAATTAAATTATAAATAAATATAACATTAAAATTACTATAGCTAATCCTTAGAATAAGAATATGTTAATCTGTTTCCTTTTCAGAAAGGAAGTATTTGAGTTTCTTAATATTGTTTCTCCTCATCTCTGCATTTGGTTATGTAACATTTACAATTATTCTTGATTCATGTCGTTGCAACAGAAGATCGGCGACAGCTACTTTCGTTGCCTTTGCATTTTTTTAAAAAGCTTTTTAATTCCTTTTCGTTCAAGTCACTTAACAAAAGTCTCCTTTCGTTTGTTTTGTTAAGTAAAGCCCGTTTTACCTTTTCTTTCAAGTTTTCGTTTGACTCTGAGGTAGCACTTCCAAGAGTTATCATTTCGTTCGTTTTGTTAAATAAAGTCCGTTTTACCAAATTTATTTTCACCTTATTGTCCATATCGTCATACTTGGCACAAATGTATAGAAAATGTTCACAAAGTGTGGCTGTTCAGCACCACTTTGGCTGGTGTGATTATAAAACACGACAGAAATTGTTGCACAAATCATACAGATAAACATTCTTTCGTCGAAAATGTGAAACGTTACAATAAAAATGTTATGCGTGTTTGCCTGCGCTGAAAAATTACTATGCGGGGTAAAACATTAATTTAGAGCCTAAAATTTTCATTTTCCTACTTTTGATAAATACTTATTAATTACTACTCATTGTGTGAGATAAAAAACATTTCATTAAAGGCAATAATATTGTCATTTTAACATTTGTAGGGAATCCTGATACAAAATTCTCTTGTGAAAGAAAGTGTCAACTTTTATCAAACTTAATGTTCCAAACCTATGACTGTGAAATTTGACAATGCAAGAAACATATTTCTTGTTTCCCCTGAAAATACTAAAGATTAAAACTGCAGTCTACAGGAAATTTAATATCAGTCTGTTATTAATGTTATTAATTGCAAATTGCCAGAACCGATACACAGGAGAAAAAAATAAACCTTGCCATCGATTGGAAAATGGAAAGTGTGCGTAGCAATAAGAAAATAATTATAATGCTGAAAACAACGATTGTGAAGTAAAATGCAAAGTCAAATATCGTGCTAAGAAGTTAATTTGGCTGTGAAGTTCGCCGTTACAAATAAGATTGTTCACACTCCCTAACGTTTCGATGTAAAAGCAGATCAACCATTGATTTCATATTTGAATTGGGATACTCAGACAATTTCACGTCTTTCATCTTGTTGTAAATGCTTTTACTAAGCATGTGACATTGCTAGGAAGAAAGAACAAAAAACAGATGATCGGTATGATCGGTGTAGCAGAAAAGTTAACGGGTAAAATTTACGACTTACCAAAGCTTAGTATTTTTCTTTTTAAATTTTTAGATGTTCTTATTTCTAATAAAATTTAACTATAGCAAAGAAAACAATTTCAACCCACTTTTGAGGGCAATGAAGTGATCAAAATTCATTTCTTTTATACGAAATATCTTTTTTCTATCGAGTTGATAAGACTATACTAAGAATTAAAGTCGTATCGTCAGTAATACTTGTGGCTTCAAATTTACTGCAAAATTTGGGAAAATGACCAATTTTAGGCATTTGTCGCGGGCATGGTAATCAAATATGCTTTTTTTGTTGAATTGCGCAAATTTTAAAAAACACATTATATAAACAATACAATATACAACTTATGGAAACGTGTATACTATTAAATCAAATATAAATATAACATTAAATTATTATATTAATCCTTATAATAAAAGTATTTTAATCTGTTTTTTAATGGAAAGCACGTTATTAATCTCGATATTTTAGCAACCAGTTTTACGGTGCTTGAGTTTCTTAATATTGTCGTTTCAGCGATTTGACTGTCTGACATTCGTTGTCACCATTCTTGCATTTGTTTTTGTAAGTTTTGGCATTATCATTGTTCGCTCGGCGACAGCTATTTTCGTTGTCTTTACATTTTTCCAACAAACTTTTTGATTCATATATATATAAGATATGCAGTTAAAACAACTTGTTTTTGTACATATTTCTATATGTACAAAAACGAACAAAATGCTACTTCTCGGAAGTGCTACTGTGAAGTCAAACGAAAACTTTAAGGAAAAGGACTCGAAAACTTTCTTAGAGAAATGTAAAGACAACGAAAATAGCTGTCGTCGAGCGAACAATGATAATGGTAAAAGTTTTAAAAAGTCAAAATTTTAGCAGTCAATTACATGGCGAACAAAAGGTAGGCCCACTCAAAGAAACCGCAGGCAATTTGTGCCTCCTCCCCCTGCATGCAATTGTGCTAATACAGATAAAATTATTTTCTTTCCGTAGTTGTTAAAAAAAAGAACATATAAAAATTTACAAAAAAAAATACAAATCATTGGTAAAGAAATTGTTAGTGTATAAAAATTTAAAGAAATTTACCAGGAGTAAGGTACATCTCTGGCTAAATGCATGCTGTCGGAAAGTTCAATTCTCTATTTCAATGCGTTATTTGAATAACCAAACAATGTCTTCTTTTTTATTATTTCAGTAATCACTTGTTATGTCCATATTTTTCATTTTAATTAATTTATACCCAGGGATGCTTCTTCTCTACAACGTAGTAAGAAGGTTCACGCAAACTTCAATGCTAACGCGTGTTCTAGCTTTGATAGATTCAAATGAGATGACAATAATATGAGAATATGGGTGGGTTCCGTAGTCAGAGTGAAAAACTACTTGACATTAGTCAAGATCAAGATTGAAATTCCTTACTAATCTTCTGATTAAAAATATTGAATTTTTTAATACGGTGACTGTTTAGAGAGATGTACTTTCGCATGTAGTTCTCCTTTCTTATCATCAAGATCTTTGTGTCCATTTTATAAGAAAATTATCAAGGCTATAGCATTCTATTCTTCTAATTTGTATATATAACCGGTAGTAATGATCTATAGATTTGGATGATAAAATTAATGTTTTAACCTATTGATGAGATTGATGGGTTATCTTTACGGTTATCCATCGTTATTTAAACAAGGTTCATTAACAACAATTTTTGGTAAAAACATTTTTAGAATCATTGTGCCACTAATGTTGAACTGTTAGCTGCATATGGCGATATGGGACTCTCGTAGGTTCACTTTCTGGTTGTATAACCTTTCTTGTGACAAAAATCGTCATTCAAGCAAAATTTCACGACTGAAAACACCACAATTTTATTGTGTTCCAATGAAATTTCGTAGAGTTTACACCAATATTTATCGCCAGCTTTTTTCCAATAAAGTTTACTGGTTTGGATTTGCAACTGTCACAACGTGGAATGCTGACCTACGTTCGCGATAGCAAAAAGTGAACACATTGTGCGATAAAATGTATCACAAAGTTGTTAGCATGTATTTTATTTATTTCTAAATGAAGATTGGGGAAGCTTCCATTTTCATTGCACAATTTTTTTTGTGTTTAGTGTATTTCTTGACTCAGCTAAAGCTCGTGCGTTTATTATTGCGAATAAAAAGATTCTTATTGTCTTTTTAGAAAATACAAAATTTGACTAATTTTGTAGTTCCCATACAAACAAGTTAGCAGCGCCAGGGCTCCGTATTATATATATCTACCTACCAACTATATAAATTTCTCTTTACCATCAGGCGTTTTTAAAGATCCTTCCACCCGCGGCGTGCACAGAAATAAAAAATGTTAAAGGCGAACTCTTAAACAGAAATACAGAAAACAGCCCGTTGTTAACACTGGACTGAGCGCTAAATACAGGTAAACCTTGCTGCACATGCGTTTATGCTTAATACTCTTTTAGCACAGTTTACAACCCGTTTTTACCTCTTCATAGCAAAAAAAATAGTCAATATTATTTGATTTTGCAGAATAAGTTTCAGTAAACGTTACAAAATTATTCATGAGATCGGACTGCACGTTTAGTACAAGTAAACGGTGTCACAAATGGGTATAGGCGTAATACCCTTTTCCCAAAAAAACTTATTACAATTTAAATTTAAATAAAAAAGACATAAAACAGCACGTTGTTAATACCAGGTTGAACGTTTATTACAGGTAAACCGTGTCACACATGAGTAATAGGCGTAATACCATTTTTCCAAAAAACTTTATCACAACGGTTTAACTAAAAACACAGGAAACAGCACATCGCTACTTTGTCCAGCTAAAAAAAATACTTTGCGGAATAAGTCATGTTAGTAATAAAATGTGTAGTTACCTAACTATACTTAGCGTCATAAAAATTATTAAATAAAAAATTTGTTGTAGCTAGCTAAGAACTGCATTTGGCTACTTTCACTTTTTAGCCAGAGGTAGCTACATACAATAAATATTGATATACCAAAGTGAATAAAAAAATTTAAAAGAATGGAAATAAATACAGCTAGCTATAGCTAGGTAGCTAGCTTCAGCAGAATACTGCCTCGAAATCTACGTTCCTAGCTAAAATTCTAAAATTGGTTTGTTTAAGACTTATACATGGCTAGAGAACGTGATAATATATTTACATAAGAATGCGTTAACCCTGGCATTCTTTTGCAAGGAATTAAAAAATATAAAGGGGTGAAACGTTAAGGTGTAGCTAAGTGCTTTAAAGAAAATGGGGAAAGATGGCGAAAAGATTAAGTGTGTAAAACCGATGTAAAACCAATCCGTACTCGTGGCCTCGTGGTTGCGATATTCTGGTAATCTCAAATTTAACGTCAGGTTGCGTAAACACGTGAAACGAATAACGTTTCTGATTGGTTAATGAAATTAAAGTCCGGCGCAAAAAGGTTTAAATCTCCGGAATAATGGTCCGGAGGAATGGTCCGGGTGGCTAGGTCGAAAATTTCGACTTTTTGCAGTGGCGAAATTCGTGGTAAAAAGGGACGTGACTTTAAAAAAATGTATTACAAGGTATGTAGTACGATGAAAGGGTTACGAAAAAAACAAATACTATGATTGTTTTAGCATTGTTCAGGTGTGGTTAGAGGGACGCAGCTATGCGCAGCTAAGCTACCGTTTTGCGTGACAGACAGAAAGACGGACAGACGTATACGGGTATTATAATATAGATGCCTTTTTAGCTAGTCAACGCGGTCGAAAATTGTAATTTCTTCTTATTTCATTATTTGTACCCGATTATAGTTTGCATCCACACAACACAACCAAATAATGTTTTGCACATTTTTATATTAAATAGTAGAACATTATACCAATATACTAAACAGCTTTGTTAAAGCAACCACTTGACAATCAGTAGCTTCTGTAACGCATGACCTACGACAATGATAAGAGTGATTTTTATATATACAATATTAATACCGCCGTTTTACCAACTTATCACGACACGAAAATTACTCGAACTTTCGATCATTTCAATGGTTCCCCATCACGAAGAATATTTCAACATTACATAAAATTTGTTTGCACTTGTGTGCAAAAAAGCACGTGCGGAGGAAAGATATTGCTGAACTGTGAAGTAAAATTAAATTTCCTTGTAAAGTAAGAACGATTTTTTACAGAAGCAAATGATAAAGTTTTTTGACGAAAAGAATGTAAAAAAAGCGATTAAATATTTATTTTATTCTTTTAAAAAAGAGAAATTTCGCTAAGAACGTGGCTTTCCGTCAGTCAAAGACACCTCGACACTTTCTACGTTATTAATTTTCCCCTCGTGAGACACAAGAGGTTGGAAGTCGTATGCCTGTTGCTTTGTAAAGTCTTTTTCATCAAGAGATTAATCCGATTCTAAGTTTTCTAAGTTATAATCTTCGTCATTATTACAAGACGTCTTATTAACGAACAATGTAAACAGTAAGTAAACATAACTTTTAAAAGACGAGCTGCCGAACTCACGGCCTTTCTGCATGACGTGACGTATGCTTATTTATTAAGACCTAGTCCTCTCGGCCTTACGCGACCTTGAAAATTATTTGAAATTAAAGATGTTTCCAGTCGCAGTAAAAGTATAAATAGAGATTTTTAACGACTGTTAAAGGTTAATTTTGATAAACTTATGTATTGTCTTATCAATTATTATTTTCACTGAAGTACCCTTTAACTTCGTTAATATCTGTGAATTATGAAACAAACTAACCATACAAATAATAAAATATAAAACATATCCAAGACGTACATACTATCACTACCATTGTTATTTTTCGCATTCTCCTTAACAACAAAAAAATTGTTTCGCATCAGTCAGGAAGACTAAATGACATGTCAAGGAAGATAATAGGCCTAAAACATGCGCTGTTTGTTAACCAATTTTAATTTCCTAAAATCAGTTAAATCATAAATAAATATAACATTAAATTATTATAACTAATCCTTAGAATAAGCACGTCATTTATCTCAACATTTAGCAACCAGTGTTTCAATAATGTCTATCAGGCAATTTGACTTCTTGACATGCGTTTTCATCATCTCTGCATTCGTTTATGTAACTGTTATTCTTTATTCATTACGTTTTGACAGAAATTCGCAACCGGCTACTTCCGTTGTCTTTGCATTTTTTTGAAAAAACTTTTTTAATTCATTTTCTTTCAAGTTACTTACAAGACTTTATATTATCTTTTTGTTCGTTTTGTTAAGTAAAGCCCGTTTCCCCTTTTTTTTTCAAGTTTTCGTTTGACTCTGAGGTAGCACTTCCAAGAGTTTTCATTTCGTTCGTTTTGTTAAAGAAATCACTTTTAACCAGATTTATCAACATCTTATTGTGTAATCTTCAAACTTGGCACAAATGTATAGAAAATGCTCACAAACTGTGGTAGTTCAGCACCACTTTGGCTACAAAAAATGATAAACCTTAGACTGCCTCAGCTCAATCAAACATAGTAACATTTATAATCTGTGAGAATTGAAAAGAAAAAGAATAAAAAACAAAAATTAAAAAGTTCTAAAGTGATCTCCATTAGAATTTGCCAAATACATTAGAGATGGGAGTCTTAAACGAAAGCAGACTTTCCTTACAGGTCACTTGGTCTGGAAGATTATTCCACACTTTTGCAGCTCTAAATGGGAAGGCTTTTCCGCCAAATTCCGTGTTGACCAAGGGAAGTATGAACCTGTTTTTTGAAGCTCCTCTTGTTTGATGATTATGACAGTTGTTTGACAAGAGTTTTCCCAATCTACCTTGGGTTGCACAAGCCCATGCCGAGGAGCAGTAGTTGAAATATGGCATGACAAGTGCATTAATTAAAAGGTTTTTTGTGTGAGGTGTTAAACAGGATGCAATGGTTCTAATTTTAGAATATTTAATTAGTATTTTTCTATTTATGTCATTAATGTGCTCTTCCCATTGCATTTTTTGATCAAATGTTACCCCAAGATATTTACCTTTTTCGCTCCTCTTCGAAGGAATACCCATATAGTTGATAGTTTTGTTCTCAACTTTTTTTAACTGGCTCTGGTTGCCGAAAAAGATTGTTTCAGTTTTTACCGTATTAATAGTCATTTTGTTATAATTCAGCCAGAGGTCGACTTGCGAAAGTTCTTACTCGACCTGGGAGACAAGGGTATCCAGGGTTTTTATGGGACGAAACAATTGTTGTATCATCCGCATATAGATGGTGGTAGTTTGAATTGATGACTGATTTTAAGTCATCAATATACAAAAGAAAGAGCAGGGGCCCCAACACAGATCCCTGCGGCACCCCAAAAGCGTCTTCATGAAGCAAATCTGATACTGTGTCGTTTGCAAGAGTCAGCTGCATTCCGCCCATAGTTTTTTTAACAACATTTTATGATCAACAGTGTCAAAAGCCTTTTTATGGTCAATTAGCACGGCACAAACAAAGTTTTTTTGGTCGAGCTCAGTAAGAATAAAATCAGAGACATCGACTACTGAAGTTTCTGTGGAAAAGAGTTTTCGAAATCCGGACTGTCTGTCATTCAGGAAGTTGTGCTCAGAAATAAAATGAGACATTTGCTCTTGCACTAACTTTTCAAAAAAATTCATAGGAATCGGCAAAATGGAGATAGGCCGATAATTAGTAGGATCTGTTTTATTGCCACTTTTAAAAATAGGCGAGACCCTTTTAGTCTTCCAACATTTAGGTACATAACCAGTAAATAAAGATTTGTTTTCAAAGACTTCATAAATAAATACTTAAAACTGATGAACCTACTTTTAGCAGTCGTGAATCAATTCCGTCCAAGTCTGTAGCTTTATTAAGTTTTAGTGAACTAATTATTTTTTCGACACTTTTGGTCTCAGTAGGAGCCCACCGAAAATCGTGTCCGCTAACAGGTGGATTAACATTAGTAGTCTCAGAAGACAATTTTGATGCTAGATTGGCACCAACACTGACAAAAAATGAATTGAATGTGTTGGAAATTTCTTTTGGGTGATAAGTTTCTGTACCATCGTATTGGACTAATCGTTTTATCGAGGTAGTATTGCCTGACTTATCAGGAACCAGTTTTTTAGGGTTTTTCACGTCATTATAGTACTCCTTTTTGAGTCGATTTTCGAGACCTATTACCTCGTTCTTTTTTTGTTTGAAAGTTTCCCAGTTTATGATGGATTTTGTTTTTGATGCTTTCCGTTTCTTTGATGGCTATTATTAATTTATCAGTGACCCATGCCTCAACACGGCCAGAAAATATATGTGTTTGAAAGGGGCATTTTTGTCAGCCATTGTTTTAACATTTTTATTCAGTTTCTCACATGCTTCATCCAGGTCATCATAATTATTAAAATATGACCAGTCTAAATTCCTGAGGTCCTTCATTTGGACAACTCTCCATTGACTTTTAAATCAAAAATCTGAACTCAGTTGTATATTTGTCCTTTTTCAGGTTTTTGAGATATTTATCGTAACGAAAATTAGAAACAGATTTTTATATGGACTTTATTCTTTCTGTAGGTAGCCTTCAGTAGCTTAGAACAAAGGTTTCCACTCAAGTTTGCAATAAACAACATTTTCCACATAAACTGATCAAACTGATCACGATCGTTAACCCTATTAACACCCATTCACTGGTTGCGACACTGTGAGGAGGGCAAATAAAGTACCTGCGGGCCATAAAACCGGGAATATCTATGCTTAATTGATAAAACTACACATAGTGGTAAAAAGAAACAGATTCCAGATGCCGTTTTCTGATAAAAAAGATGTCACAAATATTTAGGGCTGTGTCATTGTGTGAAACACTTCATTAAACGCAACAATATTGTCATTTTAACATTTGTATGGAATCCTTTGAGTCCTGATGCGAAACTCCCTTGTTAAAAATGTTCGTAACCTGTAATTTTGTGTTATTGAATGGCTGTAGTTGGACTTATTTAGCAATTAAACAAAGTATTTAAGTAAATTAAACTGCTGTGTCGCACTTATTTTTAAACAAATACTTTTTACGCTATACACCATTTCTGGTCACAAAATTACAAATATTAGTAATTAATAGACGTTAAACAAGGAAGGGAAATAATATTTACACGAGTCAACAGTTACTTCGCAGTAAAACCAAAAAAAATTGACAACGTAAGAAAAATATTTCCGTTTTCGCCAGAAAATACTCTGGAAAGATTTATACTGCAGACTACAGAACTTTATGTTAGCGTGTTATCAATAGACCTATTTCAATAACCATTTATATTCTGCAAAATACACAGCCGGATAGACATAGTAACATAAAAACGAGGTTATTTAATAGACAATTTTAATTTTACAGCGAAGTGATGCACATATATTAACTTGTCAAATGGGCAAATTATGAACTTTTGTTAAAAGAAATAGAAAATAGATTTTATTTTATGCCCATTGGGCTTATTAAAGTTGCTGGTTTATACTTTTTTCTAGTGTTCAGCGAGCTAAGGTTGATTGGTTTGGATTTTATATTTAGCTACACTAGCACTAGCATTGGTTACTTCTAGCTAGCTAGTTGGAGCTTTAACCAATGTTTACACTTTATTCTTTGTTATTGGATATCTTTTATTTTTTAAAACATCTGTAAATAACATTATGACTTGGCTATCTTAAGCATGTTGGGTTGGTGGTATTCGACGTCTTTATGTTATATATTCAACAAATTGTAATAAGAGCAATGCAATCACCCAAGGTAAAAGCATGCTTACTCATTAGAACCCTTGAGCCTTAATTCTTTTAAAATTATGGCCCTTAAAAATGTTACAGTTGCAACTACAGAAAATTGTTTTGTTTTTTTTAAAATTCACAGATTGTTCTGTCAATAAGAAGTATCTCTATAAGGATTGCCAGTAATATTATTTCTCTAAGTATTGCCGGATTATTATTCCATGTCAGGCATAACTATGGGTATTGTAATTTATTTGTACATAAAAGCAAAGATCAACAACTTATGTAAAAATAATTTTTTAAAGACAGCTCTTCTTAGACAAATCTGATAGAATTAACATAAGAATTTTTCTGTATTATACTTCCTGAGTTGCCGAATTTAAGCATTCTACTGCAAGAGGGCAATAGATTTTTTTATAAAGAAAACTATGTACGTTCATCAAATAATAAACAGGTATATTTTTTGTTCGGAGGGGGGGGGGGGGGGGGGGGGGCATGATTTCTTTAAAGGGTAAGAGAATTGTAGATGAATAAACCGGTCACGATTTGTTTCAAGTCACATGTTGTTTCAATGCACTGCCTAAGATATGTTAAATACTCGATCGATTTACCACAATAACTTAACCAGATGGCCTAAGAAAGTTAAAAACGTTATAAATATATACAGACGGCCGTACAACTAATAAATGGTTTTGTTTTGTTTTTTTGAGCATAACCCAGACAACATAAACTTACAAGTTTAAAAATGCCATTATCAAAATAGTTAATAGAGGCCTAATCTTGCTGTCAAGTTAATTCCAAAGAGAATAGAAACAATTTTAAGAACCTTGAATCTATTTTCTTAGAGAAGAGAGCCACACTACACCTACTAAATATTTTTCAAGGGATGATAAACCTACAGTACTAATATGAATCTAAAATGACAAACCGAAAAAATAAACAATTTGTGATTACTGAGTACACTTTAGTATACATTTATAATAAAAATATTTTGGTTCAACCAAAATATTTTTATTATAAATGTATACTAAATGGAATGGTTAAAGCATATTAGGAGTGGAGTGTGGCAATAACAACGATACATAGCTGGGCAGCACATCATCTCTGTGTACATAGCTAGCTATAACATCCTACCTATAACATCTGGCTAGGATGAAAACCTGGGTAACTTTTTCAGGAAAATAGTTATGGCCTATATAATTATAATATATATAATTAAATATTATATAAGTTATATGAATCTTCAGTAAACTAGGTAAACATTTTAGACCTGATAGTATAGAATATAACCTTTTTGGGAAAGTAAGAAACAAGACGTTTGTTAGCTAGCTAGCTAGCCAACATTAAAGTTGCCATAAATGCACACTTAATATCAATAAATATTCATAATTTTTGTCACACTACCACTATTAATACCCTCTATATACTTTTATCAACCACGATTCTTTCAATATGGCAGTTGAAAATTATAAAGCCAACATTTGTTGTTAACTAATATCAGAACAGATAGTAAACAACTTGGCGTCCTGAACTTTATCTAAACTAACCTCATTTTTATGCAATGTTTTGATTTTTCGCCACCACGGCTGAACATGACTAAGCGATATTGAAATAGGTCAATTGCAAATTGACAGAATCGATAAATAGGAGAACAATATAAATCTTGCCATCCAATGGAGGGTGACTAGTATGCGTGTGTTAAAAGGAAAATAATAATAAATTAATGAGAAAAACTTACAATATACTTACGAAAGCTTCGTATTTTTATTTGTACATTTTTTGATGTTCTTATTTTTTAATAAAATTTAACTAAGGCGAAGAAAACAGTTGTAACCCTATTGGCACCAGTGTGGAAGGTGTGACTAGGTCAAAAATAAGGTGTTTCTAAATAGATATAGGGCTTAGAAAGCTAAAATAACAACCACACTTGAAGGAAATAACATTCTACCAAAATTACGTCGTTTTTGATTTTAATGACCTTATAAAATTGATTTCCTAAATGTCATATTTTAACTCTGTACAATGTTAAATGATATGAACATCAATCTTTCATATAAAACATATATTTTTATCTTTATCTTCAAAAAGAGAAACTTTGAATATGAAATATGACGTCAGTTTCGATGGCAATAAAGTGATTAAAATCCATTTTTATTATGGTAAATATTTTTTTTCAATTTAGTTGAAAAGTCTATATTAAGAACTAAAGACATGTTAACAGTAATACTTGAGACTTCGAATTTACTGCAAAATTTGAGAAAATGAAAAAGTTTAGGCATGTGTGGAGGGGATGGAAATCAAAAATGCTTTTTTCGTTGAACTTACTAAATTGAAAAAAAAACATAATAGAAAAAAATAATATAGTATAAAACTTATGCAAAACATACATACTATCACTAACATTAAAAATATTAATTTCCTAAATCAATTGAATCATAAATAAATAAATGAATGTAAAATTAAATTATTATAACTATTCCTTAGAATAAAAATACCTCGATCTATTTTTTTATAGAAATCACTAAACATTTTATCAACCAGTTTTACCGTGTTTGAGTTTCTCAATATTATCGCTTCTGCAATTTGACTCGCTGACATTTGTTGTCGCCATTCTTACATTTGTCTTTGTAAGTTTTAGCATTATCATTGTTTGCTCGTCGACAGCTAATTTCGCTGTCTTTACATTTCCCTAAAACATGTTTCGAGTCCTTTCCTTTTAAATTTTCGTTTGGCTTTACAGTAGCACTTCCAAGAAGTAGTATTTTATTCGTTTTTGTACTTATTTCTCGCCTCACCAGTTGTTTTAATTGCATATTTGCCACTTGGTCATTCGTTGCGCATATGTATGGAAAGTTTTTATAAATTATTGTACTTCGGCACCACGTTGGTTGGTGTGATCCCTAAAAATAACGAAAATCGTTTCAAGAACTATAAAAATATACATACCTTCGACTGTAAGTTGAAACTTTAAAATAGAAAATGTCAATCAATGTTAACCTGCGCTGACAAATGAAGTGCGGTAAAAATTAAAAAAAGCATTTTCAAAGAAAACATGTTTGTAAATATTTGTTTTCCTTCTAACTTAATGCTTAATCAGATATGTCTTGCCTTGTGACGATGGTTGCATAAACTGTTCATGTACCTACCTTTTTATAGTGTTGAGAGGAAAATTAAGTTGGGCGCGTCACTTTCCGATGCAGTTTCGAGCTGCGTTTGTTTCCTTTTAGCACGATCAAAAAAAAGGAAAAATGCCGGAAAGTTTTCCGGCATTTTTCCTTTTTTGTGGCAATTGAAAATGGATTAATGATTATAAACATGCAACTATTTCTTCTTAATGTCTTAAAAATGTGGAGAATGCAGGAATTTTTTTTTTCTATTTCATGTTTTTACGTTTCCTATTTTTAAGATATTAAGAAGGAAGAACTACATGTTTATAATTATTAATTCATTTTTAATTGTCAAATATAATTTTCCGCATTTTTTTTTTTTTTTTTTTGATTACGCTAAAAGGAAATAAACGCTGCTCGAAACTATAATGGAAAGTGACGCGCCCAATTTAATTTTCCTCCCAATCCTATAAAAAGGTAGATACATGAACGGTTTATCAAACATCTTTTCAAAGAAAGACATATCTTATTAAGCATCAAGTTTGGAGAAAAATAAATATTTACAAATATGTTTTCTCTGAAAATGCTCTTCTTAATTTTCTCCGCAATTCGCTTGTCAGCGCAGGTAATATTGGTAACATTTTTTAATTTAAAGTTTCAATTTTTCGTCGAAGGTAAGAATATTTTTGTTATTTTTAGGGATCGCATCAACCAACCTGGTGTCAAACTACCGTACTCTTTAAAATATTTCCATACATTTGCGCAACGAACGGCAAAGTGGAAAATGTGCAGGTAAAACAACTGGTAAGAGGAGATATAAGTACAAAAGCGAATAAAATTCTACTTCTTGGAAGTGCTACTGTAAAGTCAAACGAAAAATCAAAAGGAAAGAACTCGAAACCTTTTTTAGGGAAATGCAAAGACAACGAAATTAGCTGTCGCCGAGCAAACAATGATAATGCTAAAACTTACAAAGACAAATGTAAGAATGGCGACAACAAATGTCAGCGAGTCAAATTGCAGAAGCGATAATTTTAAGAGACTCAAACACAGCAAAAGTAGTTGATAAAATGTTGAGATAAATGACGTGCTTTTCATAAATAACACATCAAAGTATTTTTATTCGAGGGATTAGTTATAATAATTTAATGTTATATTTATTTTCCGATTTAATTGATTTAGGAAATTAAAATTTGCTAATGGTAGTGATGGTATGTACGTTTGCATAAGTTATATTTTATATTATTTTTATGATGAGTTCTTTTTCCAATTTATGGAGTTCAACGAAAAATACATTTTTTTTCCATTTCCGCGACACATGCCTAGGATTGATCATTTTCCATTTTTTTCAGTAAAAGATTCTTCATATATACTATGAACTGAATAAAAAAAAACATATCATAAAAATGAATTTTCATCACTTCATTCACATTTTATACACAAAGTTTCTAATTTTAACGAAAAAGACAAGAACATATGTTTTACATAAAATATTGATGTTCATGAGAGTAAACATGGTACAAGGTTAGAATATTGCGTTTATAGATGTTCGGTGAAATGCTAAAACATAAGGAAGTCGTTATAATCAAAAATGACATTATCTTTGGTATTTCGTTCAAGTGTGATTTGTATTTCAGCTTTGTGAGACCTATATCTACTTAGCAATATCTTAGTAACCACCTAGTAACCGACAGGTAGTAAATAATTATATAACAATACAACATCTTACAACACTTGTACATGCAGGTCTTACAAAGAATTAACTTTGTTCGAAAAATGTAATAACCCCCGCAAAGTATGAAATTGTTCCACAAATCTTTCCTTTCTTTTAAAGGCCCGATGAACGTTTGGAAAAGTCACAAAATTTTAGCACATAAATACATGGCGAACAAAAGTTAGACCCAGTCAAAGAAAACGAAGGCACTCTGTGCCCCGTCCACCCGCCCCATTCATACACATGTGTTAATAAGGATAAAATTATTTTCTTTTCCACAGTTGTTAAAAAAGAAGAACTTAAAAAAATATCCAAAAAAAATACGAACACATTTACCTGAAATGAGGTCTATAAAGGCTTTAACCAAGAGTATGGTATATCATGCCTTACTCCTGGTTACAGGGATATTGTCGGAAAGTTTAATTCTCTATATTCAATGCGTTATTTCAATGACCAAATAATGTCTTCCTTTTTATTGTTTCAGTGAACACTTGTTGTGGCCATATTTTTCATCTTAATTGATTTAGGTCTGCTTCTGTTCTGCAACGTATTAAGGAGGTTCACGCAAACTTAAAAATGCTAATGCACGTTCTACTTTGATAGATTCAAAATCAGTTTATATTAATAAGAGAATATGGGGTTTTTTTAATTCGGGATGAACTTAAAAAATATTAATGTATTTTCTATTCCGTAGACGGAATGAAAAACTGCTTGACATTAGACGAGATCAAAATTGGTATTTCTTAGTAATCTTCTGATTAAAAATAATGTATTTTTTCAGTACGGTGACTGTTTAGAGAGATGTAGCTTCACACGCAGTTTTCATTGCTTATCATCAACATCTTTGTTCGTTAACAAGGATTCTTAGTAAGAGTACTTTTAGCATCATTTGTGACACCATTGTTGAACCGTTAGCTGCATATGGCAATATGGGACTATCGTGGGTCCATTTTCAGGTGATACAACCCTTTTGTTGACAAAAATCATCGTTCAACCAAGATTTCATGACTGAAAAACCATAATTTTGATTTCGTGAAGTTTACACCAATATTTATTAACGGCTTTTCTCTAACTAATTTTACTGATTCGGATTTGGAATCCGCCACCGAATAGGGTTAAAATGGAAATACTTTTGTAATGGGCCCTTTACAGTATTTTTTTACTTCAATGTGATCATTGAAATTTAATACCATTTGAAAGAGTATGAAAAAAAAGAAAAAGTCTAACCCAATCCAAAGTTATGACACTTTGAAATTTTGAGAGGCAATTTTGAGTGAGAGAGAAAGGAATTTAACGAAAATAGAAATCAAAGAATGTCAAAGCTTGTGTTATTGATGAGGATTATTGATTCGACACCTGGTTTGTAAAAAGTAAAATATTATTCATGTACCTATATACAAGAATAATTTCTCTGATAACATAATGTTAACTGTAAAATGCTAATAGCATTTTCTGATGAAGTCCGTTGTAGGCGGACGAAACATTGACTTTGGCGGGAAAGGGGAACAGTTAAAAGGAGTTATGACATAAGGAAAGGAAAGAATTTTTATCACATTTTTCCCAAATATTTTTTCCGGGGTTGTAGCTCAAAGCTACACACTTGTCACACAGCTACTGGAACAGGAAAAAAGTGACTTAAATGGTACATATTATACCTGAAATAAGAACCTTAACAATAAAATCTGTCAATCCAAAGAGAAAAAATGTATACCTATGCAGAAAAAGGAGAAAAGTTGGCAAGGAAAGCCTTGAAAATATCAAACCACAAACATTATATATTGTGGATTAAGGTTTTGTGGATAATTTACAACTTATAAAAAATGTATTAAACAAACACATACGTAACAACCCCTAGCAATTGTGTCGATGAGGGCTGAAAGCATTGGCAAGATTATATTATGCTGGACATAAAATCAGCACTAGGTGTTTGAAACAAAATAAGGTTAAGGAGCTTTAAGTGATGATATAACGCTCTTCACACTGCAATTTTTCCAAAAGCTTATTTGTGCATTCTGGCAGAAAATCTTGAATTGTCTTTTACATTTACGACAGATTATATCATCAATATTATCAGTTTGCAAAATTTCGATACCCACAACATCTTGTATTTTTTCGTAAGCTGTTTCTAGGTTCCAATACTTCTGAAAAGTTGACTAAACCGTTTTACGTTAGGTTCAACAAACAGCCTACATTCAGCACATCCACCATAATTTATGTTGTGTGATATTTTCTTTCTTGTTGCCTAAAAACAAAAATATATATTTAGTTGTGATTTTTTGTATATATTTCTTTTTATTTATACACTAGCTATACTTTATTTCCTAATTTATTTCCATTTATTTTTCAATACTCTAGCTAGTATTTTTGTCCCAAAAAAGTTTGTTAAAAGATGTCGTTAACACGTGTGGAATTTTAAGAAAAATTACTTGTCATTGTTGTAATTGTTTGTGCATCTTCAAACCAAAAGCATCTAGCCAGGTACTCAGCATACACACTACAGTTAAATTTCTAGCAAAATTTTCTTTACTTTTTAGCATATGAGAAGTTTTTTAAAAATATAAGTATTGTGTCACAATAAAAGGTGAGAAGTACCTGTTACTTTGATCGCACCATTCCATTTGAGTTGTCAGCTGCCTTTTTTCACCATCAGTGAGAAAACAAAAGTAATGTTTCAAATTTTTGAACAGCTTCGATAAATTTGTAAACGATGCAAGGAAAGTCAAAAATAACGTGAATTAATAAATATGCTTGCAAAAAAACTTCTGCATTAATTATCTTTTTAACATAATTTCAAAAAGCCGTACACGCAATCTCATTGGTTGAGTAAGTCTGTTGTACCAGGGCCTCGTACGCGTTTCATCCTCATATCAAAAAACGCTACGCTACATGAAAATGTAAAACGTTACGATGAAAATATCATGCGTGCTTTCCTGCGCTGACAACCACTTTGCGGAGATAAATGAAAAAAGAATTAAAAAAAACATATTTGTATTAATTATGTTCCTAATTTCATACTTAATCAGGCAGGTAGGTTTCTAGTTGTCTTGATCCTGTTTCTTGTTTTGATAAACCGTTTCAGTACCTACTTTTTTATAAGGTAGAGAGAAAAATGAAAATCCATGCGTCAGACGCCCATACATTTTAGAACAGAGTGCATTTCCTGTTAACGTCATTAAAGATGTTTAAATACGAAAGTAAACTAAAATTTGCATAGCAATTGAAAACGAATCAATGAAAAATCTAAAGAATGCCGGAAAAATGGCAATTAATATCTATAATCTTGTAAAAAGATTAAAATCTAAATATATTTTTCTCTATAATACTTTGTGTACCCATCTGCTTTATTTAGACAACTCTCGTATGTCTTTTTAATCAAATCTGAACTCAGTTGTCTCTTTGTCCTCTATAAGGCTTTTGAGATATTTATCGTAACAAAATTTGGAAACAGATTTTATATGGACTTTATTCTTTCCGAAGGTAGCCTTCAGTCAGTAGCTTATGACACAGGCTTCCACTCAAGTTTGCAACATACGACATTTTCCGCATAAACTGATCAAACTGATCACGTTCGTTAACCCCATTAAACACCTCCCCACCCACCGGTTGTGACACCGAGGGGTGGAAGAATAAAGTACCTGTGGGCCATAAATATTTATGCTTAAGTGATAAAACTAGACACAGTGGAAATAAACAAACAGATTCCAGATGACGTTATTATGATCAAAAATGTCGTCACAAATATTAAGGGCTATGTCATTGGGTGACAAACTTCATTAAAGACACTTCTTTAAAGGTTTCATTTTAACATTTGTATGAAATCCTCTCAGTCCTGATGCAAAATTCCCTTGTTAAAAAAGTGCTTAACCTGTAATTGTGTCTTATTAAATTGTT
This sequence comes from Hydractinia echinata, assembly GCA_030067915.1. Lineage (NCBI taxonomy): Eukaryota > Metazoa > Cnidaria > Hydrozoa > Anthoathecata > Hydractiniidae > Hydractinia > Hydractinia echinata. The sequence goes on from JASGCC010000001.1 coordinate 5,211,004, forward strand.
GTAGATGGACTTATTTAGCCAGTAAACAAAGTATTTAAACTGCGAACACGTAAATTAAACTGCTGTGTCACACTTAATTTTAAACAAATTCTTTTTACGCTATACACAATTATTGGTCACAAAATTACATTAGTAATTAATAGACGTTAAACAAGGAAGGAAAATAATATTTACACGAGTCAATATTTTTTTCACACCAAAAAATTTGATTTTCCTTTCGCCAGAAAATACTCTGCAAAGATTAATACTGAAGACTACAGAATTTTATGTCAGTGTGTTATCAATTTCAAATTGCCAGAACCGATACACAGGAGTAAAATATAGCCCATGCCATTCATTGGAGGGTGGCTAGTATGCGTGTGTTAATAGGAAAATAATAAGAAATTAATAAAAAAAATTTACGATATACTTACCAAAGCTTTATATTTTTATTTGTACATTTTTAGATGTTCTTACTTTTTAATAAAATTTATCTACGGCGAAGAAAACAATTTTAACTCTATTTGCACCAGTGTGAAAGGGGGTGGCACAAAGTGCCCGTGATCTCTTTGACATGGTCATTACTAGGTGGGAAATAAAGTGTTGGAGATGTAGGGTTTAGAAGGCTAAAATACAAACCATACCTGAAGGAAATACCGTTCTAACAAATTTACGTCAATTTTGATTCTAATGACCTTGTAAAATTGTTCTCCTTTCCCTGAACATCTATCAATGTCATATTCTCACCTTGTACTATGTGTAATGATATGAACATCATATTTCATCAAAAAAAACATACATCTTTATCTTTATTGTTAAAAAAAGAAACTTTGAATATGAAATATGACGTCATTTTTAATCGCAATGAAGTGATTAAATTCATTTTTGTTATATCAAATATCTTTTTTATCTAGTTGATACGTTTATACTGAGAACTAAATTCGTATCGTCAGTAATACTTAAGACTTCAAATTTACTGCAAAAATTGTGAAATTGACAAATTTTAGGCATGTGGCGCGGGGATGGAAATCTAAAATGCCTTTTTCGTTGAACTGCGTAAATTAAAAGAAAAACACATAAAATATAAACAAATAATATAATATAAAACTTATGCAAACGTACATACTATCACTGCCATTAACAAATTTTAATTTCCTAAATCATTAATATTATAAATAAATATAACATTAAATTATTATACTATTCCTTAGAATAAAAATATTTTGATCTGTGTTTTTATGGAACGCACAACATTCGTCTCGACTTTTAGCAACCAGTTTTAACGTGTTTGAGTTTCTCAATATTGTCGCTTCTGCGATTTGACTCGCTGACATTCGTTGTCGCCATTCTTACATTTGTCTTTGTAACTTTTACCATTATCATTGTTCGCTCGGCGACAGCTAATTTCGTTGTCTTTGCATTTCCCTAAAAAAGGTTTCGAGTTCTTTCCTTTTGATTTTTCGTTTGACGTTACAGTGGCACTTCCAAGAAGTAGCATTTTGTTCGTTTTTGTACTTATTTCTCGTCTCACTAGTTGTTTTAACTGCACATTTTCCACTTTGCCGTTCGTTGCGCAAATGTATGAAAATTTTTAAAAATAATGGTAGTTCCACACCACTTGGGTTGGTAGGAACCCTAAAAATAGCAAAAAATGTTTCATGAATTATATATTATACGTACCTTCGACGAAAAATTGAAACTTTGTTTCTTTGAAATGGCGGAGAAATTTAAGAAGAGCATTTTCAAAGAAAACATGGTTGTAAATATTTATACTCCTAACTTGCTGCTTAACTAGATATGTCTTGCTTTGTGACGATGGTTGCCAAACTGTTCATGTACCTACCTTTTTATAGGATTAGAAGGAACATTATATTAGCCGCGTCACTTTTCGATACAGTTTCGAGCAGCGTTCATTTCCTTTTGCCGCAATCAAAAGAAAATTGAAAAATGACGGAAAACTATGTTTGGCAATTGAAAATGAATTAATGGTTAAGAACATGTAGCTCTTCCTCTTAATGTTTTAAAAATCTAGAATGGGCAGGAAAAATGATTTTTCGTTTTTCGTGTTCTTACGTTTTCTACTTTAGCGAAGATTTGACATAACTTTACCAACTGCATAGTACATATACGATTCCAGATTTATCAGAATGAGACATGCTGCCAAGGATCACAAGTGTAAGTACATATTGACTATGCAATAATCAATTAAGGAAAAACAGCAACATGTTTCCTGTAGAAAAAACAGAGCATCCTGTAGAATGATTAAAAACAAAAAGTAATTAACTCTATATTATTTTATGCACTCGGTTGCATTACGTAGATATCTTTGTTCTTTCGTCTTAATAATTATAAACATCCAACTATTCCTTCTTAATGTCTTAAAAATCTAGAGAATGTAGGAAAAATTGTTTCTTTCTCTTTCATGTTTTTACGTTTCCTATTTCAACGAAGATTTGACATAAACTTACCAACTTCAGAGCAAACATGTGATTCCAGATTAATTACGATGTGGAATATCGTCAAAACCACACAGGAGTAACTATATAAGTTTTACGCAAGAATCGTGCCAAAAAAAATAATAAAACACCCCTCCCTATAAAACAAAACAGAACATTATTAAAACTTTTCAACTCAAATGTGCAATGTACAACACTTATTCACTGAACATTTGAAAGTTCTTAATTTTATGATCGAACAGTAATGACATTTGAAATTGTTTAATATTTTTAGGAGTGTGTAAGGCATGTCTGCATTTGTGGCTATGTTTATGTGAAATTTTGCAAAATTTTCACTGCGCCATTCATCTTTTTTCACTACGGACACTAATATGGGACCAAGGAAAGTAATAGGCGGTAGGTAATAACAGACGTGGTATTTCGCGTTTTTTAAATTGGCTATGATTTCGCGTTAAAAACTTTTGCGCTTTGCTGTTTTGAAGTCTCCAAAGGCAAAAACTTTCGCGAAAAAGGGCCAAAAATGCGAAAAACGCGAGAGTTTTTGCCTGCGAAAGTTTCTGCCCCTAAAGTATAAAACATATCGAAAACATACATACTAGCCCTACCATTGTTATACTTTGCATAGTCGCTAACATCACCAAGTTGTTTCGCACAAATCAGGAGGACAAAGTGACATGTCGAGGAAGATGCCACACTTAAAAAATGCGCTATTTGTTAACAAATTTTGCGAGAAATACATCATTTGTTAAATAAACCATATTGGTTCATTTCCTAGATCAATTAAATCGTAAATAAATATGGCATTAAATTATTATAACTAATCCTTAAAATGAAAATATCTTGTTTTGTTTTTTCATCAAAAGCACGTCATTTATCTCGACATTTTAGCAACCTGTTTAACCGTGTTTAACTGTTTCAAAATTGTCTCTACGGCAATTTGACTCCTGAGATGCATTCTCGTCTTCCCAACTTTTATTCATTTTATTCATTCCGTTTCAACGGAAGTTTGGCAAAAGCTACTTGCGTTGTCTTTACATTTATTAAAGAAACGTTTCAGTTCCTTCCTTTTTAAGTTTCCGTTTGACTCTGCGGTATCACTTCTAAGACGTATTATTTCGTTATTTTTGTTAAATAAATCCTATTTTACCAGATTTATTATCACCCTATTGTCCATATCGTCATACGTGGCACAAATGTATAGAAAATGTTCACAAAGTGTGGTAGTTCGGCACCACTTTGAATGGTGATTCCTAAAAACGGCAAAAGTTGTTGCCCAAATCATACAAATACACATATTGTTGACGAAATTGTGAAACGTTGAAATGAAAATGTTATGCATTGTACATTTTCAAGGAAAAGATATTTGTAAATATTATACTTTTAACTTGTCAGGTAGGTTTCTTATGGTTTTGTTCTTGTATCTTCTTATGGTTCTTGTATCTTCTTATGGTTTTGTTCTTGTATCTTCTTATGGTTTTGTTCTTGTATCTTCTTATGGTTCTTGTATCTTCTTATGGTTTTGTTCTTGTATCTTCTTATGGTTCTTGTATCTTCTTATGGTTTTGTTCTTGTATCTTCTTATGGTTTTGTATCTTCTTATGGTTTTGTTTTTGTATCTTCTTTTCATTAACCGCTACAGTACCTATCTTATTATAAGGCTGAGAGAAAAATGAAAATTCCTGCGTCACACGCCCATACATTTTAGAACAGTGTGCATTTCCTGTTAGCGTCATTAAAGATGATTAAATACGAAAGTAAGCTAAAATTTGTATAGCAATTGAAACGAATCAATTAAAAATCTAAAGAATGCCGGAAGAAATGACAATTAATATTTATAATCCTGTAGAAAGATTAAAATTTAAAAATAGATTTCTATACATTATTTTGTGCACTCGGTTTGTTTATTTAGACAAGTCTTGTATGTCTTTTTTTATCAAATCTGAACTCAGTTGTACACTTGTCCTCTTTAATGTTTTTGGGATATTTATCGTAACGAAGTTTGGAAATGGATTTTTATATGGACTTTATTCTCTCTGTAGGTAGTCTGAGGCTTCCACTCAAATTTACAACAAAGGACATTTATTTATTTATTTACTGATCAAACTGATCACGATCTTTAACCCTATTAATACTCCTCTCCCATACACCGGGTGTGGCACCGGCGGGAAGGGGAATAAAGTACATGCGGGACATAAATCCGGAAATATTTATGCTTAGGTGATAAAACTAGACATGTAGAAGAAAATCCAAATAGAAACAAATTCTAGGTAAAAGGTAAGTGTGAAGACGTCATTGTGATCAGAAATAACGTCATTTCCGTGGAATTGCATTTCCTTCAATCTGGTGTGTATTTTTTATTTATATACCTCCTTATCAACACCTCAGTAACTACATGCCACACTTGCCATGATAAATGCTTATTAATGAACACGTCATTAAAATACAAAATTTTGTTGTTAAATATGTGTTATTTGAGAGCTTTAATTATGTTCCTAACCTGTAATTGTGTCTTCTTGAATGATTGAAGTTCGACTTATTTAGCCGGTAGACAAAGTATTGAAACTGCCACCACGTAAATTAAACTGCTGTGGCGTGCTTATTTTTGAACAAACATTTTTTACGTTATACACAATTTTCGTTCACAAAAGAACAAATATTATTAATTATTGGACCTTAAACAAAGAAGAAAAACAATTTTCACGAGTTTTTTCCCAATAACAGCAAAACAATTGGCAATGTAAGATAATATTTCTTTGTTCGCCTGAAAATACTTAGCTAAGATTAACACTGCAGACTGCAGAATTTGATGTCAGTCTGTTATCAATTCTAAATTGTCCGAAGCGATACACAGGAGAAAACAATAAACCTTGCCATCCATTGAGGATTGGTAAGTATGAAAATGTTAATAAGAAAATATTTAAAATGCTGAAAACAACGATTGAAAAAAAAGCAAAGTCAAAGATGATGCTAAGTACTTCATCGTACGGTAAAGTTTTTCGTTCCAAATGACATTGTCAACACTTCCTAATATTTGGACGTAAAAATAGACCAACCATTGATTTTATGTCTAAATTTGAAGACGAAGACATTTCCAAATTTTTCCTCTTCTTAGAAATCCTTTTACATAGCGTGTGACATTGCCAGGAAGAAAAGAAAACACAGCAAAAGTGTGACATGATCGCTGTAACAGAAAAATTAAAGGAAAAAATTTTATGTTGAAGATTGAGCTTTTGTGCGAAACACGGTAAATTAAGTTCGCATTGGAAAGCTAAAGTTTATAATAGTTCAGCAATCTTTCCACGTGTTCTGCGGTAAGAGTGAGAAAATAAAAAAGGAGAAACGAAAACAGGGCATAGAAATAAACTGACGGCATATGACTTTCTTCCATTAGAAAGTACCATCCATTAATCTGGGATGAGAAGACAGATATAGGGCCGCAAAATATTGTCCCTAAAAAGAATAATGCTCCCGAGAAAAACGATGTGTTAATTTTAGGCTCCAGAGAAATTAGTTTGTACAGTAAGATTTAAAAAATTAACTTGTCTACACCTCAAATGTATCGAAAGCAACATCTCCTTTACATTGAAGGCCTATAGAACAAGTAGAGAGATAGGTGCTGGTAAGTCAGGGATTGCAATGAAATAACCGAAAGGTCGTTTATGGTATACTTCAATGTGCAGCCTGTTTCCAAAGATAAGGAACAATACATATAGTGAAAATAAAATTCATTTAAAAATCTGCATTCATTTTGTTCATGTATTACCTTTGTACATCAACAAACAATGGTAATCTACTCCAGCTATGTTAATCGTTAGAAGTGTTTTTAATGAAAAAAAATATTTGCAATTTTTTAAAAAAAAATTTCAGCCTGGTCCTGAAAATGTACAAAAGTGTTACTTCTTGTTTTAGCAGAAGGATTCTTATGCAATTAGAATAGAAAAAAATTCAATAAATTTCTAGCTACAACCTTACCCAGAACAAAATCGTTAGACAGTTAAATTTCCATTCCCCATAAGTAGAACTAAACATGCGAGATTGTCGTCGATTTGCTTTGGCATCTTCGATGTATGAATGGAGCGAGTGTATATTTATATTAATTGTTGTATATTGTCATCTATATGTTATGTGTACACGTGCGCATACGAAGAATAAAGGTCGTATCGTCAATAAAACTTGAGAAATTTAAATTTCTTTCAAAATTGGGAAAATGACCGGTTAAAGCATGAGACGAGGGGATGGAGATCAAAAATGTTTCTCTCGATTAACTGCGTAAATTGTAAAAAAACTCATCATAAAAATAATACAATATAAAACTTATAAAACGTACATACTATGGTATATATGTTAATGGTAGTGCCATTAACAAATTTTAGTTTTCTAAATCAATTAAATCATTAATAAACATAACATTAAATTATTATACTAATCCTTAGAATAAGAATATTTTAATCTGTTTTTTAATGGAAAGCACGTTATTTTTCTCGACATTCTGGCAACCAGTTTTACCGTGTTTCAGTTTCTCAATATTGTCGCTTTAGCAATTTGACTCTCTGACATTCGTTGTCGCCATTTTTACATTTGTCTTTGTAACTTTTACCATTATCATTGTTCGCTCGGCGACAGCTATTTTCGTTGTCTTTACATTTCCCTAAAAACGTTTTTGAGTCCTTTCCTTTTAATTTTTCGTTTGACTTTACATTACCACTTCCAAGAAGTAGCATTTTTTTCCATTTTGTATTTATTTCTCGTCTCACCAGTTGTTTGCCCTGCATATCTTCCACTTGCTCATTCGTGGCGCAAATGTATGGAAAAAAAATTTTAATTATGGTACTGCGGCACCACGTTGGTTGGTGTGATTCCTAAAATGAGCAAAAATTGTTTCACGAACCATAAAAAATATACATACCTTTAACTGGAAGTTGAAAATTTAAAATAGAAAATGTTATCAATATTAACCTGCGCTGACAACTGAATTGCGGTGAAAATTAAGAAAAGCATTTTCAAAGAAAACATGTTAGTATATATTTATTTTTCTCCTAACTTGCTGCTTAACTAGATATGTCTTGCTTTGAAAAGATGTTACATAAACCGTTCATGTACCTACCTTTATATAGGGTTGACAGGAAAATTAAATTGGGCGCGTCATTTTCCGATGCAGCTTCGAGTAGCCTTTATTTCCTTTTAGCACAATCAAAAAATATTTAAAAAATGCCGGAAAACTATGTTTAGCAATTGAAAATGAATTAATGATTAGATAATAAGCATGCAACTTTTCCTTTTTATTGGCTTAAAAATCTAGAGAATGCAGGAAAAATTGTTTGCCCTCTTTCATGCTTTTACGTTTTCTATTTTAATGAAGATTTGACATAAATTTTTCAACTTAAGAGTAACATGTTATTCCAGGTTAATCACAATGTGGCACGTCGGCAAGGGTCAGACAGGGAGAACTATATATGTATTACGCAAGAATCGTTTAAGAAATAAAAACAACACACCCTCCCTGGAAAACAAAACGGAACTTTCAACTCAAATGTACAATTTACAACACTATTAACTGAACTTTTAAAAGTTGTTAGTTTCAAGATGGAATAATAACATTAAATATATTTTAATAATATTTAGGAGTGAGAGAAAAAACAACGCGAAATATAAAAACAATCCTGTTAAGTAACTTTCTTGTGATTCAATCTCTAATATTTTTATATGTCATGTCTGCATTTGCCGTCATGTTTATGTGAAGTTATAGAAAATTGCCACGGCGCAAATTTTTTCTCTCTTATAGATATTGATATTTTTTTGCTAAGGAAACTAATAATGGACTAGCTACCCAGTGTGATAGAAGCGCGTCTTGCGCGCCACTCACATCTCCTAAGCCTCACTGTTGTTGTTTCACACTGGGTATTTTTGTGTGCCTTCCTGTGTAGCCGTGCAAGAAAATGGCGAGTTGTCTAAAATGATCTAATAGTAACGCATCACCAAGGTTGCCATGTTCCTCTTTGAATGCATCACACCAGTTATATTTAGCATTCGGTTGCCACATTTAGTTACTCCAAGTGACGTGTTTAAGAAATATTTATATGAGATTAAAATCTTTCAATGCTTTTTGTAAATAATTATTTGATCTGATAATATTGTATGCGTTTGTTGAAAAGTAATTAAATATGTGGCTTTGAATGGTGACAACACTGTTCCATCTTGCGGAAAGTTTATATGTAAGTGTGTTTCATAGGTTTTCCCCTTGTAAAGTTTTAAAGAAGAATGAAACTAGAACTAGTTAAACCAAAGAGTTTTCAAAAACAATTTGTTTTTGAATGAACATCAACGACCATATGTGTTAATAAAATTGTCATAATTCTCCTAAAGTTAAACGAAACAAAGTCCTTTTGCTGACTCTATCGGTCAAAAGCAGTTCATGCTAGCCACGCACGAATCATCAAGCTGCAAATAGCAAGCGCGACATAATTTTACCGACTTTGTTTAGACTAGTCGCACGTAGTAGGCCAATCACAAAACCCGATTTTTATGGATTATCAAACGCGACATGCGGACGTAAGAACATGCAACGAATAGAGCAACGAAGACCATTTTAGATTAGGGTAGTGGTGTTAAGGTTTCGGAGGTCTCTTCTTTACCTTTATATTTTTTAGCTAAATACTTCGTTGATAGGGATACTTCATTGTCATGTTTCATATGTTAACATGAACGTTACGTCACATTTATTGAAGAAATTCGAAAATTGCCAACTTGTGTAAATATATATTGTCAGGGATTGTATTTATGACACCCCTAAGAAGTGAAAGTGTACACACTTCTGTTTAACCTAGGAACGAACTAACGAAACAAATTAAGAATTTTTTACGCTTCTTGTTTTTACATGTCTTTAGAAAACTGATAACCTGTGTTTAAGGTTTCCCTGTGGCTAGGATATGCAAATATTTTCTTGTTTAAGATTCCTTTTTCTATTTACCTTAAAGTTTATTATGTAAATTAAAGAACAAAAATGGGGTGAATTAAGCGAAGTTGCATGAATGTTATATAGACCTAAAAGGGCACACCGCTGTAAGGAATACACAAGGATGCGCCTGTCATTCTAGTGTCAGTTACCATTACTTTTCACGGAAATTTATTCTGCAAAATAAAAATTGGTGGCCAAATGTTTTAATATGACGGGGTAATAGCTGGTTGTAACATCTGTGTTTTTATTTCAAAGAAAATAAAGTAGGAAATATTCTTTTTTGAAAAATACATTACACGCAAGGCACCTTCCTCTGCTAAAAACTCTCTTTGATGACCACCTTGTAATCTGCACTTAGGCGCTCAACCTGACGTTAACATTCAAAAGTCTTTCCTTTTCACCCGCCTTTTGGTTATTAGTTTATGGATGAATGGAATCAATGATTACCATACTTTCAATTATTTATAATTGCAAAAACATCCAAGAAACACTAGCTTCTCCTTTTTTACAATCATCAACATTTTCGCTTTCTAGAAGCGAATTTACCTTCTGGAAAGTAAAATATGTAAAGGTTTAGTATCATGATTATGTTTATTCACTTTTAACCATGCTTTACGGCAGGTGTAATCATTAACCTCGCGTAAAAGGTATATTCAAATAGAGATATTGAGCCTAGACCTGAGGCGTTATGGCTACATAACGGCTCCTAACATCTTTCGCAAGTCTCATTTGTTTAAAGAGATAGAGATCGAAAGTTTGCAACTGGTAACAATCCAAATTTAATGTTGTAAAATCCTTTAGGATTTAGAAACATTTCAAGTGTTTTCAAATGCTTTCGACAGTGTCATTATTTTTCACAGATAACCTTGAAAGTTTTAGGAGTATTGTTAGAAAAATATGTTATCATATTACATCTATTGACCGATCTATTAAAATGTTTTATAAAAATTACGAATTGCTAAAGTGATATGCAATGTATAAAAGGGAAAACGTTCACATTTTTTTGCAAAATCATTTGCAGAATTAAATTTGCAGAATAATTTACATACTATATTTTAGATTCCCGCAGACTTCAAAATTATTCTAGGTTTGAGTTCCGTCATTTAGGGACGTTATTATTATTACAAGTTTCTGTGCGGCAGCTGTAATGCTTCCTGAATTGGCTACACTGCAAAAAAATGTTTTTTGCAGTGTATTATATGGTAAAGGAATACATGCATTTGATTTTGTCCATTTAATTTGATGTCATCTTTCATGAAAAAAAAGAAAACTCCTTGAAATATAAAAGATTACTTGTCTGTTCTGTTGATGTACTTTATTCAAATTATTGAATAACAAATAAATAAAAACTTTGACAGTTGCACTATGACAAATTCCTTATTTGTTTTTAGTTAACCATAGTAAATTATTTGAAATTGTTTAAGGGGCAAAAAAGCAAGCTAGAGATCCCAAGAAGGCAAAGAAAGAAACAAATATTATGGTTTGATAAAAAAAAATATAACTACCGAACGTTTGGAAAGATACTTAATTCACACATTTATATATAGAATTCCTCTATTTGTTTCGGCAATTAGATTGTTCATAACGCTGTATCGCTGTATCGCTGTATCGCGGTAGAGCGTTTGCTTCCAGTGCGGGATGTCTTGGCTTCAAACCCCGGCCGAGCCATGCCAGAGAATAAAAAATGTGAACCTACCGTTCAGCATCATGTGGCATATTAATCTTAGGTCAAGTCATACCAATAAAGCTTACCCAGATGCCAGAAGTGTGTTCGCCTAATTAGTTATTGATATTAAATAGTCGTTAGTACGAAAAATAATTTTTAATTTCGCTGGCTCAGATTTTCGTCACCACCGTATATCTTAACCGTATATCTTTTCGTGGCCGCTGCATAAGGGAACCCCAAAAAAGCATTGCTTTTGGGGGGTTTCCTTGTACAAAGTAACGATTCAGCAGCCATTTTCAACATGGCTATTATTATACTTTTATCTCATTATCCTTTGACAAATAAATTGCAGTTATATGAAGAAATTGATATTTCGTGTATGACGCACAGTAAGAATTACTGAAAGGCTTATTTAGAGTATAAACATGCATGCAGCACGGTTTGAAATATGATCTGATTTTTTTACTTCCTTACGCTTATTTCATTACTCGTTGGAGTTTAGGGTTAATAACAATAACAATAACGTTAATAACAAAATAAAATAATAAATAGAAAAAAACATCCAAGAATGAGGAGTTGGCTTGTAGAACCCTAAGGCTTTATTGTATGTTAGCTAAATGCCGAGAATAAGTTTGCAGCATTTGTAGCAGCAACGAAGCCATGTCTTTCTCCGGTACATCGTATGAAAATTAAGTGCAATAACTCTTATAAAAGAACGATGCGGACCTGAAATCGGCTATAGGATGAGGTCAGATCATTCTAATTGAATTAGCAAATGGTTTTCTAATGGCTAGCTAGCTACACTTTTCAAGATTTAGAATAGTAGCATTTAATGGTGGTCAAAAAGCTAACAGTAACAAGTTGGTAGCTATAGTTGGGCAAAATTTTCACTTAGACATAACCTACTGGATAGATAACCACCTCTTCAATCTCATCATCAGGTTTAACTACACAAAACTCAGGATTATTCCTACCAGATTTCATATCTTGTATGGTTTCTGATCGTTAAGTACAGGTAAAAAATGGCCTGCTACATTCAGGAAAACTTGTGTCCTTACATCAAGGTTGGCCTTTTATAAAAACATTAGGATTAGAACTTTTCAGTTTCATAATTAAGTAACGGCATAGATGTGGTCATATTTAAAAAAAGATGGGTTTATATGTATGCATAATTTTAGCTTGATTCGACTACAAGAAAATTACTTACAAAGCCGTGCTCACTGCAGTCAAAAGCCTTTTATTCCTAACATTACCATTCCATGCGTCGTTTTGAAAAGAAGGTTTGGATACAGAAAATAAGCAAATGGTAGTAGTAGGTTGAATATTTTTTTGTCAACTTGAGGATTTTAATTGTGTTATTACACTACGTAAAAATGAAGAAACACCCTGCGGCGAATCAACGAAAATCTATTATGAGAATAATCAATACTGGAATTACAGAAAATCATTCATTGTATATTCCTATAACGATACAGCTGAATGCCACGCAGTTAAAATTTGTTAACAGGCACAGTCCTGGCATGATTATTAATGATAGTGACTTCATTTCTAGTGTCTTTTTATAAGAAAACTGTTCGGCAATATCTACAAGGATGGAAAACACCGCATCTGCATTCATATTTGTATATGCTAATTATTTCCTTTTGAGATGTTTTGCCTTGCGAAATACTACTTATAACAGTAGTAGTAATGTTGTCTTTACTGAGTAATCTCAACCGACAGACAGGAACTTGACATCCATATTCAAGTACAGAAAGTAATTTAATCAGACTTAAATTCTAAAAAAAACACGTCATATTTTGTATGATTTTGCCTATTTAGCTTGATTATGGAATTTCATTGATTTATCTACGAATCTAATTAAATTAATTTTCGTTGTTTCCGAACCGACAAATCCTGCGTTTAAAGTCAAACCGACGTGACCTAAGATTCAGATGAGGACGTGCTGGTAGAAATATTTTCATTTTTTTTTCTAACTTGACGAAAGTGATCGTTTCAAGCTTTGCATATTTTTTCTTTCAATTCGGTATTTTATTTGCAAAAATTAAACAAACAAAAAAGTCAAAGACCAAAATACAAGACATAAATGCAAGACAAAAATAAGAAAAAAGCCCAGGAAGCCAAAAAACATTTGTTTTATATTGTATATGCCTATTAAAAAAAAGCTCAAGTGTGTTGTCGAAAAAAACACAAACCATCTGTGTTAGGAGAACCCTTGTATAAAGTATAAAATAAAGACAAAGTGTTTGTTGTGTTGTGTTTCTCGAAGTATCATAAAAAAAGAAAGCTGCAGTTAGCCAACGAGAACTTAGATACATCAGTGGCTCATCAAGGTTTCAACTGAAAGAGGCGAATATATTGGGGAAAGTAAAAACTTGGACCTAATGGGATTTGAAGCAGCAACTTTTTGATTTTTACCAGACTGCTCTGCAAACTAAGCGATTGATAGCTATGGTAAAGCGATAGATATACTATGGTAAAAATGAAGGTGCCTTTTCTCTCACTATAAGATCAAGGTTAGTTGGTGATTCGGCTAGTATTGACTTTCACAATATGTATACGTACGCATGCGTATATAGACACACAATATATAAGTGGCCATATGCCACAATCAACATAAATATACACTCGCAGAACAAACAATATCGCATCTTTGGTTATGGGGGAGTTGTAATTTTAGTGCCCTAAAATTTTGTTCCGGATAAGGTATTAGCTACAAATTTTTTGACTTTATTAAATTTTATTGCAGGAAGATACAGAAAGTTTTACTTTTTACAAATGTGTGATTATTGTGCATTAATCAGAAACTGGTAGGAAAAATGTTCTGGAAATTAACAACCTAACAATCTAACGATCGCCATAGTTTTCGAAGCGTCACGTTGGTTGTTGATGTACAACGGTAATACCCAAAACAAATTGAAAACAGATTTTCATATGAAGTTTATTCTCTCTGTAGGTAGTAGTTATGGAAACAGGCCGCACGTTTACGACAAACAACCGATCAATTCTTCTGTATAAACTGATCACGATCTCTATCGCCATCCCTGATTTAACAGGATCTATTCTTCTATTTATTTTATAAGCTTACAATGTAAAATTAGTGTTGCTTTTGAAACATTTGAAGTCTAGAGTAGGTAATCATTTCACTCTCCCTGTACAAACTAAGTTCCCTTTTTTTATCAGTTGTGACTAAGATTAATACATCGTCATTCTCTGGAGCATTGTCGCCTTTAGGAACCCCATTTTTCCGGTCTTCTTTTGCTTTTAATAGTTTCAGATGAAAGGATCAGGATTTTCTAATGGAAGAAAGCCACATTCCATCAGTTTATTCCTTATCTTTCCACTCTTACCACAAGACAAGATCATGTGGGACAGATTGCTGAGCTATGTGACCTACTGTCTAACTCGGTCTTTTTTTCCGCAAGATTGGAAAATGAATGAATGTAATAAACCGTTCAAAGCTACAAATTGAATAGTATTTCTAAGAGAAATGCGGTAAACTTAAGAATGCGGTACTAAATAAACAAATCCCCCTGTTCATTTTGCCAAGCATTAATTTGTGTGTATATACGGCATTGAATCATTGACAATTCGCCATCCTCTCCCATCCTCTACACAGGAAGGTATACAAAAATACCGAATGTGTTATTACGCCCCGTTCGTAACAACAACGGTAACGCTCAGACGTTATTATGTGAGTGAGGTGAAAGAGGTACTTTTATAACACTTCCCTCCGCTATTAGCGTGTGTAGTGAAACAAAATCAATTGATAAAAGGATGTTAAAAGTTGCATTGTAGCAATTTCGTACATTTTCACATAAACAAGGCCACAAATGCAGACATACCTTATAAGAACAGCAGAAATTCAATAACATGAAATTTTCTTTACAACGTTAGCAGAATTATTTGTATACTTTGCGTTGTTTTTTTTTGTCTTTTTTTTATGATTTATAAAATATAACGTACAGATAATTCCTTTTTGTTTCTACAGGAATATAAATATTAACTGCCAATTTTTACCGACACTCTCTTTGATTTAAAAGCAAGATATAGCTGTTTTCCCCTAATTAATTCTTGTGTAATCCTTATATACTTACCTTAGTGTTCGCCTTGACAATATGTCTCATTGTAATTAACCTGGAATATGTAGTCTGAAGTTGGAAATTTTATGTTAAATCTTCAATAAAATAAAAAACGCAAAAACATCAAAAACGACAAACAATTTTTCCTGCATTTTCTAGATTTTTAAAACATTAAGAAGGAAGAGTTACATGTTTATAATCATTAATTCAGTTTCAATTGCCAAACATAGCTTTCCTGCCTTTTCAAAATAATTTTTGATTGCACCAAAAGGAAATAAATACTGCTCGAAACTGTATCGGAAAGTGACGCTGCCAATTTAATTTTCCTCTCAACCCTATATAAAGGTAGGTACATGAACGGTTTATGCAACATCTTTTCAAAGCAGGACATATCTGGTTAAGCATCAAGTTAGGAGTATAAATATTTACAAACATGTTTTCTTTGAAAATGCTTTTCTTAATTTTCACCGCAATTCAGTTGTCAGCGCAGGTTAATATTGATAACATTTTCTATTTTAAAGTTTCAATTTTTCGTCAAAGTTGTAAATATGTATATTTTTACGGTTCATGAAACAATTTTTGCTATTTTTAGGAATCGCATCAACCAACATGGTGTCGAACTATAATACTTTATAAAAATTTTCCATACATTTGCGCAACGAACGACAAAGTGGGCAATATGCAGTTAAAACAACTGGTTAGGCGAGATATAAGTACCGCAGAATCAAATGAAAACTTGAAAGGAAAGAAATCGAAAAGTTTTTCAAGGAAATGTAAAGAAAACGGAAATAGCTGTCGCCGAACGAACAAAAATAATGGTAAAAGTTACAGAGATAAATGCAGAGATAACGACAACGAATGTCGGGGAGTCAAACCGCAGAAGCACCAATATTGAGAAACTCAAACACGGTAAAACTGGTTAACACAATTTCCATAGAGAAACATATCAAAATATTTTTATTCTAAGGATTAGTTATAATAATTTAATGTTATATTTATTTTTGATTTAATTGATTTAGAAAATTTGTTAACAAACAGCGCATTTATACTATATTATATTTTAATATTATATTATTTGCATGATAAATTTCTTTTTAAATATACAGAGTTCAACCAAAAAAAATTCATGATTTTCATCTACGCAACACATGCCCAAAATTGTTTATTTTCTGAATTTTGCAGTAAATTTAGATTCTCAAATATTACTGTCCATACGGTCTTACGTCTTGGGATATATTTTCCGCAAGTTACATCAGTATATGAATTTTTTCCACTGGCAGGTCCTTAACTGAACGCTTGCACTATGTCATTGAAGCATCAAAAACTGGATTTGATTGTGCCAAAATAACGAAAATTGATTTTAATGGATTCCTGGATAAAACAATGAAGTTCCTTACTCAGACTTAATAGCAAAATCATACAAAACATGACGTGTTTTTTTTTAATTTTATTCTGCTTAAATCACTTTCTGTACTTGAATATGGATGTCAAGTTCCTGTCTGTCGGTTGAGATTACTCAGTAAAGATAACATTACTACTACTGTTATCATTAGTATTGCGTAAGGTAAAAGATGCAGTGTGTTCCATTCTTCCAGTTATTGCCGAAACAGTTTTCTTATATATCTCCCCTTGTACTTTGAGAAATCTAAAACGCTAGAAATAAAAGTCACAATCATTAGTAATGTCTTTAGGACTGCACCTGTTAACAAATTTCAACTGTGTCTCATGCAGACTTCCTGTACACAAAGTATTCGATATTGGCTTGTCGTTGGAACATAGAATTAATGATTTGGTAACACAAGTATAGATCTTTTCATTTAATTTTTACATAATGTAAATAACATCCTCTTAAGTGGTATAGATGCCCATTCAATACCTCGTAGGAATAATCCTAAGTTTTGTGTGACACATTGAAGGTTTAAACCTGACGATCGGATTGGAGAGGTTATATACCCAATAGGTTATCTCTGGAACCATGGTGCGTTAATAATAACATTTTTTGGTAAAAGCATTTTTAGGATGATTTTGACTCTAACGGTGAAATATTAGCTGCATATGACGGTACGAGACTCTCGTGGGTCCACTTTCTGAGGGTATAACTATGCTGTTGAAAACAAATCATCATACAACCAAGGTTTTATGATCTTACAATCCCTGCAATTTCGTAGACCTCACACTAATATTAATTAACGCCTATTTCCAAGTTAATCTCACTAATTTAGGAATCGCAAAGTCTTTCCACGTGTTGGCATATGCTTTTTTAACCTATGGAGCCCCTTAATTTTGAATCGGTAAAGGCACAGGCGTTTATTATCATTACAATTTATGTTTGGATTGGTTGCGAATAAAACGAGGATTTCTTATTGGCATTTTGTCACCAACCCCTCTCATTTCGTAACACACAACTGCCATTCTTATGAAGTGATTATTGACTTGGTGCTGCACAACAAATAAATGGCTCAGCTTTTATTACTCTTTTTCAAGCTAGAAAAATATGTAGCTTGTTAGTTAGCTAGCATGTTATCAATTCAATCGAGATGCTTAATGTATTGGGATATAAGCGTCCTTATTCTCCAAAACTTTGGCCAGAAATAGGTCTGGCTTCCTACTTGTTACTGCTTGGTGAAAGTACGTAATTTCTTCAAAAACATTTTATTGACCACCTTTAAATGCTAAAATAATGAAACATCTAGTAATTATAAAACTTGTGCATTACATGACAAAAATTGTGATTTTGTTCCTTATTATTCTTAACTGTTATTTCTTTTAAAAATCTGCCGTTATTAAAACAACAACCATCAGTAGTAATAGTAAGTTTAGCATAATAATTGAGTTTGAATTTTAAAATTTCTAGATATTTAATGATTTTAGTACTTGGTAATACATAGTAATACAAAATACATACTAGGGCACGTAAAATAACTGGAAGCAGACCTTGGTGGGGCCTATATATTAAGTAGTTTACCATCGATTGCGCCAAGACAATGACGAAAATTCCACTTTGTAACAAAACCTGTCGTGATCATTTTCCATTCACTTTTGGTTTTTGGATACTGCAGATACTCTTCACTAAATGCCTCCCATAGAGCAACACAAACACCTCGGACAATTGTTGTGGAATGTATTATGAAAGCGACAAAAAGTGTAATGTGAGAATTACCAGTGATTAGGTATCTCAGGGTGACTAATAGTCGTCACTGGGAGATATTGACTCCCTGTTTTCGTTCTATACCACTATCATAGGACTCAAAAAGTCGTAACAACTCCTTATATTTTCCTCACTTATTCTGCAATACTTGAAAAAGTATTCCGAGCTAATCAATTTTAAATCGCGAACAAGATAATGAAACTCTCCCTTTTGTTTTCACTCGGCGCCATATTTTGTTTTCACTCGCCGCCATATTTTGTTTTCATTCGGCAAAAAACTTTTTCTCGCCCGCATGCGATTTACATGCTTTTGGTTTGGTGTCTTCTTCGAAGGAGAAGAAATAGCATCAGAGTTCGTTTTTTAAAAATAGCAGCCGCCATATTTTGTTTTGATCGCGACAAAATACTGTTTCCGCGCTATTCTTGAGTGGAGATTGAAATTCTATTTCTACTTCCACTTCCTGTTTTCGCTTTCCGTTTCCTTTCCATACCACCAAGTAGAAATTCAGCTTAAGTCATGCACGGTTGATTGACATTTATTTACAATAACTTCCCTGTTACTCAAATCAGAAGTCAGTATTTTGTTGTTCTTAATATCCCGTCTCAAGCACCAATTATCCATCTTCCCTTTGCACATAAAAAGCCTATAAATTTACTAATTCCCAAATCTTCGTTAAAAAATCTTGCAGCATACCATGTCATTTCATAGTATTTCTGCAAGGTGTATTCCTAAAGATTCAGGTATCAGGAACTCTAACGGATAGTAATAACAAAGGAGATGATTAATGGCAGCTGCTTAAAAAGTATAGAAAAAGGAACACAATCTCCAGAATATCATTTTGTCCTTTCCCTGAACCTGCTTTAAAACTTTAAATTCTTCCCAAATAATAAGAACTAATTTTATTAATTCGCAAACAGATTCGTTTGAGGTCCGTGAACATACTAAAAGCATCAGGAGCTGTAATTACATGGCACAGAATGGTATATGCGATTGATGTTTTAATGAGTAGTAGGGCTAGAAAGATTTGGCTTATTAAATTAAGAATTAAGAGTATTAATTAACCTTCTGTGGCATGTAATTACTAGCTAACAGAATGAGTCAAGAGATATGCCCTTAAGAGAGAAAAAAAAGAATTTGCGATTATGACTTCCAATCAACACAAATAAATGAAATAACAATTATAATATTTATATTATTATATTAAAGAGTTTTATTATTCCTTGTCTAATGCGAATTCATTCATTTTGTACACATTTTTAGCTATGATTATATAGCTTCACGTTGCTACACTTTATTATGACACGTTTTGTCACTTTTATTCGTGATTGTTGTATTTGAAAGTGCAAAGGTGCGAAAACCTAGAAAATAAATAACAACAGGGAAAAGTTAAAACCAGTAACATTCAGTCTTTGCATTGGATTCTGCATTGTTATCAACTGCAATTGTTATGGTAAAGTGCTCATAAAAATTATGATGTAAATAACATAGTATTAAATGTAAACAAATGAAAACTTTCCTTTCTTTTCTCTCAACGAGTGCAATTAATGATCAAATTGCACTCTATAAATGGTGTAATCATTCTATTACACACAAAATAGACCAGTTATAGTATTTAAAACTTCGCCCTGGATGTTGATACAACATTGCATGGTCCGATACGAATTCGGTAAATACCAGGCCTAATACTAGACCATAACTTAGCTCGTCGTAAATATTAGTTTTCAAAGGACGAAATTAGGTCTTCTCTGAAAATCAGCCTGTCAAATACCCTGTTACAGGTAATTATTGGTAAGGCTAGTATTTGTCAAATCTTTTTCAATATTTTTCATCCCACAAAAAGATCCACAATAATTAATCTGTAAAAAATACTTTTTCACTTCGAATCAATTAAACACAAGCCGTGGAATCAAACTTGGCATAGCATCTTACTAGCGTTAAACTGTTTGTGTTTATCCCGTTACGTCAAGTTTATATGCACTTTCAGTTTATGAAACACTTGTAGGTCTACCTAGCTAAATTAAGTCACTCCTTAAAGTCACAAAACTAGTTAAAAGCTTGGCTAGGTTTCCACATTGGGTAATATTAAAATTGCACATAGCTAAACATTATGATTGGAAAAAGAATCCTTTAAAGTTTGTTAGCTGTAGTAACGTGCTGCATTACATCTAGCTATAAATTATAAAATAAAGCACCTCCATGTCCTGATATTCAATATCTGTGTGTGGCCATAGGAAATAATATAGATCCCAATATAGGTCCTATTAATATAGGATCAATTTGGAAAAGGGCTACGAAACGGCTGTTGGTTTTCGACTTTAGTGACTTAAATGAAAGTCGAGCTAATGGCGGTGAAAACGTTTATGATCACTGAGGACAAAAACAACATCTTAAATCATCTTAAATATAATATTGCGTTTCCAATTATATTATTCTCTACATATAATGGATATCCATGATTTATTCGATGTAAGCACTTACCTTGCTTTTAACTCAAGTTTTCTAATAAAATAAACTACAAACTTTTTGAATTAGCTAGCTAGGTATATCCTTCGAAATTTTGCATAAAACATACAAGTTGCACATAAAGCTAGTCGAAGCAAGAACAATGATTTTTAAATCTTTTTAGACGTATTAATTACCTTCTTAAAGCTAGTAACATAGAATTTTTCAACAAATACAGCTCCTTTTCTTGTCTCTGTTCCCTCGTTAAAACAAACTTTCGAATTACTGATATTTAATACATTTTACATTTTACAGACCTTAGCTTATTTTACCGCCAAAAAAAATACTAAAAGGAAAAATATTTTTTTTAAAAGATAAAAATAAAACAGCGGCAAATTCAACATAAAAATTTAATTATTCATAAACAAGTTGTCTAGATGTCTATGTGATTCTAAAGTGTGTATAATTTCTTGCACGTTGACCTTTTGATTGGTCCGTCTATTACATGCCATTTTTTAGACTGTGCGGAGATTGAGCTTATTGAATCGTTTCGTAGCCCATTTAATATGAAATCTATATCCAGAATTTTTTTCCGTAAGTTGTATTCCAGTAGTCAACATCGTTTTTGCTTTAAAAGTTATCTACGGGTAGCATAACAGTGCGTCTTATTTAACCGTGATCTTGGCCAAAATTTCTTTTTCAAAACTTTGTATTTTTTGATTTTTTTATTCTCTTCTGTCTTTGGGAAATTTAAATTTTTCACAAAGATTTGACATTTGACATTTTACCCTGTCGAAAGATGATTTCGTGCAGTATTTTAATACCGCTAATATTTTCCTATTTATTATTGCATCAAACTCTCCAAACAATTCTCAATATAAACAGGATATATTTTCATTAAAAATCCCATTCCCTCTATTAAGGAAGACAATTTGCTCGTTTCGTTCTACATCCTAAGCTTACAACCTATTTATTTCTTGGCTGAGTAAGATTTATCATCAAGGAGTTATATAGACTGACGGAAAGTTTCCATTAGGAATGTAGTATTAAATTTTCACAAAAGGTACATGCTGTTGTCGGTGCGTAATAAAGGATGTGTTATCACGTGATAAGGGGACAGAAAGCTTTGCCTTTCGAAGAGAACAGACACGCTTTACTTGTAAAATTGACTTTATATTGAACAATCGTATTTACGTTACTACTACTGGCTTACTCTAGTTCGCACGTTTGGGGCTGTGACACTATGGCTAAAACGTTAGACCATTGCCAGTTACACTAAGTTTCAAGGTAAATGCTATTTCTTTTCTCTTTTACAATTTTAGTTTTACAATTATAATACAAATAATATTATAGCTAATCTTAGTTCTAATGAGTGTACTTGACCTTTCTACTCCTGAATTTTTTTATATTATTTTTTTTCTTTTCTTTTTTGCAATGTTTTGACAACTAGTTACTTTTCTTTTTTATTTCTTTTCTTTTTTCCTTTCTTTTTTTGCTTTCACTTGACTGTTTCTGTAACAATATGACTGCCCAACATCCGATCTTTTCATGCCTACACTTTTCTTTGTAACTTTCTTCGTCATTCTGTGCTTTCTTTTCTTTATTTAACTTCACCCTAGCCTTGCCGTTGACTCTTTTTATAGTTAAAAAAGCTCGAGAACAGCTGATTGTATTGTGTTTACATTTCTCCAAAAGATCTTTCCATTCCGTTTCTGTATTTTCTTCTTTCGACTTTTGTGAGGCACTTCTAAGAAGTAACATTATCGTATTGCTAAGTAAATCTCGTCTCCCTAGTTGTTTTAACTTGTTATTGCCCATATCATTGAGCGTTGCGCAAAGGTCTACAACATGTTTAGACAGTTTAGTAGTTTTGCACCACTTTGGTTGGTGTGATCCCTGAAAGGTACAAAAAATAATTTGGTTGGTGTGATCCCTAAAAGGTACAAAATATAATTGTACAAGTGAATTAAAGAAGCATATCTCTAAATGGGATTTAAAATACTAAAAATAAAAATGTAATCCATATCTACCTGCACTGATACCCACACTAGAAAGGACACTACCACTAGAAAGGACACATTCAAAGGAATCATGCTTGCAAATGCATATTATACTCTTAACTTGATACCTGATAAGAAGTTTGTTGGTTTCTGTCCGATTAACCATTTCAGCACCTACGTTTTTATATAGTCCAGAAAAAAATGAAATATAACACCTCATACGCCCATAAATTTCTGAACAGTATGGATTTCTTTTTATTGTTATTAAAGACGCTTAAATGTAAGATGAGATTGCAGAAATGTCGGAAAACGAAAAGAATAAATTCATTACGAGAAACACCTAACGATGCCCTAAAAGTCTAAAAAGAAGCAGGAAAAAATATATATATATACTGCTGGGAGAATGTTGCGGAGAATGGACGGACAGGAACTCAAAGTGAAAGTCGTTGTCTGCTTAAAGGTAAATTAGTTATATTAAATGCTATTAATGTATTGTGTATTTATTTTTCTCCCCACGCATGTGCTCTCCTCCACACACACGTGCCGACTATTAAACAAAATAATTAAATTTCTTCTTATGTATACCTCCCATGTCCCTGCTTACTTATGGTAAGACAAAAAGATATCTAGAAGAAAGATTGCTTTGTGAGTCGTACATTAGTTACCTATTAAATGGATGAGCCAAATAATAACAGTATATATCGACCATACACATACTTTCATACGAAACTAAGCAACAGCTATGATAGTAAAACTGTCATAATACACCTTTGCCGAACTAGTTTTGTTTCATGTACTGCTGCTATCTCTCAACTTTGTCAAACAAAATGAATCTGGTTTTTAAAATTTTCACCTGAAACTTGATAAAATGTGAAAACTTCAGATTAATACAGCAACCAAAAAAGCTGTTAAAACTGTTTTTTTTTATTTTGTGCTAATTGACTTCTGCTTGAAACCAAGGCTTATTGGCACAAGTCGAAAATTAAGAAGATTGTGACCGTAACATTAATACCACCAAAACATCATTTTCACATGTCGGATTAAAAATTTATACTCACACCAAATTCAACAACGAATATAATCTCAAAGTCAAAACATTAAAATTATAAAAATATGAAAAACATGTAATTCGGGAAACGCAGACATGTGAAAAACCAGACATGTGAAAATGCTGTTTTGGTGTTAATAATTTTTTTATCACAATCTTTTTAAGTTTTGACTTGTACTAATAAGCTTCAGTTTCAGGTAGCGGTCAAATATCATAAAACTAAAAAAACTGTTTCAACAGGTTGTTTGTTTGTTTTATGAAGCTGAAGATTTCACATTTTATCAAGTTTCTGGTCAGGATTTTAATAATCACATCCATTTTGTTTAACAAAGTCGAGAAATAGCAGCGGTACATTAAACAAACCAAATTCGGTAAAGGTGTTTTAGTTTAAACTAAGTATATGTTAATCCAACTGAGCAAGATAACCAATTAGCTGACTACAAGTGGCACAGCTCGCTAACCTTTTTGTGCCTTGTTGTTCTTTCCAAATAAACAATCACAGTTTTAAAACTCTCCAGTATCAAAGCCCTGGGGCACAGGAGCCATTTTTTTCATGCACATCTTACGGATCCGTTGTGTTGTGTACACCTGAATAAATTGCAGCATGTAATGTAACAAAATTCTGCTGAAAAAAATTGCAGAAACACTGTGACAAAATAAACTGAGTTTTTGTTACAGAAAGGTAGTTTTTGAAGTTTGCACAGATTTGCTGCAACACATTATTTGCAACGTCTATGTTTTGGCCAATGAAAATTGAATTAAACTATCCTCCCACGTGGTTTTACGTATGCAGAAGTATAGATTCAGGACCAAGATTGTAGAAAAACTATTTTAATTTGGGTATTTAATTTGCGAGTATAATGGTTTTAGTTGTTTTAACACCCGTATAGAATCATAATTCTGACGCCGTTTTCCCCGAGTTAACAATCCTTTCTTCCAGTAAGTCATACTTGGATCAAGCTCATTGTTGCCACACTGTGGCTGCGTTTTTCTGAATGATTTGTATTTTGCTTATTAGTTCATTAAGTAAAATAGCTGTGAACTTAAAGTACAAAAGTTAGCATGCACGAATGCTTTGCGGCACCGTACGTTCTGATGTTTTCAAAATACGTTTTGAAATACTTCGTTTTATTCTTTGTACAATAGAAAAAAGCAGCTGATTTCAGAATAACAACGAAACGTCTCATATCAGTATGCCGCAACGCGAAACGCTACTGAAAGTTTGGATGCCGCGGCGCTTTAAAATCAATTAAAATCCTATTTAAGTCCAGTTAAGTCGCTTAATTCTTAAATTAGTCTTCGTCTTAATCCTTATTTGGAGATTTGCGTCAGCAATCTCTTAGCAACAAAACCCACTTTGATTGAGCATTATGTAATTTTTGTATAACTCCATTTTATTTGTCTGTCACGTACGCATAGTTGAAATTCTTTATTATCTATTATATTATATTATATTATGTTCATCTTTAATTCCCATCCCCCTAATTAATGTTGAAACAAGTTCAGCTATGAGACACTTAACTGATTCTCAGCAAGAGCAACATTAAGAAAAAGGAAGAGAGTCGGGAACATAAACTCTCCACTAACTTTACGGGTTGTCTCGTTGTTGCAGAAATAATGTTGATACATTTATTCTGATTATTGATTCTCCTGCAGAGGTTTTTCGATATTTTCTTGCACCATCAGTATGGTTATACATTTGAAACAAAATTTACTAGTAGCCCATACCATCCAACATTATCGAGTTTAATATATTTGCCCGTGTGTGGTCTTACATATGCAGAAATTTAGTTACAAGACCAAGGTGATAAAAAAACTGTTCAAAGAGAATTTGGGTATTTAATTTTGCGAGTATAATGGTTTTAGTATCCCTGAGTAACCAATCCTTTCTTCCAGTATATCATACTTGGATCAAGTTCATTGTTGCGACACTGTAGCTGCGTCTTTCTGAATGATTTGTATTTTGCTTATTATGTCATTAAGTAAAATAGCTTTGAACTTAAAACACGAAAGTTAGCATGCACGAATGTACCTTAATTGACACATAGCCGTTTGCGATGCAGTACGTTGCTCAATGACACTTCCCTTTTTTTGTTTCCATAAATTTTAAATTACTTCGTTAATTAAATTTCTGTATTAAATGGAGAAACACACCTGGTTTCAGAATAACATTGAAACATCTCATAACAGCATGTTGCAACGCAAAACACGCGCAGTTTGGATTCGAATCTACCTTGCCATGGCATTTCTAACAGGACTATTTTAAATCAAGTAAAATATTGTTTAAGTTGAGTCGCTTAATCCTTAATTAGTGTTCGTCTTAATCCTTATTTGAAGTTTTGCGTTAGCAGTCACTTAGCAACAAAATCCACCTTGATTCAGCATTATGTAATATTTGAAACTCCATTTTATGTCTGTCACGTACGCATAGCTGAAATTCTCTATTATTTTAAAAGGCTTAACTCGTTGTTAATCCCCTCCTCCTTATACTTAACCGATTTCCAGCAAGAGCAATATTAAGAAAAAGTAAAAGAATCGGAAACATAAATTTTCTAATAATTTTTTGAGTTGTCTCGATATATCTTGTATTAAATCTACATCTGTTTACCTGGTTACATGTCGACCTTTTTTCAACGCAACCGCATAAATAATCATTTTGCTTTTATTTCAAGTATCTCCTCATTTGTCAAAAGTAGCCAAATAGCAAATTATTAAAAGTCACCAAGTTTTAACACTTTTTTAGGAGTTACACAAAGAAAAGTATTTTAGGAGTTTAAATTAAATTTAACCTTTTTTTTACTTCCACGAAAAACAAATAAACACCTGGCCAATTTAAAATGCTAAGTTGTTCTAAATTAATAAGGTCTTCTCAAAATAAACAGTAATAATTGCGGTCTGATTGGTTGAAAGTTTACAGAGAAATAATTCGCCGCTAAACAGTAGAAACTGTTTCTAATTTTCGGCAAAGGAAATTTTTTGACGAAAAATCTATACACAAACGAAACTGCGCATGCTCAGATGTATTTGCCCGACGAATTCACCGTGCAATTCGCTTCGTGGAAACCCGCCTAGACGTTTTTGATTCTTTAAAATCCGCAATTAACCCTGGTAATGTTGGTTGAATTAATGAAAAATAGGAAAATACATTTGAGTTCCCCGTTATAACAATCACTGATAACAATCTTAAGTCTTATCCCTGTGCCTTCTGCTTTACTGTATTATTTTTAAAGCTACTTGGCAGTTACTATACCCATCACAAACAAACAAAGATGGCTGCATTATTTTAATGTTTGGTCATGATATTAGTTGCTGATGTCGGCAGAAATTCAACAACTTGCAATATATTGATTTTTGCAAAGTGAATTCTCCCGGAAAGCGTTAAATTTGAAGACTTTAAACCTACAGCTTCTGATAACGCAATTTTAAGCCACGGACATAAAAATTTATCCAAGTTTCATTTAAATCATGTAATGTAATTGAACAATACAGTATAGAAGCTAGTGTAGAACTAGCGTATATACAGGATTTTCCAAAAACCACGGTCAAACTCTCATAAAAATTATCATACAGAATTTTGCTTGTGACGTCACAACTTTTCGTCACGCCTCATTGCACAAAAATCTATTGATATGCATGAAAAATCCCCCATCATGTGGTGTTGAGTCATGCATATCAAGGTTAAGTCCCTAACATACAAAAATGAGTAGAAAGGGGGGGGGGGGGAATTCTGCTAATAATCAACGCATGCGCAATAAAAATGTAATCTTCGGACTTTGTTAAAATCTGTATATAAGAAAGGGATGAGTTGGTTTAAGAATGCCATCAGCAACTATATAGCACCGTGTCGGCACCAGTGGCAGCAACCCGCGACGCTCTTGCCGATCGACTACAGAGTGTGCGGAATACCGTTGCATTCTATTACAACAGGGCAAAGGAACAAATTTCGGGAGGTACAACGTTTCACGATGAGATTGAACAGGAGGCAAGGTAGGACTACACGGAGGATATCCAGGGGGATGATATCCAGATGCTGGAGGATGGAAATATGATCAAGGCATGGCGTTTCAACAAGCATCTAAACCAACCTCTAGGGGACGCGATCATGCAAAAAATTGAAACCCACATAGAAATGCGCGTTAAGGTTGTGTACAGCTTCAGTTGTAATATTTACAAGGGTGGGGGCGATGTGTCTGATTATCACAAAACTAAAAGCTCCGGGTCACTATCAAGCATCGCCGAAATCGAAGCGTTCGTAGAAGAATGCGAGATGAAGCGCCTCGATCTGGAGGATCACGAGTTCTGGACCAGGGCTTATTTACCACCCACTAGAACCACCGAGACCCGGGGGGCATATGAGGGGAAAATTATTTTTGGTCACGTACAGATCAAGGTGATAGGTACGCGTGAACCTCTTTTGGGATGCGGCCCTCTCCCGGATTGGTTGCGAAAAAAAAGGTGCATCTACGCCATGGATGGTGAGGATGCCAGAACGGACAATCTATGCTGTTGGAGATGCCTAGCTGTAAGGGCTAGGGTTAACGTAAAGCGAGGAACAGAGTTTCTAACAAGGCCAGCCCTCGCCCTAGCCCGAGAGTACTACGGGGACCCCAAGCTTAAGCGTAAGGACGTCATGCCTACAAGGCTGGTGGATCTGGAGGGCGTTGCCAAACAATTCAGGATCAACATCAGAGTCTTTGAGCCCAAGGCAAACTCTAGGAAAGCACCATGGCGACTCGTCTATGGTCAAAAGCAACACAAAAAGGGTTTAGATGGCATCAATCTTGGTATGCTGGACGGGCACTGTTTTTACATCAAGGAATTAGATGTGCTGACCCAACACTGGGAATGCGAGGTATGTAAACAGAAGTTTAATTACGCCTCTTCTCTTACGCGGCATAAAAGGAACGAATGCGAGGGTGTCAAGACGACAATTATCTGCAAAGGGGGGAAGGTCAAACGTATGCCGGGCAGGGCCGAGAAGGTCTTTTACGATGAGAGTTTTAGTTATGATGCCTCGAAATGGATAGAATACATGGCAAAACAAACCGGAAGACATATTCATCATGCACTCTGTGGACATGGTGGTGAACGTGTTATTCGTGAGGGTAAAAAAGAATGGAAAGTTGATGGCTATGAGCCTGCCACAAAGACCGTTTACGAGTACAACAGTTGTAAGTGGCACGGATGTCCCTGCCTATTCGAGAGAACCAAAGCGGACAAGGCTCATTACGCCGCAACCCAGTCTAAGGCAAGGATGATAGAGGAACAGGGGTACAACCTCGTCACGGTCTGGGAATGTGAGAAAACACCCAAAATCAAGAGGTACTTTCGGAAGAAATTCAACCCCTACCCCCACTATATTGTATTTGATTTTGAAGCCCTCCTATCACCTTTAAATTACCAGCAAACATCCGATCTAACATACCTTTCGAGACATGTTCCGATAAGTGTTGGTATTGCCGATAGTTTGAATAACCACCCGACGTTCATTGAGCACGAGGACCCCAAGGTTTTGGTTAAACAGTTTGTGGAGGAGCTGGAAAAGAGGCATGCCCTCATTGTGGAGGAGGTAGATAGGATGTACCCGAAGCCTGACGACTTTGACATGCTCTCCAAAAAGAACCAGGAGTTGTGGAATGAGTGGGTAGGCCAGGTATCTATAATAGGCTTTAATTCTGGCAAGTACGACATCAACCTGATCAAGCGGTATTTTGTCGAAGAAATCGCGCAAGGCGATAAGATCAGGGTAGCGAAAAAAGATAACAACTACATGTTCCTTACCACCTCAAGGTTTAAATTTCTAGATATCAAAAATTTCCTTGCTCCTGGTCTAAGCTATGACGGTTGGTGCAAGTCGTTGGAATGTAAGCTGCAAAAGCTTGTGTTTCCATATGAATGGCTGACGAGCCACGAGAAGTTGAGCCATGTTGGACCTGTCGCGCACGAGGATTTTTATAGCCGGCTAAGTGGGAAAAACACACTATCCCGCGAAGAGTACGAGACATTCTGCGCCGGGTTTTACAAACGAGGCTGCGTCACCATGATGGATTGGTTACGTGAGTACAACCTAGCCGATGTGGAACCATTCATTGAGGCCGTGAATAAGACGAGGTTGCAGTATTACGATGACGAGATAGATATTTTGAAGGACGCGGTAAGTATTCCGGGCGTGTCGATGCGCTACGTATTGAACAAACCCCTACGGCTGAACCGAAAGTTAGAGCTATATGCTCCGGGAGACCCATGCAGGCATAGGTGTAAGGACTGTTGTTATAGCAAGACTTGTAAGGCCTGCAAGGAGGTACGGAAAACATGTGAAAAATGCACGAGGAATGAGGCCTACGACCTTTTGCGGACGGGGATGGTGGGCGGTCCCGCGATCGTATTCTGTCGATACCACGAACGAAACGTGACGGGTATCAGATCTCACGTGTACGGCAAACCCCACAGGTGTAGGACCATTCTAGGGTACGACGCAAATATGCTCTACCCTAGTACCCTTATGCAGGACTTTCCTTGTGGGAAGGAACAGCTGATCGGGGTGGCTACACCGACATCAGCACATAACTTAGAGATACTGGCGCGAGGTGTGGTGGATGGGTCGTTGTTTGGGTTTGCGCAGGTTGATATCGAGGTGCCTGAGTATCTGCGTGACAAATTCGGCGAAATGGCTCCATTGTTTGTCGTCAAGGAGATACCCGACAATCAAATCCCCGAGCACATGCACGAATACTTGAAAACTACGGGTCGCAAGCGTGTACCTGGAACACGTAAGCTTTTGGGGTTGCTAAAGGCTGAAAAAATCCTACTGTATACCCCTGTGCTTAAATGGTACCTCGATCATGGTTTGAAGGTGACTGCCTTTTACCAATTTCTCAAGTATATTAGGGGTAGGCCCTTTGAATGGTTCCCGGAAGAGATTGCTGATGCACGACGACAGGCTGATAAAGACCCCGACAAGCGTTTTGCGGGGGATACGGCAAAGTTGAAAGGCAACTTGTTCTACGGCAAAATGATTGAAGATTTGGCGAGGCACGCAAATACTACGTTTACGAGGGATGAAAAGGAGGTTGATGCAGCCCTGCGAAGCCCGTACCTCGAGGACCTTGAAAAAAAATTGGGGATGCGTATGAGGTAAGAAGGGGCAAACACAAGTGTACTATCGGTAGAGCCTACCAGTGTGGCATTGCAGTGTACCAACTAGCTAAGCTTCGCATGCTCGAATTTTACTACGATTTTCTGGACAAGTACGTGGATCGTCGAGACTTTGAGTACATTTACATGGACACCGACAGTGCCTATTTTGCCATCTCTGGGGAAGAGTTAAGAGATGTCGTTCGTCCCGAACTGGTTGATGAGTATGATGAGGATGTAAAAAAATGGCTCGTCACCGATAAATACTCGAGTCGAACAGGAGGGCTATTTAAAGCGGAATTTATTGGGCTTCGGATGATTGCCCTGACAGCCAAGTGTTATTTTGTGGAGGGTAAAGCTGGTACTAAATTTTCATGTAAGGGCATGTCAAAAAAGCAAAATGCTGTGACTTGGAGCAGATACATGAGTGCGCTAAAGGGTCTGGACATGGCTAAAAACGTAGGCTTTAAGGTGCACAACCAGGGTATGTTCACGTACGAACAAAACAAACTGGGGCTCTCGGCGTTTTATGACAAAAGAGTTGTACATGATGACGGGGTACATACCTCCCCGCTTATGCTGTAAGCATTTTTTGAATAACGAGGCTTTCTAAAAGCTGTCCAACGTTTTGTAAAGGTAGTGCTTTACAAAACAAGTACAATATGGAGGGGGCCAGAAAATGCACAAAATGTAAGCACACTTTACCACTAGATAATTTCAAGGTGAGCCAACGTAACGGACAACGAGCAAGGCTATGCATCAAATGCCTCGATGCCAGCAAGGCGTCAAAGGAACGTAACAAATGCCCGCACAAAAAACAAAGACACCAATGTCCAACATGCGATCACCCCGGGTATCTCCATAAGCTAATTCTAATGAAGATTTATAGCGCCTTAAATTATGATAGAGAGATATCATCCACAGAATATCTGGGATGTGATATTATAACATTCATGAAACACATCCAAACCCAATTTAAGGGCGGTATAAACTGGGGCAACCGGGGGCAGTGGCAGTTTGATCACAAGGTGCCGCTAAAGTATAGGGAGAACGGGGTATGCCCTAGCGAAGAGGTGCAAATTGCAAGACTCCGCTACACCAACATGCAGCCCATGTGGGCTTCAGATAATCAAACGAAAGGGCATCGATATATCTCCGAGTAGAATGTGGCCCGGCGCGGTTGATCAAACACACTTGCTATAAATGGAAGTGTGTTTGTATATTGCTGTACTCCTACCCTATGCCATTATAGCTTACATACTTTTTCGATATAGACGTATAATAAAAAGGATGTCTGATATCGCACAAGTATTCGACACAGCCTCTACAGAATATGAACATGTAGAGAAACCTATCGATAAGCGCCAAATTTTAAAGGAGGCCCTGAGGAAAGGCAAGGAACATCTATTACCCAAAAAATGTACCGAGGGGTTTGTTGACAAGGCCCCGGAAGAGGCCATCGATAAGGTACATACAGATTACGTACAACGAGAATTCCAGGAGAAAGGAGAGAAAACGGCCAGGGCACTGTCAACTCATGTTATCAGCCTATATGCCAGCATGATTGGGAATATTGTGGATATCGACAGTGTTGAGGAGCTCCGAAAAGATATCGAAGAAGATCCTATTATCCGGGACTCCATGACAGACTTGGGGATTCTTGTGTATTGTACCATTGGGAGGTGTCTGGCGCCTATCTTGGTAGCAGGACACACGGCGAGACATATTTCCAAAAAGAAACAGGAGGAGGTGGAGGATAAGGAAGAGTCTAAGACGACGGTACTATAATATAAATGAGTGAACAGGAAGGGAAACAAGAGGAGAGGGCCATAACCAATAAAAATGAGGATCGTGTTGCTGCTGGCAAGACACTTGCCGAATGGAACCGAAGGAACAAGGCCGACCTGCAAAAGAACGTGGGCAAAGAACCTTCGCAAGATGATCAAGAACCTGTTGCAGGTCCTAGCAAGTCGAGGATCCCAATGCCGTACATGTATGGTGTAGGTACGCTGGCTATATTAGCGATAGGGGTTGGGGTTTGGTATAGATTTGGCAGGGTTGAAAATGAATCCCACAAGCCAGCGACTAATCCAGAGCGTCAGCAGGGGAAACAGGGCAAAACTCAGCCAAATATCTCTATGTTCAAAATGTTATAATATAAATGAGTACAAGCAACGTAACCCCTAAAGAGAAGGAGATTTTGGATATGTTATATGAAACCGTTGTAGATCTTAGTTT
The DNA here is from genome assembly GCA_030067915.1 of Hydractinia echinata. Taxonomy (NCBI): domain Eukaryota; kingdom Metazoa; phylum Cnidaria; class Hydrozoa; order Anthoathecata; family Hydractiniidae; genus Hydractinia; species Hydractinia echinata. The sequence continues at coordinate 5,244,152 of JASGCC010000001.1, forward strand.
CACCTTTGCCTATGCCATGGCAGGTAAAAAGTTCCTCGGTATTTCGAGGCCGTCTACCAAGATGGATACCAACGATGTTCTTAAGATGGTAGCATACTTCGCAGCAGGCAGGGCGAGTCGCGAAATGGCCGTCAAGAAAGGCTGGTTGCCGGCAAGCATAGTCCCAAAACCAAAATAGAGCGCCTGGTAAAATTTCTATATCTCGTAGAAAGATATAGAAATCAATATGGAGGATACCAAAAAATGCTCAATATGCAAAAAAGTCTTAACCCTTGATAATTTCAGGATCAAGCCTTGTGGTCGGCCAAATCAGCAGTGCATAGGTTGCCTAAATATTAGCAAGATATCACGCAACAAGCATCGCACAAAATGTGAACATATAGGGACTCAGCCCCTATATGAGTTAATGAATATTTGTCAGGATCATATGGAGGCCCAGTTTTCCGAGGGTTATACCTGGGAGCTCTACAAATATTTACATATAGATAACAAGGTCCCGTTTAAGTATGTTGAGAGCGGTAAGTCCCCAACGCTTGCCGATGTTTCCAGGGCATTACACAGGGCGAGTGCTTTCAAGTAAAAATGAATAGGGCATGCATCAAATGTAAAAAAATATTACCCCTGGACAGGTTCAAGATTAGGGGCAATGGTTGGACCAAAAGTTGTATAGGTTGCCTGGCTAAGGCGAAGGAGATGCGGCGTACCAAATGCAAGGACCTTGTTATCGAATACAAATTAGACCTTCTTGCCATTGATAGGGAGATTCAAGGTCAAGAGCAGGATGAATATTACCTACTTCTCTACACCATCCTGACATACAACATTATACCCCGGTACATCGAAACACCCCCCGAGGGTCAGGAAGAAAAGGCACTACTCGTCGAGAGATACCGCAAGGTACTACGATGTCTACATGGAAAATTAACATATACTCCACTACCCATGGAATATCAGGCTCGAAATACCAAGCTATGCCCTGCCTGCTGGGGGTCTTTGGTGAACAATCACAGCGGTGTGTTGATATGTTTGGGTTGTGCCGGTGTATTTTCAAAAATCCATAATCAAAAGTGGCTATACTATTAATGGTAGTAGTAAATGGATGTTGTAAGTGATCCCCATACGGCCATTTTTACGGGTCCGACAAGCTGTGGCAAGACACAACGTGTTCTAGACCTACTTGAAAAAGAATATAAAAAGCACTATCATAACATAGTCATACTTTGCCCTACTATACGATGGAAAACCACCTACCTTGAGATAGACCCCAAAGATCAACTCTTCGAATGGATTCAAAAATTTTCCTCATTGCTGGCAGGCGAGGACACGTTGTTTGTGGTGGATGACTGTATGGCGAACGAGGATTTCGATAAGCGTCGACAGCCTTTGCTTGAATTAGCGATTTCAGGTAGGCACAGAAAGCACAGTTTATGGCTATTAACCCAAGCGTATACGGCTTTACCCAAGAACCTTCGACGTCAAAAGAAGCAACTCTTCCTCTGGTACCCCTCGGAAAGGAGTGACATGAGGATGATTGACGAGGAGACGAATCTCATCTCAGACTGGGATGATATTAAGGCTGAGTTGAAAAAATCGAAACACTCCTGCCTGTACGTGAGGCTGGAACACCCCAGGAGTTGGAAGATTTTGGCTTGAGCACGGTGAAATCTTCTGGCTTGCGTCGATATATTAGAAAGATGTCGCAGCTTTCCCTTGAATTTAACAATAGCAAACTAGATACCGTGACCATCAACGGCCGCTCCTGGACCCGTGCCAAGGGCCCTTGATGTTTCTCAGCCACAAGAGTTGACGGGACAGCCAGTGGGTGACTAGCTTTTTGGATAGACCAGCCTCCGCAGCGAGCAATTTGATAGCTTTCCGTCCGGTCCACAGGTGTTCAGGGGTATAATAAATTTGGCTTAATTTCTCCGCCTCATCCTCGGTAATATTATGTAATGCTTTTGACATGTTTATTATACATGTTAAAAACGTTCCTACAGATACTTGTATGCTACGAAGCCTAGCAGAGATAACGAGCCAAGTACGAACGTTAACTCACCATCTTGCTGAGTTTTTGAAGGGGTGTAAAAATCTTTCGATTGAGGGGCTTTTTTATCTGAAGCAATGTAATGCTGATACATGTCGTCATCTAATTCACGAAAGCTTTTACCAGCTTTAATTTGCATCTCACGTTGCTTGGAAAACCAGTCCAATTTGGCCTGCCTTTTACGTATCCACTCCGCCTGCGCATCATTCAATTTTTCAACGGCTTCATCATGCCGTTTTCTCTCCGCATCGCCGTGCCCCGAGAGCTTGCTAAATAGATAATTTGATCCTGTAAATGCAAGGGCGTTGATCGCCGCCCCGGCCACCAGTACAGCTATTGTCGCCATTTATTAGTACTCCACAGAATGATAACGCCCACCCAGAATGTTTAATTGTGCATCCATCAATAAGTAGACATAGCATCTGAAATCCCCGGTTGCGTCGGCCTTTTTGGTCATGTGCAACGTTATCCCGTCACTAAGCCGCTGTAGAGGTCTTCCGGAACCATGTAGGGTATGATCGGGAGATGCTCTGAAATCGATGAATAACGCATATCTATCGTTGAAGAATTGGCCAATCGTTACCTCCTAGTCATGACTACCAAAGAGGTTCGCAACCCCCTCAAAATGATCCTTCCCAAGCATCGCATGGGAGTAGAGCTCATTAGGCTCACCTTCCACCGTGATCGATATTTTTTCGATTTTGGGGTTGTAAAAGACCTCATTGACACCAGCGTAAGCCTTCACTTTCCCAGGGTCTATAAATAGTAGCAAGACACCCTTGAGACTCTTTGAGGGTGTATCAATTTGGAGGTTGTAACTAGTATCAAATTTTTTAAGGGTCACCACCTTGCTTCGAAGTATCCGTTCATAGGGTAACGCGAGACTACTATACCTTGACATCATGGCACTTGCTAGGCCCTCGTGATTGACCTTGTCAAATTCTAGGGAAATATTGCTTATCCTATAGGTAGCATCCGTTGCCTTGGCTGCCGTACTTCCCACGGCAGCCGTACCTGCATCTTTGATCACGTCGCTGTATGATGCGAAATGTAGGACAAACTGCAATCTGTCATGGAGCCCTGCCTGGTAAAACGGCAGTTCCAAATGCACTCATCATGTTTATTATATTGGGGAAATCTTCTAATAAAATGCCAATTAATCCAGTATTTGATCACGATCTTCCGGATGAGGGGGGCGGGAAAGATGATAGGCCCGATAAGAAGTCAAAACTTCCATCAACGCCAAAACTTCCATCAACACCAGGGCCTTCAACCCAAGGAGAACAACATGGTGCTCCGGAGTCTATACTTGAGGAGCAGAGGAAAAAAATAGTAAAATCAAAAGTTGATAGCCTCTACGCTCATTTAAGTAAGGATACGAGGCTGATGGGCAAGCTTATTATGATACCCTACGATGATTTTAGGGTGGAGGGGGGGACGTCTTTATTTCAAGGGTATAGATATTACGGAGCTTATTTACAAGGAAAAAGGTGCTGGGCTCCGATCTCCTGGAGCTATAGTTTCAAAATTGAAGGTAGACCTTGTGCGGGCTATGGGTTTCCCGGACTTTGTCACCACACCCAACAGAGGTAGGGCAGCGGCCCAGGCACTTGGGCAAAAGATTGATGACGTTATGGGGAATGACAGGGGTGATGCCATTTCCATGAAGTCGATTGAATCATTCGAGGAATATGTAGATGCCACGGAGGATCTTATAGAAGATACGACTTCATTTACTGATGAAGAAAAACGTGAACTAAATGGGCTTAACCTTGAACTACAGACTATAAGGGGAAGCATTAAACTATTGAAGGCTAAGATGATCACATACGATAGCGAGATCAATAATGCAAAGGGCAAGGTGGAAGAACTCGAGAAGCAGAAAGCCGGGGCAAATGAGGGCATTGTGGAAGAACTCGATGGGAAAATCAAGAAGCTTGAGGATGAGATTGAAACATTGAATGATAAAAAAGAGGCCACGCTTGATGCACATGGGTTAATTTCAAAGGAAATTTACAGCTAGCTGGGGACTATCAAGGATACATTGTTAAGAATTTCGGTGGATAACACATCCCTGCTTGAGAAGCTAAAAATACTCTTCAAGGAACAGGGGATCACTATAGCCAGCATCGTCTCTGCCATTGGTCTATTAATAAGCACCATCGTACTTGCGGCCACGGGAGGGGGTGCCGCAGCGGGTGCTGCAGGAGGAAGTGCCGCAGGGAAGGGGTTTGTGGAGAAGCAGCTTGAAAGGCTCGGAAAGTTTCTGAAGTACCTAGCAGGTAAAGCAGGTGCTGCATTGCCAGGGATTATGGCTACCATAGTCTCATTCTTTTTTAGGGTAGCGGCAACTGTTGTCGAATACGCAGCCAGGCATATGTACATGGCAATCGCTGCTGCCGTTGGGTTTGTCGTGGTCTATGTTAGGGGGATCTAATATTTTTTAAGCCATATGAAGGCAATAATGATTCCTACCCCTGTCGTGATTAATGCGGTCTTGGTATCCTCGTGTTGGTTTTGTGGGGGTTGTTCAGTGGTATGCATAGGAGGCGTAACATGCTTGGGAGGTAGTTTGATATCTGCCACATGCCTGATGGTATGCTCGGCATGCCTAAGGGGTATAGTATGCTTAGGAGGTATATGAGGTGTACTATGCTTTGTAGTATGCTTGGGAGGTGTGGTATGTATGGGAGGTATAGTATGCTTGGGAGGTGTACTATGCATAGGGGGCGTAGCATGCCTGAAAATAGGCTTGTTATTTACATCAATCTGGGCACCGACATTGACATTGGCAGGTGCGATCAAAATGTTGTTATTATACCCCACAATCTTACCTATCCGCAAATTCATATCGGAGGGCAGCATGTAGACGCTGGGCATGACAGCAAAATTTACCGGGGTTCTGGCATATTGCAAGACCTTCTGGAATTCTGTAATATCATGCCCTACGTTTTCTTGACGCTGTACCATGGCCTCAAATTTCTGCATCAATATCTGCCTTGCTGTATAGTTATCTGCACCAGACCCGAGTAGGGATGCTTTGGCACCAGCCTGCGATCCAAGCAACAAGACCACGTAAACCCGGATATTTTTGCTTAGCTTGGTCAGACCTTCCGATGTCAAGCCCTGACTTGCGGGGATGATGAAGTTGGCCCAATCACCATCAACCTGTGGCCACCATCTTCCGTTAGTCAATGATGCCGATACTGATTTGGTCTTGTATAGACCGTTGGGGTCCGCACCATATTCTCTACATGCTTGCGCATACCCGGAGGTTGAGTAGGGGTTTGAGTACCGACTAAAGTCATCGTTATAGGACATGGGTACATTCATCCTTGCTAGAATGCGACGCATATGGTAATAGATATGGAATTTGAAGATTGAGTTGACAAGTGGTACGGAGCCTGTTAGATGTTTGGCAGATATACCCAAAGCCGTGCTTGCACAATGGGTTGCAAAGTTCACCTGAATATTCTAGTAGTCCAGGGCCTGTCCCCTTGTCCAGCCCTGAATGACAGGGTCGTTCAGGTAGGTTGTTGTAACCTTTATAGGGTATTTGGTAAACTCAGGGAATGCCACAGAAATGTGTGACTCCGTCGATACAAAAAGGTCCTGATGCTCCAAGTTGGTTACACCAAGTGGCCACTCACCCCTGTTGGAATCGTACTTTGCCTTGGGATTATATGAGTAGATATTCATCGCTTTGTTTAAAATAAAGATGAAACAGCTATATATTACTGATATCTATAAACCTACGATATTTGAAGACTATCTGGGACAGGATAGTAGAATTGCCCTAAAATCGATAAGCATCAGGCTTGTATGGTTGAACCTTTACAGCGATAATGAGCTCGTCATACGTAAAATAGGCCCCGATCAGAGGAAGATTAGAATTGAGATCATGAACGGTCTGTATAGGATAGAAGATCTGGCAGCTGTCGTGAACAGTCAGGCCCAGGACAGGATTAAGCTGTTTGTATTGAAAAATGGACTCTGTAGGCTCCGTATCGCCGACGGGTACACGGTTGTGATTCATCGACAATTGCAGGAGCTCTTGGGCCTACCATACGATCCCAGTAAAAAGTACTATCAGAAGGGTGATTATGATGCCTTCTACAAGACCGACATCTATATTCGGCTACGACTCGTTTGCCCTCAATTGGATGAATGTGATGCCCTACTAGATGGTAAAAAATCTAAAATTAAAAGAGCTAACCGCCTGGGGGGATATGCTGACCTGGACTTTTGATACCCCAATTTACATGCCCCTAAAAGGGTCCACGGATCGTTTGGAGTTTATGTTGACGGACGAGTTTCATCATGACAAAAATGTTTCGTTCACCGGGATAACGATGCAGCTGCTTATAGAATAAAGATGGGCGATATCAGCAAACTATACCCTAGTTTACCGAGTGCGCCTGCACAAGGCGCTGACATGCAGGAGGAAAGCCAAAAGTATAGGCTTGATGAGATTGGTGAAATTGAGAAGTATCTCCGAAATGAGATTAAGGAGCGGGACAAACTCGCAAAGAAATTTAAAATGCATGGGACCTGGATTAGGTATGCGATCATGGGCTACTTGGCATCAGTGTAGTAACCTCGGGGATCGGTATTGGTACCCTGTTATCAGGAATGGGTGTACCACTAGCAGTGGCAATGGGGGGTCTTTCATTAGCCGTAGGGGTAGGGCAGGCAGGCCTTAAGACTGCCGGGAAAAAAATGGGTGTCAAATCAAAAAAGCATGAAAATATAAGGCTGATCGCCGAAGCAAAGCTGAACTCGATCGTTGACCTGATATCAAGGGCCGTCGAAAATGGGGAGATTGATAAGTACGAGTTTAGCCATATATTGCAAGAGAAACAGAAGTACATGGTCTTGAAAGAACAGATGAGGCAGAGGTTCAACCGCATTGTTGACTCCATCAATGAACAGGAGCGTGCCAAGCTAGTTGCCAGGGGGAGGCAAGAGGGTAGGGAAGAGTTTTTAAAAAACGTACAATCTGCGCAGTATGCAAGCGCTATGTAGACACTCCACCTGAGTATAGGCCATAATTTTATACATATTTTATAGGCACTATATGGCCTATAAAATATATGGTTTTTTAATCCTCATTCAGCAAGGATTCTTTTTTGAAGTCTTTATATCGACATTCCACAACATGTACCTGGGGGTAGTAGTTTTTGCCTTGCACATATATTGATGATAGTGCCAGGATGGTACTGGTTTGACAGGGCTCATCATAGGGTACTGGCATACCATGGAATTTTGTCGTTATCACGTCCTTGTAATATTTGAGCTTGGCATTCACGTAACGGTCCTTTTTGACCGGCTCTGTCGTCAATTGCTTGGAGATAAGCTCCTCGATCCTGGACCAGATTTGACGATATTGGCAACCCAATCTGGGTACTCTTCAAAATCAAGACTCATCGCTGGTACTGCATTGGCGTTGTACCGGGTCACCCCATGCGCGGACCAGATTTTTGGTGTCTTTACTCTGAGAGCTACCACAAGGTCTTGTGTATGGTATCCTACTATATGCCGTTGATCCTTACCTCCATTGGCGGGAACGGGGTCTGACACTGTCAGGCAGTCCACATTGATATCATTGATGTTTAGAAAATTGGCGGCAAATGAGTAGAATAGCTTAGGGTTTACAATTTCATTTTCAAATTTCAGCATCTTGTTTTATTGTAATTTAAACGATGTCAGAGAATTGCATGTCATCGTACACACGCAACCACCCCCGTTATAGGTAATGTGCTCTTGGTAGCAGTACCAACACAGCATTTTATCTTTTATCATAAGTCTCCGTCCACAGGTACATCTGTCATATTCATCAAGCATACGTTCACAGTCCCTACATTTAACGCACATTTATTAGTATCTTACAACTATGCTGTAAGATAACCTTTTAACTCCACAAATTTTCGAGGTCTGCCTTTTCATCCTCTGAAAAGCACCAATCGATGGCCCTATCTGGATGCCAGGCTACCGGTGCTAGCTCGTCCCTAATTCTGACCTTTTCGGCTTTCCTCTGGCTATAGGCAAAGAGTAGCTCGGGCCTAGTGTTCATGTTACCAAGCATGTCCCAGGTGAAAAACCAGTCCGGCACATTCTCGAGCATGAGGGGATGCTTTTCAACGGCCTCGTTGCACATGTCTTGCGTTTTGAACCGGTCCGGGACATACCCCAACATAAGGGGATTATCCTCAACGGCCCAGTTGCACATATCCTGTGTTCTAAAACGATCTGGTATATATAGGAAGGATAAAGAACATGGAAAAATATTGAAGACATTGTTACACATGTCCTGCGTTTTGAGCCTATCCGGCACATCCTCCAATAGGTAGGGATTCTTTTCAACAGCCTCATTACACATGCCTTGCGTCTTGAACCTATCCGGCACATACCCGAATATATTGGGATACTTTTCGACGGCCTTGTGGCACATGTCTTGCGCCATGAACCGATCCGGCACATCCCCGATCACCCAGGGATCCTTTTCAACAGCCCCATAGCACATGTCTCGCGTCTTGAACTGATCCGGTACATATTTGAGTGCCAGGGGATCCCTTTCAGCGGCCTTATTACACATGTCCTGCGTTTTGAACCTATCCGGGATATACCCCAACATGCGTGGGTTCTCCTCAACAGCCTTGTGGCACATATCTCGCATCCCTGGCCGGACCTGGGTTATATAATCGAATACCCGAGGATATTTTTCAACGACCTTGTTGAACATCTCCTGTGTCATGAACCGGTCCGGCACATACTGGAACTTCTCGAAATCTTCATCAACAGCCCTTATCCAACTATCCTGACTTGCTTTTGCAATATCACGTAATTGTTGTGTACTCATATTATATACACATTTCAACAAACCAGTACCATACCATGTTTGCTCGACTAACACAGTTATTCCCCTCTTTATTGCGCATGCGTTGATTATTAGCAGAATTCTCCCCCCCCCCCCCCCCCCCCCCTTCTACATTTTTGTATGTTAGGGACTTAACCTTGATATGCATGACTCAACACCGCATGATGGGGGATTTTTCATGCATATCAATAGATTTTTGTGCAATGAGGCGTGACGAAAAGTTGTGACGTCACAAGCAAAATTCTGTATGATAATTTTTATGAGAGTTTGACCGTGGTTTTTGGAAAATCCTGTATATACGCTAGCTCTACACTCTATAGAAACTCTTAAAGGAAGTTAACAACACATCATTTTAAAAGCGATAAATACTGAAAAAAATTGTTTTACCAATATATCCATGGTAGTTTCAGGGTTCAAAATTCCACTTGCTGTTTTTATTTATTTAGAGATGTAAAACTGACTAACGTTTAAAGAGTTCGTGTTTTGCAAATATTACCAAATGTCTAATTTTCATTTACAAACAACAAAAGCTAATGAAAAAGCTACTAGCACACTAAAAGCGCTACGCAGATACTTACCATATACACATGGTTAAGCAAAAATTGATATAACAAAAGATATTAGCACACAATGATACCGGTTGTAGGATATATATTTTCATGAAATATTCCTTTTTACGAATTTTTAAATAAAAACGAACAACACGCTTTTGTAAAAAAAAATGTGGCAAGGCATTCCTTCTATAATAATGCTGAACAGATTGAGAAATATTACGCATTAAAAAGATAAAACAGAAGGGAGTTTTGGTCGTTTTTAGTGAAAAACATAAATGTACATTTATGTCTACCTGGAAAAAAGATTAAATTTCATATTTATGTTTTCTTACAGACCATTTAATTTGCTTTTATAACCAATAAATAATTTTCTAAAAAAAACAAATCTCTAAATGTGTGTCTAAAACAATGCCAGTATCCTTAATTAATGAATAGTACTGCCTAACTTTTGAATCGTCCGTTTAAATTGTTCCGATTTTGGTAAATTTGTAATAGTTAGACATTTTATTAAAAATGTTCAATATCTACGTCGCATTTTATTTTTATGGAACGGGTAGGGAATTCTTCAAAAAATGACAATTCCAGAAGAAAAAAAGGGTATCTATGTAAAGGAACACCAAAAAATTAAAAATCCCGATACTTTTCAATGTCCCCGTTTAAGAAAGCACTTTAATTCAAACTCACATAATTAATAATCAACGTTCCCACCTCTTTAACTGGATGTTACTTAACTGTCATTTAATTTGGCACGTGCAAACTGTTTAATTTAGCACGTACAAACTTTTACAAAAACCTGAGGTCAGAGGACGGCCTTAAGCACTGAGTTGAAGCAATTCCGAAATTTTCTGTAACAAGCTTATTAATCTTTATAATTTCTGAAAACAAAAAAAAATACAGTAGAATTGATAGATTTGTTGCACAACAACATATTAGACAACATTTCGTGCTTCATTTCTTTGTTGTTATTCAAGCATGTGACACATAATCGGGTTTGAGTAGCAGGGGACACACATCGAGGATTGAGTAGCAGGGGACACACATCGAGGATTGAGTAGCAGGGGACACACATCGAGGATTGAGTAGCAGGGGACACACATCGAGGATTGAGTAGCAGGGGACACACATCGAGGATTGAGTCTTTTGCGTAGAAACGAAATACTACCGATCCAAGGAAGCAGTAACTATGTTGTGTTTTTTTAGTAATAATCAACAGGAACTTGATATCTGAATTGATGTACAAAAAGATATTTAGAATAGAATATATCCAACTATAAGACATCACGTCCAATTTTTTCTCAATGTATATACTATTTTAATCTGAACAAGGAATTAAGGTTAGTCTATTCTTTCTTTCTTTCTTTCTTTTTATTTACTTTTCATTTATATCCCATAACCCATGCCCTCAGAATCCAAGGAAACCGAACAGTAGTTTCTAAAACCGACCAATACCGCCTAATCCGAATTCAGCTAAGATTAACGTCAGGGATTACGAGTAACAAAAATATTCGTTTACTTTTGAAACTTGCGAGGCTATTACGAAATATGTTAACATAGACATAAAAAAATTAAGTTTTGAATTTTTAGTTGAAAATTATGATATAACGTATTTTTCTATCAAGAAGTACCTCGATAGCTTCGTATGAGTGTGACGGATGGACACACAAGAAAATGAACTTTTAGAGGAATCCACTCACCATATGCCAAAATTTTGAGTTGTTTTGGATTCTCCAGTCAAAATCTAAACTTTAAAAAAGGCTATTACGAAACCCTTTTTTGTCAGAAGACACCAACCTCGATCCCAGGGCTCTTTTCTCTCTTTTTGATATAAGGACGGCGAGACAGAAATAGTCTCGCCGTCCTTATATCAAAAAGAGAGAAAAGAGCCCTGGGATCGAGGTTGAGAAGACACATGTGATGCGCGACAGTACAAATACAAGTCTAAAGGTCAGTACAGATTGTAATCACAACGTAGTCCCCAGGGATCTTTTTCTCTTTGTTACCTTTAGCCTTTACAAAGTAAAATCGAGTTTTGTATTAATTTTTTCCATTCAATTTAAAGAATTCTATTTTTTACAACTTGTAATGTTAATGTTATAGGAATTGTGTTATACGCCAAAACGTATCTGTAAAGTTATTATGACCGTTAATAAGGCGTATATAGACACAGAAAACGGATTGTATCTTTGCGTTAGGTTTATATCGACACTTTTGTTGCACAAAAACTGAGATGAAACCTTAAACCCAAGAACGTTTTAAAGATGAATTTACTACTGCTCCGGTTTCTCCGCGAGATCGACAATTTTGTCAAGATTAGCCAAACTTTACAGAGAAATATTCAAATTAGGGAGAAACATGTACGCATAACATTGATAAGATAATAATGTGTTTTTATTTACGAAATTAAAAACTGATCGCCTAAGGTTGTAATATAACAAATGTTATGGTGGTAAGTGCGACCAATGTTGTATTTCAAACAACGCGGTGGCGTAAGGTTGTTTTAATTTTTATTCAGTGAATTTTTGTGTGTGTTTATTAAAGATTAAAGTGTTTTTACTGATTGTTAAATTTTTATATATATTCCATCCTGCTTCCCTGGTTTGTGTAAATTTAGCAGAACTGCGACCTGAGAAACTGATGAATTCAACTAGACATAACTGAGAAATTATTGAGAATATTACTGAGAGTAATACTAAGAATATTACTGAGAATATTACTAAGAATATTTAGAAACTGAATATATAGCCACCTATAGCAAGCTAGCTTATACCTGATAATAGGAAAGTTGTTTAAGGAACTTTCCATCAAAAAATTCAAAATTTGGAGATACGGTTGGTATGCAATGTACACGTTGCTCTCTGTTTTCAATTGCTTTCACGTTAATAAAAAATCTAGGTTCTTGGATTGTGACGATCTTGATTTCATACTTGAAAATGGTGATGCGATCTACAAATCCCTCAATACTAGTGATTATGTGATGTTTTCTGAGTTCCCTCATGAAACTCCATTATTTGAATCGTGTGTAGAGAAGAATTTAAGGATTTGGCGTTATAAATGCGAATGGGATCATCATCGGTTCATTATTTGACAAAGAAATTTTTTCAGAATGCAATGGTCTGTTGCTACTTATCAAGGATTTATGCATATCTGTTGTCTGGAATAAAAGAAACTTTTTTTTTATTTGATTCGCACAGCAAAGATAGAAAAGGAAAATGTAGCTCAATTCTTTTGATGTTTGATGCTAAAACTGCACTAAAATCACATATAAAAAAATTATTTGACAAAAGAAGATGGGGATAAACAGTTTGAGATCCAATACATTAAGGTCACAAAAACAAACTGCCACTGCGATTTTACTAAACTTTATCCGCATCCAAAGACAGAAAGTGTAAAGCTACTGACTTTGAAAAGGGATAAACACTTTCTCCTTTAGTGTTACGATATCAGGTAAATAACGTTTTTTGATAATGCAGTATTTTGGGCGCCAAATGTCCTTTTCTGAATCCCACAGTGTATTGAGTTCATAAAAGGTCTGCAGTGGCTTCCTATACTGTCTATGTTTATTTGTTTGTTTGTACTCTCAGCATCCCACAATGCTTTGTCCGCGCTATCGTGCAGAAGATCTATTCGCGAAATTGAAACCCTGCGAAAATTAAGACTTTTAAAGTATTTCCGGTCTGTATTTTACATAACTTAAAACTACTACAACTTTAGAACCGTACATTTTGAACATATAGTTTTTTGTTCCGATTGAAATTATCTATTAATTGGTATCAAAATTTTTGAAAAATATTGAATTTCTTATTTTGCTGATTGTAAAACTGCTAACATCGTCAATCTCCACTTAGGGGTGTCCAAAAATGCCACCATGGTTTTTTTGCATATTCACCACCTAATGAATCCCTTTCAGTCAAAAGTTTGCTTATAACGAGTCTGTGCACATGAGATGACAAGTTGGCGTATACTATATGTTTGAGCCTGTTTATTGAAACACAGAAACGATAGACTAACTTATAACGCTGCTACCGTTTGTTGCAACGTGGCTATACTTCTCTTAGTCACAGGAGAGGAGAATTTTTATTAAGAGGAAAAAAGAACATTTGTTTTCGTTTTTCATTTATAAACTTGCGAAGCTTACAAATTTTGTTTTAGCTTCACGGTTTTTTCCCTCATTTTATTGTAAGGGAATCTTCTTAATTAAGTTGCGAAAACAATTTGTGTTGGGGGCAAAATGTTGCAAATACGATTGAACATTGTCCAGTTTGACAGGCAGCATGCAATAGGAATACATATCCTATAATATGTGTTACAGCTAAGATATGTTTTAAGCATCAAAGGTTTCACGCATCAACAAGTTACACTGTGCATTGTAGGTATTCATTAGGATTCTTTTTATATCTAGCAGGAGAAGAATTTTATAGCAAGACTCTTCGCGTTCTTAATTTACTTCTTGTCAATTGACTTCATTGTAGCATTTCTGACTTACACGCCCCGATTTTGTCTCGGCAATGGCATCTAAACTTACAACGGCGAGACGCTAACGTCTGTGGGTGCCTGCTTGGAGACTTTATCAGCTAATGAGAGCTTTAGAGGCTTTTTAGACCTGGAACGACTTTTTGTTTTTATGATTTCTATATAAGTTCGTATGTTTCACGACTATGTTTCACGACAAACTAGTACCTAAAGTGAGTTTGAACCACTGAATCATTACAGTGCACCACACTAACCAACTGCACCACTGACCACGAGGTGCATAGGTTAGCAGATTCTCATTATATCGTAGACAAACATAATCCGTCTGGTAGGCTGAAACCGCCGAATTAGTTCAGAACTTGTTTCCAAGGTAGCGCGCTGACTGCTTGCGCAATTTATCGCAAAAGAACCCACGTCGGAGCTTACCTCCTAACTCTCTACCAAAGAAGCTACTGCCTTCACGTGAAAACACATCAATGCGTTACATAAACACAGAAATTAAAGTATACTTTAAATAAATCAATGACGCGAAATATTATTTTTTGATTTTTCCATATAACAAGCAGAGCATACTTCGCGTCTTTCGGTTGACACCGTTTATGTTATAATTTTATTTACTTTTTGGTTTCCACATTGTACTCACCCGTCCAGCACTTTTAGCAAAAATGAATAAACTACAGACCTGTCACCTTATCGTGTTATATTAATTTCTCGATATATTTTCTACCTTTTTAACTTATTTTCTAGTCAGTTTCTTAGCTCGTCTGATTTATGTAAACTTTTCAAGAAAATTTAAATTAGTTTAATTCAACTTGTTTTTAATGCTTGTGTCCTCAAAATGTTAGTGCCATTGGTTCAAGAAAATGCGTTTCGTTGTCTGCCATTTTGACAACCGTTTGTGGTGTTACGTAACGTTACAAGTTACGAAGTCTTGTTGTGTAATCTGTTCCTAAAAGGCTTGCTGAAGTCTTGTATGGCTAGCTAGCTAGCGAGTTAGTTTGTAACAAAGCGGAAATTTGATGATTCTTGATGGTAGCTAGCTAGCTATCACGTTTTGTTAGTCAGGAATAACTGCAAATTAGGCTATGATTCTATTTAGGCGATTTATCTCTCCTAAAACACAAACTATCAAAAAGCTAGATAGCTAGCTATGCTCCAGAGATTTTTTTGATTACTTTTCGCACTGTTAGGGGAGCCTGCCATACACATGTCACACATGACGTCATTTGGTGAGGAAGGGTGGGAGACAAGGGTTCCGATAGCCGCAAACTCCTGCATTAAATAAGGGCAAGTTTAAGAAACTTTTTGACAACTCTCAAAGTAACCAGAGTTGTGTAACTTCATTAATATTTATTGAGCAAATCTTATAAAATATAGCCACTTCAAAAACTCCACGGCAACAAACTTTAAACAAAGTTTGTTCATGGTATCGTTCGCAGTATTCTGCCATTACATTTTTCATCAAATTTTGTGCAGAAACATTGGAATACAAGGCTGGAATACAAGGCTCGATGTCATACCGTTATTAATTAGTTCCGCTAAAAAAAGTTCATGAAAAATTTATTGAACAAAGATGACTCAGCAAGCAACTACGTTAAGGGAAGAAATTTTCGCAGAATTTACTTTCGCGGATGAGAAGGTAAAAATGGATGAATTTCGTGGAATTTAATTTCGCGGAAAGGGCCAAAAACCACAAAATTAATTTTCTTCCCTTAAGTTAAACTAAAAAAAATGGCGTAACTAGACGTAAACACATAACCACGCTGAGAGAATCTAAGCGTGGTTAATGAGATCACCTAAATAGGAGATGCATGTCTAAATAGGCTATGAAAAATCTAATTTGCGGTTTATCCCTGATCGACATTGAAAATATGTTACTCTTGTGTGCTTAATGGAAAGGGAGGGGTCAAATAAAGCAGGGGTGGGGGGATTTTACTAAATTTTCATAAATTGTGGGGGGAGGAAGAGTCATAATTAAATGATGTGTGAAATGCGAATATACTCTTAAGATGGAGGGGTGGATATTTCTTTTACTCAGACATCATCTAGAGAAGAATTATTGTGTAATAGAAAATTCAAATAATGAGAATTTGATTTATACATATTCAACGAAAGAAAATTTGTTTTGATATATTATGCATATTTTAATTATTTCAGATGTTATTAATATGATATTCACACAATTCGCACACGAAGAATTAGGTGATCAGTTCTTGTCTCTTGAAACAGAAAAGATTTCCTACGACTACAGAAATGTGATTACGGAAATTCTTATTAAACATGATTCCGATGGCGAAAGTATCGATGAAGATGAACTTTTATCAGACAAACAATAGTAATGCTGTAATCTTTTTGTAGCATCACACTTTTATATAGTCAATATACTCTTTTGTTGTGTTGCAAGGTTTTTAACTAATTTGTGTTCTTTTATTTACGCAATTAGACGCAAAAATATAAGTAAAAAATATTAGTCTACTTTGCATGTCGTCAACACAGAAGTATTGGACAGTTTTAGAAATACATTTTTAGTTGTGGATGATGATAACAATTTGTAAATATATTTTGTTTTTAACGAACTTCAGGTTATTTTAGATTTCGTTTTGTCCCCATCTCTTGACTCGCTGATTTACAATGATATTCTATAAAACGGCCCCATTAACAATAATCGGCAAATTTAGAGCCTTCCCGGCGTTATTTAAAAAGTGATACCATTTTTTGAAACTACACTTGTCAGGGGATACAACGGTGAAAACCGAATGTAAAAAAACAGATGGAAAGTGAGTTTTCTCGCGCCATACATTAACTCTCTCCCCATCCTAAAAGACAGAAAGCAAGTCTTACTTTTCTGTAGGAGGGCGACTAGCCTAGTTAACTAAGCTTTCTTCGAGGATATAAAATTGAGTTTCTCTCAAACGAAAGCTTAGACGAAACGACAGCGTCTTCATAGCAAACCCCGAATTCAAGTCAACCAATAAACACATTAATTTCTCAAGGCAAACCCCGAATTCAAATTGACCAATAAGCACAGCTTGGCCACATCTTACTTTCTTAAATAGCTTAGGAATAAATTATATTTGCTTGGTTGAGTGAAACCATTTTCTTGAAAAAGATAAGAGTTCCCGATATTGACCACGTGATCGGAGAACAATAGAAGTAACCAATCAAAAAGCGCGGCCAGTGTTCTGACCGCAGAAAATTCGTTTGCGACCGTAATTTTCCCCACCTTTACTCTTCCGATTTCCCGGTGGTAAGAAAAATCACGCCGGGTCTCCTGGTTGAAGGGCGACTAAAAAATCTATTCTATACATTAATCCGACATCAAAAAGATGTTGGCAACAATTTTTAGTCGGTAAAAATATTAGTCACTTCCCCGCAATTTAGTCGCGACCTGAATAGAATGTATCTAACTTTTTTCACGCGTTAGCAAACCCAATGTATGAAGTCTAGAGGTCAACTCAACTTTTTGAAAGTCGAACTCTGCAAAAATAAAAATACGGATAACACTTGTTGGTTACAACTTTTTAGGGGCTGTTCATATGGGAAATATTTCCTTGGGAACCGGGTAAATGTTTCAGCATAATTTCAAGTCGAGATATAGGGTTATTAACAAACTAAACAGAACACAAGAAGGCGGCGGAAATTGTTAAAACCGCCAAGGGTTTACTGTTAATTTTACTTTGGTACCGCTTTTTACAAAAGCCCTAAATTTTCACAGGTTATTTCATTTAAAGGCAATTTAAGCTATATTTAGCCATTCATCTATTTAATTTTAACCATCCTTACATTAAAGCATACAAGATGTGGGTTTCGACACAATTTTCGACGCACAATACTTGGAAAACTTAAAGGGTAAAGATGTACAAGAAATTCAATACTTTCTAGCCATAGTGTTTTACAGAACATTTAAAAAAACATATACATATATTAGTTATCAATACAACAGATATAAAAAGATTTGTAAAACAAAAAATTACAACCGTATTGTCACTAACATAGACATTGCTTACCGTAAATACTCGATTAAGCCAACAGGGGTTTATTTGCCAGAAATTAATTTGAGAGCGGGGTGTATTGGAATTATTAGAACATGGAGGTATAAATCCATGATTAGAAGAAGAAGG
This sequence comes from Hydractinia echinata, assembly GCA_030067915.1. Lineage (NCBI taxonomy): Eukaryota > Metazoa > Cnidaria > Hydrozoa > Anthoathecata > Hydractiniidae > Hydractinia > Hydractinia echinata. The sequence goes on from JASGCC010000001.1 coordinate 5,262,218, forward strand.
CTTAATTTAGTATTTACGGTATAACGTGAAAGTTAATAAAGAACATCTTTTGTGAAATATAAGATAACGTCTATTATAATTATATTAACTGCTGAAAAAAACAGCTTTGTTTTTACCTGGTCGTTTGCGGCAATATGAAAACGCAGTACATGCCTTAAAACAGTAGCATAACAAAATGCAGAAAATGCTTTTTTTAACATCATGTTATTCAATCGTTTTAATTTCTAATTAGAAGTTAAATGTTGCTTATTCAGTCTTACTAATATGGATCACTGATGTATCGTCTGCATAAAACATTTTTAGTTTCATTAAAATCATTTTTCACACTTTCTCAACCGACAGAATCCGATAAATAAATCGGATTGCTTTCAAAAACAACCAACATCTGTACTCTTGAAGAACAAGAATTTATCAACCACTTGTCTTGGCGTCGGTGATAATAAATGTCTGGAAAAATTAGGTTTTGCGACGAAATTGTAACATTAGTACATACGTGGTTCCTTTATAATCAAACCATCTGAAGATAAATCTAAACTATTGATACTCTAGGACACAACGAGAGACATGAAGCCGAAAAAAAGCATGGACTAATGCAGCTATTTTTTTAATTAAAAACGTTTTTTAACATGTTTGATTAGCTAACACCATGAATGAAAAACATTTTACGTAAACGGACTGGAAAATTGTTGAGGGAAATCACTGGACAAAATGCTGAAAATTTTGCTGTAATCTCTGAAATTGAAACAAAAATTCCAAAAATTTTACTTCAATAATTGCAATTTTATCATTTAAGGTTAATTTCTCCCGATATACAATAATCGGGGGTATCAGAGATGCAGTTAATGTTATTTAAAAATTATCCAGGACGCAAGAGAATAGAGAATAGGACAGAGTGTGGACTATTTTAGGTAGTGAATAAGCTGAATGAGAAGACTTTTGCATAGAGGAAAATTACTTTTACTCTGAGGGCGGTGATAGCTGGTGGTTCTGACAACGAAGATAGCAGTGAAGCAGGGTGCATTCTTTGCTACCTATCTATCGTAAAAATGTGTTAAATTGGTAGTTGAATGTTATTTTGTTTTCAGATGGTTAGAAACTATGTGGGAAAAACAAATGGTTTTGGTTCGTAGAATTAAAGAAATATGGAGTTGTCTATTAATGCAGTTAAAGAGAAAAAAAACGTCGCTTAGATGCTAACAGACTCCCTTGATCCTCGCATTAACAACACGTTAAAAAGTTCACCCAGTGATCAGTCAAGCAAGCCAATTCTCAAACCATATTGCATCCGACGAACAAAAGAAGCAACTTGCATTTTATGTGCTGGCCGAGACTTCACAAGTGCATTTTTTAGGACGGCAAAATAAACTGTCGGCACGAAAGCTTGAATCTGTATCATTAAACCGATTGTTTAGGCTTTACACAGATGTTAACCGCTACTTCGACAATCTCAAGAAGTGATCAATGAACATCAATTAGATCCGCATCGAATATTCAATTGTGATGAGTCAGGCTTGATATGTGTTAATAAGTCCATGAAAGTAATTGCGCAAGGTAAAAGAGTGGTGTTATCAGTCACTACTGCTGAAAGAGGGCAAACAGCTATATAATTATAGGAACAACGGTGCATATGTAAGATTATCTTATCTTCTTTACTTGGGAGGATAATGTGCAGGGTTACTTATACCAAACTACCATTTTATTAGTGCTAAATGAAATAGGGAATTATCTTCTATCTATGATTATATTTCAATGTAAACGTTTTTCGCTCATTGATTATGCACCAGGTGGACATTTGGAGCCTGTTTAGGTAGTGAATGGATTCAAAGTAAACTTCAGTGAAATTTGTGAAACATTCATAAAAAGCATGAACTTGAAAATAAATGTTCATTGATCCTAGATGGACATAAATCCCACACAAAAATATAGATTTGTTTCAGTATGTATCTTAACAGTGTTTACTTATGATCTCGTTAGCACTTCATACATCACAAGCCTGAAATATCAACAAGGTGAGCAAACGAAAAAACGAAGTTTCTGAAATACTGACCAGCATTCAAGTGTCAGTGATCTTACCATATCGGAAAGCAATTGTGGAGAATGCAAACATATAAAATTAGCAGAAGCTCTGTATATCGGGATAGTAAACAGTTTTGAATGTATTAGAAGAATCACATTCATTGAAAATAATTCTTTTATTTTCTAGGTGTAGGTAGCTAAAGTTCAGCCAAGTCCTGTTTTTATATATTTATATACTTGCGGTAGCCATAGATATATGGTAGACAAATTATTTCTTGTTATGATGATACTGGCCTCCAAAAATGGACCAAATTTTGTGAAAAAAATAACTCGAACAATATGTTTGCACTTTTAAATTCAGAGTCAAATTTGATTCTTACCACAGAAATGAAATTTAAGACTTTTCCTGGATTAGATGTTCAGATATCATGGCTCAAAATCACAAGAATTCCAATTGTTAGACATGATTGTTGTTAGTTATTTCGAAAGCTAGTAGAATTATCTTCAAAACAATAATGAAAAAATTATGTACATGCAAGCGCCTGGGCTTAATCTGCGCACAATTGAGCAATCCATACTGGCTGCGGTCACTCTTTAGTCTATCTATTTTTTTAAATTCAGTAACGAAAATGCCCCTAGTAACGGGTGTTTTTTGCTTAACATTAAGTCTGCGCGCAGAACAAAGCATTGATGAGCACTCCCCGGGTGATGTTGATCTATTCATACTGCAGCATGATTATCGACAAAATTACAGGCAGCGGCGGCAGTGCTCAGTGACAACAAGGCGAGAGAAGAGAAAACAAAGCAGTTACAGCACGGTGGCAGCAAAGATTGAAATGAGTTGAATGCGATATAGAAGAAATTAACAGCTAGTCAACAAGAGGAATGTGAAGACACCATTTACTGTAGTCTGGTGTCAACTTGAGAAAAGTGTCATAACAAAAAAACAAAATGGTGACAAATTAAAACTTTTCAGCTGTCATTGGAAATAGAGTTTAATGAGGCATGAGAAGAAACTTTTACTTTCTTTAATATTTTTATATTATTTTTTCACCTACTGCATATATATTTTCTGTACACACTCAAAAAAGTTGACATCATGAAATTATTTCAAGTTTTTGTCCTGTGATATTGACAATGTCTCATTGCTAATCAACCGCTCCTTCATTGTTAAAATAATGCTAAGTAAGAACTAAGGCTGTCTGTTTTAAATAATTGTTCGACTTAAGGTGTGGTACGTCCTGAATACCACTGATACTTTATATACACCTTAAATAACACTGTCTCTGCTTTTTGTATGCATATAGTTTTCTGGGTATAAGCTTGAAAGTTGTCGACGACATGAAATCAGAACAATTTTGTATAATTCTAAGGATTTATTTACGGATTTATTTTTAGAAGAGGAACACCTAAAGATTATTATTCTCGACAACGAGTTAAGCCACTAAAACTGCTTTCGACAAAGCGTGGCAATTCATCGATACAAAAAGATTGAACAAGAATGAAACAAGTAATACAATGAAGCAAAAAGACGAGCTAAAGAAACGTCAGAAAATGGTGAAAATGGAAAGGTAAACGAGTTTCAGAAGTTAAATTTCCCTATTAACGGATGTTTCACAGAGGGACACAGCTAAAGTCAAAATTGTTGAGTCAAAAAGGTGATTTAGTTCTAATAATAAGTTCTTAACCTGTTATATAATTTTAGTACGGAAAAAGCTCATCCAGAATTACCCAATTACGCTAAGGTTTGAGTTACAATAACCTTCATATGTTTTGTATAGACATTTAACCCCAAACAACATCATGTCTGTGTTTGTTTTTTGAAAACATCAATCTGTCAAGTGTTGCATAAAGAGTTCAATAAAATGCCACTCTACAGTAATATTTTTGTGAAGTACCTTGAGATGGTAGAAGGAGTCGTATTCAATAGTGTTGACTGAGAGGAGAAAAAAAGTAGTCAAAAAGGAGATACATAAGTGGATAAAATTTCGCGTTGATTAAAATTCGCGGTTTTCGCGGTTTTTTGCAAAAACTGCGAAATTAAATCCACGCGAAATCTTGGTGTGGTTTGCTCTGCATGCTTGCCTGACAGTGGTGATGAGAGAGGATTTAACTACAAAATTGAATCCATGTTTACATCATTAAATGATAAAGTTAATGATGCTCATATTTTGTTTTGTCTGCAAGGTGTTCATGCAGAATGTGGTCAGACTTTTAAAGCCAACCATTTTGTGCCAGTATTCTCCCGAATGGTACAAAAAGAAAACTAATTCAACATTCAAAAAAAATCTTGCCACAGTCTATTATAAAGCCCTGTTTGGTCCCAAAAGATGGGAAGATGCAATCAAATTTGTCGTTTTGGACAGACCAGTCCAGCGACAAACTTATTTCACCCCCAACTAAAAGAAAAGCATCAAACTGTTGTTGATGTTTCTTCTATACCTCCTTCTGCTGCTGATTGTAAGGTTAATTTAGATGCTGTTATTTGTAATAGTGCATTGTCCAATACACCAGACACAACTACTAGTCAACCTCTGTGTTCTTCTTTAAAATATCCTCAAACTGATTTTTGTGTCAGATTACAGAAATAAATATTTTCAAATAAAGGATGATCCATTAACAGTTCATGAACTGATCCAAAATGTTTATAAACCAGATCATTCTTATAAATTTCCCAAAACAAATAGTCTTTTCGTTTTGAGTGGTTAACAAAGTTTTCTTGGTTATGTTATTCACCAAGGTTGATGGAGCTTATTGTCTGCCATGTTTTTTGTTTGGACACAAGTTTTCTTCCAAATTCAGTAAAATTAAAAAACTGTTTTCTGAACCTTTTAAGCACTGGCCTGATGCTGGTGCTAACTTTGTGAAACACGAGTCAAGTAGTGGACATCATGCTCACAAATCTGCTACTTTTACTAGTTTTATGGCTAACTATTTTAGTAAATCTCAGTCGATGGATGTGCTTCATGATACTAACCGTCAAAAGAAAATAACTGAGAATTGAAAGAAAATGATACCAATTGTTAACGCCATTATTTACCCTGGTAGACAAGGGCATGATGGGCATGATGGGCATGATGACTCACAATATCATGGTGAATTTGGAGGGTTTTCTGGTGGTCGGGTAGGAAATTTTGTTAATACAGCTCTTGCTGACCATCTTAAAACTTGTCCCGAAAATGCTACATTCATTTCTAAAACTATCCAGAATCAATTAACCAACTGCTGTGGATCTGTAATTTTGGATGAAATAATCCAAGAAGTAATCGCAAACACTTTTTTTCAATTCTTGCGGATGAAGCTGCTGATTTATCCAACAAAGAGCAAATGTCCTTAGTTTTACGTTTTGTTAACAGTAATTTGAATATACGTGAGGAGTTTGTGCAATACATTCGTTGTGGGGAGGGGCTTGTAGGTAAAGACGTCAAGTCTGTTCTCTTAAAGTAATTTGTTAACCTGACTTTATATATTAAGGATTTTCTAACTATTTCCAAAAAAGACAGCTATCCCTCATGATTAACATAGGTAAATATTGTCTCACTTCCAAAAAAAACTAAATGAAAGGATGTTTTTCGTACTCGGTGGGTTGAACGAATGTGCCTATTTATATTACTTTAGAAGAGATGAAATTAAAATTAAATCGAGAGTTCAATTGTGACACATCAAAAAAAATTTTTTTCACCAAATAGCAAATTTTGAATTTCTTGTCACCCTGGTGATCAATTGCTACAAAATAGAACAATTGTTACTAAAAAAAAAACAGGTACTAATCCTCTTTTAGACCATCTAAATAGTGAAATGAAAAATCGTTGTCAACCATTTTCTTTAAATGCATACAATGGGCTATGAATTGTTCTAGCAAAAAAAGGTTTCTTTGATTTCTGGAGGTAAAAGAAAATGGAATTTCTTTCTATGAAGATTTCCAAATATACTTGGGCTTAATGTCGAATTAGAAATTTGGGAGAAATATTGGATTGATTTTAAAGGAAATAGACCCCAAACTATTGCTCAAATGTTGAAGTCTATTAATCTAAAGGTATTTGTTAATTTGCACGTGACCCTAAGAATTTTAGCCACTATTTCTGCCACCACATGTGAATGTTACCGCACTCGCACTACAATGGTATCTGAATGCCTCAACAGGCTGGCGCTTATGTATATTCATATAAAAACTAGCTGTTTCCCGTGGAAGAATCCACTGTATTCTCATTTAATTTATGTAGCAGGTATACGTCCATCAAAAAACAAACAGCAGTGCGCATCTTACATCTGCATTACTATATAAATGACCAAAAAAATTAAAGGTGTCCAACAACTGCAGTATATATGTGACATTTAAAATCTAAATCTACTAAAATTACTGCTCCGACCATCTGACAAATGCGAAAATTATTCGGAAAGAAGTTTTCAAAAGCATCTCAAAATACATCTCACCCAAAAAATTTAAATCACTCAAAACGTCACATACAAAAAAGCTGATCAATGTCAAACACAAATCTCTCTCATTGTATATGTTAAAACCAGTTAGTTTATTGCAAACCCTGCCAAAGGTTGACACAAAATGTGAAAAATAAACAATAAATTGTGCCTAAGTAGAAATTTTTATCTAAGGTGTTAAAAAGGAATTGCAAGGATAAATTATAATGCAATAAAACGTTTTTTGATATATTGAATACGGTCCTTCCTCACTAAACTTTAGACAAAATGTATGCTGTTTTACCATCAATAAAGTAAACAAAATTTCAAATCTCACATAGTATTCTGTCACAAATGTTTTCATAAAATATATATATAAGTCATAATGAGTCATGTTAAACAACAGCAATCAATCTATAAGTTCATTTTATGTCAATTTTTGCACCAAATTTGCAACACAAAATACAAAATCTAAATAATACTAAAATCTCTTATTTTGGTCCTTCGCATACCGACGGTCTCCCACAAAAGTTTAATCAAAATGTAAAAAATGAGAGGTAACGACAAAATCAAAATTTGCAAAATTTAATTATTTTGTAACATATATCTACTGCATATGCCCTCTAAAACAATATTTTAATCCAAAATGCCAAAGAAAAACAGTTTGCAACAAAAATCAGTTATTTCGATGATACTGCATGATACTCTTTCCCCACAAAAGCTTCACAAACTGTAAAAAAAAGAATGGTTGTAGGGAGTGCTTCTGATTCAAAAAAATTTTTTGACATTTTGCATCTTGTCCTTACCCATTAAATCTTACACAAAATTTCAAAAAACTACGATTTGGAACACATCAAATTTAAATCGAGAAGGATCAGTCATTTCGTTATGTTGTACAGAGTCCTCCCCGGTAAGAGTTTATACAAAATATAGAAAAACACAGCTTGCAAGGTGTAAAATCGAATTCTTCTTCTGTGTATATATGGTCCTTCCTCGCAAAATTAACATAAAATGTCAAAAAGGTTCAGATATAACATCTATTAACACAACAAAAATCAGTTCTAACAGTATATGTCATGTCATTGTCTTCCACAAAATGTTCCCCTTAAAGTTTCACAGACACAGCCTGTAAATTAAAAACAACTAAGATCAGGTATTTTGGTCTAGTTCATACCATTCTGTCCCAAATAATTTATATAAAATGTAAAAATTGAGTGGTAAAACAGAAATTTGCAAAATTCCATTTTTTTATATGCATATATTGTATATTATATGCTTTCTACAACAATAAAAGTTAATTCAAAATGTCAAAAAGAAGAAAAAAATAGCTTACAAAGAGTATAAAATTGAAATCAACAAAGTAGCTCTTTTGGTGTATTAAATATGGCCATACGCACAAAAGTTTACACTAAATGTAAAAAAATGGTTGTGTTTAGTAATTCTAAATTAAGAAAAGTCAGTTCTTTTAGCATGCTGATTTATGTCTTTGCCCACAAACTCTTACATGAAAATGTAAAAACCAGTTAGTTCTTTCGGTATATTGCATGATCCTTGTGCCACAAACGTTAACACAAAATTTCAAAAGAAAAGCAAAACAGTTTGTATATATTATATATACCATGTATATAAATGGAAAGTCACCCCAGCCTTCCCTGTACATTTTTTACCCTAAATGTAAAAAAACATGTAAATCCTTCCCCCGCCTCCCCCCCAAAAAATAAATAAATAATCAAAAACCCATGTAAATACTGCAACAAAATCAAAAAATGTGACAAAGCTACGTAAATTTTCCCCATAATGTCAAAAACCTCTATCAAATAAGAATTTAAAAAACACAGGTTTTTTCGGTGTTAGCATGTAGTAACTCTCCCGAAAAGGTTTAAAGTTTTCTTAAATAACACGAAATGTCATAAACAAAAACATTTGAGTAAGAACATCTAGAACATCAGAATTACTACATGTTAAATAAAAATCCTTTTGTCATATTGCATGCAACCGATGTAAGTTTAGTTACACAAAATGTGAAAAATACATTATATATTTGCATAAAAAAGAGTCCTTAAACTTCTTAAAAGGTGTTGTAGCTTCTTATATCTTCTTATTTAGGCTTAAAAGGTCAAGTCAAATAACTTACAGCTTACTTATATTCCTAGCACAGACCACTAAGATAAACTACAGTACCTAGCTACATGTAAACAGTTAGGGACAACTGCAAATTAGACTATTCCGCCTAAATAGGCTATGATAGACAAATTAGGCGAAATTTATCTCCTAACTAGGCTATCAACATTAAATTTGCTTATTACAGCCTTCTGGTCCGTGGTCGCACCGATCTTTAAGGTTAAAAATGATCTAACAAACCTCCCTCGGATGTAGAAGTATTATTTTCGTAAATGTTATGGTGCGTTTTGAAGATATTGCTTTTAGTTTGTTTTGCCGCTAATCCGCATGCGCACAACGTTTTTTTCCGGCGTGTTTTAAAAAACCGCCGAAATAGACTATTTTGATTTAAAAAAAGATGGCGCATGGTTAGGCTATGATGTCCTAATTACGCTATCATAGACAAAATAAGCTATTTGGACAATCTCGCCCCGGACCTTGTTCCAGTCGATTGGAAACGAGTTTGGTTGGTGGGTACGTTTACATGTATAACTTTTATATCCGCCGTGCAAACTCTATGAAATTTGACCTAAGCAAAGATGACTAAGTCAGCAAGTAGTACAGGAAATATAGTAGCGCGACCAACAAAGATTGCGAAGATATCGTCGATTAAAATTTTCCATCTCCTAAATAGACTATTCTCTCCAAGTTAAGCTATTAAAAATCTCCTAATTTAGCTACTAGCTTATTTAGGAGAAATAGTCTAATTTGCAGTTGTCCCTAACTGGTAAAAGCAACATAAAATTCACAGGTTAGCTATAGGTATACTGGGAATCTTTAACATTAGCTAGCTACAGCAGCTAATACCTGGTCACTTAAACTGGAAGGTATAAAGAACATGGCTACATATATATAAATTCCTAGCTAGCTAGCTAGTTGTTGTTGGTGGTTGGCTTTTTTTGATGCTAGCTATAAAACATGTCTGGCATCAATAATATCATCAAAACTGAAAAAAAAGCATGAAAAAACCTTACAGAACCTTGCTATGATTAATTTATAAAACCATGCTCTTCTTCAAATGTTTTTTTAAAGATTTATTTTGAATGAAAGAGTATAGAATGCTCAAAAAGAACAGCCATCTTTTTCGTAAACACAATTTCCGTTTTATGCTAGGAACTTCATTTAACAGTCCGTATGCTTTGTGAATATCTAATACCGTTTCATATGTAGCGATACCTATATATATATATGCTCATATAGATTTTTTGGCATAAGGGTATATATATTTATATCGTTATTAGCAGCAGGTTATATATTTTCACCTTATGTGCGATTTTTATGAAGTACATCCCTAACTTTTTTAGTTAAATTTTAGCGTACAGCCACGTCATAAGAAAGTGACCCATGATTTCTGTGTCGTGGACTCATAGTTTTACTCACGCAAGGGAATTAATATATAAGATAGTGCCAGAAGTCAATAAAGTTTTAAGTAAATTTACTAAAGATAAAAGAAGACTAGAATTAATTTTAGTTTTTCCACTATACTCCTGTCAATTTAGAACAAGATAATAAATAAATGAAAAAAAGAAAAAAATAGTAACCATGTATATAATGAAATAAATTTTACCCTTTCCTCTTGTTTATGCTATGTCCTTATCTCTCTGCAGGTTTAGCTTGCTCCGGCTATTACCTATTCTAGGAGCCCCCTGTCAGGGGCTTTAATAACTTTATATAACTTACTTACTTTTTTATATTAATTTTTTTTTAACAGCGCCCCCATGACCCCCAGCTTTTTTGGGCGCAGTAACCAAGGTAGCTATCTATAGCTATTACAGTATTGTGTCGCCACATACTACATATTTTTACTTTTTTTACCTTGCAATTGTAAGCATGGGTGTAAAGGAAAAGCTTGAGGAAATAATTGTTGCAGCACTCAATGCTATACGTAACGATCCTATAAACAACTTAAAAGTTAGAAGTATTGTGACACCAAGCCATATGGTTAAAAAATGAGCACTGACATCATACCGACGAAGGAAATAATTACTTTTAATGAAGTGAATGAATCCATGTTAGAAAAATTATTCCATTTTTTGAACATCAATTTATTAAACGAAACCGAATTGGAAAAACATGTGACCAAAATTCATCAAATGTGTACCGGGAGTATTGTGAGGGAAATTGGAGTAGCTTGCTGCAAGACATGACTCCGGGGTTCAAATAATAATTTAATTCAACTAAAAACTGAAGAAAAGAAGGTTATATCGCATGTTTTTGGTTATCTTATATTTTGCCTTAAACGTAAATTTCAAAGAATAAAAAAGTGAAGTGGATGTAAGGAAGTTACGTCCGCAGCCTCAAAACTTATAAGAGAAAAACAAGGTTAGAGTCAAAATCATTTTTCGATTTTTCTCAAAAAAGGGTTGAAGAGGTTCAAAAAAAGGTTGAAGAGGTTAATTGAGGAGGGTTAGTAAAAGTAAATAACGACATGTTTATTTTTGCAAGGAGAATGGGAAATGTTGTGTGAAGTTTTACGCACAAATAAGGGCGAGGATATACGAGACGCCATTGAAAAATAGCTAGATAGTAATTGTTTTGTTTATAAAGGGTGATGTTTATAAGATTTATGGTCAACAAAATGCTCATCGTATTTCCTAAAAAACAGCTTAATATAAAAATGGGTTGATATTCGGGCAAGTATAAGGCTAGACCAGCTGTGAGGAAAAGACTGACCTAGCGTTTTTGTCAATATATTTTGTCAATTTTTTCTGGAGGAGGGAGTGGAAAATCTGGATTAAATTAAGAATATCCTAGCTGCTCATCTGCTTGAACTTCCAGTTTTACCATCCTTCGAGAAAAAAAGCAATAAGGTACAGGATCGAAAAGCTGCAAAATTATTTGTTGGTTATATTAAAATTCTTTTTCCTAAGAAATTAAAATTAGTTTGAAGCTGGAGAAGTTTTTTTTTAAACAGGGTGAGTTAACCGATCTTGTTAAAAAGGATAATTTCTGACAGGTAGAAAAAAAAAAAAAGGCACCTGGTGAGAATGTACGTTTTGGCAAGCTTCGAGAAAAGCTGCAAGAGATGAGAAAATGGGATCATGGAGGTTTAATGGTAATCAACAAAATGCAATATTTAGATAATAATACCTGTAAGAGCGCAAAGCTTCTTGCAGACTACAAAAGTCAAAATGCTGACAGAGAAATGTTGCATTGCTTCAGGACAACCAGTCTTCTATTAAAAACCAAATAAAATTTGGGCAATGTATGTATTCTTTTGCTTGACTATGGTTTTGAAAACAACGAATCACCAAAAAGGCTAATAATTTGTTAAAATTATATCAGACCTTATTAACTGATAGCTATTTTCAACCGGTTTATACGTGATATCCGCAGCGCTGATTGGCTAGAAAACCTTAACGACGGGCTTGCCGGAGAATCGTTAAAACATAGCTAGCTAAATATAAACACACTCAAAAACTAAGTTACAATAAATCCAATACAAAACCCTCAGTCAGCGTTTTACCTCGGTTAATATTTCTCGGTATAGATAGGCAAAACAGATTATATTGTATTAAGATTGTCCAATAGCCAAGCCAATGGCCGATTTCGTTGGCATTAACACATGCACTAAAAAAGACGATGTTTAGCTTAAGAGCAACTGGCCAAAACCGTCATCAGTCTGACCGTTTTCAAGATCTCCTGCAGGCAACAGAATAATAAAGGATGTGGCCAGCGAATTCAACAAGGCAGTGGCAGTTGCATTCAATGAGCCAGCACTTGAATGTAACACTGACTCAGGGGCTGTTCATATGAGAAATATTTTCTCGGGAACCGGGTAAATGTTTCAGCATAATTTTAGCCCGAGATCTCGGTTTGTTAACAAACTACTTTAAAAATTTAATTGCATTTATATGAGAAAAAATATTTAGCTGCCTACTGAGATTTCAGGTGGCGGAAATAGGGCCGGTGTTCTTCTGTGACAGTTTTCCTATGTTGCTTTCTTTCCGACAATGAAGTATATGATAGTTGACCCACCTCGAACTTAGGGCTGTATGGCCTTACGTTTCGAAAGCTCCCGTGCCGATACTAGTTTCCGTCCAAATGAAAAAAACTTAAAAAGCACTGGGAAAGAGTTTGATAGTTGACGTTAGCGACGAAAAGGAAAACCTAAGTCAAAACTTATTTTCCTAATTTCTATTCGGCAGTTTTTTTCACTGAAAATTCCTCGAATTCTGAAAATGAATCCATGCGAAATTTATCAAAATGTCCATATGGAAAATAAAACCAAAACATTTTGCGAGCTTTTTACACTTAATATCTCTTTCGTATTTTTTTTCTCCAAACAGAGTATCCACTTTGTTGTCTTACCTGATTCCCTGTGCCAGGTCTAGTCCAGTTCGTACTACCTTAAGGGAAGAAATTTTGGCGGGAAGACCCTGGATCGATGTTAAATGTTCGAATATCAAACAACCTACTGCGGTGGAGTGTATTGAAAATATGTTTTTCAAAATTGCTAGAGCTAAAACCAGTTCCAAGGTCACATAACCTGTTTGCAGTTAGAAGATCACGACTGGTCCTGTGCCAATTCGTTTGTCTTCCTATGCTTATAAAACAAAAAAAGATAAAGAGGAACTGGGACGAAGTTGGCTATTTAATTATTATAAAGGACAGGTCATTTAGAAGAGACTCAGTGCACGCAGGGGCGTAGCCAGCGTCAGTCAGGATCTGCGATCGACTGAACTACTTTTTTCATCCCAACACGTCGTTTTTTTCACCGCCCCCGCCAAACATGGATGGGCGCACCGATTGTGCATCGGTACAAATCTTTTCCCAGGCGGCGCACACAAGCTTCGCGCTTCGCACGTCGTTTTCGCAGGATTTAGCAGTATCCACTTTGTTTTGCAGGCTGAGGTGTTGAATCTCTACTTTGTTTCGCAGATAGTTTTTTTGCAGGATTACATGCGAAATTTATGCCCATGTAAAGTCATGTGTCTTCCATTTATGGTAATTTTGGACGCATCCTATTGGCTAATAACTTTCGCAGATAGGGTAAAAATTCGCTCCTTATAAGGCTATATGAAAATACGCGAAAAAATTAAAAATGAAATCAAGGTCAGTGAAGTTGCGAGTGAAGAAAGCATGATGTTGTTATCAAACGTGAAGTCGTATTTAGCTTCAGGAAATTTGAACGGCCTTCAAAAAGTTTCAAGTTCTTTGAGAACTACGCTGGATAATAAACTGAGAGATCCCGATTTCTCAGTTTTATTAGATGAAGGTGCTGTGAAACGAAACGAAGAAGTTGAAAGTTTCATCCCAAAGGATCATCTACTAGCCATCACCTGTAAGGATAATTCTATTCGGGCTCTCAGGTTAGTTTATAATTGCTATAATCCTTTGACAATACGTTGTTTAAACAATGCAGTGATTAAGTTCGTGTCATTCGACACACGGAATCACTTAACAATAATGGTCTAATTGTAAAGTAAACTTATTTTGTATGTTGTGGTTATGAGAGCTTTATTTTAACTTCAGGTCAGTGACAGACGGTGATTGTTTATACAGCAGTGCTTCTCTGGCTGTTTCAGGTACGAATGATTTAATAGATGAGCTTAGAGCTTTAACTTGCATAGAGCTTTTCGAAAATTCTCTATTCTACTCAAACCATCCAATTTTTGTATCTTTATGTCAATCTTCAGATTTGTTTTCCTGTGTAGAAAGTACATTAAAGTTTTCAGTTAGCCATTCCTCTGTAGACACAGGTCTTTCGGCAGCAGATCTTGTACAGAAAGAAGCTATTCTTATGTGCAGTAAAAACATATGGTCATCTTTTATCTGTATACTTGCCCTTATCAGTGTATTAAAAAGAAATATTTCAACTTTTTATCCTGATTGTGGTCAGCTACGATTCAAGACGCTTTTCAATCAGAATATTTTTCCTCGTCTGCCTTCAAATAAAAATTTACAGCCTGTTTCAACTTTATTTTGCAATAATGGCAAACATTCTAGGCAATTTAAACCCAATCATTTTGTCCCTTTAGTTTCCATTAAATTGAGTAAAGCTACGTTAAAGCGTCCTGCTCAATATTTTCAAGCTAGGTTGCCATACTTTATGAAGACAGAAAGCAAAATAAAAAGAACTGAAAACGTATGTGTCTCATCACCAAATTTTTCCTCTTCATTAGGCCAAACAACATTAGTTAATCAATGTGGTACTTTTGGCACTAATGAAGAGACTTCTTCCATTTCAAAAAAGCCAACCTTTAACTTTAAAAACTTTTTTGTCAAAGGAAATGCTAAGTTAAAACCTATTAAGGTTTTCTCTGCAAAACCTTTATTAAATTCTTTCCCCCCAGGTTAAATTGATGGTATTGGAAAATATGATGTAGGCACTTATTGCAAGCAAGCTCCACACCTTAGTGATCATGATATAGTCACATATGTTGATAACGTAACAAAACCTGATCAAGGATTCACTTTTCCTAGGGACAAACTTAATAGGCGATTTCGATATGTTTGGTTTGCTCAATTTCCGTGGCTAGCATATTCTAATCACATGGAAGCTGAATTATGTCTGCCTTGCACATTATTGCATCAAAAAATGAATTCAAAATCTGCATTAGCTACTAATCTTATTACAAAGGGGCAGAACTACTGGAATGACAGTGTTTCGGTCTATAAAAAACATGAAAAAAGTGCTCTTCATAAGGACACCTCTTCTATTTTGACTTCTTTAAGGACTAACCAGTCAGGTACAACCAAAAAAATTAATGAACTGGTATCTACTATGTATTCCAAAAAGGTAGAAGCCAACAGAATTTTTTTAGCGGCTATTATTGATACAGTTATTCTTTGTGGCCGCCTAAGCATTTCCTTAAGATGACACAGAGACAACTTGAAAGATTTTCCTGAAGTTGGTGGCTATGCTCCTTATTCTGTTGGCAATTTTCTTGACCTTTTAAATTATAGAGTAAGAGGGGGTGATATAGCTTTAGGTAATCATTTAAAAGCCTGTTCAAAAAATGCAACTTACTTATCACCACAAACACAGTATGAAATTATTTCATGTTGTGGTGATTATATAACAGACAAAATAATATCTGCAGTTAAACAAGCTAAATTTTTTCAATAATTTGTGACGAAGCTTGCGACACATCTACCAAGGAACAAATGTCAGTAGTACTTTGTTTTGTAGACCAACATTGTAACTTGCGAGAGGAATTCATAAGGTTTGTTCATTGTAGTGAAGGGCTCTCAGGTTTGTCTCTTTCAAAGGTCATTTTAAAAACCTTGAATGAACTTTCTCTTGACATACAGAATTG
This sequence comes from Hydractinia echinata, assembly GCA_030067915.1. Lineage (NCBI taxonomy): Eukaryota > Metazoa > Cnidaria > Hydrozoa > Anthoathecata > Hydractiniidae > Hydractinia > Hydractinia echinata. Next base: position 5,278,072 of record JASGCC010000001.1, read on the forward strand.
TCGAGGTCAATGTTATGATGGTGCTGGGAATGTAGCTGGTAAAATTAATGGTTGTCAGGCTCATATTTTAAAGCAAAACAGATTAGCTTTATACACAGACAGTTCTTCTCATCGCCTAAATTTAGTTGTCTGTAATTCGTGCTCTGTACATTATGTCCGCAACATGATGGATCAAATCAAACAGATAACATATTTTTTCAAATTTTCTGAAAGTAGATTGAAACTTTTACGAAAGAATGTTGCTGACTTCACTAACAATCCTAATTATGCCCATATTATTGATGTTTGTAACACTAGGTGGGTGGAACGTATTATTGGCATGAGTGTTTTTAATGATTTATTTGAAGGCATTTTAGCTACTTTTGATGAGATGGCCCTTAACCCTAATAGGGTAATTAATGCTGATACTGTATCCAAAGCAGTCAGTCATAGAAATGCATTGGAAAAATTTGACTTTGTTATTGCCATGGTCATTACTAGACAGGTATTTGACATGACAATGGAAGTAACAAAACTACTACAGAGTAAGACTAATGACATGTTTAAAACTGTAATGTTAATTAATTCTTTAAAAGATAGGTTTTCTTGCATTAGAGACAATATTGACACCTATCATGAAAAGTGGTTTTACTTGCAGAGGAATTAGCTAAAAAAAGTAAACATAACAGTTAGTGTTCCTCGAACTGCTAAAAGACAAGTACACAGGCCAAATTATACTTATTCTGATATTTCAGATTACTTTAAAAAGGCCATAACTATCCCTCTTATTGACCATGTGATTTCTGAGCTAAACGATCGATTTGATCATTCTGTGACTGCATGTCATGGTTTAGTGATCATACCAATCTATCAATCCAAACTTTTACTACTCCTTGCATATGAAAAAGAACACTCTTCTAAATTGCCATGGAAAAATCAATTTGACACATTTGTAAATTTCTATTTTAACGACTTTCCCAACCCTTTAACTATTTCAAATGAGCTAGAGGTGTGGGTAACCTTTTGGCAAAAGATGGAAAAAGAAAATCCTGAATCCATTCCAAACTCCATTGAAGCTACTCTTAAAGCTTTCCCTCGTGCAGATGGAGTCTTTAGCAACATAGAGGTGGCCCTTAGAATTTTAGCCACTATTCCTATGACTTCATGCGAGTGTGAGAGATCCTTTTCTGCAATGAGGAGACTAAACAACTATTGCAGATCAACAATGACAGAAGAAAGGTTTAATGGTCTTGCTCTACTCCATGTTCATTTGGGTGTTCAAATAAATAAAGAAGATATAATTAATAGGTTTTCCGCCAAGGGACCACGCAGGTTAGATTTTGTCTAATCATTTTCTTTTTTCAACTTTTTCGATTAATTTCCATATCAATCTTTATTAAGATGTATTTAAGTAAGGTATGTATATATAAAAAAATTAAATAAATAAGCAACTTACCCCCACTTCTAGCCTAATATTAAGTAAATACCCCATTTCTAGCCTAATATTAAGTTAACACCCCTTTTTCCATTTTACTGTCATTTTGACTGGTAGATATACATGTATTTAGGTATCTGATTTGATTGATTCACTCATTCATGGTGGGGGGCTCACAACGCCCCCCAAACCCCCAGTTGCTTAATATCGCACCTTCGGTGCAATGTTAACCCTGCGGGTCAATGCTTCGACTAAGGTTAATTTTTTTCTGGCTACGCCCCTGGCACGTGTATTCTGGCAACGTGGAAAGATGAAAAAAAGCTTGATGTTTCTATGCGTATTGGTGTTGTTGTTCGCCCAAAGCGAAATGGCTTCCAGCGTTCTTCCAAAAAAGGGGCAACTACCGTGTTGCACCAAGCCGACGGATATATATTATGACGTAGAGACGAAGGAGTTGTATCGATGTTTGCCGGAAAAGAAATCGGATGTTAAGAGAGAAACTTGATTGAGGTACGGTTTAGATTTTATGCAATCTTTTTGAAAAATTGAAACGAAATATTAAATGAAGCAATAATACAGTGTTTTTGGTTTAGTTTTATAAGGCGTGCATTGGTGTCCAGTCAGGTTTTTCTATAAAAACATCTGAATTTTGGCCGAGAGTTTATGTAGTAGATTTTCTGAAGAAATTGTGGTCAAAATTGTTCTTAATGTGTTTAGAAAATTCAGTGTTTTGATAAGTGAAAATATTATACAATACCACGCCACTTAGGGCCGTGTTATACGCCGCTCAAGGAGTAAGGGAACAAAAAATACTAATTCAACGCTCCTGGAAATAATGATTTTAGGTTTCTTGAACATCACCTTTCATATTAATCAATAAACACCGTTTCTTTGCCCATCCTCCGTACTGATTAAAAGAACTATCGTTTATTATTTTGCCATCTGAAAGATACTCTGTTTATGTTTCAGCATAATTTGAGCCCGAGATCTCGGTTTGTTAACAAACTACTTTAAAAATTTAATTGCATTCATATGAGAAAAAATATTTACCCGCCTACCAAGATCTCGGGTGCGCATTATTTTCCCCATATGAGGAGGAGTTTTCTCAGAAGCCGGGATAAATTAATGCTGAGTCAGCGAAATATTGGAAATATTTGCTGTATCAGCGTAATTTTCGAAACATTTCATGATTTAAAATGGCCGACGAAGAAACTCAGAGTCAAGTTACTAGCAACAAATACTTTCGTTGGGATGAAGAAATGATCGAATTTCTCATAGATAGTTTAAGTGCATATAAATCAGAGATGGTATTCAAAGGTTTAGATTTTGATGCGGAAAAATACATACAGTATAAAACCGTACGTTGTTTGGCCATGGCAAGAAAATATGAGAGTTATGGTCCCATAGCTGCTGAAGAGATGCCAGCTAACATCGAGGACTTATCAGCAGAAGAGCAAAAAGCTATTAAAAATAAAATTAAAATATCAAAAGATCTTATCACAAAAGCCGACAAACGTGTTATGGAAAAAATTAAGGACATTCGACAAAATTTTTCAGGAAAGTTAGTTTATGAACATTACGATAAGCCCGTACACATATGGGGTAGCACTCCTAATGTTGTTCCATTGGAATTTGGAGTTAGTCGTAAAAGTTTTACCACACCAGAAGAACAGCGGGATCAAGAACGTGATGAAGAATATGGGGAAGTTATTGCTTCACAGCTGAATAGTCTTGAAGAACAAAATAATTCAGACGAAACATGTTTAACTTTGCCTTCTACGTTAAAAACGCCTAAGAGAAAAAATGTTGTTAAGTTGGTAGATAACAAGCGCAGGCACATGGAGAGGAACCTTTCAGCTGCTCAAAGAGATCAAATTTATTAACGAGGCCAAAGAGGACGCTTAATTTAGAAAAACCTTAACCCAAGCACTAAAGGAATAAACTGATAGCTTCTCACATAGCATTAAAGAAGTGAGTGCAGCAATGATGGGGATAGGAGCTGAAATTTCTCAGTCAGTCCAAATGTTGACAAATCCTATACTTCAACGGCAACAGGCCCCAAATCCTGCGCAAAATATATTTTATTAAAACTCCCAAAGGTATCAAAATCGTCAAAATCGAGTTTTAAATGATTAGTTTCCAAGTAAAACAAATAATCATTAACTATCCCTAAAGTTAATATTATGTCTTTACAAACATGTTAACAGAACAGTACATACATTCTTGAAACTAATATGTGCTATACAGATTACTGTGTGTTTAAAAATATCTCAACTAAACATATCATCATATATAAACATCTTGCAGATGTGCTACAATTTGTGTTCAAAGTGTTTTAACAAACTTTTTTATGTACATGTTACAAATAAGATGTCTGTTTATTATAAATGTGTTAATATTTTAGCAGTTTTGTATTAAAGTTGTTGTTATATTTCTTACAATTTGCCCTTCTTTCTCATTGTATGAATAAACTGGATCAAGTGTATTCTTAAATTGTTCTTCATTGTGCCTTATCAAATGTATTTGTTCTCGTAATGCTTCCTCGTCCAGAGTAACTTTATTTTGTTCACAAACATTGTGGAATACAAAGCAGGCATAAACAACAATTGGGACTGATTGAAGTTTCAAGTTAACTATCTTCGTCAAAATTGACCATCTTGCCTTTAAGCGCCCAAAAGCGCATTCTACTTGATTGCGGGCGGTTCTAACATAGTGTTAAAAATGACTTGCTCGTTATTAGAACAGGACTGGTATTCTTTTAGGCAATATGGAGTTAAAGGATAAGCTGGGTCTCCAATTATGTAACTTGCAACCTTAGGGCTTCCATCAACTAAACTTTGTACACAATTAGGTAGCTCTGCATTTCGTAATTGCCTGTTTATTTTAGAATTTGAGAATACCTTTGCTTCATGCACACTTCCCGGCCACATGCATTCGACGTCCATGAAATAGCCTCTGTAATCACAAACTGCTTGGACGGTTAATGAAAAAAACTGCTTATAGCAAAAGTAATCCTGTGAATTTTCAACAGGCCTTTTTATTCTGACATGTGTTCCATCTATGCAGCCAAATGCCTGAGGCATACCAAATTTAACCTCAAATTCAGCAACTTTTTTCTCATTTGATCATTATCTCTTGGTAGGAAAATATACTTCGGCTCCAAAATGTTGCAAATGACACTACAAACCTCATATATCACAACTGATGCGGTATTGATTGCAACACCAAAGCTGTTTGAGGTCATACTTAATGACCCTGTGTCTTTTAAATAATACAGTGTCAATGCAAGTTTTGTTTCAGAGCTCAGGGCCCTATAGTTAGGAGACAATGGGTTTGGAGATATATAAGGACTTATTTCATTCAACAGTTTGTGAAACAGGTTCTTGTCCATTCGAAAGAAATTTTTTCAGCATTCTTCTGGAGAAATAACAAGACGTATGTTTCTCCACCACAAATCCGTTCGACCAGGCTTATACCAACATTCTCGCTGTTTTCTTTCATTTTCTGGAAATGTTTATGCTGAACTTTTTTATAAATTTTAGACTGTTGACGTAATGTTATCCCTAATATAAGGCGTGATATTTTAGCTTGATTTACTTTCCATAGCAAAATGACTCCATGTTACTTCACAAATGACGAAGAAAGCTCTGCAAGGTTTGCAGTAAGCAGTGCAAGTTTGTTTACAGCCGCCATATTTGTTTTTAAATTTTAGCGCATTTCAATCACGTGACATTTGCTCACCCAGGGAAAAGTTTTGCCGCCTTCCCATGTGAAGAGAAAGTGAAACTGACATCATGCTGAAACATTTACCCGGTTCCCGAGGAAATATTTCTCATATGAACAGCCCCTCAGAATGTTAAATATATGTAACGGATGATGCAGTTAGACAAAGAAGAATTAAACGAAACGAAAAATAAGGATAAGACAATTGAGATGGTGACACTAGTACCAGATAAAACATCATAATTTTTTAATGTGACAATCTATGCTGTTTGAAAAGCAAGACAGCTGAAGACAGAAAAAGGTATTCAACTTTTCCATAGTAAAAATTCTAGACATGGTAAGTGAGGACACCAAAAGCTTACCAACCACTATTTTTTTGAAAGAGAGAGAAAAGCGAATGTACCCAGGTAAGAAAGATTGCATTTCAATTGAAATGAAAAATGGAACAAAGCAAAAAGTTTAGAAAAGACTCTTTCTTGCTAACATCTTATAAATTTATGCCTGTTTTAAGTGCGAGTACTCTGACATACAGTTGGCTTTTCTACTTTTGCAGTTTAAAGACACAAGTGGTACACTCCAGTTGGATCTACAGGTTTTCACAATGTTTGTGTTTGCACCTACCACCAAAGTGTAAAATTCATGACTTCAGCCATGAATCCTTCACTAGACTACAAGGACATTTTGAAACTTTGTATATGTGACATGTCTTAACAAAATTGCACGCTTCACTACTGTGCTGGTTGTCCTGAAGTCTTAAGTCCAAAGTTTCGTCAGCGATCTAATTACTGCTCAAGTACACACTAGAGTGCTCCATGAAATATAAGGAATTGGATCAGTACTGATAGAAGTCAGTTGGAAGACAAAGAGGACGACTTTGATGATTTTTTGAGTGCCTTTCAAACAAACTTCGAATTGACAGAACACCATTTCATTGCGAAAAAGCAATAGGAGTTCTTCATGGAGAAAAATCTTTCCTTAAAAATTGAGAATGAATTGTTGTTCTTGTCAGGTTAAGAACTATTCCTTTGTTGTCCAATATGTTGCACAGGGCTCTCATTGGAATAATTCTCAGGCAACAATACACTTTTGTATTGTACTGTACAAAATGAAGGAAGTGATATTTTGTATTGCGCTCTTCAGCCCAATACAAAAATTAAAAGAATTTCTTCAATCTAATTTTTCATGAGAAAGATTTCAATCTTATTAGCACTTATTTGCCTCTCCCCATGGCAAAAACGCATGTGATGGTGTCAGTGTTACAGTCAAGCGGTTGGCAGCTCGTGCATGCTTACAAAGAGAGAGAGCAGATTTCCTCTTTTGTGGACTCCTAAACAAATGATCATATCCAGATTCTTGAGCCTCGTTTCCTAAACTCTAACACTTTCAAGGGTAGCAGTAAACATAACATCACTATGAAATGTGTGTCTGGAATATATGAAAATACCACTACTTTAATATTGGAGAATGACAAAAGTACAGTTGAAGTTCTCAAACTGTCACAAAATGGGGGTGAAGTTTACTTTTAGAGTTAGCTTTATAGGGTTAAGTATCGACAAAGAGATCTTTCAATAAGCAACTGTTCTAAATGTAACATTAAAAAAAATTGCTTTTGATGGTTTTTGAGACTATTTTTGGTACACATTTAATTTTTAATTTTAGGCATCTAAAAATAGGAAAATTTTAAAAAATCTGAAGTTTGGATAAAGCTACGAGGCTGACATTTTAAGGATAAGCTCATCTCATTAATATTCACAACTGGTGAAAATTTGTAGAAAATAAAAGACACATGGCTGGAATAATTTTGCCAATTACTTCTTTGTTTTGATAAATATCTCATTTTTTAAATCAACTGGCTAGTGGTAGATGAAAATTTGGCTCTACTTTGAGCTTTTAAAACAAGCGAAATACGACAACTGTTTAAATTTTCAGGATTCCAGTCTAGGTTTCTTTTCAAGTTTGTTTACATATTTAAAGATTGCACTTGAAAATAGTTAGATATTATGTAAAAAAGACACAGAGACCTGTGGTTTGAAGATATGACCCTGGAAGCTGTATGAGTCGTCAGAAAATAAGGAGATTTCACAAAAAGGCTGCTAAATTATTTAATGTTGCGAAACACACTTCACAGAAGGATAACTGATCAGTAAAAATTATTCATTGAAGAAAATTTACATCCAAAAATATTGGGCAAGTTCTGACCAAATAAATCACAGAAATCAAAAGTAACACGATGTAATGGTTCCGAAAACCATGGTACTGCACTGAATCGAATTTATGGACTTAACTGTGAGACAGTATCAAATTATTTTCACAATTTGGAAAACCTTTTACATTATCACAAATTTCTACACAATACATCTATAATACACTAATTCGACACAACTGGACCCCACTTGGGATTGAGGATTGGAATCTAATTACCTTGGTTGTAAAAATTAGTGCGAGACACTTTAATTTGAGAAAACAAAGTATAAACATCATTATTAACTAATCTCAATTGTTTTTATTATCTTCATTGCTGCAAAATAAATTATGATATGATATCTCGTATAAATGTGGAAGAGCGTAAGTATTTAAGACTGCTGGCATGTTAAGTTACTAAGAGGAAAGAAGAGCTTGTTGCTCGTGTATTTTCTGCTGTTGAAAACAACGTGCAACCAATGTTGTGTGCTGCTAAAGTTGAACGAAATTTGAAGAAAGAAAAAAAGAATATAAGCGCAAATTAAAATTAAATCAAATTGAAATTCCTAATCCCTATCTCATCACTGATGATTGGATTAACGAGCAATATGGTGTTAAGTTGTGACCAATGGTTTTATATCTAATTATTTGATGTTTTTCCCTCTGAGCTGGAAAGTAAGATTTAAATGACTACAAGAACTTCAAGGCATATAGTTTCTACAACTCAGGGTAACTTAAGTCTTTACTTTACACTGAGTGTAGGAAATCTGAAAATATCCGGGACACTTACCACAAGTTATGGCTACTTTGTTTTTAGAAACAAAGATGATGAGGTACGGTCATGCCATTGCACATGCATGGCTGGAATGAGCGAAACTTGCAATCCATGCTGCAGCAATGATGTTTCGTGTTGAAGCTGCAGGGAGGTTAGGACTGACCAATCCGACTTGTACCAGTACAACTAATGGACGGTTTCCCTGTCATAAAGAAGTTGTTCCTGCTAAAATTACGTCTTTATAGTTTAGCAGAGAAGATTTTGGCAAAAAAGAAAAAAAAGAGAAGGTCTACACCTAAAGAGATGTTTAACCTGTTCAATACACACAATTAAAATTACCAACAATCTCTGACATAGTTAAAGCTGTTAAAAAGATAAACCCTTAGAACACTATCCAAACTCAAAAGTTGACTTTATGAGAGAGGTTATTAGAGCAAATATTTCAAAACCACATGACATAATGAATGTAGACGACATCATATTGATGTCAGGTAGTATTGCAGAATTCAGCAAAAACCTCTCTGACACCAGATAATATAAAGAAAATCGAACCTTTATCTTATGGGCAAAGTTCAAATAAAGCTTGGTTTGACTTTCGAAAAGGACTTACAACTACTTCAAAATTATCATGACGTACACACAAAAATGCTTAAAAATGTTTTGAAAAAAATATGAAAAAAGTATTGATAGTAAAAATATACCGTAAATGACGGATTAAGCGCCCCATGCCCAATAAGCTGTCAAACAAGCGCCCCGGAAAAAAATCATAAATAAGCGTCCCTGCTCTAATAAGCGCCCCACTTGAGAAAAGGGGCCGCTTATTCAGAACGGCTCAAAAAAACAACTATTTTTACTATGACTATAGGTTTGCAATTAATGAAAGTGATGTTGTAAATGCTGCTCCTGAATTCCTCACAATAGACGAAGACATCGACGATGAAGATGGAGATGAAAATATTGAAATATTTATAAAAGATACTACTATTGTATTTCTTTCTTTTTTGGTTGTATTTTTACTTTTTTTCATAAAAATTATGAGAATGAAGTTTAAAAAATTTGCTTTTCTGAAAAAAATTAATAAGCGCCCCTGCGGAATTAACCGCCCCTGCCATATAAGCGCCCCCTGTCAAGATGAAATTTTTAAATAAGCGCCCTGGGTGCTTAATCCGTCATTTACGGTATATCTTTCAGAGTTTTAGTACGTTTTTTAAATGGTACTGAAGCCTAGGAGTAGTAAATAAGTGTTGAAATATTTATATATTTATATTGTTGACTGTAGAAAAAACATGGTTAAATTGACATGGTTTAAAATGCAGTAAAGTCACATAAAGACCACATTAATTTGTTATTCATCAATAATGATTATAATTTTATGTTATTAAATATTCTAGCCGACGGTTGGAAGTTACAAGCTCCACATGTTTGTTTTGGTGCAAAAGATGATAGTTATGGTGAGTTTACATTGACGCATAACCTTTACAAAGTTAAAACTTAACCATACGGGTAAAGAAGCTACATTGAATTGCGCACATAACCTTGGTAACGTTGGCTCTCAATGGGGATGTCATTATTATCATAAACAGTCGATTTATACCGCAATCACTGACAAAGACAACACAATCATAATTCCGAATTCAAACCCGCATAATAATTACTCTCTTCCTGGATATCAGCCAAACTCATCATATCTTCAATTTGATGGCCTGAACATACCTGCAAGATTTAGGAGAAGATTCTGAGAAAAATAACGGAGGAAGATCATGTATGCTGTGCTTTGCGATTAACTTAAATGTTTGCAACAAAATTTTATTCACATGCAGCTTTTTTCGTTTAAAGTAACTTGGAAATTTATTTAAAGGATAAATGAATTCCCGTCATTTCAAAAGTGTGCAAATTTCGTTTGTTGAAATTTGGAAATTTAGCTATGTTTTATGAAGTATAAAGTACAAACATAAGAAGATACAACAGGCGCTGAGAACGAGGTTGTTACTATGACTATAGGTTTGCAATTAATGAAAGTGATGTTGTAAATGCTGCTCCTGAATTCCTCACAATAGACGAAGACAACGACGATGAAGATGGAGATGGAAATATTGAAATATTTATAAAAGATACTACTATTGTATTTCTTTCTTTTTTGGTTGTATTTTTACTTTTTTTCATAAAAATTATGAGAATGAAGTTTAAAACATTTGCTTTTCTGAAAAAAATTAATAAGCGCCCCTGCGGAATTAACCGCCCCTGCCATATAAGCGCCCTCTGTCAAGATGAAATTTTTAAATAAGCGTTCTGGGTGCTTAATCCTTCATTTACGGTATATTTTTCAGAGTTTTAGTACGTTTTTTAAATGGTACTGAAACCTAGGAGTAGTAAATAAGTGTTGAAATATTTATATATTTATATTGTTGACTGTAGAAAAAACATTGTTATATTGACATGGTTTAAAATGTAGTACAGTCACATAAAGACCACATTAATTTGTTATTCATCACTAATGATTATAATTTTATGTTATCAAATATTCTAGCCGACGGTTGGAAGTTACAATCTCCACATGTTTGTTTTGGTGCAAAAGATGATAGTTATGGTGAGTTTACACTGAAGCATAACCTTCACAAAGTTAAAACTTAACCATACGGGTAAAGAAGGTACATTGAATTGCGCACATAACCTTGGTAACGTTGGCTCTCAATGGGGATGTCATTATTATCATAAACAGTCGATTTATACCGCAATCACTGACAAAGACAACACAATCATAATTCCGAATTCAAACCCGCATAATAATTACTCTCTTCCTGGATATCAGCCAAACTCATCATATCTTCAATTTGATGGCCTGAACATACCTGCAAGATTTAGGAGAAGATTCTGAGAAAAATAACGGAGGAAGATCATGTATGCTGTGCTTTGCGATTAACTTAAATGTTTGCAACAAAATTTTATTCACATGCAGCTTTTTTCGTTTAAAGTAACTTGGAAATTTATTTAAAGGATAAATGAATTCCCGTCATTTCAAAAGTGTGCAAATTTCGTTTGTTGAAATTTGGAAATTTAGCTATGTTTTATGAAGTATAAAGTACAAACATAAGAAGATACAACAGGCGCTGAGAACGAGGTTGTTACTATGACTATAGCTTTGCAATTAATGAAAGTGATGTTGTAAATGCTGCTCCTGAATTCCTCACAATAGACGAAGACAACGACGATGAAGATGGAGATGGAAATATTGAAATATTTATAAAAGATACTACTATTGTATTTCTTTCTTTTTTGGTTGTATTTTTACTTTTTTTCATAAAAATTATGAGAATGAAGTTTAAAACATTTGCTTTTCTGAAAAAAATTAATAAGCGCCCCTGCGGAATTAACCGCCCCTGCCATATAAGCGCCCTCTGTCAAGATGAAATTTTTAAATAAGCGTTCTGGGTGCTTAATCCTTCATTTACGGTATATTTTTCAGAGTTTTAGTACGTTTTTTAAATGGTACTGAAACCTAGGAGTAGTAAATAAGTGTTGAAATATTTATATATTTATATTGTTGACTGTAGAAAAAACATTGTTATATTGACATGGTTTAAAATGTAGTACAGTCACATAAAGACCACATTAATTTGTTATTCATCACTAATGATTATAATTTTATGTTATCAAATATTCTAGCCGACGGTTGGAAGTTACAATCTCCACATGTTTGTTTTGGTGCAAAAGATGATAGTTATGGTGAGTTTACACTGAAGCGTAACCTTCACAAAGTTAAAACTTAACCATACGGGTAAAGAAGGTACATTGAATTGCGCACATAACCTTGGTAACGTTGGCTCTCAATGGGGATGTCATTATTATCATAAACAGTCGATTTATACCGCAATCACTGACAAAGACAACACAATCATAATTCCGAATTCAAACCCGCATAATAATTACTCTCTTCCTGGATATCATCCAAACTCATCATATCTTCAATTTGATGGCCTGAACAACATACCTGCAAGATTTAGGAGATTATTCTGAGAATAATAACGGAGGAAGATCATGTATGCTGTGCTTTGCGATTAACTTAAATGTTTGCAACAAAATTTTATTCACATGCAGCTTTTTTCGTTTAAAGTAACTTGGAAATTTATTTAAAGGATAAATGAATTCCCGTCATTTCAAAAGTGTGCAAATTTCGTTTGTTGAAATTTGGAAATTTAGCTATGTTTTATGAAGTATAAAGTACAAACATAAGAAGATACAACAGGCGCTGAGAACGAGGTTGTTACTATGACTGTAGGTTTGCAATTAATGAAAGTGATGTTGTAAATGCTGCTCCTGAATTCCTCACAATAGACGAAGACAACGACGATGAAGATGGAGATGGAAATATTGAAATATTTATAAAAGATACTACTATTGTATTTCTTTCTTTTTTGGTTGTATTTTTACTTTTTTTCATAAAAATTATGAGAATGAAGCTTAAAACATTTGATTTTCTGAAAAAAATTAATAAGCGCCCCTGCGGAATTAACCGCCCCTGCCATATAAGCGCCCTCTGTTAAGATGAAATTTTTAAATAAGCGCCCTGGGTGCTTAATCCATCATTTACGGTATATTTTTCAGAGTTTTAGTACGTTTTTTAAATGGTACTGAAACCTAGGAGTAGTAAATAAGTGTTGAAATATTTATATATTTATATTGTTGACTGTAGAAAAAACATTGTTATATTGACATGGTTTAAAATGTAGTACAGTCACATAAAGACCACATTAATTTGTTATTCATCACTAATGATTATAATTTTATGTTATCAAATATTCTAGCCGACGGTTGGAAGTTACAATCTCCACATGTTTGTTTTGGTGCAAAAGATGATAGTTATGGTGAGTTTACACTGAAGCATAACCTTCACAAAGTTAAAACTTAACCATACGGGTAAAGAAGGTACATTGAATTGCGCACATAACCTTGGTAACGTTGGCTCTCAATGGGGATGTCATTATTATCATAAACAGTCGATTTATACCGCAATCACTGACAAAGACAACACAATCATAATTCCGAATTCAAACCCGCATAATAATTACTCTCTTCCTGGATATCATCCAAACTCATCATATCTTCAATTTGATGGCCTGAACAACATACCTGCAAGATTTAGGAGATTATTCTGAGAATAATAACGGAGGAAGATCATGTATGCTGTGCTTTGCGATTAACTTAAATGTTTGCAACAAAATTTTATTCACATGCAGCTTTTTTCGTTTAAAGTAACTTGGAAATTTATTTAAAGGATAAATGAATTCCCGTCATTTCAAAAGTGTGCAAATTTCGTTTGTTGAAATTTGGAAATTTAGCTATGTTTTATGAAGTATAAAGTACAAACATAAGAAGATACAACAGGCGCTGAGAACGAGGTTGTTACTATGACTGTAGGTTTGCAATTAATGAAAGTGATGTTGTAAATGCTGCTCCTGAATTCCTCACAATAGACGAAGACAACGACGATGAAGATGGAGATGGAAATATTGAAATATTTATAAAAGATACTACTATTGTATTTCTTTCTTTTTTGGTTGTATTTTTACTTTTTTTCATAAAAATTATGAGAATGAAGCTTAAAACATTTGATTTTCTGAAAAAAATTAATAAGCGCCCCTGCGGAATTAACCGCCCCTGCCATATAAGCGCCCTCTGTTAAGATGAAATTTTTAAATAAGCGCCCTGGGTGCTTAATCCATCATTTACGGTATATTTTTCAGAGTTTTAGTACGTTTTTTAAATGGTACTGAAACCTAGGAGTAGTAAATAAGTGTTGAAATATTTATATATTTATATTGTTGACTGTAAAAAAAACATGGTTAAATTGACATGGTTTAAAATGCAGTACAGTCACATAAAGACCACATTAATTTGTTATTCATCAATAATGATTATAATTTTATGTTATTAAATATTCTAGCCGACGGTTGGAAGTAACAATCTCCACATGTTTGTTTTGGTGCAAAAGATGATAGTTATGGTGAGTTTACATTGATGCATAACCTTTACAAAGTTAAAACTTAACCATACGGGTAAAGAAGCTACATTGAATTGCGCACATAACCTTGGTAACGTTGGCTCTCAATGGGGATGTCATTATTATCATAAACAGTCGATTTATACCGCAATCACTGACAAAGACAACACAATCATAATTCCGAATTCAAACCCGCATAATAATTACTCTCTTCCTGGATATCATCCAAACTCATCATATCTTCAATTTGACGGCCTGAACATACCTGCAAGATTTAGGAGATTATTCTGAGAAAAATAACGGAGGAAGGTCATGTATGCTGTGCTTTGCGATTAACTTAAATGTTTGCAACAAAATTTTATTCACATGCAGCTTTTTTCGTTTAAAGTAACTTGGAAATTTATTTAAAGGATAAATGAATTCCCGTCATTTCAAAAGTGTGCAAATTTCGTTTGTTGAAATTTGGAAATTTAGCTATGTTTTATGAAGTATAAAGTACAAACATAAGAAGATACAACAGGCGCTGAGAACGAGGTTGTTACTATGACTATAGCTTTGCAATTAATGAAAGTGATGTTGTAAATGCTGCTCCTGAATTCCTCACAATAGACGAAGACAACGACGATGAAGATGGAGATGGAAATATTGAAATATTTATAAAAGATACTACTATTGTATTTCTTTCTTTTTTGGTTGTATTTTTACTTTTTTTCATAAAAATTATGAGAATGAAGTTTAAAACATTTGTTTTTCTGAAAAAAATTAATAAGCGCCCCTGCGGAATTAACCGCCCCTGCCATATAAGCGCCCTCTGTCAAGATGAAATTTTTAAATAAGCGCCCTGGGTGCTTAATCCTTCATTTACGGTATATTTTTCAGAGTTTTAGTACGTTTTTTAAATGGTACTGAAACCTAGGAGTAGTAAATAAGTGTTGAAATATTTATATATTTATATTGTTGACTGTAAAAAAAACATGGTTAAATTGACATGGTTTAAAATGCAGTACAGTCACATAAAGACCACATTAATTTGTTATTCATCAATAATGATTATAATTTTATGTTATTAAATATTCTAGCCGACGGTTGGAAGTAACAAGCTCCACATGTTTGTTTTGGTGCAAAAGATGATAGTTATGGTGAGTTTACATTGATGCATAACCTTTACAAAGTTAAAACTTAACCACACGGGTAAAGAAGCTACATTGAATTGCGCACATAACCTTGGTAACGTTGGCTCTCAATGGGGATGTCATTATTATCATAAACAGTCGATTTATACCGCAATCACTGACAAAGACAACACAATCATAATTCCGAATTCAAACCCGCATAATAATTACTCTCTTCCTGGATATCATCCAAACTCATCATATCTTCAATTTGATGGCCTGAACAACATACCTGCAAGATTTAGGAGATTATTCTGAGAATAATAACGGAGGAAGATCATGTATGCTGTGCTTTGCGATTAACTTAAATGTTTGCAACAAAATTTTATTCACATGCAGCTTTTTTCGTTTAAAGTAACTTGGAAATTTATTTAAAGGATAAATGAATTCCCGTCATTTCAAAAGTGTGCAAATTTCGTTTGTTGAAATTTGGAAATTTAGCTATGTTTTATGAAGTATAAAGTACAAACATAAGAAGATACAACAGGCGCTGAGAACGAGGTTGTTACTATGACTGTAGGTTTGCAATTAATGAAAGTGATGTTGTAAATGCTGCTCCTGAATTCCTCACAATAGAAGAAGACAACGACGATGAAGATGGAGATGGAAATATTGAAATATTTATAAAAGATACTACTATTGTATTTCTTTCTTTTTTGGTTGTATTTTTACTTTTTTTCATAAAAATTATGAGAATGAAGCTTAAAACATTTGATTTTCTGAAAAAAATTAATAAGCGCCCCTGCGGAATTAACCGCCCCTGCCATATAAGCGCCCTCTGTCAAGATGAAATTTTTAAATAAGCGCCCTGGGTGCTTAATCCATCATTTACGGTATATTTTTCAGAGTTTTAGTACGTTTTTTAAATGGTACTGAAACCTAGGAGTAGTAAATAAGTGTTGAAATATTTATATATTTATATTGTTGACTGTAAAAAAAACATGGTTAAATTGACATGGTTTAAAATGCAGTACAGTCACATAAAGACCACATTAATTTGTTATTCATCAATAATGATTATAATTTTATGTTATTAAATATTCTAGCCGACGGTTGGAAGTAACAATCTCCACATGTTTGTTTTGGTGCAAAAGATGATAGTTATGGTGAGTTTACATTGATGCATAACCTTTACAAAGTTAAAACTTAACCATACGGGTAAAGAAGCTACATTGAATTGCGCACATAACCTTGGTAACGTTGGCTCTCAATGGGGATGTCATTATTATCATAAACAGTCGATTTATACCGCAATCACTGACAAAGACAACACAATCATAATTCCGAATTCAAACCCGCATAATAATTACTCTCTTCCTGGATATCATCCAAACTCATCATATCTTCAATTTGACGGCCTGAACATACCTGCAAGATTTAGGAGATTATTCTGAGAAAAATAACGGAGGAAGGTCATGTATGCTGTGCTTTGCGATTAACTTAAATGTTTGCAACAAAATTTTATTCACATGCAGCTTTTTTCGTTTAAAGTAACTTGGAAATTTATTTAAAGGATAAATGAATTCCCGTCATTTCAAAAGTGTGCAAATTTCGTTTGTTGAAATTTGGAAATTTAGCTATGTTTTATGAAGTATAAAGTACAAACATAAGAAGATACAACAGGCGCTGAGAACGAGGTTGTTACTATGACTATAGCTTTGCAATTAATGAAAGTGATGTTGTAAATGCTGCTCCTGAATTCCTCACAATAGACGAAGACAACGACGATGAAGATGGAGATGGAAATATTGAAATATTTATAAAAGATACTACTATTGTATTTCTTTCTTTTTTGGTTGTATTTTTACTTTTTTTCATAAAAATTATGAGAATGAAGTTTAAAACATTTGCTTTTCTGAAAAAAATTAATAAGCGCCCCTGCGGAATTAACCGCCCCTGCCATATAAGCGCCCTCTGTCAAGATGAAATTTTTAAATAAGCGCCCTGGGTGCTTAATCCTTCATTTACGGTATATTTTTCAGAGTTTTAGTACGTTTTTTAAATGGTACTGAAACCTAGGAGTAGTAAATAAGTGTTGAAATATTTATATATTTATATTGTTGACTGTAAAAAAAACATGGTTAAATTGACATGGTTTAAAATGCAGTACAGTCACATAAAGACCACATTAATTTGTTATTCATCAATAATGATTATAATTTTATGTTATTAAATATTCTAGCCGACGGTTGGAAGTAACAAGCTCCACATGTTTGTTTTGGTGCAAAAGATGATAGTTATGGTGAGTTTACATTGATGCATAACCTTTACAAAGTTAAAACTTAACCACACGGGTAAAGAAGCTACATTGAATTGCGCACATAACCTTGGTAACGTTGGCTCTCAATGGGGATGTCATTATTATCATAAACAGTCGATTTATACCGCAATCACTGACAAAGACAACACAATCATAATTCCGAATTCAAACCCGCATAATAATTACTCTCTTCCTGGATATCATCCAAACTCATCATATCTTCAATTTGACGGCCTGAACATACCTGCAAGATTTAGGAGATTATTCTGAGAAAAATAACGGAGGAAGGTCATGTATGCTGTGCTTTGCGATTAACTTAAATGTTTGCAACAAAATTTTATTCACATGCAGCTTTTTTCGTTTAAAGTAACTTGGAAATTTATTTAAAGGATAAATGAATTCCCGTCATTTCAAAAGTGTGCAAATTTCGTTTGTTGAAATTTGGAAATTTAGCTATGTTTTATGAAGTATAAAGTACAAACATAAGAAGATACAACAGGCGCTGAGAACGAGGTTGTTACTATGACTATAGCTTTGCAATTAATGAAAGTGATGTTGTAAATGCTGCTCCTGAATTCCTCACAATAGACGAAGACAACGACGATGAAGATGGAGATGGAAATATTGAAATATTTATAAAAGATACTACTATTGTATTTCTTTCTTTTTTAGTTGTATTTTTACTTTTTTTCATAAAAATTATGAGAATAAAGTTTAAAACATTTGCTTTTCTGAAAAAAATTAATAAGCGCCCCTGCGGAATTAACCGCCCCTGCCATATAAGCGCCCTCTGTCAAGATGAAATTTTTAAATAAGCGCCCTGGGTGCTTAATCCATCATTTACGGTATATTTTTCAGAGTTTTAGTACGTTTTTTAAATGGTACTGAAACCTAGGAGTAGTAAATAAGTGTTGAAATATTTATATATTTATATTGTTGACTGTAAAAAAAACATGGTTAAATTGACATGGTTTAAAATGCAGTACAGTCACATAAAGACCACATTAATTTGTTATTCATCAATAATGATTATAATTTTATGTTACTAAATATTCTAGCCGACGGTTGGAAGTTACAAGCTCCACATGTTTGTTTTGGTGCAAAAGATGATAGTTATGGTGAGTTTACATTGATGCATAACCTTTACAAAGTTAAAACTTAACCATACGGGTAAAGAAGCTACATTGAATTGCGCACATAACCTTGGTAACGTTGGCTCTCAATGGGGATGTCATTATTAACATAAACAGTCGATTTATACCGCAATCACTGACAAAGACAACACAATCATAATTCCGAATTCAAACCCGCATAATAATTACTCTCTTCCTGGATATCATCCAAACTCATCATATCTTCAATTTGATGGCCTGAACATACCTGCAAGATTTAGGAGATTATTCTGAGAAAAATAACGGAGGAAGGTCATGTATGCTGTGCTTTGCGATTAACTTAAATGTTTGCAACAAAATTTTATTCACATGCAGCTTTTTTCGTTTAAAGTAACTTGGAAATTTATTTAAAGGATAAATGAATTCCCGTCATTTCAAAAGTGTGCAAATTTCGTTTGTTGAAATTTGGAAATTTAGCTATGTTTTATGAAGTATAAAGTACAAACATAAGAAGATACAACAGGCGCTGAGAACGAGGTTGTTACTATGACTATAGGTTTGCAATTAATGAAAGTGATGTTGTAAATGCTGCTCCTGAATTCCTCACAATAGACGAAGACAACGACGATGAAGATGGAGATGGAAATATTGAAATATTTATAAAAGATACTACTATTGTATTTCTTTCTTTTTTGGTTGGATTTTTACTTTTTTTCATAAAAATTATGACAATGAAGTTTAAAACATTTGCTTTTCTGAAAAAAATTAATAAGCGCCCCTGCAGAATTAACCGCCCCTGCCATATGTGATGCTCTCTAGGAAAATCGACCACTTCTCTTTTCGTATTAAAAAATACGAAATACGGAAATTTCGTATTAAAAAATACGGATTTCGTATTTTAAAATACGCGTATTTTTAAAAATACGAAATACGAATTTTCGAATTTTTAAAAATACGAAAATCTATTTTTTAAAATACGAAATTCGTATTTCGTATTTTTAAAAATAGAAAATAGAAAATTCTATTTTTAAAGATAGAACATACAACATTCTATTTTTAAAAATCGAAACTATTACATCAAGTGAGTGGTTTAATAAACTGAATAGAAAAATTGCTCAATTTTACAAGTTTGTTTTTAATAGGTTTTAAATTAGCTCCATAATTTCACAGGGACGTTTTCTCGTCATTTTAGAATGATATACGGCAACTTTAAAGCTTCGCAGGAAGATTTTCTCGTCATTTAAGAACGAAATACGGCAACTTTAGAGTTTCGCAGGAACGGTTTCTTGTCATTTAAGAACGAAATACGGCAACTATAGAGCTTCGCAAGGACGTTTTCTCGTCATTTAAGAATGAAATACGGCACTTTTAGAGCTTCGCAGGGACGTTTTCTCGTCATTTTAGAACGAAATACGGCAATTTTAGAGCTTCGCAGGGACGTTTTCTCGTCATTTTAGAATGATATACGGCAACTTTAAAGCTTCGCCGAGACGTTTTCTCGTCATTTTAGAATGAAATACGGCAACTTTAGAGCTTCGCAGGGACGTTTTCTCGTCATTTTAAAACGAAATACGGCAATTTTAGAGCTTCGCAGGGACGTTTTCTCGTCATTTTAGAATGATATACGGCAACTTTAAAGCTTCGCAGGGACGTTTTCTCGTCATTTTAGAATGAAATACGGCATCTTTAGAGCTTCGCAGGGACGTTTTCTCGTCATTTTAAAACGAAATACGGCAATTATAGAGCTTCGTAGGGACGTTTTCCCGTCACTTTAGAATGATATACGGCAACTTTAGAGCTTCGCAGGGATGTTGTCTCGTCATTTAAGAACGAAATACGGCAACTATAGAGCTTCGCAGGAACGTTTCCTCGTCATTTTAGAATGATATACGGCCACTTTAAAGCTTCGCAGGGACGTTTTCTCGTCATTTTAGAATGAAATACGGCAACTTTAGAGCTTCGCAGGGACGTTTTCACGTCATTTAAGAACGAAATACGGCAACTTTAGAGCTTCGCAGGGACGCTTTCACGTCATTTAAGAACGAAATACGGCAACTTTAGAGCTTCGCAGGAACGCTTTCACGTCATTTAAGAACGAAATACGGCAACTATAGAGCTTCGCAGGAACGTTTCCTCGTCATTTTAGAATGATATACGCCAACTTTAAAGCTCCGCAGGGACGTTTTCTCGTCATTTTAGAATGAAATACGGCAACTTTAGAGTTTCGCAGGGACGTTTTCACGTCATTTAAGAACGAAATACAGCAACTTTAGAGCTTCGCAGGAACGTTTTCTCGTCATTTTAGAATAAAATACGGCAACTTTAGAGCTTCGCAGGGACGTTTTCACGTCAATTAAGAACGAAATACGGCAACTATAGAGCTTCGCAGGAACGTTTTCTCGTCATTTTAGAATGATACATGGCAACTTTAAAGCTTCGCAGGGACGTTTTCTCGTCATTTTAGAATGAAATACGGCAACTTTAGAGCTTCGCAAAATACGAAAATACGGTTTTTAAAAAAATACGCGTATTTTTTAATACGCAATTCGTATTTTAAAAAATACGAAATACGGAATTCTATTGTTTTAAAAATACGAATTAAAAATAGAAGTGGTCGATTTTCCTAGAGAGCATCACATATAAGCGCCCTCTGTCAAGATGAAATTTTTATATAAACGCCCTGGGTGCTTAATCCATCATTTACGGTATATTTTTCAGAGTTTTAGTACGTTTTTTAAATGGTACTGAAACCTAGGAGTAGTAAATAAGTGTTGAAATATTTATATATTTATATTGTTGACTGTAAAAAAAACATGGTTAAATTGACATGGTTTAAAATGCAGTACAGTCACATAAAGACCACATTAATTTGTTATTCATCAATAATGATTATAATTTTATGTTATCAAATATTCTAGCCGACGGTTGGAAGTTACAAGCTCCACATGTTTGTTTTGGTGCAAAAGATGATAGTTATGGTGAGTTTACATTGAAGCATAACCTTCACAAAGTTAAAACTTAACCACACGGGTAAAGAAGCTACATTGAATTGCGCACATAACCTTGGTAACGTTGGCTCTCAATGGGGATGTCATTATTATCATAAACAGTTGATTTATACCGCAATCACTGACAAAGACAACACAATCATAATTCCGAATTCAAACCCGCATAATAATTACTCTCTTCCTGGATATCATCCAAACTCATCATATCTTCAATTTGATGGCCTGAACATACCTGCAAGATTTAGGAGATTATTCTGAGAAAAATAACGGAGGAAGATCATGTATGCTGTGCTTTGCGATTAACTTAAATGTTTGCAACAAAATTTCATTCACATGCAGCTTTTTTCGTTTAAAGTAACTTGGAAATTTATTTAAAGGATAAATGAATTCCTGTCATTATGAGAGGCCGTTTACACGTACCTGACATGGAACTAATGCCGGCGTGAAATTTTTTGGTGCACACAAAGCGTTCCTGCCGGCATGAAATGAGTTTGCATTTCATGTCGGCATGAAATGCAAACCACCATTCTCAAATATATGCTGAATTATGAACTTTCATCCCGCAAATTCATATTAAACATGGGTCCCAACAAGAGACAGCTTGTGCTTTTTTCAGCCTTGAATGCATTTCTCTTGAGTTCTTCAACGTTGTTACAGCTACTCAGTATTTTGATGATGAAATTTTTACAAGAACAGAAGAGGCTCAACAATTTGAGATATCAAGTAGTTATGGAGAGAAATACAGCATTGTCAAGGTACAGACGTGCAAGATTGAGGTAAATATTTTTATTGTTTTGCTGTGGATTTACATTATTCTTTTTCGTTTCCTGCACAACTACTCATTTTTAGATATGTTAGAAGCAAGAGAAAATGCTGGATTAAATCTGGAAGAACTGATAAATGGTGGGATAATTTGTACAATGTTGGTAACATGTGTGACTATACTTGGTTACAAAACTTCAGAATGACAAAACAACAATTTATGAAACTTGTCGAATTAATTAGACCTTACACAAAGAAAAGTCCGCAAAGACGTAATTCGGCTATAAAAAAAAGACTAGCCATTACGCTATATTACTTGAAGCACCAAGGTTCTCTTTTGATGATTGGAAATACATTTGGCATTGCAAAAAGTACAAGTGTCGTCGTACATGAAATATGTGGCATATTAGCGAAAGATAGCGCTCCTTTATTGATAAAATTCCCAGTGGAAAAAGCTGACGTGGAAAAGATTTCCTGTAACTTCCTTAAACGATTTGGATTTCCTCAGGTTATTGGTTGTGTTAATGGCACACACATCCCAATAAAACAACCCTCAGAAAACTCTCATGATTACTTTTCCTATAAGATGTATTACTCAATTAATTGTCAAGCAATATGCGATGCTAATGGACAATTCACGAATGTAGAAATTAAATGGCCAGACAGTGTTCACGATGCTAGAGTTTTTGCCAACTGGACGGTTCAGGAAAAGTACCTTAATGGAGAGTTTCAGTTATTTTACAAGGAAATCGTAGAGGGTGGTGAATCCGTGCCACAGTTGCTTTTGGGAGATCCTGCATACCCTCTTTTACCACATGTGATGAAGGAGTTCGATCATTGCATATTGAATGAACAAGTCATATTCAATCAAATGTTACGCTCCGCCCGTAACCAAATAGAATGCGCATTTGGAAGGCTGAAAGCTAGGTGGAGGATTTTAAATCGCGCTATGGATCTACAAGTGAAACATCTTCTAAATGCTATACTAGCTTGTTTTGCATTACACAACTTTTGCGAAATCAAGAACAACTTCAGGAACCAGGGTTAGAGATACTTTAACAGATTATTTCAAAGAGTTTTTGTAAAGTTTTATTTTCTTCAAGATAGATAGGTTACATTATAACTGTTGGTAAACTTTATTTGAACTATCAGTATAACTTCCACTACTGCTGCTCGAGGTTTGTGAAGAATACGATCTTGGAAAGCTTCCTTGAGTAGGTGTAAAACTAGGAGAAGGCAAGGTGCTCTGAAAATTACTTCGCAATGGAGTTTCATAAGATATACCATATTGAGTGTTTGGATGCACTGGTTGTTGAGTGAAGTATTGAGGGTAGCTGTTTTGTTGAGTTCCACCGATGGCTTGGGCAAGTAATGCCAAACCATCACCAGTTGATTTACCCACACTAGCTATTGACTCGGATATTTGACCAAATGCTATATTGGAATCTTTTGTTGCTTGGGTCAATTGGTTCACCATATATTCTCCTTGAGACAGAGTTCATCTTTAACCATGTTTAAATACATTTGATCACGCTGGCTTGAAGAAGGATTTTTTTCCATCATTTTACGTTTGTTATCTACGAATTTGGCTGTGACTTTTTTTGCCATATTATTATCAGCTGTAGCATTGACAGGCAACTTCTCACTACCTAACGTATTTTCAGTTTCTTCTTGGTTTTCAGCATCATCATCGTCGTCATCAAAGTCCTCGAAAAATTCGTTTTCGTGGGCAATCATACTTTTGGATTTGGGCATGAAATCATGGCGGCATGAAATTTCATGTCGGCTTTGACGTGTGAACAGTAATAGGGTTTCCTGAAGACTCCGAAATGAACTCATGCTGGCAGGAGTTTCATGCCGACATGAAAAAATGCGTGTAAACGGATTCCAAAAGTGTGTAAATTTTGTTTGTTGTAAATTTGGAAATTTAGCTACGTTTTATAAAGTATAAAGTACAAACATAAGAATATACAACAGGCGCTGAGAACGAGGTTACGTTCATAAGTTAAAATGTTGTTGTTTTTTGACCCTCTAGGTTTTTTTTAAACTCGACTTTTTGAGTCTTAAATAATTCTTAAAGTGATTTTTAAATCGCAGCTATTATAGGTAAGAAAAAGCGATCGCAAGCACTTATGGGCAATTTTAGAAAGAATTGAAGAAAATTTATTGGCTAGAACAGCTTTAGGCTCAAATATATTTTTTTAAACTAAAAAAAAACCAAAGCTAATTTTGGCATAACATCAAATCCAGGATTTCAATTGTCTTGTAACTCTACCTCAACTTGCCAAAATGGATCCATGACATTTTCACACCCATTTTTGTTGTCTTGTGAAATGACTGTATGGCACCTCATGCTCAAAATGTCTAAAAAATCTTTGTTCAGAGCAGAGTGCTCAAGATCGGTGTTAATGCTGCTGTTTTAGCGTACAATGATAATGCAGCAGGTGTTTTAAATGTTTTAAAGCGATTTGGAATTTGCGTTGGGACAGTTGGTCAACAGATGTCGTTTTGAACTTAAAAAGTCTCCATAAGAAAGTCAGCTCAGAAATCATCAGAGTTCGGTAAAAAAAGGAAAACAACTAAGAATTATTAAAAAGAGATTCTTGGATAAAGAGAAAGACACCGAGAAGGTTGCTGGAGGATTTATTTAAATTTTATATTTATTTATTAAAAAAAAATATCTTGTATTACGTTTTTTATATTTTACATATTTTGTTTAGCAAAAATGCTATACTTTTAGAAAAGTAAGTTTGGAGACCAAATTGTGCTGTATTTGCTAATCACATATTTACAATTTTCAACTAATCAAAATTTGACCATAAATATTTCTTTTTCATAGATCTTACAGATATGCTGCTTATAGGCAATTTTGCTGGTTTGTGCACAACAGATTGGGAAAGAGTTTGAGACGAGTAATACCACTATGTGCTATTGTCTAACATTTCCCTCAGACACACACCATTTGGATTTAAGAATTGCACCGAAAACAATAAATGGTTTTCTCAGCATTTACATTTTGACCGTTTAAATTGTTTTGTTTTGTTTTTTATGATAATTTATTTTAAATTTTGCTTAATCAAGCCATAGCTGCTGCCAGTATTAATTGTACCTTTTAAGGAAAAACTACTTTACGATTTTAATTTCATGGAAAGGAAATATGGTTGATTTTAGCAGGAACTTAACTTAATGTAAGTGTTTTATCCCTCCTTTTTTTTGTAGGTATCACAAACAATATTTGAAAGATTTTATCAACCCGTATGGCAAAGCGCACGGCCCAGATTTCCTATCACAGGAGCAACTGTATAACCGTATTAAACAGTACTCCTGTGAGTTTCTCAAGCGACCAAATGTTGGTCTATCAAGTGTGCACAGTCACTCCATGAAAACTATGAGAGCATACAGGAGCTGCGCAAGAACGTTAACTCGAAATATTTTAGGGCACTTAACGCTTTTTCTTAGAGCCTCAGTATCTAAAAAGTGTTGATGGGTCCTTTAAAGGAAAACAAATGCCTGTCATGGATTCCCTTAAGCAGGTAACTACGATGTTGAAAACAGATGATCTCTTCGTACACGCGTACGTGAAGGTCTTGGGAAAGCTAGGTGCTTCCCTACGCAGCTTTACCACATATTTTAGTGTAGCATATTTTATTTTCAGACAGCCGGAGTGGGTGCAACAGAACATGATGCAATGCCTTCCGGAATTTGCCGAATTTTATGCAAAACCAACACAGGCATCTTACATAGATGCCTTGCAATTTGCAAGCTCGTAGAACCATCAACAATAACATCATCTGTTCCAGACCTGGACACGTTTCTGAAGTCGTCATTTTTACAACGACGAAGATGATCAGTTGTTTCGCGAAGTCGAGCCGAAAAAAAGAAACTACGATGATGATGGTCAGGTCAAGAAGTCCAAAAAGAAGAAGACGACACAGAAAATGTAAAGAGGACAGTTTTTATTAATACGGTTGTTGTACTTTCTTAGTTATATTTATATTTTTACAATCTTTTAATTGCTCATTTGTGGTAATATATACAGCACCGTCATTAAAATGATTTTCTGCTTTACGCTCTCCTTAAAAAACTGTAGCGAAAACTCCTCTAACGTGTAAGTAACAATATCAGGGTAGCGCGTTGCGCAAAGTGACTGCGTCGACATCAGTGGTGACCCTGTCAAGGGCAGGGCGGGTCTGGCGGGGTTCTTTCAAAGGGGTACCACTAGGTGAAATGTTTCAGTGTGTGTGGGATTTAATTTTGATAATTTTAGTTCACAGTTCACACATTTTAGTTCCTATTAAATTTGTTCCCTTACGAAGAGGTTTTCTGAGAATATCATTGTGATCGTTTAAGTTGATTGAAGTGAGAATATTTCAGCTGTTTTAGTAGACGTCAGGCATTTATTTCACCCGCTGCTCCAATATGGAATGGCTTTCATAAAATAATGGTAACTTTAAAACATCGATATTGAAACCCTTCAAAGGCTAATTTTAACATTCAAAGAGCTTGAGCTGCAAAACTGAATGAGAGAATTTACAAGAAGTAAATTAAGTGCAGCATTCATTAATGTGAATAGCACCTGTGCGAGATTAAGTCAGTAGGATTAGGTCAGTGCTGACAAGTTGTCTGTTATATTGTACATGACCTGGATATATAGCATTAACGCATGTCATTTAATGTATGGTTGTGACGGAGGGTTAAGATGACATAAATGAGTGCATTAAATACATGGTGAAAAGCTAAATGCAGTTTTGTAACAAAATAAACAAAGAAACTGGTCTCCTGTTTTGGTTCACAGCAGAAAGTCATGAATTTTAGAACAAATGAGAACAAGTGTGAGAGTACTTACTACAAGAAAATTAAGTGACATCATTCATTAATGTGTCGTGACAATTAGAAAAGAGAAAAAGAGACTCGTTTTATACACATTTTTAGTAAGTGTTTATACCATGACTTGTACCAGAAACCAACAATGTGTGTTAGGCTTCTTGATGTTTTCACACTCGCGTTCTTTCTTTGTTTGTTATCATTCGAAAAAATATTCGAAGATTGAAAAAACACCAGAGAGTTTTACAAGGGACAACACAAAAAGATAAAATAAAATATCAAATTGTAGATTAAATAGATATAAATGCAAGATTTGCTTTAATGCCTGCACTTACGCTTAGCACAAATAAACCAAACATGGGCTAATAATCTTAAGATAATAATGGACTTAATTGCAGATTAATGCTGTTAATAAAGAAACACGGTCCGCAAACAACCAGGTAAAATCAATTTATAAGCTATCAACTGCCATCAGAATGTTTAAAAAAAGTATCATAATAAAAAATCTACCTTCTGGGAACAGGCAAACAAACTAAATTCGGATATTCTTTATGTAGTAGCTCAGATAACCACAATCTATTGTTCTCCTGCATCTTCTTTATTTCCATCACCAAATTCTCCAGCGTGCCAACATATTTTTCAGCATTATCTTTTCCATCTGATGCAACAAGTTTGCTCATTATTATCTCTGCAATCGCATGCCTCATAATGGAAGAATCTTCTTTAATCACTAACGCTTCTCCTGCATATTCTATTTCATTGCGTTTTTCATCTCCTGATATAGCCACAAAAAGTTCCATGAACTTATCTGATTCAGATACAAGTAATGCATGTTTAAGTCTTTGACTACTTGTAAGTTGCTCAAAACTCGTGTTGACTATTTGTGTTTGGCCACTTGCAACACTGCTCATCCATTGCCAAAACACAGTTTCATATTTTATCCACTTCAGGTGAAGCTTCAACAAAATGTTTTGTCTTGATAACATACCGACTAACTCCTTCTGTAATTTCAAGTTACCTTGCAGCAAAAATTCACACAGCGATATCGAGGAAAACCTTTGTTTTGACTCATTGCTGTTTAACTCCTTGAGAATAATTGAAGTATCACAACAAGCTGTCCTTTGTACTAAATTTTTATATTTTAAGATGGAAGAGCGTAGACCACGCATAGCAAAATCTATTTTCTTCTGCAATACGATGACAGCATTTAGATCTTTGTTTTTTAGCGTTTGTTTTTGCTCATAACAAACTGTTTCAGGTGCCAAGACAACCAGGCTATCCACTAATGTATGCTTAATTTTCTGTCTTAATGAGTGCATCAAGTTAAGTTTCACTAATAAAAATCCAAATATCAAAAGTATGTCTTGACTTGACAATTCAGTCTCAGAGCAACTAACTAACTTATATAAGTGTGGATAATCAAGTTTATGAAGAACATACACCAACACGTCCTGCAAATAACCTGTACGGATGTCAGTTTCCTTCTGCAAAATTTCATGCAATAGACGCAATAAAAACGGTGTTGCTTCAGGCTTGTTGTACTTGGCCTGACGAAAAACCTCAGGGCTAATCTTGCTGTATCCATGAAGAGATAGTATATGGCATAACGTCTCTATCACTTCCTTTATATTAAGGTGTTTACTTCCAGCGCACCCTCTTGTTTTGGTTTTACTACTATCCATTCGTTTGCTCATGATCAGCTATAAAAAAGAAATCATATCAAACTCGTTATTATTGACCCTCAGTTTTTGACACTACTTTTTCAAAAAATAATTGTCTTGCGTATATATGTTTTCATGTAAAATTATAGTTGCTTACCAGATATATTATGAAACTCTTTTGGAAGATCAAATTTTCGTTTATAAATCTCTCGACACTTTATTACTTCTATCCAATGATATATTTCGAAGTTTGGATCAAGTTCCAAAGCTTATATATTTTGTCAAGGAAAGAATACTAAAGATTAGTGTTTATGCCTACTGTGGATGCAACACCTTCAAAAACAGCTTTGATAACAATGCAGAAAGGCACATTGTTTCAGTTCGTTTTTTATTGTTTTTGATAAAAAATAAATACTGACTATATAGACAACAAATACCATCAATCCTTATAGAAACAGCATTATTGTTAAATCTTTCCAGTGAAAAGACAAAAGTGCTAACAGCTGAAGGTATAAGAGGTAAAATAGCTTTTGACTTAATCAGAAACCAAAACAACAATGGGCAATTACACAATATATAATACGAAAATACATGAATGTACGTCTTCCATTTTTTGCAAGACATCAATGCAGAAAAGGATACTAAGTCTGTCTACTCTAAGTTCGCTGTTTCCACGAAATATGTTCAATTTTCCGCAAACTGACACAAGTTGACCCAATTTATGTGAATCCAATTCTTTGTCAATAGTCTTGTTTAACCAAACACAACACTGAATCACTCCAGTACCATCATCTACTATAGAAAAGGACGAAAACACTTTGAATGATGGGCATAAAAAAATAATTGAACTTTTATAAGTAATTATCCAAAATTCATACAGGTTAGTGAAATTTTGACCAGTTGCCAGTTGTCAAATTTATCAATTTTTGTTAAAGAGATCACATACAAAAACCCTCAAACAATACAAACTACGATGATACTTTTAACAGCAACTAATCTCTGGTTTTATGTTGGTCAAGCATAAAATTTGATCACTGATGTCATATGGCAAAATTTCAGTATGGAAGATCTTGAAAACATAAACAACCTTGACTGGAGGTTGGCTGTTATCTTTTAAAAATGTGTATTGACTTTCCCAAATACTAAACACTAACAGTTAACTGCAAAAACTTATTGTTGTACAAAATAAACATTTACATCTATGTTTAAAATGTTATTTTCCATTACTAAACAGACATTCAGATTTTAAAAATTTGAATAGACAGGGTAAGGACCTCTTTAGGATTTATAGAGAGATCATTCAATTAGTCCTTAAAAACACGTTTTTCTAGCTAGTCTTTTCTACCTTACGTAGCCTACTAGAAACTTCCATCCTGTGTTGACTCTTACTTTTATAGTCCGGTGTTAAAAGAAAAAGCTAAGAGTATAACATTTTAGCAGGAAAACAAATCCCTTAACAGCAATACCTCCAAATTTGATGAATAATTCTTTTCGCTCAATTCTAACAATGCAGCCAACAATTTCAAATCTTGTCACAGGATGTCCATACAATGCATAAACACCTGAAAACATAGTCCAATTACTTAAAGCATGTTGTCAATTTAGTTAAAAGGCTAAGTTTTATCAGCATATCATGAAAATATTTACCAAAAACAAAATTAACAATTAAGGAAGAACCACATAATTATTAGAATATAGAAATTTAGCTGAACTTGTAAAGTGACGGTGATCTATTAAGTTCCATAACATTGAAAAAGACAGGAAGGGGAAAGTTGATGGTATGCAGTACGAGATCACTTGCATTCATACAAACATGGGTGACCTGTTGAGTCACAAGTCTAATCCTAACTAGTAACACGTTGTTTTGAAAATAATTTGGCAATCATTTGTACTGTTCACGAGGTTTAAACAGCAGGAACATTAATACTACAAATGCTTTTTAAGAAATCTTTTTTTAAACATAGCAACACACTACATACCTTCAAAGTCAAGCACCTGTGGCAATGTGTGAAGTTGAGATATAAACAATTTTATGCCACACCGATGCAGAGGATCTAATCCCCAAAGTCTAACAGGAATGTCAATGGAAATTACAGGTGCACTAGTGGCATTTATAGTTGTGTCATTTTCTTCTTCGTGTATATCCATAAATATCACCAAATTGTTATAATTTTACTATAATGATAGCATAGCAGAGCTTTAAGAAAAGAAATAAAATTCCTTGTAATTTTGAACTCAGCTGCCGAAATTACAGTAGACTGATCACAGAACTAAATTTAGGAAGAAAATAATACAACTGTGATCTCTGACAATCACACTATTCTACTACCCTGAAGATGTCTTTAAAAACCACAACAATTGTTCTGAGATAGAGAAACACAGGTATTATTTTCTAACTTTGCAATTAACAACACTGAAGATATAAATAATTGTTTCTAGTTTACCTAATTTTGAAATTACAATACAAAATGCTACTTTATTAAACACATATCTGTCTAATTTACAACGGTCACACCTTCGATAAAATTTCAAAAATATAAAACTTTACATGCATTAGACAGTCATTGTTGGAACAGCAAACTGAAAATACAAAATATATTCTAAAGAGCATCACGTTTGTCTAAAAGTATGGGTTCTGGGCAATACGGGTTCTAGGCAATATGGGTATTAAAAAGGGGACGATTGGTGTTTTACACCAATAGAAAGCTTACTCCTTAGGATTCAAGAACATCTATGCTGCAGGGTCTTGAAGAGTTACCATGGTGCGGTACCTCTTTTGGGCATGTCTATATCTGAAACAATTACGCGTTTTTGATGATGATTTCCTCTAAGCCTTAAATTACTATCTCATTTTACAGTTACTGAGCTGTGTTGTGTGGTAGAATTTTAAGCAACAAAAATATAGCACAGTTTAATATGAACTAAATAAATAACTAATATAAAAAGCACAATCAGGATATTTATTACAGCGATAAAGACCGGTAAAGAAAACTGATGATTTCAGCATCCTAAAACAAAAATAGAAACTTCCTATCATAAAAACATTCTTGTATACTACAGTAACAGTCCAGCATTAAGGAAGTCTAAATCAAGTTTATAAAACTAATGACATTGTCCAACACAACGGCTAAAACTGTTTCTATATATTTTTATGACTTGGACTTTTCAGTGTGCCAGTATACCATAAAGATCATTGTTATATTTGGCAATGCAAATTAAATCTACCTTTAGAATTACTTTCACTGTGAAACCGAGCTCACAACGATGTAACACATTACACAATTTGTATTCATACTATTTTGAACAAAATAGGCACAACTTGTTACATGCAAGGGCAAAAAGGGTACAGTATAGCTATTATTTGTAATTGTATTGTCCTGTCACAGGGTTAAGAAAAATGAAAAAGCCTAACCCTTTGTTGAGACTGTTTCATGTCAAATCCATAATGACCACCTTCAGTAAAAATTCTACACAGCAACAATTTCTGCTGTTTTGACAGCCACCTGTGTTTTGCAACCCACTGAAGTGGCACCCAGTAAGGAACATGGTCATCTTCTAAGGATAGTGTCACAAACACTGAGTTTTTCTGGAATATAAACACATGTTTTAACAACAGCAAAATATTTTAATTAAACCCTATATAGTGATGCGTCACAAAATAATATTCTTGGTTTGTTATCAAAAATTCGATTATACTGTTTCCATAATGGTAAATTTAAATATGACTTGCCAATGTATACTTCGATTATACTGTTTCCATAATGGTAAATTTAAATATGACTTGCCAATGTTACTAAAAGCTTACAAAAGTTTACACCCTTTTGTACATGCATGTGCATTAGGATAGGTAAAAACAGGACCCTGTGGGACAAAATGGATATTTAAAAATTTTTCAGAACCACAAGATCCAAAAGACACAAAATTACCTTTTCAACTATATTTGCCTCTTTTTTAAAACAAACATTATGTTGCACAATAGGTGGTCTGCAGTGCAGACAATAACAGATGTAGATCTGTTATTGTCTACGCTGCAGACCACCCGTGATCCCTTACCAATAGATGCGTAAGTTGGGTAAACAACGTTTAAATTGTGCTAGTTGCACTTTCTAACACTTCTTCTCTGCATAATAATCTGCATAATAATCTACATTGGGACCCATAAAGGTGCATAATAATCTGCATTGGGGCCCATAAAGGTGCATAATAATCTGCATTGGGGCCCATAAAGGTGCATAATAATCTGCATTGGGGCCCATAAAGGTCCAGAAATTTCAGAAAATTGGCCATGCTGATGTCAACAACAATTAGTACAAATCCAAAGTCCTAAGTCTGTTGCAAACATTGACAAGTGAACTTTGACAAACCCGAATTGTGTGACTAGTATAGAAGTAGCCTTTAAAACTTTTTGTGAGGACAAACTTGCAATTCGCCATTTTTGCTCAGTGTATTTTGTGAGAGCTTGTAGTTGTTAAGAGTGGGTTCTCATAAGAAAATAATATCAAAAGCAACAAATCAAGTAATTTCTTAGAATAAAAATTCACAATCAAAGTGTTTTGTATTTTCTGTTGTTGTTGTCCGAATGTTATTTAATCTGTTGTGTAGGCTTGTTATTCAATCTTTTTCAGGTTTCCAATACTAAAAATATACTTAAATAGTTTGTTCACTTCTCAGTACAACCTAACACCCAGGACTTTTCTTTAACAGAATGAAATACATTAAAACTTGCAACCAGGCTATATATAAATATTGGAAATAAGATCTCTCTTTTTTCACTTATTACTTTTAAACAATAGATACATACCAAATCTTCTTTTATATTTACATATGGACAATAAGCTGATATAACATCAAAGTCAATCTTTTTTTCACTAAAATTTGATATAGTATAAAGTTAACTACTTTTTCAATTGCGACATAACATAAAAATCTCAATTTAAAACCTATTTTATATGAGCTTCTCAAAGCCTAGTCTCGAAAAGAATAAATCTGCTTTCAAATTCACAAAAAAATTCAAGAAAAACAAAAAATTCTCAATACATTCTTAAAAATTCATCATTTGCTTGAAATTACAAACCAATCATAAAAATAAAATTACACATTAAAAAAATTATACCTTGGATTTCCCCATTCCAGATATTCTTGGGTGGCTAAGTAGTTGTTTTCATCAAGCATAGCATGAAGAACACTTAAAAAAGGAACCTAAAAAAATAATGTCTTATTTGCCTTATTTGCTTCTTGTATAAAAAGTACTCCAAATACAAAAAAGTTTCGAAAATAAATACAATTTAAACACTAGAATGATACTTACATATTATAGTAATAGCTAGGTTGTATTAACTTTTTGACATCCTTAAGTCTGATCTTATTGCGAGGTAATGTTTGAGCACATTTTTCAATTTTTCGTGAGTTTTGCTCTCCCATGAAAAAGCATGCAAAGGTATTAAAGTACTGTAGCTTTGATTTTCTCTCAAAGCTTTCTAATGATAAATCATAAGGAAGGTAAAATAAAACCAGGACTTTCTCCTATATGTTGAATTCTATTTTTAATGTTTGTAAGTCTCTAGAAACAACGTACATAATGTCTCAAATAATTTCCATGGCTGTCTAAGCAATAATTTAATAAATTGATAAATCCTGCTTTCTTTGATCTATTAAAGAAGAAATTTCCCACATTTCTCCAGCACCAGAACATTTGGATTATTTTTTAGGAGTTAAAGAAAGAGTAAGGTTTGTAAATTTGAAAGAAACTTTCTAGCATTTACCTTGGGATTTAAGATATCAAGATTCTACTTTACACAAGTGTTAAAGTCAGGAATCCTTATGCTGTCTTGACCTATTGTC
Organism: Hydractinia echinata; assembly: GCA_030067915.1. Classification (NCBI taxonomy): domain Eukaryota; kingdom Metazoa; phylum Cnidaria; class Hydrozoa; order Anthoathecata; family Hydractiniidae; genus Hydractinia; species Hydractinia echinata. The sequence goes on from JASGCC010000001.1 coordinate 5,312,803, forward strand.
TCCTCTCACCTCTATTAAAACACCCCATAAAAAACACAGTAGTTTGTATAACAAATTTACCTGTAGAACTGCAGAAGAAAAGAGGTCAGGTCTTCTATTTAATAAAACACCAACAGCAAGTCCTCCTGCACTTTGACCAAATATAGCAGTCCTTCTAGCAGAGGATACACCTCTATCGTGAATTGCCTCTACAGACGCTATTGCATCCTATGACATTAAAATAAATATTGAGGAAGACATATAAAGACGCAATACATACACAAGGTACACCAACTGAAACACTTATACCAACCTCAAATGTTTTTTCTTTATTCATTAAACGTCCTGACTGGTACCAAGATCTTCCAAGCTCGGTACCACCTCTATAGATACATTTATTTAAAAGAAGTTAAAAGGCTAGAAAGGTGCACTAAAAAGTAGGGTATAAAAACATATTTTAAAAACTAACAGATCCACTTATTGACGAAATCATTAATAAAAATACTATTTTTGTTATCATTCAGAAACAATGTAGTTCTTAGAATACAAGCTTACAAAGCAACATTTTGATTGTTCTTGCTGTTTACACAATTAAATATAAATTCATCAACACATACATGGTCAATTTATATTTTGTATTTTATTAAAACGAATAGTAAATACCTGATGATGCAAGTTTATTCCTGTACAATTGGCTTATATATTTAATTACCTATGCCACCTATATTTAAAAGTTCAGAAATGTCGCTTTTAGGTTTGCCAGTGATATTGCCTTGTTTTGTTCAAATAAAATTGTTTTTTGGTAAAACGTTTTCTAAAGTTTCAATGTTAGATTTCATGACTCATTCATAATGCAAAAGAAGCATCTGGCGATTGAACATAACATGCATCTACCATTAATCCCCGTGGCAGCATTGTTTTTACTTTATTGGTTGCATCAATTTTGTTTCGTTGCAATATTTTTTCAAAAAAAAAAAATTTCATCTGTGAGGCTGTGTGACGTAACTTTTTGCAACAAGGACAACAATTAAGCCAATCTCGTCAACAAACACATATCGAGGTGAATTCGATTTATTTGAAAATAGTCACATATCGACTGCATCTGCAATGCGATTTCTGTTAAAGCTGTAAAATGACAACAAGCAAGCTTTTAAATATACATGACCTTTACCTTGTATGTGCATATGCAATACACCATCCATTAGCCAGTAGATATGCATCAAGTTGATTAAAACGGAGATTAACAGGAACACCATAGGCTCCTAAATAAGAAGGTATACAATGAAATAGAAGAGAGAATTGGGGAGTATTACATTTGTAAAAAACATACATACTTACCATAAAAATGACAAAACAATGGCGAATGATTTAATGACAAATTCTTGCCATAAAATAGGCTGACAGGAACAACAGTGCCATCCTAAAATCAAAAATGATGCGCAAATAGCATATCCAGACTATTGAAGTAGAATACTACTAGAATACAAAGGAACATAGAACAATAACATAAAAATACCTTACTAGTTACATCTATGCAAGAGTATTCATACGGGCTTCTATCCCAATTGTGTGCAACTTTGGAATTTTCTTGTACAATTGCATTGTCCACATCAAAGCAATATTTTGTGACCGGTTGAATTGGTGATGTGAAATTAAAAGATATTTCTTTAGGATTCGTCTATAAAACAGTAAAAAAAAACTATACAGTTGAAACTCTATCCAATATGTTTTTACATTCAATACATGGTATCACACATAATCACTTTGGTATTGTTCATTACTTATGCAGGTAATTGACTGTAATCAAATCAATATACCTGGAGTGAGTTGAATTAAACAAAGTTGAAATTTACGTATCTATAAGATGAGTGCTAGGAATTAACCAGAAGAAAAATAAGTGTAAACCGTTTTTCAAAATAGTGAGTTTTCCATTGACAAAAAGTCGTGAAATTCGTTAAAATTAATTCTGGCAATTCCCTTAGGCAAAAGTCTTGAAATTCGTTAAAATTAATTCTAGCGGTTTTCTTGGGCAATTAGCAGCCTATTTTAACTGGGAATACCAAATTAAATTCATTTAAAATTAAATTCATTTAAAACCTTTCAGAAAAGTGATACAATTTGAATGGCCATGTTTAAAATACTAAAAACTAACCTCTCTTCCATCTACTTCCAAAACTCCCGGGGTTAGTGCTGGCTATGGTAAATAAAATATATAAATTTAAAGCAAAACTAACATGTAAAAAAAAAATTTCCATGATTTTTTGTTCTTAGACATATTTTTACATCTCTCTCTGATTAAATCAAATTAAATTACAAGTTTACCTTGATTTCCCAACTTTTTTTAAGTTCATAATTTGGTAAGATTCTAAGGTTAGGTATAAGATTGTGAGATTCAATCAGCAAAAGCTTGTCTTGAAATAATTCCATATCATGAAGAATCTATGTTGAATTATAAAAATTAGAAAAATAAGCTTTCCCTAATCATACGTACCAAATATATTATCCCAAACAGATGTATAAGGACAAGTAGAACAATTTGCACTGACCCTAAAAATAATTAGACTAAACAATTTATGAGCCAACCGGGCTTTCTAATAATACTTTAGTAAATCTTGAAAGAATGAGTCATATCATAGAATGATTCATATCATTTTTTTTCGCACAATTATTGACAGATGGTCTAGACTTTTATGCTATTATAATTTTTGTTAACAAAAAATATCTGTTTTGTGTTTTGTCTTCATCATTTCCTTAGTAGGTTTGCATAAAAACACAACTTTGGAAATATACATTTCCCTCAGTAAGATGTAACTTTGGGTTAGATGCACTGCTGTTGTTGTTGTTCATGTTCAGTGTACTTCCGCACTTAAAAGTGCAATTCCTGTGTTATTAACTGCGGAATTCACAACACACTTCACTAACGTTTATTACATACTATTTCTTTCAATGTAAAACCCAAAAGCAGCACCCACATTAAAATTTACCTCTTAAAAAGGTTGGTTATGTTAGAATTTCTAACCTTTTTGTTTATTGGTAAGAGAAGTTGCTGCCATGTATTTTCATCATTTGATAAGCACTTTACCTAAAATGCAAATAAATTTTACAATTTTTCACATCCTGTTAAACTTCAAGTGACACACAGAATCCCTGACCAGATAATTTTTGTTCTATAATTCCACTAAATGTGTGTACAATCCAACTTAACAACTCATTCAATGTTACTTCTACTACTTTATCTAAAAATTACCTAGGTTGGGGTTCAAAATATTACATAAAGTGGACCAGTGGTATTAGATTTGTTACAAAAGAAAAAAATATGCAGTAATACAGGACGAATTTGGATATCATGTACCTTTTTGATAGCCCTTACAAAGAAACTCACACAATATTCTGCATCAGTGTTTGTTGTCAAGCAATAAAATTTGTCATTCATATGATCAATGTATGCTTCAGTTTCTTGACTTCTACTCCACAAAAGATTCATCCTGCAGGAGGGAGAATTTACACACCACACCTAATGAAAAAAAATCCTACATAAACTACTACCAACAGTCATTACCCCAAATTGCTGCATCTATATAGCATTGATCCCAAACAAGTTGAATTTATACACACCTCGCATGATAATTTAGATGAAATATTTACAAAAACAACTTTATCAGATTTGGATTTACTCAGATGGATTGAATATCTATAATAAAACAAACAATTCAGTGCAAATTCTATGACACAATGTCTGTACGACACGATTAAAGATGTAAAAGTGATGCTGGTTTTCTTTATCAGGCAATTCAAACTACCTTTTCAGGAGAGTTTTGCAACACACACACATACAAATAATTGCTGCATCATCATTGAGTATACTTGAAATCTGGCCTAAAATACTTGGCGTGTTCTTTTTTATACACATGGACCAGAATTTTCCTACAAACAAATTTTTAGTGATGACCTTAAATTTTTATTGACTTGTTTTAGATTTTAGAAGAACTTAGGTTTGAGGATCACATTTAAGAGAAAACTTTATAAAACATATGAAAACTATCCCTTATTTTTGACCAAATGTTAGGTAGAAATAAACCGTTTCTAATAATCAAGCCTAACACACATGCTCCTTAAATGTTTTTAAAACATGAGATTAAATAGTTAACTATTTAGAATGTAAAAATACATTGGGATTTTAAGAGGTGTGGCCACCCTGCTATAACTTGGGAAGTGTTTGTCAATAGAGCATAATTAGATAGAGGCTGCCCACACTGTTATGACATTTGAAAACACTAAGTTTTTTATGCTGCTTTTAAGTCATAAAATGTAACCTTTAGAACAAACATTGTTTACAAATCTTTTACTCTGTCAACCAACTAAATAACATTTCTTGTAAGAAATAAAATAATACTGATCTTTCTAAAATTGTTAGCATTGACCAATAATATGGGTTATTCAAGCATCCCTGTACCTTTTATCATTCTCCTCATACAAAATCTGTGATGACTCTGGATTATAAATAGAACTTCTCCATAAATTATTACTTCTATTTGTAGTGAGATCTTTTGTGGTGAAAAGTAAAACATCATTAGATATCCATTCTAAAGGTCAAATGATCAGTGATAATGACAAGTATTAAGGTTTCTGAATAAACTCTGCTACAACTGTAACAGACAAAGTAATCAGAGGATACATGTAAAAGTATTCTAGTACATTCAAGGTATCACCAGCTACAAAAATATAACCTTTAGAACTTTGGAAGTGTTACTAACTGTATTATAAATCAACTATATTTTGATCAACATAATTGAGGAAAAACATTGGGAATATTTTGAATCCCTGTCCACCTTAAGAAGTTCTAATTACATTATGTATGGTTACAGAAAATTAAGTTACAATTGTTAAAATAAAAATTCATTTTTCACAACCTACGGATGTAACATGATCTATTATCTGTAGATATGAAGCTTGTGGGTTGATTTCTTTCACATAGCATTTGTAGTTACCATCAAGATTAACATCAGTGAGAAAAGCAACATACTACAAATAAAGAATGGGTTTTTAAAATTTTGGCATTCATTTCTTAAAACCCAATGTCCCGAACCAATATTTTTTTAAGCAAGTACATCAACAAATAGGCAGCCGGAAATAAAAAAAAAACCGAACCCTAACCCTAACGTCAACTTAATGTTACTGACACTGCGACGGCTAATTTGTTGAAAAATATCTTTGAGATTGATTTTTTTTTCAAATTTCATTTGCGTTCAAATAAAAATAAACACATTCAATATTTTTAATATTTTTTATGGTATTGTTGATTTTTTATTTTTATACTTTATTTTCATTTTTATGGAATGGAAGCTTCTTTTGTAAATACAAATAAAATATCAGATTTAAAAAACAACAACAAAAACAACAACAACAAAAATCCTATTTCTTACTTCTTATCTTATTGGAAATTACCTTAAAAATTTGATTAATGAGAAAAGCAGATGAGAGGAAAAGATGACCTACAATTTTGTTCCTAATATTGACGACAGTATGCTCAGATGCAACAGGTGTATAGGTGACATTGTGCCACCCGATAGTTTGAATTTCACTGCATACACATTGGTCAGGACATGTTTGAAGCTGTGTCAACTTTTTAATACTGATACCGATTGAATAATTAGATGGTTGTATACATATGCAACTAGTTCATGCATCACTGAAGCATGGAACGGCTTTAGACAACAATTAGACAATAATTACCAACTGTGGAATTTCGCTAAAGAATCAAGGTAACATCTTCAGCTCCCATGTTAGAAAGATTTTGTTGTATGTTTGCGAAACATGGCCTGCATTAAGTGAATCGATCAGACATTTAATATCTGCTGATAATGGGACGGTTCGCTGGATCTGTGGTGTCTGACTCAAATAGCGTATTAGAACTCACAAAAACCATGGTATTATTAGTATTCCTGAAAAGATTGGTTGGAGCAAACTAACACATACTTTGGTCACCTCCAGAGAATGGACAAAAATATCTAGCCAAGAAAAGTTATTGGTTATGAAATACCTGGAGTCTCCCCAGAGGACGATCACAATTGCGTTGGAGTGATGTCATTTCAAAAGACCTGGAAGACCTCAACATCAAAAAAGAACTTGCTGAGGAACGAATGAAATCACAAAGATCAAAATATGCCAAGAAAAATACAATTTCAGAGAGTGTGACCCACCAGAGGTGGACAAGCACTGTAAACGATGGGTAGAATAAGGTAAGGTAAGTTAACAGGCAAAGTAGACATATAGCAAATTAGACATTTTGACATCCATACAATGGATTGATGTTAATATTGTTATTTAAATTCTACACAATGGAAAAAATTTTAGAACAAAAATGTCATTGCTGCCATCATCAAAATTTATTTATTTAAATGTTTGCCTCCCTTACCACATGGGTATTTCCAAGAAGCAACCAACTAATTGTTCAATAACGCACACCTTGCAACACTTTTAGGCTGCAAAGCATTTAATCAGACAATGTTGTTTAAGAAATGGCCAAACAGCCTTTTCTTAAAAAATTATGAACAGAATTGTGGACAAAAATGTTAAACTCAATGATTTGTTTGAGAAAAAAACAAAAAAACTGGTAAACCTTTTCACATGGTGATATCTTTACCCCTCCAATGGAAACATATCCAGTCTCTTGACTTAAATGGTTCTGGTCAATAACAAGTTCCTTCGCACTATCTTCTACAAAGTAAATATATCAACAAACAACTTGACAAATTTATAAAAAAAAAATTTATAAGCAACTTGGATTTTGGTCAGTTGCTTATTGTAGTCAATATCTAGATCTGAAGTTACCAAATGGTTGCTTAATTTTATTACAGCGATTTTCGTAATTTATGTAAGAAGAGAATAGAAGAAATATCTTTGGTAAAAAAAAAAGTTCTTGAAAATAAACAAGTGTGCAACAACAAACAACACATGTTTTGTGCTGCTTGTGCTTAATTTGTCCTGAACTGAAGCTGCTTAATTGTATATTGCTGATTAAAATACACAAATTTTCAAGTAAGGCGACTCCAACTTAATTAGTTGTTCTACGGGCCTGACCGACCCTAATTTTCACAAAAACAAAAAAATCATAAAATGAAGCAAAAATTTTTGCTTCATATATTAAAAAAAAAAACATTTTTTCATCCCATCTTGTGAAAATATAATGAGCTTAGAAGATAACCAATGTTATATTTTGTTGGTTGAATGTCAATCTACAATTATACTAAACAAGGTGAATCAATAGCGTTACTTTAGGACCACCGTTGTTAAGGCCACTTGCAGTTGATTTTCTGTTCATGGTAATTTGTTGTGATGAAACTAAAATGCGCAATGCGCTAATTTTGTAATCACAAAAATAGTTATGTGGTTAAACAAAAGTTTAAATTTTTATGTGATTTATAACAAAAATTAGCTACTTTCGCTAAAATAGTTATAACACAAGTGTAAAACAAGACAGATTATTATTGTCGTAACACCCTCCTTTGATATGCTTATTATATATATGTTTGAAATTACGCTATCTAAAATGTAATACTGCAAGACTTTTAGACGATACCATTCAGGAAAAATAATAAAAACAAGGTAGAATACGCTTGTCAAATATTGTCAACTAAACTATAGTCCGTAAAAAGATTCTGCACTTAGATGTAGATTGCACAAAAAAACATTAAAAGAACACTAACATTTTTTATCAAAATCAACTTTTCTTTTTTTTTATTATTTTAAGTGGGAGAAGAATAAATTGCTGTGTAAATTTCAAAACATCACAAGTATATTCTGTATAACTTTAAAACAGCACAAGAAATATTCTTGCTGCATAACTTTTAAAAACAAGTTTTTGAGCATGCAAGTATTTTAATCTTTTTACCTTGACAGTTATTTTAATAATTCAAAACAAGATAACAAATTTATCCAAACATTTTTTATAGTGAGACATCATCATCATCATCATCATTCTCGGCTTAACGTCCGTTTTCCATGCTAGCATGGGTTGGACGGGGTATATTAATGACCCTCTTCCAATCTGTTCTAGACTGTGTTAGATCTAAACTCAACTTCCTCTGTATCAAGTCTGTCCTTATAACCTCCTGCCAAGTCTTTCTCGGTCTGCCTCTGGGCTTTGCCCCAGGAACTATCAAGTCTCTACACTTTCTTACTCAATTATCCTCCTCCATTCTTTCCAAGTGCCCCAGCCAATTCAATCTTCTTATCTGGATAACATCTTTAATTCTACGGATACTTAGCCTGCTTCTTAGCTCATCTGAACTCTTTCTGTCTCTCAGACTGGCGTTACACATCCACCTAACCATTCTCATATCATTCCTTTTTAAACGGTCAAGATCTTCCTGCTTCACTGCCCATGTCTCACTACCGTACAACATAACACTTCTTACACAGGCCTCATACAACCTACCTTTTACCTCAATTGACAAGACTCTGCTAGTCAACAAAGGAAGTAACTCTCTGAACTTTTTCCAAGCAGAACCTATCCTGCAAGTAACACTTCTTCCATCACCCCCTTCACAGCCCAACATATCACCTAAGTAACAGAAGTTCTCAACTATCTCTAACGAGCCACTGTTGTACATCATTAAAGCTGGAAATACTTCATTCTCTATAATCTCACCTTTGCAACGCTTGCATACAAACTGAATGTCAGCTCTCAACCTTCCACCAATACTACTGCACTTCTTATGTACCCAATGCTTGCAAGTCTGACAAAAAATTGAGTTACTACCAACCCCTTTCCTGCAAACTCCACAAGGCCACTTTCCAACTACAAGGTCACACTTGGCTGCAATGCTACTAATCATGACTTTAGACTTTGCTGTGTTCACCCTTAGCCCTTTCTCTTCTAGTCCTTTCTTCCACTTCTCAAACTTTTCAACTAATTCTTCCATCGACTCTGCTATGAGAACCAAATCATCTGCATACAATAACTCCCATGGACAACCTGTTCTGAACTCCATCGACAGCGCTTCTAAGACTAGAACAAACAACAAAGGACTAAGTACAGAACCCTGATGTACACCAACATTTACACTAAATTCATCACTAAGTGAATCGTTAATCCTGACACGACTTCTAGCATTGCTGTACATAGACTGTACCATCGTGACTAGCCACTCATCCACACCTAATTTTCTCATAGCCCACCAAATAACTTTACGTGGCACTCTATCAAAAGCTTTCTCTAAATCTACAAAGGCAAAATAGAGATTCTTTCTCTTTCCTAAATACTTTTCCTGAAGCTGTCTGAGTAAAAATATTGCATCTGTAGTGCCACGTCCTGGAACAAAACCAAATTGCATCTTATCTATATCAATTCTTTCTCTAAGTAACTTATCAATCACTCTTTCAATAACTTTCATTACTTGATCAACCAACTTCAAACCTCTATAGTTACCTCTTTCTAATGCATCACCCTTGCCCTTGAAACAATTCACTTTTACACTTGACTGCCACTCACTCGGAATAGCACCATCCTTTATGATCTGATTAGCAAGACTTGTAATAAGCTCAACTCCAATATATCCAGATGCTTTTACCATCTCTGCAACAATACCTGATACTCCTGCAGCCTTGCCAATCTTCAATTTCCTAATAGCCTCCACTACCCATTCTGTCTTGATCTGCATAGCTGGCCCTTCTACAACATCATCATCAGACAAATTATCCTCATTATCCTCAATTATCCAAATTATTATTATTTTCCCTTTGCAACAAAAAAATATTAACTGCGTGCGTGATGCGAAAATACATAGAAAAATAGGCTTGTTGTAACACCCTCCTCCGTTGTTATTTTTTATTATTATTTTTGTTGTTGTTCCGACCATACATTCTCAATAAAATTATTTTTATTTCGCCGACCGACCGACCGACCGTAAGCTACAGTCCACTTCACCCATAGAACAACTAATTAAGTTGGAGTAGCCTAATAAAGTAAAAACCAAAAAAATCAACCCAAATCAATAAACTTTACTGATTCTAAATCTTTTCAGATATATGAAACATGGTTTCATTAACAAGTGTTTTTCATACAACTTTATACAATTATTAGTTCTTTCGGCAGGTTACAAGATTATATCATACCATTATTATTTACTTTTATTCTGTAAAGATTTGGTAGTTTATCTTCACCATAGGTGTAGAAATAGTCATAACTTCCATTTCGCTATAAAAATACACAAAAAAATATATCACAATTTTGCGCAAGTTATCATGTACATTTTAATGCATTAAAATAACGATCAGTAGCTGCACCAAGCTTGTTCCTAAAATATTATGATCACGTAGTAGGAAACGCCTCAACTTGATCAATTTTTATGAAGTCATAAAAAACGCATTTTAGAAAAGTGTTTTAAAAATTCGACCATCACCTTTTCAGGGTTAAGAAAATTTGTTCGAATTGTGTAAATTTTAAAGATATAAGAAAAAGAAAAAACATACTTCAACACCATCTGTTACATTAGAATGCAAACCATTAAAGAATTTCTTGATTCCACTTAATCTTCCTTTATCTTTCTTGAAATACTGATCAGTATATCTACACGAAAAAAGAAATAACAAAATAGTTTTTTATTCGCTAATAAAATCTGAAAATTCTTCACACTTCTTTAAACAAAGCTTTTACCCTTGAATAGCTTTATTTTTAGCAGTAATGAAATTGTCAGTGTTCTGCGCTCATATACGGTTGCATACAGATCATTAATTAGTTCTTTTTGCTCAATATGTCAAGGTATGTAGACAATGCACATCTTTTCTTTTAAAAATTGCATCACATAATTTTTACATATGGTTGAATTTTTTAACAAAGAAAAAAAAGGAAAAATTGAGAAAATTAACTTTGCAGCAAAGCATTCACATTCCAATTTAAAATTAGAAGATCACCAAACAAAAAAAACAAGAAAATGTAGCTATAGTATGTGTATTTTTTAAAAACGTTTTTACTTCACTCTCGACATGTTCAAGCATCGCAATGCAATAACTTACTCTTAGCTTCCTTTTTGTTGGTACATTTAACATTTTAATTAGTTTTGGAGTGAGTTTCCAGTTTTTATAGGAATCCTAACATAAGGTTTTATATTTTATCGTTTATAAGGATTTCACAAAAATTAAGACCTTCCAAAATAGCCAAGGGCTCTGGGAGATATTGGGTTTAAAAATTTGGCAAGTAAGTGTTTAATAAATAAACTTCAAAACTCAGTAACATAGTAATGTAACATAGCAAAAAATAGTTCTTATCAAAAACTGGCAGAGGGAAGGTGGAATCTGCACATTATGGATTGTTTGTCCATGCAATCACAGACTTTATAAGCAATTGTTAGAACATTTTGTAGCACCTTCAGAAAAGGGGATGATTAAATCAATAAACTATGAAATCTGATGCTTTATAACACAATATGATTTGCTTTTATTCACAATTAGGGCTGTTACGCCCCAATTAAAAATTTCCTTGAGTGTCTTCCAAAGTATGGTGACATCCAAAAGAAAAATTAAAGTACTATAGTTCTAGAATAATTTGTTGTACCAGCTATCAAAGATTTCATAATTAACTCAACTCATTTCATTGTTGTATGCATCGACAAATAAAAAATAAACGTAGATAATGAATTTTTGGCTCATTTTACCAGGTAGGTTAGAATATATCAGCTTAATCAGGGAAAATTAACGAGTCCTTAGAAAAATAGATGCTTGACTTGGAAAGTGAAATCTAATGGACAAAAAAAAATTCTGATATACCTATTATTGAAGAATAAAATAAAAGAGAGTCTGAATAAATTCATTGCGACGAGAACTTGTATCAGATCTGAACAATCACAACAAAGTAGTTTTCCCAAAAATATACTAATATTTCGATTTACAACGAAATCATCATCAGAGTGAATTCTCAATAAAAGCAATAATTGGAATATTTTTTTAATCAAAGAAGCTTTGAACATTAATTACATCCTAACTTGAATTACATCCTAACTTGAACTCTGGACTCATGGCCTCTAAGGAATTGTCCCTTTTTTAAATAGTTTGAACAGCTCTTGTAAAAGTTTAATTAGACTTTACAACAAAGATTTTGTTGAAAGAACAACATAGCTAATAAAGCACTGAAATAGCACGAAAAGCACACCGCATTTCAAGTTATTTCAATGTATAATGAGCACATAAGCCACAGTAATTTGTGTTGAATCTTAAATTTCTGGTGCCTTCGTTATCATCAGTTGGGCTAGTCTGTGATTTCACTTAATATTGGACAAAGGTCATTAGTTAAAAGAACCTTTTGCAGCATTCTGTGCATCAAGTTTGTTTTGGCCATTAAAATGTCACAAATTTATTTGTCATTCAAATAACAACGGCTCATAAAAACAGAAAAAGTAGAATACAAATATTTGTTTTTATTTGTATTATATAGTTTGATGAATTTAGGTCAAAAGATACGTGACTTGAAATGTTTGTTTCTTTTTTTTGTGCTGTTCCAAATGGATTGGTGGTAACAAGAAAAACTTTTTTAATGTGAAGTATCAGAATTTTAATGTAATTGTTATTGCAATGAAAAACTTACCTGTTTTCATCTTTCATGTACTCTTTAGCCTTAAAAGAATAAACAAAAATTATTACCAACAAATATAACAATATGAAAAAACCATGCTGATTTTTACAGGCAGTCTCTTTGTGACTCTTCCATTGTAACTTTTGCTAATATCTAACTTTATAGTTCTATTTTGCCATTAATTTAGAAGCTAAAAACGTGTACCTGCAACAATCAAACTTATTACCTTGTTAGGACATGCCTTCAACCAACCAAAATCATTGTCTACTTCAATTTCATGCAAAACAATTTTTTCACATTTTCTCCAAGGCTTTGGCTGCAACTGTTTTCTATGCTGGATCAGCTTTGACAAAAAGTTTGATATTCTGTACATCTAAATGTGACTTTCATTTGCACCAACTGCTATCATATTTATATCTATGACAATTATATATATATATATTACAGTATGTGAAATAACAAATAAAACATTATATACAAGTACAGTAGTCACACCTACTATAACGACCAGCTGTATAAGATGGTCACCTGTCTTAGATAGACAACCACATTCGCTACTCTATAAGACAACTACCTGTCCAACGGGACAAGTGACCGCTATTTTCATCCCACAAGATAATACCTGTGTAAGAAGACTATATCTTCTTGTTTGGGGTTCACAATTTCAAACAACATGCCCACTTTTCTAATGCAAAACGAATGTGTAAAGTCCCTGGAGTGGCCATCTTATTACAAGTTTGACTGTAATTTAACACGAAATTGGATTATTACATCAGAATGCATAACATCTTCTGAAAGCCAACTATATAGTTTATGTATATTGCATCTCTATCTAAACCTTTCAAATAAAAAAAACAAATACAATAATTATGTGTATCAACAAAGTTCTGACTATGATAAATCAATAACTGTGTTATTTTCTATGACTAAAACGTTTTACACTCAGGTATCTCTTGATGTCATTTTTAAAGACAGCTTCATCTCACTGTTGCCTTGATGGTGCTTCTTTGTACAGTTTATCACTTTCTCGTGCAGAAGTTCTGTACATTGGAGAATATCAATGTTTTAAGAATTTCCCTTTTTAGCTTTAAAATTATTTATCTCAGTAGTTATTTTTAAACTTTTACTTTGTGCACTCTCCCCCATTTAAAGTTTTTTAAAAAAATATGCAATAACCTGGTCATACATTTTCATAGAGTGCCAAATAAATATTAATTATCATAATTAGTGGTCTTGTTTTGTTTTGTTTTGCTCTCAGATTTTCAAAAGCATTTAGCAAACTCTCTGCCTAGTGGTCAGAAAAGCATATTCTATAGAAAAAAACAGTGGTTTAAAGGTAAGGCTGTCTGTTTACGTACGAATGAATGGATTATTTTGTGACAACCTGTGTGTGACGCCTGTGCTGTGTGTTGTGGCTGTGGCCGGTAAAGGAAGCAAAAAATACAGATATTTGGATGACATCATCAAATAGATAAAATATAAAATAACTCAAGAAAATAGCAAACTAACTACAAATTTTGCAATGTGTTAATGCGAAGCATAGCAGGTTTGATTCTTTGGAGATCAAGAAGTGCCTGTGATGTGTGACGCGCCTGTAATGTGGTTAAAAATTTGAAAAACGCACCACCAGCAAAATATAGAAAACACTAGCCACTATTTCCAGCGCTACACGTGGTTGCCATGTTTCGTTTACTGGAAAAAACTGCTGAATAAGCAAACAATATTCCCGCGAAATCAAGACCTCCATCCCCAGCGCGCGCACAAAATAAGTAAGCAGGAGGGGGGGAGTCTTGGCAAATTGCCTGGGGACAAGGTTTGGCAAATCCCCTAGGCCAAACTGAGTCTCTGCTTTTTTTCAGGCGAATCTCCATATTAAATCAGCTAAACATTATTATGGGGGAGGGAAGAGGCCAACCTCGTCCCAAGGACTTGCTAGGATTTCCACATTTGGACGTCCAAATATAAAAAGCCTAATACGTCCTAGGGTCGAGGTTGGGGAGACACAGTACTTTTCGCCGCCTTTCTCGGAAAGAGGTACTTTTTACAAAGTTACAGGGATTTTGCCTTATCGACATGAGAGAAGACAGCGAAAGATACCCTCGTGTCGTTGAGCCAATATATATATGACAAGATTATGCAAACACGTCATACGCTATAAATTAATTTATGCGATCAACAATTCCATCAATGGCCGAACTTTAGCAGACAGAAATTTTATGTTCCAGCAACAGAAAAAAATATTGACGAACATATACAAAAAATTATCTTGGTAACTACAAAAAACGTCTTCACAGTTTTGAAAAGATGTTTTATTGTTTTCATACCAGCAGCAGCTAAATTTTTTTTTGCAATCTTCTCTCATATAAAAAAGGCAAAAATCCTGGGAATGAGCGTGGCATTTACTCGTCCGAGAAGTAAGATTTGTGACGACATTTCGTTGTGCTAATTTTAATTCGGGCAAATCTCGTTTACGTGAACATTTTGAGAGGATGAAGTAAAATATTATTTCGGCGATTACGGCAAACAGTTCCATTTTGCCTAAGATTACCAAGCTCTACCCCAGCAACTTTTGCCGTGGCGGCGAAAATTTTCGCTAGAATTTTCAGAAAGCGCATAGCCGTTGAGAAGCAAATAGTCCTGAGGACGAGGTTGTAAGATTACGTAAACAACCATTAAGACATCACAAATGACCAAAAATCTCACTTTATCTTTGATTTCCACAAAGCTGCTCGAAAAGTGAATTAAATAAAACGAAAAGAGAACTTCAAGGTAGACTACACAAACTCGTCCCCAAGGCTTATTAGGATTTTTTAGATTGGTTAGGAGCCGTCGAAATATAGCTGTCTCTAATAGGTCCTGTGGACGAGGTTGTGAGCTACCAACATGTGTTACAATTTCGCAATATTTTCATCATAAGAGCAGGAGTTGTTGAGACATTTACAATTTAATCTCCTTTGAACTCGTCCCCAGGGGTTCTTGCCTTATTGAAAAACCTTGGGGACGAACATGCTAAAAGTGACCTAGGTTGTATCCTACCACATGTTGCCAAGCCACGCTCCAAAGTACATAAATTCTTAATATCTTAAGTGGATTAATTTTTGCAGTGGGTCAAATTTCGCTGTGGTCGCGTTTTTTTACTGCCGGCAAATTTAAGTCCACGTGAAAGATTAATATATCGATTGTCCGCGAAATTTAATAAACAAAGCGACCTCGTTCCGATGGTCTACCCATATAGAGATCACTATGGTCTACCTCGACCCCAAGTTTTTCTTCCCCTTTTTGATATTGGGACGCGAGAAAGTTTTTGTCTCGCAGCCCCAGTATAACAAAGTAGACAAAGAACGCTGGGATCGAGGTTTTCTGATAGTTTTTTCTTCTTAATTGGGATAGCGAGTCGGAAAGATACTGGAAACCTGGTTGATTGAAAATAACATGAAATCTGGAACAGAGCAGACTCTGCCTGATTATGTCACTTAAACTGCAGTAACAACATAAAAAATGGTGACACTATCAATCTGACAATCATGCGCAGTACAAAATGACCCGAATGTCAACAATCAACAATCGTGAGGATGACGATTCTTCCGCATCCACGAACATGTTAACGAAGAAGCAATACCTTTGACAATTTTTTTATATTACAAACTCTGTCTTTATGTTTAGAAGAAGGTTCTACTACCTCTGTGTGTAACCGTTCTATTTTATTCTTCGCCATGATAACGAAGAAGCAATACCTTTGACAATTTTTTATATTACAAACTCTGTCTTTATGTTTAGAAGAAGGTTCTACTACTTCTGTGTGTAACCGTTCTATTTTATTCTTCGCCATGTTGCATCCGTGAAAATAAACTTCTCGAATTGAAAAATTAGAACAAATCAGTTACTTGCACGCGAAATATATCGTCAATGTTTCATCCACGGAAAAAGTCTACGCGAATTGCGGCAAATATGACTTTGACGAAAATTAGTTACGACACTGGTTCATTATTTTTAGTAGGGCAAGTTATCCAATGCGCACCCACTTCTACTTTACAGTGTATTACTTCAGAAAATTTATTCAAGTTTATAAAAACAAATATACTAGCTTTTCTTGGGTTGCGTTTTTTCTATTGTTTCACTGCAATAACCCCACTTTTTGTCCTGATCAAAGTTAACCGTGGTGGCACACCAAGGGTTTTCGTCACTATCCGTGATGCAAGTATAATATGTCGTGTTGTTACGCATGAAAGGAAAATGGCAGCAATGACCGAACGAATTCCCACCAAATGATTCTTGATAACACGGATCTAAAAAAAACAAGAAAACCGTCCAGTTTGATCACACATTCGTATTGTACACATACTTTATACTTAAATATTGTATTGATTATGTTTATATATCTTGTATCTATGGCAACGTTCTTGTTTATATAGACCTGTTGTATAATTTTTATTTTACTTGAAAATGGGTGTATGACACCCGAAACGTCGTAAAATGTTGTTTTAATTTGTACACATACACATGGATGTCCAAGTTTTAACATAAAATATTTTCAATCGAATTTATAATGTCTCATGTAAAAACAACAAGAACTGAAGCGGTTTGAACACTCACACAACACTGTGATGATAAATAATTAAAATGTATTTATTAAAATATAAAATATACAATGATAAAATTTGGTATAAAATATTAAGGCACAAACTTAGAGAAAGAGATGATGATAAATTGAATCATATTAAAAGTTGTGACTATTTTTCGATAACTGAGATATGGCTGGAGAGCACACAACTCGAGTCAATTTCGAACATTATAACATTGTCAACATACAGTAAATCAAAACAATCATTTCAAGACAATGAACACCCTCATTTGATGCGAGATTTCTCGAAATTCGAATAGAATATATATCTACTGGTTTCCTTATCTTGGGTATACTATATAAAGCTACACGATAATAAGAAAACAACAAAAAAACGCTGCTATACGCAACAAAACAATACATAAACAAAAACGTTTGGTCAATATAGCGCGCTATTTGTGGTTGCTGTGATTTTGATACTATTCGCGCCCCTTTTAACTTTTCGTTACCACCATGACAGACCGCAGCCCATACCAAATCACACATTTATACGAATGTGTGAAACAAAGGTATGGCATATATAGTATTTGCAATCATATATTTGTTCAATACGTGTCATTTTTCATATGTACGAAAAGTTTCGCTAATAATAAAAAAAAATAATAATAATTTTATTCACTTTGTTTTTACTTTCATTTAAAAAACAAGAGATATTCATTAGAACAACGAGTCTGATAATTTGAGTAAAATGACTGAAACCAGTGTTTTTAGAGCCCGTAAGAAAATGCAGAAAAGAAAAGCCTATATTAAAGCATTAATTTCGCTAGATCGAAAGCAAGAACATTCCGCTAACAATAATTTTACATTTATGAACCAAAGAAATAATCATTTACTAAAGTTGAGAAGCATTTTTGTGATTATAACATATCAGTAACATCTTTTTAAAAACAAGGCAGAGACTGGTACAAACCATACTTAAAAGCTTTCGCAAGTTTTATTCCAGCAAAGGACTTGGTGTGTTACATAAGCTGCGCCGTGCCGAGCTTAAATCACAAAAGTTTTACTGAGTTCGACTCCGCACAACTTTTGAAACCAATATCTAGCTGTGCAACACAAATGATCTAGTTGTGCAGCACGCTTCGGCACGGCTTGGCTTGACTGTATAAAACCGAATGCCGAGCTGAGTCGGAGCCTTGTGGAACCGAACCTATGCGTGTTGAATAATTTATGAGCTCGGTTCAGCACGACACAGCTTATATGATGGACCTAAGCCTACAACATCAGAAATATTTATGACACGTAAATCTCACCTGTTGTGCAACCTTTGACCTTTACATCTGTGTCATAGTATTCTATTTCACATACTGCACGATTGTTTAACCAATCACTTTCTGCCACGTATTGTGTCGGGTTTACATGCACGCGTATTGAGTAGTTTCCTTCTTGAAGTTCTGTGATGTCAATCCACTGGCAGTCAATTGTATTTTTATAGTTATCAGCACAGTTTTGGGAGATGCCTTGATCACCTTTATCTGTACAGTTGTACACCTTCTTAAATCCTGGTTCACATTCTGAATCTTCGAGGCAAAAGCTGGCTTTATGTCCATCAGCAACACGGTAGCCTCGCCAATCTGTGATTTATTAGGAGAAAAGACTTATTCTGAAGTTAGTCTTGATTTGATTTTACCCTTAAGTTATTTCGTGTTTCCCAAAGGATTCTGCTGCTGCTAAAAAAACTGACAAGTTTTCGTACATGCAACTATCTCCAAAAGTTTATTTAGACAAATCTCCCCTCTCTTTATTTAATGGTTGGAGTGTTCGTACTGTCTCCAAAGTCTATTGCCAACTATGCGCACGTTGAGATTTGTAACTTTATCAAATTTTCATTTTTGAGTCTAAATTCTATTTACAACATTAAAATGGGTAGAGGGATGTACTGCCATCATTTTTATGATACTATGGCTCTTATTAGTCAATTTTTTTTTAAATTTTTTTTTGTGCCAGTATGTAGAAGAACGACTATCTATCCTTCTGGATATCGTACTTACGAGAGCACTGCTTTATTGCCCAGTGTTTAAAGTTGACTAACTTTTATGGATTATTATTTAAAGGATTCAAAATACAATTCAATAGGAACCTGTTATAATTTGAAAATAACTTTAAGAAAAGAAAACACTAAGAGCTCGAGAGTATATAGACCAATATCACTTAGGGCAGTTATCCTTCTTCTCATATACACAATAAAGAATTATACATACCAATAATATCATACTGCGCAAACGTTTCCATGGAATGATAATGGTCATGACATTGGTGCCATTGCCAATCGCTCTTATCAGAAAACGGTCGAAAACTCACCGCACCTTTGTTCAAAATACGCGATGTGAATTTTAAAAGGTGTCTTTTCTTGGAATTGTCGACATCGAAATATTTGTCAACAATAGGAGCTAAACACCGCTCCTCGTACGAACATTTAAGTTCCCATAACGTATGGCTTTCAACCTTGATGCTCTCTTTAAACTTTGAGATGTCCATAACAAGATCAGGGGCGTCTAAACCGAAATCGTAGATAAAAATGGAGCTCAACTGGTACAAGAAACACAGAAATCACTCTGGGATACCGGTCTTTAACCCTATACTAGCCGAAGAAGAATGCACTTCCTAAATCTACTTAACTGCGAGTGCCCTATAGATATTTGCTTGCAGTCGCCTTGAGAAAGGAAGAACTACCTATAAGTATAGACTTTCAGACATATCTAAAACTGCAATAACAAGCAAGCCCTCGTGACATAAATATTGCTAGTTTCAATCGATCTATTTTTACCCAAATATTTAAACGTGACATTTGAAGCACTTAAAAGGAGCCCTAACACAGGGGTGCGGGAAAAGATCAGTTTCCCACCACAGCAACCACCACCACTACCGCCACCAATTGGCTAATGTAAAGCTTTAAAGTTCTGTTTATCCAAGAATTGATAAAAACAGACAAAGCAGGCTTGGAAATCCATTTTCTGGCAATTTAGATACTTTAAAATGCAACCATGGTGACATCTCGGAAAGATAATAACGTACGCAAATAACTTCCAAGCATACAATTTTTTCTGGACTCCTCACTTCACAAAACGCGTCAGGGACTGTGCTGAAAAGAATATGTCCGAATTCTTGCGTTAAATGTGTTTAAAGAAAGATAACATGAGAAAGGAATTAGGCTGAAGTGGCAAAACAGGTTTGCACAGAACACAAGTTTGTCAGACGAGTGAAACTCACACTTTGAACAAACAACACTGGCCATATCATAATAACGGCAACGACCACTGCTTCCATAGCTGCATTCAAACAGGGATGATTCGTTGCCATGACATCGCACATCATACATTCTCTTGCGATAGTTTACTCCTGTAAGATAAGATAAAATATATAGCAAAAAGCCGCATTACTAACGTGTAAAATGTTCCCAGCACAACCAAAGTTATCAGAGCATTTCTCTAAAAGGTTGTATATTATTTCGCTTGATTTTTCAATGAAAGTCGAAGTAAAAGTGTTTCGCCATAAAAACCACGAGCGACCCATAATTTTTTAAAGTTGATAAATTGACTTTTAAAGTGGCGCAACTGCTTCACCCATGTCATTTGTTTTAAAGAAAAAAAGTTATGTTTAATGCTTAGTTGAATAAATTGAGAGCTTTCAATTATATGCAGCCATTTCATAAGTTCTGTCCTGTTCCTAAAATGTTCTTACCTTATGTTCAATATTACACCGACTGTCTTATCAAAAACAAAACCCCATCTTCTAAGGATTAATCTTATATCAATCAAAGGCTACATGGATTCTACTAATACTTACCGTATTTGTAAGACCTTGAAGCCCATTTAACGAAGCCTAAATCTAACTCTTTGCACGCTATTTGCCCCTCTCTCTGTGTGAAACCTATTCCACAGATGCCAGCCCATTCACCTTTGATTAGAACTTCAATGCGGCCAGCGTGACGTGTGCCGCCAACTAAGCGTATAACCTAAAACAAAACGTGAATGGAATTTCTTATTTACATACGACAATCAAAATGTTTGTTTTCAAAAGTTCGACAGCAACAAATAAAAATTTGAGTCGGCGTTATAAAGGCCGATAAGTTAGATGGAGAAATTCAACAGTAAAAGAGTTATTTCACCTTTTGTTTCGGCTTTGGTGCATGGCATTTCACACCTGCATCTTCTGAATGGGTGCACGAATTGTTGTGTAACTTTCTTCTGCAATTTTTAATGCTAGACTCGTTACCATAACAATTTAAATCTGTCAGAAGTATCTATAAAAAATAAATTATAAAATAGCTAAGACTGTGAATAATACCAATAAACAGAATTCACATGTGGAAAAATTAGCGGGAAAACTGTAGTGTAGCTTTGTGGTCCAAATTCCTATCAAAATTGCGATATATAGAACAAAAAGCACATTTACATACAAAAATAACAAAGTGAGTAGAAGATATACTATACAGTAACCACAATACAACACAACACATAAAAAATATGATTCCTCCAAAGGAAAAGAACCGTCGAAAATAAGCTCCCCTCCCCTTATTTATTTTCACCCTAATAAAAGCATCCCCCCAATAAAAGCCCATTAGCTTATACTCAGGAAATCGAAATAACTGTGGAAAATGATAGCAAACAGTCGTTGATTTTTATGATGAGTACATTCTGTATGACTTTGCTCGTGACGCAGAAATTGCGCTGGTTGTTGAATAAATATACTTGCTCCTTCCTTCCTTCCCTCCCTGGAATGTAAGCCCACCGAAAAGGTCCTTTAAAAATATGAGCCAAAGGGTTTATTTGGGAGATTTTACGGTATTTATTGGAAGATTAATATATTTTACGGTATTTATTGGAAGATTAATATATTAGGAGAGCACATAACTATTAAAAAATTGTCTTCGTATAAACCATTACCTTTCCCAAGCCCTCTCCGTCATCAGCCCAGTGAGTGGCTTCATACGCAGAACCAAAGCCCAACTGTCGACACACAACATTCGCATCGCGAATGTCCCATCCATCGTCGCATACCGTTCCCCACTCAACTCCGTTAAATAATTCTACTCTTCCAGATGCATCGTCGTATCCTCCTCTGAGACGAATTTCACCGTTCTAAAGAAAATGTGCATTTAAATTGATAGAACATAATATGAAATCACCTGTGAGGGCGTGTCGTCATTGGAATTTATTGGAAGGTCCAATTTGGCCTAATCCAATCCTCGAAAGATTTTTGTTAAAGCAGTCAACACTTAGATTTTTTCATCACTTTCCCCTTATTGATACAACCCCGTCCCAGGGCTTTCTCGGTTTTTATATCAGTGTCCGTCTAAATGTGAAAGAACTAGAAAGTCCTGGGGACAAGGTTGCAAGTGTGTAGGTAGGTTCAAATATTACGCAGAGAGAGGGTGATAGACAACCTCTGACTCACCTTTTCAGTGATAACAACATTTTCATCAAGACCTGAACATGTCAACAATAGAGGCTTTCTGCTTTTGCACGGTTCCGAAAATATGTTTTTCATTTGACATTCCCAAAGTAGTGATTCTTTTCCATTGCAGTGAATAACGCGATGGAAGTAATACACGCTGATGTCGTTGGAGGCGTTGGAATATTCCTAAAAAATACAATTTCTAATTGAAATTTAGGCACAGATATAAACAGTTATATAGCTATTCGTTATTTTCCTTAGTTTTTTGGATTATTATTTATTTTGTTTTCATAAGCAACCACTTTATTCATTTGACTGCACTTCCCGTTATAGCCCAAAAAGGAGCTCTTTCCTGGAACAAGTCAAAAAACGACAAAAATTCTCTAATTTTTACACAGTGCGCACGCGCTAACAAAAAACCTCGTGAGCTGTTTGCGCTATAGCGAAAAATGCAGTGGAATGGAAACGAGCCTTTAAACAAGCACAGTAAAACCTGCAACTTTAGTATGAACAATATTTAATACAAGAAACAAATTACGTTTTGTCTTTAACAATAAAACACCCGGTTTACATTAATTTGTTCCTTCTTTTTGTGTCATAATCGGGCATATTCTTTTTCCCCTTTTGTTGGTTTTAAACTAATGCTACAGGTGTATTAGGTAAAAATTGAACGTTAAAATAAATAATTGTGGGTGTACACTTATAATTTTTTCGAGGATTTTTGATAGTCTTGGAAATTTTTCTACTTTCTGTTAAGCAACTTTTAGTTCAAGCTAGGCCATTTTTTATGTCGTTTCAAACGCAAATACCTGTATTAACAAAGTAAGATATAAATATGCTTAAAATAATCTCTAATCATCCCTTCTCATTATGTCATTGCAAACGCGAATTCTCCTTCATATTATCCAATGAAATTAATGATAATCCTGAATAAACGAGCCTCCTTTAGTCTCTTTTAATCTCACCTTGTAAACAGGATAGCCTAGCTGCGAACAAGCAATTTGCGAGTTTTCATGACTCCAGTTGTCTGCACACACGTCAAACCATCTGTTCCGAACAAAAACTTGTAGTAAACCTGATGAGACATATCTTGAATTCGATTGGCTGTCATCAGTTGGTTGTAAGCGAATAGGATGCTTCTAAAATAAGCGAAAGAACTGAAATAATTACTTTAGTTGTCCTAGTTGTCGTCGTTAAGTCGTCTTTGCCGTCGTCGTTAAGTCGTCCTTTGTGACGTCGTTTTCGGCGTTATAGCTAGTTTTGTTTCATTCGAAGGCGGTCTTTCAAAAATACCAAACTCGTTCCCAAGGCTTTTTATCTTATATACCTCTTACTAGTGTTCTCGTGCATTATAACAAAAACAAAAATATACGCGAATCCAGATAACGTCGAAGACAAAGTTCAGTAGTTGCCCACCTTAACTTCAAGCTTAATGACGTCATCATCTTTTCTTCTCGAGCACGTGATATAAACTTTAGACCTGCTCAAACTACACTGACTTGATATATGATATCTTCGGAGCGGCTTGCGTTTGCAATCGCTTAATAAACTCTCACTTCCCTCGCAAATGATTTCCTCGCTAAGAAAACTTCGTCCCTCTACTTCACTTTCCAAAGTCCTAAGAAAAAATATTTATGAAAAAGAAATTTCGTTCCCAGGCTACAATAAGGTGTAACTTTTGTTTCTACCACAGATGTCAACTATTTGTGGCATATTACAAGATATGATAAAATAAGAAATAGAAAATACAATATATGATTGCCCTTCAATATAAAGCGAACGTGTACAAGCGCACGCGAGACAAATTTGTTCGTTTAAATCTAATATAGTGAAATTCTAATACAATGTTTACATAAAAGATCTGTTTTTCCAGCCGTCTAAAAAATAGCCAGGCAAACAGCTAGGATCTTTTCTATGTAGCATTTTATTTGCAACAAAAGACATTGACATTTGAAGAGAATTTCCAGCAGCAACGTAAATGTTCAAGCCGCTGCGCCAGATATATGTTCCATTAGCGCCTAGCGCATAGGCGTAAAAGGGCGCAAGGACTCGAAAAGATAAACACGTAAGATAAATAAACACTTGCTCCCAGCTAAATGCAACCTAATAATTTGTGTCCAGAAACATATGCAATTCTTAAACTAAAGATCTAAAGTGCTTGAGTGTAAAATAAAGCATCAAAGGGGCTAGGTTATAAACTAAAAAAAAACGTTATTGGCACATAAAAAACAACAACATTGAACTCGAAATGTATTTTTCCTATTAAAAAATGTGCACCCCTTAGCAATGGCACATTTCTAGCTCAAACACAATGGTTACTGAAGTAATCGAGTCTGGAGACTAACAATGTTGTTATCACACATATGCAGTGAAATCTCTTTATAACGAACATCAGTTTACTCTAGGGTGTTTTGGTGAAGTGAAATCGACCACAAAATGCGTCAAAAAGCTGGCTTGAGGGGAAAAAGAGCCTAAAGTAGATAATATTGTAAATATGCCATTTTTCGTTCGAAAAAGTAGAGAAAAAAAAAGATTTCAGACTTCTTAACAAGACGTCTTCTTTCAAACTGCTTGCAAGAATTGTTTTATATGAGCCAATTTTGGGCTTTCCGTTAGTTCAGTTGTACGGGGTAATGTAAATCAATTCATTTTTTCGCAGGGGGTGGAGCGAAAGGAAAGGGGAGGCTTTAAACACACACACTTCCAACGACACTGCAAATTGATATCTTCAAATTATGTCCGCTAGTGTCCGTTGTAGAGAATTGTGCGTTGCAATAAAGGAATGTCTGCTATAAGAAGGTTTACTGTAGTTTAGCAATACTAAAGTTGTAAGTTTCTCTTTCACTGTATTTCTTAGTTTTCGAAATCACTAATAGAGAATCAATCACGAGGTTTACGCTTATTAACAGTGTAATAACTTTAACTAAGATTTTAATAAAATAATTAGCTTCTCTCCGGTTAGCTTGACTTAATGAAAAGCGGAACAAGGCACATTCACTGGGTTATTATTGGTCTGCCATGCCAATTAACGGACTTAATAACAAAATTGTTCAAATTCTTTTGTATTTTGTGAGTAAAAACAAACAAACAAACAAACAAACAAGCAAAGGCAATTTTTTTTTACGACGGTCAGAAAAAATTGGAAAATTTGTAAGTGCTGGTTTTATCAGGCCGTTTCATCTTCAAGGTAATCTTTGTGAGCAAACATAAATGTCGCCACTTTAGGATCGAGTGTTAAAAACCAAGTAGGTTTTCTCATTAAACTTAAAAATGAAACGTGGTAATTTTCATCCGTTACAAAGTAGAAATTTACCAGCGCAATATGGAAAAAATCACAGTCTGCTTTCCATGTACAAACGGGTTGTTAAAAGCATCGTTTCTTCTTAACTAAGCCCTATACTATTATCTGGTCGAGAAAACAAGAAACACAACAGACCCCAGTAAAAACTCCCATAAAATTCCGCGAAGTTCACATATTACGACGCTCGCGCCATCTAAAAAAAAGGTAGGGGTAATCCTCAAATGAGCTTGATATCCATGTTTTCCATATTTCTGCACTGCCTTTGTGTGTGCGCTGTGTCAAAATTAAAAAAAAAAAACTTTGCAAAGCCTAAAACGTTGCGAATATCAAGAACAATCGTATATCGAAATCGAAGGCTTCAGAACTATAAGGCCGGCTTTTATTTTGCTCATAACTTTCGGCGTTTTTTTCGAACTAACTTTCATTTTTTCAAACAACTACTCCAAACTTTTGAACACGCTGTTATCTCTAGTATAATGAAGATTGAGCATATTCACCGCAGATGTACAAACGCTGGAAGTTGCGATCAAGTAGGTTTTAATTTAAATCGGCCTTAAACATAATAACGCTATAAAAAATATTTCGTTGTAGCAAAATAGCTATTTAAAAAGCTATTTAATTAAAAAGATCTTCATAATTAATTACAAATTTTAATAAGTGCTGCATAATTAATTTGCCATCATTTAGAATCTAATTGGATGCTGTTTTTACACCTCCATTACATAACGACATAATCTTTCTGTTTACAATTCGTCATTTCAAATTGTTACTATTTTTTCCTGTTATGTTCACACGTGTTCGCCATAACTATGAAACCGCTTGTGTAATTTTAATAATTAAAAACAATATCTTTAACCTTGATTATCCCCCGCTTAAATCTCACCCTAATTTGTAGGTTTTCTCGTCTTGTATTATAATTTAGGCGTTAATTATGGCTGAGCCCACTTGTTTAGTTAAAAGGCGTATGATCGACTTCAATTGTTCGCGATGATGAACTAAGTGCTTATGTAAAATATTTCGACTGTAAAACACAACAAGCATGGCCAATTATTATTACGCAATAACAAGCGCTTATGTGAATTCAAACGCAAACGAACCTTTACACTCTTTTTTATAAGACCGAGTAAAATCTGACGAGCTCTTATTTCCGAGTCTTTTTCAACCTGATTTGTTATTACAGTGACATTCTACTAAAGCGGACAGCTCTATAAGACCATAGTTATAAGAAACAGACTATGATAAGACGGACTAGTGGTACTTGGAACGGATAGATTTTTAAATGTTTCTGTTTCGGACATTCTACAATTTTTTTATTTACGTTATCGAATACGACATTCGATAACGTAAATTCGACAGGTTTTCTCAAGACAAGTCTATTTTTTGTTATGAATATGCTTTATCCCCAAATATATAGTCTCTTAATATACAATCCTCTTGAAGTGAAGCTTGAACAACCTTTTTCTGATCAAAATTCTGCCTGTCAATTTTTTATTGCATCGGTGGTGTCGCTTTAGAGAGATTCCACTGTATTTGTCTTCTTTTTTAAACACAACTTCTTGAATTTAACTTCATTTTGTTCATATTTATGGAATTTTTTTTCAAATTTCTCTGGAATTGTTAAGTTTATAGGAAAATTGGATGTTTTTGTTGCCTAATAATTGTGTTTGTGAACATGTCGCGCCAATATGAATACTATTTCGCATTTGTAGCAGGTGAAAAAAGAAAATGATCGCAAAAACAGTTTTATACATTAGCGATTTTTCTTTCGTTTATTGACTGGTATTCTAAATTGTCTTTGACTAACTAAATAATGACGAGAACTATGCAATTTGACCCTCCATAGAAAACATAATAAGTCATTTTGGTGGTAGATCTATTTGTATTTTCAGCTCATAGCAGCAACAAACATATTAATTACGAAATGTAATAATCCAAAAACTAAAGGTCAACCGAAGGTTAAAAGAAGGTTAACCACGACTTTACGTTGTTTGCTCATAAAACTCATATTAAAAGTTAAATTTCATCATGGAGGTCATGATTTCATCCAAGATTCCACTCTTTTAACATACGCAGAACGACAAGACGAATATTATTATTGATGTAGTTTCCAACATTCACTGATAGTTCGCAACAGTTTTCCTGACGCTTCTAAACGAACACCACCATCAACGCATGCGCGGATCAACGTATGCGCAGATCAACGCATGCACAGTGAGTTTTGGACAAAGGAAGTAACGAGGTTCATATATTCACTAATCCAACAAGCCTAACGCAACAAATCGTGATATAACACGTTATTGTGTCAATCCCAAAGGATCAGGAATTATCGTTACTTTTAGTATGTTTATACAGTAGTTGAAACATTGTTCTCCATGTGGATTCTGTGTTGTTAATGCATAGACGGAAATCCGCACCCACTTTCCCTAACATAGCATAGGCTGGATGGACCGTCAGTCGTCAGTGCTCTTTCCAAAGTGTTAGCGGCTTAGACTGAACATTAGATCATAAAGAGAACTCTGTAACCACTTGGCGACAAACCACATGGGATTGAATAATTGAACAAACGGACGCCCACATGCCCGAGTAAACGTTATTATTCAAATAAACGCCCAAATGTAATGAACGCCTACACTTAAGTGACCTCATGATCTTATAATAAAAAATTAATAAACGCCAAGGGCCTCTCTTTAAAATTAATGGCGAATGCTTAGATTTTAAAATATGAATTCTTTTATTGGCATCATTCAAAGTACAGTATACTCTCGATAAGTGGGACACTCAAGGGACCGAACAAAAAGTGTACTACTTAGCGGGCGTCCTACTTATCCGAATTTCCTTGTAAGTAGGGTTTTCATACAAAGGCTTAATTTGTCCTAGTTATCGAGAGATTTTTTGTAAAACTTAGCGAACAAGAGGACTTTGAGGCTAAATTCATAAATAAGAAATGGCGATAATTGCATTTACTTTTCTATTCCATTCAATATAACATAAGATTACACTACATTAAACGGAAAAAACATTCTGTCAATTTGCTTTGCCTGGAACCAGCTATTACTTCATTTAAATATGAAGTCATTCCATTGCATGTCCCACTTATCCGAAGTTTTTGCCTCAAGGGACCGAGAAAAAGTGTACTACATAGCGGGCGTCCTAGTTATCCGGTGTATCACTTATCGAGAGTATACTGTAAAATATTTGCGCACGAGAATGTGTAACTACTGAAAAAAATTCACTTTTTTGGAGAAAAAATAAATATTTCCAGTATACAATAAACGCTTTTTGACAAACTTAAATGCTCTTAGGTTTTTTTCGTTAAGTAAACGCCCGGAAAAAGCCTGTAACGCATTTATATATTTAACCATGGCAATACTTATTTCGGACAATTTCGGACAATAAACACTTTTTTCCCGCACAAATTTTTTAGATTTTTTTATGTTATTTTGATTACAAGGCTCTTTTGATATCTCAAAATTTTGAATTGAGTGGGTCCAACATTTTTGCGTGACCCCAAGCTTGTTATGCAAAATCTCTTATTTTAACACGCGTTATTCCGTCGGTGTGTGTGTGAGAAAAAAGACGTCGTGCTACGGACACACGAAATAGCTAATGCGACATATTTTTAATCACTCTGTTTTGAAGGGCAAATTGCCATGGTTTTTTCTACGGTCTAGTGAAAATAAAAATTCTTTTCTCTGATCAATTATTATTTAGTTGTGACGGTTGTGTCAAATTTGTTCTTTTTTATAAAGGCTGTCCTTAATCCTGTGTTGCAGAAAGACTTCTTCGCTTTTTCTTTTTTACTCGTATTTGACTTCATTAGTGTTTCTTATCTTACCTGTTGTCAATTTTTTAAATCGATTTGTCATTAAAACCTTAACAGTACGATTTAAATTGAATTTTAGTCACGTTCTGGTCGCTTGGAATTTAAGAAGCGTTTGATGACAAATAATTAAACCGTGGCCTGTAAGAAGCTTTCGCAATCGCTACCACACAAAACATTCGTGGTCTTTCAATTCCAATGATGTTTTTCTACAACCAATGCGGTCCTACACTTGCGTTTTTGCTTGCTTGCAAGCAATTATGATTGACGTCACTGATGCAATATCCAGCGAGGCAGGCGGAAGTAGATTTTGTTCGAGGATAAAGAGAACAAATTTTGTCTGTCCTGTTAGTTGAGAAAAATCACCAGCATGTCGATCTAATAGTATTTCGTTTAACTGACGAGGTGAAATATTTACTCCTTTTCCACGTTTTTTAAGGTCAAAGTTTTTTTCTAGTTGATCTCGTATTCGAAGAGTTTAATGATCTTCAAACTTGAATGCATTGATTAAATTATTAATGTCGTTGTAACTTTACACTGACTTTAGTGGTCGTCTTTACCCTGACCCTGTGTGGCGTTAATACTCTGCCGCACAACATGAAACTAAACGGACTGATATTCAGTGTTTATCTATGAGAATTTGACCACGGACGTTACAAAATTACCCTAGCGGCTGACCACTGCGTTTATTTATTTGGTGTAAAAGAGATACCCAAGTACCCAATAATAACCATTTGTTGCAATACAGTTGGTTTTATAAAAATGAAGTTGTCGTTTATTAACAGTATCGTCCCCAGTGCTTGTTAGGTTTTTGTATTGTTCTGGTTTCGTCGCAAAGCAAAAAACTAATGGGTATGAGGCTGAATTATTAAGAAACTAAAATTTTCAGCAGAAGAAGTAATTTTCAAGTAAAAGAAATAAAAAAAGTATCGGATTACTGGTCAAGTCTACATCATACCTTTTAGGTGCCTCGTATACAGCTTTTGCGTAGCCAAGTTGACGGCAGACGACTTTAGAATTCCTTCGATCCCAAAAAGAATTGCAAACGTAATGCCATGAACCATACTCATGTACACCAAGATATCCTTCGTTCGGCGTTCTACCGCCTATCAGATGAATCGAAAATCGACTTTTGTGTTTCCCCGATAACACAGTTACCAATACACAACAAATGACCATTAAAGTTGGCAACATTCGAGTCTTCATGATGTGTTTGTTACGCAAAACAAATTTATAATAAATGATGGTTTATTTTTTTCTAAGTTGATATAAAAATATTTTTCTTCTGTTTTGTTAACGGTCTTGTGTTTTTTATCGCTATATTCGAACGGTGGAGGAACACGCACCCGCTCTCCACCACTTAAAAAATTACTCTAAATAACGTTGTTTTTTTTTATCGGCGTGCTAGGTGAAATAACACGAATTGAAAATTAGCCACTGATTTATACTTTATAATCCGGAAGTCACTTCAAAAACCTTCTGTGTAGTAAGTTTGTTTGCGTTTCGGACACAATCGGACATTTGTTGTTTTTAACACATCATGTCAATATTGTGATAGCATTTAAATATGGTGTTAGTTGCTGTGTCCTCTCTTGCTTAGAAAAACAATTTCACCATTATCAAGGCAGGGTCATTCAAGTTTGTAAAATTTGTCACTCGTTCGGATTAAACACACTGTCTTATTGTTCTGTTAACAAAAAGTCATTCATTGATTGACTGGCTCTCACGGTGTAACTTATAGTATATCTCTATGCTCATAGCAAAATAAACTAGATTTCAAAACATTAGTCATATTTGCTTATGTTAAAAAGGTTATGCCTCTCTTTACGTCAAATTAAGACTGGGAAAGAAGTTGTTGAGTCAGCAATGCAAAGTTGCACGACATACAGAGTTTAGTTTTTTATGATTTCTCGATTAAAAAAAAATTGAGAAACACTTATACGCATACTAAGTTATCTCAATAATTAATCCATCAATTTAGGGGCTGGTTACATGTACCTGAGATCAAATTCGGCCTGGCAATGAAATTTTATTGGCCGAAATCAAGTCACTTCCGTTTCTTGTGAAGGTCAGAAAGACCTTAGATACCTTCCAAAAAGAAATATCTTGCAGCGTGGCCATACGCTTTCAAAAAGTTAATTTCAGGACTTTTTCAGGGGTAATTCTGACATTTTTTTAAGAATAATTTCTTTCTACAAAAAACCAAAATTAAACGGTTCCTATAACCCAACGACTTTAAAACTAATGAGTGTATTCTATTTTCCAAGGTTTAAGTGGTTTCCAGGAGTATTGTCCACCATTCTCGTGACAAATAAAATTACATGGACTTATTTTGAAGGTTTTGGTAAAAAGTTCATTTAGAATATAAAGGGGAGGCTGGTAGTATATAACCTTCACGTCGTAAGATGAAACTTCAGATTTGCGCTTCTTTTCATCCTCGTTGCCAGTGATTTTTGTCTTTTCGATGTGGGAGAAGACGACAAAAAATCAAAAATCCTTGGGACGAGGGTGGTTTCTATCTTGTAGTTTTTCAATTTTTTAACAATCTATCTAGCTATCATTTCATCTTTTTTTCTTGTAAAAGGGTAATTTTGAGGGTAATATTTCGAGCGTTCTCCTCCAGCTCTTAGAGAAAGAAGTTTATCTGTAGATAAGAACATATCTTAAAGAAGTATTTAACAAAGTCTATATTTTAAAACAGAAACATAAGATGACCATATGTTTGCGCTGTTTTTAATCAGCTTCTGTTTTAAAACCTTTTGAAATGAAAAACAAAATTGTTGTGGTGAATTCTGTCAAAAATTCTCTGGAAAATCTAACTGTATTTTTTTCAAAAGCTATTGTTTCTCATCTAAGCAGGAAATAACAAGTAAAGAAAACAAAATCATTAAGAACACTATATTTCTGACGCTAGATCTATTCATATCTAAAACACAGTATACGTGATTTCTGAATTAGGATACCATCTTTAATTTTCTACCGCTGTGGCGCAAGTTAAACTTTAAACCTTCCGTTCTTGGTACCAAAGCAAACAAAAAGTGCTAAAAAGAAGAGGCTATTTTGAGAGACTTATCACCTATCTTTGCACGTTTTTGTTTTCATTCAGGTACCAGTGTTAAATCCTCTTCCACTGGACCTCGTATTGTGTGGTATAATTCGCGAACGTCTTGGATTTTATATGTTTTGGAACTTTATATAATTTTGCTATTAAACAAGACCTGAGAGGTTCACATATGATGTTGTAAGCATAAGAGAAAACATTTTACGAAAATCTGCAATTCTCTCAAAAGATCCTCTACATTCTAGCACTTTTTGTAGGCTTCGCTGCCGAGAACAGGAGTTCAAAGTCCAATTTGCTCCACCGCTATAAAAAAATCAAAGATGGTATCCTAACTCAGAAATTGCGTATTCTCGTTGTAGCCATAGACTTCTATGAATATTCTGGCTTGCATTTCACCACGGGAATTACAAAGTTTCCCATTGGGTACCTTTTATTCCCAACCCTACAATAAAATAATAATCATCGTTCGTTGACAGATGTATGACATAACTCTGTCAACGATATCATTACGCATCCATTGAAGCCTACGAAGATTATTATATTGATTGAGCATCAAACCACGTGGCTGACATGAATTAGTGATGACGTAATAAGGACTAAATGGAATATATTACAATCTAACAGCCTTACAACATTAAGAGAAGGAACAGGCAAAACTTTTGTGTAATATGACCAGCTACAAAAAGAGAGGGTACTGACGAACACATTGGAGGAAGTTATTGGGACGAAAAATGAATAAAAGATTTGACTTGACATTCTTCCTGGATAGGAAGCTTAACGATCTGTGCTACTGAATCAATAAAGACGGTTAATGTAATAGTATCATAACGATTTTCAATCGATCATGCGATAACTGATTTAAAATTTAAAAGCACTTCTTCATATTCGTTCTATGATTTCCCATTTTTATCCCAAGAACTCTTTGAGATAAATCTCCTTGGAAAATAGAATGGTGATTTCCCAACATTTTTACAACATTAAAAATTAGCTTAAAGGGGAAGTAACCTCTAATTTTTTATTTAAAAAAACAGTAGATGCAACAAAAAAAACTTGAAATACCTATTTCTTTTCATATAAAAGTTTCACTAACTTAGTAAAAAGTTGTGTTTACTACGCGTGAAATCGCTTCGTTATTCTGACCCCTTTGCGCTTTTAAAAGGATTGGGTCGAGTTGAAATTATGACGTTTTTTAGTTCAGAAAGTGTAGTGTGCTGGCGGTGGTAGTAGTATTAGTTGTTAATTTACTTAAACATTCGAGTTTGAAACTGCTTGAAAACATGCCAAATTGCGCCGCCATCAACTGCACTAACAGAACTGGTAATAATAAATCAAAAGAAAATGTTGACGATGTTGTAGTTTTTTTCAAAATTCCCAGCGCAGAGAAAAAAAACGAGCTTCGAAAAAGATGGTCACATAACATTAGAAGAACTGGTCCCTTGCCTAAGGATTCAGGATTTTATATATGTTCCACGCACTTTGAGCCAGACTGCTCTGAAAGAGATCTTCAGGCAATTACCTGATTACGTAAATCATTTGATTTTGTATGTATCAACCAAACACATGCTTCTTTCGTATTTGTTTATCAAAATAAAAAGATACAAGCTCGGTATAAACTTCGTGTTCGTAACCAACAATTACATACCAAGCAAACAAAAATTATATTTTACACAATGATAATTCTTTCTTTTAACATTAATGATTTCCTACTAATAACTTCGTCTCATTGATTCATTTTTTTGCAAACTTACTTTGACTTTCAAGTTCAAAAATTATGCACCTCACAACAAGTAAATGTTTTCTTCGTCGCATGCATGCCTTGACAGACGGGGGTAATGACAACAATTCGGAAATATCTATCGGCTTTAGAGTATTTATTGCGGATTGCCCATAAAGCACACGATGGTATGTCTTTTTGAACATCTTTTTCTAATCGATTATGTACCCATCAAATCTGTAATACATGTTTTTCCTAAAATGGGAAATTTAAAATTTACCCCCTGTTCACGTACACTCATTCAGAGCACATCTCACTATTGTATTTCTTTATTAGAACGCATCTTCGGTATTCTATTTTTTTTAATCCCTTCATCATTGTTGCTTTCCGGGCCTTCTTCATTGAATTTCAAAGATGCAGTTGCATAAAATATTTCGGATGGAGAGCAAGATGTTTTTTTTTCACAAAAGATTTTGTTGAAAAGTTTATTCTTGGTGAGAAACTTTTTATCATGTTGTGCGTATGGAGAATGTATTTCCTTTTATATCGGACTTTTTATTTTTAACACGATTCAATTTAACAATTTCAATTATTTGAAGACAGAAGGATGTTAAAGATATAAAATGGATATCACTTCAGTCATGATTATAAATATGAAAGACTTTATATTTGGCCAAATTATTTGTACTTTCGAAGCAGTCGTCAGGAATTTCATTATTATCTTTGCAGCACAAACTTTCAGAGAATGAACTCATAGGTCTACAGTGACCACCTCATTTACACCAATTATTGTTTCCAATTCGATTGCCTTCTTTTTGTATAACTTCGTCTTCATGGTTTGAACTTAAAAATTTATCTTGATCTTCCAACGACATTTCAGGCTCAAAACTAAATGACTTTAGAGCCGAAATGTCTGGAACAGTGTTTTCTTCGTCACTGGACAAGAAACTATGATGCATTTTTTTGTTTCTTATTCGAAAGTCTTGCATTATAAGCATCAACATAGGGCCTCGTCTAGCTAGCGCAATGTTTTGAACTATAAAACGTCATATTAAAATTAGAACCCAGTCTTTTTTATTTTGACGCGCTTTTTTCAAAAACGAAGTTTTTGCGGAGATATGAACAGGGAATATAGGTATTTAGAGATAAATTCTTGTGTTTATGTGTTATTTTTCGGATTTTATAAGTTCAAATACAAATACGTAGTCGAAAAAAAAAAATTCACATTTTTGAGGTTACTTCCCCTTTAATGTAGCTCTATAAGATAAATCTTTAAACTGCCTCCAAAAATTAAAATTTGTTTATCGAAATCGACTGACACTACAATACCGTTGATCCCAAATTTTTCTTCACAGAAAACTTTAAGTTAAAATTAAAAACAGGCAAATAGTAGTGAATTTATCATGTGCAAAAGCACGCACAAAGCAGTTTGCACGAAAATTAATATGCTAAATATAAAAGCTTTCGAATGTTTTTCTAAAACATTCGTTATTCGTTAAAATGGCCTTCTAGCTATTTATGTTTTTGTTGGACATAAAATGCAGTAAACACATTTTGCGCTAAAATTAATATATACGTAATTTTAGGGTCAATTTATGCTCCCTAAATTGCGCAATAACTAATACGCGCGTAAAAATGAGGAAGAAACGGAGGTTCACATTTCGCATGCTATAATTCTAAAGTGGCAAGCAAGTTTGCTAATGTGGACTCTTTTCTGCTTCGCTAAAATACCTTTTAATTTTTGTTTACTTGATTTAGCTAAAGCACAAATAAAGAGCGCCTTGAGGCATTCTTTATTTTCGTAGTATTTTCGAATTTGTGTAGGTTTTCGCTTTAAAAATATTAGTTTTTGTAACTTGTATGTAGTTTTCTCTTTATTCCTGTTTCGTACAACTTTCGTACAACTAAAACCTAGGGTGTCGCTTTCTACTTTCACGCAAATGCATGGTTCTCCTGTTTTATATGTTCAAATGCGATTCAGACATTTCAATTCCAAAGATTCGGCTATAACCAGGACTTTACCCTTTTCTAAATTGGGTCCGTATACCAATGGTCGATTATAGGGAAAAGAAGTTCAATAAAAATATTTTTGTAATTTATCATAATATTAACTAAACTATTGATTCTGTTGATCAACGTTTAATCCTGTGTGGAAATTTAATAGATATAATCAAGAGGTGAGATGTTTTTGAAGCCTCGCATTATCGGCGTTCACTCTAAGTGACAAAAATTATTGCATAAAAAACAGAATATTTGTAAACATTCCAGCGACAAAAAAGAATCCGGAACATTACCAGCAAATCCGGGAGCCTGGACAATCCGGTCAGGATTATTGTTATTTACATAGTAAAGTGCCTTCTACTATGTGCAAAATTAGGTTTGGCAAAGTTCTAATAGACGCTAGAGCCCGACCGTTTGAGTTTATGTATGTTTAGGTAGGCGTTTCAGTGGAGGCATTATGGATATAAATAACGACTGGATGTTTATATATGTTTTTGACATTATAATCTATGAGTCATTTTTTTGTTAGATCAGTTGAAGCTGTCGATCGTCGTTTTCTTTAAATATTGATGGTTAATTAATTGATCCATTTATTCCTCCTCACTACAAAGCAGATCATTAGCAAGCAATTAGTTAAATTAATGACTTAACCATTAAATTAATGATCTTGTATATACATGTACATAAATCGAATTTGTATCTTTATTGTTTGCTACAAGCAGTGGAAACAGCCAAGCTGAAGTGTGACAAGAAGGTGTAAATGTATTTGCATTGTCTAACCTGAAACTTAATGGTAAAAGAGAGTCGATACACATATTAACAACACAAACAACAACAACACAAACACAAACAATTTAAGAAAAACAAAATGCGTTGGTTTTCAACAGGTGCTCGACGCTCATCTGGCTATCGTCGAAATGCCGGAAAGAATCGCAAAAACAAGAAAACAACTGATGCTCAAAAGAAGCAACAAACAGCTTCATGGCTTATGGAGAAGGAAAACCAGCCCTCTTCTCCATCCAATCAGCCTGCATTCGCTTCTGTTGATACTATAATATATCAATCTATTTCTAATAAATCTGAAACTGACAGTATTCAACAAGAAAGCCCTCTGAAGAAATCTAAAAACTATTTCTTTGGCAGTACAGAACATCTTGCAGACTTGAAAGTCACACATGACACAACAAACGAAGAAATGCTCAGCCCAACCGGAAACTACAGATCCAAGAATGGGAGGGTAGCTTTGGCATTAGCAAAGCATAGATATCACAGTGTTGACGATTTGCATTACATTGAGGAGGATGAGGAGAACAAAGACGATTCTAGCATGTCAGATAGGCAAGACAGCGAAAGTATGAAAACAAGCAGCAATGATGGGGAAAGTGATCTCGTTGGTTCAGATGAAAAGGACGAAGAAAAGTCCAAAAGTTTAGATAAACAAGGAATAACAAAGACAAAAATAAGTGGCCATCGAGGAATAGCCCAATCATTTGGCGGTTTCGATAGCAAACAAGACCATCAGTTGGCTAAACGAGGTGAATATCTTGGAAGTAGGGAAGATCTTACAAAACTAGATAAGGAAGACTATCTGTCTGCTATAGCAACGATGCCTCGAAGAGGGAGAAAGGTGCAAACTCCATTGGATTATAGTAACAATAAAGAAAACTTTATAAGAAGAATGGAAAAGAAAAACACAAGATTTGGACAACCCAGGGTGCAACTTAGAAGTCCGAAACCTCAGCAGGAGCAATTCAGGTAGGAATCATTTATTAACAACCTGGTACTTAGGCTCTAAATGTTGTAATTACTATGTTGGTTTTAAGGTAGCTATCTTGATCAAAATCGCAAGTATCACAATTATGCCTATACCTATTTTTATTGATTGATTGTTTGATTGATTGTTTGTTTGTTTGTTTGTTTGTTAATTTGTTATCAAATTTTCTTCTTTATGCCTTCATTTCTGGTATTAATTGATTTGTTAAAAGGCTTTAGAGCGCGTGTGCGTTGGTACTAAGCAACAAGCCAAACTTCTAAACATATATTGAGTTCCACTTCATAGCGTTACATAACGAGCTTTACATAACGAGCATGCTTAAACGAGTCATTTCTTTCGTTGGCTAGGACAACACAATACGCTTGTGATTGCGTTTCTTTAATTAACGTTACAATTCGTTTAAGTGAGCGATCTAATTTTATGTTTCCGCCGTTATATATCAAAGAAAATTCGACCATGCGCTCTCGGGAGACGGGAAGTTTCGTGGGTTTAATGTGACTTGATTGTAACATTTTTGCCTTGTGACATATACCCAATTTTCATTAGTTCTAAATAGGAAATTGACAAATTATCAAATTGGGGCAAATGACAGTTGGTCTTTCAAAACAACGAAAACTAGGTACAAGTATTTTTCAAGATTGAGATAACTTCGTCCTCACTCCCCTTTTTCCTTCTTTAATCCATAAATTTGGCCAAATTTGGGAAAGTTGATGAACGCGGACAAAATAATACGGGTAAAAATGGTCTATTTCAGTTTCAATTTTATGCTTTGAGAACGAAAGAAGTTTACGATGGCAGAAAAGAGATTTTCTTGGAATACTTTCGTGTTTGTTCGAGACTGTGGTCACTGGTTAATAAATAAATAAATTTATCAATAATCTCACACTAAAAATAAATGATGAGTCATTAGAGATGTATTTTAAATGCATTTTTTATTTAATTTTAATTATGAATGTGAAGCCATATGTTGGATGATTTACTTATCTGAAGGCAACGACGTTAAACCCTTCACGCCATACTCGTTAAAATTCAAAAGAAATCTTATCTCATTTTCATAATGTCTACCATGATCTAGTTCTGCTAATTCTACGCATTTAACGTGCTCATCATGTTTAATATTTGCATCATCGTGTTTAATCAATGCACGCGTATGTAATTGGACTCGATTTCTTTTACCGCATAACTTGCATTTGACTGCTGGATTTTGGTACTTTCAAT
The DNA here is from genome assembly GCA_030067915.1 of Hydractinia echinata. NCBI lineage: Eukaryota > Metazoa > Cnidaria > Hydrozoa > Anthoathecata > Hydractiniidae > Hydractinia > Hydractinia echinata. Next base: position 5,352,254 of record JASGCC010000001.1, read on the forward strand.
CTCGTTTTGGTCAGCATTCTTGTTTTTAAGAAGTTTTTCTTTTTGTTTAACAGAATCTAAGTATTCCCTAGTTCTTCAGGACCAAATGAAAAATAGTTTATTTTGATTTTAACTTAGTGCGAAACAGATTACTAATGGTAGACACAGCGAGAGGCATGAAGGAGAAAGTGACTAAAGGGAATCTTAAAGCTATTAGTTAAAAAGGTTGGAAGTTGAAAAGTTGACTTGAATTGAGAGAAAAAAATATGAATTGCTTTTTCATGCAGTGCTCGCCGAAATTAAGCTGTAGTGACATCTAGTCATTTTTTTATATCGTCATAGTCTTATGTATGAATTTGTCTCTTATTATCTAGTTGACTGAACTCGTTTTGTTAAGTTGAATTAAAATAACTTGTACCGACGAATAATTCTTCGTCTTTCTCATCATGTTAATCGAAATCTTTGTTCACCCTTGACAACTCGTCAACATTTACAATATGACACCTTGTCAGCTAAGAGAAACGAATAGAAATCATCGGAAATTTGAGGCACTTAGAAAAATATTTGAAACTTTTTATAAGTTATATTAATTTCGATAATTATTATGTAAACAAGTATGTAGGGGAGTACACAACACACAACACAGGAAAAAATAGACAATCCGAAAGTCAAGAACAGGAAAAACTCAACCATCTTAAAATTCTGTAAGCCCCTGTCAAAAGCTTATAATAAAAACTCATCAAAGTAATGATCGATTTATCGGCAAGGGTTTTGTTTAATTAACTATATCACCTTAATCTCATTGTGCAGGGACTTACTTGAAGAACTTTTTTAACATAAAGCTAATAAATGCATAAAAAACAAGAAATGTCGTTAAAAAAGGATAAGTTCCCTTTGCTGTGTTTTTGATGTTTCTTGAATGACTACTTCTTTAATGATACACTTCTTTTGCTGAAAGAAAGCATCGACGAAAGGAGCGTTTGATATTTTCTTTTATCCTGGGGTGAAAAATAACTTAGATCGCTGGAGGACTGTATTAGACTGAGCACAAAAAATAAAATATGTCGTATATATAAAAAGGTCACGTGACTTTAAGAGTCCCCGATAAAATGCCGAACATAATATTTAACATGGGGTATTTGAAAAGCACAAAGACTTACTCAAGCCTTTTACTTTTCACGTATTTAATATCGCAGCATTTGGCAAACTTTGTGAAAATCAACATACACAAAAACAATTTCGTAGCGCAATTTGCAAAACACGTTTAACGACTTTTCAACCCGCAAAAATGCACACGAAAAAATTATTACAATTCATTTTTCGGGAATTTCTTTTATGATAATAATTCCAGTTAAGCAATACACGTGAAATTTTTTGTAATTGAGTCATCTGCGCAGAACTGGAGGATATTTTTTGCTAGTAGCTAAAATAATAACGTTCTTCAAGTTTGGCGTTAAAATGGTCATTAAGAGCATTAGAGGGAACGAACATATGGCGAAAGGTTATATCGACTCCATATACATACTAGTGATTTGCCAATATTCCAGTCGTAGTGGTAATGGGTTAATGGGTTTGATAATTATGTCAGTGTTTTTTTTAGACTGTCCCAAAATTCAATTTCAAGATTTTCAAAAAACAAATATTTTGATATAACTTTGTCAAAATTTGACACACGGACTAGAAATTTTCGGACATCTTGTCATTCTGCCTTTAGAATATGTGACCACAATGTTAGGAGCTCTTAAGGAAGCAGTATTCCAAAATGACTGTTTTTGTGCATTTGTCCCTGGAAATCCTCAGATGCTCGTTTTGGACAAGTTTGTGTGCTAATGATAATCCTGAATACCTTAATTTCCGAAATTCAATTCCAGGAGCACCTTAGGATGAAAGATTCCTGCAGAAGTTTGGGTCAAAGCTCAAAATATTTCCAGCTTGATTACTTGGTTTACTCCTTTTTAAAATGAATTTTCGACTTGTATGAGATCATAATAACTACTAGTTTGATAAGAATGAATAGAGAAATTGATTTGGAGCATCAAAAGAATTATTCCAAAATATGACTTACGATGATATAACAATAATTTACAGAATATGAACGTAAGATAAGCACAGTCATACTCAGTCATACAGCTTGTAAAACATCGTTAACAAAAGAGCTAAGCAGCTACTAATATGAAAAATGTAACTCTTGTAACAAAGAGCAAAACAGGAATGAAAAAATCCAATCATGTAAGCAAAAAACAGACAACAATTTGGTTAAAGAGTCATTGATTCTCAAAGAAAATTCAGAGTTTACTTAAATATTTCCTGATTTAACGTAAAAGTTTGACTTATTTATCTCAGAGATAAATCTGGCATTTAAATTCAAGAGCGTACCGGGATAAAACATTCCGCATTGAAATAATATCTACATGTAAGAGTTAGCTTTTTGAATCAAACTCTTATAATACTGAACATTTAAGTAAAGATCATCGGTAATGTCTACAAAAGTATCAAAAACGTCTATCAAAAAAAGAAGATGATGAAAAGAATACACTCTTATGAAATAATTCTTCTTGGAAGGCTCCTTTTTTTATATCAGTTTAGGACTTAAAAACATATATAAATATAAAATAAACAAGAATAATCTGTAGAACCATTCTAGAATTAAAACTGGGAAAGGTGGCAAAATTTTGAATTTACAATAATTACCTCAATATAAGATTCCTCTTTAGACCTAGAAAATTTCAACTTAGAACTTTTTGTAATAGGCCTGAAAAAGAAATCTATCCTCTATGGGATGTTATATCACTTAGGTCTGGCAATGTTGGATCTGATGAAGTTCTAAATAATATATTTCACAAAAATGTTGCATCATCGAAATTATACATATTGGCTGCGCTTATCTTCGCACGACTATTGCATCTAGGAATGTTGTTGCCATATTAACACGTGTCCAATGCTACAAGATCATAAAATAGCATGGCCTTAAAAACGCTATGGGAGTGTATTGACTTCCCAAGTTGATGTTAGGACAGGAAGAGGAAAATTGGCTCTCCAGTAATTAAGACTTTTCTATAAATAGAAACCTGTGGCGTTTTAAGATGTCAAGTTGTTATAATGACAGCTATAAACTGCCTAATACTGAACACAGTGAGAGCACTAATCAGTAACATTCTTGAGGAAATTGATTTTTTATAAATTATGTATTATTATTATTAATATTAACATTTATTGGGTTCAATTTTTACAAATTGCTTTTCTTCCTAAACATAAACATACAAATGAAATGCATTATTTTGTAACGTTTATCTATACCTACTTTTTAAATACGAAAGATAAATTTTTCTCCAAAAAACAGAAGAAAACACCTAAAACAAAGTAGTTTGGAGGCAAGGCTTTTCCATTGTAAAGGGTCTGGAATCAAGCAAAAAATATTGACGCCCAAACATGGTGACGCCCAAACATGGTGACGCCCAAACATGGTGACGCCCAAACATGGTGACGCCCAAACTTGGTGACGCCCAAACATGAAACACGTTTTATGCGTCGCCCAGCAGTAATCGACCAATTTCCCGTTCACTTATTCAAAAAAGGAAATTATCCATTAAGACAGCTTGTACAATAACAAAAATAAACTCGATTATTAAGTGAGACAACTTTTATCATAGGTACTAAATTTAGTAACACTGTTTGGGTTTATACGTAAAAGAAATATCGTTGTTTCGAATGATTTACACACTAAACGACGGTTTAGATGAGAACGATTTTAATTTTTAATCAAATTCCATGTTACAAATTCATAGCAGAGTCTCCGTACCACCATAGCGGTAAAAAAGACTAAGTACAAAAAGAATTGAACAGCGAGTTAATTGATCCTATCTTTTGAAATCTTAACCCAAGAGCGTTCCTATAGCTTGCTTTTAAGTGATTGTACAAAGACTCAATAACACAACCCCATAAGTGACCAACATTTAGACACGCAACAAGATACAGTCTGCATTTTATCCCAAGATAGACGTCCTAGAAATGACCGGCATTGATCCCTTTGATTGTATTTAAATGTGAATATTCACTTGCGTTTAGTTTGCATAAAAAGTAATCGTTTTAACTCATAGTTGCAGTGAACATAGTGAATTTCAAAATTGAAGCAACGTATTCATTTCTTTTCTACTGATCTTTTTGCTTATTAAACCTTTCAATAAAAGTCTGTCTTTTACCGTCTAGCGTTTTCGCGCCAATAACTAGTATTTATTGGATTTACTTATTGAATTTTACTATTTTAACAAGAAGAACTAAGTTTCATGTTCAGGGGTTAACTTTGGTGGAACGAAATTGACGTGTAATTTCGCGCCCTATATTTCCAGCAGTAATTTTAATATAGTATGTATTAATTTTTCGACTATTCTTTAAACCTTTATTTTTGCGGTATTTTATTTTAACTTCATTGTTAGAGAAAGTATGGGAAGAGAATTGATTTTTGCGACAGCTAATTTTTGCGAAGTTGCCTAAAAGTCCTAAAAGAATTTTTTTTTCGATTTATACCATTTCAATGGCTCAAGGAAATAGTTCGAGGTATCGCGATTGTACTGTGTGTTTATACATCATTATGGGACCAAATTCTCTTAAAATCACAATTCGTTGTAATTTAAATATTATGGGTCTTTCGCGTAATTACTTTTAGGGTTAACAAAAAATTCCCGCGATTTTTGCACAATAAACACACATAAAATCGTTAAATCGTAAAATTTCTGACAATCTTAAAAGAGTATTCACAAGCCTTCGTAATCTGCAGCTTTTTCAAACATGAATAAATAAATCAAACGTTGTAGCAGGTTTTTTAAAATAGAAATGGTACGAAAATTAAACATCTAACCTCTGTGAAAATCTTGCACAACTAAATGAGAGTATGGGCAAAATAAGTCTTCGTCATCCAACACAAAAAAATTCCTTATTTTCTACTTCAACAAATTCGACTTCTTCGTAAGGGTAGGACAAAAAGATAGCTTGAGTTTGTTTAGAGACTGAGCAGAGTGCTGCTGCTTAGTTAAGATTTGATCTTCAAGCGTATTTACTTTCTTGCATTCCTGTTCTGCGTAATAACTAAACCAATGCTGACATTTTTTAATATTTTAGCGCGCAAGCGATATTGAGACTTGCAAAACTTACTACGAATAAGGTATCTGATTTATATAAAGGATAAGATATATATTTATTAATAAGAATTTACAAACATTATGTTTTATTGGCAGTAGCCAAAACGGTTGGGTTCAGCCTGGATGTTTTTTAATTTTAAGATTTTCTAAAGAATTTATAGCGTGTTTTAAATCGTTAAAATTCTTTTTAGCAAGATTTCTGTCAATCTATCAATCCATTTTTTTCAGAGTTAGAAGTTGAAACTACCTATAATCTCAGCCTCAAGTTAAAAACATTGTGTTTCTTATAAAAAAGGCGTACATCGAGAAATATTTTCGTTGGTAGGTGCAAGGGGGACCAGTAAAGGTTATGAACATGGTAAATAGATCCTTGTCAAATTGACCATATTTGATTTCAGGTTAAGCTTGTGATTATTCAGGGTGAATATTGATGGCGCATTGAAGCTGAGAGTCGACTTACTTATTAAGCTACAACATGTTTTATGCTTCCTACAGGCTTGATTTTTTCCATTCGTTCTTGTCTATCCAATCAGCTCATGAAAATAATAACCAATGACTTTTTGCAGAAATGGGAGAAAATAAATAAGCTTTGGATTAAAGATGGAGTCTCTTTTCAGCCGACAGTAAGTTAGAAATACTTTGTGTCTCGTTTGTTACACTTGATTCTGAAGTTGTATGGTTATTAGCAAAACTCTTTCCACGTATGGATCTTTCTTAAGATAACAGCGGAACTTTTTAAACAATCTCTTATCTACATAAACGGTTGGTTCCTGACTTTTTCCTTATCAATGATCATTATCAGTTTTGTAGCATCGTTGTTAAAAAGTGCAGAATTAATACTTAGACCTTACTGCTTTGAAGAAAATGCAAGACGGATATCCATATGATAAATATCTCCGCAAAACGTGATGCCTATATACCGTGCAATGCTTAATAATTTTTTGTTTGTTTGTTTATTTATTTAGCTAAAAATTATTTTATTATACCAACTATATTTTGTTGTGTTATGCTAAAGATACACTGCTTTAGTAAACATGAAAAAAAATACAAATTACATCAACCTCCACTGGGAACAAGTACGGATTAAGTTATAAACCAAATAGAAACCCTTTTTTAATACGGGAATAACAATTTTAACTGTATCAACATCCCTTTCCGAATCCTCATTGATACCAGCATGTGAAGATGTAAAATTGGATAAAAGTGTTACTAATTTTATGAAAAAAATAGTTTTATATAAGTTTCAAAAAAGTTGGATATGAAAAGTGCTCTCTATGTTTTAGAAAGAGGATACATAAGGCTAACCAATTGTACCAAATATGAACCATCTTGGTCTTTACCTTAGCGAACAACTACCACCCAAATTTTTGAAAGCTGAATATTTTACACCAAAAAAGGGTCTTCTCAAAAAATGGTGTGTATCTAAAACTTACTAGGACCAAAAACCATGAGAGGAAATATATTAGGCGGTGATTCTGCGGTTAATAACCACAACAGCTTAAGTATAGATACAAATTTTAGAACATATTTTAAATTTTAAGTATAAAAAGCAGAAAGCCAGGTTCAATTAAAGTTCATGCAAAAGTTTAACCAACATGACTTAATGACTTCATTATTATTTGGATGTAAAAGTCTGGTAGTCAGTTCAGCCTGAAGCTGTTGCAAAGTTGAAAGATGAGTCTTGACAGGTTGCTTATTACAGAGAAACGCGTGTCGCTCATCGGACTTTAAAAGACAATGTTTACAGTAAGTCATAATTTCAGCGAACAATATACGCTTGTTCGGCAGTTTTGTCTAAATGGTTTTATTCGATCTATCAAGTGCAAAAGATACATTAGTTTAATAAATACAAAAATTGAAATTAGCTATTCACTTTTTACAAAAGAAAATTTTTACTCGCACGTTTTGTCTTCGAGAATGGAGCTTCCTATGTGATAAAACTGATGTGATTATCTTTTCCGAATTAACTAATGTTCAATAATTTTCAAATTAGGCCAAATTCTAAAATAGGAAATCCTGCTATACTAAAAGAAAACAAAGTGCTACGAAGGAATAATAGATGAAAAAGATATTTAAACAAAGAAGAAACATGAAGCAATAACTAAATAAAAAAGGATAGAGAAAACTAAAAAAAGATAAATATAAGGGTTAAACTGCTAGCTTAATTCTCTCACTACTCTCTAATAAGTATCACCACCCAAGATAAAAAAACGAACAAACAGGAAACGAGAACACTATAACGACACACTTAACAAACAGTTTTACATTCTTGAGCGTCATCAAGTCCTAAACAACCTTACATAGTTTTTGACTCTATAATACTTTCGAGAGCTCCCACGTGTTGAATGTATGCAATAAAGGGAGGAGCTTTAGTTTTACGACGCTGTTAAGTTAAAGGTCTGTTTTCACTTGGTGGTTTATTTTGCGTTAACAATAACTGAAAAGCGGTTCTGTTATGTAAACGGGGTTTTGGAATGTACGCGTCTGCAATTACAACTATATTTAGGCTAATTTTTTTAATGTCAATTCAGCATTGATTCAATGTTTTAACATGAAGAAATTCGTGTCATACCTAATCCAGAGAAGTTGGCTTGCTACCTAAAGATGAAACAGAATATTTAAATGCAATAGGTTTATTATTGATACTTGAACAATAGAAATTAAAGAGTTGCAGTGGAATTACTGATAAAAAAATAAAAAAAAATATTACTTATCAATTTTTAAAAAACGCCAATGACAAGGGTGACAAGAAATCTATCGAGCTGACAAAACTTTTACTTGATTAGCCATTTGTTTTCTGTGACAGCAATGATTGGTGGAAGTTTATGGAATGTTTTGCCAGCAATGCAATTACAACTGGAACGTTCAATGGCGCTTTGTTACATTTCAATTATTTTAAGTTTTCTCATACGGATGTTATTCTCAATGCAAAAATCCTGAAATTATTTTGACCTTTATCCCACGAAATAATTGTTTACGAAAATCTCTTTCCTTTTCAAGCGAAAAGGAAACAAGAATAACTGAGCTAATAATTCTTGAAACTATGTGCTTTTTATTGAGTAGGTATATCGCATCAACAAGTTATTTGTTACTCTTTAAAACTACAAACACTGACAACTGAGTGACTTATTGAATCAAAATTGAACAATCTCTTTCTACTTTTTTAGCCTTTTTAAAACGCTAAAAAAGTAGAAAGTTGAAACCCTGTTAATAAAAATTACAAACGAGAACATATTTTGACCAAAATATTTTTTTGTCCTGTCAAAGGAAAATTTCCAGAAATGGTCGATGTATTGTCGCAAAAGAGTTTATAATTTTCTTCACTAGTAGCGTTTTGCCAATAACCACAGTTAAAACTAAGAAAAGGCATTGTATAATGAAAATATGACTTCATCTATTGCCTTCGTAGAAAATATTTTTCTTTTCAAGTTTTTGTTTTTAACACGCCATCATTCGGAAGGAAGCTAGTAAAAAATGTTTGCCCATACTTTTCCTGAAGTAACGTTTTAAATATAAGACTGGAGACAGACTTTTAATTGCGTAGAAATTACGTTAAGGAAGCTCATAATCAGGGCTAATCAAGGCAATAAGTAACAAAAACATTTGGACAACAAAGATCCGCCTTGATTACTTCCAGCCGCAAAGTTGTCATGTCACAACAAAAGAAAGCCAACTAAAATAATACCGAAACGAGCTTCATCTCTCTTCCAGAAGAACCTAGAGTCTTTATTATATTTTATGTTGAAACAAAGATTTTTGTTCATAAGAAAAATTTGGATATCCTTATAAAAAAATCTAGTACAGTCCATTATCAACAATCTAGACATTAGACCGTGGAAGATACGACAGGGTTCGCTGGGTTAGATTTTAGCCAGTCATATCCCGCACGGTATTTTCTGGAATTTTTTCCGTCTATTAGCATAGTAATAAAATTACTCTGCGGGGATCCAAATTAAATCTGCGACGCAACCATAATTAACACACAAATACAGCTATATTATACAGATATCAAATTTAAATCTCTGTAATGATGATTTGACCTCTTCCTCGTCGGGTTCATGTGCAGGAAACGAAATTATTGAACTTATGCATAATATCTCTGCCCCTTCATGCAGGAATTAAAAATATTGAAAGCATGGTACCACGATGGTGCCAGATAGGCCAGCTGCAGAAGTACTTTTTATATCCAAAACACGTTTTTGACCTGTTGCTTTGGATTTGTGTTAGTTGCTAATAAGCATTTTTTCTAAGTTGTGTAAAAAGTATTTAGCAAAGAGTGTTCCAGTAGAAAAAATATGGTCTTTGGAAGGAAACATGTCTTCAGTAAGTTTTAGATTAAAATTATTTTTTATTTTATTTTATTTTTAAAATAGACACTATATACATACATTCGAAGTTCGTTTCTGACGCATTTTTATTAGGGAAGCGAGTATAAGGCGTTCTATAAATGAGAACAACGCTAAAACAGACCGGATATTGCCAGGAGGGGTAACAGATTTGTTGCGCTATATTTTTAACATATTTTCTATTCTTAGTATTTGCGCTTACTAATTATAACATAACATCGCAATTTAATTATGATAATTGCATAATTTATGTGCATATATTGTATTACGGAAAATTATATGAGATATATTGCAAAAAGTTTGGCTCACAAAAGTAACACTTAAAACTTTATGTTGACATTTCCTTTTCTTTCTTTATTTTTTTTATCTTATTGTGAGAAGTAGAATATTCGAGATCAATTGGATTTTATGCATAATACAAAATTTCACTTATTTGCTCGATTTATTATTTTAAACAATTTTTCTCAGTTTAAAGAAATCGATAAAACACTGTAAATTAAGAAAAATATATTCTCATATTTCAAAAGAGCGTATTTCATATCTCTAAGTAAGAAACACGTAATTCCAATTATCTCACTTGCTTGACAATAAGAATGTAGCATAAAAAAAAGCTGCCTTATAAAATTTCTCCTTTTTGCAAAATATTACAATAAAGTCTTGACTTTACGTAAATAAACGATTTTCTTGTTAAATACCTTAAAACTGGAAATCTCGCACTAATTATAGTCATTTTGCATCCATGTTAAACTCTTATTAAAAAGCCTTTAGCCGCGGATTTAAAACCATCACAAACGTCACGCAAAACACGCCATGACTCGTTAACATATTTCTAAAAAGAGTTACACACTTAATTACTAGTACTCTTCTAACTTTACATGCGTCTATCAATGAGCCTGGGGGTTTAAGTAGGAGTTTGGGGTTTGTTTTGTACATATTTTGCATAGTATGGTTTCAGCTGCGGGCAAGCAGCGTGAAGGGAGCAATGCTGTATCGCAACAAACACTTAAAGTCGATTCTCGTATTTCTCTCTTTCTGTAAATGTTAAAATTGCAACTTGGTTTCTTCTTTCGCAATCGAAAATAGCATGCAAATTTAAAACAAACGTTTTGGCTGCAACATGGAAGATATAAATGGAAAAACCCTTGTTTAAGCACACGAGCATGCACAAGCTCTCATAGTTTCAACCGACACAAATTATTTGATCAAATTGATGTGGTAAAATAAGTTGGCAACATTTCAGGGTGAAAGAAAATTCGACAGTTCAACACGCTTCATTATATCAACTGATTACACTCGACCACATGCTCGCCTGCGTTGCGATTTTTTTTAAACGAGTGCCAAACATTCTTTGCAATATTTGGAGGCGAAGAATCCTTTTGTTTTTTCTCTTATGCACGCATCGTGATCGCTAATAAACATATTAAATTCCACTTACAATTTTGTTCACCACGTGCATCAACTAGGCACGAAGTCAAAATGAATTTCGCGCTTCGAACATTTACATTGTTTTTACCGCACTTTTTCAGACAGGCACATAACAGTCGCACTTGTTCCCAGACCACTGCATGTGATCGATTTCAAAACCGTTTGATAAACAATGCGACGCGTTAGCGACACCTAATTATGCACAAATAAGCATCTTCTGTGAAACATTTCACAATTTTTATATTGCGTAGATTTAATATTCAAGCGATGAAGAGTTCACAGAAACTTTGCAACTGACCACATTAAAATGTGAACCTTACGAAACACTTGGCCTAAGAATTCCATATCGATATTATTAATTATCACCATGCAGCTATAACTACCATATTCGTTTACAATTTTGCTTGGTTGTGTAAAAAAAAATGGAGAGATATTGTGTAAGGTGCTGCAAAATATGTTGATGTGTCTGACATAGATAACCTCGTATGGAAGCCAATCCTAGTTACAATCAAAGAGATATAATTTATCAGGAAATGCAATTGCTACATTGTGTCAGCGTTGTTGCTATAGTGATCAAAAACTGTTATTTAGCTCATAGGAAAGGCGAGTATTCGGTGGCACATTTTACGATGCTTTCTTAGTAGACATAGACTCGTGATTAGACTTTAAAATTTCCGCTACTCGTACATTAAAGGGTTTTATATTGCTATTATCCAGAACAACCAGTCAGCAGTTTTTCTTTTCCTTGGTAATCTCACGTTGACCTAAGTCAAATACGTCATTTATCCTTCAAAGGGCACCCTGTCTTAATATCGTCTTTATCACGTGACGGCAACGCCCACTTAAACGACCAATGGTTTTTAATGAAATATAATCTGATTGGTCAAAGTTCTTCACTCAAGTAAACTCAGTTTGTAAAAAGACTCTAGACATGGAATTGTAAAAAATAATTTGCTGAGAGAAATACCCGAAACTTATATTTTACAGTATTTTCCCCCAAAATAGACAAAAAAATAAACAAAAACCGCAGAAATAATTAGAAATTCCACTGCATTTAATTTTAAACAATATATATTTTCATCAAAATATTCTCATTCTCGAATAATATCGTTGGTGAACTCGCGAGTCAATTAAAGAACTCATTACAACGAAATTGACATCGTTAATCACTTTAAATTGACACTGTCAACAATCAATATCTCATGGACAATTAGAAACGCTGTATAAAACGGTCGTGTAATTCATTGTTGTCAGCATTTGAACTTTTTCGTTGATCGAAAGAAGTACAGAAAGAAGATTGCAAATGTAAATATATACACACACAAATAAATATAAACAACAACAAAAACAAATAACAACAACGACATTTAGTATAAATTATCTTCATAAGAAGAACATGGTAAATTGATACAGTTATTAAAGGAGCCATACATGTTTTAAAAAAAGGAAAACACTAACAACAACAGGTGTCGTAAAGTATTATAATTATTGGTTTACAAAGAATTACTTTATCAGAATGTTAAAGTGGCGACGAAAAAGTGCAGGTAACATTCTAGATGAGGTAGATGGCGAGAAGAAAAATGAACACGAGAAAAAAGAAGATCGTTTCAGCCGAAGTTACAACGAAGCTGAAATTTTGTCCTCCCTCGCCAGCGATTCACCTTTTGAAGACTTAATGTTAGAAGATGTTTACAAAAGATTCGCGGAGCAACATAAAAAAGAGTCGCCTCTAACTGTCGAGGAAGCCTTTATCGTCTCGTCTTCTTCTAAGACGCGTCGAGCAAAACCCGAGAGGCGAATTTCACCTGCAAGTTTGCCCAGCATCGAAGAGGGAAACGAAAACGACGAATTGGCATCAATTGCTGATTCAGGAATATGCGACGATGATTTTGACTTTGAAGTTGAGAACAGGTATAGAAACAACAATAACCAAAACATAACTAAGAAATCGTATTTTGAACCTTTAAAAACCCGGACGATGAAGAGTTTTTAAAAGTCAATCACGACGACGAGGGAGATCTGCTAGCGAGCATTAATGAGGAATTGCATAAAAGAAACGACCACCAGAAACAAGACTTCCTACAACAAGCTCGACAACTTTCACAAGAATTCCTTACAAAACTTGATAAAAAAGAAACTAAGGGGGAGAAAGTGCGTCCCTCTAGTATATGCTTAGACAATGATGAAAGGCTAAGCCATATTGAAACTGTTTTGCAAAGCTCTCCTCCACCTTTCTTACCTTTACAAACGTCCTCTCCCTCAGATATAGACATCAAAAATAAACAAATCTTTAGCAGGCTTAAACTCAAAGCTGACTTACACAATCCAATGTTAAATAGTAGTGGTTCAACAACCGAAGATATAACGCAGATTGACTTACCAAGTTCACTAATGTAAGTACGGAGTTGTGTCTCACTGGATTTACTTTTAAAATGTTATCTCGTTACACTGGATTTACACTTAGAGATTTGTTAGCTATATCATTGTCATGGTTTCTTACTGTGCGGCACATTTTATAAAAGTTCCTAACTAATTTATTTGGGTAATTTCACCCTTTCTAATTCACTGAATGCGTCATTTATGAAACAACACTTCATATTTATTCGTTGTCATATTTACTCATGAAGATGAGTATCATTAGTTATTAAACACCATCAAAGTAACGGAAACACAATCAGCAACGTCATCCACCACTTGTGCTACCATCTTTAAATATTACGCGTAATAATTGGTTTAACCGAAAGTTAATTAAAGAAAAATCGTTAGAGGTTTTCTCCGACCAATTGAAAGCTTCATCATGTTTATCCGCCTACGATGTTTTAAACCATGTTGGTTTTATAAGGCATGGGGAAAGCATTTTTATGGGGTATAAAAGTTAACAGTTGGTAATTGCGCGCCAACGCGGAAACTCTTTATCGTTGACGCGTGATTTGATCACATTTTTCTTACATTTGACTAGTATAACCATACGCATGGAGGTAGACAACACTGTGCGCTACATTTTTCCTTAAAAACCCAATACAAGTAGGTTTAAAATCGTAAAAATGTTATTTTCCTTACAGAGAAATCTAATACTTTCCTGCGCGGAAATTGGGAAATCCTTTTCTATTTGCGTAAATTGATTTCCCATTAACATAAATATTTTGTTATTTTCATCATGACTTATTAAAAATTGAATCAAACTCTTCTTCGGGACCAGCTTGGTATCGATGTAACGGAAAATAAGCGCAAAGTGATCGTGCTAACACGATTTGCGACCTCGTGTTCTTGTAAAATGATTTAGCTCACAGATTAGCAACGTTTTGACGTCATTCAAATTGACAGCTTACGACAAACGCTAAATATAATCGACAAAACTTTTGCGGAAAAGCGAGAAACTTAACGATGTTTGAAATTTTACCATATATGGAGTTCTGTATTTCAACGGATTTATTAAGTATTTTTTTAAGTATTCTTTAAAAAATTTTAACTTATGCTGTACAGTTTTTATTTCTTTTTCTGCAAAATAAATTGAATGTCAATTCAACATTGATTCAATGTTTTAACATGAAGAAATTCGTGTCATGCCTAATCCGAATAAAAGTTTCATCGGTTTAAATCCGTGTTCAAGTTGTTCCAATATATAACAACTGCATCAGCGGCGTCATTGATGCCAGAGAAGTTGGCTTGCTACCTAAAGATGAAACAGGATATTTAAATGCAATAGGTTTATTATTGATACTTGAACAATAGAAATTAAAGAGTTGCAGTGGAATTACTGATAAAAAAATAAAAAAAAATATTACTTATCAATTTTTAAAAAACGCCAATGACAAGGGTGACAAGAAATCTATCGAGCTGACAAAACTTTTACTTGATTAGCCATTTGTTTTCTGTGACAGCAATGATTGGTGGAAGTTTATGGAATGTTTTGCCAGCAATGCAATTACAACTGGAACGTTCAATGGAGTTTTGTTACATTTCAATTATTCTAAGTTTTCTCATACGGATGTTATTCTCAATGCAAAAATCCTGAAATTATTTTGACCTTTATCCCACGAAATAATTGTTTACGAAAATCTCATTCCTTTTCAAGCGAAAAGGAAACAAGAATAACTGAGCTAATAATTTCTCTTGTGCTTTTTATTAAGTAGGATATCGCATTTAAAACTACAAACACCGACAACTGAGTGACTTATTGAATCAAAATTGAACAATCTCATAAACGACAAAAAACTTTTCAAGTTAAAAAAGTAGAAAGTTGTAACCATGTTAATAAAAATTACAAACGAGAACATTTTAGAATATTTTTTGGTCCTGACAAAAAAAGATTTGTCGCAAAAGAATTTATAATTTCCTCACTAGTAGCGTTTTGCCAATAAGCACAGTTAAAATTAAGAAAAGGCATTGTATAATGAAAATATGACATTGCTTTCGTAGAAAATATTCTTCTTTCCATGTTTTTGTTTTTAACACGCCATCATTCGGAAGGAAGCTAGTAAAAAATGTTTGCCCATACTTTTCCTGAAGTAACATTTTAACTATAAGACTGGAGACAGACTTTTAATTGCGTAGAAATTACGTTAAGGAAGCTCATAATCAGGGCTAATCAAGGCAATAAATAATAAAAACATTTGGACAACAAAGATCCGTCTTGATTACTTCCAGCCGCAAAGTTGTCATGTCACAACAAAAGAAAGCCAACTAAAATAATATCGAAACAAGCTTCATCTCTCTTCCAGAAGAAACTAGAGTCTTTATTATATTTTATGTTGAAACAAAGATTTTAGTTCATAAGAAAAATTTGGGTATCCTTATAAAAAAATCTAGTACAGTCCATTATCAACAAACTAGACATTAGACCGTGGAAGATACGACAGGGTTCGCTGGGTTAGATTTTAGCCAGTCATATCCCGCACGGTATTTTCTGGAATTTTTCCGTCTATTAGCATAGTAATAAAATTACTCTGCGGGGATCCAAATTAAATCTGCGACGCAACCATATTTAACACACAAATACAGCTATATTATACAGATCAAATTTAAATCTCTGTAATGATGATTTGACCTCTTCCTCGTCGGGTTCATGTGCAGGAAACGAAATTATTGAACTTATGCATAATATCTCTGCCCCTTCATGCAGGAATTAAAAATATTAAAAGCATGGTACCACGATGGTGCCAGATAGGCCAGCTGCAGAAGTACTTTTTATGTCCAAAACACGTTTTTGACCTGTTGCTTTGGATTTGTGTTAGTTGCTAATAAGCATTTTTTCTAAGTTGTGTAAAAAGTATTTAGCAAAGAGTGTTCCAGTAGAAAAAATATGGAAGGAAACATGTCTTCAGTAAGTTTTAGATTAAAATTATTTTTTATTTTATTTTATTTTTAAAATAGACACTATATACATACATTCGAAGTTCGTTTCTGACGCATTTTTATTAGGGTAGCGAGTATAAGGCGTTCTATAAATGAGAACAACCCTAATCAGACCGGATATTGCCAGGAGGGGTAACAGATTTGTTGCGCTATATTTTTAACATATTTTCTATTCTTAGTATTTGCGCTTACTAATTATAACATAACATCGCAATTTAATTATGATAATTGCATAATTTATGTGCATATATTGTATTACGGAAAATTATATGAGATATATTGCAAAAAGTTTGGCTCACAAAAGTAACACTTAAAACTTTATGTTGACATTTCCTTTTCTTTCTTTATTTTTTTTATCTTATTGTGAGAAGTAGAATATTCGAGATCAATTGGATTTTATGCATAATACAAAATTTCACTTATTTGCTCGATTTATTATTTTAAACAATTTTTCTCAGTTTAAAGAAATCGATAAAACACTGTAAATTAAGAAAAATATATTCTCATATTTCAAAAGAGCGTATTTCATATCTCTAAGTAAGAAACACGTAATTCCAATTATCTCACTTGCTTGACAATAAGAATGTAGCATAAAAAAAAGCTGCCTTATAAAATTTCTCCTTTTTGCAAAATATTACAATAAAGTCTTGACTTTACGTAAATAAACGATTTTCTTGTTAAATACCTTAAAACTGGAAATCTCGCACTAATTATAGTCATTTTGCATCCATGTTAAACTCTTATTAAAAAGCCTTTAGCCGCGGATTTAAAACCATCACAAACGTCACGCAAAACACGCCATGACTCGTTAACATATTTCTAAAAAGAGTTACACACTTAATTACTAGTACTCTTCTAACTTTACATGCGTCTATCAATGAGCCTGGGGGTTTAAGTAGGAGTTTGGGGTTTGTTTTGTACATATTTTGCATAGTATGGTTTCAGCTGCGGGCAAGCAGCGTGAAGGGAGCAATGCTGTATCGCAACAAACACTTAAAATCGATTCTCGTATTTCTCTCTTTCTGTAAATGTTAAAATTGCGGCTTGGTTTCTTCTTTCTCAATCGAAAATAGCATGCAAATTTAAAACAAACGTTTGGCTGCAACATGGAAGATATAAATGGAAAAACCCTTGTTTAAGCACACGAGCATGCACAAGCTCTCATAGTTTCAACCGACACAAATTATTTGATCAAATTGATGTGGTAAAATAAGTTGGCAACATTTCAGGGTGAAAGAAAATTCGACAGTTCAACACGCTTCATTATATCAACTGATTACACTCGACCACATGCTCGCCTGCGTTGCGATTTTTTTTAAACGAGTGCCAAACATTCTTTGCAATATTTGGAGGCGAAGAATCCTTTTGTTTTTTCTCTTATGCACGCATCGTGATCGGTAATAAACATATTAAATTCCATTTACAATTTTGTTCACCACGTGCATAAACTAGGCACGAAGTCAAAATGAATTTCGCACTTCGAACATTTACATTGTTTTTACCGCACTTTTTCAGACAGGCACATAACAGTCGCACTTGTTCCCAGACCACTGCATGTGATCGATTTCAAAACCGTTTGATAAACAATGCGACGCGTTAGCGACACCTAATTATGCACAAATAAGCATCTTCTGTGAAACATTTCATAATTTTTATATTGCGTAGATTTAATATTCAAGCGATGAAGAGTTCACAGAAACTTTGCAACTGACCACATTAAAATGTGCACCTTACGAAACACTTGGCCTAAGAATTCCATATCGATATTATTAATTATCACCATGCAGCTATAACTACCATATTCGTTTACAATTTTGCTTGGTTGTGTAAAAAAAAATGGAGAGATATTGTGTAAGGTGCTGCAAAATATGTTGATGTGTCTGACATAGATAACCTCGTATGGAAGCCAATCCTAGTTACAATCAAAGAGATATAATTTATCAGGAAATGCAATTGCTACATTGTGTCAGCGTTGTTGCTATAGTGATCAAAAACTGTTATTTAGCTCATAGGAAAGGCGAGTATTCGGTGGCACATTTTACGATGCTTTCTTAGTAGACATAGACTCGTGATTAGACTTTAAAATTTCCGCTACTCGTACATTAAAGGGTTTTATATTGCTATTATCCAGAACAACCAGTCAGCAGTTTTTCTTTTCCTTGGTAATCTCACGTTGACCTAAGTCAAATACGTCATTTATCCTTCAAAGGGCACCCTGTCTTAATATCGTCTTTATCACGTGACGGCAACGCCCACTTAAACGACCAATGGTTTTTAATGAAATATAATCTGATTGGTCAAAGTTCTTCACTCAAGTAAACTCAGTTTGTAAAAAGACTCTAGACATGGAATTGTAAAAAATAATTTGCTGAGAGAAATACCCGAAACTTATAATTTACAGTATTTCCCCCCAAAATAGACAAAAAAATAAACAAAAACCGCAGAAATAATTAGAAATTCCACTGCATTTAATTTTAAACAATATATATTTTCATCAAAATATTCTCATTCTCGAATAATATCGTTGGTGAACTCGCGAGTCAATTAAAGAACTCATTACAACTAAATTGACATCGTTAATCACTTTAAATTGACACTGTCAACAATCAATATCTCATGGACAATTAGAAACGCTGTATAAAACGGTCGTGTAATTCATTGTTGTCAGCATTTGAACTTTTTCGTTGATCGAAAGAAGTACAGAAAGAAGATTGCAAATGTAAATATATACACACACAAATAAATATAAACAACAACAAAAACAAATAACAACAACGACATTTAGTATAAATTATCTTCATAAGAAGAACATGGTAAATTGATACAGTTATTAAAGGAGCCATACATGTTTTAAAAAAAGGAAAACACTAACAACAACAGGTGTCGTAAAGTATTATAATTATTGGTTTACAAAGAATTACTTTATCAGAATGTTAAAGTGGCGACGAAAAAGTGCAGGTAACATTCTAGATGAGGTAGATGGCGAGAAGAAAAATGAACACGAGAAAAAAGAAGATCGTTTCAGCCGAAGTTACAACGAAGCTGAAATTTTGTCCTCCCTCGCCAGCGATTCACCTTTTGAAGACTTAATGTTAGAAGATGTTTACAAAAGATTCGCGGAGCAACATAAAAAAGAGTCGCCTCTAACTGTCGAGGAAGCCTTTATCGTCTCGTCTTCTTCTAAGACGCGTCGAGCAAAACCCGAGAGGCGAATTTCACCTGCAAGTTTGCCCAGCATCGAAGAGGGAAACGAAAACGACGAATTGGCATCAATTGCTGATTCAGGAATATGCGACGATGATTTTGACTTTGAAGTTGAGAACAGGTATAGAAACAACAATAACCAAAACATAACTAAGAAATCGTATTTTGAACCTTTAAAAAACCCGGACGATGAAGAGTTTTTAAAAGTCAATCACGACGACGAGGGAGATCTGCTAGCGAGCATTAATGAGGAATTGCATAAAAGAAACGACCACCAGAAACAAGACTTCCTACAACAAGCTCGACAACTTTCACAAGAATTCCTTACAAAACTTGATAAAAAAGAAACTAAGGGGGAGAAAGTGCGTCCCTCTAGTATATGCTTAGACAATGATGAAAGGCTAAGCCATATTGAAACTGTTTTGCAAAGCTCTCCTCCACCTTTCTTACCTTTACAAACGTCCTCTCCCTCAGATATAGACATCAAAAATAAACAAATCTTTAGCAGGCTTAAACTCAAAGCTGACTTACACAATCCAATGTTAAATAGTAGTGGTTCAACAACCGAAGATATAACGCAGATTGACTTACCAAGTTCACTAATGTAAGTACGGAGTTGTGTCTCACTGGATTTACTTTTAAAATGTTATCTCGTTACACTGGATTTACACTTAGAGATTTGTTAGCTATATCATTGTCATGGTTTCTTACTGTGCGGCACATTTTATAAAAGTTCCTAACTAATTTATTTGGGTAATTTCACCCTTTCTAATTCACTGAATGCGTCATTTATGAAACAACACTTCATATTTATTCGTTGTCATATTTACTCATGAAGATGAGTATCATTAGTTATTAAACACCATCAAAGTAACGGAAACACAATCAGCAACGTCATCCACCACTTGTGCTACCATCTTTAAATATTACGCGTAATAATTGGTTTAACCGAAAGTTAATTAAAGAAAAATCGTTAGAGGTTTTCTCCGACCAATTGAAAGCTTCATCATGTTTATCCGCCTACGATGTTTTAAACCATGTTGGTTTTATAAGGCATGGGGAAAGCATTTTTATGGGGTATAAAAGTTAACAGTTGGTAATTGCGCGCCAACGCGGAAACTCTTTATCGTTGACGCGTGATTTGATCACATTTTTCTTACATTTGACTAGTATAACCATACGCATGGAGGTAGACAACACTGTGCGCTACATTTTTCCTTAAAAACCCAATACAAGTAGGTTTAAAATCGTAAAAATGTTATTTTCCTTACAGAGAAATCTAATACTTTCCTGCGCGGAAATTGGGAAATCCTTTTCTATTTGCGTAAATTGATTTCCCATTAACATAAATATTTTGTTATTTTCATCATGACTTATTAAAAATTGAATCAAACTCTTCTTCGGGACCAGCTTGGTATCGATGTAACGGAAAATAAGCGCAAAGTGATCGTGCTAACACGATTTGCGACCTCGTGTTCTTGTAAAATGATTTAGCTCACAGATTAGCAACGTTTTGACGTCATTCAAATTGACAGCTTACGACAAACGCTAAATATAATCGACAAAACTTTTGCGGAAAAGCGAGAAACTTAACGATGTTTGAAATTTTACCATATATGGAGTTCTGTATTTCAACGGATTTATTAAGTATTTTTTTAAGTATTCTTTAAAAAATTTTAACTTATGCTGTACAGTTTTTATTTCTTTTTCTGCAAAATAAAACAAACAAACAAAAAAGCTAACAAAACAAACAAAACAAACAAAACAAACAAACAAATTCAACCATGCCTTAAAACGTGTTCTGCAAATTAGCCACATAGATTTACTTCTTTTGCCATCATGGACGAAAAGAAGAATTTTATCTTAATTTCACCCCATAAAAATGTCGCCATTCGAAGATATAACTTTCATGATAAGCTAGGAAATTACAGTCGTTTGTCTTTCCTCTATAATGAGTTTTAATTTTTAACAATTTATGTTTTTGATTGAGTTTAGTTTTGTCAAATGTTACAATCTTTTGCCTACATGTGCTTATAAGATTTTATTTTTTTCTATTCTTCAGGTCAAGCATGCTATGGAATGGTGAAACTAGTACCAGACCTCCTTCAACAATAGATATTTATCAAACAATGCCACCAAATCGCTATCCAAAACGAAATAAGGACTTTATGACTCAGTTAACCAGTCAACCAGAAGAAGAGGGTAAGCAAAGAAAGAATGCAAAAGAGTTTAAGGTGAACCTGGATGTTAATCATTACGCTCCTGAAGAAATCTTAGTTACGCTGGAAGATGGTAAACTTGTTGTGAACGGAAAACATTTTTCCGAATCGGAATATGGTTTCGAATCTTGCCAGTTCCATCGACGATACCCGATTCCAGATGGGATTAAAAAAACGGATATCAAATCCCGAATCAGTGAAGATGGGATTTTAACAATAACTGGTAAAATGAGCCCACCACAAGTCAAAGCGAAACCGAAGGTGAAAACAAGAATATCTCGATACGACAACGTGGATAGCGGCCCTCAGAGTCCAACCCAACGTGAATTAGCGAGCCCAGTATCTTTGCCTTCACCAACCAACAACTCGCCACCAACAAGTCCGGAGTTCCGTCGCGACAGCCCGGATGGATCACCATCAAGCCCGTTAGATATCGAACTTGCTAAGAACAACAACACGCAAAAAGAAGCACAAGACGATTTCTTTGAAGTTGACGAGAATACCTATGTTCTTAAAGTCACGTGTACAAGTTACAACCCTGAAGACATGGAAGTGAGAGTTTCTGGTCGCGAGCTTATTATTCGTGGTAGGCAGAAATTTAACCAAATAGAAGACGGCCATGAACGCATTCGACATAAAGAATTCACCAAACGTTTTACCGTTCCGAGAAATGCTGACGTCGACACAATTACGTCACGCTTCACAAACAAGGACATTCTAATCATTGAAGTTAAAAAATTTAACAATTCACGCGAAAGATAAAATGAAATTATAGATATCAGTATTATATAGCGAAAATTTATAAAGAATGTTTTTCGACAATTTTTATTTAATCAACGGACAAACAAAAAGTATATATACAAGCATTATTTTGATGTAAATTGAATTTAGAATTTTAAATTTTTTTGTTACTGTTATTATTATTATTATTGTTTGTTTTTTCTGAGAGATTTCTGATATATTTTGATTTTCGTCAACAGCAACATATAAGACATAAAACACTAATCCAGCGTGGACACTCAACGTGTGACCACGGCCACCAAATATTTTAATCGACTTTCCTAACTAATAAAGACACAATAGATCATGGCACACACGAACGTCTTAAATATTTATTTGGTCACGTGAATTTGTGGTATTACGTCATTTTTTTTATTTGGTCATTGATTGACCAATGGATTATCCTTCCGGAATCATTGTAAATTTTGTAAAAAAATAACCTATTACAACCAACAAAAATTATTTATTTCATATACCCTTAAAAAATACCGCCAACCAAAATGAAGTCTTGTAAACGACATTACGTTTATGTTTTGTGAAGCTTTCTAATGCTCTACATTTTTTCAGTGTTGAGATGTTTTAATTCACTTTCTTGTAAGCATTTAAAAGGCTATTTCGTAGCTGCTATAACGGCCAGTAAACTTCACGAATAAGCCTCTAAAAGGCTATTTCGTAGCTGCTATAACGGCCAGTAAACCTCATGAATAAGCCTCTAAAAGGCTATTTCGTAGCTGCTATAACGGCCAGTAAACTTCATGAATAAGCCTCTAAAAGGCTATTTCGTAGCTGCTATAACGGCCAGTAAACTTCATGAATAAGCCTCTAAAAGCCCATTTTGTAGCTGATATTACGGCCAGTAAACTTAACGAATAAGCTTCTGAAAATCAACTCGTAGCTGCTATAACGGCCAGTAAACTCCACCAATAAGCCTGTAAAGGTCTATTTCGTAGCTGCTATAACGGCAAATAAACTCCACCAATAACTTTACGAGTAAGCAAGCACTACTCAAAACCCGCACCTTTTATAGTCCTTTATATTTTATATATGACAACGAGAATACAACGTCTAATGACTGGCAAAATTACCTAACGATGTACCATATTCTTGTCATAACGAATTCTTTTTTTACACGTGACAACAAAGCATTAAGGGGTACAATCCTTGTTTTGGGCTGTGTTTTTCTAGCCTCTAGGGACGACTCACGAATCAAACGCGTGCACGAAACGACAATCCGATTCCTCCTTATCTGCACTAACGTCAAAATCACAAGATGATATATCTGAGTTATCACTGAACTTACAAGCGCTCAGACACGCTCATGTAAAGTGTGTAGAAGACTTCGTTCTAAATACTTTCTACTTCTCAGAAACGCGATGTTTCCCGGGTTGCAATATTTGCCCTTAACAAGATTCGAATCCGCCCAACCCTAACGTCGGACTGGTGTCTAGATAAACTTTATAATTTGTATATAAAGAAAAAAATTTCCATTAATGGTTTAGTTACTTCGGAGCCGCTCTTTTGTCTTAAAAAAAGGCCGTGCGTGTTTCGCAGAAACTTCGCCTCCGCTGAGGCAATTCCTACTATAAACTACTAACGAACAGATCTATGAGCATATGATAGGTGGCAAAAAGAACCCATGTGAGGCAGCTGGCATCGTGATTGCTATTTAAATTTTCATCCAACAACACAACATTCTAAACGGTTTTTCAGACAAAAGTTTTTTAAATGAGTCGACATCTATATTCAACTTATGACTGCGTGTGAAAAAGGTTGTGTATAATTAAGCCAGGTTCATTAAACTCACGTCATAACAGATAACAACAGTTGCGTGTCACCTTAAGAGAGCTACCTACTTATTGAATTGGTAGCATCCTGCCCCCTTCCGACACAAAGCTGAACACAATGCGTAAAATACCTATTAAGTATTATTTTTATATGTCATATTTTTGCTGAATCATTTTCATAAAGCATTTTACCAACTTCATTCTCCTGCAAAAAGTGTATTGAGAAACGTCTTACAAGAAATCTTGAATGTAAAGACCCATGTGGTAGACTAACAACCTACAACCCTGGAAAAAATATTTTGGGAAAATGTGATAAGGCCAATTAAGCCTTCTTTCCTTATTTTTCATGTCATAATTTCTTTAACTGTTCCCCCTTTTCCCGTAAAGTCGATGTTGTTTATCTGTAATGTCACTGAAGTACTTCTGTGAGCATCAACTAAGCAAATACCATCTTCAACATTGATTTTGGCGGGGAGGGTTCTTAACATATTTTTTCCAGGTTTGTAGCTACAGCAAATGTTACATCATTCTCGCCCTGACCGAAGCCGTTATCACGGGGCGAGGCAAAATGTTCTGGGAACGATGTTGCCTTTACGTGACAAAAGTTCATGTCGTCATTATTAGCAATATTAGCGTTTTTCCCAACAGAGGTCATCTTTATAACCAAAAACAGGTAATTCCATATCCTATCAATGAACAAGCCGAAGGAGAAATCCTTCCATATAGTAGACGATTTCTTATTTAATTATTTTTAATTAGGAAGAAGGAAAACAGGATGCTTCGTAAAAAATGAGCAGATTTATTTTGAGTTTTCCTTCAAGTTTTGAGTAATCAAGACTCGGAAATCATTTTTTTTTTAAACATCAGTGGGTTAATTCAAATTTTAAATTTAAGGTCGCAATGGGAAATAACACGTGGGCTGTAAAAACAACTACAATTATTAGTGCGTAACAAATTTCCCAAGCATTAAATCATTTAACCCGCAACCCTCCACACACTAAATATTGCCCTTTCATACCCCAACATTTCGTGTGAACAAGGAAGCTGACCATGGCATTATACACCAAGCAAAAATACGTCATGTTAAAATCACATTTTCGTAAATTATTATACAAGTCGTACGATAAAAAAATTATAAATTCTCCATAAAAACACATTTACTCAACCATAGGTGATAAACAATGCAACCGCAAAATGCAAGAGGAAAACGTAGACGTGCTAACAAAGTAAAAGATTTACCTTAAAGAGACTTTCTCAGCTGTTGAACAACCAAATAGACGTATTCGTTTCTAGGTAAGACTCATTCAATCAAAGCGACTTTGTTACGCATGGGCTTAATTTAGACGTTGTGAAGTCGGGTGTGAATGCAACTTTAGTATCCAGTCTTTTTTAAGATAATCAGAATATATTTGTCAATTATATCGCAACTCATCCTAATTTTTCTTAGCAAACGTACTTTCGCGTATAATCTATTGTGTCATTTCAATAATTGACGTTTCCACCAGCCAGGGCAGGAAATTAGGAAGTTGAGAGAATATATTTGTAACGAAGTTAACGCCCATTTTAATGGCGTACAGTCGTTACTACAAGACTTTAAATGCATAGCGCATTTATAAATAAGGGGCGTTAAGACAAAATATGTACTAGTAAAACTATGAACGAATAACTGTTCACTATTTAGTAAAATCATGAGCAACGTATTGGTCAGCAGTCCTTCCTAAAACATAAACAGTGACATTCATTCCTCCCATGTTTATCATTCGTTTCTCTTGCACCTTCCACCAAGAAGTACGCCCTAACGCCCTCCCCATGGCTTGTCTATGCTGCGTCAGCAAAACAGCTTTCCCTGAAGGTCGACATATTCTCGCCATTTCTCTCAAAGCAATCGGATACAAGAACACGTTCCGTTCCTTACTTCCAATCTTCTTACCAAATGGCAAGTCTGTCACGACACGGTCGACACACCCTGTTCGCAGTGGTAACTGATACACGTCCCAACGTAGAACGGAGAAAGGTAACGTGTAGTTTCTAAACAAGATGAATAAACGTGGAAGACATGCTAAGAAAACAAAGGTCGCGGGTTACATGGCTTAAACATTCCCAATGAAACGTATGTTACTAGGATAAAACCTGCGAGGTACTTCTGAAGTAGAACACAATTCTATATGTAGCCAGTGAGGTTCGAGACACACATCACAGAAATATGATGTCTGGAACCGAAAATCATTTACGCTTCAAAATGCTTGGGCATGGTAACGGGAATATGTTGAAAATAAACAAGGGCATAAAAACAGTGCAGTGTAATGAAAAAAAAAAGAGAAAACAATCAAATTATCAAAATCATACGTCAATGTCCGGTCTTTCTGTCCACCACAAACTGCTTCGAAATTGTCCTGAGCATATTGTACAGCGACCTCGTGGTTATCGCCAGCCACGTGGAATGAAGCCGCACTGCTTATCGAGCCTTCGATACTAATCGAGCCACCGCCGCACATAGGATCGCAAACAATATCACCTGAAATGTGAAAGGTGATTGTATTTCTCAACAAAATAACACTTGGCACCACAACATATGCGGGATATACTTGACTTTTAAGTTGTAGGATAATACACGCGGGAAAAATAGTGTCAAACAACACAAATATATCAACCTATGAAGGAGTTTCGGCTCGCCTTACGCATTTAAATTTTACGATAACATCATAACAAAAATAGTGAAAATGAATAAGTTACCGCGGCGTAACTTGTCAGAATAACGATTTCACGTGGTGTTTATATTTAAAATTTTTGCACTACCGGGAAAAGTATTTACAAGAAAAAAGGGAAAAATTATATTGTCTATTAACTTAAGCACTTTAGGTGTCGCGCTAGTTAAATACGTTCGTTCTCAGGTGCGGCTGCTATTAAAAAGCGGTTAGGGAAAATACAGGACCATGCAACACTTAAACGTCGACATGTGGCTATACCGTTTTCTCCAAAGAAGTTTCATAGTATGAAAAAATGACAGGGTTATTACTATAATAGAGCAATAAAAAAGAGGCATGGACATCCAATTTATCTAACAAGGGGAAAGTACCAGGAAGTATAGCATGGACATACTTAGATCAACAAGCCAAACATCATTAGAGAAATCACTTTCCACTGCCAAAAAAGTGCTGAAAGATCTAACGAGTGTTATTTACCTGCTAAATTGAGCAAGAATATAATTTAATAACATTGTTACATATCATTATAAAAGCATTCCACGCAAACCTAACCTTCGCCAGATAGTCGTTAAACATCACTGATTGGTAAAGTTACGTGATAACTGCAATGTGCTAACTGTTCCTCTCATTCGGCATGGCACGTTAGTAAAAACATAATACTGCGAAGCCAGCCACACCCCCGTTTACCTCCCTCCAAAGAGTAATTAATGTCTCAGAAATACACGAGGCTTCATGTTGTTGAAGTGTATTTCTATAACGCGATCAACTGTTGATTAATGGTTGACTATATCCTTGGGAAGAGCAAATTTTTTTTTGCTTGATTCGTTAGGCTAGCGTGCAAACCAAGATTTAGTTTTAATCGCATTTTCCATATGATCATTTACACAACTCTGGAGAGGAACTTTTGTTTGTCTAGTTCGAGAAAAAAAGAGTGCCTTGGGAATTATTTTTGCGTTTATAATCTCTGTTTACCGCCTCCTTTGTGGATAAGCTAGGCTGTTCCTTACTAGATGTAATTTTTTGAAAGACTTGAGCCTTATGCTATAAAACTTGCACAGGACTTTGGCAACATGTTAAACACAATTAATAATTTTTCTTATCAACAAGAACACAGGATAGTTGCATAACACATAATAGTCTTAGGTGCCATTAAAAACAACATGGTCTTGAAAATGTGAAGATAAAGACATAATTAACAATTACCGAAGCTGACAGCAAAACCACAAAACACTACATCTCACGCGTGATGTCTGCCACATCAAAAAGATGCTGCAGCAGTTAACATAATTGATCAAGTTGTAAGATTGGAATCAGCGCAATGATAACGTTGTTGTATTCTCTGGATGTTTGTTTATTCTGTTCGTTTGTTTGAATGCGTACCGCATCCGCGATAACACGTAAACAAACGGTTTTGGAATATTGGAATGTTTTGAATCATTTTGCTGCCATTGGAAACCACAAATATTTGTTGCAGCTACGCAAATAAAATCAATGCTTGATTGGTATCCATTTTTTGGGAATGCTTTCATCGCAGTCAAAATTTAGTAGCTATACAATTTATGTATGTAAACCAGGGTTGCCACTCAGAGTCAAATTTGAGAAAAATTTTCAACCTATGTTGAGAAAATGACTGTATTTACATAAAAAAAATGAGGAGAATTGAAAAATTTGAGGAGGCGTAGCCACACACACTTTTGATTTTTAAACCTGGATAGCTTGTGTTTTTGTCTCGATAAAAAAAATTCGCAAAAAACCCAGAATACCTCGTTTGCGAACAAATGTTCTCGCGAGATACACAAAACAAAATAAATTATGCGCACAGGTGCCAAATTTTTGTTGAAACCAAATATATGGCCACCCTACAGTAATCATATGCCAAAGAAATAGTCTGTGACTCTTACAAGAAAACTACAAAACTGCTTTCCAATAACTGGAATATTAAGCCAGTGATGAAGCAATTATAGCCTCTATTTTTGGCAGTAATTAAAATAAGTTTCCAATCAGTACTAATTACAAAAAAATGATTGTGGGATCACCAATCATTTTGGCTCAAAGCACAAACGAGTTTCTCTTCAATCTGCTATATAATTACTATTTTAACTACTTTCAGAATCTTAAGTTATGGTAATGGTGAGAACATTCTCAAACAATTTGGTAATATCCTAAAACACATATCTTAGTAGAAACAGGGTAAAAGTTTAACACATAAGAACTGACACACGTCCTGTTTCCGTGAAAATTATATTAACAGAGAGCGAGAAGAGTCACATGGCTCTTCTATAAATGCAAAAAATGCACTATGGGATATAACGCAAAGCCTCATGGGTCCTAGCGACCCCGGGAAATATATACAACATATAAAAACTAAAATGTCCAATTTCCACATTCTCCCCTTTGTAAAAAAAGGAAGTCGGTAAAAAGTGATCAAATTTTTGCCGAGTGTCTAACATTTTGTACTGACCAAGATTTTTTACCGACTTTTTTTTAACCAACCAAAATTTTTGAACTGATGATTTGATTATTTTTATTATAATTATTATCTAATGGGAAGGAGAATTTGTTCAATTCCTTTGTACTATTTCGTTTTTCATTAACTTCCCCTTAAAAAAGTCCCCATACAACTTAGCCGGCAAAAAGTGATTAATTTTTGTGCAAGTGACTAATACTTTCACCGGCTTAGATTCTTTACCGAACTTTTTGTTAACGTCTGACGAAACAGTGATAAACGAATGCGTCAATCATGCACCGTATTTCCTCTTATTATCGCTCGCTTATTGGAGGACGGCACTGATAAAATATTCTTTAAACAAAATTATAAATAGTATTTCCTTCCTAAAGACAACAAAAGATTTAACAATTATCATTACGAAATAATTTTTCAATATCAATGAACCATCTTCATTGTCTAAACAATTTGATAAAAGAAATATTTTTGCGTCCTGTCTTCATAGACATTGCTCAACGGATTTGTCGCTGTAAATTATGACCGTTCATTATTGTCTTTTTCTATATGCCGAAATATGGTACGAAATTAATTGACTTTTATGTAGTGACATCACGTTTGAAAAGTTTGTAAAACAATGATCGGAGTATCCAAAAATAAGAAAAAAGTGCACGCTGCCACAAAATGGTGATATACGTCATATTAAAACAATACCTAGTTATGAATAACCAAATTTGTGAAACAACATTAATGATAACTATTATAATTATGCGGGGTATATAATATAATTATGCATGTAGAAATAAAGTATTTTACTTTCACGAAGACAGAAAGTAAAGTGCATTCTGCTATTAATTTTGAAGAAATTTTAAAAGAATCACTGGAATACCACCTTGAAATAAAAAAAAATTTCCATCGCAAGTTTTACTTTTCGAAACGTAGTATTTCATTTCGTGAAATCTTCATAAGATCTACAGATTAATATCGTATTTGCAAATCTACTCAGCATTTTAACGCTCGGTACCAGACCTATAATGGCCTCTTCAAATCTGCTCGCTCGACAAACCGGACGTGTATTTTTGCAGCTTCATATATTTGGTGTATCTATATTTATCTGTTTTAATACTCCCTCTACTATGAGTGATGCCTTGAGTGTTGACGACGAGAATATCGGTGACCAAAAAAAACGGGATGTGAGTCCAACAAGAAAAAAGGACGTGAGTCCTACAGCTAAGAAGGACGTGAGTCCAGGTACAAAAAAGAGTGTGAACTCGGTAAAAAGTGGTGGGAACCATAGCCGTAAGAGGGGTAAGGAAGACGAGGTTCTTTCTAAAAATCGTGGAAAATCAAAGAAAAGGAAGAAGAGGTACAGCAAGAAAAAGACAAAGAGATCTCGTTCTTCTTCACCCAACTCTTCGGGCTCATCAAGCTCATCCTCGTCATCCAGTAGCTCATCATCTTCCGACGACTCTGATGATTCAGATTCTGAGGGACCAAGTAATAAAAAACCAAGATATGACCGATTTAGGCCAGAAAAAGAGGGGAAGCATTGGAAGCTTCCCAAAGATATGAAACACTATGTCAATGATGCTTTGAGATCCCACGTGGATAACGAGGTTCTGAAGGATTCAATTTTAACTGAATCCCCGGTCCCCGAAAACATCATGGAACCAAAAAAACTGGATTCCTACATGAAGGATATCCTTTTTGGAAGGGGATTGGGGCCTGTGATCAAGCAGGACAAGGGCCTCAATAACTGCCAGCAAAAGGTGTTGAACGTCTTGGGCCCACTAACTAGTGTTTGGGCCGAAATTGACAGTGCAAGGGACAATCCAGAGGAGAGTAAACTGGTTCTGCCAGATATACTTAGAAAAATAGAACAGTGCATTACTCTGGTTGGGACAAGCTTCCAGTGCCTTACATACATGCGTCAATTTAATGTATTGCAGTCATTATACAAAAAACCTAAGAAGGTGAAGTCCGTGTTGGAAGACAATTTCGAGAAACACCTCAGCGCTTCAACAAAACTGTTGCGACAAAGTAACAATGTGTTTCAACAGCAACCCTTTCGAAGGAACCCTGGGCCTAGTGGTTCTAACCAACAGGGACATTTCTACCGATCAAATTTCTCTTCTAGGTCCAGAGGATACACCAACAACAACAACATCAGAAGAGATAACTGTCGACCTCCAACACAGAGAGGTGAGCAATTTATCTCATTTGTTTCCAAAAAGAGAGAGTCACTTCCTCCATACACTGACAAATGTACATCCAGTGATAAAAATTTATTCGATTTATCAGTGGGGATAAACAGAAATGCAATAGGAGGGAGGTTGAAATATTTTCTAAAAAATTGGGAAGTGATAACAAAAGACCAAAACATCTTGGATGTGGTCCGGGGTTACAGTATAACTCTGAATCAAACTCCACCACAACAAAGCAAAGAGAAACATGCTCCGTGGTTTTCTCTGGACCAACAGATTTTAGTGCAGGAGGAAGTGAATCAGCTACTATTAAAAGGGGCGATTCAGGAGGCTGTCAATACCAGGGGACAATTTGTAAGCCCGTTATTCCTGGTAGAGAAAAAGTCTGGGGGGAACAGACCTGTCATAAACCTGAAGGATCTGAATTTTTATGTGCCATACGAGCACTTCAAAATGGAAGGTTTATACCTTTTGAAAGAGATCATGCAACCAGGCGATTACCTATGCAAGTTAGTTCTGAAAGATGCCTATCTTTGCGTCCCTTTGAACAAAAATTCCAGGAAATTTGTACGTTTCAGATGGTCAGGGAACTTGTACGAATTCATCTGCCTATGTTTCGGATTAGGCCCAGCTCCCCGTATCTTCACCAAGTTGTTGAAAATTCCCATATCTATTTTACGGAAAATAAACATCAGGGTTATAGTGTATCTGTACGATTTCCTGGTTCTAGGGAAAACATTAGAGGAATTATTAATGAGTCGAGACACATTGATTTCCATGTCACAAAATCTCGGGTTTGTAATAAACTGGGAAAAATCCCAATTAGCTCCACAGCAGGAACTGGAGTTTTTGGGCTTGGTTATAAACACAGTGACAATGACCATATCTCTCCCAGAGGACAAACTAAAAAACATAATAGAAATGTGTCAACGAGTTTTGAACAAGCCAGTGATCTCTGGGAGGGAACTTTCAAAAATTCTGGGAAAATTAACCTTTTCAATTCAAGCTGTTCTTCCAGTTCCCTTACATTATCGAAATATGCAGAGACAGCAAACATGGTCATTAGGCAAGGGCATGTCATACCAATCCATGATAAATCTCAACCCTGTAGAAAAGCAGGAATTACAGTGGTGGATCGAAAACATAAGGCTGAACAATGGGAAATGCCTCATACAAGTCAACCCATATCTCTTAATAGCAACACATGCATCATCGAAGGTGGGCTGGGGAGCTCATTGTCAGGGAATGAGAATAGGGGGCTCTTGGTCTCTCCAGGAAAAGAAGGAGCACAAAAATGTTTTAGAGTTAACTGCAATAAAATTTGCACTCCTCACCTGTTGCAAATTCAGTGTCCATATCCAAACAGACAACAAAACAGCTTTAGCATATGTTCAGAAAATGGGCAGGACCAAAAATGGGACCCTCATTCAAATAGCAAAAATTTGGGAGTTTTGTCTATTCAAAACAATATTCCTATCAGTGGAGTACTTGCCAGGGAAGGACAATCACATAGCAGACTGGGAGTCACGGCATGTGGATCTAAACCAAGAATGGAAACTACACAACACAGTATTCCTAAAAGTGACCAGGAAAACAGGGCCAGTGGACGTGGACCTTTTTGCCTCAAGACTGAACCATCAGGTGCCTTCCTACATGAGTTGGAAGGCCGATCCAAAAAGAGGATGCTTTTCAACACAGTTGGGTAAATCTTCATCCATATGCCTTCCCACCATTTTGCTTGGTAGGGAGAGTATTGCGAAAGGTGAAAAAAGAAAAAGTTTCAATGGTATTGATTGCACCTCTTTGGCAATCTCAGTCATGGTTTCCACGGCTCCTAAAAATGTTATTTCAAGTACCATTACTGATTCCAACATCCAAAAATTTACTAACAAACCCGTTGGGGGGACCAACACCCCATGTTGTTAAACGGGACACTACATCTAGTAGCATGTCTGATTTCGGGAATAGACAAGCGAGTGGAGCAATTTCAGACATCGCTTCAAAATTATTGGGAAGTTCCCGAAGGCCAGGTACTGAGTGTCATTACCGATCGGCCTGGTCAAAGTGGGTTTCTTGGTGTGGTGAACAACAAATTGATCCCATTGACGCACCTTTGAATGTTATGTTATCTTATTTAGGACATTTGTTTGATAAGGGCCTAGAATATCGTACCATTAATGTACACAGGTCTACCTTATTCGCGTATCATAGCAGTTGGCCAGCATCCGAAAATAGTACAGCTCATGTCAGGCGTGTTCAATACTAGACCGCCACAATCAAAATACTGTTTCATATGGGATGTAAACACTGTCCTGGATTATATCGAACAGGAATGGGCAGATAACAAATTGCTCTCTGTTAAGATTTTGACTTAGAAACTGGCGATGTTACTCGCACTAACCTCGGCAGGGAGGTCGCATGAGATATGTTATTTGGATACAAAATTCATGATCAAAACTGACGAAAGTTACATATTTCATTTCAGCGGACTTACTAAAACTTGGAAAAAGGGTCAGGGTCCTCCTGTTATTGAATTCAAAAAATATGACCTTGATAAATCTCTATGCATATACCAGTGTCTAACTGACTATCTTAATATTTCGGGGCCGTGGAGAACAGTGGATAAATCACAATTATTATTAGGTATCATCAAACCATATAACCCAGTTGTATCTTGTTCTGTTGCACGTTGGTTAAAAGATGTACTATGTCAGGCAGGAATAAATACGAACATTTTTTCAGCTCATTCAACGCGATCTGCTAGCACTTCAACTGTGAATATGAGTGGTTTATCTGTGAAGGATATACTTCAAAGGGGAAGATGGTCTAGCGAAAATACGTTCACTAAATTCTATAATAAGCCGATTATCACCAAGAACAATAAAAATGCCTTCGAGGCAATAGTGCTTCAACAAAAGAAGCTTTGGACATATGATATTAATCTGTAGATCTTATGAAGATTTCACAAAATGAAATTGAAGAATTTCATAAGGGCGCGAAGCGCCCAATATGGAATTCCGATTTCATGAGTGAAATCGGAATAAGATCTACAGATTCCCACCCGCGCCACCCAATGCTTTTATTAGTTAATATCTTTTATTTCTATTAGGTAATCATACATTCCGTGGTAGCCGTGGTGGTACAAGACATTGACGTGCATATATTTCTGTAATTTTTATTATGAGTACGGTACGTTAGTTTGTTTTGAAATAACTTTCACAATCAAAAACAACTTTCTTGTTTTTTATTCTTAATTTAACTTGCATAACATCCGGATGTGGTCTCACTCCCATATTTGAAGAAGAGGCCATTATAGGTCTGGTACCGAGCGTTAAAATGCTGAATAGATTTGCAAATACGATATTAATCTGTAGATCTTATTCCGATTTCACTCATGAAACCGGAATTCCATTTTGGGCGCGAAGCGCCCTTATGAAATTCTTCAATTTCTTAATTTATAGAGTTTTTAGGCTAAGTTGCTTTTTCGTCTTCTGCAGATCAGAATATATGAAAACCAACTCCGTCCCCTTGTACAAGAGATAATATTTTCAATGCATCCAAAATCTACTTGTAGCACTGGATAGAACTTAAAAAAGAGGGGATGAAAACATAGTTATGTCAAATTTACTTCTTGCATTTTTATGTTGATGTCAACATTTTTGTGCTGGTTGTTTTGAAGAAATTAATTCACTCATTCGAAAGTGGATGAAAAGTTGTTTTGAAATTGTTAATGATTTTCCATTTTAATATTTATTTTACCTAAGATATTCCATGTTGAAACAAAAATGTGCTGACTTAGCGAAATTTTGCATGTTATTACGAGTCGATAAAATGATTCAAAAGATTTAACCCTGACCCTAAAGGTAATAGAGGATTCGATATTATAGTTAACAAAATACTTCTGAACAATAAAAAACAAAAAATAAATATCCGGTGTTATCTATTGGTAAAAAAAATCAGCAATGAGAGTCTATCACACAAATTCGATGCCGTTTTGTTTGTTGCTAATTGTGCTGATGAATGTATATAAAAACGCAGTGGATTTAAAATTATTAATACAGTGGACTCTCTAATACTCGAACCCCTATAACTCGAATCTCTCCTTAACTCGAACGTTTGTTTTGGTCTCTTCGGGTATTTCCTCTCTATAACTCGAACGACGCAACATGTATCTAGAACTTTATATGACACAAGCAGTTTTTTTGCATTGTTTTGGCTCTGTAAACGTAAATAGAGTCTTAACTGATTCAAATGTTTCATATCTATATTTCATATCTACATATGTGTGAGGGGTCTTAAATGATTCGAATGTCATTTTTAGCTAATCAGCGCTGCGGATTTCCTGTATAAGCAGGTTAAAAAAAGCTATCAGTTAATAACAAACAATAACACCCTACTAGTCAATAAAACTAAAAATTAAAAACAAACAAGCTGCTTACCTTTTTGTATACCAGCCAACTGCAGAAGACAATAAGATATGTTAGCTTTCAAAGTAGTTGGTCCAAAGTGAGTAATATTTCGCAACGACTGACTATCTTTTGTCAACTGAACTCCAAGTGTTATTGAATTGTCCAGAATATTAGACACAACCTCAATGTCAAAGTTTTTCAAATCAACTTTCCACAACAATAAGTCGTTAATACCTCCGCCAATATGCGTGGCCGCCTCCATGGAAGTAAATTGATGAGTGCCAGTTCGTGTGGCTGTAACACGGAAACTTAACATTTCCTTTGCTGCTATTGGATCAATCTCCGCATAATTTTTGTCAGCGACACTTTCATTTTTTTCAAACTTCGTTTTTTTGCATTCCTCACTGGCATTTTGTTCTTTATTATTACCTTTACATTTCGCTTGCCTATGCACTTTGAATACCTTCCAAGTTTTTAAAGCCTTTTCCCAATTCACGTTGCCAGATAAAGTTGCAAATTTAGAAACCAATTCTTCTTGTGTTTCAGAGCCATTCAAAAACTCATCAATATGTTCTACCACAACATAGTAATGATGAACCGATCGAAGAGTTAGGAGTTTTAAAACGTCTGCCATAAAAATATCAAGTTTTATTCTACCACGGATGTCTTTAGATGCTTCGATGCCTAATTTCTCCTTGCACTCAGCAAGTGCTACAGTCTCAAAACCAGGAATGCAGGAGCATATAATGGTTACTGTTTCGGCTTTATCCATTCTACTGTTTACTTGTTATTTTACTTGGAACACACACGGTATCTGGTGTCAGGAGATGAACTTTTTATGAAGAAAGGTTACTGTAATTATCTAGAGGATGTACATTATTTCAAATGTTTTTAAAGAAACCTAAAAAAAAAAAAATTAAAGTTATGTTCTGCAGCCTAAAACTTGTTTTTCATTAACGCGTTCTTAGCCGCAACTACCCGCATTTAGTATCTGGGCATGCGCATTAGAATCTTTTTTCGGTCGCAAAGTTGTATTTAGGCAGCTCTGGAAGTTTAAACGAGTCAACTTCCAAGCGTTTGCATACAAATCGCATTTTTAACAACCAATAAAAATTCACAAAACGCTGCCATTTTTATTATAAAAGGAGTTGAGCCTATTGAGCGTCAAAGTTTAAGCGCCAGCAGCTGCGCCCATAACAGCCATTAAATTGTTAAAAATAAAGCTTAGTTTTCAATAAGGTAAACATTTTACAGGTTAACGTTGATGAGTTAATGAGTTTTTGTACAATAGTACACCTGGATCACCGCATAAGCAAAATACCAGAATTACCAGTCGTCACAATGCAAAAACAGGTAAAAAATTATGACTATTGGTTTTTCACTTTACTGCCAAGTTTGCATTTTGGTTTAAAATGTATAGTTAATAAAGATAAAAGAAAATTTATAGAAGAGGAATCAAAATCAACCAGTTATGATAAATTTAGCAAAAAAATTAAAAAGCATAATGTTAATATACTTATATAATATATTTTCTTGTACCAGTAGATCATGTTGTGTAGGCCATTTCATTGAAGATTTGCAGTGAAAATATTAAATAAATAATATAGTGACATCAAAAAACTAAAATATAAATATAAATTCTAGCTGAAATCCTAGATAAAATTCTAGATATGACCTAAGCCTCAACAAAAAAGCCTAAAATGAACTAAGGAACACTTGCAGTATTTTGAAAACAGACATTAAAAAAAAGAACAAAACCTTTCTCTTTCAGATGGTGGGCAAATCAATTGGCGATGGTTCAGCATCGCTCGCCCAAGCTATTGGAGGATCTCAGCACATAGCCGCTCACAGTACTTTAATCAACAAACAAGTTTTGAAACACCATTAAGAAATAACTTTACACAAAACTTCCATAATCCTCAACATACGCCCTATCAAGGATCCTTTGCAAGTTCTTATGGCTCCCAAGCTACCGGTAGAACGTGGATCTGATTGAATAAAACCTGCTCGATTGGTTTACATTGATCACTTTTATCACATAAGGTAGAATAGGGTATATGCAGGGTCTCCCAAAAGTAGCTGTGGAACAGGTTAACCTTTAATCGTGGGGTTGTTGTAGAATAGTTTAAAGTTACCGCTCAAATAAGTTTCGGACAGCGCAACTTGCATAGACTCTTGCGTCATGGACGCTGCCAGGTCATTGAATATCAACATCTGTGAACAATTCGTAGGTATAATGTAATTCCTTGACAATTAATTGAATAAAATATCTTGTAGCAAAAATAATCATGTGTGTTTTCCGATGGTTGCTTGATGAGATTATGGGTTCCATCAATGCACGACTTGAAGAAATCCAAATCGCTTCAGAAAATTAGAAGATAGTTTCTCAACTTCATTTTTTTCTGCTGGAAATTTTATTAACACGGAGGCAATATCTTTGGCTAATATGCCACACATTTCATAAATTATCACGCTGGTAGTACTTTTTGCGATACCAAATGTATTAAAATGTCATCATAAGAGATCCTTGAACTTTTAAATAATATCATATTATTGCAATTAGTTTTTCAAGCCAAATAACATCTGCGCGAACTTGTGAGGATCTTTCTTTGACGTAAAATTTTATCAATTCCATTAGTTCTATAAAATTTGGTTTAGTCATTCTGCAGTTTTGCAGCCAAGCCTGTCCATTCAAAGTGCTGACGTACCAATTATCCTACCATTTTTCAATTCTTCCAGATTCCACTTCAGTTTCTGGCATTTCTGAAATAAAAGGAAACCAATACTTTCTCATTGATAATATAAATATTAAAAAAAAAGAAAAATATAGTATAAAAAATAAAGTATATAAATACCGCAATTTTGGTGGCACTGTTTTTTTCTCCATGATAATTTCATATCTAAAAGCCTCCTCCTTCCTTCTTGAAGTAATTTTATGAACAAAATATTCAGTAATTCTAACTACGTTGAAGAACAGATGATTGCGTTTAAGGCAGACAAAAGTATGAGTTGTCTCTTGTTAAACGCCATAATAAATATTCTACTAAGTTTTAGCATATATTTAAGAACAATTTTCATTTATACGTGAACAAAAAAAATGCCGGCGTGAGTTTCACTTCACGTAAGTGTAAACGACCCCTAAAACCATATAGACATTCCAACCATCAATACAAAATGTTTACAAAATAATCACGTTTAGTATTAAGCCTGCCAGTTCCATCACTAGTGCTATAAAAATATTTACTTATAAGTGTACTCTGACTTCCATGTCAAGGTAAATCTTCAGAATAAGCTACATATAAGTAGACAAGCACAGGTGACGAGCTTAGATTAAAGCTGGAGTCACCGCTTGGTCCAAATTTTAAATCAAATTAACCAAAAGATGTATAGTAAATCAAAGCATTTCAGTGATTAACCACTCAATACAGGATTTTCCACTCACAAAATAAACTCAAAGCAAACAAACCCAGAATAAAATACAACACAAGAACAATACTGCATGGGTTTAAAAGCAAGCTAACACCGTACTAGTGACCCTCACTCTCATCAGACACGCATGGGTTTACAGGTAAGCTAATACCGTGCCAGTGACCTTCACTCTAATCAGACACGCATGGGTTTACAGGTAAGCTAATACCGTGTCAGTGACCCTCACTCTAATCAGACACGCATGGGTTTACAGGTAAGCTAATACCGTGCCAGTGACCCTCACTCTAATCAGACACGCATGGGTTTACAGGTAAGCTAATACCGTGCCAGTGACCCTCACTTTAATCACACATGCATGGGTTTACAGGTAAACTAATACCGTGCCAGTGACCCTCACTCTAATCAGACACGCATGGGTTTACAGGTAAACTAATACCGTGTCGGTGACCCTCACTCTAATCAGACATGCATGGGTTTACAGGTAAACTAATACCGTGCCAGTGACCCTCACTTTAATCACACACGCATGGGCTTACAGGTAAACTAATACCGTGCCAGTGACCCTCACTCTAATCAGACACGCATGGGTTTACAGATAAACTAATACCGTGCCAGTGACCCTCACTCTAATCAGACACGCATGGGTTTACAGGTAAGCTAATACCGTGCCAGTGACCCTCACTCTAATCGGACATGCATGGGTTTACAGGTAAACTAATACCGTGCCAGTGACCCTCACTCTAATCAGACACGCATGGGTTTACAGGTAAACTAATACCGTGTCAGTGACCCTCACTCTAATCGGACATGCATGGGTTTACAGGTAAACTAATACCGTGCCAGTGACCCTCACTTTAATCACACACGCATGGGTTTACAGGTAAACTAATACCGTGCCAGTGACCCTCACTCTAATCAGACACGCATGGGTTTACAGATAAACTAATACCGTGCCAGTGACCCTCACTCTAATCAGACACGCATGGGTTTACAGGTAAGCTAATACCATGCCAGTGACCCTCACTCTAATCGGACATGCATGGGTTTACAGGTAAACTAATACCGTGCCAGTGACCCTCACTTTAATCACACACGCATGGGTTTACAGGTAAACTAATACCGTGCCAGTGACCCTCACTTTAATCACACTTGCATGGGTTTACAGGTAAACTAATACCGTGCCAGTGACCCTCACTCTAATCAGACACGCATGGGTTTACAGGTAAACTAATACCGTGTCAGTGACCCTCACTCTAATCGGACATGCATGGGTTTACAGGTAAACTAATACCGTGCCAGTGACCCTCACTTTAATCACACACGCATGGGTTTACAGGTAAACTAATACCGTGCCAGTGACCCTCACTCTAATCAGACATGCATGGGTTTACAGGTAAACTAATACCGTGCCAGTGACCCTCACTTTAATCACACACGCATGGGTTTACAGGTAAACTAATACCGTGCCAGTGACCCTCACTTTAATCACACACGCATGGGTTTACAGGTAAACTAATACCGTGCCAGTGACCCTCACTCTAATCAGACACGCATGGGTTTACAGGTAAACTAATACCATGTCAGTGACCCTCACTCTAATCGGACATGCATGGGTTTACAGGTAAACTAATACCGTGCCAGTGACCCTCACTTTAATCACACACGCATGGGTTTACAGGTAAACTAATACCCGTGCCAGTGACCCTCACTCTAATCAGACACGCATGGGTTTACAGATAAACTAATACCGTGCCAGTGACCCTCACTCTAATCAGACACGCATGGGTTTACAGGTAAGCTAATACCGTGCCAGTAAACCTCACTCTAATCGGACATGCATGGGTTTACAGGTAAACTAATACCGTGCCAGTGACCCTCACTTTAATCACACACGCATGGGTTTACAGGTAAACTAATACCGTGCCAGTGACCCTCACTCTAATCAGACACGCATGGGTTTACAGGTAAGCTAATACCGTGCCAGTGACCCTCACTCTAATCAGACACGCATGGGTTTACAGGTAAGCTAATACCGTGCCAGTGACCCTCACTCTAATCGGACACGTATGGGTTTACAGGTAAGCTAATACCGTGCCAGTGACCCTCACTTAAATCACACACGCATGGGTTTACAGGTAAACTAATACCGTGCCAGTGACCCTCACTCTAATCGGACATGCATGGGTTTACAGGTAAACTAATACCGTGCCAGTGACCCTCACTCTAATCAGACACGCATGGGTTTACAGGTAAACTAATACCGTGCCAGTGACCCTCACTCTAATCGGACATGCATGGGTTTACAGGTAAACTAATACCGTGCCAGTGACCCTCACTTTAATCACACACGCATGGGTTTACAGGTAAACTAATACCGTGCCAGTGACCCTCACTCTAATCAGACACGCATGGGTTTACAGATAAACTAATACCGTGCCAGTGACCCTCACTCTAATCAGACACGCATGGGTTTACAGGTAAGCTAATACCATGCCAGTGACCCTCACTCTAATCGGACATGCATGGGTTTACAGGTAAACTAATACCGTGCCAGTGACCCTCACTTTAATCACACACGCATGGGTTTACAGGTAAACTAATACCGTGCCAGTGACCCTCACTTTAATCACACTTGCATGGGTTTACAGGTAAACTAATACCGTGCCAGTGACCCTCACTCTAATCAGACACGCATGGGTTTACAGGTAAACTAATACCATGTCAGTGACCCTCACTCTAATCGGACATGCATGGGTTTACAGGTAAACTAATACCGTGCCAGTGACCCTCACTTTAATCACACACGCATGGGTTTACAGGTAAACTAATACCGTGCCAGTGACCCTCACTCTAATCAGACATGCATGGGTTTACAGGTAAACTAATACCGTGCCAGTGACCCTCACTTTAATCACACACGCATGGGTTTACAGGTAAACTAATACCGTGCCAGTGACCCTCACTTTAATCACACACGCATGGGTTTACAGGTAAACTAATACCGTGCCAGTGACCCTCACTCTAATCAGACACGCATGGGTTTACAGGTAAACTAATACCATGTCAGTGACCCTCACTCTAATCGGACATGCATGGGTTTACAGGTAAACTAATACCGTGCCAGTGACCCTCACTTAAATCACACACGCATGGGTTTACAGGTAAACTAATACCGTGCTAGTGACCCTCACTCTAATCAGACACGCATGGGTTTACAGGTAAACTAATACCGTGCCAGTGACCCTCACTCTAATCAGACACGCATGGGTTTACAGATAAACTAATACCTTGCCAGTGACCCTCACTCTAATCAGACACGCATGGGTTTACAGGTAAGCTAATACCGTGCCAGTGACCCTCACTCTAATCGGACATGCATGGGTTTACAGGTAAACTAATACCGTGCCAGTGACCCTCACTTTAATCACACACGCATGGGTTTACAGGTAAACTAATACCGTGCCAGTGACCCTCACTCTAATCAGACACGCATGGGTTTACAGGTAAGCTAATACCGTGCCAGTGACCCTCACTCTAATCAGACACGCATGGGTTTACAGGTAAGCTAATACCGTGCCAGTGACCCTCACTCTAATCAGACACGCATGGGTTTACAGGTAAGCTAATACCGTGCCAGTGACCCTCACTTTAATCACACATGCATGGGTTTACAGGTAAACTAATACCGTGCCAGTGACCCTCACTCTAATCAGACACGCATGGGTTTACAGGTAAACTAATACCGTGTCAGTGACCCTCACTCTAATCGGACATGCATGGGTTTACAGGTAAACTAATACCGTGCCAGTGACCCTCACTTTAATCACACACGCATGGGTTTACAGGTAAACTAATACCGTGCCAGTGACCCTCACTCTAATCAGACACGCATGGGTTTACAGATAAACTAATACCGTGCCAGTGACCCTCACTCTAATCAGACACGCATGGGTTTACAGGTAAGCTAATACCGTGCCAGTGACCCTCACTCTAATCGGACATGCATGGGTTTACAGGTAAACTAATACCGTGCCAGTGACCCTCACTTTAATCACACACGCATGGGTTTACAGGTAAACTAATACCGTGCCAGTGACCCTCACTCTAATCAGACACGCATGGGTTTACAGGTAAGCTAATACCGTGCCAGTGACCCTCACTCTAATCAGACACGCATGGGTTTACAGGTAAGCTAATACCGTGCCAGTGACCCTCACTCTAATCAGACACGCATGGGTTTACAGGTAAACTAATACCGTGCCAGTGACCCTCACTCTAATCAGACACGCATGGGTTTACAGGTAAGCTAATACCTTGCCAGTGACCCTCACTCTAATCAGACACGCATGAGTTTACACGCAAAAAATTATCGTATTGGCAAAAGTAAAATCTTGTG
This sequence comes from Hydractinia echinata, assembly GCA_030067915.1. NCBI lineage: Eukaryota > Metazoa > Cnidaria > Hydrozoa > Anthoathecata > Hydractiniidae > Hydractinia > Hydractinia echinata. The sequence goes on from JASGCC010000001.1 coordinate 5,396,067, forward strand.
TATATAGAGTGGCTAACACCTCATCATCAATGCTTTTTTACATTGTACTGTTTGACATAGTATAGACAGAGTCTTAAAAATAAAATTCTGTGTTTCGTAGCAATTTAAGATTGAAAAAGTTATTAGAAATTTGTCAGGAAATTGAAATCTTGCAGTTGCTTTAAAGTTAAATCCTAACAATTAGTTGTGGTTATATGCAAAGTTAGCTAAATGTAAATCATGTGGTTGATGAATGCAAAATTAGCAAAATTTTAATATTTTAGTGGTTAATACTCCACTCGTGTTGTTCTGTACATTTGAAAACATGATAACAAATTGCACTACAATAGCTTAATCAGCATCGAGTTTACACAGTCTTGAAGAGTTTACAAATTGAAAACAATTAGAGAATTTTAAAAAAGAATAATAACTCAACCTTCTGAGAAAGATTTTTTTGTTGTATCTTAACATTCTTTAACCCCTTAAGTGTTTCAGACGTAATATTATGTCAGTCCCGAACTGGCATATTTTGTTTCTGACGTAATATTACGCAAACCTAGCTACTTCACAACATCGCCTAGTTTGAGACGAATTATTACGTTCGAGACCTTTTGACTGCCGTAAAATAATTCTACATAAATATATCTTTCAAATGCGCTTGCGCAGAAGTTGTTTTGCCGACGTAAACAAAGGTTTTAGTTATTTCAAGATCGGAAAAATCCAAGATGTCATCAAAGGAAGAAAAGTTTAACATCAAAAGAAGCTGCATGCTCTAGGGAGAAATTAGACCAGTATCTTTTTGATTCTGACTCTGAATTATCTTCACTAAGTGAGGATTCATCTTCTGATGAAAGTAATTTCTCTCCTGAAAATGAAATTTCCTCAGAAACTGTCGAGGAAGTAGTACTTGAGGGGGAGGAGAGAGGGGGGGAAGAGAGAGAGAGGGGGGGGGGGAGTAGATGGTAAGCTTCCAACGTCTGATACAGACTATGCTCTCAATGAAAACCTCCCAGAAGCTGAATTACCTGCCTCCAACAGTATTGAAAAATGATGAGCTCCTATCCAGTAGAGAGCAAAAGTTTGAAGAAATAGTCTAAGAAGATGTGGTTACATCTGATGCTAAACACATGTAGCTACCTTCAAATATAGTCACATCTTGAATAATAAACTTGGTGGTGATCTTTCACCGTTTACATTTCGCACCACGCCAATAAGCCAAATGATCGAAAAATATGGTTGTGACACTGAAGTGTTTACCCCTGGTGGCAGACCATGTTTATCTGACAACAAATTTCGATTAGTTGAACGCCATTTTGCATCATATGTCCCTGCTACGGAGAAGAAAGCTAATGCTACCTGCAGATGTGTAGTGAGTACGAAACGTGGTGTACGAAAAGAAAGCCGCTATTAATGCCTGCGCTGTGATGTTGGTCTCTGTGCAGCACCATGTTTCGAAAGATATCATCAATTGAAAAAAATACTGACTTCACTTTCTTAGCACTGACACTGTTTTTATTTTATTTGGGACATTGTTTTATGTTTACGTACAATGATATGATACGTTATGATACGTACAATTGTATAATAAAGGTTGGGCTTTATATCACGGTTGAAAACAATGATTAACATCATAATACTGTCTTTTTACAATTCCTGATACTCTCCTCTCAATTTTTTACGTAAATTTTCACATAATACGTCAGAAATTGTAAAGAATTTTCTAAAATTTAGCCAAAGAAATGAAAAATGTGGCTTCGGAGGATGACTTTTAATTACTGGGCTGCCATTTTGTATTCCAAATGTGTAAAATTGATTAAGGTATCTTCATGACATCTTGAAATGGTATATTTATTAGTATATTATCACTATTTCTTGAGTTTTATAGGTTTAAGTCGCCATTGTCAAAAATGTGCTTTTTCGCCAAAATAACCCGAAAAAAAAAACATGGAATTTTTTTAAAAGGTAACGCTTAAAGGGTTAAAAGACAAAATTATATTTTGAGATATTTCCTCAACTCAACCTGTTTTAGACTTCTAAGATGCTCTACGGTGAAATGCCCTGGAGAGTGAAGTAACCCTCTTCATGCTGTTCACAAAACCTTTTCTAAAAATAAAAAATGACATAGAATATAATCTATGTTAAAAATTTGTCTAGCTACAGGTGACACTTGAGTATTAGCTGGACCAGAAAGTAGTGCTGAATCTGATGATAGTGAACCGAACATATGAATAATTTATTCATATTCAAATAGGTTAACCCTAATTACGAACTTGTTTTTTTATTGTAAACTGTAGTTAAATAATATCTTAATTTTAAGATTGTAAGTTACAACATTTTAGTACATGCTAAATTTTTCAGCTATTGAAAGAAGAAGAAGTATATATAAGTTTAATCATTTTTTAACTTACAGAAAATAATTACTCTGTACGTGTTTTTAAAAGTTTTGTAATTTAGCAACTAAATAATATTTATAAGGTTTTGCATGTAGTTTCATCAAAATTTGTTAGATCAGTAAAAACCAAATAGGAGAGCCATTATGGATTAAAAACTTTAGAGCCTGAGTTTTACAGAAATGATCTGTTAAATTTTCTCATTAGAGGGTGAAATGAAGTTATGGCAACAGTATTGGTCTAATTATGAAGTTTGCCGTAAAATTTCATGGCTTTTAACACATCCAGGTTAGATTGAGAATTCTAGTTATTCTATACCACATCCTGTGAATGTTTTTCTTCTTTGCACGGACTTAAAGACTACATTAGGAGAAACAGGGATCAGGATCGTTTGAATGGAATTGCACTCATGTATATGTTTATAAGTAAGTACTAGCCCTAATAATTATAATTATATAAATATAATTTAAGTAAGTATAGATAAATCATGGGACAACCAACAATCATTGGCTTTCAATTTGAACCAGATTTTCAGGAGGATAAATCATGTACTTTTGACAAACGGTTACAGAAATATTGTGGTTTAAAGGCTTTTTAATGACGTTGTCAACCTGTCCATTCCGAATCTGAAACAGAGACCCAGGTTTGGGAAACTTACCCAAATTGGTCTCAGGTGGTCCCTAGTTAACTACGCGGGAGATGATGTCAGTTATTTCCAGTCGTTTCCAAGATATAAAGCCTTAAACACAAAAGTGCAATGTAATGGCTTCGCTAATTCTAAAAACGCTATTGACGTTACATTAATGTTATTGACGTTGTGCCGTAAAGTCAGAAAATTTAACCTTTAAGACATAACTTTTTCGGCTACATCAAATGAAAATGAACACATCTACTTTGCGTGTTACAGACAGACACATGAAAGCTCTGTATTATTATAAGATTTTTTACTCGATTAATTGCTAAAGCAACGAACTTTGTAGATTGTTCTTTTACTAAAAAAGGCATGGTAGTTGTTGCTGTATGAAACACATTATTTTCCCGCACTTTATTTTAAAAATCTCTGTCCGAAAAGGCAACAAAGCAAACTGAGAATGAAGTTAGGATCCTGTGCCAGTGCACTATAGATTTACAAATATGGGGTCCGGTAGTAAAGATTCATTACCGGTGCAGAAGTTTTTAAATCTACCAATCTAGTTCAGGAGTTTTTTAATCAATGTACGATTCCAGTACTGGTGCAGCAGACACTTCGTAATTGATAAGACCTGCTCTTAAAAAAAGAGAATAACATATACTTGAAAAAAAAGGCAAGTTCAGTGCTATTTCGTTCCTGTATTCCAAAAAATATATGAATAAATCTAAATATATAACCAGTTTGGCCTATATGTGGTCAGTCAGGGAAATCCTCTTAATTAGGCTGTATAGCTTAATTTGAAGATCTTCTAAATAAGCTGTATCATACAGCTTAATTAGGTGACATAAATCTAAATTAGGAGGTAGAAACAAATTTTCCCCAATTTCTCAAAAAATTTAAATTTTAGCAGAATCACCGCTGTAGCTTTTTCATCGTCAGTTTGACCACTACATTATAAAAAAAGAATGGTATTTCTAGCACCACGGGTTCAAAAGATATGGAATAGAGAATGCTTGAAATCGGGAGCCCGGCGTCAAATAGCGCGCCGGTCATGTAGTTTCATTTGACGCAATCCTTTGTTCGAATTCATAATGGCAGCAACGTGAAAAAAACCCGCGAAATGACTTGGCTGCTGTGAAGACGGTTGTGTTGTTGCTATCTGAAGTAAAATTTAATTTCAAACAATGAAAATGTCAATGTTTGATGAAAAACAAAATGAAATAAACACTGGTGATAATCGCAGTAGCAGTGGTGATGCTGCGAGAACAGCTCCAAATGAAAATAACACAACAAATGCAAAGAAAAAAATGCAAAGGGGTGTTACTTTGATTACCAAAGCAAACGGCGAAGAGGCATACTGAGAAGTGCTTCATTATTGAAATTAACAACAAATGATGAAATATATTTAGAATTTTATAGAGAAAAAGAAAGCGTTACAACAAGATTTTCCACCTCAAAAGAATTGATGCAAAACACTTGAATAATTCGCTCTTCTCCGACAACTTTACACTTCCTCCAGCAACACCCTTACTATCATCTACACCATGGCTAGGAGGAACATATACCAACATGTTGTTATCTCCAAATGTGCAGGCCTCGTCAGGAATGGCGTGCGATTGCACGCGCACACACCCACACACGCCATGTTTGAATGTTCCTGTGCGATCTTCGCACACAAAAAAACAAACTAAATACCTCAGGCGTGCGCTAATCGCACGCCAAAATAAATAATATTCTGTTCAATGAAGGTGTAGACGTAGGGAAGCATGATTTAATTTGTCTATTTTTTTAATTTTCTAGTTTTCTTTTCTTCCTCAATTGACATGAATGATTAATGCTAAAAATTGAATTGGAATTTGTGTGGCTTTTGAAATAAAATTGTTTGAATGACAAGCAAAAAAAAACAGGTATAGTCAGTGCATCTAATCATTGCGCACCGCGAATCGTTGCGCAGGGGAAGAATATTCACCAATTGCATGGATCCCCTGCACCTATAAAAGCTGTTTATGATATGAAACGAAGTGAAAATGATCTGGCTTTGAAAATAATACAATTTCAACACTTAACAAACCGGCATACTTTCATAAAAACAATATTTAGTACTTGAAATGAAGAAGTGATTAAATAAATACTTCCACGTGGTCCCACGAAACTTTGTCATCTGGCTTCGTCAACCGCCATCTTTAAAATGTTTTTTTGTTGAAATGACGCAACATAGTCTCGATTGATTACCCATGTAAATAGTTATTTTCATGTAAACCCGTGGCCGAATTGAGAAAACTGCTGCGCAATAATTCGTGTCACAATCCGCTTGGGGGTCACAATTTATTGCGCACCCTTACGCAACATCCTACCAATAGGGTTTGCTATATAAATAGTTTCGAATGGCGCCTTTTTTTAAATTCGAAATTGAGCATGAATGCATCAGATTCAATCCTAAACAAAAACAGTTCAGGTACAGACGTGTTTTTAAAGTTGTTAGTCAGTTGAAACGTATACAAGGAATTTAATTGGTATTTTAATTACAAACATGCCAAATAACAAAGTTAACAGAAAGATTGAGACTCCATGGACAGAGGATGATATGCAGAAAGCATTGGCGTTATATAAGTCTTCAACTTCTTCACTCCGTTCTATTGCGAAAGAGGTATATAAACATAACATCCGTCAAAAGTACGGGGGTGCAAGTTTGATAATAGGACAATAAGTTTCATTATTTATCCTTGTTTTTTTTATTTTATATAAATTTCTTTTTAGTGTAAGGTTGCTGAATCTTCGCCTAAAGAAGGTAGATGAAGGAAGGTCACTTTCCAAAGCTGGTCGAAAATGTGTTTTTAGTGAGCAGGAGGAGATCGAACTGAGAAAATGTATCGCTATAGTTTGTGAAAACGGATTCAGTCCAACATTAGTGGAGATACGAGTAAATATTTCATAGTACACTTTAATATGTTTATCTTGTTTCCTTGCTTGATTTTATTTATCAAGTTTTCTTTTTTTCAGGAGTTAGTGAAGCAGTACGTGGCTGTCAATGACATCAACACACCATTCGTGTCAAATCGCCCTGGAAGGACTTGGATGAAGTTATTTATGAAGAGAAATCGACTTTCTCTGAAAAAAGCATCAACGATTTGCATTTCGAGAAAGTCAAATACTGCCAACCCTTTCGTAATTTACGATTTTTACGACAAGCTAGAGGGGATTTTGAAAGCCAATCTTGGAATAAAGCCAGAAAATATTTGGAACTGTGATGAGTCTGGATTTCCTACCAACCCCGCAAAATCGAAGGTAAGGTTTGACTTAGTAATTATTCTTTGTCTTAATGCAACGACTTTTCATAACTTCCCTTCTGAGTATTAACAGGGTATATATATTATTTCAATATGCTTCCTCTTTAGGTGATAGGTCCAACAAACCAACCAGCGTTTAAGCTATCATTTAGGGCCAGGAGGGAATGGACTACCAAATACATTTTACGCTGTCACACCAAATGGATGGATGGATACAATCACGTTCGCAGATTGGTTTGATAAGTTTGCTGACCAAAATGCTGGTAGACCAATGTTGTTGCTTTATGACGGACACATGAGTCACATTTCCATACCAGTGATCCAGAAAGCTTTGGATCAAAATATCCATCTGTTAAAGTTCCCACCATACGTTACGGATATACTTTAGCCCCTCGACAAGTGCTGTTTTGGGCCACTAAAACGATCCTGGGAGAACTTGCTGAACGAAAGAATTATCGTTTTGGATTGGTGAAAAAGGTCGATAAACTGAATTTGTCAATCTTTTAGCCACTGTATGGCATGAAGGAATGAACGAGGGAAATGTAATGGCAGGTTTCGAATCCACTGGAATCTGGCCTCTCAACCGCGAGAAATACTATACTTCTCGCTTTGATGTGCGACTTATCCATCGCTGTGATGAGTGGGTTGCTTCAAAAAAAACCCTCCCTTGACTGGACGACCTGTAACAGTGGAAAAGACGCACCAAAAGCAGTCAAAAAACCTTCAACAGATAGAAATGTAGAGTTCGCTGTAGATAACACATCAACAGAAACCAAAATATCGACACCTATAGCAAGTGGGTCGAAAATGTGTAACAACAATACTCCTACAGAAAATCATTCATCAGCTATAAACATTTTTCGAAACAAGTGTTGGATACTATTGGCCCGTTCCCATTTGATGCTCCATTAGGTTTTCAGTGGGTACCCAACAGCTGGAAGCTGGAACCAGTGTCATCAACACCAACACCAACTACTGCACCAATAGTAAATAAGTCGTTCGAGGAGCTTTTCTTAAACAAGATCAAGCCTATGGAAAAACCTGGTGTGAAAAAAAGACACAAAATTAACTTGGCTGCTACTGTAGTTAGCGATGCAGAACTTCTGCAAGAAATTATTAACAAGGAAAGCGAAAAGAAAAACAGTAAAAAAAAAGTAAAGTTGCTTCAAAATAAGGAAGGAGAAGAGAAGAAAATAAGTAGGGCGAAAGTTAGAGGACAAAAGAAAGATATAGAAGACCAAGATGATGACCAGGAAGATGAAGATCAGAATGAATTTGATGGAAAATTTGAACCAGGGGAGGAAAGTGTGGTTGAAGAAGAGTAAGAGGAGAGTGAGTTGGAAGAAGATGATGAAGGAAACAAAATTGAGCCTCCTAAAGATGTAGAAGATGCTCTGAATAATATCATATTCAAATCCTGGGCTTCACTACAGACCTCGGCAAGTGCAGAGTATTTCGAAAAGGAAGAAATTTACTATGCAGTAGTTTACATTGATCCACGACGAAGAAAATCAACGTTCGTAGGAAGAGCATTACGGCAGTGGCGTCAAGATGTACAGGGGACAGTTCAAGCGATAAGTTTTGATTTCTTAAAGCAGAAAACAGTTGACCTTGATGACAACATTTTTGAAAAGAATCCCATTGATGAAATAGATCAGGATATCGTGCCAATTCACCAAATAATCGCTGGACCGTTGCGAGTGGTATCTCTGTCCACGGCATCATATCGCTCTAGGAGAAAGGTTGAAGTGCATGACCATCAAGCACTTCGAAAATTATATAGTTTGGTCCACAAGCTGGACCTCCAAGAACATTATAATTTATTTTTGTGTTCTGAAAATAAAAATAATTAGTTAGCTTCTTTTCTGGAAGTTATTCGATATAAACTGTCTCGTTTTCTGAACTAACAAAATGCTTTGCGCGATTAACGGGAACGAGGTTGATAAAACCTGAGGACTGCTGAGAGAGTTGAATAGTTTCTGCAATCATGATAATTGCGTGTTCAAGGCATGTTGAGAGCCTGAAATAAGAAAATAGAAATACAAAATATTGGTCGCAAATGATCACAATTACTTGCGCTTCCGGCCGCAAATAGTCATGAATAGTTGCGCAAGTGCGCAAAAATATACGGCAAGTGCGCAACGATTTGTGATTCTGGACGGAAATCATTGCGCATGCTGTTTTGCGATAAAAAAACGGTTTCGCTAAGTTTTTGTGGGATATCCAGCGATTCTGTTACTTGTTACATTCGCTACTTCTATTTTTTATCATATTTTTTGTCACATCTTCGGTTACGCTACTGTTTTTCGAAGTTTTACGAAAATTTTCTATCAAGTGCGCAACGATTAGATGCACTGACTATACGTTGCAAAATATACAAGCAAAACACGCATGCTAGAGCAGGTGTTACATTGGTTTTCAATTCAATACTTTTTCCACCTCGACAGATGTCAGGTGTGAGCATCGTCAGACCGTTACCCAGCTATCACATCACAAGGTAGATAACACTAGGTTGAGGATGGCTAGTGTAAATGTTGGTACTCTGAGAGGTAGAGCAGGTGAAGTAGTTGAAATGTTAGAACGTAGATCTGTTGATATGTGTTGTGTTCAGGAAGTCAGGTGGAGAGGAGCTTCAGTGAGATTTGTGGAAGGTAGGAGGGCAAGGTATAAGCTTTTTTGGATTGGTAATAGTGATGGATATGGAGGAGTTGGCATATTCGTTGCAGAGAAGTGGGTAGAAAAAGTAATAGATGTTATGCGTGTTAATAGTCGTATTATAGTGATAAAGTTTTTGATAGGTATTAGGATTGTCACTTTTCTGTCAGTTTATGCTCCACAGTGTGGACTCAGTGAGGAAGATAAAGATAAGTTTTATGATGAGTTAATAGCAGTCACATCAAAGTTTGGAGACACTGAACTTGTCATGGTGGGCGGCGACTTTAATGGTCATGTTGGGAAGTCATCTGAAGGTTATAGAGGTGTGCATGGAGGCTATGGATTTGGGAGCAGAAATAAGGAAGGGGAGAGATTGCTTGAGTTTGGAATGGCAACGGACATGGTGGTTTGCAACACATCATTCAGTAAGAGACAGAGTAGGCTGATAACATATGAGTCAGGTGGTTGTAAGACACAGATTGATTACTTCCTGGTTAGAAAGTCAGACAAGAAAGTGGTGAAGGACGTGAAAGTTATATCGGGGGAAGAGTGTGTTTCCCAGCATAGGTTGCTGGTTTGTGATATTATCTTGAAGAGTGTTAAAGAAGCCAAGGGAAAGTACAGGCCCCGTCGAAAAGTCTGGAAGCTGAAGGAAGAGATTGTAGCAAGACAATTTAGTGCAAAAGTTCATCAGTTAGCCCACAATGGTCAATGTGATAGTGACAATGTTGAAAGTACTTGGACTACTTTGAAGAATTGTCTTCTAGAAGCTTCTGATGATACCTGTGGGTGGACGAAAGGACCAGCTAGACATAGACAGACCTGGTGGTGGAATAATGAGGTTGACCAGTGTATAAAGGAAAAGAGGAAACTTTGGAAAGAGTGGAAGTCAGGTGGTAGTAAAAATATTTACTTAGAAGCTAAGCGTCATGCTCGTACAGCAGTGTATAAGGCAAAATCAGAAGCAGAGAGAAACAGATTTGCAGATGTGTTAAGAAGGGAAGACCAGCGCAATGAGGTATTCAAGATAGCAAAGCAAATGAAGAAGACTAATCAAGATGTTGTAGGTGAGAAGTGTATACGTAATGATGAAGGTGTTTTGGCTAGCACAGAGGAGGAGAAAAGGGTAGCTTGGAAGAATTATTATCAGAGGTTGCTTAACACTGAGTTTGATTGGGATGAGGATAATTTGTCTGATGATGATGTTGTAGAAGGGCCAGCTATGCAGATCAAGACAGAATGGGTAGTGGAGGCTATTAGGAAATTGAAGATTGGCAAGGCTGCAGGAGTATCAGGTATTGTTGCAGAGATGGTAAAAGCATCTGGATATATTGGAGTTGAGCTTATTACAAGTCTTGCTAACCAGATTATAAAGGATGGTGCTATTCCGAGTGAGTGGCAGTCGAGTGTAATAGTGAATTGTTTCAAGGGCAAGGGTGATGCATTAGAAAGGGGTAACTATAGAGGTTTGAAGTTGGTTGATCAAGTAATGAAAGTTATTGAAAGAGTGATTGATAAGTTACTTAGAGAAAGGATTGATATAGATAAGATGCAATTTGGTTTTGTTCCAGGGCGTGGCACTACAGATGCAATATTTTTACTCAGACAGCTTCAGGAAAAGTATTTAGGAAAGAGAAAGAATCTCTATTTTGCCTTTGTAGATTTAGAGAAAGCTTTTGATAGAGTGCCACGTAAAGTTATTTGGTGGGCTATGAGAAAATTAGGTGTGGATGAGTGGCTAGTTACGATGGTACAGTCTATGTACAGCAATGCTAGAAGTCGTGTCAGGATTAACGATTCACTTAGTGATGAATTTAGTGTAAATGTTGGTGTACATCAGGGTTCTGTACTTAGTCCTTTGTTGTTTGTTCTAGTCTTAGAAGCGCTGTCGATGGAGTTCAGAACAGGTTGTCCATGGGAGTTATTGTATGCAGATGATTTGGTTCTCATAGCAGAGTCGATGGAAGAATTAGTTGAAAAGTTTGAGAAGTGGAAGAAAGGACTAGAAGAGAAAGGGCTAAAGGTAAACACAGCAAAGTCTAAAGTCATGATTAGTAGCATTGCAGCCAAGTGTGACCTTGTAGTTGGAAAGTGGCCTTGTGGAGTTTGCAGGAAAGGGGTTGGTAGTAACTCAATTTTTTGTCAGACTTGCAAGCAATGGGTACATAAGAAGTGCAGTAGTATTAGTGGAAGGTTAAGAGCTGACATTCAGTTTGTATGCAAGCGTTGCAAAGGTGAGATTATAGAGAATGAAGTATTTCCAGCTTTAATGATGCACAACAGTGGCTCGTTAGAGATAGTTGAGAACTTCTGTTACTTAGGTGATATGTTGGGCAGTGAAGGGGGTGTTGGAAGAAGTGTTACTTGCAGGATAGGTTCTGCTTGGAAAAAGTTCAGAGAGTTACTTCCTTTGTTGACTAGCAGAGTCCTGTCAATTGAGGTAAAAGGTAGGTTGTATGAGGCCTGTGTAAGAAGTGTTATGTTGTACGGTAGTGAGACATGGGCAGTGAAGCAGGAAGATCTTGACCGTTTAGAAAGGAATGATATGAGAATGGTTAGGTGGATGTGTAACGCCAGTCTGAGAGACAGAAAGAGTTCAGATGAGCTAAGAAGCAGGCTAAGTCTCCGTAGAATTAAAGATGTTATCCAGATAAGAAGATTGAATTGGCTGGGGCACTTGGAAAGAATGGAGGAGGATAATTGGGTAAGAAAGTGTAGAGACTTGATAGTTCCTGGGGCAAAGCCCAGAGGCAGACCAAGAAAGACTTGGCAGGAGGTTATAAGGACAGACTTGATACAGAGGAAGTTGAGTTTAGATCTAACACAGTCTAGATCAGATTGGAAGAGGGTCATTAATATACCCCGTCCAACCCATGCTAGCATGGAAAACGGACGTTAAGCCGAGAATGATGATGATGATGATGTAATATGTTCGATGTTCTGTGTGTGTAAATGTGTGTCCAATTGTTTTCAGTTTTTGTTTATTGTTCTTTTGGTTTTTGGTTTTTTATTTTTTATTTTGGTTATTTCGGATCGACGTTTGAGTATGAAGCATGCCACCATGGAAGACGCCATGATAATCGCCGGAAACAACACTATTTGGACGGAGCCAGAAAAAGAGGAAATACTTGAAGCTGCAGTGGAAAAGTACATGTCGAAACGTAGGACAACAAAACTTGCAGATAACTCCCCAGAGAAAGCACCCCGAGTTACAGTAGCAATCTCTGATGAAAGCGATGAGTGAAACCAACGATGATAATTTGAGTGATGATAGTTCAAGTGATTGTTCGCACGATGACAACACTTTTTTTTCCAACGACGAATAAGTTGTAAATTATTTATTTTTAAGGTCACTTGCTTGTTTTTAAGAGTTATGCAGCAAGAATTTTTCTTGTGTTGTTTTGAAAATTATACAGAATGTACTAATGTTGTTTTGAAAGTTATACAGCAAGTTATATTGCGCTGTTTAGAAATTGATAGCAAGTTATTCTCCTCCCACTTGAAATAATAAGAAAACCGAAAAATTATTTTTATAAAAAAATCAGTGTTCTTTTAATGTTTTTTGCGCAGTCTTATAAGAAAATCTAAATGTAAGTACAAAATCTTTATACAGACTAGAGTTTAGTTGATAATATTCAAAGTCTCTCGGAGCATTTAAAATTATATATTTAAATTCATAACGAAGAAGGGTGTTACGATAAGCGTATCCCACCCTGTTTATATTATTTTTCCTGAATGGTATTGACGGAAAGCCTTGCTGTGTTAAACATATATAATATTTATAAGGAGGAGGGTGTTACAACGAAAATTTTCTGTCTTGTCTATTTTAGCAAAAGCAACTAATTTTTTTATAAACCGCGTCTAATATGTTTGTTTCTTTGTTTCAGTTAAAAAAATACTATTAACGTATAAAATTTTTTTTCAAAAATAATGAATAATGAACACATCGCACATTTTAGTTTCGTCGCAACAAATTACCTGCTTTTTAAAACATGGCAAAATTAGTGTTGCTGTATGCGAGTTCTATGATTACTTGAGAGAAAAAAATGGAACAAAAATGAGCACACGTCATCGCACGCCCTTGAAAATTATGCAGTGCAAACATTGCACGCCTCAAAATGATTGAAAAGTATCCTGACGTTTGAAGCTCACACGCCAGCATTTTTCTTCCTGACGAGGCCTGAATGTGGGTAGTGGGGGTAGTAACACATTTTCAGATGTTTTGTTGTCAAATTATCTTAACCCTTAGCCTGCCAGTCCAGGACCAGTCCGGGATCAGTCTCCCGTTAAAAAAAAAACAGCCCCGGGAATCCCTACGACCCCACTTTGGACTCGATAACTCGAAAACGGGCCGTTTATATTTATTGAAATTTTGGCGCCTTAAAGACTGATAGTTGGGCCGCACTTTGGTGAAGTTTGGCGCCCCTACCATTAAAACTTGATCCAAAATGGCGGAAGCAAGCGACACGTTTTTCGCTAACAAAAAAATTATTCCAGATGCAATTGGAGAGAACAAGTATAATATTTTGTTTGGTTCAGACAACTCATTGTCTGATTTCGAAGGCTTTGAAGTAAAATTTGAGGCTAGAAATGACCAAAATGCTAGCCAAGCTCATAGTGAAAGTGGACCTACCAACCTTCCACGTGCTAGATCCACTGACAAGTCTGTTCCAGAGGGATTTGAAATGGGCCATGCTTTAGTTTATATGTATCTCACATTAAAAATCAATATGAGGAGGTTTATAAAGCATGGACAAAAACTTCATAAGAACTTTTTAAACTTTTTTTTTACTTTTTTTACTTTTTTCTTCACAAAAAAAATATTGTTGTTTCAGAGTCAAATAACATGTTTATATGGTTTTAGGGAAAACGGTAACAACCTATAATATCGGTAATATATACTGTATTGATACTACCCATAAAATTACCGATACAAAGTATTGATAACTGTATAATTTACCGATACTTTCTGGATTAGTATCGATACCTTTTGTTCATTTTACCGATATTACCAATACAACTCCATTCCCATTAACGATACATTGTACCAATACCAATTACCGATACCGTATTATCAATACCACCTATAATAACGATACCAATTATCGATACACTTTTACCAATATTAATATTAATAACACCACCTATAACTTCTAACATAATCACATTTTTATCATCTTAACAAACATGTTTGAATCATTCATGGCTGTTTCACGCTCGGTATTTTGTTTGCGCATGTATCAACCTTATTTCTTAAAATAACGTTATTTAAAAATTTGCATGGTATTTTTTTTTAAAACTTCATAAATTTTATTAAAAGGCAAGTCGTCTTAAACGGTACTGCTTATTTCATTCATAAACGCACATGCATCCGGAATTTTGGAAGCAACTAGACATTCCAATATCAGTAATCTTTTTGATTGTCAGGTAGCCATATTAAGTCTACGGACACTATCATGAGCACTAGTATTGGTAATAAATTAGTATCGGTAATATTGGAAATAATTACTGATACCTTTGGTATCGATAATAGATTGGTATTGATAAAACCAATACAATCATAAGAGAAGTATCGATAATATTATTAGCACTATCCATACTTACTAAAAATGTAACGATACTTAATATTTTTTATTACCAATACTACCGTTACTTCTTTTGTTTTGATATCAATACTACCGATAAAATTTACCGATATTAAAGGTTGTTACCGTTTTCCCCAAAACCGTCACATATACAGTTTTTATGGCTATAGTTTATACTTATATAAAGGTTTAGTTAAACTTATCTAAATGTTTTTCCAAAAAGGCATGTTCATTGTTTTCTAAACCGTGCTGACTGCATTTTTTTAAATCTAAATGAAAAAATAAATAAATACTGTATTCATGATAAAAAATTTTGTATAACACAGCAGAATCTCTCATATTTTATTAATTAATGAGTTACAGCTTTTCATAACCTTTCCAAAATGGGCTCACTGAACTTCTAACTCTTTGTAGAACTCCAGATATCTAAATTTACGTAGTGGTGTGTACAATTATTTTGGGGGGGGGCAAAAGTAGCTGGTTTGTGGGTACGATTTATCAAATAGGTCCTTGGCAGTTTAAGGGTTTATAATAACAACAATATTGATAATAACAATACTGATCTTGTTGATAATGTTGTAAACACACCACAAAATATATTGTCAGTCACATATAGTGTGTAAATGTACAATTACGGACACGCACAATTACGGACACGTATAATTACGGACACTTTAGTAAATTAAATTTTTCCACCACTTAACCTTGTATTTCCAACTTCATTTCACAATGTCTTGCCTCTTCTACTCAAAGCCGTTATGATTTATGGGTTTCGTTTGATTTGCCTCGCTGTTTCATACCAAAACAATGGATTTAAAAAACTCGCTTCTTTTCACTGATTTTCGGTTTCACGCGACAAACTTATTCTAACAAATCATTTTATATCTTATTAATCGAGGTAATTCTTTTTTTATTGTATTTTTTATTTTATTATATAAAAGCTATGTTAACATAAAAAATATATATGACAGATTTTTAGCGACCCGGAGTGTGTTTTTCGGCCTCTGGAAAAAAAGCAAAATGTTATGGCAAAATCACGCTTTTTCTCGTAGTTTGTATATGTGCGCAATATGATTAAACTTAAAATATAGTGTTATTTATGACCTCTCCTTCTGTACATCATTTCTTTTTATGATTTTATGTTATAAAATCTCTTTTTGCTTCAATACCATGTATTTCGCATTATTTTTAGCCATTAAGCTTTGGTGAAATGGGCCTAAAACAAAAATACAAAAAGTAGTCCGATGAAGATTTAAGTAACACCCTAGCAGCAGTTAAGGATGGCATGTGTTTAAATAAGGCTAAAAAAGAATTCGGCGTTCCAAAACAGACCTTATCCGACCGAATTCAGGGAAAGTATAAAACGACGAAGGCTGGAAGGAAAACAGAAATGACACCAGAGGAGGAGACGATGTTAATCCATTATATTAAATACATGGCTTCTATTGCACATCCTTTAAGTATTTTAGCAATAAAATCTTTTGCATGGAACATCGTTAAACGAAGCAAGCGTACCAGCTCGTTTAACCGTGTCAGTGGTCCTGGCCATACTTGGTGGGACAGGTTCAAGAAGCGTCATTCGTGAGAAATTACCCTGCGAAAACCTAACAGCCTCGACAGAGGACGTTCTAGAATGGCTAAAGTGACTGTTATAAAACAGCACTCTGATCTTTTAAAAAAAACATTGGTCGATCTTGATATTCTCGATAAGCCAGATCGAATCTTCAATTGCGACGAATCAGGTATCTCCATGGATGCTCACATTGGAAAGGTTGTCGTCTCAAGATCGACTAAGCACCCCTAGTCTGAGAGCAAAGGAAATAGGGATCACATCACTGCCCATGTCGCTGTATCAGCTGCTGGAGTGCCGTTGCCTCCAATGGTAATTTTTGAAAAGGCTTTTCCATCCGGTCCTCCTTATGCTAGAGATGGTCCTAGCAATGCTTTTCAAGCCTCTAAAGGTGTATTTCTCAAAGATTACAGATAATTTGAAGCTATAGCAACCATGGGCCACACTGTTCCACTAACTGTGTGTAAAACAAATTTTACTGCGATATTTAAGGCAGCGTTTGAAGAATCGATGGGGGTCACCATTATTAAAAATGGATTTCGGAAAACAGGGATCTATATCCATTCAACCCTGACGCCATCGACAAGGAGCGATTAATGCCAGACAACAGCATTGATTTTATTTTGTCCGCTCCGAATGGAAACAATTCTGCAACATCCACAACACCAGCAGTACCAGGTTGTTCAACAGGAGCATCTTTTAATTCATTACCTGGTGGTTCTTTTTCTACACCAGTAGATGTTTCTACACGCGTGGCCTTGTGGTTATGGAGTTCCCTTTGTAATCACAAGGTCCGTGGTTCAGTCCACAGCGCGGGCATGTTTAGCAAGTGCCTTTACCACAGCTACAGGTCAACCCATGCCATGTGAGGGAAATTGGGTAGGTATTGCCGCTGTATACTTAATGTATACATTCCGAACACAGGACCCACATTGATAACAGTGTTTCCAACACTGAAGTGGCTATATCCTGTATAAATATTCGGAATAATAATAATAATAATAATAATAATAATAATAATAATAATAATAATAATAACAAGCTTTAACAGATGCTTCCACTCCACCGCCCTTGTCGATTGCAACAACACCAACCAATCTTCTCACTGCAGCTAGCCCTTCCACCTCCACTCCAACAACACCTGTAAATCCTCTCATTGCAGCAGGTATTATCCCAGCGTCTTTGGTTGATGAAGGATCTTTACAGCGCCAAAGCCTAACAAACAAAGAGTGTTCTCACAAGCGACGAGCATCGACAAGCGTTTCGAGAGAAGGTGGAGTGGAGAAGAAAGAGTTGAAAGAGAAGGCAAAAGAAGAAAGGAAAAAGGAGAGAGAACGAAAAAAACTAAGTAAAGAAGGGCATATGAGAAAAGTGAGACCCAATTCCCTATGTGATATCCGAGACCTGAGACCTGAGACCCTGATACCCGATACCCAATACCCTGATTTTTTTTTATTATCATTTTTTTGTTGTTGTTGTTGAATATGAACGATAATAAAAACACATTTTGATATGTATATTTCTTCGTTATACGGAAATATTTGTTGCACGTAATATGCGAATATCTGCCGGCTCAACAATGGTTTTATATCACCAGGAACTACAATGAAACTAGTATCAAAAAAATTATTTTATTTGCTCAAACATGAATGATTAACGTGATAATAGACTTTTTTAATTTTGTTAGATAATGTTTATTTTTTCGATGTAGGGTCGAAATAACTCCTTTTGGTTTTCGAAACCACGATTAAATTTTGTACATAGTCTGATGGAATATTTGACTGAAATTTTCCTCCACAACCATAGCAAGTTGATACATTTTTGTGGGTGTAGTTGAGAAGGAACAAGACATAACCATTATCTGTTGGCACAGGTGGTGCTGGTTTTATTCACTGTTGTTGAAGGTGGAATAGGTTGCGTTGATGGTAGTATTGAAGATGTTTGTATTGAAGGCGCAGATGATACTATTGGTTGCGTTGAATATGAAATATGTGTCTGTGAAGTAGTTGAAACAATAGTAAGCTGCGATAACGGTAGCGTAGATGGTGTTTTCGTTTGTGCAGAAGCTGATGGATCAATTAAATTTGTAATTGGAACCTTTTTGACGTTAGCTGGCCCTTTTCGTCTCTGAGTTGCCTTCGTTTTCTTTTTGCCCGCGTTCTTCTCTTTAGAAAAGTCTACTAAGTTTCTGATATTAGGTGTGCCTTGTAAAATTACTATAAACACTAAAAACACGACCTTTACTCTTTGCTTTTTCCTTTCATTCGATCCATTGAACAGGCACTTTTGCATTATCACTTAATCTGGACGTTCTCGTTAATTATTCATTTTCGAACGTGCGCCTTTCTTCGAATAAACCAACATATCATCTCTGATATGTTACATTGAAAGAACAAGAAAATAATTAGAAAAAATTAAGATTTTCATTAAAATAAACATTGCCAAAAAAAAATCAAGAAATAAAAAAAATCAGGGTATCGGGTATCGGTATCAGGGTATTGGGTCTCGGGTATCGGTGTCAGGGTATCGGGTCTCGGGTATCACATAGGGTATAAGGTCTCACTTTTCTCATATGCCGTAAAAAAGCTCTGCAGTCCGAAAAAAATAGAAAACAAATGGATATGTTGAAAACCCGATCTGTGCGACAGAAAGGAACAATAATATCGTACGAAAGTGATGACAGCGAGTTGGATGACAGCCAAGAAAATGAGATAGTTGATGAGACGGGAGTGAGTACGAAAGTAGCAGCGAGGAAGAATGAGCGCGAGACGTACTCTGCTATCTGTAAAAGGTCAAACCCACCAGTCGCTTGAAACAGAATCATCTGGATTGGTTGCGATAAGTGCTTATCATGGTTCCATGGCGTTTGTGTGAAAGCTACAAAGGTGGAATTGTCAAGTGACACTTATTTATGTTACAGTTGTCGATTTGAATAAAAAAGAATAGCACAAAAATCTCGCTTTTTTAATGTTTTACCATTTCCTGCTAATGATCTGTAACGACTAAAAAATATTTTGTTGGGTCAATTTTTACATGTAGTTACGGCCACTCTTAAATTAAGTCAAAAGTAACGTTTAAACACTCACTTCCAGTAGGAATAAATACAATTAGCTGCTGCTGACCCTCTAAAATACAAAAAACAGTGTGTCTGTAATTAAATGTAGGTGTCCGTAATTGGACGCAGGCGGTCCTCAGCTAAAAACAGCAATTGTGGTGAGGCAGGTCCAGCAATGTTCAAAAAAATGGTTCCAACGTATAGCCAATAGATAAATCTCCCGTTTAAAGCCATGGGTTCATTATTTCGATGCAAAAGACTGTAAAAGTGTCCGTAATTGTACGTCTATATGCTACAGTCTCCATTTTTCTTCTCCAGTGTTTATGTTTAGTTCTTCGGTAGTATTTTTTCCCAGGTCTGGTGTTCGTAAGTTGAAACAATGGTTCATCGTAGCGATAGTCTATTTAAGCTGTACTGCATCCTAGTTAGGATGTCTCGTCACGTAATACAGCCTATTTAAGCGGCTATTTTTTAAAACTTCAAATTTAGTGGATCTCCAGGGTGCTACGGAAAAAACTAATGAATTGGAGATGTTTATATGCAAGTAAATATTGGATTTATTCAATTAGCTAGCGTATACCGACCAAATTCCGTGAACGTCTTAATTTCACCTTTCTCGGTAACTTTCTCTTTTTACTGACAACAATGGCTGGCTATGGCATGAGATCCTGGGCCTTACGTCCATTATGTACCATATTACCATTTTCACCACCAAAACTTGTACACTTTACGAAACAGACAGCCCAAACATCGCTGGGGTAGATCACACATGGGAAAATTTTTGCGCAGTGGGGGTATGACATTTTAATATATTGTTATCTTTGTAATCATTCATTAAATACCAAACAAACCAATATTATTATGAAACTAGACAGGCTGGAGAATATTTTTCTGAAAAAAAATTTATTACCATGTGTGCTCTCCTCCACAGATCCCTGTTGATAATTCGCGTCACTAAGTTTCCTAATGTCACGTCTGTTTTTTGAGCATCAGAAAAAGGTACATGACGATGTTTCAAGCAGCTACTAGCTCCCCCTGAGACAAGTCCCCAAGCATTGAAACCATTTTAATCATAAAATAGGCTTTAGAAATAATTTGATCTCACATTGGAAAAAACACATCACGGAATTAAGACGCAAATCACGGAAATAGGACGTTTTGACGGTTTCTTTTTCGCTCGGCCCTGTGGCAAACGCCCGCCTTGTTCGCTGGCATTTTTGCAAAGTTGTTTTTAGGGCTTATATTCAAAAACATGATGTTATGTGGCAAGTGGAGTTGCAAGATCGTCGCTAGAGGTAGTGTTTAGTTTGTTTAGATATAATCACGTAATTAGCAGTCAGGGAAATCCTCTTAATTAAGCTGTATAGCTTAATTTGGAGATCTCCTAAATAAGCTGTATCATACAGCTTAATTAGGTGACATACATCTAAATTAGGAGGTAGAAAAAGTTTTTCCCTGATTTCTCGAAAAATGTAAATTTTAGCAGAATCACCGCTGCAGCTCTTTCATCGTCAGTTTGACCACTATATTATAAAAGAAGAACGGTATTTCCAGCACCTCGGGTTCAAAAGATATGGACTATAAACAACTATAAACAATGGTTCATTGTTAGCGATAGTCTATTTAAGCTGTACTGCATCCTAGTTAGGATGTCACGTCACGTGATACATCCTATTTAAGCGGATATTTTTAAAACTTCAAATTTAGCGGATCTCCGGGGTGCTACGAAAAAACTAATGTATTGGAGATGTTTATATGCACGTAAATATTGGATTTATTCAGTTAGATAGATGCTAAAATTCAGTTAAATGTGTGTTTTAGACGATCAAAGTTTTGTACATCTTAACTAAGCTGTAAAACGCCTAATTAGACTGTATCATACATCCTAATTAAGCTGACATCTAAATTAAGCTGTACAGCTTAATTAAGAGGATTTCCCTGACTGATTAGGACGGTATACGCTAGCTATTAGTTAGATGCTAAAATTCAGTTAAATATGTGTTTTCGACGATCAAAGTTTTGTACATCTTAACTAAGCTGTAAAACGCCTAATTAGACTGTTTCATACATCCTAATTAAGCTGACATCTAAATTAAGCTGGTGGTCCTTCTTATTTTGCCTGTCATGATGTGCACGCAAATACTGAATTTTGTACACATTCGCAACTTGTCTATGTACCTCCACATATTGTTAAATGCCTGGCTGACTTTTTACCTATCCATATTTTGCGCGTAACTCAAAACAAACTGAAAATTAGTTAGAAGAAGAATACAAACCCTTCGCTTCATTCTCGACCTTCATCGTTCTAAACCCACATGGTCTGAATGCTAGTACGTACCCACATTGAGGTAAAATGCACCCGTGTCAAATTCTTTACCCTCGCAAATCTTGAAACGAAACTTAAGGCTTGGTTTCCAATAACCTAAATTTTGTTGCACAACAGTTCTTGCACAACAAATATGGACTTTATTGGAAACTAAGCTTAGAACTTACCTCCCGTAAAAAAGCATATTCACTTCATACGAAAAAGCTTTAAAGGTTGTATAGGAATCTTTTTACCTTCTGGTAAAATCTTTACTGAGATATAGGCCTTGACAAGTTAATTGTGCGGAATTATTATGAAAAACAATTGCTGGTATGAATAATAATCAGGATAAGTAAAAAAATATTCATGTATATGTTTAAAATGTGAAACTGGATAGGTAAAAACATATTTATATCATCCACATACCTTAATAAACCCTTAAAACAGCAACTCATTTATAACACATACATACATTAATCAGCGTAATCAAAATTTCTAAGAAAACTATAATGAAGATTTTTCAAAAAAATAAAACGATTATAGACAACTTTTCAAGCTCTTATGAACCCAACTTTATTTCTCCCTAGAGGTAATCTTTAAATATACACAGTAACCGTAACCTCGCCGCATGACCTTTATACTTCCTTTTATTTTTGAATACAATAGAAGAAGACACGTGATTTTACTTAACAATGAAAAATGCTCATAGCACGCGATATCGCAAAAAGATGCGACAATTTTATATTTTTTTCAGTGTTAATTTACCTTAGCACCGCATTTACTCGCAAGCGGGATGAAATCTCTTATCCCGAGACGAAATGAAAAGTGTTGACACGTGAGCCTCGTCCCAAGATGGAATCAGCATCTTTTGGCAGAAGTAACAAGGGCTTTTTTACAATTATTCCGACGATATGGAATTGTCCGATTTTTACTATTTTTCAAATTGGCTTAACAGCATCACCAGGAGGCCATACTCTGCAGGCAGTTGAGGTTGCAATAATTTTACCTTGTTAATACGTAGGTCAGGTGTCGAAAATTAATTAGCGCCACTTCCCGCAATGTCCAATTTACAATAGTATACTAGGCAGAAACGTGCTTAAAATTAATAAAATGACGAAAAAGCAAAGCCCTTTGTTTTGGAAATTTATCAACCTTTTTGTTAAAAGGATGACAAGATATGTGGAATTCAAGTTTTTGTAAATAACTGTCGAATACGTGCGAATTCGACAGTTATAATATATGTAAGAATATTACTTTTTGCGCACTTTCGTTCGCTCAGAAAGTGCAACCGATATTTCTTATTATCTTGTACCATTTTTTCAACGGCACAATTATTAAATCATCTAGGGTTTGAGTAATTTTTGTGGGAACAAAATTTTTAAAGATGAAATATATTCAACCTAATAGTTTGGTCGAGTTACAGCTAAAAGTTACCCTTACGATTTGAATAGTTTATTTACCCCTCCCTCTTCCCCTTCCCCTCTCTCTCCCTCTCCCTCCTCCTCACCCTCCCCTCTTTACTACTCCCGCTTAAATTCTTTCGTAGATTATAAGAACCAAAAAATGAGTGTAGAATTGCTAAAAAAAACTAAAACCCGATCGTTTTTTCAACAAAAAAACAGTTCTGAGGTAGTTCGTTCAAATAAACCAAACTGAGGAGCCACAAATATTTCAGTTCCAAACTCAATTATCCAAAATCTCAGCTGGTGGTAGGGAATAAAATAATATAAACTACAACTGAATGAAATTTGTTTTACTACTATAACATATATACATCAATAAAATTTATTTGTTTACCTATTAACATAAAAAATATAAACAAAAATGTTCATCTTTTCAAAACTGCTTTCTGTAGATAATTATGGTGGAAGCTCGTATCATGTGTGAAGTTTGTGCATGGGTGGCTTAAATTGTGATACCCAAAACAAACATAGTAACCCTGGCATAAAAATAAAGTTTAAAAGCTTAAATATGTCGTCAAAGCTTCGATTCTCAGAGCTCAGTATGTATATTCATGTTTTAAAATTTATGTTTAAAATTTGCTAAAACCCGGAAAAACATGTTCAAAAGTCGTAATCATCAAAGCTTCTGTTCACTGCACTTAAGATGTGCCATTTTCGCACTTTTTTCCCTCGCCCTTCTAACATCTCTCTCCAATGAATAAGTTCTTCTTCAGACGTGTTTTCACTACCAATGGAAAACCAACCAACTATTTCTTTTCGTCTCATTTTCTTTATGTTTACAATAGAAAACATGAGGCTTACGTTCGCCAAGTCAAATTCAATTATTTGAAAAACAAATGTTTCGTTATACTCGGGATCGAACATCGATCTGCGGATTGACGTTTTACTTTTCGCAAGTTGTTGACCGACTGAGTTGAACATCGAAACTTTGACATACGTGTCTGAAGAAAAAATAAGAAAACAGACTTAATTCTCAACGAAGAAATAAAATTGTTAACATTACAGAAAAAATAACTTTCAGACGCGGCTTACTGCGCCATTTTAAAAACAAAGTTATGACGTGATATTTAATTGTAGTAGGTGAGTGATCAAAATAAGTAAACAAAGAAAGCGAAAAAATCTATTTTCCTTTTTTTGGCGGGAAAAACTTTTGATAAGTGCCGAACTGAAAAGTTTCTATTCAGGCACTATTATATTTACTTTGCGTGAAAGAAGATAATGCCGAACGAAAAAAGGGGAGGAGAGTTTTAAATTGACATCTGCTTCAAAATTTAATTTTTTTTATAAAAACAATACATATATTTTGAAGACTCTGGTAGCTACCAGTTGCAGCGTAAAAAAAGAAATTTCACGCATTATCAACACGGAACACGGAAATGGATGTAGGAAAAGTGAACAGGTTAAAAAAAGACACACACAAAAAAAAGAATTTGGAGTATTCATAAAAAACATGAATTATTTTTGGATACATTTTATCTATCCTTTTTAGTTCCATAGATTGTAATACTTTATACACTGTTTTTTATTATATCTCGGTTATTGCGTAGATGTAAGTGGATGAAAATGTGTCGTTTTTTGTTCTTTTTGAACTATCATTTCTTCCCAGTGATCAATTTCATCTAAGCCTGTTGCTTCTTTGCCCATTGTAAACCAGCCAACCACTTCTTTCTTTTTACGAGTTTTCGAAATACAGATAACCGAGAAAACAAGCGTAACTTCACGCAAATCCGGCTCTGACATTTGAAAGACGAAACTTTCGTTATATTCTGGCGCAGTCATGTTACGTCGTATTGTTGTTTTACTTTTGGCCACTCTTTTTCCTCGCGAAGACAGTACTTCAATTTTAACATACGAATCTAGGTTAAAAGCATATACACATCTATGCTATCTTAACAAAAATTAACCTACTTAAGTTAAAATTACCCCACCCGAACTTCATAGTTACCCTTAGGTCTAATACAACGCTGGCTACATATAAGCCGTATTTATCAAATTGGGCTTTTACAGGCTCACAAAAAATTCATATGGCGGGAGTTGTCTACTTTGTTTCGAAAGATCACCAACAAGAGCAAGCTTCACCTCCGTTCCCAAAGATTTTTGCCTTTTTCAAATGAAATAAGACGGTGAAAATGTCAAAAATCCCTGGGGACGAGGATGAGCAGACGTAACACAAACTATAGAACGTAGTTAGTGTTGAGGCATCTCTGAAAAATTGAAGCTATTTTATACCATTGTCGTATTGTCGATTACAAATGGTGTAAACAAAGATTCGAGAGCAATAACCTTTGAAAGCTACTTCAAGTACATTATATTTCGACCAGCTGGTTTTCTATCAATCTTTTGGAAGGCTTTTTCACCAAAACAAATAAAAGACAGATCGGTTAACCTCCGAATAAAAGGGTCAACAAAAAGGCTCTATGATAAATTTGGGCAGACGTACAAATAAAGATGAGAACTAGGTATAGTCGAATGCTAGCTCAGTAATCTTCACATAGTGAGGGACAGAATAAATTGTCTTAGAAGAAGTGATCTTATTTTTACAAGACATTTTTAGTCTCAAGAGCTTTTCAAGGTTTTTTTTTAAAGAAATCAAAGTTTATGTTGGGAATATGTCTATGTCAAAATAAGCACGTATTTGAAATGTGAGTAGAAATTAAGGAATTAGCCGTTAATGAATTAAAAAAATTCTCTTTTCTTTTATAAAAGTTTCTTAAATTTAAGGCGGTCTCGCGCTAAGTTGATTATAAACCGATTTGTTAAAAAATGTGTAATTAAATAAAGTAATTTTCAATTACCTGGCGCTCTCTGCATTTGAAGATAGCGTAAATTACTTGCTTTTAAAACTTCTACGGTCAATCTACCGGTAAGCGAGGCATAACACAGCGAGACAAGTAACTCTGGAGCACTGCTGTGGGAAGTGAGTGACTGGCTTGAACCACCAAGCAAAGGAGAGCCAAAACTTGCAACGCTTGTACTGTCGGATAAATCGAACATTGAATCGGCGCTCTAGTGTGAAATAAATTTATTAGACATACTGCGAGATAATAAACAAACTTAAAATACTTTTCGTTAGCGCAATGAAAGATCTACAGCCCGTCGTAAACTTGCAGGTCTCCGAGTTTAGGCCGTCGTACATTCCCGAACATCGCTTTTTCGTGTATCTTTAGCACGAATTGGCAATTTGAGCCATCGTTTGAACAAAATATGAGTGTAGTTAATAATAAAGAAATTTAAGTAAGTGAATGAATGAATGAATGAATGAATGAATGAATAAATGAATGAATACAAAATATAAATTTAAAACTCCTGTTTCAGTGCCAAATAATCTCTCGGCACGTTCAATAATAGTACGGAGTTGATTTTAAAAAATTACCCTGCTTCGTGAGATGTGAGATAAAAATATACCGATTAATTATTTACCCAATAGTTAAAAAAAAAGTTAGGGAAATTTGAGGAGCTTACGCAAATCATATGGTGTTAGCAAGGTTTTGTAAAATTTCGTAATATTTCCTGATGAATTATGGAAATTTTTGAAAAAAAGAGGACACGACACAACCCTGTTATAAAATACATCTAGTCTACAGAGTGGCGAAAATCGGGCGGCGAAAGAGTGACCTTAGAACTGAGTTATTATATCGAAACTATAGACTGATCTATATCTATATCGAAACTATAGACTGATATAAACTGATACTGACTACAATACTATACTATAAGTCTATACTATAAGTCTTTAAATAAATCTATGTGGGCTTTTTCGAAGGTGTAGCAGTGGGGTTTATTAAAAGGTAGTGGTTTCTTCGAGGACTTATGGTATTTAAAGATAATATTTACTTACCGTTAGAGATCTAGGTAACAGAGGAAACCAAATTTGTCTCTCTTCTTCAGCCCTGCCAATGGACAAATCTGTATCTCTTAAATGCAAGATTAACTCTCCAATCAATCTACCTTGGTTATATCTCTCTTGGCCGTAAATACGAATCCTTATCGATGACTGGTTTATCGCAAGTTGATCGATGTACATGAAAGAAAACGTTTCGTTGAAAATGGGATTCGATGCTGGTCGAACTTTTGTTTTGAAACGTTGATTTCTATTGGGTAGCAAAACCATGCGTATTTGTATAGCGGAAGCTCCCCCTCGCGCCTTGGAAGGAACTTCGGCTGCTTTTATGACAGTGACAGCCACTTGTTGTGTTGATATAGAGTAATTAAACTCCAGCAATAGTTTTCCAGCCTGTCTGGTCATATCATCTTCTGGCCCACTGATACGTATATCAATAGATTCATTGCCAGTCAAATTGGAAGCGCTATCACCTATTGTAAGTTCTCCACCCGACTGACTCGTCGCCGTCAAATCGTAGCTGCTACGTCGAGAACTTCGGCGACTACTTTTACGACTTTGCGGGTCCTCGTCAGTCGTCCTACCTTCTGTTTCGTCGAACTCGTAAAAATTATCTGTAAGTTCTGTGTAGCCGTTTTTAGTTTGTTTTTCTGCTTCGCCATTGCCTGCTTCAATGTTGCAACACATGTCGCGTTTCAGAAGTTGATACACGATACAAAGCACTACGATACAGCCACACAACACACATAGGAACACAATTGCCGGCACCGGAACTATAATAATGATAAAAAAGATATGTTTACAAACAAATTGGCCGCTATCGTTAATCAGTTTGTGGGTTGTTTTTTTTATACAGGGGGATAACTGCAAATAAGAACATAAAAACACCAAAGAACACATAAAACATGGGAATAAATCTTTTGATGCAGAAATTTTCGGAAAGTTATGATTCTGTGAAATCTGTATTGAGTTTAGGTAAAAAAACTTGTAATGTACTGTAAATATAAAACAAAATTAAAATTTTAGGCTAAATATGTGAAAATGTTGGAATGATTGCTATACATCAAAAATTCCTGAAGTACACTATTTAACACCAAATATACTTCTGAAATTTTTACAAAATTAAAAAAATATAAAAAACCAGTTAGATATGATTGGTTTAGCTTTTGGCATAAAAAGTTGTTTTTTGCAGGAAATCAGTTCGTTCGTTTCACCTTTTTTCCTACCATGCAGATGCCAGAGCCGAAAGAGTTTATCGCTGAAAATGTTAACAAAGAAATTTATCTATAGCTATAGAACGCATATACAGTTTTAAACCACTGGTTAAAAATCGACAGCAAAGACTGTCCAATCGCAGTGGTTTTTTTTACCAACAAAGGCGTGAATATAAAGTGAAACGATTTATTTAAAGATTTATTCCTTGAATTCTACTTACAGTCCATTCCCGCTCCGTAGCAAGCAGTAAATCATTTAAAAGTTCTTCTTGAAAATATATTTAGTCATATTATTTCGAAAAATGATCACAAAACTAGCTTCATCTTGATTGTACTACTTCAAAAAATTCCATAAATCCCATCGACGAAAAAACTTTTCGCAGAGAATTGCAATAACAGAGAATATATTTTCTTGTGAATAAATTGCGAGCACAAAAGACGGCGAACAAAAGAAACAAAAGGATGTTTTTAAACGCAGGGAGCAAAGCTTTTTTGTTGAACTCACAAAACAAAAAAACATCTGTTTCCACTTTTATATCGATTTTTTCCTTTCTAATTTTAATTTTAAAAATATATTGTATATTTAGTATTTTTCTTTTAAACTTTTTAGATACACTCGGTTAGCTGTTAACAAGCCAAATTTCTGTGCGTGTTTTTGTTTATTTTTTTCCCATGTCCTATCATTTTCAGAAATTCTTAGATACTAAAACTAACGTCTTTCAGCGAAATTTCCTTTAAGATTTTGTTCTGTTTAGAGTCTACAGCACAGAAACATATGCAAAACAAATTTGGAGTGTGTACGTATCACGTAATTTCTGCATTTTTAGGAAATAAAGCCATTTAAAAAGTTTCCAAATTCCATATCTCGCACTTAAAAATTTCTGATGCTGAAGCTAATATTTTTGGTGTGAAGCCACACTTCCACTCACACTCCCATTTATTTTTCCCTTATCCCCCCAGTTTAGATATCCTCCTCTCCTATTAAGTTGTAGAGCTGACCCCCAGTTGCATGCTTTGTAGTGTCATGACAAATTTAGTACGGAATGATAAAAAATGTAAATGTCAATTAAAATGAATACCACAGAAACTTTCTCAGAATATAAAACCCCAATTAGTGCTGCAGGGGTCACAGTATGAATTTGATTAAGACATACTTCAAATAGAAAGTATTTTAGTCTTGAGTTGCTCATAAGCGTTACTGATAGAAAAAATGCCTATATTAGTTGTTGTTGCAGGAATTGTAAAAACTTTATTGAAAGTGCTAAAACAAAAATCGAAAAAAAAAATCCTTGAAGTGTTTATTTCTAAATATAATCGTGATTTTAACAACATCCCTGTCTTTGTCTTTCGAGTAGACTTACATATAAAGCAGTACGTTTATAAAACGTCTTAAAATCCACAGTGATGTATTGCTTGTTGAAGAATTTGGGCGCTTAAATGTTTCAACACGAACATCCAAACGTTGGTTCTTCACGCATTGCTAAACTAAACACCATCAACACAAGAATTAATAATGTAAATAACTGATTACTCTTCCCAGCCACCACCCTCTCCTTCCCAGCCACCACCCTCCCCTTCCCACGAACAAGCTCCCTACCCTAAAAAGCATTTCTTACAAAGAAGCCCCCACCTTATGCAAAGCAGCCTTACAACTATTTCATCCAGCAGTATGTCAAACATTTAAACGTTACAAAGATTTCCGTTTGGTTATTGTGTGTGATATTTAAAAAATATTTTTGAATGATAATTTAATAAGTCCTCCTTTTTATTAAGACCTCCCTCATGTTAGGGCCCCACCCTTAAAACCGTTTCTGAGAAATAGACCTAATCGAGTATATACAGAAGGGTACACTAATTTTTGTGAAACGATGCAGTTGGCAAGGTAAACTCGGCAAGGTAAAAAAACAGGACGCGACTATACATATTGGAATTGATTTTTGATCTTTCTAAATCTCTAGAAACAACAACGCAAATAACGCCTCCTATGTAATTTTTTCGCGCCCGTCAGCAATAAAAGATTAATAGATATGCAATCTCATTCCTAGAGCTTCTTTTTCGCTTTTGCTTTTCTTTCGCGCTAGCTATATCAGAGAAGTATGGATCTAGCTATTAAACAAGCCTTTTTATGCAGATCTTTAGGACCAGGATATTTCGAAGTTTTTAATGGGAGTTGAGGAAAGAGCGTTTGGATTTGGGAAATCGAGAAAAACTGTCAAGCATTTGCCTTGCATTTACCTATCCAGCTCAGTCAAATACATTTTTAACGTTTTTTTGTTTGGTTTCTGAATGAATGCTTTTCATTTGAACTGCCAGTCAGAAAAAAAAGATGAATATTTAAAACGCTATCTAGACTACTCCGTTTCTTTAAAAATTTGGACTGAAAACTATTCGTGAAAAATTATCGACTTTCGATTTACAACATGGTATTTTTTATGCGTCCTTGCGCCCTTAATAAGCAAAACGTGAATTCCGGGGGTAAAATTATCTTGTAAATATTGACGCACAGGTGTAAAAAACGTACCATGTTGTTAATCAAAAATCGTTGCAATCCTGCAAGCCATCACTTGATAAGCTTGAAGAATTTTGGACGTTGTTTAATGTGGTTTTACATACCCCATCTTTTAAAACATATTAAAATCGAGAAAATCGCGATTAAATTTAGTACGCTGTGGTCATATCCGAAAGGCGAATAAATACAGAGGCAAAATAAATACCGTTTTTGTTAATGCACTATACAAATAAACAGATATTAGATTTTTAATTCATAAAAATTGAATTTACTTAAATTTTGAAAACACTACCCCTTGACGAATTTTCAGGTACTTTTTACGCCCTCCAGAAACGCCAACGACTTTTATAAAGGACGGTATCTTTGGCGTTACTAATCTAAAATTGGAATTCTTTTCGCCTTTCTCATAAATTAAAAAATATATGGTCATTTCAAAAAAATTAATAAAAAATTAATACCCGACTTTAGACGGGGCATTACGCATTGGTGACCAAAATTTCCCCCCATTAACCCAAACCCCGTTTTTTCCTCGATATATATCCCGTAATTCACAAGCATTGCAATCTCACTGGTTAGCCTCTTTCCTATATTGTAAGCGTTAGTTCGATGAAAAATATGACGTCTGGATTTTTGTGACTCTTTTACCTCTATTTACACTTGGAGAGTTGTCGCTCTAAACATGTAGAAACTTTGTCATGCATACAGTGACCTGCAGCTTTTAAAAAGGAAAAAGGAAGACTGGCATTCTCGAAAGTTCCATCTTATTGTCCCAAACGTTTTCTTTTAAATATGAAGGCTGACGAAAAAATTGGGTGACAAATAATTTGGGCAAGTTTAATTAAAAGTCGATTTCGTAGAGAAGCCGCGAAGGTAAGCTGTCACTGAACCTACTTTAAGGGGATAAATTTTTATAAAAAGTAATTTCGGAATTTTGTGCATTTCACATCCTCGTTCCCAGCGCTTGTTGTCTCTTTTTTATATCGGGACGGCGAGACGCCTCGCCAAAATGCTTTTTCTGATGCAATAATTATGTGACACATTCGCGCCAATCAGGTTTCATATCGGACCAGCCTCCTCCAGGGCCATGTTTGTATCGCCGTACCGATGTCAGTAAATATACAAAATGCCCTGGGGACGAGGTTGTGCATTTCAATTACTTTTTTCGCGCACAAAACTAACGTTAATTCTTTGAGACGGGTAAACAAAAGGGACGATGGTTGAATGTAAGCTCAATAACATATATTGTAATATGTTTATAAATAAATTTATAAATAAAACTGTGTAAATTGTTGTTTTAAACATCAAGAATAGTAATGAGAATGGATCTACTCTCAAACTATCCTACGTTTAAAGTCACAACACCTCTTCGTATTGAGAAGGACTAATTAATGGTCAAAAGAAATTATCCGGTCTTCTCCCACCAACTCACGATGTAAAAGACGAAAAGATTCCAACATGATAATAACTTGATACCTAAGCTCGTATCATGTGTTGGCCACTGATTGTATAAAACTGGATTTCTCTTGTGTTCCGTACCTAATATCCATGTGGTTACAGCAGTTCATAATAAATGATGCGGGAAGATGTTTGTCGACGGTTTAGAGACTACAAAAATGCGAACCTCCATCTAAAGCAGCTTAAGTAACATTAAGCATTAAATCAGAAATCTTTGAACTCTTCGTGGTGACTCATTTATGTTGATATTTTGTAGAGACACCACGACATCCTTGTCCCCAGGGTTTGTTGCGTGATGTCAAAGCCGCTAGCAATTACTTGACGGCTAACAACAAGTTTCCTCGCCGCCCTTTCTCGATGCCAAAAAGGCAACAACCACTGGGAACGAGCTTGACACCACGAGCGTTCATGCTTTTATGGGAAACTGATTCAGAAAATTCAGAAAACACAAATTTAGTATTGGAGACCCTGGCACAATAACAAACTTCAATCTTTTTCTTTCGTCCGAGCTTTGATAAATAAAAAAGCGGCAGAGTTTAAAATTGAAGCGGTTTGTTTTTACAGACTACGTTGTTTTTATAAAAAGCCAATTTAATTTGAACTGGAAAACTTATGAAAAAAAAAGTTTAAAACTAAAATAGAGGCGAACTTTTTGTTTGTACGACAAGACATTCATGAAACTAATCGGAACTAATGAACCTTAAAAATCATTCTTCACAATATCACTACAGAGTTTCGTCCGATAAATACATATACATACTTGGTGGCGGTGGCGCTTGGTTGAGCGGTACTTCATTTTGAAACTCCATGGCTTTAACCAAAAAGCGACGCCCTACATGACGCGCCTGTTAATACTATTTTCAACCTCAAACATAATTCCCTCTTAAATTCAACGGAAAAACGGGATTTTTTTCCCTTCTTTAAAACTTCTCTTTCTTTTGAGAATAGTAAATGTACTTGATTTTAAGATGTTAATACATTCATATGCACAAAAGAAAATCCATTCGCCTACAGAAATTCTTCACGAAATGAAAGCCTGAAAAATACGTTTTCTATGAACATGTGTAATATCATTGCATTTTTAAAGAGTCAGCAGATGAGAAGAAGAAAAAGAAAACATCTGTCTGTGGATTTTTCTTTTTTCTTCTCCTTCCATTTTTTATTTCTTCGTCATATTAAATTTCATCAAAAAAGAAATTCACACTTTAAATTCCAAAGTATAAAAAGCATATTCACTATTAAAAAAAAAAATATTAAAAATAGTTGATTAACTTCGTTACCATGCCTCTGTTAATTTCATCGATGAACTTCAAAGCAGTTGAATCAGTGGAATTTTGTCTCTCATAAATCACAAAGTGTTCTATGATTTATCGCTTCCCTCTGTCTTTTGCATCGCTTTTACTGTTTTGTATCAAATCAGATAACCCGATACAATCTAAAGAGGCATAGTTGATTCGAAAATAGGTTTCTTTCTCACGAGAAATTGAGTTTCGCTCTATCTGACATACAGTCTTTTAGAATAACACCCTGGCTTTAGGAAGTGCGTCTGAACTTTTAAATCCTTTTTACTCAATTCACCTATTTACCAAGACGATACAAAACACGCGTAATTTGAGTTCGCCGAGGAGATCAAAATGCTGTGACCCTCGTTCACATGGCTTTATGATGATCTTCGTAAAAAATCTTTGCTACCTCATAACGGCAAGACCCTGGGGAGGAGGGTGGGAAAGCCGTATGTTCATACCATTAAGCGTTATTAAAGTACCGACAGTCGTAATTGCTCCATCAGAAGTCTCGCGATTGGCTGCTTCAATCACAGTAAAAAATTTATAAAGCTAATCAACGAAGCAAATTTTTCTTTAACAAAATCGGTTGCAGCAAACGAAAAGCAAAAGCACTAAGTCCAACACGATTTGCGCAACTAAATTAAAAACTTTTAAATGAAATACGCAGGAATGTTCAGGAAATTTACCTTTTTCCCGACAAACGCAGAGAAGGAGCCGACACCTTTGGTAACGCAGGGACTACACGTGTTACACCGGGTGTGTATCAACAGTAGCTGGCTTAAGAAGGATATATTTGTAGACAGACCACAGTGACAGACACCAAAGTTGCACTTTCAACTTTTGGTTAAAATAAAAAAATAAGCAACTTTTTTAGTATGGCCTCACATACATTCCCTCAACACTCTTCCACCGCTTAGCAACTTTCCCTTCCCATGGACTCTCGTAAAAGTGCCGTCAGGGACACCAATATAGAAGTAGACTGCTAGAAAACAGCACAGCCCCCAAAATGGCGTTGGTTATAAAAAACAAACAAAAAGGATGCAATAAAATAGCAAACTTTGAGAGTTCAATCATGCTTAAATCTTTACTTATCCGAAATTCCACGTATTTTTGCCTAGACTTCTTTTCGCGAAGCCAAAAAAAATTGAATTGCATTTTGGGAAGATTAATATTCGCGAGTGGACAACGTCGTCCCTGGGCACCTTGTAAGTTTTCTAACATACGAAACTCGCCGTACCGATGTTCGATATAAAAATGAGACAACGTGCGCTGGAAAGGAGCTTGGCGAGTGGACCGTTTTAAAATTTTTATGCAAGGAATAATTTGGGCGATATCTCACAAATTATATTTTAATTCAGGTAAAGCGCCGAGATAAGGTAGCTTTAAACTTACTCATATCAAGGTGTGACAATTACTTTCATTGACCACTTTTTAAAATTCCACCTTCAAAAATGGCGAAAAAAATAACTCTCCCGCCTCTTTTTATTTAAGTTTTAACGAGCCTAAAGTGTTCATTGTGTTGAGCATTAAGAGTTCTTGTTACTTTCATTTTTGAAGAAAAAAAATAGAAAAAAAATATCGAGAACAAAAAAGGAAAAGTGTTTTTTTTTCATTACAAAAGTGATCCCATGTCCACAATATATATATATATATATATATATATATATATATATATATATATATATATATATATATATATATATATATATATATATATATATATATATATATATATATATATATATATATATATATATATATATATATATATATATATATATATATATATATATATATATATATATATATATATATATATATATATATATATATATATATATATATATATATATATATATATATATATATATACACCCATATGCTTTGTTAAGTAACTGAGAAATGAAAAGCTCGTGCAGTCGTTCCTTATAAGCCTATGTTTCGCAGATTCTCAACATGTCTGCTGACAGTCCATATTGTGAAAATCTGTCAATAGCATAATGTTATCTGCGATGGAGAACAGTCACAAGTCAATTATTTTTTTTTAAAATCACCTTTTCAGTATATGTTACTTCACTCCACATAATCCAGTGGATCTTCCTTCTCAGCACTATTAAATGTCATATCATTCCAAGGTATCCAATTTGACCACCCTTTCAGAACTTTTTACTAGAATTTTACTAGCATCCGTCACCTTCACCTGGCGCATACACAACACATTTTCTTATTACCTGCGTTTTCATGTTGCGTGCATTAGACCTGCTCAGTGTAAAAAGAACTGGAGCTGAAATCCAAACCCCGAGCTTTGCTTGCTTAACCAAATTAAACCAACATACGGATTATGGAGTATTTTTTATTTATCGTGATAATTCAGTAATATAACAAAAACCTATAAATAATAAAAATATGAAATTTCTTAACAAATTCCACACAATTTTTTAAAAAATAGTTGAATAAACGAGTCCTGTATAAACAAATATGACTGATTTTACAAATATTCTTTCTTAGAATAAAGAAAATAACAATATACATCAACGTGTAACTATAGCCTTATGAAGGCATATTCGGTTTTTAAAATTTCAAAAAGTTGTGTCCAAGACACTGACACCAAAAATGACGTCATAACTTTACATTTTTATAATGAATTTTAACTAAATAATTTTTTTCCTATGCTAATATTTCCTACTTTTTGACACTAAGAGATTTTTGCGACTAGAACTCAGTTCTAAAGGGCGTGGTGGTTTTTAATAATCAAGAAAACATCGAGTTTATAGAAATAAAAAGTTGCTCGAATTTTAAGCCTTCTCACAGAATCATGTAACTTTTGTTATATCAAGGACAAAATTATACTTGAAAAAGGTGAAAGTATTTTTTCGAATTTTCAATATTTCTCCTAAAAACTTAAATTATACTTGGGAAGGGACGATATCAATAAGTCCATTTAAAAGAACGGTTAAAACACCTTATTTCCAAACTCTTTTTTAAGTATAAACATATAACAATAGGCTTAAAAAAACAAGATTTAGGTAGGATGTACACTCTGTAGAAAGATTCAAAATTTCTACCCAACTTGTCTCGGGTTTTCTTTTACCTCGATTTTGTACCAAAACGACAAAATTCTGCAAACTAGTTTTCTTTTACCTCGATTTCCTATCAAAACGACAAAATTCTGCAAACTAGTTTTCTTTTACCTCGATTTCCTATCAAAACGACAAAATTCTGCAAACTAATTTTCTTTTACCTCGATTTTGTATCAAAACGACAAAATTCTGCAAACTAGTTTTCTTTTACCTCGATTTTGTATCAAAACGACAAAATTCTGCAAACCAGTTTTCTTTTGCCTCGATTTTGTATCAAAACGAAAAAGTTCTGCAAACTAGTTTTCTTTTACCTCGATTTCCTATCAAAACGACAAAATTCTGCAAACTAGTTTTCTTTTACCTCGATTTCCTATCAAAACGAAAAAGTTCTGCAAACTAATATAAACGAATTTAACAAACAAAAACATGAGCAACTGAATGTATCATGCTTCTTGGGTTGAAACGGGCGCGCTAAATACGGCAGGGAAATGGAAACGTTCGTTGCTTGGTCACTTGTCATCAAAGCGACGACCGTCACCAAAACGACGACCGTCTCAAGTATAACGACAGTACAGTGCTAATTAGCGCGGGGTATTTTTTTTACGTTAGGTTAAATCGCGACATTTAAAACCATTAAAAAATGAATTTTTGAGCACAGCGAAAAGCTATCTATAGTGAGAACGAAATTGACTTTGATAACAATGATACTTAATTTTTTCAGCAGGTGTAAGCAAGGCTAAAGTTAACTAGAGAACTTGACTAAACAAGCAAGGCGTAACCACTAGTGCATGACAAAAGAAGCCATAAGTAGTAAATGATCAGAGGATATATACTTGTTCGGTAAACTACCCAAATCTTTCACTTCGTGTTCGCCTAATAAGTCCAGTACACCGGACAACCACAGCTGTTCCCGTTCATAGAGCCCACTTGGTTTGGAATAAAATATATAGTCAACAGTTACCGCAGCTCGATCGTGACAAGTAGTGACTTCAGGCGTGCCGTCCACACTGTAATGTTGGTAACAACTTTGTAAGGCTAAGTTATGTTTTAGATATCCCGGTAAGTCATTTTCACTGGATGCAAAACAATTTTCATACTCATTCGTCTCAACATTAAACACTTGTACTTCATTCGATGTTCCTCTATTACTTTCATTCCCAATGGACTTCCACTTGCAGTAATTCGATAAACCTAAATCTTGCGGAAATATAGAATTTCCAAAGTTGCCAGACCATGAATCTCTCGGCTTCTCTTTAAGCTGTCCTGACACAAGTGTTCTACTCAGTCCGGAATACCTAAGTTTACCCGTCGTCACCAAGTTGTACAGTGGACTAAACGGCGTACTGTTAAAGTCACCGCACATAATTATCGGAGGGTATTCACATGAAGTAGTTGATTTATTACCTGCAAGCCTATCGATTTCCGCGAACAAATACGCCAGCTGAGCAAGCTTGATATCACCTCGTTTCTTATTGAATAATAAATGCGTGTTGCTAACGCATATCGGTGACCGGTTTTTCAGCTTCTTCTTTGACAACGGCTGCAAAAACAACAAAATGGCGACGTTGTCTCGGTCGAGCATGGAGCAGTTACTTCTACGGAAGTCGATGAGTTGATACGATTCTAACGCGAATCGGTCTCGTTTAAAAAACGTCGCACAACCGTCGTGTTTGTCTCCAGTTCGTTTTTTGTATATACCCGTGTAACCTAAAATGAAAAGTGAACAATTAAAGAAGTCTCCCTTACAGAGCTGCAATCCGGGCATTATTTAACTTACCTTCCTCGTTCAGACGGGGGTTAAACCAATCATAATAATGATCTTCTTGAACTTCTTGTAAACATAATATCTAAAACATCAAATCAAACGGTTAAATAACTCGAACTATAAAAGAATGAGCGGCCATATATATCTTTTCTAAAGAATTTCATGTAAGCCCGTTACGTTTGCTAGGGCCATAACGCAGGAAAAAGTACAGAAACCCATTCGACCATTCGAACTTTCAATACCTCGAACAGTTTTCGAATTTCCCACTTTATCCACCCCATGTTGTGCGAAGTTGCACAACACTTTAAAAAACCCAACATCTCTCATAAAAGACAACATCTTAAATATATATTGGATTGTTCTGACCCTTTTTATATCTCCTGGTGGTTTAAAACTACAAACTGAAAATTTATTGGTACCTGGGCAGTCACAATAAAAGAGCTGTCGTTGGCGGGCTGGTGAAAGTTTGAATTTTACTGGTGCAATTTAAGCGACTGTTACTGGGCTACAAGAGAATTGACCATTTTCTTGTATATAGTTCGGTTGTTCCTCCATTTTGGAGACTAAGAGAGGAGAAAAAAAAGTATATTTTTTATAAATATTTTTTACAAAAAATTGCCTGATAGTGGAAATTGTGGAAAACGCCCCTTTTGTAGACCGATCTCAGCGGATACAAGCATGGCAGCAGTCATTATGGATATTTTTTTTAAAAAGTACGGGGTGGGCCAAAAATGAATATTTGTGTTCAGGTAACTTTTCTGCTAAATCTATGAATCGAATCAGTTTTTATATTTTGTTGTATATTCTTGTACAACACGGTGATAAGTAGGGCTGATACTCTACCTTTTGCTACATTCACCAAGTCAAACTATTTCAGCAGTCCCCTGGTACAAAATACCCCCGATAACTGAACTGAAAATGAAATTTGGAGACAAAATTTGGAAAAGTTACTACTGAGTTATTTATTAAGAAGGTACAAACGTTCTTTGCCAGTGAACTTTAAAGTTCGAGGTAACACAATTTCCTTGGTCTCATTTGGAGTTTCGAGTTATCGGGGAAAAAAAACTGCAAATGTAAAGAGTTACTATATGAGACAATGCATCAGTTGTGACAAAAACGTTTTGGAGGCAATCGCATTTTAAGGTGTTCAAGGTTTTCCTCTGGAGAATGATGGATATTTAAGGTTTCATGGACCAACAGACACCTTGGTGTGGTTTCCTCTAAAATATTCAAATCACTTGTTTAAATGGTATCTTTTTTATGTGTTCTTGTTGGCACAGCATGACAGAGAAAAAAATTGGGTTTTTTACCACTGTGGTTAATTGAACATCGTTAGACAAAAATGTGAGGCGACTCGACAAATCTTTAGGGGGAGACGTTGAAAATTTTCAGATTTGTTAAGAATGAAGGATAAAAAGTTTAAGAAGAAGGACATTTGAGTATATTTTCATATTTTCCCAAAAAAATTGACAGTATTTAAGGAAATTTTAAAGATAACGCCACGAGTGAAGAACAAAATATTTCTGTACCCATGCAGCATTTCTATGTATATTGAAAATAAAAACATGTAGTTTTGTAAAGGAAAAATTGAGGAGATTTGAGGAGAAAGTTGTCAAAATCTTTTTTTGGAGGAGATTTAAGGAGCGTTGGGGAGTCTATTCAAAATTAATGAAAATTGAGAAGTTTTGTGTAGGCGAGGCAACCCTGAAATACAAATTAGCACTTACATCCGGATTCGAACACTTGAACTCTTCCATCAAATTACACTTTCTATAGTTCCAATCGTAAACCCACGGTTCGTCTCCATTTTGTCCGTAATACAAATGAGGATGCTCTTGAAGAAGATGGTCGGCCAACACGTTGTAAGATGCTACAGTGAACTCGAACGATGAATTTTTGAATGAAGCTTCAATGTGATTAGGCCGAGACCTTTTTAACCAGTGTCGACCAAGTCTGCTGAATGACCTGAACAGCGGTCGTGGTATGTTGGACATGTTGTTTTGTTGTTGGGCTAATTTTATTATCAAGTTATTACCTAGATATACAAAATGGCATTGTTAATAATAACATATACAGGCATATGCAGCTTTGTTGAGCATTCAGTGTAAAAATACATTCCTAAATCATTCTTTTACCTGAAGCTGATTAATTTAGACTTATTTTCCTGAGGTAAAAAAAATGCATATTGCGAAGATTATATTTTCGCGAATGGATCATTTTTAGATTCTTTGCAAATAATTATTTACGCAAATCTAGCATTCTATATTTTCCCTGTAAGCATAAGAAGCAATATGTTGATACAACGGTACAAAACATGGTTGAATAACTACTGTCAGCCCAAACAGGAGATTATCACGGTCGCCAAGTAACCAAAAGCGAGAAAAGTAAAGCAATTCGTGAAAAAGACAAATGGCTACAAAGATGACATGGTTCCGCTGGCCACTCTCATTCTGCATTTTCTTATCAATCATTCTGTGCAATGTGAAAAATTTGTATCATTCACACTTCACTAGACGATGCGACTACCATACCTACCATAAACGAAGACTTCATTAGATGCATATAATAAATGAAAATATATACTCCATATATAGTTGGACAATTTGAAAAAAAAAATAGAAAAAAAATTAAAAAATAAAAGGAGAAATTTTACAAGAAAACTAAAGATTGACTTTAAAAAAAATTAAATTTAAACGTTTTTAGTCTTTTTCTTGGTCTCAGATTTTAGAAATTCAAGGAATAACTTTTTTTTATTACATGAAACGCCATTACACAATAAGCTAACGTAATTCACATCGATAAAACAGGAAAGCCACTAAAAATCACACACAACAAAAAAATGGAACAAACAGTTTACAATTTTAAGATTTTACACACATAAATGGAGGGATAGAGGAAAGAAACTTTAAAAAACAATATGGAAAGAAATCTCATTAAAAGAGCAAAAAACATTACAAAATATTTCAACCTTTATAAACGTATAAAAATTCTACAACAGCAAAAAAAATTGATCTAAATATAAATAAATATATATCTCTAAATATAAATCTAATTCGTGCATGAAATGCAATCTACATACAGTGCATACACAACAACAGCAAAACAAAAAATAATAAAACACATGCAGGAATCAATAACAATATCACTTCCAGAATTTATGCTGTAATTTCGTAAAAAATATTTTAAACTATAATACCTTATAAACAATTGATTTTCACCCTCTGGACACAGTTTGGGAATCTTATGAAATTCACCATTAAAGTGCCTATTAACCGTTGGCTGTTCAAAGTAACGAGGTTGAAGAAAATTAGCATGTAGAACTTGTTAGTAAAATACCTCCATGCTAACGCACAACGCCTTCATTTTTTCCACCAATTTAAATTTCTGGTGATTTTTTAAATTATTTATTGATAAAAAAGGCATGGTCTGTACCAGTAGGAGGCAGGGTCTATAAAGTACGTACATGTCAATCGTCAATCACTAACTTCTAAATTTTTCAAACTAAAAGTGCTTGAAAACGAGGTTTTCGTACCAATACCATGTCACCATCGTTATGAAATGTTGTTACTATGATACAACAGGGATAAACAAGATTCTCTACAAAAATGTGTACATACTCAGACCTCACCCCTCCAAGTACATGGACACATGCTTTCTTATGAACCCTTTGTCCTCTGATGAGTACTAGACTCTCTCTATCTCAAACTTTCTCTGACTTGAACATATCCACATCTTAAACAAATATTTTGGGCCCTTGCCTCTTTTCCTCCCTACTTTCTTTGAGGGAGGAAAATTGAAATTTTCTTCTAAAAATCAATTCTCTGGCCCCTTGTCAGTTC
The DNA here is from genome assembly GCA_030067915.1 of Hydractinia echinata. Classification (NCBI taxonomy): domain Eukaryota; kingdom Metazoa; phylum Cnidaria; class Hydrozoa; order Anthoathecata; family Hydractiniidae; genus Hydractinia; species Hydractinia echinata. Next base: position 5,437,976 of record JASGCC010000001.1, read on the forward strand.
GAGAAGGAGAGACTCAACTGTACATGTTTCCCCCCCTTCTAGACTTTCTTACTATACTTACCCGTATACAGTTGTCAACAGCGTCACTACATTAAAATTTACCTAAGTATGAAAGACGTAAGCAACAGGAAGTGGTCTGAAGACAAATTTTGATTGGGTAACGCTTCCTGGGTGGTATTTACCGATGGTAATTCTAAAACTCCCGCCATCCACAGTTGGTCTTGAGAAGGAGTATAGAATATATAATCGACATTCACAAAGCCATCTTCGCAAAAGGACGTGACTTCTTTATCTCGGTCGACATTATAATGGCGATAAGCACTTTTTAAGATCAAACTATGACATAATGACAAATGGTTTGCAGGTTCCACTTGTTTCGTGGGAGTCACACACACGACAGAGGAATCAGTGTTGGACTCTGTTGCTGACTCTTGACTTTTAAAATCACTGAGATGGTCGAATTCTCCTTCCTCAATTGTAAATTCTGAGATGGGAGCCATAATTGTGTTGTTGTTTTCATCCAAATTATTAGGTTTGCTCTCCGTCGTGGTGCTCCTACGTTTATTCTTCTTGATTTCAGTGCCAGTACCAGGTGTTTCTGAATTTTTGCTACCATGTAGAATTTGCTTTGAGTCAGTGGTATTATATGCAAGGAAACAACAATTTTTGGTAATATTTAGGTTAGGCGAAGAGCTTGCACTTCGAGGTTTATTGCGAAATAAACACTTGAGGTTTTCTGGCAAAAAATCTAACCTACCCTTAACAAAAAAGTCATAGTTCGAATCAAACGGTTTAAAATTGAAGTCTCCACAAATGATTGTCGGAATGTAGGGAGAGTCACATGGTGCATACTCATATAGTTGTGATTGGGCCATACAATCAATTTCTGCAAACAACATTGCACTTTGTAATATTCTTGCTTGATTTGAGAACTTATGAGAAGCGAAATAAGTGTTTGTAATACAGATTGGTGAAGTATTTGTTAAAGGTTGTTTCAGAGGCTGCAACACAATTATTAATCCAACGTTGTTTTTGTTAAGCGAGGCAACGTTGACTTGATTGTAGTAGCTTATGGAGCACGAGGTGATCAACTGAAATGCATCCATTTTGTAGAATGTAGCACAACCATCATCAAGAGTGTCGTGTCGTTTGGTGAAAATTGCATCGTAACCTTTTGAAAAAAAACTCATTACAAGCAGCCCAATTTTTTACAACAAATTGACCTCAACCATCTATTTTCGAAGAGACCTACAGTAATCATATAAGTAGAATCTACAGAGTCAGAGTCAGTACAGAGTATCTACAGAGTTTCTACTGAAATGAATGACACCTAAAATCTTTTTTTCTGACAATGCAATATCTTGGTATTGCATTGTCAAATTTAAAACCTATAAACTTAAATATCTAGAGCTTTTCAAAAATTTAAAAAGGTTGTTGAACAGATTTGTAAGCTCTACAACATAATTTTACCACCGTTTTTCCCTTGAAAATGAAACAGGACCTTGCACATTTAAAAACTAGATACGTACCAAACAATGATAATTTAGGTTTAAACCATGTCTCAAAATGTTCTTTCTCAACTTCTTGTAGACAGATGATCTGATAAGGAAAAACATTTTTCTGGTTAGTGGTTCATTTTAAATGCAACTTTCTCACTTTCTCACAGGGTGCCCAACCTTTTTCAAAAACAGAAATTCCAAGCGTTTTCTTATAATTCTGGGTGAGATTTCTCTTTTATGTGCATAACAACAAAAAAACATGCTGATTAGGAGGACAGGAAAGAACAGACCATTTTAAAAAATTAATTTTGCAGACGTTTTTTGTGCCTTTTCAGAAGTTTATTTTCTAGTGTAGTATATAACTGTCCTGTCACAATTTTTTTACCCTAGCAAAGACATCTTTTGAAACATGGATATGTGTATCTCATCAACAAAAAACAAGAATAAAACACTATATTATTCCAAAAAATCTCCTTGTCCTGTTAAAGCAACAAAACAGAATATACTTACATCAGCACCAGTAAACAACAATTCATGCAAAAGATTTTCTCTCCGATATTCCCAATCCAATACCCACTCCTGCTTTTCTGCTATTCTTTTTTTATATCGTGACAAGTTAGTTCTCAGTGACGAATCTGTCAAGATTGCATATGACACTATGGTGAACTGGAAATGTAACAGTATATTATTTTTTATCTCATCAGGTTGATTTCTTTTAATCCATTTTCTTCCAAGCTGTTCAAAAGTGCTAAACTTGGGTAGCGGTACACTGGAAAAGACATTGCTATTAGCTTCTAAGGTAAGATCGTCATTCTCCACTAAACAAGATACAACAGATGAATTATCATCATCTTGCTCAGTTAAATCAACATTGCCAACATGGGTCTCTCCATCATCACTATCTAGCAGTTCAACTATTTCTGTGTTGTATGATTTTCTTGATCTTACACATTTGAGACTCTCACCAACACCCTTCTGACTACTTGCACCACTTTTCCTATCATACCTAAAATATAATTCGTTTTTATTTATCGTAGAATCATACATGGATCCATGGCGCTGACTATCAAGACTTAGGGTTTCACTTTTTTCCAGGTCTAAATCTGCAGGACATTCACTATGATTAGCAATTTCAGGTCTGTTATGTTTGTTTTGTTTTTCGTTACAGGAAATCCCTAATGGGCATAACTTAGAATGCTCAGGAGATAATAATACTGGTGAATCTTTAATCTCTTTAGAGGTGGACGATTTCTTTAGTAATAACATGTCTTTGTTGTGTTCTAAACCTTTACACCTTCTCTTAGGTGAAGGGGATATTGATGCTTGTTTGCAACTTTTGCGAAGTTTAAATGACCGATCTGGCAAACCAGCTGGGAAAAGCTCAGAAGTGGTGGCACAGCCAGCCTCTTTGATGTCCATACTAGATTTCTCCTCTAGCAATTTACTCCCATCATCCTTTCCACAAATTTGTTCTTGTTGATAGGTTCTTCTTGTAATATCTATGTGTCCTGTATTTGTGTTACAATATTTTTTGTTTGTTTTGGTGTCATACCTTATTTTTCTTATCTCCACTAAAACAGAATCAGTACTTGAGTTATATTCTTCACTTTCAAATGTACTATCATTATCACTACTCAAGATAAACGATTTAAAGTTCTTTCTTCCAGAAGAATTCTCCTTGTCACATTCTAACGAGGCATTTGATATTTCCCTTAAACTGCTTCCACTTTGTCTTCTTACTAAACTTCTAAATCCTACTCCTTCAGTGTTTGTATGCACACTGTTATTTGCCTCAATTTTGTCTTGGTTAACAAATCCCCTTTCCAAGTTACCATGTATTTGGGATGATGTCACAGGCAAAAGAAAGCTTCTTAAATCATCTTGCATAGTTTCTCCACTATAACTGCTGAAGGAAGACTTGCCTTGAATGACATTCTGGCCTCTACAATCATCTATGTTAGATACATGTTCACCATCATTGCCAAATATGTCGCCTCTCCTATTGAAGCCAAAATTTAACTGACGTACTCTAGCCATTGAAGATTGATAACCTTTGGTTTGGTGCAAATCTATATGGACCTTTCCTAAATATGATGGTACATGGCCAATCAATGCACATTCCGCCATTGAAGTTTGATTATTTTGCTTCACAAAAAAGTCTTTATGGAACTTCAAATCATTGACACACGAAGGATAGACCTCATCTTGTTCACTGGTATTTTCTTTATTACCTCGAGTCAGGTCAATACTTGCATAAGAAAACACTGGGTTTCCACAATGTGATTCTCCACCTGCCAAGCTACTTTTTACTCTTTTGCTTTTAAATCTTTCCTTTTGCATTTCGTAACTTATGTTCCTCTCATCTGAAGATTTGCTGGAAGGGTTGTGATGGGATCCTGGATGTTCATGAATTCCAACTGGATGCAGCAATTTTTCATTACTGTTCTGGAATTTAGTTGGTTTTGTCAGCAATTGTTTTTTCGGGAGTACATTTTCTTGATCATCAGAGGACAAAAAGACGCTCTTGACTGCTTCAGCTTTACTTAATGGATTTAACTTTGCGGTTACTAGCACAGTGTTTTTATTACTTTTTTTGATATTATCTCCGAGTGAAGAAATCAAAGCCTTGTGATCGTCTGTCTCTTTCAAATTACTTAACCTGGCCATTTTTTCTTTCAACAGAGCTGTATTACGTGCAAAAGATTTTTTCAGCCTTGGGTCAACAGCAACAGAAATTTTTTCAGCAGGTAATTGAGCAGAAGATTTTAATGGGGGTTCATGTCTGGAAGAAATTTCAATTTTCCTCTGAGGTGTGTAATTCTCATGTAAAGGAAGTTCTTTCGTGTCACAAATTACTCCATGATTTCTATACCTACATTGCTGACTTTGAGCTAAATTACGTTCACCTGAAGAAGAAAGTTTACCATGTAGGAACTCAACATTTCTTGAATATTGTTCTAAAGAAGAGTCTATAAAGACATCATGAATAGAATCTTGAGACGAACAGCGCCTGCCAAAATGCTGTGGAAATTCCACATATTGATTTTCTGATGAATGAACTCTCCTCACTGAATTCTTTTTAAAAGATCGAGGCATCTGTAGTCATTTAAAACAGCTTGATGGTATGTAGATTTTCTAAATTAAGGCAAGCAGCTAATTGCATTTAATTGCTTAAGAGAAGTTGCACACACACAAATAATATATAGAGTGCTTATTTAATTTTAAGTTTGAGAAAGACTTTTTCGACATTATATATAACAAATCTTATTCGATTTGTTGATGTTACAAATGACTTTTACAGGGTTCTGTTCCTGAGATGTACAGAGATGATTGTAACACAATTAGTTTTTTATAAAAGAAAAAAAATTTAAAGAAAAACTATCAATAAAATTAATACATATCACTAAAACAACAAGCATTGATTTTTTTACATTTTTGTATTTTTATGAACCCAATGTCCCCAAAACGTGTCAATTTTGCTAACGATTGCTGCCATTATTGAACAAAAACAAATCTGGTTTACATAAAAATTTGTGACATCATATGGCATCCGTAACAAGCTTTTGTGTAGGCAATGGCTGAAAAACCTCTTAAAACTATTATTTCTTTATAAAAACTCTATTGTTTCTTTAATAAATTTGGTAGGAAAGTGATAAAAATATATCTGAACAAAACTTAAACTTGCTAAGATTATAACGAAACCTTTACCCAATTTTCATCATTTTTAAGGAGTAAATTATTAAAAGAATATTCTCTTCCCAATTTAATTTTTTTGCTCCTTTTCAAAGGAATACCCAGTTGATGATTTTCTTCACAACTTTTTTGTAACTACATGTGCTTGCCAGAAAAGACAGTTTTAGTGTCATTTATATTATGTCTATTGTCTTTTCATCATTCAGTTACCATGATTCGTCTTTTTAGCTTGAGAGGCTTATTAATTTCTAGTGGTTTTAGATAGACAGCTTAATAGAAGTAAACACAATATATATCTATTTTCTTCATCAGTGTTTCACGCTCTACACAACTGAGGTAACAACTAAACAAATTTCTCCCCCAATTTTTTTATATGGATGGGTCATTGCTGATGTCATCAAAATACAAAAGATGGTTTGTTTCAATTGCCAATTGTTTTTCTGCCTAATTGGATTTTTCCACGGGCTTATAGACTAGTCTATATAATAATATGCTCAGTCTGTCCATAACACCCAAAGTGGACATTTTCATATTTTACTCAAAATTCGCTAAAAAAGTTAATTCTAATTTATTATGTTGTTTGATTGACATCAGTAACTTAGTGAAGCCATTGCATTGCACTTTAAAGTTCAAGCCCAAACAACGATAACTGACATCAACCCCAGCATGTAGGGACCACCTGGGACCTATTTTCTAAACACAGTCATCAAAAAACCTTGAATATCTCCTAACTGTTCCTTGAAGAAACATGATTCTACAAATTTTCTTGATTAGCGTTTTAAGGTCTGCAAAATTCAAGCAATGGCTGAACAAATTTTCTGTGGACAGCTCTTTTTCATTGTTCTTCTACCAAGTGGATTTTTCCATGGGATTGTCAACTAGTCTTATCTATATTATAATACCCGTATGCGTCTGTCTGTCATGCAAAATGGTAAACCTCAGTAGCGAGACATAAAAAATGCGGTTAATAAAGGTTGGGTGAACCTGTGGATTTATCCACAGGTTACCGACTAGTATATAATAATACAGTAATTGCGTAACAGGCGAAGTGGATCTGCACGTTTTTCTAAGTTGCAGTTGACAAATTGAACGTTGTAATGTCAATAAAATTAATTTAACATTATAGCTTAATTTAAATTAAAGGGATCCCGAGGTACTTTTACAAGTTGGACTCACCTGAAAGATTTGCATGAGAAATGCTAAATGACATATTCACTTTTTGTTAAAACTTCATAAAACTCCAGATATAGCTTTTTAAATATTTATTTTTCTTGTCGCTCGACCGCCATCTTGGTTATCTTCGACCTTCTTCTTCGTTAAAAATTTTCATTCTAGCTCCAGTCTTTTTTAGTGGCACGTGACCCTGTTACGTATTATTTCGGTAGCGCTTTAATTATTACTGACTGCATAGCCAGAACATATACCTTCGCGCGGCAAAGTGAAACGAAAGCTCTCTACAAACAATTTTTTTTTTTTTTAAAATTGAAATAATTCTGCATAAAGTTCTTTACGAACGATTATTTTTAAAAAAAAAATAGAAATAATTCTGCATATGTTCTCACATAGCTGAGCAATCAAACGAAAAATAAAATGTGCATGATTTTTATTTCAAAGGACTGTTATTTGAGACGCAGGTTGTGAAAGTTACTGATCATTCAACATGTCACACATTTGTGTATGGTTTTTATTTCAAAAGGATATATTTTGGATTCAAATATAAGTAACAAAATATCAAGGTGTGACTATAAGCCCATAAAAATTTATAGAAAAAGTTAAAGGGGGAAGGGAGAGGGGGCTGCATCACCCCTCCCCCTCCAGCACGAATAGGATTAAGGGCGGTTACAACCTTTGTAATTTGAGACTTCACTCGCATTTGCCGAGGAAATTACCGACATATTTTCAAAACATGTACATTCGCGTCGGCAATTATTTGACGTGGTAAAATCGCACATAAAAAGTCCCTAGGCCTTGTGGGATCAGACGTGTAAAAAATAGCCGAAGATATAACAACGGAAAAAAGTATTTGTTTTTCCACAGCATAGTTCAGTTGCCTCCTACGGCAATGCACGAACAACAAACTGCAATTATTACATTCAGGAGAGCGGCAGCGCGGAGTTTTTGCCGACGTAATTATGTTGTGACATTTAAATGAATGGTGTTATTATGAACAACGTAAGGTATAGAGAACATTAAAGTCGGCCCCTTTCCTTCATGCTGACACTCTTATGCTCGGCTGGTGCATTACACTGAGACTCGAACGAAAGACGGAAGACCATTTGGAACCATGCCACAAGTCAGTCCGACCTTCATCGTCACAGAGAATACTGCGAGAAGAGTGCGCACCCATGCAAGTTAAATATAACCAGAACATGGGAGAGGTTAGGTGTCCTGTACCTTAATACAGCTTTCGGACGAATGTTCTCGTGATGTAATAATACCAAAGAAAAAATATGTTCCATAAAGTTTAAAAAATCTTTTTAAAAGGGGAAAGAGAAATCAAATATGTTTAGTAATAATAATCGAAAAAAATGTATATCGTATTAAAAAGAAGTCCAGAAGTTCTGTCTCCCACACGACACAGCAGGCAATAAGTCAGCCCTGCCCTCGGTTTTGTGAGAGGAGATGTTCTGCGAAGACTCTAACAATTGAGTCTCCTGTACAGTTTTGCTTTGCATTGAACTGTGCCTGTGACAAGCATTTTCGAAGCATGTCACCGGCGACTTCTGCGATATTCAACTTAATGATGCCCTGACCTTCAGTTCGTAAATAGCACGTGTACAACTTACTTCCTAATCAGTTTATCATGACCAAGACTGAGTATGCTTTTAAAAGGTCTAATCATGGAGGTACAGAGCAGCGTTGATGTTAGACAGGATACCTGTCTCTCTTTTCTGCTTTCGCGCTTCGATGTCTGTCCTGCTTTTGTAACCCTGCTTATTTTAGCGCGCTATCGCAAAAGGGAAAAATGATGAGTTTAATTTACTAGACTATGTTGATGTTTGCGCTACATATTGGAAGAATATCATAAAAACAAACTTTAATTAGACAGTAAATTCTGCCTCTCTCTGTATCGTGGGATAAATTAAAGTAGTATTCTTTTCTATTGATTTTTTAATATTTTTTAATAAAAAATATTTCCATCTACTGAGTAACTTAGGCAACCTCGTCCCCAAGGATTGTTGAGAACAAGGTTGGCAATACTCACTTGAGCATCATACCCCGCCTAGGTCGACAGGTTATAGATCAGTAATTTTTACAACCTGTTTGTTGAAATAAATTCTTTTAAATTTGAAATAAAAGAAATCATGCACACACCTGCTGCTAATATCTTATTTTTTTGTTTTATTGCTTAGACGGTTAGAATATCATGTTGAATTATTTTTTTTAAACAAAAACAAATCATTCGTACAGAGATCGATGTGGAAAGTACGTTGAATTTTTTAACTTTGTTGCGACAGTATTTTAATTGTTTTTGGCTATGAAAGTCATTAATAATAGCGAGTGAGAGTCAGTAATGTTTAAAGCGCTACCGAAATACTACGTAACAGAGTCACGTGCCACTAAAAAAGACTGGAGCTAGTCTGAAATTTTCAACGAACAAGAAGATCGAAGCGGCCATTAAGGCGGCAAGAAAAATAAATATTTAAAAAGCTATATCTGGAGTTACATGAAGTTTTAACAAAAAGTGAATATATCATTTAGCATTTCTCATGCAAATCTTTCAGGTGAGTCCAACTTGTAAAAGTACCTCGGGATCCCTTTAATGAAGCCATGACATTTCAACAAAAAAAGGCGTGTAGTAGCTTACACGCCTTTTTTTTCAAATCAATACATAATATAAACTTCTATCTGTTTCATCATCATCACCTATAAAAATAGGCTACTTAACAAATTAGTTCTTTCTAGATGTTAATACATTAGTTTGACATCAATACTGTTATTATTGTTAGTGAAGCATTTGCAATGGACTTGAAAGTTTGAGGCAAAATAACTTGGAAATAGGTGGACCAATTTCCTACAGCTGGGTTAACCCACCCACTTCGTAAGCGATGGGTTAATAATATCATCAAAAAAATTTAAATCCAAATAGCTCTCTAACCGTTTGTCATAAGCACACAATTCTATACCTTTTTGTTAATCACAGTTTCAAACTCTACACAATAGAGACAACAGGCAAACAAATTTCTAAAAATAAAAATTTTGTGGTAATTGGTGGGTTTTTACTGACGTGTTTAAACCCTTATATCAAATGATTTTTTTCATTGTTCTTCTGCATAAGTGGATTTTCCCACAGGCTTAATAATAATCTTGTCCTTTAGTCTGTCCATCACCCAAGGTGGACATTTTCATATTTTTCTCCAAAATCACTGAAAAAGTTATGTCTAATTTGTTAATGTTGTTTGATGTCAGTAACTTAGTGAAGCCATTGCATTGCGCTTTTAAATTTAAAGCTAAATAACTTAGAAATGGGTCAGAATTCTTGGTTAGAAATCAAATATATGGCAGGGAGCGAATTAAATGTAAATAAATCAATAGCGTGGGAATTTTTTTGCTGTGCAAAAAAATTCCAACACGCCTAAGGTTTTCGATCCATTTCGCGATCTGATTTTCTCAAAATACGACCTATTTTGATGCTTTTGCCATAAGTTTAATGGTCTAATCGCTACCTCAAAATTGATGCAACGCTCCTTTTTTTATTCACGTAGCTGAACAAACAAGCTTCTTCCTGTCACCGCCAAATCGCTACCATATTTAATTTGTTTGGAACTGTATCGCCGGTAGCCAAATTGCAAAAACATACTTGCTCTGAAGGAAGAAAAATATACAAGAGAGCATGTAAGATATCCTGTTGTGATAATCAAAACAATATGGTGTCACTGACCATGCGTTGCGATTCTTTTACATCCATGATCTAGACTCACATAAAAATATGAAAAACTTATAATTTTAAAATCAGGATTTTTTATTTAATGAGCATTTTGAGATCGCTAGTCCATAAAAACCGATCGCGAATCGCGTTCCCCTAATTCGATCGTTGTATGGTGAATGAATAGATGCACAACAAAAAGATTTTACTATTTGGAAGCTCATTTAAATCTTTCGAACTAAGAATTTCAGCCCATTTCAGCCGAACTATCTTCCCCATTTCCCTTACATGGCTGGGATTAAGCTGGGGTTATGGAAACATTTACTTGCCCAAATTGAATCGCCGGCAAGGGGAATCAAACCCCAGTCTTCTGCATAAAGTATGGCAGTTATAAGCACTAAGCTATGGTGCCAAAATCTGCCTTTTATTGCCTGTCAATTTATTCAATTTTTTTTGCACTTGAGCAAGAACCTGCCAAAATGTATCTTCAACCATTCGTCAAAAGCACATGATCATATATACATTCTGTATTTTGCAACCATTTTGCAAACTAAGGCCACCATCAAAAATATGTTATGTTCGCGTCCTGAAGACCTCGCAAAAATGAGTCGGTCGGTCGGTCGGGCGTATTTTTTCCCGGGATTTTCAGATGGGGGCAAAATTCGTTCCCAGGGCCAAAAAACAGTATAGCGCCACTCGACAGACCCTTTTTTCGCCGCCCTGTCTGTAAACTTGCCATGAGTACCCTAAAGATATTAATTTTTACGGGAATTAATTTTCGCGAGTTTTAGTCAATTTTGGGAAAATTAGTTCTCACGAATTTTTTTTTTCAAATATATATCGTTTGGATCAAAAAGTTTTTTCCGGGTTTTTTCCGACTTACCGACTCGGGTTTTTATTGCCAAAAGTGAGTCGGTCGGAGGACGCGAACATAACATATTTTTGATGGCGGCCTAAAATGGGAAGAACTGCACCTTGGACAGGAAAAGAGTTCTGTATTTCAGGGAAGAAAATGATGAAATGACAAAATGGCTATCATAAATAAAATCAAAAATTTTCACACAAATATAGCTGGCTAGCTATAATATAATGAAAATTATGGAAATAAAGAACTTTTTACATGTAGCTAGCTAAATTGATTTATTCGGCCTTATCATCAATCACCAACATTATTACTGCACCTTATATATACTTCAAAATGCCAACTACGTTTTGGAAACATCTGCTAGGCTCTCTAACACGCAAAAAATATTTAATTTTGACAATAAAAAAATTACCATCAGTGCGTCAGCCAACCGTTTGTTTTGCTTGACAGTTGGAGCATCATGTTTTTTCTCATGTCTAAAAAATATCTCGGTAGAAGGGCAATCACGCTCCATCACAAAGCTTTTTTTTACCCGGCCCGGACACGTTCACAAGGCCATTTACCGCTTAAAGCTATGGAGTTATATATGGGACAATATTCGTGTATGGTTTTCGTCGCGTCGGAAATGCTTTTCGTCGTGTCGTATCTTTCTTCATGGTGTGGTTTTTGTCGCGTCGTATTTGTTTTCGTCGCGGCGTATTTCACTTCGTGGCGTATTTTACTTCGTAGCGAAAATGCTATTTTAACACGAAATTACTAAATTCGTGTTGCGCTGACAAGAAATCCAAGTCACATGAATAAAGTGCAGTAAAATAAACAAAACCTTTAGTTTAGTGCTAAAAATTATATTCTATTTTTAAGTTAGTTTTACATTTGTGATTATGAAGAAATATTATGTGTTGTTTTATGTAATAATTTATGTTTATGTAGTTAGTTTACTTGATTTTTGATATTTTGATCAGAATCCATTTAAACTACAAAATAGATAATAGATTATACAGTGTAGCATGCTAAAAATGTATAGCTAGCTCAATCTATAGCTAAGAATGTATCGTTTATTAAAAGAAAATGACAAAGAATAGCTAACTCTGCCCAGTAGAAAGACCAAAGCCACTAGAAAGAAAGTGAAATATATTGTGTAAAAGCTTCACGAAATTAGTAATTCCGTGTAAAAAAAGCATAACTATTTCGCCACAAAGTGAAATACCTCACGAAGTGACATACGACACGACGAAACATGAGATCACTCCAACAAGAGTAAAACGCCACGACGAAAACCATTACGCTGCGAAGAAAACCACACCACGAAGAAAGATACGACACGGCGAAAACTATTACGAGTCAAAGAAAACCACGCCACGAAGAAAGATACGACACGACGAAAAGAATTACGACACGACGAAAACCATACACGAATATTGTCCCACATATAACTCCATATAAAGCTTGGTTCCCACTGCGGCGATGATCGCTATCGCCCATACTTCATCGTCGACGATGAGTTTGGTGGGAATGTTAAAGTTCGTTGTCCAACTCAAAAAGTTCGGCGACGAACGCAAAAATGATGGGCGATGAATATCAAAAGGTTTGATATTCATCGCCTTGGTTCGTCGCCCTATTTGTTGATACTTTTCATTATGTCGGAAAATATTATGGATACATTATGGATTGAAAATTTAAAGTGATCAGTTTATGTTTCACCAAACCACGTGGAGTGCAAAAACTTTTTTTTCTTCAATGTAATGATAAATGTACCCGTAGAACTTTTTGACAAGAGGAAGGTCTACTTGTGTTACAGTAAGTCAAGTACTTATGTGATCTTATGAAATAGATAATAAGAAACCATGATGGCACGGCAACTTCACGAAAAGGCACAGAAAGTCAGGTTATTATTGTATATTTTTTGCTTTCTCTCTATATTAATGTTATTTGCTGTGTTGTTTTCGAAAGAGTAGGAATAATATTTTCAGACAGAATGCCGAAACCAACGTTTGATTTACAAGACGACGACTTACCATCGAGGTCCAAAAATACAAATGTTTGTACGATAAAACGTTGCCTCGATTTTATGACGAGACTGACTATTGCGCAATTACTTATATTTATTCCTTAACTCTAAAAGCTGGAGATCTCGTTTAAGCTGACGCAAACTAAATGTCAATCACGGAGATATATTTTTTATGAATTTCGATTATTCTATAACCATTCGTGCTATTTCTAACATGACGTTCACATTATACTGTTGCTAAGTTATTGTTGATATAATTTGCTCTCATACTTCTCAGGTTCATCAGTTGCAAGTTTTTAAAAATAATGGCGGCGCATTGCTGCAGAGAAAAAGGAAGCTAATTTTCTTTACAAGCGAAAAACAAAATTAAAAACTATAGCCATCGAAAATAATGACAGCTAAAACTTTTGTGATTTTTTTTCAAAGGTGTTAAACGTGTCGGAAATCAAGAGACAAAAGGCGCTAGGAACGACGGCAGACGAAGGGAAATGTGGAGAAAAAAGCACAGATGCAATAATTCTCATGTACGAGAAAACAATAGTTTTTCAGTAGGAATCCTGTATAATTTGAAAACATGGACAAAATGGAGAAAGAGAGACTGGGAAGAACTGGATAAGATACAGGCTTGTGCAATGAAGAATATGCTGTGAATGCCAATCTCAACACCATACTGGGAAATTATCAATGAGTTGGGAATGTGGACAATGAAAGCGAGGGTGGTGTATAAAAGAATGATGCTGCTGCAGAACGTCATGAGCTCAAATGAACAAGAAAGAGTATGCCAGAGAGTATTAGAACTAGTATTAGAACAGAAAAGACAAGGATGGAAAGATAACTGGTATGGAGAAATAGAACAGGATGGAAATGAATATGGAATAGATGTACAGCATGTTGAGAAATATAAGAAATCGGAGTGGAAGAAAATGGTAAAGGAACAGATCCAGAGAAAGATGGAAGAAGAATCAGAGGAGAAAAAAAGACAGATGAGTAAGCTGAAAAGTCAGGTAGGACAAAAATATGAAAAACAAGGGTACATAATGAAAAAGGGATACAAGAGGTATCAGATAGAATGAAAACAAAACTGAGAATGTGGAATATAGGAAAAGATATGGGAGCTGAAAGAGTATGCTTTGGATGTGGAAAAAGTGAGGAAACATGGGAGCACATACTAACATGCAAAAGGGAGGGATGAGATGGAAAGGGAAGATCATGGTAAATACGACGGACATCAGAAGTGAGAAAATGTGGAATGAAGTGACACAATTTGCGAAACGTTTCATCGACAGGAGAACATTGTTGGAAAAATGAAAACATTGTAAATAGAGCCTTGCACACCAAGATAAAGACTACCATAGTTGCTTTGTTTATAATTATATGTTTTATGCTAAAACTGTTTACAAATAAGTTCAAAATTTTTACAGGTCTTACTTTTATTTATTATACAAAAACTTCCTAGAAAAACATGTTAAATTCCAAAAAACTTTTCACGAAAGAATCAGCTCAGATAAAAACTGGAACTAAATAATTGCGTCTGTTAAATGGGAATTTACAAGCAAGAGAACTAGTGGAATATGCCTTTCCACAGAGAGACATTTTTTATGGAGAATTTTTTATGGTTTGTGACCAACCTCGACCCCAGGACCTGTTGTCCCGTTTACATTTCGTCATAACTATCAATATGAGCAGCGACGATGAGAGACAAAAAGCCCTGGAGACGAGGTTGGGGTGTGACATCAGATTGCACAAGTCTCTTAAGACCACATTTCTTCAACTCAGTCTCAGCGTTGTTTAAAATTTTGTTGATTTTAGGCTATGGCGTTATTTAGGTATCAAAGGAAAGTGTTTTTACAATTTGTCTAAACTTTCAAGGATTCCAATCTGAAGTTTCTCATAAAAAAGCGACGAGTTTTAATGCTACAATAAGAGCTTTGCATCTTGCCCTAATCTGCGTCACCTCAATTAAATGAAGTTCGATAATAGTGTAAACAACTATATACAACATTTAACGTTACTCAGCAATAAAAACTTGTACGTCCTAATAATCTTTCACTTCAACATCCGCCATGTTTTCCATACCATGGTGTAATTTTTTTCAGTTATGACAATATATTCCTTTCAAAGGGGAAACAAGTAAACTTCCTCGAAATGCTTCAAACTTCCTTCTGTTTTGCCAGTGTACGTTGTATTGTAATTATAACTTAAATATTTCGACGCGATTTCTTCAGATGGAAATTCGTGCTTGCTCTTCCTGGCTTCACTCACAAAAAAATTCGCCATTGCTTGCGATACCAAAACAGCACTCGCTGTGTGTGGCGCATGAATTTCGGCGCTGAACTCGAAGTTATTCTTTTCTGGATGCCACTGGCTGCCATATATGGGATAATCATGAGCTAAATAAAAAAATAACGCAATCAAAACAAATCTATTTGGGGACATCAACTAACCTGCACATAGAGTTATAGCTTTCAAGGTGTAATTTTCGCGCGGATTTACTCTTGAAAGTTGCGGATATTCGCAAATCAGCAATTTTTTTAGAAAGAGCGTGGATTTATACCTTTACAAATAAAAAACAAAAAAAAAATAAAAAATCAGCGAACAGCGATCAGCTCCAAAAAGAAAGCCGAGTAATTCATAAAAGTTGGATGGAGGTTTATTTATGAACAATACTGCCTTTCGTTTAAAGTTCAGATGAAAACAAAGTAATTCATGTATATATCAGGTCTAAAGTTAAAGTTAGAGTTAAAGTTAGAAAAAAGATATAAAATCGTGACATACTTGTCACGATTTTATAGCTATAATACATAGTTCTGCTGAATATAGCTTTAGTCTACGTGCTTACAAAATTGTAGTACAGAAGGAAATGACGTAATTATATAACATCAAAGATGGCGCATTATAAGACAATCTTCATTATGCTACACCTGCACGAGCTTTAACTTTCGATTATAGGCTTTAAAATAAAGTATTGTTCATTGGATAATAAAACAATTTGTTGCACTGTTAGGATTCTTATTGGCTTAAAACTCATTTTAGCCTCCTTCTCAGAAAAAAATCTGTCAAAACAAAATTTAAGCTTTAGCCTGGATAAGTTTTAGGCGTTCAGGCTCTGGGATGTCTCTATCTCTCTATCTCTCTATCTCTCTATCTCTCTATCTTCCCAGGCGATATTAAAGATTCCGCCTTCGCCGGCGGAAATCAAAAAATAATTTGTACGTTATTATCTCGTCTTTGTATTCAATTTAAATAATTGTGTAAATTAATAATTATTTTTTTTGTAATTCCCCGTTCCCTCTTTACGGCTAATTCGCAATGCGTCACAGTGGTTGTATTCTTCAGTTTTCTCTCGCAGAAGCAAAACTTTGGGAAATAGTTTATTTCTGTAGTAACCACCTTAAGGCTAAATAACTTAGAACAGGTCACCATTCTTGGTTAGAAATCAAATATGGATATGATGAATGTGCAACAAAATGTATTTTGAGTATTTGGAACTTGTTTTGATAGTAGTAGCTCATTTAAATCTTTCGAACTAAGAATTTAGATCGTTGGGGTTCGCTGAATTGATACTTTGGGTTGTTGGGCTCGTTACAGGGTTTAGTACAACCTGCCTGTTATTTTCTGACTGGACCATGGCTTAGATGGGGAGTTGTGGAGTATTTAATTCTCATTTTGAACTACGCACACACAATCAAGGTTTGTGCTCTGCCAGACAACTTTCTGCAACACATCCAACAGCCCACACACTGTGCCATCTCACCCATTTCCCTTACATGGCAGGGGTTAACCCGGGATTATGGTTGTTATGTATTTATTATCACAAACAGAGAGAGGAAGAGCACACAGTAGTTCAATATAACGAGAATGATCTTTTCAAAAAGAACAAATCTGCTTTATACAAAGAAATACAGAGTGTGTATTTTACAGAACGAATATTTAATATAGCGACATAACAATGGTGGCATATACTCGCCCATATTGAATCGCGGCCAAGGGGAACCAAGCCCCGATCTTCTGCGCAAAGTATGGCAGTGCAAAAAGAAATCGGAAAAATTGATTTATTGCCTGTCAATTTTTCCGATTTCTTTTTGCACATGTTCAAGAAGCCCGTCAAAATGCAAACATTGAATGTTGAATGTCATCTATGTCCCTTTAACCATTCCTTAAAAGTACATGATCCTATATATTTTGCACTCTGCAAAGTCGGACCATTTTGCAAATTCAAATAGAACCATGAATGTATTCATTAAGTGCATCGCTATAAAATAACTGCGCCTTGAACAGGAAAAGAATTCCATATTTCGGTGAAGACTATCAAATGGATATCGTAAATAAAAAAACATTTTTACACAAATATAGCTAGCTAGAATGAAAATTTTGGAAATAAGGAACTTTTTACATAAAGCTATGTACAAGCTATGGATAGGATTTAGGTACTTCTGCTAGGCGTTCATCTCCGACACGCAAAAATTATTTTTGCCAATAAAATTTTTTTCCATCATTGCTTTAGCCAACCGTTTGTTTTGTTTGACAGTTAGAGCATCCATGTTTTCTCTTATGTTTAAAATTCATCTCGGAAGAGAGGCAATCAAGCTCCATCATTACATTTATTTCCTGACGAGGGGACACATTGCCGCGCGCGCAACAGATCTTCAACCCGTTCACAAGGCTACTTGCACCTCATAAGTGATTTTGGAGCAATCGTCGCCTCGATTTCATGACGAGACTGACTATTGCATAATTACTTATATTTACCTTTAACTCCTTATTTTGGCTCCCTATTTGCCCCAGGAATCAATATTAGGACATAGAAAACATTTTATCAATCACGGAAATATATTTTTCATAAATTTCGTTTATTCTATAAGCATTCGTGCTATATTTAACATGACGTTCACATTGATGTAATTTGCTCTCATACTTCATCATTTGCAACTTTTTAAATAATGGCGGCTCATTGCTTCAGAGAAAAAGGAAGCTAATTTTCGGCGCATGCGCAATAATTACTCTTTTTTTACAAGCAAAAACAAGGTCAAAAAGTATAGCCATCGAAAATAATGATGGTTAAAATTTTTGACCAACTTCGTTTCTAGTGCCTATAGTATCCTTTTATATTTTGCGCCGTGTCGGAAAACAAGAGACAACAGGCGCTGGGAACGACGTTACGTAAAAACAGGGAAAAGATAATGAATTAAGTTTATACCATAGTTACTTTGTTCATAATTATATGTTTCATACTAAAACTGTTTACAAATAAGTGCAAAATTTCTACAGATCTTACTTTTATTTATTATACAAAAATTTCCTAAAAAAACATGTTGAATTCCAAACAACTTTTCACGAAAGAAAAAGCCCCCCAAAAAAACTGGAACTAAATAATTGCGTCTGCTGAGTGGGAATTTACAAGCAAGGAAATTTGTTGAACATGCCTTTCTGCAGAAAGACTTTTTTCTAGAAAATTGTTTATGTTTCCTATAAAAAAGCGTCAGATTTTGAATATTATGGTATTGCTTATTGCTTCCTGGACAAAAGTAAAAAAATCTGCGACACATCAAATAAAATAAATTCGAGAAACGTAAACAACTATTTGCAACATTTAACTTTCAACAGCAATAAAAAACTCGCACGTCCATCAAAACTTTCACTTCAAAACATCCGCCATGTTTCCATACCATGGTGTAATATTTTTTATTTATGACAATAATTCAATTCAAAGGGGAAACAAGTAAACTTCCTCGAAATGCTTCAAACTTCCTTCTGTTTTGCCAGTGTACGTTGTATTGTAATTATAACTTAAATATTTCGACGCGATTTCTTCAGATGGAAATTCGTGCTTGCTCTTCCTGGCTTCACTCACAAAAAAATTCGCCATTGCTTGCGATACCAAAACAGCAATCGCTGTGTGTGGCGCATGAATTTCGGCGCTGAACTCGAAGTTATTCTTTTCTGGATGCCACTGGCTGCCATATATGGGATAATCATGAGCTAAATAAAAAAATAACGCAATCAAAACAAATCTATTTGAGGACATCAACGAGCTCTGGGGACGACGATGGTTAGTTATAAGTCAACGTATAAAGAAAGCATTTTAATATCAGTTGTGTGTTTATAAATTAATAAATTCTTGTCAGATTAAGTTTACAACACAACCTCGTTTTTATGTCATAGGGGCGGAAAAAGCATCCGAGAACATTTTATACCTTTCAAACACTGTTTAGGGTTAAGGGTTTTCTTGGTCACTGATGCTATATACCACCCTGTAGGTCGTAGGAGCGGAGTCTTGTCGTGTTTTCACGTGGGAGGCACGAAATGAAAAAGGTGTGGCTTTCGCAGGACAAGTTGTTTTTCGCCCGAAACCGTGCTGCTGAGGAGCAACACGACATCAAAGTTGTTTTTTCAATTTTCCTAAAAATCAGGTCCAATGAAGGGTGAACATATCACTTCACTAAATCCACTCCTCCTGGGGTCTTCCTATCTCTTTTTACACCGGCTGGAACATATGGTGACCACAAAGAATTAAAATCTGAATTACAGGACATTCTAGGACTTCCCAGGGTGTTTCTCTTATTTCTTCAAAATTCTAGGACTTGGGTGCTTTTGGATGAATTTACCCTCATAAGGTTTGTGAAAAGCTGGAAACATCTCGATTTGCAAAATTTAACTCAACTTGTTTACTTACTGGGCCTATGTCAGGAATTTTAGTCAATATCCCAGAAATGTTCATGGTTTTTCATGATAAATTTCTTTTTCCTGGATTTTCCAGAGATTTACAGAACTGTACACCCTCGTCCCCAGGGTTTTTTGATTGCCTTTTTGACATGGGAGATCATATCAAAAAGACAAAAAACCCTGGGGACGAGGGTGCAGAACTGCAGTCTCCATGCAATATCAAACAGAAACCCTGGTAAAAAGGGTACTTACTACAAATATAGTTACAAAGCGCAGTGGAATAAATTTCGTTTAAGCAGTTAACCATTTTATCACCAAATCATAAAATTATAACTGAAAGAGACCATTCGTAGCCGAATTTTTCTTTACTTGTGTCACTTTTTTTTTAAATTTTGGCAAATTTTCTTTTTGAAAAATAAAAAATAAAAATTTCCCTCGCGTTTATAAACTTTCGAGAAATGATGCTCTTGGAAAATTTAGCCATATAAATTTTCGGCAATTTAGTCAAAATTCGCGAAAGTTTTTGCACTTAAAAGTAGTTAATGATGTTGTGCGGTTTCCTACCTTCCACCATTGAAACAAATTCTTTTCCAACCAAATCATAATTTGTTGATAAGATTTTAAAGAAACGACTCAATGCAGGATACTTGTTATACACATTCGGTGAAATGCCGTAACTATGGTGATTGTAGGTAAGCTTTTCTGTTTCCATGGCTTTGTATATGTTCGTGGGGACATCCTTAAATAAACGACTCGAAGCTGCATTTTCCGTGAAATTCAGGGGTATTGAAATATCATCTGCGGAGAAAGGTGATAAAACTGCTCCTGAGTTAGTCGTCAACACGTGCAACGTTTCAAAACCAAGACATGTTCCCCAGATCGGGAAATAATCTCCGTCTTTGTTAGCTTGAATGGCGTGATCATAAAATATTTTCGCGTGTTTGTAATACTGAGAAGTGAACCATTTCACGCCACCGCCTGGAAATAAGACTCCATTTACATAGGAAAAAAGTTCTGTAACTTGTTCATCTGTTAATGACGTTGGAATTAGAACCGCTCGCGCTCCGGCACTTTCCAAATACTTGACGTAAGAGGCGGCGATGTACGAATTGCTTTGATCTTCCACAAGCTGTGCGAGGATAGCAACGGTTGGTTTATAATTTAATGTTTCGCTGGGCTGTGGTCTGCAAAATGTTACATCAACCAGCGCGACGAGAATGAAGATGGCGGAATTCATTCTTACTAAACAAAAAAGGATACTTTTCTTCTATAAAGAACTGCTTACCTGGCGTCACTAAATGAGTTTAGGCGAGACATAAAACCAACAGCGGGTGAGCATGGTCACACTCCGTTGTAGAGGTCTTTATTACATAAACATCAGTTTTGAATATATTTAACGAGGAAATTAACAAAATATTTGTTAAAGAAAGTTAATTTAATAACTTCGAATTGAATAAGCTACAGTAAGTTACCAGCTTGAACCGTGTTTTATTAAAAAAACTATACTCTTCACACAATTTGACGGGGAAGTTGTTTTAAATCAAAACCACAAAAAGGAATCTCTGTAAGAAAAAGTAAAGGAGTCTCAAAAAGTGAAAATGATATCCATGGAAAAAATAATGTAGCCGACTTCAAGAAATATATTAACTTTATATGTAGCTAACTTTAAAAAAAAAAAAAATTAAATACCACAACTCACTTCTCATCACTTCCACTTTCTGATTACTTTACTTTATGTTATGATTACAAAAAAAATCTGTATGTTAGTATATCGCCTTTGTATTCAATTTAAATAACCGCGTAATCAACAATTCTTTTTTCGTAATTGGATACGCCTTAACAACTTTAAATGGATGTACTGAAAGATGTTTGAATCCACACAGGCATACACAATGAATATGATATGAGAAATGTTTTGATTAAACATTAATCACACGTATAAGCATGTTTTATTTAAGAATCTTCGGTAAAACACTTTACGTGATATACACGCTTATTTTTATAAGAACCAGTAAAATCCGACCTGAGGCTTGCTGTTCTTATTTTTAAGCCTTTTTCAGACCAAATTGTTCTTATTTTGTTCTTAATAGTAAGAACACAACTCAAATTCAGCCAACCTCGTCCCCAGGACTATTTGCTTCTCAACGGCGCTGCGCTTTCTGATAGTTCTAGCGAAATAATGGCTTTTCGACGCCACGGTAAGGGTGCTGGGGTCGAGCTTGAAATTCAGCCTCATTTTGTTCTTACTTATCTTTTTTTTCTCTCAAATTTCTCCGACACAGACGTGTTAATAATATAAAAAATAGGTGTTTTTTGTTGCTAATGTTCATGATCAATATTTTTGGGGGATTAATGTTTTTGTTGCTAATAGAGCCCTATAATTGTGTTCGTGATCAATCGAGTCAATATTAGCATCTTTACGCAGTTACTTTAGGTGAGAAAAGAAGCGATCACAAAGAAACACAATATCCTTAAACTTTAGAGAGAATTGCAAGAAATGTTACGCCCTGCATTGTTCTTATTTTACGCCAATAATATAGACTCGGCTTGTTCTAAAACAATAATTTGAGCCTAAAGCTGTTCCTATTTTTTTCTTATATTTCGGCAAAATCCAAGGCTCGTATTCTGGTAACATCACGGATTTAACGAAACAAAAACGGGGACTATCTACAACGGCGTTGAAAGTGATTTGTCGTGAAAGCCCGTCATATGAAAAACGCGCGAAAAATTGATTACGAAATATTAAATGAAAGCGACAATGTAAAAAAATAAAATATGGCTACTGTCAAAATTAAAGAAAAAATGCAAAACTAACAAAGAAATTGACAAGCCTAGGTTCAACACATCTAGGACAAAAACTTATAATCACTTTTTCTGCGTACTTTTATCGGTAGTATTTTTATGACTTTTTTACTTCGTTATAGTATGCGACGTTCTACCCACACCTTGAAATGGTTCTATTAAATTCGAGTGTAGTGCAGGTTCAAGGTTGCCACACTTTTTACAGAGTCAAAGTTGACGAGATTTGATGACTTTTGATGAGAATTTTTGACCTTTCTTGATAAAATTTCCGTAATTTTATTAAAAAAATTGAGGACATTTTCATATTTTTGCAAATAAATTTAGTGAGGGCATCCTAAATGTGATGCCATGAGTGAAGAACGAATTATTGCTGTTCCCTTGTAGCATTACTATGTAATTTAAAAATAAAAATATGCGACAGGTTATAAAACTAAAATTAAGGAGGTTTGAGAAAAGAGGTGTTAAAAATCTAGTTTTAGAGGAGGAGTAAAATTGAGGAGCAACCCCTTTCTTTTCATTCTTTATGTCTGAGATAACTAATTAGATTTAAGTTGTAATTACTGATGTTAAAAATTCAAATGCAATATATTTTTTTAAAATAAGCATATTTTGAGCCTGATCATGTGTTTTTCATAAGCATATTCCAATAACTCTTTTTGCCATTCAGCATAACCTAAGCATATTTTGAGCCTGAAAAAGTACTTTTCATAAGCATCCTTAAGCCTCATTTTGGAATTTCAATTGCTTAGCTATATATATAAAAAAACATGCATTAAGCTTTCTCTTAAAAATCATCTCGTGGTTTAGGCGGGAAATTTCGTAAAAAAACTTGTATAAACTTTGCTGCTAGTTTCTAGTACTGTTTAATCGAATACAGAACACAAAAACATATCATAAAACTGAACATAGATTCGATCTCAAGTTGTAACCTCGTTCCCATGACATTTTGCTCTCATGATCACCTTGGAAACGAGGTTGGCTTTGACATTGACAAACTCCTTTTTGTTCTTATATGCCTATTTAAATGTAACAATGTTTGTTATGTTAAGTAGGGGATTTGATGGTCACAACCATGGGTACAACCATTAAATTAGGTATCCCTTATTTTGGTTGGAAACACTTCTTGTCAGCCAGACAGTAATTTGTTTACTCTAGCTACTTTGGGATGTTCGTTTTGTCAGTTTAATTCTTACAGCAACTTCCATACTGCACATAGCAAAAAGATCTGCTTCATGTCCGCCACGTGAGTTCTAAGTAATCTTTTG
The DNA here is from genome assembly GCA_030067915.1 of Hydractinia echinata. NCBI lineage: Eukaryota > Metazoa > Cnidaria > Hydrozoa > Anthoathecata > Hydractiniidae > Hydractinia > Hydractinia echinata. The sequence continues at coordinate 5,461,638 of JASGCC010000001.1, forward strand.
TGCAATGTACCTTTCTGTAAAATTAAATATAGTTTCACAGAGTCAAACTCGATTCCAGACTTTCCCTTATAGAAAGTCAGGTATCAAAAGGTAAAAAGGTTCAGGAACAGGAGTGGTTTCTATTTCTTTCGTATCACATGTTGAATTCTTCAACCGTTATCTAACATTGCAATCGATGTTGCAAGACAATATTCTCGAGTTTCCAATAGTGCTCTTTCCCCCATTACATCAGCTGTGCCGTGCCGAGCTGAACTCACAAAATTTCGGCTTGGCATAAATTATAAAACCAATATCCAACCGTGTAGAATCGAGCCGTGTCGCTCTGTTGACCTGAAACTTAAAATGGTTACCGAAATGACTTTGAGCTAGACAATAGCGACACACGAGGTACAAACGAAGGCGAAAGTGCTTTAAATAAACCACTTAACAAGCCTATTTTTTTTCTCTTTTTTGACGAACGGCCATTATGAAAGTTAAGGTGTCGTATCAGGCAGAGAAGTTTTTCTATTTGCGATTCTTCTCGCATACCGAGAATATTTTTTTGGTTCAAAATGGCTACTGAAATTACCTTGCGCTAAGAATGAACTATGTTGCAATGGAAACTGTGCACAGCAGTCGAGAATAGCTGTGGAATATTTTACTTAGTTGATAACTGGTGTAAACGATTTCGTCAAAGCGATTGTTATAATCAATTCTTCATACAGTAAATCATCTTTATAGCAAACACCATCGGGACAAATAAAGTGTGCACTATGGAGCAATTTCCCGTAGATCGAGGTTGGGACGTATTGCAGCCAAGAAGCTAAATGGTACTAACATCTTTAAATTCATTAAAATGGTTCCCACCTTTCCCCCTTAGATTTGCTTAAATTTCAAACAATTTGGATTTTTTTTACTTTTTTTTACACTTTCGCTATCGTTATCGTAGAATTCGACAGTGTATATGTCTTTTCGGTTATAAATAACAGAAAAACTATAAATTTTAAGACCCTTCATAATGACCGATTGCTAACGCCAGGTCGGGTTGTTTTGATTCTTTCATGGATCAATTTTACTACCCGAGCAGTATAAGAAACAAGTGCGTCTGATGAAGCCCTTGTTTGTTTAGGTCATCCCTTTACCCACACAACATCCTTTCTCCACATACGATACTTCGAATCCTCCACTGGACAGTAGGAGCACCCATTCGAAAAACATATTACAGCTATGTTAAGTTTAACGGATCATATGAGCATATTTCGAAATTGGTCAACACTACTAAGATCGCTTTGGAATTGTCTCTTAACTATTGATATATGTTATAAGTTTCCAAACTAAAAATCAAATTTTATTAAGAACCATAGTTAAAAAATTTAGCGTATCCAGTTCAAACTTGTCCATCCGACAGATTTTCGTTATATAAAAATCAATATTCCATGGATATATCATGTGTTTACAATCTATTATTTTCAAAAGTATCAAATCTTGGATTGCTTGAACCAGAGAGAGCTGATCTGGAAACTCCCTATATCGCATTGTTTTTTAAATTCCATGAATACCAATAGTCCATCCGACAGATAAATTCTATCAAAATAGGGGTCTAAAAGACGTTTTACTCTTCGTTATATTAGAGTAATTTTCAAATTTTAATCAATGAATCAAAGAACTAAATGGTAAAGTCAGAAGAAAAGCGAGAAAATAACCAGAAAAAGTATAGTTTCAAGTTTGGATCAATGATTTAGAAAAATTGAAAAGTTTGTGCAACTGAAGAAGATTATTTTATGGAGTGATGGCTGCGCCGCGCAGTTCAGATCTAGATTTGTGTTTAAAATTCTTTCACAATACAGATCAGATTTAGATCTAGAATGGCATTTCAACGAGGCCCACCATGGAAAGGGGCCAATGGACGGCATCGGTGGCACCATTAAGAACGTCGTTTTTCGACACGTTAAATCGGGAAAAGTCGTTGTCAATTCCGCAAAAGAATTTTGTGATGCTGCAAATCGGCTTGTTCCTTCAATCACATCACTCTTTCAAACAGATCTACTTAAAGAACCGGAAGATATTAACAAAGCGCCGAAGATTCCAGACACATTGAATATCCACAAATGGTCACGGGAGGTTGTGAATGGAGGATGTGAGTTGAAGTTTTTTTATTTGTCTAACGATAAAGAACCATTCAAAATACAACAGTACAGTGATAATCGTATGCTAGAATGTGGCCATGAAAAAAAAGAATATGAGAGTTTATCTCTTATGAGGAGCATTTGTGCCCTGTGTGCTGGGTCATACGACCATATAAAAAGGAGAAGGAGGACTGGTTAAAGTGTTCAATATGCCTTCAATGGTTTCATGACAGTTGCTTTTAGGTTATTTCAAATCATTTATTACGAATCTTTAACTGTAATGATAAATCTGTCGGATGGACTTTTCTTAGATTCGGTGACGATTTCTGCTGAGGGAAAAAGGATTTATAATCAATGAAAATCAGATAATTCAAGCATGGAAATACACCTTGCAAAATATAGCAAAAGTGAACATCTTTTTATAAATGTGATTTCAGCATATCGATGCAAACATTCTTTATTTTTAAGTGATTAATCTGTCGGATGGACAATTTACTTTTTCTTGAGATTTCTAGAAATAAAAACTTTTTAGCTTCAAATCATTTACTGATTCGAAAACGACATCCAGTTAATAACTCGCAAAGACATAAAGAACTCGATTTTTCAAATGTTAAAATTTCGAAACAAAATTGTCCATCTGACAGATCCTTCCGACAGATTTATTGTATAACCTTGTAATGATATTTGTTCCATAAACATTTTTCTATGGTATATTTTGTCTTTTTGTTTTCATTAGATATATATTAATGATACCAGAAAACTTCAAATAGTGATGTCTTTTGTCCCTAATTCGATAAAAATCCAGGTTAAGTATTTAGCACCATAAATTGAAAATATATCGAATCCTTCCGACAGAAATAGTTTATGGTCGATTAAAGAAAATTGGAAATAAAAATTGCGTGTTTGCATACTTGAATCTTATTATCTTATGGCCTTGTATCTTTGAAAGTATTCAGCAAATCTCATGAAAGCCCAACTTTTTGATATTATTCCCTAAAGTATCAAAAATCCATCCGACAGAAAAATCAATTTCGAAATATGCTCATATACAGCTTTCATTAAATAAATTGTAGTTTGTAGATGTGTGTTCATTACAACAAGGTGTCTGTTATGTTGAGGTTTTCTGGTGATTTCTTTAATTGTTAGCAGTATCTTCCTCGAATTTGATTGGATAGCAGCAACAAAAAATAGAAATTTTCTATGCTGCCTATGTATTTTATACAGTTTAGTAAAAAAAGAGCTTTATATGAAAAAAACAATCTGTTCTGTTGCATGAGCCGGTTAAACACAACTAAATCTTTATTATTGTTATTAATTATAAAATTGGGTTCCATTATATGTGCAAATAGTTCTTCTCCCTAAACATAAAAGTTAAAATAAAGTAAAAATTATAGTATATATATATATATAAATTTCAATCACGGACTCGTGATAACGGACACATAAAATTTAAAAAGTTAAAAATATTTGGAAAGGCACAAAATTCAATTTTTAATTTTAGTTTTTAAGGCTTTTCAATAAGTACGTGCTTAAATCCTTTTGTGAAAAATCATCTCAAAAAGCCAATATATTTTTATGGTTATAATACTTCCTTGATATTTAATATTCTTTTAGATTTCTAGCTTCTGTCGTGGATAAGAATTTTGGTGTTGCGATAGCTCATTTTTCGACTGGAGTTAGCTTCTGTTACTCCTTAAGACATCTGACTTTCCTGTTTTCTTTTCAAGAGCGTTTTTCTTTCACTTTTTGTTAGTTTTCAAAGACTCTTCACGGAGAAACTTGGAAATATTTTTCAAACTTCTAGCACCTTTCCATCGAAGCTGCAATAAAAAAACTCCAGAACGTGTGCATGATCAAATATTCATGAAAAAATAATTGATATGCTTTTTTGTTGAACATTTTCATCAAACAACGATACAGGATTACAAACATGGAGGTCGTTGATATTTCCTTAGCAGAAAATCTCCAACATGTTGTTGAACTTTCTACGGAAGAGGATTGTAAACGACTTGTTAACAGTCATAAAAAAGTTGTGATCAAATTTTATGCGGACTGGTGTGGACCATGCAAAAGGATATCAAGACTATATGAGGTATATACACTTTACTTTATAAAAACCAGAAACTCGAGATGTAATTTTTTTCACATATCTTTTGGGTATTTTATACAAGTTTCGCAAAATTGCACAAATGGTAAGGTTGGAAAATGTACTTTAATTCATGACATTTTTGCGCGTGTCTAAATTTCGCGCGTTTAGTTTGTTTGCCCGCACAATGCTTTAGCGTAGATTTCATTTTCGCGCGCTCTTTGCTGGTAATGTATAAACAAAAGCGTTATGTACACGTCATGAAAGTTAACAGTCTTGGATTAATGCAAGCTAATATTGTGATTTCTGATGACCTTTAATTTTTAGGAATGATTTTGTGTGAAAATAAAATGTTACGAGTCTTACGAATTTGCGCAATGTAATTTTCACGCATCTTCTGTTAAGGAATATTCCGCGCACATCGAAATTTGCTCCCGCAGCGGCTCTGAGCGAAAAATTAAAATTGCGCGAAAATTTCATGAATAAAGGTATTGAAAATTAATATTTAGAGGGTTAGAAATATAAAGAAACATGGATACCTCAAGAGAAAAATACTTTCTATTTGCTTTCATGAACTATTATATTCGTTAATCCGGTGAAATGTCACCACAGTTTGATTTTCTTCTGTAGATTTTTCCTTGCATTCTTCAAAAATAGCGCAAAATATTTGATTGCTTGTTTTTTCACTATTTTCTATTATATTTATATTTAGTCTCTATGTGAAGATTACACAGAAATTGTATTCGCAAAGATAGAAATGACAGATAAAGACAACTTCGGCGTGAAAGAGAAAATCAACGCCTTTCCCACTTTTAAGTTCTACTTCAACGAGAAAGAAATCGACGTTGGAATGGGCGCTAATAATGACTCTTTAAAACAGAAAGTTTACGCCCTCTCTCAACATTAAACATTCGCCATCAGAATGTCTCAACCTTTGAACTGATCCTGATTTTAAATATGTACCTTAGATTATATTTGTAAGACTGCTTTAGGAGCTGTTTATATGGAGAAAAACATTTATAACCGGGTAAACTGGTCAAGCAAGACCTCAATCTTACTTCTCACATTTGTGGTTGAGAAGCCCATAACCTTGGGGACGAGGTTGGGTCATACACACCTGAGATCTCAAACGTTAAAACGCATATGAACAAATTTAAATTAGAGAAACTCGCTCTTACAACTTCCACCAGCTACCGAGGAAATATTTGTCCATATGAACGGCTTCTTCTTCTTCTTGAAAAAGAAGACTGGGAACGAAATTAACGCGGTAATTATTTATTTACATGTTCTGTTTTGAAATAGAAAATAAGTATTGGGCAACCTGTGAAATGTTTAATTACCCAAAATTTAAATATCATTCTCTGTTTCACCGCCATATGCCATGATTCGATATCGTTTCAAACAACACTGGAACATTTCGATTTAAACAACGAACTGACTAAGTGTAAAATCTTCCGCCTGTCAATTGCAGCGGGAGCTATTCTGACTTTCTTTTCGATTTATTTTTTAAACTCTCTTTTATAATTACTCTGGAGTTTCGAATAAACGTGGGTGAAAAGAAATTAGGATGGGGGGGAATGGGAAGAAATTGGGGAGGGGAGAGTGTTTAGAGAAATGTCTTGAAGATTGAACAACTGGGAAAGGGGTGGGGAGAAGGGGCGGGGGCATAACATAGAAAACATGGTTATTTGGGGGAAAAGCCTTTGTTACTTTATTCTTTTCTTCAGACTACTTGCGCGTTCAGAGCAACAAGAAAAACAGCAAAATGATATATGTATTTCACCACGTTTCATCTTGATTTATTATTTTCCTTTCCTGAGCTAAAACTTTTTTCTGGATGAACGTCTCACCAAAAAAAATGTGACCAAAACTTTACAAGAATTAATTTAGCTTACGAAAATCCTCGTTACACGTTTTTCTGAGATTTAAACTGGATATTCCTAACTTTGCAGGAGTTTTTTTAAAAATTTATATAGGTGAACTTCGAATCAAGAATAGGACGTATCGGAACAGAACGGAACAATGCTGTAATTTGATTGGCTATTCTTCTAATTATTCTTTTGTTTTTATTATTTCTTCTATTCCTATCCGCAAGAAAAGTTGAAATTTTGGATCGGGACATAACATTTATGGACCAATCGGATCCCAGATTCCCCAATTTCTCGATCCAAGTCAATCCGTTCCTTACTTTATACTGCACCTCAAAAAGCCTTTGGACTAGAATCTTGTCGTTTAATTTTCTCAATATTTCACGAATCAGCAGCTGAAAGTACTTAAAATACCAGCCCAACCTCGTTACTAGGACTTTTTAGGGTGTTTATGTCGTGCTGGGGTTAATCTCAGCCGTGCGTGTGTAAAAAGCGAAGAAGAAAAACAATAATCCTGTCTTTGCTATACTTTGGTACCAACAAAAATGAACACATTTGACATTGTGTAACATTTTGTGTTTCTTGCAATAATCTTTATTACTGATTTTTGGAACAATTCCCCTTTTCCTGATTTTAAACCCAATTTAGTCTGGATAATTATTTAGGTAGAAATTTGTCATTAAATTAAATTAAATCGTGCGTACACGCGCGTAATTTTTGATAGTTTTTAATAATTTTGAATTTTTCTTTTTTACTTTAGTAACTTAAGTAGCAGGTCGAAAGTTAAGATGCTTATAAAAAAAATGCGAGGTTGTAAACAGGTCCTTTTAATCTGGATAGCCGAATGATCGCCCCTCCTATGGATAATTATTGGAATTTTTTTGGCCCTCTCCCCCGAACAATCTGATTCCCAAGACTTCTTTTCACTTTTTCTGAGATGTAGCTTCTTATCAACCTCGTCCCCAGGGCATTTTGCCTTTTTGGGTAATTTGATAACGGCTCAGAGGCTTCTTTAGCACTTTTATTAATTCTCTGATATGGGTAAACTCATTTCCCAACCCCCAATTTTTTCGGTACTCTACAGTGCATCGCTACCTTATAAAGCACAATTTCCGTCACAAAAATATTTTTTACCTACAAAAATTTCTTTATTATTGTCCATTTTTGAAATTCCCTGCTTGAGTTGGTAAAAAACACCACAAAGAACAACCTTGTCCCTAGGACATTTTAGGTTTTGATATATAAACCTAAAAAGCCTAAAAGGACGAGGTTGCAAAAAACACTCTACTGTCATTGTTCTGCTTAATTCGTCGAAAAAAAATTTGTCACATTTACCTGATATTTTTTGTGCCATGTTTTTTTAATAAGTATAACGCTTATGAGCATATTCAGGCTCCCATAGCTAATTTTTTATGCATATGCTAAGCAAATTGCTCAGCTTTGGTGAAACAATCTGATGTGTGTTTTCGTTAGGTTATGAGTATTTTAATTAAACACAGTCTGTTAAAGCTTAACACCACACACATGAAAATTCCTAAAAAATAAGCTTACGTGAAGTATTACCCTAACTTGAACTTTAAGAACATAAGTATTCGAGCCAGAGCTGCAAACAGAAACCTCTTCAGGTAGAGAGTAGAATAGTATTCCAAAAATTTATAAAAAATCAATTTGTTAATTTCATGTTTCACAGTAACAAAACATCAATGGTCATATGACAAATCGTGGCCTACATTATTAACCATTATTGTAAGCGTATTTCGAGGTTAAAATGCTTATTAAAAGGAAGATATATTAAAACACGTGTATTCCAGTACACCGCTTCGTGATATGCAGATTTTATTTTTATTTTTATCGTAACCAAATATCTTAGTGCAAGTTTCACAATATCACAACAAATGATTCTGAAAAAAAGAATCCATGCCTTTAAATAATGTATTTCCAGATGCTTTTTCTGTTTTTCTTGTTTGTTTGTTGTGGTAGTTTTTAAAAAAAACAGGATATCAGTAAAATATCAGCCTTCTTATTGTTCTTCTCTTGTGTTTATTTTTTAGCCATTCCCAGCCTTATTGTTATCATCAAATTTTTATAAAAAAATTGTAAGGTATTTAAGACTATATTTTTATAGAATGCGCAAATAGATTTTGTAGTAGCAGCGCAACAAATATCGTGTGCTATAGAAGTTTCATTCAATAAAGCATTCAGCTGAAGTTATTCACATGTCAAGAAAATAAACAGTCGCATGTCGGCTTTCTCTTTATACAATAACACACAGTGATTAAAACCCGAGCCTTGCTTATTCAGGCTAGCGTTTCGAATGACTTGAAATCACGGTTAGTGCATTCATCAAATGATAGGCTGAATCGAACATGCTTGTTGAGTAATATCAACCAATGGCATGCATGGGAGCGTTCTCGATCAACAAATCATAAACAAAGATAATCGAATATGCCTCAGTAATCACATGCGCACTAATACCCTTCACACTGGTATTGAAATGCGCATGCTTCCAATGACAGCCATTTTGAAAATATCAATGTATATTCAATCAACCGATAATTTCTACCTACAAACATTTCGATTTACACGCAGCGCATAATCAATCGCAAAGAAGAGCTGGCTTTATACGTTGGCCCAAGGATTTGCCGAGCCTTATTTTATATGTTCTATACTCTTATACGCCGTAGTTCTTAAAATCGCGACTATAGGATCTACAACCCACAACATACATATTTCAAAATTGAGATATATATTGAATGTCATTCCCACAGGTAATCACGAACACGGTTTTTGTAATATAGATGTTTTTTGAAAGACACTAATTTTTGCCGACCACGTATGCCCCTTTCTTCGATTATTCAAAAATACGGCGGCCGTTGCGTAGATTGTTCTATAATCAGAATATAACAGATATTGTTGGGATGGTCGGCGTTTTGGCCCTTTGTAGTGGCTAGACCGTTGAATTCTAAATAAAATAGTTACCTAATCAAACAAAATCTACAACAACAAAAACAGTAGATGAAAACGATATTTTGATACGACCGACGTGAACCTTTGCGCATAAAGTTACAACATTCGCCATGTTATGGTTGAGTTGTCGTATGAACAAAGCTCGCGAGAAATATTTATTTAAATGAAAAACCATTGAGTTTCGCAGGTAAATTGAGTGTGTTTCGAGCTTATAGCCCCCAGTTTTAACATCTCAAGTGTTAATTCGACCAGTCTCTACATCAAACGACAAGACTACTACAAGAGGTAAACCAAACCCCTATTTTTTATCACGTACTATATTTTTTATGTTTTACCATACTTTATTATTATATTTCTATTTTTAATTTAACCAAAGCATTTCTTTTAAATATTTATATTGTTTGTTCCTGTATTTACATTGGGTAAACCGAAAATAACTAAAATATATTTACCTGAAAAACGAACCAACCCAGAAAGTGTTAGCCCTTAAAAAATGTTGGTTCTCGCTAGAAATATTTAAAAAATTTAACATCTCAAAGGTGAGAGGCAGGTAAACTTCGTTTGGAGATTAAATTAATTTTAAACTTTTAATTTTATATTTGTTTAAATTTCTTTAATAAAATCAGTTCTTAACGACAAGAAAGGGGCAGAGAAGAGAAAGGGGTAGAGAATCGAAAGGGGTAGAGAATCGAAACGAGTAGAAAAACAAATACACCGAAATTTCATTGGTTATTCTGCATATTATTAGATTGTTGTATCAAAACATTTTTCGTTTGGAAGTTCAAATGATTTAGAATTTAGTCCTGCATAACATTAGGTATCAAAAAAAATCTTGGTTCATCTCTTTCTAGGATGGAAATGCGCCTTTTAAATATACTTTTTTTTTATAAGAAAACCGTTTTTTGACCTGAGCCTCAATTTTCTTAGCAAATACCTGAATATAGGCTGGAAATTTCTTAAATATTTTCTTAATTTTTATTCCTCTATTTTGGCTTTCTCGAATTGAACATGTCGCATGCTTTTATTTAAAGTTATGTATTTTATTGAAGACATCTTTTATTTTTATTGTAGAAAAAAGGATGTATATTTGACTGAAAAAAAAGAAATTTGATGGTGTTATGTTTTGAAATTATGGTATTTTAATAACTTTAAATGGTCTCCAAAAATTAGATTATAACATGCTGAGGCTGGGGATTTTCTTTACTTTTTTTTAAGATTTTTAGGTTTTTGAGGCTCATTTTCTTATAAAAAATTTTCTTATAACAAAAAGACGTTTATGTGGCAAATCTAACCAAATCACGATTAGACGTTTTCGTTTTTTCTTTTCTTATTTATGTAAAAGAAACATAAGATTTTTTAATGTTAGATTGGTAGGGGCGTCAAAAATGTATTTGCAGAAACTTTATTTTTCCATGTATGACTCTTCTAGAGATGTCATACCGAATTTGATGTACGTATGTCGCTAACATTCATGGAAAACTCAAAGTAGTTTATATTCAGGTGGCTACCATATAGAGCATTTTTATGAGAGTTATTCTGTAATAGAATCTATCTAGATGTTCAGTGTTGTTCGTTAAGAAAACGTGTCAACCACACAGCCTTGATATATAAAAACTTAATTATAACTATTTGGTTTTAGGTATGCAGAATCAAATTCATCCCCTCTACGCGTTAAACCTGCAAGCACCCTCCGCTCATCACTTTAATGCACCTCACACTGTACCCAGATCGAGTAACATCCACGTAGACTTAAATCGCAACAGTCTTCCGCATCGGTCAATTTACGACAGGAAGACACCGAAATATTTTCCCAATTACGACCGGATGATGAATACGTCATACGTGATGAGGAATAAAATGTCTCGTTTACCATTTTTGCCTTATCCACCCCAACATCCATCTTATTATAAGACAGCTATGGAGAGTAAACCAGAATATAATCAAAACAAACCTAGTTGGCCGTTTGACGTTGGTGATCATTGTACTGAGCTTTTAAACCGGGATAAACATTACTGGACAGAAGACGAAACTGGTTTAATGCTCGAGCTCTACGAAGAAAATCGGGAATACTTCTCCGACGCACGGACGAAGAAGACTAAACTTTGGAGCGTGATTGCTAACATGATAAATAAAAAATTCAGTACAAATGTCAACTCGGAGCAATGCAGTCAGAAGTACCGAAATATGAAAGCGGAATATTTGAAAATCTCAGACTCCGATCTTCAAGAAGGGGAGAAGAAATTCGGTCGGCATTATCATCAGATGAAACGTTTAATCGACTCCGAAGAACGTTACGTGCACTTGTATGAAAACTGGTTGACGAAAGAAAAAAACGACGACGACAACACGTCGCCGTGTAGTAGCTCCTCCTCGTGTAAATTAAGTCCGTCTAATAATAACAACAACCCACCAAACAATCATTCGACGAAGTTGCCAAACGACGACGTGAAAAATATTTCAAGCGACGTTGAAAACGACGGCGTATATGAGGAAGCACAGCGTCAGAAAGGCGTGGAGATAAACACCGACGTTGAAATGTCTACCCACAGTGAAGAGTCGTCAGACTTGAACATTGTTGATGAAGATATTCCCGCCAGCAACACTGAAAGTATCTTCACCACAGATAAAACAGAGAAAAACTCCGATAAAAACGAACACGAATCCGACAAAATCGAGAGCACTTTTCAACAAAACAAAAACGAGTCCGACATAAATGATGAGAAGAAAATACTCGGCAGTAATGAAGTCGAATCCGATAATTGCGGAGCAAAACCGAATGAATCCGGTGAATCAGAATCGGATACAAACGCAAAGAACGAAATAACAGTTGATAATAGTAAGAATGAAACAAACTTAGGTGAAATACAAAAAATAGATAGTAACAACGAGAACGAACGAAAAATCGATAAAAACACGAACAGCCCGTTGCAACTAAATTTTCAAGTAGACGCTCCTGAGGTTGTAACAACTTTCCACGAAGAGCTAAACAGTATTTTTAGTTACTACAGAACGTCACAAAAGGAATTCTGGGAAAAATACGAACAGAAAGAAAAAGAAAACATTCAATGTATGAAAAGATGCGTGGATCTGTTGTATAAAGTTTGCAGACTAAAATTAAGTCAAAAAATATAACTAACCTTGCACAATCTGATGCTTGATTTACAACCTCGTCACCAAACTCCTCTTTGTAGGGTTGCTACTTCCCAATTTCATTTCAATTACACTAATAGATGTTTCATACAGTAGGTTGGTTACATGTTGTTTTGTCTTTTAAGAAAACACGAGTTTAAGAAACTTGAGCCTTAAAATGCCAAAAACTAAAGAAACATTTAAGAAACATTGCCAGCCTAATGGCAAGTAACAAAACAAGTAAGACCTTCTAAATTACCTTAAAAAAAGGACAAATCTAGCTTCAATATAAGAGATTATCAAACATGATAATGAATGAGATTATCATAAAAACAGATTATATAGAGAAAAAAAAGAAAGCTTATTAAAAGGAAACAAGAAGCTCAGGGGCTTGAAGATTTCCGCCATTAGCCTAAAAGATTTTAAAATTTGAAGTTGATCTTGAAAACGGAGAATTATGGGGTAAACAAATCATTGAGTATTCTCAATTATTATTGTAACTAACCTGCAATGTTGAAATACAACTCAATAAATAAAAAATAAAATTCATGAATAATTAATTAGTTCTGCTGAATATAGCTTAAAGGTTGTTTTCCACTTCAAGAACATTTTCCGCGGAACGGAACGGAAAGGAACAGAAAAGCCTCTGAGCATGCGTACTTAAAATGTTTACATCACGTGAACGGAAAATGTTCTTGTCCGTTCCGTTCCCAGCAAAGTAGAATCGAGTTCAACTTTTTCTTTGCGTTGTGTACGGAAACGACAGAAGGGGCCGCGGCGAGTAAAAATAAGTGGAGGGGCCATATTTAACAAATTGCATATAATATAGTATCTAAGGAGGTCCCACCATTGTTGGGACCGACGGACAAATTTTTGGATTTTGAAGTTCTAGATTGGCTAAAACATGCTCCATTTGTAAGAGAAAAAGATTTTATGTGTTCAAAATTAATCGAATTTTTATACAAGGTTCGCCAACCTCGTCCCCAGGCCCATTTTTCTCTTTCTGACAATCTCGGACGGCGAGAAGAAATGACCCTGGGCCACACTGGTCAGTTCTGCTATCTGATTGGTTTCTCAAGTTTCCGTTAATTATGAAGATAAATTAATTTATGCGTAAAAAATTGAATAATAACAGAAAAACAATAATGGCGTCTAAGTTTATGTGCGAAAGGGACGCTGGAATGTTTATGTTCTGCCGGACTGAATTTATTTTTGTGAAAAATAAAATATTTGGCATTGTTAGTATAGCTTAACGTGCAAACAAAATTAAAAAGCTTTTAGTTGTACTTTTAGAGACTGTTAAAGTAAGCTTCTGTTTTTTTTGCAGTGCAGTTGAGGAGGTAGCTACTAGACTAGAGCTATAGAAAGCTAGCTATGCTAGCTTTTGTGCACAGGGTGTAGTAAAAACACAATGTAGGTTTGCTTGAAGACATGTTTAGCAGCTATCTAGCTAGCTCAAATACAACACAAGGTATATACAGGTATACATAACTAATCCTATTTCTCCCGAACAAACCTTCTTTTACACTCTAGCTAATATTCTTTCTAAAGGAGGCAGAACACATAAACAAAAAAATAAAATCATATGCTGTTGACTGCATGAATTGTAACATCCTATGTTTTATGACTTTTAATCTCCTAGTAAAGCAACAAACATAAAATTATTGAAAAAAGTCAATTGGTTTGACCATAGTGGCCATTTAGTTGTAAATGAGTTTCCAGGGACCCGTTTCGTGAAAAACCAAAAGTGCAATATGATGAAAAAGAAAGATGAAAAAGAAAGATATTGAGTTAAAACTTGTTAGGAGATGCTTTCAGGCTGGTCTGATGGGATTAGCATAAAAAATGATTCTGTAATAGCTATACCTTCCGAATTTCAGAATTTAGGCATTTAAAGCAGGGCGATAAGATTTTTTTTAAAGACAATTATAAATTTTGACCTAACAATAACAAGTTATTTTGACAATACGATTTTATTTAGGTGTATATGCACGTTACAACAACAATAACAGACAAAAAGAGCCAGTTATTATATACGTCTAAACATATATATCTGATCTGTATCTGACACATGGTTATGTTGATGACGTTTGATGACTCAATACTAGTATAATATATAGCTACACGCCACCATAATGCCGGTGTGATAAAGCCTCAACTTAGGTTTATAGAGGTTTATGTCAGCAATAAGTCGCCCACAAGACAAAAATGGAATTAGAAAGACTGCATGTTCCTAAAAAAATACTAAAAACTTAACTAGCTATAGCTAGGCATCTTCAGTGTAATTCTAATCTCAAAACCCTCTGATAATTCTGTGGCTTGGTAGCTAGCTATAGCTTGCTAAAAGTACTTTCACTTTTAACTATAATATAAAATAAAGATAGCTAAAAATCATAACTACCTTGGTTAGCACAACCTTTGTAGCTACAAAAGTACGTCTTAGGCCTTTGCTAGCTAGCTAGCTATAGATGGCTGAAAACTTTAAAATAAATATATATTTAAAACTTGTATGTAGCCAAAAAAGAGCGAAGGCAACACTGCAATCATATTTTCTCGAAGCAAAAACTCAAAACACTTTAGCTAACTTGTTTCTGATAAAAAATAAAACATAAATTATTGCAATACAGTGTTCTCGGCGGTCCGCATGGCAATTCTTAACAAAATGACCAAATTTTGAATAAATTAAAAATCAGCACGAATCGTGCTGATTTTAACCAGCCTGGCCCAGGGCCATTTCTTCGCGCCGTCTCGGATATCAAAAAAGCGAAAAATTGCCCTGGGAACGAGGTTGAAGGTTCGCAGCTTACGAAGCTTAATCATTGCGATGGAGTGAAAAGTCATTACTAAGATGCCTTATAAAGGTAATAAATATCTCACCATAAAACAATCTAGATCCGCCCTGGGTTCATTCTGTAGATTTCGAAAAAATGGTACACTACTAGCAAAGCATCTTTCATTTTAAATTTTTTTCCAAAACGTAAGCTTAATAAATGCTATAATTAGTAAAATAATAGCTATAATAACAAATAGTTCAATGATAGCTTATCAACAGTTAACCTGTTTGACTGAAGAATAGAAAGACTGTTCAACCGCTTTTGACTCATTGTCGAACGAAGCCATGTTTTAATCCTGCGCATCATTGAAAATGACCGTTCTGGAGTTGCTGAAGTTGCACCATTTGTCAGAACCAAACGAATTATTATTTAGGAAAACAAAACGCGAGTGTGATGGGTGAAATGGTGCATCAGTTGAAATTGTCTTTTTTACAGTTGTTTGATTCTGCTGGGCTTGTTGTTGTTGTTTGTTTCCATTGTCGTTACAATTATTATCACTTGTTTGTTTTTTGTTGGAAGGTTCATCACTATTGACAGTTTTGAAGTATGCAGTTAACTTATTTTGACTCATGGTTTCTTTTTCGTCGAGAAAACTCGCTGTGAACTGTTTTGTTACACGTTTCGTATTCAGGTATTTATTATGTTTTATTTTTCGAAGTGTGTATATGCGCAATGCAACGGTTTTATTTATAACATTGCCATGCCCCGTCGCCGCGGCCCCTGGACAGGTAGAAAACTTTTTAGCCAATCAGATTATTTTATTTCGTGAGAATTGCGCAAAGTGTGTTTACATTCTGTATTGAAATGTGCGCAATATTTTTTGAAGTGGAAATTACTTGTAGAAAATTTTCTGTCCTGTTCTGTTTCTGTCTGTTCCGTTCCGCGGAAGATTTTCTTGAAGTGGAAAATAGCCTTTAGTCTACGTGCTTGCAAAAATTGTACAGATGGAAATGAAGTAATTATTAAAGTGAAACGATGGCGCATTATAAGACGATCTTCATTTAAAATAAAGTATTGTTCATTGGATAATAAAACAATTTGTTGCACTGTTAGGATTCTTATTGGCTAAAAACTCATTTTAGCCTCGTCCTATCTATCTATCTATCTATCTATCTATCTATCTATCTATCTATCTATCTATCTATCTATCTATCTATCTATCTATCTATCTATCTATCTATCTATCTATCTATCTATCTATCTATCTATCTATCTATCTATCTATCTATCTATCTATCTATCTATCTATCTATCTATCTATCTATCTATCTATCTATCTATCTATCTATCTATCTATCTATCTATCTATCTATCTATCTATCTATCTATCTATCTATCTATCTATCTATCTATCTATCTATCTATCTATCTATCTATCTATCTATCTATCTATCTATCTATCTATCTATCTATCTATCTATCTATCTATCTATCTATCTATCTATCTATCTATCTATCTATCTATCTATCTATCTATCTATCTATCTATCTATCTATCTATCTATCTATCTATCTATCTATCTATCTATCTATCTATCTATCTATCTATCTATCTCCTCAGGCGATTTTAAAGGAAACAAGAAGCCCTGTGGCTTAAAGATTTCCGCCATTAGTAATAATCTGAAAAAGTACTAAACTTTGAAGAGGACTGAGTAATATGGGGGAACAAAATCATTGAATATTCTAAAATTTTAAAATTCAATTTTTGATTATTATTGTAACTGTAAATCATAGCTAACTCAACTTACATAAACTTCATTTCTCTATAAGAACAATTTTAAAAGAAAAATAATAAACCTGAAAATAGATGAACAATAAAAACAAAATAAGAACAACGACAAGGCTGAAAATTTATTTATTTTCTCTTTTTCTCTGAAAAACAACTTGGAAAATATCTTTAAAGGTGGCAGCAAATTTTTTTTTACATAATCAGTTACGAAAGGTTATTTTTGGACTACATATTCTTATTTTTTCTTTTATAACACACTTGTCACGATTTTATAGCTATAATACATTATCTTTCACCAAAAATATTCAGCCTCAACAATTCCTCTTTAAATTAAAATTCATGAATAATTAATTAGTTCTGCTGAATATAGCTTTAGTCTACGTGCTTGCAAAATTGTACAGAAGGAAATGACGTAATTATTAAAGGGAAACGTTAATAACATCAAAGATGGCGCATTATAAGACGATCCTCATTATGCTACACTGCACGAGCTTTAACTTTCGATAGCATATAAACTTTAAAATAAAGTATTGTTCATTGGATAATAAAACAATTTGTTTCACTGTTAGGATTCTTATTGGCTTAAAACTCATTTTAACCTCGTTCTCAGAAAATTTTTTGTCAAAACGAGAATTTAGGCTTTAGCCTGGATATATTTCGGGCGTCCAGCCTAGCTGCGCTGTCTCTATCTATCACTCTAGCTCTCTATCTATCTCCTCAGGCGATTTTAAAGATTCCGCCTTCGCTGGCGGAAATCAATAAAAAAAAGATTAACAACACGAGGCTAAAATGCTTGAAAAACATTTAAGAAACATTTCAGGCTTAAATGGATGGTTTTTTAAGAAACATTGAGCCTGCCCTGCAAAATCAGTTTCGTAAAAAAAACGCGTATATTACTAAATTTATTTTTAAATGATACTCTTATTTTTATTAACATAACTGAGTTAATGTAACAAAAACACGACGCTCGATTTACGGCTACGCCTTCATGTATACCTCATTAATTTGGTATAACAAACATTGCTCACCAAACACCCTCGCTTAACAAAAGTAATCTCCTCAGGGCAGGCTACCTGATACATTCATAACACTTTTAAGCTTTTATGTTTTTTTTGGTATAATTTTGGCGATATTTCAAGGTTTTTAATCAAAATCTGAACAAAGGTGAAACCAAGGCGAATAAAAAAAATTCTAAAAAATCCACTGCGAAACATTTATGCAGAAATATTTCTATTTTTCTGCTCTTGAATGCTAACACAGAATTAGGCAAAATACAAAAAAAATTGTCAGCCATTTTTGTTTTCACAAGAAAAGACATAAATTGATGTCAATCAATCAAAAAATACAGCAAAAAATATTTAGTAAGTCCATCAAAATAAATCATGAATGTTATATTAATTTGGTCGAAAAATCACTGAGGTTACAACAGCTCCAAGTAAAGTTCCATTGTCGTATCCGTAACTAAAAATTTATAAGTCAAAATCTAATTTTTGTTAAAACCATCCTTATCAGCAAGAAAGAATGCAGGTCGAAGTCAAACATCTCTTATCAATACCACTAACGCCATAACAATGGCGTGGAAATGACCAACAAAGAAGAAGGGCGGTAAATAGGTTGCTAAAACAGTGGGCGCAAGTTGATAACCACCCTGGGTTAAACTTAAGCTAAACTAACATACAATTAAAAAAAAATTGTCACATAATTTTATATGTACATTATGTAAAAAACACTGTTACAAAAGGGTACGAAACACGATGTTTAACGTCTGCAATGGAACGTGCCAATTGAAACAGTGAAGGAGTTTATGCGTCACACGCTTTTTCTTTTATAAGAACATGCTTTATAAGAAAAGCCAGCTGGGATTTTAGGTTAAAAACAATAGATCTATTGTTTAGAATAATAGAGAAATAAGAATAATGACCAGCCTGGTTAGAATTTTGATATTTTTATAAAAAAAGCGTGTTGTACTTATAAATGAGAAGACGTTGCGTCTGAATCAAAAGAACGACTACATAATTGTGTTCAAAATTTCTGGTTGCTTTCCCCAAGGTTAGATGTTATAAAAATTATACTACGCCACCGACATGACGTCGCTGACGTGCGTTACTAATCTTTCCAAGTTTTAATTAAAACTATCTAAAATAATTCCTACATTAGTATCTTAAATCTTCAAATTAAAACGCCCTAGAAACTAAAAAAACGCCCCTTTAGAATAAACTCCTTCAAACAAACACCCAAGAGGTTTATTTGAGTCTCTACTGCACAATAAATAATGCTGGAAAATGTTTTTGTAAATTTTTACTAAAATTAGATTTTTTTTTGTCTCATTACTCACAAATATGGCTTTTTATGCATAATATAATTTTAAAATAAAATTCGCTCCCGAGAATAAACGCATGGGTAAAAATGGTAGCTAAAGCATAAAAAACCCAGTTCGAATATAAACGCATCGGAATAGCCTATGAACATGCACAACAAGTCTGTGTACGGACAAAAATATCTGTCAAAAAAACATCATCCATCAAAATCGCCAAAGAATACCATTGCATAATCCGTTGCCTAACGACAGAAAGCATAGTGAATACAGTTCAAATTCACTTTTAATTTCTATCTGATACCACCAACATCTATTTCGCTTTTAACTTTCAACAATACACAGCCGCAATTCCCTCACAATGCCGCAATTGCCACGGGCACAGATCAAGTCAAACCAAATCCTTTCGAGTTCTCAATAGCAAGCAGAAGCATTCTCTTCAGCTTGGCTCCAGTGTTGTACTCCGGAAGTAACAGTCGATTGAAGCAAGTCATGGACGTGGGCAAGTTATTCGAATCGGGTCCGTTACGTTGGATGTAAAATGACATCGAACCGAGACCTTTAAGAGGCACGCGATAACTTCCAGTAACGAACATCAACAATGCTTGTTTCTGCTTGAACGTGAACTCGTGCACGATCTGCCAGAACTCCAGCATCAGCGCATGCGTCTTCGTAAAGCCATCTTTATACTCGGTCACACTTTCCAAAGCTTTAAAATCCAAATCCGGGCTGCCGCATATAAGCAACTCCAACTCAGGCGGTGTGAACAACTGAATAGTAGGGCCGTGACACACCTTAAAAAGATATATAGCGCTATAGACGTAACAAAAAGTAAACTCTTTCGAATAACATCGAAATTAGCAGTGTAACGCAATTTACGATTTAGGTGCAATGAAGGGCAAGTGTAAAAAGACCCTAAAATGGCGTTGCCAAAGTAAAACCGTATGGGAAGGGAGGTATTTAAAAAGCTACAAACACAAGGAGTTGCAACGAGATAATTTTAAAGTTTTCATAACTTACAAAATGGTAGATAGTTTTCAAGGTCACCTTTTGACTCAGCCAAAAAGAAAACTAAAAGTTATTGGTAGTCGGGATTGGTCAAAAAGACTTTACCCTGCTGCCGAAAATTCATGGCAAATAATTTGAGTCTGCTGGTTCATTTATTCGCCTATTTATTCAAGAATTATTTACTTTCATGGCGAGGTATATTAAACTGACGAAAAAAAGATCTCGCAAAGCAATGAAAAACTATCAACACTTTCACTCCTTATTAAACTTACAATTTAACTTTCTTTACGCCTTACACAAAAGAATAGATACCTCGTGACCCCAAGCCCCTCGTGACCCCAAGCCCCTCGTGACCCCAATACAAAGTACTTAAAATAAACAAATACAGAGGGCCGCTCTGACTAAAAAAACGTTACCTGATAAAATCCTCTCTTAAAAGCTTCGAACTGTTTCTCGATACTTTTGTTAAGGATTGTATCCACGTACAAATCGACGAAATGCTTTCGGTTGTCGTTCGTCACCATAACGTCACTGCCGTTAGCAACCAGATCCGTTTTTATAGTGCGTCCAAAAATATTGTGAGACACCTACAATAAACGAAAAGAAAATTAAAGGGAGAAAAGTAACGGATGCAAAAAGCTTTTGAGTTTTCCTGAATTTTTAGATTGATTCCACTTTTTGCTAGCGTGGTACGAACTCGTTTGCAGTGAAAAATAAAAAAAGGAATTTCTAACATTTTGCATAAATTACAAATATATAAACAGACATGCCTGGAACGTTAAAAGCAAATCATTTTCCACGTCACCGTCATATTGAAGCAATTGCTCCAAACCACTGCAAAGCGTGGGCTGCATCTCCTTTAAGTCATCCAAAACCACAGGGAATCCAAGTAATTTCTTGTACACAAGTAACGGGAAATGAATGTCCAGTATTATACCATTGTAGATGGCCAAGCCCAAGAGGATTCCAATGAATTCGAACATGACGTTGGATTCGAACGAGAAGGCATTAAACCACACTTGATGGCCATCCTCTGATAACGTGAACATGCTGAAATCTATCGGGAAAAGAAAAACCTCTCCTACAGGCTGTTCCACTAATAAGTATTAAAATAAGTATTAAAATTTATTTTATAGATTTAAAAGGTGCAACTCTTTTAGATGTGAAATAAAGACATTATTTGCAACACAGGATTTCAAAACAAAAATTGATTGATCTGCAATTCTTTTTGTCCCGAAATGCTCAAGTGATATAAACAGAATTTTCGTGGTTAATGCAATTTTTAAAGGGAGTACGAGGTGATAAATGATTTTGAATTGATATTTTTAAGCTTAAAAAGTTGTTTAATACGTTGTTTCCTTCTAAGATATGATTTCGACATTTAATTATTCTGCAGAATTATGATGTCATGTTGGCCCTACAAAATGTGTCGATATTTTCTGTTGTCATAATTTCTGACCTGTAAGTATATAGAATAAAAAACCTTTTAAAAAACTTAAAAAATAAATAAATTCAAAGTGTCCCTAATTTACTCGTACCAGACCCTTTATTTTATTTATTTTTGTCGATCACACTGTAAATTCGTATTTTTCTGTCCGTTTAGAGAAAACATTTGTAGGTCAGTACCAATTGCTTTTATGACCATAGTTACAAATTTCACTACGAACAGACAAACAAAAACGTAAGAGAACTGGTACAAATAAATTAGTACCGATTTGTTGGTGGCGGAAGGAAGGTTTTATTTTATTTTTGTAACCCCTACAAAGTTTGAATCCCTATCCTTTTACGAATTTAAAAGGATAAAAAAGACTTAAACAAATCTACAACACTATTCGGTGGCCCCTGGATAAATCCACGGGTGCGCCGGTCCTTTATTTACCGCATTCCGTATGTCTTGCTACTACGGTTACCATTTTGCGTGACGGACAGACGTATTATAGTTATAGATCAGTTCAACATCATTTTTATCACCTCGGCCTCCATTTGCAGAGTAAGTATTGCGTTACATACCTGGGTCAAACATGCTCTCAACAACAACTTGGAAAAATTCTTTTTGCAAGCCTCCCATATCCAGTCCTTGCTCTCCACCGGAGGTGTACTTGATTTTTAATGGTTTCTTAAAATCAGAACTCTAAACGCAATTAAACAAAAATTCGAAAAAATTCAAATAATATTAAATCAAATGATGACATTTTTGACATTTTACTAACATTTCTGGCATTTTTGGACTAAAATTACCGACATTTTAATTTATTACAAGCTATTTTGAACCGGACAAATTCTAACAAGGTTGACAGAGAAAAGAAAAAATTCAAATAAGATGCAAACATTAATGCAAATTCTTTGGGAAAAGATCTAAATTTCAATTCTTTTCAATATTCTATTCAAAATAAAATGATAACTTACAATTGCAGCTCTTGATTTTTTACTGCCATTTTGACAACTTTTAAAAACATCCTTACAGAGTGGGCACATCACACATAATGAAAGCAACTACAATACACAAACCTTTTCGTGTAGCTGTTTAATTGTGTCTTGAATGAAGTTTTCTCGCCGGATTTCTAACAGCAAGTATGGACACATGGCCGACCGCACCTCATTGGAAAGTGGTGACGCATCGTCAAAATCACTCCACGATTTCTGAACTTGCTGCACGCGAGCCTGGTGTACAATGGCGTCCTGATATTCTTCACGCATTTGTGTGATAGCATCAACATGCATCACTTGCACCTGCAGAAATAATGAACATGAAAAACATCGAGATATCTTTATTTACAATAGCCTGTTGATGGAGTTAAAAGTGCTGCTGAAGAAAATTTCAATGTTTTTTTTTATTATTTTGGGTGTTTTTTAACGTTTTCTTACTATAACCTTTGCAATATATCAAGGTTTCGAAGCACACAAACACAATAGAAATACCTAGGTATACAATAAAGTAATTTAAAAAATATATACCCAAAAAGGGAAATAACAAACATTTAAACCTATGAAAATAATTATTTAAAAATTATTTCGAGATATTAAAAACACCCTGTAATCCCATTTACTCATTACAGAAAGGCACACAACCAGTTTAGTGTGTTGGTGATAAAAACAAACACGCGAATTCGTTCCAACAATTAGTCAGTGACTTATTTTTTTACAAACAGCAGATTTTCAACATCATGAATACTGTCCAGTGTTTTCAATGTTAAAGATACTAAGGGTAGATTCATGTTAAAAAAATTGACAAATTTTTAAGTGTGATTACCTTCACAGTGGGTTCAAGTAAAAAAGGATAATCCAGTATAGACTCTCCCATTCCTTGTCTCCTAAAAATTCAATTAAGGTACAACACTAGTTACACATAACAATATTCACTTTGAAATCAGGAACGACTTAAATGTTAAGGAAAAACAAACATGGTCAACTTACTGTTTTTTCCAAAACGCATATTCTTGCTTGAAATCAATTTTCTTTGTAAGTCCATGGCAATAAAAATGACTAGGATCTACAATAGTGTTGTAATCCCCCTTCAGTATGTTAGCCTTATAAATCACACTCAATGTTTTGCACAAATTCACCAAGCTAGTATTATTCTTCAACGAGGGTACGGCCCAGGATGTTTCATTTGAAATCAATGATTTAAAACCCTGAAATGGTACAAAAAAGTTTAAGAAAAACTCAAAGAGAGTTTATAAAAAAAAACATGAAATTTTACTTTTACTTTGCACTTAAATGTGACATGAATTAAAAAAATTGGGTGCAATTACATGCAACCCATAGACCTACATTAAATTTATGTGTGGATGGAAAAGGTTTTTTGTTATCAAAGCACCTCAAACTACAGAGGTGTGCTGGAAAATCATACAGTACCAAAATAAGAACTATTAAAAACCGTCTAATGTATGGTGGATATAAATTGAAAAAGTACAAAAGAATAAAATATTTGAACTTATCTCACCCCTTTTTTAGAAACTATATTTAAAAAAATAAATGCAATAGTGCACTTATGATCAATTAATTTCCTTTTCTTATTATAGCTTATTAGAATCTAAGACAATTTTCTAATGGTACAGCAAGCTATTGCCTTGCTCCTTACACAAAAACAAAATGACATTTCGTACGTTAAACTAGCAAGGTGCTTGCTTTGCAATTTCTTTTGACGATTCAAAAAATTTTTACCTTTAATAAGTGAGTAAACTTCTCCTTCTTGAGATCTGAGAGATAACAAATCAACACACCCCTGCATACAGTTGACAAGTGACTTATTACAGCCGTTAGCTGTTGAACCATCGGGTAGTGTTCAAATAAAAATGGTATCTTTAGTATAATAATTAACGGTTTCAACTCGCTTGGCTTAGTAATACGGTCTTTTTTTGATAACAATAATACTTGTACAGTGTCAATCAAAGTGGCAACAAATTTATCAGAGTTTTCCATAATCACTAACGTTTGAAACATTTTTTCCACATCAGAACAGTTTATGTTGAATGGGAAATCATTCTTTTTCTTTAGTCCCTCTTCTGAAAAACTCAGTGATAATGCATCCCATGAAGAAAACACTGTACGGAGAGTGTTAATTAAAAACGATTCATCCTTGCATTCGTAATAATTTGTCACAACAGAGTCAAACATATCCAATGTTAAATGTGTCAATGAGTACCCATCTATGTTTTCTTCTCCGTCATCAACCACTTCAGAATCAACATTTTTGTCACAGTCAGCTTCATCATCAGTAGCATCTTGGCGAAACTCCTCTGCAACACCTGTTTCAAATTCGTCAATATTTTCAAACGTATTGCAATCTGTGTCAACAGCATGATTTTCCCCAAATATCCGAATACTTGGAAGACGTTTACGTGTAAGGAAGGTTTTATGTTTTTCTTGTTCATCAGAATCTTCGAATTCAGTATTCATACTCTCGACAGACATGGAAGGTTTTTGCTCTTCAGTGGCGCTTGAAGCTTTCCATAAGTTGTTTAAACTGGACGATATGGTCGAAGTAATAACTTTTAAGTGATTCTGCAATCTCTTTGTGACAGAGCTTACAGAATAATTGTTACTTGTGGGAAGTTCGTTATGACTGTGCGTTTTATACAATCCCAACCCAGACGATGTCAATGGGCAGGGAAGAAACAAACTTCGAAAAGGTGATGTTGAGTAAAATTTATACAGAAATGGCATAGCTATATTTACATTGTCAGTGGTGGAACTGTCTAAAAGTGAATTGGTTTTAAAAATGTTATCGTCTAAAACAGCAGCCTGCTGTTTCTTCTCGTCTCTAATACACAAATACTGATCTTTGTAGCATGATAACTCTATGCTTAGTAAGGCAGCCATGCTTTGGTTAAATCTCTTTGCATGGACAGAAGATTTACAAAATCTGTTCAAACAGTTTTTATTACCACAACCAACTGTTACCTGGTGAAAGTACTTTTGTGTCCAGGCAGTAAACATTGCTTTTTCTTTGGCAAATGACGTGTTTGGTTTGTCATATGGCTTTTTAGAAACAGCTTGCTTCAGAGATAAATTAGGATCTGTGAGAGCATACAGATTGCTTGCACTCAACGACCGATGGCTTTCACTTAAAGAAGTGTTTTTTAGGTTGTTCATACTTAATGAGCGTTCAACTGTCATATTATTCGGGTTCATAGTATTATGTATAACCAGTTTTCTTTCTTGCTTATTGTATACTTTCGAATGCTTAGAGTTTCGCTTGACATGGCATAGTGCATCAGGATTGTTTTGCATATGATCTCGTGAGGTTTTTCTAGACCGAAGGCCTGGATTTGTTGGGGGTCTGGTCACAGGATGGTAGGTGGCACAAGTTTCACTCATCGTTACAATTGTGCAGGAATTAGAACATCACTGGTAAGTATTCATGAGCCTAAATAAATTAATAAAATATAAACCAAGTACTTTTTAGGGACCCACATATATGTCTTATATTAATACGCTAACTGTGTCTGTCTGTAACAGGCAAAGATGATTATACTTTCTACAGTTTTTTTTAAAAGGATATAATTAAGCATCCCCTAAAAATTATATTCTGTATTTTGAAAAAGTGATAAAATAAAGCAATTTGATTTGCTGGGAATTGTATTGTATGCTAATTTAGCGTGATAGGTTTTAAAACCACAGAAAATGTGATTGCTTTGCTATAAACTAATTACAGGCAATGTCACTGGCAATAAACATTTTTATTGTTGTTGTCTATTTCATTTAAAATGTTTTATTTGCAGTCTTTTAAAAGAAAATAGCAAGAAACGGTTTTGTGATAAGCACAATGAATTTTAAAAGGTTTTCAAGTAGATACTTCCACGGATTTAAACAACTAGTACAACAAGAGTTCCTTACAAAAATAAAAGTCATACATTACTTACAAAGAAATACATATCTACAAATAGGCATACAAGTAAAAAATGTTTTGGATACACACTTTAACTGCTATTACTTGTGATTACTTTCATTAAATAAATTAGACCAAATAACGTTTGTGAAAAAATAGGTGTGTAACTTCAGCAGAGCAAAACTTTTGGCAGACAAAATTGCCTATCTTTAACAAGGAGAAGTATCCTTTATAATAAAATTGAAAATATACATCATAATATCAGCCATAATTACATGAAATAACTAAATTTGTAATAATAATAAAAAATACCTTGTATTTTATTCTGTAGATGGTTTATAAGAACTAACACATATCAATACAGCTTAAAAGGGGTTTTTATTTCTAAAATTATTTCAAGTTTTGCACTGATACGACCAATATAACTAAATATATTGCCACCGTTTTTAGACACAAAGGTGTAGTATTAATAATAATATACATAATAATAATAATACATCAAGAAATATATGATAAAATAAAAATTATCTGCAAATATATTCTTTAATACAGCCAAAACAACATGAACTATCCATTGATTTTGTTGAGATAAAAAGAAATTATTTTCTTATCAACGTCGTAATAATAAGGTATGTTATGAATGCAACGTGGTTCAAGGTCAACTAATTTAATTCTGTATGCATACCAACATTGATTTGGGACATGAAAAAATTTACTCATTGAATCAATGGTTGTGTCCTCATTAACACATGCAAGAGTGATAATAATGCTACAATCTTTCAAAGTGGTTGAAAATAAAAACCGACAAAAGCTGACAAAATCCAAATCATTACTCTGTGACACATTTTTTTCAGATAAAATATTGCAAACAGTTCGAGTCCATAAACTTGAATTAAAGTCCATAAACACTTCAATGTTTTGAAGATTACCATTTTGTAAATAGAACTGGTAGCGTTTGTATATTTCTTCAATTCCAAGATCATCCACTGATTGCAACGACTTTAAAATGTTAAAGATCCCCCAATTCCCCATTTGTTTGCAATTAATGTGACTTCTTTCACCTTTACAATTTTGATAAGTTTTAGCTTCATTATTAGTACTTTTAAATAATATTTCTTCACTGTTATTATCAGCTTTAAATGAATCTGTTGTAAGTATGCTAACCAATATTTCTATAAGCTCACATGAAGAATCAATTTTTAAATCATCCACTTTATTTTTATCAAAGAAAGTCATAGTAACATTTTCCCCGTTCACATGAAGACATATATTGTTTTGTGGATGTTGAAATAATGCACGTAATGCACTTCTCATACGACATGTGCAGTTACCAAATAAATCTAGCGGACAATATTGACTTTTCTCACCAATCTTTCCACTGCTCAGTTTTAACTCTTGATGCATACAAAAACGACATATCCCTTGTTTAATTGCATGAGCCTCACAGATTTTGTCAGAGGAAGGGAGCAGGCCCCATTTGGGTTTTAATTCAACAGACACACAAGACGATTTTGGGCATTCTGAAAGGAATGTTAAATCAGGCATTAATTGAACATGAGAACAGTTAACATCGATAACCTTGTGTTTTCTTCCTATAGGACGGAGAGAATCAATCTTTCTATTGAGCTCCTTTAGAAAGTTTTTACTCTTGCAAGGAATAGTTTGAATGTCAGTGATGTACACAAGAGAACTTCCAAAAAGTGGAGAAACAATATTTTTAATGAAATTTTCTTCGTCGTTGACTGAAAACACGTTTCTAATTTTGCCATTCTCCTCAGAGTTATTACTTTCAGTCCCCTCCAAGTTGATCTTCCTTGCTCGCAAGACTTTGTGACATTTTGCGTTTTTTACTAGAATGTTAGAGTTTCCTTCTGCGTGATAAAGCCATTCCAACTCTTCAACATCCAACATTATGCAATATACTATAGCTGAGAGTAAAAAAATACATAAAGATTTGTGCCATCCTAAAAATTTTTAAAAATGTTGTAAATTTTTCAGCCTTTTAAGTGGCCGTTTAGACAGGTTTGACTGTATATGTATAAAAATGTGGTCCAGAGAGGTCCAGGATGATATAAGGCAACAAGTAAGATCTGCCCTTGGTTTTGTGAGGATAGGTTCTATTGAGGACTTCATAAGGACGAGTTCTCATCATTTTAGAATTACATACGACCTGTTAAAGCTTTGTATGACATTGTTTTTTAACCAATATACCGCAACTTTTAAGCTTTGTTGTACACAAATGTTTTAAATGTAATGGATATGGTGTGATAAATGAAATATTATACAACATTTAGCTATCCTTAAAACTTCAGATTTCTTAATACACTGAATGTCAAACGAAAGATATGAGATTACTGTATGCGTGTGAAATTTAAAACTTAGTCTTGTTATATTTTATATATTATTTTCTATATTACCCCTTGATGCTATAATAATTAACACAACATTGAGATACGACAAGTTTACATAAGCTAATAATTAAATTTGTGTACTCTATTGTTTTCGACAGGCAAATATAGCTGCTGTATTTCCTAATACGTTAAAAATAACAATGAAAGTTCTAATGCTCTGTAAGCTGGTTTGAAGGTAAAGTTACATTTAAGCAGTGCAGTAGATAAAAAAAATATTTTGGCTGAAATTTACACAACATGAAAAGACTCACATAAAGGTTGTGCTTTATTCTCTAACAAACCCTTGCTGTTAAATGCTGTTAAACTTACAAAAATATAGTAGCAGCTCGTAGTAAACAACAGAGCTGGCACGCATATGTAAATTTGTTGCTATTGCATTTTCCTACCAATCTCTTCGCAGTAAATTAATGTTTTACCTACCATGTTAAATACTTGTACATGTGTGGTTACACTGTGTAATTGTGTATTCTTATAAATATTCAAAGAACGGTACATTATATAACAAAAATTTAAATACTTTTACTTTAAACCTGATGGATTTTGCCATCCTGTATCATTACAGGGCACCATTTTGACAAATACTGTGTCTACAGGATCCTGCATTTAGGGGTGACACACAAATAACTTTTTTTCAAAAATAAGTGCCAAAATGTAATGAAAGTTTATGCTCTATGCGCACCATAATATGACCTAACATGTTTGTACAGGTGTACACCCTTATAACCATCAAAGCAGTTCAATCAAGATTTGAGTAGCATCGTCAGAATTGTGCTGTATTTTTTACTTTTCTTCATAATATGTTTGAAAAAAACCCATACCAAAAAGAGTTAAAATCAGAAAATATCAAAAACCTTACACATTGTTTTTTAAGTAGGAAATGAGAATCAATTAGTGCATAATAGATACTAAGAAGTGTAAATTTAGGAACAAAATAACGAAGTTTGGATATAATACCATAAGCATTTCGAAGTTTAGCAGATATATTTTGTATGAGTACGCCATCTTATAAAACAATCTAATAAAATTCTAAGTTATCTTACTGACTCACTTAAATATAAAGGCTTACCATTAAGCTTTAGAATAACATTTGGAATAATTTTTTTACTTGCATTACAGAAGAGTTTGACCTCAGTTTTTAAAACATTCATGGATATTTTATTTGCACACAACCATTTAAAAAGTCTCTTGCGATCGATATTAGGGGGGAAAAGTAGGCCTGTATATCATCAGCAAATAATTTAGTTTTACAAAAAAGTATATATAGCATTAGAAAGATCATTAATATACACAATAAAAGTAAGGGACCTAACACAGAAACTTGAGGTACTCCACATATAAACTTCCTTAAAATGGAATTTTATCCTCCATAATTTACAAATTGCGATCTTTCAGGAAGGTACGATCTGAACCAATTATTAATACCCCTAATACCATATAGTTTCAGCTTGCGAAGTAGTATAATATGACTAACAGTATCAAAAGCTTTTTGAAGATCTATGAACACGCAACAAGAAAACTGCCCATCATCAAGTGCCCTTGGTATATGTTCGGTTAAAGTTATCAGAGCATGATTCGTAGAATGCTGACTTCTAAAACCAAATTGTCTTTGAAAACACATATTATATGTTTAATTAAAAAGGATGTAAGCCTTTTATGTACTAAATTTTCAAAAATTTTATCTATATTTGAAAGTAGAGTAATAGAATGATATTGCTCACGTCTTGGTTTGATTTTTTTATTTTTTAATTTGTTTACTTTTCTAACTTTAAGGGACAATGCAAAAATCCCCGTTTTAAAAGAAGAATTAATAAGTTTTGCTAGAATAAGATATAATTCATGTGATAAGAATACTGAATTCTTCAATGCTTTTATTATGATTTACAAATTGGATTGTTTTGAGCATTTCATCTGGAGTTCCAGCTTTACAAAAAAATGATTTTGATGAGGGATTCCTTAAGATGAAGTCCTCTTAATTGCCATAGTTATATATATTTTCTTGAAGTTCAGTGACAATAGAACTGGAAAACTCATTAAATGAATTTGCAATTTGACATGGGTCTGAAATTATATCTATATTTAATACATGTATATGTCTGTCTGTTACACAAAATGGGAACCGCAATAGAAGACACACGAAATGCGGTAAATATTGGAGGGAGAAGCCGTGGATTTATCCACGGGCTCTGACTAGTATTATTATGTTTATTGAGAAATATCTTAGGTTTATTTTTATTTTTATTTGAATTATTTCTTGGCTTTTCAGTTTTTATAGTTTTCTTTAAAGAACTTTTTATTGACGCTTAGTTGGCAGTTTCCCTGAATCATTGAGTTTGTTGACTGTCTTAGGTTCCATGTATTGCTTTTAGAGGATTTTCTTATACATTAAAATTCTTGGCGACTTTTGAGCATTGAAGGAAAGTGCCTTAGTATTCGATAATTATATCATGGTAGGTGGATTTGTTTTACTTTAAATTTTTGTTTTTTGAATAGAATAAAGATTGAATTATAAGGAGTTATTAGTTCTCTTTTGGTATCAGGGTTCGAATTAGCAGTTCGTAATTCGCAATTTGCAAATCGAAATGCCATTTTTGCGAATCACTTTGCGAAGAAAATGATAAAATTGTGAATCGAATATTTTTAAGCGGCGATAGAAATGCTTTTTTAGATCGCGTTTTAAAAATTTAAGAACGAAGAAGGGTGATAGAAAAGCTTCGTTAGATCGCATTTTAAAAATTTAAGAACGAAGAACGACGATAGAAAAGCTTTTTTAGATAGCATTTTAAAAATTTAAGAACGAAAAGCAGCGATAGAAAAGCTTTTTTAGATCGCGTTTTAAAAATTTAAGAACGAAGAACGGCGATAGAAAAGCTTCGTTAGATCGCATTTTAAAAATTTAAGAACGAAGAACGGCGATAGAAAAGCTTCGTTAGATCGCATTTTAAAAATTTAAGAACGAAAAACGGCGATAGAAAAGCTTCGTTAGATCGCATTTTAAAAGTTTAAGAACGAGAATCGACGATAGAAATGCTTTTTTAGATCGCGGTTTAAAAATTTAACATGAAGTAATTATTTTCGCGTGATTTGAAAGGAACTCGCTATCCTATTGTGTTTTTGAATGAAAGCAATTATTTTTGCAAGTTGAGCGTACGCGCACACTTTCATCTGGACATTACTGTAAGCAGCATTTTACTACAAGACTCATGTTTGAAACAAACATATTTTTTGTGAAAGCAACTTTAATCAGTATACTGTATTTAACTTGCGTTTAAACTGGTTAAGAACCTCTGAAACATTAATTACATTTTGAATATTTTCTTACAGCATGCTATAAAAATAAACTTATTTCATTTTTGCAACATTATTTCGGCTATCGGAGACAAGAAAGTTAAAATTGAGAGAGTCGCTAGTTCAGACGCTCAGTTCTTGTGTTTGGGGTTCACGAGTTTAAACGTCCCCAACTTGTCTCCAACAAAAAAATAATAACGCAGGAAAAACTAAAGCTCGCAATACAAATTCTCGTCGAAAAACAAGTAGCGACTAATGAACAAGCCAATGGTAATTGATCTACGGTGTTCCCAGGCCACTTCTAGATAGTGGTTTACTTCGTTACAGAGTGCCGAAATTTTTGTGAACCGACTTTACTTTTCTAATTCAATCCCTGGGTATCCTTTAACTCAATTTGTATTTAAGTTTAGATATGCAGCGGGTTACTGCAAGACCGAAATAAGGCCGAAGGAAGTTGTACCTCAATTTACAGTCAGCCAACTGCATGTATATTCACCATCACATGAGAAAATTCATTATTAAAATTTTCATTAGTGTCCTTCTTTTCATCTAAAAAAGGAAAATATGAGGTAAGTTACCCAAAGAATATATAAAAATGCCTGTTAAAAAGTTTTGCATGCACATCAACGAGGGTGCCGACTTGCCAAAAACGCCGTATATGTTAGGTTTTTTTTCAAGGTTTTTGTCTGTAACCACCCGGAAAAGCCTGGGCCTGTCCGAAACCGCCCGAATTGTGCCCGAAATGCAATGCGCGCGAGGCTCATTGTTCTCATTTAAATTTTGTCGCGAAGAAGGAAGGTGCTATTTTGTCGTTTTACTCTCAGTTTATTATTTGTGGGATTTTATTACAGCTATATTTATCAAATAAATGATATAAAAAAAAGTTTCTTCAGAACTTCCACTGTTGAGTATATGACTATTAGTCTACCGTTATGTTTATGTTTGGTATTGGGTAACTTAACCATGCCGTTATGTGCCGATATGCAAATAATGCGCTATAATGGCGCGGTAGCTGTACTGTAAAGTATCTACGGACTTCGTTAATATACAGAAGACAGACATTATGTTAATATAAATATACGCGTTCTTATTTCGTTTACTAACCCTCCGTCATAACCAGAGATTTAAGTCTAACATCCACTACCACTGCTCGACATTAAAAGAATAAATTATACATCATGGTAATAAATGTTTAAAAAAATGTTGATTCAGGTTGATTCGGGTTTCTCCGGGCGAAATTTTAAGTTTTTTTTAAAACGCCGGAAGTCATCCGACAGCCCCATGGTTTTTGCAGCGTTTCCATCGGCACCCTCATGCACATCACCCCACTAACATGTTTCTCTATTTTGATAAATTACTGACCAATTGCAACCCTGTCCTCATTGTTACATACTTTCAAGAATTAGTTCCAGGGTAGCAAAGTCTTGTTTCTTTTGCTTGGCAGAGTGACACCATGTAAACAGAAAAAATGGTGGCAGCAAAAGTGAAGAGGTAGTTATTACAGCTCGAATTATCACAATATTATAAAAGATCACCATAAACAATAGCTTCTTTTAGACTTGTGTAACCTTGTTGTACCACTGTGGCGGGCGGAAAAGAGGCCGCTAAAGGAGGCAGTTTTATTTAAAATAACGTCCAAATAGCTTTTGCCATGGAAGTACATGAGAGGCGCCCCTAAGGTGCAGAGGCAAAATAATAAAAATAATAGACGACACGACGGTCTAGCTAGTTAACTGACCTCAGTTTAACTAGCTAGCTAGACCGTCGCGTGTCGTACTTGTTGTACTTTTTGTTTTGTTTGCTGTTTACTGAAGGCAGCCGCTATAGTATAATACCGAAAACACTTGAAAACAAAATGAAAAAAGTATATGGCTATACCTATCTAGACAAAAATAATCGCAAACAGTAAACAAAACAAACACTCTTTTTTCTTTCTTGCTGTCACTGTCAATGCGCCATTATGCTTTTGCGTCACGGAAAATCCGGGCCCGAGAATTTACATTTTGTACTGGCTCCCACACACGCCGCCCTACCCTCGTCTGACAAAGACCCAAAAGGTCCTTGGAGACGAGGTTGCTCGCACCTCTGTTCTATTTTCAAAAATCGATTAAGAACAATTTTACTTTGCGCGTTGAGTATTTTTGCTTTGAAAGGCAGTGCAGAATGCAATGAGGTGATCCATTTTCACCTCTCCCCGCCCCCTGCTCCGCCCCCCACCCCCCGCAATAACAATAGCTTTTAATTTGAAAGAGCTCTTTTTTCATAATTACTCAGACCAAACCTGGGTTCCTGAGGAAATTATGATTTTCTAGAATTGTTGAAACATATTTACAGCTTTTTTTACTTTCTTATTGTTTCCATGGTGCTAACTTCCGGTTGCTACGGTCAAGGTAGCGAAAATTCCTCATTTACCCTCTCTCTCAAAAACGCCTAAAATTAAAATTTATACTTCGTTCAAAATCAGCATTTAGGTACAGTACTTATGACATAATTGTATCAAATTCGGAACATCGTTATTCAGCGAACGATTACGGAGGAGCTTGGTTAGTCGTCTCTGTTTGAACGGTTATTTAGAATATAAAAAGTTTTGCCATGTAAACGATCAAGTCATACCCAATTTTTCCTCAACTTTTGATCGACGAAGATGATTCTTTAATCCTGAAAACAACCAAAATTATTCCCCTTATCCCCTTCCCAACGATAAGATATTTTTTCAAAACACTGGTCTAAAAACGCTAAGAAAACAACAGAAAACAACGGCAAGTGTAACCCTGCCGTAAACATTTTATAAATATTTCAAGTGACATTCATTGCTGACAATTTTTTCTTCAACTTCTTCTGTATATATTTTTTTTGGAAATGCAGCACGTGTTGTCGGTAAACAGAAGAAAAAGATCAGAACACACTTCGGCATACATTGTTTGCCCAGCTGACACAACACGTTCAAAATATGTTCAAACAATGGCAACCAGCCGCGCAAAAAGTCGCCTCGATGCACCATAACAATCCTGTAATTTTTATTGGTGAGTAAAAACCTATCGAGTAAAAGACGACGTTTACGTTTGAAAACGATCAAAAGAACAAAATTTATCAAAGAAAAAACAAATACAAAGCCTGAGATATAAATGGACCATTCATTGTATGAAAACAGACATATAGGTAAAAGACATTACATCACTAACTGAAAGCGATACTAGAAGATAATATTAAGTGGTAATTTACCACCGGGAAACACGGAAGAAAAGTTTATTCAGGGAAATTTTCTTATTTTATTAATAATAACAGTTTTTTTTGTGAAGCGATTAAACAAAAAAAGCGAAAGATAAATATTATGAAACTATATACAAAACACATTAATGCTTTAAAATACAATAAAAACACAGAATCTTAACACTCAAAGAAGAAAACATATATATTATATTAAACGAGAGAGTGGTAATATCAAGTTATGTATATAATAAAACCGAAAATTAAATGCGTTGGTGAAATTGAATAAAGTGTGTGTTATGATCTGTTGCAAAGGCTTATATTAAAGAACAAAAAAAATTTAAGAAAAACAACAGATAACTTTAGTGGAATCGTTTTCTGTTGTTGTGATAAATTTATTTTGGTGTTACTTGTTAATGGAGAAATGTTTTTATGTCGCTTCTTGTGTAACGTCGAAATTCCAGCACGTATGTTAAAACGTTTGAAACAGATGTTATGGCTGAGTCTAACACTGGCGTTATTCAGTATTCTTTGTGTCATCAATTATTTTCTTAGCTTATGGATATTAATTCTTAGTGGATATAACTTCTTGACGTTTCTACCTGCTCTTACGTTAGTTTTTATCGCGCTAGCGATAGCTATATACGCCGTTACGACGTACTTTTCAACGAAAAGTATTAAAAAGGCGATAAAATTACTTGAACGGTTGAATATCGACGAGTTTTCTGATGTCATGTCAAAATATAAACATGAGCTCTATCAAAGGAAAAGAAGCACTTCAGAAAGCGGGAACTGTTTGATTTGTTACGAATACGAAGCGAAAACCGTAACATATCCCTGCAAACACAAAATCATGTGTGGTAAATGTGCGTGGACTTACATCGGCTCACGTATGAAAAGTCAACTGGCGGTAACTTGTATTTTGTGTAGAACTGAAGTAGAAAGAGTTGAAGGGGACGCAGTTATAACACTAAGCAGTAAAGATGTAACCAGTTTACAAGAAATTCTCATGAAAAACACGAGTTCTCACAAGAGCCGTGAAAAAAGAAGAAAAGTCGTGAAGAATTTATTTTTTTGTCGAGTTTAATTTGTTGTGGTTAGGGTGTATAATTTCTCGAGGGGGTGTTTATTTTAAATATGACGCCAATGTAGCTTATTTATTGAATTCGATTCCTCATTGTTTTTTCCTTTCTGTGAATATATTTTGTAAATAGGATATTGTTGTACAGTTTGAATTTAAATTAAGGAACAGATGACTATTTAATTGATGTGTCGATGCACACAAATTTTCCTGTTTTTTTTTTACTACCCTCTGAGATTCACAACATGGAATCGATCCCCTAAAAACTCTTTTTATCATGCATCTATAGTCTATCGTTTTTTTTTTTCATAACCTTGCATCCAATCCTCAAATCACTGGCACGAATTCGCAACCCTAGGCGAGTTCATAATTACTTAAGTAAAAACTCAGTTTTAAGTTATTTTTAGATGGTTCGTTTCCCGTTTGTTTTTCTTTAAAAAAAATCACAAAGAAAAAAATTCGTTAAATATAGCAAGGGTTTTCAGGCCGCCCTGAATTTAATGTTGGCGCCGAATTTACCCCGCTAAAACTTTCTTATCTAAACAAACTTCGTACCCAGCGCTATTTACCTACAAAGGGAGTCAAACATTTAAAATCAAACGACGCAATATAAGACAAATATATCATAACCACGAAGCAGGGGTATTTTCGGAAATATATTATTTTTCCGTTCATCTTAAATCACTAACATTTGAGAATTTTTACTCCATGTATTGGGTGATTAACCTCTACCTCCGGTAAGGTTAAATATATAGGCAGCAAGTCCTGGAGACGAGGTTGCGTACCTTTCTAGAAAATAACGCATCTACAGAAATAACACATGAAAAACAGAAAAACAATTTATTAAAGAAATATATATTTTTGATAACATGTAACAAAAAGTAATGGGCGAAGTTGTTGTGGTAGACTTCCGTTATATAAAACATTTCATTTATATTATATAGTTTCATTTCTTGCATACGGTCATTCGAAAATTCGTAACGTTAAATTTCTGCTTTTTAATCTACTTCACTCACCCCCGTAACGCCTGGTAACACGAACAAATACAACACCCACTTCCCCTCATTTTCTCATTGCAAAAACACTTTTCAAAAAACGGCTTCGATCAACCACACCCTAAACGTTACGCTACTCTTAAATGACCCTACATGGACACAAAACCTACGCAGTTCAAATTTCCCGGTTTGAAGGGACAGCTTTTCTAGGGCCTTAGACCGCTATGCCATCCGTCCATGGGACGGATCATCACCCTTGCCGATTTAGCTAACTGATCAATCTCTGTTGACCATGGAAGTAGCACACGTCTATAGACAGAAGTTCAACTCCGACCATTAACACTTATTTTGACAAAATATCATAACTAAATTGTACTAATTTACAAATAAAAATCATATCCTGTAAAATATTTGTACCTATTTGTGTTTAATAATAATCTATCATTCTATACTACCCTAAAACTTGCATTTAGTCACTTTTTATTACAGCCAATGGCACTTGCATTTTTTCCGGCGCTCCCATTAAACATTTTTATTTATTCATCTTTATTCATTCATTTTCTCATCAAACCTCGTCCTCAAGACTTGGGGACGAGGTTGTTTCTCATTAATTCATTTTTTTTACATTTGTCTTCCCCCTTATAATTTACTGTGGCTTTAGAATCTTTAATTTCATGCAAAAATAACTGCTATATTTGCAAACGTCTGTCTTAAAACCTGAATAGCCGTTAAACGCTCATCAAAATTTATTAAAACATAAAGTTTAACCTTTCCGATATTTTTAAAAATTAAAAATAATATGCGACGATATAATGCGATGAAAATCTCAGCATGGTGATGTCAGCAGCGGAAATTACTCAACTAAACAATGCCAGCCTGTCGTGTTGTAGCTCACTTGTGCCTGCCATTTTATGTTTCTAAAGCGGGAAATTCCCAAGCGATTGTTGTTGTTGTTATGGCAACACGCATTGTCTTGTAAAGTATTCCGTGAACATTACTCGGAAAAAAGAACTGAGTCATTCTTTTCTTAGCCACTATATAACCGCATATACCTTAACGTCAAGTTTAAAGTGTTTTTCCTAGAATTCTTCCATTGATTTTTAGAAAATCTTTTAAGGGCTTTGTACATATAGTATAAACACCTATTGCGTAAAAAAAATATCCAGTCATGAACTACTTTAAAAGTTTCGCTCGTAAAAAAATGTATTATAATTTTGATTTTATCAACTTTGCTGTTCGTTCGTATAAAAATACCTCCGGCGTGAATGTCCCATGAAATCCATACGGCACATGATGTTTTAGTTTAATACGCGCCACGGGTCCTCTTTCCACGCTTTGTGCGTCTAGTATACAAAAATCAGTTTTGTGCGTGTCTGGATGATACAGCTGCACTAATACGTACCCATCATCCTCAGCACCTTGTTTCGACGCGGCGTAACCATGGCGAGGCGCGAAGACAGGTTCACCGATGACACCGTCGGAGTTCCAAACACTCTTCTTCAACGATTTTGTGTCCAGCTATAAAGAAAAACACGGAGATGGAGAACTCGGTATTGTAATACGTTTTTGATTTTATTTATTCATTTACTTATTTAGGAACTTGTCAAGGCTTTGAAAAAAGGATTGAAAGTTTCGAAAACTAACTACTATAATAAGGTTTTCGTGCAAAAATTAGGAGATTAGCAAAATTAACTAAGAAAATTGGACCCAAATTTTTGAAAAAATTCAAATTGAGTTTTATATTCTTAGTTCAAGACCTAAATTATGACAGAATTCTAATAACACTAATTATCGATGCACGCAAAGGAGACCCAGGAAGTTTATCAATTCTTAGCTCCTAAAATTTAGAGTGAGTAGCCAACCTGGAAGAAACCCACTCACCTTTACAAGGTCTCGATAAGGTATCATCTCACTCCGATCATTTGCCATCAAGTAAACAAACTTTGTGCCAGTTTGACCATTCCTGTATGGATGACTTGAAGGAAATTCCGCAGAAGCACTGTCAATTTGTATTCGACTGGACTTCCTGGTTGATAAATTCAAGGTATAATTAAAAGTCAACCCAGGGCTGACATCTGTATTGGACAACCACAAGCCCTTCGCGAATGTCATGTTGAACTTTTCGTCCAAACACACACAGTTAAATTTTAACTCTTTGTTGCTCTCCTCCGCAGTGCCAAAATGAAAAATCTATAAAGAGAAATTACACATAAAAGATTTTACCAAACCATGCAAAAGCAAGACTTGCTCCCACTCTTTTTTGCTCTTGTTATGTTTTTTATTAGTTTCGGATGTATTATCTTTATTACGAAAACAATGCGAAAATATAAATTCAGACTCACATGGCACGGGTCTGTGTCAATACAAATCACCTCCTTCTCACTTTTCGCATTTCGAGGGATGACAACAAACCGGGAAGGCTTATCGGGATAGTATTGCATGCTTTCTCCTGGAGACGTCCAACCGGAAAGGATTTGAAAAGCAGTCCATTTCCCGACATTGGTGAACGGGGTGATGTGGAAGAGATAGTAGTTCGGGAAGAGTAAAAAATCATGCGCATAGTTTAAATCAGGGATGTGCATCTCCATTTTCTTCATCAGGCTCCATTTCCGATCGAATTCGAACACTTGTAACGTTGGCTGTCGTTTCATGACGCCAGGTTTCAAACTAAACAAAACTAAATTCTAGAAAAGAAAGGACGAGGTATCACTTACCACATCATGAAGAAATGTTTTTACCCTAAGTTAATTGGCTGCGTGAAAAATTCCCTAAAATCAATCTTCACACAATTTTTTGAAAAACAAAAGGATTTTTCTTCTTGTGTTTTTCTCTCGGTAAATATTCTTTTTTGTAGTTGATAAAAATAATGACCAGTCCCTGTGATACGTGCAAGATAAACTTAAAGGCTACCTGAAAACTGGAAAAACAAACAAGTAGGTTCGTGAAAAACATTCTTTGCAAAAAACTACAAAATGATTAATTCGCGAAAAAAAACAACCTTAGCGGAATATGTCAACATGACTAATTCTCGAAAATAAATCTTCGCGAAAGGCATTTTTTAGACCTTGCAGAAATAAATAAATCAACTTAAGGTATCCAAATTAGCGCCTTCTTAAAAAAAACGTCTCCTCTTGAGCCTGTTAAAAAAATAGCACCGTGGTTCCAAATGGACACAAGCTCTTGTGGTCTTGGATAGAAAAAATCTTGACGTCAATATTTAGTAAGGCCAGCTTAGAAAGCTTAAGAAGTAAGATTTGTGTGTGTTAGGAGAATATGAAACAGACGGAATACATTCTTATATTTAGGGTCGAACATATTTAATTAAAAGTAAGAGATATGACATCATAACTTATCATGCACGGTTTAAAAAAATCTCTTTTCACCGGGCAGTCAAATTCTTCCCGCCAAAACCTGCTTTTCTGCGTCACAAGACGTTAGACAACACGACTGCTTTGTGTTGGCTAAAATTTATAAATAACCTAAATTATCCCAACTTTGGCCAGAAAAAATTGAAAAATACCTTTACTGTAAATATTGACTTATATTGACAAATATAAAAAGTGGTAATAAGTCACATACTTATACCACTTTTTATATTTGTTGGCAAAGAAATTCTTAAAAACTCCTAGTTGACAACTTACCATCGTAACTGGATCGATACGAAAATGGACGCCAGCATTCCCCAATGATAGGCTCCCATTTAAGTTGTCCAAACCCAATGTTTCCAGTGAGTATGGATCCAAACAGTGCGGCAGATGTGTTTCGTAAAGTGAAAGGATCTAAATCACAAAAACAAAGAAAGATTAAATTCCTTCTTATATCTTAACTATCAGGACAAAGCTTTCAAAAAATTGCAGAGTGTAAAATGGTGGTCAAATCATGAAAAGTAATTTGTTTTTTAAGACTTACCAAAGTTGTTGCATTTAATTTCCTTATAAAACAAAATTTAAAAAAAAAGTGTCTATAAGGTGAATGATGTTGGAAAGAAAAGTGAAAATCGGGCACGTTAGATCCTATTCGAATGTAAAAATCCTGTTAGTTTGTTTCTATAAAGAATTTAAAGATGGCAGGGTTGAGTTTAATCTGTACCCCTGTGGGCTTAAAACAAGATTTCAACATAGATAATCACTACTTACTACGCATGCCCATAACGTTGTAAAACTGCTTACTTAGCAAAAAACTGTTTTTCAATACATTGTACTATTTTCGAAATTTTGGCTTAACTTGGCTCTGTTTAACTCTTATAAAAAACGGTGTACAGAGGAGTTGAGGCAAACCAAGGCATGACAAAAATTTAATGAGTTTGTCTCAGTTTGGCAATTTGTTCTGAGAACTATTTTAGTATCCAGATCTTTTTAACAAAATGCTAAGCTGTAATGACAATGAAAATATTTTAAAGTGATTATTGTGA
The DNA here is from genome assembly GCA_030067915.1 of Hydractinia echinata. Classification (NCBI taxonomy): domain Eukaryota; kingdom Metazoa; phylum Cnidaria; class Hydrozoa; order Anthoathecata; family Hydractiniidae; genus Hydractinia; species Hydractinia echinata. The sequence continues at coordinate 5,503,399 of JASGCC010000001.1, forward strand.
ATACAACATTAAACACCATACCTTTCCACCCCAATAAAATGAATTCGTGTTGGACGGATTACGAAATTTGAGATTTGGTAAATTTCCAGTCGCCATACCAGTAACAGTGTCAAATGTGTCTTTTATCATTCTCGTATCACGCGTGCCCATCTGTCCGGGATATATGAATTCATGTTTGTCTGATTCTTCAATGCGATGCTTAGACTTTATAAATTTGGAACAGAAATGCACTGATCCATCAGCTATGCTCAGCTTGCATATCATGCCATCTCCATCAATTGCTACAAAAAAGGGGACATTACCATGTTTCGTTGCAAGTAAATAAATAAATTAAAAATAAATGGAACGAAAAAAAGGAAAAGATGAAGAAGCTGAGACATGTACGTGGAAAGTCTGAGAAAAAAACTGAAGGATATATAGAATGAATAACAATAGATGAAGTAGCTAAAGTGATGAGATCAGAATTGCAGATGTGGGATATAGGCAAGAATCTAGGAGGAAAAGATAGGAAGTGTAAAGAAGGAGTACTGAAGGAAGAAAACACAGAACATTGGAATGCAGAGAAGTGTGGAGAAGGATAGATGGAAGAAAAATCGAAATGATGATGATGATGATGATGATGATGATGAAATAAGGAAAGTGAGCAAATACTAGGCATCGTCTCCGAGATCGTTTCAAAAAAAATCGTTTCAAATCGTTTCATTTTTTAATTAGCATAGCATGTGATACGAATTTGAAACGATTTTAAAGTAATGTTTAATTTTTTGAAATCGTTTCAGATCGTATGGAAATCGTTTCACTATTTTGTAAATCGTTTCATTAAAAAATTAAATCGTTTCATAATCGTTTCAAGATTGTTTTATTATATTTACTTGAAATCGTTTCACATACCATAATTCGTTTCAAAATCGTATCATTATGATCGTTTCAGTATATTTATTTTAGATCGTTTCAAAATCGTTTCAAGGTGTTTCTTTTACATTCTTTTAACATAAAAGAATAAAAGAAATTATTAATCTAATAAAGGTCTCTCAATAAAACCTACGCGCTGTCACATAGGTAAATTTCTACATCGTAAAAAATCGCGTATATAAAAAACAATATTTATAAAAAGATTCTAGTATCGTGACAAAATCCGTCTCGATGTGTCGCGATGGTAGGTGATAATGAGAATAAAGAGAAAGTTTTTTTTATTTCAAACACATCTCTGCTTTATCTTTTTTTTTATTTTAAATAGGTGTATATTATAAGAAAATTTTTAACTTTCGTATTTATTAAAGTAATTCTAGCGCATTACTTTTTCAACGTATTTTTTTTCTATCGCTGCTTTTCGTTCTTAAACTTTTAAAATGCGATCTCTAACGAAGCTTTTTTATCGCCGCCTTTCGTTCTTAAATTTTTAAAATGCGATCTAAAAAGCATTTCTATCGCCGCATTTCGTTCTTAAACTTTTAAAATGCGACCTCAAAAAGCATTTCTATCGCCGCATTTCGTTCTTAAATTTTTAAAATGCGATCTCAAAAAGCTTTTCTATCGCCGTTCTTCGTTCATAAATTTTTAAAAAGCGATCTAAAAAAGCATTTCTATCGCCGCTTTTCGTTCTTAAACTTTTAAAATGCGATCTCAAAAAGCTTTTCTATCGCCGTTCTTCGTTCATAAATTTTTAAAAAGCGATCTAAAAAAGCATTTCTATCGCCGCTTTTCGTTCTTAAACTTTTAAAATGCGATCTCAAAAAGCTTTTCTATCGCCGTTCTTCGTTCTTAAATTTTTAAAATGCGATCTAAAAAAGCATTTCTATCGCCGCATTTCGTTCTTAAATTTTTAAAATGCGATCTAACAAAGCTTTTCTATCGCCGTTCTTCGTTCTTAAATTTTTTTTCATCGCAATATTTTCCATTTTAAAGGAAATTGTTAGTTTTAAGAAAAACTGTTTATTTTTAGTTTTGAAAAACTGTTTTACGATATTTACGATAAAAGATGTTGTTGATGATGTGATGTTGTGTTGAATAAAAGAAAGAGAAACAATAATTTTACATTTATATATAAGTTTAATTGGTTTTTAATTAGTTCAACATCGTTTCAAAATTCGTTTCAATAACTTCAAAGACTTTTACATCGTATCACAAATAATATTTTGACAATCCTATCAAATCGTTTCAGAATTTTTTCTAATCGTTTTAAAATAGTTTCAAAATCGTTTCACAATCGTTTCATTTTTACGTAGTTTATACAAAATCGTTTCGCAAATAAAATATGAAACATTTAATTCGTTTCATGATACGATTATGAAACGATGTAAAAAAAATATTGAAACGATTTCCATACGATGAAAATCGTTTCAATTCGTATCAAAACTGAAACGATCTTGGAGACGATCCCAAGAGTGGTCCGTCAACATGGAAAAATGAGGAAATGGAATATGATTGGAAATAGAGGAAAATTGCATGGAAAGTTGTTGAAAAACCGTGCACTAATCGATGTGCTTGCTATCGTGATAATTCAACGATTCAACAACATTTCCCTTTTTTCTAAAAATTTTGTCTCCATGCCTTCAGAAAGAGAGAATGATTTTGTAAGAATTAATTTTATGAACCCACAATACCCGATATTTTTGTCCTAATAACACAGAATGAATTTTTCGAGTAAGAACAGGTGTAGACACAGAATTAGAAAAAACAATCAGTGCAAACTTAATTGGTTTGGTTAATTAATTTAAAATTAGCTAGGTAGTTATAGTTTAGGTAAAAACTATTGTTTTTTCATATTGATAATAAAAAGTTGTCTGACTTGTCTTTAGAAACAGGCTACCAGGGAATAACTGACTTGGCAGATTAATTAAAGGATAAAGGCTAATTGCAAGGTAATCACTGTATATTAATAGGCTTTGTCTGTTTAATGCCAATAACATAATTATGATTAGTGAAGCCATTGCATTGCAACTTTAAGTTTAAGGATTAATAACTTGGAAACAGATAGAAATAACTGAGGTCATCTACTTGGGTAACTAGGGACCACAATGGAGAAGTTCTCCAAAGCTGGGCTAACCCACCTGTTTCAGAACAGACAGGCTGATGATGTTATTATGGCTGATGGTATTATTAGATGTTAGTTGATAACTCTTTTAAAATGCCATGTAAAACTTATTAGTACAAGCTGTAGCAGAATCTTACATATAGCTACAGATTAAATAATCATTAAGATCTTATCTTCCTCGACAACACTGTTTTTAAGCTATTATTTCTTTTAAAAAAATTGATTGCTTGAAGGCAGGCAGGCAGGCAGGCAGACACAAGACAACAGCTATGTGGGGGTCGAACCCACAATCTTTTGGAAGAAGGTTGAGTACTGTGAGTGGGACTGAGTTACCAATCCCCAGACAGACAAACAGACAGACAGACAAACAGACAGAAACACAGAGATTGCATTGAAATTGTTTTTCCTAGACTATTATCAGCTTAGCAGACTTCACCAATTTTAGTTTCAGCGTTCTTTTATAAAATTATCAATAGATGAATTCCGTTGTTTACATTTTCAGCAGAAAGCTCTTTTGGCTTTGGCATTTGTGTGGCAGGAAAAAAGATGGGGGCGCTAGGTGAAGCAAAGTAATTATCAGTCGGGAAGAGTTCACTCATTCTGGGATGAGATTTCATCCCGTCTGCATGTAACGTAACGCCTGCATGTAACGTAACACCTGCATGTAACGTCTTAGGACTTTAAATGAATTCAAATAAATCAGAACGCATCAATCTACGCTCGATAATATTTTTTACCTCAACGATGTTTCTGTGAGAAGAAATCAACAGAAAAAACCTCCCTTCACCAAATCCTAGCATCTTTTATACTGCCAGGCAAATACCAGAGCCAAAGAGCTTACCGCTGAAAAGTAAACAAATGACGTCACGCTGAAATCCATCTATATTGATTGGTCATGGTCTGTTGTGTATATATCTTGCCTGTGCATATGCGTGGTGGACATGTCCATTGTTCTCGATGCAAAATCAAAACATTACGTCATGCCGTAACTCATCTATTGTACTTGCTTTAGGATTTTTTGTTGGGAGGCGTCCAAGATGATTAAAAAACTTACGATGTTTTAATTTTTTCCCATAAACTTCATTCACCCCAGGACCGTTTCGAATAAAACTGCCATGCAAATCAAGTGGTATTTTTCCTTCAATATCACATTCTGGTATCCAATAAGAATATTCCTTTTGACTTTCCCATCCGTTTGCAGCTTTTTTAATATCAATCATGCTGTGCTTCAATTTTTGTTTTGCCTGTTTTGCTTTCTTTGTCTTTGCTCTGGGAGCACTGGTCGGAAGTGGCTGGACTTTGGACTTCGGCCGGGGGTGTCTTCGTCCTGTGGCCCCTTCATTTTTAACGGGTCTTTTACCCCACAACCTTGTCGACAAGAGTGTGGTGAAATGATGGTTTGACAATAGAATACTAATTATCCATACAAATGATTATAGAAAAGCTTTTATAAAATTAATTCTTTTAGATTTTGCGATTTTCGCAATTTTTGACTCTTTCTCGCGAAAGTTTGTTTTGGAACAATCTAAATCAAAAAATCGCAAATTATTTTTTTCGCAAGATAAGACAATTCTCGCGAAATTTTTTCTAAACGATTTGCTCCTGTCAAATAAGCACCCTTAATTTTCATCTCTCCAACGTCTAAAACGTGATAAAAATGCCCTCTCTTTTATTCTTTTAATCGTCTGCTGAATGACTATGTAACGATGAGGTCTTCTTCTATAACTTTTAGACTTACTTAATTCTTCTTTATTTATTTATAATTTTTATTATTATTGTTTATGAAAATTTATAAATGTTAAAAAAAATTCTCTCAAACAGTGTGTTGTAGGGTTGTGGCCACCTTGCCGTGTTCCCACGTAGGAGGGGTGTAGGGCGCTATTAAGTACCCAAATGAAAGGGCGTAGCAATAGCTTTTTTCAACAGCAGTTAATAATAGCTCCGTCTGGAAGTCGTAAGCAAGAAAATCAAAGCCAAAGCATTTTTGCAAAGTTTTCCTCGAAAGATTTAAGGGTTTAAAATATTCAAATTTCGTTTTTACATGATCGAACCAGTCTGTTTTCCAATTATGTTTTGTTATTTCCAAGCAAGTTCAAACAGTAAAATGAACGTGTGTTGCAAGTTGAAAATTAGTCGTTCACCTCTTTAGTCTTTTCCACGACGTTAAAAAGGTAAAAAATGTCAAATGTTCTATTAACGTATGACTGGTATGATTGCTGAACACGTTACATTTCATTTTCATCATAGCAAAGAAAGTTAAAAAACCATTTCCAGCTGACAATTTAATGTAATAAAGAATAAATGCAAGTCCGAAAATTGAATGTCAAAGTATCTTAATCAGATAATATAAGACGAATGAATTTATTTTAAAATATGTATATATTACATCCAACACATCTTTCGGCAGAATAAAATGTTACAAAAAAGTTTGGAGGGCATAGCCAATTAAATTCCGTGTTCCATCTCACTATATTGTGCAATGCGCAAACGGCAGGACCTGCTTCCGTTGCTTCATCAGTGACTTTGAGACCAAAGCGTGTACAGCTCAATTGACTTATAGGCGTTAAAACAAAAAGGAATTAAGCAATATTCCACAAAACGTTAAATTTAACAGATTTTACGATGACTCACCTTACTCTTTTCTGTTTTGTCATTCTTCCACGTCTAATGACTTTGCTTTTTTTGTTTCATTCTAAATTTAAATCTTTTCTTCAAAAAATTCAAAAAAGGAGAAACCATTAAGCTGTGTTTTTCATCATGAAGCCATTGCATTGCAACTAACTTACGTTATCAGTTTGTTGCAAGAACATGATTTATCAAAGTTAATTTGCAATGTTCTCCTACTTATCGCGAAGTACTTCCTGACTATGGCTGTGAACCCTTGCGTAACATTCCACACGCTTAAAAAAAGCTACGTAACCGGAGAAGAAGTTGTTCCATCGTTTACTATAACTGGATCTGTGGCTTTAAATGATTGGATTGGTATATTTCCTGTTGACAACACGACATGCGAGAATCCCTTAATATACCAATGGGGTCCATCCAATATCACTTCTAAGAAAATGCAGCAAACTTTATCAGTGTCGCTCAAACTTGAATGTTTAGGAGAGGCTGATCCCACAAGAAAATATGAAGTACGGTATGTAAGAGGAGACGGTAACGAAGTACTTGGGAAAACGAGCGAGTTTACAATAGCTGTTGTTGCACCACAAGAGAGTTTGATCACTGTAAAAGATGGCGTATCCTTTGACGATAATATTGTTTTCGTCGATAAAGTAAGCCTCAATGGGATCGTTAGGAATGAAAAGAACTGTGAAAAACTGAACGAAAATTTAATCGAAACAAAAGAGAATTTGCAACTCTTACAAGAAGAATTAAACTCCACTGTAGCTGGGAATCAAATTTCTAAAAAACAACTTCGCGAAGAAGTAATTTGTCGAGAATTAGCAGAAGACACAATTAAAGATTTATCACGTCGACTTGGAGAACAGATGAAGCTAATTGAAGACAAAAATGACGAACTTCTCTCTCTTCGTAATGCGTGTGAACGGGAGAAGCACTTTCACGACTCTATACGAGAAGAATACGATGCTGTTCAGGAAAGCAGCGAGAATTTCGCTACAGAAATCGAAGATCTCCGTGCTATAGCAGCGAGTTATAAAGTCGAGTGTTTTCGCATGCGCAAAGAGCTTATCAATAACGAAGAACTCGAAAGGCAGTTAAAATGTCAGATTATGGACGATCACGAGAAACATGATGAGGAGATGCTTCAAATCCAAAAAATCGCATCTAAAGAGATGTCTAAATTGAGAAATAATGTTGAACTTCTTGAACGTGCGCTAGAAAAAGAACGAACAAAGGTATCGTCCCTGGAAACAAATTTAGAAGAAGTAACAAAAAACCATGCAAAGGAAATGGAAGAAAAGAACGAAAAAATCAAGGAAGATGAAGAAACGATTCAATTTTTAAAAAAAGAAATTCAAGATGAAATCGAAAAACGAAACAAACTTGTCGAAGAGAATCAGGAAACAATTCTGGGATTGGAAAGTCGAGTAGCGAACGAGTCAAGCAATGCAAGCCGACTCGAAAATGACGTCATCGTCGCAGAGAATCGTTACAAAGAAGCTTGTGAAGACATTAAATTTTTCCGTCAAAGTTTTATCGACACTGAACAGAAGCTGCAAAAAATCCAACAACAACTTTCCAAAACCTCGATAGAGTTAAACAACTTGAAAAATACGAAGACCGAAAGAAGTGACGTTGAATGTGAATCTATCAACAAAGAGACAATGACAGATACTGATTTTGACGATAAATCAACGATTTGCGAGTCGCATTGCGTCTCAACAAATCCGTCTAATGAAACACTCGTCTCTGTTGACCGACGTCGCCGTTTACCTAGTGACGTTACCGATTTTACCGACGATGAAAGTTGGTGTACGGAAAGTTTGAAATCACGAAGCATGGAATCTCTTGTATCGCGTGGACCAACCTCTAGAAACAAGTCTACAGCTGGGCTTATACAATTGGGAGATATAAACCGAAATGAAATGCTAGAGTCGGTTTCAAGTGTCGGTAGCGTTTTAAGCGTCGACTATCCGTTACAACAAATACCTGTCGCCGAAACAAATAGATTTGCGAAGAAAGGACGCCGACGTTTTAGCAAACCTATCGACTTAAGCCCCTCATCGTCTGTTTCTACTCTTGCTGTTGGGAAGAAAGACGATCTTCCTCTGGCCTTCGTGAAAGACATTACTGACCTCGATCGAGCTACTATGGAAAAACAATACATAGCGATACGACAGCACAGAAATTCACTTATTCGCGAAAACACGTATCTGAAAAATAAAGTTTCTTCTCTCAATACCGACCTTGTTTTCATGAACGCTAGTCTGCAAAACATCATTTTGGAGGCTGAGCACAAGGTTGGTATGATGCAAGTAATGCTTGCCAGTCAAGAATTAGCGAACATAAACAATTCTTTATACTTGCATGAATACGATCAAATTGCTACAACGCCTCAAAAGGAGAGCAGTCGCAATTGTAATGATGTTTTGTCACCATACGCTCCAGAATACACTCCATCTTCGATGCGAATTCAACAACAACAATCAGTGTTCTTGCCTCCACCGCCTACATCTGCTTTTTTCGAGTACATGGCGCAACAAGCAGAGAATGGTTATTTTCTTCCACTTCCGCCTACCCTTCCACCTCCACCGCCGCCGCCAGTCATCCAGAACATGGAAGATATGGTTGATGTAAGTCAACAACTTGTAAATATTGGTGTTAATGTAACACAGATTCAGTAGTATTTGTTTTACGTACAATGATAGCGTAATATGGCAGATTCGAGGCGCGTTTAAAAACAATATCTTTAAAATCTTTTACTCCTAAAAGTGATGAATTTGATAAATCTTTTAGTTTGGCAACGGTCTTGAAATTAATTCTGCAGGAACAAAGTTTCTACGGTTTCATAAAACAAACCGATCCTAAAAGCTGATAAAATAGAGAAAATTAAAAGGTAGAATAATTCCAAGCCTATGTTATTTTCCATGTACGCTATCATTTTTCCCGCTGTTATGTTCTGCCATATTGATTCTGCTAAATATATTTTGGGCAGGCGAGGCAGTGGCCCTGAGAATATATAGCATAACACGTTTAAATTTTACATTTTTAAACACTAGAAACTGTTGTTTTTAAAAAACTTATTGTCGAGATTAAAATATTACCAAGGTGCAATTCAGAAACTTTTTTTTGAGTAACTGTGGAAATAAGCGGAGTGTTTTTGTGATATCACGGCTAACAGTTCTAAAACTTGCTTGTTTGTTTGTGTATCAGATAAACTTTTTTAGTTAACTCGGATTTTTCTAATTTTCGCAACCACTGCAGTCCTACGTTTTCGTTTTCATCTAACATCTGTCAGATTAATCCGATTCGGAATAGACGGTTAGGTTCAGTTGACACGTGTTGAGTTGCACCGGGTTATACATGTAATTATATTTGCTTGTATCTTGTACCAATGTTACAGTTAGTATTGACAAATTCCTTCTTTTTTTCTTATTTTTTGTTGTAAAACACTACAGACCCAGTTAGATGCTATTTTTTCTTCAATTTTTTTTCTATTTTACTTATAAAAAAACTAAAGACAAAATATAAAAATCTTACACATTTTCAAGACTGAATAAATTTCAGAAAATTGAGTTTAACATCCAGGCTAAAGCAAAAAACATGTTTCCTTTTGTGAATGTTGGGAAGAGTAAAAAGAAAATTTTCCATTCTGTTTTCTTCGTCTCTAAAAGTATTTATTGTTACGTAAATTTTTGCCACGGTTGTATTGTTCTATATTATGCATTTATGTGGAATTTTACGAAATTTATATGTCGAAAAATCATTGTATCTTTTTTGGAAGCCAATCACGTGACTGTATTCAACGGTTGATAACATAACAATTTGGATCGTTAAAAATGAACTCCTAGATTTCATGGGGGCGATATTTCCATTTCTTCAAAATTGCTTTCATTACATGGACACATTGACGTGCTGTATTTCATTATCTTCACTTTAGCATTCGTTTAAAAATCAGGAGAGGACACTAACCTTGTCCCCAGGGCTCTTTTTCTCTTTCTGACAATCGCCGTCGAGAAAAAGAGCCCTGGGGACGAGGTTGGAGAGGACACCAAATTTCTAATAAGATATTTTAACATTTAATGTAGCTTTGCGGCAACGCCAGAAAAGCTGCTTGTTCGCCGAAGTTACTGACATGTGACAACAACAGTCTTACAATAGTTTTCATACCTTCCTTGATTTTAAGATCTTTCTTCATCTGTTTTTTTACGTATTTTGAGCATCAATTTCCCCCGTCGTTCATATTCAGGGCATCGTTATTTCATACAACATTAGCATTATTTGGTTTTGACGCATGCACGAACTTACTTCAGTCAAGTAGTATTATAGACTAGTCGTTAGCTCGTGGAAAATCCACGGGAATCCGCCCGTCACAACAAAGTCGATAAAACCATATCGCACTTGTCATTTGCTGCCTAAAAGATTTCGTGCGTGGAGCATGACCCGGATTTAGCCGACAGACAGACAACGGCTATTATTATCGACACACTAGTCGTTAGCCCGTGGATAATTCCACGGGTTCGCCCGACTTTTATATATCGCATTTCGTGTTTCCGTAACACGACTTTTTTCTCGTGCTCAAACAGACAGACGGAATACGGCTTTTATTAAAGAGATCATGATGAGCAAGCGTTTTATTCCAGTCTACGTTTCGATAACTGCAACTGTTATCGACGGAAATGAATGAAATGATAATTGGTTATTTACTAACACCACAGATATTTCAAAAGGATCCCACACCGATCAATCTTTGGGGCATTTCCTACGATGGCCCCTATGGCTCACTTCTCTTCCAATTTAAAAACACTTCTCTTCTATAATTCAAACAGTTCTCTTCTGTATTCTCACACTTCTCTTCTGTATTTTGCCACTTCTCTTCTGCACTTAACACTTATCTTCATGTGGCCCCAAACTTTTTCTTCACAACTAAATTTAAAAATCTGGTCCACAATTTTACACCCATGGTCTGTATATTTTTTTCACTTTTCGCAAGAAGTATACTTGGCTAACACATTTACGAACACCTTATTGTAGCAGGTCCAGAAGCATGTGCATGAATAAAATAATATCACGAATCAATTCAGATCAGTAGCAGAGTAATTAATTTGATTTATCAATAGGCACAATAAATGGCAAATAAATAGCTGCCAATACTGTAGTCCTCAAAATCATGGTAGTGTCAACCAAGCAAATCACATGCTTTATAGGAATATCAGGCTAGGATTTTAGTTTAAAAACAATAGTTCTTTTGTTTAGAACAATAGAAAAATAAGAATACTGACCAGCCTGGTTAGAATTTGTCTTATATATATAAAAAGTGTATATTGAAAAAAATAAAGAAATGCCTCAAACGGAATACCACAATATATTTTTATCTAAAGTATGTCTAGTGGTCCACAAACACACAAAATGTTTGGAGAGTTTTTAATTACTAAGAACACTTGGTCTTTTTTATGGCCGGGAGCTGGTATGTCATTCATTCATCCTTGTCCCCAGGGATTTTCGCCGTCATCCATTATATTTCGAAAAAGCAAAAATGGGGTTGTCATTTATTCAAAAACTTGAGTTATCAAAATCCAACTCAATCAATATTCGGGATCAGAATTGGGTCTGGGAATTTTTTGAGTTCATGGAAGAGAAGTGTTTCGAACGGAATAGAATATTTCGGAGGAAAGAAGAGAAGTGTTTTTATTAAGAAGAGAAATGTTTTTATTAAGAAGAGAAGTGTTTTTATTAAGAAGAGAAATGTTTTTATTAAGAAGAGAAGTGAGCCATAGGGGCCATCGTAATTTCCCCCTAAGGAATTTATTATGGCACGAACTAATTTTCACGAAAAATTTTTCGAAAAAGATTTTATTTTTCGCGAGATCTAATTTTCTCGATGTTAAGTCTAAATATTTTGCGAGAGCAAGAAGAAATTGAAACCTTACATTAAAAAACATGTTAATTTCAGTCTCAATTAATATTTAATTGTCACCAATTTGGGGTCACTAAACCCCTGTTTACTTCTTGATGTTTACCCAATGCTGATTTGCTGTTCTTAAAAAGGGTATATGAACTATTTTTTAAAAAAGCAGGAGCTTATGACTCTTGAAGCATGGAGTTGCAGCTGAAATCCTTTTGCAGCATTGTATTAGCACACAATTGCAATCTTTACCTTAAACATTTTACATCTTTGCATTGCCTATCCCCCCAGCCCCCAGCCCCCACCCCCATCCCCTCCCTCCCGCCTTGTCCAGAATGTGTCTAAATAACAAACAAAAAATAATTTCTCGCCGTGTGTTTGAAATCTGTTTATACAGTCATGTAAAGTAAATAATCAAAAACCTCTAAAAAGTTAAGCCTTGGGCACACGATGTATTTTTAAAAGGGGAAATTCCACGCATTTGTTTTTATTATTACTATTACTTTTTACATGCTAATGGAAATACTGCATTGTGTTCCAAAGGCGATAACCTTGTGATAAAAGTGATAAAAAAATTAACAAAAATTACAATATAAACATTATAAAATCCACTATAAAACTACTATAAAATGAACATCTGGAAACACAAACAGAACAGAATTACGCTATAATTACATCGTTGTTTATCCTCACCGACCCGGATTCTCAGTGATTCTCACTGGGGTTTTGACAATAACAATGGTGACGTCGTCACTTTTTTACTTTTAGTTATAAGAACTATCCAATATAACTATGTCGTTATTGCCGTGACGATAGAGTGTAACAACGCTTAGCTAAAACCCAGGGTCGATGAAATTAAAATCAACAAGTTATATACAAAATACAAAAAGCGCATAAAATCTATTTAGGAACCTATTTAAATTTGTCACCTTAGGCAAGCTGACGGAGATGTGACTGTTTGATGTGAGACACCAAAAGGTGATTTTCACTCAAGAATGCACCGGATAGGATTTTTCACTCAAGAATGCACCGGATAGGATCAGATCGAAAAATTGTGATTTATGGAGTCTGTTTGAAATGATAAAATTTGTCGTCACGATCTGTTCTGATCCAAAGTGAAAGTTGAAACCATTCCAACTTTTCCAGCGCACTGGAACGGAAAAATTATGAAAACAAAAGAAGAATTAGAAGAATAGCCAATCAGGTTTAAGAATTCTTCTTCTTAAACTTAATTGGTTTCCTATCTGGGTTTTTTTTTTGAGTGAAAATTCACCTTAAAATGTTTCACCAGGCAAGCAAAACAAACAAATATTCGCAGTCAAAATCGGTAATCGAGAAAACTGGACCAGCATTCATCAACTATTCTTGCAACTATATCAACGTTTCTCTCGCAAGCCGCGCCTACTGCTGGTTTCTGAGCATTTCCTTCACTTAAACACAATAGTTTTTTATATTTGTAAATTTTTCATGACGCGTGAGTTTAAAGCTTGCCATATAAGAATGACCTTTCCCTCCCGATCGTGTGTGTCGCTCATTGTTATACCGCTTGGCGAAACACGACCTTTACCCATGCCTCGATCAATAAATGTTTGATCAAGCGGGAAGTCTCCGTGAAGTTGACACAACGAGTTCTCACCAAACACGTGTTCGTTTAAAATCTTTCCCGAAGTTAAAACAAAATCTTGAACGCCATCGTCGTTTGGTTGATCGAGACGAATAGCACAGAGCTTGCGCACTTCGATTCTATATGGCTGAAAACAGGTTATGTATATTAGCTGATACGAGGTTACATCAAAATGGTACACTAAGATGTGTCCGCTGCCTGTTCCAACCCATAATACGTCTAAAACCTGACACATACACGTCACTCTTGTATCGTTGTTGTCGGCGTCGGGTAGAAGCCGTTTCACGACGTCTTCACATGACATCTCGTGACATCGCATGTTTTCAACATCATAAAAATAAATTTCGGCGCTGCATTGAAACGAAACAAAGAGTGCTTGTTTGTCTTTAGAAAGTATAATTTCTCTCACGGGTTGAAGTTGGTGAGTTCGCTTTAGTTGCAAGTAACGGTCCGACGATACGTCACTCGTGTATAAATATAAGTATTTGTCGTTAGCGACGATAAGTTTGCTGTCGTTGACAACCATGGCAGGGATGGGACGATGATCGTTGATAGTTACTTCAAATGGATCCTTCTTCATCTTCCCTTTCAGAAAATGCTTTTTAAGTATTCGCACAAATCGGCCATGTTGGAAACCGATAAAAACATGATTGTCATTGGCGATAATTGCGGTCACGTGTTCTTCTAGGTATGCGTGGTAATTCAAAATCTTTCGTTGTTTTTCCGTAGAAAAAGTGAGAAGTACATCGTGACTACCACGCAGCACAATTACCACCTGAGCATCGTCAACCAAGCATATGTGAACCAGGTTAAACACCGGCAGACCGTACTTATTTCCATCGATCGTAAGAACGTCTTTTACTTTTGAAGTTGCCATGTCAATCACAGACACAAAGGCGCCTAAATAAGCAAAAAAATATTAATAATGGCGTCCCGAGGCTATCTGAAAAAGAAGAGTTTTAAAGCATATACTGTATGTCTGTCCTGTTTATATTTATCAGATGGCGATAAGTATGGACACCAAAAGATGGAAAAACGGAGAAGGACTGATGAAGGACAATTTTCAACAGTGGAAGACGCCAGTAAAAAATGGAAGCAGTGTTTTGAAAGACCGGTTTCACACAGACTTAAACAATTTACGAAAATCAAAACAAGATAAAAAAACACCTTTTCTATCATCACACACAATCCATAATTCTTTTGTGTTGGGCACATAACACATGTAGCGTGGGTTCTGCGGGTCTTCCAACGCTCGCTTACCATACAACAACTGGAAAGCTGTGTTTCGAAGTTGATGCAAGACCTGACCAGCAGAGGCGCGTCTCATGCATTCCTGATTCCACATCTTTATCATAAGCTCTGTCAAGGAGATCAAGCCAAAAAAGGAGCGCAGAATATCGCAGTAAATCGGGCGCGAGCCGTTCTTTAGCGCGTCCGTGATGTCGTAGCCATTGAGCAAGTCATGGAACGGCCGACGCGACGTAATCATTTCGTAGAACACCATGGCCAAGGAGTAAACATCCACTTTGCACGTGTATTCGTCCGATGAGCTGTTGTAATCGAACATTTCCGGCGCCATAAATCCAACTGTTCCAATCACGTGTTTCATGCCGCACGGACTGATAAAATTCGCAGTTCCGAAATCAGTCAACTTCACATTGACGTCGGCGTCATGCTCAAGTGAGAACAATAAAATGTTGTCTGATTTGATATCGCGATGAACAATGTTTCTGGAGTGTAAAAAATCCAACCCACTCGCGAGTTGTTGAGCAATCCGAAAGAGCAAAATTCGGGGGATTTGAACTTTGCCCTCGTACAACGCGTCTTTTATTGTTCCATGATCGGCCAACTCCATAACAGCACACAGATGAGGCTGCATAGTGAAACCGAGAAATTTAACAATATACGGATGGTTTCGCAGTTTGCTCAACATAAATATTTCCTGCCTCACATCATGAAATCCGTCGAGTGCGGTAGATAAGTTGGCCTCATCGAATTTGTACAATTTCACTGCTGCCGGAATATCTTTGTAAGCACCACGGTAAACCTTTCCGTACGCACCGACACCCAGCAAATAATCCTCTTCTTTAATATAAGACAACTCACTCCGGTTAATTTGTAAGTTTCCTGGTAAGTCACTAAACACGAGTTCCGGACAAATATCTTCAACATTAACGACTTGTGGACAGTGCGACCGGACGCACGGAATACAATAATCGCTCCCGGATGAATTGTAAACGCGATAAAAAGCTGTTTGGATATCGAAAAGGTGAGGTGGCTTAATGCCCATCTTGATACACACTGGACAGGCGATGCATTGCATTACGAAGGGGTTTTGCCCATCGTTACCAGCCAATCCCGGATACCATTCCTTCACAAGGGTCCGGATGTGGTCCACAATGACACCAAGTACTCGATATCCCAGAGGTTTGTTAGAAACCTTTGTCTCGATTGTTTCCCTTTTTGCTCTGATAGATGGAATTTGTTGGACTGAAAAATACAAATCAGGATGATTGAAAACAATGCCGTTTTTCCAACACTGAAGGTATTTCCGGTCTAACAAATAGGCGAGATCTACACAGTCCTTAAATGCTTCTTCGTCTTCGTCTTGTTCATTTGATGACAGCGAAGGTATGGACTCCTTTGCAACAAAGTCTTCAGCCATGCATGATTCAAGTACGCGGTGTGGTAGATTCGACTGATGTGAATCCACTGAGCCGTGTCGGCACTCAAACGAATCGCTTGAATCGTCGGACTCGCTTATTGTTTCGTTGTTAACGTGGCCATAGATTAGTTGATTTAATTTACTGGCCTCATGTTCTTCTTTTATTTTTTTCTCCGCTACTTCATCAGTGGGTTCTTCTCCACTTGGCTTTTCACTGCTACTATTTGCTTCATCCGACTCGTCTTGTTTATTTTCACAACTTCTGTCGTCACCGTTTTCCAACACATAAGGGGAGGAGTTGTTTACGCTATCGACATTTTCTGACGGCGACATTACGTCAGAATAGAAGTTACTGTCCAACTCGTTCGTCGTTGGAGCGCTGTTTTGTTCCATACTACTGAAATTTTCTTGATCGCTATTATATCCCAGCGATTGTGGACTCCATGTGCGGTCGTTGTGGATTTTGTCGTCATATTTGACGTCTGGGGAAGAGGTCGTTGTATTTGACGACTCGTTGCTTGCAAACATTTGAATGGAAGAACTTCGCACGAGAAATTTCTCTTTGGGTCCGTTAGCGTTGACATACACGATACCGGCGGCATGATTAGCATTTATAGTCGGAGTTTTAGGTTCTTCTGTTTCGTCATCATATTCTTTACAACTCGTGGTAACTGAAGACAATGATCGGCTATCGTCAACTTCTTCTTCTAGTTGTTCTTCCTCATCTTTCACCTCCGGGTTATCGTTACCAAAAGTTAGATGCAGGACTTTTCATCTCTGATGGAGTGTGCGAATAAGAACTATAGCTTGTTGACAGCATTTCGCTCATCAATAGGAGTACTCGGCTCATAAAACGCGACCAAAACCCATACGGAATACACGTGAATAAATGGTACCGTGTTAGCAAATCACGGGAATCGACGTTTTCGTCCACGTCCGGTTTTTCATCGGGGAGCTTAGAGGGAACCAAAATTCGATGGTGGTCTACTTCGCAAGCTATTTGAAAACGGTACAGCAGCCTCATATATTTCTCATAAAATTTTGGCGGGAATTCCTCCACATCGCCGATAATAAGTTTGATACACTTCGTTTCTAGGATCCCGTTTTTGAAGAAATTGTGAGCGGCTTTCACAGTGATAATTTTTGCCATAAGTTGACACAACCATGACGGACTGATAAAATACAGGTCTTTCAAATCCTGGTTGGGATCGTTGTAATGGAGAATAGTCCCTATGTGTAAATAAAAATGGATATCTAATGCTGGAACGTCAAGGGAACAAGGGTTATCCCTTTAACACCCGACTTTTTTCGAAATTTTAGTTGCGTTTAGAAAGCAATCCTAGTTTTACATTGATCAGCGTCGATTGAATCGGATAACAACCAAATTAAGATATATTTTTGTACCGTACTATCTGCGCATGCGCAATGTCTACCTACATTCGAATCTTAGAAATTCTACTTTTAGTAACAAAAAAACTTGGGAAAGGAAAAAAACGACAAAGCACATATTTCGTTATCAATGCCTTACCAATATTATGCAAAAACTTTGTCGCCACCTCAATGTCGTCTTCTTCCAATATATCTCGCGGACATTTTACATTTGTAGCTATCTTCAGAAACTCTTCACGATTCAAGATCGGTATCTTCTTATTTCGCAGTTTGGTTTTCTGCTGCTCGTCAAGTAATCTTTCCAAATACTTGTAACTAAGTGGTATTTGCTCGCCCATTACTTTTATGCCTTGCTTACCATGCGTCATTTGATCGGCCACGTCGTAAATGAGCATGCGCAGGTTCTCCATGACTGATATAAAACAAAAAATTAGTTGAGAAGAGAGTGATGAAAAGGTATTACCTGGAGTCCCATCTCAAAAAAATATTTCGCACTAAAATCCGCACAACCTTAGGGCTCGGGCAAAAAAATCATGTGCTTTTTGAAAATAATTGGCCAACTGGTACTACACAAATTGGTCAATTATTTTCAAAAAGAAAATGCCAAGAGGTTTTTCCGACTTTTTCCTAGAGTAATCTGGTTCGACAAAAATAGAGTAATCTGGTTCGACAAAAATAGAGTAATCTGGTCCGACAAAAACATAAATTTGAATGACGAAAAGGAAACGTTAACAGTTCGGATAATCTGATGGCCAAAAATTATTATTATTATTATTATTATTACCAATATTATTATTGAAATTGTTTCCAAGGGGTTTTTAAGGAGTAGTAGTGGTCACCTTGCGGTAGCACTTTAAAAAGTCCAATAGAAGGACGAAAAACGATGTTTTGCACTAGACTTGACATGTAAAAAGTGATAGGGACAGGAGTTACACAAAAGCAGACATATTACAGAAACGTGTTATGCTTAAAAGTACGGACCACCAGCACCAATTCGCCCTTTCATACCCCAACCCCACCATTTTTACCCCAAATTTGCATCTTTTTACCCTAACTCGCCATATGTTAAGCTCAACTCGCCTCTTTTACCCCAACATCTGTTTCAGAGTTATACACCGAAACATTTAATCAAATTTACCAAAACTCCATTTTTTAAGGACAGAATTCTTGTGAACCTGCGAACAATTTTTAAAAAGGCGGGATAGTAAAAGCGCAATCATCACAGGTCACACTCGATTAAGAAATAAGCCGGTCAACATAAAATAACTACTAACTATTTTTGTAGTCCTTGAACCTCGTATCGCATGAAACAGCCAAGCTTGCTATAATGTTGATGTTGATTTTCGAATATCTAGATTCAGACGCCTTTAGCTCTTCGATTTTACCCGCAATCCATTGTTGGTAGGTCTGTAAGTTGTCTTCGCGCACCATATCCAGTTTGGTGCCCACTATAATCACAGTGCAGCCTGGCACGCGCATCACTAGGTTATCGAGCCAAGGTTTTAATGCCCAGACTCCTCGTTCTCCATCAGTCAAGTCCCATATAAGTAAGTAGAGCGAGCGTGCGGATAGAAAGCACTGGTGCGTGGCATAGTAATCCTCTTGACCAGCGAAATCCCAAACACGGAAAATGAAAGCAGGAGGCGGGTTGAAAATCTTCTTCCGAATCTCAATCTTATGGATGTCTATGCCTAAACAAGTATATAATGTATATTTTGGTTTGAAGAAAAAAATTTATGTAAGCGTGCGTAACAATCTATCCTTCTAGGCCCATTCGATATTATCTCTTTTTTTCTGACATTTTCCTGACATTTTTTTTTTGAATAAAATGTCTGATATTTTTTCCGATTTTTCAAACTATTCTTGCCCGAAATTTCGAATTACCCCAAAAGTGAAAAGTTAAGCATATTGAAAAACACGTTATTAAAAAATTTGCTATTTGTTTTCTATGCTAAATTCACTAAAATTTACGCTGGCCACTATGTCATATCAAACATTGAGAATTGGTGTTTTTTGTGGTTTTTATTGAGAATTGATGTTTGTGGTTTTTATTGAGAAGTGATGTTTGTGTACCGGTACACGACTCGCAATCGCGTAACCAACAGATTATTATTGTCGATTATTATCGAAGGTGCACTTTGTTATTATCGATTATTATCGATTATTATCGATAATAACAAGGTGCGATTAAAACATATCCGTCATCTGAACGTCATCAACACAAAACGTGACAATGTTACCCACCTTGAGTTGACAAGTTGTTGTTAAAAGCATCATCGCCTTTCAAACGATGAACCAATGTTGTCTTGCCGTGATTCGCTCGACCAATCAAAATTAATTTCATTGTGTAGTATGGCTCTGCTGAGCGTAGCTGGGCTTTCAAAAATTGCATGAGTGTTCTCGTGTTTTTTTGAAGATGTAATGGCGGATCGGTGATCTATGGCGAAAGAATTATAAATAAGGGGATGGTAAAACAAAATGGCAGTTCTTTTCGTCGTAAACAAAACATAAGTCCGTTATGGTAAATCTTCTACGAGTAGATAAAAAAGCACTAAACAAAATCGATGAATCCTGATGGATAATATCAGAAAATATGCAATCGTTGATAGAGATCTCAACAAAAATATTTTCCATAGAAATATTTTGCATTCTCCTTCTAATACACGCCTATTTATTGGCACAGCCACAAGAAAAACAGTTTTAAAACCCTTCTTCCTACAGAAAATGAGCACAAAAAACATTTTCCAGTGAAGATAAGACTGAGACATAAGACAAGGAAATTCTCTTGAAATGCCACTTTCCAATAAAACAATTCAAACTATTTTAGCGTTCAACCTTTTTATTATTCCTAAAGCCTTTGTGAAATCTTATATCTTCTACATTTTCGGTCTATTTGTCAATGAAATGAAAGTGCTTTATTTTGTATTTTTTATATATCTTTAGTTCCATTTGCATGTTGCACAATCATATATTAATAACGATGTACGGGAACAAAGAAAACATATATTCAGTAACTGCGCCGGTAACGTAGAGCCAGATCAAAATTACCTGCAGTCCTTTCAGACTCAAATCCACAAGTTTCGACAACTTCCCCAATTGCATTGGCAAATCGTGAATCTCTTTATTTCCACCAATATCTAACGAAGTCAAAGATTTGAGCTTGCACAGTCCATTTGGTATTTTCACGAGACGATTATCGGCTAGATTCAAATACTGTATTGTTGCACCATCCACACATTCGGGGAATGTATACAAAAAGTTGCCTTGGATGTCTAATATATTTAAAGATGAAGTCCATCGATCAACGACTGGCAAACTTTGTATCATGTTATGGGAGATATTTAAATTCCTGAGCAGAGGCAACTGTAGCAAACATCCGGGTATTGCTTGAAGACTATTATGCTGCAGGTCAAGCCGCAACAAATTGTTTAAGCACGCCATGTTGTTTGGTAGTACGGTTAAACTGTTCCAGCTGAAAAAGAGCTTTTTGTAAGTCTTCAGATTTTCAATCCATTCAGGTTTTAGTAACGGGATTGCCAGACCATGCCAGTCTGCTTCTAATTTCGGTTCACAACAATATATATTGAAAAGCAGACATCTTGCTGCAGGAAAGCGCTCTTTGTTGCATGCTAGACTTACAGGAAATGCGTGATCAATTTTCTTTACTGCCTCCCTGGAAATAAAACTCATGCATGGATGCATTGTATCTAAAACGTTTGGGTGCAGAAAAGTGTTCCGAGACCAATAATTAGTAGATATTGCATGTCTATTCAATAAATATCAAGATTTACACTTGAGGTAAAGTAATATTTCACACCATCAAATTCCCGCCTTTAAATCCCCTTTAAATACTTTTAACCAATCAGGTATAAATAAAAAAAAAGAAATTAACGCTTTAAAAGATTAAAATCACCATTTTAGCATAGCAAATATATGTTGGTATAGCAACCAATAGTGGTTTGACGGAAGTATGACTACATGTATACACCCTGAAATTGTAACGTCCGGTTGGCGTAAACCAAAATTCTATGTTGTACAAAACGTGAGATGTACAAAAAGATTTTTTTTTATACCTATGAGAAATGCGAAGATGCATGGAATTTAAACTTGCTACTTTAGATATTGATATCTTTAGATGTAGTAGATATCTCTTAACATATTTTCAGACAGCCAATGCATTATGTTTTCTATACGCTTATTTTGTTGTAATTCCAGTGGAGTGCTGCTTGGAAATTATTAATAATTTGATATGTGAAATTTTGACAAGTTCAAATTGCGTGAACCTAGTATAGAAATAGCCAATATAACTGCTTGTGGGACGAACTTCGACATTTGCCATCTTGTTTTAATATAATAAGTGGAGAATTGCAGATGAATTGTGTGAATATAAATAAAAAAACAAGTTACCTTAATTCCTCAAGGACTTCAGAATAAAGCACTTTTTGAGGCAAACAATCACTTTGTATAGACCTATCGTACGTTCCTTCCATTTGATGAACATAATCAGGTCTGCAGAGTACACCAAGAAGGTCTATATCACCGTATTGAGCTGCAACACAAAGCAACAACATGGCCGAGACTTCTGGGTTTTCCCTACTTTGCATCGCTTTCTTCAGACATTCTGTAATATTGTCAGGCGAGCGAAGTATGATAAATCCTGCTGCAAAATGGTTGTTGTGTTCAACAGCAATTTCTAAGCATTCGTTAAAACAAGTATCTGTAACATCGCGGCCACACTGAAGAGATTGTATCATTTTTCCTAGTTGACGATTGTTCTTTTGGACAGCATCTTTTACCTCTAAAACATATTATTTTGCATTATAGAGAAACTTTAAGTCAACCATAGGCATTTAAAAGAGAGTGTTAGATTCCATAAATAGGTGATGATACCCATTTTTAACTTAAGATCCCTCACATTAAGTACTAAACCGTATAGTCTGTTGAGGGAAAACGGTCACATTTTTGATGTCCTACAATAAAATAACAAAGAACCTTTCTTTGTGGTGCCAACTAATTATAAAAAATCATACAAAATAGTTTGACTGTTTTCATTACTAAGGGTAAATACTTGTCGGGGAAATTAGAAAAACATGTTTTTACACATGCTTACAAGATGCCGTGGGGACAGGATGATATTTGAAAAAGTCTTTCTGTTGCCAAAATGTGTGCTTTGTTGATTCTGCGAGTATTCATGCGAGTATTCCTGTCAGGAAATTTTAAACTGTTTTCGTGTTGTTATTTTCTGTGGATGGGCAAAAAAGCTATTTTGAAATTTCATTTTGTTAAGTGAAGTAACTGGGGTGAAATAAGTGTTAAAACAATAAAAACAATAAACAACTGGATAAAAATCCCATGAAGTGCGAGTTTTGTATTTCGTGCTATTGATGTAAATGTCAAAATGGCTGTTCAATGTAACAAGAACATATAACTTCCCCACCTGCTGTCTTTAAAACTCTAGCAGCTTTTTTTTTCCAATTCAAAACAGCAGTTCTATGAGGAGTTTTACCAAATTCATCTAACAATGTCACACTGGCATTGTATCTCAACAAAACCTCAATACATTTGATATCTCCAATTGATGCTGCAATATGCAATGGTGTGTAGTCTCCATTCGACTTTCCATTTACATCAGCTCCTTTATTTATCAGCAGTTCAACAAGTTGGCTGTTTCTACTGCTTGTGGCTTCATGCAAAGGTGTGTATCCAAATACACCTGCCCCTACATTGACCAGTGACGATGTGTTTTGGTCTTTAACAAGTTCTTTGACTTTCTTTATCTTACCTTGTTGGCATGCTTCATGAATTTCATAAGCATTTGGAGGTGGAGGTGATGCCATTATTTTGCTTTCACTTTACTAGAAATAACCAAAAATAGATAATTTATGTTGCTATTAATTATTCTATATACATAATATACCTTATACCTGAATTTTTGCTTTACTTAAAATCATTTTTCTATTTTCATAAACTTACATATATTTCACAGTATATCCTTTCATATATCCTTTCATTTACCTGATATGGCAACCCCAAATGCTACATATTTTTTATGTTTTTGACTATACATAGTGTCTCAAAGATAATTAGATGATATATTGTGATAACATTGTCAGCATGCTGATGTCAACAGTGGGGAGCCCTCAAACAAGAGATATAAAAAATGGCAGCATGCTGTAAATAAACACGAGACAGAACAGTGAGAATAAAATCAACAAGGCTTTATTATTTAATTATCAGTCGCATGGAAAACGGGGATGCATCGCATCATCAACATGATATACCTCCGCATATGGAATATATTCATGATGAAGAAAGTTCAAAAAATAAAATTCCAGCTTCAAAGTTTTTAAATATTTTTTTTAGGTAGCCAACCAACTATTTGTATGATTAATATTTTTTAAGTTACTTTAAGAAAAAAACTTCTAACTGTCTAGACAGTTTCTATTTTAAAGCTTGCCTGTCTCGTGGTTTGGTCATCAGTGTCTACCATTCTGCTTTTTCTTGAGGAGAATTTGTTGTTGTGGTGGGTAATGTTTAATAAGGACAGTTGTAGACATTCTCCAGAAAAAAACGATTAAGTCATTTTTTGATTTTACCTTATATAATCGCAATTATCTTTAAGACAACTAGGCAAAATGCTGTTGAGCTGGACAAGTATTTTTTCAGGGTTGACCAAAAAGTGAATTAGCTGAAACATCCTAGTCATATGACTTTAAGTTGAGACTAAATTCAATTATTTCACTTTCTATGAAATGACTGCAATAGCACTTATTGACAGCGTCTTACCTTAAGGGGAAAGTTTAAAATGGAATTAATTTTCACGAATTTTGTCAATTTTGTGAAAGTTAGTCTCCTGAAAAACTTTGGGAAAATTAAATTTAATTTTCAAAATATTTTTCGTGAAAATTAATATCCCTGAAGTAGATGAAAATTTATCAATGTGAGGCTGAAATAATAAGCATTCCATCCCTAGAGGATGTCGGTTATAATAAAGTAACTTGGAGTTACAATTTGCTGCTGATATATGGATAGATATGTGTCAAAAATGAAAAAACAAAACAAAAAGGTTCTTAAAGAACAAGCTGCTGATGACGTCTTCTGGAAACATAAAAACATGAGGTACATAAGACATAAAAAAAATTCTCTAACACATCGTATCTTAGGAGTATTGCGAATTGTATCAATTTTTGAATCCAGTATTATAAAATAGTATGTGATTTTACAAGACAAGTTATGCAACTACTACTTCTATTAAAAACTAATGGATGTTAAACAAACATGGTTTGATGTTTTCTATGAAAAATCATCTGCTTTCATTTATAGCATGATTATCTGCAATTAATAATAGAATAACATATAACTTTAATTTAGAATAACATATAACTTTCAGATTACAAACCAAAATACCAAGCTGCCTCAGGACCAGGATACTGGAACATGGCTAAAAGCATGTGACAGTATTTTTTATTTTTTTGTTAGAAGTATGGCATTCACATTATCTTATTTGCTAGAAGTGAGTGCCACATATATTTTCACTTGAGAAAGCTTTATGAATAAATAATGAAACCATTTGGTACATTTTAAGGCTGGATGGTCAATTTGACTCTGACGTTTTTTAACACAACCTGTGCACTTATAGCCCAGTTGGTTAGAGTATGGTATATTAAGCTATATACTATGAGGTATTTTATTTGAGACAGGTTCATATCACATGGGTAGAAAAACTGTTTTTACTTTTTATGTTTCAGACACATCAAAATATTAGAAAAACTTTTACATGCATGAATTAACTTTCTCCTATTAATGAAGTGACAACTCGCTAGCTCCCTTGGCTGGTGGTATAGTGACATGCAATTATGTAAAGGAGTATTGCATACATAAATCCCCAAGAGCCTATAACTTGGATTCCAACACCATAAAAAATTTGTTAAGGAACAACCAAAAGATAGAACAGTCAACAAGAAAAATAAGAAATTGAAAAACAAAAGAATTGACACATATATATCATCACTTTCAAGTCCAAAGCTAAAAACACCTTCTGAAAACAGGGATATAATGTTATATTTTCCAAAATTCTACTAATTTAAAAAGGAAGGTAATTTCAAAAAACAAAGGCAGCTTAACAAATTATAGCCAATCCATTATAAATGTATAAAAAGAGATACCATTTTACTCTAAAATTCCCACTTTTTGATATTCCTACCTCTCCAATAATCTTGCCTGTTTGTCATAAATGAGAAAAAAAAACTGCCGTTCCAATAATCTTCCATGTGGACTGCTATATATATATATATATCTATTAGGTTTTATATCCACCACGTAGCAGTGGGAGTGAATGGTCAGTCAATAAAAGGAATATCAGAATGTCAAAAACTGCAAAGACTTTGAACGGAGTAAAATAAGGATAATAAAAGTGAAGGATAAAAAAATTTGACTGAAAGACATCGCTATATTGTTATGGTCTCAACGAAAACAGTGAACAATGTGTGACAACAAACTTTTGGAAATTAATGCTTTACTTCTTTTAGAACAGCCATACCACTGATGATTCTGTTGTTAATGTTACTTCAGTCACTTTAATATTTTCCTCACTCGTGTTTTTTACAACTAAGTACTACCCTCATGTCACAGACTTGACATTCGATCCAATTAAAATAAAAAAATATGACTCCTGAATGTTCTGTTTTCTTATTAAATCTATTGCAAGGCAAAACGCCTTGAAGAATTGTCTTTTTTACAGAACAAGTTTCTTACCAATGGTCTGGGACTGAACAACAGTAATGACGTAACTGTATTCAGAGACAAGAATTGAAAGCTCATGTAAAGGCAAAAGGCATAAACTCAAATAAGCTTCTGTTGCATATTTATAATTTCTTAAGCATCATGCCCAGTTTTAAATTTATATAATATCATTTAAAAAATGTATTTCTGTGTATGCAAACACAAGTTTACAAAAAGATGACTGAGTAATTTCAATGGAATATTAATGGAGCTAAACACAGATTAGCTCATGTTAATTGCAGTTCCCAATACTTGACAGTTGCTAGGCAGATGCTTCAATAGGGGTACATAAGGTTGTCTTGCTCATCTGTTTGGAATCTATTAAAAAGTCTGTGAATCATTACTTGTATTCTTCCATTTCACCAAACATGAGGCTTACTTATCATTCTGGTATCCGGGCATTCAAACAATTTTGCAAACACGTCATGGTACCTATGTTTCCTCTTAAGGAATTAACTTTACAATTTTTTGTGTCGTACATGGCAGCATTAAATTTTTAACAATAAAAGTCTATTTGTCTGGCATACAATATCAAAGCAAGATACAAGGTTATAAAGAAAACATATCTTCAATGGTTAAATTATTTTATGTTATGCGAGGTATCCGTAGATGCCATCCACATTCCCGTACTGCGAAATAGCCCATTACACCTGCTCATCTCCATGAAATGTTAAAATTTATTCGTAAATCTAAATATACTCATCATGACAAAGCATTATGGTCTGCTCTCATCCTTGTTGTTTTTTTGGGGGTTTTGCGTGTATCCGAATTTGTTCCTTCAGACATTGAATTTTCATCATCTGCAACAATCGTAAAGCTAACCATCAAGGCATCCAAAACAGATCCATTTAGGAAAGGTGTCACAATTCGCCTTGCTATGATTGAACACCCATTTTGTCCAGTAAAAGCTTTAAGAAATTACCTGTTATTTCGGGGGGCTAAGGCTGGCCCATTGTTCGTTTTGTCGAATGGGGATTTTATTACCCAGAAGTACGTCTCAGCATTTTTATACGTTAGTCTAAATGATAGTTTGCAATTAAATACCCATAGTTTCCGTATTGGTGGGGCTTCTACAGCAGCTTTGTGTGGCATTCCTGACTCAGCCATAAAAATACTTGGTAGGTGGTCCAGTGACTGCTACAGAAGATATATCCATTTATCTAATAGCGTTTTGCATAAGTGGAGTGGCAACATGGCTCACCTTGATGCAGTGACTAAGTTGTGGGATGTTAATTTCTGATAATTGAGTTATAATGTCTTTATATATATAATTGTAAAAGGCTATATATAGGCAGTTGCATGCAGTTTTTTCATGTCAATTTGTTAAGCCTGTTATGGCATATTGAATTATCTAGTCGTATTTCTCTTCAAAAACATTGCCCCATAGATAATGAATTTTAACTTTGGGGAATTTGGGGATGCTGGGCTGCCCGGGGCAGCCACAAAGTGTAGAAATGTGCGTGTACCCCTGGAAGAGTATGGTGAATTAAGTACAGGTGCAAGGAGATGAATGACGGTGCCCCACGCGAGCAGGACAGATGACTGGGGAAGTAACAGGAGGGGGATGCGGCGCTGACAGTCAGAGGTGGGGCACCAAGAGGTTAATAACAGGTGTGAAATGCATAAGAAGCTAGAGCTCATAAAAAATAGGTTCTTGTGAGGTATGATAGAGGAAATGGAATCACAGGAGAGGAGCTCCGGATGTGATTGAGAGAATAGTTAAGCCAGAGAACACTACTAGGAGAAGAGCTCTGGATGTAGTGGAGAAGAGTGAATTTATTGGGAACACGCACGTGAGCTCGAGACAATATCTTCTCTCCAGCCAAGCATCCTCACCCGATTCCGCCAAATTATCCTCAGTTTATTCTTACAAAATTGAAATAAATTTTCTACTCCAAGTTTGTGTTTTTATTGGGAACGACAGCAATTAACAAGAAAAAAATGTAGAGAGAAAAAAATTATGCATACACAACAAATAAAAATATGAACTTTAATATCTTTTTAACTTGATAAAAGGACAGAAAAGTTAAAATAAGCACCTAGGACATTCATCATTGAAGGTAGACTGGGGAAAAAGGTCTAGAATTTGTGTTTATTCAGACTCAACCTTGCAGTTTCCTCTTTACAGAAACAACATTCTGAATTTAATAAAATCATGAAAAGCACCAGTCGATCGATCCAGTCTTTTTTTAATTTCAAAGAGGCCTAGATTTTAATCAAAATTTTCAAAGTGAAAGCATGAATTTCTTTACTTTCACTGCGAAACTACAAATTTTGAAGCTAACTTTAAAGTTAACTTTGATTTTCGTTGGGAAATACAAACTGTCCAGCAATTTGTGGGAATCAGATACTTCACACAGAATGACCTGACATCCTTGACTTAACCCTATTCGTGCTGGGGGGGGGGGCTGATTCAGCCCCCCCCTCCTAAACTTTTTTTAATAACTTTTTATGTGTTTATAGTTACACCTTCAAATTTTGTGACTTTTCCTAACTTTTATTTAGCTTTATTTTGGCAAAAAAATTTGGGGGGAATTATGCCTAAGTGTTGCCATGACAACACTTTTTTTATGTTGAGTAAAATTTTGAAAAAAATATTTTTTCTAAAAAATTTTTTTACATGTTTTTAAAAGCTACATGTTACTTCTTAGTTTATATTGTTATATTATTTTGTGTTTCTATTATTATTGTTACTAAATTCATCGCAATTATACAACAATTAACAAAATTCAAAGTTAGAGCTTTTTTCTCTATGTCACCGAATTTGATGATGTCATCACCGAAAATGCTGACGTCATCAATTTTTTTTTCATCAAATTGTTTATTAATACCTGGACAACACTTGTGGTAAGTTTCAGGTTCAACGGACAACAATTGTAGAAATTACACAGGGGGGGTCGAATCAGCCCCCCCCCCAGCATTGAGGAGCCCCTAAAAGGCCCAGCAGGAATAGGGTTAAAGCGAAAAAAAGAGAAACTGAAGGCATAAGACATATATATATATTCTTCTTTTGGTCTATTACTTTTTCGCATATTTTTGTTTATTTGTTCGTACATTTCACAGTTTTGCAAAATGAGAATGTAATAGAAACCATATTTCAAGATGGTAGACACTAATACAATCCAACAATGAAGTTGAATATATATCTCACTTTAAGAAATTAATTTCTAGTCCTAGTTTCTTCATGGCTCTGTTTAATTCCTGCTTGGTTCCTGGTAAGTTCTGCTTGGTTTATATTTATAGAAAAGGCTATATCCAGACTTTCTAATTTAAAATTTTCCACGTCTGCCTGCCTGCTTCATTACCATGTCAGCATTCACGTTGGCGGTTGCCAAGTGACGACATGAATTTTAAAGGCTTTATTATGGCACTTTCTCATACAAAACTAATGTTTCCTAAAACCATAATGTTTTAAAGTAATCTTAAGCCAGTAATTTCTTATTTATTGATTCTCATTCGCAGCTACGTAGAACATAAAACAAAAAAAACATTCAAACATCTGCATACAGGCATACCAAAAATTTTCTATACAAAACCCGACAAATACATGACAAGAAAATAAAAAGTGACTGACTCAAGGAGAAAACCCATTTGTTCTGAACTAATGCTCCTGCATCTCTCCTTAATAATGAAACTAAGCCAGTTACTGAACCCTGTAGAAGTAGAAAAGAAAAAAGTCAGACAAGCTGACAGCCTCTCTAGTAGCTAGAGCTGGTTGCAGGGTAGGTTGAGTACCTAAAATGTAGCCAATTTTCTACTCTTGTAAGTCTTAGAGAGATCGATATACAAAAAATAATAAATATATATTTCAAGAATAAAACTTACCATCAGTGAAATGCGTTGATCTTCGTTCTTTCGTTTTACTCACATGACAAGCCTCCATTTCTAAGAATTATGGATCCGATTGATTCGGTTATTTCCCGGGTAATGTCAAAGCTAAAAGGCAGTGAGAAAGGGCGTAGAAAGGGCGGCTTCTGAAGATTTTTGTTAGGGAAAATGATAACGCGACGGTAAAAAAATAATGTGAAATGTCCCACTTGGTATAAAAGTAATTTTTTTAATATTATGCCACATAATTTCAATTTTTCTTAAAAAGTAAAAACTATGTTCGAACTTGCTGTTTTCAATTTTTTAATTTAGGGTCACGTGGTTGCCGAGGTACGCCCTAAAAGCAGGGCGTTTTTTAAATGACTGGATACGCCAAAACTAACGCGATTTTTGAATTTTTATGAGAAATTTTGGAAAAAGGAGGCATAAATTTAAAATTTTAGATTAATTAGTAACGACGCCAAAGATATCATCCTTTAAAAAGTCGTTGTTGGCGTTTTTTGTAGGGTGTAAAACCTAAATTTCGTCCAGGGGGTATTGTTTCCAAATTTGACTAAATTCAATTTTTTTTTATGGATTTAGAATCTAGTAATTGTTTATTTTCGTAGTACATTAACGAAAACTAATAGTAAGACTTTTGTTTGTATTCATTTGGAAAAAATTATTTTATAAGGATTTGACCAGAAAGTAATAACTTTAATCGCGATCTGCTCGATTTTAATTTTTTTTTAAAAAAGATAAGGGCATTTACAATCACATTAAGCAACGTTCAAAATTTTTAGCGTAGTCAAGTGATTTATAAATACCTTCAATTTTACCCCTGGTACTCGCTTTTCGCTCATTAGGGCGCAAGATCCCCTCTAAGAAGTACCATGTTGTAAATCAAAAGTTATTAATTTTTCATAAAAAGCTTTTGGTCCCAATTTTAAAAGAAATAGAGTAGTCTAGATAACGTTGTAATTATTAATATTGTTTTTTTGGGTATTTTTAAGGGAAAAATGCACTTCCTCCGCCCCTGTTTTATTTTAAGATCTCATTAGATCCTTTGGCACAGGTTATCCAAAATTTAAAAGTAATACCTCTTCTGCATGATTTTTTGGACATATATACGTATATTCTTGTCCTAAATTTTTAGCGTTTGTAAACTTCTAGTCAAAATTTCCCCAAATTTTTCCAACGGAATAGAACCCAACTTTAGCCGAAGAAAATTTTATATATATATATAAACAAGATAGGATGATAGAATTAATACTAGCAGCAAACAGGAGAATTTTATGTTGTTGTTAACCGCCGTAAAATAGCGTTTGTTTGATCACTAGTGAAGTTTTTTTCGAGGTAAAAAACAACTATTGTTTCCACTTCATCATCGTCATCTTTGTCGAAAATACCGAATAGGTTTTATTCGATATCGGAGTCAGAAATGTGGGAAGGGTTCATCTCGGACACCATTGTCGTTTTAACGTTCAGGGCGAGAGGACACTTATTAGAAGGAGAGCCAAACTATACAAGATTCTTAGGTCTCTCGGCCCTAAAGCCGTTTTTATAAAGCCGTTATCAAATTAATCAAAAAGGCAAAAATTCGTTCGCGGTTAAATTTTGTAAAAGTAGTAGCGTGTTTTTAGAGAAATTTTAAATTTCTAAATTGAATTGTTTATTTATTTTTTAATTTATTTATCTATGCACGTAAAAACTATTTCGCTGTCTATTTTTAGCATATTTAATAAGCTCCTTCTTCGAAAAAGCACCTACCTCGAAAGGACGCCCCTCGTCACAGTCGCTTACTCAAATAAATACGGTAAATTAAGCAGGTGAACTCTGTTTGGTAATATTTTGTATCTAAGTGCAAAAAACTCTTGTTCTCAAATCATCTTACATACCTTTCAAATATCAGTAAACACCGTAAATCAGACAAGGTCAAGTGTACTCGAGGTTTGAATAGCCCTTGTTGATTTATTCTTCGCACCGTTCTTGAAGTGACAAGCAGCTTGTGTCTGGCTTTTTTTTCCGTCATTTGTGAAATCAGTTAATTTTTAAGACTGGTAGTTTTTGTAGTAAAAAAAAAATTTCAAAAACAGCATTGAAATTATTGGAAATTTATTTAAAGTAATATTTTTCCTCCAAATTTATTAAACCTTAAACCTAAGTTCATCCCACAAGCAATCACAATATTTAGTTATACCAGTGACCTCCCCTCCCCTTGACCCCCCCCCCCCTGCGAATGAGAGACTCCCTTTTGATGGAAAAAAATTAATTACCGCATCCTTTTTATTTTCAAGGTAATTCTGTTTGGTAATTTTGCGAAATAGAAGAAATCTCATCCTCCTCCCGAGGGTTTGTTGCCTATGTCAACTCCTCTAGCGTTTACTTGACGGCCGATCTCGAGGTTGACGAGGTTGAGAAAACCTGACATAAAAGAACCACTCATTACCATTCACGTTTTTATTATATACTAGTCGTTTAGCCCGTGAAACAATCCACGAAAATTCGCCGTCGTAATTATTTCGCGTATTAATATTTCGCGAACCTACTCTGCGGTAGCGGTAGTCACGATCCCTGAAAAAATACACTTATAGGCACGGGACTATGCATTTTTCTTTTTTTATACCATAGTTTATCGGAAGTAGTGTTGCGCCGCGTTCTCGTAAAATTCATATATTTAACAATAATTCGCACATTTTTACGGCCTGTTTGGGGTTAAGGAATTGGTTCTTTTTGTAAATAGCGTTTAAAAAGCTAAATTGGACATTTTCTTACACTTTTTGTTTAGTTAAAAACATAATAAGAACAATTTTAGCAAAAAATAACCACATCCAGCCTTCAGACAAAAGTTCTTATAAAAATTAGGAAATAAATAAATCATTTACAAAACCTTCTTAAAATTTATTGTTTTCTTCTTCTTACCAAAAAACTTGTTTTTGTTAATTTCTTCGAAAAGGCGCGAATAATTTGTTAATTTCTTTGACTTTTTATACGAAACTTTTTTAACGAAATAGACAACACGATGTTAATTGTCCGTAACTTTGTCCGTGCACGTATTCATATCAAAGAAACTGCATTGAGGGAACAATAAAAGCTACCCATGACTTTTGTATAAGAATTTTTAACTCTGTAAAACCACGACTTTTTTCTCGCGCACAAACAAACAGAATATGGCTATTATAAAAAATAAAATAAAAATAAAATACCAAAATCCTAACTAGGCTGGTTATTATTTTTATTTCTCTATTGTTCTACATAATGGACCTATTGCTTTTAACGTGAAGTCCCAGCCTGATATTCCTAGCGTATTCTTATAAACAAAAAAGTGTGTATTTGAAATTTGAAATTCTAAATAACTAAACTGGTCACGTTTTGTCAGACTGCAACTTTAGCTCTAGGTTTTTTGTCTGTCAATAACACTAACACTTATCCACGGCTCAAAACTTGACAAAAGGCGGGAAAAACTTACATTACTAAAGCTCGTTCGTAAAGAGTAAAAAAGGGGACTGACTTTTTGCGTTGAAAACCCTGCGGAAAGGTAACATAAAGTAAGCCAGATATTATTAACTTATGGAAGACATGAAAAATTCTGCGCTTTGTGCGGAACCGGGCGCCGTAAAGATCATTGTAAACAAAGGAATGTGTGCCGAGAAAAGACACAGAAATGAAGTAACTTGAAAGCTTAGTCCAGTAGAAAAAACAAACTAGCCGTATTTCCTTCTCTATAATTTATACATAAATAATTTATTAAATGTTTTGGATCATTTCCAGCTTCGTTTGGCGTCAAGTTGGAATTCTTCGCAATTTTTCGTTATTATTATTTTCCAAAAGAGGTCCAAAACTGTATATGTAAATTTTATTTTGCAAATTCTAAATAAACAGGCAACATGCCCTATGATATCTGGGGAGGGACTGTGGGTGAAGTATTAGTGAAAAATATGATGGAAAATTTCAAAATAGCTCACATAAAAGGATCATCCCCCACCACACACACACTCATTGATTACCCTAGTAACCACTTTCTCTTTATTCGCCTAGCAACTAAGCCTCGAACACAAGAAGATCTGAGAACGAGATTACCTAGCAAATGCTAACGTGCTTGAAATTGACGTGTTTGACATAAGTTCGTGATATAAAGCAAATAAGATTTATTTCAGTCAGACAAGGCCTAACGATTTGCGAAAATAGGATTTGATGCTAATTACCTGAAATAGTATTTGAATAGTTATGAAAACAATCTTTTTTTTAACAATTTACAATTTACTCTTTGGTCTTTATACATCTGAGTCGACACATATGAGTCGACAATTTCTACATTTTTTAAATAACGTAAAATTTACAGATTTAAGATTAATTTTTGATTCTTTTCTCAGATCCTTACATGGTGTAGATGTCTATAACGCATAGCTCCTTCACGACCATAATAACTAATCCGTAACTCGTTTAAACTTTAACATCACAAAATTAAAACGCCGCAATCTATTGTCTAAGAATCTAAGAAAAAATTCCGTTTTTAACAAAAAAATAAAACGGTATGTGAAATAGGCATCATAAACATAATCGCATAGCTCATAATAAAAGGCGCCGGGAACGAGGTTGTGTCTCCATTCACGGTTCGAGGGGAAAACCACCGGGTTTCTTTTTTTATTTAAGAAATTACACAACAAACAAAAACGGATTCAAATTTTTCTGGATTGAATTTCTGATGCGTGTTTTGGAATCAAATCCTGTTTGCTGTAAAAATACTGGTTTTTATAAATTCATTAAC
The DNA here is from genome assembly GCA_030067915.1 of Hydractinia echinata. NCBI lineage: Eukaryota > Metazoa > Cnidaria > Hydrozoa > Anthoathecata > Hydractiniidae > Hydractinia > Hydractinia echinata. The sequence continues at coordinate 5,537,997 of JASGCC010000001.1, forward strand.
AAAACAGAACTCTCTAGAAGTTTTCCAATTTGCTGAGTCACCCTTTACCAGTAATTTTACTGTATAATTGATGTCACTCGTAAAGTAATAAGTAGCTTTAGTGTAATGTTTTTCTCCAATGAATTAAAATTCCATCAATCGTATGTGTATAAATTATGCCATAATTAACATAAATTAACCGACAAGGTATATAAGTCCGCTCAAGTATAACTATTCTTTGTAAGGAAAAAGAGAAAAAGAGAAGAAGGCATTTGATAGCACGTATCAATTGCACATTATACGATACGATACGATACGCATGGCTCCGTCTCCTTATTGGACAAACACATTCACTGATGAACTACTCATTGACGGTATGCTATATATACTACTCTGCTATTAGTGCTCTCTTTCCCAAGGATTTTTTTTTAAATGAAAGAAGTAAACCAAATAAAATATTTTTCGTCATCTTCTCTAGTATTTCAAAAAGATCTGGGTAAGGGTCCGATATGCTAGTACTATATTTCTTAGCCCTAAGACTAACGGTGATAGTCTGATCAAATCATTGTTTAATAACATTCAACACCAGTTCTTCCTAATATCTGCTTAATTTTCTCTTATAAGATGAGCTATTTTTAGGCAGTCCGAGGAGCCTCCTAGAGACACGTTTGCTTTGTTTGTTGTTATTATGATACCAAAGGAGACAGATCTGTTTGCTAATCCTCTAGTGTCTGTGTCAGATTAATTTTTTTCTATCTGCGTACGCGGATTTTAGTGACATTTAAAGCTGTTGTTCTTAATGTTGTCCTTTCTCTACAAAGTACACCTGGAAAATTCTGAAACCCTTTTGTCTTGCTTGCTTTCTTAATTTTTAGTATTTCAGTCAACTTCGATGCCAGAGTTCTCTTAAAGAGAAAGAAATCTGAGGTCAAAGTTGTGTTTTAGTGTATCTTATTAGAAAGAATTAATTATAGATTCAATATTTGGCATTTTCTTTATTACATCACTTCTCATAGCGATGCAATGCCAGCCAAGTTATTAAAAACAGGTTATCGAGGTTGCGTGATAAACACGTTAGGTCGACGGAATAGTCACCGCAAACCAAAAAATAACAGTTAAATGTGTCTGTCTGTTTCTTATGCCTAAGTTACCGGTGGGTTGGTAGCGCGTGAATGAAGGATAAAAACAGAGCTTTCTTTCTGGAGAGACGTTAGAGGAAGTAGAAACTTCCTTTTTGTTGTTTCACGTATGGGGGGGTTTCCATCTATCCGGTTTCTTCTCTCGCCCACATGACAATTCACGACGTTGATTGGAAATATTTTTTTTTGACATTTTTCATTGAAAATAATTCCTCTTATCTGTGCAGAGATGACTCCGTTAAAATCCATAGTTGAAAGTTATTACATATGCTGCTTTCCAGAACCGCCCACTACATACGAAGATATTTCCTGTTTTGATTGCTTCGTTAGAACTAAATGAAAGAAATTTCTAACTCCGACCCAAACTGCTAAATTTTGAAAAACGCTAGAAGCTTTAGTAACCAAGCTGCAAAATAATCTACAGATCTTTAGGCCAACTAACCATAATTGTTTTAACTGTTGGCTCTTAACCAAAGCTTTTTTTTATATGTATCGAAAAAAAAAAAATATAAACCTAGACCTTAACCCTGGAAGGATAACGAATGTGTATCGTTTTAAGTTAAACTGAACTTAAGACAATGTCATTGATGTTTCTGGTCTGTTATTTTGGTCAAACTAAATTGTTTCTGTAAAATGTAAAATGTAAGAAGGTCTAAAATGCTCAGAAAAAGTGATTAAATATGTACCTTCATGCTCTCCCTTTTTTAACGAGTTCAATATGACCAGCAATCTACATTTTCTGTCTCTATCTTGGATTTTTATTTAACTTGGGGGAAAGCTTCTCTTTGGCGTGCAGAGGTTTCCAAAGCAAATTAACGGTGTACGTGAGACAATTTAATTTGATAAGGTTAGTTAGGCCATTTAATGGCGGCTTTATTGGTTCGTCTTTGGCAATAAACATATCTTGGTTTAGCTTTGCATCATCGTATAGCGAAGTAGACTTTTTAATCCTCTAAAAATCCCCCTAAATTCGTTCCCAGGGCTTGTTAGGTATTGCTGTATTGTGACGGAACGATTTTCTTTCAATATAAAAAAAGCCTAACAAGCCATGGGGATGAGGTTAATTTTTTTTTACTAATCAATTAGCGATCTCTTTTTGCAAATAGGAAAATACATTTTCAAAATTTACAATTTGCGACATATTGTTATTTCATGGTTTGTTTTCTTTCAATACATACATTATAAATGCATTCGTCAGTAAGAACTGTTATAAATTGGATCTAAAGGGATAGGAAGTGACTTCACGCTTTTGTTGAATTTAGGAGGATGCTAAAGCATTTTTAACGTCTTGAATTTTTGTTTAGTCAAATGCACGATTAAAAGCTTGATTCTAATTAAGCGCCAAATGATCATTCTGCTTAGAAATGCAAAAAGCTTAACATCATAGTACGTTTCGTCATAGCAATAAATTCTATTTGACGACTTCTGATTACTAATTAGTCAGCTATTTACCATATATGGTAATAACGAAGGTGTTCTTAAGGTAGTTGTTCAACGTCATAGCAATGCGAGAAATGTTTAAAATCTTAACTACATTCTTACGTCGCGACACGAACAAGGTGAGACACTGAGGTAACCCTTCATTCATCTTTTCTTCTATCGCCTATTTTTTTGTTTATTTGTTCATATTTTGATATTTGTTACACTAATCTGTAGTTGATAAAAATAAATATATTAAAGATAACCCAATCTAGTACACAGGCTTCTTTCTTTACTCAAGTAAGTCAATAGGTAAACTGCAACTTTGGCCCAGGGCTTGTTAGGTTTTGTTGCATTGGAACATCGAAATATTTCAAAAATCAACAAGCTCTGGGGACGAGATTAGGTAAACTGGTAACAAGGAGGCGATTTATATATAAATAAGAACTTCTCTTGTTGACATCCTGTTTTGTAGCACCTTGCTTTGTTTACGTTGGATCGATTTTTTGTGATAAAAATGCAACACGATTTTGTTAATAACAACACTCTTTTTTGTAAGCAGGGCTCACTCGACTTCAAAGTTCCACCGATTTTCAGGTTATATTGGTGCTTACGTTTTTCTTTGGGAAAGAAGTCAGTGGAAAAGTTTAGTTGCAAACTTTAATCACTTTTTTATCGGCTAAATCTTACCATGCGGTCACTTTTCTTGATCAAAAAAATAGAGAGTACATTGAAAATAATCAATCTTCTTTGACATGCAAAAAAAAAACGAAAAAAAAACGACGACAAAAGTTAATCGCCGGAAAATAAATTCGATAAAAAGTTTGTTGGTATAAAAAGTCGGTAAAAAACTTAATAAATCAACGCAAAAAAGTGTTTTAAAAATAGCATTGAAGAGTATTCAGGCTTTTATACATACATACAAGCAACCAGTTTACAGGTAACCCTGTTGATTAGAAAAATTTTAAGTGACTAGTGATGGTAACTTATAATAGATGACATAAAATATGATATAAATAAAAAAATGAATAATTATGAATAATAACTTTCAGCAGTTTCAGTCAGTACATTGTTTAAATAGGCTGCCATCTTGAAAATAGGTGCTTAATTGGATCCATCTGCCTTTCGTTGCTCTGTACAGTAGCACATCTAGTAAACTTTGACCCTTTATGGCTCGTCGTTTCTTTAAAAAACACTTTGAACTTTTATATGATGTTTCTCCCTAATGAGACATTACTAGCTAATAAATTACTTACTACATTCGAAGCAGAGCAAATTTGTGTAGCGCTACATGCTGCTTGTCTGTGAGCAGGATTTGCTGCAGACGAGCCAATTACACATCCTCAGGGCTCTTCTACGCCTATGATATTCTAGCAATATCATAGACGTAGAAGAGCCCTGGGGACGACGTTTCCCACTACTCTTGTTGGATTAAGTATTTATCACACCATTTACACTCGCCTGTCATCGTCGGAGGAACGATCTTGGTGATTCTCAGTAGAGAATGGACACAAGGTTGTGTCATTTTAAACCATTCAAAAATGACTTATTGTCGGTTAAATCCGCTATTATGGCCTTTTGCATCTTTTTGAATCAGGTGCGACAACAAGCGTGATTAAAACAAAATTTTGATTTCGATTGGCGGACTAACCTAACGGATGAAGCAAACACGTGAATTTGGTCTCAAAAAGTAACGCAACAGTTGAAATTTAACAGTAGTTAGCTGGAAATAAATAAATAAATTTTTCGTTGTGAGAACCATAATTTGATGTTTTCTATATTTAAATTTAAACTTAGAAATTTCTCAGTTATTTTTTTTCATCGCTTGAAGGTGATAAAAAAAATAAAACGGACGGCACGCGAAGATCAATATTTTTGATTGATTGTTTGTTTGATTGATTGATTGATTTCATTCGTAGCCATAGAAACGTTTTTCATGCCGTCTAAAACCTGATAAGAAACAAGACACAATCAGGCTCAGTATCAACAACTGGTTTCATATAAATCAATGAGACCTTACAAACTCATTTTCAGACTTCTAAATCTGTCAGAAGCGGTGCACCACTAAGACGCAAATAGACCTAGGAACGAGGTTGATCTTCCGTGCTTATTTTGCTACAACGATGAATTGATTCATCCTTTATCTAATAAACATGCAAAAAAACACGGAAACGAAGACTGTTGGCATTGTGCTCTTGGATCAAGCTTGACGAACTTCATATCCGGAGCTTCCTGTACTTCCCCTGTTGTTTCATAAAATGTAATATTACCGCTCTATAGATGTGAGATAAAATCTAAATTGGTAGTTTTCTTTTTTCAAAGTTATTCAATTTACGTGTGTATTCTCACGCATAAGTTGATACCGCATACTGGGATCACATCTCCTTTGTAATGATGATACGTTCGCGTTCTCATGAACAAAATCGTTGTTGATTTCTGTTATGTTTTATCGGGTTCCTCGCTAAGGTTATAGTGGAATCGGGGGTTATTATAGTATCTTGTAAATTGAAGTGAAGCAAGGAGAATGATTAGACAAACAAGCTCGGCGATATTTCGTTCAAAATTTTAAAATTATTTTGACACATGTATAATTTTAATTTTAAGCAACCTCGTCTCTAGGGATTCTTCGGCTATTAAAATTGGAGTCTAATTATAGCCTGAGGACGAAGTTAAATTTTAGGCGGTCTCCATCTAGCTTTTGTTTTTAGAGAATTATTTCACTGGAATAATGTTGTTTTGAGCTTCTCATTCTCTATCACTGATTACTGTGCATTGTGTGGTTCTGTAAAATACATTTATTAATTCACAGGATTTTCTAACCAACAAAAGTTATTTCTTTGCGACACGTGTGTGTGGCATGTTCTGCCTACATACACGTTCCTTCAGCATGCTTCGCGCCAGCGTATCGCGGAACTAAATTAGTGCAAACTCCTCATATAGTTTCATCAGCCCACCCCCTAGCACGTCTTAAAGCATCAAAACATATCACCTTTCTTTTAAACCTTGCCAAAAGTTTGTGTTAACATAACGAGACGGTACATTGCCAAGTTCATTTTAAAAAAAGGAAGGTCTCTACGACCACTTATTAGAAGTGAAGAAAAGTTTAAGAGTTTGAGGTAAAGAAAAGTTCGAGGTTTAGAGAGAAAAAAAAATGTGTTTTCAGTGCGAGAAGTACGAAAATGACGATAACATTTTATTCTGGGACATACCTTGTCAAGACGTTAAAAAAGGTACGATAGAATCTTTCGCTGATTTCTTTTCAGGGTGTTGACATTTACATGTATTTTTTAGTACAATTTCCTATTTTATGCTTTATGTTTACTAATATATTTTTAATTTTATTCTTTTTGTACATAAAGGACTTGGCAAATGCCATGAAGCTATATTTCGAATCCTGATATTAAAGGTTTCTTAACGGAGCGATGGTAAAATTGAAACAGTTTGCCTTTTAAGTTTTTTTAAAGAAGCTTATCTGTATCACAATATTGACAACCTTGTTCCCGGCGCCTGTTGTCTCTTTTACATCAGCATGTCAAAAAGAGACAACAGTCTCTAAGAACGAGGTTATTAACACAGCAGTTTAACTTTACTTAAATTAGACGCCGAAGAACCTTCACTACTGCCAGAGCTATCAAATTTCACCGTTGTAGCTGCCAAGCTATGAATAAATTCATCATTCATTCAGAACGTTTTTATGATTTATGAATGAATATTTTTTTTGTTTATGCATCGATTGTATTTACATCGTAAACTTTGTTCGCAACGGACACTCTCCTTCCCGTTATTTCTTAAAATGGCGCTAAAATTTACGAAACAATTAAAAAAAGGATCCGCGTGGAAACTGATGCAACCGTCTCGATTTTTCTGATGTAATCGATTTGTGTACTTTCATTCAGAAAACTTATGTGAATAATTATGCGAATAAATAAAAAAATTCATAATTATGTTAGTTTCTAATTTATTCAAAAAATCGAACCACTGCGAGTCTCGAAATTTTTGCATATTAAAAATTTAAATGCATATTTAAATATTCTTGCATATTTAAGATAAAAACTTGATCGGCTGATGAAACTCTAAAAAATTTTTACAAATCCCAAAACTGCCTGTTTAGAAACTATAAAAGACCATAACATTCTCACAAATTTCAGAATAGATTTTACGATCTGGAAAAGTGCTAGGGATTTTTACTCTCTCTGAAAGCTGTGACTGCTAGCTAGTTTCTCTGAAGATACAAAAATGACTCTTGATTATATACCGTTAAACATTGAAGGGTTTTACACAAAACCTACCAAAAGTAAGCAATGTATTTTTTCTGCGTTGTATTTCTTTATTGTTGTTTTTGTATTTTTCTTCTACCATTTGTTTTGCTTATTTTGTCCGTCGGGGGGACCGTGGATAAACATTGCGGGATAAATAAAATTTTCACTAGACGCGCGAAGGCTGAAAAAAGTTTAAATATTTATCGCTATTGGTTTTAAATATTTAAGAGGTGCCACCTGCACCTCTTAAATATTTAAAACCAATGCATAGTAGAAAAACATGTCACATAAAACTGACAACAAAGCACCCTAGCTACGTTTTTGTTAACTTAGCTCAATGGGTGTATTTTAAAGGATGCTTCTACTAATCGTTAGTAGGTATGTGGGTCTTTTCAGTAGTATGCGTGTTTTTATTCGACGCCGCTACAGCTACATCCTGTTCAACCTAGCTAGCTATAGCTAATTAATTATCTAGCTACAACTTTCTAAGCATCTTTAGTTCAACTTCATAATAATCGTTGTTGTGATAATCAGTATGCTTCCAGCAATTATATGTTCTTACTTTAATGATTCTAAATCTACTTTCAATGAATGATTATGATGTCAAATGCTAAGGTCATATGACAATGTTTCGTAGCTGTTTTCTTCATTTCATAATAACATTTATAGCTATATAGCTATATATATGACATATTTTAAACTTCTTGGACATATTTTTGCTTAACTATTTTTAACATAAACTAAATATTATGTTGTGTATACTTATGGCTGTATTATTAACTTGTTTAGATACAATGTTGCATTCAAGTGTAACAGCAAAAATTTCGGAAAATCCAAGGTCAGGAAGAAAAATTGCACGAGTTCTTGTCATATATACTGGCGGAACGATTGGTATGAAAAAGAATAAGGATGGTGGTATGTGTCATTAATTTATAAAAAAATGTTTATTCTACTTTACTGTTTGTCCTCTACTGCAGAGCTGCCCGTTCAAATATTTGTTTACCTGTAAATCTGTAATCTGTTTATATTTTGCAGGTTATCAAGTTGTACCTGATTATTTTGGTGAAGCCTTAAAGAAACTTCCCATGTTATACGATGAGGAATATGTTGATAGTGGAATGCCGGAAATTGATGACCATAGCTCACATTTACCATATTCACAGTATCCAGTGCTTGTGATGCCGTAAGTAATTCTTTTTTCTTTCTTTTTTTTACATAAATTTGTTGTTTGACTATTGATATTGTGATGTAACGTGTTATGCATTTTACTTTTAGTGAATCAAAAATGGGGGTTAGAGTATTTTATTACATCAAAGAACACAATCCTATTCTTGACTCCTCCAATATGTCGATGAAGCACTGGACTTTAATAGCCCGTGACATCAAGGAAAATTATCCCTACTTTGATTCTTTTGTTGTACTCCATGGTACTGACACGATGTCTTATACTGCTTCTGCTTTATCATACATGTTTGAAAATCTGGATAAGACTGTCATTATCACTGGATCACAGGTTTGTGTAATTTATTTTCATGTTTTTTTGTGTATCACAGGGTGTCTACTGGATTCTAATAAAAACCTCAAAATTAGACTAGTTGTCTTAACTTTGCAAACCTTAAAAGTAGGGGACACCCTGATAACTTTATACTATAGTGCTTTTTTGTTATTAAAAAATAGTTACTGAAAAGGGAACAATTTTAAAGTTACAGTTATCATATCTAAATTTTCTTATAGATACCAATTTTTGAGCAGAGAAACGATGGACGTAGCAACTTTATTGGTGCACTGATAATCGCGGGACATTTTATAATACCTGAGGTCACCGTGTTTTTCAACAATAAGCTGCTTCGAGGAAACAGAAGTCAAAAGATCAGTGCCTCTGATTTGGATGCCTTTGGTTCACCCAATCTCCCACCATTAGCAAAACTAGGTACTGAGATTGAGGTGACTTGGGATGCTGTATTTCCAAAAACAACGATGATGCCATTCTGTGTTCATGAAGAAATGAGTGAAAATGTTGGGTTATTGCGTTTGTTTCCAGGAATTAATGCACAAATTGTCAAGGCCTTTCTCTCAGCACCAATGGAGGGAATTGTCATTGAATCGTTTGGAGCTGGTAACGTTCCTTCAAATCGACCTGACTTAATAGAGGAGTTTAAAATTGCTGCTGAGCGAGGTGTCTTAATACTAAATATAACACAGTGCTACAAAGGTTCAGTTACTGATGCATATGCAGCTGGAAAAGTTTTGTTTGATATTGGCGTAGTGTCTGGATACGATATGACTCCAGAGGCTGCACTTACCAAACTTGCATATGTTCTTGGGAAAAAAGAACTGGCTGCAGAAGGACGAAAACATATGCTTTCAACCAATATACGTGGAGAAATGACTCTGCCACATGGTCATAAGCAATACTCAATGAGAGATGGGGAATTTGTGCATTCTGTTGCTAAATCGCTTGGAGTTGGATCACATAAGGTACAATTATCTCAATATTAGTATTCTAAAATTGCCTTAACAATGTATTTTTTACTGGTGAATGCTTCGGACATATTCTTTATCTTTATTTTTGTAATTTTTAGGAAATGAATTCAGTCAGGCGTGCTTTACTCCCTATTCTACTAACCTGTGCAGCAAAAGCTGGTGATCTGGAGACAATTAAGCAATTGGTTCAACAAGGTGCTTTCCTGAATGAACCATCTGATTATGATGGAAAAACAAGCCTTCACTTAGCTTCTGCCGAAGGACATTTACCTGTGGTTAAATACCTGTTGATGCATGGTGCTTCTGTATATGTACGCGACAGAAGAGGAAGAACCCCATTGTTTGATGCCATAAGGTAAATATGAAATATTTGAACTATTTTGAAAGATTTTTAGTTTTGGTTTTTTTAAAACTTTGGCTTTTGGTTACAATTAAATCTAGTGGTTAACTTTATTTCATTAACTGTTTTAGAAACAAGAGGTATCTCATTGTCGACCTGTTGTTGACAGTAGGAGCGAAATTTGACCATGATGAAATCGAAGTTTCACGAGAACTTTGTATTGCTGCAACAGAAAATGATGTTGAACGAATGAGATTATGGGCTCGAGCTAAAGTTGATATGAATACTACTGATTTAGACGGCCGGACGCCACTTCATGTAGCTGTTTTGAAGAAAAACATAGACGTGGTTAAATTTCTGGTCAACGAAGTAGGTGTGAATTTGAACAAAAAAGATATATTTGGCCATACTGTGTTAGAAAGTGCAACACAGTTACGTGATAATGAAATCATCGATGTTATTACTCGAGCAGCAAGCATGCCCTCTGTGTTGAAATGGAATCAAATTAATGGCAAATTATTAATGAACGACATGAACCATAATCGATTAATAAACTGCAAAATGAACGCTAACAGGGATCTACCCGAGATATAGTGCATGTTTACAACAGATAATTCCCTGTTGTATATTGTTTGTTTAGATATACCGTTTATATTTTTAGTAAACCTAACTTCCCCGAAAAAACCTCTCCATATTGCTTTTAGCATGAAATATAAATTTTGAAAGTTCTCACTCAATGATTGTTAGTCAAAAAACCTGAATTTTTTATTTAATGGTGAGGCAAAATGCAATTAGATATTGTACATATGTTATTTATTTGTTTATTAATTGTATTGTAAATATATAAAAACTTTGTTACATCATGTAGGTTATATATTTATTTCGTTGTGCATATCTCGTTGGTAAACAATACAGTTCGATATATGTCTGCCACTTTTGTATTTTGTTAAATTAAGGTTCAGATAGGTAAAAACTGAGAGGTAACGCGTCTTTTTGTGTTGTTCTGTTGTTCAAGAAATATCAGAGAAAAATAAGAAAAAAAGTCTAGCCTTTTGGGATAACTTCTTTGCGGTAAAACTTTTCTTGATTGAAAAGACTTTACAGGTTACGGGAAAGCATTAGAGCATATAGTTTTTGGACCAATTTTTTCAGGTTAAAACTCAGGAAAGGTTCTAAAATCCTATATGAAATCTGCAATTAGTGAATGGTGTTGTTATGTTGGAAAGGAAATATGAACGAAATAACTCACTGGCATCCGTACTACTAAACACCATTTCTCTTTTGTAAAACACATCCCGGGATTTGTTTCCTGATGTCAAAGCCCTAGCGCTCATCTGACGCCATCGATATCAATATGAAAAGTGCAGGAAACCCTGGGAACAAGTTTGTACAAGACCTTTGCTAGATTTGAGTTCTACCATAGGCGTATCTACTAACGGCCATAATAAGGCAACATGTTGGCGCGGTTATAACATTTTGGTGAAGACAAAATTGGACTAATTTAACAATCTTTTAATCAATGTTGGCACGATTTGGCATGACCACCAAAATTTTGCCAATATTTTAATCTCGAACGCCTTTTGATGTTTTTCATCGGATTAATATTATCATAAAAAACCGCCAGCAAGGAAGGAGCTAACACTGGCAAATCAAAACTTCGCTTAGATGATGAGGATGTCGATAAAGTAATCGACATCTACGATTGGGTTGCCGATGAAAAATACTCCAAAAGAGATGTGGAGACAAAGACTTCCCCTCAAATTAAAGATGAGCCAGGCATTGCAAAAATGCATTTTCTTGACGGACCACCCATTTCTTTATTATTATCTAAAATGTTTCACACTCAGATATCTTTTCTTGAAATAAAGTAAATGAATGAACAATCGACAATGCTGTTTACCTTTTATCTAAAAAATATGGTATAGCACAACCTCGTTCCCAGGGCATTTTGCCTTGTTGATTAAGTTAATAGCGGCGAAAATTTTTTGTCGACTCCGTAATAACGGCTTAGGGGCCACAAGACCCTGGGGACGAGGTTGGGTATAGTAAACAGCGCCTACAGTCTTTACCCTAACCCTTGCGGTGCGTTTTGAAAAGACTCTTTTTTTTAGTCGACAACCAATCAGCCTTTTTGATGGTTAAGAATAGTGAAGACTGTCAATTATGGGCTTGAAAGGGCATCTTTAAGGGGGGCTCAACTGTGGTCAAATCTACCTCAGTCTATTACGTCATGTGATTCTCTTGAAGGCTTTATTCAGATTCTTAAAGCGTTTGATATTTTTGCATGCCAATGTCGAATTTGTAAGAGATATATTGTAGGACTAGATTACATTTAGTTTTCAACAAGACTTTTTTTGTTTTTGTTTTTAATATTTTATCTCACTACTTTTACTTTTAGTCAGTTGATGTTAATTAGCATATTTTGCTATTTTATGTACGTAGTTCGACTTTAGATGAATGAATGAATGAATGAATGAATGAATGAATGAATGAATGAATGAATGAATGAATGAATGAATGAATGAATGAATGAATGAATGAATGAATGAATGAATGAATGAATGAATGAATGAATGAAAGTCATTCATTCATTCATTCCACAGTAAATGGCGCTCCAGCATTGTGGCTGCTTTTTGCCCGACTGCAGCCCGGATATTTTTGGGAGCCATGCTTAAGGGTTATAACGTAATTTTTGTCACGTTGTTTTCCTATTCTTTAAACCCTCCTAAAGAGGATTTTCAATGTTTTTAGAATTCTATTAACAATCTAATCGTACCACTGGAGCTAGTTGCTGAAAAAAGATTTCAAATTGAATTTGCTAAAACACAGTCTAAAAGTTTCTTAAAAACCATTTTTATTATATTTCTTTCATAATTTGTTTGTTAGTTAAGGTTTACACAAGAAAATGAACGCACTCGAAAAAAGCTGATGAGGAGTAGTTTCTAAGCAGGACATTGTTGAATACGGAGATATTCCATTTTGGAATGAAAAATCATTTAATTACCTTCCCATAATGGACGGCAGCCTGATTGAACCTGCGCGTGAGTAGAACTGTCGTTAGGGCGTCTGGGCGCAAGAATTTCTGCTATGCAAATTCTCGCAGTGACATTAAAAATGTCTTCCAACAAATACTAGGACTATTCAAATATGGTTAGACTCGTCAGGATAACCGCCACTACAACTTCATTTAACATGCTTACGGCTTTTGCGATGCTTGAGCATACTCACAGACCTCTGGGTTCTAAGATGATTAACTTATTTAGAGTCAATAAGTTCCGTTGTTTTATGAAGCCGACTTCATGCAGCTGGACAATCAATAAATCGGGATTCTACTACTACGATAGGTTGATCGTTGTATCTGTATTATGTGAGGCGTCTGGTAGAAGAAGGATTTTCATCGCTTAACAAAATTTTAGGAGTGTTTTCTGAGGAATTCTTCCTCCCCCTAGTAGAAATAGGTTAACATTAAATCTGCATACATTTGTACGATATTATGCAGCCCATCCCATCCATATATTTGCTATGTATTCAATCAGTGTGCACGCACTTGTTACAGTCTTTCCCTTAATTTATAATCCTTACATCTAGGAGGGGACTCTCGACTCTAGAAGATTCGGTTGTTTTAGTAGATTACTTTCAATTGGTTTTATGTCCACAATACCGACTCCATGTGCATCACGGACAGTGATCGCATTAAACCCCTAAAGAACCCAGAGGACTGTGAACTGTATGAGGCTTTACGGAATACAAGGACCTGTGCAAAAATAATTACAAGCAGTACAACCATTCAGCCAGTGGTCTTCCAAAAGTGGTCTTCCGAGAGTAGTCTCCCGAGAATGGTCTTCCAAAAGTGGTCTTCTGGGAGTAGTCTCCCGAGAATGGTCTTCCAAAAGTGGTATTCCGGGAGTAGTCTCCCGAGAATGGTCTTCCAAAAGTGGTCTTCCGGGAGTAGTCTCCCGAGAATGGTCTTCCAAAAGTGGTCTTCCGGGAGTGTTTCTTTAAGAGTGGTCCTTCAAGAGTGGTCTTCCAAGGAACGATATCAGTAATTTACTTTTGCACCTTGCAACTTTACTTTAACTTTCATCTTATGTGAAAATAATTCATTCCTGTAACATATCACCAGAGCAACTATCAATCGAAGTTTCTGTACAACCCAGGTAAGTTTAGCTGTATTTTTTATTTTTCAAACCCAGCTCTATCTGCAGTTTTTTACTCGGCAAGAAAAATCCAAAAAAATGATTGAACCATTTAAATTAACAGCAAGGCATTGTTATTACCACGTGTAATTTGAAATGTGTGTTTCTCCGCAAACCTTTTTTTGACTTATTCGCCTTCCTCAGTTGAATATGAAGTGAGTAAATTTAGTTTCCTCAAAAAATTATCTTTTACTTCCAATTCCAACTAAAAGGTTTCTGCGTGAAAATTTTCAAACCGTATGTTTCTGACTTTCAAATTGTAACTGAGTTCTTGAAACCTATACTTTAAAAACATCAAAAAATGTGTGGGCTACTGTTTTCGAGTGTTTAAATTCGGACTCTCTTTCCCAGGTCAACTGAGTGCGCATGACAAATACTATATTATACTGGCCTTTTCGGAAACTTTTTTCGATGAATAATTTTTTAGGCCAAAATTTTATGTATAGATTGCTTCTTAATCTAAAAATTATCTCGATGATTTGCAAGTGAGTGCCTAATTGACAAATGTCAGCCGATGTTGTACGTACGGATTGCTTCTTTATTCGGAAGATTTGATGACTTTCCCCTTGATTTGGGAATTACACGTTACACATTTTGTACCTCTTTCCAATCTTTGCACGACTTATGACAACATCGTTTCTTGGAAGACCATTTGGAGAGTCTTTGAAAGGCAGATTTCACACTATTTGGCATAGCATGGGGGGGGGCATAAAGTGCCTACGGCAAATTGAAATTTTAATATCTTCTGAATTACTTGCTCATTTGTTATGACACTTAGTGACTATCAATATCTTTATGATTTAAATTTTGCCCCCTTTCGAATCGTTTTTCACGATTTTAACAATGCTAATCCGATATGGGAAATACATCAGATTTTTCAGCATTTCGCCAACACTTACCTATTTTTGTGCAAAATACTGATGACGTCAGCAAAAAAATAATTATGCTAATTTATTACTATTGTCCCATACTATAATTGTGCCATGTTTTAGTCATAACCGTGGGCACTTTATGCCCTCTATACTTTTAAGGTCCCAAAAACCATCTTACCAAATAGGATTAATAATGACATATTCAACCGTTTGACAATAAGGTTGTTGCTGGTAACAGAATTTCAGTACAGACGAGCGAGTTCCCCTACCTGCTCGACGTGCAAATCAAAAATTCATAATAACATCAACTACACGGAACGGGATAAGTGTATCAACAGAAGACAGCTCTTTTTTCATCTATGTTGGTATTGTTAGATATCGCGCGGCAGTAAAAATTGACGGACATCGATAACAATAATTCCTCCTTACTTATTTAATCTTTATCTGAGGCCGTCCCCAGATTATTTTTGCATTAGAATAACGACTGCAAAGAGACCGATATCTTACTCACCATTGTCACTTTCTAATAACGAGGGAGTTAAACTCATAGGGCTCGCATGCACTTCTTCGCTGTTGTTGTTTTTTGCATTTTTGCGAAAATATTAGAAAGAGTAGATAGAAAGAAATAGCAGTAAAAAAGCATGTTGAAAATTTTTTATAAACACTGTATCATTGGCATGGTCTAGTACAAATTCTCTTACAAACTGATCTCTTAAAACAGAACACAAAAATAACCTTTTGATGCGACGTTTTTAAGGCCACAAAATGGTTGAGTGAGAAAGAAATTTTGAATTTGAAACATTTAAATGGCCACTACGCGCATTTAAAAATAATGTTTTAGTAAAAGCTTCTCCAAAGGTCCTCACCTAGAATCATTTACCACTCAAGAACTGTTTGCTACATATCTAGCGCTAGTAGATTATATTTTAAACTGCGAAAACGGAAGAAGATTCGTGATCGATATCTCTTGCCTAGGATAATAAAAGAAAAAAATATCAATGATGTTAAGAATCCTCTACAACCTGTTCATAACTGAAGCCCCACCCTTAAGCGTACATCTATGATGATATCTGACACATTTTTCTTACTGGATTGCAAAGCGTTCTTTTAAACATATTTTTATAAGAAACACACTATTTGACTTAAAGCCTGGAATATCTACGTCAATGAAGGTACGGCAAATTTCTTAATTTTACTGGTGTTAACCACACCTGAAGAATTAGTTTTTGATTTATGTATTCACTCATTCATTCATTCGTTGTCTAATAAGTCTTCTATTCGTCTTATTAAATAAACTTTAGACAGATTCCTCGGTTCTAATGTTGATGGTATATAAGGTTTGTTACACGTAATAATTCCAAACTTCTCTTCATCCAGAAAAGTTAATAGCGTTTGCGCGTCCTGTCAGAGCAAGCTTTTCATTCTGTCCCGTTGCTTTAATCTTTAAAAACATTTCCTCTTCATCGTGGAGCATGTCTTTCCCATGCGCTGTCAAACTCTCCACGTCCTTGAAACAAACTTTTCTCGAAATATTCGAAGATAACCTCTCATATGTACAAGGTACACAATGAAAAGGCTTCTGGGAATAATGCGCCTGTGCATGATGGATAGCTTGATAATGTAGCGATCGAAATCGTTCTGGACATTTCCTGGACTCAAAGCAAAAGAGCGGAAAAACTTCGTAGAAGTGATCGAGGTAATCCTCTCGAGACACGAAATAATGTTCGCACGAGCAGTTACATTTTTTGTGTACGTTCCTCAAATGAACTTCAAATATTTCTTGCTTCGCAAACGTTTTCGTCACGCAATAAGGGCAGTGATATTTATTTGTTTTCGGATTCCTGATAACGTCAGTGACTCTAAATCCCGACGATTTTCGAATCACAGTTGTGCCATCTTTAAAGTGGCCACTCAATTGATCATCCAGTGGAATGAAATTTTTGTCGTTATTATTTTGAGTGGATGAAAGGATATCGTTTTGATCTGCTTCTATCTTTCCCATCAAGGTGTAAAACTTCTCTTGTAACTCTTTATCCGCACTTCCATTTAGTCTGCTCGCATCCAGGAAATCATTGTCGTCTGTTTGACACGACACACTGACACTTGTGACGGGTATTGTCGTGCTCGTAGCTGCGTTAACTTTCATGGTTTCAGGCTCGTTGTACTGCAGCATTTTATTTCTTTGCAGTAAATGACGATCGATTGACGTTGATTTGTCGGACATCTCAAAATGTTTTTGTCGCAAACAGTTCTTGCAAAGATCAACATCATATTTTCCGTCTAGGAAACAACCTAAACAATAGTAACGCTTCCCCGTAGAGTCAATAACTGGGTTACTTCCTCTTCTACGGTCACAATGTACACATTCACTTGAATGATACGGAGAAGAAGAAGTTGAGTAGCTCCCGGTAACAGATTTTCTTTGTCCTTGTCTTGCCTCTGACATTTCCGATGCTCGTCGGCCATATTGGATCGTTCTTGGACTAGTATTGTTAAACTTGGTTAAGCCGTTCTCTGAGATGGAGCGCGGCGAAAGATGGCTGCCATTTTGTGTTCTATTCTTTTCTTTTCTTCCCGGGCTCTTTTTGTCACTGAACGCGAACAAGAAATTCTTTCCTTCCTCGTTATTCAACGCTAAAAGTTTAAAACTGAAAGCTTCTGTTATAAGAGGTAACCTGGTGAGCATCGATTTTAATTCTTCAAATTGATTGGTTGCTTTTTGGATAAAAAATATCTTGCTTTTACGCGGAATGTCCACTTTGTTTAGCGTGTCAGCAATCCCTTCGAATTTCTCCAGTACATATGCAATCAATGAAGTCTGCAGAGCATTATCCGAACCAGTCGAGGAAAAGTGGAAAGTGAAATTGTCTGGCCATTCTATAATATCATTCTCGTTGAATTTATTCCTATGGAGAAATAAATGAACTTCGATATTGCGATTAGCTTGCATGAAATAATCGTGCAAAGAATTTATAACGTTTTCAGCGCCTTCATTCCAAGTAACGTAAATCTCGTCTTTGAATATCTCCATTCTGCTAAATATTCTTCGCCTTTTCCCGCTGCTCTGCAAAAAAAATATAAAGAGATAACTTTTACGTTGAACTTTTTTTTTACTGTTTTACAAAATATAAGATTTACTTACCATTTTGAGAATTCGTCAATTCACCAACGCAATTCTAAATGCAATATTATGATAATATTAATTACTGAGAATGTTACTAAGCAACATAAAAAAAATAATAAAGAGCGAAAATAGATGAAAGTAAAACTTTAAAAACTGATTTACATTTTTCCTGCGATTAGTTTTACTTTAATTCTATCGATCCAACATATACCAAAATCTCATTCAAGTTCTTGGATCTTCTGACGTCCAAAGTAGCTTGTTCTCCAGAAGACTGGAGATTAGATAAATTTTTATAATTACTTGAAAATACCCAAGGGTAAGTGAAAATGTGAGTTTGGTTTGTGTTGTCAAGGTGATATTTTTATAACTGTTGTTGTTGTTTTTTGTCTCGTTAATTGCAAATTTTTTTCTAAACACAACACCATAATACAAAATTCGTTATTTTATTGCCATAGCAACAACAAACTTTAAAAAAAAACATTTTTCTCCAACACTATTTTCCTAACTTCAAATAATCGATGAATCAGTAGCTACGTATTGGGTAGAGGTCTCAAAGGACAGTATAATATATTTCTTGTTTTTCTTACGTACTCGTTTTTAACCTAGACCTCGTGGCAAAAATCCGCTAATTTGTGATTTGTAAATATATCTTAGGCCTTAAATATTTGCCACCAATCCGATTGTTAATTTTCCAACTTTCCTAACCCGCCCAAGCTTATTCCTGCAACCCCTTCCCATTTATTATTTGATGAGATTAGAATTATTTAACTTATTTAAAGAACCAGTTATTTACTTTTGTCTGTAATCCATTTGAAACAGTACATCAGAATGCAAGATGTCTCAAGAAGAGAATCAAGAACGATGTTGCACTGCATAAGAGGCTTTTCCTCGAAGTCAGGGCCGTATAGCCTAAAAATGTGGTAAAAATTGTGAACCATGGTTAATATAGAAAATACTTATCGAGTAGATGCGGTTTTACCCTTTCTAGGACCTCAAAATTTAGGCGCCCAGGAAGTACCCATATTTTCTATTTTTCAACCCTCGATTATTCTATACTCCCCTCCTGCAATTCAAAACCTATATTTCAAACATTAACTTTGCAACAAGACAAATAAAAACAACAACAACAACAACAACAATGATACTAAATAATACAAACAAGAACGATAATACGTTGATAAATTCCTTCCAGTTTTTATACAAAAATTTCAACTTTTGTACTTTCTCTCATTCTATGTTCTGCTCTATTTTCTTTTCTTCTTCTTCTTTTTTAATTATTCTTTATCCAACTGTTAAAATCTCACACTTCATTGCCGGTAAACGATGCACCTGCGCTGTTTAAAGTTTTTATGCTGAAGCGAAATATCTTCCAAAAGTTGCAAATTATATTCTTCAAAGAAAATAATCAAAACATTAAACAATCCAGAATTATTTGTTTGTTCTGTTTAGGGGTGTAGTTCTCGACGATGTAAAGTCTTAACTGGACACATAGAAAATTTGCGTAGAAAATTCGTCATCAATATTTGACGTGAAAGAGAGGGGGTATATCATTTGATAATTTCATGTTAAGCTAATTCATTTACGATTTACATAAATATTATATTTTTTAGTTTAGAGTAAGGAGAGGAGGGATTATTAACCATTAGCTTCCCAAATATTTGTGTTACAAATATTGCCATTATTCAACGTCGTCCCCAATTTTTGTATTACTGGGTGTGTTTTGAATTAGAAAAAACTGTCAGACGTACGATCGATACTTTGGATGGTAATAACTTTTGAACTCAAAGAAATTGATCCCAAAATTCTTTTTTATTCTTTCAATATTGAACGGAACTAAAATTTACAACAGTTAAAATTTAAAATATTTATCGAATGTATTGATTTCAGTGTTGAAAATTAAATTGTATGTCAGCTAACAGAATATACCATAATTAGAACTTTCAGTAATATTTTTGACTACAGTATTCTTGAAAGTTGAGTAAGAGTTATGCTGTCGGACGTACGCTGTCGGACGTACGCTTTTGATGTCGATATATTCACTTCAATTTTAAAAGGATTTTTGCCGTTCAAGGTTTAGGCTAAATGTAAACTTTTCGATTGAATTCAAATTAAATAGATTTTTGACCCTCATTCTTCTTATATTGATTATAAAACGGATGCGTACGTCCGACAGTTTTCTGAACAAATCAAGAAATATCCTAAAAGTTCACACCATAGAAAAATAAAAGATACTTTCTGTGCGCTAGACTTGGATTTACATAAAAGAAATCAAAAATTCTTCTTTTCTTTTTGGATTAAAAAATATATAAACATGTTTCTACAACGTACGTCCGACAAGTATTAATGGAAATTTAAGGAACAAAAAAGAAAAAATAGGACTGCAATGACTTCAGATATTGTTAACGGAGGTACAAGGATGTTATCTGGTTGTTAGTTGTGTTGTTTTAATGAATCTTGTTAAAAAAACAGGGCTAAAAGTACGTTGAATTAAAAACTGTCGGACGTACGCTTTTTAATTATATCATCGTTTATCCTGAATCGCTATGTTTTTATGACGAGTTTGAATGAAAACATCATTTTTATGTTATTCATTGATACTTAGACTACTTCTTATGTTTTGAAAACAATTCTACTCACTGAAATCTTATTTTCAAGAAAGAATTTACTGTCGGACGTACGTTTTCTTTATTTGTAAGCGCATATTTGACAAATATCAAATTTAAATTTACTAGAAACAGTGGCAAAAAGACTTTATCAAGGAAATAAAAGTTAAAACGTCAAAGTGATTCTGCAATAACATTTTCATGAGTCTGGACTGACGTTAAGAACTGCGTACGTCCGACAGTCGAAACACAATAGTTAGAATGGTGTAGGGGTCCGTATAATGAAGTTAATTCATAATTAACAAATTTTACGCTGTAAACCGGAAAATATAATGTCTATAATCTTTGAAAATGAGTTAACTTATCCTTTTATGCGAATTTTATTTTTTGACGTCTGGTGTTACCTAATTCAAAATACACCCTACTAAGGAACCGTCCTCTCAGAATATCATAAGCTTAGAAGAGCCCTGGGGACGAGGTTAGCATTAGAAGGACTAAAGTTAAGAAAAGAAACAACTTAGTCAATAACTTCGGCTTTTACACTTCTTTAATTTACCTAAGCACAAACTAAAACACTTTTGGCCACAATTTAATGTATTGCATTGATTTAGCGATTTGTTGCCCAAAATATCCTTTCCGGAAACAGTGTGGATCATTTTAATAAAATCCAGTTCCATATAACAACATTGCAACACCAATAACATTAAATTCATCCCGTGGATATTTTGTCAGCAGATTTATAAACAAACAAAGTGAAGGTTTTACTTTGCGAGATTTTTCCTTTTATATACAAGCAACAAAAAATATATATTACATAGTTTTTCTTACAAATTACATATATAGCTACACAAATGGAAGAAGCTTCTACAAGAACTTTTTAACGTGACTGTTGAATTTCATTAGGTTGGATATCGTTATCTTCATTTTGACGAAAGGAAGAAACATTTCAACGAGGTGATGTTCAAAATCCCGAAGTTCTTAGAGTTTGATCCACACCATCTAAATCGCCCGCCCCTGTGGAGAGGATTACCACCCTCATTTGTAGGATATCTCAACCCTGGTCCCCCAAAAAGTTGTAAGATATGGTTATGGCGAGAAGAAAGAATGAAATAAAAGCAAATAGTGTACCAGTAAGTAACGTTTATTGATCATGTCTAGAGAAAGGATTTGCATTCGTAGCTTTCGTGTAATTGGAGAAAAATAATGAAGAGATTCTAAATTGCTGTTCAGATAGCTTAGACAAACATTCCTTGTGGAAATAGATTATGGATTTGCCTATAATAATCAATATTCGAAACATCTTTTTGTCCAATTTGTGCGTTTCTTGATTCAAAATTAGGTGTTGCCAGACAGTGCAATGATCACATCTATTGCTATCAAAGAAACCAAATGGTTTGGAAAACTTTAAGCCTTGCGGGAAATTAATCTTCTTGTTTATTTACTTCCATTGCTGATGTTCTGGTTGTGCTTTGTTGCCGCAGCATAACAGAAGGTTTATCGTTCCTCTAACATTTAACAGAACCGTCAAAAGTGAGTCTAGAGTGTTGTAAATTTATTGACGACGACAGATTCACCATCCAGCAGCTCCGTATCATATACTGACATACATTTATCTATAATGAAAAAAAATCAAAGATGTTATTAAAGGATTGCTCTCATATAAATATTCCTGCGCAGGTTTGTACAAGGTTGTATGTGTTATCAAATGCGATAGACCTTATCAGTCAAAACAATGCCGAAAATAAAGAAATTTAGATTCCGGTCGTGAATTTTTCTACATTTTTTTTAAAAAAAAAAATTTTCTTTTTTTTCTTTTTGTTTTTCTTTTCTTTTTTATGTAAAACATTTTGACCATCCTAAAGTGCCTCGTCGGAAAAAAAACGGGAAAAAGGACTCATTTTTAGTGACTAAATTCCACACTTTCCCTTCCCCCGTTTAAAATCTTTCCTAAAATCTCCGACAAATACTTTTTCTCCGACTAAAGTTGACTCGACTAAAAATCTTCCAAGAAGAACTACCTGTCTCTTTTTTATTTAAATGTTCCTATTTTGTTCTTAAGGAAATATGACAAGAAAGAAAATTTCTTCATCTATGCATTGAGGGATAAAATTTCTCCTGATTAATAATGTTCCCGACTAATCTAAACTCTGTTCCCCCCGTTGTATTATTCGTCGGTCAGATGAGAGGAAGAATATTTTAGTTTCAGTAATATTTTGTCTCACAAAAATGTACTCTAGCATACCTCTTCTTTCATTGAAGGACACTTCTCTGCTACTATTCGCTGATCTCTTTGTAGGAGTAGCATTGCGCGATGACTTAGATGCTTCGTGAAGCTCCTTGTTGGCTTTGGAGCTAAAATAAAGAAACAATTCATTTTTTTTTTCGTTCGCATGTTGCTTAATGAATTCTAGACGACAAAGAATACTCTAGCAGTAAAAAAGAATTTTCTTACAAGCTTAACTGTCTTCCATCTTCAGTGATTTCTTCGTTGTATTCAGTACTAAAAAATGAAACCAAAATAATCGTGTGAATCCATCCTATTTTGCTTTTTGGCAAAGCGAAATAGGATGGATTTTTCTTATCGGTTTGTAGGACTCAGTGTGTAGACACGCAAAAGTATTCCTGTTTTGTGCGACAAAAATAAACACTTCGGGGGACACTGGTGTTATGGCAGACGTCTATTTTAAAATCCGCAGACAGCTTAGTATATGATACCCATATGCGTGGAGATTTTTTGACCGTAAAAAGCAGTAACTATATTGTTTTTTTAGAAAAAAAACCAATATAGTAAGTAACCTACCAAAATCTTGACACATCTTCCAGTAAACTTTCCAGTGCTAGAATTTCATTAACAGCAAGGCTAGAAAACAAAAAAAATTCATGTATTGACTTATTTATTTAATATAGCTATGTATTTACTTATGTTGTCATTCGGAAAACGACTTAATGACCGGAGAGTTTATCTCGAAATGTTTTCCTCTTTTGACAAGGAGATGGGTTTTATTGCTAATAAAGTATGGTTGCGTCATAAGATGTTTGTTTATGTTCATAATTGTACTTCAACGTAACATGTGTTTTTTGTCTGTTCTCTATGTTTTGTTTCGGGCTACGAAACGGGCTGCGAATTGGTGACTTACCGGCATTATGTTTAAAACGGCGCAAACGTTTATTAACATTCTGCATGACAAAAACGCAGGAAACTATTACAGGATTTTTTGTTTAAGCATATGCTTTATAAGAATATCCAGGTTGGGATTTCCGGTTAAAAACAATAGGTCTAAACAATATGGAAATAAGAATAATGACCATCCTGGTTAGAATTCGAGTATTTTATAAAAAAAGTAGCAGCCAAGGTTGTGTTCATCCATATCGAAAACTTTGGATTCAAAGCCCGCAAAAATTTCGGTTTGAACCTTAAACGGCTTTGCTATATAGGAACTGTGAACACGACTGTTTGAGTGACATATTTCTCTTCTTGTTTTCTGTTTTGAACAACTTATGTACTTACTCGTGACGTGTGTATAAGTGCTGGATCATTTTTTGCTCGACTTCTTTAAATGCTTTATCAACATCTTTGTTTCTTTGGAATTTGTTCTTATTTTTCTCCGTTTTATTTAGGTCCAGTACATTTACAGCTGACGACACCATGATTTGTGACTGGGAAGTCTGCGAGATGTCATCGTTATCGTAAATCGACTTAGGCCTTGCATCTATAAAACCATACCATGGTCATACGAAGCAGAAAGAATAGAAGTTTGAACAGCGTGAAGTAAGGGATTTAGGAGGTAGGAGACAAAATAGGTGAGTTAACTAAATTTGCGTCGTATCATTCATTCAATACATATAGAGGAGATTCAAAAAACCTTAACGTCGACGACGCTGTGTCAAGCTTATCTCCCACGAAAAGTTAATTTCATATGAAAGAGCTTGGAATGCTGTCCAGAAATGTGTATATTTTTATAAAAAATCTTGATTGTTTTTAAAATTTTTCACTTATGCATGACATCGAGAACTAGCTCTGAATGTAGTCTTGTATTTTAGTTTTGTCGATACATGGGTTAAAAATGGTTCTTGGCCACTCAGTTTAACGTTTTGAACATTTTTTGACTCCTATATCTCGAGAACATAAAGATTTTTTAAAAAAATAAAAATATTTTTCAAATGTCTTTCATATGAGCTGAACTTGTTTTTTTGCGGGAGGCAAGCTTTAAAGAAGTTAGTATATCGGAGTGCTGTTGAAAGTAAATAAATAGAAAATAAATAAATAAATAATATATACAAAACATTGCAATAAAAACAAAAACAAAATAATCTCACTTTTCTCCATGTTAGCTGTCGGTATTTGCTTCAGTTTCAAAAATAATTCACTTATCGCGTCCTCTTCTTCTTGATCGAGTTCAAAAGAATATTTTCCCTCGCCCACACTCCTTTTAATTTTATCAAACAATGAGATGGATCTTTTCAATTTTTTTGATTTCTCACGACTAAACTCTTCGTCAATTATTGCATTTCCTTTAAAAACAACGAAACAGGATTTTGGACGAGTTCGCGGTTTTTTCGCTTTGTCCTGGTCACACGTATTATCTAAAAAAATTAAAAGAAAAGAAACGTATTGTACTGTAAATTGATAAGTTCCCTGTTTTGAAAATGACAACAAGCCACAAATACACCCTCCATCGCATATCTTTTTATTAATAATAACGCGACCTTTGCAATATGCCATAGCTTTTTACAAATTTTAACATATGCGAAACGTGCACTGTAATAAATTTAGAAGCAGATAAAATTTAATCACACATTCGATAAGTAAAAGTTAAAATATTTCTGTTAAAATCTTTATAGTCTGCTACTTATAAAGAGAGACGGTATTTTTTCAAAAAAAATTCCTTTAAGCACTGTTTACAAATACAGAGTTACATGGAGATTAGAATTCCAGCTAAATCCTATCAAATAAATATTCTCTCCCAATCCTTGCGTGCTATTGTCCAGTAGCGAGTCCTGATGATAGCGTGGGCACTAGGTGTTCTTTATGGTTAAGGTTTCTATTTTCTTTGTAATCATTGGTCAAATATCAGTCCATCTTTCAAAACAGATATTAATTCTTTTCCCTCTACTTTCTTGGTTTAATAAAATGTTAAATATTTATGGATAATTTTATCACTAGCTACTTTGGGCTATTTTCCTATTATGAATCAATGACAATGAGAAAAGTCAATGGTCTTGGTTGACTTGATTCCCGCGTAGAAAGTATAACGGTTGATTCTTCGTTGTCTGAATTCGAGATTGCACTTAGGCAAGCAAATTTTTTACAAAAAATGTCGAATATGCGTCGCCCAATGGCTAACCAGAGGTTCCGGGTACCTATCATTATCACGGAAAGAAGGCAGAGGGCTGCGAAGCTTACCTACCACTTAAAAACATATATAAATATTAGTTAGTATTTTACTGGTGTTTAGTTTTCGTGCACGTCTTAAGAACATTTATTAAGAACATTCCAAGGACTCAATTTCAATGTTTAAAAAAAATGTGTCCAAAAAAGGAAATAAAAATTTACCTACAACCCACGTATTGATTTTCTCCGCTCAAAAAAGCAGTTCCATCACAAACTAATAATATATACCCCTCTTGCTCAGACTTTCTTGTTTTGTTATACACATCAAAAAGACAAAAGGTCACCGGAAGGAAGTTGCAAAAACAACAAAAATTGTTTCCTTTATAACATTATTTAAGCACATATTAGAATACTTCAATATACAATTAGTGAACACAAGAATTTATATTTCCTCGTAAAATGCAACTAAAAGCTTTCCAATCTCGTCTCCATGTTTTCATTTTTAAGAGAAAATACGAAAGAACCGGTTTTGTATTCAGAGTTCTTTGAGTAAAAGAGATCCGAGTACGAGATTAAAACTGAACGTGACGCAAAACATAAAAATAAAGTGCCATGGTTTTGCGACCACGGATTGTGTGGCCACGCATTGTGCGAATAAATCTTACCTGTTAATTTCTCTTCATCAGTGGTCACATGTTCCTTAGAGAAGTTATTGTTAGGACGTACTGAAATTTCTAAGAAAGACGTAAAAATTTTATTTATGAGTTTCTTTACTATTTTATCTATAGCAGTCTCTGCATAAAAAAGCTTTGTAAAGTGAATGAAGAAGTTGTTACGTTGACTATGTAGTTTATCAACTACCGTAAGTGATGGATTAAGCACCTGGGGCGCTTATCTAAAAATTTCATCTTGACAGGGGGCGCTTATTTGGCAGAGGCGGTTAATTCAGCAGAGGCGGTTAATTCAGCAGGGGCGCTATTTAATTTTTTTTCAAAAAAGCAAAATTTTTAAACTTCATTCTCATAATCTTTATGAATTAAGAATATAATTACAAACAAAAAAGAAAGAAATACAATAGTAATAACGTATCGTCTCTATTTCAATATTTTCATCTTCATTTTCATCGTCGTTGTCTTCGTCTATTGTGATGAATTTAGGACCAGCATTCACAACATCACTTTCATCAATTTCAAACGGATTTATGTATTTTTCAGTCAAAATTGATAGTTGACTTTTTAAAATTTGCCTTCCAGCCTTGCAAGGCTTATTTTCTTTAAAACAACGGAGTAATTCATCTTCGTGCCGATTCGAACAAGCGCTACCTTTTCTCGAGGGGGAAGAGGGCGCTTATTAGATCAGGAGCGCTTATTTACAAATTTTTCCCTAACCCCAGGGCGCTTATTCGACAAGGGCGCTTTTAGGGCACGGGCGTTTAATCCGTCATTTATTCGATTAAATGCTTGCGTCATGTGAATGTAATTGAGTAGGAATATCTGATGTATTTAAAAAAAACATAAGAACATGGTACACTACGAAATCTCAAACCTTGATAGGAAGAGTGCTGTCCTTTTGCAGTGTTTTCCATTTCATTTTCATTTTCATTTTCTTTGCCATTCTTCATTTTAGCGTTGGCTAACAAAGATTTGGTTCGAAATTGAACATTGTTAGTCGACAATCCGATATCTGCTTCCCATAATCTAAATAATATGAGTTTAACAGATCGAACGGGATAAGTGCGTTGACATAAGCAACGACAGTTCCATGTTCAGACGTTTGAAATTAAGTATAGGTTTTGACTGTTCTATACCGGCTCCTTGATTTTTTCGAAAATGAGTTAACCTATTGGATTTTAAGTAAATACTTTGAAACATTACGCCAAAAAGAAGGTGTGGGGGAGTAAGGGCGTGAAGGGTTAACGAATAAAATGTGGAGAAGAAGCTTGGAATATTTGAGGAAATATAATGGCCTAAAACCAGATGATTTGAATATAGGAGAAAGAATCTTCTTGAAATATAAAGATAATTTTATGGGTTTTTTTTCGCTAAATGATCCAGAAAGAAACATTTGAACGTTTGAAAACTTTTTTAATTTTTAAAGACGAATAACGTTTGATTTTTTTTTCAGATTGCATGAACAGAAGCCGCTCTTGCTGCATCCATATGAGTAAACTTCAGCGAAATATCATCGTATGCTAACCTCTGCAGCGCAACCCTTGCGTCAGGTTCTTCTGGCCAATCAATTTTAACAGACACTCTGTCGTGGTTGCTTTCTGTCTTCTCAGGCTGCCTTGTAGTCAGCAAAAACTCCGTATTATTGTGGTGAAGAGCAGATTTGATACAATTAAAGTTCTCAACACTAAATATTAAATTTTAAAATAAAACATTATTGCTGTCCCATGTGGGACAGATTATTCAAAGTTGTGGCGTGATAGCGTCCGTGCGCAAGAATTACGGTTACATTATATCAGATCTCGCAAAAAAAGATTTTTTAGGGTCATGTAGCTAAGCGTAAGCACAAAAGGGAGATTCGTGTCAACAGAAAGATTCGAACCCAGATTGTTCCACGTTGCACTAAATTAGGCACAATGTTGTTTTTTGCAGAACACATTACTGTTCTTGGAATGCTTGAATGAATTCGCCCTCGCTGTTCCTGTGTGATACATGAAGATGATTGCAGGTATACTGTGTTATATTGTTTAAGGTGATCTCTGCTCTATTGCCCAGCTTCGTCGCGACTATATGCTAGCACAATTGGTACTTGATCAAACACAATGGTGTAAAACTTACTCATTCAAACACGTGTACCTCATGGTTAACTTTTTATCACACTTTAATATGCCGCCATCTTTATTACAAACTGTCTGCAGATCAGCCATATTTTCTGCTTTCCTCCTAAAAAAAAGACTCAGTGCTATGATTTTCTTATATTAGCTTGCCAGTAAATACGCAACTCCACTAATGGGCAAAATCATTCTCGTCCCCAGAGCTCTTTGAGATTAAAATCAGTTTATCTCAAAGAGCTCTGGGGTCGAGAATGGGGCAAAATATTTTTTCAAAATTCTAGGTTCTAGCCAGATTCTCCGAATTACTAAACGCCATCGCCGTAATTTTCCATGCTTTTTTCACTCAAACCATGGAGGTACCTCCATGCTCAAACAGAATCGCAATCTTTTTCGAGTGTTTATAAATAGCAGGACAATGAAGTTAGGTTTAAAACGAGTCGATTTATTTTCGGCTTGATCAAACATTGGAGTCCTTTTAGCTAACCGATAGATTTGTGATTGTCAGTTATGTGTTTCCCTTATCTTCGTTACCGGTGTTGTATTCTCCACTCAAAATTAACGCTTTCGTGCTTGGATCAATGTGGAGGAGGGTGCTGTTGCTAGGGGCTCAAAATTAGAGAGCGGAGCAGTGGTTTAACGGTAGTGAAAAAACTTGTAAGGTAACAAAAATAACCAAAGCAAAGTTTGGGATTTTTCTAAGAATTTTTTGAAACTAGTCGGTGGCCCGTGGATAAATCCAAGTTCTTTATTTACCGCATTTCGTGTGTCTCCCTACTTTGGTTACCATTTTGTGTGACATACGTATACGGGTATTATAATGTAGATAAAATTTAAAAATCGTCAGGGATTACGTCCATGAGTGGCAACGAATCATCTACTTTGTAAAACGTTGTTCTGTAAAATGTACAGTAGTAATCTGAGCGAAATATGAGTATTACTTACAAAGCTTGTTGTTGCTGTAATTTTAACGAGAGTTTATATTTCTCCAACATGTCGTCGTAAAGGGCGTATTTTTTGTATTTTGCTCTGTCATTTGACAAATACGTCCTAAAATTAAAATCCGGTACAAAAGTCATCAAAGTCGTGCAAACACAATCACTGGACAAACTTACTATAATAAACTTACGATGACCAATTACAATTAGGTGTGGTAACTTTCTTTTGTTGTAGACGTAATCTTTTCAACCAATCTTTATCAGCTATCACTTCTCTGTACAAAGCAAATTCCCTAAAAAAAAAGGTCTAGTGGTCTTAGTAGATGGGGGAATTAATAAAAGAGTGGTATGAGTAGAAGGAGAGGGGGCTAATTAGTGCATTCTAATATCAATACATAACGTGAACTTCCCCTTCTCTTTCTATTTTATTTTTCTGGTCTTAAATTTAGAAGTTCGACGTTTTTTTTGCATTGCTCTTCTCCTGTGACGTCAAACAGTTTCTCGCTGCCATTTTACATCGCCAGATACACTTTGCAACTGTTTAACTAAACCAACACAAGCGTCGTGTTGTTGCAGGATTGAGTTTCTATGCCCCCCGTATTTATTTATTCAATTAGTTTTTCCTTTTTTTCGAGGGGAAAGAAGCCAAATAAAGGGAGGGGCTAACAAGGAGGCTTATTACAAGAGTGATAAATAGGGGGTCAATAAAGAAAGGGCCCTATTACGGTAAAACGACGCTGCTCTAAAGGTAAGAATACATATTGCAGTCAACTTATCAACATGACCTTTCGTCAGCAAAATTAAAGGTTTTTTAACGAAACTTTAGATCGATAAACAAAGAAAATAGTTTTCAAACACATCCTATATTCTACCATCCAGATAAAACTGTTGAAAGTTTAGAGATTGTCCTATTTCAAAAATTTTTTTAAAAAATGAATTTCCGCGAAACGCAAATAGTTAACCAACCTTATTTGGTATGGGCTTTTTTGGCATTGTAGGTATGAACGAGAGAAAGGCATAAAGAGCACGCTGTCTAACAGAGGTAAATTCATGTCATAAAACTTCTAATAGGAAGAAAATAAATTAGCATAATTATTTTCTTGTTGACATCGCTACTTCTAACGCCATCAGCAAATTTTAAAATCGCATTTGGGAACGTTCTGGACAATATTTTGGCATTTTATGAATGATATAAGAGTGATATGATGTGAATGGTTTGTAACATATCTTACAGTGCAAAAGGATGGATAAGTGTTGGCAAGATCCCGAAAAATCCGATGCAATATATCAGAATGGAATCGTGAAAACTCGGGATGAACGGATTCAACGGGCAAACAGGTGTTCCAAATGTATAATCAAAACATAAAGACCTTGTGAAATTTGCATGCTGATATGATTATTAAATCAGAATTTACAGCTTTCTCACTGGGTATACTATGGTGGTTTTGAACAATGTCTAATAAGTTATGACGTCACCAAACTTTTTTCGCGCGACAATTTTTTTTTCAAAATATTTAATACGTACATGCCCGACTTCTTTTGTTTCAACCAATGATTCACACATATAACCAATACACCCAACAAGAAGATACTAAGCGTAACCAAAGCAGGTATGAGTCTTGTATATAAAGGAGATATTACTTTCCCGTCATCTGTGGCTTCAACCATCCATGTGCTTGCACGAGAGGTTAGATTGACACCTATAAAATTTGAACTGATTAGGCATGTGATTTAAACGCTATGGAAAGGAAAATTATTTGTTCGGGATATAGGACACCCTCGTCTCAGGGTTTTATGCCTTTTTGATATGAGGGATGATGACCCCGTATCTAAAAGTGGGATATGGGAATGTTTTAGATAAGGAGAAGTCCACTGTAAATAGCAAGGCCTAATTCTCTGCACGCTTGGAGTGTAATCAGCCCATTTGAAGTTGTCCACTGACTGCAAATGACACCGATCAATGAAGCAATGATCTATGTGTTTTAGGTATGCAGGAAATATGAGTTGTTAAGGGATGAGAATGATAATACACATACCCAGAAAGTATCTACACAATGGATTCTCTCTCACTCTCAACCTTGTTCCCAGATCTTTTGCCTTTTTGATTTATTTGATAGCGGCGATAAGTTGACTGCTCCGTAATAACGGCTTAGTTGCCAAGAGACCCTTGGGGAGTATATGTCTTTCTTTTACACAAAAAAAGTTAATTTTTACCTTGTTTATACTCTCCAAATACTGTTTTTGCTGTTGCGATGAAATACCATTTAAGGAAAAATGTTGACAAGTCAACAACTCGTGCCATACTTTTCACTTAAAATCATCAATAAAATGAGATTGCAATGCGTACATATATACATCAGATATATCAGTTCATATATATTATGATTCATCTGACCTTAGCGTAAACACATGTTGCTTTAATATACGAATTGATTAAAACAAAAAATAAAATTTCATTATATATAATTATGCCAGAGCAAGATAAAACACTCAATTTTGTGATATGTGATTTTAAGTTAAGCTTGCACTACATCTGTACCGTCCCGGCCATTTGCGCAAACTGTTTCTTAAGTATTTCTCCATCGTAGAGAATGTTTCCGAAAAGCAAATTCTCATTTGCAAAACAGTTTAAACTTTTCTAATTTTTTTAAATTCGACAAATTATAAATGTTTTTATTAGATAAAAATCTGTGAACTTAGAAAAGAAAAGTTTTTTATTCAGCAACACTTTAAATGAATAGGGAATGGAACAACGGAGGAGCAACAAGACAAACGCGGGAAAATAACTTTAGGGCAAAGAGTAATTAATGTCAGAACAATATAATTTGTTAAACTATCGACGTAGAAGTAATTTAATACTTACCCCAGTGAGAATTTGAGCTATTTATTAGATTTTTCGGATAAAGTTGTTTTTTTGTCAGAATTAAGAGTTCTAATTCTCAGAAGAAAAGCAAATTTTTATTCATTTTGTATTTTAAATGTGTTAAACGTTCCTTAGAAGAAATAAAAACTGCAACCACACATAAGTCAGAATGACTTTATCTGCGTGATAAGTCTCTGCTCGGATTGAATTGTTTTTTAGGCTTTTATATATTATAAAAAAGTCATCAAATTAACAGTAATTTTGAAAAACCGCGTTAATTTTATGACTCGTTAATTTCATGGAATAAGGTATATCACTGACGTCACTATCAACGATTTTTATATAAGAAGTTAAGCAGCAAATTCAATCAACAACTGAAATGTCTCTGCTCGAGAATTTCTTAAATTAAACAAGAAGCTGACGCAACTTTTTGTTCTTTTTGCTTTCACCACAGCCAGACTAATAACAATCAATCCTGATTGCGCTCTCATAGCGTTGATTAAAAGATAAAAAAAATTAAGTTCAATGTAAGTGATTGAAATGACGTGTATTTGGAACGAAAAAAGATAGTGACTAAGTATCACTTTGCGCATGAGTTAATTCTAGTCTCCTTTTAAAATCATGCACGTTCCTGAAAGTTTATCTATTTTGCGTCAAGACTCATTTTGAACAGCATATAAAATTTCTTGATTTCTTTCTTTTCTGTGTGCAAATTCAAGCTATATTCGAAGAAATCAGTCGAAAAAATAGTATGAGATAGTGAATTTTTGAGTCAAGGGTTAGTCGCAAATAACACAATTCTAAATTACTTTATTCTAAGAAAAGACTAGCTAAAATAATAAGTGACTGAGGAAAAGATTGCTTAATATGAGGATGTTTTAGTTTACCAATTTTTGCGACTGTATAATCAAGTAGCTAAAAGTTTCGCAAAATCGCAACAAAGAATTCTGTGAAAAATTCTGCTTTTAAAGATATTCTCCATGTTCGTTGTGTTTTTCCAGTAGAGAATTGAAAAATCAGTGAAATTTCAGCCTTGCTATTATCCTTTTTCTTATTTTTCAGCAATTCTCTGCCTCGCTGTTCTCATAAGCCTGCAATAAAAGTTATTAAATTAGTTAATTATTCTCATAAATTTTTGGCATCGCGCGAGAAAACGTTTTTCACGCGATCCGCAGTGCTTGAAATACACTGATTTTGTAAGTGCACAAAAAGCTGAAAATTTTGTGCGTTTTGTTATACGAAGCCAGATATTTGTGTTTAGACGTGAAGTTCTTTGCAAATATCTTTATTTCGTAGACTCATTTGCCCGAAGATTTTTGTCGTTTGCTGCGAGACCAGGTTTTATTCGAAATTCAACATAAAAACTAAAGAAAGTTGAGGAAAGACAGGACAAGAAAACAACTAGCCTGAACTGTGAGGTGAGGTGAGCATATGTTATATTTATTCTATTATTGTTCAAGTCACATCAGATTCGTTTTGTTTTTTGAACAAATGAAGATTGAGCGCCCAGTGCACAATCGCGCGCTTAAAATCGCTAAAAAGAGATCCGGCTTAAGTCGATTTTAGACATAGTATAGAAATATCCTTTATATACTTGTTTGTGACTTTACTATCACTTGTAATTTAACTACCTAGCTATAGTGAGCTAGCATGTAGATAGCTACACACATTCCAACTCTGTCGATTTGATTGGAAGCCTACAGATACAAACTAAGGTCTCCCTCCATTCTGATTTTACAAAAACTTCCCCGATAATGGAAAATACGAAGTGAAAAAAAGTAAAAATACACCAGTTGTTTCAAAAATAATTGATAAACAATAGTTAAACAGAGGGCATGGCAGCTATCTGTAGCATGCATTCAACAGCGCATCTTTGATCACAGCAAAAAGCTGCAACCATGTTTAACAGGCTAGAGTCTGTTTCCGCGGCTGTTAAAAGAAACAGTACACTCGTTTCCCAGGGTATCTTCTTTTCTTTACATTTTCTTTACATTAGAAGAGGAGTAACCAAAATAAAAAATCTTTCGATATTGGAAGGACAAAGGTTGGAATGTATGTAGCTGTTTTTTTAACTTTCTGAGTTAGCTAGCTATATATGAAAAAGTTGAAGAAAAACAACAGTCACTGCCTAACCTGCAAGCATAGGCCGACCTACTGTTCTCAGTCAGGGAAACTGCTAAGCCAACACTGATGATTGGACGTACAGCTTTTTAATAG
The DNA here is from genome assembly GCA_030067915.1 of Hydractinia echinata. Lineage (NCBI taxonomy): Eukaryota > Metazoa > Cnidaria > Hydrozoa > Anthoathecata > Hydractiniidae > Hydractinia > Hydractinia echinata. Next base: position 5,572,541 of record JASGCC010000001.1, read on the forward strand.
CAGAATATTTGAGCCTATTTTAGATGACGAATGCTTAATTAGGTTAAGCAAATCAGAGATTAAACCTAGTCGCAACCGCACGCGTTCCTTGACTACCGTGCGCGTGGACAACTTGATGAGGCGCCATTTGTGTGAAAAATCACAAATTCTGCTAGACGTCAGTAAACAGAACCATGACGGAGTTTCATACCGCGCAGATCTGGGCCCGAGCGAAGTGGCTTGTAGGGACAACTCCCGCAAAGTGTAAACATTTAGCTAGCGTTTGTACACACTTCCAAGTTATTATATTATAGTTATTTGCTGTTTAACACTTATACGTATTGTTTTTGTAATAATGGAAAAGAAAGGTTGTGTACAATGGCTTATGGAACGTGGCCTGTCCACAGGAGGTACAATACAAGAGCTTAACATGCGTATTAATCGATTCAAATTATACCCATCACTTGCGGAAAAATTGAAAGTCAAACGAGAAAGAAATTTTAGTTTTGGTACAACATTAGATCCCAATTTTATTCCTCCCATTTCAGCTCCCTGGTGTCCTAAAGAGGAATTGTATCCAATAGTTACAGCTTTGATATTTAAAGATTACACTTCTAGAAAAAGAGAAGGTAGTTTAGGTCAGCAACAGAAAGCTTATGCTATGTTGACTAGCAGGAAAATAGTTTCAGTAAAAACACATGTTGCAGGTGATAATAATATATTTGTTAGCGCTCTTGTTAAAAAAATCATATGGTGAATTAACAAGACCTACAGTTATTCTATTTAGAAGTAATATTCCAGTTAAAGCCGACTGTGAATGTCCTGTTGGTGTAAGTGGCATATGTTGCCATACATTGGCCTTGCTTCTGTATTTAAAAAACTTTTATGAAACAAAGGAAAAATATTTGGCTCTATCTTGCGCTGAGCAACTGCAGAAATGGCATCGCAGAACAAGAAAGGGCTCTATACCTATAATGCTGTTACGAAAAATAAGGTTAACCTCAGCCAGAGTTAGAACCTCAAACAATGTAACTGATGCTAAAATCACTCAAGCTAACCCAGAAAACTCTAGGTTTAAAAGAGATGTGCTAAAAATGAAATCTGACATGCTTTTGGAATTAAAAAAAGGTTAAAAAACCGTTCGAACAACATCGCTATGAGGTTTTGTCAAAAAATAAATCTCTAAAAATATCTTTTGGAGAACATTTGTCAAAAATATCTGGCATTTTCCAACTGACTGAAAAGTGTTTCTAAAAAAACAAGCCATCCAACAAATATTCTATACATTGTGCTTTTACCAATATAAGCCATAACGCCAAGATGAAGAGAATGACGACAAATTGTTAAAACACAAGCTCGGTTGCTTTGTTTAATGATCTTTCCCTAGTTTCTTTACAGTCAGTAATGTGTAAGTATGGTGAAACAATTTGAAATAACATGTCAAATTTTTTAACCGGCAAACCAAATAAATATTCTATATTGCTAGATCTCTGTTGTAAGTTGTCATAGGAAAATATATACTTTTGAAGGTTTAGAACTGTTCCTCTTTTTTCAAGAATTATTTTATTTCGTTTATTAACAGATGATTGAAGGTAGTGGTTTTTAATTTTTAGTTATTTATTTTCATGGGTAAAATTCTTTATTTTATTATTTGATTCGTTTAGTTTTTTTTTAAGTTCTTCAATAATTTTGTATTTAGATATTAATTTAGCAGATAACTGTCTCTTTGAGGGTTCCTGTTGTTTATGTACTGGCATAGAAGATATTCTTTTAGCAGGAGGTTTTCTCTTTACACAAGATGGTGTACGAAGTGTTTGGATGGATTAAATTTTTTCTTAGCTCCTTAACTTTCATTTTATTTGCTGCATTTTGGGTTTTTTCAAGTCTTTCTATATTTTTACTCAATAATGGGAATGTGTGACTGGGGTACTGTAACAGGAAGAGTTTCATTAATTTTATAACCAGCACTCCAATGTTCAAAACATGTGTCAGTTTTTCCAATTAACTTCAGTAGTATTGAGAATTTTTTGGTACTCCATTTGTAAATCCTTGGCAATCTGTAAAATATAAGCTTTTCTCCATTTGAATTTTGTGTTCGAAAGTTATTATAGCAAAGGGATGACGAGCAGAACCATTAACCATGTTTTAGATAAGTTAAATGTTGTATAAAAGTATAAATATAAGGAAGAAATATATACTATAATTACCAATTTGTGCCTCAACTGCGCCCATACAGTATAAACTTTATGAGCAACGGACCAGTAAACCAATAGGGGTAATCGAGTCCAACATAAACAAGCTAAAATTTTGTCCCTACAAGCGTTTCTCTAGTGCCCAGACCTGCGCGGTATGAAACTCCGTAATTTCGTAAAGAATCTTAATTTGCCTAAAGGAATCCTAATTTGGCGAATTACGTTATTTTTTTCCCACCATTTGAGATTTAAATCTTTTAATCGGGCAATTGTTTAATAAGCAGCATTCGCGTATTTTCCCTGACTGAATATCAAAGAGGTGAGAGTGGACAACATTTGAAATAAAGTGCCAGATATTTGATTGACATTATTGTTGTTGTGATTGCATGGCAGTCTCTTATTTTTTCCAACAGTATTTTTTTTAGCTAACTAGGTGCTTTATAGCTTCTATAGTCAAGTTAATAAATCAGTTATATGTTGAATAAAGTGTATTACATTTCCTGACTCGAGAATGTTTATAGAACCTTGCTTTAATCAATAAAGCTAGCAAAGTGCAATCGATACTATGGAAGATATTGTGTAAACTATTCCAGAGAAGAAATTAAAATTCGAAGGCGATTTAATCAAGTAATCTTTACTTATTTAAAATGCTTTGAAAATTCTTGTCTGAAAAACGATGAACAAGAAGAAGTACGTTGCAGTGTGCATCGTCTTTTGAGACATTTGGAAATATCATGCGAAACTGCAATGACACTAGAGAATCCTGCGGATTATATATACAGGGTCCGAAAGATACTGAAACTATGCGGCATTTACGCAACCTCGATCCCAGGGCTCTTTTCTCTCTTGTCCTTATATCAAAAAGAGAGAAAAGAGCCCTGGGATCGAGGTTGGCATTTACGATGTTCGCAAGATAATCGGAATTTAAGTTTCTTTTCGGCTCTGTGAAGGAGTGTGCTTGGTGAGCATGCGTAGTAGGATTGTAACCAATATCTCCGATATTTGTAGTTTTGTATTACCCCGACTGTAAAAATAGAAAAAGAAGTTGTACCAATCCAGTGTAACATTTTTATAACTGGGTTTCTTCAGTCGTGTCGTAGTTAAAATAGCATGACTGTTCTGTTATGTCCAGCTGTTTAGATTTGTGCTGTTTTAGATACATAGATAGATATTTTTCGTAAACAAAGGTAGTTACAATAGTAACTTCAAATAAATTTAATTGTTACAAGATTAAAAATATGTAATAATGCTGTCTAATTAAACACCTTTGTAAACCAGGAAACTCACAGAAGACAAATAACTAGTCTTGTCATTAAGAACCTGACAATCCTTCTTACCATACACAAATTTCTAGAATCAGTGGTATGTTTTACGTTCGGGCTTTTAAAGGATAGGACAGGTTTATATGGTCATCTAAAATGTTGGTATTAATATCTAGAAATAATGTCCAATGCAAGAATGCATGACAGTTTTTGTTGCTCATCTAATTCTAATATAAAAATACATAGTTGTAATGGAAATAAATGTTGTATTTATTATTGTGTATTATTGGTTCAACCTATTTCATATTTCTGTACAACTTGTTTTTCATGCAACGGCAGATTTTCATGACAATGTTTTGGTCGATTTTTAAGATTGGATTTAGTGTTCAAATCTTATTGTTTTGTTTCCATAAACGACCATCGCTTCTTATGAACGGCTGAATATGGTTTACCCAAAATATAAATAAGTTATCAAATTTCAAGAACTCAATGTTTCGGTAACTGAATTGTATCATTGAAGTTTGGTTTGTACGTAAAAGAAATTTATCTGGTTTCCACATGCTTCGTGATTCAGGTTAATTTGTAAAAAAAAATTAAAATGAATATTAAGCTACATAATTTTATTTATATTTTAGGAATCTTATCAGCAACAATGTAACAACCCGAAGTTCTTTCTTCTGTGTAGCAACAGCATAAAGCCACGGGGACGCGAGGCCATTTTTACAGGGTATAGTAACAAAATTATGTTAATTACTGCAGCTTAAAAATATTAACTTGTGTCGTCAGTATATTTTTTTGTTACTCGCAACACTATTTTTATTGTCAGTAACAAGATATAAAATCAATCGATTTATTTTGCATTTTGTTATTGTTAACAAAAAAATGCTTCTAGCAACAAAACTTTATCACTAACAAATTTTGTCCTGTCAGCACAGTTTTGACCAATCAGAATGCAGTTATTATGCCGAATATTTTCCTTGCTGTGATGGAAACGTTAGCCGTAGCAGCGATGTGTGGCGATACGACACATTTTTTACAGGCGATTGTAAAAAAATTGAATTTGTTACTATCGCCTGAGAGAATTATCCCCGTGGCTTAAGATTCAAGTTGTTTTTCTTTTTGTGTGCAAAATATTTCTTCGTAAAGACCAGGTCAATGGCGATAGTATGTACCTATCCAAATGAATTGGAAATATATTTCATGTATCTCTAAACAGAAAGAAGGAAGCTGTCGCGACACATAAAGCTTATAAAAATGACGCAAAAAATTTTTGAAAAATATCGGAACCCTATGGAAACGATTGAAAAGAATGCGTACGTGGAGAAAATGGAAGAAGAGGCTATTGTTAAAGAGGCTGGTGGCAGAAAGGCGACCAGTCTTCTGAGCAATGCTAGAACAAAGGCGAAAAACGATGAGCAGTTACAACAATATCGACTTCAAATAATCGAGAAAAAGAAAGAAGCGAAAAAAGAAGATGAGGAAGATGAGGAATCAGAAGAAGAAGAAGAAGTTGTGGAAGTAGGGATTTTTAATTAAATTATTTAATTATTTAAAAATGTTTAACTTTCGCAAGTTGTCGTTTTGTTATTGTTGTTGTTGTTGTTGTTGTTGTTTTTTTGTTTTGTTTTGTTTTGTTTTGTTTTCCGTTATATTTCGTTTTTGTCGTTTTTATTGTTGTTTCGCCCAAAAAATTCTGCGAGTGGCAAAATTACGATAAAATGTTCTACGGATAACTTCTTATTACAAGCATATATTTACAACGCTGCATTTATATTGTGCTTAAAATAAAGGTCGGTTTCCATTGAGACAAAAGTCCCGCGACAAAAGTTGTACAACAATTCTAATGCAAGATGGTGTTTCTGTTAAAACCATATCAAATGTTACATTTTTCGATTTCCACAACATGTATATATTGTACAACAAAAATGTTATGCAGATTTCGCCGCCAGTGTGTCGTGGGATGTTTGTCGTGCGACCGTTGCACAATTGCTCTACAACAATTCTTGTTTTAATGGATCTGAGAAGAATTGACCCGAACATGTAGAAGAGTATGCAGTTATCTCACGTCTTACTTTGTAAAGGTTGTTCCTGCACTCTCATAACTTACAGAAATTGGGCTACACCCTTTTCTGAGAATTCTAAAATAATCAACTGAGAAATTTTCCCTTTCTCTTTTCCTATTTTACGTGTTTTGTTTGTTTTTCTTTTTTAGGATGAGTAGAGACTTTCAGTTAGTTTATTAGTATTATTTCTAGCTGTGTTTTTTTGTTTCCTTTTTGCTTGTGAAATATTTTCTTCTATAAATTATTTTTCCTTTCTAAATGGCACCAGGACATATACTAGTACCCATACCCTTTAGTGTTGACATTATTAAGGACTGATGCAAAGGTTGCTGCTTTAAAGTTTATTTTTAAAATGACGTTTGTTTTTGTGCCCTTAAAAACATCTTTAATTCATTAAAGAATGAAAAAGATAAACTTAAAAAGACGAATAAGCTCCACCTGTTTATTAACCATTCAGATAAATACACAATTTAAAAATGGTAACGTATTCAGAGGTTACACAACCTTTATAAATATATCATAAGTTTTATTACGAAGAGGAACGCGGGAACGAATATCGCCGATAGCAACTTATTTAGAACGTTTAATTGATATAAATAAATTTTCAAAAACAACATTTTTTCTTACGAAAGACATTTTGCAGTTAAAAATCGTCGTTGCTTGTGAGGAGGATCTCGATGGAAAATAATAATAACAAATAAATATAGCTATAGTTAATAAATATTAACATTAATATTAATTATAATAATAACAATAATAATAATAAAGAATTACAAAATGGGCGAGAACGAAAAAGATTTAGTTAAAATGAACCCGAAAGTTTTAAAACGTTTTCGAGAAGTAATGGAGACAAATGAGGAAAGCGCTTACGTAACAATGGCCAACGAAAAAGCGGCCATAAGAGAAAAAGGTGGGAGGAAGGGACAGTTAGGTTTTGAGAGTTCCAGAACTATAGCAAAAACAAAGCAAGAAATAAAAGAGGATAAAATCAAGGAAGAGAAAAAAGCTGTCGAAGAATTTCAAACACAAACTGAAATACTTTTGAGTACGCCTACCCCTGAACCAGTCGAAGAAGAAGAAGTACGTGGAACGTTTGTACCTAAGACATTGTTTCCACTCACCCTTATATAAGAAAATTTTTTTAGCAAAGTGTTATGTTTTGTGGTAATCTCTTGCATGTTACGTTTTCTTGAATATACAATGCAATCTTCGTTCGTTTGCAAATATTTGCGTGTAAGTCAGTACTTGTAAATTTCAACAATGAATTTGTTACATCAAAATTTGATATATTGAGGCACGATGGCTAAACACTTAATAAAGTCATCACGTGTTGTTAGAAACGAATTTAATAAATTATAACATGACCAAGGATCGTGTAGTCAAATATTCAGTTGCAAAAGCAGCTCTGTTAGCACAAAATAACCGGAGAATGAGAATAAAGTTTCGAACAACCCTGGACACCTCTTGAATGCAAAAAAATCCCAATATTTCGACTATTTTCTGTATATAGTTCGCACATTTTTTATAAGCAACATTTTATACAACAGTAAGTTTGGAGTGAGTAAGAAAAGAAAAAAAAACCAAACAACGGAGAACACAAAAACAATAAATAATCTTTCAGCTTTTACTTTACTCTTTCAGCAAAACTTTCTAACATCTAGGAAAGCTATCTTTCGAGGTTATATACAACGGCAAAAGCGATTTTTGGAATTTAATTTCTATTGAAGGGCTAACAAAATAAATGAATTTGGTCTTCCCGTAAAATTAGTATATGTATTTGCACGTTTACGAGTGCAATTAGGAAATAATCGAACGAGTATTTTTTTTTGCTTTTAATTTTCCGAGTCCGTTAGGACGAGGATAAATTTAAAAAGCCAAAAAATTACGAGTTCGATTATTTCCAATTGCACGAGTAAACGTTCGATTACGAGCTAATCACACAATGAACTATTTTTGTAAGAGTAGCACAGGATGTCGATTTCAATGTTTTTATTTCTCTTGTTCAGATTTAATGAGCCTTATTGTTTTATGACCTTTTTATTACCTTATTGTTTTATGGGCTTTTTTATTATTAATCATAATCATGATTAACAATAACAGGATGTTCCATTTAGAAAAAAATAAAAAACATAATGAGTTGAGTTCGAATTAAAAACATAACAAGAAGCCCTGCGGCTTTAAGATTTCCGTCATTAGCCTGAAAGATTTTGAAATTTAAAGTAGACCTTGAAAACGGAGAATTACGGGGTAAACAAATCACGAGTATCACGATTCTCAACTATTTTTGTAACTAACCTGCAATGTTAAAATACAACTCAATAAATAAAAAATAAAAATTTTACATAGCTATATGAAGTATTCTAAAATAACAGTTAAAACTTTAACTGGATATTTTTAAAAGTGATCAGGAAAATTCTGGAAATTCCAGAATACAAATCTTGCTATGTAGAAACTTGACGATTCGAATATAATAACTTCTGAACGAGCTCAATTTGAATGATGAAGTAGTTCATTGTTTATTAATTCAGCAATAAATACATATTAGCATTTGAATATTTCAGTATTTAGGCCTTCAAAATTTACTCTCTTGTTGAAAATTTTTTGAAAATGCTGATGGTGCATGGTTTGATAACAGCTGATCTGAAAAAGAAAGTACGTTTTAAAAATAAGAAACAAGAATACAATTTTACCATACACTGCATTAAAACCAGGTTGTTTAAATATTGTCTCTTTAACCTCTCTTTGCCTCTTTGATTTAAAAAGGGAATTTAATACAAAGATACAAATCCATGCGATGTGATGCACAGGTATATTATATATATAAATCTGTATATAAATTTAATCAGGCCGGCTTTTGATATCTTTGTTAAATAAGTAACATATTAAGCAGGCGATGCATGATTTTGAAACCTGTGCACAATACAGGATTTATTTTGTTGAAATCTATTTATTGAATTCAACTGATTGTTTATTATTCTTTTTTGATTCGAATTCTCAAATTTGAATTTCTTTCGAGGAGTCGGATTAGTTGCAAGTTTTCATTTTGAGGAAACTGGTTGGTCATTGTTTTGCTTGAGAAATTGAGAAATTGAATTCAACAAGTTGAAACATAAAAGGGTACACACACAATAAATTTGCGGATTTGAAAAATCGATGGTCCTTTTCGTGAGATTTTTAAACATATTTTGTGATACTTTGGGTGAGTTCATTTGCTTGAAAATCTTTTTCAAGCAAATTAGGCACAAGGAGAACTGATAATTAGCCAGTAACAGAATAGTTAGCCGTTTTCAATGGCGCCATAGCTTGGTGGTTATAACTCTGGCACTGGTTCGATTCCCCTTGGCGGCAATTCAATATTGGTGAGTGAATGCTACCATAGCCCCGGGTTAACCCAAGCCATGTGAGAGAAATTGGGGAGATGACATACTATGTGGGCTGTTGGATGCTACAGGGAGTTGTCTGGTAGAGCGGGGACCCTAATTGGATCTGCATAGCTCAAAATGAGCATTAAATACTCTAGTACTCCCCTATCTAAGCTATGGCCTTTCCTGGAAATAATAGACAGGATTTGTAAGGCTAGCCATATATAATATACAGACATTCTATTTATCTATGCAGAATAATTATATATATGGTGCGTACAGTATAGTTAGCCGCTTATACAGCTACTTATACGATATATATCTTTTTACTTAAATTTTCACTTTTCTTCGTTATCGATCTCCCCATAGCCATCTATATTTATATAGATCAACATAAAGTTGTGCTTCAATTAAAACCAAGAAAAAGAACAAGAAACGATTTTGCAAAAAAGTTATAATTTTACTGTAGCTAGCAGTACATATGTCGTATATATTATTAAACAACAAAACTATTCTGATTTCAAGAAAAAACATGGAAAAGACACAGTTAGCTGTAAAGAACACAAAGAAGCTTTTAACGTCTAATTATACTAGGCGTAGAATCTAATTATCCTGCATCGGCTAACTATATATTGTTACAGGTTAATTATCAGTTCACCGACTGCTCAGTGCAAGCAACAATAAACTTTTGTCACGTTTCAACAACTTTTCTGCAAAAAATATAAAAAAAATCCTGTGCGAATATATATATCTTTTTATCTGATAGAAGTAGTCCCACAAAGTGTCATTTGGAAGTTATTTTTAGCCCCCTTTTTTCCCATAAGAACAGGAGTTGGGTGTCCAGTCATGGAAGAACTACGCAAGGCAGGATAAAGGTTTTTTGTTGCTTGCTCTTTAAGAAAAAAAGGCACTCTAATCAAAGCAATATTTTGTGTAGCTAGCTCCATATAGCTAGCTAGCAAGTAAATAATTTCATGACTATTAAAAGGGGTATGTCAGCACCAATCAAAAGGAGATCCAAGTCAGCACCAAAAATTGAGATAGCTAGCTAGCTAGCCAGCACACCTTTCTCACTTAGCTATATATAAAATAATTCTTACCTGATAAAATACACGAATTTAAAAAATAGTCCCCATCAATAAAGCTACTACGACCAAACCAAAGAGACCAGCAGGGGGGGCGACCAACAAAATGTAAGCACTTTTAGTCATGGCCGCACACGGAATGTTCTGGCCACACGAAGAGTACACTCTCTGTTCAGATTGGTCATTTGATTGACAGAGGTTAAAATAAAGCATCTTCATTGGCTTTCGAAAAAATGGAATTTTCCGAGCGTTTAGCCAGGACAAAAACTTGGCAGCGTCCGGGCTATATCTACTTCCATCAGGCGATTTTAAAGATTCCGCCCCGCATAGCGGCGACGGAAATCAATGAGTTGAGTTCGAATTTATAACATCATATATATTTTTTAAATTATCGGCGCTCCTTAAAGAGTGCAGTTAAGATTCTAGAGTGCAATTACGATATAATTTGCACTGTAGAAGAAGCGCCAAACAAGAAAAAATAGGTCATCGTGTGATTAGTTATTTAATAACCTCAGCCATAACTTTGTGCTGCATAAAAAAAAAACGTGTATTCATTTCGTAAGAATTTATGCGAGGTTTAACACTCGTGACAACTGGTGTGCACTTAGATCGATATTGTGGATAAAAATACTTATAAAAAACACAGTCAAGTAAAAAAGAATTCAATTTCTGACGCAATGGCAATATAAGTACCTCCTAAAACACTTCAGTTTCACAGTAAAACATGTTTATATTGACAAGAGAATATTTCGCCATCTTATCTTTCAGCACAAAATATCAACCCAGGTCCTAGTTCTTTAATCGGGAATAATCTGCTAATACTCACTGTCCTGAACTCTAGGTTGTTAAAGGTGTTGCAAGATATCTAGAGACAATACGAAAATGCAAGTAGAACTTGCGAAGGGGTAAAATATTTTTAAAATGGCAGATGCAGCTGTGGATGTTAGTCTCTAAGATAAACGAGTTGATTTTTCTTTCCAGTTTTTTCACGTTTGTTTGATCTTTTTGTTGTTTTTTTTGTGTGTTTTTTGTTTCTTTTGGTGCTTGTTTGTTTGCCTGTTTCCTCTGTATTTTTTTTTTTTTCAATATGGTCAGTCAACGTTCAAAAAATGGGAAAAAAACATGTGATATTACAATTGCAGACAAGTCAAGTTTTTGTTTTTTGAATTTAGATAGAGGAGCCAGTTATAGATGAAGCCGCTGAAGCTGAATTTCGAAGGCGAGTTATGGAAGGTAGGCACTTTACATTTACGGTTTTATAGCTGGGGGCGGGGGGGGGGGGGGCGTTTAAATGTAGTTGACACCTGATATTGTGGAATCTTTACGGAGAACACGTTACATCAAAACATACTTTTGTATTTTCACAAAAGTAAAAGGAGAAAAAACTAACAAAGTTTTGATGCAATTATGCACAAAATTTCATACCAGTCGTCTTAAGTCAATAAACCTCTTTACAATACGGCAAAAAATGGGAAACATTATATGGTCATTTTCCATACCGAGACTCTAGTAGACAATAACCAATTTTCTATTTTCTTTGTTTTTTGAATCTCTATAATAATAATACCCGTATTTCGACCGTCTGTTGTGCGCGAGAAAGAAGTCGTGCTATTGGCACACGAAATAGCGTGGAATTAAAAGACGGGCAACCCCTTGATTTATCATCGAGTTACCGACTAGTCTATATTATAACACTTGCTATACGTCTGTCGGCAAGCCAAAAATGATAGCTGCGGTTGGCGATGGATTTTTCCACAAGCTAACAACTGGTCTCCATGGGCTAATCAATAGTCGGATAAATTGGATAAATTGATAACTTGAGTACAGCTCTACTTCTGATTTAGAACTACAAGAAAGTTTCAAGCTGTTCGATATCAATGGTGATGGTAAGATCTCACTTCACGAGTTGATATCAGTCATGAACTCAGTTGGTGCCGGAGTATCAATGGAAGATGCGCAAGAGATTTTAGAACTCGTTGATGAGGACGGTATGTGTAATTTTCGGTTAGCTGGGAAATTATTTTTTCATCAGTGTGCCTTGCTACTAGAAAATACAGAAAAATGTATATAGAAGGAAAAGGAAGGAATTTTGGTCCACAGGGCTAAGCATTGTTATCAATCTTTTTTATGAAAGTTTATTTGCCTTGCGCTATTTTTATTTCACCTCTTTTAAAAATATTGACTTGCTCTATGTATTGACTCTTTTTCTTACTACAGGTGATGGAGAGATAAGTTTTGAGGAGTTTAAGAAAGTCATGCATGAAAAAATGGTACAGGGAACAGTTGACGAAGACCTTCAAGCTGCATTTCAGGTTTTTGATTCAGATAACGATGGTTTTATATCACCAAGTGAGGTGCAAAGCTTGTTCCTTAAACTTGGTGAAATGATTACTATCAACGAGGCTGCCGACATCATGCAGACGTGCGATTTGAATCAAGATGGTTTGATTGATTTTGAAGGTAAAATAATATCTATGCTAAAGAAATAATTTTCCACAGGTTCTAAATTCGCGACGCTGCCTTCATTAGCAAAAAGATTTTATTGAAGAAAAAAGAAAAAAATTCACATGACGAAATAAATTAATTAAAAAAAAAAATTTGGGATAAATTTTTGCGGAATAAACTTATTTTTGCGACAAAAAAGAACACCATTGTATTCCATCGTTTTCTGCGGACCACTTTCTGTGCGACGTAATGTTTCGGTGTTGCGTCGAGAACAATGGACATGCGCACTCATTTCTGTAGGTAGAAAATGTACAGACTAACAGATCAAATATATCTGTTTAAAAATCGAAATAATCGCTTTAAAAAATGATTTCAGTGTGTTTTAGATCTTATGATTCCAAAACTTTCTATAAATTTCAATAATAACCGTTTTACCGCCATTTAGTCCTCCTTTTTACCTACAAAAATGTATGCCCGTATAAAAAAGATTCTTAAACTTTAATCTTAAACATCACATATTATTTTTGCAATTAATCGACTTTTGGGAAACTTATTTTTCGCAATTTGCTCTAAAAAGTGGCGCAACAATTTCAAAATTCTTCCCACAATGTAAATTTTTAATTAGAATAGTCGTAGATAAGAACTACATAAGCACAACCTCGATCCAAGGACCTGTTGTCTCTTTTTACATATCAGACGGCGACAATAAGCGCAGCGCCGATGAGAGACAAAAAGCCCTGGGAACGAGGTTGGTCTTTATTTCGTCCCGAAGCATTAATTAGAAAACATTGTACAGGACGCTAAAATAAGTCGAAGTTCATCGCAAATTATTTACGCGCTTGTTTGCGCTTATTTTGTTTCTTCTTTAAACAATTTTTTTGTCGAAAAGTGTCAATACCTTTATTACGCAATACGAGAAGCCTTATTTTCATAAAGTTAAAAAATTCTGGTAAAATCTGGGAAGGGGTGACTTTTTCCCTATCTTTTTTCGTTTTCTTTGGTGCAGCTGCGTGTAGTGGCGTGCGAATTCTAGTGGATTTTTCCACGGGCTTTCAACTACTTTTTTTAAAAGAACCGTCAAGCACAGTATTGTGTATCAATATGTTTAAATATTTTTTTCTTGTTTAGAATTCAAACTGTTCTATAATCGAGTGTTGGGACACCATACCAAAGCCACTCTAGCTGTACCGTCTTCAAACAATAACAACATGGACGAACCAAGTTCCTTTACGTTCGGATAATGCACCGTCAGCTGATTTCTACATGCCTTAATCTTCTCTTGTGAGAAATGGCAAACACCATAAGCGTATCTCGTCGACACATTTGGAAGGCCAACGCCCTATTAGAATGCTTCAATAGAACTTACACGACATTTTTTACTCCATCACGACGCAATTGCCGTGTAAAACGCTAGCAGTCGAATTAGTTGTACACGTGTATATATTTTGATATATTTTAATAAATATAGATTTTGCTACCTCGCGAGATTTTTCTATAAAAACTGAAAAACTGCTTTTTTATATCAGAATAACAGAATTCTAACCAGGGTGGCCATTACTCTTATTTCTCTGTTGTTCTAAACAATAGACCGTTTGTTGTTTTAAACCAAAAATGTTTAAAATAAAATGTACGACTTTAAGGCTATCAGTCATTCGAGTCTGAATGAAGATTAAGATGACCCTGGGAACCTTTTTCTTATCAGGATGTTCTTTTGAATGGCTTACTGTTAAATGATGATTTGAGTAATAACCTCTAGTTATCCAATAGTTGTTTGTTAAAAACAAAAATGTACCAACATAAAAAGAAGTAACATCAACTGACTTGTTGATGTTGTTGACGGACATTCCTCCCCTGTACAGAAATTTAATGAAACATGTCAACAAATGCGTGAAAACAAAACGATCATATAATGAACGCATTATTCATGTTGAACATTGTTACGTTTGCACCGCTAGTGTCTCATGTTTCGGAGAAATGTCGAGTGAATGCAGTTGTTTTTATTCGCACCATGCGGATTTGATTGCCGAAAAGCGTAATCTTTTAAAATCAAATGTTATGGATAAAGCCGAATCTTCACTGGACGATATTCGCGACGATTTTTGTGACGAAAAGTAGAAACCAATTCAACTTTTCGTCATGACGAAAATTGCGACGAATCAAATTCGAGTATTGATGACGATCGTCGTAAAAATCGTCCCGTGGAGATTCGCCTTAAAGTCGCGAATGAACTTTTCATTAATTTGTTCCACGTTATGTGTCCTAGGAACAAGATCGATATACGAAAAAACAGAACATATAGATCAAGATATTGAACTTGTTGTGCAGGAATCAAACTCCATTAGAGTATCCTATTGTCAATGTTTGTGTTTAAAATTGCTATCTTACTCCGTATAATGTCTTCCGTCCTCTTTATTTGTTTGTTTTTGGGTTTTTTACATTGTTTATCGAGAGAAAAAAAACAGAAGAGTTATTTATAGATTCCGCGTAAATCAACATTATGTTTGTTCGACGCAGAAACAAATATTGAACAAAAATACTTGGTACGCAAACGCTCTTGAAAGAAAGAGCCTGAGGCGTTTGTTTGAACCGGACACCAAAAAAAATATCCATAGATATTTCCGTATCCATATAGATAATTTCATATCCATAGATATTTCCATTTCCATAGACAATTTCAGCACTAAATCAAATTCACTTCAAAGGTTATGGAGAGTCCGCCGTACTCCTTTTCGGTAATTTCGTTGACTAGAAATTTGTTTTTATGATAAACTTGATGGCAACTCTGTAAAAACGAAACAGGGACCCTGAGAATCTGGAGACGAAAATAGGTCAACAATACCAGGGTAAATTTTGACGTCTTCTCTCTATCAAAAAGGTAAAAATCCCTGGAAATGGGGGCGCAACATCATTATAGCACTCCGTGTTCAAAATTTTATTGAACAGTACCATTGTCTCTTTTTAAACCTCCTTGCATTGTCAGAGAAAGTTCTTTTTGGAAACCTATATAAAAGTTATTATAAGTCAGTTTAAACACTAAGTTAAACCAAGGAGGTTTGGTTAAACGCACTTCAAAAGTTATGAAAAGTTAAACAGCCCTCTGTATCCCTTCCCAATGCAGGGTTGAATGATTTGGCTGCCAAATTCTAAATTACTTAAAATGTCAGAAATTCTCACGTGTCACGTGTCATTGATATTTTATGGAATTTGCGAGGATCTATTTTTATCCATCACTCGATTTCGCGGAAATTTAATTTCTCGAATGCATATTTTTCGTCACCAAGAAAAAAACTTTTAAATTATAAGAAAAGATTAGGTGTATTTACATAAGCATTGGACCTAAACGCGCAACCTCGTCCGTAGGGCTTGTTAGGTTTTGGAAAGGAAACAGAACACGGACCTGGCCTTGACCGGTTACTTGAAGAATTTGATTGGATATGTGAGTCATCATGATTTTAATCGTAGTTTGCATATTCTACAAATTTCAAAGTGTCAATTCTGCAAAAGGTTAATTTCCAAAAAATGTTCACAAGTCATATGCAGACATATGCTCCGCTTTAACCCATGTCATACTGTGTCGTGGTGATTGAGCACGTTTAAATTTTGGAGAATTCCAGTCAACCTCGTCCCGGGGTCTTATGGCCCCTTAGCCGTTATTACGGACCGGAATTAATCAAAAAGGCAAAATGGCCCGGTAATGAGGTTGAGTTCTCGTATTTGCTTTGTAATACCATTATTCGATGTCTTACTTATTTTAGTTAAGCGTTTGGTTAACATATAAAAAATCCAGAAGAAAGCCGATTGGTAGCCACTTAGTCATGTTGGACACATCAGACCCCCTTGGTAAAAGTCAAAAGTACAATATCTCATGTAAAAAGAAAGATGTTAAATTAGAACTTGTTACAGGGCGCTTTTAAAGTGGTTTTATGTTAATAATAAGAAAAATAAGTCTGTGTTAGTTATCTCTTAGTTTGGGCATTTTAAAAGACAATGCTAATTTCTTTCATTAGAAAATTATATAATTTTGCTTAAACATGACAAAATGCTGAGAAAATTACAGACTAAATAGACCAGACATATTTTTTAGGTCTTACGTTCCGCCCAAACGCACACAAAAGAAACTGGAAAACATGGTTGCATGCTTTTTGAACATATTTTATAACTAGGAATTACTAAAATATTCACATTTAGGTTTTTTTCAGCAGAATTAATTTCGCAAATTAGCCGAGCAGCCATGTTTTTCGTGGAAACAAAATTTCGCGAACGAAATTTCAATTTGTAAATACGAAATAACACTGATGATGCGATCCACCGATTGAAAGACCGTTACAAAAAAAGAAAATTGTTAGTTACAAACAAAATATTCCCCAATTTCAATGTTTCAGATAGTCGGCTAACGCGTGGCAAACCTCAAGCCACAAACCATGAAAATATTTTCTTACATAATTAAAAAAAAGTTTATTATATTAGTAATGAATTGTAGGTGTAAATTTGACTTGATGAACGGGAATTGGTATAACAGGGACAGCTTATGCTCTTAAAATTGCTTTGCTATAAAAATGAAATTGTTGTTGCAGAATCGTTTTTTTCGTTCTCTATAAAACACTTCAGCTATATTTAAAGAATTCAAATCACACCTATTCAAGTTTACGACTTGAAAGCTAAAATTTGAATTACATACATTTGTGTGCGTAAATCTATACATCAAACGCCAGCGATTGAAAACACGACAGAGAAAAATCCGAAAACAAGTAAGCTGTTTTGAACGAAGTTTAATATCTAGTTTCACCATTTATTCCACAAACCCACAAGCCTTATCAATCATTGAGTATTGCGTAGGTAAAATGGATTTAACAAAAAGAGAGAAAACGCAAAGATTCCATGAAGTTTTGAACGGAGACGTAAGTAACTCAGGACAGGAATAATTTCTTTTTTGTACATTTTTTATCCTCCTTGGTCATTTCTAGGTTTAGGGGCAATTTCTTAAAAGTTAGGTTCAAAGCCGCCCATAATGTGGTTGTAGCAGCTTTTAGCGAAACTTTTTTGTATCGTGTTAATATGCTCAGTCAGTTAAAACGTATTCTTTCCAGTAAATATACGAAATATATGATGCTTTGTCTAGGCGCAACGCCACAAATTTCTAGTAACATACTGCACAGGTTAAATTAACCAAATTTGTGCCCCTTATTTCTTCGATTTTATCTGGAACTTTGCGAGTACACTGCCAGGGGGAGAGTCATTTAAATCTATAGCTTATTATTGTGTTCTTACTTAGCAAGAAGTACTTCCTGGTCGAGAAATGTTAAAGATAAAAAAAGAAAAGAAAAACAAAGTTCACATACAAGAAGGTAAAAAGTTTTGTTGGCAGTTAAAACACACATCCTAAAAATTGGTCTAGAAAAAGTACTAATTAGTAGAGAAAATATTAAATCTATACTGTAATACTGTAATACCATAATATGTTAGCCAACACATACAAAGTTTCTTCTTTAAAAACCAGTGTTTTTTTAATCGAAAACGCCATTTTAATCGCACCTATAATTACAGTGATAACTCAGGTCTGCCTTTTTGAAAACCTTAGGGACGGAAGACATCTAAATTCTATGGTTTCGTTTTATTGCTATTTAGGGGTATGTCAAGCAGCCGTTAGTTTCTGTATTAATAACACCGGTTGTCTGTCAGTTCAAAATAAATAAAGCTGCAACACAGTCGTGTTGCAGCTTTATTTCAGACCTCCCACAGATTAATTCATTACTTCATGCCAAAGATGCACGAAATATCAATGCAGTAAGGGTGAATTACCGTGGATTAATAACTGGTGCTGAATAAGTTTCGTCCAGCTTTTCCCGCCGTAAACAATTTAGTTTTATTGCCAACTTGACAAATGACTTTATAGCCATTACAAAACAGTTTGGATTTAAAAGTTAAAAATGCGTTTTATTTTTTAGAAATTAAAGAACTTTTCAAACTCTTCGATGTAGACTGTGATGGGAGAATTTCTGCACATGATTTACATACGGTAATAACAAGTGTCGGAAAAGGTATATCATTGGAAGATGTGAAGGAAATTATTAATTGTCTTGATGGAAATGGTGAGTTGTGTCAACATTATCTTAATGGCTTCTCATTTCTTTCCTCATACTATGTAGCTATTTATGCGAAAATCCTGAAATAGAGGGTGCCCAACGCCATCTGTAGAGAGTTCGGCAGTTTAGCTATATTTAGGAATACAATAATCTCTCTTATTAGCGGACACCATTGGTGCAAAAAAGGTCTATCTGCTAATAACTGGTGCTGAATAAGCTTCGTCCAGCTTTTCCCGCCATAAAAAATCATTTTCTTCAGGTGTCCGCTAATCAGAACTTGCCTATTCTGTGTGCAAACATTCCTTGTTCCCTTTTTAGAAAATTTTCTTTGACCAGAAACTTTGACCAGAATTAGGCCGGTGTAATGAAATATGTCCGTTAATCAGAGAGAATACTGTAAATTGTTAACGTTTGTTATTTACTTGTGAGAGATGAGTTTCCTAATTTTTTACTTACCTTATTGTTCTCAGGTGATGGGCACATTACTTACGCAGAATTTGTAAATTTTATCGAAGATGATTTAAAACACAAAACTGCTGTTGAGGATTTAAAAGACGCTTTTGACGTCTTCGATGCAAACAAAGATGGCTTTATAACTCCTGAAGAAATTCAAAAGTTGTTTACTAAATTAGGTGATGCAGTCAGTTATGAAGAAGCTACAGAGATCCTCTCCAGTGGAGACTTTGATCAAGACGGATTAATCGATTTTGAAGGTATGTTAGTATTTTTTCCGACGTAAAGAGCGATAGATACCTCGGAGTAATCGCAAAGTGCTATAGTTTACCGTCTAATGAAAACTTTTAATCTGATCTAAACCCTACAGCACCGGGGCTAAGTAGTAAATAATATGTTGAAAAATGACCAAAATAACCCACTTAACACCTTAAGTGGGTTATTTTGGTCATTGCCGCTTAAAAAAAAATTTCTGGAATCTGATTGGTTGATAAAATTTTTCGTTACGATCCAAACTGAAAGTTGAAATCCTTTCAACTTTTCTTACGGACAGCAACGGAAAAATTTTTAAAAAATAATAGCAGATATAGCCAATCAAAACTAGTATTTTTCTTGTTCCGTTCCGATCCAATTTTCATTTGAGTGGAAATCCACCTTATTCGCCCCCTTACTGCTATAAACGCTTAATTAAAACGGCCTGGTATTTTTGTTCCTTTCTTTTTTTCTTTTTCCAAGGAGCTCTCTTGCAAAAATGTCTAAGGCCATATCAGTAACAGCAAAAAAATTTTAATGATGTTTTATTTATATAATATCCTCCCACTCCCTTAAATCCCCTGGGCCGCTACGACCTTGTTATTTTTATGGAATATAGGAAGCTGTGGAACTAGAAGCCTTACCTTCTTATTAAAAAAGGGTATTGCGTAAATTGTGAAGGGTTGAACCTTCTTACAAACTCTGGGAAGACATTGGTTTTCCAAATATCTAATGAAGTTGATTTCTTTTCCAGATTTCAAACGTTTATCACTTCAATGTCTGCACGATGTAAAATCGCAAGAAGACAATCAACACTGAGTTAATGATGTTTGATTGGACAACTATTCACAGAATTGATACTTCGCACCTTCCCTCTTTGCTGTTGGAGATGTAGAAAGAAAACAAAAACGCACTAATATAGAAAATTAATTTCCTATTGACATTCCTAATGGAGTAGTGTCTTGTAACTTTCTTCCAAGCCAATCACAAGATTTGAAATCCTTTGTCTTCTAAACTCATTTGTACAATTACGTGTTTTTAATAAGAAACCACTTTATAAGAAACTTACAAGTCGCCTTCCAAAAAGTTGGAAACATTTTACTAGTTGTAAAACTATATATTTTTAAGTATGAAGCTTTTTTCATCCATGCCTGCCATCAATCAAGGGCATTCAAGTGTATGGCATAAGAAGAACTTGGACGAATTTTGAGTAGGTTATCCTGGCAAACGAAATACTACTTAAAAATTCGACGATTTCAACAAAACAAACATTATTTTAGATGTTGAATAAAAGGCGAAAAAAGCAATATTTTATATTTTCTTGTATATATATTGATGATGGAAGTTGGAATGATGGAAGTATATATATTGATGGATGTTTTTGATTGAATATTTCTTTCTTATCTTAGGGGAAAGCTTATTTACATAAAGAGCAATGTATAAGCTCCGTCCATTGATAGTGTACGATTAGAATTTGCACCTCACAATGTGACACTGACTCTCCTTTAGCTACCAGACTTGCAAAAAAATGTTGTGTTAAAAACATGTTTTATTTATATCTTTCGTGTTTATTTTACATGAAGTGTTATGTCAAAAGTGCTGTGCTGTGCTACAACAACTTGATGTGAGATCATCACCATCCAGCTTTACCTTCTTTCATACGTACAGCGCATTCATAGGGAAGCTTCACGCCTTTGAAGAGAAACTCATTTAGCTGTTTCAAAGGATCTATGCAAACTTCGAAGGGAAGACAGCAGACATACCTAAACAACAAAATAAATGAATATGTTAAAGGAGGCGCATAAAAAATCACCGTTTAAAATAAGGCGTTAATCAGAGAACAAGAAGCGCTCTTTTTATAGTTCGTCAAACCGGGCACCTAGAAAATACATTGTATACGCTACGATACGTTTTATTAGGGCTGTCCTTGAAGTTTTAGAAGTTAGGGATAAATAAAATCTGAGCAGACTAATAACACGCTGGTCTCAACATAGAGCTCTTTTACGCCCATGATATTGTGACGGGAGCCGTTCCATCAGAATATCATAGGCGTATAAGAGCCCTGGGGACAAAGTTGACGCTTTCACCTTGCTACAAATAAGAGGAACTGTGAGTTTTAAATGAAGTGAGGTTTTGACATTCTCATATTTTTATTTAAAACAAACATGGACACATGTTACACGCTTTTTTATAAGAACCAGTAAAATTTGACCAGAGGCTGGTTGTTATCACTTTTTGAGCCTTTTCCAGCCTGATTTGTTCTTATTTTGAATTTACATCTTGGATTGTTCTTATTTTATGAGAAAATTCAGACTGAGGGTCTTCGTAGTTTTGAAAACAATGATCTGAGCCTAAGGGTGTTTTTATTTTGTTCTTATATTTCGGCAAAATTTTAGGCTCGTGTTGTTCTTATCAAAAAAGCGCGTCCTTGTTTTGTTATCCATAGGAACGTCAAAAAGATAAAGGCTGGAAAAATTAGGAACCATCAAGATTTCTGGCAGTCTAAGGTTCTTAAAGTATAGGAAGACTCACCAATATGCACAAAAGAAACCAACTGGCCAGCCAATAAACCAAAGAACAAGAAACCAAATGATAGCCCAAAGAGGATTCATATCTTTTTAATTTCTTTTATATACACTAGCAAAAAATTACAACATTTAAAAATCTCTTTTAAAGTTTAAACATCCTTGTAAAACTTGTTAATGTTTCACATGCCATGGAGACGGTCACACATCAATAAATACAACAACAATGAAGTTAAAAATGGCGGCACTCCCTTTCAAACAAGGATATGATGAATATGAATGCATGTATGCATTTTAATTTTCTTAAAACTTCGTAAACAGCTGCTTTCAAAATTAATAGCTGAATATGATCAATATCACAGCAGTTTAAATTAATTTCTAGTATATATGCATACATAATTTAATATAACAGTATAGAGTATCAATAAAATATGTTACAAACTCCTCTATATCGTAGCAATACAAAACACGAATAAAATATATGAAACTTACATGTCATGGGATAATACGGCACAAAGCTAGAAAAAATTCAAAGCATTTTTACCTTAATATCCAGTGAATTTAAGTTGAATGTTTTAATCGATCCAAATTAGATTTAAATATTGCTCAGGGCGCCACAACGTTTCATTCTTCTATTTTTTCTTATAGCGAAAATATTATCCTCACTTTCTTTAGAGAGCTCACTCGCTGCACGGAAGGTGCTGGTTGTTTGCAAAAAAATTGTTTTTAAAAGACGCATTGCTTACTTGCCGTCAATTCGTTCGCAGGTATACAGGCCTTCTATATAAGGCTTAATTTCCAGTTCAGTCTTCAAAAGTTCCAATTTTTTCTCCAT
Organism: Hydractinia echinata; assembly: GCA_030067915.1. Lineage (NCBI taxonomy): Eukaryota > Metazoa > Cnidaria > Hydrozoa > Anthoathecata > Hydractiniidae > Hydractinia > Hydractinia echinata. The sequence continues at coordinate 5,595,077 of JASGCC010000001.1, forward strand.
TTCTCAGTATAGTTTTAACGAGAACTAAATTTGTGTTACTACGAAAAGGTTTGAGTGATACTTTGATATGCTAAATTGTTCCTGGTTTAGTAAACCACGAGTTGCGATTACAATTTTCCTGTTACGAGTAATGAGTTCCCGGTTACGAGTAACGAGTTGCCTGTTACGAGTAACGACTTGCCTGTTACGAGTAACAAGTTGCCTGTTACGAGTAACGACTTGCCTGTTACGAGTAACGAGTTGCATGTTACGAATAACGAATTACCACACGATTTATGAGTTTTTAGTTTATAAAACACGAGCACTGTAAATTTTACAAGTGGTTTTTAAAGTGAAACCAACTCGTGAAGTTTGCAAAGCAATTTGTGAATCTTATGTACCAACTCGTAAAATTACTGTACCAACTCGTAAAATTACTGTACCAACTCGTAAAATTACTGTACCAACTCGCAACTCTTGAATTTAATGCGACAATTTCGTAACGTGCTGCTCTTAACTCGCAACTCATTTAGCCATTTGCAATCAGAAAATAATTTTATTAGAACACAATTTTTTCGTGACATTTTTGGTTAAAAATTAAAAATAAGAACATGTTAAGAACAAGCCAAGGCTATGAAGAAAGATTTTTTTTGTTGTAACAATAAGTTGATAATGATGTTATTGAAGAAACATTCTGTTAGGGCATATCAGACCGTCTTTTAGGTAATATATAGTATTTTATAAAGAAGGACATTTTTGAAAAAATTGGAATCAATAAAATAAGATAAAAAAATAACTAGCTTAAAATCGAAACAAATAGCCAATGTCACTCTCAAACCTAAGTATTGTAAAACCTTTACAAAAGTGTTAAGAAAAGGGTATCTGGAACAATACACATTTACCACAACAAAAATCCATGTGCTTCTTTAAGCAAGAAAGTCTTCTACAAGCTCTGTCCAACATCAATTTCTTCTTTTGAAAATCATTTTTTAGCAAAATCTGTGAAATTTACAATGTCAATTAAAATTTTTAACAACTTAGTGCTAGTTCACTGACACAAGGAAATCCATTTTAATAATTGGGAGGAATGGGTCTAGGTTGTTAATCACATTATAAATTTTCACTTTTTATTCCCAAAACTGCAATTACTTTTATTTGACATATAATTATATTTAATTGTCTTCTCCCAATCTGGAAACCTCGTTTCCGTGAATATTTTTAATTTTATTTTTAAAAATGATATAGGGGCATTCTTTGAGGTACCAGACTGAGAAGGAAAAATCTTTTTTGGGTGTAAATTAAAGAAATTAAATATCAAGAAGAAAAGAATTCTTTGTTATTTAACAAAAAAGCTATGAACCGTCCAACACTCCCAAATTTTCGTAAAAAAATCACTATACCCACCCCCTGACGTGCTAAAAATCTGCTCATACCGGAGTTTATAGCGCCGGGGGAAAGGAGGGGGGCGGGGACGAGACAAAAATGCTCTACTCCCTAATTTTCCTTATGATGCATCGTTTTGGGACATAATTTCGATACTTGCCTAAAAAAATCAAATTTAATATTATTTTGATACTTTGATGGCATTTTAAGTATTTAGCCATGATTCATTACCTTTGGGGCGGCAATTAGACAAAAAGTCCGGAAATGCAGACGCCTTTTTGCCGCCCCTTAAGGGGGCGGCAGCATAGTCGAAGCGTGAGATATTTACGCCTTAAGCATGGCCAAACAAATCTCGCAGTTTGATTTTGATTTCCACGCTTCCTTATTCAAAACAAAATTCCGGTCAAAGTCTGTGAAAGCGTAATATATATTTTTAACAATCGAGGACCGAATTATGTATTCATAACTAACCGGTGTACGCTATTGCGAAAATCGGCCTAATCACTATGTCAAAGCCAGAATGCCGGTGAAAGTTCCGAACAAATTTTTAGTAATCAAGACAATTCATGTATTGAACTAAACGATGTACTATACATGTCTTCTAGATCACCGAATAATTTATTCGAAGGATAGATGGTAGAGTTAGAGTATATGTTGAATACTTCTTTTAAAAACAATTATGGCTGTCTAACCTACAGCTACCAAATTGAAGTTTCGTTTATATGTTTTGGATTTTATAAACTATTCTATTTTGACTGTCTCACAGACATGATGGAGAGTCCTAGAGTATTTAATGCTCATTTTGAGCTACGCAGACCCAATTAGAGCCCGCGCTCTACTAGACAACTCCCGGCAACATCCAACGGCCCACACAGTGTGCCATCTTCCCAATTTCCCTCACATGGCTTGGGTTAACCCGGGGCTATGGTAACATTCACTCGCCCATGTTGAATCGCCGTCAAGAGGATACTAATTAGAAGTTTGGCTTCGTTGCATGTAATGTATTGCTGCAATCCACTGAAAGCCAAATTTTGTTATTATTAAATGCATTAAAAGAAAACTTTGTGCATGCTCTTCGTTTTGGTTGCCATCCATATCAGTTACACCAGGCAAAGATTGAAGTGTGGGAATTTATTAAGTGGAAGTGTCCATCATTTAGGCCAATGGATTGTAATGCACAGTTTTCAGAAATATTGTAATTCTCGTCGGTTTTTTATGATATATCGCCAGGAGAAAAAGAACTAATATCCTCTTTTTACTGTATAAATATATATATTTATGCCCTGCTGGTCTAATGGCTATGACACTCATGCAAATGAGAGATCCAGGTTCAAATCCTGGACAGGGCTAGGAAAAACATAATTATCTTGCACCTACAACAACCAGGTGTTCATAAGGATATGATATAGCGATATTGAGGATATTAGGTAATATTTTTGTTTATAGAGCACAAAAATGCCATTTTGGCATTTCTGTACCTTGACTTTTTAATGTTGTAAGATTCAGTAAAAACCCATATTGTCAAATTCATTTGAACCAAGTTGACTTTTAATTTCAAATTTATCAAAACACGATTTTTGGCATTATGACCAATTATTGTTTAAATTCTTGTTTTGGCACATAATTCTGCTAAGATGATTCACTCTATAATAACCTGATAACAAATTCAGGTATTGGATTTGAACTATTTGTACCTCAATATTTTCCATACTCTTGGACTTACATATTGAGTATACGTAATCTTTGAGCTGCAGGGGAGAAGAGGTTCTATTAAGGTGCCTGCCGTCCCCTTGCCTTGCCAGCACTTACCGTGCCTTTGCCTACCCTTCCTATGCCTCTTCTGGTGCCTGCCTACTATGTCCTTGCCTGTGCCTCCCATGTCTTGCTGATTCCTCTTCCTGTTTCCTTGGCGTGCTTAATGCCTTTGCCTTGGCAACCTCTCCACAACACTTTCTATATTGATTACTTGTGTTTTTTCCTTGTTCTCAGTCTCCACAAACTGCACGTTTTTAAGATCATTGACAGGCAAAATTTTATGCACTACAATGTCTTCATTTACAAGTGAATACCACCAAAATGATACGAGTTTAAAATATTGTAAGCTCAACAAAAATCATAAATATATGCCCATATTTCAACCGCCCAAATTGCAATAAATCAAATAATTACAGAATTGATTTAACGTAAAAATATTCAAGTATGGGGCGGCAGATAGCTTGTAACTATGAACTAGTTAATAAGGTTGGAAAGAATATTTTTATTTGTAAACTCTTTTGGATCAAGATAAACAATTTTACTGGGCGCCAAATCCACAAATCGAAATGAATCTAAGAATTCGTAGATAGATTCGTAGAGTAGATAATGGAATACTACCTGCTCGAAATTTGTCCCAAAATATTTTTTGGTCGTTCCGTTAAAAAATAATAACTCAACTGCGCTAGTTACGTGTCTGCTATACATAGAAATAAACATAAACATTTGAGATAATTGTTTTTTTTCTTCACAAATTCATATATACAATGAAAAAAAGACACTTAGGTACCAGCCCAGTTATTTGTCCCTTCTGGTGAGAAAAAAACAAACCAATAAATTATTTTATTTACATATTTAAATAATTAAAACGAATAAATTATCATTATATTTTTTATTATTTATTATATATTTTTATTCCCTGGTTGTTCCAATCTTCTTGGATAAAGTTCAATCAACTTTGTCGTGACGTAAGATTCTCAGTGACATAACCTGATAGTAGTATAACTTGGGAAGTTGAACCATATAAAAAAAGAGTGATGCTCAAAGTGATACGACTTAGCAGTTTGTGCACGTTATAGTATAATGTGGCTAGTGTGATCAAGATTTTTTGGATTGGAGACGACATCTTCCTTCTTTTCTCTTTCTTTGATGATCTGGAGGTGTTGATCGTTCATTTTTTTACAAAATATTTTGAATTCTAAACGAAAGAATATACGTTTTAACCTCTAGCAGTCGTAATCTAAGAATCGTCTTTAAGATATCCTGTATCTTCTCTGAAATTAGGGAAGCGAAAAGATACAAGATGCCCTGGAAACAAGGTTGGCTTTCATCTTTTTTTTTTTTTTTTGAATTCTAATATATTCATTTTATTACCTTCAAAATCAATGTAGCCATCTTTATTTAAATCTCCACCGGAGAGAATATCAGTAGCTTCCTCAAACGTGATAGCATCACCTAACTTTGTAAACAAAGATTGAATTTCTTTAGCAGAAATGAGGCCGTCTTTGTTTTCATCGAATACATCAAAAGCATCTTTTATATCTTCTTCTTCCGTCCCCTGCTTTAATTTATCCAACATGACACATTTAAACTCTGAAAAGTTTATCGTTCCACTACCTAAAAATTAAGGAAACATTGTCTAAGGATGTTAAACGATAAAAGAACGCACAGGCACCCTCGTCCACATGGATATTTGCCTTTTCGATATGACGGATGACGTCTGTCATATCACAATAGGCAAAAAACCCTGGGGACGAGGATGTCGCATAGATTGTTTGTGTTCAATTGGTTTAGGGGTGTATCAAGGGTCAAATCTATTCTCCTAAATCATTCTAACCTTGGCCAAATATCGGGAGGCTTCGTAGTTTGGTGGTTACTCTCGCCAGATAAAAAAAAGCCTGGGTACTGGGTTTACGACCACACTCTCTGTTTAACTATTTTTAATTTTTTTAATTTAATTTTTTTTTAACTTTTAAAACATTAGAAGAATTTTGGTGAAATTAATAGTGTCGAGAGATCTTTGTTGACATCGGAATACTCCGGTTCAATTCTTGAGAATTGAAAGGTTTGGTCTCACATTTGTTTTTTGAAATATCAACTAAACTCTTACCGTTTTCATCGAGAAGTTCAATAACTTCTTCTGCTTCATCCATCGACATCTCTTTGCCTAGGGAATTCATCCCAGCGCGTAGCTCAAACGCAGATATCACTCCGTCACCATTAATATCAAACAACTTAAAGCTCTCTTCTAATTCTATAGAAAAAATGTTATCGTCATAAAAATATGTGATACAAATAAACGAACAAAGATTGCATAATTTAATAACATGTTTCCTCAGATAATTATTTTTTAAGCCTTTTCTGAATATACTTCAGATAGAAGAGAAAAATTATATACAGACAATGAAAAGGTTTTTTACAGTAAGCTTTTAACCTCAGGGGGCTTTTATCATTGTCTCCAAGGTTTTATTGCCCAATTTTAAAGTCGCTATTGGTAACGTCAATGTTAGGCGAGAAACATTGGGAACGAGATTGTGAACGGAATAAACTGTAGTTTTTACTTTAAATTCTCTCAAACACCCTTTTTACCAGAAGGTGAAATTTTTCGTGTTTGTGAAAATGTAAATTACCTTCTGTGACGTGTTTTTGGAAAACTCTATCAGAAGCTTCATCAATGATTTCTGGTTTTTCCTAAAGAGATATAAAGAATTCTTGAACACATATGCTAACAAAAAGCTAACAGGGGCTGGGAACGAGGCTGGAATTATTTATTTCAATGGTTAGATGTTATCCAAAATCCAAGGTACTTTTGGACCAGGAAAATATAAGAATTTTAGCATAACAAAAACTATACAGATAAGGAATTCGTTAGTCTTCTGTAAAAAATTTAATTTGAAAAGAAACAAAAGAGCAGTATTACCTCAACAAATACATGCCTAGTTTATCTCTCACCAGAGGTTTTATATATAAAAAACGTGCCCTCCCAGCTATGATGGGGATAAACATATTCAAACTAATATTGAGTAAAGAAAGTTCCCTAATTAAGCGCGGGGAGAATCCAAAGAAGAACTAACATCACAATATTACGTATGACAAAGTAACTCTTCACCGTAGGTATTATTTGCATAAATTTAAACGCACCGCATTTTCTTCGCCTGTATCCTTAACTAAATCTTTTCTCAATATTTCAGGTCGCTTTTCTAGCGAAGCCATTTGTCTAACTTTTACAGGAACAATTATTTGTAAATTTCCATTTTTACACGGCAAACTAAATCTAAATTTTTTCACTCGCTCCCTATACTTTTCTTCTCTTTGCTTTTTGTTTTCCAAGTACGGATTCCGCATTGATGTTTCTGTCGTTTTTCGTATCTGTTTATAGATTAGCGAAGTCACAGAATAATTGGCCATAAAGTTGGAACCCATTTCTCTGTTTTCGTTATCTCTCTCCGTCCCCTATTTTACTTTTCCAATAACTTTTTTGAATTTCAAGCAAAATTTTATTCCAAGTGAACCAAACGTAAGCGTTATAAACCTGGCCTTAGGTCTTTTAAATATTTCTTCAAATCAAGTAATATCACAGCAGGCAGGGACCCTGGGATCTAAGTTTAGTGATTGTGAAAAGAACTGAAGCTGTCAAAAGTTTTTTTATAATTTTTGAAACACACTTGAATACACGATCCATTTTTATTTTGACAGTCATTGAATAGATTGAAGCAAAGTTTTAGCGCAGTTGCGACTTAATTCCGCAGTTGTGAAATTTTCAATAAGTTGTTGGGCGCTAACAATATATTTTTTTTCTTTACTTGTTAAAATCTGTGAGAAACGACATTAAAATTAATTTTCTGTAAGACTATACTGTAGGAATCAATAAATGAAATTAAAAAATGAAAAAAACATTGACACTTTTTTACGCAACCTGTCCCACAAGCAATGTTTAACCGTTTTACTTTATAAACAAATTATTTGATGCATTTCTTTAGCAACATGGCTGTACTGCCACAGTGGTGTCTGATATAATTCGGTTGATCGCTGCCAAGTACATATGCCTAGAGGAGGTAAAACCCTTCCCAGCATAAGAAACGGAGGTGTCCTCCAGATGACAACTTCGTGCCGACCGCTGGGTACATAAGAAGTACAATAAAAAGTACGGTAGAAACTTGAGTGAAATTGACTAGTTTTTGCGGAAATAGCGGTAGACCTGTGCTCACACTTGCCGCCGAAAAATAGAAACAAGGAAGAGGTCTTTCTAAAAGACGTTGTTAATAACTTTTCATCAAAGTCTGTCACATGAAAAACGCGGCGCCAAAAATTGATTACGAAAATTTAAACGAATCCGGCAAGATGAAATAAAATCAAAACAAATATGGCTACTGTCAAAAATTGCAAAAATATGTGAAACTGACGAAGAAACTGCCGTTTAAAACACAAAATTCAGAGAAGAAAACTTATATTCGCTTTTCCTGCATGCTTTTATCAGTAATGTTTCCATATGAATTTTCACTTTGTTAAAATATTTGACGTACTACTTACAACCTTAGAATAGGTCTTTTTGAGTTAAAGTGAGAACGGCTACTTCGTTTTTTAGGGTTAACCTTGATCTGCACATGCGCATTGAAAAAAAATCTTTTTTTCTCCGTCGTGTAGATGGCCTTGTTTCATAGGGCCGTTATTATCGCCCATAAATGACCCCAAATACAGTTAAGCTGTATATCTCTATCGCCTTGATACTGTTGTCCGCAACAAGTGATTGATACTGTTGTCCGCAACAAGTGAAGAAGAGAGTACAAAGTAAAATTATCTTATCCTGGAAAAAAGGAGGAAAATCGGATTTCTAAAATGGCGCCTTCAAGATGAAAACAAACACAAACAAATTTTGTTTCACATAAAATACGCGCCTCGGAAGTTTCTTTTTGTATATGTGAAAAAAAAACTTAAAGCGCTGCTAGAGCAATCCACCCAAAATTTGAACACCGTTAGGTTTAAATCATAGGTGATTTTATTTTAAAGGAAATCTACTGACCTGAATATTTTCCGACTTTTGCCAAAGCTCCCAAAAGATAGGGTCATGAAAATCATGAGCGATATGAAAAGAAAATTCCATATTTATATTCCTTTTTCTGCTTGGACAGTTCTCGGTCTTCACACGAAGTTGGTTTTATCCTTTCTCCTCTTGAGTGGAAAATTGTGTTCTACTTCTTCGAGATAAAAACAAAAATGAATAGCTCAAACCCAACACGTTAAAGTTTTTAAGTCAGAAATTACACAAGCTAATTTATTAACTAGCCTGCTAAATCACAGATTAACTCCTCCGCTTTCCGATTTGACAAAACACATCCGAAAACTCAGTTAAATTGATCTAATTTTAAGCGCCAATTTCCACACAAACGGATCTAGTTATGTAAACTTTTCAAATTTAACACGGATCCAGTTATCAAACAAAACTGAAAATACTAAAACAAATTTTTAAAAGGAAAAAACTAGGAAGCTCATCTATGCTTCTGTTACAACATCTTAACCCTATTCGGTCCGGGGGGGGGCGGATTCCGCCCCCCCTAACGGTTTTTTTTTAATAACTCCTTAATGCTATGTTGCATGGCTATGAAACTTACTGAGTTTTAACATTTATCTATTAGACACCTGCATGCAAATTTTTTAGGTCCATACCGTTAGAGGCTTCGATATTGGCTATTACTCGAAACTACCCCTAAAATCTCTATGAAACCCTTATAATGGGGAAAATATAATAACTCTTGTTAGGATTATTGTTAGAACTTGAAACTTACAACACAACTTTATTTCATTAAGAAGAATCATTTCGCATGTTCTGCACACGTGATTAATCCGTTTCCCGATTTTTTCGGATTTTACCCGAAAATCAGGAAAAACCGGATTTCCGGTCAATTTTTGGTAGTTTTTCATGCGATCTGTGTAAAAACCGGGAAATATGTTAAATAACTTTTATTTAGCTTTCCTAAACTTCAAACAGAATGTAAAAATTCGCTCTAGAACTAAAGTAATTGAATTTTAAGCAGATAGCGGCATTTTGGACAAATTTCAAGCTTTTGATGACGTCACAGAAAATGTGCTGACGCAAGCAAAAATTTATTCCTGCCATTTTGTTCCTTTTATGACGTACTATAAGTGTGCTAAGTTTGATTCAATTTGGACAAGCCTATGGAAAGTTATTGAGGGGGGGCGGATTCCGCCCCCCCCCGGTCATAATATGTTCGAGAAACCCCGGACCGAATAGGGTTAAAGGTCCGCATAAATTTTGTCGTCCATAAAATTTTAAAAAATTTTTCTCCTGTAAACTTGGCTTACTATATCTTGATAAAAATATAAAAAGGAACAACGCAGGGGGAGAGTCATTACATTGTTATGTTTCACAACAACGGTCCACGTTTTGGAAATAACAAAATAATTAGATGATTCAGCATGCGCGCCAACGACTGAATAACTACCACGGCATCATTTCTATAGCAACTTAAAACAGTCTTTGATATGATGCATTTAGCGTGGGGTGAAGATTAGGACAACATTTTTGGACAACATTTTTGAGTCAGACTGATAAAAGAATTGAATGACTTGTGTCCGAACATAATAAGAGAATGCACTGAAGACAACGTTTATATCATCCTAAAATTTTTAACGAATAAAATTCATAACAGGATCTCTTGTCCAGTCGTTCTGACCATCTATAACTACAGATGGCGGCGTACATAGAGCTACACCATATGTCAGGGTTAAGATTTGTACGTAACGGTTCTTGATGGTCATGGTCAAAGAATTTACGTTAAATATTTTTTAAAACTTCTTTAAAATTAAAAAACAAAAAAAAATACAATAAAAAAAACAAAAAAGTTTAAATAAGGTTTTTTAAGGTAACTCCAATTTCCAGTTTTGAACAGAAGTTATTTAGCTTCATCATAAACGGTGGAAAGGGCTTGGGAACAAGAATCATTAGGGATATATGTGACGAGGAATGGCTACAAATACTAAAAAACGTTCTGTTCTGAGGCAAGTCATTCGTATGAAAAAAAAATTAAGGGAATGCTATCCTGACTTTTATTTGCTATTTAGGTAAACACGAATTCTGAAAACACAAAAAAACAGCAAACACATAAACAAAAAAACACAAACGATTTAAAACAAAAATAGAGATAATTTAGGGTTCGTTGTATTTTTTTCCAATACTCTAAAATCTCAATTTAAAAAAACAATATTGTCTCTCTTGTTTTACACATGTTTTAATCTGGCAAAATAGGACCCAGTCCCCTTCAGCAATGAAAAGCCATTCAGATGTGCTCATAAACCGGAACAGCGTCTTTTATAACTCGACAACTACAGGAAGATCGTCCTCGTCCTCTTCGTCAAAATCCCACTCGAAACGATTTGTTAGTTTATGCTTCAGTAATGAAAGTCCTTTTAGTAACTCGCCACTGACGTCATCTGGGGAGTTAAAGCTTCGAAAAAACGCCTAAAAGAAATTTAAAAGCGTAAATGAAAATTACCGAACCTCGCATCACATGATGACAAAACGACCAGGATTGTTGACACAAAAGACTAATTCATTGGTTACACCTATTTATAAATGTAAAAGCACTGATATAATCCTATTTTTTATGGTTAGTTAGAACCCTGTATTCTTATAAATAAAGCTTGCCTGGAATGTTTTCACCAGAAAATTGTTCTGAGCAACAATATCCATGAAAAAATCATCCGGAATCTCGTCCATATGTAGCTCAATTACATCTAGAAGTCAACGAAAAAACAAACTATCAGTTTTTATACAGAGTCATATTACATTGCGATGCTTTGTCGCCAAGGCGTTACGGTGAAGTAAAGATACGTTCGGACAATTTTTTGGCAACAGCGAGGTTTGCGCACTTTTTTTATGATAATCACATAGCTTTTGACTGCTAGCAACACAAAGAGAAACACTCAAAACACAAGATACTTACTAAGAAACTTCATATAAAAATCGTTCTTCGAAGAAATTATATTTTGAGAGTTTGTTATCAGTGTTACTAGCAATTTCCAGTGTTCAAAAGCATCGTACACTAAAACCAAAAAATATATACAGTAAACCCGAGGTACATTCGACCACGGTACAATCTGATAGGTAAATTTAAGGTATATACAGGACCCCGGCCCCGGCCATGCCCCAATTTCACATCCAAGGTATTGTTAAATTCGAAAATGAAGGAATATTTTTATTAATATAAGTCGATATAAGCGATCAACGATGTAGCGACTATAGAAGACTTATCCTGGTAGTAACAACAAAATACTTAAAAAGCGATATGTAAAAAAAGCGGTATCTAAGAAATACTACACCAAACAAATCAGATATACCTTGTCCAATAAGGAAGCATATGAACGCAAACTGCATCTCACCAATAACATCACTTTCACCTAGAAAGTACAATCACAAAACACGACACTATCAAATGTGATACAGAAACAAGAAATTGTTGTTAGAAAAAATTTAACTAGTGTTTCGTTGGGCGAAATAAATGACACGAAAAAGTTTGCGGTGGTATTCCAAAGTCATGAGAACGCAGATGACAGTCAAAACAGAGGAGCAGTAATTAATGCATATACTTGGTCAGCTTTAATCATTTCCAAAATATGCATCCTTCTCGCATGTTATTTTTAGGTTGTTAAGCCATGCTCACATCACAAGTATGAGCAGGTTAACAGTTCTATTTTACTGGCGCAAATATTCCCACTCTAAATTAAAGATAGTGTAAGCACTAAAATACCTCCAGGACAACTTTCGATTAACTTTTGAAGAAAATAACTGGAGTCGAGACTATGTTTAGTTCTATCTTGTGGAGATATATCAGCTGGAAGAACGGTTGGAATCTCTGTGAATTTAATCAAAACATTTGTGTCCTCGTTGTGTATCAACCTACTATCCAACTTTGCGATGCTTCTCTTCTGTTTACCAGCTGTTTTTAGAGAAACTTCTGTCAGAAAATTGATATTTTTACAAACAGGTTGAATTCTCGTTAGCAAGGATGGTGAAATGCAATCGCACAAATTGCACCACTTTTTGCACTCCTCCGTGGGGTATGGAGCCAAGTATTTACCAATCTCGGAAATATCTAACATAAGAAAAAAATTACATCTTTTAGTACATCCATAGAAAAAGTCAATCAACTCTACAGAATAAAAATCAAATATTTGGCAAAAAGATATCGAATAACCCTTTTTGTCTAAATGTTGCTAAGTTTCTCTTTTTTTTACAGCCTCAGTTGTTGGTTATTGACTATCTACCTTGGGATGGAAGACTCACATATTTGCTTGCCCAGTTAGTCTGATGCAACAATCGACATCAAAAGGTTTAACGCTTTTTGTATGAAAGTTACAGAACTAGTAGGACTAGATGTCTCAGAAACTTTTGCTGTGTTTAAAATCCCTACTTTCTTCCCTCTTCGCTTTCTTGAAGGATTTTAGTCTTATGTTGCTTATAAAATGTTGCTGAAAAAAATCTTCAATTTTCTACAGAAAGTAAGGACAAATAATTCGGTTGGATATATAATACCATACTGAAAGTCTAAAAGATTTAACCAGCAGAAAAATTGTATAAAAAAGAAAATTTGGAAGAATTGGCAAAAATAAATAATTTGAGTGAGAATTTATTCAGTAAATGACAAAAGCTTGTTTTGAAAAATAAAACATGAAAGTTGATAGCGCATTTTTAAATCAGTCAACAGGATTTGTTTTTTTACAATTACAACTATAAAATCCGGTGAAAAAAAGTCAGTCAAATTTTTTTGAAAATTGACGAAGAGTAAAAAATAATTAATTTTGGCAGGAATTTTATTTGATTGATTTTTCTCAAAACCGCCAAAATTTCTTCCCTTAACGTATAATTAATACTTACCATTTAAATATCTTTTCTTTTCCTCATCTGGCACAACCTCATCTTTTATGTCTTCATTCACTCTGTCAAACTTTTTCACAACAACATCTCCCTTATCGAGAAACTCAAAAAATCCAGTTCTTGGTGCTTTTTGACCATGTTTATCTACAGAACTGAAGAATACAAAGTGAAAGCCAGGTGGTATATTAGCTATACCTCGAAACCTTGGTCCAACATGCCATGAATGGTAGTCAATTCCCACCTCAGTTCCAGCAGGTATATCTTCAAATATTAAAATACCATTACTCTTCAAATCTATGTTGGATATCATCTAAAGGGACCAATTTCTTTCATATCAGCCTAGCGTAGGACATATGCAAAGAAGGTATAAAATGCGAATTGTGAAAAATATTGACATAACACTAAGGGATCATACAACAAGTATGTAACCTTAATTTACTTTGAATGATCCTATGAGACTTAACTGATCAGTTTAAAGTAATAAAAAATAAATTGATTATGTGTAACAACAAATATATTTAATTCTTTTAAAAAGATGGAAAGTGTTCAAGTTGTCATTTAACTGATGAGAAATTTACCCGACACTATTGTTTTCTCAATTCCAGATAATTAACTTAAATATTTAGGCAGAAAAGAATTACCTATTACCATGGACGATAATATTGGAATGGCATTTCTTTTATACCTTTATATTTATAATGCATAACCTTCATAATTGCTACTGAATGTAAATGAAGAATTATTAGAATGAGAATGGTTCAGGGCTGTAGCAGATACCAAACTTTTTCATTTTTTTAGGGGGAGAGGGGCAAATCTTCAGATTTTACCACCTAAATTGGGTACAAACATATCTCCATCATGTCTGTAATATTAACCAGGGTCCCTGGCCCCTCTGGGTTCTACAGCCATGCGATTGGCCTTTAAATAATGAATACACCATAAAAGATAAATGAATATACCTTTTCAAAAAAATACACTAATAGAAAAATACAAAACAGTTATATGAGTATGCTGTCAAAAGTCAAACTTTTACCAAATATATGCTTGAAGGTATATTTTGGCTTTATGCCATCAAATGCTGGCAAAACCTTCACGGGCAGAAACTTCAATGAATATTGGCTAAATTGGCAAAGTTCACAACACAAAAGCATCGACTTGTGAACGTTTACAAACGCAAAAAAAACATCTTCAATTTCATGAAGTGTTTGTCAAAAAAACACCTCCTAGCTACGAATGGTCTGTTTCAGTTTTAATTTTATGCTTTGCTTTAAAAGAATATGTTCTGAAGCTCAATTCTTCCAAATTTTAGGGTTAACTTTTGTTGATTTGCAAAGTTTATATGCGCAAACTCTATTAATATGGCTCAGTTGTGAAGTTTCTGTCTGTGAAAGATTCTACACTTTATACAAAACTAGTTATTAATGCCGTGCCATAACGCCAGAAAATTTAACATTTAAACCATAACTTTTTTTGGCTACATCAAAGGAAAATGAACACATCCACCTTGCCTGTTACAGACAGACAAAAACAGTCTTTGTATTATTATATAGATATTTATATAACTTAAGAATAAGTAAAAATAGCATGTGAATGTTAAAAACAATGACAAAAAATAAAAAATATAGGTTCAAAAATATCTTTTGTTGCCTTATGCTAACACCTGATTTAATCAGCCTCAAAATGTACTGACACTCCATCTCGACACTTTTTTTAGGGTGTGATAACATAAAACTGATACTGATTCTTTGTGTGTTTCTTCCGTACACTGGAAACTCATTATTGCTATGTAAAATGTAGGGAATATTTTAATTTGATCTCCACTTATTAACTAAAAGTAAAAATAAATCAATTTATAATAAAAAATTAGGTTGAATAAAAAAAGTATAAAAAACTATAGGCTGTTGCTAATTTTATAGAAAAAGTAAAATTTTGTGGAGGGTTATAAACCTTTGCCAGCAGAAAAGCTTTAAAGCTAAACCAAATAACTTCATATTTCTTTAAAACACCAAAAATTCAATTAATTGCCTAAATTTTTGGTAAGTTGTAGAAAGCTTTGCTAAGGTATGCAACTGACTAGAAATAAAATAAAAATAAAAACTGCAAAAAATCCAAATACTGCAAAATATAATATATACAATTTTCAAGAAAATAACTTTACCGTATGCAAGCCAAAGAAATAATGTTTTTTTTTTCATTAAATATCATTTATTCAAAAATAACAATTAGACATTGACTGCAGAAATCCTACTTTAGGCAGAAGACCGAGTTTCCTCAAAAAATTATTTTTAACCTGTTTAGTAAAATTTGCTAAAAAAATAAAAATTACTTCAACATTCCAGTGCAACACATTACAAGAGTGACTTCTTTTGTAGGATGGTTGGTATACAAAATCAGAATAAGCATGATTTTCTCAAATATAAATAAGCGAAATTGCAACTTTAAAAAAACTTTTCAGGATGACGCCATTTCTTCACAATATGGTTTATGATCATTGTAATCTTGTTCTGTTAAAAATGTTATATTACACAAGGTACAATCTAGCGCTTTATTTATAACACAATCTGGTTGGACATGTTTGCATTTACTTTCATCACTTAATTCGCATCTACCACCATTTACCATTTCTTCTTCATGGCTTTTAATTAAGTGCCAACTCTTGTGTGCTTCATGTAAGTATGTTTGCTCATGTCTTTCACAAAGGTTATTCTCCTTGAAATTGTGCACCGATTTCTTGTCTTGACTATGTTTAGAACAATAAAAGCCTGATATCATATCCATCTTATTATCGCAAGCTTGTCCAAATGGGTAGTTGGCAACCACAAGACCTGGTCTGCATTCTCGTTCTTTTGAAACAATCTCTCTGCTAGAAACTTTTATATTATTGTCATTTTGCGGAAGATGCTCTTTCACATGACTTCTAAAACAATTTCGTTTGTGTTTCAAGTAACCGTATTTGGTGCTAAAAGACCAATGGCAGTTTTCACATGCATAAGTTAGCCCTTTGCCCATGTGAAATAGTCTAATGTGTTGCTGAAGATTATCTCTCCTAGTAAAGCAATTACCACAGTGAGGACACTTTGATTTCTCCTTGTTTTTGCTGTGATAAGAACGCATATGATTACCATAACTTTTATATGAAGCGTAATATTTTTTGCATTTTACACAGTAGTATTCTGTTTCATTTGTTGTTGGTTTTTTATTCATTGCACTTGTGATGATGGACTGCTGATGGACTACATTGACCTCGGTTAGGTTGGATACAATAATGATGTACTAAAATTATATGTAGAAAACCAACATACAAATTAAGGAAAAAGTGAATAATGAAATGCTGCATGCTAAGTAAAGGAAATATTTTGCTACTTAAAGGATGCCATATATAGTGATGACTAAAACAACCATTGTCACTGTATGTCTGCAATGTAATTGATTAAAAAGTTCAAATTCATTTAATCCTAATAATTTACAGTATCGGTTGGGAAAAAGTATTTGTCAACACCTTCCATTGTAATAACATTAACTGCCAACCATTTAACCCACCCATATTGCATAACTGATAAATAACTGATAAAGTGCTTAAGGGTGTAGTAGTTCAAAGCAACACAATCAAAGAAGCAATTACTATTTTATTTTGTGTCAAACTTTTCCACAGACAATGCTTGAGATCAACCATTTTTTTCTAACACACAAGAGCACTAAAACAAGCTTATATTCTTTTTTAACCACCAACGTTGCATAACAAACAAATACTTCAATTTAAATGCAGCAAATCTAAAATCCTGCAAAAAAGGAACATAAAAACACTAAACAAATGAGAGTAAAAACATTTTAAGCAGAGTTGAACTTAAGGGTCTAAATGCAGGTGTATTCTACATTCCTCTCCCTCTGTTGACTTCTAATTTCAGAAGGAAATGTTAACTTCATTTTCTCAAATGTCTAAAATTAATCTATATATTCACAGAGAAACTTCTGGTACATAACATTTTATGAAATATTGCAAGTCATCATTGTAGTTTTTTGTCTGAATACATTTTCAAAGGAGAATGCTGAACTGCAGACATAAAATGTGCACAACTAGGGGTTCACATGCATGAACATACCTGTCAATTTATATAGAACACACAAAGCCTACATGTACATAAAATCTTAATTCGTGAAGGCCTAAAATTAGATCTAATCCACTTTTGGCATATATCAGTTAGGAAGTAACAAAAAAGAAATTCCAAAATGCTTATGACACCAAAAATGGAAAAAAATGTACATTTATTTATGGTGTAGGGTTACATTTTTGTCCAAAACTAAATTTATCAGCAGTTTCTATAAATACATGAAACAATTCTATTCATGACAGTATTGTATTGGTGCTTTGGTGAGATTATGAATGCAATGCTTGTAGATTTTCTCACATTAAAAACTATTAGAATGCTCCGTAGTTCTCTACCTTATAGGCGAAGACAAATATTTGATAAAAAATAATTATTTGAGGAAAAAAAACCCAGTGTGGCCAGTCCACTACTTTCGGAATATTAACGTAAGAGTTAAACCAAGGTAACTAGACAACAAGGGAACAAGAAGAATATTGGTTAGCACATATGGAATGATGATGTCTAGCAGGTGCATGGTGATGAAAGAGCAGTCAACCAACGTTTTATTGGTTATCAGAGTTCGCATTAGGGTTTTAAAGTACATTTTGCAGTTTAGAACAACAAATAGTGATAGTTAATTTTTATTAAATTAATATGATAAAAAAAGCAAATAAATAGTTATTCACAAATTTTACATTTCCTTCCTAAAATAGATGTTTTTTATCTATTATATATAAAATAACTGTTTTTGATGCTATTTGTTGACGTTAATATAATAGTTTGACATTAGTAACATAATTATCATTAGTAAATGTAAATTTTCAACACAAACATTATGGTCTTGTTTAACATATGGCTGCACTTCTATGTTTCACAACGTCCATGGAACATTCTTTTTAGAAGTTCATTTTGTACAAAGCATAGATAGTATCAGCATCCCCAAAGAATCCATTTGTTACATCTAGGCGTACCTTTCATGTCAATATCCCAAAGAAGTTTTGATGGTACTTGTGAAATATAACAGTTTATACTGCTTCCAATTTCTTTTTCCTCAAATAATTATTTTAAGCACATATCTTCAGCTAAAATGTAGGGGATGTCAGATCATTTTATTAGATATGACAATATCTATAAACATTGTATTGGTTATCCTATCATAGGTCAGGTCCTGAAATTATACTGGAAATGATTGTTTTACCGATATTGCTAACCAATATACATTATTTTAGTTACTCAAAGAAATCTTACTGTTACTGTTAACATTACTGGTAATAACATTTTTCTGCCCTAAATTGTCCTCTCTCTAGGTTGGAAAAGCAAGCAGAAGATAGGGAGGCAATCAAAGTTGTTGTTTTATTTGCAATGATACCTATCAGAGTAACAAAAATTCCATTCTCTGCCAAAAGTATTAAAGTGGAACATCAGTATGGTCACAGAACGATCATCACTGCAAAATTACGAAGCATGTGAAGTACCAATAAAAAAATACTCATAACATAAATCGATATTTATGCATGGCATCAGTACCATGATCAAGGTACGGTGTTCTTACTTAATAGTTTATCAAGACAATGCTGAGTACTGTTTTCTGTTGCCTTGTACATACTGTTCTTAGGATCAGAGATACATAAGGAGCTTAAGACATCTTATACAAGGCCATATTGGATAATACATGATAGGAGTGCTGCCCCGCCTACCTGCTTGTTTTCATCATCAGGTATCAGACCTCTGTAATGCCATGCTTATTTTAAGTCCATTTTAATTTTGGATTTATCAATAATGGCCCTCCCTATACTATAAGTGACGCTGTATCTGTTTTGCCAAACTAACAACATTTCTTTTGGTTTATGTGATGCCACTCTGGTCAACCGATGCAGAGTATCACTGACTCGTCACCACATAACGTTCGTCATAGCAGACTTGCAAAGTCGATAGTAGCTTACGGTCGGTCAGTCGGCGAAATAAAAATAATTTTATCGAGAATGTATGGTCGGAACAACAAAACAAATAATAAAAAATAACAACGGAGAGGGTGTTACGACAAAAAAATTTTCTATGTATTTTCGCATAACGCACACAGTTTATATTTTTTAGTTGCGAAGGAAAAATAATAATTTGTCTCACTAAAAAAAATGTAACTAGTTCTCAGGGTGAAAAGATAAAAATACTTGTATGCCCAAAAACTTGTTTTTAAAAGTTATGCAGCAAGAATTTTTCTTGTGTTGTTTTGAAAGTTATACAGCAAGAATTATACTTGAGCTGTTTCGAAATTTATACAGCAAGTTATTCTTCTCCCACTTAAAATAATAAAACAAACAATTTTAGTGTTCTTTTAATGTTTTTCGTGCAGTTTTATAGGAAAATCTAAATTTAAGTGCAAATTCTTTTTACAGACTATGGTTTAGTTGACAATATTTAAAGTCTTTAGCAGCGTTAAAATTATTTATTTAAAATTTATAACGGAGGAGGGTGTTACGACAAGCGTATTCGACCTTGTTTTTATTATTTTTCCTAAATGGTATCGACTAAAAGTCTTGCTGTATTACAGTTTAGCTAGTGTAATTTTAAACATATATAATAATCATAACGAAGGAGGGTGTTATGACAATAATAATCTGTCAAAAGTTAAAAAAAAATAATGAAAAGAACAAACATTTTCTCATCCCATCTCGTGAAAATATAATGAGCATAGAAGATAATCAATGTTATTTTTTGTTGGTTAAATGTCAATCTACAATTATACTAAACAAGGTGAATCAATAACCATACTTTAGGACCACCGTATATAAGGCCACTTGAAATTGATTCTTTGTTCATGGTAATTTGTTGCGATAAAACTAAAATGCGCGATGCCCTAATTTTGTAACAAAAATAGTTACGTGGTTAAACAGAAGTTTAAATTTCTATATGATTTATAACAAAAAATAGCTACTTTCGCTACAATAGTTTTAATACAAGTGAAAAACAATTGCTTGATATTATTATTTATTTTTTTTTCGTAAAAATTAGGGTCGGTCGGGCCCGTAGAACAACTAATTAAGTTGGAGTCGCCTGACTGGTGTCATTTGGCTTATTACTTTCCATTAAAAAATATGGTAACGTTTCAAACGTCGGGTTTCCTAAGCCAGCCAAAAAATTTGGACAGATACATGTGTGTTGCCTGTTTATTAGATCATTACATGATATTATTACTGTATGTTATTATTAGTTTATATTATTATTTATATTGGAGAATAGGAAGAGTATAATGAGATATAAGATCCCTTGATGCATTAAGTTTAAGTCACAGATCCCTGCGGCACCCCAAACGTGTCTTCATGAAGTAGATCTGATCTTGTGTCATTTACAAGAGTCAGCTGCATTCGTCCCTTTAAGTAGGAATTGATGCCAAAACAACATAGCTTTTTTAACAAAATTTTATGATCAACAGTGTCAAAAGCTTTTTTAAGGTCAACGAGCACAGCACAAACAAAGTTTTGTTGGTCGAGCTCAGTAAGTAGAATAAAATCAGAGACATCGACTACTGCAGTTTCTGTGGAAAGGTTCAAATTTAGGTTTAGATTTAGGTTCAAATTTTGGCCTTTTAAATTTTCTGATCACATAAACTAAATTGTGATCACTGATGCATAAATCCATGACACCAGTTTTTTGTTTTAAGAAAAGAGTGGAGCATAGTTCCTTTATTTCGGAGGATAGAGCATATTTTGAAAGCATGTATATGTTACAGTTAAAATAGAATAAAAGATGAAATAAAAGATAAAAACTTCTATTTCTTTTGGGAGTTTATTAAAACATTGTATAAAATTAGTACACAGGTTTTCAGTACTCTGCAAATCACTACCTCCAGGTGGCCTTTAAATGGAGCTAAATGAATATTTAGCTCATGTTAATTGTGGTGACTTCAGTAAACCTTCTAGCTAGCCTGTAGAATGATAGGTAACACTCTGGCTCTGGCCTAGTAATGTACCTCAAATAAGGTCTGAGAATAAGGCACCTTTGATCCAGTAAACAGGTAGCCATGTTGGATTGTATCTGCTTAGAGTATTGTCTCAGTTGCCCCATGTCAACATGCCTTGCTTTGCCTCGCTTAATAAATAATAATAATAATAAATATTTAAAGTGGCTAGCCCAGAAAATCACAAAAACCTATAGTTAGTGGATTGTTTCCACTGGGGGCCACTAAATGAAATTAATGAAACAAGTCAATAAATACAGACACATGAGTCAGTCTAATTTTAGCCATAAAGAACTGAAGTTGTTGGAGACTAAAGCTCCTCAGATTTTAAGCTCCCACCCACCCTCCCATTATCATCTGTGGCACCATCTCCAATTTTAATTGAACTAATTATATATGTTTATTTTCTTTTATGTGATGCCAACCCGGATGACACTTGCCGAATACGATTGCCTCAGTTAACCACTAGCGCTTCTTTTCCCGCACTGATCAAGCACTGCAAGCATACAATCTAGCTTCTGGATTGGCTCACATCACCCAGTCGTCGATGGGTGGTCATGCGATCACTGATCAATGTGGCTGCACTGTTGCTCTAGCCGCACGATTTCCTTGTACAACCATTTGGCTACAAGAGTTGTGAAGGTTTTTGTCCAGCGGTGGGAGCAACAGTTCATCCAATTCCCACTTGCGCTTTTACTGATGGGGATGTCGGGCCTCCTACGTCAGCCATAAAAAATTTGGACATATGCGTGTGAGGCTTGTGTATCTTATTATTACTTGATATTATTATCACTTATTATCGTTACGGTGAGGCACACCCTTTTACGACTCCTGATATTATTATTATGTGGTAACACATGCTGGCCAATACTGGACCAGCTTGTGCATGCTACCTTTAGCTCATGATTATTTGATAGCACATGTTTATTGGGTGCAGAAAGGCACCATGTGTGATTATCTGTTTATAGTGAAGTGAAAGTGTACCTTCATGATTGAAGAGGAAAGAGAAATAAATATCCTTCATGCATGACAATAAATTAAATAAGTAATAATTACTTAATTAAATAATTAGTAATAGATAAATGAATGAATTAGTAGTGAAATGTACCTCGTGAATAGAGGAAATGAGAATGTAATTCATGCATGAAGAGATTTGGGTCATGCCTTGGAAACCATTCACAATATCACAATATATGATCCATGAGGACATAATATTGTGAAGGGCAACCATAACATGCATACTCTGGGATAATTACCCTTTTTGCCTTGGGCAAGCATTTTGGTGTGATTACCTTGTTATGATTATGGGCAGCATGGTTATCTGTCTTGCCTACTTCGATTATTTTATTACCCGGCATCCCGATCCATTCCCCAAATTTACAAATTGCGTTCCATGCGAATGATGTTGTATGCAAAAAATTGTGTCATAATATAATATTCTCTATTAATTTACTGAGTTACCAAGACAATTAAACCCCACATACATGTAATGTCTGTAAAGAACGTACAATATTTATCAGTAAACAACACAGCTTTATGCTATGGTATCCGCCATATTGTATATTTCCAGCTATAACTCTTAGCCTTACAAAATAGTCAGAGCAAAGTGGATATGGACGGAGATATGATTTCCGAGCGGAACGAACGGACATCACAATACATAAATAGGTTTATAGTTTTTTTGATAAAATAAAATAATATATAGCTAGCTAGCTAGCTAGCTATTCTCGGATCCGGGTTAACATTATCAAATTTTGAAAAAGAAAACAAGGAACTTTTGAGAAAAATGAGTGGCATATTTGGATATCCGCAAAAATTATACAACATAGGAAATTTAGAATACCAAAAGATTATTAGAACAGGATTTATTGTAATTTAAAGTTTTTAAATTTTATAAGAGTTTGACCATAATATCTAACTGCAGTGAAAAATTTTCACTGCAGTTAATTTGTGTGGTCATTTCTTCGTGGCGCCGTAGATTAGTGGTTATAGCTTTCGTACTCTGTGCGGGAGACCGGGGTTCGATTCCTCTTGACGGCGATTCAATATGGGCGAGTGAATGTTACTATAGCCCCGGGTTAACCCAAGCCATGTGAGGGAAATTGGGGAAATGGCACACTGTGTGGGCCGTTGGATGTTGCCGTGAGTTGTCTAGTAGAGCGTGGGCCCTACTAATTGAGTCTGCGTAGCTCAAAATGAGCATTAAATATTCTAGGACTTTCCATCTAAGCCATGGCACCTCCTGGAAATAATAGACAGGGTATATCCCTCGATATTTGTGAGGTTAGCCATGTAAAATATGCACATCCATCTATCTATCTATCTATCTATCTTCATAAAACATCAAAAGTTTGGCTACTAATAGAGGCAGTTGTACTTAGTGTATAAACTTTAAAATTTGCATGTTTCCATAAATTTTGGTGCTGAATTTAATTATGTTGGTCATTTTTGTTGAAAATGATCAGAAAATTTCAAGCATGTTAACCCGGATCCGAGAATATAACTTGTAGCTAACATTTTTGGCAAATTCTCAGCCTCTCAGCCTTATAAACTAGAGGTCATATCTATATGTCTTTTTTGTTTTCTTCTCTTAATCTTGAAGAATTGTTCAACTTGTTTATTTACAGAAAATAATCTTGACAGAAATCTTCCATATTGTGTCGCTTTTGTTCTTGACCTCATAAAAATTAAAGATTTCTTTAAAAAATAACATTTCATGGAGCTAAACACAGTTTAGCTCATGTTAATTGCAGTTCCCAATACTTGATAGTTGCTATGCAGATGCATCATTAAGGGTACACAAGGTTGTCTTGCTCACCCAAGGCATCTTTGTCTCAATTAACCAAATCAAAGTTATGTGTCATAACTTGAAGCAACTTTCTTGTTGTTGATACTTTAGAGTAGGGGACTAATGGTTTGGGTATAGTCTGTCCATATTAGGAGGTTCTAAGTTAGCCAATCAACAATCCAGGGGCCCTATAAATAGGAGAGAGTTACTCTGATTTAGCTTCTCACCAGTAGTAGCAATAACTTGCTTAACTGAAATAATTTTCCCACCCACCCACCCATATATTTGGTTAATTTTATTTTATTTTTCTCTTTATGTGACACACTTGCATCATCGCCACACTATGTTGGAACGATAATGGATTATCTACAATCGAACTGGTTTATCGAGGCTCATAACGTCGTCGAGCGTAAAGAGATGTCCAATTGCTTTAGCTACACGGTTTCCTTGAATTGGCGCAGTTTGGCTTAGTACGATCAACAAGGTTTTAGTCCAGTGGTGGAAGCAATTGGCAACTTTACTCAATTATGTCAATGTGTTAAATTTAACTGGTGGGGGTGCTGGGGTGCCCTGGGGCAGCCACAAAGTGTAGAGATGTGCGTGTACCCCTGGAAGAGTATGGTGAATTAAGTACAGGTGCGAGGAGATGAACGACGGTGCACCACGCGAGCAGGACAGATGACTGGGGAAATAACAGCAGGGGGATGCGGCGCTGACAGTCAGAGGTGGGGCACCAAGAGGTTAATAACAGGTGTGAAATGCAAAAGAAGCTAGAGCTCATAAAGAGTAGGTTCTTGTGAGGTATGATAGAGGAAATGGAATCACAGGAGAGGAGCTCCGGATGTGATTGAGAGATTAGTTAAGCCAGAAAACACTACTAGGAGAAGAGCTCCGGATGTAGTGGAGAAGAGCGAACACTACTAGGAGAAGAGCTCCGGGATGTAGTGGAGAAGAGCGAATTTATTGGGAACACGCACGTGAGCTTGAGACAATATCTTCTCTTCAGTCTAGCATCCTCACCCGATTCCGCCAAATTATCCTCAGTTTATTCTTACAAAATTGAAATAAATTTTCTACTCCAAGTTTGTGTTTTTATTGGGAACTACAGCAATTAAAGCCTAAAATAATTATGTACAAAAATCTTTCTGATAAAGACTTCATAAAGACATAATACCGATGGCCATTAGCTAGCTAACCAGCTAAGTAAATAGGGTATAAAATGAAATAGGAAAAAGAGGGGTGAAAAATAACAGCGTGCGACACAGAAACTGGGAACCATTTTGTGATTTCGGTTTATGGATTATAGTTGCAATCAATATGGCGCGTTGAGAAGCGAAGTGTGAGGAATTTTCTTTCGTCCTTGTGACTTTGTGGATCTTCCCTTGCACTGCAGCACCCGAATCCACAATAGTGCACTGATGTATTTTAGATTGACTTTCCCATCCAGGTTTTCTTCTTTTTTGATTAGCTAAGCTAGCTAGCTTGGCAAAAATTTTATTATTATATTTCTGAAAATTGTTTTTGTTTGTTGGTTTTGCTGCTAAAAATAAAATTAATGTCTTACTGTTCCACCCAAAGTCGGGCATTTTTAAATCACAACCCAAGTAGAGAAAAAATATGCAAAGTAAAACAGATTCTTGCGTCTTGAAATAATTTATTAAACTGCTTTATGTTTTACTATTTTTATGCCTGAACTTAATTTAACGAGAATTCGTTCTTATGAACACATATTTCACCAAAATTTAAACTTTTAATATACAACTATTTTAGCAAAAGCATGCCCAAAATAGAGCATACATAGATACTCAGAGTACCCGACTTTGATTGGAATAAAAACCACCCAAAGTAGGCCATTTTAATATTGACGATTTTGACCAACCTCATCATCATCATCATCATTCTCGGCTTAACGTCCGTTTTCCATGCTAGCATGGGTTGGACGGGGTATATTAATGACCCTCTTCCAATCTGATCTAGACTGTGTTAGATCTAAACTCAACTTCCTCTGTATCAAGTCTGTCCTTATAACCTCCTGCCAAGTCTTTCTCGGTCTGCCTCTGGGCTTTGCCCCAGGAACTATCAAGTCTCTACACTTTCTTACCCAATTATCCTCCTCCATTCTTTCCAAGTGCCCCAGCCAATTCAATCTTCTTATCTGGATAACATCTTTAATTCTACGGATACTTAGCCTGCTTCTTAGCTCATCTGAACTCTTTCTGTCTCTCAGACTGGCGTTACACATCCACCTAACCATTCTCATATCATTCCTTTCTAAACGGTCAAGATCTTCCTGCTTCACTGCCCATGTCTCACTACCGTACAACATAACACTTCTTACACAGGCCTCATACAACTTACCTTTTACCTCAATTGACAAGACTCTGCTAGTCAACAAAGGTAGTAACTCTCTGAACTTTTTCCAAGCAGAACCTATCCTGCAAGTAACACTTCTTCCAACACTCCCTTCACTGCCCAACATATCACCTAAGTAACAGAAGTTCTCAACTATCTCTAACGAGCCACTGTTGTACATCATTAAAGCTGGAAATACTTCATTCTCTATAATCTCACCTTTGCAACGCTTGCATACAAACTGAATGTCAGCTCTTAACCTTCCACCAATACTACTGCACTTCTTATGTACCCAATGCTTGCAAGTCTGACAAAAAATTGAGTTACTACCAACCCCTTTCCTGCAAACTCCACAAGGCCACTTTCCAACTACAAGGTCACACTTGGCTGCAATGCTACTAATCATGACTTTAGACTTTGCTGTGTTCACCCTTAGCCCTTTCTCTTCTAGTCCTTTCTTCCACTTCTCAAACTTTTCAACTAATTCTTCCATCGACTCTGCTATGAGAACCAAATCATCTGCATACAATAACTCCCATGGACAACCTGTTCTGAACTCCATCGACAGCGCTTCTAAGACTAGAACAAACAACAAAGGACTAAGTACAGAACCCTGATGTACACCAACATTTACACTAAATTCATCACTAAGTGAATCTTTAATCCTGACACGACTTCTAGCATTGCTGTACATAGACTGTACCATCGTAACTAGCCACTCATCCACACCTAATTTTCTCATAGCCCACCAAATAACTTTACGTGGCACTCTATCAAAAGCTTTCTCTAAATCTACAAAGGCAAAATAGAGATTCTTTCTCTTTCCTAAATACTTTTCCTGAAGCTGTCTGAGTAAAAATATTGCATCTGTAGTGCCACGCCCTGGAACAAAACCAAATTGCATCTTATCTATATCAATTCTTTCTCTAAGTAACTTATCAATCACTCTTTCAATAACTTTCATTACTTGATCAACCAACTTCAAACCTCTATAGTTACCTCTTTCTAATGCATCACCCTTGCCCTTGAAACAATTCACTATTACACTTGACTGCCACTCACTCGGAATAGCACCATTCTTTATAATCTGATTAGCAAGACTTGTAATAAGCTCAACTCCAATATATCCAGATGCTTTTACCATCTCTGCAACAATACCTGATACTCCTGCAGCCTTGCCAATATTCAATTTCCTAATAGCCTCCACTACCCATTCTGTCTTGATCTGCATAGCTGGCCCTTCTACAACATCATCATCAGACAAATTATCCTCATCCCAATCAAACTCAGTGTTAAGCAACCTCTGATAATAATTCTTCCAAGCTACCCTTTTCTCCTCCTCTGTGCTAGCCAAAACACCTTCATCATTACGTATACACTTCTCACCTACAACATCTTGATTAGTCTTCTTCATTTGCTTTGCTATCTTGAATACCTCATTGCGCTGGTCTTCCCTTCTTAACACATCTGCAAATCTGTTTCTCTCTGCTTCTGATTTTGCCTTATACACTGCTGTACAAGCACGACGCTTAGCTTCTAAGTAAATATTTTTACTACCACCTGACTTCCACTCTTTCCAAAGTTTCCTCTTTTCCTTTATACACTGGTCAACCTCATTATTCCACCACCAGGTCTGTCTCAATCTTATTTTTCTGAGCTTCTGTCAACCCTTACGGAGGAATATACCTGGGTACTAGTTTACAAATTGTGCAGGGAAGTAGAAACAGATTTTGGCTAGCCAGGATTTGCGGTGCCTTTGATTGCTTTCTTAAAAAATCACGCAAAACACTATGCTCAAAGTAAGTCAAGATTTATGTAAATACACATCTGTAATTGGCTCTAAAGCGTTGTGAGGTTACTAGTTTTGCAAGAGTTTTTCCTTTTTAAGTTTTTCTTAAAATTACCCTTCAACGTATTATTTTCCTGATCGTGATAAAAACGCCCCATTTGACTGGGCCTAATTTGGTTTAATTGCATAAAGCTGACCAAAAGGCATTTTTTGCAATACAGTGGTTTTCTTATACTTATGGTAAAAAGTTTCTCTTTGTTTTATCGTAAATAATTTCTTTATTTCTTGCCAATAAAACACTTAAAAAATGCCCTCTTTTTTTCAATCAGCACTGTAATTCATACATGCATAGGGCAAAAACTTCCAAAGTCGGGCAGCTAAAGTCAGACAAATATTTCCGCTCGACTTTATATAAGGCTCGACTTTGTGTGGGGCATTACATCTTTGCTTTGTCACAAGTAGTTGAAACAAATGCGAAAACTGACCATGAATGACAAAAAAGTGATAAATTACCCTTTACACAATGTTGGAGTGTTGGAGAGAGTCTTAATATAGCAGCCAACTTTCTGTCATTAAAAAAACTTAAATGCAACATTGGCGCAGGGGGTAAAAGTATGTATATAATTTGGATTTTGAAATGTGTCTTAACACTTTTGGAAAAGATTGTAGCTAGCTATTAGTAAAAAAACTTAATATTCTCTATAGTAGCTACTAGCTAGCTATCTATATCTTTTGGGCCACTCTTCTCATATTACGAAGGTGTCAACTTGCACGAAAACGTTGTAATGTGAGGGCCAGTTTTGATAATTTTTGAATAAAATTCACCATTGTCCTCTGATAACTCCCTATGTTGCCAAAATTATTCCCGAAATGCGAAACAGCACTTTCCAATTCCATTGATTTTTGTTCACAAAAAGATAAAACCTTCAAAGCATGGACAAACTTTCACCAAGTGTTCACAAACTTTGCCATGAGTTTTTGTTGCAAGTGTGACAAATCGCACGTCCAGAAGACCCTAGACGTGCCATGTTGTGCTATTTTTTTTCGTGTTGTTTTAAAGCCTCTAATCCTAATTTTGTCTTTCCATCTTTCTGTGCTTCTTCAAGCTTTACCATGAATTTTTTTTCAAAACTGGACCTCCAACGCCCAGAAATGACCTGATAATGCACCAAAATATCAATGTATTCAATTTTGCAGCATTTTCATGCAACAATGCTTTGCCCAGCACTAGTAAAGCTGAAAATATATTAGAGAGGCCGTAGCCACATGTATTTTTTTAATTTATTCTTCAGAATATATGTCTGTCACTGCTCAGAAATGTCTCTGACGTTGCTGATTACATTTAGGGGTAGTCTCCTTGCTCAACAAGCCCCCTTTAACAGTGCCATGAATAAATACCTGATGTAGGCATATACTGCTTTATGGATTGTACAATTGTTTTTACTATAGAAATTGCTATAACCCATTGTTTTATTATTATGCCCCTGTTTGTGTTTTAAAAGCTGTACACACAGGCAATCAAGGTGGAGGTAACAGCTCTAGCTGTATTAGTTTTTAACTTCCAAAACCCGAAACTATGTGTTATGTACAGTTTCAATGCATTAATATTGCTGGTGTGGGTGTAGGTATACACTTAAACTTCTTGCCATACAAGGGTTCCTTATTATGTTTATTATTAGCTAACTAAAAGGTACTGCATTTCTATTATAAGGGATGCTTGTTAGTTTTGAGTTTTTCAGATTCTACCCCCAGGCCTTGTTAAGGACCCTTAAACTCTTTTTATCCTTTATTAGAATTAGAAAGCGGAGCAGTTATAAGGCACAAATATTATAACATGCAATTTTAATATACTTGCAGATATTTATATTTTTATTTAAAACTATTTTTTAAATCAATTCTGATCTTCCCATTTTAAATTTGCACCTGGACCTTCCCACCAACTCTAACCTCCAACAGAACCATATTGTGAATCCCCACTTTTATTAAAAAATCCTGTGTGTTCACAGAAGTTGAAAGTATGTAGAATATTGGTAATAAAGGGTAATCACAAATCCTTTTTCAGGTCACTTCACAAAAAATGTTTTTATCAGAATCTTACGTACACATGCAAGATGAGTTGAAGGACGGCAACGTTGTAGTACTAGATGAAAAACGCCCAATATTAAATAAAGTTGCAAGTGTGGATGATGAAAAAAGTTTATTTGAATCAAAATTACTCTCAAAGTCGGAAAACGACATTTCAAGTTATAAAAATAAACAGAAAAGAGAAGAGTCAGGACGGATCCGTTCGAGCAGTTTGAGTTACGATGCAGATACTGATACAGACCCAGAAAGCGAGAGCAAAGTTGGCATCTCCAACATTTTGTTGTGTGAGATTTGCCAGCTTGAATTTACATCTTGTCACGAAGATCAATTCAATTGGCTTGAGTTGGAGGAGTTTGGCAGTGATACCAAGACCCCGACATTAACTAGTAAGAAAAGCAAAAAGAAGCATAGTCGTACAAAAGTCGACATGGGTCGAAAAAAGAAAAGCCATCAACAGGCTAGTAAAATAAACCTTGAAGATTATAAGGATTGGGCTCACCGAATGGAAGAGTTCGATCCAAGTGCAGAAAGGAAGTGGACATTACAGTACAAGGTGAAGGGTGAACAGCCAACATTGGCAAAAGCAATAATAGGTCGTGGACATAAAAACGAATTCCCTGAGTTGAACAACATTCATTTATTTGATGAGGTTAACACGTTTGCAAAGGCACCATGGCGTGAACGATGGGTTAGTTTGCTAAAAGCCGAAAACGAGAGAATCAGTGAGAATTATAGTTTGTATCCGAGGAAAAACACATGCCTGTTTTGTTTTGAAGAGAGAGTAAAAGAAATTGTCCACGCTTTACAGCAAGGCTTGCCTATGAAATTGAGCAAAACAGTCACTATCGCTAACAGAAATGTAGTTTCTTTGCTTGAAAAGAAGCATAACGTGCAGCAATCGAGCAATGTTTCAAATAGTACTTGGAAAGAGAAGTTTAAGCTCTCTTTCAAGACCAAGAAAATTAAACAGCCAATAGTGATCCACGATGAACCTGATGAAGAAGAATTTACCATTATATGAATGTTTCTACCGTGTAAATTGAATCATATTGATCTATTATTTTTTTAGCACTGAACGTAAGCGTATAACTGTTCCTAGGTTTTTGGAATTAACTTGTAGTCATGCAATGTTCTTAACTCGCTCTACAATTTTGACCAATAAAAACCTCATGGTTTGTTCTTATAAAGGAAAAGTTTGTGAGATTAATTTTCGCGAAAGTTGATTGAAAAGTAAGTTTTAAAAAACACTAACCACTTGCTAGAACTGCAATTTTTGCTTGTACGAAAAGCCTAAGTGCGTTTTTATGTATATATTTTTTCTATATATATATATTTTTTCAAAATATACAGCATTTGATTGCGCTGAATTTTATGCACGCCAAGTACACGGAAGAAGTTCATCGAAAAAAGTAACTGTGAAATGTTATACGTCAGATCGCGCAAGTATACCATCAAAAGAATACCAAGAAGTTCTACATTCTTAGCTTCCTCTCAATAGCAATGCCTTTTTGTAATAACGCTACATATTTCTCCTTCTTTTTCGCAGCATGTTTTACTGAAGTTGTGATTGTATAGAGTTATTTAAAATTTTCATGTTTTAACTATTTTTTTGTACATTTTTTTACGCCATCTTAAAAGTGCATTTTTTTTCTTTTGCAATGCGATCAGTGAGATTAGAAATAAGCTGACTTAAAAGTATTTTGCGTAATTTCATTTGTGTTTTAATACCCTTCTTAAGAATGTCTTTTTGTGATATAACTTATTGAAAAATTAGCATAAGTAGGTTATGGTGGCTGTGCAAACATAAATCGATGTTGTTAAACTGAAGGGTTAAGTGGTAAAACCGAATGGGTTTTCTTGGTTAACATAACAATAAGGGTCAAATTTCCTTTGCAGCGTCTTGATAAAACGAGTTTTTAAAAATTTTAAACTGACCCAAATTCTTCGTCGGCCCTTATTTTCGTCAATTTTTTGTGAAAAAGTTTCGGCCCAAAAGTATATACGCATGCAATGTTGCACTTTTTAACTCTGTTTAGACGCAGAGGAGACAAAAATGCCCCACGTGGTATACTTTAGTAGGTTTAATTATGAAAAATCTTGAACAAGTGATTTTTTAAATTTCGTGATATGTTAGCGGTTAATCTGAAATAAATCTAAAATTAAGTTGTAGCTAATTTGTACCCAAAGTAATGGCTAAGATGGTTCATGTTCGATGCCGTTGGTAGCTCGATTTATTCTTTTTCTAAAACTTTTTCATAACAATCAAGTTATTGCGGTTCAACGGTGGCGTTCAGTGTTTTTTTAACTGTAAATCTACGTGCTCCGCCGTCCAAGGGTTAAAGTCTTCCTATTTGTATAAAATTTGCGCAGCGAAAATTTCTAGCGTATTAATTTCGTTGAATAGTAATATGAACGTTTTTCGCGCAAGTTCAATTTCCCAACAAATAACAAGGAAAGTAAAACAAGAATTTTTAAAAAAATGCGTAACGAAAATTTTGACAATTTGTTCATATTAATTAGTAGATTAAACCCAAAAATATCATTCAAAATATCAAAATAAATACGTAGTGTAAAGCACACGTGGACAACCGCCCTTCAGTGTTAAAATCTAAAACAGTCATAACTTGCTACTCCGAACATCTACCTTATTTCAGAAAATTAAAATTAAACGTAAATATCCAGGACGTTAAAAAAGTTACTAGTTAATTCAAACCTGTAGTTATCGAAATACAAAGCTTTTTCGCGCACGCATACTTCGTTCTCCTTGTGACGCAAAAAAATAGTATCGTCCTGGTATGACTCGCTTACCTAAGGTGATTAAGGCAGGCTGAAATTGTAAACGTTTTGTCAATAAAACCATTCTTAAAATAAAGATATTTCCTGATTCACGTTATTTAAATGATTTTTTTGTAAGTCTGTTGATTCAAGTTAATTAAATTCTTTTTAATCAGTTGCTACGGGCATTCGCGTTAAATTTCTTCGTGTTAGTACCTTGGGGCATGTTTTTTTGCGATCAAAAAATATTGCCGAACAAATATTGCGAAATTAATTTTTGCGATTTCAGTATTTTAAGGATTTTTTTTACACGAATCTATCAAAAACGTTTACAGATCATTAAAAATAGCACAAGAAGCCCTGCGGCTTAAAGATTTCCGCCATTAGCAATAATCTGAAAAAGATATAAAATCGTGACTTGTCACGATTTTATAGCTATAATACATTATCTTTCACCAAAAATATCCAGCCTCAACAATTCCTCCTTAAATTAAAATTCATGAATAATTAATTAGTTCTGCTGAATACAGCTTTAGTCTACGTGCTTGCGAAATTGTACAGAAGGAAATGACGTAATTATTAAAGGGAAACGTTAATAACATCATGGCACATTATAAGACGATCTTCATTATGCTACACTGCACGAGCTTTAACTTTCGATAGCATATAAACTTTAAAATAAAGTATTGTTCATTGGATAATAAAACAATTTGTTGCACTGTTAGGATTCTTATTGGCTTAAAACTCATTTTAGCCTCGTTTTCAGAAAAAAATCTGTCAAAACGAGGATTTAAGCTTTAGCCTGGATAAGTTTTAGGCGTCCAGGCTCTGGGCTGTCTCTATCTCTCTATCTCCCCAGGCGATTTTAAAGATTCCGCCTTCGCCGGCGGAAATCAAAAAGCGTTTTTCAACGCCTCCCCTTCAAATTCCCATACTTCTTCATCTTTACATTCTTGATTTGGTGTAATTAAAAACGCGACGTCAAAATTAAATTTTGCTATATTTTGGTTAAATATCTTAAAACGTAATGCTTCGTTAATTTCCTGAAATAAGGTATATCAAATTCAGTGTCGATAAGTACAAATTAATACAAAATTTTACAATGTTGAATCGTCGCATGGGGACAATGAAATTTTCTTTATCATGAACCGCCATAGCAATTTGCGTGGGGCGGTTTTTTCAAAAAAGAAAACGTAAGAATAGCTGCTAGTAGGATTCGAACTCTTGTGAAAATTCTCGCACGTAACCGGCTGAAATTGACCCCCCCTGGGGCTGTCAATTAAATTCGATATTTTCAAGTTTCGTCAAAAATATGTGAAAAAGTTAATGTCAGCAAAAATTATTGTTGACATCAACATTTGAGGCATCGTTTTCAATTGTCATGTGGCAGACATGACAATTGAAATTGATTGTTACCAAGTTTTATGACAAAAACCAACACGGTGCAAGTTATGACAGTAGTGCATTTTTTGCAGATAGTGAACACCTTTCTTGAAATTTTAGAAAACACGAGCAAGAAATTGGTTTCCGTCTGTTCATATTCCCAATCAAGATTAAAAAGAGCAAAGCAGACGGTACCGTACCTGCACAGCATATGATCGACTGGAACTGTACCTAGCAACCTTCAACGATTCAAACGCTATAGTAAAAGACTGAGGATAACTTTAAAAATATATTTCATAAACCAAAAAAATATACATATCTGTATAAATATTTTAATAAAAACCAGTATGGAATATTTTCACCTTTGAATTTATTTTAATCCTATGGAAAATCTTTCATACAGGACATACATAAAACTTGAAACTTTAAGCCTGACGATTTATGGAATACTTTTCCTTTACTTAGTTGGACCATGGGAAATACAGCAGTGTTTAAACAACACCCTTTGCATCCAAGATTTGTGTGTAGACTTCACTTTTCACTGACAACACTCTGTGCCCCGCCCCTCCCCGCCCCGGGAAAGCCTTTTTGTGCTGTAGACTTCACTTCTCACTGACTGATGTCTGAGTAAGGTAAGCAACCAACTAAGTAACTCGATGGCGGGAAAGGTCCTCTATCCTTACCAGCCTAACCCCCGAAATAGGGCAAAAAATGGGGTTGCTTGCAAAGACAAATTTGTTGAGGTCTGCAAACACGAAAGTTCTATTAAACACTGTTTAAAACCACGAACGCTAATTCGAATTTTTCACACATGCCGAAAATGTTTCGGTGAACAATGAGATAAACGAACAGCCGGACTGATAATTTTAGGAAGAAACAATTCAAAAGACTGACGAGAATTGATATCTACTTTACATGCACCGTTTCCATGACTTTCTTTTTCTATTCTTTAGTAGGCCGGGCAGAAATACATGCAGCTGAACTGATGGATTAACTCATGATACCCGAGCAACACTAACGAACGCTTTCTTCTATCTAAGTTTTTAGATCTTGTTCAACTTGGTGACGATTAAGACGCGTAATGCTTGATCGAATGACGTACAGACAGCCAAACCTTCCTAAAATCATAGAAAAGGAGTGTTGTTACAAATCTGAGAGAAGTCACACCAGCAGTGCTGGAAAAAATGCTTGTGAGAACACTCACATTATGAAACGAATGGGTTTTCTTGCGAATACTTTAAAAACTTTAATAACAAGTTTCACAAAATAAAGGCATGAGACATGTAATTTCGTAGGGTATGCAAATCATTGGCAGTCATGTTGACATTTAAAGTTTGAACAGTTTAAGTAAAATTAGAAGTTTAATTAAAAGTCAATTACAAAAATAAAAGTAAATAAATAAATTTAATAAAGAGTACTAAATTACCTTATCTGGTGACCAATCAAATGACGCGATAGGTTGTGTTGACAAAGTAACATTTTGGATCTTCTTCAAAGTACCCATCACTCCCACTTCCAAACCATCTGCATCTGTATCCACTCGCTTTGAAGGGTAGGAGCTGCAAGTAAAAAAATATTAATGTTACACAAATCAGAGAAGCCCTAACAAATCAGATAAACAAATGCTTTCTATATTTCCGATGAAGATATATCATAAGATATACCAGCAGTCGACATGAAATTTTGCTGGAAACTACTCACTTTGAAGTAACGCACAGCTTAAGATATACCAGCACTCGACATGAAATTTTGCTGGAAACTACTCGCTTTGAAGTAACGCACAGCTTAAGATATACCAGCAGTCGACATGAAATTTTGCTGGAAACTACTCACTTTGAAGTAACGCACAGCTTAAGATATACCAGCACTCGACATGAAATTTTGCTGGAAACTACTCACTTTGAAGTAACGCACAGCATAAGATATACCAGCACTCGACATGAAATTTTGCTGGAAACTACTCACTTTGAAGTAACGCACAGCTTAAGATATACCAGCACTCGACATGAAATTTTGCTGGAAACTACTCACTTTGAAGTAACGCACAGCTTAAGATACACCAGCACTCGACATGAAATTTTGCTGGAAACTACTCGCTTTGAAGTAACGCACAGCTTAAGATATACCAGCAGTCGACATGAAAT
Organism: Hydractinia echinata; assembly: GCA_030067915.1. Classification (NCBI taxonomy): domain Eukaryota; kingdom Metazoa; phylum Cnidaria; class Hydrozoa; order Anthoathecata; family Hydractiniidae; genus Hydractinia; species Hydractinia echinata. Next base: position 5,631,439 of record JASGCC010000001.1, read on the forward strand.
TTTGCTGGAAACTACTCACTTTGAAGTAACGCACAGCTTAAGATATACCAGCACTCGACATGAAATTTTGCTGGAAACTACTCACTTTGAAGTAACGCACAGCATAAGATATACCAGCACTCGACATGAAATTTTGCTGGAAACTACTCACTTTGAAGTAACGCACAGCTTAAGATATACCAGCACTCGACATGAAATTTTGCTGGAAACTACTCACTTTGAAGTAACGCACAGCTTAAGATATACCAGCACTCGACATGAAATTTTGCTGGAAACTACTCACTTTGAAGTAACGCACAGCTTAAGATATACCAGCACTCCACATGAAATTTTGCTGGAAACTACTCACTTTGAAGTAACGCACAGCTTAAGATATACCAGCACTCGACATGAAATTTTGCTGGAAACTACTCACTTTGAAGTAACGCACAGCTTAAGATATACCAGCACTCGACATGAAATTTTGCTGGAAACTACTCACTTTGAAGTAACGCACAGCTTAAGATATACCAGCACTCGACATGAAATTTTGCTGGAAACTACTCACTTTGAAGTAACGCACAGCTTAAGATATACCAGCACTCGACATGAAATTTTGCTGGAAACTACTCACTTTGAAGTAACGCACAGCTTAAGATATACCAGCACTCGACATGAAATTTTGCTGGAAACTACTCACTTTGAAGTAACGCACAGCTTAAGATATACCAGCACTCGACATGAAATTTTGCTGGAAACTACTCACTTTGAAGTAACGCACAGCATAAGTTTTAGGCAAAACCGATTATTAAAGATAATGCAATAAGTTAAGGACAAACCAACCAGTTCGAGTTTGCTGATAAATTAAGCTACAAAGAATTGTCAACGTTGATAGAAGAATTGTGGTGACTAAACACTGCCCAATTTTAGGAATTATTATACCACGGCTATTTTTACACTCTATTGAAATACAATAAAGCTTTGATCAAAACATAAATACTTACTATTTCCACAGATTGAGAGTTCCAGTACCACCAGTTGTCATGAACACGTCCCGATTCTGTGGTAGATGTTTGACAGACCAGATTGTTGACTTGTGTGCCTAAAACGTGGCAAGTAGCGTGTTTAACTCATGTTTACACATACTAGGCAAGCATGTTAGTGCCTGACCGACACATATATGGCTGTCAAAAACATACGTGTCGGAGCCAAATTTTCCAAATTAAAAAAAAGCAAATTTAATTTTTGCACAAAAAATTATACACCTATACACGCGGCCTTTCACAATTGCTACAACCTGAAGAAGTTAACGTTAGAGAATAATAGATGAAAGGTAATTCTGACAATATACTTTTTTTTAACGTTTTTGTTTTCGTTTAATTCTACCGTTACCAACCACATCAAAAAGGGTGTGCACGTAGCTTTCTTACATGGTGACCACTCAAAAAAAACTTTCAAATTCCAGGACATTCCAGGACATTCCAGGACATTTTACCTTTTTTTCCAGGACATTTTAAATTAAAATCCAGGACATTTCAGGACAAAATTGAAAAAAAATAAAAAATTCCAGAACATTCCAGGACAACAAATAAAGTAAAGTCATGTATTTCTTTAAGCTTAAAACTAAAAGCTGTAACAACATAAGAATTTAATCTCTGAACTAAAATAAACACTAGCTAGCCAAACAAAAATTAACACCATAACAAAATAGCAACATAAGACTACAAAATACTTTTCCAATCAAACAATGGAATCCTTTCGAAGTATTAATGCTTGCTCCATCTGAACACACTCGTCAAATTGTTCCTTCTTGGTGTTGGCTAACATTCGTAAATCGTTTGATCGTCCAAGGATTTGAAAGTCGGCATTTGTGTGTGCTTTCAATGCCAATTCATCAGCATCTTTAATGAGAGTGTTTATACTGGTTTGGAGGAATTGTTTTTTCCTTTGCACTTCTTCAATTTCAGTTGAAATAACCTTTCGTTTCAATGCTTTTCCAGAATTCACTTTTAACTTCTTCTTTTCATTATTAATTTCAACATAACGCGATCTTGCACACTTGACAGACTTAACTAATTCCCTTGTAATTGGAATGTTGTGTGCTCGCACTTCTTTTGCAATCATGTGATCGTGCAGAATTCTTAATGATTTCAGCGAACATTCTGACTGGTTCTCTTTAATGAATTCTTTATTTGCTTTGAAGCCTCGTTCAATAGCAGATTGTCCGTGACTCAGGCAGAATACGAGCTTAAAAATACTCCATAAAGACTCGAAACCTTTTGTTTTTAGAAACTGGGCAAAGAATGTATCTAGCCTTTGATCAAACTTTTCAAATGAGAGAAACTTTTCCTGGTGTTCAGGTACAACATCATCAATGAGCTTTGAGAACTGTTCTTTAGCATCATCAGCAACTTTAGGGGTGACTTGCCCTAAAGAAGTTAGCTTTTCTAACATCTTGGAAAATCTTAACTTTGAAACTTCTCTTTCATCCCTAATGGCCAGCCTGTTGGGATTGATTGAACTGCAGCATCGAATGATCATGTGTTTCAGGGGGCATTTCTCTACCATGTGACTCTTCACACTGGATAAGAACAGAACAGTTTCTTGATGAAAGTTTCGAAGGGAACTTCCTTTAAAATCACCGCTTCTCCGAAATTGTGAGATGTGGAGTTGTGCACCCATACCAACATCAATCGTTTCAGAGGGCTTATGTATGTTCTTATCCGAGACATCGATCTTTAAAAGTTTCATTGTTGTATCAGCCTTTTTGATGGTATCTGAAGGTATCAATCAAAAAATCAAAAATGGTAAGGAAAGATCGGTGTTAATAAATAATCAATTCTCAAGCAAAATAAGAAAAGTGTAATATATAAGGGATAAACAAACGGCATTTACCAGTCCAGTACAGTAACTTTTACACAAGTCAATGTAGTCATAAGTAGATGTAGATGTTGTTGTAGACGTACTGTAGATCTGTCTCGTTCTATCCTTTAAATAAATAGTATTAGTGAGTTGTCTTTCATAGTATCTGTCATTTATAGCTTCTGTTGTTGTATATTGTACCAGATCTTCGTGAACTTACCTGTTAGAATAAACATTTTCATAATTGAAGTAAGAAGCTCCTTAAGGACATCACATAGGAATGGAACCATTGGTTGATCCGTTTGAAAGCCTCTCAGAAATTTGTTAAGCTTTGAAGCGATGAACTCTACCAACTTGAGTTTTGTAGGCATCAAGGGATCTTTAACTGCTTTTTGAAGAACTGCAAATGATTTCCCCTGTGGCTGTCTGGACTTTATAAGACCATCTAGATGTTTGATGAACTTCACAAATTCAGGCCATATGGTGTCTGCTCGATTTGCACAGTTTTCATTCTCACACCACCTGTGACCACAATAAGGCAGTGGATAAATATTTGTTTCTGTCAACTTTTCGTACAGATCCCTTCTGGCAGGTGATTCATCTAACAACTTTGACATAGCTTTCAGCACCTTTCCCATTTCCCAACCAGACTTCTTGATGCCATTTTTCAAGCTTCCATGTACAGTATGCAGGCCACATGTTCCGATATTCACTAGGCCAGCTAGTTCATCAAGATCACGTTTTTCAGAAAATAAAGTAAGAAACTTTAGGTTGACATTTGGTCCATCTGAAGATATTTGCATAAGACTTTTTGGATCAAGAGATTTGGACCCATTCAAAAAAGTTTCGAGTATTTGCTCTGCATTTGCACCACCCATGAATTCAGAGTTCATGTACCTTGTTATGGAAATATCTTTCTCATTATCCCAATATCTGACCAAAATATCCATTTGTCCCTTTTGTAGTTTTTTGTTTAAACTTTCATCAAAGGATAACGAATATGTAGGTGATTTCTTGACTTCTTCCATCAAGACTTCTAAGAAATATGGAGCAAGACCATGGTTAATGAGATAGCCACATTTGGTTCTTCCGTAAGAAAATTTTTCTGCTATTTGGCTGTCAGGAAACATCACATGAAATAGTTCACTGAGTCCATCACAAGAGCGTTGGGAAAAGTTAGCCTGGACCACCTTCATAGCCCAGCGGATTTCTGCAAATAATATTTGATCTCTCTCAAACATGGAATCTAAAGTACCTTGACAGGGTTTAGTTGAGGAACTTGCTTTATTAGAGGATGTTGGCTCAGAAGAGGATGTTGGCTCAGAAGAGGACATTAGCTTGGAAGAATCTGTTACATTTTGGTTACCGGTAACAAAAGGGAGAACAGAAGAATTAACAGGTTCTCTTTCAGTGTGTTTTTTACTTTTTTTATGACTTTTGATAGCTGCTTCGCCCATATTTGTGACGCAAATATCTTTCGAGCAGTATTTACATCTTCCAAAGCCTTCATTTTTTTTGGAAAGCCAGCTCTTGTAATTCGGATCTTTTAGCCAGTCGTCTAAAAATTTTGATTTCCTTGGCATTATTATATCATTAGTAATCTCTTTTAGTCTAGTTCTAAACAGAAATAAAAAGTAAACTATGAGAAACTTAATTGTTAGGTAAGGTCAAGTGAAATATAACATAGATATACCATGGTAGATAAATACTAAACCAATGATAAAACTAGAAATCAAGCAAGAAAGCCTAAAAAAAAGAATTTGATGATCCTTAAAAATTAAATATGCAGCCTTCAAACTAAATTCCAGGACATTCCAGGACAATCTCTAAAAAAGAAGGAAAGTCCAGGACATTCCAGGACATTCCGGGACAAAAACTAAATTCCAGGACATTCCAGGACATTCCAGGACAGTGGTCACCATGTCTTACCTTTTCGGTAAGCGACGAATAACCTTTGGATGGATGGTGTGTACGCAAATCAAATACATGAAATTTTGATTCCAATGTTGTGGCAACTAATTTATTCATCACGATATCTTTTCGATCGAATTCCAATCCGCAGACCTAAACTCAAAAAACGAAGTTGCCTTAAGGAAAAAGATTAGAGAGAAATTAAACTGAACGGGTATGTTATTCATAATAGTAAAATACATTTATTTCTGAAAATGAAATACCCGATTCGTACAAATTTTGGCCAGCACTAAATTTGGCGATTTTAAATTAAATGCATGCCAAATTTAAAATATTTTTGCCATCGCCAAATTATGCTCGCCAAAAAAATCAATTTGGTCCATCGCCAAATTAAATGCTCGCCAAAATTTGGACGAATAAGGTACGTCAAAATACGTACCCCATTCTTCACATTCGTTTCCCACCTCAGGGACATTGTGCGTAGATCAAACATTTTTATATCACCGTTGTCGTAGCCAGCACAAACCAATCTTTCGTTTTGATTGTACGTATGTCCTGGTAGGAATTATAAAAAATAAAGATAAATATTTGTAATGAAAAACGCCACTATAATCACATCTATAATGACAGTAGTAACCCCCCGTCCACGTAAATTTCATTACTTCATGTTAACAAGCGGGCAAGGATCCCCCATGGAATTTTCCATGGGCTAACGACTAGTGCTAATATAATAACATGTCTAACACCTATGCCAAAAATAAACCACCTAACTAATGAAGGCTACTTATGCTTAGGGCTTGTTACATTCAGAAAAGAATGATATAAAGCTATGTAATCTCCGAACCCCTTTGTGTTGTGCCTGCAAATAATGGATTTCATTTTGAAACCAAAAATAAAGAATACAAATTTTGAGCAACAATAAAAAATAGTGTATGTTAGTTTTTACTTGAACAAGAAATGAAATGCTAAGATAACAATAATCCGATGGCAAATGCTTGCCATCAGCTTAATAAATAAAAAAATAGGAACCAAGCCCCTTTTTTACCTGGAATGAAAAACACGAAAATAGGAATTTGTTACCGAACGCTACACACCAACAGTCTCTTTTAGTTTCTCCATCAGCACTCTCCATGTTGACTACAGGTATGTCACGTTGGCGAGGATCCCAGACTTTCACTGATCCTGAACATATTAAATATATTGAAATTATAAGCAAATATTTCTTCCCATAAAACCTTCTGACAATTATCTCTATATTAACAAAAGCCGTATTTTGTCTGCCTGTCCGCAAGAAAACCTTCGTGCTACAGGAACACAAATTGGGACATATAAAGGACGGGCAAATCCACGGATTTATCCACGGGCTGCTGACTAATCTGATCTTTTATGTTAAGGAAGTGTATAAGACTTAAACAAAACAAACAAGTAACCCACCATCTCTGCTTCCTGTAACAATTTCAGGAGCTCCTTCTCCAATACCAAGCCCTCCAACACCATCAATAGCGTTTATGATTTCTTTATGTGCTTTGACGGAATAAACAGGTAATGAAGGAGATTCTAAATCCCTGTAAAGTTACCGAATCAAGAATACAAAGATGGTATACATATAAACCCATCCTTATTACTTTCTGTGTCTAAGGCCTATTTGTCCTTTATCAATGTCTTGATGGTCTTTTTTCTGTGTTCTAGGCCTATTTGCTGTTTATCAATGTGTTGATGGCCGAGAAATTTTAAATTAAATTAATTCCTGTAGGACTTTCTATACTGATTATGTATATAACAAATGATCAGTTCTGGTTATATAAGATTCAAGATGGCATTCTTGCATTTTGCACTCACTTACTCTTATTAGACGTGTGATTCAAAAATTAGGAATAGTGTAGAATATATTTTTGTCTTTCATATTAAACGAAAGTATTTTCATGTTATAAGTTCACAGTACAAAGTTTAAGCCATTTTAGGAATAAAATGTTTTGAAAAATGCAGGTAATATTTTTCCTACTAATTTCCTATCAGTAAATTACATATTACTTAATTATAAAATCTATATGTTGTTGTCAGCATATATACATTCATACAAGAATAAAAAAGAAAATACAGATTAGCATTTTCGTTTATAGAAATCATTTGTTAATTTTTATGCCCATTCCATACAAATACACTTTTGTTATAAGCAGGACAATTGCTAAAGGAGCCGAGGGCAAGATTTGGCTCAAAAACTAAAAATTTTAAAGGCTTAAAACCTTGATATAACTTAACAAGCAATCATCACATAAGTTATTTAAAAGGATGAAAAGTTTTGGGATTTTAATAAATGATCACCTCAAACAATTGTCAAGCTGAAATTTAAATATTTATACATAGCAAATTCTTTGCCTTCAGCAACTGAGGCTGGATTAAAAATTGGAGCTGCTTGTTAAATATAATGTGTAGAGAAGTTTTGCCCATAATTTTTATTTAGCAAGTTAAATGATTTATGCATAGAGCTTTTATGTAAACATACTGGAATTATTAACATTACAATATCTCACCATATATCAAGTTTTCCGTTAAAATCGCCTGTAGCAAAGAATCTTGTTTGAAGATTGGCAGCTCCAAATGTTCCACATTTAAATGAATTACTTTTCTCTATCTGAAATACGAAAATAAATTCGGTTTATATTTTAGGCAATTTGCTGTTTTTCTGTCTACTCTGTCTAAGTCTGTCTACTTAAAAAAATAGAAATCACTGCCTATTTATGTAGACGGAGCAATTAAATAGAGTAGGAAAGTCATTGTTTGTAGGTGCAATAGGCACCTACAAACTTTGAGGCTAAATAAACTTGACAACCAGTAGAGAAAACTGACACGTTCTCTAGTGTGGATAACTAAGGCACACTTGGACCAAAACTTTGACACCTAAAGGCTGAAGTCATGAAATAATCTTTAAACTCAAAATGTTAATCTGTTCATCAACTGAGTGTTATACGTTATTTTTATCAAGACTTTAAGCTCTATAGAATGAAAACAGTTCAATATATTTAATGTTTTTCGACCAAAGGGCTAATTCCATGACTAATTCATTTGATCTACCAGAAAACAATTTGAATTGAAAATTACAAAAAAAATCATTTACATGTGACAGGGTCAGATTTAGTTACAGTAAAAAGTAAAAAGTGGTGTACAGTAAAAATTTGTCTAAAAAATGAATTGTATTAAACAAATCAGAATAATATCCATCCTCAGCATATAAAACTGGAGTCCCCACCTTTCTGCGCTCGGGTTCGATGGTCTTGTTTCTGTCACAAAAAATACAAATAGTGGCTCTTTAGTCCTAAAAAATATTTAATTTTTTGTGTCGGTTTCACTAATTGCACCAGATTTCTGGTGTACGCAACTGGTGTCAAATGCAAACTGTATTGCAGAAAGATATAGAATTGACATTCAGGTGAGCGTTGCATAGACTTCAAAACAAAGAGACTTTTGGTGGCTCCATTAAAGAGGAGCGTAATCTTTGTGAAGCTTCATAATCATCGTAGAATCGAGAAGAGCAATTTTCAGTTAATTTTGTGGCTAATTTAGCAATATGTAATTTCAGGCTGCTACATTTTTTTTTTACCTAATTGTTTATCTTATAACTAGTCCACAAAATGTCTTACATTTCTTTAGCAAAAAGTTGTTAAATATTGAAATTTTAAATAGGCACCAAGCTTAAAATTTGCATCCAGGTTTTTAACGTCTTCCGTATCAGAACAGGTTAAGCTAATTATTTGTTTTTGATAGCTTTATAGTTCTTTAGTGATTTTTACATGCATAAAGTTATATTTTTTTTTTAAATGTTTACAAACAATGACGTTTGTTTCTTCAATCACTGATTTCGCATTTGTGTACAGAAAATGCTGTAATTCGAAAATGTGTTTAGTTTGATAACAACAACAAAACACTATTTGTGAGTTCAATGGTATCAAATATCTTATAATAAGACACTACAGTAGAAACTCAACTCTGCCAAATAAAATGCTTGATATTTTCCCTTAAGTCACAAGACATATATCATCCATGAAAAAAGTAAATATTAGAGCAAAAGCAAAAAAACAAAACAAAGAAAAAGCAAAACAAAAATTTTAATACTAATTTTTCTTAAAATAGCAGGGGCTTCCAGTTTTTTTTGTAAAAGGCTATTATGGCTATAATGCATGTGTGACAACATTTACCTGTACTAAGTGCTCAGTCTGGTGTCATGATTAATTTGTTAAGATTTACTGAAACTTTATTCCGCAAAATAAAATAATATTGACTAATTTTTTTGTTATGACGGGGTAACAACAGGTTGTAAACTGTGTTTTTATTTCGGCTAAAATTGCAGTAAAGTTATATATATATATATTTTAAAAAATACATTACAACCGAAACACTATAATGTTGTGTGAGCTTTACTCGATTCACGACATATTCTGCATACCTGTGCTGGAGCACTCCAATTATGCAGTTTTTTTTAGCCGCCACCCAAGAGGGGTTCACAACGCTCCCAAACCCCCACTTTTTTTTAGCACCCTGACAGGTGATTTAGCATCTCCAAGGCTATTTTATACCAGACATAAAAAATCCTAATTTTGCCTATGAGTAAAAACAAAAAAAAATTAGTAGACAATAACTTATTTCGAATCTATCATTGTAGAAAACAAATGAATGAAGAAATCAAAACTATGCCTATTGTCTACTACAAATGAAACCAACAAATCTCTTTTATTTTTTCCTCTACCAAAATTAAAAACAACAACAAACTTTTTAACAGAGAGGGCAGAGTTTTACTTTGTTAATTTGTTTAATTTTTTCAAATTGAGGGAAATTTAAATATTTTCAATGCACATGCTCAGAATGTGTTTCTTTCAGAAATGTTAAGCAAGATATGGTATGAAATTATCCAATGAGTGGAAATTTCATGACATTAAAGTAGATACAAGATAAAAAATAAACTCACGTCTGATAAAAGTTTTACATCTCCTTTAAGATCTTGATGAGTAATTTCATACACTTGCATTACACCAGTACCTTTTGGATGAGAGCCAACACAAACAAAGCGAGCACTTCTTGGTATGAACTTAGCATCAAATAAAGTGTATGTCATTGATTTGTGCACATGAGTTAAAATCTGTGGGTTCTCCATTTCTTAATTAAAGTCCTAGGTAAATAAAGCAGTACAGTAGTAATTAATTTTTTTAAAGTATATATATATTTTTTTAAAAATTAAGTTTTATCATGCCACTTTTTAGCCTTATTATTTTTGTTTACTGGTTTGCTTACTGGTTTTAACAACTACTTAAGGTTAATGCTAACAGACATTACTGGATGTGTTCTGTCTGGGTTGCAAACCCCATTCCAATTTGAAACACTTCCCCTGGCCTGTTAGTAAACAGGACAGAACGTTTTAATCAGGTCAGTGAAGCATACATGTTTGTAGGCTGTCTGTCCTGTTTATAAATGAGGCACAACTACATTCCACAACTTGGGATGGAGATCCTATTAAAAAAACGCTTCAGGTGGGGCGGCTGTACATCCCATTTGTAAACACAGCACTTTAGTCAACTTCTTTATAAGAAACATAAGCATATTTTGAACCCAATGTTTCTTAAATTTAAATTATTTGAGTTTTACGCATGATTCTTAATTATGAGTATTGACAAGTTTCTTAAAAAATTATAGAGAACTATGAATTGTATATATACAGAGGACAATCATTTTTTATGTTGACACGGTTTTCACTCTTGTTATTTTACTTCTCAGGACATGTCGATGTGCCTGATGCTCAGGGCATCTCTCATATACACCTCACGCTCAGGGTATGAATAAAAACACCAGTAATTAGCATGTGCCTGACGCTCAGGACATGTCGATGCGCCTGACGCTCAGGGCATCTCTACTGGAATCATCACTTGAATAGGAAACATGCGCCTGATGCTCAGGGTATCTCTCATACACCAAACGCTCAGGGCATCTCTCATACACCAAACACTCAGGGTATGAATAAAAACACCAATAATTAGCATGTGTCTGACGCTCAGGACATGTCGATGCACCTGACGCTCAGGGCATCTCATCTGTCTCGTGCACCTGACGCTCAGGGCATGAAAACGACTAATATAATGCATATCCTGACACTTGTGCATGTGACGAAGCACGAAGGAGACACCTACATTCCTACCCATTCCAAAAAAATTTCTACAAATAGTCCAATGCATACTGAACGTGTTGTATCTACTCATTCCAATAGAAATACATTGTTTTCGATAAATTTTGTGTTATTATTCTGGAACCCAACGCAATTAAAATGGCAACACTACACAAGCATTTTATCAAAATTTCAAGCTGTTTTCAGAAAGCTTTAAGAATCCTGTTGCCTATTGTCGTCACTGGTAATTTTTTACTTTTTTCACAAATCACTTTGTAATTTATTCTAAAATTGCATGCTGTATATCCTAAAACTTTTTGAAGCAAACATTCACAAGGTAAACAACAATTTAGGTTGTTAAAGTTGAATGTCTTTGGACATTTAAGGTTTAACTTTAACAACATTTTAGGTGATTTGATACTGAATTATATATATCTCTATTATAATAGCCGTATTCCGTCTGTCTGTTTGTGCGCAACATGGCGTCGTAAGTAGCGAGGCGGACGGAAAATCCCCGTGGTCAGGACCTGCTTTATTTTGGAGCCCCGGCACACCCCATTTTTTACGGCTTGGGTTTTACCACTCACGCGTTTTAACCAATCACAAGGCTCGATTGTCACTAATAACCAATCCAAGTTCTTCGCGGCCTCAGCATGCCGACGGAGGACCCATGCTTAACTTACGAAGGTCATTTTTGGTTTAACAGTGATGTTGTGAGGTTTGTAGGTCTCCTTTTGATCCTTTTCTCTCTAAATACTTTGTACCTATAGGAATATTTAGTTTCTGTATGTTTTCACATGTTAAGGTGAATATTTCATCACGTTTTCTAGCTACGTATAAATCTTAAACAAACCAATTTTAAGTTTTTGGCTAGCTACAAAACGTAAATTTTGAGGCAGCTAGCTATAGCTATCTTTATTTATTCCTATTCTTTTAAAGTTTTTATTCAGTTTGGTAAATTGTTATTTATTTTTATGTTGGAGTTGGGTCTATACCTAGCTAGCTCCTTTTAGCTACCGTTGGCTAAAAAGTGAAAGTAGCCAAATGCAGTTTGGCTGCAACACAATTCTTTATTCTTATGCTAAATGCAGTTAGCAGCGACCACTTTTATTACTGTTTTAAAAATTTATTCTGCAAAATAAAATTGCTGAGTAATTTCTTAAACTGAACCAGGTTATCGCCAGGCTGTTCACTGATTTCTTTTAAAACCGAAGCGATAAGGATTTTTGGAAAATGGTATTGCCCCTATGCTCATGTATGACACGATCCACCTGTTAAGCGCCCAGTCTGGTGTTAACGACGGGCTGTTTCCTCTGTTTTTATTGAAAACGTTGTGATCAAATATCTTTGGAAAATTTTATTACGCCTATTACTCATGTATGACACGATTTACCTGTTAAGTGCTCAGCCTGGTGTTAATGACGGGCTGTTTCCTGCGTTTTTATTTCATCTGTTGTGATAAAAAATTTTTTACCTGCAATAAACGTTCAACCCGGTGTTAACAACAGGGTGTTTTTGTGTTTTTTATTTAAATTGAAGTTGCGATAAGTTTTTTTTGTAAAAGGCTATTATGGCTATAATGCATGTGTGACAACATTTACCTGTACTAAGTGCTCAGTCTGGTGTCATGATTAATTTGTTAAGATTTACTGAAACTTTATTCCGCAAAATAAAATAATTGCCTGATTGTTTTTGCTATGACGGAGTAACAATGGTTTGTAAACTCTGTTTTTATTTTAGCTTTTTTTGCGGGAAATTTATTTAAAAAAAAAATATGTTACAGTCGGAACACAACAATGGTGTATGCGCTTCACTTGATTTACGACTTACTGCATACCTGTACTAAAGCGCTCCACCTGACTCTGTCACACAGTTTGCAGTTCTTATTAAGCGCTTCTTTGGGCGTTCAACAACAGTTACTTTTGGCTTACCCCGGCGTTTCGCTGCCGGGTTTCCCGGCTAGTATATATATACAGTACCGCCTGAATGTAATGTTAGATGTGCACGATAGTTATCACCTTTACACGAGCTTTCAGTAGCGTCAGAACTTCCTTTTTTATTATATATCCATTTTTGCATGTCAAAAACAATAGAGTTCATGTGCCACACGTGAAATTTAACGATTGCATGAAATTTTTGTGTGGCTTATTGTTTCTTATAATTACCACAGCTGCTAATGGATTAACACAAGAAAATATTTAAAAAATTAATTACCCTTATGTCTCTATTGTTTCAGCACACGAACATCTTTTATTCACACATGAATTTATTTGTTGAAGTATCTCTGATTTTGTAAACGCATATGCAAATGTTATTGTTCTGCACACGAAAGAAAAGTTATATATTTTGTCTATACATGCAACGAGTTATGAAGAATCTTTAGTCTTCTCATTTTAGCGTGTTCGTTTGCACACGCACCCAACCCAATTTTTTAGATCGCGTTTTAAAAGTTTAAGAACGAAGAACGGCGATAGAAAAGCTTCGTTAGATCATGTTTTAAAAGTTTAAGAATGAAAAGCAGCGATATAGATACTTTTTTAGATCATGTTTTCAAAGTTTAAGAACGAAGAACGGCGATAGAAAAGCTTTGTTAGATCGCGTTTTAAAATTTTAGGAACGAAAAGCGCCTATAGAAATGCTTTTTTAGATCGCATCGCAAAAACAAAATGTTCTCCCAATGAGTGTATCTATCAAGAAAGTCAAAAGTTATATTTTTATATTTTTTTAATTTGTTTTCTAAATCTTATCATGAAGGGAAAAGTCCCGAACGTAGGGTTTTTCCGTTTGCGCTGTTAAACGTTGCTTTTTATATGAAGAACTTTTAAAAGTTTTGCATGTTAAAAAATATGTTTCGATGATAAAGAAATATTACTAAAAGTTTTAAAAAGTAGCAGCATTAGTTTTTTTTAAATAATATCTAAAACAAAACTTTTTTTAGCGCGATGAAAAAAACAAATATTTTTGAGAAGAATTAAAACTTTTTAGCGCAATAAGAAAAAACACATTACATTCAGGCTGTACTGTACTACCCTAAGCTTAAAGAGGTACAACCTACAACTCACTAGATTGCCAGAACAGTGTACATGCAGTTCATCATTTACTGTGTATCAAGCTGCCACACTTGCAGATATATTGCAAGACGCACAACACAACAGAGTTAGAGAATATCACTGCCCAGTTGTTATCTGAAGTTTGTAACGATGTTGGAACAAAACCAGGTCTTGAACCATTAACTGGTGAGAAAATAGCTTCTAACAAACTAAGACAAAGTCTGTTGTGTTGATATTGCATCGCAACCCCAGAAAGAGTATTTTGATGTGAGGGTGTGTAACCCACACAGACCTGTCAAGTCTCCCGCATTTTGAAACGAAATGCTATCTCCTGCCCACATTTTAAATATTTAGCAAACCTCCTGCATTTCTTCTCTTTCAATAACCACCATTTTCCAAAATGTGATTTTCCCTCCCGTTTCCTTTATTATCTCTCTGTGACTGATGCTATTTCGGATGCCGTACAATTCAAATTATTCCGTGATAATGTGTGCTATACATTAGCAGTAATTCTTATAGCATGATGTTATTTCTTTACTTTTTAGCGGTAAGCTCTTTGACTCTAACATTTGCTTGGCAAAAAAAAAGATGCTAGGATTTGGTGAAGAGAGGTCTTTTCCTGTAGATTTCTTTTCACAGAGACATCGTTTAAGTTTTTAACTATCCAGTGTAGATTGATGTCTTCTGATATATTTTAATAAAGTTGGAAGAACGCCTTTCTGTGACAAAATGGACTGATAATTACTTTGCTTCACCTAGCGCACATATCTTTTTTCTGCCACTCAGATGCCACAGCCAAAAGAGCTTACCACTGAAAATGTAAACAACGGAATTCATCAATTTAGCGTAATAAACAAGATGGCTGACTCGCCAGAATGTTTGACTGCACCTACAAATAAAAAGTTCAATATTTTAAATACAAACAAACTACAGTCCGGCGTGGTTTCTACTGTAAAAATATAGTTTGATGTTGAAAATATTTGAGACTTTTCTAATATTTCATGCATTTTTGCTGTTTGTAATATAATATGTCTAAGTTGAGGTTTAAAAATGCTTGAAATATATAGCCATTTTAGGGAGTCTAGAAACCATTTTTTATATAAAATCATTTCCCCTAAACGTTACCTTGCCCACAAGATCGATGCTATAGTGAAATAGTGATCGTTGAAAAAGGTTTGTGACAACAATGGAAAGAAAGCATACAATGATGGCATGATCAGTACGGCACACTACCCCAATCAGGAGAGTGTATCCCGAACGAGGAAAAATCTCCCGTCCGGGAGATAATTATTTGTGCTAAAATATATGGGACCTCGATCGGGCGACTGTTCCACTGTTCCCCGATTAAAGGTAAATCGCTGGATGGGACCATAACCTCCCGATTTGAGACCAAATACAGGCCACTGAAATCCGTGTTCATTCATAGGTAAATCGGTGGATAACAAAAATTTTATGCTAATACAGTCCAAACGAACCTCTTGTGTACCACGAGGATATTCTTGTTTTGGTTTATCTGCCCCTAATTACATACCATACTTTATAATTACTCTATATAAGTTCGGGTGAATGGTGAAATTTTAGTTTGCGTGGTGTTTCGCTTCAAAACTTGAATATGTTTCCGTGTAAACAAATCATAAAATGCACTTTCTCATTTTGGCTTGCGCAAGGGCTGGAGAACTTTTCTGGTCTCCCGATCGGGTGAGTGCACGCCGATCAAGGGTCAAAATTGACTCCCGATCGGGATACACTCTCCCGATTGGGGTAGTGTGCCGTACTGATGATATGATTTAATTCCTCTTCTGGGGCAGACTTGATACAGAGGAAGTTGAGTTTAGATCTAACACAGTCTAGATCAGATTGGAAGAGGGTCATTAATATACCCCATCCAACCCATGCTAGCATGGAAAACGGACGTTAAGCCGAGAATGATG
This sequence comes from Hydractinia echinata, assembly GCA_030067915.1. NCBI lineage: Eukaryota > Metazoa > Cnidaria > Hydrozoa > Anthoathecata > Hydractiniidae > Hydractinia > Hydractinia echinata. Next base: position 5,647,320 of record JASGCC010000001.1, read on the forward strand.
AATGATGATGATGGGCGAGGAGGGAATGTTACCATAGCCCCCTGGTTAACTTAAGCCATTAAGGAAAATTGGGGTGATGGCACAATGTTGTTGCAGGGGTTATATGGTAGAGCACAGACCTAATAATTAGGTCTGCATAGCTTAAAATATGAGCATTAAATACTCTAGACACTAGAGGACTTTCCCAAAGAGTCATCATGGCCCCTCCTGGAAATAATACACAGGGTATATCCCTTGATATTTGTAAGGTTAGCTATGTAAAATATGCACATCTATCTATAATTCAAATGGAAAATGGTTCATTTACACGGGCTAGTAGCAAGTAGAGCGTAGCTCGCTTAGGTAAAGCTAGCCGTACCTAACAGCCGTACCTAAGCCGTACCTTAGCCGTACGTAACTACACTTTTCTTTTTAAGGTGAGGTAATGTATTTTAATGGAAAAAACTGAGCTAATCGTAGTGGTAAATTTGTTGTGTCACTGAATTTCTGTTTCTCAATCGCCAATGAACCCGCAAAATACGGAAAATGTTAACGAAACATCTTGTCTTATAGAAACCAAACGGGGGAGAGCGCGGGAAGGTGATTCCCAAATCGACAAAAGTACGGCTGGCAATAAAAAGGTGGTTAGTACGAGCGGTGAACTTCAATGCGACTTATCAAGTAAAGTAAAATAAAGGGGATAGGTAAGGAAAAGAGAGGAAAAATATGAAAATTATAAGACAACATATATTTTACGGTTGGGTCCTATCATATAAGAAACAACTTTAAAGGCTAAAATATGTACAATAAAAACGAAATTAGGTTAGGTACGGCTAGCTAAAATAAGGTACGGCTGGAAAATATTAAGGTACGGCTAGGTCCTATCGTATAAGAAACATCTTCAAATGCTAAAATTGTTCCATAAAAACGAAATTAGGTTAGGTACGGCTAGCCAAAATAAGGTACGGCTGGATAATATTAAGGTACGGCTGGGTCCTATCGTATAAGAAACATCTTCAAATGCTAAAATTGTTCCATAAAAACGAAATTAGGTTAGGTACGGCTAGCTAAAATAAGGTACGGCTGGAAAATATTAAGGTACGGCTGGGTCCTATCGTATAAGAAACATCTTCAAATGCTAAAATTGTTCCATAAAAACGAAATTAGGTTAGGTACGGCTAGCTAAAATAAGGTACGGCTGGAAAATATTAAGGTACGGCTGGGTCCTATCGTATAAGAAACATCTTCAAATGCTACAAATGTTCCATAAAAACGAAATTAGGTTAGGTACGGCTAGCTAAAATAAGGTACGGCTGGACCATATTAAGGTACGGCTAGGTCCTATCGTATAAGAAACATCTTCAAATGCTAAAATTGTTCCATAAAAACGAAATTAGGTTAGGTACGGCTAGCTAAAATAAGGTACGGCTGGAAAATATTAAGGTACGGCTAGGTCCTATCGTATAAGAAACATCTTCAAATGCTACAAATGTTCCATAAAAACGAAATTAGGTTAGGTACGGCTACCATTGATCAAAATTAAAGTACGGCTGCACATCTATTTAAAGTACAGTAGACTCCCGGTTATTCGAAGCCTCAAGGGGGATAAGAATTTACTTCGAATAACCGGGAGTTCGAATAACTGAAAAATTCGTTTTCCCGCCAGATTTTCAACTTAACCTTAATGGGATGGACTTTTCTTAAGTAATTGAGGCATTGTGGTTCAGTTGAGCGTGTAAACACAAAGAATTTTTACTTTTTGAAGAAAGAATAAATTTGAACAAATTGTTAACAGGTTTTAAAATATGAAAGTTATAAAGAAAATGTATCTAGTAAATACAAGGAGTTCAACTCTTAAAAAAATCTTTAATGCTACATTGTTTTTTACTATCGATGTAGTGTTTTTGACATGTACGTGTTATCATGTTTAACTGCTTTCTGATTTCAAGACCATTCTCGTCAAATGTTTGCTTCAATTCTCTGGACCGAAGGAGAATATTGAACTTTTGAAGAAATTGCTTGAAGAGTGTAAATAGCCATGAATATTGAAACCTGATTTTTTGAAGAAAAAAAGTGTTTTAATCGCAGAAAATCAATGTTCTCACTCGACGATCTCCCAATAAGAAAAATTCGAATAACTGAGGGTGACTTAGCCTATAATTGGCCCCAAGGGGAATAAAAATCACTTCGAATAACCGAATTATTCGAATAACTGAAGTTCGAATAACCGAGAGTGTTTTTGTCTGAGTTGGGTAAGCAGATCCAAGGGGAACGCCATCTCACTTCGAATAACCGAATTATTCGAATAACCGGGAGTCTACTGTAAAATAAATTGTATAGCTGAAAATATAAAAAATATTACCTAAGAAACAAAATGTTTTAACAAATACGAACACGATAATATATAATTATATTTTAATAAATATCACTATCAGTGTCAGATTGATTGCTTACATTCTCTAACGTTTCCATTTCTAGGACCAAATCTGTAACAGATCTATCCGATCTTGATGCAATATATCGAAACGCTAACAACTGTAAAAGAAAGATGTCGATAAAATCAAAGGTCGTAAAGAGTGATTTAGAGGTAGCTGGGATAGATACAGGCCAGTTCTGTTTAAAGTCAGTCAGTGTGACTCTTAACCCAATTGCCAAACAATTCAAAAAAATACTGGGTAAGAACTTGGCCAGGGCTTCCTTCCTTGACGCTGCTAACGACATTCTCTCCATGTTACTTCGATATTGTCGACTTCTGATGATAGTGGCGATGCTTTTATCGAAGGTTTCATCATTGACTGTTGCACAACAGTAAGAACGTATAAAGGACGCTTCAGAACAAATAAATTTCAAAACATGCTTACATATATTTTCAGAAAGTTGATATGAAATATCATTTTGAAAAAGACGTTGCATGTCTTTAACTACTTTGTTTGTTGCAATCTCCTTTACAAAAAGTGTTTCGTCTGATGCAACAAGGCACGAAAAATGCGAGCTGGGATGGCTGTCCAGCGTGATCAGCTTTAAATATGAGAAACGGGACTCTAAAAAGGCTTTAATCTGTCGTAAACAACCATCCGTATTCTCCAAATCGATTGCAATCAAACATTGAGCTACCAAAAGCAATTGCCGAAACTTATATGGATAAGTCAGGATGTTTCTCTTGTTCAGAAGACCGAATAGTACTTCGCAACAAATAGCATGTGTTTGATGAGATTGAGATGTTTCATTTCCCGATTTTTTCAATTTAACAATAGAAAATGTATCTTTTGGATAGATCCCTGTCCTTTGTAAATAAAGAACATTTGCAAAATGAATAAGTTTTACAAATGTCACACCTGAAATAGAAAATAAGAAGAAATTATATTTATGCTTTTCAAAAAACATCTCCTACTGCTTTAAATCATTTAAATCAAGTTTCACTTGATGCCTTGTTTATACGACGGGCATATTCAACGGATGCAGAAAATTTTCCTACATCAAGTTTTTTCTTTTCATTTTCTCTTTGAACTCCGCGAATTGGACGAGCACATGACTCGCCAACATCATGATTGACAATTAAAGAGTCAAAGATAACTTCCATAGTCATGTCGCTTTTAATGACAGCATCTATCTTTTTGACTTTGCATGACTGATGCTTGCAATAGCCCACTGCATGAAAAACACGATCAGTACGGGAGTTTCGTTTAGTTGCTTGATAAACCAAATGTCTTTTAAATAACACCGTACAGTATGGATTCGTTTGACGAATGTAATCACATATAATATGCTGCCACGATCCTTTTGTGGAGCCAACCTAGTAGAGCATATTGCATACAATTTTTTTCTTAACCTCGCCCGCACTTTACTTTCCAGTAAACTCTACTTCTTCTACGTACTTATTGTTTTTCGTTTATATTAATTTTTTTTTAGCATTTGAAGTTGTTTCTTATATAATAAAATCCAGCCTTACCTTAATATGGTCCAGCCGTACCTTATTTTAGCTAGCCGTACCTAACTTAATTTCGTTTTTATTGAACGTTTATAGCATTTGAAGTTGTTTCTTATATGATAGGTCCCAGCCGTACCTTAATATTGTCCAGCCGTACCTTATTTTGGTTAGCCGTACCTAACTTAATTTTGTTTTTATTGAACGTTTTTAGCATTTGAAGTTGTTTCTTATATGATAGGACCCAGCCGTACCTTAATATGGTCCAGCCGTACCTTATTTTGGCTAGCCGTACCTAACATAATTTCGTTTTTATTGAACATTTGTAGCATTTGAAGTTGTTTCTTATATGATAGGACCCAGCCGTACCTTAATATTTTCCAGCCGTACCTTATTTTGGCTAGCCGTACCTAACATAATTTCGTTTTTATTGAACGTTTTTAGCATTTGAAATTGTTTCTTATATGATAAGACCCAGCCGTACCTTAATATTATCTAGCCGTACCTTATTTTGGCAACCGTATTTAAATTTAGCCAGCTGTAGTCACTTTTAGCGCTAGCTCTAATATTGTCCGCAGCGTAATAATGTTCAATCTTACTTTACTAATGTTTTTCATACATTCAATTTTAAAAATCTCTTTTGTATTTGTATTAAAATCATTTTATAAAAATTATAATACATGTAAGATATATTATTATCGGTATTTCATCATTGAGGATTCCCTGGGGGTTACTGGGGCTCGACGATGGAGTGCTCCATTTTGCATCATTTTTATCGGCATAGATATTCACCTAAAAGACGAAATAAAAGTTAGACAATTTAACTTTGATATACATTAACTACTAATTTTAAGCTTAGAAGCAAGTGGTCTTACACAGAGCTGCTAATTACGAATTTTCTTAAGTACGGCTAAGGTACGGCTAAGGTGCGGCTGTTAGGTACGGCTGGCTTTATTTAACCGCGTAGCTCTACTAAAATAGAGAGTTAATTTTAGTTTGCTGCAATATCAATCCCACAACCACAAGCCTGATTAGAACTTATTTGTAAAGTTGCAGATGTTCACTTTCCGTGGTTTCAGTTATATTTAGGTTATATTGTCTCTTTTATATATATATAAAAAATAAACATGGATTTTACATTGGAAAAAAAGTCCTACATGATCTCCTGCAACTTTGCCACCATTTTAGTCAGCTGATAAATTGTGCAAGCTCAGCATTAATCTCAAGTAAAATATGGTGTGCGAGTAGTGTAAACAATAAAAATGGTTTTCGTTTTGAGAAGAGAGGACATGATAACAAGAGGAATTTAATTTAAAACGAAGAAAAACGATAGGGACAGATAAAAATAGAAAGCTTGACTTGTATCTATACAGTAATAAAAGCTAAAGCAATCCCTGTTTTGTTGACAAACAGCGACATAACTGGATTTTCTTGTAAGCTTGTCAGAACAAGGATAAAAGGAAGGTGATATTATGTAGGTTCAAGTAAAATAAACCAATGCTCCTTGTTAGATTAACAAGGAGCATATTTTAGTTTCTAAATTAAAAAATGGAATAATGCCAAAGATATGTTCTGACCCAACTACGGACACCGGGTGATGACTTGCTATAAGCTTTGTTTACATTTTTTTCGGCAGGCAAATAGTCTTTTAACCAATCAGATCTTCTAAAAAGAATTATTAGCCAATTGAACTGCTTTATTTTGCTTGCCAAAAAAATAAAAACAAAAAATTTATCAAGATAGCAAGTCATCTATAGCTTTGTTACTAACTCTATCTTCTTTTATAGTATCTTACAGAGTTTATTATAAACTAGTTATTAAAACCTGTGGAAGAATCCACTGAAATTAGTGTGCTTCTTATCACAATAAGGTTTGTTGATAATTTCATTAAGAACGCTGAAAAAAAACGTTTTAAAGGAAATCCCGTTAAGGAATCCACTCAAAAGCATTTAAAATGTTTTGTATGCTTCTTATCACAAAATGATTTATTGTCAATTTCATTTAAAAGACACAAACTATCACTTAAAACTTTTGAATGAAATGGACAACAATAATAACAACGTTAATTGCCTGTGACTCTGCCTGTACAATAATTTATAACAAAGCACTCGTCACGGTAAATTTAATTTAGCATGCAATAAAATTCCCAACTAATGAAATTACTTTATTTTAACACATGATTTGTTTTGGCCAATTAAAATCTTAAACAAAACGTTTATAAAATACAGAATATTTTTATTGGGAATGTATTATAGACGCTTTTAAAGAAAATTGTAAAAAATATAATCCACTTTGCCTGTTACAGGCACACAGACACACTTAGCGTATTATTATAGAGATAGTCGATAAGGCCCATGGAGAAATCCACTTAGGCAAAAGGACAATAAAAAAATATGTTGTTTTAGTTATAAATAAAATAACCAGAAGCTTAATCATTGTGAAAATCAGAGGGATGTAAAACGATTTTCTTTAAAAACTATATATTCGTCTACACATTCCAATAGACATCATCAGAGTGTATATTTTTTACAAATTAAAAGTTAAAATGTTACAGTAAGTAAGCGTTTCTATGGATACATATATATTATATAAAAACAGTAATAAAAAATAACGACCTAATTCAACAATTTCAATGGCACTGATTGTTCTTGAACATTCAAGGTTGGTTTAACGTGCTTAATATGTAATGCTTCTGCCAACTTTCTTTTGAATTTGTTGTTTCTATAGCCACCAGACAGAATTTCGAAATCGTCTATGGTGACACTTTGGTGGCCAGACTTCTGTGTATGTTCAACCAAATGTGAATTTTTATCACGTCCATGGTGGTCCGTGATGCGTTCTGCAAATCTTCTACCTACTTCTCCTATATACGTACAGCTTCACAATTTTGATCAGGACATGTGGCTTTATATATCAAGTCATGTTTGTGTTTTTTCTCAATCTTATCTTTAACATTGAATTTCGAACTTAGTTTTGTTCCTGTGTAGATAATTTTGCACGTATTGTTTGCAGGTACAACAATTTTCAAAGTGTTACGTAATGACTTTATAGTCGTTTCTCCTAATTTTCCTTTATATGGTAACATCAAAAAATGCTCTTCGATATCAGTATTTGATACTGTTTGTTGAGTTGGCTGTACTGCTGTGTTCAAATGTTTAACCTTTTCAATTGTTTGTTCAATAAACCAATTTGGATAGCCATTTATGTCTCTAAACACTTTCTTAAGGTGTAGAACTTCTTTCTGTAAATGCTCTTCGTTGGAACATACTTTGAATGCTCTAGACAGTAGACAGTAGCATGTCTACTGGAATGTGTAGACGAATATATATTTTTTAAAGAAAATCGTTTTACATCCCTCTGATTTTCACAATGATTAAGCTTCTGGTTATTTTATTTATAATCAAGTTGTATGCCCGAAATGATATTTTCCAATCTTGTTTTAGATTTTTTGCTGACGTCAGCAGTGCAGATACAAAAAAAGTTTGGCGAAGTTTAGTTTATTCGTTGCCTGTATGTAATGTGTAGAGGTTAAAACGCTGATCAAAATAATGTATAGGATCATATGTTTTCGACAAACACCTAAGGAGATATAAGGTTATAAAAATTTTGCTGACGTCGGCAATGGCCCATCAAAACCCAAAAATTTTTTTTTACAAAATTGCATACCTGTTGCCTTCATCATATAGATCTTTAAGCGCTGATCAAGAAAATGTATAGGATCATGTATTTTTGACAAACGGTTGCAGAGATATTGGGGTTTGTAGGTTTTTTGATGACGTCATTAACCCGTCCATTCCAAAACGGATTTGGGGACCCAGGTTTGGGAAAATTACCCAAATTGGTCCTAGGTGGTCCATAGTTACCCACGCGGTGAAAAATCATTGACGTCACCACCTCGTTTCCAAGTTATTTGGCCTCAAAGTTTTAGGTGCACTGTAATGGCTTCATTAATTTAAAATAGGATATTGACGTTAAAGTAGTGTTATTGACGTATAGCACCGTAACGTCAGAAAATTTAACATATTAGACATGCATTTTTCGGCAACATCAAAGAAAAATGAACACATCCACTTTGCCTGTCACAGACAGACAGACACACTTAGCGTATTATTATATAGATACACTATATGACTAGATAATGTACTATACCTATGGATGTGTATATACGTAAACTCAGTTTGTATCCAACAAAAACTTGTATGTCGTAGCATTGTGGAAATATATCTTACTTACTTAGTAGGTAGTGAGACATGGGCAGTGAAGCAGGAAGATCTTGACCGTTTAGAAAGGAATGATATGAGAATGGTTAGGTGGATGTGTAACGCCAGTCTGAGAGACAGAAAGAGTTCAGATGAGCTAAGAAGCAGGCTAAGTATCCGTAGAATTAAAGATGTTATCCAGATAAGAAGATTGAATTTGGGTGGGGCACTTGGAAAGAATGGAGGAGGATAATTGGGTAAGAAAGCGTAGAGACTTGATAGTTCCTGGGGCAAAGCCCAGAGGCAGACCGAGAAAGACTTGGCAGGAGGTTATAAGGACAGACTTGATACAGAGGAAGTTGAGTTTAGATCTAACACAGTCTAGATCAGATTGGAAGAGGGTCATTAATATACCCTGTCCAACCCATGCTAGCATGGAAAACGGACATTAAGCCGAGAATGATGATGATGATGATTACTTACTTACTTTTTGGCACAGGGACTGGCCCGTCTCTTGAGACAGGAGGGCTTGTCAAAAGCTGGGACTTGTACGAAATGCTTGTTTCTCATGCCAAAACAGCAACAGTAGTGTGCAGGAGCAAAGCAATTTTGTTATTTATATTTTTTGACATATTTTTGTATTTCAGGAAACGATCGCACAAACATACTTATCAAAGCTTTTTTATTATTTTCTTTGATATCGATGTTCCCATAGCCATCTGTAATTTGGTACCTGCACGTTGATTTGCAAACAACTTTTGTTAGTACGGCATATAAAAGTTTTCCCACAAAATTGTTAAAAATGTTAATGTTTTATTTAGACTTCTAATACATAACAAAAATGAAGGTCGTTTACAAGTCAGGTAGAACAGACGTTTGTTTATCACAGGAAAATGTTGTGCATGCACAGGATGTGTTCATGTTTGTGTCAAAAACTGAGGTAGGTATTTGTCATGCTACTTTTATATCACTACTGTTAATATAGTTCTTTCATTTTCTGTTACAGAATACAGTAGTGTTTATTTCAAATGTGTTACTATTGATGGGAAAAGAAGTTATGCGCCTAATCTAAACTATTGTTTAGATTAGGTGCATAATTTCTTTTCCCATCAATAAACAAACTATAAAAAATAGCTGTGGCTAAGCAGATTGTGTAAAAGAGTTTGTGTCTTAAATTTCATCCTAAATTATCACAAAATTTACGCTCCAGCATTATCTACCCATTACCCCCCCCACACACACACTTTAGTGAGCCTGGAAAAGCCCAAGATGCAAGAAACGGTAAATGCCGTATTATCAATGCCATATTTTTACTTCTTTTTGTAATTGTGATGTCAAGTGGCTACACCTGTTTTTATTTTTTGATTTGTTCCACGTTTATAATAAAAATATACCTTTTTGGTGACAATAATTAAGTTATACACAACAGAATCATTAGAGTAATTTGTTTAACATATATTTTCATTTGGACCAGCCCTTCTTGTCACCTAAAGCTGATAAACAACCCATGTTTTGTGACTATATTTCAATTGGGTGCCATTTACACATAAAATCTTGTCCCACGACAGGTTCTTTCCCATCTCTAGTCAAAGTTTCAAGTGGGATAACATCTGACACCAGAATGAGATCATCCTGATCTTAAAGACATGATGAAATCTCATCCTGGAGTCTGAAAAAGCCTTTCAATCTATTCATTTATAGGATGTCTCTAAAATAAATAATAAAAAGTTAGCAAAAAAACCTGTTTCATGCCTGGAATGGTATTCGTCATTTTAGGATGAAAATATGCTTATTTCACCTTAGGATAAGATCATGATAGGATAGACATCCTGCCTATATGTCAACCTGGTCTTATTAAGTAGTTATCATATGAAAGCTATATTTTCCTTCCGTAACAGTTATTTTGCCATGTATATAATGTTTCAAGTACATTTTTCGAATTTTTTGCAAGTGAGTTTATGCTGTCTTATATAAAGGTGTACAGAAATAAGCATTTTGATTTTCTTTCAAAATTTACAAGGTTTTTCTATGATGAGGGTAAAATAAAAACCAAGACTAGCCCTTTTGTGTTGGATTTGAATTTTGATGTTCCCTAAAAAATTGGATGTAATGTCTCCTATGGTTATATTGCATCCATTCTGATTCTGCCTGCTGTGATCCACTAATTAAAGCATTCACCTTTTATTCGAGTCAGCTTAAGACAAGTGTTAACTAAACCCAAGGATTTTCTTGTTAGGCATTTACATGGTCCAAAAGTTGTTGTTATCAGAAACAAATGGTGGTTAAGTGATGTTTTTATTTTTTCTTAAACAATTAGGGATACAAGAAGACTGATTTTTATTTAACATGCAATGGAAAGTTGTTGAATCATGATGATGTTATCACTTCGTCCTGTATCATTAGATCCCATCTGTCTGTATTAGGAGGAAAAGGAGGCTTTGGCTCCATGCTAAGGGCTCTGGGCGCACGCATTGAGAAAACAACAAATCATGAAGCATGTAGAGATTTGAGTGGTAGAAGAATGAGAGATGTGAATAATGAAAAACAGTAAGTACAACTTACCTTGATAATCCTAGACATTGCATTGCTTGCCTGGCTTAGTTTCTTTAGTGTTTGTGCTCTTTTATTTTGAATGCAGAAAGAATGCATGACAATCAAATACTTGCAAAGCGGACCTTTTTGTTTGGTAGTAGACCTGTTTTGCATGTGTCACGTGTAGCAAATCTTGGTTCATTGATTTTAATTTTTAGAATTGCTGAATGGTTGAAGGAGAAAGAAACTAAAGATGAAGAACGTGAAAAGAAGCGTCAAGCAAAATTGGAACGAATCTTAAACCCGAAATACACATATGAAGATAAAGGCTATACTTCAAACCTACAGTTAAATGCTGAAAAGGTTGATGAGGCACTGCAGCAAGGTTTGTTGTGTGGTTTAAGGCCATGTTCATATTAATATTTGATTCTGCTGTATGTCCTGTTTAACGATGCTAGATAATCTGTTTAACATTTCTCATTTAATTTCAGTATGGCAAATTCCTAAATCCTAAAATTTCTTTGTTACTTACAGCTTATGCTTTTGTTTGAAAAAAGGTCATTTCCAGGGGCTTGCAAGTGTTCAATAAAATTTCACTGTTTTGTTTGTTCCTTGTATGCATGTCTAGCTCTTCAAAGTCGAAAGGAGAAAACCGGTGAAAAACGAAAAGTTGATGATAGCAAGCAAATAAAAGTCAAGAAAACTTGCTTATGGTGAGCGTTATTTTTATATTTTATCTATTTGATTGATCTTTTCTTTTTTTTTTCTTGCAATGTGTAATCAGAAACAGAGCTAGCTAAGACACCCCTTATCTTGAAACTTTAAAACTGTGTGCATTATCTTCTTATTTTTTATACATATAAAAAGTTTATCATCCTATTATCACTTCTTGAAGCAGTCATAAAATAACCCGGTTAGTTAATCTGACGTGCTGGGACCTTTCTTCTAGTTGCTGTCCAAATAAAGAGATATAGTAAAATGAATCTGTGTGATGATGAAGATAGCTTCTAAATTAAATTGATATGAGTCGTGAAGGCATATTGGTGCAACTAGCTATAGAAGCAATAGTTTCGGTTTTTGAAGAAAGTTTTGACAAAATCATTCTTGTGTGGTCGGTTGACATAATTAAAAAAATCAATTAGGCTATTAGGAACAACTTGGATTAGTTCAGGAATTTTCCACCTAAGCATAAATAGGCTTAATACAGTGTATAAATCAAACCTTGATTTGAAAAATCACATGACGCTTCTAAAAAAATTAATTACTTGCTTTTTGGAAGTATTTTACAACTGAACTGATTTCCCTGGTCAGAATATTATCCGTTTTATTCGTACAGATTTTTGGGCCTGAAGTTTTTACAGATTTTTTGTTTGTGAATTGTAAACGGTACTATCCAGCTATTCAGAATGCATTCATTTTCGATGCAAAAACCATGCATGTTTTCTTGATAATGACCAATAAATTTTTGGGATTTTTGTCTTTCTCAGTAGCTTTATGTCTCAGTACTTAATTTTGACAAGGGTAGTTAGTTTAAAGAACATTTGTGTGACGTATACAAGATAATTTTTTGGTTTTCTGTACACATTTAAGAGGACGACACAAATGAAATGCTACGTTGTACTGAATAAGGAATCTTGCATTGAAAAATCTGTCATTTTTTTAAAAAAAAATCTCTGTGTATTTTCATTTCTTTTTAGTAAACTTTCATACTCTGCAATAAACACAGAGAGGAATCAAGTGGTCACACTCTCCTTCAAGTTGTTTTTTCTTGTTTATTTCAGGATGGGTGTTGACGAAGACGAAAGCGAAGACGAAAGTGACCCAGAAAGTATTGTGTCGCTGACTGAAGATTCGTCTGTCAAGCAAAGGTCAGCTACAACGTCCGACACCAAGGATAATATACACTGTAGAAATGGAAATGAAGACATTGTAAATAATGCTGATAATAATACGAAAGAAGTCGAACCTGAAAAAATCGAAAAAGAAGTGGAACCTGAAAAAATCGAAAAAGAAGTGGAACCTGAAAAAATCGAAAAAGAAGTGGAAAGTACAGTTCAGTCATCGGATAAGGTGAACAATAGTAACGATAAATCTGCAGATTTAGTGGATACAACCAAGTCGTCACAGGTAGATGAGAAACATACAGAGAAACCTAAACCAACGCAAGTTGAGGTGAGATCGCTAATTGTGTTTTATTAAATGCTGGTCCGAAGTTGCAGTAAATTTTCTCTTAATTAAACTTTTAGGGAGTTGGGTATTCCCGAGAATATGGTTTATTTAAAATATACACCAATATTATTTTACCTTTAAACTTAAACTAGTGCAGTGTAAAACACGTGGGTAGGCGACCGCCAGTGGGCTGTACACGAAATACAGAATGTATGCATTTATCATATGCGAGATTTTTCGAGTGCGAAATATTCCATCCCCCTAAATTCGCGAAAGTTTTTTTCGCGAATCTGCGTAAGAATTGTCTACCTGACAAGTTTCAACTTTCGCGGTTACAAATTTTCGCGAATAAAGCCTTATTTTACATTTCGCGGGTTCGGCAAATATGTTTTTTTCTTTACTAGCGTTCCATCGGACCAAACGTACGCGTGAGTTGATGGAGATAATGCTTTTTTTTTATGGAGTTAATTAACTCGGTCATTCTTCGCCACTCATTTCAAAAATGGTAGACGTTTGCAGCGAGTCGAGATTTCAGTCCCTTCACCGCAACAAAACGAATAAATACGTCGGACTTATTTTTATTCATGTTACTTTCACTAATGAAATTCGTAAAGGAGAATTACTTGAACTGTTTCATTTTTTTTAGCATCAAGGAGACGCTAACAGGGAGTTTTCTTACACAAAAATTACCTTTCTGAGAGGCACTTTGCCGTCAATATAATACCGTTCAGAGCTGAACACTTTATAAGCAACGTCTGGCTTAAATCTAATTTGTATAGCACCCACACTTCTCTCCCAATTTGGGGACATTTTTTTAAATTCTTAAATGGTTGAGCTTTTCACATACTAAAGAACTGCACAAAAATAGAATCTCATAAATTAATTTGTTTTTGTCCAGTTCTAGTGTTGCGAACAACAAAAAAAAATCGTCTGCGTTCTAAATCAACTCTGAGCTCTCCATTACATCACTTTAACCCTTCACCTGTTACTTCCAAGTTGACCGAGTTTGGCACTGCTGGACAGGAAATTTAATCCTTTTTCGTATTGACCTACGTTTTGATATCTCAAAATTCAGCGGTCACGAGTTACGGCGTCGGTGTTTCGGCCTTTCTCTGACGTACATGTACGTCGTTATTCGGCGTGTAAGGTTAAAGCAATAGGCGCTAATCCCGCTTACATATAAAAGAAAACCTACGGGTTTTTTTCTCAAGTGAAAATTCCATTTAAGTCTTAGTGCGTGAGATTAGATTTGAAATGCTTCGTAAAGATTATACATGAAATACTACTTACACTTATTTAATTATAAGCGACATCTAAAAACGCCATAGTCTGAAATTACTAAAATTGTGAGCAACGCTACTAGTTTAGGGAATTCCCTTGTAAAAAACAAGTTGTTTAGCATTCTCTTATATTTTTAGCCTAAGGCCCTTGATCTGTCTGAATACAATTCGGCTGCTCAGCTTGAAGCAGTGGGTTTGGACAGATTGAAGTCAGCGTTGATGTTTCTTGGTATGAAGTGTGGAGGTACTCTACAAGATCGCGCCAAGAGACTCTTCCTTACTAAAGACACGCCTCTCGACCAGTTGGATGCCTCGTTATTTGCGAAAGTTTCAAAAAAGAAGAAGAAATAAAGACACTGTGTGATGAGGTGTGTTAATACTGAAGAAGACACGAAGTTTAAGCTGTTAAAATATGGTGTGGTCAATCATGGCAATGTTTAGTTGACAGATATTTTGCTGCGACTATGCTTTTATTATTGTCAATCAGAAGTGGGAATAAGTACATTTTTATAGGATACCTGGCAAGGGTTAAAAGTTTATTAATGGGCTTTAAATTATTTTTTTTGTCGAAAAAATGGATATATTTGTTAAACTTTACAGCTTCAAGATTTGTTTGTTCCAGAATTTTGACTGGTCTAGTACGGAGTTGAATATAAAGCGATTTTGCATATAACATAATTTTTTAAAATGAATCGTGTACTATAACTGGAAACTCATCGAGTTATTCCATGTGTTAAAGCGTTCCTTGAAATGTTGACTAAATTCTTGGACAAATTGGGATTTGAACCCACATACTTCCCTGTTTTGAAGTAAACGCCATCAAACGCCATCAAATTCGTATACCAATATATCCGAAAGTTATCATTTCAAAGAACGTTCTAACACATCGATGGTTAACAGAAGTTTGACTCCGACATTTAACAGTTTGTCAATCTTGTCTCGATAAGTTTTTGTTAAACACAAATTTAATAGTTTCAACCCTAGGAAATTCTTTTACCTTCTAACTGCTCTATAGTCACCATATCCTATGATTCTACTGCGTACATTCAATCTACTGTAAAAAAATGCTTTCTTAATTTACAACAGTGTATTTCTTAGCGAAAAAAGTGAACAGTAAAATTAACGCAAAAATGCAAAATTCGCGTTTTCAGGGATAATTTTCTTTAATGATACACTTGCTAATTTTTTGCTACTAGCAGACTTTCGCATATTCTCTTGTGGACCTAAATAGTTTTGCACATTTATGAGATACCATTATGGTTGTGAGACTGTATATTGTAATCATAAGGATACATTTAAATTATTGACTTCTTTTACTAGCTGGTTTCTTAATCACGCATGGCTTGTACAGATATGCGAAATTGAGCTTTTTGTTGGATTTTTTTGTCTCGAGTGTTTCCAGCTTTCAAAAAGCAGAAAAATAGCCCGATCCGTCATTTTATACCATCAAGTAAAATTTCGCGGAGTTGTTATTTAGTAAATTTTTATTGAAATTATTTAACCAGGATACATTAGGAACGAAAGTTTTCGGATGGAAAAACTTTCGGATTTTTTTTGTCCGAATATTTTTTCGTCTGAAATTTGTATCTGCTAAAAGTTTTTCCGTCCAAAAATTTTGGTTTTGCTAAATTTTTAAAAAATATTTTTATCTATCAAAATTTCATATTGCATTTTTACTTCGTTGAAATATTTGATGTTCCACCGACAACTTCAAAATGATTCTTTTTGAGTCGAAGGCAAAACGGAACTTTGATTTTTGGGATTTACCCTGATCTACACATGGGCATTGGAAAAATAATAATTTCTCCGTCGTAGATGGTCCGATCGTTGTTTCGTGAGGTCGCTAATTACTCAACTGACAACGGCCTAAGTTATCAATCCCATTTTCGTGTTGAACGCTATGTGGAAATGATAGATTCACAGCATGATTGGGGAAGGGGCACTGCAAATTCTTTGTGGATAAGGGCAAAATCTGAATCCTCGAGTATCTAAAAAAAAATAATTCAATGACAAAGCCTTTTGTACTTCGAGTGAAGAGTGAAATCAATCAAGTATAAATTTGAAAAATCGTAGATTCTCGTAGCTTGGTAGAAGTCTACAATATTAAATCTCGCACTTCTACATGTGAACAGCTAAACATACAAAACTTGTTCTAAGAAGCACTACGAAAATATGACGTTATTAAGCAACAACCTCGTTCTGAGGACTCTTGTTTTTTTCTCTTACGTTGGTGTTAGTAGGCAGGATCGTTTTTTAATCTTAAGCAGTTGGTGCATTTTTTTTCCGCGAGATAAGATGATAGCAAATGCATAAACATCCCAATGTTTGAGAGATAAAAGTTTTATACCTACAATCTCTGCCAAAATATATCCAGACAATGTCAGGATGTTGTTAATGCCCCTTCCTTGTCTACCTCTCGCCATTTGGGAAAATAGTTGAGAGAAAGGCTTAGCAGATTCAACACTGCAAAACAATTTTTCACCTGTCTGGTAATTAATGGCAAGGACTGCAAAACTTTTTGATAATTTTTAACATAATATCTGATATGTAAATATATACTGCAAATGCCTTCTCGCTTCCAGAGGCCTTGAAAAACGTTTATGATGTTAATGTCAAAAAGCCCTGGGAACGAGAATACTGTAAATTAATTTTTGTATTGAACAAACAGGAAACCATTCATGCGATTTGAGAGTAGGATCTAAGAATATGTTGATTACAGGTTCTTTTTTATAAATACACTGAAATTCAAGAGAAAAAAACCTACCGTAATGCTTCGAATAAACGCCCCCCTCGAATAGACGCCCCTCCTTTTCAGTCATTTTTTAAATAAACGCCCCCCTCTATCGCCTCGAATAAACGCCCCTTATGAGGGAGGGCCTCATAAGGGGCGTTTATTCGAGGCGATAGTAAAAGTATAATTACTTACTTTTTTCCTAAATCTTAGGTTTAAGGTTAGAAATTTAGTTTTTCGCTTTTGAAGTTCATTCTCTAAAACATGTGAATATCTTTTATTTTCTGTTGTGAAGATATATATTATAGGTATCCTTCAAAACTGCAAAAGAGACGAAGTTTAAAAAATTTAATAAACACCCCCCTCTTTTAAACGCCCCCCTCGAATAGACGCCCCCCAAAAATGTCAAAAAATTTAAAGCATTACGGTATATATTTTTCTCACGACAATTCTTGATTTCAAAGCCACTATAAACCTCGGATATTCATAACAGTTGATTGACAAAAGCCTTATGTTCTTATATGATTTATTCTAATCAAGGTGTACATTTTCAGGGCTGGTTATTGATAACCCTGTGTATATTGTTATGTCGATACCACGAAGGCGTATGTTGTCTCAGTTGTATTGTACAGCTCGATCAATTGCGCGTCATTTTGCAGGTGTATCAATATTAACACTTTTATTGATGCCATAGAAGATAATCTGTGACAGGGTGAAACAAGAATTTACGAAAAAATTAACATCTCTTGTTAGCATCGCAAGATACATTGTCAACAGTTTTTTTATATATAATGAATGTGAATTTTTTAAGGATCTTTAAGTTTCTTAAAGATTTTGAAGATTCGGATTGAGTCACTTGTCATTCGCCTCTATTTTGCTTTTTTCTTTGCCCCCGGTTTTTATGCCTTTATTTAGTTCACTTGCGTAAAACAATGTTGACGTCAGCAAAAACTGTGCGACTGCATTCTAGATAAATTGTTTACAAAAAGTAATTCATTTTAAAGTGTTATTTCTGGTGATTTATCATGCACGGAGAAATTTTATATGCTCTAGTACTTTCATTGTGTTTTGTGTTATGTATTGGTGCTTCACCATGCACGAAATATTTATATGTGACGAATGATTGGCCTGATGGATTTGATGGTTATCTCGTGTTGCCGGTACAAGAAAACAACAAAAGATGGCAGGTGCGAGTTATTTTTAGCGATCCTATCCATACAGTGGACGTTCCAAATGGTGAGGTTTCTAAACGTGATACAACAACATTCGATATTGTTAGTCGAGGTTACCAGAATGTTAAAAAAGGAATGGTATTTAAACTGAAACTGACCGTCCACTTTTCTCGAAATGTGAAAAATAAATTTGAACTTAAATCTGTCACATTTGGTTCATTTACCTGTAATACAGAAGCTTCACACATCCCGGTTTGTGATGCCATAGTGCAAAAAGTCGACAACTGGCCTGATGGTTTTCGTGGATATTTGACGATACCTGTCACCCGTGACTTGTCTAGTTGGACGATCATACTAAAGTTCAATCATCATCTTATTAACTTCCATACACCTCAAGGTGTAACGACCAACATAGGTGGCATGAAATCGTTTCGTATAGTCAGTCAGTCTTATAATGGCAGATTAAAAAGGGGTGCAGTTTTAAAACTCGAGATTATTGTTCGTTTTTCACGCGATGTAAAGGCGCTTTTTAACATCCAGTCAGTCGAGTTCGAAGGAAGTCGCCTTTGTTCGGCTCCTAAATCTCCTTCAGCGATGACAACTACAATCACTTCCGCTTCCTGTCAACCCTACCTTCGATATGTCACTCGTTGGACGACAGGTTATCAATTAGAAATTTTACTACCTGTTACGAGACAGATTCAGAATGGTTGGAAACTAACACTGGTATTTGATAAAGCCACTCTACCACTAACTGGGTCTCACATAAGTCAAGGAGACATCTTAAATAACATAAATTACCGGACGTATGTGATAAAAAACAAGTCTTGGAACAAAGTTTTATATGTTGGTACATTTGTTTTCCGTCTTCAAGTCCCCCATGAGATTGGTAAAGCACCTCAAGTAATAAGCATGAAGTTTGACAACCTAATATGTCACGAATATCGTGTGACCACGAATCAACCAATGACAACTCAGTTATTAACGCAGAAACCACAAACTACGATAACAGTTGGAACCACAACCAAGGAAACTACATATGTAACAAGAACAAAACTTCCACAAAAATCAGGACCAACTACCGTTTCTACCACCGCGACAACGCCCTTACAAGAATGCTCAAATCTAAATCACGTCAATACAACTTGGTTAAGAGGGATGAAGGGTGATTTGATTTTACCGGTAAAGAAAAACTTAGACGGTTGGAAAATAACCATAACATTCTCATTTCCAATATTCAATTTTCATGCTTGGCAGACAAAGCTGTCCTGTGATTACCAAAATAATATTTGTGTCTTGACAAATCACAACTGGAATAGGTACTTATACAAAGGAAGCACCTTTTCATTAGCCTATGTCATCGAATACACTAAGGAATTCCAACATCTTCCGCAACCATTTAAGGAAATCCGTTTTATTGATTCAATGTGTGAAGAAAACCAACCGACATTAAGTGCAGTCACAACAACTAATGTTCCAAATATATCGACAAAGACAACGAGAACACAACATTCAAATACAACAACAACCACAACAACAGCAGCAGCAACTACAACAACCACAACAGACGCAACAACAACAACCACAACAACAGAGGCAGCAACTACAACAAACGCAACAGAAGCACCAACCACAGTCACAACAACAGAAGCAGAAACTACAACAAACGCAACAGAAGCACAAACAACAATCACAACAACAGAAGAAACAACTACAACAAATGCAACAGGAGCTCCAACAACAATCACAACAACCACAACAACAGAACCATCAACCACAATCACAACAACAGAAGCAGCAACAACAACCACAACAGAAGCAACAACTATAACAAATGCAACGAGAGCTCCAACCACAATCACAACAGAAGCAACAACCATAACAAATGCAACGAGAGCTCCAACAACAACCACAACAACAGAAGCAGCAACTACAACAAACGCAACAGAAGCTCCAACAACAACCACAACAGAAGCAACAACTATAACAAATGCAACGAGAGCTCCAACCACAATCACAACAACAGAAGCAGCAACTACAACAAACGCAACAGAAGCTCCAACAACAACCACAACAGAAGCAACAACTATAACAAATGCAACGAGAGCTCCAACCACAATCACAACAACAGAAGCAGCAACTACTACAAACGCAACAGAAGCTCCAACAACAACCACAACAACAGAAGCAACAACTACAACAAATGCAACAGAAGCTCCAACAACAACCACAACAACAGAAGCAGCAACTACAACAAACGCAACAGAAACATCAACCACAATCACAACAACAGAAGCTGCAACAACAACCACAACAACAGAAGCAACAACTACAACAAATGCAACAGGAGCACCAACAACAACCACAACAACAGAAGCAACAACTATAACAAATGCAACAAGAGCTCCAACCACAATCACAACAACAGAAGCAGCCACTACAACAAACGCAACAGAAGCTCCAACAACAACCACAACAACAGAAGCAACAACTACAACAAATGCAACAGGAGCTCTAACCACAATCACAACAACAGCAGACATAACTACAACAAACGCAACAGAAGCACCAACAACAACCACAACAACAGAAGAAATAACTACATCAAACTCAACAGTAGCTCCAACAACAACCACAACAACAGAGGCAGCAACTACAACAAACGCAACAGAAGCTCCAACAACAACCACAACAACAGAAGCAACAACTACAACAAACGCAACAGAAGCTCCAACCACAACCACAACAACAGAGGCAACAACTACAACAAATGCAACAGGAGCTCCAACAACAACCACAACAACAGAAGCAACAACTACAACAAATGCAACAGGAGCTCCAACAACAACCACAACAACAGAAGCAACAACTACAACAAACGCAACAGAAGCTCCAACAACAACCACAACAACAGAGGCAGCAACTACAACAAACGCAACAGAAGCACCAACAACAACCACAACAACAGAAGCAACAACTATAACAAATGCAACAAGAGCTCCAACCACAATCACAACAACAGAAGCAGCAACTACAACAAACGCAACAGAAGCACCAACAACAACCACAACAACAGAAGCAACAACTACAACAAACGCAACAGAAGCTCCAACAACAACCACAACAACAGAGGCAACAACTACAACAAATGCAACAGAAGCTCCAACAACAACCACAACAACAGAAGCAACAACTACAACAAATGCAACAGCAGCTCCAACAACAACTACAACAACCGAAGCAACAACTATAACAAACGCAACAGAAGCTCCAACAACAATCACAACAACAGAAGAAATAACTACATCAAATGCAACAGGAGCTCCAACAACAACCACAACAACAGAAACAACAACTATAACAAATGCAACAAGAGCTCCAACCACAATCACAACAACAGAAGCAACAACTACAACAAACGCAACAGAAGCTCCAACCACAACCACAACAACCACAACAACTGAGGCAACAACTACAACAAATGCAACAGGAGCTCCAACAACAACCACAACAACAGAAGCAACAACTACAACAAATGCAACAGGAGCTCCAACAACAACCACAACAACAGAAGCAACAACTATAACAAATGCAACAGGAGCTCCAACAACAACCACAACAACAGAAGCAACAACTACAACAAATGCAACAGGAGCTCCAACAACAACCACAACAACAGAAGCAACAACTACAACAAATGCAACAGGAGCTCCAACAACAACCACAACAACAGAAGCAACAACTATAACAAACGCAACAGAAGCTCCAACAACAACCACAACAACAGAAGCAACAACTATAACAAATGCAACAAGAGCTCCAACCACAATCACAACAACAGAAGCAGCAACTACAACAAACGCAACAGAAGCACCAACAACAACCACAACAACAGAAGCAACAACTACAACAAACGCAACAGAAGCTCCAACAACAATCACAACAACAGAGGCAACAACTACAACAAATGCAACAGGAGCTCCAACAACAACCACAACAACAGAAGCAACAACTACAACAAATGCAACAGCAGCTCCAACAACAACTACAACAACCAAAGCAACAACTATAACAAACGCAACAGAAGCTCCAACAACAATCACAACAACAGAAGCAACAACTACAACAAACGCAACAGAAGCTCCAACAACAACCACAACAACAGAGGCAACAACTACAACAAATGCAACAGGAGCTCCAACAACAACCACAACAACAGAAGCAACAACTACAACAAATGCAACAGCAGCTCCAACAACAACTACAACAATCGAAGCAACAACTATAACAAACGCAACAGAAGCTCCAACAACAATCACAACAACAGAAGAAATAGCTACATCAAATGCAACAGGAGCTCCAACAACAACCACAACAACAGAAACAACAACTATAACAAATGCAACAACAGCTCCAACCACAATCACAACAACAGAAGCAGCAACTACAACAAACGCAACAGAAGCTCCAACAACAACCACAACAACAGAAGCAACAACTACAACAAACGCAACTGAAGCTCCAACAACAACCACAACAACAGAAGCAACAACTACAACAAACGCAACAGAAGCTCCAACAACAACCACAACAACAGAAACAACAACTACAACAAACGCAACAGAAGCTCCAACAACAACCACAACAACAGAAGCAACAACTATAACAAACGCAACAGAAGCTCCAACAACAACCACAACAACAGAAGCAACAACTATAACAAATGCAACAAGAGCTCCAACCACAATCACAACAACAGAAGCAGCAACTACAACAAACGCAACAGAAGCACCAACAACAACCACAACAACAGAAGCAACAACTACAACAAACGCAACAGAAGCTCCAACAACAATCACAACAACAGAGGCAACAACTACAACAAATGCAACAGGAGCTCCAACAACAACCACAACAACAGAAGCAACAACTACAACAAATGCAACAGCAGCTCCAACAACAACTACAACAACCAAAGCAACAACTATAACAAACGCAACAGAAGCTCCAACAACAATCACAACCACAGAAGCAACAACTACAACAAACGCAACAGAAGCTCCAACAACAACCACAACAACAGAGGCAACAACTACAACAAATGCAACAGGAGCTCCAACAACAACCACAACAACAGAAGCAACAACTACAACAAATGCAACAGCAGCTCCAACAACAACTACAACAATCGAAGCAACAACTATAGCAAACGCAACAGAAGCTCCAACAACAATCACAACAACAGAAGAAATAACTACATCAAATGCAACAGGAGCTCCAACAACAACCACAACAACAGAAACAACAACTATAACAAATGCAACAACAGCTCCAACCACAATCACAACAACAGAAGCAGCAACTACAACAAACGCAACAGAAGCTCCAACAACAACCACAACAACAGAAGCAACAACTACAACAAACGCAACTGAAGCTCCAACAACAACCACAACAACAGAAGCAACAACTACAACAAACGCAACAGAAGCTCCAACAACAACCACAACAACAGAAACAACAACTACAACAAACGCAACAGAAGCTCCAACAACAACCACAACAACAGAGGCAGCAACTACAACAAACGCAACAGAAGCACCAACAACAACCACGACAACAGAAGAAACAACTACAACAAAGGCAACAGAAGCTCCAACAACAACCACAACAACAGAAGCTCCAACAACAACCACAACAACAGAAGCGGCAACTACAACAAACGCAACAAAAGCACCAACAACAATCACAACAACAGAAGAAAGAACTACATCAAACTCAACAGAAGCTCCAACAACAACCACAACAACAGAAGGAGAAACTACAACAAACGCAACAGAAGCACCAACAACAACCACGACAACAGAAGAAACAACTACAACAAAGGCAACAGAAGCTCCAACAACAACCACAACAACAGAAGCAGAAAATACAACAAACGCAACAGAAGCACCAACAACAATCACAACCACAGAAGCAACAACTACAACGACTACTAGTGTGCCTCCTCTGTGTAAAACTAAATATAATTACGGTGAAATTTTAAAACAATCAATTCGTTTCTATAAAGCGCAAAGAGCCGGGGATATTTCAAATGACAATACTATCAAATGGCAATTATCCAGTTTTTTAGGTGATGGAAAAGATGTAGGTTTGGATTTGTCAGGTGGTTACTTTGATGGTGGTGGATATGTGAAGTACGGATTCCCATTGGGCGCTTCATTTTCTTTGCTTTCCTGGGGAGTGTTGTCTTTTAAGGAAAGTTACGAAAGGTACGATCGCTATAATGATGTGCTCAGCTCCATAAAATGGGCATCTGATTATTTCGTGAAATGTCACACAAGTAGGTACACATTGTATGGTCAAGTCGGGCGTGGTACCACGGAAAGAGGCTTTTGGGGAAGACCAGATGAATTGAAAATAAGTCGTCCAAGTTTTAATATAAACATGTCAAATCCTGGCACAGAGTTGGCTTGTGAAACTTCTGCATTCTTTGCTGCTGCTTCGCTAGTTTTCCTTAAAAACGATCTCTTTTATTCTCAGAGGCTACTGGCCCGCGCTTCTTGCCTTTATAAATTTGGTAATACCTACCGTGGGACGTATCATAACTCTATTCCTGATGCGGCGAACTTTTATCGAAGTCGTTCTGGCTATGGGGATGAGCTAGCATGGTCCGCTCTATGGTTGTATAAAGCAACAAACGATACTGAATATTTATCTGCGGCGGAAAAGCATTATAGCGATTTCCAGTTGGATTCCTTCTCAGAAGAGTTCTCTTGGGATCAGAAAAAAATAGGCGTGAACTTGTTGTTAACTGAACTAACAGGAAAGTACAAATACAAGGCTGTTGTTACGAAATATTGTGATTGGCATGTGAACAAGCAAAAGACACTAAAAGGAATTGCCTTTATCCAAGAAAAAAATTCCTTGGGACTGGTTGCCAATACAGCATTTGCATGTCTTCAAGCAGCAAGACTCGGCATAAAACCTTGGAGGTACAATCACTTTGCACGGTCACAAATGCATTATATGCTTGGGGATACTGGTCGCAGTTTTGTAGTAGGATTCGGAGTAAATCCTCCCCAGCAGCCGCATCATAGAGCTAGTTCATGCCCTGATAAGCCTGCCGTGTGTAACTGGGATACATACAACGAGAGGAGACCAAATCATCATGTTTTGGAAGGCGCACTGGTAAGTGGTCCAGATCGAAAAGATCGTTATACCGATTTGCGTTCGGAAGCTATAAAGAACGAAGTTTCAATTGCGAATAATGCAGGTTTCCAATCCGCTATTGCCGGATTGATTGACCTTGCCTTGAAAGGAGACTGTTGTTAGATTATATTCAACTTATATACGAGTTGCTGTGTTTTAATATGTTAATGTTTAGGGTTATATTTTTAAGCGGTGTTATATTTTTGTTATAAAATATTTGTTATCGACTTATGTTAAAAAGATGTATTGAAGGGCTAATTCAAGTTCCAATCCATGTACCTTGTTGCTTTTATCTCATTTCCAATGTTTTTGAGTTCCAGAAAAAGTTTTGAATATTTAGTAGGCTGATTTATTATCTAAATTTCTAACCCAAGTCTAAAGGAATACTCGCTAAAGCCAAATCGAACTAAAAATTTACGCGCATGCTAAGAACAACCGTTAAAAAAATCATTATTAAAAATATGTCCCAAATAATAGGTTTTTAAAACTTTAGAATTGCACTTCGATTCCATTGTGTAAAAGCTAATAACAAGAAATAGTGCTAATAAGCTGTAGCTGTTGCTGTGCGTTGCTAACAGTATTCGTCTTCAAAATTGCCAACTGGGTGTTTTGGATGATACAAATTCATATTGTAGTCACTCAGTGGGCAAATAAGCGAAAGGTATATCCTACAAGAAAACCCATCCACAATGTTGAGGCCTGGGCGTGGCTAGAAGAAAGTATTTTCAACCCAGGACCTTTTTCAAACTCGATCTCAGGGTGAGGTCAATAAGTACAGCACTGGTGAGAGACAAAAAGCCATGGGGACGAGGTTGGCGTTTTTGACATTTAGACTCCGTACCATTGAGATCACAATGGTTTCTCCTTGTTGTTAGTGGGACGTCCTTTACACTGTGAATTAGTTATTGAAGATCCCTGTTAAATATTAATCTAAGAAACAGACATTTTACAAACGAGACCCCTTTAGCCTATTTTTTAAGAAAGTCATACAGGGAGCGCTTTTTCGGAGTTAAAACACCCTTCCCTAGCCATTCTTGTTCCCAGGGTCTCTTGTCTTGAGCCGTTATAACAGGCCGGTTCTTTCCGTCGCCGACAAAATAATATGGGAGACGATAAGACCAGTGAAAAAATAAATTGTAAATGTTGACTAATTTGTGATTGTGATGGGTTGGATACAATTCTTTTTAAAATAATAATTTTATTAAAACGAGGCTGAAAAATGACTAAAAATAAGAACGAATAAGGACAATGGGAAGGCTAAAATTTTATTAACATTCTCTTTTTTCCTAAAAAACAACAACTACAACATCAAAAAACATGGACATCGTTCGAAGCAAAAATTTTCGCAGACTTTTTTAAACACAGTGTTTCTTCACTTGAGGCTGACAGTGTAGTGACAGTAGAGCCTCCTGAAAGCGGACAGTTAGGGGACCAGTTATTTGTCCGCGTTAGAGAGTTGTCCGCCTTGGAAAAGTTTTGCCTATTTTGGCAGAAAACGCGGAAAAAATTCTACTCTAAGCCTGAAATCCATTAGGTGTGCCCATATTACCCTGTACCCCTCCCTAGTTATGGTTAAGCTAAAAAACATTTTTAAAAGACAATATGGTCTACAGAAATAAAATTTTGCTAAACATAAACGTTTTTAGATGTTTTAGGTAGTAGGTTTTAGGGTAGAAGAATATATCTGGTAAGACTAAAAATGATTGTGATACAGCACTTTGCTTTACGGTTATCAAAGATGACCATTATTTTTTTAAAATTGCCAGGCTCACATATTGAAGCAGAGGTGACTGGGAAATTACGTTAACCGAGGAGCTTGATATGAATTGTCTGGTTTGTAAATACCACACTTGTGGTCAAGAAAACGCGGTGACTTTGCTATGGAATAAAATTAGGAGTTGTGTTTTTGTTTCTTGAAGTAAAATAAAGCCTTTAAAGGAAAAATGAAATTGAATTGAAAAAGTAAATTGATAGATTGACAGGTATCTTGCTGAAAAGAATTTTAAAGGTATAAAATAGGCGTCAGAAAACCTCCTTTGAAGTTTAATATCCAGGCTGAGCTCAAAAAGTATGTATAAAAAAGACGTGTATGTTTATACTTATAATGCAGCACTGTAAAATAAATAAATGCTCAAAATATAAACAAAATAAAAAAAAATTACAAGTTGAAAAAAAAAGAAAACCCCGCAGGATCGAATTATTTCCGTGGTCTAATGATATCTCGAAAGAAGCTTTTAAGAATCAACTGAAATCCAAAATTCTAACTTAATTCTACTAAGGAAGGAGGGGTTATTTCCAAGATATACTCCGAAAGTTCTCCTTAGTCTGGATAATTAGGGGGTTTTAATAAGGGGCAGTGGTGGGGTGTTTTTTAAAAAATATTTTTTAATATGGGCGTGTTAATAAATTGAACTGGTGGCAAAATTTCCTGAAATTTGGTCTTCCTCTCCTACAATTAGGTTATCAAAAGTGATTGTGATAAACAGAATTAGAAATACAGCTACCTATAGTAATAAAATCGTTTTGGAAAGGGAGCAAGCTTTAGTGTCTCCCCTCGGGGATACCATGGTTAGTCCCTAGGAAGGAGGAGGAAAAACTACAGAGTTTACAAAGTCGATCCCAGGGCCAAAATTACAAAACGCTACGTGCCCTGGGATCGAGGTTGAGACTTTAGATCAGGTGAAAACAATGTAAATTTTGTGTTGTAAAATCTTATTGTTGGTTTGTGATCGTTGATGTTGATGGCCCCCGGTTGCTACGGCCTGAAATAAAAGGTTTCTGTCGACATCCTAAAAAAACAAAGAAAGAAACCAGGATAATGGTGGTTTCTACCCTCTTTTTTTGCGTTGGTTGCTTTTGTTGCTTTTTCGTGCCGCCATCTTGAATTAAGAAATTTTACATAAACCAAAACAACGTCATCGATCTCTTCGACCTCAAAAATTATAAACGACGTTTGTCAGAAAACGAAAGACTGAATGACACCACTTATAAGGAAGTTCTAATTCCCTGTTAATAACTTTACATATCATCAAGACTTAACGCCACATCAATTAAAACAACGTACTGAAACTTTCTCATACAAAATCAGGCAGTCGCTAGCTAAAGATTTTACATCAATCACTCTCAACCGACTCAGCTTATGTTGATATTTTTATGCTGAATAGTTTTTATAAGCACTGCTTTGTAATCCAATGAGCACTAGACGAAGGCGTACAAAATCAGGAAGTAAAGAAGAGCCTGAAAATTTTGAGACAGGCTACGGATACGCAATTCACAACAGTGGGAATAACACATTTATTGAAAATAATATATTGGACTCAGTTGATATGACATGTCGTGACAGAACTGGAGAATTTTTATCTGCTGTTAAATCATTGCAGTCAGGACAGGTTGATTTTTTCACCTTAATAATTAGATTTTCTAGTGACTATATTGCTATCACGCATATAACATTTGTTTTTTGCATTTCCATTGTGCAGCCCTTAAAATTAGCGTCGGCATTCGGCACTGCCGACGTAATTGCCGACGTAAAATACGAAGATTAAAAATAATTTTGGTTTTGTTTAAGCTACTCCCACTCCTTGCGACTACAAAATAATTACATTCGATTTTCAGTAAGTTAGGCCATTATCACTAACTAAAATCATTCAGGCTACAGAAATACTGTGGTGCCATTCGATTCGTAATAATAGTAATCGAAAAAATTGTATATCGTATTAAAAAGAAGTCCAGAAGTTCTTTCTTCCACACGACACAGCAGGCAATAAGTCAGCCCTGCCTTCGGTTTTGTGAGGAGAGATGTTCTGCGAAGACTCTAACAATTGGGTCTCCTGTACAGTTTTGCTTCATGTTAAACTGTGCCGGTGACAAGCATTTTTAAAGCATGTCACCGGCGACTTCTGCGATATACAACCTAATGATGCCCTAATCTAATGAGTTCATCTCGAAACATAAAAAGACAGTTGGCATTGAACTATTAACCTAACGAAGTTCACCATCCGGAAGGTATGTCAATAAGACTTGTACTCCATTCCCATTTGTCATCATCTTAGAAGATCAATGCATCGAATTTATGAGAGGTCTAGCCCTAATAAAAGGTGAATGACGAAAGTTATTGCCAGCTGAAAAATTTTACGACAAAAAAAATATTGCCGACGCAATGCCAACGCAAATCAGTTAAAATGTATCTCACGTCGGCATTTTTATTGCCGACGTAAAAAAATTCTAATTTTAAGGGCTGAATGTGTAAGCCTGTCGAAGAGAACGGTAATCAACATGCAATAGGACAATTAACTGATACAGTATATGTACGATACGATATTACAGTATAATATGCTGCTCATACAGCTCATTTTAAGGTAGAGATCCTTTTTACTAAAATTTCCATACTGTTCTTCGATATGGATCTTCATCAAGGGAAAACATTGTATATGCAGGAACCAACAAATAAAGTATATGTCCCTCACATGAGGGATTTTTCACGTTTTTTCTATTGTGCAGATGCATAGCAAGTAAGAGTAAAATTATGACAAAGAGATGGTAAACCTGATGAACTAAAGTTCTAACTGATGCAAAGTAAAAAATCAGCAGTGCAATTTTCTAAAATTTAGTAAGAAATGGCAATAAAGAAGAATTATAACTTGTATGAGGCATAAAATGCCTTATATGAGGGTTCCCTCATTTACAAAGTTTTCCTTGACTGTATAGTTCCATACTGGATGTTCTGCTTTAATAGAAACACATTAACAATAAATTGCTAGAAGAAAGATACTAACTGTTGGAACTGATACTGGCTGATTAGTAATGTAGACTTTACTGGCACCACATGACCTCACATTGTACTATATAATTAGCTGAATTAACCATATACTTTATAACTAAACAATATAATTAGCTGAACTAACCATATACGGTAGAGTTCATAAAAACATAGAAAAGGTAGTCAGACGTGAAGAATATAAAAAAGCTACAGTCGATATTGAATTTTTTTTTGGAAATTTAAGTAAAAAAGATCTTCGCCTTATAAGCAATAAGTGCTAATCATGCTGTATGTATTATATAAGTATAGCTAACTTCCCTATTGCAGGTTGTTTCTGACTGTAACCTGGCTTGGCTAGTATGGTGTACAGTTAGGCTCAACCTACGAACCAGGGATCCTTTGATCCATGCATTCCATCTTTCTCCATTTTGACTACTGTGATTAAGGGATCTTGTGCAAACAGTATACCACTGTATAATTAGTTAGAATCACCCTACTGTAAAAGGTGCAATCCAAGAGAGGGTTGATAAATTTGTGAAAACAATAAACCGAATAAATAGTAAACTTTCTCACAGGCAAACACGTCCTCTTTCTTTACCAAATACAGAACCAACAAATGCATTTGCTTTTGCATTTGCATCAACATCCTCTTTTAACAATAAGAGCAAAAGGGATTGATTGCATGGTTCTCACTTTGTTGAAGCCTAAGCTGTAGTTTCTGGATCTGCAAAATGAACTTAAAATAAAGGCTAAGTGAGCCAGGGCTCATGGGATCCCTAGTTTATAGTTTGAAACTAACTGGCATTATGTCCTCAATAATGATTTACCAGTGTTATGGGATATACACCACCTTCTGGGTCTGTTATCATCAGGGCTTTCAAAATCGTTAAAAAATATAAATTTGGTTAATTACAGTTACTTTTTGATTGATTTCTTGATTGTAAAAATAGTTCACTTACAATAACTGTCTTGCAACATCAAATAATTATCTTCTACTAATAGCTACAAACATAGTTGCAGTTGTAACAGCTGGGCTATATTTCTTGGTTGCTGGAGAAAACAACTATGGTTGCTATACAAAATTTGTAATGTCATTTTGGCGTGTTAGTAATTTTAGTATAACAAACATATTTGTAGTAAAAAGTGGTATCAGAACATAGTGTTAGCTAAAAATTCACCATTGTGTCGTTAGGCTGACCTTGTCGGATGTGTTTCGAGAAACAAATAAATCAGATAGACAACATGCAAAGATTAGTACATAATTCAATAAAAAACAGGTGCTTCATTGGGAAAGTCATCTAGTATTTTTAATTAGGATTGTTTTGTCTAACAGACAAAATCAGGCCTAGCTAACACACTGCAGAAGATGTGACGTGCATATTTTTACATGGCTATCAAGGATATACCCTGTCTTTTATTTCCAGGAGGGACCATGGCTTAGTTTGCGAGTCCTAGAGTATTTAATGCTCATTTTGAGCTACACAGACCCAGTTAGGGACTTATGCTGGTCTTTGAAAAGAAAAAAAATTGCATGCTAAAATGCCATTATTTGCTACGTATGTTCAAGTTAAAATCATTGCAAAATGTTTGTCATTTAGCAAAATGGATATCATCCTGCAAAATATGGAAACAGAAATGGAATACGAAAGCAGCCAAGTCAGTTTACTTTATTTTCAAGGTGTGTAATTTTACTATTTAGTAAATGCTACATACAAACAATCAAATAATTAGCTGAAACTTGTTTGAAGAGTATGTATCATCTAGTATTTATATATTTACGATCCAACTGAAACTATCATAAAGAAAGAAAGAAACCAAATTCCTAATCCTGTATCCACCAAATCAGCATACAGATACCTAAATTTGCCTTGATTTTCCCCTGATGTTTCAATCAATGTTATTAATGGCCTACCTAAATAGAAAGAGCCACTTAGAAATTTGTTTTACTGTTGCCAAACACTGTAACAAAACTAAAAACGCTGTATAGGATCGCTGTATAGTTATTTATGTTCAAAAGTTTTTGGTGATGTAATCTTCCCATAAGATTTGCAATTTGTGCAGCACTGCTGTTTTTTTTAAAAAAGAATCTACTCTGTCTATCACAGACAGATTAGTGTATGATGATCAATCTATTGTATTGTCTACAACAATATAGAACCAAATTAGCAACATTTTTTATTGAGAAAGTAAGACATTATTTGAACAAAATCCTCTTTGTATATCATGCTCGTAGCGTGTGATGAGGATCTATTAGGTGTAAACTCACCCTTAATGTGTTAAGATCTTTGACCCCTTTGTCTTAAAATTTTTTAAATCAAATCATGTTTATGCAAGAAAATAGAGATAACTTAGGGATTTGGCTGAACATATGTAATAGTGTATTAATCTTCTAATGCATGCATGACTACAAAATTGCTTAATAATAATGCATAGCTAAAAGTTTATTATTAGGATTTTTCGTGAATAAAAAACCAAAAAAGTATATGGTTATTTCTAGCTAGGATTATTTTTTCTTTGTTTTCGATTGCCTAAAATAATTAATTTGTATTGCGAAATAGACTAAAAGAGAAAAGTAGTGATAGTGATAGTTAAAAGTGGAATTAATATATGCCAAGAATGAAAAATAAAAAAATAATAACTTAAACTTTATAATAACTTAAACTTTATAATAACTTTTTAGTGAGGCACCAGATTAACACGAATTTTAACCTTATTTGAATGCAACGTAAATATCCAACACATTAAAAAAGTTACTTGTTGATTTGAAACCTGTAATTAAAGTTTAAAAATAATTGTTTTTTATCAATTGTAATACAAAGCTCACGCATAGACATGTGTATACTTCATTCTCTTTTTGTTTGATTGACGCAAAAAAATAGCATCATCCTATAATATGGTTCACACTTGATGTGATTAAGACTGTGAAGAAAACTTGTCAATGAACCCATTCAAAATAAAGATAAACATTTTTTTCGATTTGCTTTGTTTTAATGCTTTTTGTAAGCCGATTGAGCTAAATCACATTAATTAAATTCTTTTTTATTAGTTGTTATTGTCATTCGCTACAATTTAGTGATTGTTAATTTTGTGCTTCGTTAATTTCCTGGAATACGATATAGCAATAACCTGCACGCATCACCAATTCCTTTTTAATACTTTTGTGATGACGATGAACTCTTAACTGTGACCTTACGTTATATAAGAATACATAAACATGACCCATTTATGTACAGCTAATTTTTAAGATTTTCTAGATAGTCTATTTTAAATCCATATAAGTGTTGTCCAAATTGTGCTCTACTGACCTAAGCATTCTTCTATGCAAGTATAGACTCAGAAATCAGAATTAAATAAAATTGAACTAGTTTTATTATTGTTTAAGTTCCAAATTTCTTTTGCATAGTCATTTTAAAATTTGTTTTGTTGTGAGAAAGGATCCCACCATTCTTTCTTCTCTTTTACCCAACATCTATAATAAATATGCAAATTGCAATTTCAGCTTTCTTTATTTTAAGTCTTCTAATAAAACCATTGAAAAACAGTATGATTTGAGAAAAAATGCCATCAAACTCTTCTTCACAAAATTTAATTCTCACAAAATATTAGAACTTGTTAATTTTACAAAAATTATTTCTTACAAAAATTAAAATTACTTTTCAAAAATGTTTTCACTACAATTAGCACAACTCTTTTAAGGGATTAAAAACATGGAGTAAAGACTGACAAAGACCCTTGAGGCTTAATTAATCAGATGGGTCCATGACTTTGTAAAAATGAGAAAAAAAATTTCTGACACAAAATTATATATAACTGCTATATAGTTTTGTATTCATATTTTTTTCAGACAAATTGGCAAGGATATTAACAATACATTCAATAAACTTGAAAAGTTAGCAATACGTAAGTATTTTTTCTGGTTTGTGAGTCAGTGGTTAAAATAACGTGGCTGATTATATTTTCTACACGACAGATTGCAACTTAATTGAAGTGTTAACTATGGCCAAAACATTTTTTTCTTAAATGATCGCTAGAGCAAACAATTCCTTTCCAAGTATATAAAATGTAGACCCATTGCATATAAAAACGCCATTTTAACTGTATACCCAGTTAATTAGCATCTCAAATTCTTGTGTAAATGATGATATTATTTGATTTTAGTTGCCAAAAGGAAATCACTCTTCAATGACAAACCAGTGGAAATTCAGGAACTAACATATATAATAAAACAGGTGAATTGTGATTATTACTGCACTTGTTATTTACGATTTTTTTTTCACCGGATAGGTTTTAATAGCAATCAACTAAAATTGGAGCGTAAATAGTTTTAATTTTATATATTTTTTGCATGCAAAAATGAAAACACATAAAAAACAACATCAGTATATTTTGTGACAAGAGGAAGATGTGAAGTGGCAGATGTATAATGTCTCTCAACCTTGGTGGAGAATAAAACCTCAGCATGCCTACACATGCTGGATTTGACTTTTACATGTCTATATCCGTGTCTGTCGTGATTTAAGAAAAAGTTTAGTATATATAACCGAAATACTTGTTTTTTTTTAAAAAAACACGCAAAAATTCCACTTGAGTGTTAAAACCCCAGAGGTTTCTTGTCATTTTTTAAAAATTGAGTTAGGAAGATTCTATTAAATTCGAACTATAATAAATTTGTTACGCTAGTGGGTGTCTTAGAATGTACTCATACTGATATCACCCATAGGGTTTAGTACAAAAATTTCTCCCTTGCAGTCTAAAATGGCTACTTCATCAGCCTGTAACACATGCTTTTAATGAATTTCAAATGAGCTAACGTTTAATTCATGCTCTTGATGCTTGTTCAAACAGGGTACAACGTGTGCGAATTTTTTTTTCTGTTTTAAGACGAGACATTTTATGTATAATACGTTACGTTTTAGGACATCAATAACTTAAACCAACAGATTGCAAATCTCCAACAGGTAAGTTCATTTTTACACCAACAAGGAACAAACTGAATGTATCAAGGAATATATTTTTATAGTCAACCTCGTGTATTTATACTTTTAATTTGCCACCTATGTCTCATTGTGTCCTTGCTTTATAAGATCAGTGTCAAAAAATATTGAATGTGAATTTGTAGCGACTTGTTTGGGCCTTCATCTTTGTATAGCCTTTATTTTGCAGTGGAATAAACATTACTAGATTTTTTCATGTAATTTCGTGGTGAGTTATTTGATCTAAGAAATTCCCTTTTTTTGGAATCATAAGACCAAAATGTAAATAAAATTATTGTGCGCAAAAATAGTATGGCTAAAAATATATTCGTGAGATCGATGCGTATAAACACATATCTATGTTTTAACAGTTCGTCAACCGCAACGATTCATCGTCCAGTAAAAATGTACAGACGCACTCACATACCATCGTCATGTCTCTTCAGGTGAGTTCAAATTAATTGTGTGCTCTTTGGAATGGCTTGTTCTGACATCCAAAAGAAATTCACTTGCTTTAGCCTTCCACTTCCCTTTTTAGTAGTGTATGACTGATTTATAGTGAAAGCATTCTGAGCCAGCCATTAGAACAGACATCCCTAACATCCAATGCTCAGATTACTGAGTTTAATGTTTTGACGGAATTGTTGTCAGAGATATTTTTTCTTTTTTAGAGTAAACTGGCGCACATGTCGAAAGATTTTAAGCACGTCTTAGAAGTCCGAACAGAAGTAAGTAAAGTACTTTTATAATGTTTTAGCCAACGCCCACCCGCTTTCCCGCCCCTATCTGTCAGCGTCGTGAACCTCTTGTCTAAATAAAGTGTATGAAATGAAAGTTGTTTGTAACAATCCGAGCAGTACTTGGACAAAGCAATTCTCTTTGTGCAGTATGTTTTTTGGTGTAAAACTGAATTTTCTAATTTACAGTGACACGATCGTATCTCAGATGTCAGAGGTGTGGTCACACCCCCCTAAGGAAAAGAAGAAAAAATTCATTTTTTTGAATTCCTTATCAATGTTTACAATTGCAGCTATGTAAAAAACAGCTCTAGTAGGAGTACAGGGGATATAATAGATTTATAGAATTGTAACGCTAGTTTTCCATGAATTTCTAGAACATGAAACACCAGAAAAATCGTCGGGAACAGTTTTCACAAGGCGCTATAGCGGAAACGTTACCCTCCACCGGCGTGGCTACAAATTCTCTACTTCATAAGCATTCTGCTCAAGGCAACGAAGCTGTTTCTCTCGACATGGAACCGTTACTAAACAGCCAGAGCAATCAAACTATGCAAGTGTACGAACAAGACGACGAATACGTAAAAAGTCGCGCCTCTGCTATGGAGAGCATTGAACAAACCATCGTCGAGCTTGGCGGTATTTTTCAACAACTCGCTCACCTGGTTAGTGAACAAGAGGAGCAAATTAAAAGGTTTGTGTGATTTAATGTTGCAACTCTTGAAACTCCCTCAATGGTTAATCATGCTGATTTTTACAGCTTGATGGGCGTGGCTTTCCGTGATGCTTTGCTCATATCCCCCCGTTTTGTTTCTGAATATACTGCTTGTGTAATCGGAACACTACTGACGACTGGAAAAGTTTTATTGGCACGTCATTGTCGACTTTGTTTTATCTGAAACCCCTGGTGCAAACTCTCAACAGAGTATTTTCATTACACTTGTAAATCTAAATGCAGCTACTGTTCTCTCTCCTTTAGAATCGACACCAATGTTGAAGACACAGAAATGAACGTCGAAGCTGCCCATTCAGAACTATTGAAATATTTCCAATCAATCACCTCAAATCGTTGGTTGATCATCAAAATATTTTTCGTACTCATCATTTTCTTTATAATATTTGTTGTATTTATGGTTTGAATTGGTTATTATTTTAGGCACAAGTGGCCTCCCTATGATCTTAAAAAAGAAAATTTCGAACGTTCGAAGGTTAGCCAGTGCACACGCGGCCGTAACTGCTGTATTTATTTATTGTTTCATTGTCAGAAGTTTTCGTGTTTTTTCGAACATTCGTGAAATTAAGTTACCCGAAATATCAGGGTTTTTTTTTTACAAACCGCGATAGTCTTAGTTCCTAGAAAGTCCACTACACGCCAAAATTTCGCGGTTATTCCAAATCGCCAAATTTTTTTGCGCAAAAATTTCTGATAATGAAGTAGTTTTCGAAAACAGAATGCTTAAAATTTATAAAACCGTAACACTCTCTCATTTTCCGTTTATTTTCTTGATTTTTCAGTAGAGACGCGTTTATAGCAAATATTTTTTGTTGACTTCTTAATGATGCGCTGTGGAAAGAAATTTTATTTTTTTACATGTATTAATTGTTTGGGTCAGTTCCAAATAATCGATTTTTTGATTTCATCAGGCTGCTTTCCATTTAGAGTGTTCATTACTGCAGCTCTCAGCATTTAAATCTATGCGCTCCATTTGCTTAATTTTTATTGCATTAAAGATGGCAGCGTTTACCGAAGTTTCAATATAGATTCTACAAAACGTTGCCCCACTGGCAAGCGCTTCGAAGCTGACTCGTCTTAAATTCTAAAGCTGCCAAAATGCATGTCTCGCGGACAGAATAAAATTTGATGCGCATGCTCAGGTTTTGAACACTCAGAGCTGCAGCTAAGAACGCTTTAATGGAACTCCGCCTAGATTTGTCTTATAGGACGATCTTAAATTCCATTTTAAGTTATATATGTCTGTGACTGTTTGTATTTCATTTTGGTTGTAGATTTATTTTTTTTCTCGTCCTTAAATTCATGAGGAAGTCATTTTTACTGTTATTTTTCTTCTATGTAATCCTCGTATTTCGGTGATACTTCAGTATATTTATTATTTTAATGCGATAAAACTTAGAATTTAAAAACGTATACAATCTATTGATGATGAAAAATTGCGATATTGTCAAAGTTGTAAAAATGTCTAGTCTTTGAAACATGAATTACATGTGAATGAACTTTTGGTCTTTTTTTTCGTGCAGATGGCTTGCTGCACAAAACATTCGCTTACTTGTTACTGCAAAAATCAGCTTCTTGTATTCCTTCAACAAAATGAAAACAAAAATCGCAGAAGGAGGGGTGGATGATTTTTATGTTACGAATTCTATAAAATATACGGTGTGTGTATTTTTATCTCGACACGTAACATAGCCGTCGTTAGTAGAAAATTGTCGTTTTTCTTCTTCGTGTCGTTCCTTCAAAATTGGTGTCTAAACCTGATCAAATTTGCACATATCGGTAGAATGTTTTTACATTCGAAAAACAAAATGGCTCAGCACGTGTTCCAAATATATTTTTACTCTTTTCAAGGGTACACTTCTACAAAAAAGGAAATAGGATAAGAGGGGTGAAGTTTCACTGTTATTCTCACTTTTCCTTACAAAACACTTAAGGAAGAAATGCGATTTTTCAGAACTTGCACTTAGGTTTTACTTTGTAAAATTTATAATGTACTGTAAAATTAAGTAAAAATTGCTTAAGGTGTAAGAACAAAATAGAAAAAAGTCAAGTTGAATAGGTGAAAAATAGAGCGCGCGTTTTTGATCATTGAACTATCACGACACCACACGACATATTTCGTACAAGAAAGAGGTGCATAGGAGCGTGCCGCTCAACTTTAAGTTCAGTATGGGATTGTAAAGTCGAACAAAGACTAAATTCTGTGAAGCAATTTTAAAGCAGTTTTATTTGAAAAAAAAACTGTTAAAATCTTCGCGCAACTGATGTGTGAGTGAAGTAACCAGAACAAAAAGGCTGTGGCGATAGAAAAATAAGAACAATAGTAGAATCGGTTGTTGCTATTTTTTAAACTTGAAATTTAGATTTCTTTGGTTTTACCATGGGTGTAGTACATGTCCGTATTTACTTTCATTATCGACTTCTTGTAAAATTACAAGGTCTTTCAAGTTGCCTTTTCTAAGCAGCTGTTGTTTCCGCAACCAACCGTGCGTTATCAGAAGCTAGTAAATACGCGAAGTGTGTAGTTAACACATTACTGTTGCAATAAATGTTGTTTTTTCTCCATTTAAAAAATTCTTTCATGACAAAATTTTGGTGTTTTTAGTTGTTTACTTTGAAATTTTGTCTGTGATACAAAAAATTCCTAATCTTTTTTATTGGAAGACCAGAAATTGGTAATGGGAGGTAAAACACTTAAATTTTCATTCAAGAAAACACCTTCGTGGGGGATATATGACGTCACTGATTGTGTGAAATCGAAGCAAGGATCAACACATTTTCCCATTCTTTGTTGTGTTGTTACGTGTTTACTGGAGCACCCGAAATGTAACCAAAGCCTTGAAAACTTTTTAAAACATGTACAAAACAAAAACAAAGTAACTTTAATTGACAATTTGGAGCTCCCTACACGTGCTTCGAATTCATTATGTCGCGAAGTGGAAAATCAGGCTATGAAAATACAACTCAAATGTCAAAAATGTTGCCAGCATCAAACATATATCGTGTTGGAGGTAAGACGGAAATTATAATTCTTTATTTTTCTTTCTAGCTATAGATACCATGTAGGGCTTTTTTTATTTACATGCGTAGCAAGTATTTAGCTAGCTAATCAATACAACATTTTCTGCAATATTTTTTTTAACTAAGCTATTTATCAAAAAGGGTGACTGCAGCTTGCCAACCAAATATCACATCAAAATTAAATTTGAATACTTCGCAAAGTGTTGTTACAACTGCAAAATATATAGATTATATGTTATACCATGAGTTAATTTAATCATAATTGATTAAAATAAATAAACTGGCCCCTACTGAAAACACATTGTTAACCACACATGTAATAAAGCCTATCCAGCTGGGTGATTTTTAATTTTTTTCTAGATTAGGAGCAGATTATGTGTATACATACAAACTTTGATCTGCTCTATGTTTTCTTATTTCAATATTTCCTAAAAATAATAATAAATAGTATAATACACTAATTTTGTACATGACTGAACTGGTTCTGCCATATTCATTCCAAGAGAGGGTTGAGGAAAGTTTGTTAAAGATATTCATTCCGTGACGTAAATTTGTTATTTCCAAATTTGTCCTGAACCTTTCTTCCATATATTTCTTTTGTAGAAAAATATGAGTGAATAATGCAGTCTACAGGAGAACAAATAATTTCACCCGTCGATAGATAATTGAACAATGATAGTGTATTTCGGCCTTAAACGGTGAAAATGTTATATGGTTTTTCTTCCGTAAACACAAACATTGAAAAGATAGTGTATTTCAGCCATAACTCTATTCGGTGTACCAAGTTGCAGA
Source organism: Hydractinia echinata (assembly GCA_030067915.1). Classification (NCBI taxonomy): domain Eukaryota; kingdom Metazoa; phylum Cnidaria; class Hydrozoa; order Anthoathecata; family Hydractiniidae; genus Hydractinia; species Hydractinia echinata. Next base: position 5,687,534 of record JASGCC010000001.1, read on the forward strand.
TCCCAAGTTATGGGGTTGTCAGCTAAAAAATTAAAAGGTCTGGGACAAGCAAATGAGTGTCATTTTGAGAAAAAAATTATGTTAATCAATTCACCTTTATAATATCTATGCATTGATAAGATTTGAATGCACATCCCTTAACAGGTCTAAATTAACTGATGACAGAAAATGTCAAAATTTGCTATCGCCTAACTATGACATCATAATTTATGCAGCATAATTAAATCGGAAATTCTTTAAATGTGAATATCTTGAGAACAAAAAGAGCTTTTAAAAAATTTAAAAAGACTTGTTAACCAACTTTTTAAGGTCTATTATATAAGTCCAACATCATTTTACAGTTTGGGTTCCCTTTAAGTTCAAGAAAAATACATACATCCACTATGCCTGTCACAAACATAGCGATGCAGGAAATATGTATTAAGGGTGAAAATCTAAGGACCTACAAGCTCATGGATTTCTTCATGGGCTAACAACTTCACCAAAAGAAAGTACTAAGTGACTGAAAATGCCGAACCAAGGCAAAATTTGCAGTTGTTTTCTTTATACTAAGGAATGGGAAACTCCAAATAATGTCTTATTTGTTGTCAGCTATTTATTAAAAATTACGGCATTACAATGGATTAAGTTTTTTTAAAAATCATTTTTTATTCCTAAGGCGACTCCAACTTAATTAGTTGTTCTACGGGCACGACCGACCCTAATTTTCACGAAAACGAAAAAATAATATCAAGCAAAAAATTTTTAAGCAAAAAAATTTGAAAAGAAACAATACATTTTTTCATCCTATCTTGTGAAAATATAAGTATATAAATATATCACAAAAATAAAACAAAAGTTAAACAAAAGTTTAATTTTTATGTGATTTCTAACAAAACTTAGCTACTTTCGCTAAAATAGTTATAATACAAGTGAAAAACAAGACAGATTATTATTGTCGTAACACCCTCCTTTGTTATGATTATTATATATGTTTTAAATAACGCTAGCTAAAATGTAATACTGCAAGACTTTTAGTCAATAACATTTAGGAAAAATAATAAAAACAAGGTAGAATACGCTTGTCGTAACACCCTCCTCCGTTATTAATTTTAAATAAATAATTTTTAGACTTTAAATATTGTCAACTATTTACAGACTATAGTTTGTCTGTAAAAAGATTTTGCACTTAAATTTAAATTTTCTTAAAAGACTGCGCAAAAAACATTAAAAGAACACCAAAACAACACAAGTATATTCTGTATAACTTTCAAAACAGCACAAGAATAATTCTGGCTGTATAACTTTTAAAACAACACAAGAAAAATTCTTGCTGCATAACTTTTAAAAACAAGTTTTTGAGCATGCAAGTATTTTTATCTTTTCACCTTGACAGTTAGGTAATTTTAATAATTCAAAACAAGAGAACAAATTTATCCAATTTTTTTTTAGTGAGACAAATTATTATTACTTTCCTTCGCAACAAAAAAATATCAACTGCGTGCGTGGTGCGAAAATACATAGAAGAATATGCTTGTCATTACACCCTCCTCCGTTGTCTTTTTAAAATTTTTTTTTGTTGTTGTTCCGACCATACATTCTCGATAAAATTTTTATTTCACTGACCGACTGACCGTAAGCTACTAATGACTTCGCCCGTAGAACAACTAATTAAGTTGGAGTCGCCTAAGATATATACTTAGCTTCAAAGATCTCCATCTGACCTTATGACATCAAAGAAAGAGACTTCTTGAAACGGAAAGCATCAAAAACAAAATCCATCATAGACTGGGAAGCTTTCAAACAAAAAAGGAACCAGGTAATAGGTCTCAAAAATCGACTCAAAAACGAGTACTATAATGACGTTTTGCAGGACTTTCAAAAACGGCCAAAACAACTTTGGAAAACCCTAAAAAAACTGGTTCCTGATAAGTCAGGCAATACTAACTCGATAAAACGAGTAGTCCAAAACGATGGTACAGAAACTTCTCACCCAAAAGAAATTTCCAACACATTCAATTCATTTTTTGTCAGTGTTGGTGCCAAACTAGCCTCTAAATTTTCTTCTGACACTACTAATGTTAATCCACCTGTTAGCAGACACGATTTTCGGTGGGCTCGTATTGAGACCAAAAGTGTCGAGAAAATAATTAGTTCACTAAAACTTAATAAAGCTACAGGCTTGGACGGAATTGGTTCACGACTGCTAAAAGCAGGTTCGTCAGTTTTAAGTATTTATTTATCAAGTCTTTTCAACAAATCTTTATTTACTGGTTATGTACCTAAATGTTGGAAGACTAAAAGGGTCTCGCCTATTTTTAAAAGTGGCAATAAAACAGATCCTACTAATTATCGGCCTATCTCCATTTTGCCAATTCCTATGAAAATTTTTGAAAAGTTAGTGCATGAGCAAATGTCTCATTTTATTTCTGAGCACAACTTCCTGAATGACAGACAGTCCGGATTTCGAAAACTCTTTTCCACAGAAACTGCAGTAGTCGATGTCTCTGATTTTATTCTTACTGAGCTCGACCAACATAACTTTGTTTGTGCTGTGCTCATTGACCTTAAAAAAGCTTTTGACACTGTTGATCATAAAATTTTGTTAAAAAAACTATGGTGTTTTGGCATCAGAGATGCTGCCTTTGACTGGTTCGAGTCCTACTTAACGGGCTGAATGCAGCTGACTCTTGTAAACGACACAGGATCAGATCTGCTTCATGAAGACGCTTTTGGGGTGCCGCAGGGATCTGTGTTGGGGCCCCTGCTCTTTCTTTTGTATATTGATGACTTAAAATCTGTCATCAATTCAAACTACCACCATCTATATGCAGATGATACAATAATTATTTCGTCTCATAAAAACTTGGATACCCTTGTCTCCCAGGTCGAGTTAGAACTTTCGCAAGTCGACCTCTGGCTGAATAATAACAAAATGACTATTAATACGGACAAAACTGAAACAATCTTTTTCGGCAACCACAGCCAGTTAAAAAAAGTTGAGAACAAAACTATCAACTATATGGGTATTCCTTTGAAGAGGAGCGAAAAAGTTAAATATCTTGGGGTAACATTTGATCAAAAAATGCAATGGGAAAAGCACATTAATGACATAAATAGAAAAATACTAATTAAATATTCTAAAATTAGAACCATTGCATCCTGTTTAACACCTCACACAAAAAACCTTTTAATTAATGCACTTGTCATGCCATATTTCAACTACTGCTCCTCGGCATGGGCTTGTGCCACCCAAGGTAGATTGGGAAAACTAGAAAAACGATTAAAATGTGTCCGTACCTTTCTTGGGAAAGAGAGGGAATATTCAATGAATAATTTACTCATCAAAAACGATGCCATATTAGTTTTCAAAGCCATGAATCACATTGCTCCTGATTACATGCGCTCAAAATTCCTTTTGACAAAAAACTGTCATAATCATCAAACAAGAGGAGCTTCAAAAAACAGGTTCACACTTCCCTTGGTCAACACGGAATTTGGCAAAAAAGCCTTCCCATTTAGAGCTGCAAAAGTGTGGAATAATCTTCCAGACCAAGTGACCTGTGATGGAAGTCTGCTTTCGTTTAAGACTTCCATCTCTAATGTATTTGGCAAATTCTAATGGAGATCACTTTTTAACTTTTTAATTTTTGTTTTTTATTCTTTTTTTTTTTCAATTTTCACAGATTATAAATGTTACTATGTTTGATTGAGCTGAGGCAGTCTAAGGTTTATCATTTTTTGTTTCTTTTTTGTTCTAGTGGCCCCCAGTGGAAACAATCCACTAACTATAGGTTTTTGTGATTTTCTGGGCTAGCCACTTTAAATATTTATTATTATTATTATTATTAATTTTGATGATGTAATAACTAGCAGCATTTATTCATTTATTTATTTCTTAAATAGTTGCTTCATTCATTAATCCATTATTTACCTTTATTTATATTTATATTTATTTTTTTGCAGATTATGTTTTTGTTGAAACACAGCCCAGCCATCCATATCAAATCAGAAGGATCGAAGAGTTAACAAAAGTGAGTGAGATTTTTTGCATCTGCATTCCATTGTTCTTTGTGCAACTACTCAACACAATCTTAATGTAATTTTAGACATCAAATGGTCAAGTAGAAGCTAAAGTATCCTGTTTTTACAGGAGAAGAGACCTATCAAATGCTTTAGTTAGCCAGGCTGATAAACATGCATGTAAGAATTTTTTGTCTTTATTTTATTTTATTTTTTTTTTGATAAAGTTCATTTAGTATGTTCACGTCGTCACTCTGTGATTGCGTTAAGTACTCTTTTTCATTTGTAGTAACCTTATCATTTCTAAATTTTAGCATCTGCAGAAGAAGAAGGTGAAATAAATATTGGCGTCGATTCCCTCAGTGATGAACAATCGCATCAGTTAAAACACAGAGAAGTTTTCTTATCACGACAGTTGGAAATAATTAATGCAAATACAATCAGGTTTGATCCCCATCATATAGAGACAGAGTGACCATGAGTGTCTTATGAAAAGGAAAATGCAAGCTTGTTTCTACAATGGATGTGTTCCTCCTAATAGATTATAGTTCCTGCTTGCTCTAGAAAGTTATATAGAGCTTTATGCTGTTAGTCAGAGATCAGAATTCTTCTCTTTTTCAGGGGCAAATGTTCTGTGACATTATACTCTGAAGTTGAAAATCTGGTTGATTACATCCGTGATGACGACTGGTTTTACTATCTTCTTGTATACGACCCTCAGCAAAAGACCTTGTTAGCTGACCGTGGTGAAATTGGAGTAGGTGATGAATACCAAGCTGAGGTGATGGAGAGCACAATTGATCGTAAGTGCTGAATTTATGTTTGATCTACAAATAAATATGGGAAGTCAGAGAAAAAGTAAGAATTAGATGAAAAATCAGGAAAAAACAGCCAATTTTGTATATTTTACTTTTAATTTCCATGTTTTGATTGAAAAAACAACAACACTAGCACACAAAATTCAACATAATAGCTTGTGTAGTACAATAGATTCTTGATCAAATATGTTTTACATATTTCAGCTAAGAGTAGATCAAAAGTGAAACTACTGTAATGACAAAGAATTTCCTTACAAGACTTGACTATTTAAAAGTTTTAAAATCTATGTTACCTGTTGACCATCATAATAATTTTACTCATCAGTTACATGCCAGAAAGCTTTGGTTTTGTTTCAGTTAACTTACAAATTAACTCAATAATTCCACTTCTATTTGTTTTTAGCATCAGAAGACAAAAGCAACTCATCAGAATTGGAGACACTTCAGTATGACCCTGCCAATCCATTAAGTGAAAAACAAGTGGAACAATTTTTGGTTATTGCTAGGTATAGAAATCTTTAATGGATTTTAGGCCACATCTATATTTGAAAGTTCATTCATTGTCATTTTATAGTGTCAAACTGAAATGCTTAATGTGGTGAATACATGAATATAAAATGTGTTCCTTGCCTTGTTTTCACCTTGTCTTCTTTCACCTTGTCTTCTTTTGTTAGTTTCCCTTGCTCATTGACAACCATACTCAGCCTCTACCCGTAAAAAAGAAAAAATCAATGTTTTTTTAACAAGAGAGTTTTTTATCTTAGCAAAACGCGGCATTATCACTGGTGAAATCCTAAACACAACGTTTAATGTTATATGAACTTTCAAATACAATAATGGCCTTGGGGATCATTGTATGTAGCAATTGTTTTTCATGTTTACAATGTCCTAAAAATGGTATATTTCCTATTTTTTTAGATCAGTTGGTACATTTGCACGAGCTCTTGATTCAGGGAGTTCTTCTAAAGAACCAAGCCTGCATCTAAGTGCAGCAGCTGCTTCCAGAGATATAACTTTGGTAATTGTTTATTTTGCTGGAAAAACGTGTTGCCTAATAATAATAACATTTTTTGAAAGTTTTGTCTGTTATGATTATGATTAAAATGGAGTGGGAAAAAATGATGCTTCTGTGTTGATGTTAACATTAAAATCACGAGAGATTATATATGCTATATGCCTTTATTATATTTGTTTAGTTCCATTCACTCTCTATTCTTCATAAATGTGAATATGATCTTGGGAAAGCAGTCTCTATGTTGATTCCTGATGGCGGACCTATCTTATGTCGTGATGAAATGGAGGATTGGTCATCAGGTATTTTTAAGTTCTCACAAGTGATACTTACAAGTGATTAAAAGACAATAAAGTGTTAAGTGAGAATACAGAGTCTAAGGTGTCCATACTAAATTATCTAAGCTGGCTTATTTTTTTATATATGAATTAAAAAAGAGCTTTTAATTTTCAGGTGAAACTACACTGTTCGAAGAAGGAGTCAGAAAGCATGGGAAAGAATTTCTGGAGATACAGCAAGAATATGTAAGTGCATGGTTTGTTGAAGGTACACATTTTTTAAAGGTAACCCAGAATGGCTGAGGTTAAGATTTGGCTTAAAAACTAAACAACTGCTAAGGAACTAGCGAGATCGAAAGTTTGGAAAGGTCATCAAGGCTTAAATCTATGAACCAACCTACCTGCACAGCAGTTCTTGAAAAGAAGCAAAGTTTTTTTAAAAAAACATTAGTAATGTTAAAATGCTAAAATAGCAATTGCAAAGCTAAAGTCTTAAAATTTTGCCCATAGCAACTAAGGTTGTATTGAACAATGGAGTTGCTTATATAAAAAACATGTTTTATGTCTTGCATGGTTACTTATTATAAACACATCAATAATTTTTAATTTAGCTCCCTTGGAAAACGATTTCAAGTATCATAGAATATTATTACATGTGGAAAACTACTGATAAATACGTACAGCAGAAACGTCTGAAAGCACAAGAGGGTGACAGCAAAGTCACTCAGATATTCATTCCAAGCAGTAACACTGCAATCAACTTAACGCTGGCTATTCAAGCAACTTCGCAGTATCAAGTCACACCAACAGGCACTCTTGTCACACCAAATTACATGTGTGAAAGCTGCTTTAGTACGTATTATTTAAAAACAGTTTTGGTTTGAGATGTTGCTACTAGCTTTTGAAACCCCAAGACAACTCTCAAATTACTGTATTTATTACCAGGCAAAGAGTCAGTGCTTTGGTATCCCTGGGGTCCTGCTACATCGCAATGTAAACTTTATCTTTGCAAGGACTGCTGGGTATACTGGAAGAAATGTGGAGGGCTGAAAAAGTCAACTAAAACATGTGAGTACCATATTAGATTACGTAGCCAGTGTGCTTTATCCTCGAATTTATGATTGTCAAACTGTCCATTTATGTGCCATTTAGTTTCAAAAGATTGCCCCAAATATATATTTGCTAATTGTTTTCAGCGGAGACAACAAATGATTCTAAAGAGGCCTGTTACAAATGTCGAATATGCAACAAGAAATTTAACCGTGCAGAACGATTGTCAAGCCATATGACTACTCACAGAGGATACGACTGCAGTGAACCAGGTTGTGGAAAGGTAAAAGCTGGCATCATATGTGCTTTTTTACAAAATATTGTGGAAATATAAAAGATTGTATGGTTCTTATTCTTGTTTAATAATAATTTATCAAAAATCTACAAGCAAATACAATGAGTTTTAATGGTAAATGTTGCATACTGTGCATGCCATGCCAAAGATCTGAATGTGAGTGGCCTAAATATAACGAAAACAAGCTTGTGCAACTGACGTTTTTTTTTTCTCTTTTTTTTAGACATTTAATCTAAAAGCTCATTTGACACGCCATCTAGCCAAAGCACATGGCATTTTCCCTCTGGATAGCAAAATGAAGGTGAAGACGCCATTTATGATGACATCCACGCCATTAATGAAAGTCACTCGTTATTTATGCCAACAAAAACTACGCATCATGCATTTTGCAAGAACTCCAACAGACTGCATCGATAGTGTTGAAATCAAAGCTGAATGTAAGTTAGGGATGGTTGAAACGTTTTTTAAGGCGTGGTTATTTTGATAGTAACAGTCAAAATTTTTTACTTTGAATTTTTTTTAGCATTAAAATGTGTCAGTGTAGAGCAAGCAAAGGTGGTTTTCGAGAAGACTCGAAAATTCAAGAAAAAACCACTAGAAGAAATTGTAGACACGGTAAAAAAGATGCCAAAATCTCTCAAATTCAACGTTCGTCCTGGTTCAACTGACCCAACATCTGATCAACGGTATTCTCCAGGTGGAAGACGAACTGGTTCACCCTTCCAACAAGCACCAACTTCAATTATTAAAGCAAAGACATTGAAAAGTCCAACCCCAATAATGCCTGGTGGTCATAAACGGCCAGCAGAACACGACCAGCATGGTAAATAATAATTAAGTGCCTTAAAATCCACAATATAGGGTCGAGGGTTGTCGCACTGTTTTTCGGTCGCACAGCTTTTTTGGTCGCACGGCCTTTTTGGTGGGTCTATAATCAGAAATACCTTGGCGGGATTTTTTGAGGGATCAATTTTCCTAAATAAACAGTATAATAGAAGCTAGAAAACGAAACGTTAATATCGACCATTAATATCTCCTTTGTCATAACCTTTTTTTCAGTTTTTTTTTGCGAGGTTTATTCCCGTGAAAATTAATTTCCTGAGGTAGGTGACGATAGAGAACAGTTCGTCATGTGCTGTTCCGTTGCTTCCTGTTTGCTATGCTCTTGTAAGAAAGAAGCGCTTTGTGTAACCTGTTTTAATATTTAACTTTCGTTGCTTCGATTATTTTTGTATTCTGGTCTTTCATCTTTCTTTGTAACGCGTCATATTTTTTTTAGAGCTACCACCCTCCAAAAGACAAGCTCCAATGCCTGCATCGTCACCACTTGGCAGAAAAGGTTACGAATGCAGTTATTGTGGAAAACTTCTTCATAATCAAAGTAAGGCTTTTGTCTTCAGTTGCTGCGATATGGCAATTACTCCTTGTTATCGAAAAAAAGCTTTTCAATTGGACTGGTTCTTTAGTAATATCAGTGCTTACGGCAGGGTCGGTTATTGTAAAATTTGTCTTGCGTTTTAGTGAGTTTACAACATCATGTTCAAATCCATCATGGTGTTAACGGACCACAAATACACATCCCACAGCAGGATTCCCACAAACGCCAATACCAGCATTACCACGACATCCCACCACATAGCTCACACCATCCTTACCCATCACACCACGCAACCTATCACCATAAAGACAGTATGTCCAATGGCGGAATGCCTCATATGTCTCACAAGAGCTCGAGGCCACCTGCTGGCTCTACCTCAAGAAAACAGTCCTACAAAGGCATCGTGCAGCAAAATAGAAGAGATGCTGATATGCAATATGTTGATCCGCCTCAAGAATTTTTATTTAATGCCACAAAGGATTCGAAGTGAGTAAAATTGCTAGTGTATCTTCCAAATTGTTAGGACAATGGATAAAGTATAGGGACCACTTTTGTGGTTAGTACATATTTTACGCTAGTGATATCTTGAAAGAATTAGGGAAATGTGTTTTTCTTCGTTGTGTATTGACGTTTACTTTTGCTTGATCAAGTTGAAATAACTTTACTTAATTCGTAAACCAACATTGTCGTATACAATCCTACACAATGTTTTTCTTTTACTACGCAGGAAATCAAGGAGATCACTGCCTACGCGTGTTCAACGAAAAATAGCTCGAAAGCCGTTTGTACAAATCAAATGCTCCCAAGAATTACGAGACGCTATTATGTGTAAAAAGACAGACCAGAAAGTAAAAAGTGCTGATCCAATAGTGATAGATGATGATTGACTAGGACGATGTAAGGACAAAAATTAACTTCCGACAGTTTAGATAACAGCAATAACAGGATAATTTGGAATTCTACGATTTCATTTTTTTTTATTTTGATATTAAATATTATTTATCATTGACTAAACACTCCTGTTTTTTATTGGCCTCAATAGTACTTATTTTCGCGGATTTTAGGCAAATTCGCGAAATTATGTATCCGCGAAGAATTATTTAAAATACTATTGCAAAAATGCAATTCTATTCACAGAAAAAACAAAATGGAACCCTCACGCTAAAAGCGTAACAGCAGATTTTAAGTTCACTTGTGTGATTTTATTTGGCTTTGTTTACATACAAAAACATTTTAAAACAATATCTAACTCGAAAATTTGTATTAATAATTAATTAAGGTGTTTAATTTGCTGTTTGAATTGAGTGTATCGAAGAAAAGCCTCCCTGCAGAATGTACCGAATGTTTTTCACTAACTCTGTGCACCGAACATCGTAATTTCTGGGCCAAATTTCGCGCAACGTTTTTGCGTGAATGCTCAAAAATTGTACAAATAGGTGAGTCGCATCAATATTTCTATATGAAAGAATGTCCATACCTTTTACGCCTTGTATACCGCCTCGCCTAGTTGCAACCTAATTTTCAAAAATATGTGCGCCAATTACGGTTTTTTTCTGTATCTTTCTTGAACAAACGAGATTAAATTTAGAAGTGTTAAAAAAATTATGCACCCTTTTTGATAAGCATAGCGTATATTTTTCCAATCTCAGTATTGTTTATGAAAACTCTCATTTCAGCTTCATAATATGCTTAATAATGTTGGTCTAATCGTTTATGTTCGTACCATTTTTACAGGACAAAGGTGCATGTTTTGCAATATTTTCTTACAAAACCTTTAGAACAATGCGAATCTATTGCTTATGAAGGTTATCCTCACAAAAAAGGCTGTATTTGTTTTTATTAAACTTGAGTCAAGTAGGTGAATCCATATCATTATTCGTGCACACAAAATTCATTACATAACTTACCGTATTTCCTCTAAAAAGCGCCCGGGCCCTCATGGTACTTAGGGTGCTTATTAAGAAGTTTTAAAATAATTTTTGTTGGGGAAAATAGCGTCTGTAGTAGAGTTTTCCTGCCAAAAAACACTAGATTTCCACATTCAGAACTGGGTTTTCTTTGATATCGGAGTACGAGATGTCAAAGGGTCTATCTATCACATCAACATCAAATCACATTTATTATTTCTCTCTGGGCTTTTATTTCATCAGACGAAGGATAACAAACCTAATTAAAATGGGTGGTAATCATAAATGGCGGGAGCGCTTATTAGGGGAAATACTCGTCAAAAATTATCGTATAGCGTGTTTAGGTACTTTGACGACCGAACAACGCAAACCCATTATTTTACATGGTAAAGCTTGTTCTTCTTTCCATTCATCTTCGTCCAAATTATAACTTTCAACTTCATCCAAATATTGCCATGTAGAATTTCTGCCACCAATGATGTATATAGTATTTTCAACTAAAGCGGAGCCAGCACGCCAACGGCAGATACGCGAAGATGCTCCACTTGACCAGTAATCCAAGTCTATATCGTAGATTTCAACAGATGAAACACACTGCGCATCACTGTACCCTCCGAATACATATATTTTGTTGTTTCGTACTATAGATGTGGCACCAGCCCGAGTAATATTTAAAGGTGCTATCATGTGCCACTGTCCATCATGAAAATGCTCAGCTGTTGTTAGCTTCCACCCACCAATTGCAAACAACCCTTTGTCATTTGCGACTAGTCCATGACTGTATCGCGCTTGATTCATAGGTATAAAGTTGGTCCACATCTGCAAGCTGTCATCGTAATATTCTACACTGTCAAGTGCATTGTAATTTCCATCTAAACCTCCACTTACGAACAATTTGTTATTAAAAACACAAACTCCTAAGGACTTGCGTTTTGATAACATTGGAGTTACTTCTTCCCATCTATTTCGAATTGAGTTGAAATATTCAACACGGTTTAATGGTCCCATGTGACTGTTAAAACCACCTACCACGAACAGCTTGTTATTAAGAGAGACTGTGCCATGATCATGTCTGGATACAAGCATAGGAGCTAAATGACCCCATTTATTATTTCCAAGTGGAAAAGCAAACGATGAAAGCAAACAGGAATTCCCATCATATCCACCTGTGGTCATAATTACGTCAGAGGTATTCAGGCACCTTCGCGGCATAATTTTATTTTCATTTTCATCATACCCCATAGAATTAGATGCCATCTTTGAAAAAAAAACTTCTGCTATGATGCTGTGATATTGATTGACGCCTTGGGTTATAATAGATACTGCATCCGTAATAAACGGCACGCGAATGCATTGAAACAGTTCTTCAAAATATTGTGATCTTTTGTCATAATCGAATTCCAGCCACTTGAGAAATGCTTTCAATACAATATCTTCGCATGGAACTTCGATTGAATCATTCGATAATACATCGAAAATTTCTTCCTTGCTTAAATGCAAAAACTCATTTTCATTCATAACCTGCAAAAATTCTTCTTGGATAAGTTTTATGGCCCTTTGTGCTAGTTTTTCGCATCCAAACTTTGCAGCAATGCTTAGAATACCTAAACAGTTTACAGGAGCAAGTACTTTCGCCATGAATTCACAACAGTCTTCTCGTAATCGACCTATCATAAAAATATTTGAGCAAATCAGTAACTCTTCGACGTTATCAACACACAATTCCAATCTTCCGGTGTAGATATACTCAATCAAATCATCGACAGTGCTATCTTTAAGTCCAAAATTCTTGAAATTTATCTTTCCTTCAAATTTCTCCCTCATGTTTGTTTGAAGCATGGTTGCAAACACATCTGAAGCTGCTGAGAGCACAACTTTGTGCACATGTAACATCTTGCTGTTTAATTCTAAAGTGACATCTGTGTAAAACATTGTTGTAGTGAAAGTGTATAACGAATTCAGAAGATTTTCTTTATACATCTTATCACAGATGACTACTACGTCGGTCGCCATCTTTGCAAAATTTTGTTTGTTTTGATTTTTGACATAAATTATATCCGGAGAAGTTAATTATGCAAAATGGTACCTGCAATGCTAAAATAATATATCAAGAGCAGCTGCCAGGGTTCACGCTATCTCTGTTAACTCCCTGACTGTCCAAAAGATTTAGGATTTGCTGTATATATATTAAATTCCAAATAATACTCGAAAACCAGAATAGTGTTCTGCCCAATTCTCTATGCTGTTTATAAACGCTGATAATGGCTAACCCAGGCAGGCTGTGATTGGCATTTTCTTCAAACTTTTGTGAATGTCTTGACGTATTTTTTCTCTGCAGGATAAAACACCATTGACACTAGGCATAGCGAAAAAAAAGTATCGACGTAATTCTTAGTATAAACTCCTCTTGTGAGTACATTTCAACATATATACTTTGAAGTAACTAAATTTCATGGGACTAGATTTTGGGGATGGGTAAGCTCATTTTTATTTTTCGCTCGAATTGAATTCTGGGGATGACCTAAATTATTCGTTTTGAGGGAATTAAGTTTGGTGAAAAGTTATTAAACTTACGAATCCCAAAATTTAGTTACCACAAAATTTTGTTTCATTTGAGAACAACAACAACTTTGCCACTAGGGCTATTTGCTTCCCAGAAGTGATGACAAATAATATAAAAGCTGGTCGGCCCCGATTATGTTCGTTCTATAAGTGAGGAATAACGTAAAGTGTCGCATATAAGCCGACCTGCCCCGAGTATGTTTGTTCTGTAAGTGAGAAATAACGTAAAAGTGTTGCACATAAGCCGGCCTGCCCCGATTATGTTCGTTCTATAAGTGAGAAATAATACAAAAATGTTGTACATAAGCCGGCCTGCCCCGATTATGTTCGTTTTATAAGTGCCAAATAATATTTTTTAACTGTTGTACATAAGCCGGCCAGTCCTGATTATGTTGCCCTGATTATGTATCTTTTTAGGCCTGTTTATGAACGGGGCAAGCTGCCATACATAATCCGGGCAGCGTTCATAATTCATATTTACAGTTTAAGTTGTTTGCTTATTTCATGTTATTGACATTACCCCTAAAACACATGGCAGGGAATTACAACTTTTTTTTCTTAGTAGTTATTCTTTGCAGGTTAGGACACGTTTCTCACAAATTTTACGAAATAATCTGCCTTATTGTTCTACGGCTTTAGCCGGTAGAACTTTAAAATGGGCTCCTTTTTTTGTCGCCGTTTTTACTACCGAGACTAGTGAAGTACGGCAGGATACCAGTCTAATGTAGCGTTACGGGATTTATTAGTTTTTGAGTGTTATAACAGACTACTCTGTTGCACAAGGTAAAAAAACCTATTATTTTTACAAATTAATCATTTTGCATTATTACTTTATGTTCAAGCTAGATTTGTATTTCGTACAACAAGTTTCAACAGGCTAAAATTCGTTTTAAAAAACAAAATAAATCAAAAATTGTTTTGTTTTTATTGCTTATTACTTTTCATTTAGGTTTCATAAAAGCAGTGTTTACAAACTTCAACTCATTTTTCTACTTTCATATTTTTCATTCGTCTTTTTCTGTGCCAGTTGAAATAATTAATTATTAATAACGTTACCATTTTTTTTTCTGCAAAGCAAATACTCCCCTGTGGAGGATACTAAATCAGTAATACGCCGTAGAACTTCCTGCCGAACAAAACGAAGAGAACAATAAACCAGCCGGGTTTATTGTTCTCTTTGTTTTGTATTTAGTTCTATACTTGCAGACTTTGTAGTTTTTTCAGTTTAAAGATGGTAATTCCTAAGTAACACCACTTATTATGGCAAAACTATTTGCCACTTTAAGGCCTGAATGTGCAAGCACTTGAGATATTGCATTTTACCGATAAACCTGTTAACAATTCTTATCATCTGTCTGCTGTTCGGGATCATAGACATGACTGTGATTATGCTCCACTGTTTTGTAATTTTACTGTGTTACGCAGTGACAGTATTTATTTTAAGTTAACCTTGAAGAAGAGCCTACTCATTAATCGAGATAAACCTCCTCTTAATAAAGCCATTACTTCACTGTTTTTAAAACTATTCTAGCATGAAATGTTCTATTATTCTTGATATGCAATTTTGATATAAATTGACATGTAAATTTTAGAAAAACCTTCTGTATGTTTTGCGGAATCCACAAAAAATCTGTACATAAAAACTTTTGACTTAAACGAAAAACGTCTAGTTTGTATTCAAGAAATCTGCGCCACATCCTTTACCTTTTGTATATCCTATCTAGTCATGAGTCGACTAGATAGGAGTTTCTTTTCTATCTCTTCACTTGTTGCCTGCAATAGAGTTTCTGAAAGCCAGCTCACTCTCCAATTAAAATTAATGGCTTTATCAAAACTTAAGCCAAGCAGGCACAAGTATTTCTATTTTTTAATCCTCTTGTCAGGGGACATCTGCCTCAACCCAGGTCCTGTTAAGTATCCCTGTTCTTCATGCTTAAAACCTGTGGCAAAAACACACAAAGCACTTTCTTGTGACAAGTGTGGATTATGGGCTCATAAAAAATGTGAGCGTATTTCTGATAAAAAATATCAACAATTTATGAAGACTCCTGAAGATAAACTGTTTTTCGTTTGCAGTCCCTGTCTTTCTCGTAATTTGCCCTTTGCTAATGAGGAGTCATTTGGTGACGAAATTCCGGACAACATCAATATTACTATTGATGAAAACTTTGATTTTGAGGCAATCAGAAATGGGAAGGGCTTAAAAATGGCCCATCTCAACATTAATGGTCTGTCATCCAAACTAGACTATGTTAAACTTCTGCTACATCAAACAAAACTTGATGTATTCTCCATCTGTGAAACCAAAATTGATGACACCATCACTGACAATGACGTTAAAATTGATGGCTATGTTTGTTATAGGAATGATCGGAATAGACGAGGTGGGGGTGTTCTGATTTTTGTTAATGAAAACTTGGATAGCCACCTTTTGAAACACCTTTACTTCGAAAATGTTGAATCACTATGGGTGAAAGTGTGCCTGAAAAAAACTAAACCTATTTACGTGTGTGGGGTTTACAGGCCACCTGGAGGTAGTGATTTGCAGAGTACCGAAAACCTGTGTACTCATTTTAAACAGTGTTTTAACAAGCTCCCAAAAGAAAAAGAAGTTTTTATCTTGGGAGATTTTAACTGTAACATGCTTTCAAAATATGCTCTTTCCTCCAAAATAAAGGAATTATGCTCCACTCTTTTCCTAATACAACATATTACGGAGCCAACTCGTGTTACTGAAAATAGTAGCACTCTTATAGACTTGATACTTTCTAACAGTTCTTGTATTTCTAAAACCGGTGTCATGGATTTAGGCATCAGTGATCACAATTTAGTTTATGTGATCAGAAAATTCAAAAGGCCAAAATTTGAACCTAAAACATGCAAGGTTCGTAGCTACAAGAACTTCAGTGAAGAGGCTTTTCTGAAGGACCTCAGGAATTTAGACTGGTCATATTTTAATAATTATGATGACTTTGATGAAGCATGTGAGAAACTGAATAAAAATGTTAAAACAGTGGCTGACAAACATGCCCCTTTCAAAACACATAGATTTTCTGGCCGTGTTGAGGCATGGGTCACTGATGAATTAATAATAGCCATCAAAGAAAGAGACTTCTTGAAACGGAAAGCATCAAAAACAAAATCCATCATAGACTGGGAAGCTTTCAAACAAAAAAGGAACCAGGTAATAGGTCTCAAAAATCGACTCAAAAACGAGTACTATAATGACGTTTTGCAGGACTTTCAAAAACGGCCAAAACAACTTTGGAAAACCCTAAAAAAACTGGTTCCTGATAAGTCAGGCAATACTACCTCGATAAAACGAGTAGTCCAAAACGATGGTACAGAAACTTCTCACCCAAAAGAAATTTCCAACACATTCAATTCATTTTTTGTCAGTGTTGGTGCCAAACTAGCCTCTAAATTTTCTTCTGACACTACTAATGTTAATCCACCTGTTAGCGGACACGATTTTCGGTGGGCTCGTATTGAGACCAAAAGTGTCGAAAAAATAATTAGTTCACTAAAACTTAATAAAGCTACAGGCTTGGACGGAATTGGTTCACGACTGCTAAAAGCAGGTTCGTCAGTTTTAAGTATTTATTTATCAAGTCTTTTCAACAAATCTTTATTTACTGGTTATGTACCTAAATGTTGGAAGACTAAAAGGGTCTCGCCTATTTTTAAAAGTGGCAATAAAACAGATCCTACTAATTATCGGCCTATCTCCATTTTGCCAATTCCTATGAAAATTTTTGAAAAGTTAGTGCATGAGCAAATGTCTCATTTTATTTCTGAGCACAACTTCCTGAATGACAGACAGTCCGGATTTCGAAAAACTCTTTTCCACAGAAACTGCAGTAGTCGATGTCTCTGATTTTATTCTTACTGAGCTCGACCAACATAACTTTGTTTGTGCTGTGCTCATTGACCTTAAAAAAGCTTTTGACACTGTTGATCATAAAATTTTGTTAAAAAAACTATGGTGTTTTGGCATCAGAGATGCTGCCTTTGACTGGTTCGAGTCCTACTTAACGGGCCGAATGCAGCTGACTCTTGTAAACGACACAGGATCAGATCTGCTTCATGAAGACGCTTTTGGGGTGCCGCAGGGATCTGTGTTGGGGCCCCTGCTCTTTCTTTTGTATATTGATGACTTAAAATCTGTCATCAATTCAAACTACCACCATCTATATGCAGATGATACAATAATTATTTCGTCTCATAAAAACTTGGATACCCTTGTCTCCCAGGTCGAGTTAGAACTTTCGCAAGTCGACCTCTGGCTGAATAATAACAAAATGACTATTAATACGGACAAAACTGAAACAATCTTTTTCGGCAACCACAGCCAGTTAAAAAAAGTTGAGAACAAAACTATCAACTATATGGGTATTCCTTTGAAGAGGAGCGAAAAAGTTAAATATCTTGGGGTAACATTTGATCAAAAAATGCAATGGGAAAAGCACATTAATGACATAAATAGAAAAATACTAATTAAATATTCTAAAATTAGAACCATTGCATCCTGTTTAACACCTCACACAAAAAACCTTTTAATTAATGCACTTGTCATGCCATATTTCAACTACTGCTCCTCTGCATGGGCTTGTGCCACCCAAGGTAGATTGGGAAAACTAGAAAAACGATTAAAATGTGTCCGTACCTTTCTTGGGAAAGAGAGGGAATATTCAATGAATAATTTACTCATCAAAAACGATGCCATATTAGTTTTCAAAGCCATGAATCACATTGCTCCTGATTACATGCGCTCAAAATTCCTTTTGACAAAAAACTGTCATAATCATCAAACAAGAGGAGCTTCAAAAAACAGGTTCACACTTCCCTTGGTCAACACGGAATTTGGCAAAAAAGCCTTCTCATTTAGAGCTGCAAAAGTGTGGAATAATCTTCCAGACCAAGTGACCTGTGATGGAAGTCTGCTTTTGTTTAAGACTTCCATCTCTAATGTATTTGGCAAATTCTAATGGAGATCACTTTTTAATTTTTGTTTTTTATTCTTTTTCTTTTCAATTTTCACAGATTATAAATGTTACTATGTTTGATTGAGCTGAGGCAGTCTAAGGTTTATCATTTTTTGTTTCTTTTTTGTTCTAGTGGCCCCCAGTGGAAACAATCCACTAACTATAGGTTTTTGTGATTTTCTGGGCTAGCCGCTTTAAATATTTATTATTATTATTATTATTATTATGAATGATCTTCACTTATAGAAATGTAATGTCAGCATTTTTAAAAGTTGCTTATGAGATCATAACTTCCTGGATTTTAAAAATACAAATTAGCAACATTTCTTTTGTGTCTTACTTAAAAACATACTCTGGACATTAACCCCCTGTCCTTTCCTTGTTCATTCCTGTCTGCTTTTTTTAACAATCCCCTCCCCATGTCTGGGTGAACACAAATTGTGATATATATTTTCTTTAATTCTTAAAGCTTTGTATAGCTTTTCAGTAAAAACAGGAAAATTCCCTAGACAAAAGAACTACCAAGAATTCTTCTATTCAAAATGCTTCTCACGCAAATAGATATCAAAACGACTTGTAAAATGCTCTCTTCTCTCTAAAAGGACACTGAATCAGCAACAAATACAAAAAAATATATATGTAAAGGATGTCCGCTTATGGCCGAACACCCTCCCTCCCCCTCTCTGCTTTTGATTCAATTTTTGCTAACTGCTCTCCCCCCTAAGGTGCAAATCCTTTATGAATAACCCCTACTATTGATAGCACATGCAAAATGCCAATTTTTTTAGAAAGTTGATTAATGTAGCACACCTAAAAGCATGCCTAAATCCACATGACGTGTTTTTTTGCTGCATACATGGTGAAATCTTCCTGAAATTAGCCTATCCAGTTAACGTATTCTCATTCAGTGAATGGAGATCAACAACAGTGCTCACCAACAATATATGCAATGATTTTTTACATTAGGTCAGACCCAAGAGATTTTGCTATTGTTTTTTAAAATGTTTTGTTTTTTCTAGAAAATGTTCAGTTCATTTGTGACTAACTTAGATCAGAAACTTTTACCAGAAGATGGTTGGTATAAAACCTATTTAATAACTGCTGGAGTTGGCACTGCTACTTTGTTTTTGTTGAAATATTATTTATCTTCACAAAGAGCATGGTGCAAAAACAATGTGTCCCTTGAGGGTAAGACTTGCATAGTAACAGGCGGTAACACTGGCATTGGCAAAGCGGTTGCTTTAGAATTTGCACAGCGCAAAGGCAGAGTGATATTGGCATGTCGCGATATACAGAAAGCAAACAGTGCTGCACTGGATATTAGAAAAGAGTTAAAATTTGATGCAGATGTTGGTGTCTGTCAGCTGGATTTATCATCTTTTGCATCCATTAGAAATTTTGTTGCTTGTATCAAGCAAAACGAAGAGAACATACACATTTTAGTTAATAATGCTGGTCTTATGAGTTGTCCATATACGAAGAGTGTGGATGGTTTTGAAATGCAATTTGCTGTCAATCATTTGGGACACTTCTTGTTGACAAATCTATTATTAGATACGATGAAAAACAAGGACGATGCTCGAATTATAGTTGTGTCTTCGTCGTTGTATAAAAAGGTTAATCTCGATCTGACCAATTACAACAACCAGCAAGGCTATATGCCATTCGAAGCTTACGCAAGAAGCAAGTTAGCGAATATCTTGTTTGCTCATGAATTAAGTAAAAGGTTGCCCGCAGGTAGTGTTTTTAGTTGTTGTTTTATTATGGCGAAATTTACTTGGTTTTAAACCTTTTGCGAAATTTAATTTTCGCGAATAAGGTAGCTTGTTTTTATTACATTTGCGAAAATCTTATTCCTTATAGACATTATATGTTTTGCAAAATGAGGGTGGTACTATGTTGACCCCCCCACCCCTTTTGGAAAAATCTACGGAAAGTAAAATATTTGGGCAGCGGGTAAATTTCGACTGACTTTATTTATCTATCTGGCAAGTTCTGTCCACACTATACCTTCCCGCTCGAATTTCCTTTCCAATGAGCGGGTTTTTCCCAAATGTCCCAAAGCAGCGCGAAAACTAGATGTGTTACAAATAGCAGACTTTAATGGGACCAAAATTTGGTACGCAAAAATAAAAAGCCGAAAAATAGGTTTATCGCGAATCACTTGCTTATTATTTTTTTAGGAATTACTGTCAATTCGATGCATCCAGGTATAGTGTGGACAGAACTTGCCAGACACAAGCTTACGAACATTGCATTAAAAGTTTTATATAACATTTCCGCGTATTTCCTTTTAAGGAAACCTCAGGAAGCTGCTCAGACCATCTTATATATGGCAACCGAGCCGAGCTTAAAGGACAGTTCAGGAAAATATTTCGGAGATTGTAGGTTGGAGGAATTAAAAGATACGGCAAAAGATGATAAAATGAGTAAAAAATTGTGGGAAATTTCCGAAAAGCTAACTGGTTTAGAAATATAATTTCCACGTGATAAAAATATATATTTTTTTTAGCCTGAGCGAACTTCCATATCATGATTTAGAGCAGGTCTAATGTATTATGTGACTTCTTTTGTTTATACGAGCGGAATATGAATATAAAATGTAATTTAGATTTAATTTTTTTTTAATATTTTTCATTTAAAACGAGAGTACTGTTTTGGTATTACTATAAAGTTTTAGGAGAGGATTGTGAATATCCTTTATTTATCTTCTATATTATTAAGGAAGACAAAACCGGGAAAAGTATGCTGTATTTTATACTTATTTGAAACGTGTACAATTTGTAAACGCTCTTGATAAATCATGCCGGAATGAAATCAAAAAATATAAAGAACATAAAGGTTATCCTGTCCGTTAAAGTTATTCTGAAGTGAAATAACCTAATACCCATTTGGTGGGTTTCGAGTATTTTTTTGCGGTTAATTTTGATAAATGAAATTTCTGCTTCTTTTCGCCTGTTTCCTTTTGTTTGAAAGAGTATAGTAAGGATTTAAAACGTGCAACCGCGTTTTTTTGTAAGCCATGAATACAATCTGATTTAGAGATAAACATGTCGTCTTTGCTTTTCAAGATAAAGTCAGATTTGCTTCATATTACTTCGAGTAATAAAATAAAGCTACGTAAATTAGAAGACCCTATTTTACGTGAGGTGGCTAGTGAAGTCCCACTAGAACTTATTGCAACCAATGAATTTCGAGCATTTACTAATACCATGGTAACCATTATGCAAAATAATCGTGGTCAGGGAATTGCTGCACCGCAAGTTGGCGTCAACCTTAAAGTCATTGCCGTGCAATTTACTGAACAGGATTTAGAAATGGCGGAGAAGTGTTACGGAAATTTGGGAGTTAAGAAACGACAAATGAAATTTTATCCCTTGAGAATTTTTATCAATCCTAAAATGCAAGTTGTTAATTTTGATACGACTGAATTTGAAGAGGGATGCCTTAGTCTCGATAATACAAAAGGAATTGTTAAGAGATACAAAGAAATCGAATTGACGGCTTTGAATGAGCAAGGTGAATTTGTCCGCACAAATGTTTCTGGATGGATGGCGAGAATCATTCAACATGAAATTCATCATTTAAAAGGATTACTCATTGTTGATTATTTTGTAAGAAAAAAACATTTGTGGAGTAAATAGATGCAGACAAATTTATGATGGATTCTTAACTGTGTAGCCGCTCGAGTTTGTTCAGGAGACACAATTTCCCGTACTCTATACTTTTATCGGAGAAACTTCCAGAAGAAAATATTTTGCAAATCAAAAGCTCTCCAATTTATACGATACGATTCGTTTCTACGATATGTAATTTTTTCTTGTAAAATGCTATTTAAACAAATGACTTTTTTGAGACCCACTTGAGGGAAGTTTCGCATATACAGGACGCTTTTCATTTTCCCATTTGCTAAAGGGAAAAGTTAATTTCTGAAAGTTGCTAAGAAATTGCCCAAGCGTATAACATTCAAATTTTACATTGTACTTCAATGTTATTTATTAGGAAAAATCGACTTTCACTTCTTTAAAGAACTGCTTTGTAAAAATATATTGGAAGTTTCATTTTGAGTTTTTCTTGGCACCGGATAATTGGGATAGTTAAGGTGGGAAAGGTAACACTGGATAACAAACGAATTTTCATTGATTGGTTACTTCTATTGTTCTTTGCACACGTGATCATCGTCAGGAAATCTTTTTTTTATGTTTTCAGTGCGAATGGTCTCACTGACCATAAAAAACGTAGTTAATGCCGCTAATGTGTAAGAGGGCAAGGATGTGGCCACGCTAACTTTGCTCAGTGGTTGAATGCGATTCTGGGTTTGCCTTGCTTCACACCATTTGCGCATTCTTACTTCACGTTTTTCTGCATGCGCTTTATAGGTGTGGATTTACCTTTAGATGTTTTATCAGATGTGGAATCGCTAATCAGTAGTTCGCTACTTATTTTTACGCGTTTTAACTAAAAGCCCGGGCGTTTACTAATTTTGAGTACCCTAACATGGGCGTTTATGCGGATATGAGCGTTTATTCAGACGTGGACGTTGAATCTGTCAAATGGGTAAAATTAAATGGGTAAGTAGATAGCTACTATTGGATGTCTTATAAAAGTCGGTACCAAAGTAATTTTTACACATAAGTAAAATTTTACGGTGTCAACCAGAAGACGCGAAGTATGCTCTGTTTATTGTTTGGAAAAATTAAGAAATAATATTTCGCGTCATTTATTGATATATCTCAACCAAATTAATTCAATAAATACTTTAATTTCTGTGTTTATGTGACGTTTGAAAAGCCGTAATGTGTTTTTTACGTAAAGGTACGTGGGTTCGATCCCCACCTGGCTTTTTAATCGTTTATAAAATTCTTTTATATTACTAGAAAATTTATGTAGTTATTACTAGTGAAAAATATTTGAAAGAGCGTTATAAATACTTATGCCATGGACTGTTGACACAAGCGGTTAGCGTGCTGCGGTAGGAACAAATTCGGTGGTTCAGTGCATCAGTGACCTTAGACAGAAAAATAAGAAGTGTGAAAATATGTGTTCAGCCTCACTATTGACTTAACAAAATTATTACCATTGAAGAAATTAAACTGAAATTTGGTGAAATTTGGAAAAAATATATACTTGAGAAAAATGTTAGTGACCTTCGTCGAAACTGCTTCAGATACCATACGTTTCTTAAACTGCATTGCGAATTCGTAGTTTTAAAAAATGGCAGCACTACCAGTAAGAAGGTCTATTTGAACAAGGTGAAAGAAGTACGCGAATAATTTGAAAATATTAGGCAAGTGTGTTTCGCTTTCTTGGATATCGCCGATTTTGTCATTTTAAGGTTTTCCGCGCAATTTGTGCTAAAACGGCCATTAATGAGAGTTTGTTGGAACAATTTGTGATTTGAGTTTATTGCAAAAGCTTCTACCGTTACGCCTAACCATGGTCCACCACCTAGACTTTTTGATTTTTTTTTAGTCTTCTGCATTTATGCTGCGAGCCACCTTTACGCGAAAGTTTCTAGATCCTAAATTAAGCGAAATATTTTTTAGGATCATAAAATAATAAAGACTTGCAGGAAAATGATAATTTTTCAGTTGAACATAATTTTACGTTTTACACTGTATACATAATATAATTGTCTCTACGACGGCTGCACAGGTCTCTTCGTATAAAGGGTCGCTCTGTAGAGCTGAACTCTCTGGAATGATTCCTTTTCCTACTCAAAAAAAGCCCTGATATGAAGACGGTAATTTTTCTCAACGCCATATGCAATCACTTCTCGGTGAAGCTGATTCCAATAAAAGGGATTCCATGCTGAATTTGATAATTTCTTGTGAAACACACCAAGCACTATTTACAGTATCTATCTGCTTTCATTCTTTCTCGTCTATCCAGCATGGCTTCGTGCAATTTACCCGCGCTTTTTGCTTTCTCTAAATTTGAAGTTGGGCCATCATGCAGCTTCAATCTATGGTCACCAAAGCTTTGAAATTGCTTGACATAGTTGATTTCGAACTGCCTCACATCTCCGACTTCTTCTTCATCGCTTACTTTCTTCTTCTTACTAGATAGAAAATGATTATTTTATCATAAATTATATCAAGTTCAAGTATACGAACAAGATTATTTTTTTAGCGGTTTTATGGTCAACAATTTGCTACGATTAGACATCTGTATAAAAATGTTCTAAATTTTATAAATATTAATTTTAGAAAGTAACAATTCACACAAACTAAATTTATTATGCAACTGTCACGGTAAATTAACTTTTTAATTGTTTGTGAATTATTCCCGCTTTTGATTAAAATTTACAACAAACTTTTTGATAAAACTTGAATTTTACAAATTATTTCTTATTTCGTTTCTTTTTGAAATCGTGTTTTGAGATTTTTCACACTCATGAAACTGAAGTCTCGTGTAATATGACACGAATTTCTCTCCTTCTGATATATTTGTTTTTATTTCTTTCGCCTAAGGGCTGGGAAAAAAAACAGACAAAAATATCACAACTCGAAAAATAAAAGTCATATTGTACTCTGTACCGTACGATAACTAGTACTTCTAGTTTTTTATTAATTTAAAGTTTTTATATAAACAAAAGCCAACGAAACGGAATTGTTTTGGTAGCACAATGACTTCTTTATCTGGCGATATTTTACACTTTATCGGTAGGAAAAGATTCTGTAAAAATATTCGAAAGGTATCTAAGTAAATTTCCATTCCTCACCTTCTAGACATATTAGTTCGCAAACATATGATTTCGCGTTCTTTCGCTGTCCGACTGATAGATTTCAATTCTTTATCATCGGTAACTGTGACAAAATATCCATTGTGTCCTTGCAAAGCTACTTTCTTGTCTTGGATCACCACTTCCAACTGTTCTTGCGGACCAACAGCTTCAGAACGTGCCAGGATCTCTCCACGTGCATTCACTGATACGTATTTACCTAAGGAACAAAGCACTATAAAATTCGTGCAAATATTAGCATGATAAAAGTAGCAAATTTATTCGCCAATTGGCCACTCCAGGGTTGGGGCAAACGAACAGCTTAAAGACCTTGTATGCTTAGCCATATACCGCTGCATCATCAGGGTTTCCACTCTGTTATAGAGTCAAATTTAAGGAGATTTGATAAGGATTCTCAATCTTTTTGAGAAGATGACAGTATTTCCATAAAAGAATTGAGAAAATTGAAATTGAGAATATTTGAGGAGATTTTAAAGATAACGCGACGATGCATTTTATGTATTTTGAAAGTAAAAGGAAAATTGAGAAGATTTGAGGAGAAAGTTGTTAAATAGTCCACTTTTGGAGATTTAAGGACTATTCGCACGTTTCTACCTGGTTAAATCTTCCTGTTCTCATTAAATTCAAATTTACCTTCGTTAAATTGCCTTTGTTCCGATAAACACAATTCAAGAAAATGGCTGTATCATTAATTTTGCGATTATGATGCGTATTTGCAAAAACGTCTGTATAAATTCCGTGAGATAAGAGATCAACAAAATTGAAGTTTTTCAATTTCTTTTTTTGTGAATGGACTACAATATGCGCACCGTCCTAAATATTCACTTCACCTTGTGCTTAATACTGCATATGAATCCGCCATGGATGCAGAAAAACTACTAAAAAAGACAAAATAAAAGGTAAGAATTTTCTTTTGCTAGGAAAATTTTTTAAACTAGAATTCAATATTAATTTTTAAAATAATATAATTTTTCGGATAAGAAATTTTTATTTTTCACAGAAATTGGAGGTTTTGGGAATCTCTTTGACAGATTGTAGTATAATTTATCCATGATTCAATCTCTTGAAAAGTTTTTTTCTTGTCAACAAAGTTTCTTTATCAATTTTTAGACTATAAAAAGGCCATCAGGGTAGGAGGTAAACAAATCGGAAATATTTTGCTTCAACTTATTTCATGAATGGTAACTTCTTAAAAATTTTGGGGCGAAAAAAACCCAAATTATCTATATACAGTATAAAAAATCACTCCAAATAAAAAATCACTCCAAAACTATACTTGTATATTTTACAAAACTTTTGTTTTCATTTTCAATTGGCTAGAGCAAACCATGTGATAAGGAAACTTGATTAGCTGGGAATTTTATTGTATGCCAATTTAAATTTATTGTGATGAATTTTAGAACCACAGGAAATGTAATTGCCTATATGTTATAAACTTGTGTTATGGCAATTAGACATTGTTATTGTACATTTCGTTGAAAACATTTTATTTGCAGGCTTTTTAATGAAATTATCAACAAACCGTTTTCTGAAAAGAAATACAATAATTGTGGATTAAGAGCTTATACAATAACATACCTTAAGGGAAGAAATTATTTGTGGAAGAAATTTGTGCGGAATTTATTTTTGCGGATGAGTGACCCCAAAATGGCATATTTTGCAGAATAAATTTTTGCAGATAGGGACCTCAAAAGAGATATTGCGGAATAAATTTTTGCGGATGCAAGTAATTTGGTAAATCGAAAGTCGGGAAAAACCTAATTTAGTTCATAAGTGTATGAAAAACATCCGATTTATGGAATATCATCTCTCTATTTTTCATCAAAATATCAAAAAAGAATACTAATCTGCTGTAACATAAGAATACTAAGCTGTAACAAATGTAAGATCAAATATCGTCACTGAAAATATTGAAAATATTTCTGCATGGATCATCCTCCACAGACCACTCCTCTTTTGCGGAATTTATTTTTGCGGATGACCAAAATTTCTTCACTTCTACGGAATTATTTTTTGCGGATTTAGGCAAAATCCGCAAAAATTAATTCCGCAAAAAAAAAGTTCCGCACAAATTTCTTCCGCAAATAATTTCTTCCCTGAAGGTAATAACAATAATAGCGGTCAAAACCGAAGACAAATAAACATCATACCATAGCCTGATTTCAATGCTATTTTATTATCAGTTATGCGTATCATTGAAAACATTTCTTCTTGCTCCGGCCCATTATCAGTATCACCATGTTTTACACCAAGTTGCAACGTACCATTATCAACTGCAAATATATAGGCGCTATTGTACATTTGCAAAGCCACAGTGCAGCCTGTTACATGTTTCAAATGTTTGGATTGACCACCATCCACCATGATCTTTGGCATCATCATCAGCAGGGATGTCTGACACAGGTTCTTCGTTTTTGCGTTTATTTTTATTTTTTTTTCGGTTTTGACACAGTGCTTCCTTTTAACTTCAACTTACCAATTTTGACTTGCTTGTATTCTGACATGGCTAATACACAACACAAAAAAACACTTTCTGCATTAAATGAACACAACAAAAATATCGATAAAGAATTCAGGTTGATATATCAACATTGTTATTTTATTCATAATAAGAAATAAGAAAGAGCAGGCAACACAGCACACAAAAATTTGGACTCCAATATGTATCTTTATTTACATTGCATTTATTTACATTGCTCGAGCAATTTTTTAACTATATACATTGTTCTCACCTTTTTCTGAGACATATCAAATATAAATTATATATATCAAGGATATAATATATATCAAGGATATATATTAGAAAGCTAGTAATCATAAATATATAAATGGTCAGGCCATTTATATATTTATACTTATTGAGGATACTATAAGGTCTTAGAGAATGACTGTTATAACTCAGTCTATTTAAGAAATTCTTTAAATGCGAATATCTTGAGAACGAAAAGAGCATTTTAAAAAATAAAAAAGACTGGTTAACCAACTTTTTAATCTCTATAATATAAGTCCAACATCATTTTATACCTTGGGTTCCCTTTAAAGCTTACCTCCCACTTTAAAAAAAGTAGTCGAAAATCAACTCAAAATATTGTACTAATTACGAAAAAAAAATCTTTTATACTTATTTTGATTTGTTCGCAAGATATTCGTTGTTAAAGTTGTAAAATGTTAGCTGGAGAAGAAGCTTCGTGCCAGTCGCCATCTTGTGTCCCGATTGTAAATAAATGCCTTCGCGGGAGGGCTTGTGACGTCAACTCCCGGATGATAATTTCGCTGACTCTGCCGTGGCCCAGGTTTTATATATACAAAGCGGTTTTATATATACAAAGCGGTTGTTGTTTTGTTTTTCAACATTCGTAACGGGTACTGAAGGTGAGTTTGTAACAGGTATATACTGAAGATAAGTAAGGCTTTTTTAAAACTGAGTTCCCGTGAAAAAGTTGTAGGCTTTCTTAGTTTTGAAGTTTCGGCCAGTAAAAAGTCTACAACACACCGAGCAGTGAATCAGATTCTAGCTGGGAAAGCTGTTATGAGGATGAGAATGGAAGTGGAAGCAATAGCTTAGTAGTGAACCGTGGCCTTTTTCGCTATTCCGATGCCCTGAGAACGAGATTGGCTCTTTCCGACTTGTGTAGAGACTTACAGGAATGCCCACAGAGACGGGTCGCGGCGCCGGGAAGTATATTTTAAAATAAAAAAGAAGCTATTTAGGGTTATCAGAGCAAACCATGGCGGGCGACATTTCATTTTACTCTTTTGTAGCCTATCTTACCCCCTTCCCCCAAAAAAATTAAATGCTGCGCCGCGATCCCTAAGAGTTTTTGTTGGAAGAAAAGATTAGTAGAAAACTTCATTCTATGGCTAGACTATTGGCAACGTTAATAATCACGACTATGGCGGAAGTAAACATAGACAAGACGGGTGCAAGCTAAAACACAACCCTGGGCTTATTATAATAACAATTCAAGCAACCTCGATCCCAGGGCCTATAGCGTCCTTTGATATGAGAATGAAATGCGACACGAGAAATAAATTAAAATAAATTATTATAAGAAAGAAAGAGAGAAAGAAAGAGAGAAAGAAAGAAAGAAAAAAAAAAAGAAAGAAAGAAGAAACAGCAACGCGCGCAGAACAAAATAAAATCCCGTAAATCCCTGCCTAGTGTACCACAATATAATAGAAAAGTCTTAGACGCAACGTAGAAGAAGAGCGAGCACCTATACCAGAATTTGTACATGGCCTAATGCAAAGACAAGTGGACAGAGATTTAGAATTGCCAAAGCCTTTTTTGCCAGCGTTGATCAAAACATTCTAGTGATTAAAACTCGACTTTGAAAGCGTATCGACTCTGTTAATGAGTACACGCAGCAGGTTGTTTCTTGCCTGTTGGGAGACTGGCAAAGGAATGCTTTCCAGCGCTACTTCTGTTATTCTTATTCTATTATTATTATTAACAAAATTAATCTTAGTTGCAATAATTTACTCTTCTTCTTTTTCTCTGAGTTATCGTTTTACGGCAACATGTTCAGGGGGCCTTTTTTTGCCATCCGGGAGATGACGTCAAACTGGGTTTAATCCGAAAAAAAAATTATCACAAAATGGCGGCCTTCGAGAAGGAAGCATGCTGTAAACACAAGAAAATGTGGCTTTATATTAGCTTTATTATTTCGAATTTTACTTAATAAATGTTAAATTACAAATTCTCAACATAGTATAAACAGAATAAGATGAACTTTTTTTGAAGTGGGAGGTAAGCTTTAAGTATAAATCAATTTTGGATTTATTTAATTGATGGGGGCCTTGTCGTTGGAACTGCTTCCAGATTATACAAATCCATAAAATACCCCAATAAGTCACTCAGCACGAAACTCATATTTTGCAATTCAATATTATGAATGGGTGGGGTTTATTGTCAAATTTTCTTAGCACACTAATTTAAGTTGATTATTGATAAGCTCAGAATGTTCTTAGTAATGTGATAATGTGATATGATGATCACTCAGCATGAAACTCGGAGTTATGTACATATTTTAATTTTTATCTTGTAAATAAAGGAATGAATATTAGCTCTACACTTTTTGTATCGAGCACTCTTTCAATAGATTTCCTTTTCAAGATAATGTGATAAACAAATTTTTTGCTATTAGCTAAAAAAAGATCTGGCAGTCCTATTACTAATATAGCCCATTTCCGTGCATGACGCAGTTGGGTTGATTTCATTTTGAGAACAATGGGCATGTTTGCACTTTTGTGAAGGTAAAAAAAGCAGGACTCACATAGGGTAAAATGGCTGTTAATGAAGATTAAAGAGATTTTTTGGGTAACGTGTGTGTAAGATCAAGATCTAAGAGGAACTGGAATTAAATTTTAACTATATTCTTTTCTAATTCTTCTTAAAAAAATCACTAATTTTAAGCAAATATTTCTTTCTTGGATTACTGTGGTCTATTGTTTATATCTTCTACCTACAGAAATGCTTGCAAAAAACTGCAAACTGTTTTAACTTTTGTAAACATTTGGATGACAAATCATCATTTATAATGTATATACTATAAAAATCAGTGCAAATCATAGTTTCACTTCAATGAAACACTATTTTATAGATATTATCAGCACATTGCTAAGAAAGCTAGTTACAGTACAATAGTAGGTTTGGCATATCTCAAAATTGGCAAAAAAGACTCTCATCAATTCTCATCACATCTCAGGCGCCATTATGCTTAAAGCTCAAGCACAATGATGGAGAGATATAGAGAGCATTATGGGTGGTGTGCTGCGGGCGCTCACATGGTCTTGTGTCTTCTGTTCTCTCAGTCCCGTGCCGTTTTCTTTCTCTTTTGGAATACAAGAGTTCAAGTCTAGCGAGGTAGGTACACTGCTGATGTTGTTGCTAACTAGAACAAGAATAGATAGATAGATAGATAGATAGATAGATGTGCATATTTTACATGGCTAGCCTCACAAATATCGAGGGATATACCCTGTCTATTATTTCCAGGAGGGGCCATGGCTTAGATGGAGAGTCCTAGAGTATTTAATGCTCATTTTGAGCAACGCAGACCCAATTAGTAGGGCCCACGCTCTACTAGACAACTCCCGGCAACATCCAACGGCCCACACAGTGTGCCATCTCCCCAATTTCCCTCACATGGCTTGGGTTAACCCGGGGCTATGGTAACATTCACTCGCCCATGTTGAATCGCCGTCAAGAGGAATCGAACCCCGGTCTCCCGCACAGAGTACAAAAGCTATAACCACTAATCTACGGTGCCAGAATAAAGTTTATAATCCTAATTTTAATTTTTTAAGCTATTTGGCGTCATCCAAAAAGTTAATAAACGATATATATATGTAGCCAGCTAGATACAGGTACAGGGTCTGTTTGGTAGTAGTGGTTACAACTCCCAGCCTGGGAGACGAAATATCAACAAAATGACCAACGCTAACTAACGAATACCAGTGAAAAATTACCATGCTGGGCAAACCATACTTTTCAGTCAGCGAAATTGTAGCTATCTAGTATATATTGCCTCTTTTCTAGGGTTTTGTAAAGATTGTATAGATTGTTGTGGATTCATAAACTTTACCCTTCTCGAAAACCTGTTTTTGGCTATGGTGCATATCTCTATAATAATTGTCAAATTTTACTATTGTTTCAGGCCATCATATTTTGACTTACCTTTATCCTAATTATGTTATTGTGCTTTTAGGGACAGTCATTAAAATGGGTGACAGATATACAGGAACCAGTGTGTATGTTGGAGCATTAAGTCCTTACACAAATGAAGATGACTTATACAATTTGTTTAAACCATTTTGGCAACATTAGTAACGGTAAGTACAATGTAGCCAACCTACTATTTTATCTGAGAATGTAGTTGGTTAACCCTATTTAAATTTGTTGACCCCCCCCCACCCATCTCAACACTATGAGCACCTAGGTTTCCTTTCTTATCTTAAGAGTACCCCCCTCAGCCTTTCTAATTCACATCAGCACATATCAAATGCTGAGGTGATTTGGAAAAAAAACAAGTTCACGTCGGCAAAATTTTGCTTAGGCTAACTTTTTCTCGCAATTTATTGAATCCTTCAATTGCCTTGAATCTATCGTAAATATATAAAAAGTTATATATTCCTTACATGCAAGAATTATTAAAGATCGTAATAAGCAAATGATTTTTTTAATAGGTTTTGACAGGCAGAAACATAAATTTAGATATATTAATAAACAGGATGTAACTTTTTTAAAAAAGAAATAGAAACTGGCTGCAAACTAAAAGAAAACAAAAAATGAGAAATTGTTTTTCCAAGGCTAAATTAAATGATATGTGTTTATTGAAGTAGGTAATCTTAGAATTAATAATTTACTCTGAAATATAGAGCAACCCCACCTTTTTTACTGGGAAATCCACCCCTCCTATTTTTGCAAAATTTCAGAAAATTAGACCCCCCTTTGTAATGGGGAATTTTAACTATGCAATCTGTTGAATTTTCTAATCGATGTACAAGTCATGCTTGCAAAGGAAAAACAAACTATTAACAGGCACATCTCGTGCGTTTTGTGTTTAGTTTTACATTACTGGTATTTTATTACAATATATGGCTTTTTGTAGTTGCTGTTATAACTGACAGGGAAACTGGTGAACCTAAAGGCTTTGCATTTGTAAACTTTGAAAATGAACAAGATGCACAAGATGCTGTGGCTGGTGCCAATGGTGAGGTAAATTGTGGAAAAATTATTATTTACATAAATCTGCCTCAAATGTTTGGTATTTCTTGTATTTGTCCCAGTATCAAAACAAACAACAATTTGCAATATTAGATACTTTGTATTTAGGAAATCAGAGGAAATCAAATAACTGTGGAGATTTCTAAACCAAAACGATTTAGCTCCAGAGGAGGTGGTGGTGACCGTGGATTTAGAGGAAGTCGTGGCTATCGAGGTGGTGGTGGAGATCGTTATGGTGGTGGTGACAAATATGGTGGTGGTAGAGACAGGTATAATAATGATGGCGGTGATCGTTATGGTGGTGGCGGCAGAGGCGATCGTTATGGTGGAGGGGGAGATCGTTATGGTGGAGGGGGAGATCGTTATAGTGGTGGAACTGATCGCTATGGTGGTGGTGGTGATCGTTATGGTGGTGGTGGTGATAGGTATAGCAGCAGAGGTGATCGTTATGGTGGTAGTAGTGACAGGTATGGTGGTGGTGGTGGTAGGGATAGATACAATGAAGGCAGTGACAGATATGGTGGTGGGGACAGATATGGTGGTGAAGGTGATCGGTATAGTGGTGGGGGAGGTGATCGGTATGGTGCAGGCAGTGATCGTTTTGGAGGAGGTAGGGGCTATGGTGGCAGAGGAGGTTCACGAGGTGGACGTGGAAACTTTGGAAGCAGATATTAAAGGTACTTGATTTATTTTTATTTTTTAACATTTAACCCTTTCATTACGTGTTTCACACACAGCAGGTTATAGGAATTGCCAATTTTTTAATGTTTCTCACCAGACGCATAATTCAAAGAATTGTATTTCGTAAGGAAAATAGTATATGCCTCTACACAATATCAAAATTTCTTAGTCTGGGACAAGTTTTTGTTATTATCTCTTTAAAAACAGCAATGGTAGTGACAATAAAATTGGCTGGAAATTGACTTCTTACAATTATGAACACTCTACCACCCTCAAATGCCACTTAACCTTTCAAGAAACAGAAAAAAAATTGTTCTGAATTTCATCATACTGATCTAGAAATTGAAACCAACATATACACTTTTGTAGCCCTTTTCTGGGAAACAGTAGAATAAATTTTTCTTCTAGGAAATGAGTGTCAAAGGCTCAGTAATGAAAGGGTTAATTTTTAGAAGTATGTTAACTAGCTTCAATAATCAATGTTATGTCTCAACATCGTGTAAATGCCATGTTTACAATCATCAGTATATACAATGGAAATGAAATAACAACAATATGCAGTAACCTAACTTTCTTTATTATCGAAGGATACAACCTGTTAACAGCTGTCAGTGATAAAAGATTGTGTAAATAATATGCATTCAGCAATACAACAGATCAAAACGTATCACGCAAAATGCAGATGACATGTCAATCAGTTAATGGAAAACGGAATAAACAATACGGACTCTCTTTTATCATGTTATGCTCTTGATTAAATTGTATGAGTGGGCTCAAGTCAGTTTTATATAATACATGTAAATATTCTTAAAAGTTATTGTTATCCTACCATTCCATTGCACTGCAGTTTACTGAAAATTCTGTGATGAATGATTTACTACAAACTTGCAAAACCAGACGTAATGTCGCCAATATCCGTTAGAGTGCTATATATTGCCATTGCAAAGTATATTACAATCATGTAAGTTTGATAGTGTGTTGCTTGTTTTTAATGAGCTAATAATTAAATCGATTACATACATACCAGTCTCTTTCACTTTACTACAATAATAACACCAGTTGTCAATCAAAGTGGATGTTCGCCAAGAAAACCAACTATAATGACACATCGAAGCAATGTCACACCGACGCAAATCAGCATTAGGATCAATTTCAAAAGTTCAAGGTTATGTAGCAAACGCACATCACACGGTATTGTTCCTTTTTACACAGTCCTCATTTATATTGACACAGATTGCATGCATTTGTAGAAAGTCAACATGATTTGAAAAACTAAAAGTGGTGTTATTTTTCAAATTTTTACTTATTTGTGCATCTAGTGCATCATAAATTGAATTGCTCTAATGTATCAATGATAGTAACAAGTTAAGAAACAACCAACAAAAAATTGGATTTAATCACAAAACAAATGTCAACTTCAACTTACACCAACTTTTTTGTGTTCATTCTATTATTGATTCGTTTTGCAAAAATACACTCGCCAGTATATTATCAACACACAAATCAATATATATATTTCAAGTTAGTCATCAATCTTTACTACATCAACAATGTTTTCCAAATTATCAATTCCGCATTTCAACGGCCCAAAATACTGAGTAATATGTTTTTTGTTTGAAACAGAGAATTGTTCATGAGATCTGTATTAGTTGGTGTAACAATTCTTTAAAAAAATTGTAACGGTTACTTTGATTCTACTTTCTACTTCGTATTTTTTTTAGTGAAAACTACGAGTGTAAATGGAGACAATGCTCTGCATCATTTAAGATAAGGAAGGTATGAATTATAACTTACATTTTATATCCTGTGTTGGCTCAGTAAAGGGAGCTAACACCCAAATGGGATTAGCCCACAAAGTAATGTAATTTTCAAGAAGTCTGATTCATGAAATTTTTGTTACTTTGAGTTAGGCATTTAATATATATTTTTGTTTAATTTTTAACTTAGCTTACCTTATAATTTTTTTTGGTAGCATTGCTATTTCACTCTTGTCCTGTTGATTTATGACTGAATGGTTTTGTGGCTTGTTGCATTTTGCATGAATTTAATTTTATAAACTGCAAAAAATGTTTCCACATACTTTTATGGATATAGTATGGGGGCTGTTCATATGAGCCCCGTTAGCTGGGCTGGTTCTGTTTTCCAGGCTAAAATCAGCCTTCTGGTAATCTCGGTTTCCTCACTAATGCTTATAAAAATCAACAACCTGTAATATGGAAAGCGAGTCAGCCCGTTCACCAGTATCTTGCTTTTTTCAACCAAGATCCTAGCAAGGCAGACTAAATTGTCCCCGTATGATAGCTCCGGACTGGCAAGCAGGAACTGACTTTTCTATTTTTGTGCACGATTAAAGCATCGGTATATTAATAAAAAAATATATTAAAGAATAAACCGGGCTCATACTTTATTTTTTTGTTGAAAATAATAAAAAATAAATAATTTGCAATGGAAAAAATTGCAAAACTTAGACAACTATTGCCTAATGCTTCCCAGCTGTCCTTAGTGCTGTTTAACCTTAATTCTATTTCAATTTTCGATTTAGTAATTCACAAGAGAATGTGTCAACAACACGAATTATGGTCAGGTTTAACGCACCCAGCAAAAAAGTAGTACATTTTTTATTCTTGACAACTTAAATTAGGCAAAATCTGCGTTTTGTGTTGTTTTTGCTTTATTTTTAGAACATTTCGTGGTTTGTTGAAGAAAAAAAATAGAACACCGGATCTAGGCTGCTTGGGATATTGATTGTGGCACCAGGAGGAAATGTAAAATTTATAAGGATGGCCACGTATAAAGTACGGGTTGGCATCGTTAGCTGCGATATAATATGCACATTCACGTCAAGGCAATGCTGGAACCAACCTCAATTCCGGAATCGATATCAGTGTGAGTTGCGATGTACTGATCGAATGTGTTTTAAAAAGAAAACAACATTAATAGAAATAATGCGTCATTTTTGATTTCGACGTTGTTTAAAATCTTTAAAATCGCCTGGGGAGATAGAGAGATAGAGACAGCCCAGAGCCTGGACGCCCGAAACTTATCCAGACTAAATCCTCTTTTTGACAGATTTTTTCTGAGAACGAGGCTAAAATGAGTTTTAAGCCAATACGAATCATAACAGTGCAACAAATTGTTTTATTATCCAACGAACAATACTTTATTTTAAAGTTTATATGCTATCGAAAGTTAAAGCTCGTGCGGTGTAGAATAATGAAGATCGTCTTATAATGCGCCATCTTTGATGTTATTAACGTTTCCCTTTAATAATTACGTCATTGCCTTCTGTACAATTTCGCAAGCACGTAGACTAAAGCTATATTCAGCAGAACTAATTAATTATTCATGAATTTTAATTTGAAGAGGAATTGTTGAGGCTGAATATTTTTGGTGAAAGATAATGTATTATAGCTACAAAATCATGACAAGTGTGTTATAAAAGAAAAAATATGAATATGTAGTCTGAAAATTTCGTAACTGATTATGTAAAAAACAATTTGCTGCCACCTTAAAAGATATTTTCCAAATTGTTTTTCAGAGAAAAAGAGAAAATCGATTAATTTTCAGCCTTGCCGTTGTTCTTATTTTGTCTTTATTGTTCATCAATTTCAGGTTTATTATTTTAAAATTGTTCTTATAGAGAAATGAAGTTTATGTAAGTTAAGTTAGCTATGATTTACAGTTACAATAATCAATAATTGAATTTTAAAATTTTAGAATATTCAATGATTTTGTTCCCCCATATTACTCAGTCCTCTTCAAAGTTCAGTACTTTTCAGATTATTGCTAATGGCGGAAATCTTTAAGCCGCAGGGCTTCTTGTTTAAATTTGATATTCTGTATAAAAAACAGTGTACATTGATGGTTTTGTCTCTGAACCTGTTCTTGCAGCAAATAAGATACTACCAACCAAGGCAAAATCTTTAACATATGTTAAAAATACAATCGTATAAAAATCCCCAAAGCGGGAATTTCGAGTTATTTCAAGCGCCTTTTTGGCCGCTTTTGTTCCTCAAGGGTCACGTGTATGGATTGAGCGAAGCGCATTTTCGCAAGGCTGACTCGTCTTCCAGAGAACTGATGCGGTATTTTTTGGACGACAGAAAAGCTAAAACAGGACGAAACGGGCAATATCTCGACAAAATAACTGAAAGACAAAACTTCGACTTGAAAATCGGTTTCGTTTAAACACTAGGTGGTACTAATGCCTGCATCCACAGAAGAAATTGTAAAGCGTGGGTGCTTCGATCTTGAGAATTCTTGTTTCGCGTGGATTCCTAACTTAAACGGCAAAAAACTTGTTTAAAGATTATTTTCTGGACATTCTTGACTTGTGGATCGACAAAAGGTGTACATCAGCACTATTTCGACCTGAAAAGCACCAAATACCTAAGACATCTAATTGATGACGAGTAAACTCTGACGAGTTCACTTCGGAGGGTGCGTCGTTAAGACAGCTTACTGAATGATTGTGGAACACCACATTTAATATTCAGAACTGTCATATATTGTCTTAGGAGGCCCTAAAGTATCATCTAGCTATTGCAAGGAATTAAACATCGACGGAGGCGCGAGAAAGCTGTCTAAAAATGCGAAAATGGTTGCTATGGGCGTTGCTATGCACTTATATTTGCGTTTGGTTGGAAAAAGTGGCAGAATGCGCAATAAAAACCTAAATTTGTCATAAGCACTACTTGCCATGGTATTCTAAGATGAATTTGCTGCCAGAAAACAGCTATATGACAATTCTTAAAATTTAGAAATTTTTCTAGGTGAACCACCTTAAACAGTCTTTTTCTTCTTCTTCGACCGATTTTTCAAGCGATGCCGTAACGTCACGACTTTTAAAGTCCGACCTAGCCCTACGCCGGCTCTGCGTATTTTAATATTTAAAATTTGGAAAGAACGAAGAAAATTGCGTTACGAATTTGATCACAAATATTGTTATAGACTGTTATTTTAATTATTTATTACTTTCGAAAGACAGAGTTCAAGCACGCTATATTGATTATACTCCAGTTTTTTAAAGCGATAAAATATATATGGTTGGGTTAGTATAATTATTTAACTGCTTAAATTTCAGTTCAGTTTAAGATGTTCTTTTCGTTGTATCTAGTTTTACTACTAAACGGCTTTCTTATACCCCTTTCTTTTGCCAGGGGTCTCCTGAATTTCTTTGTGTTTCAGGTAAGGCACAAGGTCTTTTCCCTACTGTCAGTTTGCCCCACACAGGAACTTGATAAACAAAAAAAATTTCGGAAAACTATTTAGCAAGCTAGCTATAGCCATTTTACATTGTTTACTATAGTTATTTCAGCAAGTTTCTGTCAGCATAAGCTACAGTTTATATTATAGGTACATATTATTTAATACACCAGCATAGGCTACACAGTATATGGTTAACTAGTTTACTGTGAAATCTTAGATATCTTAACGTTTTTAGTCATGTATAAATCTTAAACCAATGTCGCAGGTATAAAAAACATTTAAATCCAAAGTTAAAACCTCAAAAAAATTAATCAATTTGTTTGGTTGGCTCCTGGCGAACGGCCCTCTTTCGCCTGGTCACTGCGAGCGCGCCCTCCAAGTGGATGTCCGGCTTGCTACCCTTATCGAAAAAATTGACATATACATTTTTTTGATTTATTTCAAAGTCCAGGACAAGTTATGACTAGCCTGAAAATTTGAAGATCTTAAAGTTACTAGAACTGGAAATAATGGCACTTTAATTTCTTAAGGGTAATGTTCTTTTCCAGTCGCCATATTTAACGATTATGCGCCTTTATCTTTAAAGTCGTTTTTCCACTAGACGAAATGTTTCCACGAACATCTGATTCTAAAGTTTGATCGGCTTGCGTTTTTTTACCGCTTTGGGCTACTTAACCTTATGACCCTTGCTTTGTCCGCTAACAGTAACGCGTTGGTTTGTGCTAGCCTGTATCTCACGCACTACATGAAACATTTTGCAAGTTCAAGATAATACCATGAGATAATACTTATTTGAAATGACGGAACAACATTTTAGAAGTTCTGTACAAAGCAGGCTACTTGCGAACTCGAAAGGTATAGGGGAACAAAATTACACGAGAATAAGAATCGGAAATCTTTAAGCCTGCAAGGGCTTTTCATTTAATTCAAACACGGTTTGATTTAAAAGTGTTTTTTCATCAATATTTTGCTGAATGTGAAGCAGCCTTTAGGAACAGAATTCTTTCTGCCTAACTAAGCAGAAGTTGTCTGTAATATACATTACATTGTCATAATACAACAAACCAGTCGAACTAGCAAAGTACAACAAAAGAAATCATTTATTTAAGGTAAACAAGAAACCGCGGTCGGTTTGAAATCACACGTAACGAAAAAACATTTCAGTCTACGCGTTCTTGCAAAGGATATAATGTCCAGATATTAATAAAAAAATGAAAATCCCTTGCAGGCTAAAAGATTTCGGATTCTTGTTATCCCGTGGTATTATCTTGAACTTGCAAAATGTTTCATGTAGTACAAATATACAAAAAGTGGTTTGTGGGAATTAATACTTTAACAATACTGCACTACACTTAACATTCATAAGAAAGAAACGAAGACGTTTTAGCATATCAATTTATTAAATATTATTGCTTATGGTGTAGCGATATTTGGAAATGTTTTATTATACCTGTGACATGACTAAAATCTTTATCAAGTTTAAGATATCTAAGATTTGACCATAAAGTTGGATCCTACAAGTTTAAAAACAAAAAAAGAAATAGAAGTACCTTATAGTCAGAAATTTTCGCGACAACTAATTTTCGCGATTTTCGCGATTTTTGGGCATTTTCGCGAAATTAAAATGCCGCGAAAAAAATTTAATTGACGAAATCGCGAAAGTAAAAACCGCGAAATATTTTCTTTTTTTCTTCATTTTTTAGACTCCACAGGGTAGCAGACGTAAAATTTTCGCAACAAAATAATTCTGGTGATACCCAGTTTGATAAAACCCGGGAAAATTAAGGAAGAAATGCACTTTTAAACACAATTTTAGAAGGCGGTTTGCCTGTTAACCTAAATGGCATTTTGTGTTATATATCGATCTCCTTTTTTATGAAATTTCCTCTTTTTTTAAACTTTCCTGTCTAACTCTTACACCTATGAAACCTCTTCAGTTTTAATTCTTTTATCCCTCTAGTGACATTCCTAACCAGATACCAAAGGCCAGAAGAGGTCGGAGGACATGGGTCTAAAAGACAGTATGGGATTTCTTTTCGACATTTTCCTTAACGTCAATGCCATTATTTAGGCAAACGCCGAGGCGAGTTTGAAAGGTTGTACTATCCCCCCTTGATCAAAAATAAAGGTTCTTCCGCTACCTTATTGATTATAACATTGACCTTTTATGAAAAAAAGCTTCCTTTTACAGATGTCATTATTAGAGTAGAAAAACGTACTTAAAAATCATATTTTGTTTTTCCTTCACTCCGTAACTCTATGAAATTCGCGAAAATTAAATGTCGCGAAAAAATTTCAAGGCAACGAATCGCGAAAATAAAAATCGCGAAATTGTCCCAAAATTTTTATCGCGAAATTAAAATGTCGCGAAAATTTCTGACTATAAGGTAGGCGAAAGAAACAAAAAGGTTAAGACTACGTTCATCGGTTTAGAATTAACAATAGAGACTAAATCCAAAATGCGATTCCGTGGTATTAATATTTAGACTAGCCGGGGAACCCGGAGTCGAAACGCAGGGTTAAGCCACAAGTAACTGTGTTACCTGGCGTTGAACGCCTGGAAGAGCGATTAATAAGAAGTGTAAACTGTGCCACACATTCAGGCGAAGCGCCTTAGTATAGTATGTCATAAATTGAGTGAGGCGCAGAACATTATGGTGTTTCCAGTGTAATATATTTTGAAAAAAATAGGCACACAACATTATGGTCTTTCCACTGTAATATATTTTTCAAAAAATAACTTGAAAAAAACTGTATCCTAACTTCAGATAAACAGAAACTCAGGAAACAGCCATCATTAACATTGGACTGAGCGCTTAGTACAGGTAAACAACTGTGTCGTCAATGCGTTTAGGCGTAATACCCTTTTCAAAAAAAATTTATTGCGACTTCGGTTTAAATAAAAACACGGGAAAAGCAGCCTGTCGTTACCCTGTCCAGCTAAAAAAATCACTCAGCAATTCTATTTTGCAGAGTAAGTTTTCATGACACTAATAAAAGGTGTCGCTACCTACTAACTGCATTTAGCATAATAATTATTGATTAAGAATTTTGTTGTAGCTAGCCAAACTGCATTTGTGGCTGCTTTTACTCTTCAGCCAAAAGTAGCTAACGAGCTAGCTAGAATAGAGCCACAACCCAAACATAAAAATAAATAATAATATACCCAACTTTAAAATAATAAGAATAAATAAGGCTAGCTACAGGTAGCTGGCTTCAGCCGGATGCTGCCTTGAAATCTACGTTAGCTAGCTAAAATCTTGAAATTGGTTTGTTTCAGATTTACACATGGCTAGAAAACGTGATGATATTTACATCTTAAAATGTGAAAACATAGACACAATGAAGAGAATATCTGAACGTTGATAGAACTGAAATTTAGGCAGTTAAATAACTATACTATATAACACAACCAAATATTCCTCTTTCTTCAAAAAATATTTGATTCGCAGCATGGTGAAGAAGCCGGAGTATAACAAATATGGCGTCCTTGAACTCGGTCCCTCGAAAGAAACGACTCGTACCTTAACCCCTAGAGCTCGGTTTAGTTGAACAAAATCCGCCTCGTTAAAATCATAACTGGAAACGAAAATTTGAAGGGGTATCTAGCATAGCTCATCAAATAATAAAAAAATAAAAATATTTGTGATCAAATTTGTAACGCAGTCTTCATTCTTTCCCAATTTTACGAACATTGAGATACGTACAAAACCGGCGTAGAGCTAGGACTAGGGCCAGGTCGGACTTTTATGAAGCGGGAGGCGGGTCAATAAGGCGTAGTCCAATTTCGTTTCAATTTATTGTGCGACCACCATTTCTAGAAATCGTGGTCCAAGACTTTTGCGACGGCGCTTTCTAGAAATAGTGGTCAAAAATCGCGACCCCTCTTCTTTTAGAAAGCGGCATCCAAAAACGGCGGTGCTTCTTAGAATTAGGCGTCAGAATAATTTTTTCGGCCACGCGTTCTAGAAAGCAGCGCCCAGAGTTCTTTAGGACCACGCATTCTACAAAGCATCGGTACAAATAGTGTCCGCCGACGCGACAAAATGAGTAAAGTTGCGCCGACTCTTTCAGGAAGAGGCGTCCAGACAAAATGAGCAAAGTTGCGCCGACTCTTTCTCTACACTATAGAGAGGCGTCCATCCTGCATATTTGACCCGTAAATTTGCGCCGATGCTTTCTAGAAAGAGGCGTCCAACCTGCATATTTGACCCGTAAATTTGCGCCGATGCTTTCTAGAAAGAGGCGTCCAACCTGAATAATTTGTCCTGCAAATTAGACATTTTCTAGGAAAACAACGTGTGGACGAAGCGTGGTTGGCCAAGTTGATGGCTGGATGGAAAGAAAGACCTTATAGCAGCAGTGCAGGAAGCTGCAAGGATTCTCACTGACGCCACTAACGGTAATGCAAATGAAAAATAATCTTTCAATGATCTCGCGTGTGAAGATTATGTGTACGTGCATAGCTAGCTAGCTAGTTACCTAATTTTTTCCTCTTTGGCAGCAAACTATTCTGTATTCTGTTATTCTGTTTGTGTTCTATATATATAAAATCAACTGTAGCTAGCTATAGTTCTCTTTCTTTTCTAGAAAATCGATTTTGAAGCTAGCTAAAGTTTGGCAGTGCACGAGGTAAGGGACAAAACACTAAATTACTTTATTTTGCAGGGACTTTGATATTATTTTTTTGCTATTAGAGCACCTTTGATTTTAAGAAATTGTTTTATAGGTTGTAAATCTTCAACAATGGCTAATAGTTTTTTTTTTTATTCTTGTTTCTCCTATTTTATATTTTTCTGTAAAGAGTAGCCATTTTTTATCCTACAGTTTTGCATTTTGCATTGTGTTCTGTAGCTAAGTAACTTAATAATTCTTTTTTATATTTAGTTAAGACTTTGGTGGGCTTTCTCAAGATCAAATTGTTAAAATCAAAGATGTTTATACCTAGCTAGCTAGCTAGCTAATCTTCGCTTTATCGCAAGATTGGGTGCTAATATACAATTTATATAAAGAAACACAAAATGATTGCTTTGTATATATTTAATGTATATAATAAATAAACTATTTATGCACAACTTGAGATATTTTCTACTGGCATGATAAACCAGAATGTTGAA
Source organism: Hydractinia echinata (assembly GCA_030067915.1). Taxonomy (NCBI): domain Eukaryota; kingdom Metazoa; phylum Cnidaria; class Hydrozoa; order Anthoathecata; family Hydractiniidae; genus Hydractinia; species Hydractinia echinata. Next base: position 5,731,301 of record JASGCC010000001.1, read on the forward strand.
ACAGTTGACTCTGAATGACATTTTATTTAATAGATGTCACATATTTGGCCTGAAAAACCTTTTGGACTCTTCGGACAGAATAATATTTTATCTATATTATCTTTACTAGCCTCAAAATCTAAAGCAATGTGTTTAATTAGTTAGTGAAATAAGTTTGAGCTGACATTATTATACTCTTCTTCTACTCTTCTCATGGATTCTCTAATTCTTTTTTCAGTAACACGAATTTCTTTAGACATAAGAAAGCCATCCATTCGTCGATATCCACAATTAGGGAAACGTTTCACAAATTGTTGAACAGATTCATCCAGCTTTTTGTCATCAATATGTATGTATGTATTACTGACGGACAATCCAAATTGACGAAGACGTCTCTAAATTGTACTCTCACTTAATGAAACCATTTTTGCCATTTTTTATATCTTACATTTCAAGTTGAGTTTTTGCGAGAAGATAAGGTGGCCGTCCTTGGTTTAAAGTGGCGTGCTTAGGAGCATGATATTGCGACTTTAAGGAATTTTTATTTTCCTTTATCGATTCTTCTGCTTTACGTAACAGTTTTATAACATTCTGGTCAATAATAAACAGTTCGTTGCAAGTAAGTATAGGTTGAATCATATTATTGACTCTGTATCTCAAACTAATAATGTCTAGAAATAAATTCTAGAAAGCATCCGCGCAAATTTACAGGGCAATTATGCAGGATCGACGTCTCTTCCTGAAAGAGTCGGCGCAACTTTACTCATTTTGTCTGGACGCCTCTTCCTAAAAAGAGTCGGCGCAACTTTGCTCAATTTGTCTGGACGCCTCTTCCTAAAAAGAGTCGGCGTTACTTTGCTCATTTTTCTCTGGACGCCTATTTCTAGAAAGAGTCGGCGCAACTTTGCTCATTTTGTCTGGACGCCTCTTCCTAAAAAGAGTCGGCGTTACTTTGCTCATTTTTCTCTGGACGCCTATTTCTAGAAAGAGTCGGCGCAACTTTGCTCATTTTGTCTGGACGCCTCTTCCTAAAAAGAGTCGGCGTAACTTTGCTCATTTTTCTCTGGACGCCTATTTCTAGAAAGAGTCGGCGCAACCTCGTTGATTTTTTCGTTGGACGCCTTCTTCTAGGAAGAGTCGTCGTAATTGTTTTCATGTGCTGAACGCATATTTCTAGACCATCTCCAGGTGTGTTATTAAGCTTCTATGAAACATTATCATAAATTCTATTTAAAAACAACATTGACATTTCTAATTTAAGATACAAACATTATTTCTGAGCGCCGACGCATTCTAGAACGCGTCGGCGGACACTATTAGCACCGATGCTTTGTAGAATGCGTGGTCCTAAAGAACTCTGGGCGCTGCTTTCTAGAACGCGTGGCCGAAAAAATTATTCTGACGCCTAATTCTAAGAAGCACCGCCGTTTTTGGATGCCGCTTTCTAAAAGAGGGGTCGCGATTTTTGACCACTATTTCTAGAAAGCGCCCAACCTCGTTCCCAGGGCAATTTTTCGCTTTTTTGATATCCGAGACGGCGCGAAGAAATGGCCCTGGGCCAGGCTGGTTAAAATCAGCACGATTCGTGCTGATTTTTAATTTATTCAAAATTTGGTCATTTTGTTAAGAATTGCATGCGGACCGCCGAGAACACTGTATTGCAATAATTTATGTTTTATTTTTAATCTGAAACAAGTTAGCTAAAGTGTTTTGAGTTTTTGCTTCGAGAAAATATGATTGCAGTGTTGCCTTCGCTCTTTTTTGGCTACATACAAGTTTTAAATATATATTTATTTTAAAGTTTTCAGCCATCTATAGCTAGCTAGCTAGCAAAGGCCTAAGACGTACTTTTGTAGCTACAAAGGTTGTGCTAACCAAGGTAGTTATGATTTTTAGCTATCTTTATTTTATATTATAGTTAAAAGTGAAAGTACTTTTAGCAAGCTATAGCTAGCTACCAAGCCACAGAATTATCAGAGGGTTTTGAGATTAGAATTACACTGAAGATGCCTAGCTATAGCTAGTTAAGTTTTTAGTATTTTTTTAGGAACATGCAGTCTCCCTAATTCCATTTTTGTCTTGTGGGCGACTTATTGCTGACATAAACCTCTATAAACCTAAGTTGAGGCTTTATCACGCCGGAATTATGGTGGCGTGTAGCTATATATTATACTAGTATTGAGTCATCAAACGTCATCAACATAACCATGTGTCAGATACAGATCAGATATATACGTTTAGACGTATATAATAACTGGCTCTTTTTGTCTGTTATTGTTGTTGTAACGTGCATATACACCTAAATAAAATCGTATTGTCAAAATAACTTGTTATTGTTAGGTCAAAATTTATAATTGTCTTTAAAAAAAATCTTATCGCCCTGCTTTAAATGCCTAAATTCTGAAATTCGGAAAGTATAGCTATTACAGAATCATTTTTTATGCTAATCCCATCAGACCAGCCTAAAAGCATCTCCTAACAAGTTTTAACTCAATATCTTTCTTTTTCATCTTTCTTTTCATCATATTGCACTTTTGGTTTTTCACGAAACGGGTCCCTGGAAACTCATTTACAACTAAATGGCCACTATGGTCAAACCAATTGACTTTTTTCAATAATTTTATGTTTGTTGCTTTACTAAGAGATTAAAAGTCATAAAACATAGGATGTTACATTTCATGCAGTCAGAGAAAATTGTTATTTAATCTGTAATCGATTGTTATTTAAAATCTGTAACCGATTGTTATTTAATCTGTAACCGATTAATTAAGACAATACAGACTAATTAGAAGGTACGTACAGATTAATTAAGCGTATAACTATTTGGTTAATTAAATGGTATGAACTTCTTAATCAAGTTTTTTAACCTTTTTCAACCAAATCAACAGCATATGATTTTATTTTTTTGTTTATGTGTTCTGCCTCCTTTAGAAAGAATATTAGCTAGAGTGTAAAAGAAGGTTTGTTCGGGCGAAATAGGATTAGTTATGTATACCTGTATATACCTTGTGTTGTATTTAAGCTAGCTAGATAGCTGCTAAACATGTCTTCAAGCAAACCTACATTGTGTTTTTTACTACACCCTGTGCACACAAAAGCTAGCCTAGTAGCTACCTCCTCAACTGCACTGCAAAAAAAACAGAAGCTTACTTTAACAGTCTCTAAAAGTACAACTAAAAGCTATTTAATTTTGTTTGCACGTTAAGCTATACTAACAATGCCAAATATTTTATTTTTCACAAAAATAAATTCAGTCCAGCAGAACATAAACATTCCAGCGTCCCTTTCGCACATAAACTTAGACGCCATTATTGTTTTTCTGTTATTATTCAATTTTTTACGCATAAATTAATTTATCTTCATAATTAACGGAAACTTGAGAAACCAATCAGATAGCAGAACTGACCAGTGTGGCCCAGGGTCATTTCTTCTCGCCGTCCGAGGTTGTCAGAAAGAGAAAAATGGGCCTGGGGACGAGGTTGGAAAGCGCCGTCGCAAAAGTCTTGGACCACGATTTCTAGAAATGGTGGTCGCACAATAAATTGAAACGAAATTGGACTACGCATTATTGACCCGCCTCCCGCTTCATAGACTTTAAAAGTCGTGACGTTACGGCAAGGTTAAAAAATCGGTCGAAGAAGAAGAAGAAGGAGGAGAAGAAAAAGACCGCCCGTTTTAATAAGATCTCGGATGTAATCCGAAATCTTAATAATAAACGGCGTTTCCAGTTGCATCACTTGCATGTTTGTAAATGTTGTATTTTAGGAGGGCGGGATAAAATTCAAACCAAATTGTTCATAAAACTAATTAGAACATGGTGTGTCAAAAAAAAAAGAAAAACTAGCCAAAAATAAACCCAGCCTTTTTTCACTATTTTTAAAAAATACCCTGTGTAGGAGATCGTCAAACTCTCTGCATGCTTTTAAATTTTTTTCAAACATTCTGATCACTCCGGACAAAAGTTCTTTTCAAAAATGTTTTTTGTATGCACGCTTTTCCTCTGCGCAAAAGAATATGCAGAAAGAAAGCAAACCGAATATGAGTTTCGCTTTTGTGAGATCGCATGTTAAGAAATAAAATAAAAAACATATATTTTATATTTTTCATAATTTCCGTGCACAAAGTTAGAACTTTATATGTTAATACAACATTCCCTAGATAAAACACAAATTATAATTATACGACACACAAATTCTTAGCTACGACTCTTTAATACATGACGAAATACACATAATAATGAAAATTGGTTTGTTTGTTTGTTTGTTTGTTCGTTTGGTTGTTTCTCGCTGAAATCTGAAATGAAGAAAGAAAAATTCCCTGCAAAAATTCTGGCTAGCTAAGGAACTCTACAAACAGAAAGAATTATTACGTATTGTAATATTAATACACTTCAAAAACATAGCGTCTTTTTAAGTCATTCTAAAATAGTTGGTTTCAAAAGATTTTTTTTCTTCACTTCATTTTTTCCTGAAAAATTTTTTTCTTTCTTCATCTTAACTAAGGGCCATGCTTCAATAATAAAAACAGCTGAAGAAAAGATTTTATATCAGGAAAGCACAACATCAGCTTTCCGTTTGCGCGAGAAAATAGTAGAGAATTTTTTTATCCAGTGAAATGAGCAATAACAATGATTCGAATCCAGTGTGATAAAACTTTCCTGAAGACCGCCGCAGCCGCCGTCGCCGCGACGAAAGGGTAAACCAACATATCACACTACTCCGTACGTGTGATTTAACAATTAATTACACAGTATGAACTTTGTAATCTCAATTTTCAACAAAATTAACTACATTGGATATGTTTTTTCGTACGTATCTTTCGTCTCTTGTAAAAAATATGGCTTAAAAATCTTGATATATAAGATCTTACCAGCCTATCAATATTATGTTGTCAATGAAAAATGCCAGTTGCTTTTAGAGTGAACTCGTGTTTCATGTTGTCAATTCATATTCACGTTTTTTTTATATAAGAAACACACTGCTTGGCTTCAGCCTGGTCGTTTCTTAATTTTTCCCGATTTAAGCCTCAAATGTTTTTAAACTGTTTCTTACTTTTTATAGTTCTTACACGTGTTTTTCTTCTTTTTCCTTACAGAGTTACAGTACATACTACGATATAAAATGTGAAGCGGCAGCCTTTCGCTATAGAAACAGGCTAATTCTTTTATTTATTGAAGTTGTTAAAAGATTATATACATATATAATATATTTGAAAACATATTTGATTTATTCAACAACACAACTTTGTATTTTATTTAAAAAATTAAAGAAGTTTTCTGTTATATTATTAATGGCTTAGTATTCCTTGCATTTTTTAAAATCTTGTTTGAGACTTTCAGCCTAGCCATGTTTCTTAATTTTGGCCTAATTTCTTATATAGATGTTTCTTATATAAAAACAACGTGTTTTTGTTTTGCGATGGCACGCTGCAATACCAAAACAACAGTTATTTGTTGCGATAAAATAAAGACATTTTTTAAACCAATTTTACACGCAAGAAAATGATGGTAAACGTTTGGTTTATATCCAACTTTAGCGAAAATCTATCGACATATTTTAAGAATTTTTGTTTATACCGACATGAGTTAGAAAGGCTGTGTATATGTTAGCCAGGAGACCCAGCGTAATTTTTCTTACCACCGGGAAATCGGAGTAGTTAAGATGGGAAAAATTACGCTGGGTCTCAAACGATTTTTCTGCGGCCAAAATCTGGCCGCGCTTTTTGATTGGCTAATTCGATTGTTCTCTGCTCACGTGATTATTATCAGGGAAAGCCCTTTTCATCCCGAATATTCCAGCGGGTGGTTTCACTCACCCTAACAAACATTAGTATTCTACAGAGTTTTTACCAGAGTCAGATTTGGCCAAGCTTGGTAAATAACTCACAGATAAATTAAAATGGCCTCCGAAGCGATTAGTCACATTGTTCAATTTAAACTCGGGGGTTTCCGCTGGTCATTCGTTCGCGTCTAAGCTTTTTTTGAGAGAAACTCATTTTATCAACTCGAAGAAGAAAGCTTAGTTAACTAGGCTATGTATATGTGTACTTTGCTACAGCTCACACCAGTTAATTAAATTCCTATTAATTTTAGTGATAACTAAACATATACTGTACTGTAGTTATAGCTTCTCAAATCAAGCTTGTACAAGGTTTAAAACACTAAAGGTTTAGTTGCGATTTGCTATTTTAACCGTTATTACTATCTCGCCTGCGAGGATAGTATTGGTTTCCAAGTCGTAACTATGTCCCAAATGGTTAATTGCAACGTAAGTACCTGGAAGTCATATAAATGACGTTTCAGGCCGAAATTGGTATTTGTTGGTAACATGGTGGTGACATCAAATGTCCCTTTAGGCCAAAATTGAGCCAAAAATTAAAACCACTTCATTTTCGACCAAATTTGGTACAGTTAACAAATAAAGTATGCTTAACATGATGATGACATCAAAATTTTGATTTTTTTGTTACCTAAATGTCATTTTAGGCCAAAATTGGTCCTAAAATTTAAACCACTTTATTTTCGACCAAATTTAGTACAGTTAACAAATAAAGTATGCTTAACATGATGGTGACATCAAAATTTTGATTTTTTGTCACCTAAATGCCGCTTAAAACCATTAACGTTTCAATCGCGCGATTTTGTTTTGTTAGTAGAAATTGTAGAATTGGGTCGCAATGTCGATGTTTCATATAGTTGTTTATTTTCAATAGCGAGATATATGCAGCGTCTGCATCTTGTTAATATCTAAAATTGTGGATTCCCAAAAAGACAGTGTTGGAATAGGAATTCTCGTGAATAATTTTCTTTTTATTGTGTTTGGGTATAGTGGCGCTGCGAATAGTAAGCAGGGTTTTCCGCCCCATGCATAACTGACTACAGTGGATATATATACATATTTTGTTAAACTATAAAAGATTTAGAGTGGTTGTAGTTGCTACTGCATTTTTTAAGATTCCGGGTGTAAAGTAACCGGGAAACGTGGAGCATGTTATGGTTTTGAGATTCCAGTAAAGTACATATATTTGGTGTGCTAAAAACACAAAAAAGATTGATGTAAAATGTCTAAATTAGTAAAGTTATTTTTTGTCGTCATTCTATTTTTATAATGTCCAAGGGAGCGTTTATTAGTAATAAATTCTTATTTAATGTCCGTTTTATAAAGAATATATATTCCAAGTACCAGTCTGGCTCGTAGAGATTCCACTGATTTAAACATTTGATGCGTGAATAAAACATGCTAAACCACCTTAAATTTTTGACCTGATTGGTGGAGTGAGATGTTACTAAAGCTTCGTTTCTAATAAAATCCATAATTGTTGTTTAACTGTTGCAGAGATGAAAAAATTCTTTTTCTACAATATTTGTTGTAAACATCTCTTGTTTCGTTTTTGTTGTAGTGTTTCCTAAAAAGTTGTACCAGTGGTTGTTGTGCAACAAAATCTAGGCTATTCAGCGAGTATACTGCTTTAAATTGCGCGAACGTAATAATCCTGATTTGTTATCCGACCCATTTGGGTTTAAATTCACGTTATATTTCAACCATATTGAGAAACGACACAAATATAACGTGTTATGTATTTTGAATTTAATAGTACAGCGTACACGTCCATTCACGACTGACTTTATGAATCATAGGGAAATATTTTCGGCACTGATTATTTTCGTCGCAATTTTAGCAACAGTTCTAAAAAATAAAAAAATGAAAAACCTATACTAAACGAATTGCTAACTCACCTAAATATGGAAAAAAATTGATGAATCTGAAACACCCAGGATGAAACCGAAACAAAATCGTTTACTGATTTCACCTTATTACATTTATCTTGGAAAAAAGATTTTAACATTGTTTCTCTTCACAAAAGTAGTATGTATATGTCTGGACTACTGCCCCAAAAAGTTGCAGCAGGTGTTGTTTACAAAAAGTGTACCCAACTCACATGAAGAGCCTGCAAGTAGACAGCCTATTCAACCCACAAAGAAGGCATATCGGAAAAGTGGGACGCGGGACGCGGGACCCTGTTAAGTCGGGACGCGGGACTCGGGACACAGGACTCGGGACGCGGGATACAGGACCCTGGAAAATACATATTTCAACAGTTTCGCGGGACTCTGTATCGAATGTGTAAAATCAGGACCGTTGGATAGAAAATAAGATAAGTCGATGGTAGTCATTCCCAATGTGTGTTTTAAAAAATATAAAAATTCTAAAAAAGAGATGTAAAATAGAAATAAAAATTATACACAAAGCGTATTTCAAAAATATAAACACGTTGAACAAAGAATAAAAAAGAAACTGTAAAAAAGAATATTAAACGATAAAAACTAAGAAAGGTAAAATCAAAATTATACACAAAGCATTGTCTGGTTTTACGTACCATTCAAAATATGTATAGCCTAGTTAACTAAGCTTTCTTCTTCGAGTTGATAAAATGAGTTTCTCTCAAACTAAAGCTTAGACGCAAACGAATGACTCAGCGGAAACCCCGAGTTTAAATTGGACAATGTGACTAATCGCTTCGGAGGCCATTTTAATTTATCTGTGAGTTGTTTACCAAGCTTGGCCACATCTTACTCTGGTAAAAACTTTATAGTTTACTAATGTTTGTTAGGGTGAGTGAAACCACTCGCTGGAATATTCGGATGAAAAGGATGAAACTGAACTTCTTTATCAGTACAAAAGCAACAACGTAATGTGTCTGTTACACGTAGTCAAACTTACTCTAGAAAATTAGAGCAATCTTGTTATATCAAAGGTGATTATATGTTTTTATGTGTAGTCATGCTAAGAATATTTTTAAGAATATTTGAGGCTGATATTGGTCAAAGAATTAAGAATATTGAGGCTGAAACGAAAAACACTATTCTTACAAAAAGACTTCATCCCGATATGAAAAAAGATTGTATTTACTCGTGTTTAATTTTGAATTCACCCCAGGTTAAAATAAACTATAGTTTTTTTTTGCAGGAGAAAAAGAGCAAATCAGTAAAATTTCAGCCTTGCCATTGTTCTTATTCTGTTCTTATCGACATATAGCTGGTGCAGCAAAATGTCGGCTGGTGATATAACGGTGTTAATAGCATTTTCATTTCTTTCATCTTTTATTCTTTTAAAATTATCTTACTTTTAAGCTTTTTAAAGATCTACAATGTATCATCTTCTAAATGTTGTGTTTTTAATCACCTTTTCACAGCACCCACACTCACAGTAGGAATATTTTTTTATAGAAAAAAAAATTATAAAAAATGCTGACTTTATGATCTTTTTTATTATAGCGTGGGTCAGTATTTTGTATCATCTAAATTTTGCCGCATTGCGTCCTACGTCCCGATATCAGGATCCCGCGTCCCGAGTCCCGCGTCTCGAGTCCCCCGTCCTGACTCAACAGGGTCCCGCGTCCCGCGTCCCACTTTTCCGATATGCCCACAAAGAAGTCGTCACCTCTAGATTGAAGTCAAATACCTCTGTATCGGCTAACCTAGAAAAACGAAGCCATTAAAAATATAAAAGTGACCAATGTGTTTCAAAATGCGGAAAAAAGTGTAGACGATAAATTTTCCTTAATATAAGTGTTGCTAAAGCCATGAACAACTGGTCATCATGCAACATTAAAAAGAGGTTGTCAAACAGCTGGCATTTATTGCAATGTTAATATTCCTTTCTGTCTATCAATACTTTCATTACTACATCACAACCACGCAAAAGATGAGTTTAATGCAACTCAACATAAAGCATGACAGGACTCTAGATTTAAGCATGATGCATTGACAAAAGGACTGCTCAGTAAATTTTCAGGTGGTAGGCCAAAAACTACTTGACTGAACAAGCTTACCTATTAGTGCTTTTATTTGAAAACCAATCTTCTTTTAAACTTGACTTGATCTGTAACCTAAATAAAAACAGATTGTAAGAGGTATTTTCACATAACAAAAATATCGAGAGGCAGTAACTTTCCCAGATGATTAAGCTGTAAAACATTTTTAGTCATTTCTGGTAGTGTACACAATATCACAAAATTATTACATTACTTGATGTGGTCTTGTAAAACATTGCAACAACTTTCTCCTGACGTCATATTTCATTATTTTCTTTTGTAGATTTCTAAATACTTTTACCTGCTACGCATTTTGCCGCAGAGAAAAAAATCACATTTGGTAACAATCTTTTTTAAAATAAAATACAAAATCATATTCGACAGGTTCGTAAAGCTCTTCCCTCAATATTACTGCCAAATATTAAACAGTCCCCTGATGGAACAAAGATGCGAAAATTTGGAAGATGTTATCATAAATTATGTACAATACTCAATTACTCTGGACATTGAAGTTGATCTTGGTAATTATTAACATAGACTTTAAGAAACTTTAAGTACATTGTCAGAAAAGTCTTAACATGCATTAGTAAAAAGACATAATATTTGCAGTTATTTATCTGCCATACCCCCAAAACAATAATTCAAAAACAGATTTGAAAAACTTTTTATTTGCAAAAGAGGTGTCATTATTAACATAAAAAATAGTTAAAATGTCTTGAATCCATTCATAGCCAGGGTTAATGCATCATTTCAAGATTACTGTTCGGACATAACGGTTTTATGTTGTACTTGCTGATCGAAGAATATGTGCATTGTTTTCGTGTTATTGATAAGTTTGATGAGGATTCTGACAAAGAAAAGCATTATCACAATTGAAATTTTTTGCATTTGAATTAAATTGTATTAGGCATATTCTTTCAATATTAAAATAAAATGCATACAGCAGTTCTGGTTATCACATGGTGTCCTGCCCAGTAAGTCTCTCACTGTAATTCTCAGGTTTCACTAAAATTTCTCTTAGTAAATTCATGCTTTTATTTTGTATTGGACAAGTTCCTGCTTTTTAAAAAGGAAAATCACTTAATAACAGTGCAACAAAGTGACCTTCTATTCAATTTATTACAGATATTCTAGTTTTCCAAATATTTTTTCAATCATAGGGCAGTGTGATCATATAATTAAGGATATACTCCTTTGTTTTTAGAGTAATGTTCCACTGGACAAGATAAATTAGGACACCATGATTATAATAACATGTACTCACTATTGCAAATTATTGTGGCAACAACTTAGATGTACTGAACTAGAAACAGTTAACTCACTTGATTTTAATAACCACTGTTGTTGTAGCTGCTGCCACCACCATATGATCTTCCACCACCCCCACCACCACCACTACCATAAGAACGGCTTCCATAGCTGTCACCACTTCCATATGAACGTCCACCACCACCACCACCATATCCACCACCACCACCACGTCGGTCACCATAACCACCACCACGTCCTCCTCGTCCACCACCATAACCGCCACCTCCGTAACCACCACCTCCTCGAGGTCTGCCACCACCTCCTCCCTGTCTTGGTTTCGATATTTGCACTGTTATTTCACGTCCGTTAATTGACTAAAAACAATAGAACAATGAAACCATTATAAGTAAATTTTCAGGTTTTTTTGTGAATATAAAAGGGCGTTTACAAGGGTATTGCAAGAAAAACAAAAATATAAGACAACAAGTGATAACAGGATTGCCACTATTTTCAATCAGTTTCCCCCAACAAGTTGCTGAAAGCTAAAGAATTTGATGTGAATGTATTTTTAAGTCTACTCGTTCTCAATTTTCAGGTACACTTACTTCATTTTGAACGCCATCTACAGCATCTTGAGCATCATTGGAATTTTGATAGGTTACAAAAGCAAATCCACGTTTTCGTCCAGTTTCACGGTCAGTTGGAATCGAAACTAAAAGATCACGTTTATTGAAACACTTAAAATCACAAACCGTAATTTTACTAAATATAAAAAACTAGTTGAAAAGACCTGTGGGAAATCCACTTACGCAAAAGGACAATGGAAAAATGTTGTTTTGCTGACGTCAGCAGTGCATATACAACAAATATTTGTTGAAATTTAGTTTCTTGTTGCTGGAATGTGTAGGGGTTAAAACGCTGATGAAAATAATGTATAGGATCATGTTTTCGAGGAACGCCTAAGGAGATATAAGGGTTAAGACCCGCCAAAACACAAATTTTTTTTGCCTTCATCATATAGATCTTGTACTTTTGACAAACGGTTGCAGAGATATTTTGGTTTAAAGGTTTTTTAATAATGTCATCAACCTGTCCATTCCGAAACAGATTCGGGGATCCAGGTATGGAAACTTATCCAAAATAAGTCCCAGGTGGTCCCTAGTTACCCATGCGGTGAAAGATGATTGACACACCGTATTATTATAGTTGATAACAAAAAGGAAAAAATAGTTAGCTACAAACACACAAGGGTGCCGTCTTGCCGGAAAAACTGTGGAGTTGGATTGGTTTACTGACTACCTCTTTAAGGCGAGTTTAAATTTTCTTACAGCCGTCTATGTGAAAGAAAACTAGTTGAAAAAGTAGCATTTGGAAAAAAAATGAAATAGTAAGAAAACTATAAAATTTTGAACAAAATAGTAGAAACCCTTTTTAGATACAGCCCAGCTGGGAAGATTAGTCAAAAAATTTTGAAAAAAAATCCACACTACAATATTACGAGCGGAGTTCCTCAAGGATCCATTTTAGGACCCTTGTTATTCATATTTTTTAACGATTTCCCGGAACAGCTTCTAAATCGAAATGTATTCAATATGCAGATGACACTGTTGTTTATGCTGAACATAATGACCCAAAAATAATCGAAAAAATGTTGGAAGAAATTGAAAAGCTAGATTCATATTTCTACGAGAATGAACTGGTGCTCAACCCTTAAAAAACGTAAAACTGAAGAAAGTGTCTTGATGGAAACGTTTGTGATAAATTTAAAGGTTATTTTACCATCAATCAACATGGAATAAATACTTGTAATAAAGATCTTCTATTACAATTACCAAGAGTTAAATTGGAGTTTGGTAGAAAGTCATTCAAATTTCAAGGAGCAAAATGTTATAACGAGCTGCCTTTATTGCGTAACTTACAGTTTATATAAGTCATCCTTAGGAAAATATTTTTAACAATTTACATTTTGTCATTTATCTTATGAGCAGAGAGTTTTTCTAGTGCCTTTCCTTCACATTTGAGCCTTTTTTTAGTGTGTGTTTTTTTGTTTTTTTTTAATTTTAGGTTTTTAATATGTATAATAATTTTTAATTAGTACTTTTTAGACATATTTTGATTGTATTTATGTAACAGGACACATGTTAATAGCAGTAGTTGATTTTACTGAAATGTCTATCCTGTGTAAATATTCTTTAATAATAATTAATAATAACCACGGGGCTGTTGGACTTCCCGCGTTTTTAAAAAAATTTAACTTCGCCCAGAGAAACCTGAATCAACATTTTTTTAAACATTTATTACCATGTAAAATTTATTCATGTTGAGCATGGTAGTGAAGAGTTCTTAAAAAACTGTTTTATATATCATTTATTCCATAAATAGCTGTAATAAAATCCCACAAATAATAAACCGAGAGTACAACGACCAAATGGCACCTTCCTTCTTCTCAACAAAATTTAAATGAGAACAATGAGCAGCGCGCATTGCAATCCAGGCGGGCTCAGGCTTTTCCGGGCGGTACATACGAAAACCTCACATATACATGTAAAATTTAGAGCAAAAGTGTTTCTGCACAAAGAAAACATCCAAAAGGTCTATAAATCCTATTATTTTTTAGCTAGTAGACATAAACTCCCCTACATCCAAAAAAAACAAACTTTAACTTACTCTTTTCAATAACACCATATCTTTCAAATACGGTAGAAAGGTCTTCTTCCTCAGCACCATAGTCAAGCTTTCCAACAAATACAGTCCGCAAATCATTATTATCGTACCTGTCACCCATCTTTTACTAAAAAGGATGTTGTATATGGTTTTCAAGCTAGCTTTGGCGCATGCATTTCTGAGGGAAATTTAGAAATAACACAAGCAGTGAGTTACTACCTTGCAGTCAGCTCAGGACAGACAATGCCTAGGTTTTTATGAAGACGTATTACGAGGAAGCACGAAATAGCAAGAAAAATCGAGCTTAGGTAAGTTAATTCGAGGAAAAAATAGACAAAAACTTACGTTTTATATGCAAACAGTCAACACAGTACGAACTTCAAGAAAGAAAGAAATGTGCGAGAAGCGCCAAGACGGAAGAAAAGGAATGAGCTTCCCATAATGCATTGGTTTAAAACAATAGTTAATATTATCAGGACCAACACTCCCTTCGTTTTCCAAGGAGCGCAGATTTTCATTTGAATCAACGCACACCCGCAACGTGCACAAGAAATTACACATAAGAATTTCCACTTTCATAATATGAAAATGTCGTCTTCCTCCGCTTGACTGCCTAACAAATACGATTGGTACTCATGAAGTGTAAATATAGTCGCGTTGTATTTTCTTAGCTGGATTTCTCAAGAATGAAACCATTACATAGCATGTATGTATATATATTTTCGTTAGAATAATTTTTTTTTGTACATGTTTGTTCGTGTTTACAATCAAATAATGACTGGAGCAGGTAGAAGACATATTTTGTCTTATCATCAAGCCCCATCTAGTTGAGATAAGTTAAAGAGAGGAGGTTAAAATTAACGTAAAGAATAAATATTTACAATACCTCTAGAGTTGTAAAAAATTACAAAAATGTGATACTAAAAATATCGCGAATAATCTAAATCATTAAATAACAAGAAATGTTTTGTGGTTTTCTTAAAATGCGTCAACAAGCAAATAGTTTTTTTGTCTTCATCTAAGATTGTGTTCCATAATAATGGCCCACGAGAAGATATTGAGTATCGAGTGGTCACTAGAAAGGTCTTTGGAATGTTAAAATTGTTCATTGAATATCTTGTGTCATACCTGTGTTTTATTTCTAGAAACTGATTTGTGAAGGCCTTGGGTGCAATGCCATATCTAATTTTATGCATAAATAACAAAACCTGGTGTATGTTCAGTTTATAGATACTCAAGGCCCCTATTTTTCTCAATAACGGTTCGGCTGTGGTGTATCTGTCCTTTCCAAATATTATTCGACATGCGTGCTTCTGTTTACTGTAAATTTTTGTAAGTTTAGAATGATTAGTGCTAGCCCAGACAATGTTACAATATGTTAAGTAGCTGTGAATAAATGAAGAGTATAAATTTTTTAGACAATGAAAATTTAGTAATGGCTTCGCTTTGTATAATATTCCAATATTTTTGGAAATCTTATTCTCTACTGTTTGTATATGACTTTTCCAAGACAGGTTTTCGTCAATATAGAAATTATTTTTCTAAAGGCTTTGATGGAACAGATAGGATCGGAAATTTGTAAATTCCGGAATCTGATCAACTTCGATCCCAGGGCAATTCTTGGCTTTTTGATATCCGAGAAGGCGCCGTCTAGGATGTCAAAAAGCGAAAAATCGCCCTGGGAATGAGGTTGGAATCTGATTATCACGGAAAATTTATATTAAAACAAAATAAAGATAATTAGCAGAATATATAGCCAATCAAATTGTATTATATTCGTAGAACAGCACGGTTGTTGGGTCAACCTTGATACCAGGGCATGTAGCGTTTTTTAAAAGGACCTCATATATTACATAACGCTGCAGTTTGAAGTTGGCTACTGGATCAGCAGGTGAAACAATCAAGCAATTGAAGCAAGAAACCTTTTTTTGTGTTGCCGCATTTATTATTTGCTGCTGGGGACAGATTTTACTGTGTTGTGCAACAAATTATTTGTCCGGTGGAGGAGTAAAAACTACACTTGTGCAGAAGTGCTTACTTTCTATTCCAATTGTAAGCTTATTCTCAGGAATTTCTTCTCCTTTTGACAGTCTAGTAGAACCCCCAGCCAGTATAGTAGAAAATAGTAGAAAATTTGTTGCTGTGAACTTCTCGACCTGGAGATTGAACGCGTCATATGTTGGTGCAGGAGTGGCAGTAAAAAAATACAAAAAAAATGTTAGTACAGTGGACTCTCTATAACTCGAACCTCTATTATTCGAATCTCTCTCCTTTAACTCGAACAATTTTGCTGGCACGGCGGACATTTCCTAATAAACTCTCCTAAAAAACTCTTATTACTCGAACCTCCATAACTCGAAAACCTAACCTCGTCCCCAGGGCATCTTGTATCTTGACTCGTCTCGCCGTCCCGAGATAAAAAATAGACAACAGGCGCTGGGAACGAGGTTGTCGAAAAACCCCTTAACTCGAACAATTTTTTTTGTCCCTTAGCGTATTTCCTCTCTATAACTCGAACAACGCGACATGTATCTAGGACTTTAAATGAGTCCAATGACATTAGCAGCTTCTTTTTTGCTTTTATTTGACGTAAATGAGATCTTAATCGATTCGAATGTTCGATATTTACATGTGTAAGAGGCTTTAAGTGATTCGAATGAGTGTTCATATGTCATTCGAACAAAACGTAAACATTATCCTATCGTTTTGAAATTTTATAATCGTGGCGTCTGTTGCTGGGACAAAACGTCGAGCAGAAAACAAGTCCTGCAAAATTAAATACAAAGCTTTAAAAGAGTTGGAGAAAGTAACTGCTCCAAAAATGTGGCTGCCAAACCAACGATTGAAAAAGTGCTAATTAGCGTCCTGAAAGATCTCAGCATTTTTTCAAATATTTGGGAAGAAATGATGAAGTCTCTAAAGGACTTAAATCACAATATTCAGAAAGAAATCCTTTGTACAAGAAAGCAAACTGCGATTTCTGATTTCTTTTTGAAAGAATAAATTGTTATGCTGAAATATTTTGATTTTCTGTCCTTTATTAAACTGTAAGGTAGAGGTTTTATCCTGAACTGATAAAGATTTTGTTACCATCCTACATAAAAGAGAAAAATCATGATAAATTTCCGAACTCTCTATTACTCGAACTCTCCTTAACTCGAACAGTTTTTGATTCCCCGTGGCTATTCGAGTTATAGAGAGTCCAGTAATTCAATGAACGCTGCACAACTTATCTTGGACAAAATTTGTGAGGCAACGGCAGCTTTTTGCCATTTTTCAAGTATGCCGAAAGAGACAAGCAGTTAAACTCCGGCTTGCAAAAAAGACTACTTTTGGGGTCTGGTACGTTTGAAACCAGCTAGTCAAACTCTCTAACACGGAATAATCCACGTCAAGGAAGATATGAGGACTTGAAAGTTCAAAATGTGCGAATCTAAGATAAAATAGCTCACAGAATTACGTGCGGAAACTACTTTCGAAATTTGCGTTTTCTCTCAACGTTTATTGACAAAGATTGTGGTATTTCCTACTTCCTACTTTTTAGTTTTTTTTATCAAAATGATACTCTGAATACGGCTGGGGAAGCGGCGAAAGTGTTCAGATCAGCTGACAAAGGATTTGAACAAAGTAAGATACTTAAAAAATGAATCTTTATTTACAGTAAAAATATCATGAATACATATAATTGAAATTTAAAAATATGATCTTTAAGAAATTAAAAAAAAATAAAAATTCCACCCTTATCTTCTGGCAATACAATGTTTTCAGTAATTTTTCTCGGTGCAATGTGTGTCATTGCATGAACTGTTGGTTTTCCATTTTTTCTCTATTATAACTGCCTTGTACTAGTTTAGCATCACTCGAACGCTTCGTTTTAAGTTTAACTCGTTATGTTTAACTCGAAGTATCGAGTAGTGTGATTTCCCAGATTAATTCCGTGTAAACAAATGGGAAGCATCGCTTTTTAAAACAGCTTTATCTCACACATACAAAACTTCACCGATACTTTGATGTGGGTTTTAGCCAGAGTTCTTTACCTTGACACCCCAACTCACTTGCATGGTAGATCTCAATAAAGTTGTCTATTAATCAAGTAACTCTGTTGGCGTTGTTTTTAAGCGGTTCATGAGAAACACGCGACATGGCTCACAAACCAAAACCTTTTCTTGGTACGCTGCCGGAGCTAAAAAACAAATACAGAAGTGATGAAACAAAGACTTTTTCTTCTCTTTATATTAAAAGGGTGGCATGCTAGAATTTATATTAACCCTATTCGGTCCGGGGGTGGGGGGGGTGGAGGATTCCGCCCCCCCCTGACGGTTTTTTTGTAATAACTCCTTAACACTATGCTGCATGGCTATGATACTTACTGAGTTTCAATATTTATCTATTAGACACCTGCATGCCAAATTTTTAGGTCTCATGCCTTTCAGAGGCTTTGATATTGGCTATTACTCGAAACTACCCCTAAAAATCTCTATGAAATCCTTATAATAGGGAAAATATAATAACTCTTGTTAGGATTATCCTTAGAACTTGAAACTTACAACACAACTTTGTTTCATTAAGAAGAATCATTTTCCATGTTTTGGACACGTGATTAATCCGATTTCCCGATTATTTCGGATTTTACGAAAAAACCCGGATTTTAGGGCAATTTTTGGCAACTATTCATGCGATCTATGTAAAAACCGGAAAATATGTTAAATAACTTTAAGGTAGCTTTCAGAAACTTCAAACAGAATTTAAAAATTCGGTCTAGAACTAAAGTAATTGAATTTTAAGCAGATTGTGGCATTTTGAACAAATTTCAAGCTTTTGATGACGTCACAGAAAATGTGCTGACGCAAGCAAAAATTTATTGCCGCCATTTTGTTCCTTTTGTGACGTACTATAAGTGTGCCAAGTTTGATTCAATTTGAACAAGCCTATGAAAAGTTATTGATTGAATCCGAATTAAGAGGGTGGCAAGCTTGGATTAATATTGAAAGGGTGGCAAGCTAGGATTATTATTGAGAGAGTGGCAAGCTAGGATTATTATTGAGAGGGTGGCATGCTAGAATTAATATTAAGAGGGTGGCAAGCTAAGATGAATATTAAGAGGGTGGCAAGCTAGGATTATTATTGAGAGGGTGGCAAGCCGGGATTAATATTAAGAGGGTAGCAAGATAGGATTTATATTAAGAGGGTGGTAAGCTTGGATTAATATTGAAAGGGTGGCAAGCTAGGATTATTATTGAGAGGGTGGCAAGCCAGGATTTATATTAAGAGGGTGGCAAGCTAGGATTATTATTAAGAGGGTGGCAAGCTAGGATTAATATTAAGAGGGTGGCAAGATAGGATTTATATTAAGAGGGTGGCAAGCCAGGATTAATATTGAGAGGGTGGCAAGCTAGGATTATTATTAAGAGGGTGGCAAGCTAGGATTAATATTAAGAGGGTGGCAAGATAGGATTTATATTAAGAGGGTGGCAAGCTAGGATTAATATTAAGAGGGTGGTAAGCTAAGATTTATGTTAAAACTTAAAAATATCGCGGGTTATGTTAATAAAGGAAAAGTGAAATAGTACACAAGTTGTAGCGAAAAAACAATCGGTTACCTGTAGCACCAAGTAACGCTCTGGCCACTCGTGTGTTGCAACATTTCGCACAAAAACTGTTACCACAATGTCGACAATATCGCTAAAAAATGAAAATTGCACTTTTCTTTCATCATTGGAGTACAAAAACATCATATATAGTACAAAATCAAAATATTCTTGCATAAAATCTCAACTTTACTGAAATGCTCATACTATGAACATTTTGTAGTTAGTTATGCCTGCATATCATCAGAAAATTTCTCATTTTGATCTGTATGTCGAATAAAAAGCGTTGATTCGTACATTGCACTAGAAAGCAAAAAGGCTTTTGCATTGGCTACGATTACTGCATTCAAAAAAGTTAAACGAATACAAATATCTTACCCTTCGTTTCAAGATAGTGGAGGCGGGTTGGTCACAATTTGAACACACTCCTATAAGAAAGATAACATTCATGCTTTAAAAAACAGATTTAAAGCAATGTAACGACAGTTTGACGCTTATCAGCCTATTGGTTTGTTCTTTAATCTCTGACACAGTAACTTAAGGCTAATTTTCAAGCACTGTTGGACGCAGCTTCTAACGTTTGGAAGTCGCCGTTCCTTATGCTAATTCAATACACTAAAAGATGATTGCATTTCCGAAATTTTCATTAATTTTGAAAAATAATGTTGTGGAGAACAGTGTATGTAAAACAATATGTTTTTTGTTTTTATTGTTATTTACGGCAATTTGATTGGTCAGCCAATTTCTTTTGTTTTAGACTTTAGGCGTGTATGTTTTTGAGAATGGGCTCACAGTTAGAAAATATACTTTAAAAGAACTCGCACGTTTTCTTACAAATGTTTGTCTGCAAAAGCTTGGAGGTAGACTCGTCTTAATTTCCAAAGCCGTCAAAATACAGGCGTTGAAGACAGAAAAAAATTCTCAATGCACACGCCTAGATACTAAATGTCGGGTGCCGCGGGAAAAGTGCACACAATCCGCACACATCTTTACATTAGAGATACGACTTTCCTTGAGTAACACTAAAATTGGGCTCTTTTAAATGATGACGAACATATGGACCAGCGAAAAGCTAGGATGCACAAAAAATGTAGGTGGGCATTGTGTGGACCGATTAGGTAAACAAAGACGAGCCAGTTCACCTACCAGCGCTCATGTACCTCCTTCGAATTGATCTTGGTATAAACTTCGACATCATGGAAGCTATAAGAAAATTAAAAAGCATATAAGGGTGAAAAAATAAATAAACAAACAAACAAACAAAAAGAAAATAAGAAAATAAGAAGTAGAAATATGAAGATCAGATCTTAAAGCAGATTCTGAGTGATTTAATTCGTCTTCTGTCGCAACGAAAAATCTTTAGCACAACAAAAAGAATAATTAGCTGAGTAAAGAATCAAATTAGGGTATTATTATTATTATTTATCTGTTCTGTCCGTTTCGTTTTGAAGTGGAGATATGTCCTTAAAAATAAACGACATCTACCTGATGGTTGATTGCCAGTCGGTCTTATCGAAGAGACTCTCTAAAGAAAGTAAACATCACGCATACAAAACGCTGAAATTTTTGGGAACATTAAGGCAAAAACTTTTACAAATTAGAAAACGTTGTGGTGCATGTGTGTACAAAATGTGGAAGCGTATTTACAATTTTTTTGTTCCAAAAAAAAAACCATGGGTGTGTTGGGTTTGAAAGATAGGCACTGTCACTAGTAATAATAGACCTTTTTCTTAACTAGTTTAAATTTTAAATGAAAAAGCACCATAAAAGATTTATAAATCAAATATTTAAACCATTCTAATCACAAAACATTATACGTGCAAGTAGCCGGATATTGGATCCCTTATAATGAAAAACAGATAAGACTGAGACAGAGAAGTCCAGCTTGAAAAATCGGAATAAAACCAGTAGTTTTCTTCTCAATCTTCTTTTTGACTGATGGTCCAACAACTTTTAAAAAATGTACCTTATTATCACTTAAATCACCTTCATCAGAATCTGAACTGCTACTGTAATCAAGTTCATCACCACCAATTGAAGCCACATTCTAAAACAAGATTGCAAGAATATCAATTAATATTAGAGCCTGCAAGATTAATTTAAATCTGTCAATTGAAAAAAATTTAACTGTGCAAAGCAATTTCCACATTATTTTACATCTTCTTATCGCTACTTTGAGTGAAGGAAGCACGAAAAACGATACGTATTACACAGGCTATGTGAGGACAAAAATATAAACAACAGGCGAGCCCGTTGAATTTTCCACAGGCCAACGACTAGTCACACATATTACATGAACTTTGGGAAGGCAATATGTCATTGTTAAAAATTAGCCAAATCTTGAAAAGACAAAATTACCAATTTGAGAGGATTTTGAATTTGACGCAGAGAAAACTATCACCAATATTATATTTGGATTGAACTTGTGCTTTCTAAAACTTATTTCGTAATGAAGTTTCGCAGGAAAGTTGGTATGAGAAAGAATTTTTTACAGAAAGGTGACATCATATTGACATGATTATAAAGGAAAAAATCCGTTTAATTTAAAAGGACTTGTTCAGTAACTTTAAAACTCTAGAATACAAAACCAACAGAATTAATCACCATGGGACCCCTAAAGAATGTGGAGTAACAATAATCAATGTTTTTAACATGATACGTTCCAATTCGTAAGAATCAATGCACAGTTCACATTCCTATTAGTCAATGCACAGTTCAAACCTCGTATTTTACTTAGTTATGATTTCAACATACGTTCACTTTTAAAAACTTTTGTACACACACAGTTTTTCTCATTTTAAACATCACTCACTGATAAACGACATGCTTCAGCAATGCTATACGTAAAAAAAATACAAAGAAGTATTACATACTGAAAATAAATGTTACCTCTTTCCTCTGTGTGTATTCTTTTTTATTTTCAGCAGCATCCAGTTCAACTCTTGGTGATTTAGGGACAGGTTTCAAAGCAACCAGCTGATGTTTTATTCTTAAGACCATTCCAATTATAGCTACAATAAAAAACAAAAAGTCTAAATTATATTTGTTAAAGCTGATCTCCCACTTGAAAGAGTTCGACAAGTTTTCTAATTATATATTTTTAAAAATATTCAAAAAAATCAACTTTACAGAACAATATAAAGGTTCGTTTTCATTTGGGTGCATTTTCTGCTATAGTGCAAGAAGCTCCAGAGCTTTTAGTTAGCGCATGCACTATTCAACAAAAATTACCATTGATTGAGAGATTTTTTGCGCTCAAGAGCAGCTATTGACCTAAATGACAAAGTTGAATTCAATCTGCAAAAAGCAAAAATTCATTCTGTGAAATCTAATTCCTGCGAATCATTTGGTTTTTTGGGGGGAAGGGGACTTTAGTTCCTTACATCAAGGAAGCGGCCTTCTTCCCGTCTCTTAGCATTCGAAATGTTTGAAATGAAAAAAAAAGAAGAAAAAATATATTTAGCTTTTGTAATATCCAAAGGCTACTGTTTGCACCCTCCCGCATGATATTTGCTTCCAGTTCTATGGTTGTTCTGTTCGTAAACTCCTAGTTCTCCGGTCGTTCTGTATAGAGTGCTCGTTTGCTGCTGGTTCTCTGGTCGTTCTGTGAGACAGGTGCTTACCTGTTTTTGTCCTTACGAGAAATTACCCTTTAATCAGAAAGTCATATAAAAAAATCCTCAAGGAAAATATAGATAAAAAGGTTGTGCCAATTTCTTAGTACATAATAACCAGGAGTTTTATATATCCACACGAGACATGTGCACAAGGTAAGCCAAATCAGCAAAAAACTTAGTGCACAAAATTTAAATTGCAGGCATTTTGATTTTTCCCCTCAAGTCATGGTTAAATGTGTATTATTAACCCTGGGTTTTATTTTACTGAAATTGAACGGAATGAACAGAAGTCATTTTCACATAACAGTGTTTTTACAAGCAGGAACAATGCAATTAAACTTAAAATTGGCTAAAAGATATCTTACCATAGTATAAATATTTGTTGACAATAAAACAGCATAGAATAATAGCAAATAAAACAGTTCCCATTTCAAATATATACAATGAAAATTCCAATGCTAGGGATGAAAGGAGAAATCTAAAGAAAAAGACTGAAAAACTCTCTATTACATACTAAATAAAAAACCAAGCTATCATATTTTCTGATATACTAGCCACGGTCTGTGGAGCGCAACTTTGTTGCAAAAATGAGTGCTAAATTTGAAGGTATGTTTCGAACTACGACTTGAAGTTATTGAGTGTGGGCTGAGTTGCTTAAGGATATGTCACCAATATTTTTTTGTTTAAATATCGTGAGAAGTCCCTTAGTTATAACATCGTTCAAGTAACCTTCCTAAAATTTTGAAATCTTGGATTTGCTAATTATTCCACTATTTTAACAATTTACTAAAGTTAACAGATATAATGACTAACTACAAAATGCTTATGACATTTAAGTTGCAACGTAAAAGTTTTACCATGCTGTTTTAATGAAAATAACATATTAAAATCAATGCATCACTTACAGTAAGGATGTTTTGGGTCTCTTCCAAGTAACAACACTAAACAAAAAGCCAAAAATATATATAAAACAGCATGTGTGAACGTGGTTGACTAGAGGTAAAAGAGAAAAACACGAACAAGCATTTAAATTTGTGCCACTTGCATTGTTGTGAGAAAAAAGCTTGAGTCAATTTAACCTGCCAAAACAGGCTACTTTCAGCAAAAGCTAAACTTTGAAAATGTCACCTTGTATTTCAACATTTTCAACACAAAAAGTAAAACAAAATATACATACCTATGAATATACTCAAAATAATCTATCATATCAGAAAACATTCTTTGCAATGCAATTATTCTAAACAAATAAAAAACCTATGAACATAATGATATTTATTTTGATCATTAGCTTCTACATGTCGTTAGAAAGCATTACAATCATGAGGAAAATTTAACACATAAAATTGAGATGAAAGCAAGTTGTACTATATGGATATAATGTACTAATGTTATTGTTAGAAAAATTTATACTGTCATAAAAGATTAATAACAAAATAACAAAATAAAAATGTTGAAGAGAATCATCAATAATACCACCATAATTTTATTTTATATATTGGGCTCCTAGAGTTAAAGAAAGCAAAAGTTTATTTATCCATCCTCTTAACTTGTGATATAATGAAGGGTTGAAGAAAGAGAACTGGTTTGTAAATAAATAAATGCAACGTATTACAATAACAAATACATACATATCTAAATAAGTATTTAAATGCTCCCTCCATTTCTCTTGTGATGCTTTCTTGAGTAACTAAATAGAAATAAAAAGTAGGTTAAACCCACAATTGCAACAACTATAAGAGAATCAGAACTCTGATACAAAAAAATATTTTAGGCAATATATTTGTTATGCATCAGATTTTAATAGCTGAAGAATTTTCCATCATTTGTTGAGACTGTTTTCAAAAATATTTTGTTTTCTATACACGAGTGTGAATGGATTCATTATGTCTTTAACACAACCTAACATGTTTAAACAAAAGAGTTTCATCTAATTTTCCCTTTACCCATTACCTGTTGGTAAGATTCATCTTTTCTTATGAAGTAATCAACATATTTTTTATTCAAAACTTTTCTTTTACCACAAGTGCGGACAAACTCGATAACCATAATTGGTGGAACTGGAAGAAGACAACTGATAAGCAGATAAACTAAAGAAAATAATTAATAATTGATAATCTTTTATTTCTAAGTCAATTAGATTCAACAATTTTTCAACACAATACTTTAAGGGTAGAAATTTCACAAGAAGAAAATTTTGCAGTACCAAAATTACTCCAACACTAACTTTCCCTTGATAAGAGATTTTAGCAGGAATAAACTTCTGCATATTTAAGTATTTCATCATGATCTTTATCAGAAATAAACTTACAGTTTGTGATTTTAACAAGAAAAACAAAGTTTGATGAAGGATAATTAGAAAATATTTTGATACAATTTTTCTGCCTTTCCCAGGTCATTGTTTTGCTCTATGACCACTTTGATATAGGAAAGGGACATTACAAAGAGAACTGGAAAATAAAATAATTGTGTATTTCATGCAGTTTAAAATATTAGTCATTTGCCTTAGGAAGACCACCTAGCAAGGAAAGGTCATGTTTTAAGTAGAAAAAAAATTAAAAAAGAAAAATAAACAATCATTTATAGTTTGGACAATATTAAATATAGTGATGGTTTTTTTGCAGGAATAAGCTTTTGTTCTTCTTAAAAAAGTTGGAGAGTTGTGGGAACAAAATGTCGATCAAAAGGCTGATCAATTTTAGCATGTTTTGTAAAAGCAACTTACAAGTAACACACAGAATGTCAAATCATGACAAAAGTTCTTTATCACAAAATTTTCTTTTTACAGAACGTTCTCCTTTAACCTTAGTCGGTAGTCGGTTTCCGCCCCCCCCCCCCCCCCTCTAAGTTTTTTTTTTAATGACTCCTTAATGCTACGTTGCATGGCTACAATACTTACTGAGTTTCAATATTTATTTATTAGACGCCTACATGCCAAATTTTTAGGTCCCATACCGTTCAGAGGCTTTGATATTGGCTATTACTCGAAACTACCCCTAAAAATCTCTATGAAACCCTTATAATGAGGAAAATATAATAACTTTTGTTAGGATTATCGTTAGAACTTGAAACTTACAACCCAACTTTATTTCATTAAGAAGAATCATTTCGCATGTTTTGGACACATGATTAATCCGATTTCCCAATTTTTTTGGATTTTACCCGAAAATCAGGAAAAATCGGATTTCCGGGCAATTTTTGGCAGTTTTACATGCAATTTGTGTAAAAACCGGAAAATATGTTAAATATCTTTTATTTAGCTTTTAGAAACTTCAAACAGAATGTAAAAATTCACTCTAGAACTAAAGTAATTGAATTTTAAGCAGATAGTGGCATTTTGAACAAATTTCAAGGTTTTGATGACGTCACAGAAAATGTGCTGATGCAAGCGGAAATTTATTCCTGCCATTTTGTTCCTTTTATGACGTACTATAAGTATCCTAAGTTTGATTCAATTTGGACAAGCCTACGGATTCAGCCCCCTCCCGGTCATAATATGTTCGAGAAACCATGGACCGAATAGGGTTAAAGTACTGCACATTTTTGTTTATTTTGTTTGGAAATAAATTTCTGCAAAATAAAAACATGGAGATGCAAAGAAGATTTTTCATTAGATTTCTCACAGGATTTCCTCCGTGAGAAATTGACTTGATTGTTTACTTAAATTTAAAATGTTCTTTATATTTTCTGTCTTAAGAAAGAAAAAAATGGACTCTTTTACATGTTATACTGGGAAGGTAGGCTAGCCAAAATGACTTACCTGGGTTTATCCAAACAATAGAGCAGGATAAAGACATCCAAAAAATTGAATGCAACGGTCTTTCCCATCTAAAAAATAATAAAATGACATGCTTAGCATAAATAGCCAGGTTGATTAAAGGCTTTGTGGCACATCGTATGAAGGAATCATTTGCAGTTTGTAGTTCTAGCTATAGCAGGTCAAATCCTGCTTAATACCAGATAGTTTAATGTTTTTATCTCATGTATGCATCTGAGTAGTATTTTGTGTGAAAATCACCTGTGATTAAACTCTGTATATTTCAATTCCATGAATTCCACAATCTTAAAAAACTCTGTGCAATAAAATGTCTTAATGGTGACAGCTTAAAATAAACTTGATAATAGTAATGGTAAGGCTATGTACAAAACTTTTTGAACAGTTTTTTAACAAAGCATGCCAATGTTTATGTTTCCTGTGAAAGCTTTTTTGACAATTTTATCACAGAATATAATGATGTTTAAGGGGTGATGTTCTTTAATTTTTTTCATCACTAAAAAGCATTTTAGAATGTCTATTAAATGGTATGAAAAAATCTTTAAGGGTACAAAATACATGGATTTTTTGAAACATAAGGACTTTTTTTAGACAACTATTTCCAATGCTATATTTTTAATTAACAATGTCTATTATTTCACAATGATAATTTCACTGCTCAAACATTTTAAATACAGACATTGTTTGTGCTATATAAACTTCTTCCTAATACAGGCCTATCAATAAGAAAAAAGGGCCAGCGCGATAAATCGCGTGCCCCAAGCTATAATAACTTTGTTTGCGCGAGCGATCCTAATATACAGAAATTACAAAAAAAAATTCAAAAAAATAAAGTCAGGGCAAGATTTAAACGCTAAAGTCCCAAGACTGAAGGTTTAAACAACCTTTATCTCAGCTGAAATAAGTTAGAGAAATGTCTGGTGTATAAATGTTGACTCGCTTTTAATCTACTTGTGGGTTATTCATTACTGCCGTATTAAATACTTTTAATTTTTTTCCAGGTTTTTATTTGCTGCCTACAAAAAAACATCAACAAAAATATATACTACAGAAAGACTGTTCTTTTAAAGTTCTTCAAATAGCTCGTCATTGCTATCCCAGCTTTCCTCACTGCTGGAACTATCCTCGCTTGTGTTATCATCCTCCGTAGGGAAATTCTCGTGGACAAGGGAAGACGTTTCTACCGTTATTTGTCTCCTTTTTTGTCATATATATCGCCCTTGCTCTTTCAATAATTCCAATCCGCTTGTCCTTTGTCCACGTTTTATCATTACCAAAAATAATAAGTGAATTTTACAACGTGTCATGAGCCATTGAAAGCCGTCGATCGGAAAACACGCTGGTTATGGTACTAAAGCACCATTCAACGCTGGAGCTTGAACCAGATATGCTTAAAATTAGAGATACAAGAACACTTATATTTGGAAATGCCTCTCGCTTATAGGTTAAAACAGATTTCCACATATCCCGTACTCCCATGCTCTTGTAATGAGCTGTTGCATGAATCTTAAACTTTTTCCATTCAACCAAAGATCTTTCCAGGTTAAATCCGGCATTTAGTAAAGGTTCTTAAAGTGATTAAAGAGGTGATTTATTTCCTTGTAACCATAATCTTTTTCTGACTTCCAATATTGCTGGTCCATGAACTTCATGCACTCGTACAAACCATTGTCTCTCTCATAATCAAAAAATCTTTCTTTCAGTACTTTGATTAAAGATTCGCAAAACTTTTTTTTTAAAGTGCGTATGACATCTAACGATCGTTCTTGGTTTATGACACTTGTTTGAAATTTGATTGTGACCAATGTTTGATCCTTCTTTCGCTTCTCGCTGGCTTTAATAAACTTCCCTTCTAATGCCCCACTCAACCAACTTTGGTCCCCATGTGTCTCGCTAACTTGACACCTCCCTGCATAACTGTCTATAAACTCCATATCACTTCCTATCTCGTCAATTTTTCAGTCGAGTTCTAATGTGGTTTCTTCAATAATTGAATTGACCATATAAGGCATTAGATCATTTGATTCGAACATTTTCGAAGCAGGAACAATTATATCCAGCATATCGAGGTAAATTGAACCTGTTAGGAGAAATTCATAAGATTTAAACTTTTTCAATAAACCTGAAACTTTTGCTTTCGTTGTAGCAATACTTCCTTTGTCGTCAGCTATGAAATTTTCATATGCTGTAATATATGCTGGCCATGACTCAAGCAAACTCTTAAAACCACGTCGGCGATGACCTACAAACCTTGTACCAGTGATTTTTGATAAAGCATAGTAGGTAATCCCTAGGGCGTTAACGAGTATAACTAAAAAAATATGTTCTTAAAGAGTTTAGAGGAGCAAGAGGTGGTCCATAAGCTCCTGTATACAGTTTGAAATCTTCATATTACTCGCTGTGAGTGAAGGTGGCATGCGCGAAGTAGGCTTAAAGTCATAACAAGAGAGCGATGTTTTGTAGTGTCGCGACTAGCGTAAGTTGGAGTTTGCTTTTGATTAGTAAAGTATGTTCTATCTAAATCTAAATAAAAAACAAATTATTAGAAAAACAAATTCAGAGTAACACGTTTGACTGTCAAGATCGCTCAGCTAGCTATTTTTTTGTAGAACTGGGGGAGCAATTAATGGCTCAGCTATTATCTCATTTCTTAGGATTGGGCGCGCCGTTGCAGGTGCGAAAGCAATCGCTCGCCCCTTATGATAGGCCTGCTAATAATTTTAGATTCAAGGTGTCCTTATTATATAATTTTATGATAACATATTTGTTGTGTATATATATAATTAATTTGGCTTACATAGAATTTTCCAAATATTATTTTAAAAACCATGGTTGTAATATCATGTAGAAAAAGAAAAGCATGAATAACAAAAAAGGGTATTTACTTACTGTAATACTGATTTTCCATACTGGGATACTTTCAATATTGGCTCACAAAATTTCTTCAATTTTTTCACGGAAATCACAAACTCACCAATATCACATTTCACTAAATTATCTTCCTCTATATTTCCATCATTGATTAAAATCGACATTTTAGTATAAATTTTGCCTGAAACAGACAGTGCTATGGTTAAAAGTAAAATAACAAAAATTGCCAACAGATCATCTCTTTTTATAGATGATTATAGTTTATGCACATAATCAGATTAGAAAAACACAGAATTTATGACAACATTACTTTATCTATCAACAAGAAGAGCTGCATGAACAGTACAACATCCAACCTTGTATCCCACAAAAGTCCCGCACACACGAGTTTCACAAAAACCATAATGGCAGGCATACTGCAAATGGTATCACAAAGAAACTTTGTTAAAAGTTTGTTTGCATAGAATTCTTGAAAAAGCTGTATTTGATACAATTTGCTATAGCTAGTTAATAAAAGTACCATCCAAACTCGAGCTGCTACTATTCTATTGTTTTGGTTTTTCAATTACAAAAATAATTTTTTATGAAATTGCCATATAATAAACGTCAGAAAGTTGCATGATAAATTATGATGCTGAATTCAAATATTTTAGTCATTATTTTTTGTGTGAAAACAATCAGAAATTGTCAAGCATATTTTTTTTTCACTTGATAAAGATATACATACAATGATGAGGTATTGCCAGATCCTTATACCTTAAAAAAGGCTGGCAAAACGATCCAAAGTATTTACCAGGTATAACATTTGGAGATATACATATGTACTTAGTAAAAAGTACCAGTAGTGGTATCACTCGCGAGTCCATGAAGGCTTTTAAATCATTGGATTCATACAACTTTTTTTATGTGGTCATGTACAAGACGTCTATTATCATAACATTGATGCAAAAAGCAAATTTTATTGCATTAAATCAGAGGTTTGTTTGCCTTTGCTACATTTGTTTATGACTGCTCCCCTTAAAATGCTCTATTTTTTATTTTAAAGGTTTTACCAAGTCAAAGACAAGGCCAAAAACAAAAACTATATGAAGTATGGATTGCATTACATAAGAAGGGTGGCTGGGTCCTTACTGTAAACTGTACATGCATGGCCGAGTAAGCAGGTTATTAAACATTGTGTATAAATTATTAGACAACCTAGCTCTAATATCCTACATTTTGTTTAGACTTGGTTCAGCATGCAGCCATGTTGGGGCTCTATTATTTAAGCTGCAAGCCGGTGCATTATTAGAAATAAACAAAATTGCATGTACAAGTAAACTTTGCGCTTGGAAAGGCTCTAGACGGTTTGCAGAACCAGCTCTTATGACTGAGATAGACTTTAGCAGACCAAAGCGGAAGCAA
This sequence comes from Hydractinia echinata, assembly GCA_030067915.1. Classification (NCBI taxonomy): domain Eukaryota; kingdom Metazoa; phylum Cnidaria; class Hydrozoa; order Anthoathecata; family Hydractiniidae; genus Hydractinia; species Hydractinia echinata. The sequence goes on from JASGCC010000001.1 coordinate 5,762,260, forward strand.
ACAATACCAAAAGAAAAAAAGTTGTGTCGGATAGAATGAAGAAGCCTTTTTTTTAAGGGATCCCACACATTTAAATAATGATTTTCATAAACAAAAATTAAAAGAACTTTATACAGTAAATCCAGATGCTGCATTTCTTACAAGCCTTACAAGGTTCTTACAAGATTTTACAGTTACCAATAGTGAAACTGACACTGCTGACGAAACCGAATTAAACAGCATTCCCGAACCTTTGACAGGCCTTTTTAAGCCACAATCTCTTTAATAATAGCCGTATTCCGTCTGTCTGTGTGTCCGTGAAAGGCGCGTCCTGTAACGGAAACACGAAATGCAATATAGAAAGGACGGGTGACCCCGTGGATTTTTCCACGGGCTACCGGCTAGTTAATTAATAATAATCCTGAAGAAATTCAATCAGAGTGCAGAAAGCTTTATTACAAATACAAAAATGTCTACTGTGACAGTCAGTAGAAAAATTTAACAAAAGTTACAAGAGAACAGCACTTGTATGTCAACAGCATGGCAAATTCATAGAGCAGGTAGAATCACAGCATCTGTCTCTAAAAAGAGCATATAGTTTAAACCTTAAATAATGAAAATTCTAAAAAAAAAATTTACAGAAACAATCATGTAATATTCTACAAATATAACTGGAAGAGCACAACAATACAGTTTGGCATGGAAGCAACTGCTAGAAAAAAACTTGTTGAGGTGTTCACAAAAAATCATGAAAACGTGTTATTATAAAAGAAACTGGTTTACATGTGTCAGAAGAATACCCATTTATGGGAGCATTTATCACCTGATGCTCTTGTTTTGTCGAAGAATTGAAAATAAAGCTGCATAGGTAGCTATAAGATGAGAAATGTTGTGGTGGGGGGTATGTTGTGTCAAACGATAGCCTAACTTTTTCTATTTTGCTTAATTATGGGACCATAGCAGATATTATTTAATCTGTTCTGCCAAATATCAAAATTTGTTTACGTTTTCTGTATAATTTATGTAAATTATTCAAAATGGTAGCAGAGTTGCACTGTTTACTAAGAACGTTTACAACGGAGAAAGAAAAGACTTTGATTTGACCGTCAAGTATCAATTTTAAGTACTCTAGCTAATCTAGCTACAAAAAAATTGATAGGGGATTCTGCCATATCCCACAAAACAAAACAGGGATGGTTTCCAACAAAATCCGAGCTAAAGCTATTGCTCGGATTTTATATAGCTAGCTATATATAGCTGATATTTTTGATAATTACTTCTACCTAGCTGCAGTTATGGAAGACTTTTAAATATGCTGTTACAGTTTAATTAGTATGCTACCTCAAATTAAACGTCTAATAAAGCTTAAAAAGGTGAATCACAGCGTAACTATGCTGTGTTATATTTTAAATGTTAATATACGGTTTTTATTTTCCCTACTGGTCGCCATCATGTTTTGTATTTTAAGAAGAAGTAACTTTTATCTTTGTTGATAAAACGATGATTACTTAATGAAGGATTTATAAAATGGACGTGGATATTCTGCGCCGATACCGGCAGAATAAGTGGGGGTATTTATTCTGCCGGCACTAATTACCGGTAGAATAAGGGGGTATTAATTCTGCCGGCAGTAACCAACTACGGGCAGAATAAAGAGAGATATTAGTCTGCCAGCACTAAATACCGGCAGAATAAATCTGCCGGCAGTAATAGTGGAAAACACGAGTCAAGTGGAAAAAAATATAATGTCGGCTATGTACCTTCTTCGATTGCTTTTTTATCTCCCCTTTTCCTAACAGAATATGGTAACATTATTTTAAGAATGTAATGACAAAAGAATTATTGACTTTTGTATTGTAAACTTTGGTAAAAAAAGCAAATATTCCCATCTGTGCCATTAAAACAAATGTTGTGGTATCTAATTAAGCACCTTGCACAAGAGCGTGGTTCGACAAACTCTGCTTTACAATTTCCACACAAACTTTCTTTCTGTGATTCAACTGCATCTTTTATGTATTCGTACAGCTTACCATAAGTTTCTTTTAGGCAAAATCTCATAATTAGTTTTATATTGAATGATTTGTCACTTATGCAATTAGGAAGATCCTGTTTGATCTACGCTTTCGTTTTTATTTATACAGTTGATAGCACATTCGGGTGAAAACAAAACAGACAAAATCATTTTAGCCTTTCCTTCTTCGTTCATCTTGTTAAAGTCATAAATTTGGAAATCACCATCGAGAACAGGTAATTAGCCGTTTCCTTGCTTTGGTCTGTGAGGCGATTTGTTTTGACAAGTGGTTGAACAATATCTGTGAAAAATATACCATTTAAAAGTATAACATATATATATCATCAAAAAATCAAATTTATATTACAAAGATTACTTTTAATCTTTATTATGTACAGATAATAAATGAAGGCAGCAGGAATTGAACCTGCAACTGCAAGACAAGAGCCATGCTGTTTTCCTGTTAAACTATACCTTCGAACATAATGATTCTTAAGTTGACTTTATAATAAGCCACAACAGGGTGGCAAAACGCCATAAAGGTAAATGATGTTTATCATAGAAATTGTACCACCGTGTATAGCTAGCTAGTTACCTTGTTGAGTTCATGATTATACTTATCAACTATATCCTTTACTTCTAAAGTTTGGCCATCTGCAGATGCCCTAATCTTGATACTAAATGGGCAGTTATTCTTCGGTGTTCTGTAATAAAGAAAAAAGAACAGTAGCCAGCTAGGCTGGCTTGGTGAACAGAGCTTGCTAACTAATACTATGCAGAAATTCTTTTTAATAAAAAGCTAGAATCAACCTTGAAAAATAAATAACTTATTAATATGTACTCACTGCGAGAAGCATTTTCCTGAACTTTCTGATTAAAATTTACCACCACCATGAACACAACACAAGACAGTTTGGCAGTTTAAGCTCATAATAATATTTTAAATCAGGGTTTAGTGTTTTCCCCCTTAAGAAGTTTTATTGTCCAAGAATCTCTAATCCATAAATCTACAAAATGTGATGTTTCAAAACGTTCAAATCTATTACATAACTCTCCAACAGTAAATGCACCATTAACCGCATCCGCCATTACGATAATGCCTGAATGATGTTGACGTACGCGATTTGGCGGGAAATTTACTGCCGGCAGAATAATTTTCTTCCTTAATCTGCCGGTACCGTCTGACTAATGCGTGTTACTATTCCGCCGGTACCGGCAGAATATACACTCCGTTATAAAATAGCATGTTTATATAGCCGAGGTATAGCTGTTCTGCCTGGATAATAAACGCTGCCCTGATTAAGTACGGCAGCTTTCCCCGGTTAAGAACAGGGCAGAAAATACATAATCAGGGCAACATAATCAGGACAGGCCGGCTTATTACTCAAAAAATATTATTTGGCACTTATAAAAGGAACATAATCAGGGCAGGCCAGTTTATATACGACAGTCTAATATTATTTCTCACTTATTATAGAACGAACATAATCGGGGCAGGTCGACTTATGTATGACAGTCAAATATTATTTGAGACTTATAGAACGAACGTAATCGGGGCCGACCGGCTTATATACAACATTTTTATATTATTTCTCACTTATTATGGAACCCACATAATCGGGGAAGGCCGGCTTATGTGTATGACAGTCAAATATTATTCGAGACTTATAGAACAAATATAATCAGGGCCGACCGCTTTTTTACATCATTCGTCATCACTTCTGACAAGTAAATAGCCCTGGTGGCAAAGTTGTTGTTGTTCTCAAATGAAACGAAATTTCGTGGCAAATACTAAATTTTGGGATTCACAAGTTTAATAACTTTTCACCAAACTTAATTCCCGCAAAAAGAATAATTTTAGTTACTTCAAAGTATATTATGTTGAAATGTATTTACTACAAGAGTAGTGGCCAGCCATTATATCAGCGTTCATAATCCGGTCACCACGACATAACCAGTGCAAAAAAAACATAATCGGACCATGCGTACATAATCCGGCTGTCCCAGTTGTAAACAGGCCGTTTTCGCAATCTGGGCAGAACATAGCTACCAATTCCGAACTGACGTCAAAAATTTTGATCAACAAAAATGTTGATTTTTTACTTAACTTTATCCTTCTGTGTATTTTTCCTCGTTTCGATGCCGTTTTTTTTTTCGTTCAGCTAAATTTCCGCTTTTTTAAAATATATCTTCCTTGCACTAATTATATTCCACGAAATACTCATAATTTTCTTTTAAATAAAAATGGCACGGATCAAATATTGGGTGATCGGAGTTCAAGTCAGATGCTGGTGGTGACTCGATAGAAGAAAATCTTTGAAAATTTCAAAATTTGTTATTTAAGGTACGAAAAAAACGATGGGAGGGCCGGTTTTATGTAATTAATACGCTAAGTTAGTGTTTAGTTCCTTTTTGTAGTTCAAATAAGTCTGTTGAATAAGTAAAAAAAAAAATCGCTTCCGGATTCACGCGCGTCTCCCGCTGTATCATAGCTACCAATTTCAGCTCTATTTTTTTTTTAATTTACTCTGAGTCATGGTTGGAATTGTGTTTTTTTGGAAACCTATGTTTTATAAATTCACCTAAAACTAGAATTTTCAAAAGAACCTTTTTTTTGTCTGTCTTACAATGGAATGTTTTCTTTAAGTGAAAAATTCCGTGAAGTTGCAATGCAAGGTATTCATTCAAAAAAAAATTCCTACCATGAAATCATTTTCATATAAATTCTATTTTGTATCTTAATTTAATGTGCTATGCTCCACAAGCAATAATTTCACTTATATTGACTACACCTATCTAAGTTAGCGAAATTTTATATGAAAACCTTCTTAAATTAATTGAGTGTTCTAACAAATCACTAGAAGAGAGAGTTGCTCAGAAAGGAATATGCTGCACAGTCAGATCGGATGCTGTCCGATCGGATGCTGTTAGGAAAAATCTCTTGGAAAAGGTTAAAAAGAATTGGCAGGAAACAAAATTTTTGGTCAGTGAAAAAAAAAATGTGGAAAAAAGAAAAAAATGCAAAGTACCCAAATTCCTTGGTCGGTATATTAGACACAAAATGATAGATGATGGTATGGAAACATGGTACAGAGGATTAGTCACTGCTGTTTTAGATGAAGACGAATCCAATAACGCTTGCAAGTTTCGTGTAAAGTACGACAAATTTGAGGAAGAATACGATGTATTATTGGTAGAAGAGTGGCAAAGTAAGTGCGTTGTAGTGGAAGGAAAAGTGAAGGGATTGATGGAGGTGGATGTTGATGGACCTGTGGACAAAAAGAGGAAAAAGTAGTGTTTTTAAATTTTATGCATGTATATATGTGAGATATTTTTGTTTCGAAATGATTGCATTTAACCTAAGAGGAATTTTAATTTTACCCTATGATAGTTGATTGGTGTCTGATCTCAATGATGATTGCCATGTTACTATAAAGTACTTATTTGACTGCTTTATGTCTATAAATTTATATAAATTTAACATACTAATAAAATTCCTTTAGTTTCCTCAAATAATTATTTTTTATAGAAAAATCTTGTAATATCATTCAGCCTGCTTGTTAGAAATTATCTTTATAATTATACAACAGGCTACTTAATATTCTTTTGTTATGTGGTACCATCATTGTCAATATCTTCTAAAACAAGAAATAAATTAAGAAGTCATTCTAACTTTCTGTTTATATTTTGATTCCTTTACATTTAATTCACATTTAAACAAAATGTTAAATACACCTGTATCTGTAGTTAAGTTTGTGAATTTTGGACAAATATGCAAAAATAATTTTTTTACCTCAATGTAGTGGATTGATTTCAGGTTGCTGAAGCAATTTCAATGAAATATTACTACGTAGAAAATCTACATATTTTAACTCTGCTTTGTATAAATTGTAATTTTAAAGTTCCTTGATGTTTCCTCAAATAATTATTTTTTACTGAAACATATTGTAGTAAGTATAGCTAGCTGTTCAGCCTGTTTCCTTGAGATTATCCTTGTAATAAAATAACAGGCTAGTTATTATTGTCTTGTTATGTAGTACCATAATTGCCAACATCTTTTGAAATAAGAAATTACATATTTTTGTTTTATTTATGATGTACATTTGAATTAGTTTATTAATATATGCTAATGGTATTCAGTTTATTGTTTGGTGTAATTTTTCCTTGTATATAGATATTTGTTAATTATTTAAGGGTTAAGGGTGAACACAGCAAAGTCTAAAGTCATGATTAGCAGCATTGCAGCCAAGTGTGACCTTGTAGTTGGAAAGTGGCCTTGTGGAGTTTGCAGGAAAGGGGTTGGTAGTAACTCAATTTTTTGTCAGACTTGCAAGCATTGGGTACATAAGAAGTGCAGTAGTATTAGTGGAAGGTTAAGAGCTGACATTCAGTTTGTATGCAAGCGTTGCAAAGGTGAGATTATAGAGAATGAAGTATTTCCAGCTTCAATGATGTACAACAGTGGCTCGTTAGAGATAGTTGAGAACTTCTGTTACTTGGGTGATATGTTGGGCAGTGAAGGGGGTGTTGGAAGAAGTGTTACTTGCAGGATAGGTTCTGCTTGGAAAAAGTTCAGAGAGTTACTTCCTTTGTTGACTAGCAGAGTCCTGTCAATTGAGGTAAAAGGTGGGTTGTATGAGGCCTGTGTAAGAAGTGTTATGTTGTACGGTAGTGAGACATGGGCAGTGAAGCAGGAAGATCTTGACCGTTTAGAAAGGAATGATATGAGAATGGTTAGGTGGATGTGTAACGCCAGTCTGAGAGACAGAAAGAGTTCAGATGAGCTAAGAAGCAGGCTAAGTCTCCGTAGAATTAAAGATGTTATCCAGATAAGAAGATTGAATTGGCTGGGGCACTTGGAAAGAATGGAGGAGGATAATTGGGTAAGAAAGTGTAGAGACTTGATAGTTCCTGGGGCAAAGCCCAGAGGCAGACCGAGAAAGACTTGGCAGGAGGTTATAAGGACAGACTTGATACAGAGGAAGTTGAGTTTAGATCTAACACAGTCTAGATCAGATTGGAAGAGGGTCATTAATATACCCCGTCCAACCCATGCTAGCATGGAAAACGGACGTTAAGCCGAGAATGATGATGATGATGATTTTGCAAGGTTTCGTATCTTCAATAAGTATGCAAAACAGTTTACAGCCTAAAGTACAAGTAGAATTATGCTAATTGTTTGATTTTTAGTCGAAAGTGAAAAAGTTAGACATCACAGAAATTTTAAGTTAGTGAAATCAGACAGAGGTATTTATCCAGTATAAAGTTCAAAAGGTGGAAATCTTGATGTTCAGCTCATGTAAGAAAATAATTATATAGTCTTTAGTGTGAATTTTTTCGGTTGCTAAGGTGGTAGCCTTGTTGCTATGGAACATATATTGTACCATGTGAGCATATTTTTGAGTTGGGTTGAATAAGTTTTTCTTTGTTTTCTCAATAAAATTATTATTTTACATTAACCTAGCTCTTAGCTTGATTCCGAATTCCGAAAACAATCAATATTTAATGTGCAATATTAAATCTTGGTCTGTAAATTACTGGTCTGTATTTTATCAATGATATGTATGAAGAATTTACAATTAAAGCAGGGAAGAAACATTAAGAACATGAATCATTCTGCCAAATAGCAGAGCAAAACCATCAAATTTGATGAAGTTGCGAATGTTTTTGTTTGTGGTCAGTAAATTACTGGTCTGCATTTTACACAAATTTAGAAGGTTAATATCTCAGTATTGATAGATTTACAAGATAAGTTTGTTATATATTTTTTGATCCACTTGAAATTCCCTTTCCACCCATATATAACATTCCTATCTTAAGCAAAATATTTTTTGCTCTTTACCAGTGATGACATCGCTGCCATATTTGGTCCCAAGGGAGCAAAACCTCAACCGCTATTTTTTTTCTTCTGTAAATTAAAGTTAAATGATTCATATCAATTGAGAAATTCACTTTCAGAAACAATAAAATGTTCTGTTAAACACAACATCTATCTAAAAACACTAAAAATGTGTCTTTTCCTGTTGCTATGGTATTTGGCCTTGTTGCTAGGATAGTCAGCTATTTTGAAAAGTAATATAATTTTCATGAAGTCCACTTATATATCTGACTATGACCAAAATTTCAAACCTGTACCATTAATAGATTTTAAATAATGTCCATTTAAATATATACCAATTTTCTATGCAATTGCACAATTAAAACGGTGCCACTGTTCCCAAAATATCCAGCTACAATTCCTATACCTAAATGTCAAATTTTGACCGATTTCCAGGATATTCAAATGCTAATAACTTTTGAACCGCTTATTCTTGAGAGTTCAGTGACCCCTCGTTTTTTTTTCTCAATGAGCTCTTTCCGGTCAGCCATGTTTCATCAACATAATCAAAAGTTAAATTTTGGGTGTGGAAATGCTAGTATAGCTCTATTTACCAGCAAACAGCCATATTAAAATGTATACAATCAAAATAAGCAGTTGAGAGATTGATTCAATGTTGTTGTTTTTAGCAGCATATTTCTGCGTAAACATGTTTCCTTCATCAATTTTTGAATTTGTTTAAAATAATTGGATGTGGTAACATATACTTGCTTCGCAGCACTTAAAAAAGATGTGAATTTTGGCTTAGGTGTGTAAATTTTGGAATATGGTGCTTTCAACAGTTTAAATAAAGCGATTTGCTGCTTACGTAGGATGTAATTGACGCCTAATTAGGAGGTATAGTTTATTTATACCGTTACAGCATATTAAAAAGTTGACTGCACTACTATGATTTGAAAGTATTTACAAAAGTGTACAGAGTTTTGTATATGCTGGCGCATTCTAATAGGTAAAGGGAGCAGAACCATATTTTTCTTTGTTTTTTAGTTTCTATTGTAGTTTTAGTTTTGTATGATTATTTGACTGCTTCCTTCGTCTATGCTCTTTTTGCTCATGTTCATGTTCATTTTGTTTTTATTTCTGATTGAATTTATATTTACTTTTGCACATACATTTAGTATTTACGCATTTCAGCATTAATTTATGGATGCTTGAAATATATGTCGATTGATAATAATAATAATAATAATAATAACAATAATAATAACAATAATAATAATAATAATAGTTAGGTAGCTGACTTTTTGGTTCTGGCATCTGCATTGCCAGGTCAGGTAGCTTTCATTCTATCATGGATCAATTTCACTACCCAAGCAGAAAGCGGTATATATAAGAAAACAAGGCCTGTGCATCTGATGAAGCCCTTGTTTTTTTAGGTCATTCCCTTGCCCACTCCACATATGATACTCTGAATCCTCCACCAGAGAGTAGAGACACCTAAAAAAGTTTTGAGCATGGTCATTAGAATGAGGCGGCAATGTTGTAGGTTAAAAGATCATTATTATTATTATTATTATTATTATTATTATTATTATTAAAAGACTATATTCTGGCATATCCATATACAAATATACATAGCTCTTCATCCAGAAATTTTTTAAACAAGGAGATTAATAAAATTTAAAATATACATTATGCTTACACTAAAAGAAATTTCTATTATAAATATTAAAAAAAAAAATAATAATAATATTGTTAAAAGAAACGGACGAGAAAAACAAAAACAAATTCAACAACAACAAAAACACAGAAGAGAAATTGCGCGATTTTGAGTAAGGAAAAGTCAATTGACGCATAACAACAGAGAATGATCCACAAAAATTTACTTGAATTTCTTTCAGTAAAAATAATTTTGTCTCTCTTTTAAATGTTATCAGCTTTTTAATCAAGCGAATTTCTTTAGGAAGTCGATTGAAAGACGTAGTTGTTACATCTTCGAAAGTGTTTTTGCGAAGTGATGTCTTTAATCGCATTTCGTCAGCATTTCGAAGAGTTCTTTTGTGAACAATAATTTCATTTTTCAAATACTTTGGCCAATTATTCTGATGAACACTTTTAAAGGCTGTGATCATCAAATGCCATTCTCGTCTTTGTATAATAGGTAACCAACCTAAACGTGTTATATCTTCAGTATGGCAGTACTTATTCCATACAAAGCTGGCTGCACATATCATCACTTTATGCAGCTTTCGAATTTGGATAGCTGTTAATGGAATATAAACAGTGTCGTTAAAGTCTAATTTTGACAAGACTAGCATTTCAGCTAATTGTTTTCGTAACTTAAATGGTGCCATGCTTTTTAGTTTACGTAATATAGATAAGATGCCATGACAACACGATACTACACTCTGTACATGATCATTCCAACTTAGGTGTTCATCTAATTTAACACCCAATACAGACCATGTTGGAACTCTTTCAATCTGGAAGTCATCCAGTTTGATATGAGTACAATCGAGGTCGTTGAGATTGTGTCGTTTTGACATTTGTGATGTTGAAAACACCATTAACTTTGTTTTTTCCTTGTTCAGAACAAGATTGTTATTTGTAGACCATCTTTGAAGTTGACTTATATCTCCGTTTATTTGTTCCTTTGCCTTTCCAAGATTATTTAATTTTGTGGACGTAAACAAAGTGGTGTCATCAGCATACTGTAAGATACTCATTGTCAAATTCATTTCCAGGTCAGTGACGTATAAATTGAAAATAACAGGGCCTAATATTGACCCTTGCGGCACACCAGATGTGACGTTACAAAATTCAGAGGTCTTATCATTAATTCGCCCAATTTGTTTTCTGCCACACAAGTAACTCAAAATTAGTTCAACAAACTCTTTGGAAAAACCGATTTGGTTGAGTTTCCTCATTGTAGTTTCATATTGAACAGTATCAAAGGCCTTCGAAAAGTCAGCTAATACTACAAGACTGATTTCGTTTTTACTCATTGCTTCTTTGATATCCGTTCTAAGTTTCATCAACAAAGTAGTCGAGGAGTGTCCTTTTCGGTACCCGGACATCGTTTCGGAATATAAAGATTTCTCATCGATAAAGATTATCATTTGTGTAAGGATAAGACGTTCAAATACTTTGGATAAAATAGGAAGGATGGAGATCGGTCGTAGTTCTTTTATTGATGTAGGAACATTCACTTTTGGAATAGGTGCGACTCTTGCCACTTTCCATTGACACGGGAAGCATTTTTTCTCAATGCACGTATTTATAATATGTGTTAGAACAGAAGAAATTTCATTTGCTAGTAATTTAACATATTTCACTGGTATATCATCAAACCCAGTTGATATATCGTTACGTAGTCCTTTAAGTTCTTTAAGTACCTCCTCATACTTAACTTCTCTGAGTTGAAACATTTTGGAAGTCGATGGTGGTAATGTTTGGAGTAATTCCTTTAAATCAATTTCAGATTTTGGAATTGATCCAGTAACTCGCTCAGCTGTTCCGGCAAAGAAAGTGTTTACACTATCAGCGTCAAAATGAAGAGGCTTTGAAGGAGGATGTAAAATTCGATTGATAGTGTTCCACACTTCTTTCGAGTTTTTAGAACTAAGTGCTTTTCTATAAAAGGAAACTTTAGCTTTCTTGATTTTTTTCTTAACAGAGTTTTTAAGTTGTCGAAATTCGTTCCATATCATTTGATCGTTAGTTTCATGAGCAAGTTTTCGAAGTTTATTTCGCTTCGTTTGGTCACTTTTTATGTTTAAAGTATGAATCCATGGAGATGGTGGTCTTGTTATTTTCATTCTTCTTAACGGAGCATGTCTATCAATGCAATCTTGCATGAACTTGTGAAGTATCTCCACTTTTTCTTCTGGATCATCTATAGCGTATAAAACTGATATCGGTAGGTTCGAGAAATCCGACACAAAAGATTCCCTATCAAACTGCCTTTCATCTCTTATCATTTTATATTGAGGTTTAAACTTATCGTATTTAATGTTGATGATAGCGTAAGGTCCATCATGGCCACTAATAGTTTCGCATGGTAATACATCAATCGTATGTGCGATTTTGGTATTATTGTTAATTATCATATGATCGGTCAATGTTGCGCTTAAAGGAGTTGTCCTGGTTGGCTTTGATACTATCTGTTTAAATTTGAATGCAGATAAAATATTGTTGTACTGTCTTACTTGGCAACATTCTGGTTTGAGAAGATTTATGTTTATGTCCCCTGTTATAAGTAGCAGGCCATCCCATGTTGTTTGGATATAAGTTATCAAATCTTCAAATTCAGTTAACCAGTCAGAAAAGGAGATGATTCTTTCCGAGCTGTATATGACCCCAAGAAGTAGTTTACTATGCTTGTTTCGGCCATCTACCTCGATCCATATATGCTCTAAATTTTTGTACATATCATTAATATCCTTTCGAATGTGATATTTGATCAAACTGTTCACATAAATTCCAACACCCCCTCCTCGAATTTGGTCTCTATTCACATATTCCATTGAGTAACCAGGTATACGGACGTATTCCAATAAATTAGCATTATTTTTTAGCCATGTTTCGGATAAGCAAACAATGTCAAATGGGTGGTCATCCAATAATACCAGTAAATTGTTAAAATTAGATGTCATCGATTGTGTGTTTATGTGCAGTACTCTCAATTTTTGATAATGTTCGTGCAATGCGTGTTGATGACTGCTGTATGTTGCACCCGAAATAGTTGATGAAATAGTTGAATTCAAATCATTCTCTCGCGCAAACGGCATTAATAAGTGTGTACAGTCAGTACATGTCCACTTGACCGGAATACAATTCATTATCGATTAAAACACATTTCACAGGCAAGCTGCTTTTGATTTCGTCTGATAGTTGCTCTATATTTAATGCACTTAGTTGCTTGGGGTTTGGGCCCTGGGTTGGTTTCCACGTCGCAACTTTGCAAAATAATATTAAATGTATCACACGTATTGTTATAATGGGAGACTTTACCTCTTTTAATAACGTAACTATAGCTTCTGTCACCTTTCACAATCGTTCCATTTATTTCGATGGTCTCAATGCTAATTGTTAAAATCAATACATAAAGTAATTAGTGATGTTATTAATATTACGGCATAAGACATTGTGGTTACCATGGTGATATAGAGTGTTGATAAGAAGTTTTGCAAATTGTTGCAATTTGCCGGGACGTGTAATACCCAAAAACGTTTAAATTTTCTGCATATAAACCAACTAATCCAAAATAATCTTTCTCATGTATAAGCAATAAAATTACTTCGGAATGTATAAGAGTCGCAATTTTCGTCGATAGCCACAAATAGAGTACGATTTCCTTAAAATCTCTTATATAGCATACGTAAATCCAAAAAAACTTTTAAATTCTTTCCATATAAACCAACATTTTCAAAGTAAACATTCTTGTGTATAAACAATAAAATTATTCAAAATGTATACGAATCGCCATTAATAAATACTATTAATTTTAAAATCTCATCTAATCTCATATTAAATGATTTTGCACATCCGTTTAACTTAAACTCAGGGACCTAGAAATAGTGTGAGTTTTTTTATATCATTTTACATCATTCAATCCACAAAAAATAGTAACACAAATTTTCCTATTACCATTTTATCACTTTCAGTATTAAACAGAATAAGCAAAGTTTCGTCCAAAAAATTTCAAAGGTTCTAGCTTTTAGTAATAATTTTGATATTTTCAACGTACATTGAATACGTTGAAGTTACATTAAACTGTTGTATCCTTATCACTTTTTTATTTAATTAAAAAAATGTAGAATATTGCAAACATTTGCGTCCCTATTTTTTACCAATTATATTGCAGGTTGTTTGCACACCATATCTATATAACTGCAATATTTACATTATCTGCATTTTCTATAATGTGAAACCGCCTTAATAATCATATCCTTTTTAGTTTTTTTATGTAACTACGTAGTTTGTCAGTAGAAATGGAGTGACTATATATTTAATGTATTCAACAGTAGAACTAATGTTAAAAAATGCTTCAAGCTGTATTGCGTAACAGGTACATGTTTGTCACCTGCTTGGCTTTTTTATGGTGCCTTATATTCTTAATACCGAGAATTGGAAACAAGTATCGTAGCTATAAACCGGATTTCAGGTATGTGTTATAGTATATTATTTATGTGTATCAGCTTTAAAATTGAATAAGGAAGTCTATAATGTGCTCCGAGCTTGTTAACCATATTTTAGTACAATTCACAAGTCAAAGTAAAACTAAAGTATGTTTTTGATGTTGAATCTAAAAGTCACTAAAGTTTTTTTACATCTTTGTATTTGAAAAGTGAAATTGTATTGTACACAAAATAAAAATCCTGAAATTTTGTCATAAAATTAATGTGATTTTAAACACGTTTTTTTAATATTGCTACCTTATTAGAAATTCATCTGAAATTAGATCTGGAATAATAGTAACAGTATTTTTTTCTAAAAACATTCATTACAAGTAGTACTTAAAGGGGAAGTAAGCTCTAATTTTTTATTTAAAAAAACAGTAGCGGCAACAAAAAAAACTTGAAATACCTATTTCTTTTTTTATAAAAGTTTCACTAACTTTGTAAAAAGTTGTGTTTACTACGCGTGAAATCGCTTCGTTATTCTGACCCCTTTGTGATTTTAAAAGGATTGGGTCGAGTTGAAATTATGACGTTTTTTAGTTCAGAAAGTGTAGTGTGCTGGCGGTGGTAGTAGTATTAGTTGTTAATTTACTTAAACATTCGCGTTTAACTGCTTGAAAACATGCCAAATTGCGCCACCATCAACTGCACTAACAGAACTGGTAATAATAAATCAAAAGAAAATGTTGACGATGTTGTAGTATTTTTCAAAATTCCCAGCGCAGAGAAAAAAATGAGCTTCGAAAAAGATGGTTACATAACATTAGAAGAACTGGTCCCTTGCCTAAGGATTCAGGATTTTATATATGTTCCACGCACTTTGAGCCAGACTGCTTTGAAAGAGGTCTTCAGGCAATTACCTGATTTACGTAAATCATTTTTTTTTATATGTATCAACCAAACACATGCGTCTTTCGTATTTGTTTATCAAAATAAAAAGATACAAGCTTGGTATAAACTTCGTGTTCGTAACCAACTATTACAAGGTAGATAACACTAGGTTGAGGATGGCTAGTGTAAATGTTGGTACTCTGAGAGGTAGAGCAGGTGAAGTAGTTGAAATGTTAGAACGTAGATCTGTTGATATGTGTTGTGTTCAGGAAGTCAGGTGGAGAGGAGCTTCAGTGAGATTTGTGGAAGGTAGGAGGGCAGGGTATAAGCTTTTTTGGATAGGTAATAGTGATGGATATGGAGGAGTTGGCATATTCGTTGCAGAGAAGTGGGTAGAAAAAGTAATAGATGTTATGCGTGTTAATAGTCGTATTATAGTGATAAAGTTTTTGATAGGTAATAGGATTGTCACTTTTCTGTCAGTTTATGCTCCACAGTGTGGACTCAGTGAAGAAGATAAAGATAAGTTTTATGATGAGTTAATAGCAGTCGTGTCGAAGTTTGGAGACACTGAACTTGTCATGGTGGGCGGCGACTTTAATGGTCATGTTGGGAAGTCATCTGAAGGTTATAGAGGTTTGCATGGAGGCTATGGATTTTGGGAGCAGAAATAAGGAAGGGAGAGATTGCTTGAGTTTGGAATGGCAACGGACATGGTGGTTTGCAACACATCATTCAGTAAGAGACAGAGTAGGCTGATATGAGTCAGGTGGTTGTAAGACACAGATAGATTACTTCCTGGTTAGAAAGTCAGACAAGAAAGTGGTGAAGGACGTGAAAGTTATATCGGGGGAAGAGTGTGTTTCCCAGCATAGGTTGCTGGTTTGTGATATTATCTTGAAGAGTGTTAAAGAAGCCAAGGGAAAGTACATGCCCCGTCGTAAAGTCTGGAAGCTGAAGGAAGAGATTGTAGCAAGACAATTTAGTGCAAAAGTTCAGCAGTTAGCCCACAATGGTCAATGTGATAGTGACAATGTTGAAAGTACTTGGACTACTTTGAAGAATTGTCTTCTAGAAGCTTCTGATGATACCTGTGGGTGGACGAAAGGACCAGCTAGACATAGACAGACCTGGTGGTGGAATAATGAGGTTGACCAGTGTATAAAGGAAAAGAGGAAACTTTGGAAAGAGTGGAAGTCAGGTGGTAGTAAAAATATTTACTTAGAAGCTAAGCGTCGTGCTCGTACAGCAGTGTATAAGGCAAAATCAGAAGCAGAGAGAAACAGATTTGCAGATGTGTTAAGAAGGGAAGACCAGCGCAATGAGGTATTCAAGATAGCAAAGCAAATGAAGAAGACTAATCAAGATGTTGTAGGTGAGAAGTGTATACGTAATGATGAAGGTGTTTTGGCTAGCACAGAGGAGGAGAAAAGGGTAGCTTGGAAGAATTATTATCAGAGGTTGCTTAACACTGAGTTTGATTGGGATGGGGATAATTTGTCTGATGATGATGTTGTAGAAGGGCCAGCTATGCAGATCAAGACAGAATGGGTAGTGGAGTCTATTAGGAAATTGAAGATTGGCAAGGCTGCAGGAGTATCAGGTATTGTTGCAGAGATGGTAAAAGCATCTGGATATATTGGAGTTGAGCTTATTACAAGTCTTGCTAATCAGATTATAAAGGATGGTGATATTCCGAGTGAGTGGCAGTCGAGTGTAATAGTGAATTGTTTCAAGGGCAAGGGTGATGCATTAGAAAGAGGTAACTATAGAGGTTTGAAGTTGGTTGATCAAGTAATGAAAGTTATTGAAAGAGTGATTGATAAGTTACTTAGAGAAAGAATTGATATAGATAAGATGCAATTTGGTTTTGTTCCAGGGCGTGGCACTACAGATGCAATATTTTTACTCAGACAGCTTCAGGAAAAGTATTTAGGAAAGAGAAAGAATCTCTATTTTGCCTTTGTAGATTTAGAGAAAGCTTTTGATAGAGTGCCACGTAAAGTTATTTGGTGGGCTATGAGAAAATTAGGTGTGGATGAGTGGCTAGTTACGATGGTACAGTCTATATACAGCAATGCTAGAAGTCGTGTCAGGATTAAAGATTCACTTAGTGATGAATTTAGTGTAAATGTTGGTGTACATCAGGGTTCTGTACTTAGTCCTTTGTTGTTTGTTCTAGTCTTAGAAGCGCTGTCGATGGAGTTCAGAACAGGTTGTCCATGGAAGTTATTGTATGCAGATGATTTGGTTCTCATAGCAGATTCGATGGAAGAATTAGTTGAAAAGTTTGAGAAGTGGAAGAAAGGACTAGAAGAGAAAGGGCTAAGGGTGAACACAGCAAAGTCTAAAGTCATAATTGGTAGCATTGCAGCCAAGTGTGACCTTGTAGTTGGAAAGTGGCCTTGTGGAGTTTGCAGGAAAGGGGTTGGTAGTAACTCAATTTTTTGTCAGACTTGCAAGCATTGGGTACATAAGAAGTGCAGTAGTATTGGTGGAAGGTTAAGAGCTGACATTCAGTTTGTATGCAAACGTTGCAAAGGTGAGATTATAGAGAATGAAGTATTTCCAGCTTTAATGATGTACAACAGTGGCTCGTTAGAGATAGTTGAGAACTTCTGTTACTTAGGTGATATGTTGGGCAGTGAAGGGGGTGTTGGAAGAAGTGTTACTTGCAGGATAGGTTCTGCTTGGAAAAAGTTCAGAGAGTTACTTCCTTTGTTGACTAGCAGAGTCCTGTCAATTGAGGTAAAAGGTAGGTTGTATGAGGCCTGTGTAAGAAGTGTTATGTTGTACGGTAGTGAGACATGGGCAGTGAAGCAGGAAGATCTTGACCGTTTAGAAAGGAATGATATGAGAATGGTTAGGTGGATGTGTAACGCCAGTCTGAGAGACAGAAAGAGTTCAGATGAGCTAAGAAGCAGGCTAAGTATCCGTAGAATTAAAGATGTTATCCAGATAAGAAGATTGAATTGGCTGGGGCACTTGGAAAGAATGGAGGAGGATAATTGGGTAAGAAAGTGTAGAGACTTGATAGTTCCTGGGGCAAAGCCCAGAGGCAGACCGAGAAAGACTTGGCAGGAGTTTATAAGGACAGACTTGATACAGAGGAAGTTGAGTTTAGATCTAACACAGTCTAGATCAGATTGGAAGAGGGTCATTAATATACCCCGTCCAACCCATGCTAGCATGGAAAACGGACGTTAAGCCGAGAATGATGATGATGATGACATATCAAGCCAACAAAAATTATATTTTACACAATGATAATTCTTTCTTTTAACATTATTGATTTCCTAATAACTTTGTCTCGTTGATTCATTTTTTTTCAAACTTACTTTGACTTTCAAGTTCAAAAATTATGCACCTCACAACAAGTAAATGTTTTCTTCGTCGCATGCATGTCTAGACAGACGGGGGTAATGACAACAATTCGGAAATATCTATCGGTTTTAGAGTATTTATTGCGGATTGCCTATAAAGCACACGATGGTATGTCTTTCAGAACATCTTTTTCTAATCGATTATGTACCCATCAAATCTGTAATACATGTTTTCCTAAAATATGAAATTTAAAATTTACCCCCTGTTCACATACACTCATTGAGAGCACATCTCACTGTTGTATTTCTTCATTAGAACGCATCTTCTGTATTCTATTTTTTTTAATCCCTTCATCATTGTTGCTTTCCGGGCCTTCTTCATAGAATTTCAGAGATGCAGTTGCATAAAATATTTCGGATGGAGAGCAAGATGTTTTTTTCCCAAAAGATTGTGTTGAAAAGTTTATTGTAAAGAGCTTGGTGAGAAACTTTTTATCTTGTTGTGCGTATGGAAAATGTATTTCATTTTTTATCGGACTTTTTATTTTTAACACAATTCAATTTAACAATTTCAAATAATTGAAGACAGAAGGATGTTAAAGATATAAAATGGATATTATCTCAGTCATGATTATAAATATGAAAGACTTTATATTTGGCGAAATTATTTGTACTTTCGAACTAGTCGTCAGAAATTTCATTATTATCTTTGCAGCACAAACTTTCAGAGAATGAACTCATCTGTCTACAGTAACCACCTCATTTACACCAATTATTGTTTCCAATTCGATTGCCTTCTTTTTGTATAACTTCGTCTTCATGGTTTGAATTTAAAAATTTATCTTGCTCTTCCAACGACATTTCAGGCTGAAAACTGAATGGCTTTTAGAGCCGAAATGTCTGGAACAGTGTTTTCTTCGTCACTGGACAAGAAACTTTAATGCATTTTTTTTTTTCTTATTCGAAATTATGTTGCATTATAAGCACCACACAGGGCCTCGTCTAGCTAGCGCAATGTTTTGAACTAAAAAACGTCATATTCAAATTAGAACCCAGTCTTTTTTATTTTGACGCGCTTTTTTCAAAAACGAAGTTTTTACGGAGATATGAACAGGGAATATAGGTATTTAGAAATAAATTCTTGTGTTTATGTGTTATTTTTCTGATTTTATAAGTTCAAATACAAATACGTAGTCGGAAAAAAAAATTCACATTTTTGAGGTTACTTCCCCTTTAACTTACTAATATATATGAAATTTTACACTGACTTCCGGACATATTACATCTTTTTTTATATATAGGCAATTTAATTTAATTTCAGTTGCCTTAAAATTGCTAAGAAGTTGCAAGGTGTAACACTCAAATTTACAACACCTGAGCGATACATTTGCAATTTTGTGTTTTATGTTACTATTTAGTTTTGCATGTTGCTTGTTAGATTATCCAGATTTAAGCCGCCTGGGGCTTATTTCTCAGAAATGATTTAGAGGGTTGAATCTTATTGAAAGCAAGGGGTTTGTTAGAAGGTGGTTTAATAAATTAGCAACTTGTTAGCTTATTTTTTAATAAAAAATTTATCCCGGAACAATAAGGAAAATTCAGCACAAAAAAATGCAAAACAGCAAACTTCTCTTTAAAACCGTTTTTACATTTGATTTGATTGTTGGACAAAATGGTGAAAAATCAGTTATGACAGTTGATGACATAAGTATGTGACCATTACCATAGAATGTTAAAAAAATATTGTAATCGGTTTAGGTATATAAACCCGCATGGGGAATTATTCAAGGTAGAGCTTCTTTGTCAGGAATGATTTTGAGGATGGGGGGTAATCGAAAGGAGGTTTATTGAAAGGAGATGGCTTGATTGAGTATTCGGTATGGTCGAAAATAGTATGGCAATGGAAAAATTTTTTGAAAATAGATCAGGATGATAATGAATAAACAATCTTTGGGGCGAATTAATCTTTGGAAGTGCAGAAAATCATTTTTTTTAAAAAGAGTGGAATTTTATGTATTCTCATCTTGATATTTACAGCCACGTGAACATCAATGCACCTAAAAAGGATGTTCAAGTAATGCAAGAATCGCATAAAGATGACAAGGAAGAAAAGGCTCAACCTTACGTGGATGATGAACTTGAATACCTGCATGCAGGGTAATTTTTTTAATTTTAAATGTTAATGATGTGTTTGTAGTACCCGAGAATAATAATTATGCATTAAAGCATTTATATCACATTTTTATGTCCCTTTATAGGGTTAGTTGTCAAATGAAACATATTTATATAATATGCACTTGTGCTGGTCTCCAATAATAGGCGGTGGGAGCTTATAGTAGTAGGGGGAGAGGGTTTGGACAATTTCTAAAATAATAATGGTAGGATGGGGGTTAGAATTTTTTTGATTTTTAATAGTAGGGAGGGGTTGATTCAAAACATTTGAAATATTTAACATCATAACGTGAACAATATTGGGTGGTTAAAACATAACTATAAGTTTCATAAAACTAGATGATAAGCATTCTTTACATAAACAATTTTCAAAAAAATGAGGTCCCAGGTAGCATAAAATTCAAATATTAATAGGGATGGGAGAGCACTATTGGAGACTCGAGAGTATGTTGTTTTCAAGCCTAGAAGAGACCACTTTTTGAAAGTAAAATTTTAGTGTTTCAGCAACTCTTCTCACTAGTGGCAGTTAAAAATTGTGCATTCCTATTTTTCCCCCAGAATATAAAGTTGAACTTGTCATTTTTAGAGAGTTTCAGCAAGAAAACCTATGTTTGGATACTTTAGATGGTGTGATCGGCTCACAGCCAGGGTTATGGCAGTGTCATGGAGAGGGTAGAAACCAGGTATAATATGTTTTTTTTCTTCCACTTTACCGAAATGGGTTCAATGTGTAATACGCTCTTGCTTATTCAATCTGTGGTCTAAATCGTTTTTAGTTCTGGTTTATACTAAAAGACACGTTGAACTTGAAGAATAAAGATATGTGCATAGCTGGTCCGGATGATTTGAAAACACCTGGCACAGTAACTTTACAAAATTGCAACAAAGAAGAGAATCAGGTGAGCAGAATTCAACAGGTTGAATAATGTCAAATGTTTGAAAACTTCAATTTTCCGTTTTAATTTATTAACACACCCTCCCCCACTAATATTCAAAAATCAGAAAATCCAACCCCTCCTTTTGTTAAAACATCCCTAACCATCCAGCTCAAAAAAAAATTTAGAGATATTACATTGATGGGTTTAGAAATGTAATAGAGGAAAATAAATGTCCGTTCCCCACCCTTCCTTCCCCATCTATTCCTTTTTTACATATTTTCTACTATTTCCTCCCCATCGAACGATAGCTCAACGATGTTCTCTTTTTCTGTTGCCGTAATTTTTGCTTCATGTGATATCGCATTCTCTCAAATTCGCGTTAATTAAATGCATTTTTGAAAACAACCTTGCTCAATCGCGTTAATTAAATGCCTTTTTCAAAATAATTTTATTGAACCGCGTTAATTTCATGACCGTTAATTTAATTCGCGTTAATTTCTTGACTCGTTAATTTCATGGAATAAGGTATATATTAAAAAATACATTGCTTTACCCAAATATAGCTTTTTAGTTTCAATTCTCTTCACCTTAGGCATGGACATTTGAGAACAACCACCTAAAGCTATCAGGATCCTCGTTGTGCATATCAAATCGTGATAAGAAAGTTTTTGCTGATCAATGCAATGATGACAAATCGCAAAAATGGAATTTAAAAGTACCACCAGGAATGTAGAAAAGATGGTGGACTTAGGACGTAGAATAAATTATTTATTTTCACAAATGAGTTTAGAAAATGTAAATGTATACTATTATATTTTAAAATTTCTGAAAGTAGTTAGCTTATACAAATATCAAAAGTGTTTGCAGATCTATCATCTAATGTATTTTTCGCCTTGTTTTGAAAACCCTTTCCATCTTCTCAGGATTTTGTTCAGTTGTTTAGAGTTATTGTTTGCTTGTTGTCTCTTTAGTTTGTGCAATAGTATTCAATGTATGTTCACTCAGCTCTCTTTGACAATATACAGTACTGCACCAATTTGCCCTGGATACACTGGTTTTATTGGAAGTCACTTTTTGTATAATCTCCCAAGTGAAATAACCATGTAACTTTCCTTTTTCGAAATACACGTTTTTTTAAAAACTATATTTTCTAATTTGAGATGTTAAGACGAAAATTTGGATTGCAGTCTTAAAGTTGCTACGCTTGACATTCCAAATTAACAAGGTTTTAGCATTACACTTGCTTCTTGTGCAATTTAACGTTATATTTGAAAAACATTATTTTTTATTTTTTTCATATTGTTTTGTAGGTTTTTTGTTAGATTATCCAGGTTTAGGTCTTGGTTGCTTGATTTTCTAAAGACTTTAAGACATGGCTTTAGTCTTGAATCAAATCTCACCCCTTAGCAAAAACGTGGATGTTTTTTTAATATTTCCTTTGTCTTTTATATTGCAGATTTCCGATGTTTTTTGGGAATAGCTCAGATCTTTGGACAAAAACAAAACTGCATTTTTCATATGAATGTTTTGTTTATGTTTCCCTTTTTCTATATTACTTTCACTTATTGTTGTCAGGGAATAATGTTACATTTAGAAGCAGAATAAGTTAGATTTAGTAACTGTCAAATAATTTAAATTTATTGTGGATTTAATTTTCACAGAGCTTTTTCTTTTATTATTTTTTTTGTCATTCAAGTTTCAACTCCAAATATACTTTGAAGAAATGGGGCGGAATCAGCCCCCCCTTTCCCCTCTCCCCCTCCCCCTGCTTCTATACCCCAATGATACATAGGGTCTACTGGATATTCTCTTGTAATTTATAAGGAATATTACTAATGATACAAATTTTATGTAGTTTTTACAGTTTCACGGGTTTAGCACGTTTTTGGAAGTATGATTTTATATAAAAATGTAATTATATTGTATATTGCTGATCTAATAAATTATAAGAATATTTTTTTTAAAAAATAATTATCTTTATTATTATTTTTTGATTTTGATTTGTTTGTTTATGTAACCAGTACTCACAATTAAAGAGTTTGTGCTTTTTTAAGAAACTATATTTTCAGTCTGATATTTTTATCAGAATTTTTTTCACACATGCGCGAGAATCTTGTCAAAACGCAAACATTTTAACTTGTCTATAGAAATTAAAATCCTTCGTTTTTGACTGCTATATGAGCGCAAATCTTTAAGCCCGCAGGAGCTATATAAAGTTTGTTTACATTTTTTATAGAACACTAAAAAAACACATGGAAGGAGTGCAATCGCTCGTGCATGAGGAGATCCACGACGTCATTGAAGAATTAACAACAACTGGTCAAAAAAACCTTGATGGGGACTACATGAAGAAATTAAAACAACGGTGTAAATGTTCAAACGACAACGTGAAGATAGCTTATAATATTTTGATGTCTCAACTGGAGAAGCCGCATGCGGAAATCCGATTCTCTTCATTCCAAGTCATAGAAAAGTTATTTAGTAGGTCACATGTTTTCCGACAAATGGTAATATCCGATTTGCACATTTTATTCCTGCTGGCAATCGGGACCGACTTGAAAAAATATCCAACCCCGTTACCACCGCAAGCAGCGAACGATTTAAAAACACTCGCTTTAACAACATGTAAAGAATGGTACGTGCATTTCGGAAAATTTTATCGAAAACTGGAACTGGGGTATGAGTTCTTACGCGATGTGAAACAAGTTGATTTTAACAGTATCGATTGTTTGACTGTCGAGCAGAGAGAACAAAAAAGGAGGAGAGTGGAAAAAGAAGAGCGGCTTCGTAAAAGCAAGCTGGAACAGGTTGATATTCAAATCCATGATTCGTATAATGATGTCATGTCAAATGTGCACCAAATTGAAAGCTGTTTTGAACTTCTCATGCCGAAGCTAACAACAAGTCTTGGTGTTTCAGTTAACCGACGTAAAATAAAGGATACCACTGATGAAGATAATCTTGATTGCTTTAGTAGTAACCAAGTAAAAGTAGACATGAACGAGACAAAAAATAAGGTTGGTGAGGTAGAAACAGGAGGATTTGATGAATACAATATGCACGGAGTTGGCAAGGAAACAGGAATTCAAAACAATTACAGCCTTTCTATAGGTATAGATAAAACCCTAACTGTACTGGAATCCGATGATAACAAGGATTTGATTAAGAGAACGAGAGAGCTCTATAAAGAACTTAAAAGTCAGTACAACACTGTAAAAAGATGGTTGCAGATATTAGTAAAATGCCGTACAACAGATCGAAAGAAGATCGAAGAGATTTTGAGCTTGAAAAACCTAATGTCAGCTAAAATAGAGAAATTCTTGGAATTACAAATTAAGCCTGCAAAAGAAAGCGAAAGTGAAAGCGATGAAGATTTTGTTGATGTACCTGAGGTGGTTGCTGGTGACAACAAACATGGTATATATTTTGTATCTTATGTTTTTATAACAGCCAATGTAGTAAGTTTTGGATAGTCAATATTTTTCTAATGAGTGTTGTATACGTGTTTGACACTTCAAGAAGGCTTTTTCGCAGAACTATCTAGCTGCCCGGCTGGCCGTCTCTGCCCCTCTGTCTATCCATCTTTCCGCAAACGAAAGTCAAAAGTGATGATACGAGTGCAAAATGTTAGAAAGTCATGAAAAGAATGAGAAATAAATTACAGGAAGGAATTGCCTTGACAAAGCGCACGAAAATATGTATTAAGACAGAGACGCACACACCAAAAATTAATGAACGATTTTATTAGGAACCTTTACAGTATGTCTGTCTTTTTTTATTTGTCCGAAAACAAATGTGTTTCTTCTTTCGTTATTTTATGGTGCCAGTTAATCCTGTACGTTATAATTGTGTTTCTTGTGTTTATCAATCTTGATTTCTTGGACAATTTTAATTGACCTCTCCTATTTAAGAAAGAGAGATAACCTATTGTCAACGGAAAATTTTCTTTTCTTATCAAGCGAACTACGTCCAGGAATAATTCATACGTATTCACGATAGATTTTTTCTCCAACAGAATTCATGGAAAGCTAATTCGTGAAAGTTGCTAAGATTTTCTTTCCTATATTTTATAGGCTCTTTTAACCGAACAACCTTATTAACAACTGGTGAAAATGACGAGAGTACCACTCGTCTCGAATCAGATGATCAGCAAGCAGGCCCATCGCTGACAAGAAAAGAGAAGCTACTGCAAATTGCGCCAGTTGTTTCGTATGGTGTGGACCTGCAGCACTGGGGACAGGATAAAAAAACTATCCCTCTCTCAATCAAGAACGATTCACTGCATAGGTTTTGGAAGCCTTCAGAACACGAGGAAATATTTGTCCCTGACCAGGTTGCTGCAGCTATGAACACGAGGAAAATGATTTTTTTAGGAAAGTCCGAATCTGTCAAAAGAAAATGTGGTGCTCCTCTTCCTAGTGGGGAGTTTTGCAGTCGAATGGATCGCTTCAAATGCCCATTCCATGGCAAGATTGTGGAAAGAGATGGTTTTGGTCGACCGGTGAACTCAGACGACGCAAAAAAAGTAAGCCTCGACTAAACTTTTTAAACATTTTTTCTGAACCTTTATGTTTGAGGAACTTTAAACAAACAGGAACATGTTACAGGATTTTTCTTTGTCATCTATCTTATTTTCAGTAAACTTGTATTGCCATTTGAATGGTAAAAGAATCTGTTCAAACCCCTCCTCCGAAAAATCTTAAAAAAATAATTTTCTCCTAAATAATTATAAAAAATCCTAAAATTTCCGTGTTTTTTTGGTGGAAACTCAAAATATCTCCTTAATTTTTAGCGAACATCATTTGTCAAATTTATAATATATTTTTATATATAAGTCAAAATATTTATATTCCGCATCAGCTAATTTGGATAGCATACCGTCATTTCTCTAATTCAGTGCAAGGGTCGCACTAATAATTAGAGGAAATAGATTATCTTGTTTCGAAAATTTAATTTTGCACTAAAAATAAGAGGAAAATTTTACCTTAGTCGTATTAAAATAGAGGTTTTAAGTTGGTTTTTTTTTTCCGTTGTATATACTTATTTACTCCTGTTACAGCTGCTTGTGCCATTTTATTAGGTAAACTTGATTCGATGTCAAAAACAATATTCGGCGGGGAGTTCCAATCCTCCTTGGTCTAAGTCATACGTATATTATCTGGTTCGCACTATAATTAGAGGCAAAACAGACCTTAGTCGCATTAAATTAGTGGAAAAACAAAAACTAGTGAAATGAGTGTCCCACTAAAAATTAGAGGAAATAAATTAGGAAATATCGAAGAACAGGCCATCCGCACTAATTAGAGGACGCATTAAATCAGAAGAATGACGGTTTTGTGGGCCCAGGTTATAGGAATTGCAATTCTCGTCTTTAAACAAATTAGTATGACCAGTAAACTTGGTAAAGAAAAGAAAATATTTTACATTTATAATGTTTAAGATTTTGAAAATATGCACTTTTTGTTATTTCTTTTTCAAATTCATTTTTCTTCAGGAATTGAAGCGAAAGCATGAGAAAGAAAGATCTGATAGAGAATCCATTCAAAAAGAAATCGATGCCGCTCTCGGAACAAACCTGTCTTCTAAAAAACGCAAGAGACGCGAGACACCTCAAGATAAGTCGAAGTCAAGATATGCTCGATTAACCAAACTAAATAATGACCAGAGTAAAAACAGCAGTACTAAAAGACTTGAGAAGAAAGTTTTTAATAATCGAGCATTGACGAAAGTTTATCAAAATATGAACGAAACAATACGAAAAAAGAATAATGAAAAGTTTGGGTCGAATTTTAATTATTAACACAAATCTTGGGCGTTTTATATTGTTGACGGTGTTTTCGTTCAAAATGGATTTGTTTACATTATTTTCCTGAATTTTTTATAGGTCTTAACACTTACTACATCTTTGTCTCAAGTCATTTTGAATTTTTGTTACCCTTTTTTTTATTATTGCGCCAATTTTGGTCCTGTGACCAAACTGCATTCAAAGACAAAAAAAACAGATATTTTTGATGGTTACAGACTAATCACTTCTTTGAAAAATCTAACAATGTCCATCAGAAATAACATAGATCATCCTCATAGTGAATGTTACGCACCAACCATTGATTTAGCCTCAAAAGTGGTAGTTACAGAACGTAAAAAAAGAACTTGTGATAGACAGACCAGACGTTCAAATGTTGCAGCGGATCTCCCTTAACAATATTACAAACGTGCAACATTCCTTCCTTTTCCCACGTGTCGAATGACTTTGAACAACGCTTTGACATCAACAACTTGACATTTATAACGATTTGCTTGTATGATTTCTTCACACTTTGTCTGGTCGATGAGCCAAAGTGTGGAGCCATCATGGATAAAAAATTTCTGCTGAATTCCACAGAAACGATGTGCCGCAAATCACTTGCACTAGAGGACGAAATGAAGTTATGAAAACAGTATTGTTCGGATTATGGATTTTGCTTACCATGTAATGTCACCAAAGCCGAAGCTGACAATTTTGATGGCTTTGAAAACATCAAGTTTGCATCAATTCTAGCCGTTGTACCCGTACCATCATGCGGACTACTCTTAATTCACGTCGGTTTAAACTAGGAGAATAGAAATATTTCTATTCTCAGAGGTTTAAGGTACATTCCAACAGGAAGTCAAGAATCATGTATATCCACAAGGAAATAATACGTCATGTGCTTTTATTGATAAATATGTAATGAACAACCTTGTCTCTCTTATTTTCCCGTGAATGACTATGCCAAATGATTTCTTTGACGGTAAGGAAAAATACATCCCCTAGGCCGGTCCATTTTTTGACATTGTAAAAACTGAAAATCACTAATAAAACTGTCATAGCCGGTTAATTATTGGTTATTATTCATTAAAAATAATATTTTGTGTTTGGAAGAAACATTTGACCCCTGTTTTATACCCCATAAAAGGAGTTTCCCCAGGAAGTCTTGTTGATCTTTTTTTTTCAATATTACCTTATAACGGGAAATTAACAACTCAGAAAATTAACGTACGTGATATTACCGCGGTTTGTCAAAATTAGCATTTCAGAAGCATAAAATTACCGCGGTTGTCCAAAAAAATACATTGAGTTTGCATGAAATTAACGCGGCGATACAAACAATTGTTGTTTTAAAATTTTCTCTTATCTCTTTATAAGCCAAAGGGTTAAATTTGAAACTACGGTACTACTCTTAGCATCTTTTACTGCGCGAACCATCCCTGTTGTCTTCCAACCATTCAGTGCTGTTTGATTCATCGCAAATTTCGAAGGGCATGTTTAAGCCAGCGAAAGTTAGAGTGACGAAAAAAAATAGATTAATAGAAAACATATTAAATAAACGAAATCTTTTGTTTTAAAATTCTTCAATCCCCTTTTCCACGTTAAAATTTTTCGATTTCTTTTAAATTACAGTCGACTCTCTCTAATTCGAACCTCCGTAATTCAATACTCTCTCTAATTCGAATTCACCATCAAATTTCCTTAACAAAATCTCATAATTCGATCTAGATTTTAGGTCCATACGGGGAAATTCTCTCTAATTCGATTTCTTGAGTGAAAAAGGCCCTAACCACAGTTTCGAACCATATTTCGAACTTTCATTCATTCATTCATTTGAAATTGCATTTTCAAAGCGAATTTCGTAAAAACAAAGGCATTCTAAAAATTTTATTTATTGTTGTTCGAACTCAGAAAAATAACTGCTACCGAAAAAACGAGTACACAAAGAAGTGAGTTTAGAGTTAAAGGGAAAAACAACAAAGAAGTTTCATTGTTGTTTGAAGTTCCACAAAACACTGTGTCCACTTGGAAAAAAAATCTAAAATTATTGAGGATTTTCAAAATTCTTGGAAACAATAAAATGGGTAACCATCATCCTCGTCCCCTGGGTCCGAACCTTGAGCCTTTATTATGGAGCGATATAACAGCACAAACTTTGTCGGCTCAAGTAACAAAATTCTAGGGGGATGATGAAGGTTTGGGCTAAGGAAAAATTAAGGCTGACGAAAATAATGACCGTTGTAGCTAATGAAAGAGAAAACAGAACAATTTTGGTATGAACTGTAACATGTTGAAATTTCCGTAATTCTGTTCTAGAACTAAAAAATGAGACTGGTTATGAATTTTCTTACCACCGGGAAATTGGAAGTATTCTGAGTTCAGAATACTGACGTGGCGCATGGCCTAGTGGTTATAGAGCTTGCTTCGAAATCACAAGGTCCGTGGTTCGGCTTACAGTGCGGACATGTTTGGCAAGTGCCTTTACCACAGCTACGGGCCAAGCCATGTCATGTGAGGGAAATTATATAGACAATGCCGGTGTATACCTAATGTATACATTCAGAACACAGGACCCAACACTGAAGTGGGTATATCCTGTATAAATGTCCGGAATGATAGTAATAATAATAACTGCACTTTTTGATTATTAGTTACCCATATTTTCTTCGCTTACGTGGTTAATATCGGCGGAAAATCTTCTACCATGTTTTGAGCGAAGTTTTACCCAAACAAACATAATTAAATACCAGACTGTTTAAAAGGAAAAATATCGCTGCGTCGCCTTTGTGCGCGTTTATTAATTTGAATTTATTTCGTGGGTGAAGCCCAGTTTTGTTATTCTCAAAGATTTTTTTCTTAGCGGGATGCATGATAGAAACGTTGCGTACGCTTTTTTTAACTTAACTACTCATTGCCAACTCATTAGAAATTTTCACATTGTGGTAGAGCGTTTGCCTCCAGTGCGGAAGGTCGCAGGTTTAATTCCACCGCCGGGTCTTGCCAGAGACTATAAAAGTGTGAATCGATCTTTTCTGCTTAACGTTCAGCATGAAAATAGGATTGATAACTTAGGCGGTTGTCGTCTAGTTGGGCGGCTGTGCTTGCACGCCTTCCTTTGCTCAAATGGGACTTTCACTGCCAAGGTATATGGTATTGATGTACTGCTTCATTTTATCACATTCCGTAATACCGATTGTACTGGTCCGTTATGATCGAATTATTTCGTTATCCGGAATGACTGCACGAGGGATTATATAGACCTTCAACTTGCTGGTTAATGTATTTTGTGGGTAAAGAGGAATTTGAAAACAAAGTTTATGTACAAAAATATTTATTTATTTATTCCTTTATTTATTTGTAATTTAACTAAGTTTGCATATAATACAGAAGACAGGGCCGTGTTTAAGTTTTAACAAAAGTTTTAATACGAGACAAAGAAAAGCCAAAAAGAGAGAACTGATAACGAGGTTGTTGAATCTATCTAAAAGGAGTTATTTTTAAAAGTATTAAATTAAGTATCAAATTTCGTAAACTTTGAAAAACCTTTCCAGATTTTTATTTTTGCTTTGAAAAATATAACGAGATGTTTTCTTAATTATTTTATCCTCTCAGTCATTTGCCAATTCTCGCATAATTTCCAAAATAATAATGCTCCAAAAATGCGACTTTGTTTGACTTGCAAAATGGAATAGCATAGTCGTAAGAGTAGTTGTTTACGACTTTTTTTTTTCGCGACAAGAATATTTTTGCCAACTTTTTGAAAATAATGCATGAAAAGGGAATTGCGAAAGTATGATATATTTTAGCTATCTCTAAATTGGCAGGCATAGTTTAGATTTTTACGTATAATTTAATGGAGTAAAATGCTATGACATCGCAAAGCTTTAATCCCATTAAAAACATGTCAATTCAAGGACTTCTTTTCTGACAATATACTTTGCTTTTTCGTATAAAATGTATTCTCGTTCCAATGCTTTCCTGCTCTTTTTAGCTATATACGAAGGATGCTCCATCTCTTTATCGTCATCCATGAGGAGTGACATCAAGAAGAAAATCTCACCAGTTCGCCAGCATGTCCATGATATTATTAAGACCATCTGGATTCTAGGGTACAAAATAAAAAAATGGTAGAACAACTGTGGGGCATTACATACATTAGAATTGCTATGTACATAAGTTTAGAATTGCGTTTCCTGCCTGCGCTTAACTCTGAAATATTGGTTTATGTAATAATACATCGTTTTATGTGGTACCAAGATTGAGCTCTAATAGACTAAGTCTTATATTTTTGTCGCAACTTTCTGGCGTATGACTGCACATTTAAAATCAGGAAAGAGTCAAACAAAATCTCAAGCATTCTGACCTTTTCTTCAGTACTGCTTTTCAGAGACAGCCCAACATCATCTTCATCGTTTGCTAACGAATTTTCCATCACAAGAGAATTGTCCGAGCTGGTTTTTGAGGGGGACGCGCTTTTCTTTAGACTGTTTCTTCGTTTCACACTTCCCGACTTACTACCGCTTCTTTTCCGACTTCTCGTGCTGCTTTTTCTTGTCAATTCTGCCGAGTTAATATTGTCATTTACATCTCCATTGGCAAACAAAATGTCATTGTCGTTTTTACTCGTTATATCCAAATCACTCTTAACACTGTAGGAACTTGTACTACGCGGAGTGTTGGTTACAATGCTAGATCCTGAACTACTATGTTTCATGATAGCGGATGAGAGCTCTGCTGTGAAGCTGTTTGAGGAGGCACTTTTTAATGGTTGAGCCTCGGCTTTCGTGTTAGTTGTTGTGCTTTGTGAATTTTGTCGCTTAATATGTTGTTCTTCAATATTAGCCTTGGATATATTGCTTTCTTGTTTTAGGCCGCCACTTTGAATTTGTGAACCTACATTTTGTTGTAAGGCACCGCCATTTTGAAGATTAAGCTCGCCATTTTGTTTTTTGGTGGCGCCGTTTTGCTGCTGAAGATCGCCATCTTGAGTTGTTTTGTAATTTTTATGTATATTCTGACCTATTTTCTTTTTGTTTCGATAACCGTTTATGCTTTTCTGAGCGATTTCTTCTTTCGTTTTTACGCTGTTTATATTTAAGTATTTTTCGCGCTGCACCTTCGCTTCGCTGTAATTTTTATATAACCTGCCTCGAAGTTCTTCTAAGGTCTCGTAATTTCGATGATCATTCGTCGTAAGGTCGGTCGAACTGGCTTTCTTGTTCTTGTTCTTTTTGTTTTTTGTGTTCACGTTGTTGTTATTTTTTCTTTCAGCTTCTGGCGTTGGAGGAAATCTCAATTCTTGTAAGGACTGAAAAGAAATGCAATATAGTCAAATAAATAAATACAAATAATAAATATGATTAAAAATTAGTTCCTTCATAAAGTTTTTACATCCGGGTATTCTGGCGTATTCACTGTTCCCCGTAAATAGACAACGGTCTAAGATTTTAAACTTAGCATTAAGAAGCTTACATTTCTTTTCATAAGAAACCCAACCACAACCTCGTCCTCAGGGCATCTTGTATTTTTTCTGGCATCGGGACGGCGTCCCGATTAAAAAAACGGGAAAACAGGCGCTTCGAACGAGGTTGACCCAAGCAAGGATCTAAACTTTCTTGATGGGTTTCTTGAAAAAATTATTTTTTTTATCGGAAAAATAGATATTTTCTGTGTCAAAGTAAGCATGTATTCGAAGTGTGGATAAAAATTACGTTACTATTTTTTACCACACTTTAAAATATATTTTAGAGGAGACTATTAACAGCCAAATTATACTGAAAGTTATAATTTTTTTGTAGATGGATGTTTTAAACTCAGAAAACAATGCAATACCGTTCTAAAGAATAGTATTACAACCTTTTGCTTTGTGGATTCTTGTTCATAGCCAGTTAAACAAAACAATTTTTCGTCTCTTGACATAATAATAGATTCCATCTTGCATTTTTTTTTTTTTTGATAAAACGCCACATATAAAAATTTCGAACAAGCACATCCTCCACAATTTTGTTTGGTTAAAAAAACAATTCGTGAATCGTTATTGAATTTAAATAGTGTGAAAATTAATTTTACATGAAGAAATTGAATGCTCAATTCAAGAGCACAATTCTCAATCATAATACCCGTATCTGTTCAAAATGGTAGCCGAATCTCTACTTTGTGCTAAGGTTGCACGAAAAAGCGATGCCTGGAATATATGTACGACGAGCAAATTC
Source organism: Hydractinia echinata (assembly GCA_030067915.1). NCBI lineage: Eukaryota > Metazoa > Cnidaria > Hydrozoa > Anthoathecata > Hydractiniidae > Hydractinia > Hydractinia echinata. The sequence goes on from JASGCC010000001.1 coordinate 5,795,454, forward strand.
GCCGAGTTTTCTACGGGCTGTTGACTAGTCTATCCTCTTAGGTCTCCTAGGAATTTCCAATAATGGCATTGAAAAATTGTTACGGAGGATCGAAAAAATTTTGTAGATAAAGTCAGGGAGGCAAGATTGATGAAAAGATCGTGACTACAATAAACTAGTGAAGATCGACACTTGAATCGCACAGCTAGAAGGGAGATGAGCATTTTCATTAAAATCTCTCCAAAATAACCAGGAGTATTTTTTCACTTTGTCAAAGTTGTAAACAAATAATATAAATAATATGAAAAAATTAAGAAGTAATCGAGAATTCTTTATTTACAGTTTAAAAGATTACTTAAATAAAAGAGGCAAGTAAACATATAAAATTCTGGGAAGTAAGTGCTAAATATGTGTAGTTGTGGATATACAAAACATTAATCTATTTTAAAATATTAATGATCAAGACAAAAACATACCTTGGTTTCCCAAGAAAACGGACCAGCGAATCCATCGTGTATGAAGTCCTAAAAACAAACAGAAATGGAAATTTATAACTAGTCGGCAATCGGTATAGCCCGTGGATAAATCCACGGGTTCACCCGTCCGTGATATATTGCATTTCGTGTGCCCGTAGACAACCTAGAAATTCGCGCAGAGACTGCTGTCGCTACTGTGGTACCATTACGGACATCATTAGAAAAGAGAAGAATCTTCAATTGTTTTGTTAGTGCCTCATTTTATCATCAACGGAGATATCTTTGTGGTTAAACTCGCACATGCTAATGACATGCGAGGAAACATTGCAATCGAGGTTAATACCTGGGTACTAAGTTAGCTCGAAACTATTCTACTGAAACAGAGCGATTAAAAACGTTATGTCGGATCCGATTAATGTTATTTATAAAAGATAAGGACACATTTCTACCATTCTTAAACCGTAATGGCTGCAATGTTGTTTCATATCTACATTGTGAAGAACTGATCACAACGGTGTCAGTTTTAGTTACAAAGGAATTTTAAAAATGCAAAAATCTTTTATACATGGTATTAATTTTATTAAGTTGATTAGTAGTTTTACGTTTTATGTTTAACAGATAAATTTACGTGACACACATGCTCGTCACGATCAAGTGTGTCAACTGTCGCGCAAATGACGCACACTGTGACGCGCGTTGACGCATATAATGAGCGTTAGGTATAGGCTACATTGTTTATAGACGCGTAAAAGTAAGTCCGACTGATCAGAGGTGTAGCTTTTCTTTCCGAGAGGCGTAATTAAATATTGAGCTTTGGGAATAGGCCGCGTTTTATTTAGACGCCCGATGTATATTAAACACAGGCTTGTGTGCTAACGAATGCTTTGTGATTATCTCTAGCTTTTTTCTTGGACTCAACCTTGTTTCAAAAGCACCTGTGGTTTCTATGATCTAAACTATATTCTAGCAATGTAAACATATGTCGAGTTCTCGCTAGCAACAGTTTCATTTTAGTTGATATGCCAAATTCTTCATGCTCCGAAACCTTCACCCAAACTTAGAGTCATGGGTCAAGCAAAGCATTTTTGTGAAACGGTTATATTTCAACCTTAACCTCTGAGATTCTTCGCGCCAGTAATAGGACCCTGGAACGAGTTTGTGTGTGTTTTAAAGGTTATACCACGGCAAACTAACCGTTAGCCCGTGAAATCATTAAGATTATATCGCCTTTGCTAATTCGACCAAATATATTTTGCGCATTCAGCCCGCGTGACTGACAATATTTGGGTGTTAATATAAGAGAGGAGTCAACATACCGAAACATCACTGTAAATACTGCCTGTCTCTTCATCTTCGTTAAATTTTATAGTACGTATCCTTGGAAACCAGTCTGCATTATTCAAATAAAAATCTTCTGCTTCTACTTCATATTTCCTGATCGCTCTGTCCCTAATTAATTCCTTATTTAACTCTTTATCAAAATCATGGGAAGTGAGGTTGTCATATTCTTTTCCCAATTTATTTATAACATATTTATGATTGTCAATTATTGTCTTGCCTATTTTTCCATAAGTACTGAAGTGATCGAGGCAAGTTTTTAAAGAGATCTCTTCAGACTTCTTCGAAGATAGAAGTTCTCCTGAGGAGTTGATGCGCTTGAAGAATTTCATTCCTTCCTTTTCCGATGCCGTTAGGGTTATTTCTTGATATTTTTGTTGGTTATAATCTTTTTTTGTGTCCTGTCAAAGTTTTTCAAACACTTGGTACACAGGCCTATATGTCTACTAAATGTGTTCCAGTTTCTGTAATAAGCCCTAAAGAATCTTAATTTTCAGACTTGAGTTTTCTAAAATATAGATCACAAAATCTTTTTATATATTCCCGATACGAAAACACAAATTTTCACAAATGTTATTTCTTAGCATCCAATCCTCATATATACAACCAAAACCAATCACTACTATTCGCGAATCTCTGATCTATACTCTGTTTCAAATACAGTCATGTTAAACAACACTATTATCATATCACTTTATACTTGTTATACTATTATTTCATTATATGTTTAATTCTGTTCTTGTGTTTTAAGTTTCCTGAAAGAAAAAGTTTCGTTCTTAAAGAATTGTATTAATGTTTGTTGAAATATATTTCTTGCACTCATATGCTAGTCGAGTCTATTAACTCAACCACTCAAGCGTAACAGTTTAAGATCTCTCGTTGTTAAACCACTTTTTTTCATTTTAATAATGTTCTTTTACGCGAAGCGTGCACAGGAATTTACATATTTATTATTATCATTTTTACATATTATTTGTGTAGCAATAATATGTATTAATATTGGCATTAGGAAAGTTTTTGCACTGCCACTATCTTTTTAATATGGTAAACCGTTTCAAACTATTATAAATTCAATGCTGAGTATTGAAAACAACAACAAAATGTATTTAATAGAGTTATATTAAAAAAATTCGTTCACACAATCAGGAACAGCTTAATTACTTTGTGATTCTATGATTAAATGATAACATGCATCTTGATGTGATGTTTGCAATTAGCGGTTAGCACGTGCGCCTGTCATTCCCAGTGCGCGCTGCTTACGTCAAAAGGCTGTTCGACATTTGCGTGTTATGAAATTGATTGATCGCAAAAAAGTTTGGCGGGAAAATAATTCGAAGTTGCCATTTTGAATAGAAATAAATATCTCAAGTTGTAGCGGCGAGAAAAGAGAATATATTTTTCACATCTAACGGAATATTATACGACAGAGTAGCAATATAACTTTAGGTAACAAGTTTTTAATAGTTATAATATATAAATGTATAATATACAGTAATAAACATTTGATTTTTGTGTTGCTAAATAAATGCCACAAAATTGACACCAATATTTCTTGAAATCGATCGAATTGATGATAGGTAGCAAGCAATCCTATTTTTGCACCGATCGACATCGATCGATTCGAAGAATTTTGTTTAAGTAGAAACCCGCCTATTACCTATGGAAGGGGGGGGGGGGCATTATGACTCCCCCTGTTTCTTTTTTCTTTTTAAATAACTTCCGCCACGCCATTGAAACATTTTGATGTTTTGTGATTTTGCGCTGTGGGATTTTGAAAAACTGAGCTGAACTGATAATCTGCAATACCGAAAAGGTACTTGAAAAAAAAGGGATAGCTGGAAATGACTAAAAATGATATTGTATTTGAGAGAGGTGTTGATTTTATGTTAAGTGTTGAAATTATTTTGAAGTATAACTGACCACGTTGTTGAATGTCTCAGTGCTTATACACTTTATTTTCGCTTAAAGGTTTTAGTTCAAGTTTTCGTGTTGGCTAGAGAGCTAGCCTAGCTATAGCTAGGTAGAAGATAATAGAAGATAAGTTCTGACTGATTGTCCCACCACGTTTATTTAAAAAAGATAAATTGGAGTTCGTCGCAAGGTTAATAAGAAGTTATATTTATCTAAAATTGATGTGCTTTTTTGCAGAAAGTGTGATTGGTTTGATGGTTAGCTAAAACTCGTTCTTGTTTGTGTCTTTGTCTGCTAAAATATACTATAAATTTTAGCAGAAGGTCTAACAAGATTGGTACCCATTGGTACCCATACCCATGTTTAAGTGTCATATTATTATTACAAAATTTTAAACTGAGACAAATTTTGTCAAAAAAAGTTCTTTCTCATTTATCACTATGGTAATAACAGAGGCACCCTCGTTGTCAGGGATTTTTGCCTTTTTAATATGAGATATATTTTGATATTTCAGAAAGGGAAAAATCCCTGGGAACGAGGGTGTAGCAAAAGTTCAGTTTTAAAAATGATAAAAACCCTGCTTAAAATTCCGGTGTTTACCCAAAATTTTTGCTCAATACCCCGAAAACATATAATCATTCGTGTAGAAATTAGGAAAAATAAATGAGTTGTCCCATAAACGAGCATGAACGATCGGAAAACGAAAGCCCCCCTAGTCGAAATCAATGTTGGTTATGTCAGAAAGAACTTTTAAGACTTATACTATACTGCTTGACTAACAAGAAAAAAAAGCAATACCTCGTCGTCGAAGAATATTGTCATCCTTCTCTCTATCTCTTAAAAATCTTTGTTACGATCAAAATCGTCAAATCGCAAGAGAGTTGTAAAAAAGTATTCAAGACATGACGAAAAAAATATTTTAATTGTTTTTTTGTACATAGTATGTGAATAAGAAAAACAAACAAGGATAACAATGTGACATTTTAAAACGTGATTCAAAGTGTCTCTTCTACAATAAATATTTTGATTTTAAAAAGCACTATGTCATCGGTTTTTATAGCTAATACATGGTATTAAGTGTTTGGAAACAAAATCGTATTACATTCTTAGTATTAAAAAATAGATATAACAGAATACGTCGCTAGTTAGAGACCTCGAATTCCCTCAAGTTTTTAAGCAATGTTTTATTATTTCGCAATGATTAAGTTTCATTGTGAAAGAATGGTGTTGCTTTAAAACTTAAGGGAATTCTTTCAACATATAATTAAACAGAAATACAGCATGATCAAACTTTATTTTGCTAGATTATATCAGCTGGCAAAATATATAATAAACAGTTTTTATATACTAATGTACTAATGTACTTGTCCTATTTGTGTAAATATTAACCGTCTAGACATCATCACCTCCATGTAATAATAACACAGATTTTATCATAGGGCTCTCATCAAATCGGGAGAGGCGTCAATAACCACTAAAATTATAACTTTTTCCTTTCCTCTAAGGTAATTCTGAATTTTAAGTGCTGGATGACTAAACCTTTGAAGTGTGGATGAGTAATAGTCGAAACTGTTCTTATTAACATCATAATTCTCAAGAGTGCTTAATTGTATTTTCCTGTGCAAAATTGCACAGGAAAAAGGTTAACGTTTCTAAGGTGTGGGGTGGTTCTAAGGTGTGGGGTGGTTCTAAGGTGTGGAATGGTTCTAAGGTGATGGGTGGTTCTAAGGTGTGGGGTGGTTCTAAGGTGTGGGATGGTTCTAAGGTGATGGGTGGTTCTAAGGTGTGGGGTGGTTCTAAGGTGTTGTGTGGTTCTAAGGTGTGGGATGGTTCTAAGGTGTGGGGTGGTTCTAAGGTGTGGGGTGGTTCTAAGGTGTGGGGTGGTTCTAAGGTGTGTGGTGGGGCGTAAGTAAAGCCCCATTTCCCCATAGCTACACAATAAATAAGTAAAACAAAAAATAGCCAATAATTAAACATAATTTTTTGTCACATGACTTCCCTACTGATTTGCCCTTATTATTAAACGCCTTCCCAAGTTAACGCCCACTCCCCCTTGGACTAAAGAAGGAAAATGATATGTTTTTTTAGTCGGCTGACAAATACACCTGAAATAAATTAACCTTTCATAAAAATGCTGGTGAAAAGTTGAAAATTAATCTACTCATTTTTGAGCTTTTCCTTGATGGAAATCAGAAAATAAAAAAATATTACTTCCCAATCTTTTTGAGTTAACACAAACATCCCATCGATCGCGTGTTCTAAATTCTATTAAGTCAAATTCCTTATCCAATTCCACCAATAGCGTCTTATGAACCAGATAGAACCAACTAATGCAAGTTGCATGATCTGGTGTCTTAAAACCAAATGATAACAAAATTGATCATTAAATTTCCGTAATGCAATATTTCCTGCTGTCAATTATAATCATCGCCAAAGTCGGGCAAAATAAATCTGGCTACCTCCTCATCTGCATGTCATTACCGGCCCACACAAAACATATCATATCGACCACAAATATTTTTTACTCTTTTATATTGCAACATAACACGATATACCTGTTGCCTTCTTGGCAGCTGTCGTGTAACTATTACTGTGACCTTGTCTTGAAGCATGTCTCTTTAATGTTGTGTAGCTATTAGTAAAAATTTAGAATAGATATCCGTGTCTTATGTACATCAAAACTAAATCCTGGCGTTAACAACTAGTTATATTAATTATTGGCTTGGTTAAGATAAATAGTTACCTTCAAATAATTCTTTTTCATATGGTTGTTAATCATTTTTAAAAGGGTGTGATTCGTAGCGATCGTACCACACACTTTGTTTACCTATAGCTCTTACCAAGAGGCGGTCAAGATGAATCTAGCGCAGACCGGTCACCTTTTGACAGACATTCCGCTGCGGTCTAACCGAGAAAAAAAAGATACGAAGTTGAAAATTTTGCAGCTACAATCCGGTCATAAGTGTTTGTAAAAAAAAATTAAAAATTAAAGTTCGCAACCACAACCGATTAGGAGAGATGTTGCTATGTAACACGCACTCTAGATCATATTGAAGAAGAACTACTTTGCGCATCAGTAACATACTGCCTGGCAGCGAGCGGGATTCGATCCGCGGTCCCCAGAACTTGGAGCCGCAGACGAACCCACTACACTACGTGCGGCAATATGTTAGTGATGAACTCAGATAGTTTATCCGGATGGTGTGTGTACATGGGTAAATCTTTATCATGGCACATCCGTATTTTTCATTCTCAACAGAGAATGCACTCTAGACTTGAAAATTCACTTGTCAGTGTTAACGGCGTACTTAAGACACGCCCCAATCTCCTTATTTTTCGCATATTTTAGGGTCCTTGATTATTCCATAATACACTGTGGAAGTGCAACTAGCGAATTTGCGGCGCTGTTTACTTTACCCTACACGTCTGCCAAAAAAAGCTTTGCAGCAAACCAGTTGCAGAGTACCGAGTGCTGCTGCTTGGTCGTTTTAAGAAATAGCAAAAAAAAGGGTTATTTGTAAATATCACATACAGGATTGTAGATGGTGATTTCTTTGTCCCAACTCTAAACAAGTTCAGACGAAATTAAAATGTTGTATTTTAATGACTAATTTAAATATTTAGTTGGTTAATTGTTTATTATGGGTACGCCCCTGTAACTTTTCGATTTTTGTTGTGGATAAATTTTATAGACAAAATAAGCATTTAAAACAGCTGTTACATGGCTATATATTAAAAAAACTTATCCAATTGCTATTACTTATTAAGGTAGGGCCCTGTACCTTACCTATGAAAGTAAATGTGGTGACTGTACATTACATCATAGGAGTAAATTTATAAGGAATATCAGAAATGGGTGACAAATAAGAACAAAATATGACCAGTGTCTTTTTTCATGAAAAAACATAACAATAAGGGAATATTCCAGGGAGATTTTCGCACAATCATTGTTACAATTTTGTCTTAAGTTTTTATAATTGTATTTTTCTTGCAGACTAGTTTTGGTATCAGCTAAGTAGAGTGCAAAAGAGTTACCCTCAACAACTGCCATGATGGTGGATGTTCAACGTTTCTCGCAATGTCCTACGCCATATTTAGTATTCCCGTCACTCGCGCCAGTCACAACGCAACATTAAACAACGCAATGTCGACTTCTCTTAACTAACTAGGGCCTCGCCTGTATATATGTGGAATTCACCCACCAATTATAATTTCCCCCTCAACCACAAAAATAATTTTTTCTAACATTACCCGTTTTCAAATAAATGAAAATCATCAAAGTTATATATAAAAAGGTGTTATATATGTATATGCATTACAAATTGAATGCGTTCAATCAATCACTAACGTTTTAAAATCTTACGTTTTTAACTTTGTACATATATGCATGCTTAACAGCTTTATCAGCGTATGAATTGTAAAAGACAATCAGTTGTAAAAAAGGCTTTCTTTCTTGGCTTACACAAATTGACTGTTAGACTTGTTTGACTAAGTTTTCTTCTTTTTTCTAGAATTTTGCTCTTATGACAAGAAGGATAGACGTCAATATCTGAATTAAGGTACTATTTTTTTCGTACTGTTTTGCTTCCGATTTTTGATTTTCAAAACTTAACCCCTCCTCCCTTTAATTGACCTCTCCTTATTATACAAGCTGAAAAAAATCCCAGCAGAATTTGGAGAAAAGACAATAATTTTTTTTTTAAAAGTCTTCAACAATGTAGCTAATAAGGAACTCAAGTAAAAATCTCTTTTGAAGAAATTCTGTCCTATGAAATATTATTATCTTTTCCAGCAGTATATGGTTGCCCCAAAACCTAACTTTTTAAAATGAAAAATGTTGTAAAACACTTCGTACTACTCACATACTACTTTAGCCAAAAAAGGTGATCTCTATTGGATCGAGTTTTTTGCTTACCGTATAAACACCGGAAATATTGTAGCTAATAATAACAAGAGAAACTTCGAAATTTTAACGCTCTTCCCGAGTAGAATCTAAATATCCTTAAAAGTAAAATGCAAAGCTTTTCTCAAATTCGTAAATCTATATACGCTTTCCCTTAACTCCCACAAAAATATTTCAAATATTCTAGTCCTTATAACCTAAAAAAATAACTTGTGTAGTAGATCGCGGTGGACTGGATCTTCCAATTTTTAAGATATTGCTGAGAGGCGCGATAGTTAAGAGGCAGATAATCCCGGACATAAATTATTGCAAAGGAGGGCGAATTTTCAAAGCGCGTGACCACAAGCAATCGAGAAAGCCGTTTCTATTTAAGTAACATGCACTCCGCACTTGTCAAATTTCACTTGTCAATGTTCACAGCGGACTCCCGAATTCATTATTTTTTGGATTTTTTCAGATAGTGGAGCGGATTGTTTCAAAATGCGAACTCTGTGGAAAGTAAAAGTACACTGAGAGCATTTTCGACGTCGGTTACTCGCCCTACACGTCTGCCAAAGTACAATTTTTGTAGCATACCACCTGCAGAGTACTGGCCAAGTGATGCCGTTTGGCAGTTTTGTGTAGTAAATTAGGACTTAAAATTTTAGGATATAAATTTATATGATATTTTACACGCGTTTAGAAATAGAAAAAGAAAAGACAATAGATCTTTCGTATAAAAGTACAAGACAAACAAGAGAGCCAAATGAAAAACGACCTTCACAAGGAAAGTAAGTTAAATCAAAATTGTAAAGCTGGAGGGCTGAAAAACTTGCAAACTGTGTGTGGTGGGAAACATAAACAATTTTATTTTCGCAATTTTTGCAACTCGCGAGAATAATACGGAAAAAAAAGAACTTGATTAGTCTATAAGTCTTTGTCAGCAATGAAAAAAAAAAACTTAAAAACTTTCATAGCTTCTTATTATATAAAAGAAGGTATAAAATTTATAATAAAAATACACGAAGCTTTTCGTAAATAAAACTTTTACATCGTCAGGTAAGTAATACTACTATACAATAAAGCCACTATATATATAATAAAATTTTGCTGAAACTCTCAAAGGACTGTGAATAATGAGATGAGTAGAATAGAAAATAAAAATACATTAACGTCGTAATAAGAAAATATATTTTTACGTCACGCCGTTATGGAAAAGTAATAATCTTTTATATTCAACTTGTTCGTTAAGAACAGGCCTTAACGACTTTATATAGAATGCCTCCAAAATTTTCCGCCTTAAACAGTTTCTAGGAGCGCAACTTAAAATTTTCCAACAAAAAGATTCATAGCTTCGTGTAGCCTAAAAATCACTCTTAGAATTTATGAATACACCGACAGTAAAAAAAAATTGTCAGACAGAAAACAACACGGAGAAAAACGATTGAACTAATACACTCCTCTTAACAGACGACTATAATAAAAATAATATGGTAAAACAATGGACAATATCTTTACTTGATGTGACGAGAATTACTTCAAGCAACGAAAATTTCGCTTAGGAAAGATTTTGGCTGACAAAAATTTTGTGGCATCAATTAAAAAATGTACTACGTTCGCAGCGAATCATAAGAAAGGTTAAAGTCGTAAAGCTGTCAAAAAAATTGATTTATTAAAACTTGAACAGTTATGGCTACATTTTCAAAAATAAATGTGTTTCAGCTCAACTTTAACCTCTGTGTACAATCTTTGACTCTAACTGTTTTGCTCAAACATATGATAATTATAATTCCAAAGTTTTGGCAGAAGATCATTGTAAGATTTTATAATCTTAACCGACCACGCTGTGTCCTCTATACACACCTTTCAAATATTCTTCTTACGTAAGAAACTTCACAACAAACTTTCAATAATTCGCAAATTACAGAAAAATTTACCTTTATGCGCGACTTTTTTAATAAGAAATTTATATAAAAAACTTGCACCCACGAATTTTTTTTTTCATTAATTCAAAACGTTCTCTTAATTTATGACCTCTATTTTTCTATAACGGAACTAAAATTGCGATTAAACAAAATTGTTTATTTTTATTTATTTATAGAAATAGAAAAATAAATAAATAAACATTCCGTAAAAGCAATGGACATAAGATATATCGACAATGACACAAGTCACCACATAGAGATACGATAAAATTAATTTTGATACATCTCTATGGTGACAAGGAATAGTATGGGAAAACAGTGTCAGAAGGATACCCTAGAAATTAGTGCAAGCTTTTTGTAATAGATCCTTCGTTAGTTTTTTGTAAAACAAAGCTGGAATACAAAGCTTGAATATAAAGTATTTTGAATTTTACATTTTATAAACAGCAAGAGAAGGGGAAGGTATCGAATAGCTAATTGCAGACCTTGAGTGTATATCGATTAATTAGAAACCCTGATAAGCGCTAACTAGCTACTTCCTCGAACATTTATCTTGAATAATGAATCGAGAAAAGTTGTTTACATCACCTTGCGAAAACAACTCTCTTTATTTTGCCTTAACAACAAAACAAAATGTCTGTCTGGAGCCACTTTTATTGCTATTACCGTCTGTTACTTTCTGCTACTTGCCACTATAATATAGTATTGTCTTCTGATTGACAGTTCGAAGATATAACAAAAATAATTGTTTATTGATTTTCCGCATTGTCAACAGCGTTTTTATGGGTCTGTAGCAACTGTGGGAGCAGAGAAGGTAATCCCCCTCCCAATAATTTTGAAAATATAAAATACACATTACTCCTTTTCTTCAATTATACCTACAATGAGACTTTGTACTACATAAATTGCATCGTTTTTAGTTAAAACGTTGCTATATTATTGCTCCCCGAAACCATTTTGCTTCCTGGGGGCCTGCACCTTATTTTCTTGAACAAATCTTATATAAATATTAAACTTCTCAGTGTTCTCTTCATTTGACAGAACATAAAAGAGTTGTCTTTACCTCCGTCAAATCAGACAGACAGTTGCGATAAGAAGCATTGAAGTGTTCATTCCAAAAAGAGTTTTTCGAAATAAATCTTTTTTCTAGACGGCTGTTACTCACTGTAGGACTTTATGCGTTAGAAAAAGACTGCACTTGATAAACCACAATGACTAGATTTATTTAAAGCAATAGCAATATAAAGTCTTTTAAATATTGACACCCTTTGCCAAACGTTTGTTGAATTTATGCGACGAGATATCGTGATGAAAAATATTTCATAAGGTAATCAAGAAGCACTTAGAGGATGTTTAAATTTGCTAAGATGAAGTCAAAAAGTCAGTTTCATACCAAATTATTATTACCTTAAAACTTATAGACACCTTTCCGTGTGTCGTAATATTTTGATTATATATTGGGAACAGTGGACATTCCTGTAGGTAGAAAATTTAACAACAGACCAACAGATCAAGTAAAAAAATAAATTTCAGTGCTTTTTGGATCTTGTGCATCCAGAAAACCTGTAGTATTAATTTAAATACTAGCCATTTTCACCTGCTTTTTTACCTACAAGAATGTGTTGGCATGTACAAAAGTTCCATAAACTTTTGTAAACATTGGCCAGTCATCTACAAGTACGACGAACTACATTTAATATTTCTTCTCGACCATTATTTACAAAGAAGAGGACTGTAAATAAGTTTCCTTCACTGGTCCTAGTAATAGTAATAAGAAAAATTATTACTATGGATCTACTTAACAACTTAATATACAGATTTCTTGGTTAGTTGCTTAAGAAGATATTTTGTAGTTAGTAATTGAGTTGTTGTTGTTGTTGCTATTATTTTTGCGTCGTTATGTTGTATACATGAACGTTGTTATTATGTTATTACCAGCTGTCGACTAGCTGTCGATAAAGATGTTATCTTTATTTACAATACGTATCCAATTAAACAACACTTATCTACATTTCATAGCCTGCTTTTAACTTTTTATATGGAACCTTCAGAAGGAAATTGCTGCAAATATAATGAGTTTTTTAAGTAATTAAGTTTGAGGGGAAAATAGGTACAAAAGGTATGAAGTTCTAAATGTGTCCAAATTGTAAACTATCGCTTATTGCTGTATTTTGGAGTGTTCTTAAAGAAATCCTTAAAAAATTACCAGTCCCCAATTACAAAGCCTCTTTCTTTTCTTTAAAATTTTTCTTGTTTAATTTACCTGCTTTTCTCCTAGTTTTAAAAATTTCTTAAATTTTTGGTGGTCTAATTTATGAGAAGCTGTTTTTCTATAAAAAATTGCAATGTGGTCCACATGACGTACACAGCGTGGTTATAAAGAATGTTTGCATTCCAGCTTTGCAGGGAAAATGTCACCTGCTACCATAATTTCATTTAAATGGGATTTAAATCTTGCATTTATTACGCATTCTCATTACGCACGTGATTTTGAAAGTGATTATTCCATCATATCTTTGTGAACTCTTTGACTTGTGAACCTTTTATAATTATCCATGAAATCGGACTCAAAACTTTTTAATGTCCTTGTGCAACCAAAGCACGAAAAATAAAGAATATAGCTTCTATATCATGAAATAATTAAATCTATTTTTAATATATACAGAACTTTGTATAGGTTTATATATATGTTCAAAATTGACATAAAAATTCTTTAATTTTTTATGTCAAAAATGTATAAATTATTAAGAATTGCAAAATAAAAAATATAATACATAATGTGAATAAATTCTAACGAGGACATAGCCTCTTGAAATACAAAATAATCCTATCTTAAATTCCATTTGGTTGCTGTTGGCAGCGCTATCTTTGAGGCGTCGAAGAAATTTTTAAGAGATTAAAATTTCTGATATGAAGAAGAGCAATTAAAAAGATCTTAAAAAAACACACAAAAATATCTAACCTTTTCATATTTCATCTCTACAACAATGTTGAACCCTCAAAAAAAAAGTTCTTCTTCCTTTAGTAGTCCAGAGACTGTTGAAAAGCTTATAAAATTGGTTTCTTTTTGTTCTTGATATACGAATACTTAAAAAATGTCATTAATCTAATGATGTGTTTTAAATATTCCATTAATAAACTCGTTAAGAAATTGTTTAACGATCAAATAATTTCAAATGTATTGCAAATACGGGATGCTCGAACAAAGACATATTGACGTCAGCTAGACCACTAATGCATAAAACGTCGTTAATAATTACAAATTAATTTATCTCGTTTTCTCTAACAACTTTTTTTTAAATCATCATCATCATAAACAGAAAGACAATATAAAACGTTAGGTGAAATATACGACACAGGTAGAGTAATTAGGTGGAAAAGTTTTTCCTGTAATTCTTTGGAGGAAGTACATCATATAATTACCTAAAGGATGTATCTAATCTTATGACAGGAACTAATTGAGGGCAAGCACATTTGTGTGCGCCCTATATAGAAGTTATTACTTCCTTTGATGCTTGTACCTTTGCTCTGCACAGAGCTTTTCCAATTGTCACCCAATGTCTCTGTTTTTCAATTGACACTCAATGTTATTTTATTTCGTTCTTCATTTTTATTATTCGCTTTTTTATTGCCATTCAAGTGATTTTGTATTTCTTCGTATCGACTTGATTGGTTCATGTTATTTTCCAAACAGAAGCTAATTAGCATTTCCTTGTGAATTTCCTGTCATGACAGGACGTCCTTTCAGAAACAACCAGGAGACAACGTGCTGGCTCGTTCTTTTAAAGGATTCTTATTGTTCCATTAGAAGTACTGATGCTTTCCGATACTCCGGAAATTATTTCAGATCAACCAGCAAGCACATGTTGGCTCGATTTCCTTCTGATAGTATGTTGCCTTAGCAACGCGGTGTCTTGATTATTCCTTCCATCCTCTTTGGAAAACATTTTGTGATTACAAGAAATTACATCGAAGCTGTCGCATTTTCTTTAGCTTTTTATTTTCTTTCTTTCTTATAATGGTAGATCTAGTTGCGGCTTCAAATACTGCATCGACGTTCACGTTATTTAACGCTGAGCATTCGACGTAAGCAGCCGCTTTGACGAGTTCTGCCATTTGCTTTCCTTCATCTGATGTTACTGGCTTTTGTTTTAAACGATCTAATTTTGTTATTGTCTCCAAATCATTTCTCAAGTCCACTTTATTGCACACTAAAATAACGGGAATGCTCGGACAAAAATGTCGTACCTCTGGTATCCATTTGTCGTAAGCATTAAATAGACTGTCTGGTGAGTCGGCTGAAAAACAAACTAATAACACGTCAGTGTCGGGATATGATAGTGGACGTAAACGATCGTAAGCGTCTTGACCAGCGGTGTCGTACAACGCAAGCTCAAAAGATATGCCGTCGACTTTCAAGTCCGTCACGTACGTCTCAAATACTGTCGGAATGTACGACTTCGGTAGCTCTTGATAGATAAAAGACAGCAATAAGCACGTCTTTCCACAACCACCATCTCCAACGACGACAATTTTTTTTCGGATTTCTCCGTCAACAAAATCTTGGGAAACCATTGTGAATAAATTTCAAAAAGAATAAATGTAGTTGTTTGACGTTTGACTGCTTTTTATCGAATGCAAAATGGTATGTCGTTTCGTTTATATAACAACAAAAAAGGTAATTAATCACCGCCTCCTCTAAACCAGATTTAATTATCTAATTAGTGCTTTTTTAATGGGTTTTAATTTCATGTCAATGTCTCAATCAACTTCTGTCATGAGACTCGCACTTACACGAATTATAAATGTAATTGTAGCGAAAACAAGATTTTTGAAAACAATTTGAAAAGATTTAACAAAACAATGGAAAGGAATATCAGTATTTTCTGTAATTCTTCATTCCGAATCACAATATTATACATTCTGTTAGAAGTTGATTTCGCAATAATTATAATACGCAACTTAACGGGATTTCTTTCACAATGGTAAGCTTAAGGTATTAACAATATTGGAATGATATATGCATTTCAGATGGGATTGAACAACAATTTTGCAACGATCAAAATCGTCTTAAATATTGCAAGTTGTTGATTTCTTTACTTGCTCAGACGGAAAAAAGACTACTGATTAGATTGCTTTTAGAAAGATGTTGATAACAAAATAAGAAGATTATTATTGCTGACATACTCACAAGCAGACAACTTCCCAGGGCATTTTGTTTTTATGGTGAGCTTACAGTGTCCCGTAATAACAGGTTAAGGCAAGACATGGGGTCCCAGGAACAAGAATGCACAACAAGCAAACACAAAAAACTGTTTGTATATGATTTACCTAAGTTTTTCATTTTCAAATGTTTTAAGTTTTTCATTTTCAAATGTTTTAAACCAAGTAGTTTCTTTTCTTACAAGAAAAAACATCTAAATTTTCCATTTCTTTGACTCCGAGAGTAATAATTTAAAAGAAAAGAACTTCCATTCAATGAACGAAAATTTCCGTCGATAGGAACAGGTATTAGATACTTAGATAGTTTCCGTATTATATACAACTGCCGAAAGACAGGATATTAGGACAGTTGATTCGTTTTGTATATTCGTTGTTTGCTTTTTTTAACCAACCTTATCAAATTACATTTTTCTTCCAAGAAATTAAAAATTGCACGCAGCAGGAAAAGTGAAAGAAAAAGTTATCGGTTTTTATAAACTATTACTACCCGTTGTTGTATATTATCCGAACTTCTATAGTTCGGATAATATACAACAACATGTAATAATAACTCGAGGTTGTTTATCGTTATCTGGAGGATAACGTCAGAGTTATTTTATGTTTTGCTAACAAAAATAACACGAACAAAAGCAACTAAGAAATTTTAGGCTTTCTTTTCCCTTTCGACACTCAAATAAATAATGGAATTCCGGGAACAAAGTCGGTTTTAACGGGCTGAATTTGCAACGCGAAATTTAAGAACGCAAACAAATCTTCAATGCGCGAAAATTGATGTTCGCGAAAAAAAATCCCGATCAAGAATGGCTTAATTCAGTTTTAATTTTAGACTTTAATAATAAACGATTACGTTTTTTGAGGTTCAGTCTAACGGCTTATTCGCGAAAATTTATGTTGACAAAAAGCAAACATTTCTGTCCGCGAAAGTTACTGCACATGAAGTAATTAATGCAAATTAATTTAAGCATAATTAATTACGAACAAAAATGACGTGGAACTGAAACGAAACAATCCTTAGCAAAGTTTCTCACTTCACTAAAACTCATCAAGGCGAATTAACACAAAAGTTAATCCTTTATAATGAGAAACCACCACGAGTAACGGTTGTGGAAAAAACGAAACAAAAAAAATAATTGTAGCGTATTTGCGGTTGTGTATAATTTCCTCAATTGAAAAACACTTCCATACCAAATATGAATGATTCCGTTTGTTTTGATAGCTGCGTAGGAACAAAATATTCATGTGTCATGCCGTTTTGATTTTTTGTTCAATTGAGTAGGAGTGTTTCGCTGGTTTTGTATTTCCGCTTCTTTTAATCGATTCTTAATGGTAGTAATGGTAAGCAAAAATAATTTTAAAGAGGTTTGGATTTGTTAGACCCATTCATTGACAGACTTTTCTCAAATACTGAATTTCCCGCTTGTTGTCATGGTGATTCTTCCAGTCTCGGACGAAGAGGACATGGAGAAAGAGTTTATCTTTAAGTCGCATTTCGTGGAGACGTTTAATTTTTATGAACGTTTTGAAATATTTCTGCAACTGTTATTCATACTAACTTTAATGAAAAGCTTCCTTTCCAGTCTTCTGCGCTCTCAATAACTGAAGCGCTTTTAAAAACCTCAAAAGGACGAGCTGAGCTAGAGGTTGTAAACTTGCATATATTAAGACACACATGGGTTTCATAATAAACCACATTTAACACAGATGTCAAAAGGCTTGCCTTCTTGGTTGACCTATCGTTGATAACTTTTAAGAAAAGTTACATGATATATATATTATTAATTATAAATATATTATTAATTAAAAATGTCTTGCGATCAACGAAGAAGAAAGAAAATGAGCTGCACAAGGGGATCCTTGTGCAGCTCATTTTCTTTCTTCTTCTTTCTTCTTTGTCTGCAGCACATTTTGTCGTCCTGTATGAAATGAAAAAAAGAAGAAATGCAGTTGTGACGAAGTTTTTGATAATGAATTACTTTAGGGAGTTACCTAAGAATTGATATTAGAATAGGGTAACCTATTCTAATATCAAGAGCTACGGAGGGTCTCAGTTCATGTTGCTCTATGGGCGCTGTAATGTCACGAGCGAGAGTTGCACGCACGCACGAACGTTTCATCGCTTTTTTTTCGAGATTGCACTGTCCTTGGCAAAAATCAAAGCTTTTGTTGAGGCAATCTCAACATTTTGCATAAAATTATAAAAATACGCCACGGATTTTTATACAGGGAACCAGACAGGAAATTATCCCCCTCTCTATTTCAATATTGAAGTCTTGGAATGGTAACTCTAACACAACACAACGCATTAAAATTGTGGTAGAAAAAAAATTTCGTTTATCAGAGCTTCATGCAAAACCTGACAAGCCCTTAAAATTGCAAAATAATTGATTTGTCTCAAAACATATATGTATGTTGTTGTATATGGTATATTATATTCTATATGTAGTTGCGATTATATTAAGAATAATTTATATAACTCCTATATAACCAAAAAGTTTTGATACTTCTACTTTTTTGATACTTCTAAAAATGTTTTATCGCCGATAAACACTGAATTAGTTCGCACTTTGATACCAATTTTCTATTTTTCTGTTTCCATAGCAGGTCAGCTACTACAAGGTTGACAGCACACAGTATGCGCAATAGGTCAATAACATTCAGGAATTATAAACGTTAATGATTTTCCTTGGCCCTTTCTCACTGCATTAAATCAACAGAATATATCATTAAAATACCTATTAATTTGAAAACGTATCTCGTTCCCATTGCCAGGTCAACTGCATTATCAGAAAACAGGAAAGATGCACTGGAAGTGGGACTGTCCAACTAAATGCATAGTAATTGACTATCATGAGTTTGGTCCAACTTTTTCAACGTGGGTGTCAGTAGCTTTTTTTAAATTATATAACGACCAATTAAAATTCAATAGAAATAGACACTGTTCTCAATATCCCAGTCGATATCCCAAAATATCTCCAGAGTTATCGAGAGAGTGAGAGAGTAAAAAATTTAAATTACCGAGTGAAATACATTATATTTCCTTCGCATGAGTGTTTCTGCCAAATTGTAATTCTCATAAGTATAAAAATTATAACTACTTTGTTCGGTAAAACTTTCTCAAAGTCAGAAATTTGCGAATTATACCGGATAAACTTTCACAAACGTGATAAGTATACACATTCTTTCAAGACACTTTGAATGTGTCTTATCAAACCTCCTTGGTCTTATATAACATCAAGGAATTAGCATCGCCTCCTGTAACCAGATTAGAACAGAAATATTCAAACTATTAAAGAATTTCGAAATATCAAAGTTTATTCTAATTAAGGATGCTCCGAAAATTACTGTGGTTGTCAACTCAAGTTTTAATCAACTTAATGATGCTGTAATATCCATGGTAACGCACAAGGCGTTTCTCGAAAGAATGACTGATATTTTTTGACGCAAGAGAACATGTTATTTTCGTTTACATCACAAATTTACAAAGTGCCTCATTTTTGTGTCATGTCTTAAATTTTCCTACCACAAATGGAAAATAGAGTGAAGACAGAATTTGTCCTAGCACCACTGTGAGTATGCGACTTGTAAACGTCGTCTCGTGTTATTATGCCATAAACCCGGGGAATAAAAAGAGAGATTCTCTATCTCTATCCTCCTATCATAAACAGTAACCCTATTTTAACAAACGTGGTTACCTTTGTTAAAATAGGGTTAACCTTAAGCTTTGCCTTCCAACATTTTAATATTGTCAACTCTTAACAAGTTTTATCCTAACCATTTTGATTTTATCATGACTATTTAAACCCTATTTGGTATGGGGAAGAGTAACTCCTGAATTACTTGCTTAATTGCTATTGAGTTTTGTAACTTATTATTTTTGTTACTGGCATCTTTTTAAAAAATTCTGACTCCACTTTTTGATGACGTCACGACTTATTAAACATTTCTTAAAAACACCATTGTAATGTCTCTAAAATGCTCATATAAGTACGGAAACCCACCTGTTGATTCCGTTTATGATATATGAAATATATCAAATTTTTCGGGATTTTCACTGCAATTATCCATTATAATGTGCAGAAACCGGAAAAATGGAAAAATATTAGCCAGAACATTCTTAAACGATCAGCTGGAAAATAATTTTGCGTATTTATTCCTTCTGTATTGTACTACAATTGTGCCAGGGTTTATGTCAGAAGGGTAATTCTGTCATAATTTATGGACACCGGGCATTTTAAGTCCCCTCCCACTTCTCATACTTTAACGGCCTAAAAAAGCCCATACCAAATAGGGTTATATTAAGTTCTATTAAAACAATCATACTTTGTAGCATGTCAAACAGGGTGAGGAATGCTTATCGAGGTTAATAAAATTGTAGTATTTATAATATAAAGTTGCGGAAATAATGCCTGTAGGTAAACGAGTTATTGCGTTTCTTTTCGTCCAGCAACCCGTTTGTTTAAAAAGGCAAATTATCAACGCTCGGAAATTGATAAAAGTTTGCGCGCCTTAGCGTTACGCAATTAAAGAAAGAGTATTTTAACTCAAAATGAAATGAAACAGAACGAAAGAAAAACAATAGGCGCAGACTGTAACAGGAATGATCAGTTTGCTAAACTTTCTGAAGGTCAGAAATTTGCAAAATATACCGGATAAACTTTCACAAATGTGATATTTTAAACTCGACCAGTATTCACATTCTTTTAAGACACTTTAAATGTGTCTTATATAACATCAAGGAAAAAGCATTGCCTCCTGTAACAAGATTAGAACAGAAATATTCAAACTATTAAAGACTTTCGAATTATCAAAGTTTTATTTAATTAATGATGCTCCGAAAATTACTGTGGTTGTCAACTCAAGTTTTAATCAACTAAATGATGCTGTGGTATCAATGGTAATGCACAAGGCGTTTCTCGAAAGAATGACAGATATTTTTTGACGCAAGAGGACATGTTATTTTTGTTTGCATCATAAATTTATAAAGTGCCTTATTTTTTTGTCATGTCTTGGGTTCTCCTGCAACAAATGGAAAACAGAGTAAAGCCGCTACAATATGACTGTCAAAAAGGGCCGGTATTTAAAGGAAACAATATACCAAAAATCAAGTGTTATTAGCCATGCTAAAAATACTGGCTATAATTCCTAAACTGCGAAATAAAATTACATAAAAGTATATTTTTTCTGAAAGTCAGATATATATCGACTAGTGCTATTTTTGTCATAATATAATAAACTGGGAAGACATTATCGAACATCTGTTTCGAGTTGCTGACTCTCAAGTCTTCCGAACCTATATTAAAAAGTTGCTTTTCATGCGTTCTCCGTTATAGCTTTTTACCATTGTAATAATCAGACCACATATTCTCCTTTTTCCACAGTAACTCACACTTTTGGTTTTAACTATTTCTTTCGTACAGCTTTTCGAAGTTTGGAGCTCCTTGACAGCAAAATCACTGCGTTAAGAAATGAGTTTAACAGTAATATGACACTGAACCAATAACTTAGGCGGATAAAATATAATTTACTTTTGAGATCAAGTTTCGCTAGAACAATGAAACAATATGTGACAAATTGTGGTGTGTTACATGCAACAGAGCAGAAGAACATAATTGCTATTGTTATAGTCATTTTGGTGCTGTTGTCAGTATTTGAGTGACGGTTGGTTTCTATTTTCGCCATACGTCTTCTAACATAAAAGATTAAATAAATTTGTGATGTTCCAACTAGCAGTGACAACCAAATCTCAGCAGCGATCATGAAACCGTCAGCAATTGAGCTTGTGTTTTCAGTCTCTTCAATTTCCTGCATTGTTAGGAGCTTTTCATCGTCGTTATAGTGATAAAAAGCGATAATGGCATAAAATACCAGCCATATTACAACTGTAAGTGGAATAAAGAACTTTAGAAAAGGTGTACCGTACTTTCCATGGATTTGCGGATAAGTGATCAAAATACATCTATCCAAGGATATGATTGCTGTCATTCCCCATGACATTGAATACGGCATCATAATAAAAAAATTAAGAAACGGAAACATTGAGCACACGGCTGCTTCAGTAAATCAAACATGGAACATTATACCAGCAAGCAGAGAAAACAATCCAACACAAAGATCGGATATGGATAATATCAAGAAGTAAATGTCTACTGTTGAGCGTTTAAGCCTTCTTATTGCGTGAATCATGACAGAGTTGATGAAAATTATTGCGACTATTAAAACAGAATATAATGCTATTAAAATGGGGTTGTTTTTACTTCTGCTACCGCCGCCCGTTTTGACACAAACGTACTCTGCTGTTGTATTTGTTAAGTTAAATGTAAAAGTCGTCATCACTTTTTTTGTAGCTCTTCGTCGCTTCCAAAACTGAGTTGGCGGTATTTCTCTAGATCGTTTTTTGCATTTTAAAATTCTGTAGCGCATATGCAAATGTAGCTGTAAAGCAACGAGATAAAAAGATGTATTTCAAAATGTTTACACCTGTTAAGAAATCAATTTAACATATCAACATGGTTTCTTTGCAGATGGTTAAGACGTTGGGTTTCTTAACATTTTCCCGAAGGTCTAGTTTATAATAATATGGTAGTTCTGAATTTTTAGTCTTAGTGTTTTTTTCTGACGTGTCATTTAAGTCACGCGGTACGAGGTAATTTTTAAGATCATAGCACCTTGTTGCCATCGTCTAAGCATTTCATTATGTTGCAACATTTTTTGGTGCATCTGCTTCTGGATTTGGCACAAATGCGCAAAATGTTCAACTCTGAAATTTCATGATCAACCACAATATCATCTCCAACATCAAACTTTTTATACAAACTTCTCGAACCTCTTAAACATAACATGCCCCTCCTGACGGGTTTTTTAATAACTCCTTATTGCTTTGTTATATGGCTATGATGCTTACTGATTTTCAATATTTATCTATGGGGAAAATGTAATGCCCCCCCGTTCATAGTATGTTCGAAAAACGCCGGACCGAATAGGGTTAAACTGGATCTCAACAGAGCGAAACAAAGCTTTGTGCGTATATGTGTGACTGCAGTTGAAATGGGTATGTTCTTCTTATCCGCTATCATTTCCGAAAGCTGAATGTAAAAAGTGATGCATTCGCGACCCATGCTCCGTGAATTGAAAATATAAGCGGCGTGAAACTGTCATTGTCAACACTCAAAATTCTACGATTGTAATTTTTTTCTTCTCGTTCTCGTTTGAAATGAAAGATTGCTGTAAAGTTTGGTTGCTGTTACTCGAGGCAGTGGGGTCAAAAACCCTTACGTTAAAAAATGTCTGTTGGCCGTTTATCCAAAAATCACGAGCACGAATGTCCGGTCTACAATCATCACCGGTCTTTACACTCTTTAAATCGAAACGTTCTCCAGTCAGCGGTAGCAAATTCGGTTCCAACTGTACGTCATGACAAACATCCTTGAGTAACCTTGATGTGAGGTCACGAATGTCGTTGTGACGTCTCGTAACAAAGTCACCCATCTTACACTTCATGCTGTGTTCAACGTCAAATCGAGCTCCACAAACGCAACTGCTGGGTAAATTGGGAGTGCTCCAATTGCAGCGTAAACGCATAGCATCCCAAAACTCTTGCTTGTTGAGATTATTATTGAAATTATTTACCCAGGATAGCCTCTTCAGTTCCTATTGGTACTGCTATCAACGAGGGTTCTGCGAAGGGGGTCCTAGCGCATTTAAAGCTCCCATTTGAGCTACGAAAGTCGTGCAAGCACAGCAATCGCTCAACTAGCCAACCGCCTAAGATATCAATCCTATTCTCATGTTGAACGCTAAGCAGAAGGGATAGATTCACACTTTTATAGTCTCTGGCATGACTCGGTCGGGGTTTGAACCCAAGACCTCCCGCACTGGAAGCGAACGCTCACGATTTTTCCTGACGACGCACAAGTATAAAACCTTGCTCAGTGATTGGCAATACATTGAGCCAATTGGAGACTCATTTTTGTTGGTTATGTCGTTTACCTTAACTTGCTTCACCGTTATGTTATTCTGCATAGGACCAGAGTTCTAATTGTGCTTTGGCTGTTTTTGTTTTTCAACATCGTAGATGCCGTCAATGTCTTGCTTTTTGATAAAGTCGACAAGACATTTTTTGATCATTCTCGAATTGTTAAATTGTACTTGTGCGTCGTCAGGAAAAATCGTGAGACTCAATCCACGAAGTCGTGTGGGAAGTGATAGCAAAGCCTTTCGTTTTCGAGCATAGATGACCACCAGTTATCGCAGGTATGGTTTCTGACGACTGTCTCTATCGGTTGAAGTAAATTTTTGATGTCAGGAACGGTCCGGAGAAAAATGTCAATTTAGCTTTAAAACCGTTTACAAACGCACAATAAGATGCTTGAGGTTCTAGTTCAGCAATCTTGAGAGAAGTTTTAGCTGTTCAACTAAACTGGCAACTTTGCTGTTAACATATTCAATCTTGTAAGACTGACTACCAATGACTGCACCGAGATGACGTTGACCAGTCGATGTTACCAAAATATTTGAATCTGCAAAGATTTGTTCAGCATTAAGGTAGATACTCTTGTTTCACAATTAGATGGATTTAGTCGCTTTCGGGAAGTAGCCGTATTTCGGACCGTGTCAACGACTTTCGACCAAAATTCTTTAATTTCGTAAAGTTTCCCAGCAACAGTAAAGTCATCAGCGTATGCAACCTCTTTCAGCGTGTGGTCATTCGAACGTGTATTGTTGAGAAGTGCTTTCAACAATGGTATGATTCCAATAGCATACGAAGCCATTGACGTCGAATTGCCCTGTGTGGTGCCTTCCCTCGAAAGAATCACCTTCTCCGCCTATCACGAATAAACGTGCAGGTACAGCATAACAGTTGTTGATGAACGTAGCAATCATTGGGCATAACTTCGAAAT
The DNA here is from genome assembly GCA_030067915.1 of Hydractinia echinata. Lineage (NCBI taxonomy): Eukaryota > Metazoa > Cnidaria > Hydrozoa > Anthoathecata > Hydractiniidae > Hydractinia > Hydractinia echinata. The sequence goes on from JASGCC010000001.1 coordinate 5,820,086, forward strand.
TTTATGCGGCATTACCTTTCTATTAATTGAGTTAAAGGCATTCTCAGCATCGATTAGAAGAACAGCCTCAGTATCATCGTTGTCGAAAATGTCATGCATCGCATGGACGGCTGCTTCAACACCAGCATTTTGACCAGCACAAACTTGTAACGAACCTGCTGCTTTAATTACGTCATTTCTAGATATGTTCATCACAATCTTCCCAACTATTCTGCGAAGCACCTCACCAACACCAATTGGTCGTAAACCAGGATTTTTGTTTAACGGTATTAGGCGGCAAGCAACAAAGGCTTCAAGCGGAGATTATCAGATTCTGGAATAGACTCAATACACAGCTTCTTCGTTAACTCGGCTATGGATTTACGTAGATCAGTATTGGTTGTACCAAATGTGGACGAGCAAAGTATACGTCTTCATCCGGCAGCATCCAAACCTGACGGACCAGAACCACCTTTGGTATACGTGGCAGCTTTTAATACCATGTCTTCGTCAATGACATCAAAAACAATATCATGTATTCGCTGTGACGGTTGATCTATTAACGTATCTTCGCTAAGAATCCCCTAATCTGGATGTTTTTGTTCCAATAATAATAATGTCTCGTCGTTAAGTGGAAAGATACCTTGCGTTATGTTGTCAGTTAATAATCGCAAAGCACCGTTGATATTTCCCTTCTGCATGAACAATCGAAACTTTTTCGAAATAGATGAAATATCGGATTTGGTGGTTGAAGTCTTTCTTAAATAGCGACAGCTTCATCAAAAAGTTCTAACAATTCGACATTCTCCCATAGTGTCAAGCGTCGTTCTAAAGCTTTTGTAAGGTCTTTTGATTTCGACTTCTTGCTGGGTTTTTGTAACAACAGTGCAGGCATTACAAGAAGCGCTTTTAACGAAATAGGTTTCATCGGCGAATCGTCGATCCAGAGATTTATAAGACGTGTCATTTCTCGAATAAACGATTTTTTCAGAACGTAGTAAAAACATATTCTTTTTCCAATAAACTTTTTGTTCCAATAATAATAATGTCTCGTCGTTAAGTGGAAAGATACCTTGCGTTATGTTGTCAGTTAATAATCGCAAAGCACCGTTGATATTTCCCTTCTGCATGAACAATCGAAACTTTTTCGAAATAGATGAAATATCGGATTTGGTGGTTGAAGTCTTTCTTAAATAGCGACAGCTTCATCAAAAAGTTCTAACAATTCGACATTCTCCCATAGTGTCAAGCGTCGTTCTAAAGCTTTTGTAAGGTCTTTTGATTTCGACTTCTTGCTGGGTTTTTGTAACAACAGTGCAGGCATTACAAGAAAGCGCTTTTAACGAAATAGGTTTCATCGGCGAATCGTCGATCCAGAGATTTATAAGACGTGTCATTTCTCGAATAAACGATTTTTCAGAACGTAGTAAAACAATATTCTTTTCCAATAAACTATTCTTTTATATCTATAGTCTAAATCATGCGTAAATTTGATCCTGGAATGTTCTTCCAATAAAAATTTCATTTTCTACAGTTGTTGGAATAATTCGTTCGGCAGCTGGTTGGCTTAAAGAGTTTGTAATTGTCGCATCATTTGTTTTTCGTAAACATTTATATGTGGTAAAAGTTCTCATATTACAGGAGTTCCATCTGAATGATGTAGAAGATGTCGCCAATTGATTTGGTTGCGCGGAACTGCCATTTGCGATTGAATTTCGATTTGATTCGTTATTCACTAGCGGTCGATTTGAAGTGACCATAACAAGTACCAGTAATTTCGCGGCAAAGTTAATCTGCTTAATACGTTTAGTCACGAACAAAAACTTCACATTTACTGCTTTTTTTCACATTTCCAATTAACCGTTAGCTGAAAAACGTCCGCCATGTTCGAAGTCATTGCAGTTTAAGCCATTGAGCTCTTTCTTGTCCGTTTGAAAATACCGTTATTTCTGAAAGGTAATCATAATACTGATTTTGTCTTACTGAATTTACTAGCATTCGCAAAAATCAATGTAGTAATCCACAAAAAATATATTATGCAACTTAAGCCCTTTGGAACCACTTCTTCGCAAAAATTTCTTCCGCCAGAAACTTATTACTTTAAGAATATTTTTCAGACAGGATTTGTACTTTCGTCATTAATTTATAAAAAACATGATTTTGAAAAACAATCCAAAAGTTAATACCTAAAATGTCAGTAAAAATGCTAGTCGGTATTGAAGAGATTGACATGGTAACAATAAAACCGGCACCAAAATGGGATGTTAAAAATTTGATCAAACTCGATCATTTCCTACCCACCTTTCCCTGTGTGGGTAAGGACTACGTGGACAATACAAGTATATATCTGATATGTTTATTCTAGTAGAATGTTTCATCACATTCACTTGACCAAAGTGTGAGAAACAAATTTGGTTGCTGTCAAATATAATATTAGCTAATAATACGAGTATACTGGCCGTTCTTTCCGTCTCGTCGTTCTAGCACCACTGTGAGTATGCGACTTTTAAACTTCGTCTCGTATTATTATGGCCAGAAAAAGGAGCCATCGCGTTCTCAGGGGATAAGACACCCTAGGGTTAAAGCAGATAGCGAAGTACAGTATCGTAGCGAAAATATAAGAATTCCAAATATCTCAAACTAATGCTTTCTGCGTGTAGTTGTGATATAGCTTGCCAATTTCAGGGCGGTCCCAAGGTAATACTGGTTATTTTTGTTTGCTAACGCTTAACACTACGACAATGCCATAAACCTAGGGGAATAGAAAGAAAGATTCTCTATCTCTATCCTCATATCATAAACAGTAACCTTCTTTTAACTAAGGTTGTTTACCTTTCTTAAAATAGGGTTAACCTTAAGCTTTGTCTTCCAACATTTTAATAATATTATCTCTTAACAAGTTTTATCCTAACTAGTTTTATTTTATCATAACCATTCAAACCCTATTAGGTATAGGGGAGAGTAACCCCTGAATTACTTGCTTAATTGTTATTGAGCTTCGTAACTTTTATTATTTTTGTTACTGGTATCTTTTTAAAAAATTCTGACTCCACTTTTTGATGACTTCACGACTTATTAGACATTCTTAAAAGAACCTTTGTAATGTCTCTAAACCGGAAAATGCTCCTATAAGTACGGAAACCCACCTGTCGAATCCGTTTATGATATATGAAATATATCAAATTTTTCGGGATTTTGACTGCAATTATCCATTATAATGTGCAAAAACCGGAAAAAGGAAAATATATTAGCAAGAACATTCTCAAACGGTCGGCTGGAAAATAACTTTACGTATTTATTCCTTTTGTATATTACTACAATTGTGCCAAGGTTTATGTCACAAGGGTAATACTGTCATAATTTATAGACAACGGGCATTTTAAGCCCCCTTCCCCCTCTCATACCTTTACGGCCTAAAAAAGCCCATACCAAATAGGGTTTTATTAAGTCCTCATGCAATCATACTTTGAAACATGTCAAACAAGGCTAGGAATGCTTATCGAGTCTTATAAAATTGTAGTATTTATAATATAAAGTTGCGAAAATAATGCCTGTGGGTAAACGAGTTATTGCGTTTCTTTTCGTCGAGCAACCCGTTTGTTTAAAAAGGCAAATTATCAACGCTCGGAAATTGATGAAAATTAGCGCACCTTAGCGTTACGCAATTAAAGAAAGAGTATTTTAACTTAAAATGAAATGAAACAGAACGAAAGAAAAACAATATGCGCAGACTGTCAAAACAACGAGAATGATCGGTTTGCTACACTTTCTCAAGGTCAGAAATTTACGATATATACCGGATAAACTCGATCAGTATACACATTCTTCTCTGTTGTAGCTTTCTACCATTGTAATAAAGTCATTGAAATAACATGACATTTAAAATAACAAGCTATAATGCGTCCAGTCAATCAGACCACATATTCTTGTTTTTCACAGTAACTCACACTTTTGGTTTTAACTATTTCTTTCGTACAGCTTTTCGAAGTTTGGAGCTCCTTGACAGCAAAATCACTGCGTTAAGAAATGAGTTTAACAGTAATATGACACTGAACCAATAACTTAGGCGGATAAAATATAATTTACTTTTGAGATCAAGTTTCGCTAGAACAATGAAACAATATGTGACAAAATGTGGTGTGTTACATGCAACAGAGCAGAAGAACATAAATGCTATTGTTATAGTCATTTTACTGCTGTTGTCAGTATTTGAGTGACGGTTGGTTTCTATTTTCGCCATACGTCTTCTAACATAAAAGATTAAATAAATTTGTGATGTTCCAACTAACAGTGACAACCAAATTTCAGCAGCGATCATGAAACTGTCAGCAATCGAGCTTGTGTTTTCAGTCTCCTCAACTTCCTGCATTGTTAGGAGTTTTTTATCTTCGTTATCGTGATAAAGAGCAATAAGGGCATAAAATACTAGCCATATTACAACTGTAAGTGGAATAAAGAACTTTAGAAAAGGTGTACCGTATTTCCGATGGATTTGGGGATAAGTGATCAAAACACATCTATCCAAGGATATGATCGCTGTCATTCCCCACGACATTGAGTACGGCATCATAACAATAAAATTAAGAAACGGAAACAGTGAGCACACGGCTGCTTCAGTAAATCCAACATGGAACAGTATACTGGCAGGCACAGAAAACAATCCAACACAAAGATCGGATATGGATAATATCAAGAAGTAAATGTCTACCGTTGTGCGTTTAAGCGTTCTTATTGCGTGAATCATGACCGAGTTGATGAAAATTATTGCAATCATTAAAACAGAATATAATGTTATTAAAATAGGGTTGTTTTTACTTCTACCAACCCCGCCCGCTTTGACACAAACGTACTCTGCTGATGTATTTGTTAAGTTAAACGTAAGATTCGTCATCATTTTTTGGTAGCTCTTCGTCGCTTCAAAAATTTTCTCCAAATTGTTTTTCGCAGTTTAAAATTCTGTAGCGCATATGCAAATGTAGCTATAAAGCAACGACATAAAAAGATGTATTACAAATTGTTTACACCTGTTAAGAATTCAATTTAACATATCAACATGGTTTCTTTGCAGATGGTTAAGACGTTGGGTTTCTTAATATTTTCCCGAAGGTCTAATTTATAATTATATGGTAGTTCTGAATTTTTAGGCTTAGTGTTTTTTTCTGACGTGTTATTTAAGTCACGCGCTACGAGGGAATTTTTTAAGATCATAGCACCTTGTTGCTGTCGTCTGAGCATTTCATTATGTTGCAAAATGTTTTTGCGTATCTGCTTCTGGATTTGGCACAAATGCGCAAAAAGTAGAAAAAATTTCCATCCGCAAACATCTCTTCCGCAAACCATTGTCGATATTTTTTTTCATTTCTTCGATTTTATGTACGACCTAATCTATTGAGTTCTTTGTTGTCCGTTTGAAAATACCGTTATTTCTGAAAAGTAATCATAAAACTGATTTTGTCTTACTGAATTTACTAGCATTCGCAAAAATCAATGTAGTAATCCACAAAAACTATATATATCCCTTAATGGTTCTGCTGTTTTACATAACACAATGTCAGAACGTCTAAGGCAAGCTTTTATGATATCTGAAGCTGTCTACATATATCCTTCTCTTTAATTCCTTGTTTTTTTCATGGTTCAAAACGCCAAAAAAATAAAAACGCTTTTCATAAATATGATTTGAAACCTAACAATGAACTATCTAAGTTTTCAGAAAGTACCTAGCTAGCTAAACTATATTAAAGTATTATGAAAAACTTGAAAGACGCTTATTGCAGTTACCAAGATAATTTTTCTTGTATATTTTAGTCGTGAGACAATAATTTTTTGTTGCTGAAACATCAAATTCTGCCCGCTAAAGTTCCGCCATTGTTAGCCGCATAAATTAACTTATGACGCGTTCGCATAATCTGGCCATATATTGGCCAAAAATCACTCAACAAAACCAGGGTATTTTTCGTCGTGTTCTCTCATATTAAAAAGACAAAAAAACCTGTCGCAAAAATTTCTTCCGCAAATATATTTTTCAGACAGGATTTGTACTTTCGTCATTAAGTTATAAAAAACATGATTTTGAAAAACAATCCAAAAGTTAATACCCAAAATGTCAGTAAATATGCTAGTCGGTATTGAAGAGATTGACATGGTAACAATAAAACCGGCACCAAAATGGGATATTAAAAATTTGATCAAACTCGATCATTTCCTACTCACCTTTCCCTGTGTGGGTAAGGACTACGTGGACAATACAAATATCTATCTGATATGTTTATTCTCGTAGAATGTTTCATCACATTCAATTGACCAAAGTGTGAGAAACAATTTTGAGTATATTTGCCATTCTTACTTCTCGTCATCAATTAATTTTTTCTTGTTCGAGAAGACAGCTCTGGCCGCGAAGTAACAATCGCCAATGGAAGATTAATTTTCTGATAGAAAGATAAGATGAATATGAAAGAATATATCGTATCCGACTTGTAAACTTCGTCTCATATTATTAAGCCTAAAAAATGAAGCCATCGTGCTCTCAGGGGATAAGAGACCATACGGTTAAGGCTGATAGAGAAGTACTGTATCGTAGCGAAAATATAAGAATTCAAGATATCTCAAACTAATGCTTTCTGCCTGTAGTTGTCATATAGCTTACCAGTTTAAGGCCGGTCCTAAGGTAATACTGGTTATTTTTGTTTGCTAACGCTTAACACTACGACAATGCCATAAACCTAGGGGAATAGAAAGAAAGATTCTCAATCTCTATCCTCCTAGCATAAACAGTAACCCTATTTTAACAAAGTTGGTTGAAATAGGGTTAACCTTCAACTTTGCCTTCCAACATTTTAATATTGTCAACTCTTAACATGTTTTATCCTAACCATTTTGATTTTATCATGACTATTTAAACCCTATTTGGTAGGGGGGAAGAGTAACTCCTGAATTACTTGCTTAATTGCTATTGAGTTTTGTAACTTATTATTTTTGTTACTGGCATCTTTTTAAAAAATTCTGACTCCACTTTTTGATGACGTCACGACTTATTAGACATTGCTTAAAAACACCATTGTAATGTCTCTAAACCGGAGAATGCTCATATAAGTACGGAAACCAACATATCGAATCCTTTTATGATATGAAATATGTCGAATTTTTCGGGATTTTCACTGCAATTATCCATTATAATGTGCAAAAAACGGAAAAATGGAAAATATTAGCTAGAACATTCTCAAACGGTCAGCTGGAAAATAATTTTGCGTATTTATTTCTTTTGTATCCTACTACAAATGTGCCAAGGTTTATGTCACAAGGGTAATTCTGCTATAATAATTTATGGACATCGGGCATTTTAAGCCCCCCATTTTTCTTATTTTCCTATTGTTCTAAACATTAGACCTAGTGATTTTAGCCTGAAATACCAGCCTGACATTCTTATGAAGCATATTCTTTTAAACGAAGTAGCGTGTTAGGGTTTCTACTTTGTATGCGTATAGGTCAGGTAAGCAACGATTATATGGTTAATGGAACATCCTCTGAACGCTCTCTTTGGGTAGTTTGACTATTTCGACACACCAACCGGAGTAAAAATATACGTCCTCTTCAGATAAAACACAACGGTAATATTTAACTATTTTACAATGCAATGTATATAACGACTAATTATTAACCGGTCTAATATTTCTTTAGGCAACATTTTTCGGTAAGGCATATAAATTTAATTGAAATCCCCTATTTAAGAATTCTTGATAGTTCTCTTCACAGGAGTCATTAAATCGGCGTTTGCTGCGTCTACGCCTAATAAGCCTTTAAGCAAAGTTCAAAGCATACCAGCAGATCCATTTCTTTATGTCTTTATCTTAACAATTTGTTTAAAGAGCACTAGTCACCCAGCACGCGCATCAGCAATTTGTGGCATTCGCTGTGGTCCTATTTCCGCAGAAATACATAGTCCAATTGATCAAATTTTGTTAAATTATGTTAAAAGGCGCTACTAGACAAGCCTCAAAATCGTCAGTTTTGCTTGACGATTTAGAGAAGGAATCCCTAACTCCATACTTAGCACAGTAGTCAAACTATACGAATATACTAACAATTTATTACATATGGGATTATGCGTTTTGGGCTACGCAGCATTTTTTAAGAATTGGGGAATTAAAGGAACTAAAGCTAAATGACATCCAGCAAGACGACAAAGTTAAAAAAATGAACGTTGTACGATCTAAAACTGATCAGCATCGAGAAGAAACAAGAAGCTTTAGTTTTTTACACTTCTTGGGATCAGGCGGAGACACAGCAGACGCCAATAATAATAATACGTAAAACCATAGCAGCCGCTAATAACAACATGTAGAACCAGTCCTGTTTCTTGTCCAATTTATTGGTCAAATAAGTGCATTGCTAAATCTTGAACCAGAATCATATCTGTTGTGCTGACCTTCAAGACCTCGTAAAGTACATAAAGGAGCAGGAAAACATCAGATATCTTACCGTAGATTAAGAGATACATTCATGAAATTATTAAAACCGATTAAAAAAGAACAAACAAAAACGTTTTGGGTTACACTCATTGAGATTGGACGGGGTCACATTATCCACCAATAAAACATTTCTGATTGGTTAATTGGAACGCTAAGAATATGGGCTTTCTTTAGCAGCAGACATAAATCTATTAAAGACAGTCACGCTTCAAGATATTCCGCTTCTGAAGCCTTAGGATTGTAGCTTTTCTTTTTCCTCTCCAAATGCCAACCAAATACAAAAAACCGATGTTTCCTTTATAAGAAATAAGATAGAAAAAGTTGTTTTTTTATTCACTAAATTTAATTCCCGCCAATTTTACCAAACCTACTTTTCGCCGACAAAAATTTCAAGATCAAGACAAAACTGTATCAAATATCCCGTTAGTTGCAAGATATTAAGAAAGCGCAATCAATCCTACTGGCTACATGAATAAACATTACTGGAGACCGGAGATCAAAGTATTCTACAATGGCGTCAAGATGGCCAGATAAAGTTTGAATACAGTGGAAACCATACGGTCGAAGTCTGTCTAACACCAGTTGTTCCTTTCCACTATTTTACTGCCGTAAAAATATATTTTTAGAATTTACCATTTTCTATTATATATATACATCTATAACAGGCTTTTGTTATATAATATAAAAATTGTAAGCGACTGACATACGTTCGCAGAGTATAGAAGAAGCAGGAACAAGAAAAAATAGAGAAGATGAGCTCGTTTAGTTTTATATTTCTTAAAATCTAATGTATACTTACTATTTTTTTTTTAGAATGTTTATAAGCGGTTTAATATTGCCAGTTGTAAAGAAGGAAATGGGTGTAGAGTGGGTGTGTTTCGCGCAGAGCCCTTTCTACCAAAAATCCACAAGTTGGTCGAACGTGTGCAGGCGAAATATCCATATTTCTAACGAGCACTGAGATAACCAAGCCAAAAGTGGAAAATAAGATTGTGGGTGGGCAGGAAAGCAAATCGCGGGCATTGACAACATTCGTATGATGCGAGGTCCGAAACTGACTAATGGCGGACTGTTAACGGCACTAAACATGCTCTGCTCCTTTAAACTAGATTATACTGTGCACAATCGTCATTCTAACCAGCAAATTTTTACCGCGTGCATTAACATGCTGAGAATAGGATGCGGAAGTTATAAATATACCATTTTGGGTTGCTACAATGGAACATTTTGTTTAATGAAAGAGCACAAATTGTGCTTGCGTGCTTTCTTAGCACGGTTTAATAACTCATTTTCCTTTCGAAACTAAACATGGATTCCACTCAACTTTTCTTGCAGACAGAAACGAAAAAAAATTAAAAACATTAAAAGAATAATTAGCAGATAGCCAATCAAATTTAAGTATTTTTCTTGTTCCTTTCCGATCTGTTTTGCTTTAGAGTGAACAGTCGCCAAAATCACCAGTGTTTAATTTGTATCTAAAGTCATGTTTTGTTTTGACTGAATTATCGAAAACATGCCTTCCTGAGGGATTGTCAATATGCGTTTTTCAAGTTTTTCAACTGTTGGAACCTGGTATAGCATCATCATTACGTAAATGTTCGAAGTGATTTTTTGGCCTACTATTCCCAGCCAATTTGTGTAAAATCAGTATACATATATTAGGTACAACACCTTATTATAACTAAAACTTATTATTTTTTGGATAGTTACCGCAAATTTTTTACCATTTTATGTACAAGAAATTCCCTTTTGCAGTTGGAAGAGATACAGGCATGTTAGCACTGTCGAATAGCTACGTAAGACAGGTACAAGACAGGGAGAAGCTTATCAATTTTTTCGTCATACATTTGACAGTTGAAGGTTGGACTTCATTACAATAAAATTTGGAAAGGATAGTACTGCCGACGATAAACATTTTATATGTAAACATAAAAAAAACACATCAAAATGTGTTTCTTATCTTTAAACATAAGGTTTTACAATCTGGTTTTTTGAACAACAATAACTAAAAAGATATCTAGATAAATGTGAGTGGGGGTTAAATCTTTAAAATGTGCTTTTTTGATAACTTATCTGAGACTTCCGAACAACTTTATCCCCAAGGCTTTTTCTCTCTTTCTGACAATCTCGGACGACGAGATTGTAAAAAAGAGAAAAAAAAGTCCTGGAGACAAGATTGTCTGTAGCAGTCTTTAGTATTGTTTTTTTATTTTATAGTAAGATGTTATCACAATTACTTAACAAGGAACTGACAAAAACAATTCTTTACTACTATACCGCCATACTGCAACCACACATGTCACAAATTATTCTCGTCCCCAGAGCTCTTTGAGATTAAAACCTCAGTTTATCTTAAAGAGCTCTGGGGTCGAGAATGGTCACAAATCACACTGTCCAAGTCAACTTCAACTGATCACGATGCATTTGGAACTTTTCCTTGTGTGATTTTATTAATCTCAAGTGTTTTTTCTTTAATTTTATTTCTCAGCTTTGAAATTACTCGCCACTTTAAGTTACTTCAAATTTTACTTAAAAATTTTCTCTGCAATTTCAAAAACGAGAATATATTGGTTTACATTCACTGCTTTCTTAAGTCACATGATCAATTATGCAATATTTCCTTTTCAAGATAAAGAACAAAAATGGCAAACAGAAGTTTGCTTATTCTGCTTCCGTTAAGAATTTCATAAAAAATTCTAGATCTTTTATGTTTTTTTGCTCTTAATTGATTTTAAAAAAGAAATAATATGTTTCGACAAAACCTTTCGTAAAAAACTGTTGCAACTTTATTAAAAAAAACACTACAAGTCCATTTTTTTTCGAAATTGACCTTTTGGAACATTTTAAAGCCTCCTTATAAGAAGAAAAATTAGGCTTATCTCAAGTTTTTTAGTACACTTATTGATAATATGGCTAGGTTAAAAACAAAAGTCAGCCAATTTAGTAACAAAAAGGCACAGGGACCAAATTTTCTGTATATTCCTCCTGCACACTTAAAAGGAGAAATATAAAGAAAACTTAAAAGGACACATCATCAATTGTTCCTATTATCCGCCATGTTTACCAGCCACCAAAAAAGTTCGACATTCAAGAATTGGAAAATGGAACATGTGCCCCTTTGTTATCGACGAAGAATTTTGACAAATTCTAATTTTACAAATAGTTTTTGTCAGGACGTCTTAAAAGTAATCTGGAATTCTTTTTTGTACATTTTGATCGATAGGTGAATAATAAATTAATAGCTTTCAAACAGTCTCTGGTGTTCTGACTATAACGTTTTCTTTACCATTTTTTAAAACAAAAGCCACAACTTATTCGTTGACCTAAACTTTTTATCGGCTCTCTAAGTGACGAAATTTTGAGGAGGTGACAATCTTATCATATAAGATGGTCACCAAGACAGCGTCCACATTTATTTATTCAATTTTAACTGGTTACAGTGTATTAAGTATCTGCGAACTCGGAGTCTTGTTCAAAGCACCAATAATAAATACTTAAAGGGTAGAAGTTGGTTAAACTTTAAACTAATAGATGTGGAATACATCAGAATGTAGCCTAAAAGTGTCCCAGTTTATTTTTTATTATAATAGATAATATCTTATGATTTTTGTTTGTTTATTTTTTAGCCAACCGAAATGATGGTTTTCACTGCAACATTAACTATCGTGTTATTGGAGCTACTAAAATATCACGAGGCAGGGGAATTTCCAGCAAAGGAGTTTTTTGGTTCAGAAAATGGAGACGTACGGTATCATTTATGTTCTAATTTAAAGAGATCCCGAATGTGTTGTAGCTGTTCAGACAACTGCATGAGATTTAAAACATGCTGCATCGACAGATTGTGGGATGATGCCAGACACGATCGTCTGCAACCGTACCTCCAACATTTTTTAAACGAATCTGAAAAGTTCAAGAATTTATCTTGCGAACCCATTTTAACAGCAAGTCAAAAACATACTGCACAATCGTATTTCATGGTGAGATCTTGTTTGCAGAATGCTAAAAAGTTGGATGTCGAACGCTGCCTGCATTCAAGTTTTGATATAGAGAATGATATACCAGTGCTTGGTAACGATACATACTTGTATAGGAACTCGTACTGTGCTAAATGTAATTTTGTTTTTGCCTACAACTTTATTGATATACAGGCAAAATGCGAAAACGCGTCACAGCTTCTACTCAAAACAAACATTACCAGAAAAGACTTAAATAACTTAAGTGGATGTGAGTTTTCCGTAGATATTGGTAGCAATCATCGAAAGAACTTTCGAGAGTGCAAAAGAAAAGAAATGGCTTGTCCGCACACTGATCAGTTTTATACAATGTGCAATGCATATGGCGAGGCTATGGGTAAATATAAAAACTACCACTGCGCAATGTGCGAACACAATCAGATTACAACACGTTTTAATACTACCAACAGAACCGTCATTGAATCGTATTATTTGCTTAATAGAAGCGTTACACTTGAAGATCTTACCAAAAGAGACCTACAACGCCGTTACGTTGCAACTCCTGTTTTTAATCTCACTTGTGAGACTGAACGATGCAGAGATCAACACTGTTTTCTACCGAAAGGGAAAGAATTGTCACGATATCTAAACACTTTTTTAATCAGTATATCTGAGAATAACAGAGTTGAAATAAAAATTTTTAAACACAAGTTCCCCATTAGGCAATTCCTGAACATTCCGAAAGATTATGTTTTTGATTTCGACAGAGGATTAGAACAATATCTGTGCAATACTCCCAGAGAAAAAATGCTGCAACTGCAACGACAAGTGCATGGAAGAGAAGAATTGCTGCATTGATAAATTTTGGAACGAATCAGTTCCTGAAAGTTTAGATTCGTACTTAAATCAATTCATTCAAAAATGGCATGAGCAGAAATTATTTTCTTGCCAGCCGGTGTTTCCCATGTCGTCATTGCTAAATCGTAGTGAAGGCCTAATGGTAAAATCCTGTTTGTCAAATACGGATTCCGATGACGTGAAAAGATGTTTGCAGAACGACAATGACACATTTTCTGATATATACTCTACTATGCCAGTTAATGGTTCTGATGGACACATATATAAGAATTCCTTTTGTGCCAAATGCAATTTCGTCACCAAATATACGCCAATCAACGTATCAGCAATATGCAATCAGAGTCAAGAAACATCTCTTGATTCTAAAAACAGTTTGCATAATTGTTTGGTTTCGATAGCTCAAGCAGCAAACAAAAGCAGAATATGCAACTATGAAAAACTATTAAGGAAAGATTGTTCAAGATCTGGTAAATACTATGAGTTATGTAATGCATATAAAGGTGGAGTTGGTGATTTTCGTAATTATCATTGTTGGCTTTGTAATCAAACGAATTATACATCCCCAGTTCCTCCTGTTCGTTACTGTGATATCGTAATCCCAATTCTTGGGGTACGTGGACGGTCAGTACCATCCTTTCTGGCAACATTCATAGGAGTTGAAGAAGTGAAAAAATTAAATTTGTGTGAATTAGGAAAAATTTATGATTCAAAAACAATGAAGTGTGAGAAAGTTATTTGTCCGCCAGGCTCTTTCCTCAATGGAGACCTTTGCGTCGTGCAACGTTTGTTGTATGGAAATAGGTATAGCTTGAACACCATGAAGCCATCATTTAGCGAATGCTTTTTTTCGAAAAATTTAACATTGTATATCACGTTAAAGAACAATTTTAACGAAAGCATCGTAGAGATTTTGCAACCATTTGAACCATATCTACCTGACGGATCTACAGCCCACCTTATTACTAACAAACCTGTTAACGGTCGCGTTGTATATGCATTGACAAATGTAAATAAAAACATATCTAACTTGGTTGCTAATGACATGCGCAGTTCCAATGTATGGCAAAACATTGAAAACTTGGTTATAGCTGAAGGAGATAAATTGCCGTATACAGAACGTTACAAGTTAAATATGTCACATTACTTTCCACGCAATGGCATATGCGCGCTGCCGATTATATACAATGCAGATGAAACTTTCTTTACCAGTTCATGCATGATAAAGAAAGGAGATAAAACTTTCCACATAAATAACATATCAACTTGGATATACATGGACAAAACAAAAACTAGAAGATTGTATAGCATATGTCTGAAATTTCATTTAAGATTAGGTTGTCTTCAACGGAAGATAATTGGCAATGTTTCTTTTAATAATAATAGAAATCTACTGCATATAAGATCAGGGGACATTGAAATTTATAAAGTGGACGAATATTTACCATTACCTGATGGGTTTGGTGTTTGTATCGAAAGTTCATCTAGTCATAGCCTAAATAACGATAACAACAGATTGGATACTGTTTATGATATTGCATACTATATTTCACTAACAGGGACGTGCCTGAGTATGGCTTGTTATATTTCGATAATGCTAAGTTTCTATATTTTTAAAGAACTTCGAACAGTCCCTGGATTGAACACGTTAGGAATGTGCGTATCTCTTTTCATCGCTGATGCTATGTTTCTACTTGCAACACATTCAAATCTGAACGGTAAACTCTGCAAAATAATTGCTGTTGCGTTGCATTGGTGTTTATTGAGCGCGTTTATGTGGAATCTGATTATTGCTTGGGATATGATTTCAACATTTGGTTCCTTCAAAGTCGCTAGTCGAGATAATAACACCAAGAAATTCATTCGTCGTTGTGGTTTTTCACTGGTTCCATCAACTTTAATAATTTCGCTGTCTTTGATATTGGAAGAAACATCAACAGTTGACATCGGTTATGGTGTGAACAGATGGTGCTGGATTACAGGTTTTTATGCACGACTTGGATTTTACATCATTCCAGTGGCTGTGATATTTCTGATTACTCTGTCGACGTTGCTATGTACGGTACGTAAGATTCACAGGAATTTTAAAGTAAACGAGGAGATTTTGAAAACTGGAAGAAAAACGAAGAAGGAGACGATCAAAATCGCCGTCAAACTTGGTATTATTCTTGGTATTACCGAAGGATTAGGATTCATTCAAATAGCTAAATCAAACCTCAGTTACAACGAAAAACTTTTTAATGCATGCTCCGCTCTTATTTACTCCACCTGCAGAAGTTTTCGAGGATTATTGTTGTGTCTGGTGTATATTGTGGGCGCAAATGTCATAACATTATACAGAAAAAGAGTGCGTAGGTTGATTACAACGACAGATGCCAGTAAAACAGATGACCATAAATGGACAAGCATGCCATTAAACAAACAAGTGACCACGACTTCCTTTTGAACTCCAAGGTTTGAAAAAACTTTGCTGCAAACCGCAGTGAGAACCGACATTTTTGTTTAAAAAGCTTATTGTGAATGTTGTGTTTGTCGTTGAATAATTGGTATGATAAGGGAAGCAAACATGCACACATTTTGTTCACAGATATATTTTTTAGTTAAAAATATACAGTCTTTTTATTATTTAACTAACTATAGCTACACAAACAGAATTAAATCTTACCTAAGAACAATCGCTAGAGTAAATTTAAATTTGGCAAGGATAAAATTTCAAGTTGTAAACTTGACTTATTTCGCTATTTTGAGGACAAAAAAAAGTCTAAATTTTTTTTAAGGCTTTTAGAATTGATTAACAAGCGCAGATGTTACCAAATAATTGAATGTTAAAAGGAAAGGATTTTTAAATACAAGATCAGTATTACTAACAATGAGAAGCTTTTCTTTCGTAAAATAAAAAGATTAGAAGACATACATCTATAACTACTTAATCTTCTTCCTCGATGGAATAAAAAAGATTGAAGCTTTCCATCCATTCATTATTACTTCTTTACATTCGGGTTTCGTCATGTTGTTGTATAGATCTGTTAACCATTCAGCGTTAAGTGGTTTGAGCTTCGTTAGCGGAAGTTTGACTTCAATTTCTTCAATTTGTTTGCCAGCATCTAATTGGTTGGAGTTGTTGAACTTCTTCTTTAAGAACTTCTTTGCATAGGCATTGACAGTGAGATCTAGAGGCTGAAACAATGCTGTCATGTTGGCTGGGACAAAAACGGTTTCGATGTGGTTTTCTTTAAATTTCTTGAATACCTTGTCAGTAACTATTAATTATAAATTAAGAAGTAACTTGAGTATAAATACTGACGACTGTGAATCATTAACCGTTGAACTTATAAACAAAAACACTAGAAATATAATTGTAACTGTTATGTATAGAAAACCTGCTGGAATCTTCAAAGAATTTAAACGACACTTTAAACCACACCTCACTAAACTAGATCATTATAGTACAGTCGCTAAGGCCAACATTATGATGGAATTGTTCATTTTGTGAATAAAGTGTCAAACTTTGCATGGACCTTCTTTGGTATGAAGAGAATCAATTTAGAAGTGGTGCCCAAAATTCTGACTCCTTGATGACGTCATAGTGACGTCATTTGGTCCCAAAATGACCCATATTTTTTTTGTCAAATCATGTTAATTTTGATATCATTCGAAAGAGAATAAAATTTTAAGCATTTTTCATTATTAAGTCATGTGCTCAAAATAAAGTCATCTTGAGATATTGACCATAATATTTATAACATGATCAAAACATTTGTCTGTTTTTTCAAACAAAACGTTACATTTCGTTCGATGTTAATAAAAAAAACATTCGAAAGTTGTCTATTTCTTCTGTTCTGTTGTGTTGTGAAAATGTTGTTTTATTATATTTTATATTTTACTTTGCAGTTTAATGATAATATTTTTAAATAAAATTTATGGATTGGAGTAAATGCATTTTATGTCAACAAGATAAAAAAGATTCGTCTTTCGTCGATCCATTAAATAATAAAAACAATGAAGTCTGCGGACATGCAAAACTGGTGGAAAACATCTACGCTTTTCGAGACAATGGTATTTCCTTTCCAAAGAACTTACTTGAATCATTTGACACGCTTGACTCTGGTGAAGGAATATTAACAAAGATTTTGGAACATAAAGGAAAATGGCATAAAACCTGTGCATTGGAAATGTCGAACTCAAAGTAAGAATAATCAATATTATATAACTCGGGTAGAGCGATGTTGTGTCTTTTTTTGTTGAAGCCACTACAGTAAGTTTTCCCCTCTGAAGAACTTTTAACTTTTCCAGGTTAAAAAGAGCAATTCAGCGGTCATTGAGACAATCCAGAACTAACGAGTCCACCTCGAAAAGTAACTCGTAAATCCTTACCCGCTGAAACACAGCTAAAATCCCGAATTTGCTTTTTCTGTGAAGAGATGGGGTACTTCCAAGAAGATGGCTTACAACCACCCCAAGGATTGCTCCCTTTGCATCGCGTGACAACTGTAAACAGGGACACCATGATTAGAAAGTGTGCCACGGAAATGAAGAACGAAAAACTAATCATCAAATTATCAGGGGGAGATATGATATCGAGAGATTCGTGTTATCATCATAAATGCATGACAACATTTACTAACGCGTACAGAAAGTTCATAAATTCCAAATGCAAAACAAACAAAGACAAACAAAAAGACTTAGAGGAGATAGCATTATTAGAATCTACTTACTTCAAACAAGCCTACTCGTTGCGTCGTACGTGAAACTTTCCGAAGTTAGGCGTTATTATTGTGATGTGCTAGAAAGTCTGAATGTGGAATTTGTAAGTGTCAACGCCACCCGTTTGAAAGAAAAACTACTTAAGAAGAACGAAAATCTTCAAACTGTTCCGCATAACAAAGAGATTTTCATACTGTTTAAAGATGACCTTGCTGCTGCTTTGAAATACGCAGAAGAAAACGATGCACGATCAAACCTGCGCAATATGCTTCAAACTTCTTGCATAGTGAGAAAAGAAATTATTCAATTGAAACAAGAATTTACCGGAAGACTACACAATGGATTAATTGGAGAATCGATTTCAGAGTCACTTATTTACCTCGTAAATTTGATAATTGGGTTTACTTCCAGCCCCGAAAGCATAAATCCGAAAGCAATAAGCGCTGCTATTGCTCAGTTACTTTAATTTAACTGCGTCGAAAAAATCTCAGCGGGGACAACATGGAGAAGACACAATGCCAATAAAGAGACACCATTATCAATTTACATAGCGTTCCTAATGCACTCTAAAGCTCGTTCTCGTACACTAATTGACAAACTCAACGCATTAGGTCTTTGCATCTCATACGACAGGATGATGTCCCTTTCGAATTCCATGGCAAATGTGGCTTGTGAGCAATTTGACCAAGAAGGTGTTGTTTGTCCAGCTCTTCTCCGCAAAAATGTTTTTACTATGTTTGCAGTTGATAACATTGACCACAATCCAAGTTCCAGAGACGCAAATGATTCATGGCACGGGACAGCACTATCAGTCACGCAACATTTAAAAGAAGCAAACGATGGTGAAATAAGAATCCCTGCAACATTTACAATGAACGATAGCAAAATCAAAGACTTACCGCATAAATACACCAACGTTACACCATTCACACTAAAATCAGTGAATCTATATCCTCCTGGAGTACAGGTATGAATTACATTTATTTATGTACCAATCCACGTAATTCACGTTAGTTGTAGAGGGAAAAAAACATATATTAAAATAGAAAAAATTGACATCAGTAAAGTTAACAAATATGATTTTGCCTGTCACACACGGAACTGTCTTATTACTATTGATTTGGTAGCTTGGATTATATTAGATCTTTGTTGTTATAATATATTACAGTATTCAAGTATTCCAGTGCAGAAAGATTATGTTGAATCTTCAGAGAGAAACTGGTTGGATTTGGTATTAAATTCTTTGGAAAGTAGAAGTTTGCTAGGAAATGAAGATAAGTTAATGTGGTAGGACATAAATTAGATGCATAGTGTTTAGTTATGAAGTTTCGCTTGCAAGTAATTGAATTGAGAAAGTTAAGTAATATCAAGTAGTTCAATACCTTAGCACTTGTTTATTTATTGCGATATACTTAATCTTAGGAGCGCATTCTATTCCCATCTACAATCTGAAGTTGGTCCGAAAGCACTGACAGCCCTATTGCCGTTATTCCGTGAACATGCTAACACACCTGCTATGATCCACCATGCAATGAATCTCATCAAATAAAAGTGAATTGTTTCCGTTTTTATCAAAACTTTTGGTTAGCAAGATTCAAGACAAGGTGGTGGTAGCAACTGTCGGAGAAAGTGTCGTTTCAAACAGAGTCATCGATGCAAGCACTTTAATGCCCTGTAAATTCGAAGAAGCTGATGACAAAGTTTGTTTCAAAGGCACAAATATACGTATATTTGTGCCTTTGAAACAAACTTTGTCATCTGGTGAGTACAACCGTTTCATTATCAAGACAGTGGACAGTGATGTTGTCATAATTGGTATCACTTTTTCTTTAAACTTCAAGTTGAAGAATTGTGGATAGAGTTTGGAGCCGGAAAGTCTTTAAAATTCATTCCAATACACGAAGTAGCACGGAGCCTCGGTCCAGATAAAGCGTATGCCCTTCCGTTCTTCCATGCGTTCAGTGGCTGCGATACCACATCTTCTATGTCTGGGAAAGGAAAGAAAGCTTTTTTTGACACATGGAATGTATTAGAAAAAGAAGTTACACCAGTCTTCACAAGACTGTCACTGATAGACTTTCCAGATGACATCACCGACCTTGAAATGGAGGCAATAGAGAAATACGTTGTTTACCTGTATTTCAACACATGCAACGCTTCAAGCGTCAACGAAGCAAGGAAAATTCTGTTTAGTCGAGACAGTCGGCCATTTGAAAACATTCCGCCGACACAACAAGCACTGGTTCAACATATTTTAAGATCTGCTCTTCAATCGAGTAAATGGCAACAGTGTTTGCTTCCAATACATGATGCTCGTGATCCATGTCAGTGGGGGTGGCGATGTACGAACGAAAGTATCGTTCCAAAATGGACATCACTACCAGAGGCATCAACGGTGTGTCGTGAGTTAATCAAATGTGGCTGCAAACAAGGCTGTACAGGCAGATGTAAATGTTACAAGGCGAATCTGGCATGTACAGAACTCTGTCAGTGCTCAGCACAGTATACAAACAACTGATATTATTGATATTTTTGTCTTTAGATATCTTTTCTATAGTTGCTTTAGTTGAAAACATTTTTTTGAAGATAACTGTTGCTTAACTACATGTAAACTCAAAGGTACACGTAAAAATTAGGCAAAAACTACAATTCAGGGGGTAAACTTTTCCAAAATCAAAATATAATACATCCTAATTAGCAAAAGTTTTTTCTTTTTAATTGTTTTTATAACAGTCTATTAAAAGTATCAATGATTTAAAAGAGTTTAAAATGTTTTTAATGTGTTTGTGTTTGAATAATTAGAATAAATTTTAGAATATTTCAAAAAATTACCCCCTGACATTGTATAACATTTTGGTCAATATCTCAAGATGACTTTATTTTGAGCACATGACTTAATACTGAAAAATGCTTAAAATTTTATTCTCTTTCGAATGAGATCAAAATTGACTTGATTTGACAAAAAAAGGGGTTATTTTGGGACCAAATGACGTCACTATGACGTCACTATGACGTCACTATGACGTCATCATGGAGTCAGAATTTTGGACACCACTTCTAAATTGATTCTCTTCATACCAAAGAAGGTTCATGCAAAGTTTGACACTTTATTCACAAAATGAACAATTTGATTCTACTATTAAGGTTACTGTAAAGGAAACAATTTTTTTTTGAGTTTTTTTGCAAAAAATTCATGACATATAGAAAAAAAAATTCTCTTTTGAATGACAAATTTTATATTCCAAAAAATATTTGAAACATCCCTTTTTTCTAGCAAAAACGTCTTTTCAGAGGTGTTATATCCTTCGCGCCTTCGAAGGAATATGTGCAAAATGATTTTAGCATATTTTTTGTAAACATTATGCATGATATGGAACTCCCGTATAAAAATATGCATAATAATATTTTTAGATAGTTTACTTTCACCATCGATATATATATATAAATGTTGTCGTATAAAAAATCATTAAAAAATCAAAGTTAAGGAGTATGCATATGAGCTGTCTCTTGTAACCCTGACTTCTGTTTATTAATAATTCTGAACGCGTGCACGCATATTCAGCATAAAGAAAAAGTTCGCACTTCTATCATCTTTCTGCATACTCAGTTCACACATTTTCATAACACCTAAGAAAATCTTTAAAAACAAATATCTCGTTAGTAAATTTTCGCATACATGCCTTTACGTTTGTGGTTTCTTTTTCCGAAAGCTTCCTATTGGCTCATTGAAATTTTCGGTAATGGAAAGCTGAATAAATTATGCACAAAAGGTTCCCGGATTTTTTTGTATAAATTACTGATTATGACGACAGAAAGAAAAAAAATATGCATTTTTTTGAATGATTATATATAATTACAAATAATTTCATAACCGGGAACCTTTTTGAATTTAATTTATGCTGAATATAATGGTGCAAAAACGAGAAGTCTGCGACCACGCGTTCGGAAAAGGAAGCCATTTTAAAACGTACGGTGAAAAAAAAATGATGTGTGTTTTTAATTTTAATTTTTTAATAAGATTTTCTTTTTGGAAAATTAACATCTCTCGAAAATAACACCATCAAATAAGTCTTTCATCAAGCATTCAGAAACAAAACAAAAATAAGAAAAAATATAAAAGTATTGATAAATTATAAGGGTTGTTCTGAGACTACTCATCAAGTGAGTTTTTTCCTTTACAGTAAACTTAAATAAGCACATTTACATTGCCGGAGATCTAAATTTAAACATTCTTGAATATACATCAAATAATGAAGTAAAAACCTTTGTAGATACGCTCCTTCAACATAATCTTATTCCAACAATAACCAAACCTACGAGAGTGACTTTGACATCTGCTACCATAATTGATAACATAATCACAAATAATTTTCATAACAACGAATATCAAACTGGAGTGATTGAAACTGATGTATCTGATCATTTCCCGACCTTCTTACTATGTGATGAGTCTCTCCCTGACAAGTTATCTGCCCCGACAATTTTTAAACGAGAGATCAATGAATGTTCCATAGAAAAGTTTCGACAATCTCCTTTTGAAGCAAACTGGGAGCTGGTAAGTGAAACTGAAAATTTAAATGGCGCATACGATGTTTTTTTGCGCATGTTTATTAATCTTTATGAGAAATCATTTTCTAAAAAAAAAGTAAGTATAAAGACAAGCACTTAATAAACAAAAACATGCTTGTCGCATAATTTTTGGTTTAGACAGATATGTATATATAACACAACACTTATTTCTTCAAATAGGGGCTTTGAACATTTATCAATTAAATACGCATCAAGTTTTACTTTTCATGTACAAGATGAAACAAAACCTAACACCAAAATTGTTTACTAACCAATTTAGTTCAATACAACATAAATATGATACTAGATTTTCAAAAAATAATTATCAAGTGCCAAAGATTTTATTAAAATCTTGCACGTTTTCAATTAGACATAGGGGACCATAATACCTATGGAATAAATTTTTATCTGATGATATTAAAACAAACTCAACTCTTAATATTTTCAAGAAAAATGTAAAAACAAAATTATTAACGACTGATCTTATAGACATTTGTAAATATTTTTAGATGCACACTCTCACATAGACCTTTGTAAATTCAACTAATCTTTTTATGGAATATATATAGTTAGAATATTATATTAAGTATATTAAGTATTATTTTAACTCTCTCTTTCTTTTTGCTTAACAACGGGGCTTAGTGATAAGGCAATTTGTGCCTTCTTTTTGCTCCGGCCATTTTTGTATATATTACAAGATATTTTAACCTGTAACATTTATATAACGGCGAAATATACCTATAACCTAAACCTAAAACACCTAACTTGTCCCCGGAAAACATCAAAAATCACAAGGGCTTTTTGATCTGGTCGTTGCATTCGGTTTCGTTCTTTATTGACGTACGGCCAATAATTTCGTCGATAAGCTTAAGCGACTCTTGCTAGTTGCTATAATGTTTTTTATTTACACTCAAAGAAAAGTTTTGTGGGAATTTGAAACGTGGCAAGCTTTGATTGGCTTTTCCACCATATATAAGTTGCATACCCAAGAACTTCAGGAAGAGAAAGAAATGTAACAAAGAAATATCTCAGATACGCAACCGAGAATTAACGCACTCCTTCTTTGTGATTTTCAGAAATTTTCCTGCCTTTGTTTTTCTTATTTAAAATCATCCACGAAAGAGAGCAAGTCGTAATGTTCGTAATGTTCGATTTTATAAAAAAACGTCTAGAGAAATTAAAACAAAAAAGGAAAAGTCAAAAGACAAAAAGGAACATTGTCTACACGCGAATTATTAAAATGTATTTTGAATTTGAGTGTGCAGTCAGGGGATACCATTACTATCGACGGTTTTGGACCCCTTCAGAAAATGAAAAATTAAATGCTTCCACGAACGAGGCAACCCATTTGACGTTTTCGCCATAAAGACTTGTTCGAATGGGAACTCTACACCGGTTGGACATCTACCTCGTGAAGTCAGCAGATTAACAAAGTTTATTCTTGACAGGGGTGCAGAAGTAGAAGCCATACTGACGTCGATTCGTTATAGACGATCAGCTATATCACAAGCAGGGCTTGAAATACCCCGTATGGTTAAAGTGTCAATGCCCGGAACATTATTAAATAAAAAACTACTTGCGAGGTACGAAGAAATGACCAAAGTTCTATACAGCGAACCAGAAGAAAGTTTATATTTGGGCTCTTTTGTGTTTGATAATATTGATGTTGAGCCCAGCAATAGTCAACCAAAATCGAAAAATAATCATTTCTTTTAACAGTCGACCCTTGTTATCTCGGGAGGAACGACGAAAAGTTAGGGAGTAGTAGCATCAATTGTACTGTTTTATTCCTAAAACCTGCAAAATACAACACATGCAAATATTAGGTGCAAAAAGAACTGAAAATACAATTTTTAAGATTTCTTCAGATTTTTGAAAAATTTCGCGAAATTTCGCGAATCATTGCAAAATGGTTTTTTTTCGCGGGAATTTATTTTCGCGAATGAGCCAAAAAGATTTTTTTCGCGGGCATTTAATTTCGCGAATTTAGGGTCCATTCGCGAAATTCGCGAAAATTTCTTCCCGAGAAAATTTCTGACATTAAAGTACTGTAAAATGTTTTTTTTTGTTTTTTGCTTTGCTTTTTTGCAAGGTTGATCATAAGGAAAAAATATCTAGCAGTGTGTCATCTATTTTCTAACAGGTATACTTAGTTCATGCTCACTATCTGCAGCCACATGTATGACCATTTACCATTCTCTTACTTTGAACTTCGTTAATAACTTTAATTTGTTTTCATTTAAAACGATTTAATAAATTTAACATACCATCATAGAGAGGACTAGCAGCACCATTTTAGCATGTTATTTAGAAGATAAAAGTTAGTACAAAAGCAAAGAATTAGGAAAGAAACAACAGTCAAATAAAATAGGGAATTCTTGTTTCAACACTGCATATAGAGATTTTAAAGCGATGTAAAACCGTGCATTCTAGAATGTTACATTATCGCCACGTACAGCCTACCCGCGGTCCGTAAATGGCTCCAAATGGACTCTCAACGCTACATTTAAAGTGTGCCGGAGTGGGGATACGAACCCGAAACCTTACAAACTGCATGCACTACCACTGTAACATCTACGCTAAGTGAGTATGCATTCAAACATAAACTTGTAGTAGCTTCAAATTAATGGAGGATATACGGCTGACTTCTTACACTCCGTGAGTTAAGGTGGTAGGGTATTTTGGCACTATCCTGGACTCCACTTGCCCCTTTTTACCCAGGTCGGAATAGGGTTAACCTGAATATTGCGAAAAGAAATAGAAATTGTTTTACTTTTTTATTTAAGGGGGGACATCCCCTAATTTTTAAATCAAGAACAGCTGTTTCTTTTTTACATTTTTTTTAGCAATACAGTCGACGCTCGTTATCTCGAACTCCCAAGGGACCGAAAGAAAAGTTCGAGATAGCGAAAGTTCGAGATAACGAGCGTATTTCATGAAAAGTTCGAACTCAAGGGACCGAAGAAAAAGTTCGAGATAGAGAAAGTTCGAGATAACGGAGGTTCGAGATAATGAGCGTCGACTGTAGTATACAACAGCACTGTAAATATGGGTGAAATATTCCCTGTTTTGTTGCCATGCTTTTGTTAGGTTATTAGACAGAAAATCCTAAAGAACGCGTAGAAAAATTCAAACTTTTTGTCCCTGGTTCTCGTTTCTTTAAGGCCACGTCTGTAAAATGAAGGAAGCGAATTTTCCTAAGGTATAATTTTACATAATTTTACGCACTTTAAAACTCAAAGTTTATTTCACAGACCGAATTAATTTTACAACGCGCGAAGGAAGTGGCATGACCGCTCGGATATATCAGATACCTTGACAGGGTTATCTTAGACGGGAAACCGGGAAAAAGAAGTTCAAGTTGATTTTTGTATTTGACGGATTTCGAAGCGATTTTTATTTTTGTGGCACCTCTCTAACAGTCTAAAAACTTTCGAGTTCACATTTCAAGGAACATCGTGGAGTCTGCTTTGTAGCTAATTGTGGCTTAATTAAGGGGTGTTTCCTCTTAATAGAAAATATATGAACTAAATTTTATATAAGCTTGGTACTTACTAAGCGTCTAGTCGCGTCTAGAATGGTCTTGACGCGATTAGAGGTCCACTGAGTATGACTGGATGCTAATGGGACTAAACGCTCGTAGACGCGCTGTTTTTGCTAGACACGTGGAACAAAGGATTTTATTTCTATCGCGTCTTATGAACAAGGTATACCGCACTCTAAACAAGAAAAATTTTCAAAATGTACTTTCTTAGTTTTATAAGAAAAGTAAAGCAATTAAAATGGCAAAGGAAATACAGTAGACTCCCGGTAACTCGAACACCGGAAAACTCGAACTTTTATTATCTCGAACTATTTTGCCCGATCCCTTGAACATTCCCTATTACTTTCTTATAAAAATCACTTGTTAACTCGAACCTCGGTTAACTCGAACATTCGCTATCTTGAACCATTTTCGAGTCCCCCTTCAGACAATTCCTTCGGATAACTCGAACTTTAAAGGAAAGAGGAAAAACAATTTCTTTGATAAAAATTAAATTTCTTTAATTCTAATTAATTCATTTTTTAAAATAGATATAAACTTCACTTGTCCGGATATATGTAGTGTGCAGGGAACTTGCAAACCTTCCCCATCGCCAAGATTACATCTTTTTCCAATGATCTTTACATGACACTTTGAATATGGGTCACTACGCAAGAAATAAAACACGGTCTTTGCAAATCTTCCGGTTTTTTTTAGATGTCCCACAACATTTTGGTCCTTTATAATAGCTACAGCAAACTTGTCCACATGATTATCTGGTTCCATGGATACTTCCAAAGTTCGTCTAGTTGTGGCGTCCAAATATTTTTGTAAATATGATGTCCCTTGATAAATGTTTCGAGATCCGTACTTGTGATCAAGGTAATTGGTAGCTCATCTTGTATGCAAATTGTTTCAGTCAGTCATACTGCAGAATGAATTTCCTTAGTAAACGCACATTGATACAATTAAAAATATTTGGATGAGAAAGGTGTAAGTTCTAAAGAAATGAAAACGTTCGTAAAAAGGTTCGAAATATCATTATCGAATGTTTTTATTTTGTTTAGAACTTGTGTCTTTATGTTATAATCTAAGCTGCAGAATTTTCATACAAGTAATTTTCATCATGGCAACAATTGCGAGTAAACGTAAACTTAACACAAAATACATTAAAGATAAATATCAAGCATTAAAGGAAGTAGAAGAAGGCAAATCGAAATTACAAGTTGCTGCAAAGTATGGCATACCCAAAAACACGCTATCTACCTGGATAAAAAACAAAGATAAAATATTCGAAGCGGCTAAAAAAGGAATAAACACGAAGCGTCAGAGACTGAGAGCAGGCAGCTATGAAAAATTAGATCAAGCTATTTTCAAATGGCTATTAACTGTTCGAAGCAGAGATGTGGCTGTTTCAGCTTTAATATTAAAAACTAAAGCTAAAGAATTTGCCGAAAAAATGAGCATTGATAATTTCCAAGCTTCAGATGGTTGGCTTGACCCTTAGAAAAAGCGGTACAATGTATATTTCAAAAAGGTCTCTGGTGAAGGAAACGCGTGTACCGATGAAATGACTGCGTCTTGGGCAGAAACTACGTCGCCAACCATTCTAGCTAAGTATGAACTCAACCAGATCTACAATGCAGACGAGTTTGGTTTGTTTTATCGTGCTCAGCCAGATAAATCTCTACACCTCAAGGATGAAAGATGCGTTGGTGGTAAGCACAGTAAGCTTCGACTTACAGGATTAGCAGCGGCTAATGCAGCGGGGGAAAAGTTGCCAATGTTTGTCATTGGAAAGTCAAAATCCCCACGATGTTTTAAGAATATAAAGCATTTACCATGTCGCTATCGCAGTCAAAACAAAAGCTGGATGGACAGCATGTTGTTTGAAGAAGGGATCCGTGAAATAGATCGACGTTTCACTGCAGAAGGAAAAAAAAATGCTCTAGTGGTTGATAATTGTCCGGCCCATCCATCAATTGATAACCTTGTATCAGTCGATTTAGTTTTCCTGCCACCAAACACGACCTCAAAGCTTCAGCCAATGGATCAGGGTGTCATACGATCTCTAAAAGCTTACTACAAGTCATTGTCTGTCCGACAATTAATTGATGCCATAGAGAAGAACAAACCACTTCCTGAATTTTCTATACTGGATGAACGCTTGACGTAGCATGGGGAAAAGTTAAAAAAGAAACGGTTATTAACTGCTTCGCAAAAGCTGGTATTTCAAAAGAAAAGCAAGCCGAATCTTTGTCAGAGGCTGATATGATCCTTACAAAAATCTACAGGAGCAGTTGGATAAGTTAGCTGTTCACGTGCCTGAGTTTTTCCCCGAAGGAATCACTGCTGCTGACATTGTATCTGCTGATGACTCTGTCATAAACACGGAACCAGTTATGACCGATGACGAAATTTTACTAGACATCTTAGATCAAGATGATCATGCAACGAAGAAAGCGATAATTATACTTCACATATTCAACCAAGTTGTCCCAAATCTGATGACGTTCGCCGAGCACTGGAGGTCTTGCGCGAGTACATGCTGTTCAGTGAAAATGAACAGTGCATACACCAATGTATTCACCAAATTGACACAATTGTAGAGAATGAGTTAACCTCCAAATTGAAACAAGTGGATATTCGAGATTATTATCAAAATCAGTAATCTTTGACTATACAAAATGTGATACTTTAGTAGTTTTTTTTAGAAAAGAAAAATCGCCTTAACTCGAACTATTATCTTATTTTTCCTAAAGTTCGACTTAACGGGAGCTTCGCTTAAGTCGAACATTCGTTAAGTCGAACTAATTTTCCCGGTTCCTCGGAGGTTCGAGTTAACGGGAGTATATGTATGTTTAAAACTTTCTGAAGAGAAAATTTTGTGTGAAAATGTAAGAAAATATTCAATATTTTACGCTATGCTTGTTTTCTTTTTCTCAATTCCTTTTCGAAAGAAGTACAGAAAAAATAAAGTTTCTAAAAATCGTATCCAAATCCAATTCCAGAAATTTGTATTCTTGCGAAACAATTTTTTTTACATATACTCATGTACTCGCTAGCTGTCTAATCGCGTCTAAGAGGTGCTGGGCGCAAATAAACGTGATTAGACGCCTAGTGAGTACTAAGCTATTAGTGCCCCCTCAGTTGTGAGGACCGCGGCGAAAGTTCGCGAAAAGTTCGCTGCGTGTATTAACACAGCACGCGTTGGGAGTTTTCGGTGCCGTTTCACTTTCATAATCAAAGATCAAGATGGCGTCGTTAGAGGTGCTTGGTTTGCACGACTGGCTAAATAAGCAATGTCATGAGATGGGAATATCTAGGCCCACTGAAATACAAACACATTGTGTTCCTAAAATATTGGAAGGTAGAGACTGCATTGGCTGTGCAAAGACAGGTAGTGGAAAGACTGCAGCCTTCGCGCTACCAATTTTACAAAAGTTGTCAGAGGATCCTTTTGGAATTTTTGCTCTTGTAATTACCCCAACAAGGTAAGTAAAAACACTTTATGTGTTTTTCATAGTGTAATGAATTCTAATGTGTTTTTACTTATGCAGTATAGAGTTCATGAATATAATCCCATCACAGTCAGGAGAGCTGGCTGGTGTGGTATTCCCCAGCAGGGAGCAGGACAAACCAACAACAAAAACACAGTCAGGATTACTCCCAGCCAGATTACCTCTCACTTTAAGCAGGGTGCCCACCCTCATACAAAATCATACAATCTCATACAAAATGACAAATCTCCTATAATGTCCTACAATCACATACAAAACTACCTGAAAATATAATTTCTCATACAAACTCCTACTTTTTTAGATTTTCATTCAACCAAAATGTTGTTTTTAACATTTCTTCAGACCATCAAATACTTGGCAGAAACCCTGATATTTATTTAATGTAATTCGAAATACTTTTCATCCATTCTTTCCTTTTTTACATGAATTATGTAAACTAGTCGTTAACCTGTGGATATCCACGGGTTCGCCCGTCCTTTATTAGCCGCCTTTCGTGTGTCTCCCTACTCCGGTTACCATTTTGCGTGACAGACAAACATATACGGGCATTATAATATAGATTATACAAAATTAGCAACTTTTAAAGTGAATGTTTGAAAAGAGTTTCCTACAATCTCCTACTTTTTTGTTACTTTTTTATCAATTTGACCGCGTAATCTCATACAAATGAACGGAAAATTTACCTACAATCTCCTACAAAATGGAGCTAAACTGAAAGTTTTGCTCATGTTAATTGTGGTGACAGAAGTATTGTTCTTTAGCATTGTAGTTAGTATACATTAGGTTTACGTTAGTCATTGCGGATGCAATGTAGAGCCTTGCACAGCGAGGGGTGGTTTCTACCTATAGACCTGATCTTAAAGGTTGCCAGGATAGTAGTCTCACTTGCCTGTAAAGGAACTGGACCCTACCCAGGTCTTGATTATTAATGACTGCATATAAAACCCCAACACCCCACACTGTGCTAGTTCTTCAGATGTACTTTACAGCTTACAGCTGACGCTCAGGATATGCGTTATATATTTGTTCAATTCTCTCATACACCTGACGCTCAGGGTATGAAAGAAAACACCATTGTCTCATGTTTCTGACGCTCAGAGCATGAAGACACCTATAATGCATATCCTGACGCTCAGGATATGCATTATATATTTGTGCATATGACGAAGCACGAAGGAGGCACCTGCATTCCCACCCATTCCCCCAAAAATTCTATATAGTCTATGCATACTGAACGTGTTGTATCTACTCATTCCAATAGAAATACATTGTTTTTATCAATTTTGTGTTCTGGAACCCAAAGCAATTAATGAGAGATAAAATTATGGTGGGCACCCTGTTTAAAACGACTTAATCTTAAAACACTTATATAAAATTAGTATTTAAGAAATTATATCTCCTTGTGCCTGGTTTACATAAATTAGATAGTTTTAAGATTAGGCGGACTTCACAATATATGAGAGTTTAGAGTCATTTCATTCATCCTCAAAAATATGGCTAGCGTATACCGACCAAATTCCGTAAACGTCTTAATTCCGTGATTTCACCTCTCTTGGTAACTTTCTCTTTTTATTGACAAAAATGGCTGGCTATGGCATGATATCCTGGGCCTTACGTCCATGATGTACCATTTTCACCGGCACCGAAACTTGTGCATTTTACAGAACAGACAGCCCAAACATCGCTGGGGTAGATCACACATAGGAAAAATTTTGCGCGGTGGGATATGACATTTTGATCTATTGTTATCTTTGTAATCATTCATTAAATACCAAACAAACTTATATTATTATGAAACTATAGACAGGCTTAAGAATATTTTTAGGAAAATTTTTTTTATTACCACGTGTGCTCTCCTCCACAGATCAGATTTGGTAATTCGCGTCACCAAGTTTTCCTAATGTCACGTCTGTTTTTTGAGCATCAGAAAAAGGTATCTACATGATGATGTTTCAAGCAGCTACTAGCTCCATCTGAGACAAGTCACCAAGTATTGCAACCATTTTAATCATAAAATAGACTTTAGAAATAATTCCAGTGGATCTCACATTGGAAAAAACACATCACGGAAATAGGACGTTTTTGACGGTTTCTTTTTCGCTCAGACCTGCGCAAACGCCCGCCTTGTTTGCCAGCATTTTTGCAAAGTTGTTTTTAGAGATGGCTTATAGTCAAAACCATGAAGTTATGTAACAAGCGGAGTTGCCAGATCGTCGCTAGAGCTGTTTGTTTAGATAATCACGTAATTAGGACGGTATACGCTATAGTCAGTTGATAAAAACTAAAAAATTCGAAAACAAATTGTTCAACCAAAGTCGTAAGCATTTTGAAGCAGAGCACGATAGTAATGTTGGATGATAGCTGAGGGGATACAATGAGCATATAATATTTTTGCCATTGTAGTTCTTCCAACTCTGCATATATGTAAAAATTGTGGTAAAGAAATAAGGTTGGTCCCGGGTGACTCTAACACTAAATATTTGTGTCGTCCGTCTTAAATAAACAAGGTTAAAACAAGCTACTTTAAGCAAATCTGATCATTATATTGAACAACAGCTCTCGTGTAAAGCAGCAAACATCAAATTAATTTTGACATTATCACGTCGCTTGATGGCAAAATGATCGATATTTTAATAGGAGAGTCATAGGGATTTCTTGTATATATCACAACAACGTCAGTCAGAAATTAAATTGCTAGAAACATATCCTGTGACTAGCTAGAAGCTTAAACCTATTGATAAGGCCTTTTATATAGGTAGTGCACCTTTGATCAACGTAACAAAAAAATCTGATAATTCTGAAATATTTTCGATAAAAACAATTTCAATACGGAGGAGAAGTTGGAGTGAGAAAAAGCACAATCTCTACGGTTAATAAATTATATTGTGGTGTTTTTGAAAATATATTTTTATAATGATTTATTTGTGCAGGGAACTCGCCTTTCAAATTGCTGACCAATTCCGTGCACTTGGCAAGACTATTAACTTAAAAGACACAGTTGTGATAGGTGGAATGGACATGGTGGAGCAAGGTCGAGCTTTATGTGACAAGCCACATGTTGTCATTGCTACTCCTGGACGTCTAGCTGGTCTTATTAACAGTGGGTCATCATTTAGTCTTAAAAAAATAAAATTTCTGGTGTTGGATGAAGCAGATAGGTTGTTGGAAAAAAGTTTTGAGAAAGACTTGGAGGTAATAAGTTGGATTTTGCATTAAGACAATGTTGTTTCACACTTTTGACATTCTTTTGTTGCAAAATTTGAAAAACTGCGTTGTGTTTTCACAATTGAGAGACTTCATCTGAACCTTTTTTTTGCTAGAATATAAAATAGTCTAGATAATACTTACTTTGTAGAGTAAGAATTTGAATAAAAAGAACCTTGAAAAACACTAAAAATGGCCTTAAATTTCTTAAAAAAAAATTAGCAACCACCCTGTTTAAACTCCAAAAAACTGAATGTAAATACTTTTTATTGGTGTTCTAGGTAATATTTGAAAACATTGCAAAGAAACGTCAAACACTGCTGTTCAGTGCTACTCTCACAGATACCATCAATCAGCTGATGTCGGTAGCTAACAACAACCCGTTTTGTTATGAAGTCAAATCGGAGTAAGTAGTGGGCACATATACTTTCAATAATTCTTTCATGAACCCAGGGTCTTCTAGGTTGCCATGCCTCCTCAAAATGGAAAAGTTGTTAACATTTGGACTTGTTAACAAATTTTTCATCATATCTCTGCAATTTTAATTTTACAACCTGTCATATAATTTTATTTTTAAAATACATAGAAATGCTAAACGAGTACAGCAATAATTTGATCAGTGTTCAATGATCAGATCTCCTTAACTTTTTTAACGAGCACACTGCGCATCTCAAAGAAGGTTAAAAATTCTAATAAAAGACCTCGAATCTCCTCAAAATTAACTTAACAAAAACAATGGCTACCCTGCGATGATTGATGCTATAATTAAATAAAAGCTATTTAACGGTTGTGTATGTGTTTAACAAAAATTAATAAACACACAAACAACAAGTAAAAAGAACACGTATGATATGTAAAATTATATTTGACTGTAGTATAAGACCTTAATAATCCAGTGGAGATACGTGGAGCAACCAAGATTCAGAAAAGAATAAGGTACGTATGCTAGTATGAAGTATCGAATATATTTATATGTTTGTTGTTTTCTTAGCACTGCGACTGTCGAGGAGTTAGATCAACGGTATTTGTTGATACCTTCGCAAGTTAAAGACTGTTATTTAGTTCATTTACTGCAGACGTTTATTGAAAACAAATCGGTCATCATATTTACCCACACGTGTCGTAGTTCTCAGGTGTTGTCGTATTTATTGAGAAAAGTCGAGATAAAATGTGCGGCGTTACATTCGTTGATGCCTCAACGCGAACGATTGTCGTCGCTGGCACGATTTAAAAGCGGCGTCGTGAAAATATTAGTTGCGACGGATGTAGCTAGTCGTGGTTTAGATATACCGCAAGTCGAACTTGTTTTGAATTACAACGTACCGGCGTCGCCGACGGATTACATTCATCGTGTCGGACGTACGGCGCGTGCGGGGCGAGGTGGAATGGCTTTGACCTTGTTGACGCAATACGACATCGAACGGTTAAAAGCGATAGAGAAACATATAAACGTGGAGATGACAGAATTTGAAACAAGCGAATCGGACGCTTTAAAACTTTTGAAAATTGTAACAGTGATGAAGAGAGAAGTGGAGATTCGTTTGAACGATAGTAACTTTGGAGAGAAGAGGAAAGTAAACAAAAGAAAACACGCAATTCTAAACGGTACAGTAGTGGATGCAAAAGTCAAACGAAAGAAAAGAAAAACTTAATTAATTTCTATGAATAAATTTAAACCCATCTCCTGTGTCAACAGTTTCTTAATGACACTTTAATCCCACTCATCCGCTCTGTAGCAAATAACGTCGCCCGAATTTACACACACTGGCATGTCCTTCTAGCACTGACCATAGAGGTATATATACCGCCATAACCGACTAGATAGGACCCTTTGGTAATCTTAAAAACCATTCGATATTTTTAAAGCTTCGTAAAGCCTGGTGAAAAAACAAAGTTGACGAAAACGTCTGTTTTGATTTACCTTTCAGAAAAAAAAAATTTCGTGAAGTTAGCACTTTTTTATAAGCAACGCTACTTTTTTATAAGCAACGCTACTTTTCGGTCGACCCTCCCTATTGCTTAATTTTTTAAGACTTTTAGCCTCGTTTGTTGCTTAGCTGTTGCTTAAATATCCCAAGTGAAGTAACCAATTATTTCCAACCTTGTTTCTACGTATTCTTTCCATCACGCTTATATCGGACTTTTTCCCCACGTTATTTTAAAATACTATAGCCAGAGCTGGACTTAAGCATGCTCCCTCAAGATTTATACATAGCTAGAAAACGTAAAATATAAAAAGCACAATACAAAGCTTTCAGAAAACAAAAAGGTCAAAAAATATTGTTCGATGATTCGATAGGGAATGTTCATTAAGTCAACCTCGTCCACAGGGTCTTGTGGCCCCTGAGCCGTTATTACAGAGTCATCAACAAGGCAAAATGCCCTGGGAACGAGGTTGTCATTAAGTGTCAGCAAAGTCCACAACAAGTAGTGATATCATATTTTCCTTGATATTTTAAATTTATGTGTACAAATAAATCTTTTATAAGAAAAACCAGTCAAAAAATATTAGCTCTATATAAGTTACACCAAAAATAACAACTACACCACAGAAAAGTAATTCAAGGTTATTTCAAAATGACGGCAGATTTAAAATGGTAAAACGACGTCTGTGTAGAACAGAACGGGAAGCATAGCAGACCTTAAATATGGCGGGATTTTCAGTCAATTTTTTTTAACATCCCCAGTTTGAACACCTGAACTAATCTAACATCAAAATAAATATACAGTAAAAGGCTAGAACAACATTCAAACGTTATAATATATAGCTTAAACAGAAGTAATAAAACAATACATATAAATAATTAGTTAAACAAGTAAAATTCGATAATCCTTTGATGAAGGTTGCTTTCCAGAGTAAGACCAACCCAGAAATCTCACAATGATTGGATGAAGCGTACAAAAGGGATAAAGACTGTTGACAATCTGTCATCTATGATTGTTTCAAATAGTCAAATCTAAATACATGACGTTTCAAAACAAAGAGCTGCCATTATGTTTGTTGCAACAGGTCAACACTTCAACGCTTAATTGATTTCAAATTCATCTTGGTCAACTTCGGTCGCCTATATAGCCGCACATCTCGGTATCATCCACAGTTAATAAACCATCAATTGGCACACTTCGCTTTATTGTTGCATCATGAAGTGAGCGTGGTAATAAGATTCATTTGACTCCTTGTTGTTCTTTGGGATCAGGTCAGAGCAGCGCTGCCGCATTCTAGGACTGACTTGTTTACAGTTTCCACTATGAGTGAGGATCTTTCGGCGAGTGAGGGTCGCTGGTATGCATTTCAGGTGTGTATGTCAGCAAGACAAAAGTAACCCACAGGTGGAGAATAAACTGAAAGATGGAGTTATAGGCGTTCATAATAAAAACATTAAGGCTGATTGCCATTGTAGCATTGATTTCGTCTTCAGAAAAGAATAATTAGCTGACTAACCAATACATTTTTAATATCTATTAAGCTACTGATAAAAATTCGGTGCAGTGGAAGTGGGTCATTCCTGTTTTTAGCGGGTTTCAGTCTTCAGGAAATAAAGAATCCGGTGTAATGATAAAACTGCAGTAAACGACTTACCATATAAACGATAACCATTAACCTGGCGATTGGATAACGCCGTAAAAATACACCAAGTCGAATACTAAAAAAAGCATAACAAAATGACCAAATGACATGAAAATTCTCATTCATCCAACACCTCCCACTGATAGCAAACTCCCTACCATGAGAGTGAAAGTAGATTTTTAAATAACCACTACAGTGTTTAAAACACTGTTATCACTGTGGGCCTTGTGATCTCAATGCACAACCTAAATATACATTCCGCATCCTTCACATAACCATGACATAGACGACTCTTAGTTGTGAAAATGACAATTGCCTAATATGTACGTACTGTGGATTGTCCTCTAGGTTACGAACCGAGCTTTACAATCATCTGGCCACACCTATCAGTTTAAAACACTAACCTGAATTTATCGATGTCGTTTACCGTTTTCTTCCAGTGCATGTTTTGTGTGATTTGAGAAGGCATTATGGATGCCATGGGTTGTAAACGAGAACCTACAAGCAAGAATGTATATAAATTAACGTTTGTTACAGTTGTATTACAATGATAAAAAAATCAAAGATACCTGGCCGACATGCTGAACACTTTCCTTACGTCCCTTATGAACTAAACTTATTTTAAACCTGTTTTGAGCCGTCGATTTTTCCATAATACGGACATTGCAGAAAACACAAACGGAAAACACATTTTCGACGTTCTAGGCTTATCTAGTAGTTTAGCAATGGTCTAGTCATGCTGTTTGGTCATTTTAAGCTAAAAATTGATACTTTCACATCAATTATAACCGGGATGGTTACAAATACATTTTACTGCTTTTCTAAAGTTTATGTTATGACTATCAAAAGAAAAGTCTATGAAAATCGCAGGCTAAACTGAACAAAATTAATAACCTCTTTTATAAAGAATAATAGTATTTTTGAACACGAATTAAGATGAGATTTTGTAATTATGAAACAAGTAGAATTACCGCTCTCCGGATCTTCAATGTCGGTCGAGTGATCTTTGTTTCTTCGTGTTAAGCTACTTTGAACGTCGTGGTATTGCTTCTAAAACAATAGAGAAAAAACATAAAACTTTTTGTTAGAGGAGTTAATGGCAACAGGGCTGTCCTATCCTGATTGTATTTTTTAAACAGAACATTCTAGGACTAAAAGCAACAACATACTTCGAGTCTTTCTAATTGAAGAACGAGTGAATTTTTTTCTGTGCTTAGAGCTTCCACCATAGTTTGCTTGTGTATTAGACTGTCGGTCAACGTTCTTATTCGATTTTCAAGTTCGTCTTGAGAAGAGTTCGTGTTTTGTTTCACCTTTGCTGTAACCTACAGAAAATAAAAAAAACATCAGATTGAAAGTTAAGGTAAGGGTCTGAGCTTATCAGAGAATATACTTCTCCAACGAAAAATTATTGCAAATTCAGTATGTTATATAGTGTCGGTATCTTTTCCATCATTTCAATTTGTTTAATACTGTTTTTATACCTTTTTTATTTTAATTTCTAGAAGTGCGCCAATGGGTAAAATACACTCAAATAAACGCCCCAAACAGTAAAATGGTCGATTGGATTGGAGATGATTTTTCTTACAAATACCATTAAGGTTTACGCTGTTTAACTTAGACAACATACACTGAAGTGAAACCAAGCAATCACCCTGACTCTTACTGATGATACTTTTTAATTAGACGCCCACAACAAGAAAATCAACGCCCGTGACGTAATGGCATCAGGCAGACAGACCTTCTTTCGTTTAAACAAGTTTTGCAGTGACTACTAATCTCTGAACATTTTTTGGGAGCGAAAATAAAAATAACTTAAGTTGAAAAAAAACGTATGTAAATGAGTACAAAAAGAAAATCGTGACATTACATGTTGTTGCAGTTTCTTCATTTCTGCTTCGTGTTGCTAAAAAAAATAACATATAGTGAAGTGAGAGACGAGAGAGAAGTGTTCTGTAAAGTAACAATAAAGTGGGCGCAAGGCTCAAAACGCTTAACAAATTCAACATTGCCTTCAAAAATTATAATATACGATATTTATTTCTTATTTTACGTCCCTGGCAAAAATAGCTTTTGGTATGGGAAAGATTACTGTTTTTCTAAATAAGGTTAGAACTTTTCTTCTTAAACAGTCTTCGATAACTCTCTTCAGAAAATATACTGACGAGGCCTTGTTTTTTGAGATTTCTGGCTGTAAACTTTTTATAACAAATACATTAACAGACGCGTTCTAATGTCTTCTACCAAAGCCCCGTGGAGGAAAAAACAGGCAGACATTTTGAGAAGCAACACCAACACCGTTCCACACTTGTCATACTGAACTTAATACATGAAATTTCTGTGTAAGGTTTGTTTGTGGAACACGCGCAATGCTATTAGCTGAAAAATTTTATTCGAACTAAAAATACTGGAAAACAAAATACGCATTTCACCCGTTGCAAAAATATTTTTCCATGTAGGAACTAAAAACGCTGTGCGAAACATAGTCAATTCAAGGATGCGTGGAAATACGTCGAACGAAACCCTCGCGAAAATTTCAAATATCATGGTGCTTGTTGGTATTGTCGATATGTTTTACCTGGGTTTGCGAAATTTGAGATTTCTTGATTTTGTGCAAATCTTCTCTTGTAAATTGTAATTCCTGAAATCAAAGT
Organism: Hydractinia echinata; assembly: GCA_030067915.1. Taxonomy (NCBI): domain Eukaryota; kingdom Metazoa; phylum Cnidaria; class Hydrozoa; order Anthoathecata; family Hydractiniidae; genus Hydractinia; species Hydractinia echinata. The sequence continues at coordinate 5,859,081 of JASGCC010000001.1, forward strand.
AACATATAAATTAAAGACCATCGGAGAAATTTTTTACCAGCTTGGGACTTTTATACATAGAGTTTAAAAAGCCACCAAAAACACCACAACATGCGCTACTTGTTCTTCATTTAAAAAATAATAAAAAAATTAAAATCCCTGATCAAAATTGACAGAAATCACCAAAGCTTAAAACAATGGATAGATACATTTATACATTTTTGTGTACATTATGGCGACCCTAAATGCAGTGTATTCAAAGTGTACTTCAACCAACCTGCATGTAGCGTTTCATATCTTCTTCAGCATGCTGTCTTTTTTGAGATTCATCTTGTAAAGAACTTTGCAAGCTGTCAATCCTTTGTTGATTTTCATCATACTCAGAGTTGTGAAGGAGTTCTAAGTCCTAAACAAAATTCAACAAGAAAACAATCATAGTCAATAAACCGTTTTTAGCTATAGGCGAAGTTGGAATACATTTTCTTCTTAACACTTTTCCCCAAACTCTCTATGGCTACTACACACATTGAAATTTACAAAGACTTTAGCTAAAAGAATTATATATACAACAACATGAACAACGACATACAAAATTAGCATTAAGATTTACTTAAAATTGAACATTTAGTTTTAATGCTTAAAGAAACTCTGCGAGGGAGTACTAACAATTTGCGGAAATACACACTGTTAAACTCTTTTGTTTCTTTACACTACTCTGCATCACAGCTAAAAAAATCAAACTTAAAAAGAATCACAATGACATACCAGATATTCTGATCGCACTTTTTCCAAATTATACTTCGTTTGTTGTAGTTCGTCTCTTAGCGCATCTCTCTCCTGCTTGGTTTCTTCCAATTCCGACAACAGCACTGGTGAAGCTTCTGTCAAGTCTGTTCCTTGTCGCAGCGAGTTGATTAATTTTTCCTTTGCCTATTTTGACAGGACAAGAAAACATCCAATAAAATACAGAAAAATGCCAGTATTTTCAGACACATCAGTCTCATTGTGTTCGAGGTCCTTCTTCAATACTAAAATTTCACAGGATCGTGCCAAATCAACTACGATTATGGACAAAATACAATGACACAAGAGAGCTAATTTCGAATTTCGCCGCTACAACTGATTGCATTGGTTGTTTCTAGAGTGGCGCATTTTGAACTTATCAACGTTCGCTTTTCAATGTTCATTTGTCAATGCTCACTTTTCAATGTTTACTTGTCAATGTTCACAGCTAGGATGTTTGGTTCCTTGGTTAAATCCATATTCTTGTAGCCTGCTAATTGTTGCTAACGTTTGTGGGTTCAAGCTTGGATATTTCTTATGTGGGTGCGCTATGGAATGCCACAAGCAAATTTTAAACGCACTCTACCTGTACTACGTGTGTGCAAAATTAACGACTTTGCAGCCTGCCGACTACAGAGTATTGACCATTTGACCATTTTGGCCATATGTTCTGCATTTCAATTCTGAACCCATTTTTTTGTTATCAATTGAATATGAAGTATATATTAAAAAATGTGACTACAAGACGCCTTGCATTATAAACTAAGAATATAAATTAAGAAATGGACCATACCTGCAAAATACGTGCAGCTTTATCTTTGTAATCCTTTAATTCCTTGCGAGCAATATTAGCAGCATCACCAGACTGTTTCAGTTTTACCTCGATTTCTCGTGATTTATCTGTACGAACAAGGGGGACAATTATTTGGTACGCTATGAAAAAGTGTATTTATAATAGTAGAAAACACTGTCAACACATCACTTTTGTGTGGTTATCAGCTACCATTCAAACAACACATCCCTTTTCGGAAGTGGGTAGAAGTACATGAGTTGCTTCTCCAAACATTTCTGCACTTCGACATTTTGAACGAACATTTAGGATTGAGTTATACAGAAAGTATATGTGTGTCAGGGAATATGTGTCACCTTTTCCTTCAGACTGTCGAGCTTGCAGTTGTTTAATTGTTTCTGTGTATTGACGTTGCTCACTTTGTCGTTTTGTTTGTAAATTCATCAGTTCTGACTACACAAAATATAAAAAGAAAGGGAAATTCAAACATTGTACATTTATTTGAACTATTTCAAACCGGGAGCAAATTTTTTTGACAAAAGGTTTGTATTAGAGAAATGCTGAATTGTTTTTCTAAAAACAGGGTAAACAAAAAAAGGTGTTTGCGATGACTGATGGCATAAGCATAAATTTAAATATTTTTCACCACTTTACCAAACGCTATGGTTTTCTCATGCCAGTTGTTGTAACATGCTTGTTTATCAATTCTATCCCTTTAATTAATTGCATTCATGCTCTGTAATGCCATGATTTCAACTTCCACTTGTTCTTAAAAACGGCAGAGAAAAAACTTTCTCTAAGTTAAGCATTTTATTGTGAGAACATAATATAAATCTTCATGCACATTAATTAGGGCAAAATTAGGGCAAAGTGGAAAAATATCCCCAAAAATGGCAGAGAAACATTTTATATACTTTGATGTTTTCCTTTTCATTTCTCTCTAGTCGAAGGTGATCTTCGGCTTCCTCTAATTTGAATTTGATGTTATCTAAAGCCACACTCTGCACACCAGTTGAATCAGAATGGTCTTTAAATAATCTATAGGAATAAAGTGTACAAACACTAAATAATAGACATTGACATCACAGTGTTTCTGCATTGAGAAACAGTTGTCTACACATCCCTCAATTGTCAGGTTAGTACAATAGTTAGTTACACTAGTAGTTATTCAAGTAAGAGGTTCCTTTTTCATCCTCATCAAGCAATGATGAGGAAATAATTGAAAACTTTTGAATAAATTGGGAGTTGATTAATTGGCTGATTTGATTAAATGCAATCGATGACAAGGTTTCTTCAGCAACTGCTTTGACATGGAACATTTTCTAGTCAAGTTGATCAATTGTTGCCCATTTTGATTCAGACATCCAAGTTTAACATTATTATAAGTGGTATCTTCACTGTATAAACAATGTAATCTATATTATAATACTTGCTCTCTGTTAGCATGCTGTTAGTCAATTTGAAACCTGGGGGGGGGGGTTTGTAATTGAAACACTGTTATAATCGCACCTATATAATCATAGAAATAACCTCCATCTAAAGTAATTTTCATTACTTTATGCAACAGGCGGACAAGGATGCACAAAAAGCAAAGCAGGAAATATATACGACAGGCGATCCCTGTGGAATTTTTCAAGGGCTTACAACTGGTATATTAATATTTTATTGATTAACAAAAATACTGAAAAGCCTTTGCTTTGACAATGTCATTTTTTACAGCGTATAATTTATAAAGGGGGTATAGGAAATCACACCTTTCATTTTGTTCTTGTACTTCTTCAAGAGTTTTTGTTTTCTTTTGCAATTCCATATCAACTTCCTGAATGCGCACACGAAGGACAGCCAACTGTGAATCTTTTGCTTTCAAGGCTTCTGTGAGATCCACTTCCTTGCTTTCAAATTCCTTTTGTATACGTTCATAGTCTTCATTCTGTTGAGATCTTCTGTTGTCGTAACGAAGCTTATATTTCTCAGTTTCTAAAATTTAATAACAACTCATTTCTATTTTACATCCTGTTGACAAACAAAACAACAAAAATAGTTACAATTTTTTCACCTTGCTGCTGCTCTTTCAGCTTTGTCAATGTTGATGCAAGCTCTTCATTGAGGGAATGCATTTCATTTTTGAGCAGTTTATTTTCCAGTTCCAGATTTGAAATCCTTGTAGCATCAATTTTATTAGCTTCATCATTCCTATGTTGCTGACTTTGATCTGACCTATCTTTCTCATTTTCCTTTTTACTTCTGTCAGTTATATCCTTTTCTGACTTTTGAGCAGACATTACAGGTGGAGCTGAGTCCACAGCTAAAGAAGAAGAGCATATTATCTTATGGCGTAAGCATTTGAACAACAAAAATAACAACAACAACAACATTAACAACAACGAAACAAGAGAGTTACTGATTAATGAAATTAAATAAAAAAGCTTTGTGGAAACTACACAGACATTCACAATATACCCTTGGTTTCATATTGACTGAGTCAAATTGATTATTGCAAGGAAAAGCGCAGCACACATTACAGGGAAATGTTATCATACCATCATTTTGTTTTTGTTCTGCTGGTTGTGTTGATGGAACTGGTCTCGAAGATGATGCATTAGATGACAAAGGTAATGTTTTGCGAGGAGTTGAGGTTTTAGGGCCAGAAAGATTTCTGACATGTCCTTTTTTTACCGTGACTGGGTTGTTACTATTCAGAAATTCAAACAGTAGATCATCTTCTTTTTTGTTCAATGATGGTGAGCTTGAAGATCGAGCTAGGTTTGTTTGTATTTCAGTTTTGATACCTATGTAAAAAAGCAATTGCAGTTAAAAAACATGTTTCTTCTATTTTTTGCAAGCATTTTTAAAATTGTTAAAAAATATCTGCTTTTTTGCATTATAAAATTTCTATGATGACAGGTTCATACCCTGATAATTAGGTTTAGTCAACTATACTCATTGTATATTTCACACATTGACATAAATTTCCCTGGTTAAAAAAAAGCTCAATTTGGAAATATTTTCAAGGTTGTATCAAACCTGTTTATAGATAAAGATAAACAAAACTACCTTGGTTTGAAGGTTGACTGGTTTCAGCAGAATTGTTTAATGTCAGATGGACTGGATGCTTTTTCTCTTGTGAATCAAATGTTTTGTTGACAGGTGAAGTTGGTGGAACATACTTTGTGGATGCAAAGTTTTGTGGTTCTTTTGCAACGTTTATCTCCCCAATGTGTTGATCTGGCGATACAACATTTGTAGATTCATTGAATGTAGTTGCTGCACTTTGATCAATTTTATTTAACAAATTTTCAGCTTTAGATGTGAACTCACTCAACCAAGACATAATTTATTTAAGTATATATATACCCTGTACATACATAAAAATAACATTAATTATTAACTTTGCACATACCTGTAAACATTGGCGCGTAAAATAAATATTTTATTTGTGGCGGTCAATAGGAAAAAATTAAAATTTGTGGAAAAATATCATAAGTAACCAGGATTTTAATCACAATATGAACACAAAGTAAGAGCAGGAGTCTATAATTAAACTTTGTAAGGGTCAAAAATGTATTAAACATATAAAATTCCCTGTGAAAAAAGGTGCACATATTTTGCCAATTATAATGTAATAAAAAATATGCATCTAAAATTTTTTAAACCTATTTGGTCTGGGGGTTTTCTGAATCCGCCTCCCCCCGTTCCCCTCAGACCAAATAGGGTTAATGTGTAAAATATCCAGTTACAATACAATGTTAAATTGCCAGGATTTAGATCATAGTGTCAAAATTTATTATTTATTATTTTCTCGTAATTTGAGAACTTTGCAGACATTTTCATCAGTGCTATCTAAAGTTTAATTGTTTACTTGCTTAAAGTTTTAGAGGTTATACAATTTATGCTTTGTTGTATAGCCACGCTCTTGATAAACAATTTTATTTTCGTTAGGTGGATTTCAAAACCGACTTTTCGCTCTTAGAAGGTACGATTAGTTGCTGGTCAATTTGACAGTTTGTTTTTGAATCCTGACGGTCAAAAGTGAAATTTCGGTAGCCATTGTTATACCCAAGTAGTTGCCATGAAAAACATAAAAATGAAATTTGAGTGGTTCTATTTTTGTTCATGACATTTTTCTGAGGCAGTTTAAAACAATATTGAAAATATAAACATTCAAAAAGTATTATAGCTATCATCTACAATTGTCTTTTCTGTGCCCATGTTTATATAGCTACAGTACTGGAAAAAGGTTGTTTAACATCGCGCTTCGCGTATCGCGACGGTATTCTCGATCCGCGATAGACATTTTTTTACTTTCAAATTGTATCGAGAGGGCTTCACGATGCATCCGTCTCGATATCAATCTCGAAGCTATCGAGGCCATTAACACTTTTTCATAATAGAACTATTTTAAACATAAGAGTGTTTTCAACAATGATCGCGGATGTTTAAATATAATTATACTTCCTTTGTGTTTTATTTTTTTAACTTACACATAACAATCGAGGGTAAGCATCTAGCGTTAATCTTTCTTTAGAAAACATTACAGAGATTGTGTGTATTTAATTAAATATTTATATGAACTATATTTCCACATGTCTGGTTGATCTTACACACTTTCGATGATCTTGTTTACGCAGCAAATGTTTTTATTTTACGCGCGCTTCTTATAACGATCTTTGTTAAAAAATGTACCCAGAGGCTGCATATGGTCAAACATCCTACGTAAATATTTTTTATAGCTTCTTGTTTGTTACAACTCTGTCATTTGACCATAAAGCTCATATCCAGTGGGCACATCGTGGATTAAAAACTTTGCCGTAGATAGAAAAGCTTCGTTAGAATGCTTTTTAAAAATTTAAGAACGAAGAACGGCGGTAGAAATGCTTTTTGAGATCACGTTTTAAAAGTTTAAGAACGAAATGCGGCAATAGAAATGCTTTTTTAGATCGCGTTTTAAAAATTTAAGAACGAAGAACGGCGATAAAAAAGGTTCGTTAGATCGCATTTTAAAAATTTAAGAACAAAGAACGGCGATAGAAAAGTTTTTATAGATCGCATTTTAAATGTTTAAGAACGAAATGCGGCGTTAGAAATGCTTTTTTAGATCACATTTTAAAAGTTTAAGAACGAAAAGCGGCGATAGAAATGGTTTTTTAGATCGCATTTTAAAGTTTAAGAACGAAAAGCGGCGATAGAATTGCTTTTTTAGATCGCATTTTAAAAATTTAAGAACAAAGAACGGCGATAGAAAAGTTTTTTTAGATCGCATTTTAAAAGTTTAAGAACGAAATGCGGCGATAGAAATGCTTTTTTAGATCGCATTTTAAAAATTTAAGAACGAAAAGCGGCGATAGAAATGCTTTTTTAGATCGCATTTTAAAAGTTTAATAAAAATGCGCCGATAGAAATGCTTTTTTAGATCGCATTTTAAAAATTTAAGAACGAAAAGCAGCAATAGAAAAAAAAAAAAACGTTGAAAAAGTAATGCGCTAGAATTACTTTAATAAATACGAAAGTTAAAAATTTTCTTATAATATACACTTATTTAAAATAAAAAAAAAGATAAAGCAGAGATGTGTTTGAAAAAATTAAAAAAACTTTCTCTTTATTCTCATTATCACCTACCATCGCGACACATCGAGACGGATTTTGTCACGATACTAGATTCTCGATAGATCGTGACAATTTATTTTAATTGTTTCTTCTTATTATAAACGCGGTACATCGCGTATCGAGGGAGTCCGCTCACGTTGCGCGCTCGATATGTTAAACAACCTTTTTCCAGTACTGTAGTAGGTTTATTTTAATTTTTATAGTTTTTTGGAATCATTAATGTCTGTTTTTTTTGTTTTTTCAGGCATTGTTCGGGTCTATGCGGGTTTTTTTGGGAGAATATTTGAATTTTTTTCAAAACGCCGAACTCGCCTGAAAACGCCAGCAATTTTTACAGCGTATGCGGCTTATCTGCACCCTCGTATAATATACAATATAAATCATTGTTAAAACTAGGAGAGTGACATCCTTACCAAACTTGTTAGCCATAGCTAGCTAGCTAGCTACTATGATGTAAAACCTTCTAAATGATAAGTGCGTCAATCATTGCTTGTATCTTTATGTTTTGTGCAATTGCCATGGGTTTGGGTTTTTTTTTTATGAGAACGTGAAATTAAAGTTTTGCGTGACAACTTGCTCTTTGATAGCTAGGCTCCCCTCTGTTTTTAAATTAGTAACCCGTTTATATGTGTTGCACCCAATGTTTAGATATAACAGTGTTCGAAACTGTTTAGCTAACCCGACCAGTAATACAACGCTAGCTAAACTATATACTCTTTCTTTCTTTTGAAAATCTTCTAATGACCAAAACAACTGCAGCACCTTCGTCCACCATTATGAATCGTGTATTGGTTGAATTTACTAATTTATTAATTTGTGAGGTTTTTCCAGACGTACAAATTCCCATTGTCCGCCATTAATGTCTGGTGGAGATCACATTTTATGTAATGAATTTGAATCTGCGTTTACGTTCAGCATTTGTGTCTTTTCCTTAGCACGTGATTTTTTGCACATTTACCCAATACATTGGCCAGTATAGCTAGGTACGCCTTATCTTAACATCGCAAGTGTAGCTAGCTATATACAAGTCAGGTGTCATACTTTACAAGGTTTGGGGGAAGGCTACAACATTTTTATTTTACTGACTCTGTTTAAGGCCCATCTTGGTTGGGAATGATGGAGAAAAAGCTTTTTAGCCCCTAGGTTTCTGATTATTTTAGCCTCTTAGGAAACACATTTCCAGGAAAACCTAGCTAGTATTTTATTTTAGCCCAATGTATGACTGTATTTTGTTTTTAGTTGTTTATGCTATTTTTGTTATTTTATCTGCCAGAATTTTTGCTGCTAAAGCTTTTTGTTTGTAGCTTCACTTACATGATGTAAAAGTAGATAATGTCTTTTTATTTAATCTAAGAGCTACACAAGAATCGAATATAACAAATATATATTGCTATATTATTGTTTTTACAGTTCCTGATAAGTCAGGCAATACTACCTCGATAAAACGAGAAGTCCAAAACGATGGTACAGAAACTTCTCACCCAAAAGAAATTTCCAACACATTCAATTCATTTTTTGTCAGTGTTAGTGCCAAACTAGCCTCTAAATTTTCTTCTGACACTACTAATGTTAATCCACCTGTTAGCGGACACGATTTTCGGTGGGCTCGTATTGAGACCAAAAGTGTCGAAAAAATAATTAGTTCACTAAAACTTAATAAAGCTACAGGCTTGGACAGAATTGGTTCACGACTGCTAAAAGCAGGTTCGTCAGTTTTAAGTATTTATTTATCAAGTCTTTTCAACAAATCTTTATTTACTGGTTATGTACCTAAATGTTGGAAGACTAAAAGGGTCTCGCCTATTTTTAAAAGTGGCAATAAAACAGATCCTACTAATTATCTCCATTTTGCCAATTCCTATGAAATTTTTTGAAAAGTTAGTGCATGAGCAAATGTCTCATTTTATTTCTGAGCACAACTTCCTGAATGACAGACAGTCCGGATTTCGAAAACTCTTTTCCACAGAAACTGCAGTAGTCGATGTCTCTGATTTTATTCTTACTGAGCTCGACCAACATAACTTTGTTTGTACTGTGCTCATTGACCTTAAAAAAGCTTTTGACACTGTTGTTCATAAAATTTTGTTAAAAAAACTATGGTGTTTTGGCATCAGAGATGCTGCCTTTGACTGGTTCGAGTCCTACTTAACGGGCCGAATGCAGCTGACTCTTGTAAACGACACAGGATCAGATCTGCTACATGAAGACGCTTTTGGGGTGCCGTAGGGATCTGTGTTGGGACCCATGCTCTTTTTTTTGTATATTGATGACTTAAAATCTGTCATCAATTCAAACTACCACCATCTATATGCAGATGATACAATAATTATTTTGTCCCATAAAAACTTGGATACCCTTGTCTCCCAGGTCGAGTTAGAACTTTCGCAAGTCGACCTCTGGCTGAATAATAACAAAATGACTATTAATACGGACAAAACTGAAACAATCTTTTTCGGCAACCACAGCCAGTTAAAAAAAGTTGAGAACAAAACTATATGGGTATCCCTTTGAAGAGGAGCGAAAAAGTTAAATATCTTGGGGTAACATTTGATCAAAAAATGCAATGGGAAGAGCACATTAATGACGTAAATAGAAAAATACTAATTAATAATTCTAAAATTAGAACCATTGCATCCTGTTTAACACCTCACACAAAAAACCTTTTAATTAATGCACTTGTCATGCCATATTTCAACTACTGCTCCTCAGCATGGGCTTGTGCCACCCAAGGTAGATTGGGAAAACTAGAAAAACGATTAAAATGTGTCCGTACCTTTCTTGGGAAAGAGAGGGAATATTCAATGAATAATTTACTCATCAAAAACGATGCCATATTAGTTTTCAAAGCCATGAATCACATTGCTCCTGATTACATGCGCTCAAAATTCCTTTTGACAAAAAACTGTCATAATCATCAAACAAGAGGAGCTTCAAAAAACAGGTTCACACTTCCCTTGGTCAACACGGAATTTGGCAAAAAAGCCTTCCCATTTAGAGCTGCAAAAGTGTGGAATAATCTTTTTGGCAAATTCTAATGGAGATCACTTTTTAACTTTTTAATTTTTGTTTTTTATTCTTTTTCTTTTCAATTTTCACAGATTATAAATGTTACTATGTTTGATTGAGCTGAGGCAGTCTAAGGTTTATCATTTTTTGTTTCTTTTTTGTTCTAGTGGCCCCCAGTGGAAACAATCCACTAACTATAGGTTTTTGTGATTTTCTGGGCTAGCCACTTTATATATTTATTATTATTATTATTATTATTATTATTATTACAACATAGCTATATTGTATGATCAATGATGTATCAGGTCAATCAATCAACATTATGTAATCTTTTCACTAGGTCCATAATATGTGTATTTTATTTGATAAAAGTCAACTGAGAAGCTGTTTAAGAGGATCTGGTAGGCAAGATAGTATCAATCAAGTATTCTCCATTCTGACTACAGTCAAACCTGTCTTAAACAGCCACTAAAGGAATACAAAAATACTGGCTATTTAAGACAGCCAGCCATTATAGAGAGAACCGGTCTATAACGGCCATCTCTAGTTTTGGGTGTCTGGAAAGGTTTTTGATGTTACAGTTATTGGGACAATGTAGAAAAGAATTGATCCCTCATTAATTTACTTAACACTGGCGCATGTCAATTGCTGGTTTTGCATAATCTTTTGCATAATCTTTCAAGAATTAATAAGATAAATTGAAGTACTTTCTGACATTAAATCTGAAAAGTTCTGAAAGATACTATTTTGACTTTATTATTTAGGTCAACTTGTGGTGGCATATTGGCTAAACATGTAAATATTCTTTTACAATTAAATATAGTGCACAGTGCAAGGTAAATAAAGTTTTGATAAAACTTTTATGTGACAAAAGGCTTATCAGAAACAAATAATGTAATGTAGCATCAGCAAGTGAGTTGGCTTTATTGAACATTGTGCAGAATATATAGAGTTCCCAACAATAAAATTACCACGAAACATTGAAAGCTACATTAATTCAAGAACAATTTTTTTATGCTGCCCAATATACATGCCAAGGTTGGCATGTTAAGAAAACTTATTTATAACGCTGGCAGAACCGACCTTGTTTTAAAGGACGTAGAAAAAAAATGAGAAAAAAAATTAACGTTGTGTTTTTAATACATTGTTGTAGACAAAGGAAAACCACTTCACTCCAATTTAATCTTTACGTAGAATCCAGATTCAAAGGGAACCCTTTAAATGAACCCAAAGTACTGAAAGTCGGCACTATTGTGCCGACTTTCGATTCACAGGGCGTTATATGCAGGTTGTGAAGCAACCAAGGATCCAAATTTTGTGGTTGTCTGCCGTATTAGGGATGTGGTCGCTATAGGCAGGCTCAAGTACTACTAAAATTGGAATTGGTTGTTATAGACAGGTGGCCGTTAACACTGGTTTGACTGTATACAGAAACAGAATATGTTGTAAAATTGATATAATGCGTAATAGTCATGCACCAACTGCTGAATTGAAGTCAAACTGTGATATTCTGCAGTCCCCGGGGCAGGGGGGGGACAAATATGTGAAGTTACCTGCCTTGAGTAGTGACACCCGTGATCAAATTATCATGACCTGATTTAAAAGTCATGGTTAAAATCACCTGCAATGATTAAAAATAGTAGTTTTGTTTGCTATATTTTATAATGAGAACTGACGATTTTTAAGCTCTGTAGAGTTTTTCTTGCCATTCCAGAAAGAAATAGCCAATTTTAATCTTCTATTGGACGTTTTCTTGTCATTTCAGAGCAAAATACAGCAATTTTTTTGCTTCTACAGGACGTTTCCTCGTGGTTTTAGAAGAAATTAATGATTATTAAGCTTCAACAGGATGTTCTCTTAATTCCAAAAGAGGCTGCTTTCTCGTCATTTCAGAAATATGGGAAGTTTGAAAATTCGTATGAGGTGTTGTCTTTTTTTAGGTACTACTATCCATGTGTGAAACAGTCAAAACTTAGCCTTCTTAAATATATGCATTTTAATGTTATTTTCTTTTGTGGATCCCACAACGGTATAATAATTAAATATAACAATGGGTTTCTCAAAATTTACATTAGCTAATAAAGGCTAATTAAACATGCAAATAGAGCACGCACATGTATTTAACAATAGGTTAACAGTGACAATGAAAGTTCTGACGTAACTGAAAGCTTGTGCCAGAGGTGATAACTAACATGTACATGTAAAGTTATATTTAAGCAGTACTGTGAGATCTTTAACAACATTCAAAACATTTCGTTGTTATCATGTAAGCTCCAAACTTGCGATATTTCTATGTATATATTTATGTCAAAAACATGTGAAGTTATGGAAGTTTATTAGCTGACCTATAATTTTATTTATGCCATATGATATCCTATGAAGACTTCCTTCCTGGTTATTGGGGTTTATTGATCTGAATCATGTATATGTGATGAGATTTCTGGGTGTCAAGGTATGAACTAAACCTCAGGAGCATTGCTCAAGCGTTGGGACTGACCTTTGTTAGATATAACATTATCAAAAATCACTTTTTAGTTTTAGAGGCATACAACCCCACAAAACCAGTTTACAACCTTTCTTCATGTAACTTTTATTTAGCAATGTAATGTTATATTACTATGGCAACAAACACCAGAACTAAACTAAATATAAAAAGAAATAACTAAAATAAAGCTGCTTTGACTTGTTACCCCTTTTGTTTCTACTACTTTACAAAATATTTAATGTATCCCATCTTGTCAAATTCTCTTTGGTATGTTTAATGTTCTGGCAGGTGTTTTTATCCAAAGGTTGCTGTGGCAGTTCTTTCTATAGATATGTAAAAGTTATACATGCTTGCTTTGGTGTCACCACGCATTGTTAAAACCTTCATGCATTTATTGTTTCTATTTGAAACTTATATATGCCACATATATCGCTATTCTATATGGGTTGTACATATTATATAAAATGGGTAAAGATGTCAAATGCACTATCACTGTCCTGTGGTCTAACATTGATTATGGGGATTTAAGATGTGATAACAATAAGGTCTTGTTATAATACCAGAAATCGGTGAAGCTTGGGAGTGGCATTACAATCCATGTTTTTTGTGTCTGCCTCTGAAGCGTTTCTCTTGCAACCTTGTACCAAGGGACTGTATAGTATCCAAGGTTGAAACATATATTAATTGCTAATCATCATCATCATCATCATTCTCAGCTTAACGTCCGTTTTCCATGCTAGGATGGGTTGGACGAGGTATATTAATGACCCTCTTCCAATCTGATCTAGACTGCTTTAGATCTAAACTCAACTTCCTCTGTATCAAGTCTGTCCTTATAACCTCCTGCCAAGTCTTTCTCGGTCTGCCTCTGGGCTTTGCCCCAGAAACTATCTAGTCTCTACACTTTCTTACCCAATTATTCTCCTCCATTCTTTACAAGTGCCCCAGCCAATTCAATCTTCTTATCTGGATAACATCTTTAATTCTACGGATACTTAGCCTGCTTCTTAGCTCATCTGAACTCTTTCTGTCTCTCAGACTGGCGTTACACATCCACCTAACCATTCTCATATCATTCCTTTCTAAATGGTCAAGATCTTCCTGCTTCACTGCCCATGTCTCACTACCGTACAACATAACACTTCTTACACAGGCCTCATACAACCTATCTTTTACCTCAATTGACAAGACTCTGCTAGTCAACAAAGGAAGTAACTCTCTGAACTTTTTCCAAGCAGAACCTATCCTGCAAGTAACACTTCTTCCAACACCCCCCTTCACTGCCCAACATATCACCTAAGTAACAGAAGTTCTAAACTATCTCTAACGAGCCACTGTTGTACATCATTGAAGCTGGAAATACTTCATTCTCTATAATCTCACCTTTCCAACGTTTGCATATACAAACTGAATGGTCAGCTCTTAACCTTCCACCAATACTACTGCACTTCTTATGTACCTAATGCTTGCAAGTCTGACAAAAAATTGAGTTTACTACCAACCCCTTTCCTGCTAATGTTTCCAGAAAAAACACAGTATTAGAAAGACAAATTTATTTCATTTAACGACTTTGTGATGTTGCCCAACATATCACCTAAGTAACAGAAGTTCTCAACTATCTCTAACGAGCCACTGTTGTACATCATTAAAGCTAGAAATACTTCATTCTCTATAATCTCACCTTTCCAACGTTTGCATACAAACTGAATGTCAGCTCTTAACCTTCCACCAATACTACTGCACTTCTTATGTACCTAATGGTTGCAAGTCTGACATAAAAATTGAGTTTACTACCAACCCCTTTCCTGCTAATGTTTCCAGAAAAAACACAGTATTAGAAAGACAAATGTATTTCATTTAACGACTTTGTGATGTTGCCCAACATATCACCTAAGTAACAGAAGTTCTCAACTATCTCTAACGAGCCACTGTTGTACATCATTAAAGCTAGAAATACTTCATTCTCTATAATCTCACCTTTCCAACGTTTGCATACAAACTGAATGTCAGCTCTTAACCTTCCACCAATACTACTGCACTTCTTATGTACCTAATGGTTGCAAGTCTGACAAAAAAGTTGAGTTTACTACCAACCCCTTTCCTGCTAATGTTTCCAGAAAAAACACAGTATTAGAAAGACAAATGTATTTCATTTAACGACTTTGTGATGTTAATATAAAGGGATATTTGGCGAAAAGGGGTGAGGATGCTGGGCAAGCAAAAATACACAAAACTCTCGTGCGCATGTACCCAATTTAATAACACTCTCCGTGACACCTATCCTAATCTCATAAAGCGTATTTGTTTTCAACAACTGTTGTTACCTTCTCGCAATTTTTTTACAACTGTTCGTTGTTTTCTTTTCTCTCTCTTTTTTTACAACAGTTCATTCGTTGTTTCTAACTTTTTGTTGTTTCCTTTCTCTCTTTTTTATTACAACTTTGTTTTTTCCTTTCTCTCTTTTTTACAACTTGTACTTGTTTCCTTTCTCTCTTTTTTAAAACTACTCGTGTAAAATTGCCCTTATCTCATGAGTACGCACACACCACAAAACGAAGGCAGCCCAGCATCCCCAAATTTCCCCAAATTCTAAGGTCCTACCACATAACATTTCTTGTGTTTACAATATAACAAGATAACAGTTTTCACAAATATCAATCAGGGCACAAATAGAACCCTGTCCTAAAAATATGTACAACTTCCTCACAGGGGCATTGTCATAACATTGACACCCATAACGTCCGAACATAACTATGACAGCATCATGGAAATGCCACACAAGAACAAATATCA
This sequence comes from Hydractinia echinata, assembly GCA_030067915.1. NCBI lineage: Eukaryota > Metazoa > Cnidaria > Hydrozoa > Anthoathecata > Hydractiniidae > Hydractinia > Hydractinia echinata. Next base: position 5,874,521 of record JASGCC010000001.1, read on the forward strand.
CAATACAGGAATTGTGTGTCCCATAATTTAGTAACACCACTGAGGCATGCCAAACAGATTGGTCACATCAAACTTACATTCTAGCAGTTAAAGAGAAGCAAATTTAAAGTCTTTTTACACTGGGGGGTTGCCTTATATTGAACTAAGTTTTCCTGGATTAAATGTGATATGTGGGTTGAAGTTTTCTTATACCAGATATAAATCTTCTGTTCAGGAGGGCACATGCACTTTTTGAGGTGAAAGGACGAGGTGATTTTGGTATAATACATTATTGTTCTCAAGTCTGTATGCTACAATAACTGCAGCAATAATGTCAGGGAGCTAAAAAGTGCTTTTTTATTTAAGGATGATGATAAAGCTGTGTGTCAAATCAAGATATTAGCATGTCTTTGGTGTAGTTTATTTTAAATTTATCATATGCTAAAGTGGGGCTAATTTAGCATTAATTTAGTATTTTGTCAAAAAAAATTTATATTTTATTCCAGGCAGCTATAAATACAGACAACATTACACTGTATAAGTGATTACCTGTAAATAACATTATAATGAGGAAAATTAGCATGCTGTACACATGAAAATGTAACTAATGGCGTAGTTAAATTCTCTGAGGAGCAACATGGTTTATTGATTAGGCAGTCCATGGATGATCCACCAGATCTTCTTCGTATTGGTGAATATGTTAAACAAAGATGGAAAGTAGTAAGTTTGAATATTTATACATTAAAGCATAACTATAATATAAGTCCACTTGGATGTGTTTATTTATTCATTCATGAAAGTTGTTGCATTGCTATAAAATTAAATATGTGTCTGTACCAGAAGAAGAAAGTGTATTTTCCTTTAAAGCAGGTGGAAAAAAAAATGACATGCTAAAAATGTACAAGAAATCAGTAATAGCCAAATAATATTTCTAAATTGTTAACTGGCGAATTAGACGTCTCAAGCCTATTAATTCTTGCACCAATGCTTTAATAAAAAGCTATTGCATTACACTTACAACTTTAAAACCAAAATAACTTAGAAACAGGACAACTGGGACCAAATTGAGTAAATTCCCCAAAGCTGATTAAGCTACCAGTTTCGGAATTGACAGGTCATGACGTCATCAAAAAAATCTCATCTCCTGAAATGTTGAAACTACATTTTGATCAGTCTATCCTAATGTAATGGCTAAACAAAAATTTCTTTTAAAAAAATTGTACATTGTGACAGGACTTTTTTCGAGGTCATTCAAATCTTTAAAATCACTCTCATTTTTTCTATTGCTCTTCGTTCCCACAGGTCCTACAACTATAATTTTATATTTCAATGATCTATAAGTTAAAGGTTGAAAACTTTTCTTCTTATTTGTGAAAATAAAACAAAGCTGGTGGTGGACATAATGCCAATACTCTGGGAAATTACTGCCATTGTATTTTCTTGGATATTAATATTATTATAAAACAACGTAGTGGCTTATTATGATAATGGTGTTATATTCCTACTTTTTTAGGTCAAAAAAATTGGTGGTGGTGGATTTGGTACGTTTTATTCTTATTATTTGAAAATATGCAATAGTGTCTAGTACACTATTGCATATTTTCGTTTACTGAAATGGAATAATGTAGTGCAACATAAAAAGTGGACACATAAAGTACTTCTGCAGGAGAAGGATAAGTTATATTGAAATTTTAATGTTTTTTAATAAACTATTACCTCCCACCATGTCAATTACAGCCTGGCTTTTTTCACTCCCATCCTTCCTGTATTTAACCACCCTTATAAATAAGTGAAATAAATTAGTAAAATCTATGACCAAAATAAAAGTCAATCTTGTGGCGTACTGGTCGGGTGATTTTTTTTTCTTTTGATGCAGCTTTTAAAAAGGGTGGCGTAATTTCTGTGACAGTTTTTTAGGTGATTTATAGATAGATAGATGTGCATATTTTACATGGCTAGCCTCACAAATATCGAGGGATATACCCTGTCTATTATTTCCAGGAGGGGCCATGGCTTAGATAGAGAGTCCTAGAGTATTTAATGCTCATTTTAAGCTACGTAGACCCAATTAGGGCCCACGCTCTACTAGACAACTCCTGGCAACATCCAACGGCCCACACAGTGTGCCATCTCCCCAATTTCCCTCACATGGCTTGGGTTAACCCGGGGCTATAGTAACATTCACTCGCCCATGTTGAATCGCCATCAAGAGGAATCGAACCCTGGTCTCCCGCACAGAGTACGAGAGCTATAACCACTAATCTACGGCGCCATTTTTGACAATTTTTTTTTTTGTCCATAATACGAAACAAAATTTTGTTAAACTATGGTTACTTTTTATTGTTGCGTTATTGGATTCATCAGACTTTTCTTTAGAATGTTTTAAGCATCATATCACGTGACAGATTTTCTTTACATTAAAATTATATACAAATTTTATCTAATTTATAAAAACATATTTTTGTTAGATTCCAATTTTAGTAATTTACATTTACACTTTTGTTTGTCTAACATATACATAGTTAAGGCCTTATTTATGGATTGTTTGTCCCGGTTGTGTGCAATTGACAATGAACCTTGGACACAGACAAAGAAAATAATTTTTGTGGCCATCTTTTTTACACAAAAGATTTAGCTGTCATAGATTTTCATAAATCCAATAGTAAAAAGTTACAAAAAAGATTTTGTCATAGCCCAGAGTAATTGTTTCATCTATTATATATATATTGAAAACATTGAATGCTAAAAGAAACACCAGCTACACATTTTTAGATAAGCAACCCTGTTCTTAGGGCCAGGCCAAGGGAAAAAACCTTTTTGCCTTTAAATTGCTCAGCTGGTTGATTTTTTTACCTGCCCAGTACTGGCATTGTTAACACTACCTTAATCCTTTGGATTATTAGCAGTGAACTCTACACACGCACAAAGGTTTTTCCAAACACTTGAAGTGCTTTTTAAACAAAGACTTGCCACAGTTCAACTGGGAAGGTTGGTAAGTGAGGGTGAAATGTTCAGGGGAGGCATGTAAGACCGGAAGGTTGCCTAAATTTTTGACCCAATTTAAGGCCTAGACCCTTAGCAACTGGGTTACTTTAATGTGTAGGTGAGTGTTCTCTAAAAGCAATTCCATTATTGTTAATTAAATTAGCATGTATCTATGTTTTTCTAAAAACCTTCAGGTGAAATTTATCAAGGACATGATACTGTTACACAAGAAATGGTGGCTCTTAAACTTGAGTCAGCAAATACTTCAAAACAAGTGTTAAAAATGGAAGTTGCTGTCTTGAAGAAATTACAAGGTTTGTTCTAAATACATTACTGTTATATTTCAATGATATTTTGGATCATTGGAATTGTCATGAAAAATAAAAACAAACACTCTTGATTCATTAAAATTTAAAATTCAACTTTTCGCTTTTAATAATATTTTATTTTTTGTATTTTTGAGGTGGATTTACTGTTTATGCTTCTAAAGGAATTTCTCAAGAATTTGAGTGCATTGTATATTGTCCAAACTTTAAACCTTTGTTGTTTTTCTTAACAAAATAGAGAGAAATTTGAAGGTGTGTAGGGATTTTTACTTTAGCCTGTGTTGCTTGTTAACCTTTTAACGAATCTTGACATGTCAGTTTTTTGTCATACTTTTTCGCTGCAGTGCAAGAACAAATCTTCATTGTTTTTTTCAAAGTTATTTTAGTTAATTAAATCAAAATGGATATTGTAGCCAGCCAACTTGTTTATTGTATCTAAAATAAACAAATGTTCAAGAAAGTTTTTAAATTTTCATTTTGTTCTGAATTTGTTCACTGCCTGACAAAGCTAAAAGCCTCTGAAAAATCTGTGATTTTAATTTAAAAACAGAATAACAACTATAGAAGTATATAAAGCCCTAATTTTTGTCTTGTAGGAAATTATCATGTTTGTCATTTTATTGCCTGTGGAAGGAATGATCGTTTTAACTATGTCGTCATGTCTCTGGTTGGACAAAATCTTGCTGAACTTCGCCGCAGTCAATCTAGAGGTGCATTTTCCATTGGAACGATGCTTAAACTCGGCGTGCAAATACTCAATGGCATAGAAGCTATTCATGACTGTGGATTTCTGCATAGGGATGTGAAGCCTGTAAGTTGATTATCATGGTTGGTGGTTTCAGCCCCCCTTATTTCGTTTAGGAAAAAAAAACCCAACAAGGCATCTTTCCATGAGTCTTTCCAGGGAAAATTCTTGTTGTCTTTCTCTGAAGTTATCTTGATGTTGTGTCTGTTTTTGTGTTTCCATTCATTTATTGGCCATACATTCTGTTTTTTATTAGTCAAACTTTGCAATGGGGAATACCAAACAAACAAGTCGAACAGTGTACATGCTAGATTTTGGTTTGTCAAGACAATATGTCAACAACGAGGGAAATGTTAGGGCGGTAAGACTAAATATTAAACAAGTGTTCTTGCTCCAAAATTGGCTTTCTTACTAGATTGTGCCTTAAATTCCATGTTTCTTTATGTTTTTAGCCAAGAGCTGTTGCAGGTTTTCGTGGAACCGTGAGATATGCGTCCATTACTGCTCATGAAAACAAGGTGTGTATCCATTCACTTGTGTAATAAAGGTTATCAGTTCTTAAAACCATTGATTTAACCGTTGATTTATTTACCTTGTCTGGTTGTAGGAGATGTCGAGGAAGGATGATTTATGGTCAGTATTTTACATGCTTGTAGAGTTTGCACAAGGAAGTCTACCTTGGAGGAAACTCAAAGATAAGGTAAACTACGTAGACATGATATATGTACTGCTAATAATGACCAAAAATTAAAGTATTTTATCCACACTTCCCATAAAGCAGTATCTTATTCTTCATTGTTTTTCTGAAAAATGTCTTAGATCTGCCTGTCAAAAATATTTTTTCACTTGCTTTTTTATTTTTTAGGAAGAAGTTGGGAAATACAAAAAAGCATATGATGACAAAATGTTGCTTAAACACATTCCATCAGAATTTAAACAGTTTTTAGCACACATTAAAAGCCTGGGATACGCTGATAGACCAGATTATAATGTAAGTTTTTGTTCAGCCTACACATAGATGCTTTAAGTCACACATTTGTTCGACTAGCAGAAATTAGCATTATGCATGTGGAGTGTACACACTTAAGGTTATACAAAATAAACTCTTTTTTTACCAGATCACTTTTTTCTCCTGATAATTCTCAAATATAACTTGAACATCAACAAATACTTTCTTGCTTCTAACTCTCAAAAAACTTTCGTTTAGGCATTTTAATGGAGACCATACTTTTGCTATTACCTGTTCTTAACAAATCTGCCATGTCAATCAATATAAGAAACTTTTACCCAGAATTTCATTTTTGAACGCGAACGCTCTGATGGGGAGGGGAGATTGTCTTAAAATAGAAGGTGGGATGCTATCTCTTGTACACTTTGGCATTTCAACTGTTACAACACCTGCTTTTGTATTTAGTTGCTAAGACAATGTTGTGAGGATGCTTTAAGTAAGCGTGGTATCCGCCACAGCGATCCTTTTGATTGGGAGAAATCTAATGTTGATGGCTCACTAACGACAACGACTTCAAGTACTTCGAAATACCTGGCGACACCGTTGGGATTTAAACCTGATGTCGCATTAAACAATCCGTCAGATTTGCCTCGATCGAACACAGCTTTACCAGTGGGTGAGGAAAGCTTACAATATGATGAGGAGGATCAAGCTGTTAATGTACAAGTTCCTGAGGGAAGGCAACCAGAAGTCATCGAGAAAAAGGTAAATGTGTTATTACTGATGTCTTTTGTTTATTTGTGTGTTTTCTTGCATTTTTCTCTTTGTTCTTTTAAGTATGAGAGTGTATGTTTATGTAAATATAAGATTCGTGAAAAGAAGTGCTTTTTCATTAAAACTTTATTCGTTCCTATTAAAAATTATAAACCTTTTCTAAACCAATAATAATGCTGTATCTTATTTTATATCAATTGCATATACATCATACCTGGTTTTTAGTGTTAATTAAAAAGCCCTGGTACTCATTTCTTGTAAAGTCACTTAGGGACCGTCTCAAAATGTTCGTACCTAGTTCGTATAATTGGTACAAAAAACTTCGTATCGATTTATTAAATCTTTCGTATCATTTTATTTTTAATACGAACATTTTCGTATCATCAAAATTACAAGTTCGTATAAAGTTCGTATCATTTAAAATAAAGTTCGTATGTAGTTCGTATCATTTTTAAAGAAGTTCTTATAAAAATTTGCTTATACGAAATTCGTTAATTATAATTGGACTATTATTTATAGTCTTTATATTGAATTTTATTTAACAATTATAAAGTTCGTTTCGTTATACGAACTTCGTTTATTTTAATGGGATTTATTATCTAAGGTCTTTAGGGATCGTCTCCACGGCATCGTAGAAAGCGAAAACATCGCCGTAGATCGTTTAAAAATCATGAAAACGAGATCGTAGAAAGCGAAAAGATCGCCGTAGATCGTTTAAAAATCATGAAAACGGGATCGTAGAAAACGAAAAGATCGCCGTAGATCGTTTAAAATCATGAAAACAGGATCGTAAAAAGCGAAAAAGTCGCCGTAGACCGTTTAAAAGTCATGAAAACGGGATCGTAGAAAGCGAAAAGATCGCCGTAGATCGTTTAAAAATCATGAAAACGAGATCGTAGAAAACGAAAAGATCGCCGTAGATCGTTTAAAAATCATGAAAACGGGATCATAGAAAGCAAAAAGATCGCCGTAGATCGTTTAAAAATCATGAAAACGGGATCGTAGAAAACGAAAAGATCGCCGTAGATCGTTTAAAAATCATGAAAACGGGATCGTAGAAAACGAAAAGATCGCCGTAGATCGTTTAAAATCATGAAAACGGGATCGTATAAAGCGAAAAGATCGCCGTAGATCGTTTAAAAATCATGAAAACGGGATCGTAGAAAACGAAAAGATCGCCGTAGATCGTTTAAAAATCATGAAAACGGGATCGTAGAAAACGAAAAGATCGCCGTAGATCGTTTAAAATCATGAAAACGGGATCGTATAAAGCGAAAAGATCGCCGTAGATCGTTTAAAAATCATGAAAACGGGATCGTAGAAAGCGAAAAGATCGCCGTATATCGTTTAAAAATCATGAAAACGGGATCGTAGAAAACGAAAAGATCGCCGTAGATCGTTTAAAAATCATGAAAACGGGATCGTAGAAAACGAAGAGATCGCCGTAGATCGTTTAAAAATCATGAAAACGGGATCATAGAAAGCGAAAAGATCGCCGTAGATCGTTTAAAAATCATGAAAACGGGATCGTAGAAGCTGAGAGATCGCCGTAAATCGTTTAAAAATCATGAAAACGGGATCGTAGGAAGCGAAAAGATCGCCGTAGATCGTTTAAAAATCATGAAAACGGGATCGTAGAAAACGAAAAGATCGCCGTAGATCATTTAAAAATCATGAAAACGGGATCGTAGAAAACGAAAAGATCGCCGTATATCGTTTAAAAATCATGAAAACGGCATCGTAGAAGCTAAGAGATCGCCGTAGATCGTTTAAAAATCATGAAAACGGGATCGTAGAAGCTAAGAGATCGCCGTAGATCGTTTAAAAATCATGAAAACGGTATCGTAGAAGCTAAGAGATCGCCGTAGATCGTTTAAAAATCATGAAAACGACATCGTAGAAGCTAAGAGATCGCCGTAGATCGTTTAAAAATCATGAAAACGGGATCGTAGAAAACGAAAAGATCGCCGTAGATCGTTTAAAAATCATGAAAACGGCATCGTGGAAGCTAAGAGATCGCCGTAGATCGTTTAAAAATCATGAAAACGGGATCGTAGAAAACGAAAAGATCGCCGTAGATCGTTTAAAAATCATGAAAACGGGATCGTAGAAAACGAAAAGATCGCCGTAGATCGTTTAAAAATCATGAAAACGGGATCGTAGAAAGCGAAAAGATCGCCGTAGATCGTTTAAAAATCATGAAAACGGTATCGTAGAAAACGAAAAGATCGCTGTAGATCGTTTAAAAATCATGAAAACGGGATCGTAGAAAACGAAAAGATCGCCGTAGATCGTTTAAAAATCATGAAAACGAGATCGTAGAAAGCGAAAAGATCGCCGTAGATCGTTTAAAAATCATGAAAACGGCATCGTGGAAGCTAAGAGATCGCCGTAGATCGTTTAAAAATCATGAAAACAGGATCGTAGAAAACGAAAAGATCGCCGTAGATCGTTTAAAAATCATGAAAACGGGATCGTAGAAAACGAAAAGATCGCCGTAGATCGTTTAAAAATCATGAAAACGACATCGTGGAAGCTAAGAGATCGCCATAGATCGTTTAAAAATCATGAAAACAGAATCGTAGAAAACGAAAAGATCGCCGTAGATCGTTTAAAAATCATGAAAACGGGATCGTAGAAAACGAAAAGATCGCCGTAGATCGTTTAAAAATCATGAAAACGGGATCGTAGAAATCGAAAAGATCGCCGTAGATCGTTTAAAAATCATGGGAGGAGACTGTGATAACAATAACACGCGTTGTTTTTAAAATGTCATGGTTGCTAAACTTATATGATACTTGATGCTTAAAACTCGGTATAAAAAGAATCATGACTTGACATGGATAAAACTTTTACTATTTTTTTAATCTTTTCTTTAAAGGAGGCAGCTACACCAGTCAAACTCCCAAGAGCATTCCTACAAGCCATGAAAGAAAACATTCTTACTGATACCAAGTATAAAGACTTTACTAAAAATCAATACAATGATAAAACTACGTCACGTATACCTGTACTTAAAGGAAAAGGAAATCCCGTCGCAGTAAAACGGTCTAGTATAGAACAAGACGCTACCAAAAACATTGAGAAGACCATAGAGAATGTGGGTGTAATTAAAGAAATTCAAATGGATAAAGGTAGTGAGCAAGGTCTTTTGTTGTGTGGAGATGTCTCGAAATTTGAAGAATGTGAACGTAGCCAGGACGTTGGTAAGAAAGTTATCGTGACTTCCACTCACATTGATCATGAGAAATTTGACGAACATATTATTAACAAACCACGCTTAGGGGAAATTCACGACATTCCACAAAAGCAAGACGTAAACATGCACCATTCAAGCACAGATCGTAAGACTTCATTAAACATTGAAGCTTTGTGCACAGGCAAAATTAAAAACGAAAACGCACTTCAAGTTAATGAAAATAAACCTGCGGTGATAAGAGAAGAGTCTCCCAAAGAGACTGCTGCAGCGACTATTGTGGCTGGTATGACTAATAGACACACCATTGGATTTGAAACCACCAATAAAAACAAAGACAGTGTTGATAATGCTACAGGTGGTGATAAAAATCTTGTAAATAAAAATAAAACCCATAATGTTGCCAAAAAAACTTCCACCGGAGATACTGTTGAAAATAAACTCGATATATCAAAACAAAATAAAAAAGACATCGCCGTTAACAGTGACGTAAACAAGATAACCAACAGAGTCGAGCAGAAGGAGAGTAACCTCGCGCTTTTAAAGGAAACGTATCAACAGTTGACATCTAGTTTGCTCGCCAAAAAAAATGATAGACAAAAGACGATGCTAGGCTCCAACTACCTAATGAATGGAGGAAGTACGAAGCCTCCTGACGAAGAAAGTGAAAAGGGTTTAAAAGAAATAAAAGATAATAAATACTCTAAAGTTATTTTGGAAGAAAAGTCGAATAAAAGGGAAAACGTAAAGGAAAAACAAACGCATAGTGGCGGTGATGTGGTTAAAACATCTTCAAGTGCTGTTGTTATTTCTGAGCCACTTGCCACATCTGTAAAATTGCTTGATAAATTCGAGATGGGTGGTGATATAGCTAGCTCTTATAATCTAAAAGCTGATGGTAAAGCTCACAGAATGGAAAATATGCAAAATTCTAAGAATGATGTGAAGATAGGGTATACTCTCTTTGATAATTTAAACAGTGACCTAAAAGAAGTGCGTTCATTACTTCAAACTAAGGATGAAGTAGAAGCAAATACAGGGAAAGACAGTTTCTGCCACATTGAGCAGTCATTTGAAAATCAACTAGAGAAAAGAAAACTTAAAGATTATGAAATTGTCGAAACGATCTATGATCCAGGTATTGAAACTGTTGAAAGGAATCACTACGCTTCAAACAAAGAAGAATCTAAAGGAGATATTTATAATACGTATCAAATTGGAAATCCACCTAAAGCAGAATCGCCAAAAGAGGAAACCGCTGAATGTCAAACCATATATAACACAGAAGTCACCAAGGAATGTGTAGAAGAAAAAAGTCTTCAGAAGAAAGGTAATCTCGAGCCCAAAACCCCCTTGTCCTGTACCTCCAACCATCCTAGTCCAGAACAAGTCCCTAACAGTACTAACCCGTACACCCCAAGCCCAGAATGTGATAGTAGGAAATCAAAAGAGAGACGGAACAGTACCGTCGTTAGGTTTTTGGCCTCTATATATGATGATATGAAATTCAAATTGCAAACCAAGACGAAATTGAAAGGTAGCAATGAGACTTTATATAGGAAACAGTCACAAGAGAAGCGAGGTAGTTTTCGTCAGAAACTGAGCTTGTATCATAGAAATAAAAGCGCTTCTATGGATTGTCTAGATATGAATGCATCGTCAGCGAACTCACCCATAGTGAACGATATAAAAAGATTTTATAGTATTGATAAGTTGAATGTCGGTCAAGAAGAAAACTTTGGTAAAGTCGATATAAATGAGTCATCACTTTTAAACAAGAATATTTCAAACAATGACTTAAGTAACAATACCGAAAAAAAAGACATTCTTCTAAAAGATCTTAGAAAACCACGCTGTTCTTCGCTTTCAAAGGACATTGTTTTAGCAGCAGACTCAGATAGTTCGGAAGAAAAAAAAAACTTACACGTAAAGCCAAGACCTGTTAAAGTTCCGGAAACCGATTTGACGGAAGTGAAGTTTATAGCTGAGAAAACTGAGAGTATCAACTACCTTCGTGATGAATACAATTTTGAAGATGAAGCGAACGATGTTATTCCGGACTCCTGGGAAGAAAAAGCTATACAACCCTCATCGTCTGCGCCAAGAGAAGCAACAACCGCCACGAAGCAAACGTCTAGTGTAGACGTACCACGAAAGAAACCTGCATTGTCTTTTATATTGAAATCAAACAAAAATGCTAACCAGCAACCTAAAAACGAAAGAAAGAAAAGCAAGGACAACTCTGTGGTAAATAGAGGAAGTGCTTACTCAGCAGATGACGTCATCGATGCGCCATTGCAAGGTAAAGAGAAGAAAAAACGAACAGAGAAACGGTCGCGTAAAAAAGGTAAATTCGATGATATCCGTTATGGAAGCGATTCAGTAATTAGCGACAGTGGATGCGATGACTCTTCGGTTACGTCGTCAACGAGACACATGCCACAGCCGCCGGCTGAAAGAAGGAGAACTGGAAAGATTGATGCAAGGTAAGATTAAACTTTTTCTTTGATTTTTTTTCTGTTGACATTATTTTGAGGTTAAAACGCACTGTGGAGGAGAGTATGACGTCAGTAAGCTAAGAAAATATGTATACCTGGCTATTATAAAAGGAAAAGTGGGCACCTGGCTGCACGAATAAAATTTATGTATATACATGTAGAAAATGTTTTTAAATGCATCCCAAAGAAGCCAAAAGTGAAGAAGGGGTTAAAAGAAATTTTTAAAATTAAAAACAATTTTTTTGCTCAGTGTGGTAAGAGTGTCATAAAAATTGTAACATAGATTGTTAGGCCGTCGACTTTTAATAAAAAAATGTATGATGTTTTTTTTCAGGTTTCGTCGATATAAAATGTACGCTGTCAAAAATCCAAAGGGAAGCAGTTAGCATTTGACAGCAAGTGCTGTTAAATAGAGCGATAATACTTCTGAATTGTTACAAAGACGACGTTGTTGCTAGATGGAGAAACAATTTTGCTGCAAGGATAAAGTGAGAACTCTCCTGCACGGATAAGGTAACATCTCTTCTGCACGGATGAAAAGACATCTCTCCTGCACGGATGAAAAGACATCTCTCCTGCACGGATGAAAAGATAACCCTCCTGCTTGGATGAAGAAATATCTCTCCTGCTTGGATGAAGATATACCTCTCCTGCACAGATGAAGAAATATCTCTCCTACACAGATGAATAGACAACTCTCCTCCTATTTCGCAGTCTTTTCCGTGTGATTGCGCGTTTGGAAGAAAGCAACAAGGCAGTGTCACACGAACCAGAAATATGACATGCAATATCGGTTCGATTATCATCCATTCACATTCTTGCCTGTAAACTGGATGGAAGTTTCATTATTTCCTTGTTATTCATTATATATATGTCCTTTCGTTCATCATTTTTTTCTCACTAAATTAATTTTTTACGTCATTAAATGAAAAAATTTTATTTATATATAGATATTAAGAGAAGTAAGTGAAGATAGACAAAATCTAATATATATTTGATCAAAGGTTTCTTTTGTGTGAAACTGACCAGATACTTTAAGGGTAGCCGTAATTTTGGCGAAGCGTGAACTTTGTGGGCGGTAATCAAGTCGACGGATTTTAATACAGTCATTCACAAAAAATTAAACCAGGCAACATTATTTTTGATTTTAAAGAGCATTTTTTAAGCTTGTTTTTAGGGAAAAATATATTTGTTTTTTATTATGCTCCAAAATTAGCCTTTTTTGTTTTTACCAAGTTATAAATCCCTTGAACCTTATTGGCCACGTGATATATGCTGATGCATTTTATCGTTTTTAGCTAACACTTGACAATTATATTGTCGTAAGTGTGACCATGTTTTACAAGGATGAAATATGTAAATGTTTTTATTTAATCAAATTGTATATTTTTCTATTATCTTCGAAATATGGATAATTTTAAAACAGACTAGATGTATATTATATACAATATTGCGCTATAATTAGTCCTTCAACCCACTTAGGTTGGGCTTATTTAGGGTTATAGGTTAAAGGGAGGGGGGAGGGAGATCTCACTAAACCCATTCAGTCGTCGTCTTACATAATAATACGAAAACTGTGTGTGCCTGTCTGTCTGTAACAGGGACACAAACATCCTCTATAAAAATGTTTTTTTTCTTCACAATTTTAATTAGTCGGAACAAGTCATGTGATAAAATAAAGCAATTTTATTAGCTAGGAATTCTAGCTATTGTATTATAACTTAAATTTACCAGGACGGGTTTTAAAACCACATCAATTGCGTCAGAAGCAGTTTAGACCGTTCTCATTTTTCTTTTAATCCTGCCGATATGTTCAGAATGTAAAGAATAAAAGCAATTTAAGGTGGTGCATCCCCATTATTTTTAATTTTTTCCAAAAAATTTTTTTTGTTGTTTCTGAAGTGAAATTTACCGTAGAAAACGATGCCGTTGTTCTTTAATGACATTTCCTTCATTAAATAGGAGAAATAATCATTTTTACTAGACTTGGTAGAAAAAAATATCCCTAGCAACGTCTTAGCAACGGATATAACTATCCTTAAAATCCCATTCCCTGGAGATTTAGAAGTAATTGGGTCCATTTTCTAAGAGAAGTCGGCTACCGTATATTTTGTCACATTTTGAAAACAATGATGTAATTCATCTTGGTAAATATGGCCTCTTTTAAGCTAGCAAAAGAAAGCAACACAGATCTGTCCAGTGGAGGCTAGCTAGCTGAGATTGTAATTTGACTTTAGAAAAATGCCAAGAAGTAATAGAAAACGTAAAAGACCAAAGTTTAAAGGTAACAGATACACAGTGAACAATGTATCTACTGATGTAGTTGAAGAAAACGTTGATACAGTCCCTGTTGATGTTGAAGCTGGAAGTGCTGTTGTTGATGATGAAGTTTGTAGCAGTAGTGCAAAAAAATTGAACATTTTAACTGACACCAAAAATGATGAAGATGTATCTTGCAGTCTATCTTTGGTAATCATAGTTATTGTCCAGAGTGTGAGAACAAGTTACACTTGAGCAATGACCTGAAAAAGAGAAGGGGTTTGTCTTTTCTTTTTGAATTAAATTGCTCATATTGTGGATGGACAGAAAGATTTGGAACCTCACAGGATAGGGAATTCGTGACTGGCCCAGGCAAAAGACTCTCTAGCATTAATATGAGAACAGTATTTGCTTTTCGTGAACTTGGGAAGGGGCATGCCGCCATGAAATCTTTTGCTCGTTGTATGAATATGCCACCGCCCATGACAACAAAGACATACAATAATATAAACAATGTACTGCATAATGCTTATGAAGATACTGCTAAGGAAAGTACTTTCCTTGCAGCTAAAGAAACGAAGGAAAAAATATCTCCAGGTGCACCTGACTGCTCTGTGGTAGATTGCCAGGTTTCACTGGATGGGACATGGCAAAAAAGAGGACACGCATCAATAAACGGTGTTGTAACCCTGATGTCAAAAGAAAATGGAAAATGTATTGACACGTATACATTATCTAAAAAATGTCAAGCTTGTCACTACTGGGAGGGTAAAACTAACAAACCTGGCTATTTTGATTGGAAGAACAATCATGTTTGCAATGCAAATCACGATAAATCTTCAGACGCTATGGAAGGTGCCGGAGCCGTAAAGATGTTTGGATGTTCCATCGAAAAGAACAATTTGAGATATACATCGTACATTGGGGATGGTGATACTTCCTCTTTCAATGAAGTAGTTGCCTCACAACCATATGGTGCAGATATTGTTATTGACAAAAAGGAATGTGTAGGACATGTGCAAAAAAGAATGGGGAATAGATTACGGACTTTACGACAAAGTAAAAAAGGTGCAGTGTTATCAGATGGAGGAAAAATTATGGGAAAAGGAAGACTAACTGATAAAGCCATAAATACACTCCAAAACTATTATGGAATGGCAATAAGGCAGAATACAGATAGCATTTATGCAATGAAGAAATCTGTGTGGGCAGTGCTATACCACAATTCAAAGATCGATGATCTAAAGGAACGTCATAAATTTTGTCCCCGAACACCCAACAGCTGGTGTCTGTGGCAATCAGACCAGCTAACTGGTGAATCTAAGTACAAAGTAAAGTTAAATTCACCTTTGGCTATTAATGAATTGTTAATTCCAATCTTCAGGAATTTAAGTTCTGAAGATTTATTGTCACGATGTTTACACGGACAAACGCAAAATAACAACGAATCAATTAACAATCTTATTTGGAATAAATGCCCCAAAAGCACGTATGTCAGTCGAAAAATTATTGAAATGGCAGTTGATTCTGCAGTTATTGAGTTCAATAATGGTGCTACAGGGTTATATGGTGTTTTAAAGAGATGTGGAATAAAGTGTGGAAGGTTTATGGATTTGGCAACAAAACGAAAAGACAGTCTTCGTTTGCGTAACATGAATTTGAAATCATCAAAGCGTGGAATTGGTCGTAGAAAGAAATTACGAGCAATTAGAAAAGGATTTATAGATGCAGAAAAGCATGTAGAAGGTGAAACATATGCACCAGGGGCATTTTAATGTTGCATTTGAAGCCGAAATTTATTTTTTCATACAAAACTAAGATTGTTAGCTTTGTTTTCTTTAATTTGTAATTTTTAAGTGCGATTTCCTCTATTATGGGTTTTTACTACTTGGGTGAAGGGTCTCTTTAAGAGACAAGAGAGGAGTTGAACGTCCTCCACCATACCTTAGTTTAAAGGGGCGATTGTGGAAGTCCCATGAAATGCCACATAGTGATGGTGTCACTTTAAAAAACACCCAGTCCGGTCTGTGAACGGTTGGCGCTAGGAAGGGCATCCAGCTGTAAAACAATCCCAAAACTCTTTATTAATGGCCGTAAGAATAGTTGATCAGACAAACTGCGTAAACGGGGCTGGAACTCTAAGGAGTGAAGGTGTCGCGCACGGTAGGACAGATGTCAGGTGTGAGCATCGTCAGACCGTTACCCAGCTATCACATCACAAGGTAGATAACACTAGGTTGAGGATGGCTAGTGTAAATGTTGGTACTCTGAGAGGTAGAGCAGGTGAAGTAGTTGAATTGTTAGAACGTAGATCTGTTGATATGTGTTGTGTTCAGGAAGTCAGGTGGAGAGGAGCTTCAGTGAGATTTGTGGAAGGTAGGAGGGCAAGGTATAAGCTTTTTTGGATTGGTAATAGTGATGGATATGGAGGAGTTGGCATATTCGTTGCAGAGAAGTGGGTAGAAAAAGTAATAGATGTTATGCGTGTTAATAGTCGTATTATAGTGATAAAGTTTTTGATAGGTAATAGGATTGTCACTTTTCTGTCAGTTTATGCTCCACAGTGTGGACTCAGTGAGGAAGATAAAGATAAGTTTTATGATGAGTTAATAGCAGTCACATCAAAGTTTGGAGACACTGAACTTGTCATGGTGGGCGGCGACTTTAATGGTCATGTTGGGAAGTCATCTGAAGGTTATAGAGGTGTGCATGGAGGCTATGGATTTGGGAGCAGAAATAAGGAAGGGGAGAGATTGCTTGAGTTTGGAATGGCAACGGACATGGTGGTTTGCAACACATCATTCAGTAAGAGACAGAGTAGGCTGATAACATATGAGTCAGGTGGTTGTAAGACACAGATAGATTACTTCCTGGTTAGAAAGTCAGACAAGAAAGTGGTGAAGGACGTGAAAGTTATATCGGGGGAAGAGTGTGTTTCCCAGCATAGGTTGCTGGTTTGTGATATTATCTTGAAGAGTGTTAAAGAAGCCAAGGGAAAGTACAGGCCCCGTCGAAAAGTCTGGAAGCTGAAGGAAGAGATTGTAGCAAGACAATTTAGTGCAAAAGTTCAGCAGTTAGCCCACAATGGTCAATGTGATAGTGACAATGTTGAAAGTACTTGGACTACTTTGAAGAATTGTCTTCTAGAAGCTTCTGATGATACCTGTGGGTGGACGAAAGGACCAGCTAGACATAGACAGACCTGGTGGTGGAATAATGAGGTTGACCAGTGTATAAAGGAAAAGAGGAAACTTTGGAAAGAGTGGAAGTCAGGTGGTAGTAAAAATATTTACTTAGAAGCTAAGCGTCCTGCTCGTACAGCAGTGTATAAGGCAAAATCAGAAGCAGAGAGAAACAGATTTGCAGATGTGTTAAGAAGGGAAGACCAGCGCAATGAGGTATTCAAGATAGCAAAGCAAATGAAGAAGACTAATCAAGATGTTGTAGGTGAGAAGTGTATACGTAATGATGAAGGTGTTTTGGCTAGCACAGAGGAGGAGAAAAGGGTAGCTTGGAAGAATTATTATCAGAGGTTGCTTAACACTGAGTTTGATTGGGATGAGGATAATTTGTCTGATGATGATGTTGTAGAAGGGCCAGCTATGCAGATCAAGACAGAATGGGTAGTGGAGGCTATTAGGAAATTGAAGATTGGCAAGGCTGCAGGAGTATCAGGTATTGTTGCAGAGATGGTAAAAAGCATCTGGATATATTGGAGTTGAGCTTATTACAAGTCTTGCTAACCAGATTATAAAGGATGGTGCTATTCCGAGTGAGTGGCAGTCGAGTGTAATAGTGAATTGTTTCAAGGGCAAGGGTGA
Organism: Hydractinia echinata; assembly: GCA_030067915.1. Classification (NCBI taxonomy): domain Eukaryota; kingdom Metazoa; phylum Cnidaria; class Hydrozoa; order Anthoathecata; family Hydractiniidae; genus Hydractinia; species Hydractinia echinata. The sequence goes on from JASGCC010000001.1 coordinate 5,892,053, forward strand.
TGCATTAGAAAGGGGTAACTATAGAGGTTTGAAGTTGGTTGATCAAGTAATGAAAGTTATTGAAAGAGTGATTGATAAGTTACTTAGAGAAAGGATTGATATAGATAAGATGCAATTTGGTTTTGTTCCAGGGCGTGGCACTACAGATGCAATATTTTTACTCAGACAGCTTCAGGAAAAGTATTTAGGAAGAGAAAGAATCTCTATTTTGCCTTTGTAGATTTAGAGAAAGCTTTTGATAGAGTGCCACGTAAAGTTATTTGGTGGGCTATGAGAAAATTAGGTGTGGATGAGTGGCTAGTTACGATGTACAGTCTATGTACAGCAATGCTAGAAGTCGTGTCAGGATTAACGATTCACTTAGTGATGAATTTAGTGTAAATGTTGGTGTACATCAGGGTTCTGTACTTAGCCCTTTGTTGTTTGTTCTAGTCTTAGAAGCGCTGTCGATGGAGTTCAGAACAGGTTGTCCATGGGAGTTATTGTATGCAGATGATTTGGTTCTCATAGCAGAGTCGATGGAAGAATTAGTTGAAAAGTTTGAGAAGTGGAAGAAAGGACTAGAAGAGAAAGGGCTAAAGGTAAACACAGCAAAGTCTAAAGTCATGATTAGTAGCATTGCAGCCAAGTGTGACCTTGTAGTTGGAAAGTGGCCTTGTGGAGTTTGCAGGAAAGGGGTTGGTAGTAACTCAATTTTTTGTCAGACTTGCAAGCATTGGGTACATAAGAAGTGCAGTAGTATTAGTGGAAGGTTAAGAGCTGACATTCAGTTTGTATGCAAGCGTTGCAAAGGTGAGATTATAGAGAATGAAGTATTTCCAGCTTTAATGATGTACAACAGTGGCTCGTTAGAGATAGTTGAGAACTTCTGTTACTTAGGTGATATGTTGGGCAGTGAAGGGGGTGTTGGAAGAAGTGTTACTTGCAGGATAGGTTCTGCTTGAAAAAAGTTCAGAGAGTTACTTCCTTTGTTGACTAGCAGAGTCCTGTCAATTGAGGTAAAAGGTAGGTTGTATGAGGCCTGTGTAAGAAGTGTTATGTTGTACGGTAGTGAGACATGGGCAGTGAAGCAGGAAGATCTTGACCGTTTAGAAAGGAATGATATGAGAATGGTTAGGTGGATGTGTAACGCCAGTCTGAGAGACAGAAAGAGTTCAGATGAGCTAAGAAGCAGGCTAAGTCTCCGTAGAATTAAAGATGTTATCCAGATAAGAAGATTGAATTGGCTGGGGCACTTGGAAAGAATGGAGGAGGATAATTGGGTAAGAAAGTGTAGAGACTTGATAGTTCCTGGGGCAAAGCCCAGAGGCAGACCGAGAAAGACTTGGCAGGAGGTTATAAGGACAGACTTGATACAGAGGAAGTTGAGTTTAGATCTAACACAGTCTAGATCAGATTGGAAGAGGGTCATTAATATACCCCGTCCAACCCATGCTAGCATGGAAAACGGACGTTAAGCCGAGAATGATGAATGATGATGACTTATATCAAATCTCATATCTACAGTTCTGATCAAGATTTCTCCTTGAAATTTTGTGAGAAGTTTCATTAACATACATGCTAGGACATGTACTAGAATCAAGAAAAACAGCCATTATTAAGAGAAGTTTTTAAGTTGTCGCAAAGTGTTATACTATTGACGAAATCCCATCAAATATTCAAAATGGCATATCAAAAAAAATATTTCATTTCATTTTATCATTTTAGTACATGTCCTACAAAAGCATATAAAGAATGACCACTGCAAGTTTGAAACAAAAAGCTTGACCAGAACACATTTTATATAGGTTGTAAGTTTTCGTATAATTAACGCTAATTATGCTAATAAGTACTTAATTAATTATGCAAAAAAAATATTAAACCTATTTTTGACTTATTTTTATCACAAGTATTTCTTACCACCCATATTTTACTTCATTAAACCAATATTTTAAGATTTTTTTCTAAAGGGGATGCACCTATCGGCACATTTTACAAAGTCATCCTATAAAAATTTTAGTAAAAGTCACAATAAACAAGAGTTCTAATTTGCAGGGCCCACTCCCAAATTTTGCGATAACTTCTGAAGTATACCTTCTGAAGTATACCGTTTTAGGGCTTGAAAACGGTGAATTTTTTAACTAGCTCTTCAGGATGGTCAAAATATTTTTGGTTTAACTTCACGTCTGTTGTCATGACGACTAATGGTTAACAGGTAGTCGGAAAAAAACAGACGAAACAATTTTTGTTTCTTCAAATATCCATATCAACAGTTCGAAAGTCATATTTTTACCTTTTTGTGCTTCAATCATGTAATTTCACAAATCTAAAACGTTTGCTAATGTTTTTTTTATCCCAAATTTTTTGTTCCATCATTTTAGTCTTTTTCCGGGTTGGAAAATATAATATGACTTCACCTTTGAGTGAAGGACATCATTTTTTTTGTCCCAGTTTTCCTCCAGTGTGCTAACCAACATTTTTGCCAAGTTTTGTGGCAGTTTTCTCAAGACCTACCCATTATGTTCTGAAGTCGTCTTTATATTACATCCCAATGTCGATATTTCCATAACTTCTTAAAACATTTAAAAAAAGTCGATATTTCGATTTATTTACTTAATCATTATCTTCTTTCTGACTTTGATTTTAATATGCACATATTCGGAATTGCTTTTATTCTTCTGATTTTTCTCTCCCAGCAAATATTTGACTTAATGCCTGTCATGACTTAATAACGTGTTACTACAAATGCTTATCCTTCATAGTTACATAAATAAGAATGGGTTTGTTGACAATATTGAAGAAAATGAAGCAGAAAGAAAGAGAGATGAGATTGCTGATGCTGTATCCTTTTTTAATCAAGTATTGAAACACTGTGGACCATATGTGTAATGTATTGATAGATGATGCCAGCACAAGATTAGCTCGTGTTAACAGAAAGCTCTTTGTTGAGATATCCTGCTAAGTACTAAGTATTTTTGGTTAATGTTGTCTATTTGGTGTTGTTAATAAGAAAACCAACTTCAACTTTAAATCCTTCGCCGAAAGTAATTCAAATTTTGTTATTCTTTTTCCCATTTTCTATTGTTGATAAATGAAATGTCATTAAAATCCTTAACTTGATTATTAGTGGTTTAGACAATGCTGGTAAAACTACCATTTTAAAAAAGTTTAATGGCGAAGATATCGACACAATTTCACCGACATTGGGATTTAATATAAAGACTTTAGAACATAATGGGTAGGTCTTTGATCTCAAACGGGGTACTTTTTTTGCGGCGCATGACGATACATAGAATTACGCAAGTCTTGGTGGAGATAATCAATGTGGTATTAATGCTGCATAATTTGCTTACGAGTTTCTTTATTTATAAATAGACAGGGCATTCTGGACGACTGGAAAATTGCTAACAACAGAAACCTCTGACTCCCAGTTTGATATATGTTAAGACGTTAGTCTTCTGGTTGTTAGAGTTAAACCTTTAACCTTTAAATTAAGAAGATTTGAAAGTCTTTTAACAACTGTTAAAAATACAAACTCTTTTTTTTAGCTTTAAATTAAATATTTGGGATGTGGGTGGACAGAAGTCTTTACGATCTTATTGGAGAAATTATTTCGAGTGTACAGATGGCTTAATTTGGGTTGTCGATAGTGCAGACAAGTGGCGGTTAGAAGATTGCAAAAAAGAATTAAAATCTTTACTACAAGAAGAGGTATGTAACGTTTTGCTTCTGTTTTGTAGTATATCCGCAACAGTATCATTGCTTTTGGGACAGCAATGATTCTATTGGTGTTGATGTAATGATCATATTATGCAATGATTCTATTGGTGTTGATGTAATGATCATATTATGCATTGTCGTGAACAATGTGTTAAATTCTGTTGAGGTGTATAAGTGAGTAATTAGCAGAAACATCTAGCATTTCCATAGCACACATAGCCCAGAACCATTAGAGCTAATAGGTCGCTTCATCTTTTTCCAAGTAGGTATTTAGTAACTTTCCTGTAAAGAGCCGAGAGCTCCATCTGACAGAATAAACGCATCCACAAAATTTAAATACTATTTTCTGTATTTCGGTATCTGTTATGTTGAAGACCGTCTTTCTGCTTCAGTTGGTTGTTCTTTATATATCATTAAATAAATAGTCGTACAAGTTACAAATATGGTATCATGAAGACACGCTGCGGCCAAACACTGACCATGCTTTACAGTTCTTCAAACAGGTGGTAAATATACGTGGTCAACATAAGGAAACTTTCGTTTGGGCACACGCCCTTACAGACATGGGCGAACATAAATATAATTTTTAAATAAATACTTTAGAAATGATATTAGGGAGGAAAAAAATGTGTTGTTATTGCCCTAAAAATAGGCTGTCCATATAGCCCATGTTTTAAATACAGTTGCCACTCGATAGGTGGAACACCGGTTATGTGGAACTTTCACCACATGGATTTGTCTTATCAAACTGTCTTAATTTTTTCAGATAAGTGGAACCCCATATAAGTTAGCATCCGCTAATCGGAACCGTTTTTTTTTTTGGTCTCTTGAGCCAAATTACACCCTCGTAAGTGGAACTTTTGCTCGATTTTAAAAACAAATTTTGGATTTTTTTTGACACGCTTATCGAGCGGCAACTGTACTTGTTTTTATGTTTACTTGTTTCTAATACTTGTTTATATGTTACTAATTTATAAAACCTCGTTTTCATGTAGAGATTAGCAGGTGCGACGTTGTTAGTATTTGCCAACAAACAAGATTTACCTGGTGCTTTAAATGCTGAAGAAATCCAGCAGGTATATTATGTTGTCTATGGTTGTAGTATTTTAGTCTCTCAATCTATATACTTTAAATTGGGAATGAAAGGCTGTAAATATTTCCGACACCACCAGCACGTCGTTTAAAAATCCTTATATATATCCTGTTTATGTTGGTAAAGCTATTTTCGTTGTTTATTTAAAGTATACCCCTCCTGTTAATGTAGCTAATTTCTTTCCATATTCTATGTTCTTGGTAAGTGCTTCCGAGTGAAACCGATCAGTAAGGGTGCATCGAGAACAAATTGTTTTGTTTTGCGTCAACCTGGCAGGGGCCAACAATTAGATTTTGTAATACAGAAATTGAATTGTCTTTAGATAAGCTAAACAGCCTATTTTGCAAAATTTTCCACCCGTCAAGCCAACCTTTGAGTTATTTAATGGTGCGGAAATAGTTATGCACAGTGGACTTGATTTCTATATTTTACTTAAGTAACATAATAGTACGTGAATAAGCACTCACTTACATCAGCACCTTCAATTGTTGTCTTCACCTCTAAGTACTGCATTTATTTATGATCCATTTTGTTACAATTTTAATCTTCTAGGTATTAGAACTGGACGATATTAAATCGCATCACTGGCAAATACTTGGTTGTAGTGCTGTTACTGGTTTGAAATTACTCGATGGAGTTGATTGGTTGATAGCTGATATAGCTTCTAGGATATTTACAATGGATTAGGTCAGAAAACCCTAAGATACCATTTAAATCGACTAACTTAAAATCATGTGATGAAATAGATTGTTTGTCCCAAGATAGGTACGGACCACGGTGCGATTCTTTTATGTGTTGCACGCACGAGCAAAATTACCCCGTAGCGCATATTTTTTTCTTTTTTTTCATGCAATGTATGCAATGTATGCAGCAAAATTGACAAAAAAATTGTTGCATGAAATCAAATCAATTGATTTCATGCAACAATTTATTTAGTGCAGCATGCACCATGCAGCAGAAATTTTAAAATGATAAATAAAAACAAACAATTTTACTTAATTTTTTCCTGAAAATACAGTGGGTCCTGGTCCTCCTATCGGTTCCCCGGTCCTCCTTTCCCGGTATGCCATATCGCAGCTGTTTGTTTTTTGGGGTTTTTTTTATAATCTCTTTGAGATGTGCGTGTAATTGGTAAATTAAAATGGTACAGAACGAAAGATGCTGCAGTGTATGCTCCACAGTTAGGCATTTTAAAATTTCTGCTGTTCGAAAAAATTGTCACTTAAGTGGTACCGTATCCATCTTTTATACAGATTTTAAATATAGCTTTTAATATATAGTTTTTTATATATCTTGATCCCTTTTAAAATTATGCTTTTCCAGAGACATATCTTATTGTCTAGACATTTCTTCACTGTTACAAGTTCTCCGTCTATCTGTCCTTTAGTGGTTCAAATTTTTATATATGACGTTAATTTTTTGATTTTTTACACACATTGCCAGCATCTATGACTTTTTATTTAGGGTCTGGGTCCCGATCCTGGTCCTCCCATAGTCTACTGGGTCCTCTTTTAAAAAAAATTATCACATTTTGCAACAAAAATCTAAGTGTGATATATAACACGAAGTTCGTAAGAAAAAACATTTTCCCATGCGTCTTAGCACTAGTTTTTATGTGACAACAGATATTGCAGACAATTATAATGTATTAATGTTATTGTTGACGAGACTTTAAATTATATAATATTTGAATAAAATGCAAATAAAAAGTACATTGCTAAAGTTAAAAAAAAATGTCTCTTATATTAATACACGTATTCTTTTCAAAATGGTAGCCGATTTGTTACTTTGTGTTACGGATACACGAAATAGCGATGCCCGTGATATGTACGACGGACGACAATCTGATGACCGAATTTATTTCGCCTCGTGGATAAATGAGTCAATCGATACGCTGCAATATATATATTGTTCAATCAAAGGGTCTGGAACCGTTCCCCTGCCTTGTTGTTGCTATCCGAGAGGCGCTGTTGCAGACATTTGATAAATATGACGGCGAGGCCATTTTTAAAACGTGGAGTTGATTGCTGGATTCCTTACCTTACTCTGTTAATTCTTGAATTTTTTCTCTGTACTTTGTATTTTAATGAATTTTAGGTAAAAAAATCATCGCGTTTTGTAGAGAACCATGTAAGATTTTGATCACAAACGTATACAAAGCTATATCGTGAGGAGTTTCCTTCATCTTAGCCAGGCTACAGCTAAGCTACCTTAAGGAAGTGCAAAATTTATTAGTGCCATTTTGTTATGAAACCAAAAAGATTTATTTTTCTGTTCTGTTCTGTTAATAATTTTAGTTTGGTATAAGTGATCCTCTTAGCCAAAATTATTGCTTTGTGTGTTCTTTTCACTAAATCTCCCTTTTACTAAGCTGCAGCTTGGGTTTTGGCTAAGTAGCTATCTGAAGCTAACTTTAAATAACTTTAACTAAAAGTAGCCAAATAGAGCTAGGTGCGACAAAATTTTAAAATGGCCTTATTTATGTTACATGCTTAGTTCCACAGTAGAAAAGTCATAAAAAAAAGAAATTTCCTAATGGAATTGAAAGATTGTTTCTAAATAATGGATATATACTAAATATAATCAACTTAATGAGTCACTGACCTAAAGGAATATTTAAAGTTCAAAACAATGCAATCATGTGCGTTTCACGTGTCTTTCTCGTGTCTTTCTCGTGCGACATTCTTGTATATACCCCTTCCCTTTACGAAGTTAAGTTAGCTCCAGACGACGGAGTTTCGCAACGGGTCGAAGAAATATAAAATTTTGGTTTTAATTTCTGCCATTCTCAATTTCCCATTTCTTTCTGCAGTTCGTTTAACCACTAGCGCTCACTGTCCCCCGGGTTTTCATCTTGTCATTTTAATCTTTCGTTACTCTCGGTAAGTATTACTTTCTCCGACGCATCCAAAAATGGTTTATGAGAACTTGAATACGCTTTCATCGTCTTATGAAACTTTGCAGAAGATCTGCATTTCTGTCTAAAGAAAATGAAGAGTTAGGGCTTTGAAACACCTTTAGGAGATGATTTGGTGTTAAAGTTTGCAATTCACATGGATTGTCACTAACTTGTGTTAGTAGACGGTTGTTCACAATATTATCCGCTTCCGCCAACATTATCTGCTGGAAATTGGTCAAAACTAGATTCTTCGTCAGAAACTTTAGGGTGGTTTTCACCGTTCGTACCAGACGTTCTCAAGCACCAACCATGTAAAGAGCAGATGGTGGATTAAATTTTCATTCAATTTTTTAGCCGGGACAATATTGTCCAATTTTTTTGATAACTTAGTTTTCCAGCTCTTGGTTGAGTTTGTTTAAGGTACCTGTGAAATTTGTGCCACAATCCGAAATTCTCAATTTTGGTGTCTGTCTTCTACCAATGAATCTTTGTAATATGTTTTGAAAGTTATCCTAGGTTGCCAATCAAAACCCGCAGTGTTTGTTTTGAATTATTTAATTATTTTGAACAATACTTCGTTAAATCCTGCATGTCCGACCAGTGCTGTGCGATGTTATCGTTTGTTAGGATCTGGTGGTTGACGCCAAATGGAATGAAGTCTTCCTCCATAATACCACGGCATAGTTAATTTCACCTTCCTATGACAGGTTTTTTACAAAGCGATTAATCCAACCTATGTTTTTATCGAATGAAGATTAATTTTCGTTACTAACGATTATTTCTTTGCTGTCAACCGCAGTAGTTGAAAACTGGTCTCCCCTGGGCTTCTTCGTCATTAAAATCCAATGATGGTATTTCTATGGATGGCTAAACCTTTTCGTCGCCCTGCAAAAAATTGTGCATCAGACGTGCGACGTTGTTAGTATTTGTCAACAAACAAGATTTACCTGGTGCTTTAAATGCTGAAGAAATCCAGCAGGTATATTATGTTAACTTGTCTATGGTTGTAGTATTTTAGGCTCTCAATCTATATACTTTAAATTGGGAATGAAAGGCTGTAAATATTTCCGACACCACCAGCACGTCGTTTAAAAATCCTTATATATATCCTGTTTATGTTGGTAAAGCTATTTTCGTTGTTTATTTAAAGTATACCCGGCTATAACCCTCCTGTTAATGTGGCTAATTTCTTTCCATATTCTATGTTCTTGGTAAGTGCTTCCGAGTGAAACCGATCAGTAAGGGTGCATCGAGAACAAATTGTTTTGTTTTGCGTCAACCTGGCAGGGGCCAACAATTAGATTTTGTAATACAGAAATTGAATTGTCTTTAGATAAGCTAAACAGCCTATTTTGCAAAATTTTCCACCTGTTAACCCAACCTTTGAGTTATTTAATGGTGCGGAAATAGTTATGCACAGTGGACTTGATTTCTTTATTTTACTTAAGTAACACAATAGTACGTGAATAAGCACTCACTTACATCAGCACGTTCAATTGTTGTCTTCACCTCTAAGTACTGCATTTATTTATGATCCATTTTGTTACAATTTTAATCTTCTAGGTATTAGAACTGGACGATATTAAATCGCATCACTGGCAAATACTTGGTTGTAGTGCTGTTACTGGTTTGAAATTACTCGATGGAGTTGATTGGTTGATAGCTGATATAGCTTCTAGGATATTTACAATGGATTAGGTCAGAAAACCCTAAGATACCATTTAAATCGACTAACTTAAAATCATGTGATGAAATAGATTGTTTGTCCCCAGATAGGTACGGACCACGGTGCGATTCTTTTATGTGTTGCACGCGCGAGCAAAATTACACCGTAGCGCATATTTTTTTCTTTTTTTTCATGCAATGTATGCAATGTATGCAGCAAAATTGACAAAAAAATTGTTGCATGAAATCAAATCAATTGATTTCATGCAACAATTTATTTAGTGCAGCATGCACCATGCAGCAGAAATTTTAAAATGATAAATAAAAACAAACACTTTTACTTAATTTTTTCCTGAAAATACAGTGGGTCCTGGTCCTCCTATAGGTTCCCCGGTCCTCGTTTCCCGGTATGCCATATCGCAGCTGTTTGTTTTTCGGGGGTTTTTTATAATCTCTTTGAGATGTGCGTGTAATTGGTAAATTAAAATGGTACAGAACGAAAGATGCTGCAGTGTATGCTCCACAGTTAGGCATTTTAAAATTTCTGCTGTTCGAAAAAATTGTCACTTAAGTGGTACCGTATCCATCTTTTATAGAGATTTTATATACAAACATATATATTACAAACTTAGCGAAAAAATATTTTTTGATAGGGCAACAGCCAAACTTTTAAGTTGTTCTGATTTTTAATTTATTTATCTGTTTTATCTTAGCCTTTTCTTGATACAGATTTGTCCGTATATATATACATCAGACCACCAAGATTGTTTGCAGTCTGCAAATCCTAGCTTTTGTATATCATAGACCCCGGTCGATGACATCAACCGGGTTTTCATCTCCAGGTACGTAATTCCACTGCGCAGAATATGTTAATTCTCGGATTTCGAATTAATATAAGGTTAAAGTCGAGTCACTTTAGAAATTAACTTCTTTAATTGGTGAGTCCATTTCTTTCATTATTAATCTGTACATTCAGTTTAAGTCTTGGAAGGGTGTGAGACTTCGTTGGGGCAACTCTTCCCTTTGACATCACGAGACTGGTAGGTTCAGCACAAATTCTTAGGTAGGCAACTTCGCGATAGACTTTTTCTGATGCGTTTTCAAACAGGTGAAACTTTTATTTGGTTGTAAAATTAGTTTCGTCACACCTTCAAAGATTGCTGGCCACATTACCATTTCTTCCATGCAATTTATATAGTGTTGCTAACTTCCTCGTCCCGGCCTGTGTTTTTACGCCATATTTCTTGTATAATCATCTTCCGTTTGGAAATGTAAGGGGATATGAATCCCAATGAATCAAATATCGAACTGACAGCGCTAACTTTTACATTTTTATTAAATATTGTTCCTACAACTTTTGCACTGCGTCATGAAGGTTTATTTACGAAATGATTGCCAATGTGTCCATGTGGTCCGAAAAGAGTCCAATCAAATATGGTCTTCATGGCCGCCAACTTTGATTTGATACCGGTTCTTACATCGAACAGTATGTGCAGAGCATTTGCATCAATTACGATACCAATCTGACAGCTTTGTACATTGCGAGTTTAATTTCTTTGATGTGCTCGAAACGATAGATGTCATCAGAATATATTTGCGCAGGAATGTGAAAGTTTATTTTTGGAACGAGATCGCATTGATCTATCTATACCTCTAAATCGTCTAGCGTAGATTTCGCATTCAGCTTTGTATTCTTTACTTTAATCTCATTAGCAGTGTGATTTATTGTACTGATTGATATTCTTTTGTCATTTGTCTTTAATTTCAATTTTTCAGCAACATCACGACTACGAAGGGTACATTGAATGTCAGAATCAAGAAGAGCGTACATTGTTGTCTAAGTTGAGTCCAAAACATTCAACTTGACAGCTACTACAGCAAGAAAAACAGTTTCATTTAGCTCACCAGCGATCTGGGTTTCCCTTTGAAAATTTGGCTGATCTTCTATCTTTCTTTCCACCAACAAAGTATAGTGTCTTTCGGATCATCCGGATTCGGAGCAGTTGTTTTTTGATGCGCATTTCGAGGTGAAATTGTTTTAAACAGTTTGAAGAGCACACCCTAAGTTTCTTGGCAGTCTGAAATCGTTACTTTGCATACATTTCCTTGTATTATGGACACTTGAAAAATGGATCTTCCACCTTGCATATTCGACAAACCAATGTAGTCATTTGCCTTGCGATCCAATAGTTCCAGTTAACAACAACAAAAATAAAAACAACAACCGCAAGCGCAACGACAACGAGAACGACGACAACAACGACAACGACAACCACAACCACAACGAAAACAACGACAACCACAACGACAACAACCCAACAAGTCAAGCGTTATTCGCTAAAATTAATCTTTTTTTACAACTATATGATTTTCTTTTCAGAAACCATAATTTTCTCCATTCTAACACAGTATAATTTGAATAGCATTACATGTGATTTGGAGGTCTTAAATTTTAAAAATTTAAAACCACAACCATGGTTGGACTCCTTATATTGGCCTCTCTATTTTCAAAACCAATTGGGCGAACTTGTGCTTGATGTGGTGACATTTAAAAGTTATCATTATGTTTTCATTATTAATTGAATCCATTACAAATAATTGTTAGCCCTTAACGAAAATCAATTACAAAAAGCTAAACTGAAATTTTCGAACAAACTATCAGAAAAGACGAACACAAAATTGTTAGTTTGGATGTTATATCACTTTTCAAAAATATATTCATATACATTATAAATTACACTAAACGAATCATTCTTTAAACATATCTACAAGAAACGAAGAAAACATGCATGGAATTTGTCTCCTAGCAGCGAAATTCGGCGCATGCGTATTAGCGGAGATGTATACCATCCAACATTTCACGTGTTTATTTGTGGGTTTTGCTCAAACAGAAATTCCGCCTGTAACGAGAAAAAATTGAAGTTACGTTACAAGAGAAAGGCCTACGGAACAATGCACTCTTTAAACACAATATTTTTTAGTTTAGGTAATGTCCATTGCCCATGGTCTTCCACTTAAGCCAATAAATCACCTTTCGTTCGAAACCTTAATGCGCCAAATAAATTTATTTTACGCCATGGGTGGGCGTTGACGAATGTTCAAATTCGCAAAGCACAAAACAGCGACACTGATACGTAAAATCACACTGTCCTCGCGAATAAATTCCTTTATGCTGACGCCATCAGTCTCAAAATAAACAAACAAACGAAAAAAATCCGCAAAAATATTTGCTTTCCGCCAGAGTGATAGAAACAAGAGTGAATTTAATGTCGACATGAATAAGAACGGCAGCCGTAATGAATTTTAAGGAAATACTTCTTGGACGTACAAATTTTCGCATTTCTTAAGTTCCACAAATTGAACAAAATCTAAGTTTCACATCTTCTAGAGAAACCAAATACCCCCGCCCCCTGTTAATATTTGGAATTTCCTCGATAACAAGACAACGACTTGTTTTTCACTTACCAAGAAATCAATGGGATCATCTGGTCTTACTTTTGTACATTCCAAAAGTCCTTGTGTCAACGTCGGCATGACGTACTTCATGAGGTAGTTACGAAGAGGGATCGATTGAGTTTCAAGCATTTCTTCTTCTTCTTTTTTAACATCATTCAATCGAGTACGCTAAAAAAGTGAGGAAAGCAAAAATATAGACGTTCTGCATTGTTGGCAGTTTGTCGAACCTTTGAGTAAATTTCCCAGCTTTTTTATTCGTTCTTTTAACGAAGGTCTTATTTCCCATCGACAAGTACATTTCCTTTAGAAATACCATTCCCATCACATCCAAATATACATATTTAGCATTATAGCGAAAGTAAATAAACCTCGCACCCATTCTTCTAGTTTCTTGGCTCGCTCTCGGGCTTCTTCTGCTTCTAACTTCTCTATTTCATCTTGTTTACGTCGATGCATGTCCAACTGAAATAATGAATGTACGAAATGCAAACTTTCCTTTAAAATGGTGCTTCTTACCGGGTGCTTCTTACCGTGACAACGTATGCAGAAAAAAAGGCGTAGAAACACGTTCTTAATGTTTTTCACTCAGCAAAACATACAGTAGCACCAGCTCACTCTGCCTCTTGGAAAACTTCCCGATTAGGTAAAAATTATGGAGTGGTGAATGAAATATTATAACCTACTCACCTCTCTCTCAACCTCTCGTCTTTTCATTTCTGCTATCTCTTCTAATGTGGGACCTTAAAAAAAAAAAAATAACAAAACAAAAACCTTTATCTTAAAAGAACTTTATTCTGCTGTTTCTTTCCATGGTAATTCTTCCACAAAATTAAACGGGAAGAAAGGTTTACTGATTTTTTTTTCTATTTTTACTTTAATTAGAATAAAACTAAATGATACGAAGAAAACGAAACATCAGGAAATTAAACTCTTTTATAAACTATTAGAGTTAAAAACAAAGTTTCCCGATGTACCTAAACATAGCTGAGGATTTCCGGGTCCGCTCTGTAACTCTGCATACTCAATATTTCGGAAATGCTGGATTAAGCAGCATGAGTTTTGTTTTAAAAAAATGGCACGTTAATCAAGCATTAATCATTACTGTCATAAAAAGTGTACGGAAAACCATCTTTTTACTGTACTTTCAGAGCTCCAATTATTGTAATCGTTTAAAAAGTTAAGCAGCTAGTGTTACAGGGATCTTCAGTAGACACAATAAACGCACAAAAAATGCTCAAACATGGCAGACAAGGGAAACACAGAACAGGCTGTTCTTTAGTTTTCAGGTAAGCGTGACACCCAAGTACGGAAATTTTCACGGGAATCAAATGTAACATACCATAGTTTCGTTTTTTTCCAATAATCTGGATAATCTTCTCCACTGTCTGACGCATTTGCGGAGTATGATCTTGCGTCACATCTAAAGTATATTTTGTTAAATTAAAAAACTATCTAAAGAGAAGTGTTTTTGCGGGAAGAAATTTTCGATAATACGCGAAATTTCGTGCCGATTCGCGAAATATACCAAAATCAAGCATTCGCGAAAATTAATTGCCGCAAAAAAAACTGAAATTGCTCGACTCGTGAAAATAAAACATACATTGTTTCTATAAAGTGGTTAAAGAAGACAGAGATGTCAATATATCATGGGAAACTCTGACGAATGTAGAAAGACTTTTCCGTTTTTCTTTCCCTTAATTGTAAACACCAAATTCGCGAAAATTTCTTCTAGCAAAATTAAAAAAAAAGAAAAACGAAATAAAATTCGCGAAAAGTTCTTTCTAAAAATTGATGCAAGGGTATAATTATTTTTCTTCGATTCAAGAAAATTAATACACGCGTAAATATACATCTTTTTGTATTTTGCGAAAATAAATGCACGCGAAACAAACTTCGTAAAACTCGCTAAAACTGCGAGAATTATCAGGCTATGGTAAACATTAAAAACAATCAGTCACTGACAATTTGTGCTAATAAACTTAGTGCTTTTTTAAGGACGATGTCAAGTTACTTCGATGTCCTCACTATACGATAGTCGATCAAAATTTACGCACGGAACACAGTTCAGACCAAGGAGCATATAGCAACATGTTCACAAGATGAAGACACCTACCTATGTGTTCTGGATGTATTTCTAGCTCATCAAAATAATTCAGGATAGTTTCATCATCGCTGTTTACAGATCTGTACTCTGCCAATCTTCTGTGTAAACCTTCTTCAGTGTTGTGAGTTCCCGCAACTTCGTTTTCGGGTAGATTCATCACACGCTTGCGCAACAACTCGTCGGATGCATTCAGTGAAATGACAAATTCTAAAGAAATTGACCAATCAAATTGTCAGTGAATATGTTAACATGGATCGGGTTATAAAGGTGGTATCGATTTGGGAAACGTCAGATTGGATCTGACCAATATGAGAAAAAGATATTGTTAATTGACCAGTCCCCTAGACCCTTCAGAACCTTCGAACTGAAGGTTCTGAAGGGTCTAGGGAATAGTTAATTTTGCAGGCGCTAAGAACGTACGTTGCTACGTTAGGTATTAAGTCATGGATGTAGACTACTGTATTATATAGACATCATGTTGCAAATCATTTATCAGAGGAGGGGGGACTAGTTTTGAGACCAAAAGGATGTTCTCTGGGGAAAGGAATGAAAGGAAAGAAACAATATTCTGTAAAATATCAAATATCCGCAAGAAAAATAAAGATAAAAAAAGGACAATGATCGAACTTTAAGAGCAGGCGGCCTAACCATAAAACAATTTTTTTTAAAAAAAACCAATAAAACACTGCACATAAGTCATTTCAGCAGATTCACATGGAAAATTTAAAGACAGAATACATAAAAATATAAGTTTACAACCAAAATTAAGATAACAAAATGAAGACACCAAAATTTAAAACAACGACAACGACAACAACAACAACAAAAACAAAAACAACGACAACAACAACAACAACAATAACAACAATAAAAACATAAAAACTAAACGAGTTATGAAAAATGGAATCACGGTATGAAAGTTTAAAAATAATCATACCGCGGACAAGTGCTATATTATCGTACAAGTACGCTAAAATGACTGATTATCTAGTAGTAACATTTAAAGGGGAACTACACGCAAAAATTATTTTCTGATATATTGTCAAAAATGGGTAATATATTTCAAAAAATAAAAAAGTGCAACTTAATTATGTCTGTTTTTACCTCAATAAGAGCAATTTCTTTGCCAGAAATATGCCTTTTTTCAACGGGCCGCGTAAAAACAAGAAGACTGGAAATAGTAACAAAAATGACGTTGCAAAGTGCGACATGTAGCAAACCGCAGAGAGAGGCCTCCAAGAAAACACATTGAAAAGGAGAGGAGACATTACGATTTGTTGTAACTTATTTTTTAATAAACAAGAACCAAAATAACTAAGTATATACCAAAAATAAACCTTTCTTATTCGTCAAAAAACAACGATAACCAACAATTTTCCTCAAATGAACAAACAGTCTTCATAAAAAAACTTTGATGTTTTCAAACACTTTTGATGCATTCTCACAATTTGGAAAAAGATTTAAAAAAATGAATTTTATGGACGAAGGAGAACAGTAGCCCATCCTTTTTTTAATTCTTTTGTGTGATAGACCTCACCTTGGAAAGTTTGCATATTAAATGAGAAACAATTCAGGGGGTAAGGGACAATTTTTTTAGTCTCTGAAGTAAGTACAAAAATCGTTGGGACAGCACCAGGAACAAGAAGACTATTTCCAGAACGTGCTTTACTTTCGTTTGATGTTCAAAATGTTGATGACATCGGTTCACCCATTAGTTCACTCTAGCAAAGTAATATGTTTACCCCCTGTCAGAAATTAGATTTTTATTCGCGCAAAACAAAAACAACAAAACTTTGCTTATGAGTTGTGAGAAAAGATAATCATCAGTGGCGAGCAGGACGAAAATTTAAATTTAAAGTATTAAATTTATAAATTTAAAAATGGAAAAGGGGAACAAACGAGTGAAATGATATTAGTAAAATAAAAGTGAACGTAAATTATGCAATGGCGTGGATTTGATGACCAGTGAATATATGCAAATACAAAGAAAGCTTTATTTTTTGCATTCAAGAAATCCAGATGAATTTTGTCTTACTATCATATCCCTCTGGAAACAATCGTCAGTGAAGTGTTTTGAGCAGATGTAAAAACCAGAATCTTTTGGTAAAGACCCTTCTCTTTTAATCGCTTGCAATCATTTTTTACGAAGTTTGTTGTTCGATTTTTCTGAAGGTATCTTATAAAAACTAAGCTCTTTGTTAAACGTGGAGCGACTTGTACAACCGAAAGCTGAGCAACTTGGCATATTTAGCTTAAAATAAGAAGGAATTGCTAGTAGCTATATAAGATATATTTTGTCAAAACTATAAACAATTTAAAAATTTGTTGTTTTAATAAACCAGCCACTGCATAGATTTGCGCTTTCCGCACTTTGCAACGTCACACATCACATTCGTCCCAGTCTTTTTTTACGGAATTGGGGGTCGGGATTTCTAGCCGTATTTTGGGGTGATAAGGTTCGTATTGTTGGCACTTGGAAGTCATATGAAACAGTAAAACTAGTTGAATTCGTTTTCTTATGGTAGTAGTAACAATATATCAAAAAATAATTTTTGCATGTAGTTCCCCTTTAAAATCAAAATACAAACAGACCTGGCATAATTTTGGCGTCATAATCAACCGGATTTTCCTCGTTCTCCATTTCGTCATCATCTTCCTCAACTAATATGGAGAGAAAAAATACTCAAAATTTTTATTTTTCGTTTGTTTTTTTGTTAAAGAAAAAATACTAATTGCGAATTTTTTGAGTTAAATCTGAATGACATGTTTCGGGGAAGAATTATTAGAAAATCGAGGCTAAAAGAAAATCTTCCGAAAAAAAAAATGTGAACATTTCGAAAATTCAATTTTAGGTCGTTTAATATTCAAAAATGAGTCGGGATGCCATTTTATTGTGACCAGAATGTTTCCAAGAGAAAATCATGTTTCAAAAATTAGTAAAATGTAATACAAGTAGGCACTTCACATACATAACCGGTGTCACACTTACCTGAAAACAAAAGACTAGCTTGTTCCATATTCTTGGGAAAACCATCCAATATAAATCCCTACAACGTGAAAGCAACTCATCCAGTTAGATTAGCTTTTAAATACGTTGCGAATCAATTCTTACAGATGCAACGAAACGGTCCAAGTAAGCTCTCCGTCATTAATATTACCCTGAATTCTCACATTCTTTAGAATAGCGTGTAATAAACACACAGACCTTAAGGAAACCACTGGAAACCACTGGAAACAGAAATGCGCGTAAAACTGAAAATGGTGGCGATTCAAGCAAATTCATTGGTCGAAAAAATGAAATTACGGTCTTATACACTGCAGAGCTTTAGTAGTCATAAAAATTTACTATTTTTAAATTTATGTTTTCTAAAAAAACCATTCGACTTTTTGACATTCGACTGAATTTTTCGTGGTATATCAGGGATTTTCAAAAAACAAGCTAAAAATATGTTTTTACCGTCAAAAGGAACACCTTAAATTGAAATTTAAAAAATAACCAATCTACAAAATTAAATCCCCGCGAAAAAAGATAAACAGACTGATTCGCGAAATGTCGGAAACCAACACGCGTTATATATTTCGATACCTGATTCTGACAGGGCATTGAATGAAGTTTATCTTTGAAGAATTGAATTAGCAGGTAATCTTCCAATCGACCTGTGTGAAAATGAAATGATTCAATTGAACAATGTACAAAATTATGCAGAAAACACAATCAGCAAGAAAAATAGAAAACTTAGCCAAACCCAAAAACCAAAACCAAAAACTAAAAAACAAAAACAAAAACTAGAACCAAACCAAACCAAACCAAACCTAGATCCAAAACCCAAAAACCAGAACCAAACCCAAAAACCTAGATCCAAAACCCAAAAACCAGAACCAAACCCAAAAACCAGAACCAAACCCAAAAACCAGAACCAAACCCAAAACTAAAACCGAAACTCAAAAACCAAACCTAACAAACAACTAAACAAACCAAAGCAACAAACCAAAGTGAAAAAACCAAAGTGAAAAAACAAAGTGAAAAAACAAAGTGAAAAAACAAACAAACAAAGAAGCAAATAGCAAATAGCAAAAACACAACAAACACCAAACCATTATTTCTTTCCCTGCACTCATCTATTTCTTCCAGCATTTTCTGACTTTCTTGCGCCTTCATGTCATCATCTTCATCTTCCACGTCTTCGCTATCAGCTCTTGCTGCTGACACTTTCTAAAGAATGTGTTCAAGTTTATGTTAAACGTTGTAGCGAAAACTACCACACACGAGTAGCTAATGAAACAATCATTTCAGAAAAATGTCAAAAATAAGAGACGTTCCAGACTTCCAAATGCCATGCATTCCTAGTATTTTTTTCTTTAAGTTTTATGTGTTTTTAATGACGACACAGATTTTTACTTATAACAAAATCAAGATCTAAAATAACAACAACAACAAAAACACTACGCAGAATTCCTAAAAAAACTTTAAAAAGAATATCGGACTTTCCGTAATTTCCGAGGCAATTTAGTTTTCCCTGATATGAAAATAGGTTTTCAAAGCAAATTCATGAACTAGAACACAATTTTCTGAAGTTTCGATTTGTTTAAATAATTTTTAAGTAAAAGGTTGACACTATGATAATGATTATTGGCATATAGTCGCAGATATGTGCCGTCCTGGACGCCGGAATCTCACAACTGATCTTGTTCAAATAATTTATTGTTTTGTTCGCTTCAAGCGAGCTCTCTTTCAACTCTGCTATCTGGGACGGCAATAATCCGACTTCTTACAAATACAAGAAAATAAATAATCAAAAAACTCACCAAAGCTGCGATTGCTTCTTCGATGACATTTTGAATTTGTATATGATGAAGTTTGTAGTGTTCACATAATTTTTTAATCACGCTCGTCTTACCAACTGCAGGTGGACCCAAAATGCACACTCTTAAAGGCTTAGAAAGAAAAATTCCAATTATACGAAGAAATAATGCACAACTGAAAAGAAAATTCAAGAACATTTCAAAAACCACATTTTCGGAGCAAAGAAATGAATTCAAAAATTGCAACCCTGACTTTGTGTAGAAAAAATAGAGAGTGTCTTTTTACATTTAGTTATATAGAAATAGCACAAGTTAAATAAGTCCATTACACACCATTTTCTTGAGCAATACAAATTTAATGTTCAATGTTTCATAAGTGTTTCTCTTTGACAGGTTCTATTGTTACTTGCTTGACCAAATTCACGTGTTTGTTTGCACAGTTAGACTGGCGAACCAATCGAAATAAAACTTCGATTTAATCACACTTGCCGTCGTATAAAACTTACATATCTTTTCAAAACAATAAAAGTTATGGGAAATATCCCTGTTGTTTGACCTTTTTCTGTTTCTTTTTCATTTTCTTACTTCAGGCTGGCCGTTGCTTACAAGTTGCTTCGTTTCGTGAAAGATTTAAGACTCATGTTGCTTTTAAGATGCTGATAAAAAACGTGTAGTTAAAACTACCACCACTGAATGCAAATGTGATAGTATCCGATACAGAAAAGTATATGTGAATAAACCTATCCTTACCAGTAAATTTCTTGTTTGCTTGTATTCGTTAATAATCTTCGTAATGTTGTCTGGAAGACCCGTCTAAACAGAATATACCAGTCTTTAATGAAACCGGAAGGGGGAACTATGAAATGCAGGATGGGGCTATGGGAAAATTGTCTTGTCAAAATAACTATGATTGGTTAATGCATGTTAACTTTAAATTGATTTTCTCAATAGGAAATGATTTCATAAGGGACTGAAATATCCTCGAATAATCCAGTGTGACATGTCTTAGGAATTTTCCCAAACAAAAGTAAGTCTATGTAGTTTTTGTCACAACTAATCAAGCACCTCTGTTGCTCAATTATTATTTAAGACCTTAAATTAGTCTAGGTACCACACCAATTATTTGTTGTTGTTTTTCAAAAATTTTCTCGTTTCTCTAACCATGCATTGATACAGACACACAAATTCTCATACCTCAGCCACCCAGTTTAAGTTCATATTTTCTTTAATAAGCACTGCATCCATTCGTAGATTGACAAGCAACATATCGAAATCAGCTTGCTAAAAAAAGTGCACTGTGCTGTAAAGGGAACACTGTGGGACAGTTCGTATGTTTTATAAGTCTAGCTAGCATAGTAAGATTACATCCTTATCCCTATGTTTTTGTCACCGTGTATGGGGACAACAGCCTAACTTTGCAGGCGGGATTTTTCTTTTAAAAAGACTTTATATGTGTGTACATTTTTTCTCTTCCATCTACATTACAAAATTTTTTTTTAGTTTTCAGGTTAACATAAAATGGGCAAATTTGTCCAAAAACAAGCCCCACCTGGGAAGAGGTTAAAAATTGCCCCATTGAAAATAACAACTTTTGGTTGCTGGAATATAACAATTCAAGACCCTCCAAGGAAAAAATGTTTATTGATTTATAACAGGTTGTAATTTGATATATGACCAGACTTACTGCAATGTCTTTTTCAAGTAGTGCGTCTTCTTTATTGACAAACTTTATTTTTCCTGTGCCAAGGTTATTACTGATTGACTAAACATAAAATAAGACATAACATAATGCATTACAACAAGATATTTTCAGTGGCTCCCTATTTGCAGGTTTTATGCTATTTTTTTTCAAATTTTACATACTCTGACTATATCTTCTAAAGTTGAGTTGCCATCATCAACAGCTAATATATATCGAACTTTTGGCTTTTGATCACATATATTCACAACTATGTTGGCCAGATCTCGTATGTGTATTGTAGGCAATACACTTTGTCCATTACCATATATATGTAACTGTGGTGAGCTTCCCAGCCATGCTGTCTTGAATAGGAAATGAAATAGGTTTTCGCCTTCTCCATAAGTAAGACCAGAGGCCACCACGTAAGTCATAAGTTTGCTTTTGTTTGTTTTACCAAGTTTTATGGTCAGTTTCTCACAGCTCAAATGTGACTTGAAATTAGGGTGCGCCTTGCGTTTTCGGTAATCCTCTTCTGTGAATGGCATTTCCAGGTCATCCTATGTGTAATAAAAAAAATTACTTTGAAGCACATACAAAAAATGTAATCATATTTGCAAACATAGGCACAACTTTTTGGGACTACAAAAAACTGTCCCAGAGATGTAGACTTTATCTTAATGTTAAGGAAAGCAGTAAGGCCTAGTAAAATATGTAGCTGGTACTAAAAAATGGTATAATTTGAAACATGAAGCAGTTTCCTCATCGCAAATAATCAACTTTCAATGTTTTGAACAACCAATAGAATGCAGACAATCTATGATCCAAAAATTTGTTTACTTCCCCAATATACTTATATTTAAGAGGTTTAAAAAAGCAACTTACTGGATCAAGGGGCTTTGTCCTTCCCCATGTAAGAACAGTTGAGATGCATATAAAAACTTTTGAAGTATTAAAGTTTGAAATTTCAGCATTCAAAGCTAAAATGATTAGAAAGCATTTAAAAAAAAAATGGCTTAAAATGATAAATATTACTTTTGACTCAGGTTAGGGTAAGAGTTAAGGTCTATATTTTAGCACTGAGAATTAGAAGAGTATAACAAAATCAGAAATAATTAACTAAAACCACAAACAACTTTCTTTAAAAAACAGATCATATTTTCTTACATTTAGTATAAATACCACAAACGTCCCACTGACAACACCTGCCTTCCAGAAAACTCAAATATGTGAAATGTTTTTAGTTTGTTTTTAATTTCATTTTCTTGCAATTTGCTTCAAGTAAGATGACTGTATTCTCAAGCCAAACAAAATTCTGTTCTGTGACCTCACTATGCATTATACACATGCAAGGCAAATAAATATATGAAAATACCAAGAAGCCCATTATTCCTACTCTTATCTATTTAAAAAATCAACTTTTTTGAATTCAATAAGCATACATCAAAATCATACAATGTACTATTAAACTCCCTGTTGTTAGGACATGGAATATGGGCAGTTACTAAACTTTGTATGAGTACTTATTTGAAGTGCTTGAAAGAAACTTGATACCTGAAGCAACCCATGTGGCTTCCTCAACTTGGTTCGGATCTGACACAATATCAAATATAATAATGTCGCAAACCAAAAGTGGTGCCAACAAGTCTTCCTTTTTCTCGTACTAAAAGTAATAAGTATGATGTGTGAATACAAAATGACTGCAACATTCTAAATAGTCCAGAAAAAGTGTTTAATTCAAATTTGAACCTAAATAATATATTAACAAAAGAAGAATGTTATCCATCATATTACCTCAAATATTTCATTAACCCATTCAGGTTTTTCTGCTAATGGATCTTTTAGAGTTCCAAACACCTGATAACAGTTTTGCTTCTCCAGTAAAGAATCACGAACACTTAATTGGGAATCATCGTCTTCAAATTCTCCCTGTGCATTTCCAATAACAGCTTTTGACAGTACCTGTAATTCAAAAGCATATTTTACTTAAAATTCCTTCATGTTTATTTTAAAAGTAGAGAAAATAAAAGACTGTTACTGATAAAAATTAGGGATAGGGATAATAATCAAATCATAATTAATATAGGGGTCACAAACCTAGCTTTTTGCTTATATTAATAAAATAATCCACAAAAAATAAAGAGGACTGGGATGAGCAAACGAGTGCCATTTTGGCAAAAAAAATTATGTTAATTAATTCACCTTTATAATATCTATGCATTAATAAAGTTTGAATGCACATCCCTAACAGGTCTAAAATTACTGATGACAAAATTTGCTGTTACTTAAATATGACATCATAATTTATGCAGCATAATTAAATTTGAAATTCTTTAAATGTGAATATCTAGAGAACGAAAAGAGCTTTTAAAAAAGACTTGTTAACCAACTTTTTAAGCTCTGCAATATAAGTCCAACATCATTTAATACCTTGGGTTCCCTTTAATGATAAAAGCTTTATTTTTTTAACAAAATTGATTATTTTATTTCCATGATCTCTAACAGCTGCATTTTTCTCCTTGGTACTTGATAAATTTCATTAAATTTTTTTTTCTCTGAATGTAGCCATGTTACAATTTTAAAAAGTTATCGCGACATGAAAGCTAACAAGTGCAATGTGCAGTTCAAAAGACTGGTGCAAAAATGAATTTGAATTTGTATGCTTTAAATTGTTGACAAAAACGTTTTTTATATATTTGTTATTTAACTGATTTAAATTTTATAACAATTTTTCAAATGATTTAAACTAGAAAATAAAAAGCCAAAAAATTAATCATTACATTTTTATTTGTTCTATAAAAAGTTTTTTTTTGCTACTAACGCCAAAGCGTTTAGCTATAGTTGCGATAGAGCATTGACAAAGAGAAAACGCTGTTGGTAGATGTGTCAGGACACCATTTTGTATAGCTACATTATCATTTTTTTAAATTTGTGTCTACAGAACTCTACCGAAGCTAAAGTGCCAAACATTTTTACTCCTTAAGACTGAAA
This sequence comes from Hydractinia echinata, assembly GCA_030067915.1. Lineage (NCBI taxonomy): Eukaryota > Metazoa > Cnidaria > Hydrozoa > Anthoathecata > Hydractiniidae > Hydractinia > Hydractinia echinata. The sequence goes on from JASGCC010000001.1 coordinate 5,916,441, forward strand.
TACACTATCATTTTTAATGATCTATCAATGGGTAAGTAAGTAAGTAAGTAAGTAATAATTTATTCATCAATAGACAAAAAGTACATGATTTTATAGAAAAATGATTTATAAGTTCTGTTGTAAATAAGTCTATTGAAAGGAGATAACCACAAAGCAAAATAGCTTAAATGAAAGTGGTGACCACCTATAAGAAATAGGACATCACAAATAGGACAAAGTACAAAGACAGGACTGGGACTAATACAAAACACAAAGGTAGGAGTTTATGTAGATAAGTCTAGTCAAATAGGAATTTACCAAGAAAAATCAAAGCACAAGGCATGATGCAAAAAATACGGAGGCTGATGCAGTTAAAAAAATATAATAAAATTTAGTAGCTGTTTAAGAAATGCTGAAATAGGATAGGTTTGATCTCAAAAGTAGATTTACTAAGAAGTCGAAAAGGAAAAGATTTTTGTACCTCATTCCACGATTTTAAAGAGTGAAATCTGATAGACTTTTTCCCAAATGATGTTGAAAAAACAAAAGGTAATTTTAAAAGCCCTTGTTGATCAGCACGAGTGTGTTGATCATGAGAAAAGTTAATGGAAAAAGTATTTTTGATAGTGTCAGAAAGGCTATTATGAGCTCAGTTGTGCAGAAAAATAATATTTTGCATAGAGATCATGTCTCATGGTGCAATTAATTGTTGTTTTCCTGGAGCCTGTATTCACTTTTTTTTAAAAAAAAAAGAAAAAGAAGAAAGATTCAAGACAAATTTCAGAAGAACATATTTTTTTCATAAGATGAATATCTTTAACAAACTTACCTCAACCCCCCTACCTTCTTAGCGGGCAAAATCCAAACAAGATGAAACTCTTTTGTCGCACCATACCCTAAAATCTGTTTGTTGTGTTGCTACGTTTTCTCACTTTGCCAAAATAAGAAACCTGTGACCCACCCTTGAACTAATGTTTAATTATGTATAAAGCATTATGTTGGGAGCAGGGCTGCAGTCGATTATCGAAAAATTTAGCGAATAAAAATGGCAGTCAAGTCAATCTCTCTAGCTAAACATTTGCTAAGAAAAGAGAGGTCCAAAAGCATATCTTCTTGTAGCTAGCTAGGGGTCTGGAGAAAGGCTTTAAAACAAAGCTATTTGGCATAACCAGATGAACAACATACCTTGCTAATAACATTTCCTGAGAATGTGTCAACATGGTTTACAAAAACTTTTACGATTTCTGAAGGTTCTTGTTCTTCGTGTTCGTCAGCCATGTTTAGCTGGGATTTGTTCTTTTGCGTGGTCAAATTTAACATATTTGAGGGAGTAACAATACTTCATGAAATAAGAAACGCGTGTGACCAGGGATAAACAATCTTCCTAGAGATGGGCTATTTCGGAATAAATGCCGTCATATCTGATGCTCTCTGATTATTGTCTGGGCATTAACGGTAACGGTACGTGCGAATGCTTTTTGGATTTTAATATTTTTGTACCTGCTACAGGTTAAAAAGAGTCTTTAAAAAAAAATGATTTTAAATTTAAATTTCTCCAGCGGCAATGTCCGACCTTTCTTTATCTTTTTTGTTGGATGTCTTTTTATTTACGACTTATCCACGACTGTCGCGGGTTTAGTGTCGGTTCACATTTTAGACGGTTAAAAGTTTTGCCGTTAGATCTTATAGTCGGAGTGTGAAGAAACCAACTTTTTCGCACGCTAATGAGTGTTTCTAGATTAAATTGAGAACAACAAACACATTCGTTGGTTATATGGATTGACTGGTGATGATATCGAAATCCAGCAGGAAGACTACCTGTTCACTTAGAATACTATCCTCGATTAGTGACCTTAGAGTGACGGTCCAGTCCTATGGCTAATGTCAATGAGCTTGTCTATTTCTTCAAATATCGCATCTCTGATATGATGTTTGGCTTGAGGTCTTCAGGTCCTGAGAATAATGCTCTGCCTTGTCGTGTTTGAATTTCGACCTTCGAGTTTTTTGTATTTTTTTCTGTGGTTCTTAGGGCATGATGGTGGTCTATCAGGATTTCCGATTTCGCGAATTCATGACGTAAATTGGGATGCCCAAGCTTCCATAGCTAGGTGGAAAATAAAACAGCTTTCTTTTTAATTGTTGGGATGACCGCAAGCAGCAGCAATAAATATAGTCACAATCACTTCATCAAGTTGGTTGAATTTGTTGCCAATGCCAGGTAAGACAGTTCGAATGTGGAAATTGAGTATCCAAAAAAAAAAACAAGTGTACGCTCCCTGTGAAGCAAAAGCTGAAATTTTTGATAGCATTAGTAGTTCATGATTTCACAAACGTTAATCTTGTCGTTCTAATATAACGTTGAGCCGGTGGCTGCACCGAGATGATTTTTACTCCTATACACGGGATAACGGGTGCATTAAAAGTTTTTTCGGGTTTCTTTTAAATATTGAAACTTGAAGGTGGTCGAGATTTTATTAGCCTGATTTTGAAGAAAAATTTAAATGATCAATGGGAAATTGATTTTGACATCTATAGAGGAAAACCTTTTTGTTGATAGAATTGAAGACACTGGGCACATTATTCAAAATTGCTGCCTCTGTTTCCTTCTTTCTTGAAAATGCGCCTTAGGAAATACATAGCGGCTTTGCAACCTGCATCATGCCCAACATACACTTGCAATAAGCCAATCAAGTCGGCAACCTCTTTATTCTGCGTAGTGTCTCCTGCCGTCGGCTAGACGTAGACCAGAGTTTTTACTGCAATGAGGTGACTAGCAAAAGAATTCCAGTGAATTGTCTTGCTGGGCATTGAAACATTGAGTTATTTTTAGCAGAGCATAAATCAAAAGAACATGTTCCTTAGATAAGGCTCAAAGCCTCTCATCACTGTCTAGATCAGAGAACAGGCTCTCGCCTTTTCAACGCGGATTTGTCTGATAAGTTCGGAATCAATCTCTCCGAATCTGGTGGGCATGTTGGTCAGTAGGATGTCGGACTATGTTTTTTTTCGCTGAGGAGGTCTTTCTGTTTCAAAAATTTTATGGTTTCATCGCTGAATGGGTTGAGTTTGACGGGATCGTTGATGTTTTTTAAACATCTCTCCAAAGTGATCTGAGATGGTTTTGGATTGTATCACCGCCATACTTTGGAGCTAAAAAGGTGACTTCTGCAACAGCAGTGCTGGACAATGTTGTTTGTTTATATGTAAGGTTAAGGCCACAATTAAAGTCTGCTTTCCCCTTCCCTTTCGCCCCAGTCACACATATCTTCTTCGATCACCTCTGATTAATTAGCGTTAACCAAGTATGTGCTTTAAGTTGTTCGAGGTCTTCCGTTTTGATCTCTTTTTCTCTTATATTTAGAGCATATTTTGATTTATTTGATTTGCTGCTTTTTGATCACGTGCTCACATTGTTATTATGAAATCTCGTGTATTTCTGTTGTGTATAAAAATAAAACGTGATTATATTTCAAGATTGAGTGTGAACATAAAACGAAAACATCATGCAACGAGGTGACGCGCTCCAATGAACTGCGTTTTTAGAGCAACAAGAAAGAAGAAGCACAGCTAAAGTTTGTACCATAACTTTTTTCGAACTCGTCGATGATAACTGAAACAAAGACATTTCACAAGAAGATTCAAGTGACAGAAAGTGACGCAGAACGAGTGCATAAATTCTTTTTGTAAAATTTAAAGCACGTCATGATAATAGCAATGCGATGTCTATTTTAGAATACCCGCATACCTCTGTGTGTGTCACGCAAAATGGTACCGCAAGTAGCAAGACGCACGCAATGCAGTATAAAGAAAGGGACAGGCGAACCCGTGGGTAGAGATAAAGAAATGTATGTTCTGGCGCAACGCACATCCCGCACACGCGCACGCACATCATCACAAGTTCTTAGGCGCACACAGTCGCACACCCACGGTCAAACACAATAAATTGACGCCCATCCAATACAAGTCCTATTAGTCTATGCTTAGTCATGCATATCAAAAATCAATGCTGCAAATGAGTAAAAATGTTCTGGCGCAGGTCCCTAAAATTCCCCCGCACACCGCTGACGTCATCACGCTCCCATAAATAGCATCACACCCCTCCCCCACACATCCGCTAAATATCATCAAAAATCAACGCATGCGCAGTAAAGACTGTGAACAACTGCGTTAGTTTTGAGCAAACATGAAATTCTCTATAAATCAAAAAAATACTATAATAAATGAACACGCACACAGTGAAAGAATTACGAGATATTGCAAAAGGTCGCGGACTTTCCGGTTATTACAGGCTACACAAGGCCGCATTGGTTTCCTTACTGGAGATTGTACCAGAGAGGCCACCTAGAAGGGCCGGACAACGAAAACCGGCCAGGCCCATGACTATACTACCAACGCCGGAGGCTATGGATATATTTGAAAAACAGGAGGTGTCGAAAAATCGTTCGATCGTGAAAACTAAGATGCGGGGATGGTACAACTGGTTAGTGGACGCAGTTCCCAAGCCTATAAAAGAGGGAGTCAAGAGAACCTATGCGGCCTTCAAGCGTAGGGTGATGAATCTATATGATAGTGCGACTAACATCATCGCGGGACCTACGCTTCATGATGAAGTGGAAAAAGAGGCCGAGGAAGACTACCTGGAGGATATTCAAAAACTATATGATCGGCAGCCAGGGCAAGATTTTACGCCTCAAGAACATAAGCATTCCTGGCAGAGGAGCCGAAGTCGACGGGTATATAGGGATGGTGCGGCCCGGCGTGAAAACCTTGATTGAGGAGCAGGTAGGGGAAATGGGATCAGCAAAGGTGCAGATGACACTATGAATCATGTGGAGGAAAACAAACCCGGAGGAGGCCAACGATGAGTACATCGAGGTGAAGAAAGCCTTTAACAGCAATATGACGTCAATCTTCCAGGGTAGTGATGTAGACGACGTGCTGGATAGGATATTTGCTGATATCAAGACACATGTGGAGCATCCGGCATTACCCCAGAGTGGGTTCACCATTAGTCGAATACTACACCTTGATGTAGACTTTCATAAACTGCGACTAACAAGGGGTTCCTCGTATATTGAAGTACCTAAATGGATTGCCTCTAAGAAGGCCATTATCAACCCAAAAATGAGGACGAAGCATGTTTCAGGTGGGCCGTTATAGCGTCCCTACATCATACAGAGATTGAAAAAGACATGCAAAGGATCTCTAAGCTGAGACCCTATGTAGATCTCTACAACTGGGAGGATATAGAGTTCCCGACAACCATAAGGGACATTTACAAGTTAGGATTGTCGACGCTTGTCGAGATTTTCGTCAGCTATCATGTCGTCGACGATAAACAACGTCCCCTCACCCGCCAACAACGAGGACAATTTTTGTATCCAGTCAAAGAGTTCATCTTAAACTTAAACTTAAGCGCTGCTTTCCAGGCGAGGCCGGGGGCCGAATAAAAATGAGCAGAATCAAGGTTGTAGTTTGTCAAGCATACGTCTCGAAACGTTTCAAAAACGTCGGCTAATAGCAGGACGTCCGTGGTGAGATAGACATCATGGTAGTCGCCCGTGGTGACTACATCACCCTCTGGGGTGATACAATTCCATACAGACCGTTCATGATCTCAATTCTATCCCATAAGAGAAAAGATGTCATCACAAATTTCGCTTTTCAACGCAATACCAGCCGGGGCCATCGAGACTCTGTTCGATGAACAAAATCAGCCTCTGTTCAAGCGTGCTGACCTGGGGAGGTTTTTGAATATTGATGATATAAAGGCAAAGTCAAAATAGACATGATGCCTTCGTGACATTAGACGATGCATTAGAGATTATCCGTCGTTCCAGAAAACCAAAGGCTGTAGGGCTAATCAAATGGCTTGCCCGAGCAGGTGTCCAAAAACCACAAGATGTAATTAAAGAGCAGCGTCAGGCCCTCGAGGACAGGAATATTGACGTCGCCATTCTCGAAGATGATTTAGACCACAGGGATAGCCAGCTCATGGTGCTGGGGGATGAAATTGAGGAGCTCCAGGAACAAGTAGAAGCATTACAGCAACGAGCCGTGCCTTACCTTGAAGACCCTCAAAAGGATAACGGTATGGTCATTATCCAGAAGAACAACAACGACCCCTTTCCATACCTCGCCATCTGCGGCCAGCAGGGGTATGTGGCACAAAAGATTCGGAATAAGCTTGTTGACCATCCCGGCGGTGAGATTGTCGTACTGGCAGAGACCCCTAATTTTATTGTACACCACAGCTGGCACAGGGAGCGTGGATGTATCGAGGTAAACCCCGAGCGCGTGAGACATTTTAGGCTTGGTGAACACTACACGCATGAACGTCTCCTGGAGCTCGCGGAATAGGTGACGCTTTTGTAGACCTTCAGGAGGTACTCAGATCTGAGTACTTACATCCAGACACGGTTTTACTGACCTCCAGGATGTGGACAGATCTGTCCACACACAACCAAACACAGTTTTACCCATAATTTTTACTACCCTTGTAAGCATCAACTCTTCCGAGACGAAGCTACGATCGGGCCCGCCCTTCAAATAGTACAAAACACGACTATCCTCCGCTATGCGCCCCAGCCTATAAGTTTGTCTACTCCAAACGGCGTCAGTTGCGCGTCTCTTTTGATCACCATGTTCTTCCCCTGGTTGGAGGAGGTAGAGATATAACCCATCCTCGGGTAAGGGTTTTTCTTCAGGATATTCTTCGCCTTTTGCGAGTGGTACCTCATCCAGCTTGATCGCTTTTGAGGGTTTCATGTCAATCATGGCAGTCTTGCTATTGTTGAGACTTTTGACGATAGCATACAGGTGTTTGACCCATGTACTACTAGTATCCTCAGAGACCAACTCTTACGCATCTTGAGGTTTAAAGAGCCTTTCGGCAAGTACCTTGTTATAGCTCTCCACAAAGGCCGTAAACGTATGGTGGTACTTAGTGGTAGCCCTCTTGATTTCCACACCCTTGTCCTCTAACAATTTTGTTACACCCGACCTGAATTCACTACCATTATCACACTGGAAGGTGTTAGGGTATCGCAAAGGTCCTGCTTTATAAATGTCTTTGATCATGTCCGCGACCTCGCTGGCTTTTTTCGTGCGCAGAGGCCTCGCTAATTTGTACCTCGAAGCCACATCAATACCAGTGAGAACGTACTTGTATGTGCTACTATATACCTTGTCGTGGGGCATGTACAGTAAATCCCACTGATGCATTTCGTTGGGTCTTGTAATGGTAAAATGGGGATAATCGATACGCCTTGGACCCCTAATATGCCGGAGCCACAAAAGTTGACGAGAAAGCCAGTGAGTGACTAGCTTTTTGGATAGACCGCTCCCCTTCGCAAGCAATCGGATGGCATTTCCAGTCCATAGGTGTTCCGGGGTATAGTATATAGCCCCCAATTTTTCCTCCTCTTCATTGGTAACGATATGTGGTGATGTTTCTGAAATGTTTATTATACATGTCAGAAAACGTTCTACAAATACTTATATGCCACAAAACATAGTATGGACAAGGAGGTCACAATGAACGTGAGTTCCCCATCCTGCTGTTTCTTTGGAGGCGTGTAGAAATCCGATAATTTAGGCTTACTCTCCTCCGTTGCTATGTAATAATTATACATGTCGTCGTCCAGCTCCTTCAAGCTCTTGCCGGCCTGTACTCGTAGGTCCCGTTGTTTGTTGAACCAGTCGATTTTGCCTTGCCTATCCCGTACCCACTCTGCTTGAGCATTTTGCAATTTTTCTATAGCTTCATTATGTCTCTTCCGTTCAGCTTCGCCATAGTTTGCTAAATAGGAAGTTCGTCCCGCTGAACGCGAGTGCATTAATCGCAGCACCTGCAACAATAACAGCGATAGTTGCCATTTATTCCTAATACTCCACCGAATGATAACGGCCGTCTAGGATGTTCAGTTGGGCGTCCATCAACAGGTATACATAGCAGCGCATATCCCCGGCTCCGTCGGCTTTCTTGGTCATATGGAGGGTTATCCCATCACTAAGCCTTTGTAGGGGCCTTCCGCTACCATGCAGGTTGTGGTCAAGGGAGGTTCGAAAGTCGATAAATAACGCGTACCTCTCGTTAAAAAACTGTCCAATCGTCACCCCCGAATCATGACCCCCGAGGAGATTCACAGTCCCCTCAAAATGATCCTTACCAAGCATGGCATGCGAGTAGAGCTCATTTGGTTCACCCTCAACCGTAACGGATATTTTTTCGATCTTGGGGTTGTAGAAGACCTCATTCTTTCCGGCATAGGGTTTCACCGTTGCAGGGTCCACAAACAACAACAGGACGCCCTTAAGACTCTTAGCGGGGGTATCAATTTGAAGGTTATAACTGGTATCAGCTTTCTTAAGGGTCACCACCTTGCTTCTAAGAATTCGTTCATATGGTAGTGCCAATCTTGCGTAGCGTAACATCATAGCGCTCGCGAGGCCCTCATGGTTGACCTTATCGAACTCTAGGGAGATATTACTGATTTTATATGCGGCGTCGGCTGCCTTGGCTGCCGTGCTTCCCGAGGCTGCCGTACCTCCATCCTTGATCACGTCACCATATGCCGCGAAATGTAGGATAAACTGTAGCCTGTCATGGAGCCCTGCCTGGTAAAACGGCAAGTCTCTCGTCAGCTTAAACATCCTGCCAAGGGGTATGGAAAAGGTGTTCCCGTATGCTGCAGCGATGGCCTTTTCCTCGTCGGTACCCACGTGATCGCTAGCCTTTACCTGTAGGGCGCGGATTGTACCATCATTTGGATTGATGCCCTGTAATATCTGGTTATTGTCTCGATCGAATTTTGATAGCCATAGGTCTCTGTAGACCTCCAGGGTGTTGAAATCGCTAATATTTTGTACCTCGTTACCGTTCAGGGTGATGCGTAGATTTCGCACTATACTTCTCCCTATGTTGCTGACTAGGGTACGCTTGGTGTTAGTCCCCGTCAGCACTAGGTCAAATAAGAGCTTGATACTACCCGGAAAAATAACATCGTTCTGTCCCATATTAGGGATATCAACATAGAGGTCCTCATTCTGGCCTATTGTGCTAGGCACGTGACTCACCCTGACGCGCTGCTTTGTCCCCTTGATGGCAAAGAGCTGCTTCGCCTCCGCCCATGGGTTCAATATAGCTCCGTATTGACTCATTTATTATTGGAGGGGATTTTTAAAATAAATGGCCGATAACCCGACATTTACGCATGAGGATGATATTGAAGATAGGGGGGGTGGGACAGATGACAGACCTGATGATACTACGCCGAGCCTTCCATCAACGCCGGGGCCCTCAACCCAGGGAGGACAACAGCATGGGGAAGAGCATGCTGAGGGCACGCAGACACTCAGGGAGCAATTGCTAAGGTCTAAGGTTGATAGCCTCTACACGATCATTATCACGGCCTTGAAACTGAAGCTAAGCGCGAGACATTACGACAGGTTTAGGATGAAAGGGGATCAACTCATTGTCGAAAAAATGGTTCATGGTGATGAAATTTTACAGGAAAAGGTGATTACAAATCGGAATGGTACATTTCCAACTATTGGACAGATGGAAAAAAATTTAGGCAAGAAACGCATGATAGCCATAGGTTTTGATAATTATACCGCACCCGACAGAGGGGGTAGGGAAATGGCTGGGAATATAGTGCAAGATATAACTCAGGTCGAGAAGAAGAAGATCGAGAAGAAGGGCGAATATATTAATATGGATACCCTTGTCGAGAACGCCGAGAATATAGCGGACGAGACACAAAGCCTTATGCAACATACTTCATTTGGTGATGATGGCCTTACCGAACGTGAAAGAAGAGGGCTTGATGAGGCAGCACAAACGATAAGAGGCGCCGCGAGGATATTGAGGGCCAATATAACCAAATACGGTATCGAGATCAAGGCGGCAAAAGACAATTTAAAAAAATTCGAGGATCGGAAGGCCGGGAAGGACGGGAGACAATGGGATCCCGACTACCTTGATAGGGAAATAGCAAAGGTGAATAAGGAGATTGAAGAATTGAAGGATAAAAAAGAGGCCGCGCAGGAAGCACATGGTGACCTTACCCGTCAAATTTACAGCCAGCTGGAGGTCATCAAGGAGACGCTGATGAAGATCGCTGGAGATGACACGTCCTTGCTCGAGAAGCTTAAAATCCTCTTCAAAGAGCAGGGCCTGACCCTGGAGAGTATCGTATCGGCTGTTGGTCTATTGATTTCGACCATCGTACTCGCGGTTACAGGAGGGGGTGCCGCAGCAGGTGCAGGAGGAAGTGCCGCGGCGGGTGCGGGAAAAGAAGGGTTTGTAGAGAAGCAGCTTGAAAGACTGGGGAAATTCCTCAAATATTTGGCAGGCAAGGCAGGTGCTGCATTACCTGGTATCATTGGTACCGTAGTCTCTTTCTTTTTGAGGGTAGCGGCAACCATTGTTGAATTTGCAGCCAAGCATTTGTACATGGCAATCGCGGGCGCCGCTGGGCTTGCTGTGGTCTATGTTGGAAAGAGGAAAAAGGCATAATATTAGCTATTTTTTAAGCCAGATGTACGCAATGATGATGCCTACCCCTGTCGTGATCAATATGGTCTTAGTATCCTCATGCTTTTGTGGGGGTTCACTGTGCTTGGATGTGGTATGCCCGGGAGGTGTGGCATTTATAGAGGGTGTAGCATGCTTGGGTGGTATGGTATGTATAGGAGGCGTAGTATGTATGGGGGGGTATAGTATGCTTAGGAGGTGGTTTGATAGTATGCCTGGGAGGTGGCTTGATCTGCCTCGCAATAGGTTTCACAATAGGCTTGTTATTCACGTCAACCTGGGCCCGTACATTTACATTGGCAGGCGCGATCAAGATGTTGTTATTATAGCCCCGAATTTTTCCAATCTTTAAATTCATATCGGAAGGCAACATGTACACGCTGGGCATGACGGCGAAGTTTACTGGAGTTCTAGCAAATTGCAGCACCCTCTGGAATTCTGTGATGTCATGCCCCACATTCTCCTGACGTTGTACCATGCTCTCAAATTTTTGCATCAAGATTTACCTGGCCGTATAGTTGTCTGCACCTGACCCGATTAGGGATGCCTTGGCTCCTGCCTGCGACCCCAGCAACAAGACTACGTAGACTCTAATACTTTCGCTCAGCTTGGTCAGACCTTCCGACGTCAAACCCTGACTTGTTGGTATGATAAATTTGCCCCAATCACCATCAACCTGGGGCCACCATCTTCCGTTGGTGAGTGAGGCACTTACTGATTTGGTTTTGTATAGGCTATTGGGATCGGCACCATATTCGCGACATGCTTGCGCGTATCCAGATGTTGAGTAGGGATTTTTGTACTGTGAAAACCCATCGTTGTAAGGCATGGGTGCCTTCATTCTTGCCAGGATACGACGCATATGGTAGTATACATGGAATTTGAAGATGGAGTTGCCAAGGGGCACGGAGCCTGTTAGGTGCCTAGCGGAGATGCCTAATGCAGTGCTTGCGCAATGGGTGGCGAAATTCACCTGAATATTCCAGTAGTCCAGGGCTTGTCCTCTTGTCCATCCCTGAATGACAGGGTCATTGAGGTAGGTTGTTGTAACCTTGATAGGGTATTTGGTAAACTCGGGAAATACTACGGGAATGTGTGAGGATGTGGACACATAAAGGTCCTGATGCTCTAAGCTGGTTACGATAAGAGGCCATTCTCCCCTGTTGGATTTGTACCTTGCCTTGGGGTTGTATGAATACATGTTCATTCCTTTCTTCTAAGAAAGGAATGAAACAACTCTACATTACTGATATTGCAAAGCCCACGATGTTTGAGGATTACCTAGGACAGGATACGAGAATTGCCCTGAAATCCATCAGTATCCGACCCATGTGGCTGAACATTTACACAGACAATGATTTCACCATCCGCAAGATGGGGCCTGATCAGAGGGTTACCCGAATAGAGATCTTGAACGGCCTGTACAAGATCGAGGATCTGGCGGCTATTGTGAACAGTCAGGCGGGGGACAAAATCAGGCTGTTTGTCCTGAAAAATGGACTCTGCAAGCTCCGTGTCAATGAGGGGTACACCTTGGTTATTAACACGCAACTGCAAGAGCTCCTGGGCCTACCTGCTCCAGATGGTGGTAAGTATTACACAAAGGGAGACTATGATGCATACTACAATACAGACGTTTACCAAAGATTGAGACTTGTTTGCCCTCAGCTGGATGAAGACGACTGCCTGCTGGATGGTAAAAAGTCTAAAATTCTGGCCTTGCTTCTCACCAGGGAACTAAACGCCTGGGGGGATATGCTGACTTGGAGTTTTGACACTCCAATTTACCTTCCCTTGAAGCGGTCCACGGATCGCCTCGAGTTCATGCTAACGGATGAATTCCACCATGAGAAAAATGTATCCTTCACCGGAATTACAATGTGTTTGCTGATAGAATAAATGGCTGATTTAACTAAGCTATATCCGAGCTTACCAAGTGCGCCTGCGGAGGATCCTATACAGGATGAAAGCCAGAATTTTAGACTTGCCAAGATAGGAGGGATTGAAGCATTTCTAAGGGGTGAGATTAAAGAGCGGGACAAACTCGCAAAAAAGTTCAAAATGCACGGGACCTGGGTACGCTACTGTGACCACGGACTACTGGGTGTTAGTTTAATCACCTCGGGCGTAGGGATTGGGGCGCTAGCCTCGGGTCTCGGCGTACCCTTGTGTGTGGCTATGGGCGGGATCACGATTGCCGTAGGTATCGGGCAAGCCGGTCTGCGGAACGCCTCAAAGAGGCTTGGTGTGAAATCGAGGAAGCACAATAATATAAGGCTATTGGCAGAGTCCAAATTAAACTCTATCATCGATTTAATCTCAAAAGCCATCGAGAGTGGGGTTATCAGCAACTACGAGTTTAGTCTTATTACGCAGGAGAAGGAGAAATATATGCTATTGAAGGAACAGATGCGACGGCGTTTCAATCGTATTGTCAACGCCATCAATGAACAGGAGCGTGCCCAGCTAGTTGCGAAAGGTCGGGAGGAGGGGAGGAGAGACGTTTTAAAAAAACTGCAATCTGTACAGTATGCAAGTGCTACCTAGAGTCCCCACCTGTTTACAAGCCTTAGTTTTATATATTTTATAGGTCTTGTATGGCCTATGAAATATAAGGTTTTTTAATCCTCACCTAGCAGCCATTTATTCAGGCTTTTATACCTACATTCTACAACATGCACTTGAGGGTAGTAGTTGCTACCCTGAACGTATATAGATGATATCGCCAGCACGCCACTAAGTTTGCAGGGCCCATTATAGGGTACTGGTTGGCCATGGAAGTTGGTCGTGATTGCGTCCTTGTAGTATTTAAGCTTAGCGTTGATATAGCGACCCTTCTTGACCGGCTCCGTCGTCAATTTTTGAGATATCAACTCCTCGATCTTGTTCCAAATTTGACGATATTTTTCGATCCAGTCGGGGTACTCTTCAAAATCAATACTCATCGCTGGCACGGCACTGGTATTGTATTGACTCACTCCAATGGACCAGACCCCGTGTCTTTACCCTCAGGGCTACTATAAGGTCTTGCGTATGATACCCCACGATGTACCGCTGATCAGCGCCTTTGTTGGAGGGAACAGGGTCTGACACTGTCAGGTGGTCCACATTGATATCATTAATATCGGTAAAGGTAGTCGCAAAGTTGTAGAATTCTCGAGGTTTCACAATTTCATTTCCAAATTTCAGCATCCTGATGTTTATTAAGAATTTTAAACAAGGCCTGGGGATTGCTTCGCGCACATACACAGCTACCCCCATTATACATGATATATTCCTGGTAGCAGTACCAGCACAGCATCTTAACCCCTACCATGAGCCTTCGTCCACAGGTACACCTGTCATACTCGTCAAGTATACATTCACAATCCTTACATTGTTCTTCCATTTATTCTATAGGCTTGGGGTATGATATCTATTCTGGGGAGGTCACCTCTTTACCGCGCATGCGTTGATTTTTGATGATATTTAGTGGATGTGTGGGGGAGAGGGTATGATGCTATTTATGGGAGCGTGATGACGTCAGCGGTGTGCGGGGGAATTTTAGGGACCTGCGCCAGAACATTTTTACTCATTTGCAGCATTGGTTTTTGATATGCATGACTAAGCATAGACTAATAGGACTTGTATTGGATGGGCGTCAATTTATTGTGTTTGACCGTGGGTGTGCGACTGTGTGCGCCTAAGAACTTGTGGTGATGTGCGTGCGCGTGTGCGGGATGTGCGTTGCGCCAGAACATACATTTCTTTATCTCTTGGGTTTTTCTACGGCCACCGACTATAGTAAACTTAAATACGTGAAAGATAGAATAATCGCGTTTAATTTCATGTGTCATTAGCTCCCTGTGTGTGTTAAGAGTTTCAAGAGTGTTTTGTTTTTTCGCATGCCGCATAACAGAAAAATATTTCGATAAAAAAGCTTGCATCTACACGAATTATCAACCTAGATTCCAGAGCCTCTACTGCGTTTTAATATAAAGGTTTCACCTTCTCATCAAAAAATTCTACTATCCCTGCATATCTATCTGGAGAATTTATTGTTGATGTCGTTATTAGCATTTGCTACTCCGAAGAAAGAAAAATGTAAAAAAGTTTGTAAAGTGTTGTTGCGATTTGCGATGAAGACTTTACGTCCCCGGAGAAGAGCAGATACAAAAACAAGTAATATTAATATGAAGGAGACACAAACAGCGTGTTATAATACCACCATATAATACCAGGTCCATTTGTATGAAGATTGACGTAATGCAATCTTGCGGAACAGTATTTCAGAAAAAAATATCTCTTATCAAAAAAGGAAAAGAAAAGATTTCTGTTGTGGGGGGGGGGGGGGGTAGGGGACGAGAGTTGATTGACACAACAAGTGAGAGACAAGACTTTGGCAGCCGTATTTGAAAAAACTTTTGCAAATGAACCCTCTTCGTGTGTCGCGCGGATGGGAGAGACATAGGACCACAACACGAATTTTTTGTCGATTCAAGTAAACGGTGCACAAAACACTTAGAATGTAACAAGTAAAATGGCGCGGTTGCTGATGGTCTCGTCTCTGTCTTACTTTTACATTGTGTCTTAGTTTTGATATGTTTTTTATTGTTTATACTTTCTGGTTCGGATACATAGTTTCACCAGAGTGTTTGCTTTACTACCCCCTTCTAGGCTCAAGGAATTGGTACCTATTATAGAGATGCAGGAATTATTCATTATTATTTTGCTCCTATCTATCCTCCAACGAAGGTTTAGCCAGGCCGTCAACAAATTATTTTCGTCTTTTTTATCAGCATATGGCTGATTGATACTTAGTCTAGCTTATAAAAGTTGTTTCTGACAAAATTAGTTCTTTTCTACTTATTCGTACAGTATAATAATAGTCAATCAGTACTTTGAAACTAAAAACAAGTTTTCTATTAAGTACTCTAAAACAACTGATTTTTATTGTTGTTTTAAGCTGGTTAGTGTCTGTGTTTATGGAAATATATAGCTATATCATGTTTTGTTATTATTTGATGAAAAATAACCCCCAATAATTGGCCATATGCAGGTAAGAAAGACGAAAATCTTTTGTCAATGGTCCTTTCCAGTGCTGTTATAGATGTTATTTATGAACCCCACTTCCCCATCACATATACAATGTACATAGCTATATAGCTAATGTCATTCTCGCGGAAAAGTTGTCACATGTTCCATACTTATTCGGATGAGGTAAAACATGGACTTTTCACAATAGAAATCCTAATTAAAAGAAAACTTACAAGCAAGTGCACTTTCGAATGTAGCAAGTTGGCAAAAATAAACCAGTATCTAAAACATATTAAAGATATTAACATATTAAAGCCAGAAAAAAAGGTACCCTTGAATGATCTAGTCTTGAATATATGAAGGTTTGACCACACAAACAGCATGCTTGTGGCATGCTTACCCCAGTTTATAATGGCATCTGTAATAACTAATAATCTGTATACTATGGTTGGTTTAAACACTATCATGTGGAAACACGCCTGTAAGAATACAGGGTTCGAATTAGAAATATCAGTCAGTTTGCAAAAAGTTGCTGACTGGAGAGAAAAATCCTCTTTGCAGTTGTGATCTGAGAGCACTGTATAGGCTACTTGTCATTGATCCCTTGATGGTGGAATTCGCCATTTTAACATTTCCTTTGTAGAACGAATTGCTAAGACAACATTTCGATTCACAACTTGCGAATTGCGACCTGTTAATTCGAACCCTGGAATACGTAGTCTTACCTAAAAAACAAATATGCATGCTCGCCATAAGGTGCAGTAACATGTAAGCAAAGGTTCTGAGAATCTCTTTCTTAGTTTTGTTTTTCCTTATGTGAGTTAAAAATTTAGAAAGTTGTTTTAGAAATTATACAATCTTTACAGGATAAAACAAATATAGATGTTTACTCTACTTAGTGGATTATGGAAATGGTTATTTCAAAAGGATGAATTTTGCATATTAATAGTTGGACTGGATAATGCGGGTAAGACAACCTTCCTGGAACATGCTAAACGCAAGTATGCTATTAAAAACTATAAAGGCATTCCCTTTGAAAAGATTGGCCCCACTGTGGGAATGAATGTTGGCCACATACATATCAAATCTGAGATATTGCTGTTGTGGGACTTAGGGGGACAAGAAGAATTGCAGACTCTTTGGAATAAATACTTTATGGATTGTCATGGAGTTATTTATATTATCGATTCTTCAGATGCACAAAGGCTTGAAGAATCATATAAATGTTTTGATACTCTCATATCGGATGAAAATTTAGTAGGTATACCCATGTTGGTATTAGCTAATAAACAAGACAAACCGAATTCCATAACAGCAGAAGCAGTTAAGGAAATATTTAACAGAAGTTCCAATAAATTGGGTAAACGAGACTGTATGCTGCATGAAATATCTGCTCTTGATGGAAGTGGAATTGAAGAAGGACTACAATGGATGCTGGAACGAGTAAAAAGAAATATTTTTCATCGACCACCAAGGGAAAAAGAAATTACGTGACATTCAATAACAGTATTTTCATCCTTCTTCTGGAATTATGTGATTTTTTTTAAAGTATATACTGTAAGCCTCTGTGTTAAAATATATATCAACCTTTTTTAAGTATTTCTCCATAGTTATTTATTTATTTTCTATTTGTGGCAACACAAGCTCGTCATCCCGTCTGGACCATTATAATAGGAATAATCTAAACCAGAATAAATGATTTTGAAGCACTTTTGTAAAAAAATATCAACGGACCTTCTTTCTTATATCTATAGGCATGAAACCTTTTCAGGTGGCACAATAAAATAAGCTTAGAAATTTAAATATATTTTGGGAATCGTATGTTAATAAAAATATTTTATTTTATGAGCAGGTCTAAATTATGTGTATTATTGTATCAGAGTTTTATTCGGTTCTTGTGAAATTATTTACTCAAATATACATAATAATATTTTGGTATTTTGTATCTGTATATATACATATATTTTTTAAAGTCCAAGGTAAAATGTTATTAATAAAATGCTTCCTAAAGTTTTAAAAAACAGAATGGTAGCAATGAATTTTTTTAATGTTTTTCTTGTCATCACTATTTCTGTGACATCATCAGAAACTGAAATTTGTCCAAAATACCACTGTTTGCCTAAAATTTATATAATTATTGTTTTAGAATGAACTTTAACCCTTTTTTTTAAGTTTCTGACAGTCGAAAGTTTTTTAACAAACCTTCTAGTTATAATACATTCCGTATGATATAATGTCAAGAATTGCAAAATTGAGGAAATTGCATTTCCCCAATTTTTAGGTAGAATCCAAAAACATGGGGAAATCAGGTTTGTCACTGTTTTTCAATGTCATGCAATAAGTCCTTTTGATGAAGTACCATTATGGTGTAATTTTCAATTTCCAATCTATTAACAGAAGTTATATTTTACTGATTATAAGGATTTCATAGAATTTTGGAGTATAATAGCAAATATCAAAGGCTCTCGTATAGGTGTCGACCTAAAATTTGGTTTTCTATTGGCTATAATAAAAAATATGAAAACATAGCATAAAGAAAATGAAAGAGGGAGAGTGTGTTATTCCTCCCGAACCATATAGGGTTTAACCAAAAGTTTATCCTTTAGACAAATTGTTTGTGTGCATGTTACATAAAGATGCACAGTGAATACGAATCTGTTTTGTGCGTTTTAGATGTTTTAAAATTTCATTTTTCATGAGCTCATAAAGTTTATTGTTTTAGGTGTAGATAAATGTAAAAAAAAAGCATGAAGTATTGATGATGAGTGAAAACAAAGATCCTGATCAGGATGGTGTAGTGAACAGTAAAAGAAAAAAAGCACTGAGTATTGGTGATTATTTCTCGAAACGAAGAAAAATGTCAGCTTCTAATAACGGTAGGTGTTCTTTATTTTGTCAAGTGTTGTATTCAGTGTGCTGACTAGCAACGTAAAATATTTTCACCTTGAAGATTGGTATGTGTATGTGCTTTTTAAAAGGCCACGAGTAGTTTGAGTAGTTTAGCATTACAATCTTTAGGTTTTGGCAGGTTTTAGTGATGCTTCCTACGTGAATAGAGCGCTTTCTATTATTAATAAGTTGCGTAGTCCATTTTTGTTATTGTCTTAAAACTCGCTATTGGTATTTCTTGAACCCAAAATTTTAATCAACAATAGAGTCTTTTTCGAAGAAAAACATGTTGTCTTGTATTTTCTAGATACCCAAGATGATAGCAAGAAAAGACGGGAACTGATGGCATCTGCTGCGGAGAAACGATTAGAACTTAGTAAACAAGCAACTGCATCTTTGCACGAGTCTGCTGCTGAAAAGCTATTGGCTAACATAACAAAAGAAGCTAAGTCGCCGAATGACACAAACGAAAATAACTCGTTGAATAACTGCGGTACTTCGGAAACGAGTCACGATGTTAGTGTCAATAAAGCAGAGGTGACGATACCTGACAGATTTAACAGGACGCCATCATGTTCTGAGATGTTGCCCAAGCTGACTCCCACAGATACCCATACTATTTTATTTCGACCACATGTTTTGCCGAATAAAATACCGAGGCCGTATCCAGACACGTATAAAGACATGTGGGATAAAAACCACGTCAGAATGCCTTGCTCACCCGAAAATCTTTATCCGACGCACGATAAGAAAATTCAAAAGCGCTGGGAGCTGATCGAGGCAACATTATTACAGCCGTTTCAGTCATCGCATGATTTAGAAGAGGCGATTTTGGTGTACAACCACCATTACAAAGAGAAATGGAATTTCGAATGTTGGCATAGTTACTGTAATATTGAATTGGGAGAGGATCAGCGGGAGGACCTTTTCGGAACACTTTTGCCGAACATGGTTCAGTTAGCTTTGCAGTTACCTTCTGTTGTCACGACGTCACCCAGACTCTTACGCCAAGGCGTGTCGCAAAGTATTACATTTTCGCAAAAGCAAGTCGCCTGCTTGTTAGCAAGCGCGTTCTTTTGTACCTATCCTAGACGGAACTCGTTAAAAAACTCGGAATATTCGGCTTATCCAGATATTAATTTTAGTAAGATATTTCGAGGCTTGAAAGATGTAGTGAACACCGTAAAGACTGAAAAACTCAAAACGGTTTTAAATTACTTTCGTCGAGTTTTAAAAGAAATGCCCACCGGGACGGTGACATACTCGCGGAACGTACTTAGCGAGAGTAAAACGCCGCTTTGGGAAAAGCTTACCGACGAATTTTGTGATTTATTTGTGTCGTCCACCGGCACTATTGAAGACAATGGCGACGGTATGCTGCAGGTGGATTTCGCCAATCGAATGATTGGAGGTGGTGTTGTGGGCGAAGGGTGTGTGCAGGAAGAGATCCGTTTTCTGGTATGTCCGGAACTTATACTCGCTAGGTTATTTACTGAAAAACTTGAACCCAACGAAAGCTTAGTGATAACAGGCGTGGAAAGGTTTAGTAGATACTCTGGGTACGCGCAGACGTTCAAATACCAGGGCACGTACCACGATTTCACGCAAAGAGACCGTTGGGGAAGGCGTTACACGCAGGTGGTCGCAATCGACGCGCATGTATTTCATAACTACACAGATCAATTTAAATCTGTGAGCTTAAAGAGAGAACTAGAAAAAGCATATTGCGGATTTTTAGACACTTCAACGTCACAGCCTTCTGCCATTGCAACTGGTAACTGGGGTTGTGGAGCCTTCGGTGGCGATGTGCACTTGAAATCACTTATTCAACTTATGGCTGCTGCCGTGGCGAAAAGGGATTTAGTTTATTTCACCTTTGGTGATGAAGAACTGACCAAGAATTTGCAGGATTTTCATGAGTTTTTAAAAACGTCGAAACTTACTGTGGGTCATTTGTGGAATTTATTAGTTCGATACGGACGAGAGTTAAAATCAAAGCAAGAACACATTCCGTTGTATCCTTACTTGAAGAAAATCTTCAGCGACTACACATGCGATACGGACGACGAAGAGAGCTCGTGCAATGAGGAGAACCCGCTAGAAATAAGAGGAGTTCCGTGTGAAATACCCTCAGATATGCCTCCCCTTTCACCAGAATATGGTAACGACACTCCGTGATATTTGCAACGAAACCCGCTCGTGACATTAAATAGCCGTTCTGTAACAATATGAAAACTTCTTTAATTCTCGTATCTTCTTAGAGATTTTTTAATTTTTGATTACAAAAGTTATCTGAAAGGAGAATCTTTTCTGTAAATAACTAGTTAGATGTGCTGTCGCTTTTCTCTCTTGATAAACTGTCATCATCCCGCTAAGTTTTCGGACCACATAATACGCTTCACAGGGTGAGTACTTTTTGTACTGAATGTTATATATATATCTCTTTTAATATGTTACAGACGAGAATGGGTGGATAGTTGCATTGTATATTATATTTTCACATGTAGTTTATTCAGAACATCGAAAAAGATGGGCTTTAGAAACACTAAGCAAAACTTGCGTTTTCACTTTAATTTTCGTTTCAACGTGGATAGTCTATATTACGTACGTCTGACTATTCCATTTTCTTAAGTTTTATAGATATCGCTTATTAATAATTCAAGATGGCGCATGAGTAATACAATTGTATACGCGAGGATTTATTTGATAGCCTACTTTCTGTGCGACGTAATTTTTTGATTTTGCGTTGAGAACAGTGGACATGCACACTTATTCCTGTAGGTAGAAAATGTAAATAACAGACCAACAGAAGTCAAATAAATCCATTTAAGAACGAAATATAATCGTTTAGAATTACTAAAAACGTTTTTGAAAAAAGATAATATAGTTAAAAAATCATCTCAGTGCATTTTAGTTATTGTGCTTTTGTAAGAATTTCAAGAATAGCCATTTTGCCACATATACTCCTCAGTTTGTCATTGATTGCTTCGACTTTTTCGTCGTAGCGAGCTATCACGTCAGCACGCGACATATTCGTGAATGTCACCCGATAAGTGATTTTTTTTAGAATATGGAAGCAAACAAAAAGCAGAAGAAATATTATGGTGACATCAAAGTTTTGATCTTTTGACACCAACGACAATTTTTGGTCCAAATTGGACCAAGCAGAGAAATGTTTCTTGGTACAAGGAGCAAAAACAGCATACTAAGCATGACGGTGCAACGAAAAAATAGTCGAAGAATGAAGAAAACGAACTGATTAAAACGTAGATGAAGGTTTTCTAAAAGAATTCGCACTATTAGAATTCTTTTCGTTGAGGAGATTCAGCCGTCAGCAAATTTTGACTTTGCAGTTTTCCAAGATGGAATAGATTCTTGACAGTTCATAAAATAGTAACACATTATTTAACACAACTTTTTATCCTCTTTCAAAAACGATTAAAAAATTCAATCCGGAAATACTGACGTGAGTATAATATTAAATTTAGACCGTTTTTAGTCAACATTTTTACGGTCTATATTTCAGCAAGGCACAAGTATTGACATAATACCATTTTTTCTCATCCTCTCTGACCTTTATCTGTTGGTGCAGGTAGTTTTTTAATAGAGTTTTTTATTGTTCTGAATATTTAAGCAGGATATAGCAACTTTAGTTTGGAAACCCTGTTATCAATGTGGGTACTGTGTTGTGAATATCTACATTAGGTATGTACCGACATTGCCTACCCAATTTCCCTCACATGGCATGGGTTGACCCGTAGCTGTGGTAAAGACAGTTGCTAAACGTGCCCGCGCTGTGTACCGAACCACGGACCTTGTGATTTCAAAGCAAACCCCTTAACCACAAAGACCACGTGCCACTTTGAAAATTTGATTCTTACAAGGGAACACATGATGTTTGATTTCATATATTCAGGTCTGCAGAATATTACAACGGCATCCGATCAGAATATCATTTTAAATTTTTGTCGCTAAAAATGTACTCACTAAGGTAATCCTTGGCTCCTGTGTTGCCTGGTTTGTAATGTTTTATCAGTATAAGTGCGAGATGTAAAAATGTGTAATTTTATTTCGACCTTTTTTAAAAAAAGGCATTGACTTTCGCAAAGAAAATGAAAATCTTCCCGCGAAAATTAGTTTCCTCGGAGGATCAATCAACTCTCTGTTTTTGTCGAACGAAATCACTCCTGGAAAAGTCCTAGATTTTTTATTTTGTTTTGAAACTGAGTGTTTACAGTCTAGGTCCAATAAACTCACTATTCGACCTTCCAATGGAAATTAGTGACAAAAAACATGCAGGAAGGAAGGAACCAAGATGGTAAGCTAAAGAAAACGACAACTATTTGTGTTATGTTATCTGTTATGTCGTGTTTTCACAATCTTTTTGTTACATGTTCCTGTTCTACTCATTAAACTGCTGCACAATCAGATGGAATCGAATCCACATGTGGAACTCACAACATGCTGCGTCTTCTCCAAAACACTTTCAGTGGACATCCTGGTGATGTAACTTCTTTAAACACAAACATATGTCCTTATGCGATATGATAAATAATTGAAATGAAAAATATAGTATTGTTGTCATCATGATTTCCGGGAAGTAGTTTGGTCTCTCTAAAGAAAAAAGAAAAAATCAGAATCGTTCAAAGAGCACTTCCTTGTATAGCTTCACACCAAAAAGACAGATATTTCTCATTACACCGGAAGAATCTGGTCAAAGTCTTATAAAAAACTTTTTAAAAAGCGGGCAAGCAATTAGTAGCCACGCCAATTAACAGACATTTTCATACACGAAATTGGTGTTTTTGAAATTCTTTCTAATTAGCGGACACCTGAAGAAATGATACAACTGTTCCGTTGTCTCTTTTTGTCTGACACAATCATAAAAATAAAAACGAAAAAGACATATAAATAAAATATAATCGATTTCTCAAAAATAAGCTTGAACTTTCCAAAAAGGAGGACACCTCTAATTAACAGACAGTTTTTTTGCACCAGTACTATCTGTTAATTAGAGAGAGTACTGAACATATAGACAGGCACGAATTAATTTAACATCAACTTTTTTACAACAACAAAATGTACTCTAACACGTTTTCTTAAAAAGACTTTCATTCCCAGTGTCTCCTTTAGACAAAAGCAAAAACCTAAAATCTACACAGAAAACTTACCCTGGGTACGAGGTTTGTTTCACTAGTAACCTGTTGTGAGTATTATGTATATAAAAGATTCACTGGAAATTGAACAGCAAATGCACAAATTCAAGCATTTCAATTTTTTGGACATTTGTATACCTACCCTATCGTTGGCATTGTTCATCGCTTTCTTCAAAACGTTGTAGATTCTGCAAGAGATCAAGAACACAGATCTTTAGTAAAAACAAATAAATAATATTGTTAAACCCGCTTGTCATCATTTAAATTTAGATATAAAGTAAGAACCAGATTAGGACTGATCTTGTCCTTCCAATGATGTTGACAAGCAAACTGACAAGGAAGATTTTCTTCTAACAGATGTGTATATACTTACTCCGAATTTCTTTCAGCATAACCGATTGCTCTGGTTTGGGTAAGGTCTAAATGCATCGGGTCAGCATAATGCTCAATCACACATTTCACAGCATCCAATCTCTTCACTCTTGTCGCCAGTATTAACGCAGTCCTGTATTGAAAAAATAAGCAAAAACCGCAAGAAACCTCGTGCGTATGTCACGTGTTAGAAAATGTGCGTGGAGTTGGGTAACTTATGGGAGGCTAACTTTATTTGAGCGAAAGTCCCTTCCTCTATCAATTCTTTAAGGTAATCAATATAGGTTACTTCAGACTATTTAGGTTTTCTTTAGCTTCCTGGTATATCAAGGATTTGGATAGAGAAGCCGAGATCTGACACCGAGGCGAGTTATTAGGGAATTTGTATAAACGAAATTTCGTAGATTATGTTACAATATGTATAAAAATCGCTATGCGACAAAATGATCGTGTAGAGTATTCTTGATAATTTCATTTAGGTTTTTTAACTGAACCTCCTTCTATGGAGGTAAGGGAGCGTTCACATATTACGTAATCAATTTTTTGCCTATTTGCTACTCCCCCCTCCCCCATGTAATCAGTCGTAATCATTTGGTTGACCCCCTCCCAAAATTACGTCATCATCTACTTAACCCCCCCCCCCAAAAAAAAAAAAAATCCGTAAAGAATTAGTTTTCTTCCTTTTCTCGGTTATACCAGACCCTACAAAAGTTTTAAATATTTACAGTTTTATATTTTAATTTCATATTTTACATGCAAGATATGGAATATGGCGAATACAAACGCTTTAGATAGTTGATATTTTTCACACTCATGATAAAATATGCTGTTAATTTTTTTTTATTTGGTTATGTTATCAAACCACTTGACCCCTCCCCCCCTCCCCCATAATCAAGCGTAAGCAATTTCGATACCCCCCCCCCCCTCCCCCCTACTTGATTACGTAATATGTGAACGCTCCCTAACAAAATGAGGAACCCTAGAAGGACTAAAGAAGAACTAAAGAAAAAGGGTGGTGAAATTCCAGGGATGATTGTTCACTAACCTTCCGTTTCCTTCTGTAGCATTAACATTCTCTGTATTAAGAAGCTCCTTCATTGTGTTAGAAATAGGTACTCTCTTTTTCGCCAATGTCAACACGTGAATAAACGACATCTTTCCTTTCTCTTTTCTTTCTGTACGCATGCCGCCTTTGTCGTACAGATATTTGATCATGTCAACTTCGTTATCACCTAGTTCTTGAAGGGCGTATTCAAATGCGTTTCTGCTGTCTCGTGATGCAATGCTGGCGTTAGCGCCTTCTTCTATTAATATTTCAACGGATTTTTTACTGCGTATTTCCACAGCCTAAAAAAAAAATGTGGATACGTAACAGTGCTGCGGCTTTTGCTACACTCACAAGCATCTATATTTAACAATCTCGTCCCCAGTACCTGCTACTGCAACTGACATTAAAGTCTTAGGAACTAGGTTTGCATACCTTAAAAAGCGGAGTTTTTCCATCTTCATCTCGTAGGTTTAACTTCACTCCAGGAACTTTTAACAAAATGTTCAGCGTTCTGCAACAACCCCATGACGCTGCGAAATGCAACGCAGTTCTAGGATATAAATAAACAATTCCCAGGGCTTATCTTCATGCTTGCCTGTTTAGGTAAAAGTGATCCACTTCCAGGGAAACTTAAATGAACACCATGCTTACTTGTGATTAATTTTACAATGTTGTTACAATCGATTTGACCTACCCAACCTTATTCCCAGAAACCTTGTATCTTTTCTGATATAACGATGGGACACGCCGTCGTACCACCGTCCCGATGTCAGAAAAGATACAAGATGCCCTGGGGACAAGGTTGATACCTACCGTCCCTTTTCATCGCAGCGGTTGATTTTCTGATGCTTTTCTTTGTCCGATAGATACTTTTCCAGCTTTTTAATCTTTCCTTTCCAAGCATATCTACGAAAAATAGAGAATAATTAAAACACGCTGTGTGTGAGTTTTAATGTTTGTGCTAGACCAGCGGCGAGTGTTGGGGTCGCATACTGAGGCACTAAACAATTAATTAATTAATTTATTTCTTCGATTACCTACAAAATTTGTGAAATAGGTGAAAAAATTTAGACGCTGAAAAACACTTGCCTTAATAATCGAGGCAAGTTATTCTCATCCACTGATTCGTTTGGATAGCTACCAACAGATATTCGTCTTCGAATCCTGAACTTCATCGTGGTGTTCTTTTTACCATCTTCACTCTCGTCATCGGAGTCCTTTATTTTCCCGGAGTAAACATTATTTATAAAATGCTCCGCTGTTTCGAGTTCTTTTTTGGGAACATTATCTGGATTCTGAGGAGGAAATTGTTCAGAAAATCTTTTTGCCGCCTTTAATCTTTCCTTCTCAGCCGCTTCCATGCGATACTGTTCCAACAATTTCATTCGCCCTTTTCCTGTGGCCTTTACAGGAAGAAAACAATATCCGATATCAGGAAGATAATTTTCCTCAACTGGGCAGCCGGAAATACTGAATCCGTAAATTTTATTCCTGCAAACGTTTGAATTAGGAGTATATTTAGAAAAATCAATATGAGAAGATGTTCCACTAGAAGGCAATCCTGGTGTTATTGGTGGGGGTGGGGGAGGTGGCGTTCTTGGTGTTCTAGGTGGCGGTGGCGTTCTTTTCCTCTCAACATAAGGTGGAGGTGGTGCACATTCTTCAACGAAAATTTCATTGGTAGAGCTATCTTCTGTCAGTAAAGAATGCACAACGTTGATGGTTGGTGAATACTGAGGTAGTCTCCAACGTGGAATGGTGTATATTCTGGTTAGATTGATTTCATCTGAGAGGTAATCTAACATATCTGGTGGTAGTGCTGTTAAATTGATCAGTGATGTTTTGGATCCAGTTGATGATGCTTCAACTTGATTTCTACGACTCTTCGGTCTGCCATCGCTATCATAGCTGTCAGTGTTCTCACTTCCTTCCCCATTTTTGCCTCGTTTGTCTTGTTTTTTTTTACTCAGAGGTCTTTCTCTGTTCTCCTTCCGCCGATCTTTCTTTGTTTGTTGTCGATCACTAGCTGCCACCGGTCGTTCACCGTGGTTAGTTGTTTGGTTCGCAGGCTTGTTACGCGCAATCTTATCCTTTCGTGCAACAACTTTATTCAGATTTTCATTTTTGTCAAGTTGATGTTGCTTTCCACTGCTAGACGTGTCGCTCTCGTTTCCCTTCTTGCGGATTCTACTTTGAGATCTTAAAGTTTTTTGTTTTTTTTCTTGTTCCTAAGAAAGAAAGAAAAATGAAAGAATAAGAGACAAAACGTTTGTTGCGAAATACGGATTTATTTACTTACTAAAAAAATACACAAAAAAAAACCTTCGGTCGGTGCATGGCTTCTTTCATCCCTCCATAGTCGGTGCAATGCCGAAATGTATTGTATATAAAGGTTAATATATAAGGGAAATGCTTTGGGAAGGAATTGAACCTTAGGAGGGAGTGTCTAAAAGAGAAACACGTAAATATCCACCTAACAGGATAAGCATTGGATATAGTTCGCCTACTTTTTTCCTAACTTTACTTAGTCCTGAAATAAAACGATTTTTTGTCTTCTTCTTTGTTACTGACCAACAAGATGAACTGCTCAAAAAGGTGTTCAAAAACATGACCTAAAGATCAATATCAAATTTACTAATAAAATTACAAACGATAACCACTCACTTCTATTCTTCTTTTCTCCTTCAACCGCTTCTCAAGAGACTTCCGCTCTTTTCGTAACTCTTGAAGTGCCCTTAATTCTTTCTCCAACTTTTCATTAAGCAATCTATTTCTCTCCATTTCTTTTTCTTCTCTGCGAGAAATTAACTTCATTTTCATCTTAGATATCAGAGATCTTCTTTCATTAGTCTTGCTTTCATTTTGGTTACATTGATCGTTACTGCCATTGCCTTCATCTTCATCTTCATTATTATCACCTTCGCTACTTTTGTATTCATTCTCATCAAGGTGGGTAAGCGATGATAAGGTTCCCAGAGATGAATCAGTGGACAGTTCTTCTATGGATGTCGTCATATTTAAACCGTCATCTTCATCGTCGGAAAATTCTAACGGTTGTAAAGGCTCGTTAAAATCGATTTGTCGCCGAAGTCCATTTCTTGTGAAGAGTCGTGACGGTGTTCTTGTTTGCTTGTTGTTTTTCTCGGTATGTTGATTGGCTAATTCATTCTCTGTAAGATATTTACTACAGCAGGGTTCAGCGTCGTCACAATCGAATGTTTGGATACTTTCAATAATAGTATCTCCACCGCCGCCAAGCTGGGAGCTACTATTATCGATCGATCCTTTAGAAGAACATCTTGAAGGGTTGTTGTTCTTCTTCTTGCGATTCTTCTTCTTTGAGAACAACGACGCCAGTTTTTTATCAAAACCCATTGAATAATTTGAAGATGAAACCACGAAAAACAAACAAAGCCAAAGTGCACCCTCTTGAGATGGATTCACAGACAGACAAAACCTTGTGACGTTAAATAATTTGCATGCTGTTGTTTATATGACGTTTTATTAAGGTTACGTCATTTTTTTTATTTTTTGTATAAGTAGCCTCGTTTCGTGATGGCCTCTAGTTGTCAACGCAACTTAGCAATGGTTAAACATAATTAGCCTCGCTTTAATAAATTATTCGTTTTTAAGGATCTTAAAATAGTAGCAAATGCTTCGTTTTAGTTATCTGGCAAACTCTTCCCATAAATTCTCCTTACTTATTATTTTACTTTGACACTTCCTTAGTTAGAATATATTTGAAAATTTGATGAGCTAGCCTTGTTGACTTAAACTTTATTTTCCGTCACAGAATTACTCAAACGACCGGAGGGACGGATGGACGGACGGGAAAAGAGACTGAAATTTATCTTATTCATTCAGGATGATTTTTTACCGACAGATGCTGTTGCTATGATATCAGCAGATGTAACATGCCATTATTGTTTAAGCATACGAAGAAACAGAAGGTATTCCAAAGAAAACAAATGGCTAAAAACCTTTTTTAGCATCAGTTTCCCTTTGCTTATGATTAAATATTTGCTAGTAGCGGTTCTGTACTAGATTACGAAGCGAAGTTTGCGGAGAAATACGAAAACCCTGGAGTGCATTTACAACCTCGAAGTAGGCAAACATTTCATTCTTCTTTCTGTTTCATCAAACATTTGGAAATGTAGAAGACATCAACGAGTAATAACAACACACAAAGCCTTTCTTACAAGTTATAACCACATGCGCGAGAAAAATTTGAAAGATTATTGGAACTTTTTCTGCAAGGAATTCTATTAATGTGTATATTAAAAAGATCTTCCATTGGTTGTGAAACCTGCGAAACAGCATCTAACGTTTTCAATAAGTGCAAAAAATTTCGGACAAAAAATATTAACGTCTAAAATTTCAAACGTTCGAAATGATCTCAAATGAAAAATTCTTTAAATTTTTATTGTTAAATATTGTTACTATTCACTGTTACTATTATCGGTGTCATTATCGTTGAGATCGCCATATTTTCCTTCGTCACCGGGTTCTGTAATCTCCACTTTATATGGTATCGCTGAAAAGAACCGGTTTTAGCAACTGTAACGCTTTTAAGGAAAAAGAAACATGCTTTTTTATGTTTGTTTTTTCCCTGTTCGAAGAATTTTATGACCTTGATAGAGACGTCTAAACACTTTAGCCATCACTTCCGAAATCCTCCTTAGAACATCACAGAACTCATAGAGGTCGATATTTCAGACAAAGAAATCGAAAGATGCTTTACGAACTCTGGTGTACATTTAAAGTGATAAATAACTTTGCAGCAAGATCACCCTTTATATAAAGCAGCCACTAGTA
This sequence comes from Hydractinia echinata, assembly GCA_030067915.1. Taxonomy (NCBI): domain Eukaryota; kingdom Metazoa; phylum Cnidaria; class Hydrozoa; order Anthoathecata; family Hydractiniidae; genus Hydractinia; species Hydractinia echinata. The sequence continues at coordinate 5,946,256 of JASGCC010000001.1, forward strand.
TCACATCTGACTGCTTCGTACAACCTCCAGATCAAGCCCAAATGATATTGGAACATATATAAACGCCACGTATTCCACCATCAGCGGAGCGTTCTGCATCTGATTCGATAATTGCAAATAGTTATATACCTTATGCGCAGAAAATTTGAATCAATTGACAATACTCGAATGAATGGACAGAAGTCATGGAAATGGTAATGGAAAGATCGTTTTGTTACCTACAAATACGTCTGGAATTGATTCTTCTAAATTTTGGAATTTAGGTGGAATATATATATTAGTAAGCTGTGTCAAGTCAATCTGTTCGGCCGTGAAATAGTTGAATTACGTATTTAAAGAGAACCATGTTCTAACTGATGAAGATGTCTTTGAATGCATATCAGACGTAAAAGATGATATATTGGTTGCCTAAAATCGCTCTTGCAAACCTTTGGACAAAGCTACAACCATCCACATAATCTTTGAGACAAACTAGAAATTCTATCAAAAAACCAGAAATGGCCGTTGACGCAAATATCCATTTTTCCAACTGAGACAGTTTAAACATGTAAAAAGCTCTAATTAGCCTATAGCAGCACCGTAAGGCTTCGTTCTAGTGAACTTTTCGGTTTCACTTAAGTCTTAAGTCGAAGTTCCGTGAGCCTGGAGGCAGTACGTCGAGTTTGAGAAGACTTGTGGTGCGAGTTTGTGAATTTTTTTTTGTCAAAAATCGAAAAGTCTCAATATTTATGTGGGTGATTGTAGAAGGATTTTCAATTTATTCTTTGCGCCGGCAATTTGAAATAACGTTCTAGTGAAACAAATGATCCGATGAATAATTATTTAGTGCTTTGTTTGATTCTATCGAATTATGTTCAGATACTTAGAGAGAAAAGTCTACAATTTGTAAAAAATTTGTCGGATCGACCACCGGAAAATTATTTCCGATAAAAAATCATCTTCGTGGAAGTATTTATTGCATTTTATTACTGTCGGGTAAGCACGATCGCAAAGCAGGACATACTTAGCGGTGCGTTGTCGTCCGTCCAAGTTGCAAAATGTCCACTGGAAACGGAAATGCGCGCACAAACAGAAAATCGCGGAGATTTAAGCAAATTGATTGGTTGAAATCATGAAATTACGTCATTTTACACTGCAGCGCTTACAGTGCTCTTAAAAAAGTAAAAATGATTTTGACTTTCAAAACGATCAGCGCGTCCCAACAGCGCTCTTAAATATTGCGCAACAGTGAGCACTTTGATGCGTGCGCCTTTATCTTACGTGCTAAATGATTGAAGTGGACTTTTGCCTTTGTTCCTGATTGGTTCATTTTTTTACTTTTCCCGATAATGGGAGAAGGATCTCACTAAACGTCGCCTATTAAACTCAGGTTCAAAAATGACAAACCTTCAGTAATAATATGAATATTATTCTTTAGCATATTCTCTTGTTCTGCTGGTTGGCTCACCTCAAGGCAGTCCTTAAATGGACCTAAAAATGAAATTTCTTGTAACAATTTTTTTCATTTGTTGTGCAAACTGTTTAAAAAATTATTTTGGCGATATAATATTTTTTCAGTAATTTGTAATTTTAAGAGCATTTGTAAAACTGTAAAACTGTAAACTGTAAACGCAAGCTCGGTCTGTACTTTTGACCTCGGGATTTGTATTTTACAGTACAACATCAAAACCAAAAACTTTGTGTCTATTTTATGAAAGACCTACTGGAGTTTTCGTAAAGTAAATTAAAAACCACGAAAGGATGGCGCAAGCTTAAAATATTTAAGAAATGATTTTCAAACTGTATCCTTTGGCTGAATAAATTTAGCGAATAATGAAAATAAGTCATGTTTTCATAAATTCTACTTTCATATTATTTGATAAGCTGCTAGCACGTGGAAAAATCCACATGAATTTGCTATCGCCACTACTCGCAGCTACCATTTTTGCTTACATACAGACAGATAGAAGTACGGCAAGCATTATGATACAGACTAGTCGTCGCCCGTCTTTGAATTACACGCTATTTCGTGTGCCCGTTACACGACACTTTTCTTGCGGTCAGACAGACAAAATAGGGCCATTATTATAGAGATTTATTTTAGTAACTAAACCATTTAATTATTGGTTAGGCCGCTTACTATTCATTCTATGCACTACTTCTTCCAATTTTTTTACAGCCAAACTCTCACAGTCTAACTCCCAAGGCCGTATTGTTTTCACGTTGCGTCGCAGAAATCAACACTTCTTTCCATTGAAGGGTTCATAGTTGCAGCTTCCAACGTTTAAACGCCGTTCCTCAATATGCTCAATTTCTATCACATTAAAGATGGAAGTGTTTTCTTGATTTTAAGTAATTGTTATTTTTTTTCGGTCCGGAAATGCTTGGAAGTCGATTTTTCTTAACTCCCAATGCTCCTAAAACACATTCTATTCGCATGCACAGATAACAAACGCTAAAAATCGCAGCTAAAGTCAAAATGCCCAATAATTATTTCACGAACTGACTCAATTTGTAAAAAACGCTTTTTATGAAATCGTTCACATCAGTTAACAAACATAACGTGCGCGGGTTAAATCCTGAAACTAATAAGAAATTACATTCTATTAACATCACAACAAGGGTAAAACTTAAATGTGAAAAACGTAGATTTTGATAATTCGCCAGTGATACTGTGCAGCAATGCCATGAAATAATAACAGTGTTGTCCTGTGGAGAGTGTTGTTATGTACGAAGCTCATTTGTAAAGTTAGTAAATGTAAACATGATATCAAAACTGAAAGATAGTACCAGTATAGTACTTGCATTGAGATAAACTTTGGTTGTTTATGCGGGAAAAAGTAGACCATGATTTCAATTTTTTATATAAATAATAGATATATCGTCCAAACATATTGGGATATTTAATGTGACGCAGCTTTCAGTGAGGGGATATCGTCCAAACATGTTGGAATATTTAATGTGACGCAGCTTTCAGTGAGGGGATATCGTCCAAACATGTTGGAATATTTAATGTGACGCAGCTTTCAGTGAGGGGATATCGTCCAAACATGTTGGAATATTTAATGTGACGCAGCTTTCAGTGAGGGGATATCGTCCAAACATGTTGGAATATTTAATGTGACGCAGCTTTCAGTGAGGGGATATCGTCCAAACATGTTGGAATATTTAATGTGACGCAGCTTTCAGTGAGGGGATATCGTCCAAACATATTGGAATATTTAATGTGACGCAGCTTTCAGTGAGGGGATATCGTCCAAACATATTGGAATATTTAATGTGACGTCATTATTCGAATCAAGAAAAAGCCGACCTAAGTACTCTCCGCCCAAATTGTACCAGATAAGATAAAATATGAAATTTTGTTAAATTTAAATGAATCTGCTGATATTTATCTTTGCGTGTTTTCTACAGGTGGCTATTTAAACTTTGTAAACTTCTTCGTTGTCATGTGTGAAAGTGACAGAAGGATGTGAACGCCAACAGTGACAGAAATGACAACAATGATATCACTGGCCGTCGTCATATATATGTCACGCAATATTCAACCTGACTATCCAATAAGACATATTCACGCGTGCTGTTGCGAAAACAATATTTCACATTCATTATTTAGATAGGTGCACAAAGAAAATGAGTTCTTCAAAATATTTGTTCATGGATTTGTTTGCAAGGATTACATAAGGACCTCACAGTGATTTTTAAGTAGTGACTATTCTTTTTTTTCACGATGAGGCACGAACGTTGGGAATCATCATCATTTTTTTAGTTAAATGACATTTCATTGCAATGCAATGTTCTTGATTCCTATTTTTATATTCTACAGTAATACCTCTTTATAGCGGGAACTATTGAACCATCAAACAAGTGTCTGCTATAAAATGGTGTCCACTACATAGAGTTTCATAAAAAAATAGCTTATATTGCTTAAAAAGCCTGGTGCTGGTGCTAGGTTATGCTGAAATCGCCCTCAAAGTGCGTCAAAAGGGTGGTTTTGGAAGAAGAAAGAGCCAATATATATTAAAAATATAGCATCTTTTATTTAAACAAATAAAACAAACTCAACACTTCACAAAAAAGATTAAGATGTTTTTTGTGAATTATAGATCGGGGAAACACTAAATAAAAATCTTTGCTGGACGCTTGTAAAAAATGCACAAACAAAAAATAAGGAGGGGGGGGGGGGGGGGGGGGGGGGTTGCACGAAATTCACAAACTAACAATTGGAGAGAGGAGGGACAAAAGTCGATGAATGCACGGCAATAAAATTTATGTTTAGTTCTTTTAACCTTTTAGGCTTGGTTTCCATTAAACTCTATTACCATGTGCAACAACTCTTACGTTGCTTTGTTGTACAACATGTATTTAATAAAGTTGTAACAGTGTCAATGGAAACCGACCTTTACACTGAGTAATAACCTATCTACAGTAAACAACCCCGAAGTAAATGTCACGCAAAAGAAATTGACATCGTGTATTGATCTCATTCACGACGTTTGGGCGTCTACTTAAAGGGCGTTTATTCTATAAGCATAGGATATTTATAAAGGCTTCTACTGGGGGTTAATTTCTTTGTCTTGGATGTCGTTAACGACCTTGATGTAGTGTCGGAGTTTCGACGCTTTTAAAACAAAGCAGGTTTCCCAGACAATGTTTGATGATGTTTGATACTTAAGAATTTTAATACGTCCCTCCGACGTCCTTTCCCACTTTCCTTGGACCTATTTTTCTTGAGAATTTGTAACAAAATGGAGAAAAACATCATTAAAGCGTGCTACGTAAAGATGCTTTTGGGTTAACCCTATTAGGTATGGTTTTTTTATGGTTTTTTCTTAGGATTATGCTTGACGTCAGCACTTTACGTGTGCGCCATTATCAGGAGTAGTTCAAATGGGAGAAATACCATCACATATGTAAATAACCGTTGAAAATGTTTTAGACGTTTTGTTTTGGTTTTATGTTAGTTTTATAAATGACTTTTCTGTTTTAGAACAGAGAAGATGGGAGAAGGGCTCTTCTATAGCTTGGGCTTAGGAGAACCCTGGAGACGAGGTTGGATGAGAGGTATTAAAAAAATACGAAAATAATTTAATATAGAAGTTGTTGTATATAACGGAAGAAATTTCAAGAATCAGGTAGCAATAAGCTATATAGGTGACAAAACTGACAAACGCCTCCTTCTTCTTTATATCAACATAAACTTGCGCCATCAGAGTTTTTTTTGTATATGAGATTTGCTATGATGGTCTTAACAGATGTCCAATATCCCACGTGATGACAGGCTGAGCAATAAATATATTCGTTATTGTCAAAGTACTTGTACTTTCAAAGATACAGCATGATTAATCAAGCTTCTAAAGTTACGCACCCTTGCCACCCCGACCCCACCCAAAAAGGGTAACTATAGTTGACTACTAATTAATGGCTTTTAAAAGGAGTAATTTTAGGCATGGTATTTTTTCGAAGAAAGTCCACTCGAGAGGGCGTTTAATGAATTTTCATACAATATCATTGATCATATATTTGGAATGGCTTTATGTGAAGATTATTATCGGTGAAATACAACGTTTGTGTTTATGTTTCTAATAAACGCCCTCTAAACAAGGGTGTTCGTAAAAGGCGTTTATTAGATGAAGACGTTTATTAAAAAAATCATTAAAAAAGAAAATATTTAAGCAGGAGGGCGTCAAATAAAAAGGGGCGTTAAAAAGGGGGCGTCAAATAACAGGTGCGTTAAATAAAAGCAGGCGTCAAATAGAAGGGGGCGTCTATTCACAGCATAACGGTATCTAGAAATGAAAGTTTTTAATATTATTATCAGACCGTTTCTTGTTTCGAAGTTTGGACAACCTTAATTCCATCTGTCAACCGAACAACTTTCACTTATTATTTCAAGAGGATTTGCTCTCCTTTTTTTATTATTCCAAATGCTTAAAAGCTATTGTTCGGAAACCGTGAAGTGCTTTATGTTGCATCTGTTGAGTTGTTTATTTATTTGCGCATTTATTGATTTGTTTGCCGACTTTAATAGTTTTTTTTATTTCGATTAGCTTTCTTTGCGATTACATTGCGATAACAACTCGCCTTGTACATATTGAGAGACTTATTAGCGTGCATGTTAGTTTTTTTCCTCTTCAAGCAGCCATGAAGTCTATGCTATTTCTCCCGCTAAAAAGACTTAGAGAGCAGCACTGTAAGTTCTTGATTGATTGATTTATTCATTAGTCTTTCAATATTTTATTTATTTATATACCGGTGAAGAGGTTCAAAGTTTTATTTGACCTAGCGGATGGTTTTGTTAAAGCTACCAGCACTAAACTGATTTCAATTTATCAGCAAAAAATGGATCTAATAAAAAGAAAAGTTAAAAGAAAAACCTGCTGGTTTTATTTTACTTATTTAAAGAGGGTAAAATAAAACAAAATATAATAATAATAAATGAAAAAGAAATTACCGTACTCGGAAAATCGCTTCTTCTTGAAGTCTCGACACTGAATAAGGGTACCAACGCTGCAATAATTCCAGTAAACAAGACTGATACGGATTTTGGTGCACTTCCAATAGAAATTGGATCCATATTTGTTTCAGCTATACAGCGCTTAGCAAAAAGCGTGAAAAAGGAATTGACGATCATTTTGCTATCAAATGCTTTGAAGCGGAAAAAACTTTTGCAAGTCAGCAGAATTTTATAGCTAGCTTGTAATTTTTAGTTAGCCAATTTCAGAAAAATGAAGATATCAATTAAACAGAAGATTTATAAAAAGAAATTCTTACGTTCAACTTATTAGTGTACCAACATGCCACAAAATTGACGTTTTAAAAAGTCCATTGTATCTGTCATTCGTTGTGTTTATGACACCCGCGCATGCGCAAAGAGTAAAAATAATTCCACCAAAAAAACTTTCGTGTGCAAACCTTTGGCACGTAACTTGAGATTTCAATCAATCAATTAAATAATAACTGAGTTATATTTACCTCAATTTCTATTATTCATTTTTCCATCGACACCTTGAAGTTCGTTTATCAAAAGAAAAACGAAAAAAAGAAAACTGGGTTTAGAAACTAAAATAAAACAAAAAGGAAGTTAAACAATTCTTCTTCTTGTTTTCAAAAACATGACTAATTTTCATGCACAAATAATTAGAAAAGAAAACCTTCCCGAAATAATTTTGACTTCATTTTAATACTTCATTTTCATATATTGAACACAGTTGAAAAGAGAACCGTGCTAATCATTTATGCGTAGTTATTCCCTGCTGAAGATCTATTTAAAATTCAATATAATTTCTTTTCAATTTTAGTCCATTTATATTCACAACAAAAGAATCTTTTGGATTTACAATGAAACGCTAAAGCAATTTTTATATTCGACCTTTTTCTTCTTGAATAATAATTTTCATTAACGTTGTTTTTTTTTATCAAAGTTTATTCAAGCCAAATTTATAATATTGAAAAGTATTGCACGTTTCCAAAAATGAAGATAAAACTTTAAAAATCTTTTTTTTCTTTTGTTGTTTTTATAAAAGAATTTGAACTACAGAAGAGAGAAACGAATAAACACAAAAAATTCCTACTATCAGTCATAACACATGTAAGATATATAAATGGCTTTACATTGGAAATACTACATTTTAAAAGATAACTAATTTAGCTGGTGTATTTACATTTAACTGTGGTACTTTGTTCTCTTACGCTGGACTAGTGAATATGAATAAGATGAACTATTATGAGGACAAATTCTGAAGAAATTAGGAAAGACAAACAGCATTGAGTTATCACGGTAAGGACAGTTACAATATAGAAACTTCTTCTTCTTCTTCTTCTTCTTCTTCTTCTTCTTCTTCTTCTTCTTCTTCTTCTTCTTCTTCTTCTTCTTCTTCTTCTTCTTCTTCTTCTTCTTCTTCTTCTTCTTCTTCTTCTTCTTCTTCTTGAAGAAGAAACTTAGAAACAAAAAGAGGAAAAGTTTAGAGTTCGTTTAAGTTCAGTTAGCATGTTTAGAGCTTGAGTCAAATCCAAACACATGTGACACAACTTCACGAAGCAAAACAAAAACAAATGTAGATAATGTCAACAAACAATTTGCTAAACAAACAAACTATAAACACCACCAGACCTTACTTAATATTGATTAAAATTACTAAATATTTTTAAAATGTAAACACACATGTTTTTATATAATATTTTTAATGCTCGTTGTGGCCTAAAAGCCTTTTAAGGGTATATACATAAAACTGGGGTCAAGATTTAAAAAAATGTCGTTATTTAGGGAACATTTAGACTGCCTAAAAAAGCGTATGTGTTTAAGTTAAGTCTCTTGTTACACATTAAGAATACATTTTCAAGTTTTCCCGCATTCTTCGGGAATAACAAATCAGGAGACCTTGTACTTACCATAATATTGCGTTCATTTAAAAGGTAAAAAGACCTTAAGGCTAAGGGTCCTTCAAATGTTTAGGTAAAAAGAACAAAAGGTAACATTTTAGCTTCGCACTCACGAATATAAGGGATTAAATTATTTATATTAGTGAGGGTGAACCCATACAATTCTGTATTGGTATATATTACCCTGCTCACTTTGAACTTTAGGGTGAAAATGTAAATCTTGTGACTTTTTAAGAGCGTACGATGACATGACAATGACATGATGTCAATACGATGTATACAAACCAAGTTGTTTGTGAAATTTTAAAAGTGTCTCAAACAAATGTGCCAGCTTTTATAATATTGTCATTCCTCTTAGTATTCAGTATGAGAACAAGTTTAACGCTTTCGACTTTATGATTCGTATCTCGCGTATCCGTCGTTTAAAAATATACAGGGAATATGAGTTGTACACTTATTTGGACCGAAATCTCTATAGTTAGTAATAATATATTGTCACGTCAGTTATATTGTCACGTCAGTTATCATCTAAGGCAAGTTCTGAAGGGCTGGATGTTTGTAATAATAAACGCTGAAAAAGAAATATATATATATGAATAAAAACACAATATAATAATTAGTTATATATCAATGGTTTTTAAAGTATTAATTCTCCTCTTAACAAGTTTTTTTTCTCTTCAAAATTACTTTAATTGTGTAGCTAATGTTCTTAAATAATAAATTCCTGACTAATATTATAGATATTGAACCTTCTAACGAAATTTATTTAAGAAACAAATATGCCGTAATAAGAAAATAGACAATTCGAAGCAATATATCCATTTTTGTTTTAAAAGAATTATTCAGAGCAGCCTCTAGACCATAACCGCATCTAATATTTCCGAGTATTAGGAAGGGCGTTATAATATGTACTACAAAGTAACGTAGATGGCGCTTACTGATGTGAAATATTAGTTGTGATGTACTGCACCAGTATTGAGGTCTTTGCGCAAAAACGTTTCAGACGTTCATAATTTTAAGACATAACAAAATAGGATTCCTATAGTATACCTATATACTGTTTTCTGGCTTAATTTTGCGGGTAGCAAAAAACATAAATCGCGGGTATTAATTTTTGCAAAATAAATATCAAATATTTTTAAAAGAAAATATTTTAACGATGTGAGTTCCTTTTAAGATGAACATGTAGCAAGATATCGACATATCTAGCGAGTATCAATCTCTAAAAATGGTATCCTTTAAAACCATAAATCATATTGACACAAGGTGGCAATTTCGAAGTAATTATAGAGGCCATCTCTATACTAGGTTCACGCCATTTGAACTTATCAAAGAACGTTTACAAAAATTATTTATTATCTACACTTTCAAAAAAAAACAGGATTTTTTTAAAAAATGTGGAATTACGAACGATCATACTGTTTCTTTTAAGGATACTATATTTATCAATTTTGGTTCTGGTTTTGTTTATAAAATTATTTATTGGGTGTAAAAACAAATAAATGATTTTGTAAAGAAACTTTTAAGAATGAATATACCAAGGAGGTTTAAAGAGAGAAGGAGATACATCTCAACAACGTCCATTTAAATTCTATTCAAATTTCTTTTGTTTACGCGCTCCTTTGAAACCCATCCGTTGCGCCGCTTTTGCTGTATTTTTATATGCCGAGAGTGAGACGAGTGTTTTAACGACAAAGCAGAACTTTCAAAAACCATATTAAAAGCTATACCGAACATAAATAAAACACATGGCTCTGTTGAGCTATAAGAATTAATGCTGGTGAAGTTTATTATCCCCACTTGCAAAACGATTCAGCTGGTATTTGGAGCTTATATTGTGTAAATTGTTGCCCTGAGATATGGTGTAATTTTATATCTTGTAGATGTTTCTGTATGTTCCCTCCTAGCACAGCGTCAGTTAAAGATTGATAAAACTTTTAAAAAATATTACTGCAGGAGGGGTTGCATATTAGTACATATTTTTTTTCTTCAAAGTTATTGAATTTTCGGTATAGAATCGGTGTTCGGTGACTATTGGTTCTTTCATAGAACAAAAGAAAATATTAATCATTCGTTACTATCTCTAATTATGCGTTTTTCGTTGGGCAATGATTTACTTTTATTTCTTCGCGTTTTTATTTTCTAATATTGTTTTTTTATCTTTATGTTACCATAATTTCCCTCATATTCGGCTGATTTTACTTATTTTCTGCATGTACCACCATAAATGTTTATAAACTGATTTTAAACGATCAAAATACAAAGCAAACGAGTTTTTACCGCTAGAAAAAATAATTTATAATTATGCAGAAATAACAATGAGCAACGGTTACTTTTATAATTTACGCGCAAGATTTCAAAAAATTTTGTTTACAAAACTGAATTTGAAAACAATACAGCAACCTGCAAATCGGCAACGGATGGTTTCAATAGAAACTGCGGAGATGTATCTCCTTCTCTTTTTAAACCTCCTTGAATATACTGAATATATATCTAACTCATTACAGAATCCTACAACGAATAAAAAAATTGTGACAAAATTTTCGTCTGTTGTCTTTATAATACCTAGCTATGACGAATCACATTTATCCAAAAATAGTTTAGAAAACACAAAATTCAAGGTTATTAATGACTAAAAACTGTTGATTCCGTCGTAAGGTTAGCCTAGCTTATAAAAGTCAAGTATCCGACGTGTTAAACCAGAAAGAAATGTTATTGTTGTTACATATGCAGTTGTGGCATTTTTAATAACCTTTCGTCTAAATTTAACAATGGCCTTTGATGATTATCCATATCTTGATTCTTTCAGCTTGATATTGGATTATCCATTTTTTCTACTTTCGCTACAATTAGCTAGCTCTAATTCATGTTTGGTTGTCCTTGTTCTAGGTAGCCATAGCCAAGGATACATTTTACATTGGTGGTTTCAGTCATCTAGCTATATTTAATTTATACCATGAAGGTTAATTATAAGGAACAGATGTGTCATGTATTTTTTAACAAGTACTTCAGTCCATGCTCACTGTCTCTGAAGCCACCACATAGCTAAAAATACCTTTTGTACCATCATCCAACTTTGAACTTTGTAAAAGTTAATAACTGTAAGTTGTTTTACTTGAAGCGTTTTAATAAAGTTAATATACCACAGAGAGGACTAGCAGCACCATATCAACACGTTATTTAAAAGTTAAACGTTAGTATAAAATGCAAAGAATTAGGAAAGAAACAACAGAACGTTACACATTTCCGCCTTTTTCCGTATGACACAAATAATTCTTTGTGAGAAAGTGACCGAGAAACTTGACCGGGCTATCGAGTCAAACAAAAACAGGCTAAAATTTGTCCCTACAAGCGCGTTACTAGTGCCCAGACTGCGCTGTATGAAAGTCGGTAATGAGAATCCTACAAAGAGGTCCTAGTGCGTTTGAATTTTTTTATTTGAGATACGCAAATCGTGAAGGCACAGCAATCGCTCAACTAGACAACCACCTAAATACTTTAAGGGCAGAAAATTTCAAGAAGGAAAAAAACGCGAATTTAGGGCATAATCTTTCGAGAGAGACCTCTTTTGCAAATGTTGCTAAAATATCGATCCAAATATATTATCTTTTAGAAACGTCTTCCCACTTATCGCTACTCTCATCCGTGATTCAGACGTTTGGGAGAGAGGTTGGGCATTCGTGAAATTTATCACGTTTTAAGTTGCGAGAGATAAAGGTGCTTATTCGAAAGGAAAAGAGAAAAAATAATTAGAAAAAGACTTTCGCCGCGCGATTCGAGAATCACCTGAGATTTCGCGACAATGATCCGTAACATAAACTTTTCGCAAAAAGAGTTCAACATCGCTGGAAGCGAACGCACTACGACAAAGCTACCCGACCTGATGTAAAATAGTTTGTTTAGTTATGCTTTGATGCTTGGTACACATTTTTCTCTGTTTAAGGTTTGTTTTATTGTAATTTCAAAAAATCTTTTTGTAGTAGATTAGTGTTCAACAAACTGTATGCTTTATATTGTGGGATGAATAAGCTGAATTCCCTTTGATGTTCATGTTACGGTGATTGCTTAACACTTCACACGTTTTTCTTCAACTGTAAAAATATTTAGCTATGATTTGTATTTACATGGAACATTTGCGTCATTTTTTCATAATCTATTCAAATCGAAGAATAATTAGGGCTTTGTTAAAATCCGTAAGTTCGTCCGTCGTTAAAATTTAGAAACAAAGTGGATAAAATCTTATCGCATTTGTTATTTTGTGTGTCCGTAACACGATTTTTTTCTTGTGCACAAACATATTACGAGTAATTAATATAGTGATAATTTTTTTTACAGTACTATGTAAAAAAACTGTTAACGGTTAAACTGTTCAATGAAAAGTTCCCTCGTGACTAACTATTTCTTTCTTTCTTTTCTTTCTGTTCCAACGCTTTTGTGTGAATTAAATAGAACAGCTACAATAATCAGATAAGCTAGTGGAAAGATTTAACAAAATAAAGACGATGAAGAATATTAAATGTTAAAAATAAAATAAAAAAGATCCAAAGAAGAAAAAATTGAGAGAACCGTCTGTCAATTCTAATTGATCATCCCTTCTTCTTACACCGGTTAAAGTCTGTCCTCATTTTTTGTGAGGGGAGGGTGGGGGTGGGGGGGGGGTATTACCACCACCATAACTTTAATTCTGGATGAGGTATAGGTTAAATAATTCTATTATTAGGAGAAGTTGTGGAAAATTTTATACCCAAGACAACATTTTGTCGAAGCTGGTTGGAAAATGTTTGGGATTGTAACAATAACATAGATTTTTATGATGAAACATCTCTTCTGATCTAAATATACTTGGCCGTGACATATTAAAAGCAAATTGGGGAAATATAATTGAAAAAGAATTCTAAAAACGAGACCCAAACCACCCTCCTCCCCTAAAACTCCTAAAACAGGAAATTTTCTAAGCAAATTCTCAGAAATATGCTTTTTAGGAATGACCAAATGGTAAAAAAATATTTATGGAAAAAAAAAATCTCCATTCTGGTCATTTTTCTTACAAGCAAACTTTGACCGCAGTCGGCGGCTAGGAATTTTTAAATTTAAGTTTTACTTTTCCTGAGAGACAAATATTTTTAACTTAAAATATTTCGCCATCTAGCCCTTCATTCTACTTAACAACTCCGACAACACTTCAGTGTTTTCCTTATTATTTAACATTTCGTAATTCTGTTTATGTTGTGGTGTATTGGTGTGCTTCCTGCACGAAAAACGTTTTTACTGCTTTCAATTTTACTTCTTCCCAACAATAGACCTTTCCCAAATTTCCTAATTATGCCAAACTCAAATAAGGAGGTCAAGTTCTTTAGCAAAAGGTAGAACAAATAACCTAATTTCGTAAATATTTCTGTTCGTTAAGTGTCTCAATTGCGAGCTGAAAGAAGCTTTCTAAGAATAGCCTCGTTTTCAAAATAATTGTTTTCTTCAAATCTAAATATAATTCCAACCAGAATATTACATTGCTCTAAAAACTTCAGTTTTGTCATGATAATTTGATATTCTATCTGAATGTCCGTATTTAAAGAACATAGAACCATCATGAAATTTTGGATGACGTCATAATTATTATAATTTATGAAATTCGGGAAAGGCGATGAAAATGAAAATTAGAGAGTTATGTTATCTGTATAATTTAATTTTTATTAAAATTTAGTCACTTTTTATTATATTTTATTTTACGTGACCTTTTTATATATACAGCATATTTTTTTTTTGAGTTCAGTCTAATACAGTCCTCTAACGATCTAAGTGATTTTTCATAGCTAAAGCAACCAAAAATAAAAATAAAAAATTCACATAAAAGACAACCCATTAATTAGTGCGCCAATTAACTTTTTTAAGTTAATTTATATTAATTTATGGTAATTTCTAATGGCCTTCGCTCAAACGAAATTAACCTTATTTATTTTCCCGTAGACAGACATGACAAAATAAAAACAAATTGCTTTGAGAAGATGAGTCCTCTTAGTTTTTACATATAGACATAGGATAACCACACAATTCTTTACAATACTCTACAAAACCACAATATCGTTATTCTCTCACAATAAAGCTGTAACAAATCACTATGAAAATATTTCACAATCGTAGTAAATTAACCTTAACATAATTATAATGCCAGTTCGTGCCAGTTCATGCCAGTTCATGCCAGTTCATGCCAGTTCATGCCAGTTCATGCCAGTTCATGCCAGTTCATGCCAGTTCATGCCAGTTCATACCAGTTCATGCCAGTTCATGCCAGTTCATGCCAGTTCATGCCAGTTCATACCAGTTCATGCCAGTTCATGCCAGTTCATGCCAGTTCATGCCAGTTCATGCCAGTTCATGCCAGTTCATGCCAGTTCATACCAGTTCATGCCAGTTCATGCCAGTTCATGCCAGTTCAGGCATTATATACTTTCTTCTTTGTTTTTGGTGGGTGGGAGGGACCACGAATACTTAAAAGCTAATCGACGTGTGATTGATTTTCTAAAAATTCCGCCCATATGCTTAAAAATCATGTGACAACGTGATACCGAGGTTGTTTCTGTAAGACATGTGTTACACTGAAGACAAATTTAAAGCTACTGTATACCATAAAAGAATTTTTAGAGTATTTTTTTGCAATTCTGCGCCCTTGACACACGTGAAATAGATGTCTTGGAATGAGAATAGGCTTAAAATCAGGAGTGGCTTAAAATCAGGAGCTATTTACGGTAACTAAGTTGATTGGCACTTTCTTTTGAGAGCTTAAGAACTCAGTAAGCTAGTGTTACTTGGAATGCTTATAGAGAATGTCAATCAAGCAAGAATGTGATTCAAAATAGTATGCAAGTCACATAAGCTCTCTTTTAGTCAACTCGTTGTGAACAGTGAAACTAAATGGTGCTATTTAGGTAAGATTTGATAGAAAATTTTCGCTATTTTTCTGGAAAAAGGCAAGCGTCTTTGATATTAATGGCTACTCTGCCCTTTTCAACTTGCCGGACAAATTATTATAGTTTCATTGGTTGGTTGGTTGGTTGGTTGGTTTATTTGTTTTTTTTTGTATATTTAGTCAGTTTTTTTCTGTTTGCTTAGAAAACTATTCGCAAGTTTTAAATGCACCTGGCTAAGTTTAATTTTCTTCAAAAATAGGCAGGCAATCCACCGCTGGCAAAACAGCTCAATAAAGTAGTTCGATGTACTACTGAAAAATATATGTGTATGTCGCAATAGATAGGCCTTATTCTCAAGCTATGGCTGAAGTTTAGCTTAAGTTTTTTACAATACAACCCTGAAGATATAAGTTTCAGCATAAATCGACAACCCGTGATTCTTCAAACTGAGTTCAATAGCTGCATGGAATACAAGTGAAGAAAATCGTTCTAAACTTCTTCGACATTCAATCTTAGCCGATTTCTTTTTTTCACTCTTAGTCATCTCAATTTAAAGTGTATTTTTCAGGAATGCTTATCTTAAAAAAGCCTATTGTAATATTACGGTACCGGACAATTTTTTTGTTCGGCGAAACTTAACAAAATATTTGTCTTTTTTATCATGTCGGTATATTTTATAATGTCTATTTTTATTTATTATACTCGTTTTATTTTATGTTTTACTAATCCAACAGATGTATGTCTAGAATAAAAAAATATTTTGAATTAAAATTCCGCGATGGAAGAGAAAAGCAACATGGTAATTGAGCCGAGTTTTTTTTGGGATTCAGGAGGTTGACTTTTCGTGATACAGCGTGTTTGGAATGAATTAATAATTGACTTTTCTGCATTTTTATTTATTTATTTCTTCTTTATTTTGAATTCTAAAAATTCGCAAAAAGAAAGAAAAAAGAGTTATCTAGAGAAGTTTTTTAAACGTATGTGGAAAAATAACGTTTAGTGGAAGAGTTATGTTATAAATAAAACCACAGTTTCATTCGTGCATAAATTTCCAATACACAATTCGTTGCCAGTCTCTTCGTTTATATTTATCTAATACTAAGTAAATGACCGTGTTAAAAGAGAATGTCGTGAATTTTAGCTTACTTCCCAGTATGGTTGCTATTCGTTTTATTTAGTTTGCAACCTAGCAGGGTTGCTATTTATTTCATTCCCTAAAATCTGAAGGAGTGATTCTTGTTGAATCACATCCAAGCGTGGGAAGACTTTCACATGAACCATTTTTTTATTGTGATGAAATTCATGACTGCTGGACACCCTAATGAGTTGAAATTCATTTACAGTTGAAAAACACCTTCAATTATATGTTAAAAAGAAATAAAGAAAAAAAGAGAAAATAATATGCATATTTGAATGGTTTTAATTTAACTGGTTAAGAAAGCAACTATAGAAAAGACGAATGAAAAAAAATATGTTATGGATGTTGTCCGTTGCGAGGAGAATATTCTTCTTGAAGTTGATTGATAAAAAAATGGCGAAGAAATAAGTAATGAGTTTTATTATTACCAGCAAGTTGATATAACTGTATGCGAAGTGTGCTATTTAAATTGGTATATTTTTAATATCAATAGATTAGTGTTCGGAAAATCTTTCTTTTTTCGACAATTAACGTATTTCGCTTATAGTATGCAGGACAATTGGGACGATAGTATTGTATGAGAAAGCCACTTTATAGGCAATTCCATGTCTAATCTCTCCAAAATCTCCAAAAGTTTCTTGAACGTAGGTTTGAGTGAAGTATTTATTGGACTGAGCGATGTAGTTTGTAATTACGCGTCTGTTTTTTAACCATCTTTAATTTCAATTAAAAATTTCCACTTAAAAGAGTGATGTGGTCGTTTAAATCGAGTCATAACGTTGAAGGTCCATGGTTACCATAATTACTGAGTGTAGTAGGAATAATTCGATCTGAGATCGGCCAATTTTCTAATGTGTTGATGTATTGAATCTTGGTAGAGTTGAAGTCATTTCTACTGGAGGAAAACACTTCAAAAGGTGACAACCTTTGTTTTATATAGAAGTTTCTCTTACCAGTGTGCTTTTAACACGTCTCATTCTCGGGAATAATGCAGAAATGCAGCCACAAAAGACCATTGAGCACGAATTAAAGTGGTTACAGCCTTTGTTCTATTCATACCAGAAGAGATTTGCATTACGCAACTCTTCTTAGTAAGTCAGGAGACATACCCCCAGATCGAACGCATAAACATTCCAAAGTTTCCTTTTCTCCTTAACCTGTGCAAAAAATTGACACGTGCTTACTCTATAAGGTCAAAAGTTGGCCCTATTCCCTTACTTGTGGTGTCCCATGCTTAAATAATAGACTCCACTTTAAGGATAAAAGAAGCCTAAATCCTACAAATGTATATGTTATAAAGTGCATATTCACATAAATTTCATGTCAGCGGAAATCTCTACTTGAAATGACTATGTCATACTTGCATCAATTCCAACATTGTTTACAAACAAAATATCCAATCAGAATGTTCGTTTGGTAATACCCGGTTTCTATTGTACGCTGAAAATTCCATATACTGCACAGGAATACGATTACTGCTTATGGGAACCGCCCAGCAGTCAAGCGTTTATACCATAACTTGTATTGCAAGTACAAGTATGCGTTTATTGTTGAGAATTGATTTATGGCTTCAATTTCGTAGCATTAAAACCTGTCTGTCTAATTGTCTGTCTAATGTGGGTTTAGTTTATGACATTTTTGGTTTATTCGTTAAATGGCTGCATGCTGGACGTAGGCCCTACCATCTGCTATAAGAAGTGTATATTTTGGAAATGGGAAGTTCAAGGAAATTTCATTACTTTTGTTATGATTTGGTATGTGTCGAGTATCTTGTAGCTGACTGAAATTCCAAAAATAACTGAGATAACTGAAATTGTGTTGATATGAAGTGATGACGTCATCACGGGCCTTTTTTTTTGGCCCTCGTGTTCGTTTATTTGCTTCAGGGTGTTTCTCTTTTACATTAATAATTCCATAGCGAATATGAGATCCCTTTTAGATTTTAGAAATAGCTTAAGATAAAAAAAAATATTTTTAAATTATTAAAAAGGACTGACTGGCGTATGTTCTTTCTTTTGTCGTGGTTTCCCTTCCCTATTACTAGTTTGCTGCATATCACAAGCAAAAAAATGTCGGATAATAGAAACTAGCCTTTCTATCTCTGTTCTATATTTTATATGCTCGTCTTCATTAAAAAATCATAAGTCGGGACTTATGATCTTTGCAAGTCATCTGCAATGCTAAATGGCAATCCTATTGCTCATAGTCGATGCTCACAGGTCAAAATAATAACACTAATATTTCTACATATAAAAAAATTAAGAAAAAAAGAGAGAGAAAAAGAACATAAGCCTTTTGTGAAGTCTTTGTTTTCCATAAATTATGTTATATCTGATTGTCGTTCCAGGAGCTACTTTATTATAACCCACTAACCAGGATACATATGTAGTAGTGGTACCAAGAGAGATATTACCTGTTCCTTAGAACATACATCGGGCTGTTTTGTTATTTTTCCTGGTTTGTCGGTTATTGGTAATCTTCCATAAGCTCTTGTCGTCCAATGACAATCTTTCATACGACACATGTCACTACTTAACTCACGTTTTTTCTCCCTTAATTTTTCTTCTATTTGTTAAACTGATTATAGTTTAATAAATACGCTGAGTCAGCAAGAATACGAAGATATGCAAAAGACTTAAACTTGTTACACTGTCACTGGTAAACTAATGGCGCGTCATTTTATAACTATTCCACATTTGCTTCATAGAAGAGGTAAGAAATTTGTGTGATCTTTAAACTTTTATAAATCTTGTTGAGTTATCATTGGTTGATTTAAGGGCAACTGATGCATTACTAAATTACACTGAACCTAGTCGTATGGCTACTTCTTGAACGGTTATGAGTCCAGATAGTAAAAATATTTGGGCAACGCAGAAATAAATATGGAGTCTTAGGCTTTGAGCCCGTCCTTGGACTTGGGAAACCATCTTATTTTGCTGCAAATTTGATCTAGTAGAGCCAACACTAAGAGATACAGCTCATTTGGAATGCGGAGTTTAATAGTATTAGAGAATTGTATAAGATTAGATATTTGAAGTGAATTGCACAGAACATGGTAGGCGTCACGTAAGGGAGGGCTGTTACATTCTGATTTTTAGATTTAAGGCTTCAATTTTGTTTTATTTCTGAATGATAAGGAATCATTTTTTTACTTTAAAAGAAACAAAAATCTAGATAGCCGGTATTTTTCGCCACTTACTTGAGCTTCGTCAAGATGATAAACATTTTAATGGAATTAGCAAGCAGGCAAGCAAATAAAAGATATTGCGTTAATTTTTTAAACAACTCCAAAAAAAAAAAAAAGATTCAGACAGGCAGAACGAGTTAAATGTCATAAACTTTAATTTTATGCGTACATGAATATTTTACGGACCAAGTGAAAGTAAATACTCACCTATCTCAATACCAAATAACATGAAAAAATAAAAACCAGTTATTTTTAATTTGCAAAATAATTTTTTTATTTGACGGACAATTTCGTAGAACAATGAAGACTAAGGAACAGGTTTTTAATTTCAGTACTAGAATGTGCATTTTAAGAGCAAAGTAAAATAAGGACCAGATTGTAATTTACGAAGTAGAATGTGTATTATGGCGTTAACAACAATAAGTCAATAAGTGAAACTCGCGACTTTACATTTGTTGCTTAAAAATAATACTTAAAATAATTTGCTAGAAAAATACCTACAGGGAAGACAAGAACAAATAAAGTGATATATTTACAAACTATTTTCATGGCGGGTAGGTTAATAATAGTATAAATGACTAGTTGTAAAGTAGGGCATTATAATATAGTTTTAGAACGGGCTAATACCATAGACTATAAAAGTGTGAACTGCTTGTTTACATTTAACGTGAGAATAGGATGGATATCTTGAAGACAGTTAGCTAAGTAAACGATTGATTACTTTCGTATCTTAGACGTGATCTTTTTTAAACAAAGATCCCCATTCGCATGACCCTTATTGATAGAAGTCATAATGAGAACTTAAATGGATACCCTGGGTAAATAAACATTTATAAATAAAATAATAATAAATCGCTTTTCGATGCAGATGGTTATCAGTAAAGTAAAATTTCCAAAAAATATTTTAACGAACCCATTAAAATCGCGCAATGTTTTATCTAAGGTGTTCTACATATTAAAGCCCGTTTTTTTTCAAAAACGCTTATTTTAGGGAGAAAATGTCCAGCAATATTAGTTAATATGAACTTCTTTGGAAGAAACAAAGCTGAGTTTAGACGTCCAGCGTTACACAATCGTCTCTTTGATGATAATAAAAGTCATTTCTATTGTGGTTTTTCAAGAGGTCGTTTTATTTCTTCTCAAGAGGCCTTTTTATGTGTTGCCCAACATGGTGGGCATCAGTTTTGAAACTAAACCCGGGGGCATTATCATTTATAGGATAGGTTTATTTTTCTAAAGCCAAAAGATGAATGATGGACATAATAGCTTAGTTCCAGTTACCAGTTTAACAACCTGAAAAAATTAGGCTATTTAGCTAGGTTAAATGTTCTTCATCCCGCAAAATTATTATACAATGTTCTACACATGACGCAGCTTTCAAAAATTTGCAACAATAGTATGACTACAGGTGATGAAGAAGGTCAAACATTTTATTTATGAAAACACAGTCGAGTTTGAGAAAAGAGGGTACTTAAACACAAGCAAGTTTAACAAACATAATGCGAGTTATTGTTTTGATGCCAAAGTGCAGCTGAAAATGAGTCCTTATGATGTTGTTGTTTGTTTTTGTTGTTTGTTTGTTGTTGTTTTTGTTGTTACTGTTGTTGCTATCATTATTGTTGTTTTTGTATTCGATATTGTTGTTATTTTTGTTGTTGTTGTTGTTGTCGTTGTTGTTGTTTTTCTCACGCAATGAAGTATCTTTACCTAAAACAGAGATAAATAGATAAGTGTTTGTTATAAATTTAAGCCACTTTAGTCTTGCATAAGGAGCAACAGTAAAAAGGCAATACTTTGTGCAATATTTTCAATTCATTGCACCAGTATTTCCTACTTTTACTTATTATTTATTGTAAAGAATTTCTACCCCCGTAATAAGTAGGAAGATTCATATACTTTTCACTTTGTGACCTTCGTACCTGACATGAACAAGTAAGCCACGTAAAACGTGCAGAATTTTATCATGTTCTAAGTTCTATCCTAAATTTGCGGTTCATAATAAATTGGTTATACGCTCGCGATCTCAGCGCGAATTGGAAACTATTACCAAGCCACCGGCTAAGTTTTATTGGTTTGAGCAGAAGAACAAACATTTACAAGGCCACAATATTTTAAAGTCTTTTTTTCTTTTAAAAAGGCTTTTTTATTTTTTTTAATTAATCGACCAATGAGAACTCGAGTCTACTGTAAGACAGTGTGAACAATTTCGTTGACTAAGAAATTTATCTCGCCCACCCAAGCCCTACTTACTCGAGAGTCACTACAAAGTTTAATGAATGGATTTATTAGACGACTTTTGTATGACTAAACAGTGTAGTGAGAGATTGTGGCTGATGACTATAGTAAGAACAAGCAAACTCATCATAAACGAGTAATGAAAATAGGAATAGGAGATTCTTGAAGTCTCTCTTAGAAAGTGATGCAAAAAATAAAAAGGTTTTAAAGTACATATCTAAGTGCTCAATTAAGCTCCTAAAAGTAAGTCTGGGAAAATAAGATTAAGTTAAAGAGCGCCTTGTAAGGTTTATTTATTTTTCTTCTTATGAGTCTTGAGTCTGTTTGGACTTTGAACTTTGCTTGAACTCGTAAGGTTTGCGAGCTTGTCCTACGTATCTATATTAAGACCACTTGGCTTTTTTTCTTTATTTCGTGCATCATAAGAGCTTTCGTAGTGACATCAGTAAAAACCGCGAGTAGATCTTTTTACATCATTTCTTATATTTGTGGTCCATGAATCTTAGACACTTTCCAATAGTGTACTTATTTTTAAACTAATAATGTAATTTTATTAAAAGAAAAATTTATATATTTAGAAATTTATCGCAACCTAAAATGTCCCATAGCTTGTATGTGTGTGCTTGGAGGAAAGAATACGTATTCTTTCCTCCAAGAAGTGTGACATGATTGAAATATTTAACTGTGTTTTTAATTGGTCTACGTTTGCTCCTATACCAGTCATGCTGATGACGTGTCTGTTGTAATAATAAAACCGCAACGCTTTTGTAATTAGCCTTTGATGTGTCAATCCATGTGACAAGGCAGTTGAAGTATCTATGTTCAAAACACTCTCCTTCAAAATAGGTGCATAGAATGTTTTTATTTAGGTACTTAGGTTCATATAGGGAGGTTTGGTTATGATTTTTATGTAAGAAATATTCTTCTTTTTGATTTTGCATATTGCATAATAATCCATATAAATCCATTGAATTCAATTATTTATGCAAGCCTTCATTTCTGCATTATACGCGAAGACATGATTTTTTTTTTCATAAAAATGAATCGGTGTTACAATAAGCATAATTTATGAACGTTTAGTAATTTTATTCAATTCGGGCTATTTTTAAAATATTGTGTGTAATATTAATTATGTAACTTGTACGGGCGCCACACACATTGGTCTGAAACTTTGCACGCTCTTTGAATATTCGGTGCCTCATTTTCTAGTAGCTGTGTTATACACGATTCTTTATAAGAATACCTAAATTCTAACCAGGCCGGTCATTATTATTTTTATTTCTCTATTGTTCTAAACAATAGACCTATTGTTTTTAACCAGACATCCCAGTCCCAAGTTGTTATAACCATATTCTTTTTTATTTTAAAAAAAGGGTGGATTTTCCCATTTAAAAAAGTAATGTTCTCATGTCGGTACTGTACTATGTCAAATAATTTTTTTTGTCATTTTTTTTTATTTCTTGTGTGTTCAACGGCTGGTGTTTCTTGCTATTTTATTTTTTTTAATTTCGCATAATTTACATTTCGAAGATTGGCATATTTGCTTTGATTAATTGACATCACTGTTGTATATAGCTTCTGTTTTTGTCCCTATTGCCTTTCTGGATAAATAAAATCAATAAATAAGAATAAAATCAGACGCCCGGGCGTTTATTTTTACATTTTTTATTTTTATTATTACAGCATAATAATAGTAGCTAGTTTTGCCCATTTCCACAAAGGATTTTGTGCTTTGGAGATTCTAGGATAAGTCTGGCAATTTTTTTGATGTTTTAGAGAATTTTTTCTGTTTTCCTAACCGCGGATAAGTCCAAACATTTCAGACTTTGGTATCATTGGAAAAATTAAAAAAGAAGATTCGTAGAGTTTAAAAAAAATATAAAAAAAGAAGAAATAAAAATATAAACGCTCTACACACCTTTACATTTTAGGTACACGAATTTGTGTATAGACGATAACGTAAAAAGAAATTGATGGAAAAACATATGAAGTAACTTGCAAAATTAGAACAAAAAACAAAAGTGAAACCGAAATATCATTTTATTGCTAACGTGGAGTACATTTGTATGGCGACAAGGTTCCAAAATGTAAATTGTCAACGCAGAGAACATTTGAAAATTTGTATCTGCCAAAAAAAAGAGGAAAGGAAAGGGGTGAGGGACGGGTGGGTGGTATGGGTGTCTTTAGGGATGGGTGGAATGTGTGTATCTGGCATTGTGCAATCTTCGGCACAATGTTATATATATAAATATTTTGTCGATTAGTCGTTAAGCCCGTTGGAAAGTCCACTTAGGCCGATGAACAATAGAAACGTATCCGTCATTTGACTTTTGATGACGTCAGTAATGACCCGTCAATACAGAAAAATATTTTTTGGGAAATTTGTTTACTCGTTGCCTATATTGTGTAGAGCTGAAAACGCTTATGAAAATAATGTATAGGATAATGTGCTTTTGACGCACTTCTCAGGAGGTATAAGGATTTGCAAAATCAGCTTTGGGAAACTTAGCCAATTAGATTCCAGGTGATGCCTTGTACACGGCCGTTGAAAAATAACGGAGGTTGCCACCTCGTTTTCAAGTTATTTGGCCTCAAAGTTAAAAAGGCTTTTTATAGCTTCATTAATTTAAATTGAACCATTGACGTTAAATTACTGTCATTGACGTCGCGACGTTGAGTTTGTCAATCAACATTTAAAACATGCACTCTTCCGCAACTTTAAAGGATAATGAGCACATCCACTTTGTCTGTTACAAAATGACGAACAAAATCTTCGTATTATTATAATAGACTAGTCGATGAGTCCGTGGAAAAATCCACTTAGGCAGAAGAACTACGGAAAAATAAACCATGTTTTAGGATTTTATGACTTCAGCAGTTTACTCCTTGCCTTTAATGTGTAGACCTTGAAACGCTGATGAAAAAAATGTATAGGATCGTATGCTTTTGACAAACGATTTAGGAGATAAACGTCAGAGTACTCGCCAAAGTACAAAAAGTGTTTCCCTAGTTACCCACGCAAGAGATGACGTCAGCTATTTCAACCCCTTCCCAAGCTATTCGGCCTGAAATTTAAAATTGAATGTAAACGGCTTAACTATTTTTAATTAAAAACATTGACTTCAATCAGATATATGGAATCGCCTGTTACAAACGGACACAGTCAGTCTGACTGTCCTATTACCAAAATAGATAAGATTACATACACTGGTTCTCTTTATCTCCAGAATCCCCACCTCGAATAAATATTTTGATCCCTGACCTGAACATTGAATTTTCAATTCATGGACTTTGTCTGTTTAGAGAAATTTTCCGCTTCCTTGTAAGTTTAGGATAGAAAACATCTACTATATAAAAACCCCTGGCTCCGTTTCTCATATTAAATTTATTACGTATTATTAAGTTGGAGAACTAATATTAGGTTCTTGAGAGTTTTTATTTAGGCAGCAGAAGGCTTGTAAATACGAAAAAAGTTTAAATAGGTCTATGATTTTAATCCCATTTTCAAGCTAAAAGCAAAGTGATAATTTGACGCAATATAGTTTTACACTATTATGGCTTAGGATAGGTTCAAACCATCTATCATATAACAATTAGTTGAAATATAGCATATTCTCTTTGTAAGTATAAAAATTAACATTCACTTTCCCTAAATTTGGTCGTTAATAACATTTTGTTTCCAAGATGGCTAGACATTCCTTGTGAGTTTAAACCATTAATCAGAGGCCTTCTTTCAACACATGTATTGGTTAGCTCGTTTGAATGCAAGGTTTGCTTTTAATATTAAACAATAAACTTTAAAATATATAATAGATCATAGATAAGATTTAGATATATAATAATTATTTTTTAACCTTTTATAGAAGAATGAATTAGAAGCACAGATAGGATTGATTGTTTTTTCAATGATCTCTAGTCTCAGCTGTGGAAGATTCTATAAAATTGTACATTTCTAGAGAAGAACATATCTAGGTTTTTTTGCATTAGGAAATTTTATAAAAATATATAACGGGTTGCAAGAAGGATTGTCAGTGTACCAAACAACAATTTTTTTTGCTTGTTTTTTGTTTCATTTTTAATTTAGTTTAAAGCTTTGATTTTTCTGTTAATAATTTTTCATACTCTTCATTTAATTTTTTATTTATTTGAATCATGTTTTTATCGCAACCAATCGGAACACTTTATGTGTACTTTCAGTAAGGTCGTGCAATTGTTTTTTCTTATCTGTACTCCCTTCAAAACTTTTCATCTGTAATCTGACTTTTAAAGAGAACGGAACTGTAACTTATACAGCTTTTGCGTGACGAGAAAAGCATTTATGTTTTTATAGTATTAACTGATGGCATTTTTTTCACTAGCCTACCTGTTTAGAAAACATACGTTTTTATTTATTTATCAAAGTATTGATGTCACTGGATGTGAAAAAAAATGTGACGTTAAATAAATAAATAAATAAAAAAAAATTGGCTTTGGTGTAAGTTTTTTGCATCGCTTTCAGAGCGGAGGTTTCATTTTTACACTTTTTTTTTTCATCGTTTTCTTTCTTTTTCTTTTTTTTCTTTCTAACGTCCAATTTCATCTGCTTCTTTTTAACTTTGTTTAAGTCTCAAGCGCTTGGGAAATATATATGGTCAGATTAACGGATGTAATTGCAAATGTAATTTCTACCTAAAACAAATAAAAAGAAGAAGAGACAGAGTGTCTACTCTATTTCTTCTTCCTTTCATTCAAAGGATGCGAGAAGAAAAGCAGATCAATTATTATAGATTTAACAATACACTTTTTTTAGAAGAACAATTTCTTAAAATAATGAGGCTGATAAGAATGACTAAAAATTAAGAAAAAAATAAATTCAACTACGAGTTTAACTAATTTTCTAATTTTTTTCTAAAATAACAAGGGAGAAATTTTCGTCGAATAATCAAATGTTGTGAACGTAAAAAATATATAATATGCAGTAACATATATAAAAATTTTCTAAAAATAAAAGAATAAAATAAGAACAATTTTAGGCTGATCAAGTGAAAAAAATAAGAACATCCGTTTCTATATATTTTTTTTTGCAAATATACTTAATTCATTTATTTGTTATATAAATGAAACATAATATGATACGGAATATGTGAAAATGAAACATAATATGATAGATTTACGGATGATGATAAATATGTTGGATGTTGGAAAGCCGTAGATAATGTTGAAGTTATCTTGTTGTAAAAACAAATGCATGAAAAAAAAGGGAAAAACAAACAAAATACTACTCAGGCTGCGTAATTCTTACAATGTTCTTAATTTTGGAGAAAAACCTGAGCCTCCACGTTCTTTTAAACTAGATTTTAATAAAGAAAAAAAGGTGTATTTATAATACACTCCAATGTTTTATTTAGGCAAGCGTAATCTCGTGATAGTAATAAAAATTCCGTAAAAAATGAATATGTAGGCAAAAACAATGGCTCTTCAGCATACAATAACATGTGTACCCCAAAAAATAATTAAAGTTATATATATATATGGCTTAAGGAGCCGCCGACAAGTAACTTTCGTTAAGATATGCGGACTTTTTCCACTATAGCCAGCACCCTATCTCCGCTACCTTCGCGGAAAATTCCGTGATACGTGACGAAAATTAGTTGTGGTGAAATAACCAAAAATGGTTTTAACGTGTAAATTATTTCTACTTTTATCTGATTTTGACCGTGGGAGGAAAATGGCATTTTTAAATGAGAAAATAATAAAGATCTATGTCACCATATCCACTTAGAATCAAATTTATCAAACTTGTTTGAAGTACTCAAATTGCAGTTTCTTTCACAGTAAAGTTTATTTTGATTACGAGCAATATTTTCATAAGAAAGAACTCCTCCTTGCTCATCGGTTAATAACACTTTTATAATTTTCTTTCTCTAACGTTACTCTCTGATGACTAATGACAAACAAATTATTACTTGGGTATTACACCTTAGAAATTCATTTTTGATTTAAGTGATTTTTAGCATTTTGAAAGTGTTTTGCATCATGACTTTCGTAGGTGTTAACGGATCATATTTTATTGTGATGTGACGACTATGGTTGTTGTTCATCTGACCTTCTAACACTGGCTTCGTGTTTGTTTGTTTGTTTATTTTTTTAATTTTTTTTTTAATTATATGTTTGTTTGCTTGTTTGCTTTTTCTGTGTTTTTTTGGTTATTTATTTGTTTATTTCCTTTGTTTGTTTGTTTGTTTGTTTGTTTGTTTGTTTGTTTGTTTTATTGATTGTTTGTTTGCTTTAGATTTATCTGTTTAGGCCTCTCTCTATAGACTTCTAATTTTTATCCAGAGAAATGTGAGAGTTTCTTTTCGAGCCAACTATGTTATTAATATTTCATCGTGTTTCTGGTCTCGCCCTGCAAACAAAATAAACATATTCTAGCATATAATTTAAAGGTCCGTGATTTTTATTACATCTTTTATAATTATGATTTTATTGTATGGATTTTAACTGGGTGTTGGTTCTCTATTTTAATATGATTGCCATCTTCAAAATGGAGTTCTGAAGTAGTCGAAGAAGAAATGCAAATGTAATAGATGCAAAATTGTGTGTTAACTCTCGTAATATTTTCTGAAAGTTGACAAAAGTATACCATTCTGCTATTTATCTCATTTGCTTGTTATTTAATTTTTAGTTTGATTTACCCAGGGTAGTCTGTCCAACACCTATTCTCCTATAAAGCGTCAAGCAAATAAGATCCAGCCACACTTTGTCATGACTAGCTCAGGGATTAAACGTACAGCCTTTCACACTTTATTTCCCTAGCCATGTTTAATTCTTCAAAGTTAGTCATTTCATTTAAACCGCTTTTTTCTCCTGATTTTTTTTTCTTCCTTGATTCCCAAAAATGATTCGTAAGAAAAATAAGAATTGTTAAGTTTTTGCACAATCAATTTCGGGACTCTAGCTATCTGATAGATACAAAAGAAAAATGTATGTCTTTGTCAACAATTTACTTTATTAAAATCATTGAACTAATAATTTGACAAAACCAAAAAAATACAAGTTCTAATTTATTTATTTCTTATAATTTTTTATTTATCTATTTACTTTCTGCAAATTAACATAAATTTATGCTGTTGTATGATGTGATAGAAGCAGTAGCAAACGCCACCATGAATTTTCACCAGCTTTTTTACTAAATAATAGATCTGATATAAATCTGTTTCATCTTCATGGTTAATATATTAAGCTAATCTTTAGATCGTGAAGTCATTCGTTCTACACACTTTTTGCACCAGCCTTACATCCGTCGTTCACACTCGTGCATCGATATTTCGTGAGTCTTTAGCACGAAATCAGCTTGTGTGACAGACACTCGACGGCTATTATGATAGAGATTTAACAAGAAGAAGTTTTCTTGCAGAAACAACAATAATATCATAGTAGACTTTGAAAACTTTCAACGTTAAAGATTGATCATAACATTAAAAAATACTCCATATTGACTAACAGACTTGTGGCAAAGCGTTTATTTCCACTGCAAGAGACTGAATCATGCCAAACACTTCAAAAGTGTGTGCCAACAGTACCAATAAGATATGAGGAGGCTACCCAGGGTTAATAATCATAATAGCTAAATAAATAATTAAAACAAACAAATAAACATAACTAATCATGGAGGTAGAAAATTATTTCTACTTCCATGGATTAATAGGGGTGAAAATTTATAAACAGTCTAGAAGCAATGCATACACCAATTCCAGTGCATACACCATTACCAATTCCATTTATTTTCATATAAGCTTAGCAGCTTTTTTTTCTACTTAAGATCTTTACAAAAATAAATAACAAGAACTGAACAGTTTGAAAGTTTCAACAAAAACGACAAGCCACAACAATTTAATGAATTACATCACATTTGATCTCTGTTGGAAACCGAGGCAATATATAAAAAGTTGATTCTATTTTCATCAAGAATAGTATAATTAGCGTGACAATAATAAACTATTTATGGTCGTCGAATTGATAAATATTTTTACACATTCCACATATAGTAATATATCATAAATTATTACGTACTTAAAGTGTTTGAGTTGTTCTACTAATTCACACGAAATCATGCAATCATCTATCGGTTTCTCTGCGCAGTCTAGTAACTCATTAGATTGCTAAGATTTTACTAACTTTTTAGCAACTTCATTTTTTTACCTGCAAGGTATATATGATAAACCTACAACTTTTCAACCTGGATTCAATTCGGTATTTTTCTTGAATCGTACGGTAACATTAACTTAATTCCTTAATGTTTTTCCACTAATCCTTGGTTACGATTTTTACGGATCATATTACGACAAATGGCAAGTTGAAGGAACAAAATAAAAACGTGCTTTAAAACTAAAACCATTTTTGCCTGTTTTTTGTTCTTCTAAAATAAAAATAAAAAAGTACTTTTTAGAAACTTCGTATTTTTAACTTTTAATTGATTTCCCCTATTGCAAATGTAATTTCTACCTAAAACAATTTCTTAAAATAATGAGGCTCATAAAAATGACTAAAAATTAAGAAAAAAATAAATTCAAATACGAGACTAAGTTTAGCTAATTTTCTATTTTTTTTTAGAATAATAAGGCAGAAATTTTCGTCGAATAATCAAATGTTGTGAACGTAAAAAATATATAATATGCAGTAACATATATAAAAATGTTCTAAAAATAAAAGAATAAAATATAAGAACAATTTTAGGCTGATCATGTGAAAAAAATAAGAACATCCGTTTCTATATATTCTTTTTTGCAAATATACTTAATACATTTATTTGATATAAAAATGAAACATAATATGATACGGAATATAAATATATACTTAAAAACATTGTAAAGCCATCAAACCAACGATAAGTCGATTTCACTTTAAAATATATGCTTTCTATATTATTTATGGTTTTAGTTTTTTTTCATCTCTAGCTACCTTGTGAACTAAAATAAAGATTATATATAAATAAGGCGCGTGTATTTTAAAAAAAAACATGAAAAAATACTTTAAAATTTTATATTTCTACGTGTACTCGTATAGGTGAGTAAAAATCATATTCGTCGAGTTTTTTTTTCAGATAAACGTTTTTTTTTTCTTTTCATTTAAAAGTATTAAGAGAAAAGACAAGAAAACACCTGCAGTCAGGGAAAAACGTACTTTTGTACAAAAAATTGTATTTAATTAAGCGTTGAAGGAAACTCTAGAAAATACACTCGGTTTGTTCATGCCAGTAAAGCTAAGTGGTTTTTAAGAGCGTTTTAAAATGATACGGCCATTGTTGTTTTGCTACGAAGTTCAAGAGTTGGTTGGACGTAGAAGGCGTGCGATTTAAATCTAACATAAAGCAAAGATAAAATTATTAGTTTTTATTTCTTGTTTACAAGAATATTTTTGTGATAAAACATAGCCGGTAATATAGGAGTTACAGGAAGAACAAAATAGGACATAACTTATACAACCGCTAGAATATCTTACGCAGTTTTAAGTTATTGCTCAAAACAATGGTATATGTTTGTATCAGTTATATGTATAAATTTATTTCATCGAATTATGTATAATAGTTGTTTATATAAACCGCTGTTATAATTTAACTGAGATATGCTTCTTCGCGTCATATAGAAAATTTTTATACATCACATATGTCTTTCAGGGAAACCTATATCTGTATGACATTTATAAAACTCTGACTGGAAAAATTAATTAATTTTCACATGGAATATATATACATATATAGATAAATAAATGAATAAATAAATAAATACATAAAGGGGAAGTTGCATGGTTTGCGTTAGCTGAATAAAGGAGAAGTTATTTCCCAGTATAATTACCTATTCAGGTTAAAAGAAAGAGAGAGAGAAAGAAATCGATACAATCTATTTGTGTAGACGTCACAGTAGGGCACAATATAGTTAGGAAAGTTGATATATGTATGTATATACTTAGAAAACATAAAATATTGATTTTATTCAATGCTGGAATAGCGAATCGGTAAGCAACCTGTTCTGACATATTCATCTTATTCATATTCACTATTCAATCGCGCACTGGGAACTCAATTCACATGAGCCATAATGTTTTATAATGTTGCTAAAGCGACAAAAGATAGAGAAAAAGAAAAATATGCGGATGATCGTAAAGGGAGAAGACATAATCGACAACGGCTTATTGAGAGCGAAGCAAATATGGATCCAGGACTTTGGGGTAGAAATTTACATAACCGTTCAAGAAGTAAAAGCCCGCGTCCCCCAAATAGCAGGGGTGCGTCTAGGTCACGTAGTAGGGCTCGTAATGGCTCTTTTGTAGATGAAGGTGATGAAACTGGAAGGGATGATCAAGAACATATTGAAGATTATGATAGTGCTGAAGAATATGGCGAAGGTGATTATGGTGAGAGTGATGAAGATGACGATTTTATAAGCGTACCAAAATGCATGTTGGGACAACCTCTAAAAGATGCTGACAGTGGGCAGGATAATGTGAGTTAACTGGTTTCTTTTCTTCTTTTCTTTTCTTCTTTTTTTTCTGTAATTTTGTGTCCATATTTCTGATTATGTATCGTTCGTTTGTAATGTTGTTAATGTTGTTGTTGTTGTTTTTATTTTTAATTGTGTTACTTTATTTCCATATTTGGTTTCTCGCCTTTTATAAAAAATAATCACTTTTCTTCGTGAGAAAAAAAGTTATTTGCTTTCAAGAAAACTGCTTGACAGAGTTGCAAAATTGTTATTTTTGAAAGTAAAAATATTGGGGACATTAATATCATGATTTTTCCTTTAGCCTTTAACAATGTTATTTTTTCTACAATGTTACCTTAAACATGTATAATTTCAGAATCACGCTAAAAAATGATTCTTAAGTCGTTTGGGAGTTAACGTGAGAAAAAAAGTTATGGCCGTGACGTCACGACTCAAGCTTGCGTCACTTTTATGAACACGCTTAAGAACACGAATTAATTTTTCAATCTTTCTAGATAATTTCTACACTTTTTACATGACTTTTTATATGTGAGAATATTTCGTGAAATCAGGCTAATAGTAACGGCCCACATATATATGATTTATCTTGAAGATTCTTATAAGTATTGGTAAAAGAATTTGAAAATTCTGAGTAGATGTGACCACAGCGTGCTTTTGAGATTTTTTCCATGCATAGCATCTGGAGAATTTTATTAATGCGATGAGAAAAACTTCGAGTTATCCTAAATTTCGTAAGAGGCTCTTATTTTTATTTTAAAACTAAAACCGCAAATATTTATTTTTCCCTAAACTTAAATTATTTTTTCTGCTAAAGTATCTAATAATAAACAATACATTCTTGCTCGATTAGACAAATAAAAAATATGCTTTACTCGATTACACAAACTAAAAGTGCGCTTTTTTTGATGGCACGAAATATAAGGAATGGCTGAAACCTTTAAAAAGGCTGAAAAAGTTTTGACCGTGGGACAAGTGATGAAAGGGGGATGAGAAAAATCTGACCAACCACATTTCTGACCACTATTCTTTAAACATCAGACCAAACTTTGTTCCGCAAATTACACAGAATAGACTAGGAAAAGACGACGGGCCATGCGGAATTTTTCATCTCTCTCACTTTTTATATTTTCCTCTCTTCTATGCTTTCATTAAATTTTAACGATTATCATTTCACAGATAAAACGATTTCAATAATTCACAATACGCGAGTAGAAAAAAAAGAAGAAGAAGCCACTCTCCCTGAAAAATGCGAGTTTTAACACGTGTGAAAAACTTAAATCTAATCTAATATAAAAAGAAGATATAGTCAAATATATAACATATAATTCCCGACGAGATAAAACTTTCCAAGAATGTAGTTTTGAATAAAATAATAGTTTAGGTTTGCCGTTTATTTACTGTCGCCAGTATTTTTTTGGTTTGATGTAATCAAAAAGTACGTTGAAAACCTTGTTTTACCGAATATTTAATTAATTAGGAAATTCCTTTTTTACGTTTCTGGGAACTCTAAGGTCATTTGTATTGGTTTGTCCCGCTTTTTGACCACTAGCAATGGATACAGAAAAAAAAGAAATGAACGTGAAGACCGCAATAAAAAAAATAGAAAAAAATCTGAAAACAAAAATTTAAGGAACCAAAAGACTTGAACAACCAAAAATGCCCATTTTGCAATTAAATGTATACCAATATCTATTATTTCGAAGCCTGAAACACTCGTTTTTTTTCTTTAAAATTTTCTCGTCTCTTTCCTATTTCAAGGTTAAAATTTTAGAAAGTAGCACAGATGTTTCGCCTTATGCCTAAATCCACATTCCATTGATAAAGGGATAAACACGAACGTATTTTCTTTCACAAAATCACAGAATTCTTTAAATTAACTTCCAAAAACTTTTAAGAGAAAACCACTCCAGGTAGGTAAATTGTAAACAATTGAGATATCAAAACATTGTATCTTACTGGTTGCTACACATTAAGAAACAACTACTTCTTTGCCTTTGACGGTTAAAAATGATTTGATTGACAACTTGTCAATCAGGTACAAAAACCACCTATAAAATTGGTCTACCCTGCTGCTTTCTAACTGTAATTTTTCTTTCTAGACGTTTGTGGTGGTTGCAAACAAACTGGGGAAACAAGTTGTGTTTCGATTTTGTAAAGAAAAATCTTTGTTTCTCTTTGGCACGCAAAATGTCCTACGAAGAATTAACATATATATATTTACTCATCAGTATCTTTTCATGATGTTTTTATGTCATTTCTATGTGTTTCGTGCTTGCGCTACATGTCACTATCTACTTGTATACATCAGTTACCAGACCCTTAGGATGCAAAATCGTTTCTGAGGCAATAATATAGTGTTTACACATGTGGCTACCATCAATCAAAAACGATGCAATTATGTATTTCAAAATCTCATTGTTGACTGTATTACTTGCCACGGAGTCTGGCAACAAAAATACAAAAGCGATAAATAAATAAAATTAGAAGGCTTTGTTGTTCTCTACTTTTTAAACAACAGGCCTTTTGAGAGATCTTTGTCTTTTTATTGAGTACTTGTTTCCCTTAACTCTTCGTTCAGATACTTTGAAATAGGTATTCTTCTCACCATCGTAACAAATTGTGTGTTCATGGCACTACAGAATCCTCCAGAAATATCAGAGTATGTATAATTATCTTTTTATCACTCTACATCCAGAATTGAAATAGTTGATCTTGAGATAATTAAGGTTGCGAGTACGATACATTACGTGTTTGTAAAATCAAAAATTTGCCAACCTCAATCCCAGGGCTTTTCTCTTGCGACTGCACAGAACAGAAAGTAAAAACGAAATCCTGAATACGAGAGTGGGAATTCTCCATAACAACTCCACCTAACGATAATTGACAGGAAAAAAATTGTTATTTGTTGAAGTCACCATTTCTATTTGTTCACTCCTCTCTTCTATTTTTAGATACATATTTGCAGCTATTTATACCATGGAGATGATCGTCAAAATTTTAGCTAAAGGTTTTATTCTCCATAAGTATTCATATCTCCGCAATGCTTGGAATTGGTTAGACTTTATCGTTGTAATATTAGGGTAAGAGTTTTGAGATTGTGCACATTTGCTCTAGTAGAATTTGTTTTGCACTTTCAGAGCAGGAGTATGGAACTGAAGACATTGACATTCTTTTAAGTATATCTGGTGCAACTCCTAATAGATATAATGATACACCTTGCCAGAAAAAAAATTGTTATTAAATTCTTGCCAGAGTTGATCTGTCGAATTTTTTGTACAATTATCGTCACTGTTATCCGATAAAATTGGAACATGTTTTGTGTATTTTTTTGTAGGTATGTTACCATGCATCCTGCAGTCAGTGATTTGAGTGGTATAAGAACGTTTAGGGTTTTAAGAGCATTAAAAACTATATCCACTGTAAAAGGTGTGTAGTAGTCTTTTTTTTTTCCTACTTGATTTTTTTTCTTACAATTCTTTTATAACAAACTTAAGGTTAAACTTAAGGTTAAGCCAAACTGTTTAGGAAGAACAGAACTATTTCATTGAAATACAAATCCGGAATATTCGGCCATCTTACGTTACATAAAAAATTATAGAATGTTCCCAACATGTTTAAAAATCTTTAGCTTCGAAACATCAAATGTTTTTATATCGTTTCTTTTTATGAGCAAAACCGTATGTTTACGTGTATAAACTCATCCTGCCGTATTTTTATAGGTTTGAAAGCCATGGTGAACACGCTGTTAAAATCGATGAAGATGATGACGGACGTTCTTATACTAACTTTATTTTTTATATCAATCTTCGCTCTAATCGGTTTGCAGCTTTTCCCTGGCAAACTTCGTTCAAGATGCGTCAGGAATCATGCCAATTATTCGGTGTTTCACAAAAGTTATTACAGTAGGCCTGGAAACATTCTCCTACATGAGGGACAGGAAGTGATATGTGGGAACGCGTCGACAGCTTGGTATGTTTTTAGAAATTTGAGACTGGGTTAAATTAGGACTGCTATAGTCCTAAAAATGAAAATTTCATTTTAATCCGTCGCACTAATATGTGACCGATCCGAGATTTGTTTTTGTTGACAATACAATGCAAAGAAAATAACGAAACGATGGATGGATGGGAGGGGGCAATACACCTTTACGATAATTCGGGAAAACTAACACTCCATCGCAGCTTATTTTGGGATCGGAGGAGGTAAACATCATACTTTTATAAGAGTTTATTAAGGAGAAAACACGTTCTTTCGTGATAACTTTTCTTGTCGCGTTTTGTTTTTAATGAAAAGTACACATAAGTTATATCTTATTATTATTAACGTTTCCTGAAAATTTGAAAGAAATTGATACGAAGGAAGTTAAAAAACTGGAGAAAACACGCCTTCGTCCCTAACAAACTCTTATAAAAACATGTTTTTTACCTCCTTTCTTCCGATATTGTAAAAGATGGAGAGCCGTAGGAACGCATGTACAATTGAATCATCGTAAAGGTGTATTCTTCTGTTTTTTCATTAACTAGATGTCATAGTCTTATACGTTAAACAGTTGTCCATTGCTGTGCTGAAGGGCGATAAAGTAAAATTAAGCAAGGGTTGTGAGTCCTCGGATTGTATGTGTTGAATCTTGTCATGGGATATTAATTATTAAACTCGTGGATCTGTTTACTTTTTTGCCAATAGTTACCAACGTAGCCAATAGGGATTATTCACTTGAACCATGAAAGATTTTCACGTTCTTAATTCAGATTTTTTAAAGTTTCGATAATTCGTTTATATTTAATGAATTTAGCTCCTTTATTGCAATAAGATTAGCAATCCAAATTAACAGCTCTACCAACTAAAAAGTTTAAGAAAACTTGCAGGTCATATCTCCTTATTAAAAGGAGCAATAGTATTTCCATTCAAAAGGCTATAGAAATATCGAGAAATAATTCTGTAACAAAATTATCCTCCAAATAAAACGCTTCCAGTATCTCAATTTCTTTGCATTTTAAAACAACCTGTCCTTGTAAACTTAACTGGACATGCTCAGAGATTTTCGTTAACAATATTTGTTTCTTTTGTTTTAGGAACTGTCCTGGTGGTTATACGTGTACACCGGGTATCGGTGAAAATCCCAACCAAGGATACGTGAACTATGATAACTTTTTGAGCGCTTTGCTCACATCGCTACAAGTGTGTACCCTTGATTATTGGGAAAGTGTTTATAACAGCGTAAGTTGACCATTTTAACTTGTGGAATAACTCGCAAAGCAAAGTGTACGCTGAACGTCAATCTGACGTTTAGATTTTACCCCCCGTTTTCCCTATCATAGAGTTAAATCAAAATATTTGTTTACAGTATCGGACAAATAAAAATCGGACAAAATTTTAGTCACCTTTGAAAAATTTAGGCACTTTCGTCCGACTAATAATTTTGTCCAAATAATAATTTTGCCCTTTTTTAAAAATTTCTCACACTACATAATTTTAAGAATAAAAGCTCTTTTCACTATGCGCGTAAGGTTCAAAAGGACAACTTTCAAGGAAAGAAAACCACATTTACAAAGAACCATTGGTGAAAAACAGATAAATCGGACAAAATTATTGGTCAACATTTTTAGTCACTTCCAAAAAAATTAGTCACTTTTGTCTGACTTTGTTTTGTCCGATAAGTTATATTGAAATCACCAGCCCCGGACATACGCTCCTGTGATACACCTGAACATCAAATCAATTCAAACTACTTCCTATTCCCCCAAAACACACACTTTTCGATTTGCGCGTCACATCCAACAGGAATTGTATTTACTTGATCGACCAAGGATACTGGAATGTTTTTAATATTTTAGTTTTAATCTAAGATTATAAGCTTTAAATTTGACGTGAATGTTCTGCAAAAATCTAGCAAGACTATCGCTGTAACCAACCATTGTTGATGTCTTTACACAACTTCTAACACATCTCTTTAATAATAGCCGTATTTTGTCTGTCACTGCGCGGACCCCCCGCTGAGTTAGAAAGACGTGCTACGGAAACACGAATACCAAATGCGATATACCACATGAAATAGCGTGTAATTTAAAGACGGACGACCCCGATACCGTCTGTCACACAAAATGGTATCGCAGGTAGCGAGACACACGCAATGCAGTGCAAAAAGGACGGGGGAACCCGTGTATTTTTCCACGGGGCACCAACTAGTACCACTATATTTGTATAAACTATACTTATTTCCTATAGGTACTGGCTGCCATGGGAGAAATCTACATGATCTATTTTCTACTGGCCGTATTTCTTGGTCCATTTTATCTACTCAATCTTGTACTTGCCGTCGTTAGCGCTTCCTATGAAATGGAGATTAATGGCTGCCCAGATGAAGTAAGTTGGCGGTCTTAAGTAATATTAACTATGTCCACGAATGTAGATCCCTAAATAATTTTTAAGCTTGTAAGAAAATTTCACGAGTAGTTGAAATGTCTAACTCCATAAAACAGCCACTTCGACGAGGCGTTACAAAAAGAGACATTGAGCTATCGATGCCTTAACTATGTTTTTAACCCATGACTTTTGGGCAAAACTCTATTGTTTTTTTTAAGGATTTCGAGCGCGAAAAGGCTGCCAACATAAGGCGTTCAGCATCAACATATTCTTTCGATGGCGACAATTACGTGGAGTTTCTTCACGGCCCTTCACCAGTTGAAGAAATAAACGATGGGGAAAGACGCTACACGGTCCAAGAGGAATCGCCAAAGAAGAAGAAGAAACCAAAAACTCCAGACGATGACAAATTTATGCCACCTGAACCTGGCGAAAATCCGACATGCAGGGCGAGAATGCAATATTTTTTCTTCAGAGTTGTGTCCAGTTCTCCGTTTGAAGGCTTCATAATTGCTTGTATCATGTTAAACACCATTCTCATGGCAATTGAACATTATGGCATGTCAAAGACATTAGAGAAAGTTTTAGAGATCATGAACTACGTAAGTTAATATTTTACAAGTCGGTAGCGCGGGAATAAATCCACGGGTTTGCTCGTCTTTTATATATCGCATTTCATGTGTCCGCAGCACGGCTATAAATTCGCGCAGAGACAGGATACGGGTATTAATATAACGGAAGTATTAATTATTAATTTATGTTATAAGAAAGTCAAAGTGTTTTCCATTGCACCCGCTGGGTTGGGTGCAAGAAAGAAGTACAGCATTCGCACTACAGTTTTGAGTAAGGAATTGGTTGTCCATGATTTCAGTCCTCCACCACGGTGTATTTACAAACGCTTTAAAAGGTACTCTAAAAATGGTTGTATTTTATAGGTATTTACTGGCACGTTTATCCTTGAAATGTGTGTCAAACTGTTAGCATTCACGCCACGTGGTTATGTGAGAAACAAATGGAATGTCTTTGACGGTTTCCTCGTAATGGTGAGCATAGTGGACATTTTGTTGTCAAAGACGGGTGCAGTTAAAGGGAATCAGCTCAGTGTGTTGAAAGTATTCAGATTGGTAAGTTACCATTGGTTTACTCTTTTAATGCACTTGATAGGTTAAGCCAGTTTACTAGGTGTCCTATGACTAGCTAGTTCTTCTACCTACTGCGTTATGATTAGTCAATCATTTTAATTGCTGTGCGATTAGTAATTTTATTTTGCTTGCCACCTTATGATTGGTTAATTATTTCAACTGCTGACAGGAGAAACCCTAATCACATCTTTCCAGCGGCTTCTCTAGTATATCAATTACAACTAGTCGTATGTATCCTCCTGGAAAAATCCCCTTACCTGCGCTGCACTGAAGTGTTAAAAACTGCACGTTCTTCTTTTTATCAGTTTATAAAAAAAGTTAGGTTTACATTTGGCCGAACAGAATTTTTAAGCGTGAAAATATTTTTTTTTAAAAACTGAAAGTATTGTTACGCAGCTTTCTCGTAACACACATTATAACAACTAATTAGAAAGAGAAGATGTGAGTGTGAAGAGATTTTTGATTTCCCTGTTGCGCTTTTAAAGATTGTTCCGTAAAGAACAATGTGCATAGTAATAACATGGTTTCGAGGGCTATTTGGGATTGATAATAAGCCTGAGTTTCATTTGTAATGTTGACAAAACAAAGTGGATAAAAATGAATTGTATTTGCTATTTCGTGAAATAAATCTGCAGTGCAACCACTTTGTGCAGGAACAAAATACAGGTATTAACATAAAGATTCGACTGTGGCCATTCTAGGAGAATAAAAAATGTCTATCCTCCTAAAGTGAATTTGCTAATGTCAAAATATTCTATCATTGTATGGATATAAATAGTTTATAAAAGACTGAAAAAATATATAAATCTTATAAATCTATATCAAAAATTATTTCTTTCATATAGATGAGAGTGCTGAAACTTGCACAATCCTGGAAAACAATGGGTCAACTTTTGAGCACAATTGCGAGTAGCATGGGTGCACTTGGAAACGTCACAGTTATTCTTGGTTTGATCATATACATCTTTTCTGTCGTTGGGATGCAGTTGTTTGGGAAATATTATAATCCTAATGACTACGCTCCAAATAAGCCTGGTGAAAAGCTGTTTCCCCGATACAACTTCAGCAATTTCGGAAACTCCTTCATGATGATATTTCGTATTTTATGTGGAAAATGGATCGAACCGCAATGGGATTTACTGGCAAAAACAAATATCGGATCAATATTTTTTATATTCTTCGTCTTTGTGATTGGTAGATGGGTGGTAAGTTGATTTACCTTAACGAGATTAATTTTTGCGAATGGGTACGACGTAGATTTTTTTGCGAATATTGATTTTTGCGAATCGTAGACAATAGCAAGAATTTTCAAGAGAGTTGCAGAAAGAACAAACAGTTGTAGTTAATATAACATATATATTAATTTTCGAAGTCATATGGGAAGAATATATGGATAAATACTTCTATTTTAAATATAAAAAGTTTAGTAAAACTTGCACGGATATTTATTTGCGACAATGATGCCTTTTTCATTTTTTCAAAAAAGAAGAAAAGTTGCGAAAATTAATCTCGCAAATAATTAATCTCGTTATAGCTCAACTGTGCGGTGTGTTACGTCTTGAAGTGTCGGGTTATGACTCTAGTCTTCCAGGCCACATCTCTTGATAAAATAGTTACTTAAGTAATTACTTTGTTAACCCTTTTTTTAGGTCCTTAATTTATTTCTTGCGTTGTTGCTGAGTTCATTTGGTGGAGATGCGTTAAATGGTGGAAATGATGGAGACTCAGAGAAACCTAAACAAAGCAGACTGCAGAGATTAATGGAATGGGTTAAGAAAAAAAAGAAAAAAACGAACAAGGATAATACAATAGCAGCATCAAACGCTGCGGATGATGTACCGCCACCTGAAATTATGGTAATCAATTTTGTTTTTAAAAAGAGATGAAGGAGTTGTAAGCGTTTGGTGAAAGTTTTATGGATACTGCCATGTGTTTTGCCTTGGTTGAAAAAAAATAAATAATTTGCTAGTCATTTAATGGAAATTTTGTTTGTTACTTTTTTAGCACGTGGAATATAACGGCGAAACTTTAATGCTTGATGATAACGGTAATAAAAGAAAAATGTCAGAAGGTAAGTTTCTTCTTCTTTTTTTTCTTCTTCTTCTTTTTCTTCTTGTTCTTGGTCTTGTTCTTCTTCTTCTTCACATTTCTTCTTCACATTTCTTTTTCACATATCTTTCTCTTTAGTTGATCAAAATGGAAGTGATATCAAATCAAGCTACAGAACAGAACCGTCAATACAAAATGGAATTACACCAAATGGAGATATTTTAAAACGTCGTTCGTCTGTAGACACAGAAATACCGATCTCTGTCACTACAGAAGCTTTTGCACCTGAAAAAACGCAAATAGGCCGTAATTCTTCGTCTTCCGTAGAAATAGAAATACAGCGTGAACGGACATATGTTGACGACTGTTTGTGCACTATTTGCTACAAATGCAGTTGTTGTTACACGAGTTACCTAAATTCACCTCTGCGTCGTTCTTGGCACAATGCAAGATTTTACACAAAACAACTTATTGAACATAAATATTTTGAAGGAATCATTTTATTTCTTATAGCATTTAGCAGTTTAACTTTGGTAAGTCAAGTCGTTTTGTCTTTACAAATAAAATAAAAAAAACTCTCATGTAAGCTATTTAGAACTGGACAATAGCATTTATAATCTTTTTAGATTATTTTTATTTATTTTGTAGGTTTTCGAAGACATAGATTTACCAAATCGTCCGAATTTGGAAGCGTTTCTCTATTACTGCAACTACTTCTTTGCAGTTGTATTCACGTTAGAATTTCTTATCAAGCTCTTTGCACTTGGTTTTGTAAAATATTTCACAAATTTCTGGAATTTATTGGATGTCTTTATAGTTGTCGTAAGTTTTTCGCGCCATTTTGAAAATATTTTTATTCTTGTCGCGCCGAACGACTCAGCACTTTGAATTACTTTTAGATATCACTCTCCTCCTTGTTTGGTCCAAAAAATTTAAAAGCATTGCGTTCACTAAGAGGCTTGAGACCGTTAAGAGCCATATCAAGATTTGAAGGCATGAAGGTATGTACGGTTAATAAATTAGAAATATTTTTGTTATAAGTTCTTGAAATTTTTTAAAAAAAGTTTTACTTCATTATTTTACTTGAATGTTTTGATGTGTCATAAAAAACATATCCTCCTAGCGGACAGAGCGGAATTACTGTTTTATAACCTGAAATGTTATCTAGTATATTTTAACAACTGGTAATTAGCCCGTGGAGAAATCCATGTGATCACCCGTCCTTTAACGGAATATCATATTTGGTAATTCGTGTGTCCGTAGCACGATTTTTTTCTGACATATAGTATATGACTATTAATAAAGAAGACTTCATACGTTTCAGGTTGTCGTGAATGCATTATTGTATTCAATCCCATCCATCGCCAATGTATTGCTCGTTTGCGTGGTATTCTGGTTAATCTTCAGCATCATGGGATACAATTTATTCGGTGGACAATTCTGGTATTGCATTGATGCTAACGGCAATAAATTGAATTTATCAGTGATTGACACAAAATCTGATTGTCTCAATGAAACAAACCAAGCACTAAATTACACCTGGATCAACAAGAACATCAATTTTGACACTTCCATCAATGGATTCCTTGCGCTCTTCCAAACGGTAAGCCACCAGCATATTTTTTTAGGAACACTTTTTATCTCATTCTTGTCCGCAGCAATTCCGGCGCGAGAGTGCTTTTATACATAAATTTTATTCAACCATTTTACGGCGACATCTTGAAACACCTTATCGACAACAGATAAAAATATTACCGTCTCATTTAGGCCGACATCGTTAACCGTCAAGTCGTCAAAAAAGATCGATTCAGTATAATATGCTTTGTTTTTATTATGCAATTTTAGGCCACATTGGAAGGATGGTTTGAAGCAATGGCCGACGCACAAGATATCCGAGGGGTAAACTTTATTTCTATCTGTCAAATCTCGTCCAAAACATATTGATTGCAGAGTTCTTTGTACAATGTGCTTTCACTTTTGTTCCGTTATCACCAATTGATAATTTTTTTAAATTTTTAGGTAGAAAAGCAACCTGGTTACCAGGAAGCGTTTGAAAGCCAGATTTTTTTCGTCGTTTTTATCATACTCGGAGCATTTTTTATTTTGAATTTATTTATTGGTGTCATCATTGATAATTTTAACCGTTTGAAACAACAATACGAAGATGGTGTTGGAATTTTCCTGACACCTGGCCAACGCAACTGGATAAATACTCTCAAGGCTGCTTCATTGAAAAAACCATCAAGAAGATTGACAAGACCAAAGGTTTGTATTTTTTTTGAAATTTTGTAGACTCGCAGATTGCAAAAATTCGCCACCTTTTATTTTTTGTACGGAATGAAATTGAGTATGGAATGAAATTGAATGCTGAACTTAGTTAGACACCTAATAAATCTGTGCTTTTGAGGAATAAATATATGTGATATTTTTAAACGTAGTGTACACTGTACTCAGAAAAAAAAATTGTTGTCTCACATTCGCGTATTTTATAATCGTTTTTACCGCCGTTTTGAATTTAATAAAAAAATTTTCCCGCCATTTTTTAATTTGCTTTAATCTTTTTAGGCCAAATGGAGAGCAGCTTTATTCGAC
This sequence comes from Hydractinia echinata, assembly GCA_030067915.1. Lineage (NCBI taxonomy): Eukaryota > Metazoa > Cnidaria > Hydrozoa > Anthoathecata > Hydractiniidae > Hydractinia > Hydractinia echinata. Next base: position 5,990,709 of record JASGCC010000001.1, read on the forward strand.
TTTATTCACACAAAATACTTTGAATTTTTCATTATGTCTGTTATCCTCCTTAACATGTTAACGATGATGATCCAACATGATGGACAATCTGACGAAGTGACATTAGCATTAGAATACTTAAATTACTTGTTCACTGGTATCTTCACCATCGAAGCCGTGGTTCGACTGACCGCTATGAGACTGGAATATTTTAAATACGGCATGAACGTGTTCGATTTTGTAATTGTTGTTTTTTCTATAGCTGGTAAGTTTTTTCTTTCGTTTTACTTTTTTGTTTTGCAAATATTTACCAAGTCTTTGGAGAGAGCCAATCTCGTCCCCAGTGTTTGTTAGGTGTTTATATGGACGGACTTTCATCAAAATATAAAAAAGTCTTACAAGTCCTGGGGACTAGGTTGAGGGTTAGCTTATTTACGCCTGGCTATTTGTTGCACCGCAAAAGGTTAAATTTGTTCAAATTATGTATAAAGAAAGCTTTCTAACTATTAATATGCACATAAATATATGTATAAAACATAAATATAAATACGTAATACACATTAGGGTGTAATTTTGAGAATAATTAAAAACTGTGATACGAAGAACACGTCGCAGGAGAGTTACTATAAGTTTCGCTACACGGATTTGTAACGTAAAAACAAATACCCCCGCGAAGATGGATTTAAGAGCACCAACAGCACGCACATATGCACGCACGCACACACATTAGTTGCACGATAAAACACGATAACGCACGTTGCACGTACAATAACGATGTGGCAAATATCCAGAACATGCACAGCTATTCACAGGTAGGAAACCCGATGCACTTTTTTCTCTTTGTTTTCGTTTACATACCCTCGTTCCTAGGAATGTTTGTCTTTTTTATATAAGAGGCTGGGAACGAGGGTATTGATTTTCTCTTACGACTGCACAAGAACGCGGAGAAATGCGTTTTGTAACTCAGCATCTCAATAAAGAATTCTAAGATTTCATTTTTCTTGTATTTGTCCATGAAATGAAACAATCCTTATACCACTAACAAATCTTTTTTATATTTCCTGTTTCAGTTATAATTATGGATTGGTACGAACAAGATTTCATTATTTCACCTGGTTTATTTCGTGTCGTTCGTGTTTTCCGCTTGGGAAGATTGCTCCGTTTCTTCGAAGGGGCGAAAGGAATTCGCAAACTTTTGTTTACTATTGTAAAATCGGCACCCGCATTAAGCAATATCGGCACCTTACTGTTTTTGATAACATTTATATACGCCATTATGGCTATGAGCATTTTTGGACGACTAAAACACCAAGGTTATATAAACCAAGTGGTTAACTTCGAGACTTTTGGAAGCAGCATGTGTTTACTGTTTAGAATATCCACGGCTGCCGGTTGGAACGGCGTTTTGGACTCAGCAATGGTTCAGCCACCGAAATGTGACCCGAATTTAGACATAGGGGCCACTGTGACTTCGGGAAATTGCGGCCATGAGCTAATTGCAGTCTTGTTTTTTGTTTCGTATATCATTTTGATTGTTTTGATTATCATAAATATGTACATAGCAGTTATATTAGAAAATTTCAATCAAGCACAATCCCAAGACGAGGCTGGAATCACAGAAGACGATTTAGAGGCGTTTTATGTAGCCTGGGAAGAATTTGATCCCAAAGCAACACAATTTATAAAATACAGCCAGTTACCAGATTTTATAGATGCACTAGATGGCCCGTTAAGGGTGCCAAAACCAAACTATTGGTTCTTAGAAGAGGGTGATATCTCCATAAAAGAACGACATCGCTGTCATTGTCTCGATATTATGACTGCGTTGATTAAGAGAGCGCTGGGAGATGCAGCTGGAGGAGAGAGCAAAGATCTAGAGAGCGTTTTAAAGAAGGTGGAGGAAAAATACCGAACTATATTCCCACAAAGAACCAAAGAAATTGCTATAGAAACAACACGCGAGCGCTTAAAAACGGAGAACTCAGCCGCAAGGCGAATACAGCGTGTTTTCCGAAGACATTTGCTAATGGACGAAATTGCGCTCATCGCGAATTCTCGAAACATGAGTTTACGAGCACGCGAAAAAAATTTATCGAAGATTGAACAGTTAGTTACGGTGATGTGGAAAACACAAAGAAATAACCCAGACGCTGATTCAGAGAGTGAATCAGAAGATGAGGAAGGAGGAGAGAGCGAAGGAGAGCATGAAAAAGTTGAATCTAGCACGGAACCTCTTCAACAAGTGGCCGAGACGTCGGAAGCGTAACTCGATATTTGCACGATAAAATAAATCAACTTAAAACAGCTGATACCAAACTTGCAGCAACAACAAAAAAGAGAACACCATTTTTTCAGAAAAAAAAAGAAAAGAAAAGAAAATACATAACAACAGTTAGAATTTTCGGGTTATCCCAAATACACGATACACGATACTACACGATAAGATGCGAAGTGGTAAAATAAAAGTGCAGTAATATAATTGCCGTACTTATAAAAAAAACTCGTTATCATCGATTTAAAGCGAGCGAAATAAGACTGGATATTGTTTTTTATATTTCTTTTTCAGACACAAAAGAAACTGCTTAACATAGGAATGTCGCCTCGCGCAGTAAGCGGGCCTGCTGCTTTTTGGTACTTCGTGTAAAAATCCAGTTTTTAAAAAGTGCCTTCGACAAAGATAACGTTTTAATAAACGTGTAATTTAAACATGATCAAACAAAGAGGGAAAACCTTTTAAAATTAAAGCTTAAAATACGCGAAAACTTTCATATATCCCCGACTAAAAAAATAACTATTAATCTTGTATTTATTTATTGCGTCATAACTGCTTTTTAAGTTGTAATTTTTTTATATATTATAAATTTCACGTAGTTAATACAAAGCATCCAGCTGTGTTCTCTCCGACGACCTCAAATCTCTTCTGAAGGTAAAATTCAAATTTACGCTGGTCTTTCAAGAGCAAACAAAAAGCACTTAATAAAAACGGGATGGGGGGATTGCATCATATTCAAAGATAAATTACGTAGATGAAGTCAGAACATAGCCTGTAACACAGGCTGTGCAACGATTTACAAATGGGTCACACAAATCCAGTCAAAATAAGTATAATAAAACAATTTTGCTTTCAAGAGCAAACCATCGTCCTTTTTTGACGAATAAATGCTTGACTCGGTAATGCAAATTTGTTAGATATCTTAGATTTGTTGAAAGCTGTAGTGAATAAGTTCTACTTTCGTAATAAAAATAAAGTCCAAAAAGATAAAAAGATAAAAAAAACAAAAAAAAACAATGAATCAATATAACTGCAAAAATATAATATGTTAAAAATATAACATTTAAAATCACACATAAAATAGATAGCCTACATAAAACTTAAGTCCAACAAAATTATTTTAGCCGTCATCTAATGAAGGAAACATATGTTCAACCTCCCTCTTTAACTTGCACGCTTCTTTATAAGCAACCCCATTTTGGGGGTCAGGCTTTAAGTTGCTACTGGTGCAGGGACTTTTTGGCTCTCAAGTTTTCGGTTGCTAAGGACTTAATTTTTTTGAGTACTTGAATCATGAACCTCGTGTTTGTGAGCAGTAAATCCAATACACAAACTTTTTTCTTCGAATACACTGATCTTATGTTTCTTTCGCCATAGTTAAACCTAGAAATTAAATGAAAAAATAGTTATTTTCCTGCAAAATTTTTTGGGAAACTCGCTCGCTAATCGCGAAATTCGCAAAAATTAATTCCTGAAGGTACTTGACGGTTATGTCAATTATCCGTCAATCTGGAATAAAGGTTTTTAGATGGAATAAAAGTTTTCAGATTCAATTTTCAGACTTTTCTAACCAACATAAAAAAATAGATTTTCATCAGATGTTTGTCTAGTTGAAAATCTGATTTTTTTACAGTCTAAAATAATATGACTGCTATTCGATTCAAATTTGGATTAATTGAAAGACAATGAAAAATAAATCCCGTGTACATGGAACCAATCAGAGCACCACAGAAGTTTATTTAAGGATGTATATTTGTTCCAGACCTTAAAACCCTTTGAGCCATCAAAGTCTAAGATGGTACAGTCAACTAGACCATGCAAATCTGTATAAAGACTGTTTGACAGGAAATATTTTCACGATTTAGTTTGTAAATTGAAAAAGCACGTACTCCAGGGTATTAAATAAACTGGTTTGTGAAGAACAGAGAGGGGGTAAACAAATGGATAACATGGATATTTCAAGAAAAAGCCTTTTTTGAATTTTTTTATCATCTCAAATAGGTTTCCCTGTTGACTACAACACAACCAGGATTAAATTTATGGCCGCTTTATGGAAGAACTCGTTGAACTTACTCACAGGACAAAAAAAATCTTCTGAAAATGAAATTTTTCAAACTTTTTAACTACACGCTTTTTTATAAGAACCAGTACAATCCGACCTGGTCAAATTTTCAAACTTTTTCACAATCCGACCTGGTCAAATTTTCAAACTTTTTCACAATCCGACCTGGTCAAATTTTCAAACTTTTTCACAATCCGACCTGGTCAAATTTTCAAACTTTTTCACAATCCGACCTGGTCAAATTTTCAAACTTTTTCACAATCCGACCTGGTCAAATTTTCAAACTTTTTCAAAATCCGACCTGGTAAAATATTCAAACTTTTTCAAAATCCGACCTGGTAAAATATTCAAACTTTTTCACAATCCGACCTGGTAAAATATTCAAACTTTTTCACAATCCGACTTGGTAAAATTTTCAAACTTTTTCACAATCCGACCTGGTTAAATTTTCAAACTTTTTCACAATCCGACCTGGTAAAATTTTCAAACTTTTTCACAATCCGACCTGGTAAAATTTTCAAACTTTTTCACAATCCGACCTGGTAAATTTTTCAAACTTCTTCACAATCCGACCTGGTCAAATTTTCGATACTTTTTTAGCATGGCTAACTTTTTTCCCAAAAATTTATGTTAAAAAATGTTTTTTTTTGGTTGCTATTGGAGCTTTATAATTGTGTTCTTGAACAATCGAGTAAGAAAACAAACGACCACGAACAATCATTAACCTGAGAGAGAATATACATTCTGGATTGTTCTTATTTTATGGCAAAATTTAGACTCGGCTTGCTCTTAGTTTTAAAAACAATGATTTGAGCCTGAAGTTGTTCTTATTTTGTTTTTATGTTTCAGCAAAGTCTGAGGCTCGTGTTCTTATTGTTCTTAAAAAAACGTGTATATTAACGCATAAAATCAATTTCGTTGATACAACAAGTTCCGAACTTCGTGCCCTTGTAATTGTTCTATGATTGGTTTAGAACTTTACAATTTTTACTACGTCTATCAGACGGGGCGCCAAAAGAGGATTTTGATTAAGATGTAAGGGCATGTTGATAATATTTACGTTGTTTTCTAGATATCATCCTGACGCAAATGGAGATTAAAATCGGTTTATCACCTGGTTTATTTCGAGTTATTCGAGTGTTTCGCTTGGGTCGTCTTCTTCGATTTTTCGAAGCTGCAAAAGGAATCCGTCAGCTTTTGTTTACTATTTTAAAATCTGCACCAGCATTGAGCAATGTGGGTACATTACTTTTTTTGATTTTATTCATCTATTCCGTCATGGGCATGTCGATATTTGGAAGATTAAAAATGAATGGAGCAATAACACCTGTCGTAAACTTCCAAACCTTCGGAAGCAGTATGTGCGTGTTGTTTCGAATTGCAACAGCCGCAGGCTGGAATGCTGTGTTGGATGGTGCCATGGTTCAACCGCCTAATTGCGATCCAGACTTGCCTATTGGGAATGGAATTACCCAAGGGGACTGTGGAAATCAAATAGTGGCCATTTTTTTTTTCGTTTCGTATATCATGTTAATTGTTTTGATTATCATAAACATGTACATAGCAGTGATATTGGAAAATTTCAATCAGGCACAATCTCAAGACGAGGCTGGAATTACAGAAGACGATATCGAGGCTTACTACGATGTCTGGCAGTTATACGATCCGAAAGCCACGCAATTCATACAATATCAGGAGACATCGTCGTTCCTCGACGCGCTTGAGCCACCGTTTCGCATCCCGAAACCGAATTATTGGTACCTGGAAGAGCAGAACATACCGATGAAAGATGGGTATAAAATTCATTGTTTAGATTTGTTGATGACGCTGATAAAACACATCATAGGTGACGATAAATGTGTGGAGAGTGAGCACACGAATGAGATTATGAAGAAAGTGAACGCAAAGTACAAAGTAAAATTTCCACAGCGGTTCAAAGAAGACACGATAGCTACGACAGATGAGCGCCTTAAAATCGAAAAACATGCCGCAGAAACGATCCAACGCGTTTTCCGCTGGTATTTATTAAACGGCCATATTGAATCATTTATAAATTCCACCGCACAAAGTAACAACATACAACTACATCGAAAGTTTAAACAAATCGAAGCACTCTTCAAGATTATGTTAGAATCGAAACGTAAACGTATGGAAGAACAAAGAATAAAAGAGGAAATGGAAAAAGAAAAGGAACGTGAAAAGTTGCTCCAGCCACAAACTAACGACAACTCGTCTTGTGAATACTACATGGGAGATGAAGATGATATCGTGGAAACACCGTTCCTTTAAATCGTTGTTTACTTTTGGGTGCCCTGGTGACTATGAAAGTGGTTAAATCGATTTGATACGTTAGGATACGACAAGACACGATAACATGCATTGCGTTATATTTCTTTAGCATCGTGTAAATCACTTAAAGCTTGGAAACATAAGATTACATTCCGTTATGGTAATGCTATAAAGAGAAAAGTCGTAAAACCATAAAATGAGATTTTGAACGGAAAGTTTACATTTTTCAATATAACAGAGAGAACACACAGAACTATAAAACACAAAACGCCCTCCGTCACAAAATTGAAATATATCAACGTATAAAAAAGGTATATATATATACATATGTAAAAACAGTAAAAAATAAGAATCTATTTTTATATTTAATTTTGTATATTGCAGGCTTTGTTGTCACGATAAAAAACCGTTTTTGTCAAACATAAATTATCAGCTTCATCTGAATTTCGCTAAAGCTAGTGACACGTGGATATAGCTTTAGAAGTCGTGCGCCTATTACATGAGCTGCGACAGCTGAACTCGATAGAAATCTTTGTGAAAAATCCACTTTCGGAATGCCTACTATAGGTCGTAATACGGTATATTGAAAATGAATTTCCTCCCCTTCCTTCCCTTTATCCCCTCTCCACCCCACCCCTTGTACAAGTGAAATTTCAATAATTACTTTTTAAAGACATGGACAGATGAGAGGATGAAAAAATGGTATTATATACCGATTTAACTCCTTTACATTATAAAAAAAATTGCGCTAAATTTATTTTCGCGCAATTGTTAATTTCACTTAAATTTAACGAAGATATTATCGCCATTGCTAGCTTTTGTTTTATTTCGCGAAATCGACTCAAATTGGCGAAAAATAGTGCCGAGGAAATTTCTTCCCTTAAAGTATTTCATAGCAGTGAAAAGAACTTGAATTGAAACCACCGAATCGCCGGATGGGAAATTTAAACTCTTGTTCATATGAGACCCCCACCCTTGGGGACGAGGTTGATGGACCCCTATTTTGGTATCTCAAAGTTGAGTGACCACAAGTTATGGCCATTACACGGAATGCCCTTACTTGGATATCACTGCGACGCCAATTCTCATCCTTCAGAGAATAACCTTGTCAGCATTATTTTTCTTAGTTTTTATAATTATTATAAGAGTTCTAAACACAAAATTAAGTTCCGCAATTCGCATAAAAAAATTTCTATTTGCAAAGATTTGTTTCGCAAAAATTTATCTTTTTTGCAAACTAATAATTCTCGCGAGAATTTTTGGTCTACAAATTACACGGATTATACGGTTATTTTAACTTGCTTTATACAATATACACTATTCTGCGCGGCAAAATGCACAAATTCTGCACTAATTTAAAAATCGGTTATACGCTGAAATTTCTTCCGCAAAATCTTCCATTTTTTGTATCCGCAAAAATACAGCAATTTTTTTCCATTTCTACGCACTTACGATTTCCTGTATCCTACAGTCCTAACCGCTATCTAGAACTCTGAATAGACCGGACAAAAATTCGAGATAGCCCGATGTTCGAGATAACGAGAGTAAACTGAACCTTCATTTCTAAAAGCTATTTTGATTTTGACTCTAATAAAATTACCGAATATTCAGTACCCGCAAATTTTTTTAGAAAAATAACGACATTCGCAAAAATATATTTTTTCGGATGAGGTCATTTCGGGACGCTCAAACGAAAAAATAAGTTTCTCACAAAAAAAATTCTTCCGCAAATATTTGGTACCGTCCAGGTTAAATTAAAAAAAAAATCCCTTCTATAAATGTCTAAAATACAGATATTGTCTCAAATTTTCAGGTATGTCCAAATTTTCAATGTCATCTCTAGTTATGCAGGTTAGTAGTTTCAGACGGCAAATTTCCTTTAACTTTGTTATTCTTGGTAATTGCCAAAGCGTAAGTAAGCCTGCACTTGACGAAACAATCAATTCTTGTGAACTGGAAGAAAATGAAGCATAATTGGCACTTACACCTTCAGAAATGTCAAAAGATGATAACACATACAGTAGGTTATACTCGTTTAGTGGTGAAAAGATATAAACTTTGGCATAACTTGAGCATACTGCTAGAAAAGCACCGTTGTTGGAATAATTTACGTGAGTTATACACTCGTTACCGTTCAGTAGGTTCAAATGTTGCTTTTGGACCATGGCATTCGTATGATTGATGAAAAACAATGTTTTGTCGTGGCCAATTAAGATGATTTGAAAAGAACCAAATGGATTGAATGAAAATATTATTTTCTGTTTGATTCTATTTTCCACACCAATAAGTGGCAACAAGTTCACTGTTCTTGATGTAAACTCTTTTTTCTCACAGTCACAAACATCAGTAATTGTGAAATGACCGTCTGACATGAGAAGAGCAACGTAATTTGAACAAGGTGAAAACATACATTGCAGCAAGTAAACACCAGACGAAAGATGTGCACAAATTTGATCCAAATTTTTCATCCAAAAGTGCTTTAACATCAAGTTACCTTGAACTTTCCACATAGAAAAAACACAATCGACCAGGTTATTCTGCATTTTTAAGTCTGTAATGGTGACCGCATACGTGTGGTCCACAACCAAGCAAATACTTTTACCACATAAGTTCCCACCTGTACAAGGTAAAGGAGTGCAACCAAACAGTTTTTCTTCGTCCTCATCAGAGTATCCAACTACAGAGAGTTCTCCTTGAAAACCATTCATTATAGCACAGCATAAGTTTCCACATGATGAGAACAGGGGGTAAGGCACAGGGGCATATGTAAACATGCATCCCAAATCAACTATCTTATCATCATCAATCTCCCAAACTGATAAAAAACCACACGGGATTCTACCACTTCTAACATAATGGTTGAACGTTCCCAAAGAAGTAAAAATCTGATTATCATCAGGGGCAAAGTTACAACAAATTGAAGAAAAGTTTTCGACTTCTTCTGACAAGGTTTCGCCAGCTGATTCTGTTATGTCAACTTTTAGGACAGCCTTGGGCAATGTTATTGCTTCGCGTCTTTTAAACAGCCTCCATGGTTTGTACCTTTTATCTATAAAAACAAATAGAAAAAAAGGGTAACATTATTTCATTGAAGATATAGGCTTCAAAAGAATTCAAAAGATATACCTATACTCAAGAGAACTAAATGTCGGATAAATTTCCCTTGCATTTATTTTTGCAATTCGTTGGCAAAATATTTTGTTATGCAGGATTTATTCTAGTGTAGTAAATTAAACTTATTATTTTTCCCTTTTTGATACTTTTTTTTTTCTGTGAGAGCGTAAAAAAAAATACAGGGCAATAGTGAAAGCAGGTGAAAGACAGGTCTCCTTTCTGGATTTATTTTTTCTAAGTGGGCCTTTGTAATTATATCTGCAAAATTGGGACCCCAATAATTTTTCACTGGTTTATTTTTGCAAATATATATCAGCCACAAAAACTAATCCTGCAATATTTATTCCAGCATTAATTATTCATCTTATAAGCAATTTAAAATTTTAGACAAAATATTTGTTGACAGAAGGATAAATCTAAAACAGTTTTCCCTGAAACAATAGCATATAAGTTTATTACACATGGTTTATTTCAAATGGTCAATGCTCACTTTCACTAAACTATTTATAGATCCAACATTTTTAATAGTCCCTATTGATGCTTTTAGGACAAAGTTTAGTAACTTTTATATGCTGGAAAGTGCTAATAGAGTACTAATAGGCTGCATTGTTAGCAGTCTGTCTATTGTTTTTTTTCTTTTTAGCCAACAGTTGTTGGTTGATGGTCCTTATTACCGACTGGCTGCACTTGTATTACCAACATGGCTAATCTAAGTCTTGCAAGATATGTAAATATTCAATTAAGTCTCCTTTTTGCAATAAGCCACACAAGGGTGCCGATAAGCCACTGTAAAAAGTGAGGGTATTTTCCTGCCATTTCATTGTTTTAAAAAAATTTGCTCGAAAAAACTACTCGCCCAAAAAATCCCTTACCTATATAATTGAAAAATTAAAAAACATACTTTTTGGATGTAACACATTGGAACTTAATGGGACAATCTCTTCGTCTATCAACAAGAACTGTGTGGAGTAAACATACCTTTCCTAGTGGCAGGAGGTTTTATTAATGATACAAAATTGAAGGTGGAAGGTGTCACAAACTAACTTTGTTAAAAATTCATTGGATTAGAGTTGTTCAATTGCATTTCAGGAATAGTTCAGAAATTCAGAAAAGTTCAGAAATTCTGGAAAGAGCAGAAGCTATTGAATGAAAATGGGAAATTTTATTTTTAAAGCCCTCTGGAATTAGCCGTTGTTATATGTGGGTGCTTTGCAGCTAGCGATATTGATATCTAAAAAATGGCTCTAGCAATGACCTGGCAACTGGCGACCACATAACTTCATGGTTTTGACAATAAGCCATCCCATAAAACAAGATTGCAAGAATGCTGGTGAATGAGGCGGGCGTTACTGCAGGGTTGAGCAAAAAAGGAATCTGCTGAAACGTCCTAGTTCTGTGATTTATGTCTCAGTGCTGTGATGTGTTTTTTCCTATGTGAGTTACACTGGAATTATTTCTAAAGCCTATTTTATGATTAAACTGGTTGCAATACTTGGTGACTTGTCTCAGACGTAGCTAGTGGCTGCTTCAAACATCGCCATGTACCTCTTTCTATTGCTCAAAAAACAGATGCAACATTTGGAAAACTTGCTGAAGTGAATTACCATAGAGGATCTGTGGAGGAGAGCACCCATAGCAATATTTTTTAAAAAATACTCCAGCCTGTTTGGTTTCATAATAATAAAGGTTTGTTTTGTATTTAATGAATGATTACAAAGATAACAATAGATTATAATGTCTTACCCCTGCGGCGGCGCAAAACTTTTCTCATTGGTGAGCTACCCCAGCAATATTACTCTCTGTTTTGTAAAGTACACAAATGTTAATACTGATGAAATTGGTACTGTAGATCATAGAGACTTAAGGCTTAGGATATCATGTCATAGCCATCCAGTATTGCCATTGAATAAAGTAAAAACACGTAATTCATATGTTTACATAATATGGACAGTTATAAGCATCTAGCTTTTAGCACCCTCCCTTTCAAGCCACCTCACACACTTAAATGAAATGAATATATGTGAATCAGAAGCTATCAATCTACACTGTGAAAAAAATCTACTGGAAAAAACTTCTCTCGAGAAAGTTTTTTTTATCTGCCAAGTAATGTTGGAGACAGCCAAGCTGAAAATGTATATAAAAAGAATCCAGTGCTAGCTCCCCCACCTTCTTCCAAAACCCTCACCCTTAACATGATTATTTGCTATTATAGGATTCTGAAATATAGGATCACCTTATAGAAATCAATTTTTGTTTTGTTTTGTTTTCCGGCCTGGTTTTACTCAAGCTAGCTGCTAGCTAGCTAGAGTATATAGCTTGGCTACAAAAGTTGGTTTTATGGGTTTAAACGCAAGAACATTTAAATAAAGAAATAACGCACATGATGCGCTAGCAGCCATCCATTAGCCCCTACATCAATATGACATCGAAACCAGAATACTTAGAATTTAGGAGCTATCAATTCCACACAAGACATCCAACTGAACCCAAGTTTGATCAAATCAAAAATTTGGAAAGTGAAAGTGACACCCAAGAGCCCCTGCAAGTATACCCAGGACCCAGGACCCGGAAACCTGATGGCCGTAATGACGATTTTGATTTGATTTGCTAAAACAACATGGGGATTGAACTTTTTTAATTTGATAATTATTTAGAAATGTGTAATTAGTAAATTTTAAATGCTGTCCACTTGGCTCATGCAAGCAAAAAAGCAGCGATTTTGCAGCCTACTATTTATCGCTCCCGGTCACGTTTGTTTTTCAAAAAAAAAAAAAAACCGAAAAAAACTGCCCTTTGAAAATGGTAAGAGGTGGTACTGATGACGAGTTTTAAACGTGAAAATTTCTTCCTTAGATTCTTTGTTACTTAAAAATACGAAAATATACATTGCAGCTGTTGAAGATCTCTTTGTAAGTAAAACACAAAAGGTGCGCCAATATAATAAACCCAAAAAATACATTTTTCTTAAATTCTTTTGAGAAGTGGCTACCCTCACGCAAACAACGAAATATCCCGTTATACCACACAACATGTAAACGCAAAAGAAAGTTTTAGATTACCTCTTTTGTATTTTATACTTCTGTTACTCAAAAATGGCTGTTCTGTAGGTGACGGTTTGTAGCTTTGAAGCAACTTGCAATGTCCATATGTTTGGTATGTATTCACTCGCTTTGTTTGGCAATTTTTTTTTATTCTGCCAAACAGATATAATTATTTCGCAATGCAGCGACGAAAATTCTGTTAAACTGAGAATCATAAATTGCATAAACAAGAATTTATAGCCACTCTCATTTCCAAAGTGAGTTACTGCAATTTTTTTAATGCGGAGAGCATCTTTACAATGAAAGTACAGTCCTCCCAGAAGTAGCACGACACAAGATTGAATGTTCTGCTAGCCTTGTTATTTAAAATTATAATCAAATAAATAAATTTTAGAAAACTTTTGCTTAAAAAGTGAGTGAAACTTTTTTTCTGAGAGGTCTAGCTTAGGATATAAAACGTTCAGTCAATCCAATACAGTATCATCGAAAGTTAACAACAGTGCGAGTTTGAAATTCCACAAGTGTTTCCAGTGTAGACAAAACACAGATATGATTCCTGAGTTTTTCAAGTAGCAATGACATCCAGTAGAAAGCGAATTTGATAAATATTCGTCTTGAAGTGTGTTTAAACGAATTTCTGCTGATTGTATCACATAATCTCTCTTATTAAAAGTTGTCAAAACGAATAAAGGTGAGCTTTAACAAAAATCTGTGATAAACTCTCTCTCCGCAGGAAAAGTTAGAATGATTTTGCTTTTTTCACAGGCAGAAATGAAAATTTTTAACAAATACCCATGAGGCAGAATAACCCATTACACGTTTTTTGTTTTATAAGCAACTCTGTTTTTCATTTCGGGCTCAGTTGGACTCTTAAAAAACTTAAAAGGCTTGACGAAACAACAACAACAACAAAAAAACATCTTGATTATTTTCTAGTTTCTCCTAGAGCAATTCTCTTGAAAAAATTTGATTCAATATTATATTCTCATAAAAATAATATAATCACAATATTCAAAAACTCTTTTACGGGTGAATTGTGAGGAGTTGATACGAAGGAAAGGCGGACACGTTTTTTTTAAAAAAAACGTTGATTTAAATTAGCTTCAATAAGCCTAACAGCAACCAACCAACCCCACCCGCTTATCTTCTCTCCCTCCCTTAATCACCAGCTTGTTCTTTCAAAAATTGTGTGTAGTTTAGGAAAACGAGAAAATAAAGTGGTAAAAAAGAAGAACGCGTATATATTTTGTATACATAAGAAAATAATGATTTAAATGTTTGGTTAAACATCGTGTAAGTTTTTAACGGAATGTATACCATCTAACATCCATCAGGTTTTCATAGCTACATTAGACGCAGTGTATGCAACGGCGATATTAACCCATGATATACATAAACCAAAGAAGTCGTCATAAACATGTGCTTCAAGTCACAAAACCTCGTTGTCGTTACAGTGAATACGAGGTTCGAACGACTTATTTTTGTATGTTGACCACGCTGACTTACTCTTGCTTCGATTTATCTGTTGCGTCTTTACAGTTCGTACTTTTCTCAGGAGAGAAGCGAGAATATTTCAACTGCAGTATGTCTCCGACTTCATCAAGAGCAGAAATAACCTGAAATAACGGGTTAACAGAAGTCAAAACATCATTTTTTGTTTAATCCTACAGACAAGAAAACAAATTTGAGTACTCTATAATTTAACCTTTACCGTAAATTTGAACCAAAAATGGCGTCATTCGTTAACGAAAAAATCAAATATTATGATGGTATGCACGCATTTTTTGTTGGTTTTCACAATTTTGTTGTGCCAAACGGATCATTCTTTATTTTCAGACCAACGTGGACCAAAAAAACGGTATTAAGTGTCAAAAAGTCTGAAGGTTTTTTTTCAAAAAAGATTAATAATCACCAAGATCTTTTACTCAAGAAAATGAAAAGAGAAACGGTTGTTTGGGAGAGCTCGCGGGGTTGCTCTTTGAGCGTATACCCAGTTTCATCTGCGATCACAGGATCGGGATAGGGCTAAAAAGACCGAATTCCGATTACTTAACATCAGTTCATTGGTTTGACCATTTTTAAATAACTTAGACAAGTTGTTTCAGCAACATCGCAACATTAAAAAAAAAATACCTTATCTAACATCTCCGGTGTATGGGCTGCCGAGAGACAAAACCTCGTTCTAGATTCGATGATCGGAGTAGCGGGAAATCCTACCACAACAACAGCGATACCTCGAACTAACATCTCTCGACTGAAAGCACTAAAATTATAATAATATAGTCCCGGTAATAAAACCGGACGGAGAAAATTTTTGTTTACAGTTTTCGCTTAACATCGCAAAATAAATTATCGCAAAAATAAGCAACCATTTTACAAGGCATTATTTTATAAGCAACATCAGAATGGAATCCACAATTAAAACTCATGTGCAATAACCTCAGTTCCAGTTATCGCATGTATGGAACCTCAGTTCCAGTTATCGCATGTATGGAATCTCAGTTCCAGTTATCGCATGTATGGAATCTCAGTTCCAGTTATCGCATGTATGGAATCTACGCATTCTAAATTGTTTACTTTTTACAAAAATGCCGTTTTTGGGTAAATTCCCTAGCGCATGTGTAAGTTTTTCAATTCTGATGGGCAATTACACTAAAACATGTTGTTTAACTTTACGTAAGAGCTAAAAAAATGCACATAACAACCTACGCTATTTTAGCTGGCATATACAACAGGATAGGAATAACTGGTGAATCGTCGTGACCGTAGATGATAAAACCCATATCCTTGAGCTTGTGACGAAACATTCTAAAAACAAAATTGTTAATAAATTAATAAGAAAAATTAGAAGAAAATGAGAACAAGTTTACCTCTTAATGGTCGCACGCGAATATCAAAAAAGAAAAATTTAAAAAAACCTATTTATGGGCCAAATTTGGGGGGTTTTACCCAAAATGGCATCATTACGATTTTTTTATACAACCAAAAATATTACTTTCTAGCATTCATTAATAAGTAACTGTGTGCACAAAATCAGAAAAAACTAATGAGCGGTCCAGAGAAAAACTAATGAGCGGTCCAGAGAAAAGGTAATTCATAGGTCACTTCGCTTTCGCGTGACCAAAAAGAAAAACGATAGAAACAATTCGTTGTAAGCACATATAATGCACATATTAACGTTTGAGGGTTTTTGCTTAACGAAACTGATTATTTTCGCGCCCCATTAACGAAATTTTAAGATGGAGAGAGAGAGAGAGAGAGAGAGAGAGAGAAAGAGAAGGAAGATGACTAAAAGTTGTAGGAGTTATGACTGGCCCTTTTTTGAGGTCCTTTATCAATGGGGAGGCGGCGCTTAATTGATTCTTCACGGTATTCACAACAATATCTTAAATGCATAACACATACCTAACATTATCGTGTAACTGTTTTAAGCGTCTTTTTCCTACATAAAAAAGCTTTATTTTAGATATTAGGAAACTTAATAGAGCGCAGCTCATAACATAAGTTAGCACTTTATCAAACCAGGTACAGTATAACTTGAAACCTCCGATACTCGAACTTTCAGTATCTCGAACTGTTTTTTAGGTATATTTTGAACTTTCAGTGATACCTTTTTCATCAAAATAATTTAAAAGTCGAATCCCTGATAACTCAAACTGTTCCCTCGCTCCCTCGCAAATTTGAATAATCGGAAGTATACTGTATATAAAAAGCAAAAACAAATAAATAAAAACGTGTACCTTCATTCGTTCCATCCTGTCCCAATATGCATTTCATTGACGATATTATTTGTTGCATGACCGGTGGTGACATCGTGGCGGAATATGCTGAGCTGTACGAGTTGGCGCGGATGTGATCAACAATGTGCTATGACAATATTTTTAAATAGCTAGTAAACTTCCACAGATACTAGAAACCCCTCTTACAGTATGCTCTTTAAATGAAAAATAAGGTAAAGAATTGAAAACTTACACAACACTCAGTCAGAAAGCTAAAAATTTATTAAACACCCAGCCAAAACGTTTAGAACTTATTAGAACCCTGGGTATTTATACATGTTTCACAAAATTGTAGTTCAACTTACTTTTTCAGCAGCGATGTATCCACCAGCAGCACCAAAGCTTTTAGTAAATGTTCCCATCATAATATCGATGTCTTTTGGATTCAATCCATAATAATCCACCACGCCTTTTCCACGAGGGCCCAGTGCTCCTATACTGTGTGCTTCGTCGAGATACAAAAAGGCCTAAGTAAGAAGTTGAATGTTGAAATAGATGAAGAGAGAGATGAAAAGTAAAGTACCGGCTGACTTTACGTACCTTATATTGATTTTTTAATTGAATAATTTCTGGCAGCCTGACAATGGAACCTTCCATGCTGTATATTCCTTCCACGACAATTATTATTCTCTTCCATGGTCGATGTGTTCGGGGTTGACCCTGTACCACTGCAGTTCGTAACACTTCTTCCAGATGTTCCATGTCTAAAATCAATAACACACATTACTTCAGCCACCTCTAAAGTAGTCACATGGACAAAAGACAATTGTTTACAATCAGCTAAAAACTGTCTTGTTTTTTTGTCTCTGCAATAAGTAATTATCGTAACAAGCTAATTATTGGGCATAATTAACGTACTCTGATTGGCTCTATGCAAAAGTGTTGAGTCAGATTTGTAGTTGAAAGTGATCACACGAAAAAATGACATTTTTTTCGTTACGACTCAAGATAAAAGATTAAGTTGACTTAAAATTGAGAACTTCTGGGTATAGTTTTCAACCGTTCTTTGAGAACACATTTCCTTCAAACAAACTGAGAAGATATAATACTTAAATTTGATGACACAGTTCCAATATTTTTGGAAAGGATTAGAGGAGTACTACGGGGAATTTTTAAAAAAAGAGAAGAACGGAGGAGTAGCAACCTTGTATTCACGAATAAGTATTAAACAATAAATCCGTATAACAGACAGCAACTTTTTACAATGTTTTGTATAATAAGTACTCACCGTTATGCTTAAAGACATACACTTTAGCTCCAGACAACCGCATTCCCAATACAAGAGAAGCATGGTTTAACTCATCGCTAATTAAGCAGCAACCAGGTCCAATAATGGAAGGGATACATGTCGAGTTAGTTGCAAATCCCATGCCGAAGCAGACAGCTTCTGGCTTCCCTACAAATTCTGCTACAGTTTTTTCTAAATCAACTTGAAGTTGGTGCATACCTGGAAAAAAAAGAAATAAAAAATCTTATTGAGTGTAATGAAACTTGCTTTGAAAATACTTCGACAAATCTACCAAACATATTTGTACATATTTTCTTTCACATTGTCGCATTTAAAAACGCAGTAAAGACGTCATTGCAATTCAAAGTTTAACTATGCAGTTACTTTGTTGGTGTCCTTTTTTCCATAAAGATAAAAATTATTAAAATTGCTAGATATACTCAAGTTTTTGTGTTGTCATTGGAACCAAGAACAGAAAATAAACACTCACCTGTTTCTAATCTTGAGCTACAACTGGAAATACCAAAACTATCAATAGCGTTACGAGCTGATTCAGTGCAAGGGCCCTCGCATTCTCCAAACCCAAGATAATTATACGAACCCATGTTAATTGCATGGATCTTCTTCCCTGATAATCTAAGTGAGGAGAATAAAATACTTTTGAATAATTCAACTTTTTGACCATTGGATTTTCAGGAAAAATAGAACTTTAGAAATCATGAAATAAATGTACCCTAATGTTAATGGTACATTTTTCAACCTCTGGTTATTCAATAACTCTTTATCCTACATTGTCTTCACAAAGAAAAAAGTGAACGTTACTAACTAAGGCCTAAATAATTCCTAATAATAGCTAATGTATTTCCACTATGCATATTAAAAAAACCTTCCCATCCAACCTGAAGTTCCAGTTATAGTCATCACTTTCTCTTTCAAGAAGGTCAATTTCTGCACCTGCTACACTGCAGATAGGACGATTCCAACAGTCGCGAATCCTTGTGTATAAATTTCTTGTATAAAATGCTTCAAAGTCGGAATACAATGGAACAAAACCCTAAAATAACAACAGTAAAGTATAATATTTTTTCAAAAATAGGTCAATGAAAAATTAGGAGGTTATATTACTTAGGAAGGGACCCGGCATCAAAACGTCAGGTTAAACCACCAGTAACTGTGTGACCCTGCGGTGCAGATTAACCATGTCACACATCCAGGTGGGGCTCTCAGTACAGTTATATGGTGTGTCGATAATCTAGTTTAGTGCTTCGGATTTTATATTTTAGTGCTTTCGGATTTAATGCTTTTAAAAAAAATAATTTTCTGCAACTGCAGCTGAAATAAAAACACAGGTTACAACCTGTCATTATTCTGTCAAAGAAAAAACAGTCGCACAGTTTTTTTTATTTTGCAGAATAATCTCCTGTGAAAGTAATCATGTGATTAGTTTACTACATGCAAATGATCGCATCAAAATCGATAAAAATACATTGCATTTGTTATTTGTAGCTTCTAAATTTTGTGCTTGGTTAGCACAACCGGCTAAGTGCCGTCAAACAGACAGAATACGGGCATTATTAATATACAGACCACAATGTCTTTCTTGCGAACACAAAGACAGAGAATATATACTGTGAATGATTGATTACGCAAACCTGGTCTTAGCATTTTTTCTAAATAAGTACCCCTGTATGAATAAGCATCCTGTTCGAATGAGTGCCCTGTCTAATTCTACCCATCCTCAAGAGAAAAGTTTGAAACATGGTTAAATAAGCACTTTAGTTGAAGGGTAAATAGGAGTGCTTAATTAGATGAGCAGCACTGTGTGTAAAAAAACCTGTTAGTCTAGAAATGAGTAGTGTGGCCAGAAATAACCAGATTCAGCAATATTCTGCCTGGATGCTTCTTCACCACGGCTAGTTAACTAGCTACATTGTCCATAAAAAAACGATGATCTAATATCCAGTTTTATCAAAAATACTAAATACAGGACGACGAAATTATAACAAATACGTCTCCTTTCATTTTCAGAGTCGTTTCTTTAGCATTTTGGTTACTCAGTCAATGTAAAACTCGTTGAAGCCCATGTTATTCTGTTAGTCCAAGCTAGCTAGTTAAAAAATTTACTTTGACATTCGCTGTAACTAAATTTTAGTTGAACATTCAACTTTAATTCATTCTTCTGTAAGTGTGGAACATCATAATGTTTTGTTTACAAAGATTTATTCTATAGGGACTTTCGAATTCTGCATAGAATGTTTGTTCTTAGACAGGACTGTTTCGAATTTTGACCTTGAGTGTTTACGAAAGTAGTGCTAGTGGATTATATTATTTTAAGAACATTAAACCGAAATTCTTATTTTTTTATTTTTATCTAACTTAGATGGTTAACAAATACAATAATAACCGATTACCCCGTGCTGTACCGAAAATATCGCCCTCAGTCATTGCACAGACCTCGCAAGCTCGGTCGACAGTTAGACCTTGGGCGATATTTTGCGGTACAGCCCGGGGTAATCGGTTATTATTGTATTAATAACGATGTGTTAAATGTGAGTAAATATTATATCTTTCTTATCTTTCCTAATTTGGAACATAAAGACTGATGCACTTTCTAGCGGCCATAAAAATTGTGGAAAGAAAAAGTTCCTATTTTGTAACAATTGGTTTTATATCTACTTTCATACACCTGAATTCTTATTTTAGCATGTGCTGTCAAGTAGGTAAATCTTTTAATGTGTCGACAAAAACAAATGTCAACATGTTAATTCTTTTGATTTGTGGGACTAAGTTTATTTTCCCTACCATTTAAAAAAGCTTCGTATACAGAGATTGCAAAAATAATATTAAAGAAGTAAAGATTTTACTCCACAATTATTATCTTATTATCTTGGTGTAAAAATAAACAAAATACAGATGGTCTGCAACAACAATGTATGTATGCAAGATTCTTTTCTGATAATTTTATATTTTTTATCAATTTTTATCTCCTCAATCACAATGTGTATGTTAAAATGAATTGCAGCAATGGAAAAGATATAGCTGTCTGATAATTGTATTTTTATTTAATTAATTTTAATTTAATTTTACATTTTAAGTGGCCACCTGTTGTTGTGTGACAAGAACGAGCTGTTGGAAGCTAATATTACATAAATAGCTCACATTTGGACTCTTTATAGCTAATAGCTTAAATAATAGTATCCTTTGCCTGTTTTTTCATAATAGATCACTGATCATGTGACTGGCATGTGGGGTTAGGATATGCAACAGACAAAATCCATGCGCAAAACGTTTTAGACACAGTTTAATTTTTGCAATGTGAAGTAGTTGAAAAATATCTGATCTTGGCAATTTTATTGCTGAGATTTTAAAGGGCTTTAACGATGACAATAAACAATTGTGAAAGGAATACCTAACTCAAATTATATTTAATTTATTTTCGCTTTTTACACCCTTGTTAGAAAAAAATGTTTAATTTTATTCGCACAGGAATTTAGTGTCAATTTAAAAATATATATACTCATTTTTTTATTGGAAAAACATTTTTTAATTTTTTTGAGCATAGTTATTATTTTGAAGTAATTATTATAAAGTAATTCAAGCCATCGAGTGAATGCTGCACAATAGATTGGGTATTGCAACATTCTGATAGACTCGTACGTGATTCTGTTCTATGGAAACAAAAATATACCTTTTTACAGTACTGTTACAGAAACATTAACAAACTACATGTAGTTAAACCAGGCCTTGCCATGAGTCACGAGCAATTGCTCGCGCCCGCGTAAATGCTCGTTACCCGAGCATTCTATTGCTCGCGTAAATATTAACATTTTGAGATAAGTGTAAATGTTTTTCTTGAGAATTGATTGGTCTTTTAAGTGAAATTCCTGCACGAACGCTCAACCTGAAACTGAAAAGATATTTGGTGTGATTATTTTCCACCCATCGTGCAGCAGTTCATTCGCCATTTTGTAAAATGTGTGCGATACGGGCATTAAGGTTAATCTTTGTTGCGCATTCATTTTGCAGTAGAAAAGTGGGGGACGTTTTAAATCATGAACCCCAAACATGATGATCGAGCATCTACTGGTATAGCGACTCTCTCAATCTTAACTTCCTTTTCTATGTCCGAAATAGTATGCATGATTATACTGTCGTTTTCATAAATTTATTGTTTATTTTTCAGGTCATCACAAGCAAATAGGAAAAAATATGCTTCCTTTTTTAAATTAAAAAAAAATCGTTATCCACGTGGTTTAAATAAAACTTCAAAATTCATTCAGAAAGTTCAGGTACACGTCAGGTACATAAAATTTATACAGAAAAAAAATTTATATCGCACGTGGGTTTCGTTTTTAAAATTGTTTGAATAACAGTTGCGGCATAAAGAAAAAAATCCATTAAATTTGGACCTGCTATGGTTTCCAATTGCTTCGTCAAATGAAGAAATTATCTACAATTAAATCCATGATAAATTGTCTGTTCCGCCTGTAAGTGCAGTTTTACAGACTTACGTCATCCGTGCTCCGTCAGCGTTCACCTCCGCATTAGTTAAGAACCGCATGGCTGGATTTCTTGTGTAAGGCCTGGTTACCAACGACGAAGGGGCCAGGCAAAAGAGATTTATGTCTACGTAGTTTTTTAACTAAGTCAGGAGTCGGTGAATTAGCTAGGATGGTCAGGTTGGCTATGAATAGGCTTGCTCGTGGATTTAAAGGACCAGGACTATTCAATAATTCTGAGATCTAAAAGTGTCCGACCAAGACGGAAATCTATCGGACATTTTAACCGACGAAAGTTCGAAACGAGCTACGGACATGTCCGACCAAACTGGAAATGTGGCGGACGTTTTAATCACACGCCTGAAACGATTTAGGTGTGTGCCAAGGCGCACGCCTCTCCTGAAAAACATGCTCTGAGAGACTAAATGTAAAGTTTTTTTAGCGAAAAATATGGTGACCAAAATTGCTCGCGTAGACACTCTGACGCGAGCAATTAATTGCTCGGGAGGCCATTTGCTCATGGCAAGGCCTGTAAACCATTGGAGAAATAAGATCTTGGATCTTTAAAAAATGGTAAAGCAAATCTTGAGGATTACATTAATGTATTAGGTATAAAACTAACTGTAACCTCCCTTTATTTTATTTTTAGAGTGCTTAAACTACTACACTTGTGTACAACAATGTAAAAAATGTAAAATTTTGCAGAGAATGCTTTTTTGTAACTCAGTTTTATTGGCATTTTTCAATAACTGACTAAAAATTGCATGTGCATCAAGCTCATCATTTTGTTTTTGTTGCAGTTAGCAATCCCTAACTCATCAGGATAACCTCTCCTGCCCTGGAATCAGACCTTTATAATATTTTATGACAATCACCAATTGCATTATCGTTATTTTATCGATGACGATGAAAAAACGGTGGATTTCAGATGGAAAAGTCACTGAACAAAAAATTTGTGCCAAAGAGAAGTGACAAAAAAAAAAAAAAAAGTATCATTTTAATGCAGGTAGACAGTCAACAGGAAAAACAATCTTTGTACTTTTGCATTGCACTCCTTTCAACAACCAAGAATTAAGACAGATATGTCACCTCCCAAAACCTAGTGCAAATATCTAGCCTTGACACAAGTCAATATGTTAATACCTCCGATTCATAGTGATACCATTAAGTAGATATTATTGCGCTTGAGTCATAAAGATTTTCTAAAGCTCTCTTTGCATGGCATAACTAAAAGCCTTTTTTGATACTAAATTCTGCATTTAACAGATGACAAAAATGCAATCACCCTAAACTTTCCAATATAAATGGACTCTCGACTGTGAACGAAATGTTCCTTGTTAGCTGGGGTTTCCTCAAAAAATTATTTTTAAAAAAATCAGTATTGCCCCATATTTAACTTCTTTCATATTTTCCTAAAAACATTTTTATACAGATTGCTTTCATATTTTTCTCAGAACATTTTTATACAGATTTAGGAATCACAAATCAAAAAGTATATATATATGCTAAATGTCAACCTGACGCAAGGAAGAAAATGGGTTAAATTTTTGGACCTTTAAATTATACCGTAAAGCATTATGATATTGTTTCCTCAAAAAATTATTTTCTCAAAAAATTACACTGATGGTCCCATTAACTGTATTAGATTTACAGACTTGTGACCTGTAGATTGTTTTAGGTTTTAAAAACTAACTTTTAATGTTTGCATTATAAAAGTTCATTATAGTAATTGGTCCAGGTCATTAAATAGGCCTAAAAACCAGCATGATCTGGGGCTACAACCCAGGTAGCATATATACCATTTTGGTTTGTCATAATTAAACATTTGAAGTGGGTGTTCCCCATTTTGAATGTATCTTTTAAAACATATTTAGGAGTATGAGAGGATTCAAATATTAATGTTATATACTATCTTTTCCTTCATGCAAGATCTTTTCATCACTTGAATTTAAGCACTCAAAAAAAATTCTCTAAAGCAAAAAAGCTTTCTAAAATTATAAAAAGAAAAGAACACATATTTATCTACAATTAAATCCTTGTTTGTTCCCCCTGTAAGTGATTTGTCTGCATTCACCTCTGCAATAGTTAAGGACCGCATTACTGGCTACATACACGTATAGTATATGAAGCCAGCCATATACGTATAGTTCTTTTAACAAATTCAGGACTCAGTGAATAAGATGATCAGGTTGGCTATGAACTTGCTGATCTGTGGATCAAGCACTCCTTAAGGGCTATTCAATAATTCTGTCATATAAAAAATGGAAGTATCAAACTAATATAGAAATCTATCAGACTTTTTGTCTAGCAAAAATTCAAAACAAGCTACAGACATGTCCAGAAAAAACAGGAAATGTGATGGACATTCTGTCTGAGCAGCCTTATAACTATTCTAAAGACCTTAAAACTGCAATATCTTCTTACAACTTTGTCAAGATCCTATACGTTATTTTGATCAATGACAAAGATTTTTTGGTACGAACAGAGTGATAAATAGATTTTAATACAAATATATACAAAACAAATTTTTTTAATTTTACTAGTTGAATGAACTAGTCAAAAAAAAAAAAATTTGCATGATTTTACAAAGTCATGCTGATGGGAAAACCATGTGATTTTTGTCTGCCTTACAGAAAACAGTCAAGGAAAATGCTTAACACAGGATCCTTAAAACGCAGTATTAATCAGTCAGGGAAGACAACTGAATGCAGGATCTTGCAATGACGGTATATATACAGAAACAGCGGTTTTCTCTTGACTGGGAAGATCGATTAATGCAACTCTATTGTCAGGTCTTTTTTGACAATAAAAATGGATTTCCCTGACTTAGTACTTTAGGGGCTGTCAACAAATGGTTTTTGTCTCTTTTATTGGCTTATGGCCGATTGATACTTGACCCCTTCTCTCTGCCCATGTTATTGGCATTGGTTTCCATCAATTTAAATTATTTCATTTCTACCTATCAGCACAGTAGTTGATCAGTACTTTGGAAGACAAGTTTTATGCATATTATCTAGCGTATGATCCGCCAACTCTGTGAATCCGATAACTTCGTGAAACTGCTTTCGAAGCCTACAACAACTTACCACAGCTCTCTCTACCATTTTTAATGAATGAATTCGATTCAGGGGGTGTGATACTACCACTTAATCATTTTAGGGGTGTCGGAACTCGCGCATGACAAAAATTTGGTGGTAAGTTCAGCCAGCTACACCTTTTTGTGATTTTCAAGTCGGTGACGGTGGTCATTTTTGATATTTATTGTTATCTCAGTTAATTGATTATAATTATGGTCATGTTATATATACCTTTTCTGAGGGCCCAATGATTCGAGAATGTTTTCTAATGAATATTTTAATTTTTTAAATATTTTTGCTAGTCATCAGAAAGCAAACATGTTTTTCAAATTTCACAGAGTTGAAGGATCCATCACGGCATTATCGGATGATAGTACATGTCGGATCCGGCTTATTTGTCCACTAATAAATGTTTTTTTTTTCTTGTCATACCCCCTGAACAGTCCGCGACAGATAGCGCTACGATAATAAAAGTTTGAAATAACCGATATGTTGACGATATGGATATAAGGCCGCCATCAAAAATATGTTATGTTCGCGTCCTCCGACCGACTCACTTTTGGCAATAAAAACCCGAGTCGGTAAGTCGGAAAAAACCCGGAAAAAACTTTTTGATCCAAACGATATATATTTGAAAAAAAAAATTCGTGAGAACTAATTTTCCCAAAATTGACTAAAACTCGCGAAAATTAATTCCCGTAAAAATTAATATCTTTAGGGTACTCATGGCAAGTTTACAGACAGGGCGGCGAAAAAAGGGTCTGTCGAGTGGCGCTATACTGTTTTTTGGCCCTGGGAACGAATTTTGCCCCCATCTGAAAATCCCGGGAAAAAATACGCCCGACCGACCGACCGACTCATTTTTGCGGGGTCTTCAGGACGCGAAATAACATATTTTTGATGGTGGCCTAAGGACGTTAAATGTGTTTTTTTCACGGAGTTGGCGGATTATAAGCTAGCTAGTGTAAAATGTCGAACATGTCTTCCAACAAAGTCAACTCAACCTTTTTTACAAAAACAAGGACCCCTAAGGACGTCCAACTGGAATATTATAGATTAATCCCCTAACTGCCCCCTAAAAAGTGTGTCGTCTGGTGTTATCGCTATGTATATCAATATAGCTAGCTAGCTAGCTAAATACTGGATCAATATTTTTGTTTACTTACATTTCTGCCTTGCTCTTTTGCAGCTTTAGTTTTCTCAAATTTATATAATCGTAAAAGGTCTCTAAAATAGCCAAATACAACAAGAACACCATATCCAATATAGGTAATAACAGCTACAAGTAAGGGAGTTTCCTCAAACAAAGGTTGCTTCTGTGGATTAGCTAAAGATTTTTTCTTTAAGGCTGGTTTTTGATCCACTAGATCAATATTACCAATAGATCTTGGTTGTGGACGAATCTTGTGATCAACATCGCTGATATTATTAGGCATTGCTGTATTTATAACTCCATTTTTTTCATTAGGGAAAACATTTTCAGAATGTGCAACCATTATTTGTTTAGCTACCAGTGTATTTGCAAAGCAGAGTTGATGCAAAGATGAAGAAAGTGCGAAGAAACGAGGTATTTTTGCATGCGACACAGTTGGTGAGTTGGTGTGTCTTTCGAAAATCCGTTGTTTTGAAATAATAACCTCCTTTTTGTTTCACCTAGATCACTTCACGAGTAAAAAAATACGTAAATCTCATAAGATTTGGAATTACACGAGTTCCATTCTCAGAAAGCTGTTCCAACAGAAGCGGGGCATTTGCCCAGTGTCAGGCATTGCAACTCCCACCCCAAGTAAAGCAAAAGTATCCAAAGTAGAGTTCTAGTTTTTCGATTTTGACAGCTGCATTCTTGAGTCTAAGAACGAGGTAAATTTTCCTCGGAAAAGAAAATTTCCGAATTGCACATGCGCATCTTTTTTGCCGCTGGAAAATTTTGAACAAGAATAAAAAAGTTAAAAATTTTCAACGTTTTTCAACACTCGGACAATTTCTCGATAATTTCCTGCGTACTGTACAAAAGATTTATTAAACTGAGAATTCTCAAACAGACCCATATTTTATCAGTCTGGGTCTTTAAAATTACTTGCTTTCGCGCATTCTTGACCCCAGAGCTCTTTGAGATAAACCTCGAAAGAGCTCTGGGGACGAGAATGGCTTTCGCGATTTTTTTGCGGAAATGAAAAGAAAAACAAAAGCAGGACAATGAATATAGCAATATATGCAAGATGCATATAGCAATGTATTTGCTATATGCATCTCAGCTAGAGGAGCAAAACTGGCATGGAAATTTTAAGAGAGTTGGATCCTGAAAGAGTTAAAAGTCGCGCAAAAAAGCGCTTGAGGCGTCTGATAAACAGTGTAACGGCACTTAGACAGACGTAACGGCATATTGAAGCCTTATTTGGTTTTTGTATTCATAGTTGTCGACGGTTTTTCTCGCCAATTAATTTGGCGCGAGTTTGGACCAGTGAACAAACAACCGGCATTTATCTACATCATATCGTACCAATATATCACGCCTAACAATTTACAACAATATACAGTAATATAGACCTAAAAAATGATCGTAAATGCTTAATCTACATAATCTATCGATCGTCCATTCTTCCAATAAGTTCATATCACCCGTACACTACACACGTTACAGTTTTTACTTATTCACAATCCCTACATGACTTAATACATACGTGTTTGTCATAACTCTTCAGCGAAAAAAATATTTAGGGTATATGACATAACTCAGTCTGCCATATACTCTACCTACTGTCCATTTCGTGTATATCTATATCTGTAGAATACACATTGCAACTTTCTTTAGCCCTGTGAACAAAAGTACTGAAGGTCGGCACGATTTATTCTTGTTTACTCTGGGGATTTAAATTAAACATTTTCCTCAACTAATATCTTCTGCCAGATGAGTTCCTTCCTATTTATTGACAACTTTGACTTTTTTCCCTTAGAGCGGCAAAGTCGATTTTTCATGGTCTGAAAAAACTTAAGATGCGGATTCTACGTAACAGATTACAATGGAGTGAAGTGGGTTTTCTTTGTCTATAACAAAGTTATAAAAAAGTCTTCTCGGCACGCCGACCTTTTGGCACACGTTTAGGGCGGCTTAAAAAATATGTTCCTTGAATCAATGTAGCTCGGCTTTTAGGTCGGCAATGCCGAATGGCGACGTGAATTCACAGGGCTGGCGCTTACGAACTGATGGTATGGTCCTCAAGCTAATAAAAGGAATAAGTCGAAAGAACAGAGTTTCAGAAACGACATAGAAATACTAGTCTAAGGAACGAAAACTGATTGAATCAAATGCGAACTTCGTTTATGTTTTAATGAACGTTGACCTGAAAATCAGTGTTCAGAAAAAAGGGTCCGAAATGAACACTGGAAAAGTTAGACAAGACATTTTTGATTGCGTTTAAAATATAAGCTCGTTTTTTCGGATCTTGGCCTGAGCTGTTGCTGTAACTCAGTTACAATATGGAAGTACATAAAAATTCGAAATCAGGTTGGATATGCTTATGTGAAATACACGATCAGGCGGAGTATGCTGCTTGTGCGCACCTTTAGAACGACAGCGACAAAACAAAAGGTATAATTACAATAGGCAAAATATAGTGGTCTTAAGGATACGGTAACCCCATTGAGGCACATACTCAGCATATTTAAAATATCTCCTCTGCTCGTTATATTAACCCTAACAAATATATATATTCTGAAAGCCAAATAAATCATCTCTAGAGTGATGATAAAGTATTTCTATAAAAAAAATTACAAAAAGGAGAAAAAAAAAATTATACAAAAATTCACCCTTCCAGTTTATTTTGTCGAACACTCCCCTCAGGAAAATTTTTGTTTGTTGAAAAAAATATGATTGCGATGCTCTTAAGGCCGGTTTCCATACAGCTGCATTTTGCGCCCAGTCATAAAATGCGCCGCGACTTTTATCACATATACCGAACCATTTCCATTTAGCGATTTTTGCTCACGTGTTCTTTGGAAAACATGGCTGATGTAAACAGACGATATTTGTTGCTGCAAAATTTGAGATTAGTCCTAGCAATATTTTTATGGCGTAGAAATAAACAACGTTGTAAAATACGTAAGAAAAACATGTGGATGAGACGACTTTCCATAGAAAGAAGAATCAAAGGACTATACAACGTTTTGCTTAAGGATTTAATGTTGTCAGATCACGAGTAGTCTTTTGAAGTTTGTTTACAACATTGTTTCTTTGTGCCTCCACAGACTCATTAATGTTATTTTGTTTTTCATCTACTTCACTTGATTGATATATATTCTGATTCTCTACATTCATTTGGCTTTGACAAAAATTTAACACAGAAACGAGAAGTTTCTAGCCATCTTGAAATGATCTAATTAAAAATTCTTTCGTAATTCATGTAGATTTCTACCTTTTGATTGGCTGTTAAGCTGAAGCGCAGAATGTAGCTCGCAAAAAGTAGAGCCTGTTCAACTTTTTTTAAATCGCCCCAGCACATGCAAAAGCGCGAGGTCAGCGGCATTATTCTAATAATGCGCATGCGTAGATCAAAAGTCACGGCGCTTTTTACGACTGGGCGCAAAATGCAGTTGTATGGAAACCGGCCTTTATTCAGCTCTAAAAAACTTTGCTTTTTTTACTCAAAACAACACGTGGTTCCAAAAATATCGCAAATTTTGTGTTACAATAGCTGTTTTATGACTGATTTATCTATTTTTAAGCATGATAGATCAATAAGCCGATATTTCCTAACTTTCTGCGTTAGAAAAAGCAAAGTTTTGTAGCCAAAGATATAATTGTCGCAACAAACTTGTTTTCGTACAACTTCGACAAGATGGAGGGGAGTGTTCGACAAAAATAAATACCGTTACGACTAAAAATTTTATTTCGAGAAAAATCAAATCAAAGACCTTTGCTTTTACCTGCAAGAATCATGGTTACGCCCACTTAAACGTTATGAATAATTAATAACTCATGAATATTTTATTTGAAATTAAAGGTAAAGTGTTTTCGTAGAACTATGGGTCTAGTTATATTGTTAAACAGACAACAGGATAACATAACATACCAGGATAAAAACGAAAAAAATAAGGAAATAAATTATAAAGGTATAGATGATAAATAATAATAAATTTGTATAGATTATTAAAGTGTGAATGTTTCCTATGTTATATGTAGAGATGCAATTTTTTTATTCGTTCTGCAAAACTCTCTTTAATTATTATACAGATTAAATATATTTGAGGAATTTTAAACTTTGAGCACACTATTGAAAATACTAAAAGATAAAAAATATTTTTTCTCATTTTATCCCTCTTAACAATAAATATTTTTGATTCTTTTTAAAAAAATATCAGGAAAATATGCCAAAGAATCAAAATTAAAAAAAATAATTTTTTAAAAAAAAATGACCCTGAAGGGGTATCTTTAACCGTATCTTTAATGAAGTCTTTTTTATAAGGACTAAAAACAGTTCTGTGTCTAATTAAAAAACACACACACCAGAAGGATTCACCAGGCTGGGCACTATGCCTAGCATATGCTTACCCTACTAAATCTGAACACCCTTCTAAGCGGTTTGCTTTCAAAAAGAGCATGTTCATACCCTGTGAAATTTTTACACAGCAACAGTTGAAATTAGTAAGAAATAATCTTTTGAGGAAACTAAATTTATTCACCTCTTATTCGACCGAAAAAGGAGGGCAAGACAATTCAAATTGAATTTAACACGTGCCTTAAATTGCAGACACTCAACGTAACTCCGTTTTCCTTCAAAAGAGATATTCTTAAAATTCATAAAGCACGGCTCCTGTCTCAATTTCTTAAAATGTTTTCCACCAAAAAATCTTTTTTTCCCGAATTTCTGTTGCCTCTATTCTGTATTTTCGCGAGTAAGCAGTAAAAACACCTATACAACGTACCTTGAGAGTGAATGTACGAGCTCCTCCTCAGTAGTTTTTTGAGACTTTTCAATATAAAAGCCAAAAAAAAGACCACGTTGGTTGATAGTTTTCGGTTGGTGTACTCGACAAAGAAAGAAACGGTGAATTATATAATGTTTACACCACTTCATGTTTTCAACAAAAATGTGCTAATTATAAAAGATTTACTGCTTGAGTTAAAGAAGGAAACAGAACAGCGAAAATGACGAGCAAGTATTTACAAGTTCTTCCATATCTTTCCATGCTAATATTTCTATTTTTGAAGACGATCTTATGAAGAATAAAAATCTGATAAAAACGCTAGAAATTCGTACTACAAATTTTAACCAATCGAATATGGTCATTGCAAGGGTACATTATTTTAAGGAATCAAAGCTGATTTAAACAGCTCGTCAAAACTGTTCGGTGTTCTAGTCTGCCCGTTACTTTCAATCTCAGTTTGATTTGCTGTGTTTTCATTCGTGTTATATTGGTCACTGCGATACTCCACCATAGGTTCTTTCTCCACATAGTGTTCCTGTAAATGCAAACTGAACGCGTCGTACGTGTCGCATTTGGCGTCGCAACTATCGCACTGAAACGGTCCATGGTGTGTTGTTTTGTGCACGTTTAAATAATAATCACTTTCAAAAGAAGTCTTACAAACCACACATGTGAAATTTGAGCATTCAGCACGATGAATTTTTAAAGAATTTAAATTCCTGAAAGTCCTTTGGCATATTCCGCAACTTAACTTCGGGCGATTATGTATCGCGTCAACGTGGCGTTTCAAAGCTGAACTGTCTGCGAATGTGCGACCACACGTGTTACACGCATGCGGCTTTGCACCTGTGTGCAAAAACATATGCTTCGACAAATACTCCTTCAGAATAAACGACTTTCCGCACTGTTTACACAGCCATACTTTGTCTGAGGAATGCGTCGCCTCATGACGACGCAGGGCGCTTTTTTCCAAAAACATTTTACCGCAAGACTCGCACTGAAACATCTTATGATCGGCATGTACGAGAAGGTGACGTTGAAGAATCGAGTTCTGATTGAACGACTTATTGCAATATTTGCAATGCCACGGTTTTTCACCAGTGTGAATCAACGTATGTCTTTGCAAGGATGTTTTACGATCGAACGATTTGCCACATGTGGAGCACTTGAACTTTTTTTCACGCTGTGGCATACAAAAAGGCGAAGTGTTGGAAAACGCAACATCGTTGTGGTCGGTTGCGCTTGTAACACTTTCACCGATCGAAACTTCTGGTAAGATATCTAAAGAAAAGATTGGGCTTTTTAAAGTCACTTTAAAGTCCTTAGTCTGGCTTAATTTAGCAACTAAAAAACATAAGTCAACAATCTCAAAAAAAAAACGACCACATAAAATTCGGTCGTAAAAATATATTGGAAGATAATATCAGGTTCATGAAAATTTAACAATCTACAACATAATTTTTGTTTACGTTCTGAATGTTCCAGGATCAACTCATAACTGCAAAAATGTCAACAAAAAGGATTACTACACCTTCAGTTGTCGATAAGATGACATCACCGTTTTGCTGGCTGTCCTCAACATGGCTATCAGTTACCTGAAATACAATGGGACAAGGAATCATTACCACGTGCGCATTATATATTTTATGTACACTCTAAAGCAAAAACCATAATAGTAAAAATGTCCTAATTTTATAGAACTTCGCCATAACTATTGTTCTTTACATAACAATGTCTGACAGATGGTAAAAAAAAAAGATTTTTGACATGAGCGATCAATTCTGAATTGTAACAACTGTGACTTATCTGACCTCGCCAGCTGCGTTACCCTTAAAACATGGATTAGTTTTGTGCTGCGAATTTTAATACCTTCGGAAGTGCCTGCTTTGTAATGGATTTTTTTTTAAACATTGCAAAGTTGCAATGTAAATTTTAATGTTTTTTCACTTCATTTTCCCCGATTGTCATGGTGCTTATCCGATATAAAAATATATCGGATTTTTGGAAATTTTGCTTGTATTTATCCTTCTTTTTGTGAAAAAAAAAACCGAAAAATGTTATAAACCAATTAACGTAAAATAAAAATAAAAATGCTGAGATATTGCCTAGCATGTTCACAAACAGTATTTAAATAGGTAATGGTCGTATTCCCCAATTTTACAATCGCTTACGGAAAAACCTGTCTACAGCTAGCATATGACTACATGCTAGCTTGAATTTGTAAGGTTTGGTTGGTAAAATTTCAAATTGATGAAGCTTTTAAACATCAGTCAGCCATTATATACAAAAAACTGTGCAACACATTGAGGTGTACATAATACTTCTCTGTTTTTTCTCTATTATTCTCTCTCTAGTAAACACACATTTTTGACAATGAGTTAAAAAGAAAATCCTATATACATTTTTAGTGATTTCTAGTCATCATGTTTGCTTCTATTGAATTTCTACCATACCTATGTTATCGTTCAATGCATATAGCAGTTTGAGTGGTATCTCAACAATTTTAAATACATGCATGTTAGAATATTAAAAGTTGCAAAAGTTGAGTTTATCCTGGAATTAAATTTTGCAAGTCCTGAAAAAACCCCTGATATTTTGCAGAATTTGATTTTGCAATTTTGTGAAAAGAATTGGACAACCCTGAAATTATCTTACAATAAAAAGTATTAATAAATGAACCTAACTGTATATATATATATATTTCATAAACAAATGACCAATAATTAATTGATTGATTTTAACAATATATCTCGACACCTGTCATATCATCATCTAAATCTAAAATAAATTAGAATCAGTTTATAAAGAGATTAACAAATTTGTACCATACACAGTACACAACATACTTTCATACTATGTGATATCTAGGAATCAATAAAATATATAATAAACTAGAAGCATCTCCAGAGAATTCAGAATTTAATTACCAGAGTGTGATTCTTGGATTTGTCTTTAGTGTTTAATAATGGTGGCGCTGTAGATTAGTGGTTATAGCTCTCGTACTCTGTGCGGGAGACCGGGGTTCGATTCCTCTTGACGGCGATTCAACATGGGCGAGTGAATGTTACCATAGCCACGGGTTAACCCAAGCCATGTGAGGGAAATTGGGGAGATGGCACACTATGTGGGCCGCTGGATGTTGCCGGGAGTTGTCTAGTAGAGCGCGGGCCCTAATTGGGTCTGCGTAGCTCAAATTGAGCATTAAATACTCTAGGACTCTCCATCTAAGCCATGGCCCCTCCTGGAAATAATAGACAGGGTACATCCCTTGATATTTGTGAGGCTAGCCATGTAAAATATGCACATCTATCTATCTATCTAATGGTTTTATATATATCACTTACAGAGCTTCAAAATGAATAATTGTGGCAAAGAATTAGATGTTGAGAGAATTTTAACTGCATCCATTGACAAAATACAGTTGCAGTCATTGAAATGTGAACCAACATGGCTGTAAACTCGAGAATGGTCCTTAATAACATGGATGAACATGTGTTAACTCGATTAACCGACATAGTGTGAGTGAGATCACGAACAACAAATATTGTAGTCCACACCACTTTTAAAAGACTTTTCCACTGGTAGGTAAAGTGATGGGAGCATGGTTTTCATTTTTTGTAGTGTTAGAATGACTTTAAACAGGACTTTGATTTATTTCATAATTTTATTTTTATTCATCAGAAAACACTGTGACTGTAGGTTTCGCATGAAATAATTGTCCTGCCTGGTGGAAAAGGTGCACCAATGTATAAAAATAAATTATTTTGGTACAAGCCATGTTTGTAAAAAAAATATCAGGGAAGTAAAAGAGGATGAGATAACAGCTGTAGTCAATTCATTATTTCTTGGAACACAAGCCAACAAATTGCATTAACATCCAAGCGCAACTTAATTATACAGAATGCGCGGAGATGAAACACTACAACAACAGAAGACGAACCGTCCAAAACATCCCATTTACAAAAGGAAAAAAAGTGGTTATACCACTTTGGTGTAAATACACATGATACAATGCAATGGAATAAAAGGCGAACAGATTCACACAAGAGTAGGACATTTGGTAAAACGAAAAACATCAGTTGAGTATGAGAACATTTAATATATATTTAACACTTACAAAGTCTTTTTTTTGTTTGGTCAGCATTTATTTTCAAAGTTTATGTTTTGTTTTATATATATACTTAGGACAGAGATGTGACACATGGCTTCTCCAGTGTTACAACTCTGCTCTGCTTGTATGTTATGTCACTTTGTAAATACAACAGTTCTTGAATAATATAAATAATTATCGTGTCATGAACAAGCGATTTTTTTCTAGGCTACGTTTCAACAGCTGCAGCTGTCATCGACTGGCAATGATCGTAATCATCTTTGGATATTTATTAGTTAAGGAGATAATTAGAGGATTGAAATCAACCAATCAGATCACAACAGTTTTGTCAAAACTGATGGTTACCTGAGATTTTAAGCCTGTTGATGACATCACAGATATAGATATATAGATGAGTTGCAGCGTGACGTAGTTGATTTGATTTTGTGTCTAAAAAAATGGACATGCGCATGCATGCACACAGGCAAGAAATATAAAGAACAGACGGCAACCATCGAAGAAATCAAGTTAAAAAAGTAACTTACTTTTTGAAATAATTAAAACCTGTTCTTAAAAAGAGAAAATGATAGTTAAGAAAAACCAATTCCAGCTCCTTTTAGATCGTTTATTTCTTAAATCTATGAATTAAAGAAAATAGTCAATTTTCTTTATGTGGTCCTTCTTTTATTGCCTGTAAAGATGCGCGCACATATACAGAACTTTGTAAACATTTGCAACTCATCTATATATTGTTAAAATAAAACAATTTATATAATTGTTGGTTTAAATTCCCCCAGTGATACACCTTCAGACCCACATTGAAGTTGTCTCACTTCACCATGTGCTCAGGGACATCCCCCTTGGCATTCCATGATGCATTGCAAGGTGGTATAAAAGAGCCATGTGCATAGCATCTTCCTTTTCAGTTCTTCAGCCTTTTCAGCACCGCCTCCCTCCCTTCTACATGTGTTTTTCACCTTTACTAGTCGCATTCAGATATGATTTTTCCTGCAGTGACACAGATTCTTGCTCCTAGTTCATTTATCCCTAACGAGGACTTTTTTAGCTCATAGTCATAAGCACCGTTATAGAGCCTGTATATATTTATAGTACCTTTATATTACGTATAGATTTTTATTATGCTTGTTTTTAAGACTTATTGCTACACTTGTATGTATATATATAGCTAGTAAGGGTTTTGTGTATGTTTTTAATTGTGTTTTGTACATTTTACATATTTCTGAAGAACTAGTACTTTCTGCATTCCGGTGTTTTCGATGGGTGAGTTTAAATATAAATATTAAGAAAATTTCCAACCTGTGTTAGCTCAGTTGTTTGTCCGCCCACACCCAAAACATCACTCAGGACTTGTTCTGCTGTTGCAATGTGTTGTTGGCCTGAAGCATTAGATGAAACCATATCAGCATTTTCTCGCCAGTAATCACTTATAAGTTGATGTAAGGGCTGAAGACTCTCTTCAGACTGCCATATGTAGCGAGTCCATTTTACCTTGTAAAATCTTCCATCTTCCTATTGAAAACATCGTTTAAAATAACTATATATAGCTATTGCTTCAGGATTGCAAAATTAAAGAAAAGTTTATTTTTAGTGTTCAAAAAATATTTTCTTCTTTTTCTATATTATATCAGTCTCTGTCCAGCTCGGTTTCCTGTATACACAACATCCATACTGAGAGGCTGATTAAAATAAAGGTAAGTTTAAAAAGAGAAATGTTAATGAACTGACTACCTTGTCAAGGACAGATACAATTTTCTCCACTCTCCAACCATCATCATATACAGTTCCACTATTAAAACAGTTAGTTACATCTTGTATTGTATCACTTTGATCATAAGATGTCATTGTTGTGGGTATATATACACCTTCCAGAAATATACAATTAATTTTACAGGTTTTATTATTATAACGGAGGTAGGGTCAGAGGCAACCTTTGTTAAACATTGAAAAATAATGTAAAATTATTTGGAGACCGAATTGCATAGCTACACTGAATGTGTTGAAGAAAGAACAAATGAGGAACAGAAAAAGCATACTTCTCTACAGGTTTGTAAAATTCTGTTTCTAAAGACTTTGCATCTGTACTTTCACCCGTAATAAAAAAAATTGATGTCTCATATCTCCTCTAGTAAAACGTTGTGGCTAGTAGAAATCATGGCCTTGTGCTAGCTAGCATATATGTAGCTATATTTGATTTTCTGTTATTCTGTTACTTATTTTTTATATTCTAGATAGGAAAAACCTTAAACTATAGGAAAACAGGTCTGATTTATTACACTAGTTGCTAAGTTGCTAAGTTGCTAACGAGCTGGGGTTTTTGTCTCTGAAAAGTTCTCCAGCCTTTTAGCCAGGAGACCCAGCGTAATTTTTCTTACCACCGGGAAATCGGAGTAGTTAAGGTGGGAAAGAAACACATCGAAGAAGAAAGCTTAGTTAACTATAGGCTACCAGCTTTGCGCAAATATCTGCATATGATAACCTACGGTGGCCCACAAGTGTCACGGCAAAGCAAGAAAGCTCACGGCAAAACAAGAAAGCTCACGGCAAAACAAGAAAGCTCACGGCAAAACAAGAAAGCTCACGGCAAAACAAGAAAGCTCACGGCAAAATAAAAAAGCTCACGGCAAAACAAGAAAGCTCACGGCAAAACAAGAAAGCGCAAAATAAAAAAGCTCACGGCAAAACAAGAAAGCTCACGGCAAAATAAAGAAGCTCACGGCAAAACAAGAAAGCTCACGGCAAAACAAGAAAGCTCACGGCAAAATAAAAAAGCTCACGGCAAAACAAGAAAGTCCGCAAAATAATACCATTTTAACTTGTCATATATAGGTGTATGGGACAAGACAGTTGTAGTGATCAGGTATCTAAAATCCCAATATCCTGGAAATGTTTTTTACATGAAAGTAGTATTAAATAATTTGTAATTTAATTTCTTAGCTATACTATCCTCAAATGGCTGAATTTGATGAACAAAGCTGGATAAGTTACTACTTTCAACATGGTTATGAGTACGATGAAATTTTACATTTCTTAAAAGATTACCACGATTACAAAATCAGTCGCAGCACGCTCTTACGTCGACTTAAAATGTATGGTTTACACAGACGATCAGGCGGAGATCTACCTGATGAGCTTTTACAAAGGTCGCGTAATCAAATCCTGGCTGATATTACTGGGCCTCAATCATCAAATGGATATCGAGCCGTGTGGTATTCACTTCGTCTAAAGGGAATACACGTACCTAGGTGTTTGGTGCAAAATTTACTAAAAGAAGTCGATCCTGAAGGGTCAGCATTAAGACGAAAACATCGTCTCAAAAGACGAACTTACAGTAATCCTGGGCCAGACTATGCGTGGCATTAAGATGGCCACGATAAGCTTAAACCCTTCGGTTTTCCAATACATGGAGCGATAGATGGTTATAGCAGAAAGGTCCTGTGGCTTAAAGTTGTGCACTCGAATAACTGTCCCGTACCGTAGCAAACTTGTTTTTAGATTATGTGAAGAATTGTGGTGGTTGCCCTGTGAAGCTTGTAACCGATTTGGGAACTGAAAACAGTTTAGCTGCTGCTTTACACGCTTATTTTTGGGAAGACGTAGATGCACATAGCTACGTGCCTTCACCAAGAAATCAAAGAATCGAGAGCTGGTGGTCATTTTACGTCAAAACAAGTGGTGCTTGGTGGCGAAATTTTTTTCGCCAACTTGAAACAGACGGAACAATTGACATGACAAGTGATCTTAATATGGAATGTTTGTGGTATTGTTTTTCAGGGGTAATTCAAAAGGATTTGGATGTTGTTAAAAAACAATGGAACACTCACAGAATACGAAAATCTCGCTTTGATACTGTTTCAGGCCGTCCAAATATTTTGTACTTTTTGCCATCTCGTAGCGAAGGAGAAGAAAATCTAAAATTGTTACTACCACGCCAAGAGTTACACAGGATGACACAATACATTTCAATAATCAAGAAAGAAACAGATTATCAAGTATACTTTAAATACGCTCAAAGAATACTGTAGATATCAGACCCTGAAAATTATCATGAAGACCTAGTTTTATATAACCGATTAATAGTTGTTGCAGTGCATGGTTCATAATAAAGAGAACTCGTAAGATGTTCAAAGTTTATATACAACAAAAATATTATACAGAAAAAACAATGTAAATATAAAAACGTATACGTGTAAAAAAAGTAACTCTGCAAGTAATAACAAATCTCAGCTTTTTCCAAACAAAACAAAACCTTAATATGTAGCAGGTAAATTGCAATAAAACCCTTTTTTCTGCTCTGTTGATTCTATGAAACTTGGTATAAAACAAAAATTACTTAACACTTTCCAAAACCAACGCTATCTAACATTGATCTTGAAAGCAGTTCTGCAAACTCTGAGTCATCTTTACAAGCTCTGGGCAAACTCATTGTTAATGAAAATGTAGAGGAAAATGGTAATCGTTTTACATTATCTGTAAAATCATAAAAATTTAATGTGATTGGTTTTGGGAATCCAAGAGGTGGGACTTTGTCAGCTCCTGTAATAAATGCTAGGAGGTTCTCCATCATCAAATCATTTATTTTACCTTCGAACAAGTCCTGTAAATACATATCAAAATAATAAATTGTGTTGTTTTCTTGCATTCTTTTATTAGATCCTTCCTCTGAAAATTCAATTTTGTACAAAGATTAAAAACATTAGAATTCCCTTTTGTTAAATCTCCAAGACCACCAACAAAATTCATTCCAGAGAAAAATTGTTCCATTTCTGCGTGAACGTTCAAGGATATAGTCCTTATCTTTAAATTTAGCCATGTAAATTGCAGGATATCCAAGATTGGATATATGATATATGATTTACAGTCACAGTTACAGGATGTTCATTTTTTTTATTAAAATTATCTGAAATATTTTTTGATAATATCACTGAAGCACTTTCCTCTGGTAAACAGTCTTTCAAACTATTAACGATTGCTTGGTGCATCGCTCCATTCTCACATTCATCTTCTTCTTCATCATCAAACAAGGATAAGAAAGTCTTGTAAGAATTATTGTCTCTGCTTGTGGATGGAACATTATCTAAAAACAAATCAATTATGTCAAGATAAAACACAATTATAGAACATAACAGGAAAAGTGCAGTGTACTGCATATTAAACCTAGTTTTTATAATGCAATAACAGGCTGCAGAAAAATTATATATAGACATTGCAATGTAGCTTTAAGCTTTTAATCTTAAAAAAACATGGTTGCCTTGGAATATGGAAAGAATTAACATCGTATACCTGATAACAATTCTGGTGAAATGTATGTCATATTTTCTGGGAGTAGTGCGCTATTACTTGCTGGTGATACTGATATGACAGATGAACTTTGAAAATTTGACACATATGGGAATATTCCGTCTTGTCTTTGACTTTGATCTCCTCCAAATGGGTCATAATGCTGGCTTAATTTACATGGTGGCTCATCACTATCACTACTTGCATACTGGTCCAACTTCTTGGTAATCATGAAGTCATTTTTTTTGCAAAGGTATAAAACACTTCTTCTCGATATCTGTGTAAAATAAAATCCTCCTCACAACCAGGAATCGTTGTCACTTTCTCCCCACTCTCATAAAGTAAACAATACTCCTCTTCTGTGTCATAAAAATCAGGATGATATTGTCGGCACTTATTTTCTGCCTTTATCAACACACCCATTCTCGTATCCATGTTTGAAACTTTGCACGAAATTCTCTTTCCACGTTTGATTTTAAGTTTACACTCGCTTTCCCGCCATTCCATCAAGCCAATACAAATAGTAACATCCTCTTCTTTTACATGCTTTTCCTTTCTTTTTTCCCCTTTACTCTGTCCTTCCATTGGCGCCCCTTTCCTTGCCTAAATTTTTCGAAAGATTTCACTGTAGGTTGTATAAAACCTTTATCGACTTCTCCAATTGCTGAAGGCTGTACAAAACAATGCATTTCTTCGTCCCCACCTGCACTGTTTCTCGACTGTCTAAAATCTAAACATGAAAAGCTTTTCTGTTAAAAAAGCTACCAGTGCTATAAATGTTAAAATTTCCTGGTTGTTGATACTAACCTAATCCACAAATATGGCAAAACTTTGCATTTTCTGCTGCCAGTATACCACATTTGCAGCAAAACATGCTTGTCGTCTGCTGGCACCTGGCTGGACCTGAAGTTGTTGGTTAATGAAGAATTTCATAGTGCAAACTCAGGTAGATTTAATAAATTTGCTAAGGTTAGTAATTTATTCAATTAGAATTGCATAATTAACGGATCTTAAGGATACGGTAACCCCCTGAGGCACATACTCAGCATATTTAAAATATCTCCTCTGCTCGCTATATTAACCCTAACAAATATATATATTCTGAAAGCCAAATAAATCATCTCTAGAGTGATGATAAAGTATTTCTATAAAAAAAATCCAAAAAGGAGAAAAAAAAATTTATACAAAAATTCACCCTTCCAGTTCATTTTGTCGAACACTCCCCTCAGTAAAATTTTTGTTCGTTGAAAAAAATATGATTGCGAAGCTCTTATTCAGCTCTAAAAAACTTTGCTTTTTTTACTCAAAACAACACGTGGTTCCAAAAATATCGCATATTTTGTGTTACAATAGCTGTTTTATGACTGATTTATCTATTTTTAAGCATGATAGATCAATAAGCCGATATTTCCTCACTTTCTGCGTTAGAAAAAGCAAAGTTTTGTAGCCAAAGATATAATTGTCGCAACAAACTTGTTTTCGTACAATTTCGACAAGATGGAGGGGAGTGTTCGACAAAAATATATACCGTTACGACTAAAAATTTTATTTCGAGAAAAAGCAAATCAAAGACCTTTGCTTTTACCTGCAAGAATCATGGTTACGCCCACTTAAACGTTATGAATAATTAATAACTCATGAATATTTTATTTAAAATTAAAGGTAAAGTGTTTTCGTAGAACTATGGGTCTAGTTATTGCTAAACAGACAACAGGATAACATAACATACCAGGATAAAAACGAAATAAATAAGGAAATCAATTATAAAGGTATAGATGATAAATAATAATATATTTGTATAGATTATTAAAGTGTGAATGTTTCCTATGTTATATGTAGAGATGCAATTTTTTATTCGTTCTGCAAAACTCTCTTTAATTATTATACAGATTAAATATATTTGAGGAATTTTAAACTTTGAGCACACTATTGAAGACACTAAAGGCCGAGATACATTTGAAATTTTTATTTCGAAACTGTCTGAAATTTTTATTTCAGAAATATTTCGAAATACGTTTTCCATTGTTTCGAAATTAATATAAAGTCTTTCAGCATTATCTTAAACATGAATCGAAAGGATCAAAAAAAGGATCAAGCAGGATCAAACTCCATCGTGTCTGCTTCGTATTCACTCATTTTTATGTTTTCTTCTGTTTATCGCAAAAAAAATGCACAAAAGCTTCTCATAAACGTCAGAAAATTGCGCACCTGTTGTCGGCAGCTTTGAACTTATTTCGAAATATAGAAAATTATACAAATCGATTTGCAGAATTTTCTTGCACTGAAATACCTGTGAAAGTTTTGCAGCATGTCTCGAAATTCATTTCAGAGCAATTCGAAATACTTTCGAAAGCTTTCGAAAGCTTTCGAAATGTTTCAAAATATTTCGAAATATTTCTGAAATAAAAATTTCAGACAGTTTCGAAATAAAAATTTCAAATGTATCTCGGCCTTAAAAGATAAAAAATATTTTTTCTCATTTTATCCCACTTAACAATAAATATTTTTGATTCTTTTTAAAAAAATATCGGGAAAATATGCCAAAGAATCAAAATTAAAAAAAATAATTTTTTTAAAAAAAATGACCCTGAAGGGAGTTACCGTATCCTTAATGTATGCAATATTGCATTTCCGCAAAACATTGAACCCCAGGGGGGAACTTATCTTGTGGGTTGGTGAATACATATGAACAGCTAGTTTCGGACTCTGTTTTCAT
This sequence comes from Hydractinia echinata, assembly GCA_030067915.1. Classification (NCBI taxonomy): domain Eukaryota; kingdom Metazoa; phylum Cnidaria; class Hydrozoa; order Anthoathecata; family Hydractiniidae; genus Hydractinia; species Hydractinia echinata. The sequence continues at coordinate 6,034,078 of JASGCC010000001.1, forward strand.
ATTCTGAAAGATAAATAAAAAAATACGCTCAGTTCATATTACTGTTCTTTTAGTGGAACACACTTCGAGCATTGCCATTTTGCTTTTTTGTTTGCAAATAACTTGTCACAAATATTTTCGTATTTACGATGGTACCACAAAAAGAGCACAGATCGCATTGTGCCATGTGCATATCCTTGGATTTCTTGTGGTACCATAACCAAGTTAGCTTGCTGCAGTAGAGGTTAACTCGAACATGGCTCTCTGCTTGCAATACGCCGGGTTTTTTCTCCAGAGGAAAGTCTGAAAACTTACTTGTTTCTAGACACTTTAAAAAGTGTTTTCGCATCGCATTAGAAGGCATTGTTATGTGTTCTATCGACACCATTTTCAAGATAAGATGTAATATGAAAATGAGATATTGAGCGGTTGTTTCTCTATAACAATCTCCGATACTAAGTTCTGAGAATTCATGGAATCGTCAGTCACTTCAACTTTTCTAAATCTTTTCACATTGTCAACTTTCCTTTTTCTCATCGGTAATCGAAATGATTTGAAGTTGGGCTGCAATGAAGATGGTAACAAGGCGATGTCTTTTTCCTTTGGAACAGATTTCGACAATAAATCTTTTAGTCCTAATAATCCTGCGTAAAGTTCGTCTAAAACGTCATCCGCTTCAACTAAATATGAGTCGAGTTCCTTCAAAACTTCCCTACACAAACCAGCCTTGTTCCTTTTCCAGGACTTTTGAACAGGCAGGTTTTTCTCCATTATAGGTACTTTCTCCTGTTCATCATCGAATCTGACTTGTTCCTCGGGTTGGTGAAAATCCTCTGCAACAGCGGGTTAGCTATATCATCTAGGGTGATAAATGTGCTGTTGATATATAATGGTGACAGATCATACAACGTCCAGTCGCCAATCCATGCATGTACAGCTCGGTAATGTTGTGGCATTTCCAAAGAAAATTTCGTAGCGGTCTGTTGACGAATTAGAATGGCTGTGTGAAATAAAGGATCCAAAACCTTTTTGGAGTATGCCAGACATATCCACACGTTTACGTTAAATAATAAATTGTACTTACCATCATCTGACGACGATAAACAACAGTAATAACTTGTCTCCTCAGACATTACTATGCAACTTTGTTTGAAGGGCTTGCACAAAAAAATAAATGAAATGTGATAAACGAAATAAATGCAAAATTAATCACGTGCTTCCGCGTGCTTAGAAAAAATATTGTCCTCGCCAGCGGACCGCATCACGTGTTTTAATAATTTCTCACCGGTGCACCACCCGAGTTTGCGAAAATTATGTTAAAAAATATAGTCGTGATAATTTATGCGCTGCGTCATAGGAAAAATAAATTACTATTCTCGGCTTTTTCGCAACCTGAGTTTGCACTATGAAATTCTTCATTAACCGAAGTTGTTTTCTTTTGCCTTCCTTATTAGTCTCGATTATTATTTTGCCATGACCCCGAGCTTTCGAGCCTAAGCTTTATTCGTTTGCGCTGCGGGGTTTTTTATTTTGCCATAAGAGCTTTCTTGTTTTGCCGTGAGGTTTTCTATTTTGCCGTGAGGTTTTCTATTTTGCCGTGAGGTTTTTTATTTTGCCGTGAGCTTTCTTGTTTTGCCGTGAGTTTTCTTGTTTTGCCGTGAGCTTTTTTATTTTGCCGTGAGCTTTCTTGTTTTGCCGTGGTTTTCTTGTTTTGCCGTGAGCTTTTTTGTTTTGCCGTGAGCTTTCTTGTTTTGCCGTGACACTTGTGGGCCACCGTAATAACCACCTATTCCTGCACATGCCCCAAGTAGGGCAATGGCATCTCTACAGGCCAGCAATGTGCGAGCAACGACAATGACCTAGGGAAAAAAAATTCCCCCAAAAAAATTAAGGCTGGTTATTTTATGTATATATTGTATATAGCTAGTATTAAATTCACGTTCTTCTTACATCAAAACTACAATAATGGAAAAGACCCCTAGATTTTTCGTTTTGATGTTTCAAAATAAATTAGCTTATGGATGGGAAATACCACAAAGGGAGGGAAGTCACCTGTGCCTGTCGTCATTCATAAAAAGATAAAAAGTGCTTGTAAGCAGTTCTCCAGGCAGTTCTCTGAACCAAGCAGGCGAAGAATTGAGTAAAGTAAGGTTTGTTTTTAGCTTTAAAACATACAAGAGATTTAATTTTCCTGTACCTAGACCTACGTCTAAGCCTAAGTTGTATTAAATACCAAGCATACAATTAATAATATCCTGTTTTACAAACAAAATATTTGGAAATTCACACACTTAATAAGTTGAAATTCACACTTTTTGTTTTGATTTCAAAAAGCAAAAACGTAAAACCACACATCCAGTTCACCTGACAAAAAAACACAAACAAGGACATTGGCTTCAGCATAGTAAACTATAGCACTCCTTTTAATAACACAACAGTTTTGTGAGAGAGATGATATGTATATAATAAGGTGCACAAACGAAAAAAACAACACTGCTTAAAGGTGTTTTTTATTTTAGAATATTGCACCTACCAAGCATACTCATTGTGAGGGTGATATTTTGACAGGTAAAGATATTTTAAACAGTATGTTTAGATTATGCACAAACCTTTTGCGATGTATATATATAAGATCAATTCAAAGACGCGTAATCACCTTTGTATATTTTTTTGAGATCCCTTATTTTATTCTAAAAACTGAGAAAACATATATATATCCTGAAAATTTTATAACATCAGAACATGTTCAAATGTTTCACTGAAATCACAAACTCACCCAAATTTCTCTCTGTCTACAGAACTGCCATTGTCATTTATTGAATGATACACAATCATAAAGGCACTGCGAAATCAACCACATGATTGCTGGATCACCAAAAAAAATTATTATTATATATCCACAAATGTCTGACTATAGGTAAATTGATCAAATTTTCTGTGTTATTCTGTATGAATTAAACATTTAAACTTACTCCAATCAAGCTTTATTGGAACACCTGACTACCTCTTGATGTTGCTTTTAAAGACTGCTTTACCTCACTGTTGCCTTACTTTTTGATGGTGAAAGTATTGTATATATGTACATTTTTGAATATACCTATGGTTTCGGAATTTCCCTGTTTATATATGCTTTAAAAGATTTATCTCCATAGTTCTTCTATCTTTCCTTTAACTATCACTTTATGCACTGTCCCCGTTGAATTTTTAGTAAAAATTATGCAATAACCCTAGCCCTACTATTTAATAAATGGAACAGCGTGTAGTAAAACATCAATTATCGTAATTAGTGGCCATAAGAAAAGGGGATTGACCTACAATTTATTCTTGTTTTACTTTGGCCGGATTCATTGATTTCTAAAATCATTGTAGCAAACTCCGCCTCAGTGCTCATAAAAGGCAAGGCCATCGTTTACCTACAACCAACCAATTATTTTGGTAACAAACCGTTTCTTAGTCGCGAATGTGTGACCAAGGAAATCAATAAATATGGCAACTGGAAAAACAACAAACTCAAGAAATTAAGCTTCAATTATTTCCAGTTCTAGTAACTTTTAGATTAGAAAGTGGAACTGTTTGCTTCTCATAGCCTACCAGGATAGCCTACCTAGGCCACATTCTTAACTATCTCTTTTATCTTTCAAATTTTAACAAAAAGAAGAAAACTGATATTTTAAAAGAAAAGGTTTTCAGGCTTTTTGTATATATATATGATTACCGGTAATCGGGGAGTTACAAATTCAGTAAGTTGGGGAGTTACGGAAGGGGAGTTGGGGAGTTAAGTCTACCATTTTAATTTTTGTAAAATTCTCCGTCGCCGAAACACCGGAAAAATATCTCAAAAACGAAAAGCGCAGCGGTTATAAACTCGACTTACCGAATCTCAGATTTTTTTCTTAAATATTTAGTTGGTTTTAACTGACCGTTTTTGCAGGGGTTCGCTTTTATTTCCAATGGTTTTTCAATCATTAAATTTCTTTGTTTTTCATTGGGACAGCGGCGTCATTTCTCACTGGCCACTTTCACAAGGGTCCGCATTTCGTTTCTAATGATCTTTTAAGATTCTATTTCTTTGTTTTCCACCCAACCTAGCAGCGGTTATTGCGGGTTTCTAGTTTCTACAGCCACTTAGGGGCGGTTTCTGTCCCAAACTTTTTTAATTTTATAGTTATTTTTTTTCAAAAAAATATGGTGCATATAAAGGGGTATTGCACAAAGATAAGGAACAGATTTCTATCACCACTGTATTTCTCGGATAGGAAAATGAAATACAAAACAATTTGCATTTCCCACGTTTTTCCTCTTTTGCTTCAACTTTCTGACTAAAGATGTCGTTCATTGATTTAACGAAAGAAACACAAACGCCCTCCTCAAAGGTACGTAATTTTATTAACTCAATTGAGGCATATAAAACTTTTAATTACAATACTTTTAAATCCTATAATTTCTACAGAATACTTTTATAATCATATCGGATGATGATACCAACTCTCCTGATTGTGATAATTACAGAAAAAAAATAACGTTTTTTGATCTATAATAATCTTTCGTAAATTATTGGCTCCACATGGTTTGCTACAGGTAAAATATTGACCTCAAGTTTTCGCCGGACATGTAACTCGGTTTACCGTAGAAATTTGTAACTCCCTAACTCCCCAACTCGCAACTCCTAACTTCCCGGTTTTGTAACTCGAACATTTCCTAGACTCTATATATATGTTCTTCTACATTAAATTGTGCTTCTAATGATACCAATTACTTCAGTGACAAAATTTATTTTTGATGCACCCAGACTTAGAACTATATTATTCCCAATTTTTGCAAGAATCAATACACATTAACAGTACTCCTTTCTTTTTATTAAAATCGCGTGGTATGATGTGGGTACCTTGGCCGCTCTAATTAGCCCAGAACTAGTCCTCTTCATTTCCTGACTAGTCATTTACATTAGGCTCTACAATCTTTTAATTCCTTCCATAAGTCCTTTTATTTTTAAGTTTTTAGTTAATTTTTATTATTTTATTGTAGGTCCACATCAGTTTTTAGCTGCCATTGTAATTTTAACCTGCATTACTGAATGAGTAGTAGCAGTAGTAGTAGTAAGTATATTACTTTCTTCACATTTTATTACGTAATTTTGTATAACAAAATTATCCTTTTTTGTGGTTCCCAAAGTTTCAAAAGACTTTTTTAGGCCATGTTAAGTATATTTTTTTTCAGTAGTGAATTTCTTGACAAATGTTTATCTTTATAAAAATGAAAATATAGAACGCTGTATATATTTTTTATAATAAATAATCTTATAACATGTTTTTTGTTTTTATATATTAAAGAAATATCACCAAAAGACGAATCTATCTCAAGTGCATCTTATCTTTAGCAGCATCTTCTCAGCAAAATGAGGTTGAAAACTCCTGCAGTTTCATCTTTGTTAGTTATATCAGCTGCTGCTTTCAACCAAATCCAACCAACACCATTTAGGGATGGAATGTGCTCACTGGACAAGAACGAAAAGATGTCTTTCAAAACCTCAGATGGTTTTACGGAATGCACTCCAAAAAGTTGTCCTCCTGACAAATATAATGATGACTATCCGCAGTGTCATTATTGTTGTGACAACCAAAAATATAGTAAAGGTATAAATTTTATTTAAAGATTTTAAATTTTTTTTTAAAGATTTTATTTTTTTTGAAAATTACCAATCCCATTATGAGTATATACTTGCTTGAAATGTCAAAAAAAATAATAATTCTATGCTGTGTTATTTTGTAAACGTAAAATAATGTAGATGTTGTATTTTCAAATATTTTTGACCCTTCTTTTTCTGAATATTAAGGTTAAAATTTTATGTTATCCTGTTTTAGGTGCTGCAGAAGGCATGGTGCAAAAAAGGGTGTTGTATTGTTCCTTAGTTATGAATGCCATTTTGCTTATATTGCTCGCATATCCCGCATATCTCCTGTGTTTATGGTTAAGTAAGTTAACAACTTTTTCCATTATGTAATTTTTATTAAAGTATTTCTAGCAGATTTGCTGACATTGCAATTCCTTTCAAAATTAGTAAGCATCGCAATGGTATTTTTAGGAGCAAAATGTAAAAAGAAACATGTGGAAGACCACTTACTTGCAGAACTACTACCACAACAATCACCGCCGCCGCCAACACCACTACCGCCGCCGCCAACACCACTACCGCCGCCAACACCACCACAGCAATCAGCACCAATGCCAACACCACCACAGCTATCAACGCCAACACCAACACCACCGCTACAACAACAACAACAACAAACCACATCAATCAAAGATTTAGATGGCGCAGTTTCAGGAGAAAATTACATCGTTGAAATTACTGATAGCGATGAAGACAATTTACAAAACATTGAAAACAGTGTAACAAACCGATATGTGCAACCTTTTACGGATTCGTTTGATAGCAATGAAGGCTCATACATTGCAATCACATCAGAATTCGTCTGAAACAAGTAATTCCTTGACAGAATGATAATGGTGTTACAGTAAAAACCGGATTATTCCGGGTGAAATTTCAATCACATCCCAAGTTTCATCACCTATACAAGCTTCTTTGTCGTCAAATCAATTTATCTCCTTAGATTATAATGCGTTAAAAGAGAAAGTGAGTGAAAAACACACAATCTTTATGTTAAATGGTTGCATCTTTTGAATTTTAAATTTTCAACGAATAGTTTGCATTTTGTTGTTATTTTTTTCTCTTTTTCCTCTCGTTTGCTTTGTCCTGTTTTTTGCTTTGTTTTTGTTTGTGTATAGTTTTTATTTTTGGATGTATTTAATATATTTTTTGTCTGAAGGTTTACCATCATATATGTTAATGCTAGTTATCCCCTGAAGCATAAATTTTTGTCTGAAGGTTTACCATCATATGTTAATGCTAGTTATCCCCTGAAGCATAAATTTTTGTCTGAAGGTTTACCATCATATATGTTAATGCTAGTTATCCCCTGAAGCATAAATTTTTGTCTGAAGGTTTACCATCATATGTTAATGCTAGTTATCCCCTGAAGCATAAGTTTATTTATTGTATTCCTTGACTATTTATCACAAACACTTGTGTGAGGTCATGTTTATTTATAAGCAACTCCAATTTTTAATTTAGCCTTGTTTTGACCTAAATTTCGGGCAAAACAAAATGCGTAGTAGCTCTTTATTTTTTTTATTTTCTTATGTTAATTAGATAGTTTGTTTTGTAACAAAAAAATGGAATAAATTCGTTTTTGTTTATAGTACTTGGAATCAGAAAATGCGCACAAAAATTCGAAATTTGTCAATTGTAGAAATTTACATGCCCAAAAAATCGCAGTCCCTTCTAACTTATGAAAAATAAACCAATGAGTTTGTCCTATCTTTTATTATTTCTGCTTAAAATATCCATGGCCTTTTTTTACGTCTATGCTAGTTTGCAGAGTTTGATATTACAGGCTGGTCAGCAGCTTGAAAAAACTTAGAACATTTTGAAGAATTGATTAGTCTTGGGAAATCTGAAAACAGCCATTTTAGAAAGAAGTCTTGAAAAACAGACCTTTACTAATACTGGAAAAATGGTTTTTAAAAAATCTCCCCTGTTGATGCTGACTCGTGATAATTTTTTAAGTACTGGCATTTATTTACCCCTTTATTTTTGAACAGCTATATTCTGAAAAAGTCCTAGAAATTTCTGGAATCTTGATTTTCAAATTTGTTGGCCACCCTGTATTTCTTTTTGCAAAAGTTTAAAAGCCTTTATGATTTAAAAAAAAACGTGGAAATTTATATAATGCAGAAGTTAATATGTTAAATAAAGTATTTCTAGTTTTCCCTTTTTTTACTAGATAGATAAATAAAAATTATTACAATTTATGTACCAGAATGATTTTGACTTTATATCCCAAGCAATATCACTGGCCGTGGATGTTTAATGCTTTTAACATAACTTCAGCTAAAATTGGAGATTCATACTCAGCAACTTTCGCTCTTACAAAATGATAGTTGCAACAATATTTTAGCAGTGTCTTCCCGTGGGAATGTACTGTAAACTTTTTTTTCTAGAAAAAAAGCCACGTAATGTAACGTTGTTCTCTATTTTCTTAGAAAACCTTCATCGCACGATTAAAACATTTGAAGAGATATATGAAACTGTAAATCTCAAGAATTTCCCTTTTGTCTAATGATTTGAGTTTTTGATAAACTCAGCAAAAATTCTTAGGTATTTCACATTTATTATTTCATTAAATACTGAAGTCGCGCTAGCTTTATTTGTGAAAATTTTCATCGAGCAGTGCTTTTGGAATATTTTCATGAAAAAGAAACATCTTTCAAAATGGCGTTAATATTCAAGAGCAGCTGTAGTTTTTTACATTTATTTTTTTTCCTATCTTGTGCACAAGCTGCGCGAGTCTTTCTTATCGACTCGATGTGTGCTATCGAGGATACAACGTCTCTCGTGTATTACAAGACGTATTCAAGTTACGAACCTTGTACGAATGTTGGCCCTCAAGCAACATCGATCGATCAATGCAAATATGACTGGCGCAAGATTTGCTGTGAGCAGTTGAGTGTTATGATGTTGAAGCCGAAGACAGGTACTTATGTTTTATTTTAATGCTAGAAGATTTTTATGCCGTTGGACAAAAAACTGACCGAAATCCTTTGCTTATTATTATTATTACAGACATAAAACTTCAGCTACGCATAAACATATTTACACAACTGTTATCAATGTTTCTCCTGTAATATTTACGTAAATGAATAAATAAATAAAAAAAGGTTCAGCTATGACACTTTTTTTGCTCGGGGCCACCTCAGCTGTGTGGTTCTTACAAATATATTCGCATTCTTGCAGGAAACAGCAATTTAATTTTTCTTATTTTGTTTTTGTTTTTTCATTTGTTTTCCCCCCGTGTCACTCGTAACGTCCCCGTCATTCGATAGAAGCTTAGCAACAGAATTCTTCTCATTTCTAAAGAGATGAAAAATTGTAACGAATAAAATGAAGTTTGATCATAAAATATGCATTGATGCTTCGTATGCCACCCTCGTCCCCAGGACTTTTGGGAGTGATTTTTGGTAAAAACGTGAAAAACTCTGGAGACGAGGTTTTTATCCCCCCCTCCCACCCATACACACGATTGTTGTTTGCTTAATATTTGATGAAATATAAATAAAAAAATATGGTTTGTAATGATGGCTATTTCGTATTCATTTTTCGTTAGTTGAGGAAGAGTGAAAAAGTAAGTATATCGTAAATTTATAAAAATTAAAATGTTGCATAGCATTGAGACAAGACCAACCAAAGAAAACATAATCTTATCAAATAGCTCAAGCCAGGCTCTTGCTAACTTCGTTCATATAGGGAATTCCCAAACTCATTCCTCGTTTTGTAAAAAGTCGGCTATCTCCAACGTTCACATTTCATGAAATTATTTGCTTCTTAGGCATATTTTAAATAATAGAAATATATTGTAATTTTGTTTAGCCACTGAGTGGTCATCGTGGGCGCTGAGGTATGACGCCAACGGAGTGACGCTCCTTGCACGGACATGTCATTTAACGGCAGTTAACACGTCACTATGCATGACAACGGAAGGAAAGAACGACACCATGGAAACACGAATCGCTTTCGAAAAAAGCGAGAGTAGGTTTTTTCATATATATTTTATTTAATTTTTTTTTGCCTAAAATTTGTTTCGGAGAGCATTTCCATCTTTTGATTAAAATTTGTTTGTGTACTTGTCTATTATTTCTGTCTTGTTTGTTTTTAGATACAGTGACGATTCGTCAGGCTGGTTTTTATTTCATGGTCATTGCCATCGTCCTTTTGGTTCTGGCCTTAATTGCGATGGTTATCTGGACTCGTCAAATAAAAAGCAAATATGGTTAGTATTTTTCCTTTTCGTTTGATAGCGTAAACAGAAACAAGATGGTCGTCGTGGCCCTCTCAGGGATGATTATTGATCTAGCATCTTCGAGTCCAGGACTAATATATGGGCAAACATTGAGTACAATAGAGATGTGCTACAGAAATTAGCAATAACCCTTCTGTCTCGTTATTTGTAAATTCTATTCAATCTGTCAAATACACAAGTGAAAATATTTTTATTTATTTTTTTATTATTTAGAAAAACAAATTAACACTTGGAAACAGAAGCCAGATAATTTTCAATTTAATTATTTGGACACTTCGAGTGACAAGCAATCTTTCGGCAGCAGCAGTAATAATTCTTTCCATTTGGAAACCGCTACTGTATGAGCCTTCGATGCAACTACCAGCACGGTTGATGCTTAAAATGTCGGTCGGAGAGCAACTTCGAGCTCACTCCCTTTTTGCCTTTCGTCAAAATTTTTTCTTTCACCCTTTTTTCAATTTGATGATTTTTTAAATTTTTTTTGAAATAAAAACTGAAATATTAATGTCCCAACATTTTACTACTGTAACCATAGCTCCCAGGTTTTTCTTTCAAAAAGAAGCCCTGGGTAGATTTGGTTTAACCTCAACATACGCTGTTTTTTGTCATCCCCGACCCAGGGTAATTTTCCAGATATCTAAGGCGTCTATCAAATCATGGCTAGCGAATCTATTCTTGAAGTGAATGACCTTCCAAAAAAGTCTAAAATCATCGGTTTAGCAAAAATATGGGCAATCATGCCCCCCTCTGGTTTCGACAGCCGTGCAATTAGTCGCAAAAAGAGCCCTGGGAACGAGGATGTTCTTATGCGTAGTAGATCAGTATTAGTTTAAACAGGGAGATGGAAGACCTCCCTGGTTTCAGCTAAGATTTTGACCACGAACACAGAGCATTCTCTCGAGAAGTTTCTGCGTTTGGGTTTGGTTGATATTCCATCATCGACTTTAGCACCTTTGCTACGGATGTAATATCATAAGCGAAATGGCTAATTATAAGTCGATATCACCACACCAACAAAAGAGGTTACTAAGAATTGTAAAAATTATTTAAAATGTTGTGTAAATATTTTAGAGAGTATAACGTTACGCCGTTATGTAGAAAAACACGTGTTTTTAAGCTTTAGTTTGATGTGCTAACCTACAGTGCAAATCTAATGCGTTTTGTAATAAAAAAATTGTTTGAAAATTCCCATTAACATGAAGACGGAAATGTGCTTAGAGTACAACCTCGTCGCCAGAACTTTAATTTTTTTACATCGGCCTGATGTAACCTAAAAACTGGGGACGAGGTTGCTTAGAGTATGCCTTATCTCCATTATTAGACTTTTATATGCTGAAACATGTCATGTTTATAGAAAAGGAGTTTCAGAATAATCAAATCAGAATTGTCTCAAAAATGTTACTTGAAATAAAGTACTGGAAAAGTGTGTTCCTATATTACCATACCACAGAAAATAGGACTGAAATTTCACCTTCCCGATTAGAGAGAAAAACCAGTTCTATAAAAAGACATGTTTTTTTCATTTGAATGATTTGAGAGGTTTTGAGGTTTATATCAATGACTATGCGTATTAATTAAAAATGTATATATTATGCAATGGTAATTTTTGTTGTACTTTGTTAGTTTCAGAGAATCAAAATTAAGTGTTTTTCTATTACTATATTCACTCTAATTTCTACACCACATTTAACTCCTAAATCATAGTAACTCGCGCAATTTTACCCCGCCATGCAATTTTCGCAGTGACTCTTACCGATGTACAAGAAACATACAGGACACACCTGCTGTCGATTAAATTACATAATTTGAATCACGATCTCGCAGTATTTATACATTAAGGTAATTTGGTTGAGGAACATAAGCAAAATCCGGGCCGTTTGACTTTCAGGAGACAAAAAGACCTAGAAACGAGGTTGGGAAAACACTTTTTCCCCGGATTTTATAAGCAACATAAATATAACAAGTCAATCGCAATATACCCTGTGAACATGCTGCGTAGGGAAAATATGTCCGCATGATAAGTGGTTGACACATTGGGACTTTCCCTTTCGTCATTTTTTTTTTGTTTACCACGATCTATGGAGCCTGTGATACCCTTTTGTGTCACGCAACCGCTATGATAAAACGTTTAAAAAATAGTCAATTTTATAATGCTCAGGACTGTTATTTTGAATCGCAATCTCGACGCCACCGTCTTTAGAACTAATATTAAAAAGCGCAGCACCATTTAGAAGCATTTGGACCTAGAAACAAGGTTGTTTTATTCGTTGCACAATAGATGAGGTAAATGAATATACTCCTCCCGATGTAAATCTCATAATAAAAAAGCCAGGGTTAAGCAAGGCAAAAAGTTCTGTTTGCCTTGTTAATCTTAAAAATAAATAAATATGAAGTACTAAATAATAGGGTGAAGAAAAATCCTTAGCAATAAAACGGGCTGTTAAAAATTGTAAAAGTTTGTTTGTTTGTTTGTTGTTTCCGAGTTTCCAAAGAGACAAAATTTCCTTATAAATAATTTAATTTAAACTTTTATAATTATTTTTTGTGTTAAGTTTATTCATTAAATATGCATACACTACAAAAACGGATATAATTTCCCCATGTCGCCATATTTGTACACAGGGTCTTTTTTCATGACTTAATGATTAAGATAAAAGTACAAAATTTTAAGAAAAAAATCCACGTCGCACCATTGTTGAAATTTTTTTGTCAACATTGTTTTTCCCACTTCACGCACGGGAAAGTATAAAAATGGGAATTTCCCGGCAGCCGAATTTTAATATAAGTAAGACGTAGCAACGAGTGTGCAAAAAAAATAAAAAAGGTTAGAAAAAAAGTAAAGCGAGTCATTGAAGTATTGTAGGAAGATTGAGAATGTTTTACGGAATCTTAGCAATTTTATTTTTAACTTCTGTTAGTGATGTTACAGCGGTAAATCCCGGCCGACGTTACGTCGACGGCATGTGTACAATTGGTGGTGACGGCACGAAACAATATAAGACGTTTACAGGTTTTGAAGACTGTCCTAAAGAAGACTGTGCGACGGGCGCTGTTGATGATCTGGGATACAACTGGTGCAGTATTTGCTGTAAACAATGTATTGGATTTGAAAAGTTTGGACAGAACAATACAGGTATAACATTGCTTTTATATACTTTTTCAAATACAAGTTTGTAGTATTTTTTCAAAAACATTGAGAACTTTAAAAGTCAAGTGTCTTAGAAATATTTAGATTTTAACATTTCTCAATGTATTATTTTCATTTATGGATACTGAAAAAGCCATTTAGCATACAAGAGGATTGTTGTAAACTTATTCAGTTAATTAACATCCTTAAATTGTCATTTTTTGTAAGGTATCAGCGAGTAACTAGACACTCTCGTGGTACAAAACTACGTAACATACGAATAATTTTCCTTTTGAATATTTTCCATAGCTAGTTGGAATAGTTGGCATGAATGGAGTCACTGCAATGGAGAATGCGGCATGGGAGTTCAGATGCGAGTTCGAGCCTGCACTGGGGCTGAGGGTAAACTCTGTCAACTAAAAAATGGTAGCCACAGTGATGTAGAACAAGAAACGCGAAGTTGTGATTTAAATAAAAAATGTAGGTGCTTTACGTTTATAGTTTTAAGTATTGGAGAGTTTTCAAATCGTTTCTTACATTATAAGTTATTTATGTATTTCTTCTTTAGGTCCACGCTTTATGAACTGGTTTACCATATTATTATTGGTTCTCCTATTGGCCGTTTGCGCAGTTTTCACGACTTTTTTTATTATTTACAAATTCAGAGAACATTGTCGACAAAGAGGTAGATAATTTTTTTTTACGTTACTGCTAAACATTAACGACATCTACTTCGTTTCAGAAACGGAATTAGCTGCCCGATAACTTCTTTATAATTATGTTTGAACTTCTAGATAACCAGAAAATACATACGCCGAAAGAACCTCTACGCGCTTTTCACATGGCTGTCCCAACAAGAGATGAAGCAAGCAAAGTATAGAAAGAAAAGGTTGTAGCCGCTTAGAATGCGTAGCTGATTAAGAAGTGAATTCGGTTGGAAATGGAAGAGCTGCGGTTGGTCCTCGTGACTATGAAGGAAACGTTTCAGTGAAAAAAGTGGAAAACGGAAACTTTAAAATATAATTAGAGAACATTTCGAAGAGTATGTTACTTTCTTCACACAACATCGTTTCGTATATCTTCACGTCTAACATCCTCAACCCCAAGGTTGTTCCTGGAGCTTACTTCATGGGTGATGTCGAAAATACAGGAAAGCCTGGAAAAGAGGTTGCCAGGTCTGATGATAATAGTATGACTATCTTGGGTTTATAGGATCAATCATTTTGTGCTATTTTGTTTGTCTCTCGAGGGGATTTATTTTTACTACTCCATTCCTTTTAATGAGTGAAAGAAAATTTGGTCCAAAAGCATCATTACCCATTTTTTATTCCCAGGGCTTGTATTTCTTCTTTATGTCAAATGATTAAAAAACCTGGAGGGTGATTGCCGTGAAGACAGTTTTATCATGAATGATGATACGAACCTTTTTATTTACATTTTTTTTTACTCTAGAATATAGTTCTTAAAAATGTCGTTTATTAACATTATTATTTATCACTAGATCAATAAAATTGAAAATAAATATTACTATTTAAGAGATTTGTTTATCTTTCCCGCCCAAACTCCAACACGTGACGGAAACTTTGACTCCAGTGCTTCATTTTCTTCGCTGACGCAAAATCCAAATTGTCGCACTGTGAGGTCATAAAAACCACGATATCTTAGCAAATAAATTGCGTAATTATGAGGGCTATGAACGAAATGAAAATTGTCATGTGTCATGGGGTTAAAGTCAGGGGGAAATTCCGCAAGTCTAGGGGTATTAAAGCTGAGAAAAAGTCGTTCCACTTGCAATATCCTGAATCATTTTTTTATCGAAGTAAAAAAAAATAAGACAAAGATAATAGTCAGCAAAAACAAAAAAACAGATGACAAGATATGTTCAAAGGGAAAAGTATCAAGAACAAATTATTTGATGACTATTCGTCAACATCAATGGTGTCATCAGTGGACATTAAAATAACTTAAGAGAAAAGAAACGTCCGGCAGCCGAATAAATTCTTTACGTGTCATCAAAAACAAAGTTTGGTAGTAGATAAATAACCTTAAGCTATTTTTTAAATCATGAAACTCCTACGCCCACGATAAGATCATTTTTGTTTGGCCTCACTTTCAAATATAAATGCCTTGTTTGTACGGAGTGTCGATTTTTTTTATAGCATTTACCCTGGGTAGTTTCCTGGAAATGGCTTAGTGACCGAGGCTGAGTTCTATTTTTGAAAAAAATTTGGCATGGTAAACAAAAAAATACATGCTAAAAATGATAATCAAAATGTTGATTTTGTGCCACTTAAAAAATACAATTTCATGCCAATACTTTCACATCTGTTACAATTTTTTCTTTAAACTGGGCCAGAAATTAAATTTAATCATCTGTAATAATTGAATTTTGATCTTTTCCCCCACAGCTAAAGCATTGTTTCAACTTTCTCATAATTTCGTTTTTACTTTAAGTCCTAATCAAAGACGTCATTTTCAAACTGCGTCCAGATTCTTGTTTAATTCCCAAACTTATAAGAACAAAAAAGTCGTCATTAAAGAATTCAAAATTTTAATACTTAAATTTATCAAAATACACAAAAATTTACATGAACTTTTCTTGCGATAAAACGTTTACTTAATATAAGAAATTTACTGTACATACATTTACTGTACAACCCCGTTCCCAGGTCCATTCTACACCAATGGCATACAAACCTACTCCGTCAGCATGTCGTAGGCGCAGTGGTCCTTGGGGGAGATTGGTGTATTGCAACGCAGCTGTTTGCACTCATTAGTATCGTAATCATCTTAACCAGGCAACTATGAAAATACCGACACGGTAACATTGTGTACAAGCACGCAAGTATGATTTTTTTCTGGTAATATCGTAACAATAATTCGAAATTAACTTTAGACAACTTCAAAATAATTACGACAGGAGTTTGAGTGAAAATCAGTTTCAATTTTGAAACGCGCCAGGTCACAATTCACAATATTACACACAGCGAAAACGCATTTGCGATTTAAGCACGTCTTTGGAAGTTATACTGTCTGAGGGTTGGTATTATGCTGGGAAAGATCCTACATCTTACATCGCCACCAAGCTGAATACAAGCCCACCTACTTAACACTCTCTAAAAAAAGAGCCATCATATGTGAAGTCGATGATCTTAACATCTTTGTTCCTCTGCGACACCGTTGTTATCGACACACCTAAACTTGTACAAGCTGATCACGAGTTTTCAGTTCTCCACTTCTCAAGAGCTTCTTTTCTTTTATCGGGCGCAAGCTGATTCATTGCGCCGCCCAGCACATTTGAGGTGGCTTCAGTAGCAAGTATGAGTGGTTTGACTACCGTGGGTGGTATTTGTCTTAATACGCCACCCACGGCACCCGTCATACCTTTTTTCTCATGTTCTTCCGTCGCAACTCGAACAATGTTTGACGCCGTTTGTGAGAAACCCTGAAAAATTGTTTATAGATAAAAGAAGATATTGAATCGCGAAGTCATACTACGACCTAGCAAAATAACAACAGGGGTACCTTATTGGCATAAAATTTGTCGACCCTATTAGGTTTTTTGACAACCTCTCAATCAATTTCCACTCTTAATGTTTAATTCACGGTAAGTAGAAATAATAAGTTCAATACCAAAATGGACGTTGACATGTTCCAGTCTTTTGAAATTATAAAAAAACGCCTAACAAAGTATTTTATTTTGGCGACAAAGGTATATTAAAGAAAGAAAAACGAGCGCAAACAAGCAAAAAAGGCCAACAAAAATGCAATATAACCGTCTATTAGTTTTACCATTAGGAAATATATTGTTTTAAATTTAAACAATACCTCAGTGAGCACAGTATACGCGTTAACAAGTCCTTCTCTCATTTCAGCTGGCTGTGCAACTTGACCACTACTTCGTGTTTGTAAAGCAGACACGTGGCTTGGACCTGGACTCACCATATCAAACGTCAGCTCAGCAAAACTCTAAATAATTGCATACTTAAATGAAATAAAAACTATAATGGACAGTCAGAAACGCGTGTTAGGCATTTTAATGCATTTTAATACATTAACAGCTCGTTATACAATTTTATACCAACAGCTATTTGGATTACCTAACATAGTTGGATATATTAATATGGGGTTATTTAAAAGATTTTTTTATAAAAAAAACAGCATTTCCTGCGATTGCAATAACATGTTAGTCAAGAAAAAGATGATAAACACAACTTATAACTGAATTTTACAGCTCGAGGACAGTGGTTCGTTCACATCACCCATTAGGCAATGCCGAGATACATCTAGCTTATACATTGAAAATACAGATATCACACAAAGTAGATGTCCTGCATAAATATTTGGAAGTATTATAAACGCGTACCTGTATGGTGGTGACTAAGCGATTTGAAAGTTCCAACATGGCCATAGCTGTCGATGTACTGAATGAATGGGCGCCTCGTTGCAGTCCACGAACGATGCGCCCGTCTTGTCTGTATTGCTGTACTGGCATCCAGAACAAGTCTTTCACGCCTTGAAACAGCTGTAACAAGCTATACGTTGGACCCACACCACCAAGTATACTCCGTAACTGGTTTCGTCGGATATCGTTCAACCACTCTTGAAGGATGTAGGAGATAAGTTTGTCGACTCCTAGCAAGCCGCTTCGACAGCATAGACGTTTTAGTCGTAGTTCTGAACAGTTTAACTGTGATAGTCCAATTATCAGACCGGCTAGAGTACCCTGAAAATAAGAAAGTGTATGGTATACTTTAAAGTTTAGAGAATTCAAGCTTTACCCCTGTTACAATGCAGTTTTCAGAAGAGGAAAAAGAGAAAGCGAAAAATAATTTGGAAAATAATTTAAATCGAGTAAAATCACACAACAACCGTTTTACCTGCTCAATCGCTATGTATTTGCCTTGATAATCCAATCTTATCGGAACCTCTGGGTAAAAGACAAAAGATTTTATAAACAGTGCGGACGATTTTTCTGATTTTAAACTTTCTGAAGACGACGAATGTTTTAACATCTCGTTTTTCACAGGCGATGACATTACAGGAGAATCGGAGATAGTCTGGAAAGGCTCTCTACCAGGGGATGAAGATAAACACGTGGAAAGATCCGGATTTACCGGTTTTGGAGTCGGTTTACTTCCGGATATCTCGGCGAAAAAGTCTTTAAGGAAAAACAATGACTCCTAAAATGCAAAAATAATAAAAGATTGAAAAAAGGATTACATTGTTTGACCTCTGCGCACATAGCAGAGAAAAATATAAAAGCTCAACCTTCCAGTTTATATGCAGGCTTTTGAGCTCATTTACAGAGTTACGGAAATTAAGGCACAAAGCAGTGTTCTTGATTTTTTAATAAGCGCACATCCTAATTCACGTTTTTAGGAGCCTTCAAATGCTCTCAACTTTCTTTAATTTAAAGCCTCAAAATGTTCATAAATTGTTCTTAACTTTAAATTTTTGAAGTTCGTTTATTAGCATGTTCTAAAGTTTTGGACCTCTGACCTCTATATACTTTTGTTCTTATAAAAATTGTGTAAGCGCCCTAAAAGTTGTAAAATGTTTTTCCAACACTTCCAGGGCATTTAACTGATAACATCGATTACCGTAGCTGAAATATCAAAGTTTGTTGAACGGAAATACACGCATGCGCTTACGTAATGTCCGCACTAGTAGTGGGATTAAATGAACGTGCCCCTTTGATGACAATCATTCCACGCCAATAAACACCCATGCTCAAACAAACACTCTTAAATAAACTCGTCTAAATTAACGTTAAAATAAACGCATTCTCCTCAACTCGTAAAAAAGATACAATCTTTATTTTTTTTTCCATTTTGAATAAAGAGCGGTGCTTGTGTTTACGGTTGTCTTTTTGTTATTTCAGCGAAATAGTCATTTTTGTAAAGAACGCCCGCTCACCAATAATCACCCCTTTGAGCTCAAGCAAAAAGTTAGAAGTGCCAAGGAGTTTATTCACAATTTTACGGTTAATCCACGGTAGATCTTTTGGCATGCTCAGATGGTAAACTAAAAAGAAACCTTTAATCGAATAAATAGTAAGATTTTTTTTATTTCTTCAAAAAAACTGGAGCGAGAAGAAATATACTTCCTTTTTTAAAAGGCTACATAGAAAATGACATTAAACTAATGAGTAGTGATCGTTTTTTCCGCGTGTAAAAACTTGTCAAACTTTTTGCTTGCAAAAGTCTCACCTGATCAACATTTAGTCGTAAAGGTTGTAGCGAAACTCGTAACGATGCTTCTTCAGAGCGAGCCTCGTCTTCAGGCTTACTAACCAGTAGCTTTATGGTCACCTAGGTAGAATAAGATAGTCTTAAAATAGATAGATCAATGAGTACTGGATAAAATTCAAAGCCACCCGTACCATATTAGCGCTCGACTGTTTCGGTAGATTTTCAGACGAAAAGCAATAAAGGAACTTGTTGAGTTGTGAAGACACCAACCGGTCACGTATTTCAAGGTCGTAAATTAGAAGGACGTCTCGATAAACTTGTTTGCTATTTTCCGGGTATACTTCGTGTTGAAATCGTATCTAGAAACAAAGGTATGAAAAAAAGGATTTGATGCAAACAATTTCGTGGAAAGAAAGTTGGCATGATGGTGATACTGCTACGCAAATTGGTAGCCGTCCTATTTTCGCGAAGGTTTCTGCCTTTGAATGATCAACTTGAGATAAATTGCGTGAGAAAAAAACGTTGCTAAGCATTCTCGAAAAGTTTTCCCCATCCGCAAAATGTTTATTTCTCTCTTCTCCGGTGTGAGTATGGGAATACAAAACACCTTTTCTTTTGCAAGGAAACGCCCTAACTATCTGCGATACCGCGTATAATCTACTTATCGATTACAATGAGTTCACTGGATTATTCCGTCCTTTTTCTAAATGTTCTCACACACATAACATGGCGATGTACATACCTTGTTCATCTGAAGTTCCATCAACGTATTAACATCACGGTTCACACCGCCCTTTACTCTGTGCACTTTATATTTCGTGTCCCCTTTGCTTGGAGACGTCGCTCGTTGTGAACTTAAAGAAGACTTGCGAGATGAAGAGATTGTAGGGCTTGATGTTGAGCTAAAACATGACGTAAAGATAAGAAAGAAAATACGGCGCCGGGCAGTATGGAAGTATGGAAAGCGCGTCTATGACATAATCATAAATAAAATATAAAATTATTCAAAGCAATCAACTTAGTGGTGTTGGTGGGTGCTGTGTAATTGGTGGCTGTCCTTGGTAATCTAAAGGGATACTACACCATGCCTGTTGTTTTCTAGAGTGATAATTAACGGGAATGTACAATGTGCGAAGCTTCCTTTCTACAGAAATCTTCTACGGTTCTAACCACACATCCGTTTTAGGGGATCGGAACTTGTAGAATATAACGCGAGTTCTCTAACCATTGAGCTTCCCACACTTAAATCTTACCTAGTTCTTCTTGATCTCGTTGTTTGAAAGTCATTTCCACCATACATCTGCCACACTAGTGACATTTCACGAATCGTGTATCTGCACACAGCAGGGGGATAGTCGTCAGGAGAACCTAACAGATCTTGTTTACCCAGCTAAAACAACAGACTGATGACGTAGTAACATGGAATATAACTCAATATAGCTCAACATGTCTCCAACGTGTTTACGCATTTGAATTTTTGTTAATTCTCGAGGTAAAAATACCGAAAAACCGTGACTTTTATTATTATCTAGGAACCAATAATTGAGAATTTAAGATTGAGAAGAAACTAGTGTTGTATGGAGTTTTACTTTAATAAAAATGAAAATACAATGTACCGGTATCTGGAAATAACCATCAATAATGTTTATTTTTTTGTCAGTCAGCATTCGAGCAATAGGGTCATGCTTATCCGAATTCTACAAAAGAAAGTGATAAGTTATATAAAACTCATTTTTATGCACAACTTCACAATTACCTAAGTTCAGAAGCTTTAGCGAACTTTTCGCATTTCTCAAACATAAACTCTCGCGAAGAAGCCGTATTAAAAAAGGACGGAAGAAGCTCGGCCTCGATTTGGGGGGAAGCAATCTGACCATATGAAAATATGACGATAATACCCTTTGCTCCTTTGTCAAAGTGTATCTTGGCAACAACGTCAGAAATTTACGTCAAAATTTTGATTATGTGTCCACATAAAAAACAAATCAAAAACTTCCAAAGATAGCTTAGCTTACTTGTTTTGGTGTGTCGTTATCCAAGAAGCAATACTCATCGCTACTGGATGGATCATCTTCTTCAATATCATCAAAACATTCATCAATCAGTGTACCTTCAAATTTACCATCAACCTAAGTTAAATAAAAACCAACTTGAAGGTTATCACAGCTGACTCAACTTTACTGCGCTGCACCATACTTTAAAATTGAATATCTTGCATGTGAAAGCTGGTGCATTGTTAAATCGCTAACCAGAAGAAATTACTTGAAAAAAAAATCATGTATAGGCATGAAAAGTGAAAATTGCAAAATCCTAAAAATATATGCACATGCATTCTTTGTCATTATATTGGAGAAAAATTGGAAACCCTGAAGTTGAAGTAATTCTCTTTAAATAGTCTTTTCATAGTTAATGGTTAAAATTTTTATCTGCTATCATATATGTTATTGGTAATGTGCTATTTGAGGCTACTTTTCCAATTTTTAAAATAACCAATTACATCACTGAAAAGCTCGCAAAAATACATTAGACTTCAGCAACAATATCAAAATTCGTAAAATTGCGCATTTAAGGTGCAAAAAGACCAAAGGACGGCCAACATCGACTTAAGTGAGAACTTTGCCATCTTCTCTAAAGTAAACTGTATTTTATTTTGCAATTTTTTTTGCAATTTATTAACATTTTGTTGTCCCTCAAATTGCACAAACTGCTTTTTTGGTGCACATTTCTTCCTGACTATTTCCTTAAGACTTCCAGGAATCGTTACAGAAAATAAGTAGCGTGTAATGCATACAAACTGTGTCCTTAGTTAGAAATATTAAGAAGTAGCACCATATGATATAGCAAGCATCTTACCTTGTCATCGTTGTCATCTAGCATAGCGTCTGCCATCAGTACATCAATATGATTTGAATCCATTGTCTGGCCATCAATAACTGGTGTTGAAGGTAAAGTTGTATCTAATTCCTACACATGAAAAATACAGCAGTAAAAGAAACAACAGAATTTACACTCGTTGTTTTTAATATTCAATATGAAAAAAATAACATATATATTTTTTTAAATAGAATAGTTATAGAATGGTTATTCTTAAAACGACACCCTTTATAGAGTGCAAATTTATTCATAAATGAAATTGTTCTGCTCATAGAAAGCTAAAACAGCAAAAAGAAAAGTTTTCATTTTACATTTACTTCTTTATGTGTATTCGTTTCATATGAGCACTTGAGCATAACGAATTCAACTGACATTAATGCATTATCCAATCGAACGACTGAATGTTAATTACTTGTAACTTGTCTATTGTTTTAATGTCTTTTTTAATTTTTCGCGCCTTTTTCACTTTCGAATGAAATTGACATAACTTGTCAAAGAAAACTGTACCAATTATAATTACAGTTAAAAATCCGTAAGAACTAATCGAATATATTTTTAGACTGAAGTGTCTTACTATTATATTTTCTGGTGTAGAGGGCGATTTCTTACTCTTTAATGTTTGATTTATAGTTTTATATGCGAAATTTTTTGCTTTTATCAACTTAAATCGCAAATGCACTCTGCACCAAACTGCTAAGAATCAACCTCATGTAAATATTTTGCAAACCAAGAAACAAAGTCCAGATTGGACTGGACTGGACTGGATCAATAATCATTGGAGATATTTAACAGATTAAGTTACTACCCAGACGCGGATCTAAACAACGTGAAAATAAAAAAATACTAAAACATCAAAGTTAGTGCAGCTTTAAGTTCTGGGACAATATTTTGATATGCATACTTGAGAGGGCAACCATACGTCTGTCTAACTTCCTAATAAGGCGCATGCAAAAAAAACAACGTTATAGCAAATTACAAACGCGTACCGCATCTCCTTCTGAGGTTGTATCTGACACACAGCCATCCAGTTGTAAATCACCATCAGAAGCGAAATATTTGATCAGTTTCATTAATGCAACGCACGAATCCGAACACGTTCGAATGTTCAACATATTATTCGACATGGCAAGATCAAAGACAGGTTGACGGGTGTCCAACCCATCCGTAAGCTTTAGTGTCAACTCAAACATTGCCATATCCATGACAGGAATGTAGCTGGACGTGTTAACGTCATCAGTTATTTTGTCACATATATAGAATGTGGAGTCTTCTATCAGAAATCTGAAAACACAATGAGAACTAAGTGATGACAAAGATGGGATAACTTTTCAATTATAAAGAAAGAAAAAATGAAATGTCGTAATTATCTCCTCTCTTCCGGTAACATTAAAGTGCATTATCAAATGAAAACTACTAAAAAGCAGCCCTCTTGGAAAATGCTTGCCCTCTTTGCTCTTGTCTAGTTAAAAAATCTAGTGTCCCCTTTTTAACATTTTTAGGCCAATAAGGCCGTCGTTAAGAATTAAGAATTAAGAATTAATTATGTTCTTTCCGGTGCAACTGCCATTATCCAACGCACTCTTGGGTGTAAAAATGGTAGAATTTAGTCGATTGTTTAAAAATAATTGTTTTCAAACAGCAAAAATATTAAAAAAAACAAATTTAATAATGTTTTAACATCATACTTTTGTCCAATTGTTATTGTCATTCACATTCACATTTTTTACGTAAAATATTATCACCCGCAGGTTGTTTAGATATTTTTATGTGCGGGTTACAAGAAACAGACATATTTTGCAAAGCTGCGTGCCAAAGGGAAAAACAAAATAAAATGTATCACATCTCTTACCTTAGTATAGATGTTTTTGACATTGGTATCAAGTTGCTGGACAAACTGAACATTTCAACTGTCAGCAATGAATGTACAGGAATATTGATGGGTCTAAAAAAGTTATTGTAAATTTCGATTGACATTTGGAACATTAGCGGTTTTTTGCAACTGTTGTTTCCATTTACATGGTGGGTTTAGGAAGAAGAAAATAGCTACCTGTAATCAACCGCACACCCCCATAAATGCAAATGCAGTCCGGTGATAGTAGATGGAAATGTGTATCCAAGGATAGGGTAGTCTTCGATGCTCATAAAATTAATCAGCTACAAGAAAACAGGCTTTCTTCATTAACTTTCATTAACAAACGATCACTTTAAGGGGATTACTATTTCATTAAAACTAATTGTCACAATGGATTTTTTTCGTGTGTTTTGTTTTTAAGGATGAAGAGGTGAGAGAGCAGGCATCTCCAAAATATAATGCAGCATCATACACATTGTGGCTGTAACTGGTGACGGTGGCAGTGATGGTAATAATATACAGTCGACTCTCTAATTAGCAGACACCTTTGGTGCAATCATTTTTTGACTGCTAATTAGATGTATCTACTATTTGGAGGAGATTCATATTTCCTCACTTCAATTCGACAGAAAACGGGCTTCTAGAAGCTTTAGCCCATGGTCAATTTAGCTTAGTTTAGGGGGAGAAAAGATTTAATTTGAAAAAAGTGGATGATAAAAGTAGTGCGATGTTGATACATCAAGTCACATGAAATATAAATGTTTAAGATAAAACAATTGTATTTTCTTCCCTATCTGCTAGCTAGAAAGAATTTTCAGTAGCAAGGTTACTTTCGCACCACGAAAACTTTTACCACAATTTCTGTCCACTATTTAGAGTCTTCTATAAGCATTTGACCATGGTTTTGCTGGTGCAATCCACTTTTTGTCCATTAAATAGAGGTTTCCACTTTTAAGAGTATTCATTAATTAGAGAGTTGATTGTACGTCATCATGAGTCAGGGTTATTAGTAAATTAAAACAAATTAGGTAACTAAAGAAAATTTCACCTGTAACAGCCAACTTTGTCCCGAAGGCTTAATCACATGGTTTAGAGTACCACCTCGAAGAGCTACTGCTAATTTATTGTCCTAAAAACCAGATAAATATTTATGCTTCTTGGTTTTCACAACTGTTTCACACTACTGAAATTTATCAAAACCTACCTTAGTTTTAGAAGAGGGTTGTGACGTACTTTTCATAGCCAGTGACAACATGGCTAGGTTTTCTGTCCCAACATCCATAGCCCCTTTACATTTTGATCTTACGTTATCATCAGAAGGATGTATTGTGTTTAATAAGACACTAGTATTCAATGCATCTGCCATAATATTTATATCAATCGAGTCGTTAACATAGTTACTATGAAATAGCTCAACTTCATTCGAGTATAATTCCATAAAGTCTGTATTTGATTGGCCTTTATAACCAGAGGCCATAAAGAAGTGGCCATTTTTCACGTTCAACACAACATGTCCAACTTCTTTTATCGCATTAACATTGGTGCAAGATGTATCGGTTGGAGTAGATGAAGACATATCAGAGGATGAATCCTACAAAATATTTCTCTAAGTTAGCAACAATGATGTTAATTTCGTTAATTTTGTACCCTTTATCCACACCTCTATGTTTGCAAATTAGTCTACACACCCATCCTGATTTGCACAAACTTTGCACAGATGTTTACAAAATCATACTAGAATAACCTGCAATTCTAACCAACTCTTCCCGAGGCTACATGGCTAACATGACCAAATGGTTGGAGATTGACCTGTTTTGTCATAATTAAAAAATACTAGATTAACATGAATTAATTTTAATTAATTCATGTTAATATATTATGAATACTAGATTAACATGAATTAATTTTAATTAATTCATGTTAATATATTATGAATACTAGATTAACATGAATTAATTTTAATTAATTCATGTTAATATATTATGAATACTAGATTAACATGAATTAATTTTAATTAATTCATGCTTAAAGCTACTATTCATAATATAGATTAAATTCTCAGATCAACAATATTTACACACATCTGCGCAAAGAGGACACGTCTTAACTTTCATGCTTTTCTACATATACATTAAAAGGCCACGAAAATTCAGAAATTAAGGCATTAAATGTGTCTTACTATGCATATTTTAAATAAAATTTAACATTAAAAATAACAAACAAAATGATATACCTTCGCAGGAGGAAACAACGCAATTTCTCCTTTATCAATGTGTAAAGAAAAACACAGATTCGTTTGTTCATGCTGTCTTTGTGGACTGTCTGTGTAATCAGCAGAAAAGAAACTTGTGTCATTTGAATGAGAATCAAAAGCTAAAAATAAATTACTCTCATGATTACTATGAAAAGGAAGTTATTTATCCTTCATGTCTCATTTAATATAGGAGTTAAAAATTTGTGTACCATCTCGTATTGCTGAACGACACATAAAAAATTTATCGCCACCATTGTCAAGTTGGCCAATATGGCTAGCTAGATTGATATGTACGCTTTCATATGGATTCATTTGTTTAGTATTAAAGTCAACAGGTGATGGAGCAAGTGATTCCCACATCATTAGGTCTCCGAAAAACCTAAATTTAAAATCAGCACAAATTATAAATTTGAAGTGTTTTTCTAAATATTATTTTTTGCCCATATATAAGTCAATGGAAGCAAAATTTACTTTCATCTATGGAAAAACTGTTGCTTTAAAACACATATTACCCATGTTATGAGAATATACTTGCTAAATTTGCTAAACTGCAAAATAAAATTATCGAACACTTTCAAGTTGCTGATTCTCATATCACAAAGGTACAGGCGTTTAAAGCTTATCCCAAAAAATCAAATCTGCTCAACTGAAGTACTCTGTTTTGCCTTTTTAGGTCTAGTTCTGAATTTATACTGAAACGTTGCTTTTAATGTTTCTCTGTTGTACTTTTCTACCTTTACAATGCTATAATATCTTGAGAATTCATTTTTCGGGGAAAAGCCAGACACCCTTAGAGTCTCAGCATGTCCAGAGCATTAATATTTTAGTTTTGTTTCCATAGTAATAAAAGCTTGTACTTTTTAGATTTATATTTTCCCTTTTCCATTCTTTTCCTGTCCAGAAATTTATACTTTTTATCTTAAATAAATATTCTATGAATTATAAGCTTTCCAATGATATAAAAATAAAAAATGTGACAAAAAAGCGATTTAATCCTTCCATGTATCCTTAAGTATGGTTAAAATCAAAACTTTTACCTGTTGTAAACAAGCTCAAAAATGTCATTAGTGTGCAAGTTCATTTGAACATATGGAACATAACAGTTGATAGAATATTTTGAGTTCATTGTTGCAAATTCTTGAAAAGCATTCATCTCTGCTACTGATCCTGGTAACACCATCTACGAATAATCAACTATGATATACAAAAAAAAAATATCCAGAATTGGAAAATACTACATGATTTTGACTTCTGTTTTTTTGCAAACAAAATTTTTTAAAACCAATTAATTGCTGGATGATTACGAATCGTTCTGTCCAACTGCAAAATTCTAGGACCTATTTTTGGACATTTAGGACAAAACCAGAAAGAGATAACCTTCATTTATATCATAAGCAACCGTTTAGCAACCATAAGCTTGAAGAAGGTAATAAATTTTTTTTGAAAGATTACGTCACCTCTTCATTTTCATACATTGTTTGTTGTGTTGCAAACGGTGACGGTTCGCTTTTCATCCATGGATATTCACTTTCAATGGAGTCAGGCGATGAATCTTTCGACATGTCGTTTTCAAACACTGAATTGACTGGCTGACAGGAAGTGATTAGTATTCTAAATGCGTTAATATCTACCAGTTTATGCATGTAGTGTGGCCACTACTCACATATATTGTAAGGCAAGCTTAGGGAAATCATTCTTGTATTGGCATAATTAAGTAACTAAAGAACAGAGGAATACATGTACCTTGGCATGTCAATACCCATTGAATTTTTGTCTCCGTCCTCCATACCAATGTCAAATAAATGATAATAATTACCTTGCGCCAGAAAGAATGCTAAAAAAAATTACAGGAGAAAATGTTATTCTAGCTGTTTTTTGGTAAAGTCTATGGTATATATAGGTATCCAAGAATATGTTGCTCAGAATGAAAGGTTAAATTTCTCAAACTATTCGAACCATTTGATTTGATTACCCATAATTTCGATGAGGAGAGGCCCATTACATAAAACCATACTGGCACTATGCAAGGCAAAGGAGACCTAATAAAAGAATTTGTTTTCCCTGACATTTTAGTCCTAATTCTCTTCTGTTTTTAAACAAGGGATAATGGTAAATGTGTGAGTATTTGCACAAGGTAGACATTAATAGATAAAAATCGATTCAAATAATTGTATCATGGTTGATATTATCTGGCTAGGTATATAGGTTGAGAAGATAACGACACTTAGATTTTACATGTGGAAACACAAATTTGGAATATACAACCCTGAAGTGTGCAATTATAAAAAAAAATACGGTTGCTCACCTTTTGCTTTTTTAAAAGTTATATCATAAGTAAATGAGGTTTGAATTGCATGTAGTGAGGTTTTCAACTCGAAAGAGGAAATGTCAACTTTTAAATTCTCCTTGTGCACAGCTTTATGCCACCATGGCCTCTTGTTGATATCACTGGAGGGTCGAAGGTCTGGAACTGGGAATCTGAACCAAGAAAACAAAAAACAACTGAGAGTTGGCCTTGAAATACTGTGAACTTATTGTACTTCTGGTTCAAAGATGAAAATTCAGAATACTTAACTTTACTTGCCAAAAACAACAACAAATAATTCGAACTAATTATAGCCACATTAGGAAGTTCTATTTCTTAGTTTTGATAGTTATCAGGCTAAATAACTTTATTTCTTACCTTATTAGCAAGGTAGCATCTGAACACTGAACAGAAAAATCTGTTTTATATTCTCCTATCATAGGGCTGTCATCCATTACTTGTCGAAAAGCTGTTTGTTGATTCTAAAATACAAATCCTTTTTATTTTGAATTTTGAAAGACACGCATTACAGTTAACGTTGATCAGATACTGTGTGAAACAAAATGTATACTCATGATATAAAACACTACAAGAAAACAACATATTCTTAACAAAAAACCTACAGCCGAGTGACCAGTAGCCAACGAAGCATACATGTTATTTATGTTGGTGTGTTTTGTATTATTCATTTTGTACAACGGACCAGGTTGCAATAAGGCAACAACACGATCTACCATTGTCAAATCAATTTCTGCATCTAAAACACCCAATTCAACTGTCACAGAGGATTTTGGTGGCAATGTTGACCTTGACTGAACTCCCTGAAAAAGAGTTATATTATTTGAACTTAAAAATATCGAAATCAAAAGAAAACAGCATTTATGAAGGTTTCCACTTTAATGGAAGTGGAATTAAGAAAATGATTTTGCACTTCTTGGTTAACAACCTTAGATTCAACTCCTTTTCTTTGAATAAAAACATATCTTTATGAAATTTTGCCATAATCCATCTCTTTAAGTAAAGGACAGGTAGTACTGTGTTAAATTAAACATAGAAATCACTCACTGCTGAACCAGCTCTTTGGGTCTTAAACATCTTCACTTTCACACAGGGCGACAAACTTGCACCAAACATACCAGGATATAAGGGAGAATCTTCTTGTAACTTGAACTGAAGTAACTACAATTGCAGAAGAAAACTTTGCAGGACATTTATGTGTGTAGAATTATTGAAATTTCAAAATGAAATTGTGATAATAAATTCTGCAGAAATTATTTTATTAATTTATCGTGAAGCTACAAATTCTGATCATCACAAAAGTCTTTCTTTCTTTAATAACGGACCAGGATTAAAACGTAATTCTTTAATGTGAATGATAAACAGACTGTAATATGGCTTATCATATAAATCATGTGGTTCCATGCCCAGAGATTTTACTGTGTGAAAAAATATGAGAAGTATATTGAAACATTTTTACCATGACATACTTTAGTTTGGGAATAGGGTATCTTTGTCTTTTTCTCAATTTTATTGACTGTGTCATACAGATTTTCATCAACAGCAAGTTTCCCTACAATCATGTCAGTCGTTAGAGATTTTGAGCCTGATATAATTTTTTGTTCCATCTCCAATGTAACTGCAGAGGCTAGAATTCTAAATAGGGTAATAAGCAAAATACTGAGAGCTGTATTAGATATTACTGGACACAGTTATAAACAAAACTATGCCTCTTTATCAGAGCTGAAGATAGCATTCGGAAAAAAGTTTAAAATAGATGTTGTTTCAAATGATCACTGAGACTTTTTTATCTGTAACAAAATATATATGCCGGTGACATTTCTTTTTTGATTAAACACAATAATAATAAAAATGTAGACAATGAAAAAGAAGACAAACCTGATATGATCATAACAACATGTTGTAAGCAAACTGTCACGGAAATCCTCTCCACTTAACCCAAACAAACTGTGCATAGTAAACTTTTCCATATGTGAAAAAAACAATGAGGACATTTCTTCCAAACAATATTCCATGGAGCTGTCACTGACTTCATGCTTGGATATTAAAGGATCACGGTGAAGGAGTATGAAAACTATATTGCTGGATCTTAATTTAACATGTGTTGTGTCCATGGAATCATCCAATGTGCTAATTCCTGCCAGACCAACATTGGTAGGGGGTGAAGAGAAACCATGTGTGAACCTTGAGCCTGATGAATTTTAGCAAAAATCATTATGACTATGTGGAAGTGAATATCTTTTTCATGAAATTTGAGAAAATAATAAAAAAACTACAACAAACAAGCAAACAAAAACTTAATTGAGAATAGTGAAATTTTAAAGTCTATAATTTCCACAAAACATTTCATTCAAATTTTGCCAGCTCTTGATGTATAATTGAATATGATATGATTTTAAACTGGCATGGCTGTAAAACACTAATCAGCAGAAACAACCTGAAGTCACCTCCGAAGCACCAGAACAAGTTATCCCCTGACTCCTGCTTTATACCCTAATGTTTTTCAACCAATATCCTTTTTCAATTTTCTCAATATTGACTGCATTGAAAAACAGACTTCAAGAGATGAGAACATGGAATTCTTAAGAAAAACACCCTAAAGGTAGCGTAGTTGTTGCCTGACCTGGATATGAACTGTTCTCTATGTCGCTATGTCTTTCTAAGTGTTCAATTAAGGGATGCACTCATTTTAATAATAATTGATAAACAAGAAGCCTTGAGCGATTTTGTAGATTAAAAATATTTTTAATAACTACTGTTACTCTCTGTTACATACCTGATGATCCCACTGAAGATGCACGGAATACAGTACTTGCTCTTTCTGTTAATGTCCCTAGTAAAGTTTAAAATAAAGAATAAGAATAGAAAGAATCATACAGAAATAAGATAACATTTTAAAACAGCCATTGGAATTAAACTTTTTTATTATCAATTTATGCTACATCAACATTATAGATACTCACTTGGTGCCTTTACATTATCTGAATAGCTATCGTTACAAGTATATAATCAATCGATGTTCAAATTTATTATAACCACATAAAGTTACCATTGTCTACATTATCTTACCAAATTTCTCACCTTTTGTGCTCAAAGAGCTGCTGCTTCCACCCAAACTAATGTTACTTAATGTAGATCGTGGTGAAGTAGGTGAGAACGAATTTGGGTCGTTGACATTAAATGAAAGATTATGTTGTTTTACAGCATTTAATAGTGTTGGTTGCCCTAAAGCTGGTAAAGGGAACTCTGACATGGAAAAGAATTCTTCCTCGCTTGCAGTAGAGTGATTTGCTAAACTGTTTGTGGTGGTGACATCAGACTGCAAACTGTTCAGCGCTTGCTTCCAGTTCTGCGTTTCCGCTCCATGAAATTGACTTTGTAATGATTCTTCAACCTTCATATAATCTTCAGATTTCATTTCGCGCATTCTTGTTCTACGTGAAGAACCTGCTGAATCTGAGACTTCTCCCTGGGGTGGTCCTATCAAGGAAAAGTATTTTTTTTTAAATATTATAAAAGGAAAAATTTTCATAGACAGAGAAGTTTAGCAAGAAGCAAAATTCATGAAATCAAAAAAGGGTGGTGTTTTGTATGTCATGAAATTGCACACACAATTAGAGAAAATGCAAAAAACATCATTTCAGAGTTTTATTCTTTGCAAAAACTTTCACAAGAAATCAAAAGTTTCTTCCTTGAAACTAGCATTACCCTACTTTATAACACATCAACAAAGTAAAATTTATTGAAGATTGATATTAAATAAATGTTACAACCAAAAAAATGATTAGAAAGTAGGTTGAGTAAGAACAACAAACTATACCTGCTTCTGGGATAGCAGAAACAGCATCAACAAGAAGATGGAGTTGGCGTGGTGTCAAAAATATATTTAATCCTGCTAGTGAGTAATCAATGTCTACCTAAATGATGTAAAACTTAGTTGACTGGGCAGTGAAAATATCCACTTGATTAGGGAGGCAAACAGAATTAATCTTGATGACAATAACCTTTAATAACCAAATAAATAACCTTCCCTAACACAAAAAGCTTTTTTTCGAAATTTAATCCTTTTGCACTATTGCTGGCATATTATCAAAATTCAATTAGGTAGTCTAAAAATAGAAATAATTGATTTCAAAAAGTTGATGATGGCAGCGCAAGCTCATCTATGTTTAAATATTTTTTTGAGTTTGCATAACAATTGGTTCTATTGTTTAGAGCTTTAAACGTACACTGATCAAGAAAATGTATAGGATCAATGTCCTATTGACAAACGGATACAGATATATTGACTTTCAAAGTTTCTTTTGATGACATCATCAATTGGTTGGTTACAAAACAAGTAGCTTATGCTAACTACCTGATTTGTAACCATGGGGAATTAGCCCAGTTTTAGTCCTAGGTAGCCCCTCGTTACACTGCAGAAGGAGATGTCAGTTATTTCTAACCATTACCAAATTATTCGATCTTAAAATATTGTCCACGGTGCCTGTTGCATACATACACATAGTTAGCATATTATTATAGGAGAGACATCAACAGAACATGTTTTGCTTACCCTTTAATAAAGACACCCAAGACAAGAAGTTTTCAGAAATCCATGCAAAACATATTTCTTAAGGGTAAATTTTAGGGGGAATTGAGTTTTTGGCATCTTTATTTATTCAACTTTCTAACTATCTAATTGCCTCCACAATCGTTTTCTCTCTCTTTTAGTAGCTGAACCTCTACACACGGTGAACTAAATAAAAATCTTAACCCATAATTTTGTAAATTTACAAATTTTTTAAGAATTCTTTTTCGTGTGGGGTTTCGTGAAAAGAACTTGTGAATTAGCTCAAAAATTATTTCTCTCCAGAGGCTAGATTAACTTCATTTAAAACTTTCCATAAAAGAAATGACTTAATCATTGATTAAATTTATCCTGATTTTTTGTTTCTCAAATATTTTCAAAACATTGTCTTTAGGCAAAGCAAAGTTATTTTTACCTTCGGCCCAGGCAACGCTTCACTTTGTTTCAGTTTAACCTTAACATTTTGTTTACCATAAGATGATAAAATCTTGACTTTCTGTAGTAAACCTGGCATATCATCCTTTTCACTTTCTTTCCTCTGCTTTGTTGAGTATTTATAAAAATCTTCCCCCACATGAGAAAACTGATCGATTCTACATTCATCTAAATTCTCGTCAGATAACACTTCTCTCAAACGAGTCCTTTTATGTTTTGGAAATTCATCTATAAACAAGTTTATTCCTTTCATCTGAAAGTTTTTGATAGCCACTGCAACTGGCTCATAAACACTATGTTGTGGTGCATTTTCTTGTCCAATTTCTTCATGAGAAAGGTCCCAGTAATCCATACTAGAAAAGAAATAAAGTACTAAGGTAAATACAGTAACAGCAATAAGTCTGCCACTAACTTAATCATTGGTCACTCCCATTTGCACATGTCAAATCTATTTAACCAATCACCACTTTTATTTTACTTTTTTTGCTGTTAACCTTGGTGCCCTGTCAGAAGGAAGAAGCTAAGTTTTGTATGACAGCCATTTAAACGTTTTGTAACAAAATGTGAGGTTCTTTAGTATTTTTGCAAGGTATATGTTTTACTAAAAATTTATAATCATGTTTAAGAAGTGATAAACCTTTAATAATGATAATAATAATAGTATGAACAGTGAACGGACAAACCAAAATAATATCTTCAATGTTGTAAGTTATTTGAAGTTGTTACATTTATTAGAATGTTTGAAAAAAATTTAGGAGGGGGCTTCTTTAGCCAAAAAGGTGAACACTATGGTAAGGTCAATATTTCAATTAATGGAAAAAATATTAATGCGTACCGATCAATATGTAATTCAATCCCAACTCCTGTTTTTGAATCCATCGGTATATGCTCCATTCGAACAAGTATATCAGCAAACGATAGTCTCACACGAGCTAATACTAAAATTAAATTTCATGATTAAAACAAGAGTAAAGTTTTGAATCTTGTCCTTACAATTTTATTTAACTGCATGTCGGTACACAATTATAATGAAACATGCTTTATTATTACTGGGGCTTTTATATATAAGTCATTATATGAAATTTTACCAGATTCAATAGTTTGTGCAAATGCTTCCAATCCCTCAAATGATTGTCCTGCATCAGAATGTTCATCACCACTGGTTGCAGCTTCTTGACGTAGGCATTCTTGTGCCAACTGAATACTAGTGGTCATACTCATGGAGTTCCATGAATAGGTACTGTCCAGCATACTTCCTAAATAAAGCTTTTTAATGAATTAATAATATAAAATAACTCTGGAGATTGCTAATATGATCATTAGACTTTAATCTTGGACATAGTGGACAAGTATTATATTTTGATCCCACATTTCCCCACACTTAATGTTTAAGTCAAAACAGTGGTTGGCCAAATTCAACCGTTAAGTTGGGAGAAATGGAGAATTGAACGTACATACATATTTTATCCAAGATTTTGAAAAATTGTATTTTCTTTTAATATTTCTTTCAAAGTACGTAGATTGTCATTTTTTAAATAAATTAATCAATAAAATAATTAATAAATCAGGCTTAGAAGAATAGAAATTCTGGTATGGTCTTTTATATACCTTTTAACACAGACGTTGCCTGGTAAAAAGATATCTGCTTATAAAAAAGGACAGTGTGAATTTTCCTTCTGTCTTTTCCCATATTCTGTCACTTGTCCTGCAGATTCTTGAAAACATAAACATTTGATGAGGTTAACCATTTAACTTACACAAATATATTCATTGTCCATACTTTCTTAATCATGCGCTTGATGAATATATTTGTCATCCATGGAAAACGGGTCCAGCATCCGGAATCAACGGCAGCATTTGGCAATGCAGTCGTAATTGCTGTCCTATGTTAACGCAGCGACGACAAAAAAGAAATGCTCATGTGAAAAAACGGTAAAATTACAAGCAAAATAAAATCTTTACAAGAATTTCTTCATTTCCTTTTTTTCCTCCCCCCCCCCCAGTCCATAACATTATGGTAAATATCTACTATGTTGTTTAATTGTAATCATTACGTAAAAACATTGTAAAGGTTTCTTACAAATAAATTTTTCATTTCATCATATTTACTTTTAAATTTCAGTTAGTTGTTGGTATTAAAGGGATCCTGAGGTACTTTTACAAGTTGGACTCATCTGAAAGATTTGCATGAGAAATGCTAAATGATATATTCACTTTTTGTTAAAACTTCATGTAACTCCAGATATAGCTTTTTAAATATTTATTTTTAACTTCATATAACTCCAGATAGAGCTTTTTAAATACTTATTTTTCTTGTCGCTCGACCACCATCTTGGTTATCTTCAACCTTTTTCTTCGTTAAAAATTTTCAGTCTTTTTTAGTGGCACGTGACCCTGTTATGTAATATTTCAGTAGCGCTCACAAATTAATGACTTTCACTCGCTATTATTAATGACTTTCATAGCCAAAAAAAATTAATATACTGTCGCAACAAAGTTAAAAAAATTCAACGTACTTTCCACATCGATCTCTGTACGAATGATTTATGTTGTTTTTTTAAAAATAATTCAACATGATATACTAGCCGTCTAAGCAATAAAACGAAAAAATAATATATTAGCAGCAGGTGTGTGCATGATTTCTTTTATTTCAAATTTAAAAGAATTTATTTCAACAAACAGGTTGTAAAAATTACTGATCTATAACCTGTCGACCTAGGCGGGGTATGATGCTCAAGTGAGTATTGCCAACCTTGTTCTCAACAATCCTTGGGGACGAGGTTGCCTAAGTTACTCAGTACATGGAAATATTTTTTTATTAAAACATATTAAAAACTCAATAGAAAAGAATACTACTTTAATTCATCCCACGATACAGAAAGAGACAGAAATTACTGTCTAATTAAAGTTTGTTTTCTTATGATATTCTTCCAATATGTAGCGCAAACATCAACGCTGCTGGTTTCGTCCTTAAAACGTTTAGATACGAAAATGTGGGGAAACCAGTTTCAAATTTAGAGTACGTAACCTTGTCCCCAGGCCTTTTGATTCTGAACTGCTCTGCACCTCCATGATTAGACCTTTTAAAAGCATACATCATACATTAATGTCCAACGAAACCCTCATAATTCGCCATTTTTAGCGTCGACAAATAACTGCTGTGGCTATATTCGCACTTATTAGAATACTGTGGCAGCTTCTAAATTTTTAAACTTAACAAAACACAAAAAAATGTTTTAGTTACCTCCTAAATAAAAAATATTATTTTTACGGGAGAAAAGCAAAGAAAAATAAAAAATAAAATAATAATAGTTAATTGCGTAAATATTAACCCTTCCCGCCCCAGGCATTTTTTACCACATTTGATCCCAGGCGTTTTTGGCAAAAAAACACATTTTTCGTAACTTTTATAATATCAGTCAAAATAAACCGTAACAATTAATTAATATAGTATGTTTAAAATGCATGTAAGAAATTTCTCTTTTTTAAAAAATGGTCATAAAGCATTATTTAAGTCCCGGTTTGACACCAGTAATAGACAATTCAGTAAGAATTGTAAGTATATAAAAGGGAAGTTGGCATCCGTCTATTAGTCATGCTTAGATTGTGCTTATTGGACCAGAACCTACGCTTAGTTAGTGCTTTAGACCAGCAAATATTAGGAATGTAAGAGGAACTTCTTAAAAAATGAAACATAATTTCATTGGTTTATAAACAGTTTGAAAAAATAAAGTTCGGCATCCTCAGGAATATCAACATTTATTCCAGGATTTGCAGCAAAATGGGGCAACTCTTGTAACTTCTTGTCACCAGATTTCCATTGCCCCATGTCCCAACCAGGAGGGCTTGGTTTCTTTCTAGCTTTCTTTGAACTAGGTCCTGCCATTTCATCATCGTCAGTTGAACTTTCATCAACAAATTCTTCCCCAACATCAGAAAATCCCAAAAAATCTTTGTCTTCACTATCACTCTGGCCAAACAAATCATTAATTGGATCATCACTTGCTACTACATCCTCATCACTATCCACTTCAAGGTTTAGTTCATTAATAGAGAGGCCAAATGATGCATTACTGCTGCTAAAAGGCGAAGATACAGAGCCACAGCTAGCGCTAAATCCAGTCGTCATCTTTGTTTTAATTTTGAAAAGGAAATCTGCATAATTTACGGTAGCCGAACTTCAAAGCCGTCAGAACGAGCGCAAATGAGAGATAAATTATTCTAAAATCGATCTTGTTAGTTTTAAAGATACCGGTCGGGCGTGACGGCCGTTCAAAGTGGTAATAGTAAAATCCCGGACCTGTCCGGGATCGGAATTATTTTAGCGTAGCAATATCCCGGACTAGTCCGGGAACGGGACGGGAAGGGTTAAAGTTCAACGCAGAAAAAACGGCATTTTATTAAATATATTTTAGCGTTTTCTGCAATGATTTAATCAAACTACATTGGTGACAAACTGTTCTTAACGATGCAGTTGAAGCGCAACAAATATGTTAACTGATTTTTTGCTAAGAGTTTGTTGTTCGTGCATTGCCGTAGGAGGCAACTGAACTATGCTCTGGAAAAACAAATACTTTTTTCCGTTGTTATATCTTTGGCTATTTTTCACACGTCTGATCGCACAAGGCATAGGGACTTTTTATGTGCGATTTCACCACGTCAAATAATTGCTGACGCGAAGGTACATGTTTTGAAAATATGTCGGTAATTACATCGGCAAATGCTGAGTGCCGTCTCAAATTACAAAGGTTGTAACCGCCCTTAATCCTATTCGTGGTGGAGGGGGAGGAGTGATGCAGCCCCCTCTCTCTTCTCTCTTCACTTTTTCCATAAATTTTTATGGGCTTATAGTCACACCTTGATATTTTGTTACTTTTATTTGCCTTCCAAAATATATCCTTTTGAAATAAAAACCATACACAAATGTGTGGCATTTTGAATAATCAGTAACTTTCACAACCTGCGTCTCAAATAAAAGTCCTTTGAAATAAAAATCATGCACAACTTGCGTCTCAAATAAAAAGTCATTTGAAATAAAAATCATGCACATTTTATTTTTCGTTTGATTGCTCAGCTATGTGAGAACATATGCAGAATTATTTCTTTTAACGAAGAAGAAGGTCGAAAATAACCAAGATGGCGGTCGAGCGACAAGAAAAATAAATATTTAAAAAAAAATGGCCAGTGTCACTCTATTATTTTCCGCCACCAAGTTTAAAACCTGTATTACGCCTTGATTATGTTCATTATAATGTCAAGCATTTTGATGTAAGAAAAACTATTTTACTTAAATCTGGTTTGGGACTGTAATTTTATAATACAAAAACAGTAACAGTAATTATACAAAATTCCTACCTTCTTCTACCTTCTGCTTTGGCGTGAATGTTAGTTGAAGTCCATGTATCTCAATTTCACAGCTGTCATTCAACAGTGCTTTCCAAGGAACAGATACTGAGATACTTGAAATGAAACCATCAACCATTTCCAGAGGAATGCCTGCATTGGACATCATCTCATTTAACGCCTATATATATTTTTAAAATCGAAAATCACAATTAAATGCGTACATAATTTTGTAAAATATTGAAAAAGGTTAGCAAATTCAGCTAGAAACAGGTACAGACAGATGAAACTATTCTATTCTGCAAATTATGCAATTTTATGCATGTACAAACATTTATCTGTCCGAAACAAAATTTTACACACTATATACATAAATTTTAGATTACCCAAACATCAAGTGGAATATTCGTAACCGTTCCTTTGCCATGATATAAATCAACGGTCAATTGATCAAGGTCAAGCTTCTCTTTCAAAAAATCTCCCAGATAATGCTGTAACAAATAGCGACAGGCACGCTTCTTTATTGATTCAGACCAGGGGAAATACCAAGGCATGATTGTATATATCGATTAGCATTATCTAAAAATATATATAAACAATTAAATTGTCAGCTGGATTGTTAAAAAACGGTGGTCTTATAACTAAATGTTAAAGTTGACAGGACTGCAATTTCTTTTGTGTTGATAGTTTTTTAACAAAAAACAAGTGTGAATCCTTAGTTTCGTAGCCATTCTTTTTCTGCCAAATACTGAATATTCAGAACAATTACCAGCAGCCATGCTGTGATATTTAAAATATTGTTGACAAAAGATTTTTTGGACAAAAAATTTTAATAACACGATATAAACATTATTTTCCAAGATAATTTAGCATTGTGTTATAGCAATGAACAATGCTTGTACGTTGGTAAATTTATAAAAATACAGTATAGGTACATGCAGTATGTACCATTCTCTCAGGATTTAAAATTATATCAGTCCCTGAGACAAAATCATTTTTTGTAAATTGTGTATAACGGAAAACTCCAGGTCAGGTTAACAGTTTGATTTTTTTTAGCAATTGTAGAAGCACACACAACCAATTCACAGGTTTTCTAGTTTTCTTACATTTTTTTCTTCTTAAAACACTTGCCAATTGCCGAGGTAAATGCTAACATGTTAAGAAAAATCCATGATTTACGTCAGCAAATATTTGCAACATGTTTTTTTTAAGTTGGATGTAACTTGGACCCAAGGTAAAAAATGATGTTGGACTTATTTTATAGAGTCTTTTTAAAACCTCTTTTCGTTCTCAAGATATTTAGATTTAAAGAATTTTAGATTTAATTATGCTGCATAAATTATGATGTCATATTTAAGTAATAGGAAATTTTGACATCTTCTGTTATCAGTAATTTTAGACCTATTAAGGGTTGTGCATTTGGACCATATCAATGCACAGATATTTAAATTTATAACATAATTTTTTTTATTGTAAACAGAGATGTGAAGAAAAACGAAATTGCGGACTACAGCTGGAGCAGAAGTCGTCAGTTTAATTGGGATGAGAAGAAATTCATTGACAGGGAATCCAGAACAACGGTTAGGAAGATAACAGAAACCATCAACAGTGTTGAATGTGATAAACACAAACAGCATCTCGTATCAACTTCCTGAGATTTGGTTACTAGCCCTACAGAAGAAGTAGTTATCTCCATCTATAGGTCCAACCTATAGATGAAGATAACAGACAAACTGAAATAATAATATCTTCAATAATTTTTTTTGCCAAAATGACACTCATTTGCTCGTCCCAGACCTCTTAATTTTTTGCTGACGATCCCATAACTTGAGATCTGCATTTCGGTTTGCAATCAAATTTTGGAAGTATACATATAGGGCCTATACAAGCTTACCAAGAATTTTTTTATTGCAAACCAATTAACAGATCCTGAGTTATTGGGTCATTGGAAAAAACATGAAACTTAAGTTTGCCGACGTTAAGCAGGCAAATTACATTTTAAGTAGGTAATTTTTTGACCAAGTGAAACAAATTAAATTAGAAAGGCTGTTCTTGTATTTAAAGGGCAATGCTGTGTAAATATAATCACCAGTGAGCTTTCAAGACTTAAGGTAGGTTTCCATATGACTGCATTTTCCGCTTGAGCGGAAAAGCATGCGCAATGAAGTAGAATGACCGCTGACTCGACGTAAAAAGATGCTCCCGAGCTTTTCTCAAAAAGTTGAACTCATTCAACTTTTTCAGCGCGTATATTTTCTCTCGAGCTTTTTAACCACTGAAATTCAAGGAAATGTAAACAATTGCGCAATCCATTTTATTCAAGAAAAATATTAGAAAAAACAACAATTTCTTCTGCACTTCTTTATTCACAAAATAAAAACACCTTTCAGAAAAGTGTTTGGTGTTAAGTAGAGCAGAGAGACCTGTTAGCATTAAATTTGTGAACAAAAGTTATGGATTCATAAATTCTTTTCAAATCTTCCTAACAACCACAAAAATCAACTGCTTGTTGGGGGGCCTCCTTGGAAGTTCATAAACTAACAATAAATAATAACTTTCCCCTCTTTTCTGAAAAAGTTTTCTCATCTTTTTTAGTTGTTGTTTCCTGTTACGTCTTTTTTAATTCGCTGCCATAAATACAATGTTGTTATTATTTTTAAATTTCGTAGCCAAAGGTTTTTTCTGTTTACGGCAGCCATTTTATTCTGAACATCCTTCTCTCAAGCGGGAAATTGATTTCCATTAAGTTCAAACTCAAGAGAAAAATGCTCCCGAGCTTTCTACGCTCGAGCGGAAAATGCAGTCGTATGGAAACCTACCTTTATAGAAGGTGAGGGAAAAATAAAAGTGCCACCATCATTTAGTTAATTTCAGTCTCTCATATAGTTTACTATTTTTTTTGAATGATTTATTTTGAAGAACACTTGTTCTTCCCATAGTAAAGGAATTTTCTTAACTTTTACCTCCAAAAAATTAATTTTAAAGATAGTGAGGAAGAATTATTGAGATGTGCAATTAATCACATGCCTACCCAAAATCTTATGAAATGCCCATGCAGAAATGTTGTTACAATATCTTTGTGCTATAATTTGTAACTTCCTTATAAATAGACAAAAAACTATAGCTGTGACAATCACGCTCACTATATCGATATATCATATTATAGAGAATTACGCAAAATCGTTATACTATATATACATATAGAGAAACACGAACTATATTCGCGTATCAGGTAAAATAATACGCGAACAAATGCTCACGCAAATGACAAATATATCTTATGTATAATTACGGCAACAATATTTTGCAAACAATTTCCCAAAAGTATAATATAAAATAATAAGCTGACTGATTTTGCCTATTCCTTCTTATATATATATTAAAGGATACATATCAAATACGAAAAAATACGTCAATCTGACGAGCGTAACGTGAATGCAAATACGCAAAACAAGTCAGCGTAACATACTGATACATACACTATGTACGCAAAACATGTTAGCGTAGTAATGTGGGGTTTTATCGGAAAAACATCCGCCAGATACGAAAAATAAACTGAGGAAAAAAGTTCCCAAAGGATAAAAGGCCGTAAACCATGTCGTTGAAGTTGAATACTTCACAAATGAAAGTAAAACAACAAAATCATGGTTTAAAGAAGAGTTTTGATGTACAATAAATCACGAGGATACTTGATTCGATTTGATGGTTACGGACCAGAAAACGACACTTGGGAAAAATGCATTTCAGCCGACGATTTCCGATTTCTTGACTAAAAAGTACGAATGATTGGTTACATTAGAAACATTGTTGATATTTTGTTTGTCCTGTTGGCTATTTGCATTATTAAGAAACTGTTTTACATGTGATTTGATTAAGTTCACTGCTGCTATAAACATTGTGTCTTTTCTAACTCTGTTTGATACTTTTTACCATTTATACTTTCTAGACTATATATTTAATATATTTTGTTATTTCATGCACATATTCTATTTTTGTTATTTATTTGAAAGATGCTTCGGTTGAAATTGGTGTGCTTTCTTGCCTGAAACTCTATACCTTTTCTTAGTGCTAGGGAAGCGAGAAGTCATACAGTCATGGGCTTTGGG
The DNA here is from genome assembly GCA_030067915.1 of Hydractinia echinata. Lineage (NCBI taxonomy): Eukaryota > Metazoa > Cnidaria > Hydrozoa > Anthoathecata > Hydractiniidae > Hydractinia > Hydractinia echinata. The sequence continues at coordinate 6,077,052 of JASGCC010000001.1, forward strand.
TTAGAAAAACGTTTTTTAATACGCTGACTGAATCATCGTAAAATTTTCCTACATCCATTAAAATACGCCATCTATGTTGGCGTGATTCTTCTTAAAGGGGCTATCAATTGTTATTGTTTACTTTATAATATGGAGTATTACGCCAACTTTGTTCAGGCAATTAGTATTTATCGTATTAATTGAGCAAATTACGCAAATGATAGGTGGCATATTATTGCATGATAGATATAGAAAAAAATAGACGAAAAACATAATGGCGTATTTCTCTATATTATTGAAGGTTGTTTTTATAACGTATTTCTCTGTATTTAACAACGATATAGTGAGTGGAATATGCGAATATGTGAAATCCGCTAGTCCCTGAAAGAAGGAATGGCCTACAGACAAAAAAATATATGGTATCAAAAACACGAGGGTGCCGACTCGCCGAAAACGCCATATATGTTAGGGCAGCCGCTGGCGTTTTTCGGTTGTTTTCAAGGTTTTTGTCTGTAATCGCCTGGGCCCGTCAGAAACCGCCTGAAATGCAATGCGCGCAAGGCCCATTGTTCTCATTTAAATTTTGTAACGAAGAAGGAAGGTGCTATTTTGTCGTTCTACTCTCAGTTTATCATTTGTGGGATTTTATTACAGCTATATTTATCGAATAAATGATATAAAAAACAGTTTTTTCAGAACTTGCACTGTTGAGTATATGACTATAGTTATGTTTATGTTTGGTATTGGGTACCTTAACCATGCCATTATGTGCCGATATGCAAATGCGCTATAATGGCGCGGTAGCTCTACTGTAAAGTTTCTACGGACTTCGTTAATACACAGAAGACAGACATTTATGTTAATATAAATATATGCGTTCTTATTTCGTTTACTAACCCTCCGTCATAACCAGAGATTTAAGTCTAACATCCGCCACTACCACTGCTCGACATTAAAAAAATAAATTATACATCATGGTAATAAATGTTTAAAAAAATGTTGTTTCGGGTTGATTCGGGTTTCTCCGGGCGAAAATTTTTATTTTTTTTAAAACGCCGGAAGTCGTCCGACAGCCCGTGGTTTTTGCGGTGTTTCCGGCGAGTCGGCACCCTCGTTCAAAAACATGCATTTTCCACTGTCTAGTAAGATTAAAACATCAAATATTTTTACCTGGAGGAAGATTAAGTGAAGAAACGTTGTTTGTGTAGCTAATCATTTGTTATCGATAATTTCTCAATGAATACTAACTAAAAGAGAAGCTGATCTTGGATGCAGGAGAGAGGTGGACCTGTTGTCAAATCTTACACAATCTGTGTGAGTCACCAGGCATTTAAGAGAAACCATACGCTTAGACTTTTTTGTCACAGTAGGTAACCTTTAACTCGCATCAATGTGTTGCAAGGTTAGTTAGAAAGATAAATCTACAAAAATCTTTAGGTTTCATTTCATTTCAGATGAGAGATTCCTTGTGAATATTTCACAAAGATCCAGGAAAATTGGCGATAAAAGGACAACAGTATTCTTAATTAAGAAAAATACAAATATTTTTTCTTAATTAAGAACACTGTTGTGAAAGACTTGCTCGAAAGTCAATGTAGCTGAACATTATATAAACATAGCTAAAAAGAAGAAAACGCTCTCTTGCACTTTTTGTTTGCAAAAACTTGCAAAAATAGGCTACCATCTTTATTTTGATTTTGTAGAGAACTGGGAATAGTCGGCTCTAGAACTGATGACGAAATAAAGAAGATCCAAAAAAAATTATATTATATTTTATATTTGTTAAGCAAAAGGTAAAAACGATTATGATAATCGTTTTTACCTTTTACTTAACAAATATAAAATAATGATTTCAATTAAACACAAAACAAATATATAATTTTAGTGACCATAGAGCATATACTGGCCAATAATTTTTACGGTGGATTTTCTTTAATGCGAATAAATTTTTATGTCCAATCTTTTCAAAAGTTTGCATTATAGTCCACTCTACAGTCCTTCCTAGACTGTAAACTGGACTATAAAAAGAAACTCACAAAAAGTATTCTAAATGCATCATTGCAAGGCAATAAACAAAAAAATCCAGGTTAATTCCGATATTGAGACGTCGACAAAAAGCGTCGGCCTGTGCGATTGGCTTTTGCTGCCCTGCTTTGTGCCACGTGAATTAGCTGCCAACCTCGGCCTCAGATTCATTACACAGGACTATCCGGCTATGTAACAGAAGCCGTAGGGGATATGGGCGAGGTTGCTAAAAACAACAACAACAACCCAAACTTGTCGGACCGATTTGTGATCAAAAGGTCTTTCAGTTTTGACTGTGCCACATACTTGATTGGAGAAAGACGTCTGGTACAAAAAACATTTTATCGGCTACCTGAGTTCATTAACTGAATATAATATGTTGGAAACCATTGGGGCAACTGGCTTGTATGCCATCATTGGGGTTATTACTTTGGCTGTGGCATCTTTATTGGGGTTAGTTTTGTTTGCAAGCAAAGAAGAAACATTTGAAGATGTCGTTGCTGCTCAAAAGAAAAAACAAGAAGCCTTGTTGAACTCACTTCAAAGCAGCAACAAAGGTGGCAAAAGTAATAAAAAATGGACGAAGCTGAAAAACAAAAAGGCTAGTAAGAAAGACAACGAGGATGGTGAAGTCGACTCTGGGGTTGATGATGATGAGCCTAGCTCGGAATCAGTGGCTGTTGCACCACCAAAACCTACTGCAGTTGAAACAACAGTTCAACAGAAAAAGACCAAAACAGATCAGAAAGAAGAAGCTGTGGCTGAAGCTGTTAAGGAGCCCCAGAAACTCAAAACTGAAAAGCAAAAGAAACCAAAAAAAGTTAAGGAACCAAAGAAAATTGTTGAAGAGGATGTTGTAATTCAAAGTGAACAAGTGGTTGTTGAAAGTGGCAAATCAGGACCTGACCGCGAAGAAATAATTACTACGAGCGAGGAAATTTCTGTTAATTCTCCAAATCCAAGTGTCCTTCAAGAACTTGGTACAGAATCTATGACTCAAAAGAAGAACAAGGCAGGAAAGGTCAAACAGGCAAAACACTCTGATGTTAAAAAAAATAAAGAAGGTTGGTATATAGCTAGTAATTTTAGACCTGTTAAGGGATTCAAACTTTAACAATGCATAGATATTATAAAGGTGAATTGATTAACATAAAATATTTTAGAAAGAATGGCACTTGTTAGGCCTCTTAAATTTTGCTGATGACCCAATACCTTGGTTCTTCATGTCAGATTTATTTTGTATTTAATGGAATTATTACAAAGACATAAACAGGTTTGCTAATGAAGAACCATTACAGGTTTAATACTTTTTTAAGTAAAATTATACAAGTGGTACCTGTAAGATAAGTAGATTAATAACAGGTTCTATACTGAATACTTTGAGTTTCATGTTACATCCATGCCGTATTGCTAAATGAAGAAAGTTATTGAACAAAGATTGTACATGTACAATTGTTCAATTTTTTGTGGAAAAAAATGACAGATTACTATGCCCACTTTAATTGTCTAAACCTAAACATCAAGATGTGCAGAAAACTGTACCAAAACTTCTTTTTTTTTGAAGCTATAGCTTTATACTGAATGAATGAAAAATCCCTCCTAGAAACAAAATATTTTACTTCACTTGGTGATAATTAAGGATATTTTTATACGCTAATTAAATTTTTAATTGCATATAAAAAAAATCAATGATTTTTTTTCTGATTTTTACCTTATCTTTATGTTTAGCTTCTGGTTTGAGTGCTGAGAAGTTAATAAAAGATATACAAGGTGCACACTTGAATTCGGGAGAAGTCCAACAAGTCATTGATAGTTTACTAGCCAAGCAGAACGAATCAGAACAATGGAAGAAGGTAAGGAAGAGTATGGAAAAAATTGTTAAATTTTTTTACCCTCTGGTCAGGCCTCAAAAGATTTGTTTTTATCGTACACGATAAATCAGGCTCGGTATTCAAGTAATGGTACACGATCGTGTACAATCGGAATCGGGTACGCCAACAATAAAATACGTGTAGTCGGGCGCTGTGATTGTGTACGTGTAAACTTGTTCACGAAGACCTTTTTTTATTTATTATATGCACAAAACATTTTTTCTATCGTCGTAGAGCATTGCTTTTCTGTGAATTATCAACATCTCATCTATACATTTAATTTTAACATTTTTCAATATTTTCAACAGGAATTAATAATTAAGTCCTGGGGACTAGGTTGTGAAATACATGATACCTGCTATACTGCTCTGTTACCAGAAGCAAATCATTTCGATGTGCTCAATGTGATTGCAAAGATATAAATAGATTAGAATTACGTTCAACACAAAAGAAAAATGATCTCCATAATTGTGTTTCAGAGAGAGCTCGTAATATTAGCAAGCAATAGAAAGTTAAAGTAATTTCACAACATTTTTTTGAATAGCAGGAAAAGAGGTGTTGTGCAATAATTGAAAGTGGCTGAAGATTAAAATACCTTCTCGTGGCCCACAAATATAAAAACGAAAGAAACTTATTTTAAACAAATAATTGTTCGTACACAACTTCATCTTTATGCCATTCAAAAATAAATACTAAAAAAAAGTTGTTTTATAAAAAAAATTTTGTTCATACACAATGAGAGTGCACAAATCAAAATTTTTCTTTTATATTTCCTTTAATCATATTGTTCTTTCAAGACAAAGTATTCAAACATCATTTCTATACAGCTTAAATAACATTATAACGTTGTGATTTTAACATCGCTCTACTTCATCTTTGTTGGTATTGAGCACTTTCTCAATAGAAATAACGTTGTGGTAAACAAAAAATAGTTAAGTGTGAATCACACGTGCAAATATTCCCATCGTACTTGTAAATTTTGCTTACAAGTGCGATTTTTCGCACACCATAGCACTCATAATTTTTTTAGCGGGTGCTTTTTGTAGCTCTGGCATAGTTTTATTCAAGAAATGGCTTGCTTATTGGTGCTGAGAATTTAAAAATTCTTACAAATTTCACGTACACAACTTTTCGGGCCCCATCTTTGATGTTGCATACACGATCGGTGCCCAATGCCGATCGTGCACGTAATTTTTTGAGGCCTGTCTGATGCTAATTAAAATCTATAAATCTATAATGCATAGAATCATGCCAGAGACTATAAAAGTGTGAATCAATCCTTTCTGCTTAGCGTTCAGCATGAGACTAGGATTGATATCTTAGGTGGTTGTCTTGTTGAGCAGCTGTTGTGCTTACTTCCTAGCTCAAATGGGAGATTTAAAGACCCTCATTGATAACAGTACCTTTAGGAACTAAAGAGGCTATCCTGGTTAAATCATAGTAATAATATTAAATGTAATTCTTTTTTATTAGCCTAACCAAAAAGGTGATCCGATTGAAGTTCTTAACAAACGAATCTCGGTGTTAGATATACAGGTTACTGAAGGTCAGTTTTATGTACATCGTTGGTGTGTGCCTGATCAATCAATTTCCTTATAAGTCAAAACAAACAAATGAAAATACTATGCAAGTAGAAGGAATTCTTAGCTAAATACATCTGAGTTTTGATCTTTTGACAACCTTTTTGCACTACCTTTCTAGTTTGTTTCATTTTTGCATTTGTATTTAGAACGTAAAACTGCACAAAGTGCTGCACACAAGAACAAGGAAATGAGGTCAGTTGGGTATATGTTTACAAAACACTTTAATTAGTTTTATTTTGCAAAATTATCTTGCTAAGCTGAGAAATGCAATCTTTAACAAACATGCAGTATCATCAAATCTTTAAATCCTAAATATCTTAAATAAACAAACTCTTTAACCCTTCCCGTCCCGTTCCCGGACTAGTCCAGGATATTGCTACGCTAAAATAATCCCGATCCCGGACAGGTCCGGGATTTTACTAGGACCACTTTGAACGGCGCTCAGGGCGGCCCGGTATCTTTAAAACTAACAAGATCGATTTTTTTTAACACTAGAATAATTTATCTCTCATTTGCGCCCGACCTGACGATTTTTAAGTTCGGCTACCGTAAATTATGCAGATTTACTTTTCAAAATTAAAACAAAGATGGCGACTGGATTTAGCGCTAGCTGTGGCTCTGGATCTTCGCCTTTTAGCAGCAGTAATGCATCATTTGGCCTCTCTATTAATGAACTAAACCTTGAAGAGGATAGTGATGAGGATGTAGTAGCAAGTGATGATCCAATTAACAGATTATTTGGCCAGAGTGATAGTGAAGACAAAGATTTTTTGGGATTTTCTGATGGTGGGGAAGAATGTGTTGATGGAAGTTCAACTGATAATGATAAAGTGGCAGAACCTAGTTCGAAGAAAGCTAGAAAGGAACCAAGCCCTCCTGGTTGGAACATGGGGCAATGGAAATCTGGTGACAAGAAGTTACAAGAGTTGCCCCATTTTGCTGCAAATCCTGGAATAAATGTCGTTATTCCTGAGAATGCCGATGAACTTTATGATTTGTATATCTCAAAATTATGTTTTATATATTTGATAAGAAGTTCCTCTTACATTCCTATTATTTGCTGGTTTAAAGCACTAACTAAGCATAGGTTCTGGTCCAATAAGCACAATCTAAGCATGGCTAATAGACGGATTGCCAACTTTCCTTTTATATACTTACAATTCGAGTCGAACCGGGACTTAGATAATGCTTTATGACCATTTTTAAAAAGAGAGAAATACTTTATATGCATTTTAAACATAGTATATGCTTAAATTAGTTGTTAAGGTTTATTTTAGACTGATATTATAAAAGTTACGAAAAATGTGTTTTTTTGCTAAAAACGCCTGGGAGTTTTGGGACATAATGTGTTAAAAAATGCCTGGGGCGGGAAGGGTTAAAGATTTCAACAGCTACTGTGCATCATTTCCTGCTTTGGCATCCTTTAATTTTTTTTAATTTCTTCTTTTACTCAGGAATGAATTAGCACGTGAAAGATCTCAACGTCAAAGTATTGAAGCCCAGGCTGCAGGCAGAATAAACCAACAAGTAAGCATTAAAAATGTCTATCAAATGAAACAATCCAAAATTAGAAACATTCCAGGTTGTATATTGGATACTAAAACACAGAAAGTTTGTATTATATACTTCTGTTATTATAGTTAACAGTGAATAATTATATAATATTCTACAAGTATCTTTATATTATATTTACTTCCAACATTTCCAGTTGGAGCGTGGTTCTTCAAAAAAGCTTTTCAGTGTGTGTTAAGTTCACTACTGACACACACAATATAAGTGGTAGAATACTGTGTTTGTGATGCCATTACTGTGTTATTAAAAAAATTAGGGCTAAAAAAACGCTTATAATACCTGTGTAGTTAAGAGAACTAATAATTTTTTTTAGACGAAAGAAAATGAAGCACTGCGTAAACATATGGAAGAGAAACATGTTTCTGAAATGCAAAGTGCACAAGCTCAGATTCAACGCATGCAGGAACTTATTGATGGTGTATCACATATGGAATTGCAACGCTTGAAAGACGTATGTAGTTTTGTTGTATTGCGCTTATTTTAATAAATTTATTGAACGATTTCTTTACCAAATTCTTTTGTTGGTATACAAAAATCTTTCTAATGTTATTAATATTACTTTGACTCTGATTTCATTAATTTTTATGTCATGTGTTAAAAGGTAAACATCAAATGTAAAGATTTAGACAATAGAAAGTTAATAAGTAACACTGATAATGACTGGTGTAATTGAGGCCCAATTAGTCCCAAACATGACTTGAAACTTTAAAAGTACTAATAGTTGATGATTCTCTCCTTCCATGCAGGAAAACAATCACCTTAAAAATGCATCCATGAGAGCACAGCAATTGTGAGTTTGTATTGAATTTGTTTGAACTTATTTTTGTTATGTTTTACTTGCAATTCAAACTTGATTCATGTTAACTTTCAATTTACTCATAAAATTTTGTTAAAAAAAATATTTTTTTAACAGTGTTTAACAGCATGCTGCCATAAAATTTCACAGCATTTCCACTTTCAATATTTAATTGTCTGTTAAAGTGTAAAGCCACCGAAAATGTGTACAAAAAAACCCTTTAAAATTGTCAAAAACGCCTAGTTTGTTTTCAAGAAATTTTGTGCTACATCCTTTTTTCTTTATATTTGTTCAGTATTTCATTTCTGTTATTTTTTATGTTAAGATCTGAAGATAAAAAATCACTCATGAATGAGTTGGGCCAACTGCAACAAGGGAATAAACAACTACGACAAGACATGGAAAATTCACATATAAAATACAAACAACTAGAACAACAACACATCTCAATGCAAGACAAAGTATCCTACTATGAAAATGAAATAAATAATTCTCAAAGAGCAAAGGTAAATGTTGGAATTTCTTAAGAAGAATGTGCTGCGTTAAGCATTAACTAAAAACGTGTCTGTGTTGCTATTCACATATACTTCACAAATTTACGCATGATTTGAATTTTTTTTGGTATTTCAAAATGTGCTGTAGTAAACATCAGTACTTTTTTTAATTTTGGATTATCAGCACACAAATGAATAAATAAAAAATATAGCATCACGGTGTATTAATGTATTTCTGATTACATAGTCAGAAATACATGATAATATTAATATTTTCGAAAGATTCTAAAGTGGTGATAAGTCTGATTCTTCTAAATTAACCTCAAAATTCTGCAATTTTATGGGTAAAGTTTCTTCTGCATGTTATAACACTATTAATATTGTTTATTCGGCATAATCACAAAAATCAGCTATAAAACTACTGTCCACACTTTCTGGTTTTGCTATTTTATTTTTTTAATGATCAGTGATTTTTAAAAAGATAAAAATCTCTTTCTCTGTACGAACCTGACATCTTAACAATTGCATTAAATATAGCATTACAATTATAGCCATGACTTTCAATGTTTTTTCAAGTTTGTGGAATATTCCCTCTGCGCTGTCTAATAAACAGTGTATATAATTTATAATTTTATTTTCTAGTCTGATACAGAAGGTGCGCTAAATCAAAGATTGAATGAAGTTAGCGACAAACTTCTGCAAGTAGAAGCCATTAATTGCAATCTAAACAAGGAGTTGCAAATAGCGAAAAGTGAAAGTGACAAATCTAAAAAAGAATATGAAACACTGGTACAAAAATCTCCCGACTCAAATCAAGTATCTGAGTTGAATAATCAACTGTCTCAAGCAGGAGCTAAATTGGCTAAGCTGGAGTCAAATCTTAAAGCTGCAGAAACCCAATTACAAACTAAAGATGACCAAGTTAAGGTAAAATCAGTGACGTATCCAGAGTTTTTTTGGGACTACCGTTTTCTTATACCCAACTTTTGCTTAGGTTAGTATCTCCGTGAGACACCACCATTGTGGGTGACGAAGGGGAAATTTTGGGTTTTGAGGTCCCTGGATTGCCGGAAAATGGCTTTGCGGCACTCAAAGCAGCAAAATTTTGTACAATTATTACTTGCATTTTATTACCTAATTTTATATATTTTTCGTTTTTAGTCTTTGTTGCTGATAAATACCTTTTAAAACTTTCTTCACAGAATTAATACTTACAATATAAATATATAGGCCACCTGTTAGTTTCCTGTTTTTTATATAATGGCGACACTAAGTCGTAGATTTATTTGTCCCCAGGGCTGTATTGATTTCAACGGGAAACCGTTCACTAGCCTACGTTCACAGACGTAGCGTTGGGTCTATAACATAGGCTGAAGCTATCGTTCACTCGATTTATTTTGAAATGGTCGAGTGAGTAAAAATGGTGGTAGGCTCTACCCAGGATACCCAGCGTAATTTTTCTTACCACCGGGAAATCGGAGTAGTTAAAGTGGGAAAAATTACGCTGGGTCTCAAACGATTTTTCTGCGGCCAAAATCTGGCCGCGCTTTTTGATTGGCTAATTCTATTGTTCTCTGCTCACGTGATTATTATCAGGGAAAGCCCTTTTCATCCCGAATATTCCAGCGACTGGTTTCACTCACCCTAACAAACATTAGTATTCTACAAAGTTTTTACCAGAGTCAGATTTGGCCAAGCTTGGTAAACAACTCACAGATAAATTAAAATGGCCCCGAAGCGATTAGTCACATTGTTCGATTTAAACTCGGGGTTTCCACTGAGTCATTCGTTCGCGTCTAAGCTTTTGTTTGAGAGAAACTCATTTTATCAACTCGAAAAAGAAAGCTTAGTTAACTAGGCTAGGTAGGCTCGTGAATTCAAAACATTCAAATGTTACGAATGTGATCGCATGTACGTCAAATCCAAACAGTTTAATCGTTTTGAAGGATCGCAAATTTGCTGAAGAAAAACATACTACTTAGAGCTTATATTTACTTAATTTACTAGTTTTTTTTTTCTTTGCATTTTTTTTTTTTTGGGATAAGAATTTGGGATCCCATACCGGTAAACCGGTAGCAAAACCTCTCTGGATACGTTGGTGAAAATTTATTCAAGTGTTTATTTGTGTATAGTAACATAAGGTATTCCTTGCCCTTTATTTTTTGGTATAGGTTAGCCCAATTAAGTTGACTCATAAATGGAGTTTTGTCGAAATAAATTTACTCTGCTTTAGGCAATTATTTAAATGTCAGACTGCTTTTAAGATTAAGCCTTATTAAAGAACTCATTCTAGGTCTCCATAGTAGGTCTTTATTTTCTGTTTGATTATCTCTTTATTAATAGCCATATTTTGTTTGTGTGTTCAAATTGACTTCCTATTTAAGTAATTCCACTACTTTATGCTAACAGGGAGAAAAATTGTGCAAAGTACCAATGCAGGATATATGTATGACGGGAGAAAATCTGATGACTGATAAATCTGTCGATTTTTCCACCAGCTAGTTTTAGGTTGGTTAGCAGTGATGTTTTAGCTGTTTTCTTTACTGATATAGAAATATCAAGTGGATTTAACTGAATCACAGAAGAAACTCGTTGAAAAGGAAAATCTGCTATCTTCTGCTGACCAATCAAATGAGAATGATAAACGTATTTCAGAACTTACTCAAAAAGTTACAGAACTAGAAGCAGCAAATGATAATTTAAAAAGCGCTAAAGATAGTACGCAAGGAAGTGAAAGTGGCAAAGTGAAGGAGTTGGAAGGTCAACTGCAACAAAATGCTGACTCACAAAAGGCATTACAAGAATCTGTGGACACGTTAAAAGCAAAAAATAATGTGAGTTGTCAATATTCGACTTTGTGTTAGGCAATTTTATTTTTCCTTGTATTTTAACTCAAAATTGTTTTGTTGTTTTGTTAGGAGTTGCGAGAAAAGAATTGGAAAGCAGTTGATGCTCTTGGAAAATCGGAAGAGGAAAGCAAAAAAAGGCAAAAAGAACTTGAGAAGAGTTTAATGAAAGGTCTAAAACGACTGCATCCTGACGTAAAAATTCCTTCGCATGATGGTGACCTTGACGCTTTGTTTGTAAATTATGAGCAAAATCTAAACGCTCAGGCAGACAAACCGAACAAGGAATTAGACGATACAAAAGCAGCAAATGAGGCACTCAAAAAAGAAATAGAAGAATTAAAAAACAAAACTGCTGTACGTACGGTATTTTTGTTACATAGCTTAACAGGATTTTAAGACGATGGATGAAGAATCAGATTAGGTTTCTGTTACCCATAGACTATAGACTTTTTAAAAGGGCACACACTAATGACAAATGTTGTCGTGACTAGAAGGTTAAATTTCACATTTTCTTGTATGTTCATAGGTTGAACAATCATCTGAAGATTTATCTAAAATCCAAGCAGAAAGTGCCCACCTGAAAAGTGTACTAGCTGATACGGTATGTTTGCTAAAGCGCAGGTTAAATTCTCTTGTGTACGATTTTTCATTTCTGTACAGTCTCAACTTTTGTTGTCGTGTTAGGAATCTATGTTAAGTCGCCTTCAAGCTGGTGTCGATGCCGAAGTAGCCAAATGGCAGAAAAAAGTCGAAGATAAGGATGGTGAGCTCGAAGATGCAAACAAGAAAGTAGCAGATCTAGAGGAAGTGTTGAAAGAGCATGGCTTCCAGAAAGAAGAAGCATCACAGGTACAACTTATTTACTTACTTATTTATTTTGTTTGACATTACTATCGACCTCACACGCCTTATGCAACGTTTCAGGAAGATATTGCCTCCACACCTAGTAAAAAGAAAAAACATGGGTTAAAATACACTCTCACCAAAATCATTCACCCAAAGGTAACACATTAACACTACTAACAGCAACTAACACATCGCGCCTTAACACAGTCGAATTGTTAAACTGACTGGGTGCTCTTCGCTTCATTTTGAGGTGCTAACTCTTACTGTTATTTCTTTATAGATGGAAGAAACTTTAAAAGAATCGCAAAGTGAAAATGCAAAGTTAAAGACTGACAAACTAAATGTAGGTGGCTAACAACTTGCAATATGTCTTTACGAAGCTGATTGCACTGAAAGTTTTGTTTTGCGGTTTGTGATCACTGAGATGTGGTAATGCTCATGATTCTAGATATATAGTAACTAAATTTTTGATTTTGTTTTCACAGCTTGAGCAGCAGCTAAAATCCGCCCAAGAAGAACTAGAGGCAGCTAAGACAGAGGTATTTCTATAACGCTATACTAGTTATGAACAAAAGGTGGTTTGCAAGATCGAAGGTTAGGTTTTTGATGTTTGTAAAACTGTATTCCTTCTTCTTCATTCAACAGGCGGAAAAGAGTGCGGAGTCCTCTAACGAGGTGACAGATCTTAATGCCAAACTAAAGAAAACTATTTCTGAACGAGATTTGCTCATTCGTGAATATAAAGCTATGAAAGACACTAAAACGTCGTTAGAAACGAATTTGAAGAAAGCTGCGCAAGATACTAAGACGAATGTTGAGACGCATCAGAAGGAAATCAAAAGGCTAAAAGACCAATTGACCGCCGCAGAAAACACATCTAAATCGAGCGGCAAGAGCGACAAAGAAAAGGATAAACTGATAGGGGTACGTTTGTTTGTATGTTTTATAAAAGATCAGTGTTCCCTCATCATGCACGTTCACACACATACTAACACGAATAAACAACTGTGACTTTAAGTTACTGGACGTTGAGAACGCGATCTTAACGCTGTACACTCCAAGTAGTTGCTTAGTTTTTTCTTTTATTGTGCAGTACAATGCATCAGTAAAGCGAAGAAGAAGAAATTGTATTAGACCTAAATATTGGTTTAAAAACATAATTCCAATTTGTTATAAGTCATGAATAAGAAACTGCGACCCAAACATATTTTTCTAAAAAAATTTCTTACATCCGTGCAGAAACTACCTGTTAACTTGAATTTATCTCATAAATGACTTTTTTTTTCTTTGGTAATAGAAATTGTACTTAGAAATAGAAGAGTTAAAAGAAGACCTACGAGAAGAACGTGACCGTGTTATTGTTGACATAGAAACACCAGATTCCGAGGTAATAAGTCAAAATGGTAGGCTAGTTGTGTGGGAATTTAAACGACGTTCTAAGAACAGACACAACGTTTGTTACTGCTACGTTAAGACGGGCTTTTAAACATACATGTGCTACTGTAAGACGCATATAAAGGTACTAATTTGAGACGTGTATAGGTGCTACTTTGAGATATACATACAGATACACCCATTTTTAATAATATCATTCTTGCATGCATCGTCATTGGTTAAAGTCATAATTACTCATACAGATCTGCCACATATCCTAAATTTTTCTGTTACTTTTTTCAGAAATCCAGGAAAATTTATGGCGTCAAAAGAATTTTATGTTATTTTTATTCCAATAGCTATCTTATGGGAATTATTTTTTTGCCAGCAATTTTCTATCAAATCTGCAGGATATGTACTAGAAGGTAGATTAAAAGGAGAAAAAGTGTAAATCGTTTTTAATAAAGAAAAAAATCCAACTTTCACAAGAATTAATTTTCGCATATTTAGCGAATAGCAAGTTTCCCAAAAATTTTCGCGGAAAGTTAACTTGCAAAATTCGCGAGAAATAATTCCCTTAAGCTACTTGTTGTTATTAAAGCTGTAGTTTCCTCTATACTTTTTTCCCATGTCTACTTAATCGCAGAAAATACTGATCCTTGACAATTCTGTAGCCTAAATTTCTAGGATTTTTAATTACATTTCTTCTGACGCAACCCAGTTCTAGAATATTCTGAAGTCAATCGAATTTTTTTCAATAATTTTATGTATGCTACCAGGTTGAGTTTCACACTCGAATGTTTACAACTTTTTTGATTGTAGGAGTTACACAAACAAGTAGACGAGTTAATCAGTGAGAAACAGAATTTAAGTTTAAAACTGAACGATCTCGAGAAATCATTTCAAGAGGAGCAATCAGACAAAGACAAGGTAATATCTTTCATCATGTGTTGTTTCATGCGAAAAAATAAAAGATTTTGCTTTAAGCGTTTCACGCCGAAGGTTTTCTAGAAAACCTCTCGTTGTTGAACGCGATTTCTAGCCACCTGTTGCTTCCACGTTGACCAAATAATATGGCAGTGTTGGAAAAGAGAATTAATCCTCTTTCATGTAGGCCTGTATTTTGATATCTCCAAATTGAGTGGTTAGGAGTTACGGCTAATATATTGCATATCGGTATTTCGGTCCTGCTTTGACGTACGTCTAAGGTTAAAATTTAATTTTATAGAATTCTGTGCAACTTGGTTGATATATACCTTGTTTTTTTTCCCCTAGCTTCTCAACTTGGAATCAAAACTTAAAGCAGCGGAAGCAAGAGTACAGGTGAGTCTTCTTCGCTCTTCACAACAACATCTCAACTGAACGAAACTAAGCTTGTTTTGCAGTAATATAATTGTGTAATATTTGTGTTTTATTTATAAAGGAATTAGAAGGTCAACAACACACGCGTATAGAAAGTCAAATCAGCGATGCTATGCAACAGGTTAGAATTTTTTAAAGCTTATTTCTGCTTACGCCGTTTTTCAGTAAAAGTTGCAGTGACCCAACTTTTCTTTCTTCTTTAGGCTGCTGGAACGACTGTATAATTTATCATTATCCAAAAATATTGGGATTGGAAGATTCGTGGAATTTTCTGCTATTATTGAATTTTATATACCTTATAAATTGTTACATATGGAATTAGCAAGCTGAAGTATAGATAGTGTTCGTTTATTCTTGAGTTTCATTTTTTACCTATTTTTTTTCTTGTTGTCGTTTTACTGCCATGCTTTTGTTCGAATTGTTTCAAAAACAAATGTGCTTTTCTACCAAAATTTCGACTTATCTTTCAATATTGCAAGTTACTTTCCAATGACAGAAGCCTTTGTTGCAACCTGATGTGTTCTCCTTTAGTCTCTCCTTCACCCTATGTGAACAATTTTTGAAGAACGTGAAGTGTTCACTTTCTGAATAAACATTTCACATCGTTATTTTTTTCTTGTATTTCATGAAACGAGGGAAAACATTTTTTCAAACTTTAGTTGTCTTACTTGCAGCGTTCAGTCATGTCTTTATATTTATTCAACTTTTGCACAGCGCTATCCATTGCTATACATGCTTGTTTGTCGACATTATTTTTTAGAAACTTTTTAAGGGGTGGGTGGACGGGCGGCTTTTTTCTTTAAATTCTTACAGCTCTGATTGTTAATCGACTTGTGATAAGGGTGGGAGTTGTTGCACGTGTTATAAACGTTAAGACTGGAACTAGTTTGCCGTGCAACGGAACACAAATATTACGTAATGAAAATAAATATGAAATTACGAAAGGTTGTCGGCGAAAAAACATAAATATTTCGAGCTTTTTAAAAAAAAGAGCATGCGTTACGCCAACTTAAGTACCTTTCAAAAGATGAACCAAAGTATTTAAACCACAGCTTTACAGATATCTCCACTCATCAGCATATTGGAAGTTTCAAGTTGCCTTCATGCGGAATTATACTGCGCTCTTTTTTTACCTTTCTTACCTCGCAAGTGCGCTATGTTTTCAACAACTTGAAAATTGATGTAGATGATAAACTTTCCAAAACTCTACCTGTAATGCTTGCTGTTCGCAATCAATGTATAAACGTTGTACCAGAAGAATACCATAGATGAGATGTTTACAGAAACAATTTATCAATGCCAACAAAAACAACTTGAAAATAAACAAAGACACACGCTTTTTTTTAAGCGTGTGCCTTTGTTTACGGAATTTTGGCTTGCTTACTTGTTGCTTGTTGACAATCTTCTTGGGGGGACCAAATCTCAAGTGTATGCTTGTTCAGTAGATTGATGCGCTAACCTAAATCTACCTTCCGCTTTAATGTTTGTCGTCGTACAAAACTTAATGATTTTTTTAATGAAAAGTATCGGAAACTTTTCATAACTCTGTAATTCCCATCGTTTTTTCTACCCACTAAGGCTGGCTACGTACAAGTTGCTTTTTTTTTTGCCGGTGTAAAGTTCGCCATATTGTTTATTATGTTGACTACAAAGAATGCATTGCGCATTTGTCGCATAGAGGGAACGGTGAATTCGGAACTTATAAAAAAGCGTGTATGAGAATATAAAAATTTTAGTACACGCAGACGCATCATCATGAACGATGTACGGCTTTTTCAAAAGACAGTGAAGTATCCTAATAACGTCGATTTGCCGTGAGCAATGGCAAAAAAAGGGAAGCAATGTATATTTATCGTCAAGTGGGTCAACCGATGCGTAACTTTGTTGGAATCCCACGCAAGCCTAAACAACGTTAGCGCGTAAAAAAAATAACGCCTGAATTTTTATCCACATCATTAAAAATGTTAAAAAAAGGTCTTACAAGAGCTGACAAGGTGAACTCAACAACTTCAAAACGACGTTAGCGCAGCAAGCCAGTGGTACATTTTAAGATGCTAGATGTTGCAGTGCGTTGACGGTGACCGTTTTGACTGTCAACAAATGAGGCAACTACCCGAAAAAAATGCAGAAATTGCAGGATGACATCGGAATGAAATGTCGCTACGTGTCTCCTTATTATCAGCCAGAAACTGTTTTTATCGTGTTCACAAATAAACTGAAAATTCTTGTTTTTTTATGAAGAATATAGAAAGTAAAAGAAAATTATTACTCTTTGTTTTAATATTCCTTCTTAGATTCAATATTGAAATATGGCAACAATTCCCAATCAGCAACAAAAAGGTTTTAACCACAATTTTGGCCTCAAACAATAAAAATCATCATTTTCAACATGCCTTCGTTTTTCGACTACCAAATTTGATCAAAAGCGTCTAGTCAGTCATGACTATCCCAGGAGGGTATGTCACAAGAAAACTCTGATAAACTGAGGAAAAAATGTTTTTATTGTAGCCTTTAACCAAATGTTGCATTTGTTTCACCAGCGCTTGAAAGTAAGTTCGACCCTGCACCTTTTACCACATAATTATCCGAAACCCCAGTGCTACTGATAAGCCAATTTAGGTATGCTTGAGTACTTGCCTTTTCACTAAAAACTTATCTATTACCATTATCTGTTTAAATCGTTGTACGGATTCCGGATTTACTTAGGGCTAAGAAAACATTGGGAAAGATTAACATTCTATAAACTGAAATAAAATTTCGAAGAAAAAACAAATTAATTTCCCTGAAAATATATATATTTCGCAAGTGCAGGACTAGACAAAATGTACATTTATAGAATTTTAAAAAATTGTACAAAAAATTAATTTAAAAAATTTCTACGCAGTTTTCGTTTCTGAAAGAGATTTACAGTCCATTTGCAAAAAACTTTATTATCTACGGAGTCCTTGAATGATCTAATAGTTTTTCTGTTTCGTTTGAATCTTCTGAATGCATTACATCGGTATCAGCATGCTTAGATTCCTAAAGAAACAAATTTCACTTTGGTAACAGAAGAAGACTTTCTTAATCTTTCAAAGGTCTTGCTATACATTGAATGGTAAGTAAAACAAATGGCCCTTCTAAGCACGTGTGTGTATAGTGTATTGCAGCGAATTTATCTTCGATTTTTTGTGTATTTGGCGCGTCACACAGCTATTCAAGATAGCAATACTATAGTTGCTTTAAATTTCCTCGATTCTTAGCTTATATTGATAAAAAAAATAGATGCCGAATAACGAAAGGTTTTAGAGTAACGAAATACTGTAACTTAAAATATAATTTCAAAAGAACAACCGAACTTACTATAACTCGTCCATACCATAACGCTTTAAACTCTCCCCTAATACATCCCACCAGGGTTGCAGCTAACAGAACACTTGGTGCAAGATACAGCAAAGCGGGTTGGCCAACTTTCATTGCCATCAACGCCACAAATGTCGCGCATAAACCGAGACCATAAGCTGAAAAAAAATTCCTCAAATATAAATAAAAAGGTGTAGGAAAAAATTAAAACGTATAATATACTATAATACTTTATTTTTTAAAAAACTAGGTTCCCTTTAAAATATAGGTCCCTATTTAAGTACAACAGTCTACATCCTCCTTTAACAAGACAGAATGTTATGGTGTTCTTCTTTTGCTACGGTAGTAAAGGTTAAATTAAAGAGTAGTCAAATGTTGCTTTCAATAGGAATAACAAATTATCTTTTTGTCCATACGAGCTAAGAAGTAAAACCTCTAGCAAAGTATATTATTTAAAAATAAAGAACTTTCAAAATGCTCTCTCAGTTCGGGAAATTATCCTCTCTCAATTTAAACGCAGAAGGCCGCAATAAATTCCTAAATTCCACAAATTGCTATTAAACATTCAAATGATAAAAACCGAGTTAACTTTTTGATGCTCTTTACTCACCGATACTTGTAGCTATGAAGTAAACTTTGTGTTTCGTCTTCGCGATGACGTCGAAGTTGTGACAAAATGCGACGAATAGACCTCAAAATAAACGACATCACATTGTATAAAAAAATAAGCTTGCTTGAGGTGTGGTCAAAAACATATTGTTGCAGGTTGTTAGCAAAATTTGCCCAAAATCCCCTGTATCTCCCTAATTTTACGTAAATTTCATGATAAAATCCCCCAAAAGTCTTTTCCTTTATTTACATTATAACTTATACTGAAGTTAATGAATTAGGAGTTTACAATCTGTAGCGATTCTTCGGAAACAACTTTGATAAAAGACTAACAATAATTTTACAATCACACTTCTTTTGTAGAAAAAGCAATAACGAAGTTTTCTGATATTTACTTCTATATTGTGGTAAAATTCCTAAAATTTCTTGATCAAAGATTACGATTTGCTACAAACCACAAATCAACAATTTATACTATGTAGTTTAATTGTGCTAAAAATAAAGTGTAAAAAATATGATCAAAATAATAAAGGTAGTAAAGATCTTTCTTAACAATGAGACATGGTATTTGCCAATGTAGGAGCTCACGACTTATGATTTCCAATTTCATATACTTACCAGGTAACAGAATATCACCAAATCCTAGTATAGAATACGGTCTTTCACACAGCGATAAAGCGGTCTTTATAATTTTAGGAACTCTAATCACCATTGGTAGCTGTTCGTTGCCTCCCTTCCCTGAAAGATGTACAAGTTAAGAAATGTTTACAGGCAAGCAAAATCAGAAGTTGTTTTTTTAAAACACAAATTGAAGAATGACCAGTGGTTTCAATAGGTCACAACTCACTTAAATATCCGCTATATATTTTTAAGGAAAGAAACAGAAATACGGGGAGCTTTTGAAAGCGAGACTTTTTTCACTTAGAATGTTTGTGAACATTTGGGAGAGGGTTGCAGCGATGAAATGGTCTGTCGGAAATTTATTTTAGCGATTTTAAAATTATACATTGGTCTTCAAACATCAGTTTTTTGAGAATGTCAAGAATTACTTTGCAGAAGCGAGTGGTCATTTTATTTCTCAAACATACCAACAGTTAAGAACAAATTTTAGGATCACAAAAACCATTCAGCCGACGCTATTTTCAAGATCCGTCAAAATTAAGGAGAAGGAGAATTTTTTCTTGTAATCAAATAATTCACGCAAAAAATAAGAAGGATAGCTAAATTAAGGTTAGTTAAGGAAAAAAATGTTTAAAAAAGGGTTTCAAGGATTTTAAGGAAGAGAGACCTTTAAATTCTGGCATAAAGATTAAAGCAACTAGCAGTTAAAATCTTGGTTAACATTTAATTAATAAAAACATTAACGAAACTAACCTGTGGCCACCTCCACCATCACACTCTTGCCTTGTGCAGAGAAGAAGGGAGTGATGAAGACGAAGAATATATCGTACACTAACAAAGCCAGCAGTAAGATCATGCTAATTTTGAAATTTGGTAATCTAATGACTTTTAGTAGACTGATACAAAAACATACACCAAGAAAGTCTTGCAATATCCAGGAGTAACTATAAATAAAAAGATAATACAAAACAGGTAATTAAAAAAAACTAAATTTTCATAACTGTCAGGGGTTGACAGCAAAACTTAATTGGTCTGACTTTATGACGTAAAACATCTTTTTTTTTACCATGTCCTGTGGGAAGATGTGAAATCTGGACTGAAACAGCACATTAAAAACAAACTATCCTTTTCCAAGTGAAAATCCTTCATTTAAGACACAATTAGTTTCTTCATTTTAAGAAATTATCAGTTCCTTCATTTTATTATTCAGCCACACAACACTAAACCCTTCATTTCACAATTACAAAATTACCAAGTTTTCCTGAAGTTCTTTGCAATTCAATTCAAAACACAGAAATTTTATTCCCCTCCCCATAGGTTTCTTGCCGCCCTCTTATTCCAACAAAAAATCCATGAAAAAATCAGCGAGATTTGTATATTTTGACCCATATTAAAATTTTTTGCGAGAATTAACTTTTGCAAACCTGAAAACGTATTATCAAGCATAAATTTGAAACTGAAATAGACCAGTCCTGTGAACTTTTTTTAAATTTGTTGATTTGAATAATAATAATAATAAATAACAAACTTTTTCTGGCTTATCAACTTTTACAATATAAACGAAAAATTTTTTTGACGTTTGGAAAATTTCACTTAAAAATTCAATATTATTGCTAATATTGACAATTGTGCTCACAAAAGTTTTTGCACTTAAAGTACCACAGGGGTCCTCCTATGGGCTAGCACATGTTATGCATAACAACCACAAACTAAACAACCATTAACCATCTACACTTAAAGCTTTATTTTCAATCTTATCATTATATTAAGCAGAAATAATCGATTTATATAGTCATACAGATTGTTTTGTGGTCAACGTTTCAACACAAAATTCAGTTTCAGCTTATATTACATTGTTGAGGAAATAATTCCAGCAAGAAACTGTTGTAGCGAATTATATTGTTGTAGCAATGTCGTGCACAAAAATTAAAATAAAGAATAAAGAATAATAAAATATACATACGGTGTATTCCTAACCACAATCCAGTATATACTTAAAGCAAGACAGCAAAAGAATAAAATGATATTCCGTATTTCTGGTTGATGCTTCAATATTGGCAGGTTATTTTCTGGAACTCTACACTGTCCTAAAATGTGACAAGAATAACAGAATTTAAGAATTTAGGAGGACATAAACATGGTTAAAAAATACTAAAATATTACTAAGGAATTGATGGCAAATTTATTTTGAATTTGTCACATTACAAGTATAAAAAGTTACTAATTAAGAAGGCTTTAACAATGACAATATTGTCACCAAAACAGTACTTCCTGAAGTGGAACTAAGTAAAAATCAACACATACTAACCATTTACTGACTGGGGGGTGTTTAGGGGCTGGTGTCCCTGCCGACCCACCAAAATTTTTTTCATTCTTTTTAAAAAAAAATCGCAACCAAGAAAGGGTTAAGACAGTGCTAACTCAAACATTTGTAAACTTAAAAAGAACAAAGTTTGGAAAAGACCTATTTTTTTAAACCAAAGTGGATTCCGCAACAGTTAGAATACAGTGCATCATGGACATGTTTTTTCTTAACTTGTACTTACCACATTTAAGAAGTGATAAAAGCCCTGACATGCACTCATATGTACCACTTGTTGCTGCAATGGCAAACAGACTAATCACAACAAAGATAAGATATTTATAAAAGAAGTATAACAGCAACAACACAGTGCAGATCATGAAGATGAAAATGAACACCATGATAGTGGTGATGGGAAAATCATTCCCTTCTTCATCTTCATCTTTTTTCGTATAGTCAGATTCATCCAAGCTAAAACACAGAGAAGATAACAATAAGTGATTCCACAATCATTTCTTTAAAAATATTTTCTTTATATATCATTTAGATACAACTGCATTGAATGAGAAAAGCGTCTGCAGCGAATGAGCAAATGTCAGGTCCCCATTAAAATGCTAGTTAAAATTATTGCAATGATGTGTACATTTATTTTAAGTTTAGTTTTATTTCCTAATGTTTCACATAATAAATTTAGTATCATAATCTTACAATATTAGAAAAACAAATAATACTTTATCATTATTGTTAAAGTTTATATAGTATTAATTATATGATATTTATATATTATTTTACCTGGATTTATCACCCTTTATAAAGCTGCGTTCCAAATTACAGAAACTCTGATCAATAACTTTTGATCCACTAGAAAAGACATGCAGTCAACTTAAATGCAGAGCTTGTTGGTGTCAATGTGAATGAATTCTCGATGAATGATTGGATATTTGAAGGTTTTAGAATCTTAAAGTTATATAGTGTGAAACAACAAAAAAATTTAATACTCAATTTTCGCATGAAAAACGCTAATTCTTTTGATCATGATGAGAATTTTATGTAATTAAAGATTTTAAAGATTCTTTATAAGAACAACAAATAGCCCATTAACTATTACAAAGCTGTAAACTTTCTTTTCAGTAATAAAAAATATATACCTTCTTTGTAGAATTAAACCACACCAATAAGAGCCTACTACAACTGTGAACACAGCTATTAACCATATGACAATCAAGTTAGGATCAAATAAAGGATCATGGGGATGATATAACTGGGCATACATTGGACTGCCTAATTTGTTCTAAATTAAATAAATTCTCAGTAATAATGTTAAAAACATATGGTTGGCTATATACATTTAGTATAATTGCACCATGTACTGACTTTGAAATTCGGTATAATACCTTAACTGTGCTCCATGAACGCTTGGCTATCATACCAACAGGAATGTGTACTTGTTTATGCTCGTATGCCTTGCCAACAGGAAAGTCCTAGAAAACGAAAAAAAGTAAAAAAAAAAGGCTACAAGAAATAAAAAAAGGAGATTGAATTACAAATTTATACAAACTCAAAAATATGTAGCAAAATGGTATAGGTAAAAAAATTATAGCACGAAAGAAATTGTAGATAGTGAGTCAAATAAACAACTTTTGTTCCTTGTTGTTGCCGCACACTAAGCAGGAGAATTTACTACGTGTTCCAATGATACTCACAAAATCCATTATTCTATCATTGTTTAAACTGTTGCCCAATAACAATTTGTAAAATGGTTTGAAAAATCCAAAATATGTAATTGTTATTCAAATTTTACTGAAGCAGAGTTATGTCACAAAATTAGTTTTTAGAGGTTTTTTAATTAAAACTGAAACCAAAAGATTTTCCCTTAAAATTGAATAGCAAATTAACAAGGCGAATGTAATTAGTTGTTTTTTCTTTGAAGGTAATGTGATGGAATGATTTGTACAGCTTATTATTCTTGTTCGTGATACTGTGGGAATATACAAATAAAAAAAATCATTTAAAACTTGGATGAACAAGGATTTTTATAGTCTAGGTACAGTTAAACCAGGTATTGATAATCAAGAAATGTTGTCAAATAAAACAAAAACTTACTGTTGCTGAACTAGTATCGCTAATTACTATAACTTGTTTTGCAGCATGGTATGCATGCTTAAATTTTTCAAACGGTATACAATTGTCTGATGGAATGACAAAGGATGACGAATTTGCTGCGTTTATTGCAACATAATCTTCACAGCCATCCGGTGGATCAGGCTGAAATACTTTGTAACGCGGCTACAGAGAAAAATTAAATTATTTTACAAAATAATCAAACAACAAATTTTTAAATTTATTGTTGTCAATTCAATCCATGGAAAAATAAAATGTCTGTTGGTCTGTCAGTGGAGATGTGTTCATTTCAATAAGAATGCCTAATTTGGTAACTTGATGGACAATATGGTACAACATCTATGCATTAAATGGATGTCAATTTATTAAGGTGGCAGTAACCCTTTTTACATATCTACTCAGAGTTTCATGTATAAAATTTTCTTGAAAAGTTTCTTGAAAATATGGACCTAAACATGTATCAAAATGATTAAAGCTTGTTATCTAAATTGCTGAAACAGCAGAAATATCCAGTTAAAAACGTATAATAAACAAGAAAAAATCGATTTGAACAACTTTGGGTTAACCACAAAAGGAGTTTTTTTATCATTTCTATTTTTCCAACAACAGGCTCTTGTATGTTTTGGAAGATTCTTGGACAGCATCTTCTGCTCCATAAAACACTGTTGAAAGAAAAAATGTTCAGAGTGAAAATATTTCCATACACCATATCGTAACAGTATGATTATCAAAAGCGTCTGGAATTTTTTTTAAAAAAACAAAAATTCTATTCGAATTTAAAGCTCATGCAGTGCAGTAAGATCCTGCAATACACGTCATCTTAGTTATTAACATTTCCCCTTAATACTGTGCTGGAACTATATATTTATCAGAATTACTTTTAGTTTAAAGAAGAATTATTGAAACAAATGTTTTCAGAAAAAGATAATACTATTCTAGCTCTAAAATCGTGACAAGAGTGTCTTAACAGAAAATGTTTCAATAGGGGTTTCTTTTAGCAAGATCAGTAAAGCCATCGCATTGCACTTTTAAGTTTGAGGCAGAAACAGCTAAAAATAGCTGCTGTCAACTTTTGCTTTGGTAACTCGGGGTCCACCTGCAGCCATGGGTCAACTTCCCAATGCTAGGCTAACCCACCTGTCTGGAAATCAATTTGTTGATCAGGGTGTAACCTTGAAATTTGAAATAGTGGCTGTTAAATCCCAAATAGGAATTTCATCAAGGTAGTTTGAGGTATTAATGAAATCATATTTCTTCATAATTTTTATGAAATTGATTTAAGTCCCTGTGACATCACCAAAATATATCTCTGCAACAGCTTGCCTTTCCGTGGATTTTTCCATAGGCCATACAAGCATGAGAATAATTTAAAAAGCATATAAGAACATTAAAAATATATTACTGTTCTTTGCAATGTCATTGGTATGGCGGAATAATGTGGATTATAAATAGCACACAAGTCAGCAGAACCAGCTGGACCTTCAACATGCAGAATAGCCAATGGCATTGATGCAGATGCCATAGAAAACTAAAAACAAAAAGCAAAAATGTAAACCTATATAATGCAAAATAATATGCTAGAAATTGTGTGTAGGTTTGTTTACTTTTAGTTCTTTTGTTACTTTCCAGTGTCAGATAAATACCTTGATGCAACAAATTTTTGCATATATATTTTTGTAACACATATTCTTACACACTTTGTGGATATAATGTAAAAAGCTGTACACCTCAATGTATTGCACATTTTTTAAATTATGAGTTTTTTGTAACTTTTTTTGCTGATTGGTGTTCAAAAGTTGTATCAAATATTTTATCAAGTTTAATAACCTAGTCTACAAGAAAAATTAGCATTTCCAGTCAACAAAACATGTCCCCTAAAAACATCATTTTAAATTTGTTCTGGACTAAAATTCCTGACTACATGTTTCAATTTACTTTGACACATGGCTTGACAAAACCTAGGTTTAATCCAAAGTCATCCACAAATTTAAAATAACTATATACTAAACTTTAGCTATTTTTTCATATACTGTATACACACTAAGTGGAGACCAAATACCTTTTTTTATAAAAAAAGTCACTCTTTATTATTATTATTATCTCAATGTTTACAAACAGGTAATTACACTTCAGTATTTACAAAAATATAAAACTGCTATCATTGTGTGACCTGTTATAAAAAGAGGCATAAATGAAAAAAAAAAAAAATAATAATAAATGGTTAAAAACTAAAAATATACACATATATGATTTATTTATTTATTTATAACACAGTAAAAGGCATGGGGTCATCCAGAGGTGCAGCAAAGTTTCAGCAGGAGAGAGAATAAGAAGAGAAAATGACAACCCCTGAATCTGCTGCCTCCCTGGATGCTCATACGAGAATTAAAATTAGTTAAAAACATGTGAAATTAAAAGTTCCTTAAATTTTGAAAAATTTGCTTCTTGCCTAATGTTCAATGGGAGATCATTATACAATTTTGCTCCTGAATATTCAAATGTTTGTTTACCTAGCTCGAGTCTTAGTTTAGGTAATTTCATTAGACAACCTTGGTTTCTCGTACGAAGGTTGTGCTTATTCAACTCAAAATAGCTTTTTATCGGACTACATACATTTTCATCAACACATTTCCGTACTGTAAGACATGCTTTGACATTCCTCTTTTGATATATCGGTGTTATCTTTTTATCGTTTTCTGGACCATAAATTATTCGTGAAGCACACCTTTCGATTGATTGTAGAGAAGACTGTTGAGTTTGAGTGAGTTGAAGTTTTGTTAAGCAGCAATAAGTTAATAAAGGTGCTATCATCAAGTTGAAAACCTTTTCAGCGGCCTCTTTAGTCAGGTATTGTCGAACTCTTTGCAGTAGCCGGACACGGCCAGAAGCTTTTTTGCGTCGTTTCTCAAAGTTTTGGCTCAGATTCACGGATGGGTCGATATGGTTGCCAAGATATTCATACGAGTTAGTGTTATTAATGGTGCTTTCCCGATACTTGATTTTGAGAGGTTCGGATATCCTGTTGAGTTTGATGGATGTGCCGAAGAGCATAGATTCCGTTTTGCCCTTTTTTAAGTTGATGACTAGTTCTGATTCTTCAAGGTACTTTGAAATTGCTACGAAATCCGAGTTGAGACATTCTTCAATAATCGCTTTGTCTTTGTGGGCAAAATAGATTACTGTATCGTCCGCATACATAATAACATTTGAATGAGTTATACAGTCAGGGAAGTCATTAAAATAAATCAAAAACATCAGAGGTCCTAATAGTGACCCCTGTGGTACTCCAGTTGACACGGTGTATTCTGGTGAAAGCTCGTTTCCGATTTGGATGATCTGCTTCCTTTGAAAAAGGTAATCGTTAAGCCAGGTAATCTCATTTCCACTGATTCCGTATGATTTCAGTTTAGCAATTAATGTGGAATGGCTGAGTGTATCGAAGGCACGACTTAGGTCCATAAAGACTGCGCCCACCAATTTGCCTTTGTCAATATCTCTCCTGATGCTATCTAAGAATAGAGTGGATGCAATTTCTGTAGATCTTTGTAGAATTGGCATAATTATATATCTAATTACATTTCATTTTTAGCATTCTTTCACCTACAAGTCAAGTTTGTTTTCATCCATCCATATAAATTTAAAAATGGCAGATGTACTGCAAATGCCATTTTATCATCCAATTCAGCCGCACGTCTAAGATCGTAACAGCAGCAACCAAATTTCCTAATTTCTTGTTGGCGAACATGTGCTCAAGTTTTTACCACGATAAAACCTTTTAAGTTATAGTAATCGAGGTCAATTTGTTATAAAATGAGAAATGGAATAGACTTTACCTGATAATAATGTTTCTACACAGGTTTAGGAATGCTTAAAGCTATAGTTTAAGCTTTTTTTAAACATGTATTTTTACCCAGGACAATATGCCAGGGTAAAAATTAAAATAAATTAAATTAAAATAAAATCCCTGGAATTCACTCCGTAAAACCCCATAAAAATACCCAGAAGTCCACCCTTGTGCTAAGTTGGCTCGTTAGCATGTTGCCTGGTTGGCTATATTGGTGTGTTTCTGCAATCGCAGTATATATCATCATCATCATTCTCGGCTTAACGTCCGTTTTCCATGCTAGCATGGGTTGGACGGGGTATATTAATGACCCTCTTCCAATCTGATCTAGACTGTGTTAGATCTAAACTCAACTCCCTCTGTATCAAGTCTGTCCTTATAACCTCCTGCCAAGTCTTTCTCGGTCTGCCTCTGGGCTTTGCCCCAGGAACTATCAAGTCTCTACACTTTCTTACCCAATTATCCTCCTCCATTCTTTCCAAGTGCCCCAGCCAATTCAATCTTCTTATCTGGATAACATCTTTAATTCTACGGAGACTTAGCCTGCTTCTTAGCTCATCTGAACTCTTTCTGTCTCTCAGACTGGCGTTACACATCCACCTAACCATTCTCATATCATTCCTTTTTAAACGGTCAAGATCTTCCTGCTTCACTGCCCATGTCTCACTACATATATATATATATATATATATATATATATATATATATATATATATATATATATATATATATATATATATATATATATAAATATATATATATATATATATACCACGATTGACGTGAGAAATAAAAAACAAGATCTTCCGGTCTGCACTTTACGTTGTTGGGCCATAATTTTGATTTGGGTTTTGTATTACCCTTGCGGAACAAATTTATCTATACCAAATGAGAAATTTTCCATACCACTTCCTCACCAAGAAATTTATTTCCTGGTTTATTTGATAAAAAAAAAGTTTTTGAGAAAATAATATATACAAGAAAGGTATACTTTTCAATGTACATATACATTGAAATGTTTATATACCTTAATATAACAGAAATTCAAAAACTTTCACTTCAAAACTGATGGATTTTGTTATTGCATTGTGTTATCATATTGTAGCGCCTTATATTAGTGGTTATAGCTCTCGTACTCTGTGCGGGAGACTGGGGTTTGATTCCTCTTGACGGCGATTCGACATGGGCAAGTGAATGTTACCATAGCCACAAAATGAGCATTAAATACTCTAGGACTCTCCATCTAAGCCATGGCCCCTCCTGGAAATAATAGACAGGGTATATCCCTCAATATTTGTGAGGCTAGCCATGTAAAATATGCACATCTATCTATCGCATACCAATTACGTGGTGTCATTTTAACAAATACCACGATTGTGAGAGCCCATATTTAGTGGTTTTCCCTGACTGACTTGTGATGGTATTCTAAAGTTGCTGCTGAAATTTTGTGTATATGAACATTGAAAAATTGTCTCTGTTACACAGGCTTTTGAATAATATAGAAAGAACATAAAATGAACTGCTTTAATACCATATAGGTTAATTTAAAGGCGCTGCAGTTTAATTACACTACAAGTACAGGTACAGTACTGGAAAAAGGTTGTTTAACATATCGAGCGCGCAACATGACCAGACTCCATCGATACGCGATGTACCGCGTTTATAATAATAAGAAACAATTAAAATAAATTGTCACGATCTATCGAGAATCTAGTATCGTGACAGAATCCGTGTCGATGAGAATAAGGAGAAAGTTTTTTTTATTGCAAACACATCTCTGCTTTATCTTTTTTTTTATTTTAAAAAGTGTATATTATAAGAAAATTTTTAACTTTCGTATTTATTAAAGTGATTCTAGCGCATTACTTTTTTAACGTATTTTTTTTTCTATCGCTGCTTTTCGTTCTTAAACTTTTAAAATGCGATCTGAAAAAACTTTTCTATCGCCGTTCTTCGTTCTTAAATTTTTAAAATGCGATCTAACGAAGCTTTTCTATCGCCGTTCTTCGTTTTTAAATTTTTAAAACGCAATCTAAAAAAGCATTTATATCGCCGCTTTTCATTCTTAAACTTTTAAAATGCTATCTAAAAAACTTTTCTATCGCCGTTCTTCGTTCTTAAATTTTTAAAATGCGATCTGACGAAGCTTTTCTATCGCCGTTCTTCATTCTTAAATTTTTAAAATGCGATCTAAAAAAGCATTTCTATCGCCGCTTTTCGTTCTTAAACTTTTAAAATGCGATCTCGAAAAGCTTTTCTATCGCCGTTCTTCGGTTTTAAATTTTTAAAATGCGATCTAAAAAAACTTTTCTATCGCCGTTCTTCATTTTTAAAAATTTTAAAATGCGATCTAACGAAGCTTTTCTATCGCCGTTCTTCGTTCTTAAATTTTTTAAATGCGATCTAAAAAAGAAAGATAAATGCTAGCTGTATACCCTAGATTGTTATGCATAAGTTAAAAAAATATAACACAAAGGAAGTATAATTATATTTAAACACCCGCGATCATTGTTGAATACACTCTTATTTTTAAAATAATTCTATTATAATAAAGTGTTAATGGCCTCGATAGCTTCGAGAATGATATCGAGACAGATGCATCGCGAAGCCCTCTCGATACAATTTGAAAGTAAAAAAACGTCTATCGCAGATCCAGAATACCGTCGCGATAAGCGAAGCGCGATGTTAAACAACATTTTTCCAGTACTGTAACTAGCTAGAATATAGATGACAGACTGGTTTTTAAAGAGGGTGCCGACTCGTCAAAAGCGCCGTATATCTGAGGCTGGCCAAAGGCATTTTTTTGGGTTTTTTTTAACGTTTTCGTCTGTAACCGCCCGGAAAAGCATGGGCCCGTCCGGAAGCGCTCAAAGTTCATTGTTCTCATTTAAATTTTGTCGAGAAGAAGGAAGGTGCTATTTTTTCGTTGTACTCTCAGTTTATTATTTGTGGAATTTTATTACAGCTATTTATCGAATAAATGATATAAAAAACAGTTCTTTTCAGAACTCTTCCACTACCCACTGCTCGACATTACAAGAATAAATTATACATGGTAATAAATGTTTAAAAAAATGTTGTTTCAGGTTGATTCGGGTTTCTCCGGGCGAAATTTTAAGTTTTTTTTAAAACGCTGGAAGTCGTCTGACAGCCCGTGGTTTTTGCGGCGTTTCCAGCGATTCGGCACCCGCATGGTTTTTAAAAATAACACATGGCACAGTTTTAGCTTGTTATGCTCAACTTGAAGTGTAGTTATGCTAGGTTCAAGCCAGTCAGAGTTACAATATAGAAGAAAGATATACAAGTATAACTTTGTTTCTTAAAACAATTTAAAAACAATTTAAACAGTGAACAGTAAAAACTGTGCAAATTTTAAAAACACAAAATTATAGCTAGCTAGGCAAAATAATACTTACCAAAGAGGTGAATAGCAAAACGATCTGCATCTTGTGTTTATATAGTAGCTAGACGTTAGTTTGTATTAGAATATGAATTAAACTGGATATATATTACTAGCTAACTAAATTTTTTGAAAACACTATTCATCTTTTTTTTTCCTGTTAGCTGCAATTTCTGGCAGCCATATTTTTTATAAACAAGCTGTTTTCAGCAGTCCGCTGACCACTTTTTGTGCTTTGGTGCCGATCGGGTGCCGTTTTTCGGTTTTGTCCCCAGGGATAAAATCAATTTCGTACTCCATGAGATTAAAAGAAGATTGAAGACTTTCAAACCCAGACGAACGTTTTAATTTTGCGTTGAGAAGACAATGGAAAAGCACACGCAAAAACACAAAACAACGGATCACAGTAATTAAAATTGGTGAAACATTTTTAAAAAAGAGAAGAAAAGTTAAAAATATTAATTCCAGTGCCTTTTCGATCTTGCGTTTCTATGCGTCTCATTAATTAACATTTCCCCTTTTCTTTGGAAAAGTATATGATTAATTTACTAACAACACTTTTGTAATCAATATTTGTGTTGTGTATTATAGGGTATACCTTTGCATTTCAACGATGTCATCAAGTGAAGGTTTATTCATGAGAACAGGGATCGCACTTTTTCAATAAAAAAATAAATAAAATAGCTAAAAAATAGCTAAAAATGTACCACATTTTTAATAATTTCAAAAACTGATTCTCGTTTTACCACTCATTTTTTTGTTTTTTTTACCGTCTGATAGCAGCAAAAGAAAAAAAGCCCTGGTAACTGATTCTCTATGACTATGGACTATGGTCAATGACTATGGTCTATGGTCTATGACTATGGTCAATTTTAGGACCACTGTTGTTTCTTATTTATATCAATGATATATTTAGAGCATCTAGTGTCTTAAATTCAACTTTATTTGCTGATGATACAAATTTATTCTTTACTCATAAAGATATAAACGTACTTTTGAAACTACTAACATAGAATTGACTAAATTGGCTGATTGGTTTAAAGAGAATAAATTATCCCTTAACACTTCAAAAACTAGATATACCTTTTTTCACAAACTTAGTAAAAAAGATGAAATACCTCTTAGGTTACCTGGATTAGTTATTGATCATGTAAACATAAGAAGAGAATATTCCATGAAATTTCTTGGAGTTCTCCTGGACGAAAATTTAACTTGGAGAGAACATATTAAATTAGTGGAAAACAAAGTTTCCAAAAGCTTAGGAATCTTATATAAAGCCAGTTTCGCTTTGAATAAGAACTGCTTAAGAAGCATATATATTTTCCTTTATACACTGCTATTTAAATTATGCAAACATTGCATGGGGTAGCACTAATATAACAAAATTAAAAAAACTGCACATTCAGCAAAAACATGCCAGTAGGATTATATTACGACAGAACAAATGTTCCCATTCTAGACCATTGCTAAAAGAACTGGGTATTCTTAATGTATGTCAGCTAAACATTTTTCAAGTCCTTATTTTCATGTATAAGATTAAAAATTTAATAGCACCAAATATATTCATTACATTATTTAAGAAAGTAGTTCAACATAAATATCCAACTAGATTTTCAGGTAATAATTTCCTTCGGCCAAAAATCATATCTAATGTAACAAAATTTTCAACATCAAACCGAGGCCTAAAACTCTGGAGCATGCTTCTAAAGGATGAGATAAAAAGCATTTCATCTACAAAACAATTTAAAATTGCACTAAGAAATCAGCTGTTACGAAGTAATAACGAACGAGTCTTCTTCTGAAACAACACTACGTGTGATAATTAAACGCTTTTTTTATTTATTTAACATAACATTTAATATTTTATTAAGTTTTAATTATCAATTTTTATTTGACGCTCTTTTTAATGACGGCTATGTAAGTTGTGAGATGATAAGACTGCATAGTCTTCTACTTACTCCTGCCATTTTAATCTACGTACGTGATACACTTACCCACTGTAGAAATTTATGCTTGTACTTATGTGTATGTAGAACTTGTATCTGTAATTTTGAAATAGTTGTATGTAAATTTCTTTTGGCGAAAAAAAAAAAAAAAAAAAAAAAATGGAAGTATTTGGTGTATATTCGATTTCGTATATGCATATACAGTTGTCGCTCGATAAGTGGAACTTTTAAGGAACCGAAAAAAATGGTTCCACTTAGCGAATGTTCCACTTATCCGATGTTTTTTCAAAGAACATTTATTTCGTCAAAGAAAACGCAGTTCTGGGGAAAAAATTTAGAAGCTCTAAAATTTCTAGAATATAGCGAGTTCAATTTGTGAGAGTTTTTAGTCACATAAATTGAAACTTTACAATTTTTTAGTGGAAAAAATCGTGAATGGCCGCTTGTTTTAAGTGAATTGTCAGTTTTGTTTCGAATAAACTGGACACATCCACAATTTCATTGTTTTCATCGATCAATCAATGGGGTGTTCAATCTCTTTTAAGGCGTTGTATTTCTCAAGCAAACTTTCAGATTGAATCTTTTTTTTCAATGCCTGCACGGACACGCCATGTTGCCATCAAAAATGTAGCTGTAATGTGTCACCACGTACGTGTTAATATTTAATTGATCGACCCTTTTTCCACTGTAGTAACTACCAACTTGGTTACCACTCAAAGCTGAATTTTGAAACTGCAATAACAATGAATTCAATGGTATCAATGCAAACGTTTAAATGATTGGTTGCATACCCTGGTGGCACATTGAAAAAACTATTTAACTGCGTACTGTCCTACCGATACAGAGAAAAGCCCTATAAGACAACTGCACTAATGAGCAACCACTGAAATTAAGGATCGCTCAGGAACATTCGGTGAAAGAAGTGCTGCTCTACTAGAACAGGCTAGCGGACAATCTAGTCCGTTAATAGACCCTAAAGTCATCGCAGAAGTACGTCAACTGCAAAGCGAAAATATACAATTGTGATAAAAATAAGTGGGTCTAATAATAATAGCTGTTTTCGATGTGGACAGAGCAAATATTTACAGCAATAAATGTCCTGTCAAAGGATGGAAGTGTTCTGGATGCAGAAAAATGAATCCTTTTGCCAAAGATTGTTGTCTTGGTCGTAACAATTCGTCACAGAACTCCTTAGAAAAATCTCTAGTGAAAAAGACGAACAAACCGATTCTGATGACCCCCTTGTCAGAATCTTGGTAAGTAATTTAGAAGATGCAAAAAATCTGAACGCTGATATCCATATTCGAGGATCACTTTCGCTCGAATACACCCAGAACATATCTATTCTAATAGACATTCGTGTACTGAAAACTCTTTTGAACCTTGAAGCCTGGAGGAAATTTGTCACAGAACTCCTTAGGAAAAATCTCCAGTAAAGAAGACGAACAAACCGATTCTGACGACCCTCTTGGCAGAATCTTGAAGATTGGATAAAGATATCCTCAAATTTTCAGTTCACTAAAAGCTCCAAACGATTCCAACCATACGGTACAACATAACACCTACCGATGAAAGGTAAAGCTAATGTCCTCACACAATGTGCAAATGGAGCAGAACCAAAAAATGGATTTACATTGGCAATAATAAAAGAGAAAAGTCCTTACTTGGCAAAGAAGATGCTGTAAGTCTCGGCACAGATCGTACCAGCAAGTTCACTGACTCACCTATCAAAACTAGGGTTACATTGAACTGTTAACCTGGAAACAAAGAGATCTATGATACGCTCGAACCTTTCTGGACAACTGACGAGCTACGACACAAACTTTGCGGAAGTAACAGATTCTCTACCTTTTGGACATGACAAACTTCTATCATCAGTTTGAAATCAAAGAAGCCGCTCCAAAATTGTTTATATTTCGATTTCCCTTGGGACTACACCGCTACAAAAAATGGTAATTAGAACAAGTCCTGCGAGAAGTGCAGTACAAAACGGAAAGATGATCAAAAATATATATATTGGTTCATGATACAGGAGATACCCACGACCATTTTCTGTGCAAGGTTTTGGATGTCCTTTGCCGAGTACCAAACTTAATCTCAAACCTGAAAAATTTTGGTCAACCAGATGTGTGCTAGTTTGGAAATATATACTCAGCTGAAAGTATGTCCCCTGATCCAGCAAAATGTGCAATCATCAAATACTGGCCGGCATCAACTTTGTGTAAAGAGGCTGAGAGTTTTCTCTAAACTGCTTAGTTTGACAGGTTCAACTCCAAATTTCTTGGGAGGTTTGTTTAAACGACATCCTAACCGCAACTGACATAAATCGCTCAGAAAACTCACTAAGAAAAACGTCACATTCATTTTGAGTGACAGAGAAGAAAAGTCATTCCAAGAAATCTAAAAGTGACTTTTCGGTGAACGAGTCCTTGTACCGTACTAAACAAATCGAAAAGACAAGGTTGTACGTGGATTCCAGTTTTGCTGGTAT
The DNA here is from genome assembly GCA_030067915.1 of Hydractinia echinata. Lineage (NCBI taxonomy): Eukaryota > Metazoa > Cnidaria > Hydrozoa > Anthoathecata > Hydractiniidae > Hydractinia > Hydractinia echinata. Next base: position 6,112,479 of record JASGCC010000001.1, read on the forward strand.
ACAGCTACTTTTGTGCAATTGTACAGTATACAAAAATAAGATTACTGGAGAAGTTACCCATACTCTAGATCATGTACCCGCAGAGTCCCGCTATTCTCAAATCAAGAGAGAGAGCAAAAAGGTATCCTGATGGTCATGTTTATGCAGAAAATGTACACCCTGAGAAAGCACATTGAAGTTGTCACCGATCACCAGCCCCTGGTTAAACTGCATGACAGTGCATGCAATCCAAAACAGCTAATAGTCGCGTCATAGAACTAAGGTCCTGCCATTCTATTATCACGTTATATACGAATCATAAACAAAAACACCCGGTGATTATGCATCACTGCATCCACCGCCAACAGCCCAATTTACAACAAGTCGAGGACTGGTACATTGACAGTGGATCAGACATATATGTCAACATAATGATTCAAGACATCATGCCACAAGCTATAACATCTACAATGGTTTGTCAGGAGACATGCAAAAATAAGTTACAGAAACTTATTATTTACATTGGAAATCACAATTGTATTAACAACGATGAAACTACTTTAAAAAAATAATTTTCCTAAGTTGTATGTCATTGACAGTCTAATCATGCGTGAATTTTGAGTCTTTTTTTACAATCTCTTCAGGTGAATGCAAAAGTGTTAGCCCATGAAGGCTAACCAATTCGCCGATAAAAGCCACCCACTCCTGCACTCCTTAGTCCCAGAAATACATGAAGACATGTCTATCATGCAACTCTGCAGTTAACGCATCCCTCCATCAGACCACTTGAACTAAATCTCCTTCCATCGGTCATGGGAAAATCTTCGAGACTCAAAGCCATATTGGACAGGATATTTGCTACTCATGGTATACCTGACACACTATCATCATAGAATCATAAAAATGCAAAATAAGTTGGATTTAAACTCATTCCAGTAATCCCGGACGATCAATAATGCAACGGTTTGTAAAAACATTTGTCAAGCTCATGTACACATCAGTAGCTGAAGTAAAAAATGTCAAAGAGGAACTTTACAAATATCTTCCCCAATACCTGTCTACCACACACTCAACTTACAGAAACATCACCTGTGCAGCTGTTGTTTAACCGAACTTAAAAATAAAACTGACACAAGTTTTTTTTCCAGTAGAAACCGCAGCAAACAACATTTACGCGAGGTGCACGACTCAAAGAAGGAAGAACAAAAGAAGTACTTTAACTGAAAGAACTGAGTTAAACCAAACGATATGCAGATCGAACATAAAATGCTTTTACTTCAAGCAAAGTCTACGACTCAACCACATTTGATCCAAAGTCTTTTTCAGCAGTCAACGTAGCTGGAAACAGATCACTGCAATACGCAGAGATGGTACCGAGAGCGTTCGAGAAACAAAACAAATTCAAAAAACTTCACCTCCGATTAGCATGCCGAGCATGATATTGAAGGCTTCTTCAACATCGATAATGAGACAAATATGTATATGCAACAACTACTAGATCAGGCTAGGCGAAAAAACCGTCAATAAGGACTCAGAGATATCATAGATAGAGAGAATCTGAGAACAAGAAGAAGCTTGAATGGAATCAACAATTAAACACCGGCACCACTAGTATCGCATGATACCAGTGACTGAAAGGGTTTGCTTGTGTCGTCATTGAGTAGCATTCTCAAAGGTTTTTCTTACCATCCTGGAGTACAATAAAAATAAACCTTCTTTGTGTAATGACACCGACGCTCTTATTGTAAACTTCAATAGTATATACTTCTACTTGTACATTATTCAAGACAATTTCGGCCACTGCGAAATATCAATGTTAACTAAAAAAAATGTTGTTTTTGTGACGGTTTTAAGTACATTGTGTCTAAGTTTCAGGCTGGCCGTATAACCGTTACAACTTAAAATAATATCTCTCAATGAGCGATAATTTTATAACTTATAGAATACGCGCTCGACTCTTCAAAAAAACGAGAGATCTGAATAAGAAAATTTCTTACATCAGAGGGGTGTGGAAAAGCGGAACAACATTGAAGTTTTATGTTCATGGAACATAACGTCAATCTTGTTCCCAGGGCCTTGGAAACTAGAATGCCATAATAATTATTTTTCTTTATTTTACATACATCCTATAATTTTGTAACGCTTTCATATGTGTACTATAATTATTGTCATATTATTTCATATTATTTCTTCCTATTCTTTCATTCTATTATTTTATTTCATCTAATATTTCATATTTACAAAGAAAAAGAAGCAAACATATGTATACAATTAATCCTTGGCAAAATGTCCCGGGAACGGGGCTGGGTATGCAATGTAATATTAAGGGAACTTCATTTTTACGCGATATTAACGAAACATTTGTGTCAACAACGATGCTTCTAAGATTCTCTGTGAGAAATATCAATGTCCAAAAATGTGATAAAGAACTAGGAGTATAGAAATGAAAAAAAAGAACTATCTAAAAAAAGACTTTAAATTTCAGGTTAGCTAAGTTTCATTAGACCATTATCTATAAGGTTCAGTAGTGGCAATTTTACTTGAATCCATAACCACAAAAACGCAAAAAGACAGCTGTTATTTTTAACTGCTTAAAATGAACAGAGAGAAGGGAAAGCAAGGAGGAACAAAACAAATTACAAATAACGCGGATAACATTCACAAGCAAAGCATGGCGAAGGCATTTCTAACTACTCAAATATTTTTATTTCTTAAAACAGCTTGGATGGCTCGTTCCTGTCTTAAGCAACCACCAAATTTGCCGCTACATCAAATAAATTCGAATTAAAATGTTAGAAATACGTTAAACCGTAGTTTGGAACTTCACACACTACATATTCAGCAGGTACTATTTCAGTGACCGTACTTCTGGATGAACTCGTAGATTTCTTTGTAGAAAACCGGCTAAGTACTAATAACGCTTTCTTCCCACTTGGAGTCCATTTTCTTCTTGGCTTCTGTAGTTTTAAAGATGAATCGAAACATATTTTTAACGTCAGTGCGAAATCTTTTATCCATTGCGCTATATATAATACAATTTGCACAGCAGTGAATGTAAACCAAAACTGGCGAACACTTCAAGTATTTTCATCGCGGCGCTTGAAGCCTCTTCTCCGCTGAAGTCATACCAAATATAAAAAATTTGTGTAGGAAGGGTCATAACTACAAAGCACAAAGTCACCGCTACTAGCATTTTAACAAGTTTATGATCATCCTTGCGTTGTGCAGAAGCATTTCTTCTTCGTGAACTTTTCTAGAAAATTTAGAGCCATGCAACATGGATGTTTTATCTTGTAAGACTTTTTCTCTCCTTTTTCCCTTCAGAAGTTTATGCAAGTAATGACGACAACACGATTGATCTCGTTTAAGTTCAACGATGACACTAAGGTTGTCTTCGGTTCCGTCAGATTTTCCGTCTTTCGGAGCAAAACTCTCTCGGTATGAACTTCGCTGTCGCGAGTTTCCGATTGTTTGTTTGTGTTTTTTCATAGCTACGACCATCAAGGTGTGAAATATAACGATGGAAATTAACGGAATCACAAAATTCGTTACAAACATAAACATTGTATAAGCTTTTCGAAAATTTTCAGAGGGGTGGTGGACTTCGTAACATTTCCCTTCCTGTACATCGAGTGCTTTCATAAACGGTATTAATGTAAGGAATATATAAAACCAAATTACCGCAACGGTTATAGCTGTACGCTTTATTGACCACCTATGCTGCAGTGGTTTGGATTATACCACAGTATCTTTCATAAGCCATTACAGTTAAAAGCCCTACAGTTGTTGATAAGCTCGTTGATTGTAATGTTTTAATAAATTTACAAGTTCCTGACCCAAACAGCCACATGTCTTGGTGTAAGAAAGAATGTATATCGAAGATCAGAGTAAAGGCGAACAAGAAATCAGCTGCTGCTAACTGAGAAATAAGAAAAGCATAAGCAGTTGTGTTGCGACGCTTGTATTGTTTATATATTCGAACCACGATAATGATAAAATTTCCAGTCAAGCCAACAATAACGGATAAAATACACACTCCAGTTATTAAGTAAGTTTTCACGGCCATCTTAATCTAGCTGTTTACATCTAAAGAAGTAGAACACAGCACAATGGTTAGAAACTCCGTTGGAGATATCACAGCAGAAGCAAACTGCTATTTATATGCCTAAAACATAATTTGCCATTCTCTAAATATAACATATTTTATGCTGCACATCCTATGAGTCACGAACACTTTATAAGGCAAATTTTATTTCAAAGCGTTAACCACGTAAAACTATTCGCTAGGCCACCGTGTGTAGGCACAGATAAAGAAAATAGGGAGTAAACTGAATTAAAGAACAATCTAAGTGCGTGGGAAAGTTCTTCTTTTAATAAATTTGTGATCGGTCCGCTAAATTATAGCCATAAAAATTTTACGTTTAAAGAGAATTTGTTAGTAACTTTTCTTCTACGGTAAAAAAAAAATTAATCGAAATAATGTTATATTTCTTTTATTGTGAAATCTTAAATCCAACTAACCGAAAAAGAGATAGTAAAAAAGGACGCCATATTTTTTTGGTTATGGTACCGACGTAAAAGAAGAACATATGGAATTTAAAAATATTCATTGGTCCTAGTATTTTTTTCACAATAAAGATATTGTTAGAACAGTAATAGTCTAAAGGTGCTAAATAAAAAAGATACGAAATATAATTAGAGATATCATAAGGAAAACTTATAGACGATATTTTATCGAACATGCAATAAAACAGTTGATTTTCTGAGGTTGGAAGAAAACAGTTGATAATAAATTTTTAATGAAAACAATTTCCTCCATATTAAGCCCTTGCTTTGTTACCTGTTTGTTTAAGCATGGAGGTATTTTCAAATTTACCTCCATGGGTTTAAGTAATTAGTTGCTGACGTCAGCAAAGATTAGAAATAAGATTGAGCTAATATGTTTTTCGAGGCAAGTGATTTGCATTCAAATTGCTTTTATTGAACAATGATTCATTAGCTTTTATGTTTTCACTCACTTGTATGCTCTTTGTATCAGTAGCTGTATCAAGTCGCCAAAACAAAGATGATTAATTATAAAATGTAACAAACTGAAAATATATATATATAGTATATTACAGTTTTAACCTTGAAGCTGAAATAACACCACCAAATCTTTAAAATTTATATTTAAAATTTCTGTTTGCAGCAAAAATGTTTAATTGGATAAAAATTTTATTGCCTCAAAACATTCCATCGCCGTTGGCCGATAAAGCTTTGTCTCGCTCTAGTTAAGGAAAGAAATAACGAAAACAGCTGGTATATTGTTCACACTTCATCAGTGATAAGATATAAAAATTCTAGCTGCTGTCATTATTTGCGTTTTTCCCTCAAATAGAGCAAATAACATCCCCCCCCCTCCCGCCCCCCCCCCCAAAAAAAAAATACACCTTTTGTATGGTGGGACATATCTCCACTTTTGAAACTTTGTCGTGCGAGTTCCTATACAATAGATCGAAAATTTATGTTTTTCAGAACATAAAGAAGATAGACATGTCGCTAAGAAATGTGGAACAACAACACTTAAAATCATTACTGTATGCTTTCTCCCAAGCTTTATGAAAATCAAATCAAAATGATTTATTTCGGGGACTAAATATCTACACGAGTTCTGTGATGTTAAGGAACAGTGGTGGAAAACAACTTTTAAAGATTGATTGTTAAATTCCTATTCATTTTGACGTCAATTTCGACTTCAGAGTTTCTCTGCCTATCAGCACACGAGGTAAATTTGTTGCCAGAGGTTCTGCACACGCGACGTAGTAGCTTCTCTTTAATTACGAAGTTGGTTATCAAAGAAATCAATGAGAATTTACTTCCCCGGAACTCTCAAACAAATATTTAATCACTTACCTAATTCACAATATTTTTTCAGACTCTTTTTTATTTTTTATCTTTTTTTATCTTTTCCAGTGACGTAGGCTTTTAGAGTTCTTGTTAATTTTTTCCTTTGTTCCTCTCGCCCCCATCAGTGTTGACGACCATTTTATTTTCAATTTTTTTTTATTTCTAATTTCTGCGTGAAGTAATTTTTGTATTAAAGAAACATGTGAGAATAGAAACTAATCTCAAATTGTACAAACAAGAACAATATAAAGAAGCCAATCATCTCTTTTAAAAACCTCTTTTCATCCATCGCTTTTTCGTGAGTCGAGGATTATTTGTAATTCTGCGCGAGAAGAAAATTTCTCGAATTGTTGATTAGTAATGTTCCAAAACATAAAAATCGCGAAAATCTTACAGCAATTTTGCCTAAACCCGTTTGCGTCTCCCCTGTTTAACTTTTTATAGGCTTATCGTTCAAACAATTTTTTGAGTTAAGTGGAATATTTTTGAAAATAATTTTTTAAAGCGTTTTATGAGACTTCCAGGTAGCTATTAATTGCTACACTATTTTTGTCATATACACATATACAAAGAAGCTATACATATATTTTACGAATCTCAAATTTGAGCTCATTTCTACCCATTTCTGCAAATTTGATGACATCATTAGCAAAAATGCTGACATCAGCAACTTTTGACCAAGTTACTGGACGTTGTTAATAAACTTGTTTGTAACGTTAAACAGTAAATAGCTACCTTCTCACAAACAGGCACCGCGGAACTACGCTTTGCGTAGAAATAACAGGTTCTCGATTGATAAGATCTTTCATAAGCCATTACAGTTAAAAGCCCTACAGTTGTTGATAAGCTCGTTGATTGTAATGTTTTAATAAATTTACAAGTTCCTGACCCAAACAGCCACATGTCTTGGTGTAAGAAAGAATGTATATCGAAGATCAGAGTAAAGGCGAACAAGAAATCAGCTGCTGCTAACTGAGAAATAAGAAAAGCATAAGCAGTTGTGTTGCGACGCTTGTATTGTTTATATATTCGAACCACGATAATGATAAAATTTCCAGTCAAGCCAACAATAACGGATAAAATACACACTCCAGTTATTAAGTAAGTTTTCACGGCCATCTTAATCTAGCTGTTTACATCTAAAGAAGTAGAACACAGCACAATGGTTAGAAACTCCGTTGGAGATATCACAGCAGAAGCAAACTGCTATTTATATGCCTAAAACATAATTTGCCATTCTCTAAATATAACATATTTATGCTGCACATCCTATGAGTCACGAACACTTTATAAGGCAAATTTTATTTCAAAGCGTTAACCACGTAAAACTATTCGCTAGGCCACCGTGTGTAGGCACAGATAAAGAAAATAGGGAGTAAACTGAATTAAAGAACAATCTAAGTGCGTGGGAAAGTTCTTCTTTTAATAAATTTGTGATCGGTCCGCTAAATTATAGCCATAAAAATTTTACGTTTAAAGAGAATTTGTTAGTAACTTTTCTTCTACGGTAAAAAAAAAAATTAATCGAAATAATGTTATATTTCTTTTATTGTGAAATCTTAAATCCAACTAACCGAAAAAGAGATAGTAAAAAAAGGACGCCATATTTTTTTGGTTATGGTACCGACGTAAAAGAAGAACATATGGAATTTAAAAATATTCATTTGGTCCTAGTATTTTTTTTCACAATAAAGATATTGTTAGAACAGTAATAGTCTAAAGGTGCTAAATAAAAAGATACGAAATATAATTAGAGATATCATAAGGAAAACTTATAGACGATATTTTATCGAACATGCAATAAAACAGTTGATTTTCTGAGGTTGGAAGAAAACAGTTGATAATAAATTTTTAATGAAAACAATTTCCTCCATATTAAGCCCTTGCTTTGTTACCTGTTTGTTTAAGCATGGAGGTATTTTCAAATTTACCTCCATGGTTTAAGTAATTAGTTGCTGACGTCAGCAAAGATTAGAAAATAAGATTGAGCTAATATGTTTTTCGAGGCAAGTGATTTGCATTCAAATTGCTTTTATTGAACAATGATTCATTAGCTTTTATGTTTTTCACTCACTTGTATGCTCTTTTGTATCAGTAGCTGTATCAAGTCGCCAAAACAAAGATGATTAATTATAAAATGTAACAAACTGAAATATATATATATAGTATATACAGTTTTAACCTTGAAGCTGAAATAACACCACCAAATCTTTAAAATTTATATTTAAAATTTCTGTTTGCAGCAAAAATGTTTAATTGGATAAAAATTTTATTGCCTCAAAACATTCCATCGCCGTTGGCCGATAAAGCTTTGTCTCGCTCTAGTTAAGGAAAGAAATAACGAAAACAGCTGGTATATTGTTCACACTTCATCAGTGATAAGATATAAAAATTCTAGCTGCTGTCATTATTTGCGTTTTTCCCTCAAATAGAGCAAAATAACAATCCCCCCCCCTCCCGCCCCCCCCCCAAAAAAAATACACCTTTTGTATGGTGGGACATATCTCCACTTTTGAAACTTTGTCGTGCGAGTTCCTATACAATAGATCGAAAATTTATGTTTTTCAGAACATAAAGAAGATAGACATGTCGCTAAGAAATGTGGAACAACAACACTTAAAATCATTACTGTATGCTTTCTCCCAAGCTTTATGAAAATCAAATCAAAATGATTTATTTCGGGGACTAAATATCTACACGAGTTCTGTGATGTTAAGGAACAGTGGTGGAAAACAACTTTTAAAGATTGATTGTTAAATTCCTATTCATTTTGACGTCAATTTCGACTTCAGAGTTTCTCTGCCTATCAGCACACGAGGTAAATTTGTTGCCAGAGGTTCTGCACACGCGACGTAGTAGCTTCTCTTTAATTACGAAGTTGGTTATCAAAGAAATCAATGAGAATTTACTTCCCCGGAACTCTCAAACAAATATTTTAATCACTTACCTAATTCACAATATTTTTTCAGACTCTTTTTTATTTTTTATCTTTTTTTATCTTTTCCAGTGACGTAGGCTTTTAGAGTTCTTGTTAATTTTTTCCTTTGTTCCTCTCGCCCCCCATCAGTGTTGACGACCATTTTTATTTTCAATTTTTTTTTATTTCTAATTTCTGCGTGAAGTAATTTTTGTATTAAAGAAACATGTGAGAATAGAAACTAATCTCAAATTGTACAAACAAGAACAATATAAAGAAGCCAATCATCTCTTTTAAAAACCTCTTTTCATCCATCGCTTTTTCGTGAGTCGAGGATTATTTGTAATTCTGCGCGAGAAGAAAATTTCTCGAATTGTTGATTAGTAATGTTCCAAAACATAAAAATCGCGAAAATCTTACAGCAATTTTGCCTAAACCCGTTTGCGTCTCCCCTGTTTAACTTTTTATAGGCTTATCGTTCAAACAATTTTTTGAGTTAAGTGGAATATTTTTGAAAATAATTTTTTAAAGCGTTTTATGAGACTTCCAGGTAGCTATTAATTGCTACACTATTTTTGTCATATACACATATACAAAGAAGCTATACATATATTTTACGAATCTCAAATTTGAGCTCATTTCTACCCATTTCTGCAAATTTGATGACATCATTAGCAAAAATGCTGACATCAGCAACTTTTGACCAAGTTACTGGACGTTGTTAATAAACTTGTTTGTAACGTTAAACAGTAAATAGCTACCTTCTCACAAACAGGCACCGCGGAACTACGCTTTGCGTAGAAATAACAGGTTCTCGATGATAAGACTACTTTTGTCTTCTGCGAGTCACCTGGCTTAGTAAGGAAGGTTGCAATTAATCCGTAGTATTGTATGTGTATGTACGTATATTATATATGTATATATGTATTATAATGTTACGTATATTATATAAGTCTATGGAAACTTTTGTAACTATACCTTTTTTATGCGAAATATACCTCCATACATACAACACTTGTGGTAAGTTTCATATTTATTGAACAAGGACTTTAGAAATTAAAAAGCAGCCCCCACCCCTCCTCCCCTTCGAGGAGCCCCTAAATACCCTAGTAGGAGTAAGGTTAAATTACCACTCTAAATCATTAATCCAGGTAAATTTCCAAATGATTTATATCTTTGTTGTTGGCCTTTCCCCAGATTGACTGTTGAAACCGAACTTTTTTGAAAATTGCAATTTTATCACAGTCGATAATCATGATTTCTAAGTGTTAACATCATAAATCATTAAAAACGAACGTAAATATCACGTGTAAAACACATTGAGCTTAGAAAAAACCTTGCTCTAGCGTTTTGTGTGTCAGGAATTAATAATTGATGCTGGATTATTTTGTCATCTCACTGCAGGAACGTTTAGCGGAATTAATTTTCAAAGAAACGGTTTACACCATCATTGAAGATTTCGACATAACACTGCGTGGTATCATTTTCACTACTAAGATGTTTCTCTCTAAAGGATTGTTTCCATTTGTCTGCTTTTTTCATTATAGGGCGAAAACTCACTAGCTTTTTTGCTAGCGCATACGCACTTAGACCAAATCTCTAATTTTGTCAGAGTGTGTGCACACTTTCAATTAATTACGACAACTCCCTCCCAATCAGTAAATTCTTGTATTATGTGTAATAGAAAAAACAATAAAACAAAAATTTAGCCTCCACCTATCATCACTCTCTTATAAACAACACGTTTTTTCAATATTTAGTGTGCAGGCTATTGATGCAGAAAAACAGACCATGACCCTCCCCCAAATTAGTCGCCGACCCTCCAATCTACATAAAGTAGGTAGTAAATTTTTCTACCCTACTTAAATATTGCAATTCTTCTCCTCACAAACTACTAGTTTTGACTTCAATGTCTTGGGTAGGGTAAGGTAAATATTTTGCCTGTTAAAGCTTATCCTAGCACAAAAAAACTCTAAATTTTATTTACGTTTGCAAAGGTAACTCTGCTTCATTTCCAAAGGTTAACTTAGTCTCCTGGAAACAAGAATTAGGGGTAGTTTTAAGCCTTAGACAATGTCTAAGATTCTGGAAGGTATGAAGACTAAACATTTACCAAGCTTTTGCCTTATAGGTAACTGTGAATTTTTATTAGGTATCTAAACAATAAAATTCAACAAAAACGAGTTACTAGGAAAAAAGCAACACAAAATAAGGCTTAATGTGAGCTGATAAAAGTGGCACTTAAACAATCTAATAGATTAATCATTAATCTTCGTGGGTATATTTTTCAGATGACAAATCCCTTGAGGATCGTTTCCATTTGACCGCATGTTTCGCTATGCTATAGCCGAAAAAGCTCCAAAGCTTTTTGTTAGTGCATGCGCAATTGGACAAAATCTCCTGACTATATCACAGAATTTGTCTTATAACAACGTTTTAGTTGTTGACTTGTGGTGATAATTGTTGAGTAGATAAATGTCAATGAAACGTATAAAGTTCGATTTAAGTTGTTCTACAAAAATTACAGTGCACCCCAAACGAAACATAACAGAAAATATAAACGGAAAACTTAAATAAACATGAATGCACCCAATTTCGTTTTCAGAACTTGTTAGGTTGTTTATATTGGGACGGAGTAGAAATACGCCGTACAAAATGTCTCTACATATCTGCCATTTATTATCCCAGAGATAAAATCTAGCTCTGGGGACGAGAATGCATATCAGCGCAAGTATGAAGTAAAATAAAATAAAGTAATCAGTTTTTTTTCAATAGCAAAATAGAGGTGATGTATTTTCTTTGACGTATTTTAGATTTGTGGTTAAGATAACAAGAATTGTTATATTAAGCAACCAATCTCTTTCCCAGGGCTTTTTTCCGTCCCAATGTAAGAAACCTAAAAAGCCCTGGAAACAAGGTTGTTAAGGAATCAACCAATAAGCAACTAATGCTGGGGTGGCCAAATTTTAATTAACTTTAAGTGCTCATCTTTGTCCGTTAATAAGTGTAAAAAAATTAAATTAAAGCAACTTAATTTTTTGGAGAAATAAACAACTTCGAGTGCTGGGATAAATTGCAATAAATTTTGCAAATTTCCAAAAAGGATTATACAAACAAACAAACTTACCGCAAATATTTTTGTGTTTTTTCGGTACTTTTTATTTCTTTTTCACGACAGCGTCGATGAACCCAATCTCCTGCGTAAACGACTGCAATAAATAAGTGAATAACTTACCAAAATGAAAATTGTAAACGGTTACAAATTAACAAGGCTCTCCACCACATTGCATTTTTTCAGTTTTTTTGTGTTCTGAAAGCGCATTAGCGCTAATTTTCTAGAAAAAGTGTTATATTAGTAAAATTAATTAAACACGTGGCGGGAATAAAAGAACGTATGTTTCAAGTAGCAATTTATTCCCAGTCTCTTTCACCTGGTAACAATTTAGATAGTATATGATTACTAGGAGAGCTGGAAACAAACTTGTTTCCATAATTTTTTAATTTATCGCACTTCCTCACACTTTCTTACATCAAAATAGCATCCTGATAAAAAAAGGGAAATGTATGGCATAAACACGTGACTGTTATTTTACGTAAAGCGATAAAAGAAATGGTACCCTCTTATGGCTCTGATAGCTGTCCATAAAACCTGAAAACACTGGAATTTTTTTGTATATGACTTGAAAAATCCATGCCTCCTTGCTCCATGTAAATGCTACCTAAGCGCACGATACGCTTTTAAAAAAACTGTGATGAGCCGTTTTATTTTCCACAAATTTTTTTTGGACACAGAGACATGTAGCTACAGCCTAGCATGCTTTCCAATGCGTCACATGACCTGTTCATCACAACATGTTTTGTATGTTTTGATTCGTATTTGTCTTTCTATGACGTGATTTGGCGTGATTAACTGGGTCGGTTTGATTATAAGGAATCGAATTTATCTCCCTTATTCAGTTTTTGCATCACTGAACCGGGTCGAAAACGCATTAACGTTACGTTAAATTCTTTTATTACCAATACGCCTTTTCAGAATTGGCGCAGCTATATTTAACTTTCCCGCAAGTTGGACTCTTTTGGGAGATTTATCGCCTATCTTGGCACGTCTTTGTTTACATTTAAACACCAGTATTAAATCCTAGACCCCTAGACCTCGTGGTCGTGTTATTCAGTTTCACACAATCAAGGTCGTACAGTGGAATCTCTCTATCTCGAACTCGCAAGGGACCAAAAATTTTTGTTCGAGATAGAGAAAGTTCGAGATAAAGAAAGGAAAATACCTAGGCGGACCACAAAGGGACCTAGACTTTAGTTCGAGATAGAGAGTAGTCGAGATAGAGAGATTCCACTGTACTTTCATTTCTTATTACGATAATTTTCTCAGGATAAACCATACTCGTCCCCGAAGGTCTCTTGGCTCCTGAGTCGTTCGCTACTAAATCACTCAAAAAGGCAAAATGCTCTGGGAACAAGGTATACTACTAATCAAGATAATAATGTATTTGCCCTTAAAACTCAAGCATGCTGAACTTTACAAGTCATGTAACAAGAACCTAGCTCGTGGAAAGAAAACGAAAACAAACTGACAAAATAAACAAACAAACAAATAATCAAAGCATGTTTGAGTGCCTTAATGACCTAGCACAATTATTTTTTGCAACATTGGGTAATTTTTTTCAAGTAGATATGCAGGAGACAGCCTTGTTTTTCAAGTTCTTCTGTTTCTTTTTACTTGACAGAATGGGAGAAAGATTCCCGGAAAAAAAAATTGAGCTAAAGACAAAATGACAGCATCGGTTTGAAGGATACTAGGGTCTTAGTATAGATTTGTTTTCCAAAAGTCTCCATGAGAGAATAAACAAACAAATGATAAAATTAAAAAGTTTAAAATAAAATTAAAATCAAATATTATAAAAGAAAATAAACATAAAAATAAAAATAAAAATTAAAAATGGTTTGTCAAAGGAAAACTGGATATAGTAAAAGTTTATTCTCACATTTTGGCTAAATTCTCATGAGTGTGAGTGAAAATTAATTATTTTTTAAAGCAAACGAATTAATGATGAACAATATATATAAATAATGAAAAGAAACAAATAGATGAACTAGCAAAAAACTAAATGAAATCAGTTGAAAAAAACCAACATGTTCATCCTTAGTAGTTAAAATCCAACAAGGCTCCAAATTTACAAAGAAAAAACTTCAAATATGATCTCGTCTCCAGACCTCTTCAAGATAAAACAAGGTTTATCACAAAGAGCTCTGGGGACAAGAATGTTTAAAAACTTCTGGCGAATAAAGAGCATGTAACCTTCCATCACGTTCCTACCTTCGTCATGCTTGTTATTCTCTCACTCACTCACTCACTCCTGTGGCGAGATGATAATCACGAGTAAATTTGCGTACTTGCTGCAAGTTAGCTAATATTAGTTTGTAACCAAATATTGGTATATAATGTTGAAATGGCGTCATATTTCATTTTTTTCGCTGTTGTATATATATATCTAGCTGTAAGCCCGTGGAAAATCCGCAAAGTTGATAAAAATATATCGCATTTGTTATTTGTAGTTGGATGATTTCGTGTGTGGTTCAGCATGACGGGTTTTGGCCGACAAAATACGGCTTTTATTATAGAGATGTGTCAAAATATTTTTTCCAAGTTTGCATCACCTACTTACCGTTATATATATTGTTATTTAATCCTCCAATAAGTGCTCTTTCTCTTTTAAGCGCCCCTCCTTTAAGAACCCCTCCAATAGGCGCCCCCTTCAGTAACTTAAAACCTTTATAAGCGCTAATTAGAGGATCTTTCATATGTCTAGTCGAAACTTGTTTCATATTATCGAGGGCAATTTTCGTTGGGCGAAAATCTGAGGGACAGGCAAACCCGTGGATTTTTTCATGAGCTAGCAACTAGTATAATAGAATAGCTTGGCCAATTCGAGAAATGACTCAAAAAAGCAGGCTCAAAACAAACAACGCAGTGTACTGGAATCTGCTTCTGGTTAATAGCTTTTAACAGCAGCGCGAAATCACAGCAACAATCAACAAACAAAAACATGTTTACTAAAAAAGCTTTTTTGCAGGTCATCGGATTTTCCATTAACAAACGCTTTAACTCATATTTTTTAATAAACTGGATTTAAAACACAGTAAAAGATACTTTACCTATGTTTGTTTCTATACTGTGTTATATCAACTTTACAACAACAACAACAACAAAAGCATAATGGCGGCTGTCCAACTCACATCATGTTACTTGATATTTTTACAGCGTTTTCGAAATTTACAATAAACTCGACCATGATTGTTATTTACACAGCCAACTAAATAAGAAATACAATATTATTTATCGCTCAATTATCAGAACATTCACATTATAACATTCGTACTTTTTATCATAAATCTGTTTATCTTTTAGAACTGCGTGATAAACATGTGTGGAATTATACAAAGGGAAATAAAACATGCTCGCCGGCCTCTTTACTTTTCATTGTTTATTGTTTTGATACTTGTATTAAGATAATTCGGTTATACCATAAGCTTACGATTTCTTAGCAAAATCTTTACATGATCTGATTTTCACTACCGTATTACATATTCTTATCCAACTAAATTGTTTTGATACTCGAAGAGGTTTTATGTCTAAGTACTACAAAACAACAACAACGTGAAAGAAAACGAACTTTGCGATACAAATAGGTTGTGATATTCACGCTTATTAATTGTTTATTCTCTTTGGAAAATTGGCGCGTATTACTAAGTATTTATTTATATGCAATTGTATTGATATTCGCAAGATTTCTGGACAACTATAATATGTAGAAGAAAAATTTAAAGCAAGCAACAAAATATTTTCTATAATGCTGCAAAAAAGCCTTTTTTAACCTCTCCATAGCGGGCACTATCGAGAGAAAAAAAAGGGTTCATTCGCTTTAAAAAAGATGTCCGTTGGATGTGGTTTGGGACTTACTTAGGTTAAAAAGCGAAACAGATTTTCAATGCACACTTTTTCACAAGAAAACAATAGTTGATAAGAGTATTCGGCCTGAAAATGAAAATTAAGAAAAATTTAGGGCAAAAAGTTTTCGCGGGCAGAAAAAAGGTAAAAAATCACGAAATTTTGCGACAAAAACTTTCGCGAATGGCAACAAGTCTCTTTTTTTTCTTCTTTACTCTTATTATTAGTAATTTAAAAGTCTACATTCGTTACTGTTTCCAAGAATCGGGGAATCCGAATAAATTTTCGTAGCACCACAGAAGAATGAAAACACCAATGTTATTGTTTGTATCACTAACTTTGACATTTTCCTGTTTTTTGATGTTTTGTGGTGAAAAAACATTTGCGTTTTGAATTTACAATTTCAAAAGGCATAAATTTTCGTGAAAATGACCAAAAAACGCGAAAAAACGCGAAATTTAGGCCCGTGAAAGTTTCTTCCCTTAAAGTATCCTAAAATATGGCAAGGGCAAGATCTGTCACGAAATCGTTATCTTTCCGATTTTTTTTTGCCTGTTCACAACCGTAATTAGAGGTTAAAATCGAGTGCCGGAATTAAACTTTACTTAACGTTGAATAGGGGGTCACTGTTTATCCGGTTACTAATTGAACGTTATCAATAGAGGTGCTATGTACAAAGGCGTTTCATTGGTTACATTTTGATAGGATTTTTGCGCGACGTGAAAAAGAATCGTAAAAATAGACAGGCAAATGCAATGTATACTTGAGCGAAAGAATTGCAAACTATATTTCAAAAGATGCCTTAAATCATGTGCCTGAGAATATAAACACTATAATGATAAGATTCTGCTATTGCAGCTAATTTTTAACATTATCTGCAGGATACTGCATGTCCATTCGTTTGAATATTAAGATTTATGTACTGCAAGTAAATTAACAATTGTCAAATATAATGTTGATAAACAAAAATGGTCATGCAAGAATCGGCTGAATACACAATTAATATGTTGTTCGTTTTTAATAAAATCTGTTTTCAGAAGTTAAAAATTACGTGTGTTGCTATGCTTGAATAATTATATTCAACATAAAACTGACAATGCAAAACAAAATGTGAAATTAACATAAAGTTTGGGGTTGAAGATCGTACTGACTCTGCCTCTCTTGATGAACTCGCCTCTCTCTTGATGAACTCGCCTCAACATAGGCTCTGTGTAAAAATCTAGGGGTCTTGGTTCTATCTGCGCAGGGTCTGGTGATCTTTTCGCGCGGAGAAAGTCGATAATCATGGCAGATTTAGGAAGCAAGCTATACCGGACTGGGTAGCTAACTAGCTAATAATTTTCGACTCTTCAATATAGTTATTTAAGAAAATAAATTCTTTAAAGATCAACATAACATCTTATGTGTGTGTGCTGTTTATTGACGTGTCTTTTAGTGCTGTTTTGCATATGTAGTTCTTTTGTTCTCCTTTAAATAATAGACAGAGTATATCCCTCCTCGATATTTGTGAGGCTAGCCATGTAAAATATGCACATATATCTATCGATCTATCTATCTATTTTTGATGCATCTAGCTAGAGTTAACTTTCAGTATATGTAGCTAGCTATATATTAATCAATACTGGCCCTTCAATAGAATTTCTCAGTGACTCAGTATGTCTCAGTATTTTTTACCATCTTTTGCTATTTCTCCCTGTCTTCCTTCTTGGTATACCTTGTTGTAGCTAATAAATATATATAGTTAGCTAGCTATATGTATTATATTATTAGGCTATATACCATGCTATATTATTGTCACTGTTTCATATCGCTATTATTAGAAAGAAAAGAAAGTGTGTGTTTCACGCCAATGCTTCGTCAATGGATTGTTGTTTTAGTATATGCACGGAACATCTAACTTTATGATTCAACTCCATCACAGGCTCTTTTTGTCTTCCCGTTACTGTAGTTTATAATGTATATTAAAATTATTCGATTGAATGGTCTAATTTTGGTTAGCACGAGAAGCAATCAACTATTAGAGAAGATGCTTAAAACAAGACATACTTAAAAACTGAGAGCTCTAAATTATTTCAAATTAGAATGATATATATATGTTTATATGGGGGTAGGTTTGTATTCTGAATATATAAAGCTTTCTTGGGGGTGGCGATACAAGGACCGACTTGTAGATAATAGGACGGCCTGAAACAAGTAAATTCTGATACTTATATGTAGTGAGATGCGGCAGAAGAGCCAGAAAGCCTGTTTCAAGTGCTGAAAAGATAGAACTTTAGAATCCACAACACTTGATGCAGTTTGGCAGGATAACGGGTTTATTTTTATAAAACTCTTGAAAGCTATATTTAGGGGCGATATACGCTATAGCTAGCTAAGGAATTGTCTCAAAATGTTTGTACGTTAGTTCAAATAATGCGTATAAAAAACTTTGTATCGTTTATTAAATCTTTCGTATCATTTTAAATTAGAAGTTTGTATAAAGTTCGTATCATCTAAAATAAAGTTCATATGTAGTTCGTATCATTTCAAAGAAGTTCGTATAAAAATTTGCTTATACGAAGTTCGTTTATTAGCCATAATTGGACTATTATCTATAGTCTTTATATTGAAATTTTTTTCAACAATTATAAAGTTTGTGTCATTATACAAACTCGTTTATTTTAATTGGACTTATTATATAGGTCTTTATATTGAAATATTTTTTAACAATGACAAAATTTCAAGTTCATTAACGAAATTCGTTTAACAAATATTATTCACATTGCGCGTCTTATATCATAAAAAACTTTCAAAATAAACTTTGTTTTGTTTGCAAGTTATTGTGCTATCGTCACTGCATCTATTTTGAAAAACAACAACTTTATTTTGTTTTAGAATTAAATAATATGTTTTAAAATATTGCTTCCACTTGAATTAGTTAAAATAAGTTTAAATTTTTCTTAATGAAAATCTGTTGTAGTACTGTATGCTGTTATGTCAAAAAAACTTACCTAACATGTTCTGCTAATAAGGCAAGGGGCAAGACAAAAAACTATGTGCTTGATGCCTACTTAGGATGAATCAATTTTTTGAGTGCCTATCTCTAGCTCTTTAGAGATGATTTGTAAAATGTTAAAAAGTTCCATATATATATACGCATGCATCCTGACAAGGCAAGAAAAGAAGGACCACATAGGCCAAATTGACTTTTTTATGTTATCTATAAATTTTATATATGTTAGGAATAATATTTTTATTTATTATAAAATCAGACAAAAATCTATATGTATTTTCAAAAAAACACTTTATTTAAAAAATATAAAAAATGCACGAAGCTTTTTGCAACAGTGTTACATTATCAAGGGAAAAATATTTCTAAGCTAAAAAACATATATACGCTTTACAGTAAAATAATTAGTACTTGTCCGTATTAATCCGTACTTGCTTTAGCAATTTATAGACCAGGTAAAACTTCATGGTCTGGATTCCCAATTCTGGACGAGATGTTTGAATGGCTCTGATTTCTCATTAAAAGAATTGGGTGCTCACTCCATCTGACGGTTACATTGCGTTTGGTTTCACCGATGTATTGTAAATTACAAGAACAATTTCCTTTGTAAATCACGTTGCTTTGTGATTAATGGTGTCTTTAAGTTTGAAAGGGATCTTCTTTGGAAGTTTTCCAGGTGTAAATGACCTTAACTGTATCTCCAGTAAATTTTGTAATGTTGTTGATGACTTTCTTGATCGTATTTTCATTCTTCTGGCAAAAAGGTATTTTAATAAACACTTTGGTCTTGTATCCGATTCAAAGCCAGGTAGGAACAATTATATCATCGTCTCTATTGGCATTCCTTGGTTGAATACAATTGAGCCTTGATGAATCTGGGAGGAAACCTGCTGCTTATACTCCCAATACATTTGGCTCTGCTCAACTCTCCTTTTATGACACTATGTTTGCACTGAGTGGGAACCTTGGACGTCCAGTGGAATGTTAGTTTAGTTTCTTTGTGGTGAACGGAGCAGCTTATTCTGCCATCTTGAGATCTTGCTATTGCTGTATCCAGGAACTTTGAAGGATTTTCTTCGACCATCAGTTTGATATTCAGATAAAAGCTGTGAGTTTCTCGAACAAGTCATCCCTCAACTCCCTTCTTACGTTGAATTTAAGTGTCATCTACATATCGTTTGTAAAAACCTTGGTCGTTTCGGAACCACAATTGCTTTCTCCATTTTATTCATGAAGCACCCCAGTAAAAATATTAGGAATATATATAGATAGATAGATAGATAGATAGATGTGCATATTTTACATGGCTAGCCTCACAAATATCGAGGGATATACCCTGTCTATTATTTCCAGGAGGGACCATGGCTTAGATGGAGAGTCCTAGAGTATTTAATGCTCATTTTGAGCTACACAGACCCAATTAGGGCCTGCGCTCTACTAGACAACTCCTGGCAACATCCAACGGCCCACACAGTGTGCCATCTTCCCAATTTCCCTCACATGGCTTGGGTTAACCCGGGGCTATGGTAACATTCACTCGCCCAGAGTACGAGAGCTATAACCACTAATCTACGGCGCCACAAATCGGTATAAATCGGTGTTATTGTTTTTCTTAGCTTTTATCTCGTGCGCATGCCCATTGCGGTGAGTTATATAGAAAGTTTGTTAAATGCAAAAAAATTAAATTATTTTCTATTATTACAATTTGCATGCAAATATGTGCTAACAAAATTGTGTTAATAATATTGTGTCATAAGTAATGTTTCAGTATATATAATAAATAGCACTGATTATGGATATTCTGAAAGCGACTTTCAGGAATAGTGATGAACACTTTTTGTTTTATACCCAGTATAGATACATATGTTGATTAAAGGGAACCTGAGGTATAAAAATGATGCTTGGACTTTATTATAAGCTTAAAAAGTTGATTAACAAGTCTTTTTAAATTTTTAAAAAACCTCATTTCGTTGCTCAAGATATTCACAAATTTAAAACATTTCAAACTATTTAATATATGTTGGCATAAATTATGATGTCATATTTAGTAATAGCAACACTTTGACATTTTCTGTCATCAGTAATTTTAAACTGTTGAAGGGATCTGCATTTAAAAACTTTATTATGCATAGATGTTATAAAGGTGAATTAATTACCATAAATCTTTTTCGCCAAAATGACACTCGTTTGCTCTTCCCAGGCTTCTCAATTTTTTGCTGACGACCCATAACTTGGGATCTATCTGGTTTGTGTCTCCGAACCAGTGTTAAAAATATGAGAGGGCCAATACGTCCTGCACGGATCAGAGAGTGAATGTTGACAAAGCTCAGTTCGGGTTTCGTTTGTGAGAAAGGACTTGATCCAATCATAGTTCTTCAATAACCATATTTTTTCATTTTTGATAATGCTATAATAAACCTTGTCAAACGCCCTAGAAAAGTCGAGTGTATGAAGATTGTAACATTCAAAAAAAGTTGAAAACTTTCTACAATATGGAAGGCAAATGTAATAGGTTTTTAGTTTGCTTTAACTTAATGAGCAAATTAAAGTCAGGGAGTCAAGTTCACTAGTGATTTTTAATGGTAGGTTCTCAAGTTAGTTTGTTCCTTCAGAACATGCTAGACTGATTTTCTTAAAACTAGAGTACAATAGATAGATACGCATTATTTGCTATAGCTTTTGGATCATGATAAGTTAGCTTTTGCTTTCACGCTCTTTTGCAATGTCTTATTTATAAACTCGGTTTGAAATCGAGTTTTGTGAGTGTGAGTTTGTCTTTTTTTGAAGGAGACTTTACTTAGACTAAAAGTTGTTTTATCCTACTTCTGCTACGGAGTAGCTTATCTCGAGGACTAGGGATTTCTTATCGGGTGGCTTGATTTTCTTCCAGGACGAATCGTTTGATAACAGTCTAGTTTTATCAATGGTTGAGGAAGATTTTCAATAAGTTTTTTTAACTGTGAGTCATGACAGGAATCTCTAATCTATTAAAACCATTTTTTGGTTGCATTTAATGTTAGTTGTGATTGATGCCTGGAATGTTTACTGGTTGTAGGGATTGGCAAACTTAAAAGAGTAGTCCACTGATACGATTGAAAGAGCTAATGACTATTTAGAATTCATTATTGTCGTCTTTGTTTCTATGGTTGAACTTTTTAGATATTTGTGAGTCAAGATCAGTAGCGTGTTAAAACAAATCTGATAATAATATCTGACTTTTTCTAGTTGTTCTTAAAGGAATAATTCTTCGAGAAATTTTTTTCTAAATAAATAATTTTCAGCGAAGAAAATTCATGCAAGTTGAACAAGTCCTAAATTTCGCGAGAATTAAATTTAGTGAAAAAGAATTTGAATGACATGTTGTTTCTATATTTATATTCGTTTTTAAAGGACTTTGAAATCACAGATCGCTGAAGTTGAATTAACATTTATATTGGTACCCCCTCGCTCCGCTCTCAAGGTAAACCCTCCAAGAAAAAAAATGTAAAACGACAAAAAAAATCCCAAAATTTCGCAAGCCACATCCCCTCCCACCTTTTCGCCCCATCTCTCGCGATTAGTGAGTTTTCCAATAATATTCAGGGGGAACTAATCCCTTTGCCGAAATTCTACTCTCTCGCGACCCCAAATTAAACTCTCCTCATAGTCATTTTTTGTAATTGTGGTTTTTAAAGAGACTGACACGCATGGACAACCATCGTCTAGTTGACCGTGAAGCAAACAGTTACAGCTTGTTAAGATAATACTTTCCTATAACTATCTTTTGGTCGGATCTGCTTGCAGAATGTTTGGTTAGTCCAAATTTTTCATTGTCCATGCAACAATACTAGCGTTTTTTTTTTTAAAAAATATATTTGCAAGATTCGGTTTAATTGAGTATATTTTTTCAGATAAAATAAAGATGAGACGCAGGGTATTTATTTATTAGTTCTTCTCAGTGTGCTAATAATTTTCCTATAAAGACCGAACGTTGTATGTAACTTAAAAAATGTTTAAATGATGGCCTATTGATACAAAGAGCATACAGAGTTTCCGAAGTGAGTGTGATCTGAAGGGGGACTTGTCTCAGAATTATTGTTGACCAAAAAACTTATTGAACCTTTTTCAAAAACTAATTCCTAAATTTGGAAAAGCATGTGCACTATTTACCTTCGTGGCATTTCATGTACACGGCTGTTTTTTTAGTTGTTTAAAAAACTTACGGAATGGTGGAACGTATTGGCTCTAGTTTTCATTTTCAATTTTACCTCCCCACCAATGGTTGCTTTGATCCGCGAATGATTAATCTCGCGAAGCATGGACATGGA